>OY997270.1:98758146-101258146 GCA_963921465.1 Triticum timopheevii
TTGGATTGCCATCCAACGGTCGTCGTGCTTCTTCAATCTCTGCTCTTCCTGCTCCAGCCGCTCAAACAAGCGCCAGCGGGACTACCTGCTCCCTCCTCCCCGCGGCCGGCTCTGCTGCCGCGCAGGCCTCACCGCCCCACCGTACTCCCATCGCTGGCCTAGCCATCCCTCTACTCACCCACACCTGCTGTTATTCTCTGGCGATGGCAGACGAACCAGTAAACCCTCGTACAGTCGTACTCCCCTCCGCGTGGGAAACAACTGCCGAGTCTTCCCTGCCTCCGTGTCGTTCCTTTCCTAGGCCTTGCCGTCGTCCACTGCCCTGGTGCTCTCGGTGCGGCCTGGTCAATGTGGTCAACGACCGACATGCATCTAAAAGTGGACTGTACATGGAGAGGCCGACAGCTGGGTCCACGGCCGCACGCAATGAAATGCCTCCTTATTACACGCAAAATAATGATTCCTCGACCTGACATCAGGGACCCACCAAAAAGGCCTCTGTATTTTGCGAAAAAAAGTTACCGCAGCTGACAGCTTGGACCCACCAGCTATATCTTCGCACGCAAGGAAGTGCCTCCTTATTACGCACAAAAAAATGAATACTCCACCTGTTAGCTGGGACCCAGTATAGTGGCAGGCTGACTTGTGGGCCTACTAAGTTGACGGGGATGGAGGGCTTTGTCAACTTAGTCAATAATATGCACGATTCTAGCTCCAGTGACCGTACGATGTCCATCCAACGGTCGTAGTGCTTCTTCAACCTCTGATCTTCTTGCTCCAACCGCCCAAACCAGCATCGGTCGTGCCTCGTGCTCCTGCCTCCCGTGGCCGGCTGCGATGCAGCGGATGCCTCACCGCCCCTACTACTCCCACCGCTGGCCAGGCCATCCCTCTACTCACCCACACCCCCTGTTATTCTGCAGCGACGGCAGCCTCACACCGCAGCGAACCAGTGAACCCTCGTACTCCTCTACGCGTGGGCATCCACTACCGCGTCTTCCCCGGCTCCGCGTCGTCCCCTTCCTAGGCCTCACCGTCGTCCACCGCCCTGGTGCTCTCGGCGTGGCATGGTCAACGTGGTCAAGGAATGGCTTCCATCGGACGTGGACTGTACGTGGACAGGCTGACAGCTGGGTCCACGGCCGCAGCAAGGAAGTGCCTCCTTATTACGCGCAAAATAATTATTCCTCCACCTTTCAGCGGGGACCCACCAGACGGGCCACCATATTTCGTGAAAAAATGTTTCCCCCTGACTGCTGGGACCCACCAGCTACATCTTCGCACGCAAGGAAGTGCGTCCGGGCAAAAAAAACAATTTGCCCCCCTGACTGCTTGGACCCACCAACTACATCTTCACAGGCAAGGAAGTGCCTGACAGTCTGGACCCACCTGGTCGAAGCATACGTAGGGTTGTCATTCTGGTCGCGAACGTGTACGTACATACTGGTCGTTGTAGAGGCACACACGTGTCGTAGTAGAGGTGCGCACGTAGCATGTACACGTACGTACATCGGCGAGGGTGCAAGAAAGAAAATACAACCACGTACGTACATACATGCGGGGTCTCGAACGCCTACTCGCGCATACATACATGGCTGGGTCGGAACGGAGAAACAGCGTCGTCGTCGTGTTCATGGGGAGGCAACGGAATGCGTTGTGTTCATGGGGAGGCAACGGAATGCGTCATGTTCATCGGGAGGCAACGGAACGCGTGGGAGCCAACCGGCTAGGTCGGAACGGAATGCGTGGTCGTGTTCATCGGGAGGGCTTGGACGGAACAGGCGATGGAAACGAGGCCTGGTGTACCGCAAAACGGAGGAAACAGACCTCCTATGGTCGAAACAGGGGTCCTGTTGATCGGGAGGGGTGTGGCGTACCGCAAAACGGAGGAAACGGACCTCCTACGGTCGAAACGGGGGTCCTGTTGATCAGGAGGGGTGTGGCGTACCGCAAAACGGACGAAACAGACCTCCTATGGTCGAAAGGGGGTCCTGTTGATCGGGAGGGGTGTGGCGTACCGCAAAACGGACGAAACGGACCTCCTACAGTCGAAACGGGGTCATGTTCATCGGGAGGGGTGTGGCGTACCGCAAAACGGGACTCCACGGGTTACTGTTCATCTCCACCGTCGACCTCCTCAAGCCTCCACGGGCTACCGTCGACCTCCTCCAGCCTCCACGGGCTCCTGTTCATCCAGCCTCCACCGCACGCTACTCCACTGGCTACTGTTCAACCACCCCTCCACCGTCTACTGTTCATCCGGCCCTCCACCGTCTACTGTTCATCCAGCCCTCCACACCACGGGGTCCTGTTCAACCACCCCTCCACGGCCAGCCATCCACCGTCTACTTTTCATCCAGCCCTCCACACCATGGGTTCCTGTTCATCCAGAGGCAACGCCACTGCTCAATGTTCATCCAAACCCCCCGCAACACTCACTGTTCATCCATTGATCGGCTTCAATTAGCAGCAGTAGCGAAGGAATCGCTCCATCGGGTTCAGTTAACAGCCATCGATCGATCACTCAGGTTCAGTAACGCGTAGCCTGCAGTGCAATTGCTCGGGTTCACTTAGAGCCCAACGCCTCGCTCGGGTTTAGTTAGAGCCAACGCCTCGCACACACGCGCGTACCTATACTAGAGAAGCGCGCATCGCTCTCCCACCGCAACCGACAACTCCCCAAAATTTTCCTCCCCCTCGCTTTTACCACGGTTTTTTCCGTCATGGACGGCCCAAAGAATGTCGTGCAGCTGCTTCTCCGGCCCGCCCAGGATGAAAAGCCCATTTTCTGTCATGATTTTTTGTCATAGAAGTAGGAGCCCACCACATCTATGATGATACCGGGTTTTGTCACAATTATCGTCATAGAAGTGTCATATTTATGACAAAAAAAATTTCGTTCGGCCCAAAATGTCACGGATGTGTCTTTTTTTGTAGTGCTCGCCTTCTCCGCCCAAAAAAGCACTCCAATCATGTCCGGATCCGGAGTTGGAGGCAAGTGGATGGCCTCCGTCAAGAAAAAGGACATCAAGGAGCTCCGGGAGGCCAGGTACCTGGCCAAGGACATCGCTTATCGCCTCCCGGCTAAGGGACAGATCGTCCCCACCCCGGAGCCCCAAGAAAGGGTGGTGTTTCTCACGCACTTCGTCCATGGGCTGGGATTGCCCCTCCACCCATTCGTCCGCGGACTGATGTTTTACTACGGGCTAGACTTCCATGATTTGGCCCCCAACTCCATCCTCAACATCTCGGCATTTATTGTCATGTGCGAGGCCTTCCTCCGCATCCCACCTCACTTCGGCCTATGGCTGAAGACCTTCAATGTGAAGCCCAAGGTGGTGAGCGACCAACAAGATGAGTGCAGAGGTGCCATGGTGGGCAAGATGCCCAATGTCACCTGGCCCGAAGGCTCCTTTGTGGAGACTGTCAAAGGGTGGCAATCGGGGTGGTTCTACATCACCGAGCCGCGCGACACCAACTTGGCGGCAGCCCCTGTGTTCTGATCCGGAGTCCTGATGTGGCTCACCTCCTGGCAAGAGAAGGGCCTGTCCTAGCGCTCTCTGGACGAGCTGACAACACTCCAGACGCGTGTCCAGAGCATGATTACTAAGAAAGTCAAGCTTGTCAACGTGATCCAGGTCATGCTCGTCCACCGGATTCTTCCGTGGCAACGCCGAACTTGCTATCTATGGGAGTTTGATTCGGCCAAGCACTAGACTCTACTAGAGCTCTTCGGCACGACACACGAAGAAATCTGGAAGGTGCTTTTCAAGGCCAATGAGGTGCTGCCGGCTACGGACGAGGACCGCGGGCATGACCTAACCCACCCAGCTAATTCGGTAAGTTCTCTCATGTTTTCAAGGTGTACCCTTTACTTGCATATTAGAGGAAGGCATCTCAGTCTCCCTGTCGATTATTTCAGGACTGGACAGAGATAGCGGAGCAGATTAACTGTCTGGCTCCGCTGCTCGAAGGCCCAAAGACTCCGCTCCTAACGAAGATGTTGTTCCCGGCGCCTTACAAGGTGCCGGAGAAGAAGGCCAAGGGGACCAGAAGTGGTCTCCTCCATAAGGGAACTTCGGACGTGACATCCAAAGACGCCGAGGCACGCTCCTCCACCGGAGACGACGAGGAAGAGGAGGAAGAGGAAGAAATCCACTGCCCTCCTGCAGGGAAAAAAAGAGAAAAGGACGGCCCCCACGCATCCGGAGGCCGAGGCGTACAAGAAAGGGAAAGCTTCCTTTCCAGACAGCTCCACAACAGCCACCAACAACAGCTGGGAGTGGAAGCCCAGGGAGAAGCCCCTGGCCGAATAGTAAGTGTCCGGACACGTATTTGTATCCGGATTCTTTACTCTATTATTTTAATGTGCTTATGATACGTCTCCAACGTATCTATAATTTTTGATTGCTCCATGCTACTTTATCTACTGTTTTGGACTATATTGGGCTTTATTTTCCACTTTTATATTATTTTTTGGACTAACCTATTAACCGGAGGCCCAGCCCAGAATTGCTGTTTTTTATCTATTTCAGTGTTTCGAAGAAACAGAATATCAAACGGAGTCCAAACGGAATGAAACCTTCGGGAACGTGATTTTCTCACCGAACGTGATCCAGGAGACTTGGACCCTACTCCAATAAGCTTCCGAGGAGGTCACGAGGGTGGAGGGCGCGCCCCCCTGGGTGTGCCCCCTACCTCGTGGGCCCCTCGGAGCTCCACCAACGTACTCCTTCCTCCTATATATACCTACGTATCCCCGTATGATTAGAAGGGGAGCCAAAAACCTAATTCCACCGCCACAACCTTCTGTATCCACGATATCCCATCTTGGGGCCTGTTCCGGAGCTCCATCGGAGGGGGCATCCACCATGGAGGGCTTCTACATCATCACCATAGCCCCTCCGATGAAGTGTGAGTAGTTTACTTCAGACCTTCGGGTCCATAGCTAGTAGCTAGATGGCTTCTTCTCTCTTTTTGGATCTCAATACAATGTTCTCCCCCTCTCTCGTGGAGATCTATTCGATGTAATCTTCTTTTTGCAGTGTGTTTGTTGAGACCGATGAATTGTGGGTTTATGATCCAACTTATCTATGGAAAATATTTGATTCTTCTCTGAATTCTTTTATGTATGATTGAGTTATCTTTGCAAGTCTCTTCGAATTATCCATTTTGTTTGGCCAACTAGATTGGTAGTTCTTGCAATGGGAGAAGTGCATGGCTTTGGGTTCAATCTTGCGGTGTCCTTACTCAGTGACAGAAAGAGTTGCAAGGCACGTATTGTATTGTTGCCATCGAGGATAACAAGATGGTTTTTTTTATCATATTGCATGAATTTATCCCTCTACATCATGTCATCTTGCTTAAGGCGTTACTCTGTTTTTAACTTAATACTCTAGATGCATGCTGGATAGCGGTCGATGAGTGGAGTAATAGTAGTAGATGCAGAATCGTTTCGATCTACTTGTCACGGACGTGATGCCTATATACACGATCATTGCCTAGATATACTCATAACTATGCTCAATTCTGTCAATTGCTCAACAGTAATTTGTTCACCCACCGTAGAATACTTATGCTCTTGAGAGAAGCCACTAGTGAAACCTATGGCCCCCGGGTCTATTCTCATCATATCAATCTATATCACTTTATTTACTTGCCTTGCTTTTACTTTGCCTTTACTTTTTACTTTGCATCTATCTATCAAAAATACCAAAAATATTATCTCTATCAGATCTCACTCTCGTAAGTAACCGTGAAGGGATTGACAACCCCTAAGCGTTGGTTTCGAGTTGCTATCGTGTTGTGCAGGTACGAGGGACTTGCGCGTGACCTCCTACTGGATTGATACCTTGGTTCTCAAAAACTGAGGAAATACTTACGCTACTGTGCTGCATCATCCTCTCCTCTTCGGGAAAAACCAACGCAAGCTCGAGACGTAGCAAGAAGAATTTCTGGCGCCGTTGCTGGGGAGGCTTACGCAAAAGTCAACATACCAAGTACCCATCACAATCCCTATCTCTCGCATTACATTATTTGCCATTTGCCTCTCGTTTTCCTCTCCCCCACTTCACCCTTGCCGTTTTATTCGCCCTCTCTTTCCCAATCTCCTCCTCTCTTTCCCGTTTGCCTTTTTCCCTTTGCCTTTCTGTTTGCTTGAGTGTTGGATTACTTGTTGCCATGGCGCAAGATAATACCAAATTGTGTGATTTCTCGAATACCAATAATAATGATTTCCTTAGTAATCCGATTGCTCCTCTTAATAATGATGAGTCTTGTGAAATCAATACTGCTTTGCTGAATCTTGTTATGAAAGATCAATTCGCCGGCCTTCCTAGTGAAGATGCCGCTACTCATCTTAACAATTTTTTTGATTTGTGTGATATGCAAAAGAAGAAAGATACGGATAACAATATTGTCAAATTGAAGTTATTTCCGTTTTCACTTAGAGATCGTGCTAAAGTTTGGTTTTCGTCTTTGCCTAAAAATAGTATTGATTCTTGGAACAAGTGCAAAGATGCTTTTATCTCTAAGTATTTTCCTCCAGCTAAGATTATCACTCTTAGGAACGATATCATGAATTTTAAACAACTTGATCATGAGCATGTTGCCCAATCTTGGGAAAGAATGAAATTATTGCTTCGCAATTGCCCTACTCATGGATTGAATTTGTGGATGATCCTACAAAATTTTTATGCCGGATTGAATTTTGCTTCTAAAAATCTTTTAGATTCGGCCGCGGGAGGCACTTTTATGGAAATTACGTTAGGGGATGCTACCAAATTGCTTGATAATATTATGGTTAATTATTCTCAATGGCACACCGAAAGATCTTCTAGTAAAAAAGTGCATGCTATAGAAGAAATCAATGTTTTGAGTGAAAAGATGGATGAACTTATGAAGATGTTTGCTCCTAAAAATACTCCTCTTGATCCCAATGATATGCCTTTATCTACTTTGCTTGAGAATAATAATGAATCTATGGATGTGAATTTTGTTGGTAGGAATAGTTTTTGAAACAACGCTTATAGAGGGAATTTTAATCCTAGGCCTTATCCTAGCAATCCTTCTAACAATTATGGAAATTCCTATAACAACTCTTATGGAAATTTTAAAAATATGCCCTCTGAATTTGAGAGTAGTGTTAAAGAGTTTATGAATTCACAAAAGAATTTTAATGCTTTGCTTGAAGAGAAATTGCTTAAGGTTGATGATTTGGCTAGGAACATTGATAGAATTTCTCCTGAAGTTGATTCTTTAAAACTTATATCTATTCCTCCTAAGCATGATATCAATGAGTCTCTCAAAGCTATGAGAATTTACATTGACGAGTGCAAAGAAAGAACCGCTAGGATGCGTGCTTCCAAAGATGCCTTTTTTAAAGCGTGTTCTTCTAATTCCTATGAAAATCAATATGAAGATCTAAAAGTTATTGATGTGTCCCCCATTAAATCTTTGTTTTGCAATATTAGTCTTGATGAATCTGAATATGATCTTCCCTTACCTAGAAGGCGTTCTGATCGGAGTTTCTGGATCTTGATGATGAAATTGATGAAAGTAGGATTGAAATAAATAGAAACCGTGATGTTGCTAAACCTACTATTTTGGATCTCAAGGAATTTAATTATGAAAATTGCTCCTTGATTGATTGTATTTCCTTGTTGCAATCCGTGCTAGAATCTCCTCATGCTTATAGTCAAAATAAAGCCTTTACCGAACACATTGTTGATGCCTTGATGCAATCTTATGAAGAAAAACTTGAGATGAAAGTCTCTATCCCTAGATAACTCTATGATGAGTGGGAACCTACTATTAAAATTAAAATTAAAGACTTTGAGTTTCATGCTTTATGTGATTTGGGTGCTAGTGTCTCTACTATTCCCAAAACTTTATGTGATTTGCTAGATTTCCGTGACTTTGATGATTGCTCTCTAAACTTGCATCTTGCGGATTCCACTATTAAAAAACCTATGGGAAGAATTAATGATGTTCTTATTGTTGCAAATAGGAATTATGTGCCCGTAGATTTTATTGTTCTTGATATAGATTGCAATCCTTCATGTCCTATTATTCTTGGTAGACCTTTCCTTAGAACGATTGGTGCAATTACTGATATGAAGGAAGGGAATATTAGATTCCAATTTCCCTTAAAGAAGGGCATGGAACACTTTCCTAGAAAGAAAATAAAATTACCATATGAATCTATCATGAGAGCCACTTATGGATTACCTACCAAAGATGGCAATACCTAGATCTATCTTTGCTTTTATGCCTAGCTAGGGGCGTTAAACGATAGCGCTTGTTGGGAGGCAACCCAATTTTATTTTGTGTTTTTTGTTTTTGCTCCTGTTTAGGAATAAATAATCCATCTACCTTCTGTTTGGATTTGGTTTTATGTTTTAGTTAGTGTTTGTGCCAAGTAGGACCTATATGATAACCTACGATGATAGTTGATTTGATTCTGCTGAAAAAACAGAACTTTAGCCCTCACGAGATTAGCCGTCATTTTTTTTACTGGAGAGTGCTTTGGCGTTGATTCTTTTTGATGCTGATCAATAAACAAATTTTCCAGGACTTTCTATTTTGGTAGAATTTTTAGAGTTCCAGAAGTTTGCGTTAGTTACAAATTACTACAGACTATTCTGTTTTCGACAGATTCTATTTTTCGTGTGTTGTTTGCTTATTTTGATGAATCTATGGCTAGTAAATTAGTTTATAAACCATAGAGAAGTTGGAATACAGTAGGTTTAACACCAATATAAATAAAGAATGAGTTCATTACAGTACCTTGAAGTAGTCTTTTGTTTTCTTTCTCTAACGGAGCTCACGAGATTTCTGTTGAGTTTTGTGTTGTGAAGTTTTCAAGTTTGGGTGAATTCTTTTGATGGATTATGGAACAAGGAGTGGCAAGAGCCTAAGCTTGGGGATGCCCATGGCACCCCCAAGATAATCCAAGGACACCAAAAAGTCAAAGCTTGGGGATTCCCCGGAAGGCATCCCCTCTTTCGTCCACTTCCATCGGTAATTTACTTGGAGCTATATTTTTATTCACCAACATGATATGTGTTTTGCTTGGAGCGTCTTGTATTATTTGTGTCTTTGCTTGCTAGTCTACCACAATCATCCTTGCTGTACACACCTTTTGATAGAGCCATACATGATTTGGAATTTGTTAGAATACTCTATGTGCTTCACTTATATCTTTTGAGCTTGATAGTTTTGCTCATAGTGCTTCACTTATATCTTTTTGAGCGTGATAGTTTTTGCTCAAGTGCTTCACTTAGATCTTTTAGAGCACGGTGGTGGTTTTGTTTTAAAGAAACTTGATCTCTCATGCTTCACTTAGATTATTTTGAGAGTCATTAATAGCATGGTAATTTGCTTAATGTTAATATACTTAGTGTTCAAGATACGTGAAACTTTCTTTTTGAGTGAATTGAATACTAAGATAAATTTAATGCTTAATAATTGTTTTGAGATATGGAGGTAATAATATCAAAGTCGTGCTAGTTGAATAATTGTGAATTTGAGAAATACTTGTGTTGAAGTTTGTAAGTCCCATAGCATGCACGTATGGGTAAAGTTGTGTAACAAATTTGAAGCATGAAGTGTACCTGGCTTGTGCATCCTTATGAGTGGCGGTCGGGGACGAGCGATGGTCTTTTCCTACCAATATATCCCCCTAGGAGCATTGTGCGTAGTACTTGATTTTTGATGGCTTCTAAATTTTTGCAATAAGTATATGAGTTCTTTTGACTAATGTTGAGTCCATGGATTATACGCACTCTCACCTTTCCGCCTTTGCTAGCCTCTTCGGTACCGTGCATTGCCCTTTCTCACATTGAGAGTTGGTGCAAACTTCGCCGGTGCATCCAAAACCCGTGATATGATACGCTCTTTCACACATAAACCTCCTTATATCTTCCTCAAAACAACCACCATACCTACCTATCATGGCATTTCCATAGCCATTCCGAGTTATATTGCCATGCAACTTTCCACCGTTCCATTCATCATGACATACTTTACTTTTGTCATATTGCCATTGCATGATCTTGTAGTTGACATCGTATTTTTGGCAAAGCCACCATGCATTATTTTTCATACATGTCACTCTTGATTCATTGCACGATCCCGGTACACCGCCGGAGGCATTCATATAGAGTCATATCTTGTTCTAGTTTCGAGTTGTAATTGTCGAGTTGTAAGAAAAACAAAAGTGTGATGATCATCATTATTAGAGCATTGTCCCTAGTGAGGAAAGGATGATGGAGACTGTGATTCCCCCACAAGTCGGGATGAGACTCCGGACGAAAAAAAGAGGCCAAGGAAGCCCAAATAAAAAAGAGGCCATAAAAAAAGAGAAAAGGCCCAAATAAAAAAAAATAAAAAAAAATAAAAAATGAGAGAAAAAGAGAGAAGGGACAATGTTGCTATCCTTTTACCACACTTGTGCTTCAAAATAGCACCTTGTTCTTCATGAAGTGAGTCTCATATATTGTGCTTCAAAGTAGCACCATGTTTTTCATATAGTGAGTCTCTTAAGTTGTCTTGTTCATACTAGTGGGAATTTTTCATTATAGAACTTGTCTTGTATATTCCTATGATGGGCTTCCTCAAATGCCCTAGGTCTTCGTGAGCAAGCGAGTTGGATGCACACCCACTAGTTTTCTTTTGTTGAGCATTCATAGCTCTAGTGCATCCGTTGCATGGCAATCCCTACTCCTCATGTTGACATCAATTGATGGGCATCTCCATAGCCCGTTGATTAGCCTCGTCAATGTGAGACTTTCTCCTTTTTTGTCTTCTCCACACAATCCCCATCATCATATACTATTCCACCCATAGTGCTATATCCATGGCTCGCGCTCATGTATTGCGTGAAGGTTGAAAAAGTTTGAGATTATTTGAGTATGAAACAATTGCTTGGCTTGTCATCGGGGGTATAGAAGTTGGGAACATCTTTGTGAGACGAAAATGAAGCATAGCCTAACTATATGATTTTGTAGGGATGAACTTTCTTTTGCCATGATATTTTAAGAAGACATGATTGCTTTGATTAGTATGCTTGAAGTATTATTATTTTTATGTCAATATGAACTTTTATCTTGAATCTTTCGGATCTGAATATTCATACCATGATTAAGAACATTTACATTGAAATTATGCCAAAGTATCACTCCGCATCAAAAATTCTTTTTTATCATTTACCTACTCGAGGACGAGCAGGAATTAAGCTTGGGGATGCTTGATACGTCTCCAACGTATCTATAATTTTTGATTGCTCCATGCTACTTTATCTACTGTTTTGGTCTATATTGGGCTTTATTTTCCACTTTTATATTATTTTTGGGACTAACCTATTAACCGGAGGCCCAGCCCAGAATTGCTGTTTTTTTGCCTATTTCAGTGTTTCAAAGAAACGGAATATCAAACAGAGTCCAAACGGAATGAAACCTTCGGGAACGTGATTTTCTCACCGAACGTGATCCAGGAGACTTGGACCCTACTCCAAGAAGCTTCCGAGGAGGTCACGAGGGTGGAGGGCGCGCCCTCCTGGGCGCGCCCCCCTACCTTGTGGGCCCCTCGGAGCTCCACCGACGTACTCCTTCCTCCTATATATACCTACGTATCCCCGTATGATCAGAAGGGGAGCCAAAAACCTAATTCCACCGCCGCAACCTTCTGTATCGACGAGATCCCATCTTGAGGCCTGTTCCGGAGCTCCGCCGGAGGGGGCATCCACCATGGAGGGCTTCTACATCATCACCATAGCCCCTTCGATGAAGTGTGAGTAGTTTACTTCAGACCTTCGGGTCCATAGCTAGTAGCTAGATGGCTTCTTCTCTCTTTTTGGATCTCAATACAATGTTCTCCCCCTCTCTCGTGGAGATCTATTCGATGTAATCTTCTTTTTGCGATGTGTTTGTTGAGACCGATGAATTGTGGGTTTATGATCCAACTTATCTATGGAAAATATTTGATTCTTCTTTGAATTCTTTTATGTATGATTGAGTTATCTTTGCAAGTCTCTTTGAATTATCCGTTTGGTTTGGCCAACTAGATTGGTAGTTCTTGCAATGGGAGAAGTGCATGGCTTTGGTTTCAATCTTGCGGTGTCCTTACTCAGTGACAGAAAGAGTTGCAAGGCACGTATTGTATTGTTGCCATCGAGGATAACAAGATGGTGTTTTTATCATATTGCATGAATTTATCCCTCTACATCATGTCATCTTGCTTAAGGCGTTACTCTGTTTTTAACTTAATACTCTAGATGCATGCTGGATAGCGGTCGATGAGTGGAGTAATAGTAGTAGATGCAGAATCGTTTCGATCTACTTGTCACGGACGTGATGCCTATATACATGATCATTGCCTAGATATACTCATAACTATGCTCAATTCTATCAATTGCTCAACAGTAATTTGTTCACCCACCGTAGAATACTTATGCTCTTGAGAGAAGCCACTAGTGAAACCTATGGCCCCCGGGTCTATTCTCATCATATCAACATATATCACTTTATTTACTTGCCTTGCTTTTACTTTGCCTTTACTTTTTACTTTGCATCTATCTATCAAAAATACCAAAAATATTATCTCTATCAGATCTCACTCTCGTAAGTAACCTTGAAGGGTTTGACAATCCCTAAGCGTTGGTTGCGAGTTGCTATCGTGTTGTGCAGGTACGTGGGACTTGCGCGTGACCTCCTACTGGATTGATACCTTGGTTCTCAAAAACTGAGGGAAATACTTACGCTACTGTGCTGCATCATCCTCTCCTCTTCGGGGAAAACCAACGCAAGCTCGAGATGTAGCAGCTTACATTATGCACTTGAAGTCCGGCTCAGTCCCGCCTCGAGCGGTCCTCATTAGAGGATTCGCTGGACCCAGTGGTGATGAACAGCAAGACCCTTCCGTCAACCACCTCTCCCCGGGACCTGGATGGCGCCGAAGCATCGTCTCGAAGGACCGCCGTCCTGGGAGAGAATCCGGCAGCCGTATGGGAGGCGCCAGAGGGTGAAGCCTCGGCCGCCGGACACACGGGGGAGCAGATCCCCATGGATACTGATGATGGGGGCCGTACTCAATTCGGACCTCATCCCAATATAATTCCGGAGACCCCTACGGTTCCGGAATCAGGCGAGCAGCCCCCTTCGAAGGGAAGGGCGCGCCTATTCTGCTGGTGACCTCTGTCCAACCAGGGGCACTGAACAGGTTGCTGGAAGCGCTGAGAGGCGCTTCCATTGCCGACGAACACCGTACCCTAATGGGCACGGTGATTGGGAAGGTCCGGTCCGCAAAAAGCGGATTGGTCGATGCCTGCACTAGCCTTCTAACAGGCTTTGAGGTAAGTAATATAATTGTAAGAAGAATATCACAGTGTAGGCAGTAGCCCCTGATGCTCTGTTCGGTGTTCGGAAAGAAAAGCCAAACAGAGGATCAAAATAATTTTTGCAGGAGTCTAACATAAGGTGTGCATGTGAATAAGAAGGCGTCGCTGCTAGCTGCTGCCGCTCATACTGCGGAGGTCTCCGGACTAAAGCAAAACCTGGAGCTGGCCGAGGAAGATCTCTGCCTCGTGAAGAAGCATCGGGAGGACACCAAGGTATGCAGTAACCTGTGCATATGTTTAGGAAGGATGAATGGTTCATGCTGACTAAAGTGTCACGAACTTTATTAGGGGCCATGACCGAGGTGGTGACCCTCAAGAAGGCGTTAGCCGAGGCCGAGGACAAAGTTGCCAAGGAACTTGCGACGCATGAAAAGTAGGAGGCCCGGGTCAGCGAGGTCCAGCAAGAGCTCCAGACGCCGTCAAGAAGTACGAGTCCTTGGAGCGTGATTTTAAGGATCGAGAGTCTGAACTTGCCCAGGTCTGCCAGAGCGCACAAGATGCCCGAGCCGAAGCCCAGAGCACCCTCCAGGAAATCCAGGCGGCCAAGAAAATCGCGGTGGGTAAGGCTTTTATAATGCAGAGCAAATATGTGAAGGAAAGGTTCTTCTTACTGACCCGGATTTGGAGTTCTCCAGGAGCATTTGCGGATCTGCCGCGCAGCATATCAGATGCTGCCGAGTTCTATCGAGCCGAAGAAGGGAGCTCTACGGAGAAGCTATTCTGGTCTCAATATCTTGGACCAGAACATCCAGTGCCCTTTAGCGGCCAGCTGAAACAGCTGGTCGAGCTGCATAAGGCGGCCGAACTGGCCATGAAGGACCTAATAGTCCGGCTATGGCCTGCCGAGCCCATGCCCAACAACTACTTCGGACTCATGAAGCGGCTTGTCAGTGCCTGCCCACGGCTTGAAGTTATAAAGCGGTCGGTCTGCATTGAAGGTGCGTGGATGGCCTTTGCTCGCGCCAAGATGCACTGGGCGAAGATGGATGCCAAGAAGCTGATGACCGAGGGGCCGTCTGAGGGCAAGGAGCACCGCCGACCCGATCTGTATTTTGACAGTGTCTTAGAGGGATCCCGCCTTGTGGCGGAGCAATGTGCTAAGGATGTCATATTCCCATTAATGCACTCATGTTATCCTATCCTGTAATATTAAACAAATCCATTATGTAATATAATGTCTGTTAGTTTAAATTTTTACCTCATGTGCGGCCATTTATAAAATCTGAGAGTTGTCCGGTCGTGGGCTTCTGCCCCCACGTAGATAGTACGGGGGTGTTCGGGATAAATCTAAACACTCTTTACTCCACATTTTGGTCCTTAAAGGAGGTGTTTAGCGCAATGAACAAGGCAATTGGACTATACAGCTTTATCACCCTCACTTAGCCATAGGAGTTTGACAATGAAATTTTTGGCGCAACCCCTAGTATTTGGAAGGCTGAACTTGGGGCGCTATACACGCCTAATCGGATAGAAAGCGATTCCTCGCATAAAGCGGAAAAAATCTCTAAAGATTTGAAAACCTCTCGAACAGTTGACCAGCTCTCGCTGCACATGACAATCAGTTTTTGGCTTTCTCTACTGAGGTGCTCGTCCGGAAGAACCGGGACACAATCGCAAGTTCTCCCTTTACTAGCCTAGCCGATATAGCGGAATGTAAGGTAGTAAGCATAGGAGCGGGGCAACCCAACTATTGACCAAAGACATGATTCGGAGCCGATGCATATAATGCTATAAGTTCGGGGTGACGAACTATACTGCAAAAGTGTTCGAACTTTATTGCCATATTGCGGGGCATGATGAAGCCCCTGGTGAAGTAATGCGTACCAGAGCGTCCAGGTGCAATGGATAAAAAATACAAAGGCAAGGAAAAAAATCAAGTAATAAGCTGACGCCACAAATATTGAGCCGCAAACTATTTTCCATTGTAATTTGATTGATACATGAAGGCGTATTTGTACAAGTAATGCGATAAGCAAATAAGGCTATTTGACATGCCATGACCAAGAGCGAGCTACGTGCGGGTATGTAAAATAGGTATAACGATCGTTACAAGAGACCACCTGGGGATTCCCTTGTACGCCAAAGCTCCTCACTTTCTTGGTGTGTCCGTCCTGTTGTGGGTCTGATGATTAGGTTATCAGAAAAGCCTCGAGAAGAGAAAAACCTAAATAAAAAAGAAAAGGTGAAGGTATGTGGATCTAGGGCGGTTGAGCCACATTATGGATCACAGTCTAGCTTTGCCATCGCCCATGCCCATGGTATTTTAAGTGCGTAGTTATGTACGCGCGACGCAAGTGTCACCGCTTGATTGGGAATGGGACGGAGGCCGAATTGCTAGTCACGCTCTGGACGAGCTGTCCTGTCCTGCTGCAGAGTAGTTCTGGCTCGCTTGACAGTGTCAGGGAGTTTTACTGCCGAATTGAGGTTCTGCCTAGAAAGGCTGCTCTGTACTTCTGCTGCAAGGGCTGCGGTGTGCTCCTCAGTACGGAGGGAGCGTTCCATATTTCCGTTGACTGTTATGACACTGCATGGTCCGGGCATCTTGGGCTTGAGGTAGGCGTAATGCGGCACTGAATTGAATCGAGTGAATGCGGTTCGTCCGAGCAGTGCATGATAGCCACTGCAGAAGGGGACGATATCGAAGATTAACTCTTCGCTTCGGAAATTATCCGGGGATCCGAAGACCACTTCCAGTGTGATTGAGCCCATACAACAGGCCTCTACACATGGTATGACACCTTTAAAGGTGGTTTTTGTGGGTTTGATCCTTGAGGGATCGATACCTATTTTGTGCACTGTATCCTGATAGAGAAGGTTCAGGCTGCTGCCACCATCCATGAGGACTCGCGTGAGGTGGAATCCGTCGATAATTGGGTCAAGGACCAGTGCAGCTAAACCACCATGATGGATACTGGTCGGATGGTCCCTGCGATCGAAGGTGATTGGACAGGAGGACCATGGGTTGAACTTTGGGGCGACTGGCTCCATCGCGTAGACGTCCCTGAGTGCACGCTTGTGCTCCCTCTTGGGGATATGGGTGGCGTATATCATGTTAACCATTTTGATTTGGGGGGGGGGATTTCTTCTGTCCCCCTGTGTTCGGTGGTCGGGGTTCCTCGTCATCGTCATTGCTTTGTGACCCTTTCTCCTTATTCTGGGCATTTAACTTTCCAGCCTGTTTGAAAACCCAACATTCCCTGTTGGTATGATTCTGGTTTATCAGGAGTGCCATGGATTTGGCATGGTCGATCTAGTGTGCTGTCCAGACTGGACGGGCACGGGTTATTTCTCTTGAATGGCTTCTTCCGCTGACCGGACTTGGAGCCACTGAATCCGGCATTGACCGTCGTGTCTTCGGTGTTATCACTGTTGTTTCGACGCTTATGTCTATTGTGTAGGGGCTTGCCGTTGCTGTTTCTGGCTTCAGAAGTGCCAGGTTCGCTTGTATTGTTGTTGCTACGAGCTAGCTAGCTTCCTTCGCCCGCATAGAAGCGGGTCATGAGTGTCATAAGGGCTGACATTGACTTCGGTTTTTCCTGGCCGAGGTGTCTGGCCAGCCATTCGTCACGAATGCTATGCTTAAAGGCCGCTAGGGCTTCGGCGTTCGGACAGTCGATGATCTGGTTCTTTTTAGTTAGGAACCGAGTCCAGAATTTCCTGGCTGACTCTCCGGGCTGTTGGATTATGTGACTTAGATCATCGGCATCTGGAGGTCGGACATATGTGCCTTGGAAGTTGTTGAGGAAGGCGTCCTCCAATTCCTCCCAACTGCCAATGGAGTTTTCGGGCAGACTGTTTAACCAGTATCTAGCTGGTCCCTTGAGTTTGAGCGGGAGGTATTTGATGGTGTGAAGATCGTCGCCGTGGGCCATATGAATGTGGAGAAGAAAATCCTCAATCCACACCGCGGGGTCTGTTGTGCCATCATATGGTTCGATGTTCTCTGGTTTAAACCCTTCTGGGAAATCATGTCCCATTACTTCATCAGTGAAGCAAAGGGGGTGTGCGGCGCCTCTATATTGGGCCAAGTCGTGACGTAGCTCGGATGGAGCTTGTCTACGGTTTTCGGCCCAAACATGGTTATGTTTGTCACGTTCAGCTAGATGGCCATCGTCACGCATCGAGGCATGCCCCCGTGATCCATAGATTGATCTTGTCTGACATGCTCTCTTTTCCAAATTGCGTCGCAGGTCATGTGTATATCCCTGAGCTATTGTATTTCTATTTGTTCGGCGAGGTAGTGCGGGCTGGTGTTTGGCTCGAGGTGCCGCTTTGTCCCAGCCACGTGGTGGTCAGTCAGCCGCATTGTACCTTGGTAGGATGGGCTCCAGTGCCTCGTCACTGAACTGTGGTAACAGTTTGCACTTCGGGTAGCTTTTGGTTGGGCGCTCGAGGCCATATTCCTCGGCTGCCAGGACATCAATCCATCTTTGATTGAGCAGGTCTTGATCAGCTTGAAGCTGTTGCTGCTTCTTTTCCAGGCTTCTTGCAGTAGCAATTAGCCTACGCTTAAAGCGTTCCTGTTCGGCGGGCTCCTCAGGCACGATGAAATTTTCGTCGCCGAGGCTCACCTCGTCCTCGGAGAGCGGAAGGTAGTTGCTATCCTCCGAGTCTTCATTCATGGCCTGTTCGCCGGGGTTGACTCGCCCATCCTCCTGTTCCTCCTGATCGGAGGTTGGCTCAACGGGGTCTTCATTATTTTCGGCACCGTTCGGAGTGTTGTCCTCTTCTGTGACGGTATTGTTGTTTTTACTACGGCGTGGCTTCGAGCGGCACCGCTGACGCCGGTGCTTTGGCTGTATGTCAGGAGGTTTATCCTCGACTGGATTTTCATTTTCGCCGTTGTTTTCTTTGGGTGTATCCACCATCTATATGTCATACGAGGAGGTGCCTGTCCAACGCCCTGTAGGCAGTGGTTCCTACTCCTCTCCGGCATCATCATCTATACCGTCGATGTCTTCGGAGTCGTAGTCAAGCATGTCGGTTAAGTCGTCGATAGTGGCTATAAAGTGGGTGATGGGTGGGACACAAATGTCTTCATCGTCCGCTTCCTACTCAAGGCGGACATAGTTCGGCCAAGAGTTCCCCGACAAGGGGAGGGGTTTTAACGAGCTTAACATGTCGCCGAAAGGCGAGTGCTGGAAGATGTCCGCGGAGCTGAACTCCAAGACTGGTGACCAATCAGGTTCGATGGGCGCGGATGCACGCGGTCCGGAACCCCTGGCCGGAGACGAGCCCGAGGTCCCGGTAACACAAGCCCAGCCTGATGTTGGGTCTGTGTGCGGCTCGAGCGCCGCTGAATCTGCGGCCTCCGTGGCGGGGTTGAGCTTCCCGTCTTTGGACGATGCAGTCCGCTCCGGCTCTAGGGCCGGGGCGGTCACAGGCACTATCTCCTGTGCACGTCCAGATGACAGATCCAGGTCATGTTCATCATGGTGGCCGAGGACAGCCGTCATGGGCTCAAAATCTGTCGAAGATCAAGTCTTCATGGATATCGACCACAAAATTCAGGCTTCCAAATCTGACCTGATGGCCAGGGGCGTAGCTATCGATCTACTCTAGACGGCCAAGCGAGTTGGCCCGCAGTGTGAAGTCGCCAAATACGAAGATCTGTCTGGGGAGAAAGATCTCTCCCTGGACAGCGTTGTTGTAGATGATTGGTGGAGCCATCAAGTCTTCTGATGAGGACACAGTGGAACTCTCAATGAAAGCACAAAGGTCGGTGTCAAAACTGGCGGATCTCGGGTAGGGGGTCCCAAACTGTGCGTCTAAGGCTAATGGTAACAGGAGGCGGGGGACACAATGTTTACCCAGGTTTGAGCCCTCTATGGAGGTAATACCCTGCTTCCTGCTTGATTGATCTTGATGAATATGAGTATTACAAGAGTTGATCTACCACGAGATCGTAATGGCTAAACCCTAAAAGTCTAGCCTATGAGGTTATGATGATTGTTGTGGCTAAACCTTAGAAGTCTAAACCCTCTGGTTTATATAGACACCGGGGGGGGGGGGGGACTAGGGTTGTAGAAAGTCGGTTATAGAGAAAGGAATCTACATATCCGAATCGCCAAGCTTGCCTTCCACGCAAAGGAGAGTCCCATCCAGACACGGGACGAAGTCTTCTATCTTGTATCTTCATAGTCCAATAGTCCGGCACCTGTACATAGTCCGACTGTTCGAGGACCCCTTAGTCCAGGACTCCCTCATAGTGTACAATTTTAGCCGTGAGAGTCGCTGCATCCTCTCGTTTCCGGGCGTCCAGTAGGGATAGGCGGACTGCTACCACACCCGCTCCTAACCAGCCTGGCCCACCCAAAGCCCTCCATCGCGCGTGCTTCCCGTCCGAAACGGTCAGCGCCGCTCCAAAGAATCAGTGCCGCATTCATGCCTGGGCAGAGCGAACACGACCTCTCACTGGCGCCTGCATTGAAGGGAGAAGTGGATTGAAGAGTGATGGTTGCTTCGTCCGTCCAACTTACTATTGGGTCTATGTGATTTGACGGCTCATTGGTCATTATTGCTGAGGTGGTAGGATTGCTGGATGTCCCATGCTTTCGGTGAAAGGAGGTACTACTAGATTACAATTTTCTCCATTCTTACAACGGAGGAGTGCAAGAGCAGTGAAAACACACAGGCTCAGTGATTACATGGCCCACCTCACACTATCACCATATTTTATGGACACCGTGCGACACCTAACTCTTTACATAGTACTCCCTCCGTTCCTAAATATAAGTCTTTGTAGAGATTCCACTAGGTGGACTACATACGGAACAAACTGAATGAATCTACACTTAAAATGCATCTATATACATCCGTATGTGGTTCATGGTTAAATCTCTATAAAGACTTATATTTAGGAACGGAGGAAGTACTAGTATAGTACGTACTGTAATTTATCAGTGAGATAAATTTGTACAATGCTATGAAGCTTCCAGCTTCTGTTACATGTATCTTGCGTCCAAGGTTGCCCATTGCAACATTTCATCAAATACAAAGGAGACTAACATGCATGCTATTACATCTCAATGATTGACAGATTGTAGCAAATATGTACTCCCTCCGTTCCAAAATAAGTGCCTCAACTTTATGCAAAATTTAGTACAAAGTTGTACTACTACTAAAGTTGACACTTATTTTGGAACAGAGGCAGCTAAAGAAAAAAACGATCCATGCAGTCCCTAGCCCTTGAACCATAACCCTAACCAGGCTTTAATTTGCTAGCAACGTTCGAGCTTCCCAAGAAATGAAGTTTGCAACCCTTTGACCATCGGGTCGTTTTGTGCAGGTTCACCAAAATTGAGATGAGCATCCCCGTGGCAAAGAAATTGAAGAACTGTGATTAGAATAAGATTACTGGGACTAGTTGATGAGACAGAAACTCATCACAAATACAGTACGTACAAGCCAGTAGAGGTATGTGCGGGGCAAAGAAGTAGAGAAATATCCACATAGAGTGATGTGGGCAGCTGGAGCAATGGTGCAAGCCGGCTGTAAAGGGAGTTCTACCTGAGGGATGTCGGGACGTAGCTCAACCTTGAGAAGGGTGGCGGGAGGCAGCAACTGCCACTACAAAAAAAATACACTTCCGTGATGATACGTGTTTGTCACAGTAGGTCTCGTTTTTTGTCATGCATGTACATCCATGACGATTTTACGACAGAATCAAGATAGTCATACCTGTGTTGTCATAGAAGTCTTCCACGACATTACCAAAATTATCATCACGGAAGTGTCCACTTCCATGATGATAAATCGCGCGTAACAGAAGTGCTTTCATCAAGGGTGACCGACACGTGGCATCCACCGTAACAGAACGCTGTTAAGCTATCGGGTCCCGTTTTGGATCCAATAACCCGTTAACAGCCCGGACCAATGGGGATTTTCCACATGTAAAATCATCATTGGCTGGAGGAAACATGATTTCGAAAGTCATGATGATATTACTGAAGAACATCTTTATCATAAACACGTGTCAGCTCCCCCGTTGGCACAGGTGTCACTCATCCAATGGCCGAGATGCGCTTATGAAATTTTGACACATGGACCGGCCCAAAAGTGGCCCATAAAGTTTAAATGGGCCGGCCCAACTAAAGGGCCACAAGATTTTGCGGTCCATAATGGGACGGCCCAGCAAAAGGCCCACGAGATTTTGCGGGCCATAATGGGGCGGCCCAGCTAAAGGCTCACAAGTTTTTGCGGGCCATAATGGGCTGGCCTAGCTAAAGGCGCGCGAGATTTTGTGGGCCATAATGGGCCGGCCCAGCTAAAGGCCCCCAAGACATTGCAGACCATAATGGGCCGGCCCAGCTAAAGGCCCACGAGATTCCGCCGCCCATAATGGGCCGGCCCAGCTGAAGGCCCAAAAGATTTTGATGACACTAGTATGCCGACCCATTAACAGGCTGCCATGTTTTGGGCCAAATGCCGGCCCATATTTGATCCAGTCCATTAATAGCCTGCCAAATTACGTTCCTAATAGAGGCCCATATGAGATCCGACCCGTTAAAAGCCTCCCACGTTCTGGGCCAAATTACGGCCCAGACCAGGTCCGGCCCTTTGAGAGGCTTTGGGCTAAATTATGGCCCATATCAGATTCGGCCCATCAACTGGACGTTATGCTTTTGGGCCCACTTGATAAAGGACCATTTAGTAATTCGGCCTGATATTAGTTTCGGCATGTTAAAGGCCCGTTTAACATTTCGGCCCTATATATATTTCGGCCTGTTAAAAGCCCGTCACATAGTTGGGCCTAACTACGGTCCCGTTTGCATCCGGCCTGCTCACAGCCGATAATTTGATTGGGCCAAACAAGGACCGAGACAATTTTGTCCTATTATAAGCCCATGATTTGATTGGCACAATCATGGGCCGGGGTCTATTTCGGCCTCCTACCGGCCCATGAGCTATTCGGCATGTTTCAAGCCCAACCTACTTTTTGTCCTCCTAAAAGCCCATTGAGTTTTACTGGGAAAATAGGGAGGGCGGTTTACTCGGCCTATTAAAGGCCCGAATCTACTAGTGGGCCAGTTTACATTTAGGCCTGTTAACGGACCAAGATGACGGGGCCCATGATGCGGATCATACATAGTGATTTGCATGACGGCCCGATTATGTACCATAATTTTACGGTTTGGTTGGTTTACTGCGAAGACATGATATATACAGTAAAATAACTGCAGCATCGTGAATAAGAAAAAAACCTAGACTATACAATAAAGAAATTACGGCATATTACATCCACTGGGCATCAAAGTTCGCCACTATGATAATAAAGCACAAGCAGACAGCAGATTACATACACTGGGCATCAAAGATCGCCACTAGTGCAATTAAACACGCCGACAAAATAATATACAAAACCGACAACACTTCAATAGAGTTTAAGAAAGGTTAGCCCTACTCGGAAGCTGCAGTGCAAGCAGCTGAGCAAGCTGATGAGACTGCACTTGTTTGACACTTATATCCTCCTCACTCTGAAAGATAAACAAGCAGGCAAATGACAGGTTTTGCACATATAAGTATCAGTGCTGGCAATTCATCACATTTCTTACTAACGAATAAAGTGACAGAGTTTAAAATAGCATTAACACAATATGGTATTGTTCAGGTCAAGACATGGCAGGAAATGACATTGTGAAGGAGTTGACAGCTTCACGACACCACTGGATTACAGATCAAGTACTCATAAGTATCAATGGTAAGTGTGCTGTCAATTTACCCATTTCAGATTGGCAAAATAAGATCAGTTGCTCTGTATAGTTTAATTTACATGGCATGAAGAAGGAACTTGGTTGTACAACTGAAAACTTATTGAGAAGGACAAACTTTTGTTTATGAACTACATAATAAACTTTAAACATGCAATTTGATGCAAACACCAAAAATAAACAGCTGTTGCAGTCATGCCTAACCAAATATACACAACACAGTTTGAAGGCTTGAGAAGGACAAACTTGGTGAAGGCAAGCTCTATAAAGCCCTTGTCCATTCTAATGGGGGGGGGGGCAATTCAAGAAGTTTACCACATAATCTTCTTCATAAGCATTGACTTTATTCTACATTTTGTTAAGAGTAAATATAGATGTGACAATATAAGAAAAAATGGAGAATATTTAAGATAAGATGAAGAGTAATGCTACATAACCAAGTAGCTATAAATGTAAGTACAACAATACAGGCAAAAGGTACAGCCAAGAGCAATGCAGAGCTAAACTTCTTCAGTACCATCGGTGTTATCCAACCTTATGGTAAGAGTAAATATAGATCTGATGTGTAGAAAATGGAGGGCAAAGGAAAATAAGCTGCAGAGTGATGGTACATGAACAACTACCTGTCAATATAAGTACACTGATAAAGGACAACAGGTACTTACAAGAACAATGCAGAGTTAAAAATTTCATTGGCATTGGATATATGCTACACTAATGTAACCATTCATACAGATCAGATAATTTTGAGCGAACAATTGATAAGCAAGCTATCATGCATACTGTTGTCACATAATGAACCAGGTATGTATGCAAGTATAGTGATACAGGATAACAGGTACTAACAAGAGCAAAGCAGCGGGCAGCATATTTGTGATATCCTATCATTCTTTTCAAACCAGAATTCTTTTTCAAGCAGATTTCCTGCAAAAAAGATCCGTAAGGCACATGCGGAAAAGTAGAAGTTCAAATTGTCATGCGATATCATAGACAGTACCTCATCCTCGGAACGAGACTAGTGCATAACAAGGTTTTTCCATTCAATGTCTTCTAAATTTAGCACAGGAGACTTCACCGGAAATTCGTTTATATACTTGCCATCAAAGTGTGATTTCCTCAGGTAACACCGATACTGCTGCAATGCTTCCTTGAAAAGCGCAAGCAGGCTTTGCTCGTCATGACCATCCAGATTGACCCTCGCCTACTTACAACAATGCAATGTAAATCATTGATGTGTTCAATCAGTAGAAAATAGGAAAATTATCACCATGAAAAATAGCACTTACACGTAAGTGGGATAGGAAGATGTGAAAATGGTGTTTGTCTTCACTATAATCTTCCCATGATGGGAATATATGCACGTAGTCCCTAACAACATTGAAAGCATTGTCTTTTAAACTGGGAATAACTGGAATGGGGTTCCAATCTGCAGGAATTGGCCGTCTCTGCAGTTGGGATAGGTCTTCGGCCAGTGGACTTGCTGTACTTTTTGCTGGAGTGGGATTTTTCTGTGGTACGGCTGGTGCTATGGCAACTGAAATTGGCATACCTTTTGTTGGAGTGCAGGTCCTGTGTGGTGGGGCTAGTGGTGTGGCCAGTGAAGTATGGGTACAGTCTACTGGATTCGGTCCTACATTTTATGTCACTGGTTGTACAACCAATATAAGTGGGGCGTTGTCTGATTTCGCTGGCACAACCACGTTTTTCAAGGACTTTGCTAGTGCTCCTTCAGGTTCGGCAATCACCCTCTTCCTTTTTGATGTCTAATGCACACGAACAACATTTGAGTGGAAAAACATGGTATGATGAAAGATGGAATATGTATTGATAATGGATGGGCATGGCATCTCGACATATATGATGAATAAACTAAGCAGATGGCGGTGCAACAAAGTAGAAGAAATGCAAGACAACATATGCAAGATACGCGCAATCAATAAAACCTTGCCAAATTATAACAGGCACCTTGATGGGTGAACATGACAGGACATCTACCTTTAACTCCTCGAGGTTAGAATAGTCCTTAGGATCATATTCTGAACAAGAATCTACAGGTGGGGAGCGTATGAGTTTCATTGCATCCAGAATGGCACTCAATGCCTTGGTGCCAATTTTGTAAGTCATTGCAGTGTTCCACAATATTCTTCTGATGCGCGGATTTTGATATTCACTGTAATTGCGTATAATATTTGAGAACCATGAAAACATAAATAGTTGTGAGATTATCTTTGTAATGCAGATGATATTCTAATATAGGGGCGCCCCTGTAAACACTTGTGTGCTATCACTGGATTCTGATGAGAGAGCTCATGTGTGTTGTAATATGGTGCGTGCATTTATATAATCTGGCACAAGTACACAAAAAAAATAGGCTCCAGAAGTAAGGATAGTTGGCAGATGATAGGTTCATAATATACTATATAGAGAGTTTATTGCCAAACCATGATAACAAGAGCACACACCAACTAGGCAGATCATAGTGTACATAACAGGGGTACACCATAACCACGATATATAAATTGAGAAAGTGGAACTGGCTTGAAAATACGGTGTTGTATTACCTCTAGTAATTGAAAGCCTATCGATCACGTATAGGCCAGCTCTATCAGCTGTTGACTGCAGATGTCCCTGCGCCCCTTCTTGACAAGGAACATACTGTACGTACTAAATACAGAATAAACAAAGAGGAACATGTTAAGGAACAGAAGATGAAGCATATTCTTGAGGTTCCGCTTCATTGCATACAGTGTTGGTTCCCCACTCATGATGAATCACAGCGCCCAAAGAAATGCAATTCCATGCTGTCTCTCTATATGTGGCGATTTTGAACAAGAGTCATTAGGATCATATTCTGAACAAGAGTCAACAGGTGGGGAGCGTATGAGTTTCATTGCACCCAGAATGGCACTCAATGCCTTGGTGCCAATTTTGTAAGTCATTGCAGTGTTTAGCTTCAAGAGTGGACTGCTGCTAGTGTGACACAAAGCAGCTACACAGATCATAGTGTAGATATAACGGGAAAACCTTAAGCATCAGAGTAAAATCAGCAAAGTGGAACTTGCTGGAATATATGTGCTAGTATTGCCGGTACGGCTAGAAAGGTTTTGGATACCAGCTCTCTTCAAGTGAAGATGTGGTACTGTTAATATCAGTGTAACTCTCAAAGGCGACACAGATCCCCACATTTCCTTGCTATTCTTATAGGATTCAAGTGGGCAGGCCACTACAAATCCTATTCCTATGTTTACAAAATCCTACAAATCAAAGAGGCTCAAAGTGTCCATCACAACTGACCGTATAGACCTCTACACTGCAAATGTCCCTGCTCATCTTCAGTACAAGGAACATACTGTACTACTATCATACTCCCTCTGTTCCAAAATATAAGTCTTGGTAGAGATTTCCACTATGGATCACATACAGATGTATCCAAATACATTTTAGAGTGTAGATTCACTCATTTTGCTCCATATGTAGTCTGTGGTGGAATCTATACAAAGACTTGTATTTAGGAATGGAGAGAGTACATATTAAAGAAGAACGGAAGAGGAACATGGTAAAGAAGATCAAGCAGATTTTGGATAATAAAATGTTGGTTGCGCAGTGCCCACACATGATGAATCAGAGCGCATTAAGAATGCAACTCCCAGTTGTCTCTCGACCATTTCAGGCGGTTGGATGAAGATCCTAGGTCTCCTAACCCTTCTTCTTCCTCGTCTCTGATTCTTCCCATACAGAACACCACACGGGCCACCGGTCGGACCACTGGCCCCCACCGCTTGTGTTCCTCCGCCACCCCCACCCCCACCCTTGCCCCCACCCGCATTGAGTTTTCTTCGTTTGGCGAGGCCCCACAACCACTCGAGCCCCTTCGTTCGCACCGGCGAACTCCGGCGAGCTCTGAAAAATCGACTAACCCAATTTTGAAATTTAGTCTACTGTGATTTAACTAGTGTGGAATATAAAAGGGGAAAACCATAAGCTTTGGGAGTATAGTGTTGAGTGTGCCATGGCGGATCTGAAGGTGAAAACCGGACAAAGGAAACTTCGCAACGAAGACAAGAAATCAGAGTAAAGAAGTGGCGATCTATTTTCTTGCTGCGATAAATAAGTTGAGCAGATATGAAAGAGTACCGCCTCTGGTGCGGCGCCGTGTATGCATCTGCTGAGAATTTGACAGTGCTGCGGTAGCGATGGCTGTCGGCAGCGTGGAAGCAGATCTATGAGGGTAGACGGTGGCGGCAGGGCGCGGTGGACGAGATGGTTGTAGGAGCGGCACCGGCAAGGTGGACGACGGAGGGGATGAAGCGGGAGGACGGGATGCAAGGATCCCGGTCCGAAGCCGTGGATGAGAGATGTCGATCTCTTGTAATGGACGGCGGCATTGGGGTATCAGCTCCGGCATGGTGGAGGAGGACGGCGATGGATGGGATGGCGGACGGCGGCGGATGGAGGAGGTTGGGGTTGAGAGGGTGTTTTGGTGCCCACGGAGTACGAATGGGGAAAAGGGAGGTAGAGAGGAAGGGGGAACCATGTATTCAGGGCGCGCTTGTCTCAAATGCGAGGAAATTTACAAACTTAGCCCCCATTTCAAATTTCTACATCACAACAATATTAGTCGGTTGGGGATAGGACGGTAATCTCGCATACACCAAATATTTGCTGACGAGAATTTGTTTTTGGTGCCCACCGTGTATGAATATGAATCGGGGAGGGAGTCAATTTCGGCCAAGGACACACTATGTTTTGGCGCCCACCGTGTATGAATCCGGGTGAGAGGCAGTTACATCACGTTTGGGTGAAATTACAAACCTACCCCTATCGAAACCTATAGAAATCCAGCAGATAGACTTTGCGTGGCAGGGATAGGCAGTAGTAATTTCCATCTCGCAGATTTTGGTTTCGGGCAGTTACTGCGACTTTCCCCGCTTCGTTCAAATTCTGCAAAGTGCACGTTTACCGTGCCAACTCAATTCGAATCCCGTTTGTATTCCATTTTTTTCGGGCGGGATCCATTTTCAATTGGAATTAAATTCTATATACATCATTTATTTATATATACTTTCAAAAGCACAACACCATTTATACATAAATATGGTTTACAAATGGCATGATCTTAGATTCATAAGGTTGTATCCATCAATTTGGATTTTCAAATATTTGAAACCACTTTATGTTGAAATCCAATGTATGCATTCCTCGCTAACTGTCTCCAATTAATGTGTGTTTCATGCGTTTTTTTTTACTTCTCAAACATGTATAATGTGTTTCACACACATAACATATAGTGTAATCCCGTTTAGACATTAATTGCATATAAACCATGCATTGTTTGTAATTAAAGAATCTATGGATGATAAACTATATAACATTACATGTGTGCCCAAATTCAAATGAATATGTATGTTTGATACACCAATTTGCGTTATTATATTATCGATGTCGTGATCTCCAGTTTAAATATTTGAATCCTATTTAATCCAGATATTCGTCTCATATAGCTACCACTCATGCTTATATAGGACTATCTCTCTAGACCTATACGCGTTCTTCGTCTCTCAGGTATCTCTCGTGCTACCTGTATGTCGGCAATGATCTTTTATCTCCGTAACACACTGACGGTACTCTCTCCCTCGACCTTCATCACTCTATCTCTCTCTAAGTATATCTTGCTCCCTGCTATGTGTCTCTAACTATGATTCTCCATGTGGAATCTCTTTCTCTCACACAAACACAAAACTTTCACTCCCGGGGTCTCATTTCTCTCTACTATTCCCATGTGTGCCACTCGCATACCCCTCATACAGAGATGTATTTCGCTCCTTAAATATGAGAACCTACGACTCTTCCTCTTAAATATCTCTTTCACACACACAAACACAAACTCTGTCTCCCAGGGTCTCATATTTCTCCATTGCTCTCTTGTATGTTGCTCACACACACTCTCTCTCCCTAGATATATCTCGCGTTCCCTCATATGTCTCTCTAGCTATCACTCTCGTTGTGAAATATCTTTCTCTCTCGCAAACACAAAACTCCGTCTCTCGGGATCTCATTTCTCTCTGATATCTGTTTGTATGTGACTCACATGCACCCTCTCTCTATCTCTCTCACACCCACACACATAGCTCAGCCTTCTGATCCACTCGACTCCTATCTCTAACACACGCTAGCTAGCATCTTTATATTTTTATTTATCTGTTTCTCCATCAACCTTCTTTCTCGCCCTCACTCTTGATTCCTATCACGCACACTACATATGTTTCTCTCTACATGCAGTCAAGTGCCCTCTTTTTATTTTTCTCTCACACACACATATATAACTTCACCCTCTAAACCACCCGGCGGTCATCTCCAACACTCAAACTAGCGGATGTCCCTCTAGCTAGCATCTCCATCTCTGTATCTATCTGTAGTTTCTCCGTCAACATTTCTTTCTCGCACGGAGTCTTGCTTCCTATCACCCACACTATATATATCTCTCCATACATATGCATTTATAGGTTGATCTCTTTTGCACAATTGTTGTGCCTCACTCCCTCTGCTCGCCATAGATGCATGCTCCAGCCCACGCCACTATCTCTCAAAGACAAAAACACATGCTCAATTGTCGGGCCTTCTTCCCTGCATTGTCACATGCATGCATATTGTCATACCGATCCGTCTCTCCCATGTCATTGATCTTATGACTTATGTCTTCTTTCTTTTATCTCGATCATGCACGCACGCACACACACACATCCCACGTATACATATTTACCTCTCACACATGCACGTTCAAGGTCTCTATGTCTCCATACGTAGTTAATTACCCTCAATCCTAACACCACATTGAATTTTTCTCCTCTTGTGTGCACATAACTTCCGCCTGGATGGGTAAAACACACACTCACACTTAACAATCTCCTTCTAGCTACCCCCCTCTCACTCTTCCCCTATATCCCCGAAACCAATAAGACCATCCCTTTGTTTAATTCCCGCCTACATGCACCATCGATATATAGTACTCTTCCTTGGTGTCTCTCGAACAAACACGTTCTCTCGATGTCGACTCCTCTCACGCGCACATACCTTCTCTTCCCTCTCTACGGGCATTTTCTCTCTCGCACCCCATTGTTGGTGGCCTCTGCCATACACATCACCTCTCTATGATGAAGCCATGCACACTTAAATTACATCCGCCACCGAGGACCCCGCGACACACACACACACACAAACAAACACACACACACACAAACACACACACACACACACATACACACACACGCACGCACACCCACCCACCCACCCCCACACACACACTAAGACTCCATCTTTCTCTCTCTCTCTCTCTCTCTCACACACACACACACAAACACACACACACACAGACACGCACGCACACACCCCCCCACACACACTAAGACTCCATCTCTCTCTCTCTCTCTCTCTCTCACACACACACACACTAAGACTCCATCTCTCTCTCGCTCTCTCTCTCTCTCACACACACACCCCACACACACACTAAGACTCCATCTCACACACACATGCTCTAGGCGTATCATTTATTCCTACCACCCTTCATCCAACCTTACCCGTATGATAAACAATCACCTTAATTTACTTGCATAACATGGACAAATTCCACTTTACTTTAGTAGTCAGCAAACTTATCATCTGTACCCTTATAAAAAAACGAGTTGGCGATGATGGTGTGCCTGCCATCTTGTAAATACAGACCGTCTAATCTATATCTGACGGATAGAAAGTAAACTTTGATAATTTACGAAAGATACCCGCACCTCTCTCCACATCCTTATCTCCCACAACCTCATTGCTCAACAACTAAAAAAGGAAGTCTCTGGAACAATCTGGCATGGTGGCTGCTGCCGCCTGCCGGCGCCGTCCATCCCCATGCCTCCGCCCATTCCGACCACTAGTCACCACCACGCTCCACTCCTCCTCACCTTATCTCTCATCTTTCATTTCTTCGATGACATTCTCGAGATACCAGTTTTCCGATAAAATTCTCGAGATATCATTAGTTTTTACACATGGGATTACTCCTGCATGGGTCCATCACAACAGGTGTTTTGTAAAAAAATGCATATTGATGTTCCGTGCAATGCACGAGCATCTTTCTTGTAATTATATAACGCAAATCACGAGTAGGAAGTGACATACACAACCACGTTAACATGGCCACGTAAATCACTAGCTAAAGTAAATACCATTATACTTATATCCCGATGCAAAAGGTTGAGTACATGTCCAAAGAGTAGAGTCGCACACACGCACTTTGTCTCTCAGAATCTCTCTCTCACACACACCAGTTACGTGACACCCACTTAAGCAGACACGTATGTTACAATTTGTGCACCCACGGGTACACGTGATGCTGCACATTTATTTAAGCCGGAAGGCGAACCCAAACAGTAGCTACATTCATTCCCCTCCCGCCGCCTCTTCTCTAGTCGCCGTCGCCCGGTAGCCATGGCCCGGCCGAAGGTAACAACATACACCATACTCCCGCTAGAGCGGCGCTTTAATATGGAAATTTTAGTGGTCATGCATGCATCTTTTTGTGCTAGAACTCCTACATAAGGGTTGACCGGTCGCTTCCCGCGGACGTGTGCGAGCGGTGGAAGAGGAAGGAGAAGGGAAGCGGGCTATGGAGTAACTTTTTTACCACAATTTCTTAGGAAACTGAGTGCAATAGTTGAGTAGTTTTGCAAACTGAGTACACATGAAACCCTTATATAGGCAATAATTGAGTACACCTGAAACGGTTCAAAACCTATACTCCCTTGCCAGCGCGCGCTTCTCACGTGAAACGGTCAGTGTCGCCCTGGAGCGTCAGTGCCGCATTAATGCCCGGACAAAGCGGAGGCGACCTCTCACTGGTGCCGGCTTTGAAGTGGTGCGACGTGTGCTTCCCGGTGCACACGTCTGCTCCGCATCGAGACTGGCCATAGGCCCTGTTTGGATCCATGGGTTAGAGTTAGTTTGAGCTAGTTGGGGGCTCAAATAGCCCTAAAGTATCCAAGCATGAGGGTTTAAATTGGAGCAAGTTGCACCGAATCCACCAAAAAAACTATCCCACCCAAGAGGTGCTAACTGGAGATAGTTCTCATTAGGACCACTGAAAAATCACTTTTCTCTCTCCATCAAGTGCATTTATTGTCAATCTAACCCTGTCACCCAAACACCTCTTTGGCTACAGTTAGTTCAGGGTTAGTCATGAGTTAGTCTAACCTCTAGCTAAGTTAGAGTATCAAACAGGAGCAGTATAGGACATGCAAGTTGCTCAAAGCATAGAGTCAAATTCGTACGTGAAAGGATTTTTTCTTTTTGAAAACGGAACGTGAAAGGAATTTTTTTAGAATGCTCTTGGCATGTCGCTAACATGTGATGAGTTAACCGACCTCAATAGACGGCAACAACACCAGCCCGCCACACTTTGAGAGACACGAGGAGGAAGAAGCGATACAGGCTGCTAGATTACTAGAGATAGGTGTCGCACGGAAGCCAAGAAATATGGTGATAGCATGGGTTAGCCATGTACTAGTATGATGTAACTACACTGGGCTGCCGTGTTTCGTACTCTTCAAGTCCACTGTGGAGATGATTGGTTGATTTTATATCGCTGAATAATATTAAATATTACGAGTGCAGATGCTCCACCACGAGGTTCCTTGCTCCTTCTCGGTCATCGGGAATCTATGTTCTTCCACTCTATTTTTTTATGTGAGCTTTGTTCATCCTTTTGCCAACATGCGAGACATCTAGCATCAAGGTGCCCGTGTTATGCAAGGGTCGTTCCATCTATATGAAGAACATGTGGGACTGGAACTACGAGACGGACATGTACACATGAGTGGACGTACGAACCTGAGTAATGTAGCGCAGTAAGTGAAGTAGAAAGGCACAAATGGTATGAACATGCGTGGCATATAGGGTGTGTTTGATTGTGTTCTCGTCTTAGCATAGTTATTCCCTCTTCATGCATGCTCAACTGAACACCCCTCTTCATGCATGCTCTCTTCATGCATGCTTCTAGTGTATTTGTGCTAAACTAGTGTGGACTCATGCACCCTCCATACACTCTACCAAACACCCAAAAGTTGGTCGAGAAGGGAACTCTTGGGCAGCATTTGTCTCTTACTACGTACCACCACTAAATGTTGTACGTGCAATGCACGGTGATGTTATGGAGTACGTGCCTAAGTACTCTACTACTAATATATTAGTTGGAGGCACATATTAACTTTTATATTTGTTTATGTGTATGCCCCGAGACCTTCCAACTAGACGTGTCTTTCTCTCCAGGTCACACTTTGTATCATTTATACTACTAAGTACTACTACGTGTGGTCTCCGACCCAGAAGTGGAAGAAGTGGAGACGCTCTACCACGCTATTTTTTTGTGCTGGGCTCTACCACGCTGTTCATGTCCCACTCCTTTTGCTAACGTGTGGGAAATCCAACACGTGCCGTGTTTGGCACTCCTCGATATCAGAAAGAATACTTCCGTTCGCCAACATGTGGGATGTCGACCATCCTGGTCCACTTGCCATGCACGCAGAACTCCAAGGGAGAGTCACCCTGGTCGTTGCGCCACAGTAACAATGACTAATGAGTCGTCAAATCATAGGCCCACTTCCCACTTTGAAGTTGCTCGGATGAAGGAACCATCATGACTTCGTTGAATTCCGCTTCTTGAAGAAAACTACTGTACCAGCAGTACTGCTAGCTACAGTAGTTACTCCAACAGAGGCCTCCTTTCGTTCATAGGATAGGAATTTTATAGGAATCTGAAAATCATAGGAAGTGAGATGACGTGCATCTCAATTCCTATAGAGAAAGAGATGCCATTTGATGCATAGGATAGGAATTTTTCCATTTAGTCTAGGCTAATGTACTGGTAATTTGCTCTAAAAACTACAGTAGTAACTAGTAGTACTGGTACATGCTCGTACTCAGACACAGACACACACACTAACTACTAGTAATAATACTTCTCACATGCTGGCTAGACGCTGTCGTTCTCCTTCCCGGCTTTGTCGGCAACACCCCACCGTGCTTGGATCTCCGCCGACCTCTCCGCAGCAGCGCGTGCGTCCTTTTCTTTCTTGCGACGGCGGGCCTCTCTTTTCTTGAGTGCTTTTTGTCATGGAAATAACACGTCAGATGTCCTTAGTGTGAGGACTTAGTCGCGAGGCCAACGCATCTATGTGGTAGCTTGAGAGGGGTTGGGCGGAATCGAGAGACGCTAGGCGGATCATCACACAAGACGAGGATTTAGACAGCTTCGGGCCCCGGGAAACATCATCCGGAATAGCCCTACATGCTGTTTGAGGCGAGGTCTCATTATGCTCATCGAGAGTCGCCGCATAAGTCGGCTCCCCCTTTGTGTCTAGCCCTAGAAATTGTTTCTTCTTGCTTGTCCCTCTTTGGGGTGCCCTACCCCTCCTTATATAAGTTAGAGGGGCGGGTTACATGTGAAGTCCAAATAGGATTAGGACTAGCCTACCTTCTACTACAAGCCGGATACAAGTCCGGGTCTTGATTCCTTGTGAGGGAGATATTCCTCATGCCTTTCCTCTTAAGCCGGCCTACCATAACGTAAGCCGGCCTTCTAGGCCTTGAGCCTCCTGGGCCCCCGGGTCTTGTCGCTCCTCTGATCCTCTTGCCAGGTTACCCATAAGTCACCAGGATCGGGCGGGTCACTTAGTGTGTCATCCAGTCAGGGCGGGTCATTAGTGAGTCGCCAAGTCCGGCCGGGTTATACTTCCGTCCGGGTTACACCGCGGGGTATATCCCCGACATTAGTCCCCAAGTTTAGCTTGGATTTATCCATGGTAAACTTATGCTGCAAAATAAACACAAGAACAAATTTGACAGGTTGTGCTCCGGGTTAATAATTCTTGTAAACCGGCACCCGAACATCCTTAAGTCCTTGTCATTTCCTTCTTCTAGAAAATCCGGGTCAATAGCCCAGCTTCACAATCAATTTGCTTGTAGAAGAAATATTGTAAACAAATAATCCATTTGAGTCGGCTTCCAAAGCGCCGGCCTGAAAAATATAGGTCTTGAAATACTCATCTGATTTTCAACCGGTCTTAAAGATGTAGATCTTGCCGAGTTATAATTTCCAAAATCACCGGGTTATAGAAGACTGATGATGTCGAGCCATAATTGTTGTTGACACCGGGTCATGTAATTGATCTTCCTAATTTACTCAAAGCTGAGAATTTGAAGATGTTCCTTCTTTATATGCATAATACCTGTAGCCCCCAAGTCTTAAGAGGAGAACATAGTGATAACTTAAGACTTGCTTCAATATAAGTGTTGCAACCTTGAAGAAATCCGGGTTATTCATCTCAATCATTAGTCATAAACTGAATATTCCATATATGTAGCCCCCAAGTGCCGGGTTGTCATGCTTGCAGAAACCTGGGACTTGTAATTGCCTTATGCTCATAAAAACTTCAACCAGTGTAGCCCCCAAGGGCCGGGTCATTATGCAATAATGAGCAGGGACTTTGTAAATAATTCATTAATAATAACATCATATGATGTAATCTCCACCATGGGGCTTGAACCCACGTCCATAAGGTTAAGAGTTTTGTAATTTACCAACTGAGTAGTGGATCTCTTAATGTACTGGACTGAGGCTTGTGTACCTTGAATTTTTGATAGGAGCAATTGGTAGCCCCCAAGGGCCGGCTCATTTAAAATGTGATGAGTCGGGTCTTCAATAAGTTGAGCAAAAATTGACTTTGCATTAGCCCCCAAGTGCCATGGTGCATGCTGGCAGTGACATGGGACTTGTATATTCGATGTAATCTCAATTTGAATAATGTAGCCCTCAAGTGCCGGGTCATAAGCCTGCAGCCACTCGGGACTATTCCTTTCATTGTAGAATAAATCATATCCATTGATAAAATAATAGCCATTGCGCTGAAGCGACTTTGAAAACCTCAATCATAACACTGGTTATTGATAATCACAATAGAAATCCAGCCATGTTGGCTATTTAAGATTTGAACAATATAATCCGGTATGAAAACCTCAATCATTCAATATCATCATGAAAATCCAGCCAGTTTTGGCTATTAAAGATTTGAATACCTCATCGGTTGACAAGTAAATCCGGAGTTTAAATACCTGGCGGCTCTTGGCCGATGCGCATTCATTGTAACCCGGTGGCGTATAGCCTTTGAGAAAATCAAGAATTAATAACCCTTTTGAGACATCAGTTTCAATCTTTGATGATGGGCTTGAACTTGATCATTTATGTAAGCCATAGTTCTATAGATCCTGCACAGAGTTTAAACAACATATGCCCTGGCGACTTAATGTCAAAAGCCAGGGCGGGTAACCACCCAAATATAGTCTTATCCTGCACACAAGTAGATCACAAGATCCCTATGATCCTTTGAATGATACCGCTGGTTTATGTGACCCGGACAGTGAAGTTGATAACTCAACTCTGTAAGAGCCGGCACATATGATTTTTGTGACAACTCAAATACTTGCGATTGTATAAAAATAGATAAAATTTTTGAGGCTTCTGATTCGAATACGATCATTAAACCGTTCCAAAGGGGTTAAGCTAAGATTCGAATACGATCATATAGCCCCCAGTGGCGTTGGCGATGCCGATCAAAGTGGGTATCGACATCTATGTTCACTTTGGTTCGAATACGACCCATGTTTGAACAGGAAGCCCCCAAGTGACCTTAAGAGTTGTTTAGCGACACTGATTCGAATACGATCCACGTCGATTCCCAAAGGGGTTGAGCTATGATTCGGGTACGATCAAGAAGCCCCCAAGTAGGTTCAGCAGTTTGCTAATCAAAAGGGTATCGAAAGCTATGTTCTCTTTGGTTCGAATATGACCTATGTTTGAACAGGAAGCCCCCAAGTGACCATATAAATTTTGGCATTGCGCCGATAAAGAGGGTACTGATAGCTATGCTCGATGAGCAAGAAGCCCCCAAGTGATCATAATAAGATAAGCTGTAAGGTAGGATACCCAAGTTTGAACCGCGCATCATGGCAGCAAGTTCTTTTTGGCAACCTTTAATTTTTCTGAGAACTCGAACTTGCGAGAGATTAATTCTTTTGAACCAGAAGTTTAAACCGGATATTGAGATCCTCAAAACTTTGTAAGGGACAAATTTACCTTGATCCGGATGTTGAACCGGTTTTGAGAGCTTCAAAGCTTTGTGGGAGAGAGATGTCTCTTGAGCTGTATTTTAAACCGGAATCTTCATTTTGAACCTGAGTTTTTTTTGACAGCCTTTAAATATTCGCCAATAAAGCAGTAGCCTCCGGGTTATCTTCCCTTCAATGACCTGGAGTTCTTGAATTCATTGAAACCGACTAATTTTGCCGAGCCATACCATTGTAGCCCCCGAGTCTCAAGATGACTCAAAGAGTTGGCTTGAGATTCTCCATATATGACAATAGCAGAAGGTGTATATCATTAGCGTTGATAACGCGATGTGAATCCACAGAAGGTTGAGGTGACTTCGGTGGGTTATAAATGATCCCGTATGAACCGTGTCAGCAACTCGGCCAATGGTTCCTTCCAACTGGTTGTTTGAAGTTAACCAAACCCCAGTGGCGGCGACTTGTGCGCCTGCCCATTGAGCCATCCAATGCAGACGGCGACTGATAACACATGATAATTTGCCTCCAACGTGTTGGAAGAAAACTGGGCTTCCCAAGCAGTGACTTGCTCATACTCAATAAACAGCTCATGCAGATAGGTGCGGCCCGATGTCTTGATGTAGACCAGGCCGCGAGAGACGGACAGTAAAGACAACCGTAACATCTGAGACGGCACAGACAGATGAACCGGCCATGGTGTTGTAAGCCGGTGTGGATGGGCAAGTTGTCCTCCTTGTTGTAAGCCGGCGTGGTCGCGAGAGACGGCCACGGCGTTGTAAGCCGGTGCTGGAGTCCGTTGAGTGAGGACGACCACCTGTGCTGAATGATGTTGGAAAGCCTCCTATCTCCACGGTATAATGCCACTTTGTAATGAATAATTCTCCTGCATATAAAATACAACAGGGCAAAGTAGTTTTGCTTGGATGAATTAATTTGTGCTTAAAAATAAATAGGGTAAACAACACCTGGTATTTTTTGGATGTTTGAAAGCAGCTCATCTGAACATCTCCAGCAGCTACCCTTCCCTGATAATAGCCATACACGCGACCATATCATCAAGTACTACCAACGCCCATGTCCTGATAATATGGTTGACTTTTCAACTTGATCTTCCATGTGAATACTTGATGTTTTCTCCGGAATGTATTCGTACAAACTCTGTGAGCAACGTCCAGCTTTTCTCATAACCATTGCTGAAGTGACCTTCTCCTGTATTCACTATATGTTCCAGACCTAGGCAGAGGCGGCTCGTAGTGAGGAGGAAAGAGACGATGCAGCGAGGCAAGGCGCGATAGCGGCGATGCGACTCACACGGTGCAGTATGGCAAAGGCGGCGTTTGTGGCGGCTTGATGGGAGCAGGGCGGCTCTTTAACCGTGGAGCGGCAGGGCGGCTAGTGGCAGTGAGGCCACAACAGCGACCTGGACGAGGCCGGTGGAGACGAAGCGATAAGGTAGTGGCGGCTCAGGGAAGCAGCGACGGCAGCCGGCTTGGCAATGCGGCAGCACAACGGCTTGACGGAGAGAGGCTCGAAGGCAGATTTTGCACGGGATTGACTTGGAAGTGACTCGGCGCCTGCTCCGATAGCGAGACGAAGACCGGTGCGGGCGATTCTCAGCCGGGGGTAGGCCAGCCCGGAGCGGAGACGGTCGATGGATTGGAGCCGGAAGCGGAGCGGGTCACGGCGTCGAGGCCACTCAGAATCGGAGGCTGGTGTTTCAAGGCTTAGTACTGCAGTGCGCGGCGGAGGTGATCCCGTCACGGCGGCTCACCGGTGGTGGCATTCCGCAGTAATGGCTCAGAGTCGAACGGCAGCTCTCCAGCGTGGCACAACTGAAACTTGACAAGGCGGAGGCCCGGCAACTCGCGGGGGCGGCCCAGGTAAACCACGGCGGGCACTCAAGACGGAAACGGCGGTTCGGCGATTTGACGCCGCGGAGGGCCGTGGTGGCGAGTGGCGACGCTGCTGCGGTTGAAGCGCAGGGTGCGGTCGCGGCGGCTAGAGGCGGCCGTAGTGGCTCAACGGGGTTCATCCGAGGTGAGCACGGCAGCTCGGCAGAGGGCAGCTTGAGACGCGGCGGCGCAGGTGGAGGAGGACCACGACAGCGCGGATGCGGAGGACCCGCTGCGGCGCGCAGAACACGGCGAGGCAGGGGCACGCCAGGCGCAGATGCACGCCTGCGCGGACAGAGAAGAGCGGAGGCAGCAAGGTGATACCGTGCGGACGCGGCGCCTCACGGCCGGCCCGACGGAATCGGTCAGGAGAGACCGGCTCGAAGGTGGAGACCGAGTTTCTTCTTTCCTCTCCCCGTCCACTTGCGGATCGTGGGCTGCTTCCTTTTCCCTCTATTTTTTTTCCAACTCAGAAGTTGAGCTCTCACGTGGATATTATTCAAGTGCTCAATGGATCCGTTTGACTTTGGTCTTCACGCCAGATAAAACCAATGGCTGGCTGGATACTTGCCGTTGAAACGCCTTTGGTTAAGATCCTTTTAGCAGATTCATCTTTGACACGGCTTCGGTAATTTTGGCAGTCTTCCTCGGAAACTTGTATCCGGACGACGAAATCGTCAAATCAATTACGGCGACTTTGCAGCGGTGAACGACACGCATCCCTGATTCTCATCTCAAACTTTGAATATATACCAGCTCCAGGATTAATCACAAAGCAATGAATTTGCCGGCTCTTCATGCCAGGTTACCCTGTGAGATTGCTCTGTGCCGGCTCTTGTTCATTTGACATATCGCAAGCTTCTCGATCGATGGAAAAGATCCCTTCAAGATCTTGACACCACCGTGCGCGGGCCCCATGGTGGGCGCAAACTATCGTGGAAATAACACGTCAGATGTCCTTAGTGTGAGGACTTAGTCGCGAGGCCAACGCATCTATGTGGTAGCTTGAGAGGGGTTGGGCGGAATCGAGAGACGCTAGGTGGATCATCACACAAGACGAGGATTTAGACAGCTTCGGGCCCCGGGAAACATCATCCGGAATAGCCCTACATGCTGTTTGAGACTAGGTCTCATTATGCTCATCGAGAGTCGCCGCATAAGCCGGCTCCCCCTTTGTGTCTAGCCCTAGAAATTGTTTCTTCTTGCTTGTCCCTCTTTGGGGTGTCCTGCCCCTCCTTATATAAGTTAGAGGGGCGGGTTACATGTGAAGTCCAAATAGGATTAGGACTAGCCTATCTTCTACTACAAGCCGGATACAAGTCCGGGTCTTGATTCCTTGTGAGGGAGATATTCCTCACGCCTTTCCTCTTAAGCCGGCCTACCATAACGTAAGCCGGCCTTCTGGGCCTTGAGCCTCCTGGGCCCCCGGGTCTTGTCGCTCCTCTGATCCGCTTGCCAGGTTACCCATAAGTCGCCAGGATCGGGCGGGTCACTTAGTGTGTCATCCAGTCAGGGCGGGTCATTAGTGAGTCGCCAAGTCCGGCCGGGTTATACTTCCGTTCTGGTTACACCGCGGGGTATATCCCCGACACTTTTTGAGTTTTCCGCTCCCTTTGTGCGGCTTTGGCCGCCTCTTGCTCTACCGCCCATTCGGCCTTGGCATCTTCAAATTCCTCCCACATAGGTGTGAGGTCGGGAGCGGCGATGAACTCGGCACGGTGGGATGCCATCGCTTCCCTACCATTTTGTGTGCGGTCGTGGGCGGCGAGGAACTCGGTGCGGCGGGATGCCATCACTGCCTTACCGGTTAGTGTGCGGCGCGGTGGCATGAACGACGCTTGGTGAGAGCCCTAGGGTGGAGTGGCCGGACAACCGTATAGTGCATTGGTTTGTCAACAGCTCAAGGACAGAAGACGAAGGAAATTTGGATTCCCCTTCAATCCTGGTCATTTATTACTGAGTAAAATGCATTGGCGGTCATCGAACTTGTCTTGATAGCTCACTTTGATCATTGTATACGAGATATGGTGATTATATGGTCACTGGCTCAACGTATAGCTCCATATTTGTCTGGTTGACCAGTCAAACAGTCCGCATGCGCCTCATCAGCTCGTGTTCTTTATCTATCTACGCGGGCCTACCTGTCAATGGAGAAAGAAATACTGTAAAAACCAAAATTATGCGTATGTGGGGAATCAAACCACGGACTCGTCGCTGCAATGCACCCTCGTCAGCCAAATGAAAATGAAGTACTTTGCGTCAGACACTCACGCTCACGCTGTCAAAGCATGCTAATGCATGCACGTCGCCCTCTAAATCAAAGTCCTGCTCATGGCGCAACGCAAACAGCGAGCCCATCACCTGCGCGCCCCGGCGGTGCCTGACATTACTGTTTAGACGCTTGATGGAGGCGTACGCGAACGCCGAGCATGTATTCACCTGGCTCAACACTAACGGTCATACTTGGACCGCCTTGCTCATGTATATCATCCATCACAACGACAATCTATAAAACAACCTAGCTAGAGAGGGTACTATGGTAGTATGGTACGGAGTATGTACTATCGTGAGCGACCGATCTTAGTGCCACTACACACGAGTGTGTGTCTGATCGATTCGTCCATTATTCGTAAGTTATGCATGGTTGTGTGGTGTCAATGGTGGTCGTCGAAGGCTAGCTGGTGACAAGAGCGGTTGTCAATACGTGCCGCAGATGCTTCAGAGGCTCGTCATCCATGAGTTCACACTTTAACACCACGCCAGCGTCTGACCGCCCTGGCATACCGAAACCCCTTCCATCGCTAGCGCGCGCTTCCTGCCCGAAACGGTCACCGTCTCTCCAGAATGTCAATGCCACATTCACCGGACTTAATTGCAGGTGCAATTGGTGTGTCACTGACATGCGGGCCAGATGCCCGTTGGGCCCACATGTCACTAACCCAACACATCTGCAGTTAAGTCACTGAAGCAGCGTCTGCATTCACGCCCGAGGAACCTACTCCGGCGCCAGTTGTCCATCCGTCTGCCGCGGCTCATTGCCATTCGCCCGCTATATTAACTTGAGCCCTAGCTCCCAGCAATAGCCAAAGGTCCACACTTATTCTCCTCCGGTCCCTTCCTTCTGTCGGCACCACTCCAACCATGGCCTCCTGGCGCTCGGAAGCTCTCTTGGATGTACTGTCGCAGGAGTAGATGAGGGACATCGGCGGCTCCACTCCTGGCGCGCTCCAAAGCTCTCTTCGATGTACTGTCGCAGGAGCAAATGAAGGAGATCGCCGGCACCCCTTGGCCGCCCTCCGCCGCAACGACCACAAAGACGGCGTGCGTGCGCGGGCGCAGCCGCTAGCGAGGAAGAGTAGTACACGGTAGGTCGCGGCCGCTCTCGTCCCAGGAAGGCCACCGCTACTCCACTCAGTCGACGCCAAGCTTGGTGGGGTAAACATCAGCGGCCGATTAGCCCCTTGACGGTGACGTGGAGGCGGAAATCTTTAGAAGCTTGTGCTCCGGAGGAGGAGTTTATCGAGGCGGATGAGGAGGAGGCAAAGGCAATGGCCGGCTTTCTCAGGTTCATGGCCGAACATGGTGGTCGGGCGCCGGAGATCATTTAGATTAGGTTTACAGTAGGTTTTAGTACGGTTTGTGCGAAATATGTAATGAATTTCGTCTAGTTTGTAGGAAAAGTTTTCGAAATGTAATGAATTTCATTCGGTTAATTTGAAATTTGCTTTGTTTGCACGAATTTCATCCGGTTAGTTCATATAGTTGTCGAAAGGTATGCGGGCAGCATCGGATGGCATCCATCAGTGTCCTCGGACAGATGCCGGTGTAAATTTGTGGGCCAGCGCTGGAGATGCCCTAACTATCATGCAATAATCGCTAATAATGCTCCATTATTTGGCATGGAACATTTTTCCTCGATCAAAATTAGATCCGCAGTGTTTCGCACTCCTCCCGCGTAAGAGTGTAAACTCTTGGTTACATAAAAATGGAGCAAGTGTACGGCACTGTAGCACGTCATATCACTCAAACTAGGCCGCCTAACGAGTGGGAAAGCACCACCCTCGTCATTTTGTTCTGGATTTCTATCGATCGATCGCGCGAAAATGTTATGCTTCGCAAGTTCTAAAGGAAAAGGCGGCACACTTACCACTCGTACGTGTCGCATCCCCGACAGTCCGGTTGACACGCCGCTCACCAGAGGGGACACGCGTTGTCTTGCAATTTCACTGACATGTGGGACCGTAATTGAATAAACCATCGATAACCAAAATCTAATCGCTCGGCGGGCGTCGGCTGAGAAGAGAGAAACGGGGGAGGGAGAAGAGATCGCCTGCCTGCCGCGCACGGACTCCAAGAAATATATGGTGATAATGTGAGGTGGGCCATGCTGGAGTCCGAACCGCTTCCGGAGCCCGCTCTGACCGCCCTGGCCCCTCAAAACGCCAGCTGCCCGCCGCATGCATGCATAGCAAGTACTAAGAAACTGGGCTATAAGCCCACTTATGCGGAGGAGAGAGAGGCATTGACAAAGTCAAGGAGTGGGCTCTGCAAGAGCCCGTCTCTACACGTGCTCCTAGGTATAAAAAAATAATTCTAAAAAGGCATAAAAACAATTGTGTCTAAAAAAACAAAAGGTAAAAAACATTTGAGAGGAAATAGATAGAGAGAAAGTGAGAAAAAGTTGTAACCTTATAGCCAACCTTATAGTCAACAGTATGGTAGCATTACATGAGGAAGGAGGGAGTGGTGCACATGCCAAGTTCACTGGGCTGCCGTGTTTCACACTCCTCCATCATAACAGTGGAGATAATAGCTTTCATCAAAATAAACAATGAATACTCATTGCTCGTCCTCTATATCGGAAAGAATACTTTCATTCACCGACATGTGGGACGTCAACCATCCTGGTCCACCTGCCATGCACAAAATTATCCTGGTCTACCCCGGTCGTATCGCAGGCCCAACCTTTCCCACTGTAAGTTGTTCGGACGAAGGAACCATCATGACTTTGTTGAATTCCGCTTCTTCAAGAAAACTTACTGTACCCGCAATACTGCTACCACACGCAAAGACTGGATGGCACTGTACCACGTCATATCACTGAAACCCACTAGGCCAAACTAGCCTGCCTAGGTCATCTATTTTGGAACAGAGGGAGTATGTCTCTGCACTGCTATGATTTTGTGTTGTATGTCTCTGTACTTTTGCTACGATTTTCCTACCCTATGAACCAAATGAGGCCTGAATGTATCTGTGTTGACTATTGTCTGATCGATCGCTAAGCCTACAATTTTAGGAGCTAGGGCTATTGGTCGATCGACGACGGATAAGTATAAGCATACCACGAGCTCATCAGCCCCAACGTTTCTCTTTGGTGAGTGTTTTGCAAGTACTATAGCTCGCACAGTAGCTAGCCTACTGACACCAAGAATCATCAAACAAGCCCTGCTGATATGATAAACAGTTCAAACTTACATCTAAGCATGCCATATATTACATCAAAAGCTGGTGAGGATACATTTGTTTCCATAACTCGGAGAGGGTTCGCATGATTCACTATCAAACAAAAGTAGCAAGTACCGCCCACACAAGACAGTGCACTAGCCCTAAGATGGTTTGATAACACACATCATTCTGGTAATTAAACACAGGGTAATGCAAACTACCCTGAAGGATTAGCACAACCAACTATTTCTTGTCATCGATCTCTCAGGCAATGACCACAACACAGATAGTGGCATGGGAATCGATCTCTGGGGCGATGTCCACAGGATTGACCGCGACATCGGAATCGATCTCTGGGGCGATGTCCACAGGATGGACATCGGCATCGGAATCGATCTCCGTGGCGATGCCAATAGGACAGACCGTGACATCGAAAACAATCTCTGGGGCGTTGTCCAATGGACGGGCCGCGGCATCGGAATCATCAAGGACGTCCACCGGCACCTGCACAACCCTAACATATTAGCAAGCACATTGCAAATAATCAAAAACCACAACTATGGTAATAAGCCATTATTTTTTACCTTGTGCAGCTCACCGGGGGATCTCATCCCTCCCGGGGCCATCTCCTCGTCCTCGATGGGGGCCATCACCTTGCCAGGGGAATACTGCTTCTCAACAGCGACTATCTCCTCACACTCGGCCTTGAGCCTCACATAGGTGGCCATCAGAGTTTCTGGGGTAGGCACGGTGGGGCCCTTGCTGTTCTTCCAACTTTCTTTGAGGAGTTCGTCCGCCAACGTCGTCAACTCTTTGGCCAGTGCTTGTTTCTTGGAGTTCTTTGTCTCCATGGGTTGGCCCGCCAACATGGTCAACTCGTTGGTCGGTGCTTGCTTCCTGGAGATCGCTGTCTCCAGTGGGTTGTTCGCCGGCAACTCTTTGCCTAGTGCTCCAGGATCCATCAATGAACTGACAAACAAAAAGCAATCAAAAGGAAACCACAATCGCAACGAAAACGGGAAAAGAATAGGCTATGAGAATCGGTCAGTGCTTCGCAAAAAGAAGATTCTTGGATGAAAATATAGCAGCATAACTGATTCACCCACCTTTCCTTCGTCGGTATAGAAGAAAAATGGTAGAAGTGAGTAGCCTGGAGTGAGATTTTCTTCAAGAAAGGGAAGAAATGGCTTCAATGAGCGTTCCAGTGAAATGATGGTTGCTTCGTCCAGTCCAACTTGGAGGCCACCTTACCACTGCTGGTAAAGGTGTGGGTTTTGTGATATGACGGGTCATGACGGCCACACCGGGGTGATAGGTGAGTCTCGACTGTAGCACCTCGCTGTGATTTGGTGGATGGCACGCGGGCCCGGATGCTTTGATGTCCCGCATGTAGATAGAGCGGCTAGTCATATAGGAGTGCTCAATATTGTGCACCGCGACCAAGGCGGAGAGGAAAACGAGAGAACTACGTAATTAATGCATGAGTTTAATTAGGGTAATTTTGTAAAATACGAGATACATTCCTCCAATCGCAAAATGCCTTGGTTCATGAGATTTGAGATTTGAGCCCTATAAACCGGAAGGGAGGGAGTACTGCACGTGGTGTAGTCTAGTCACTTGTTGAAATCTCTAGAAAGGAAAATACTCCTTTCGGGTTTACAGGGCTATACTACTCCCTCTGTCTAGGTGTGTAAGTCATCTTACGAAAACCAAATAGTCCCAAAACACTTCGGCAGGGTGCATTAACTTCTACCTTGTTTCTTGTTTCTTGACATATCAACCAATAAGAGATGAGAGGTGTGCATGCTTTTAATGACTTGAGACTACCAAACACGACATGCAGTGGCTAGTTCATTGCATGCAATGCTATTAATTAGCAAATAAACATTGGTGACCCTAGGAGGAAACGGTGCTAAGCGCGTGGACCTATGCAGGATGAGTATCAACCAATGGATGATGGAGTTTAATTGTTAAACAATTCAATGCTACAAATTCAACGACTTACTCACCTAGACGGAGGGAGTAGCAAGTCCTAGTACTAAAACAGTGGGCTCAAATAGCAATTTTGTCTCATTCAAGAGCCTGGCTACTATATGCGTACTCCAAGGCACCGCACCACGCGAGCGTTCGCAACTGCCACGTTCGGGTTGTGCTTGGCTCTTCGCCTCTTCGGGAAGATAAACAATGATGTTACTCCTACTTCTACAGTATCGAATCCACTGATGCATGTCCGTCCACCTCGTGCGGGAGGGATAGCGTGTAGCGAAAGCTTCTACTTACTGCTCCTTCCTTTGCGTCTATGATAGGTGGGCCCAATAGGTGGTTGGCCCTCCTGTCATGCAGCCAAAGGCAGGTGTAGTTAAGGCACCGGAGCTCAGTCCGCAAGGGAGAGGGCATTGTAGTAATCAAACTTCTCGGTCTTGTATGAGTTGACGCGACACATCAAAGAACTGCACTCGATGTAAGTCTTTTTACACATTTCAAATGGACTACAACATACAGATGTATGTAGACATATTCTGCTTCATATGTAGTCACTTGTTACAATCACTAAAAAGACTTATATTTGGAAACGGAGGGAGTACAGCGCATGCATGCATGCTGTGACTTTCCTTTTGATACTTGCATGTGTTGATTTGATGCACCTTGCCAAATTTTGACTATAAATTTAACTAACCAAATTTTCATGCATGTCACAAAAAATGCGACCTAGCACACCGTAACACCACTTGGAACAAGCGGGTAGCTATCTCAAAAAACAATCAACAACTAAAAAAACTGCGACCTGGCATGTAGTACACAATTTTAAATGATTGTTTTGATGGAGTGAAAAAGGAAAACTACCCCACTACTTATATATAGGCCGGAGCCTCTGCGCTTGCTTGCTAGGGTTGCTCTATTCACACACTCTCATCCTCTCCAGATCTAAACAAGATAGGGGTGGTAACACTATCATTCTTCCTTCACAAAAACTGTCTTTCTATCCTCACCGCTGGTTACAGATCCGGACGTATCCCGCTTCGACGGTGAAGGGGAGGAGGGGCAGCGTTTAGGACGTTGTCAATAGCGAGGGAGGAGACCCACTGCCGGCCGCAACATTATCTCTGGCCGAGCGCCGACGCGGGAGGTTCTCCGATCCCTTCGTCGTTGACTGTGGGCAGATCCGACCTCCCGCCGCCCACCTATCAACATCCCGACGAACTTCAGGTATATCTTCGTTCGAAACCGCCTTAGCTCTACTTCCCCAGATCGCTATGTCGTTGCATGTGCATCATTTTCTACCTCTCAGCCCCTCTCAATCGGATGGTCCAACATCACCTATTTTTCTACTTCTATTGTTAGAGGTAAAGCTACTTCATGGAGTTGAATCTTGTACTACTTGGTTCAAAAAAGAAATAAAGTGGGGGTGGGGGAATTTTGTATGTACATCGGACTTGGTACAAATAGGAAGGAAAGGGGGTGAAAGTAGTACAGACTGGTCATCCAACCGGTCTCTTGGTCGAAAAGGGAAATATAGGGGTAACGCTGTACACAGTGGTATGACCAGGACTAGATTTGCTATCCACACATCGGAGTAGGTGGCTAGAGTGAAACAAAATAGGACCAACCCAGATATGTTTCTTGGATGTTTTTTTCTCGGGGCAACAAACTATGAATCACCACTTTATGCCCCTGTTTACGTACATGGTGCTGGACTGCTGGTGCACCCATGGTCCCATGCCCTTATACCAAATATTTAGCTGTTCTTAATCTAATGTCCCTAGTAAAAATGAAAACATGCCACTGTTATAAGCCATGACAAGTTTAGCCAAATGTTTTTGCCTGTAATTGTTTGATACTCTGACTGTTTCCTCTGTACCTTTTTGTGCAAACAGGGATATCCAATTCACCTGGTTGCTATTGTGACCTTTTGGTGCACTACACAAAACTCTTCTTAAAAGAAGTGACTTTTGTGCTGTTTAACTGGAATGTCAGAATGGAATAGTTGGTTCATTTCGGTGGAACTGCACAAAGGGGGATCTGTGTTCCAATCCTCATCATCCATATTGGCGCCATAACCTTCCTTTAGGTAAGAATGATATTTAATGCATGTGTTCATCTCTATTTTCCGACTGCCATGAGAAAATAATGCTATTTTTACTAGTACACTTGTACTCCCTCACTGACAAAACCAATTCTGAAATAGAAGGCCAATCATGTACTTGGTTTCACCAACTGGTGAGGGGAAAGAGAAATAGAGCATGAAGAGGAAGAAGAAGAAGAATAAACAGTGCCAAGGCGATCTTGCTGAAGCCAGATGCCTCAGTCAAGGCCATTCAAGGGCTCCGGCAACGACTACCTTACATGTGAGATGATCCTCCAGGGAGCCCTTCAACTTCTGCTGTCTCACTTAATTAATTAGGAGTACTTAAGTACCACTAATTTATTGCTGCCTAATTTTCCCATCAGAGTTAAACAAATCTTTAGTAGGACCCTATGTTGAATCATGTACGTGGGTATGTTTGTCTATGGAGGTGAATCATGTGGTGGAGCAGGGAGGGAATATTATTAGTGTCATGACATAATAGTGCTATTGTTTTGCATGTCAATTTATTGCCATTGGTTCAATGAGGCAATGTTTTGCGTATTGTCCATCATGAATTTGATGCTACTGTTTGAGTAATATGCTAATGTCTTCCTATCCTTTCTCACTAAGCTAATGAAGGTTTCACCTTGTTCCTACTTGTGCAAACAGGGATCATGTTGTGCCAATCATACATTTTAGTGGAACTACACAAGACAATACAATGAACTGTATCGCAGCCAGTGCTTTAACTCTGCTGGAAGTTCTTGATAATCTTTCGATATAATCTCAGCACTGGTAAACAAGAGTGATTTCAACCATACATTTGAAGTGCGCAAAAATATATACTATTGAGTAATTCCAGTGAGTGCTTTATCATCTCTTATGGGACTACATGAATAAGCTTTTTTTCTTAGGTTGGTATGGACCTAAGGCCTTCACCCATATTAGTTTGCTGTCATCTCTATTTGTATCGTGCTACTATCACGAGAAACTCCTTTATCTTTGCACGTTAAAGTTTTGCAACCTATGATAAATGGCAATGCTTTGAGTGTTGAGCTAATTGGCACTGATTAAATAAACTAACACCTCTCTTTAAGCAAGACTACTATGTTGCTAACTTTACCCATTAAGATAATGAGGGTGCTTCTATTTGTTAGTGTATGTTTCATTTACTAGCCCCACTATTATAGTAATCTCACTCTCTCAATATATGTGCCAACAGGGATGCTCGATTTTGGTGGAACTGCACAAAAACTTTGGGTGCTTCATTGCCTCGATAGCTTCCGTCCTTTCCTGTGAGTCACTAATCTCGGCTTGCTTTCTTCCTTCGCTGTCAGTCGCTTCACTTATCTCGGCTTCCAGTCAAAGGAAATAGTAATTGATATGCTACCTCACACAGGTTGGTACTGGTCTTTATCCTAATTATTGTGCTTGTCATGTATTGGTAATTTGGTATTGTGCTACTGTTTGCCGATTTTATAAAAGGAGTAACTTGGAGCATGAACTCACAGGCAAATCATTGCATTGGGTGATTTCAGTAGAACTGCACAAAATGATCAGATGGACAGATACTTATGCTGCTGCCATGTACTCCAAAGTTCACTCAGACAAGCATCGATGTTGACAAGAAGTGCCTATATTCATTCGAGTATCAACCGGCATCAACCAGTTGTCAAACTCCCAAGTATTAGGAGAGTGAACGCCAAAAATATTGCTTGGCGCATAGCCCAGAAGAACACAGTCCAGTCTTTGGTCCCAACTTGTGCCTTTTGGTTATCGCAGATATGATAGCGAACTGTATGGCATGGAGTCTAAAGATTCCAGACAAGTTGGTTGACACGTATATTCATCTGGCACTTAATCAGTCTGCACGCCAGGGATGCTCCATTTCAGTTGAATTGCACAAAAAATTTGGGTGCTTCATTTTCTCAACCGCCTCCTTTCTCGTCTGCAATGTAGAATTTTGGCGAGCTACAGGACCAAGATGAGCTAGTAAATTAGTTGGATGAAAGTAGTGGCCAAGTTGCTCAAACCTCGCTCGGCACGAGGACACTATTTGAGGATAAACCTATAAGCAAAGTTCAGATTGTCTGTGCTGCCTCTTATGTACTCGAAAGTTTACTCGTACAAGAACTAATTTTAGCAAGAAGTACCTCCGACTGAACACCATTTACCAGTCTGTACCCTAGGTAATTAAAGTTCGTCCATGGATCATATTGGCTGTGATCTCAATCATTTGGATGCATAAACATACTGAACATGTGTATATCTGAATCTTTTTGTGAATTATGTATGAATATTGTCGTGTGATCTATCAATCATTTGGATGCATAGATATGCTGAGCTTGTGTATATATGAATCTTTTGAGTTGTTGATAGTGAATGTTGGCTATGAATATGAACGTGTCCTGTGAACCTGAGTTTGTTACAAATGTTTACCTTTTCTGCTGTATTTCTGTGTGAACTTGTTAGTATGCCTACTGTGGGGTATGTGACGTGTGGGTGTCAACGACACACCTTCTTCCCGAGAAGAATTGCACCTGCTTTGTTAGGGTAGCAACGGCGCATCAGCTCTTTTTAATCTTTTTATTACTCTGTCTTCCCCTCTCCCCCGCTCAACCCCTGCCGTAATGTTTTCGGCCTCAAAACAAACATAGTACTACGTTGTTTTTGGGGCTTGATGAAAAATAGAGTGCTGGTTTCTGTAGGTTGGCCCGCCCGGCAAATGGGCTGTTGGTCCACCACAATGGACTGGGAGGCTAAAACTACAAGTTGTATGGTGCAGAGGCAAGTAAAAAAATGCTATCAGGAGCCATCCACTGAAGAAAAAAATCACTCCTGATGTGCTTCTTCATTCGTGTCGCCGGCCCCCTCTTTAATCCAGTTCGCTCGGGGATCTGGTATCATTTTTTCCAGAGGGCGAACAAGTATCAGCTAGGCCTAGGTTTCGTATTTTAACATGCGTAGCCCACGACATACGGAGACAGTGGTTTCAACTTATTTTTTGAGGTCCATACCGGCCTATGGGCTTTTTCTTAAAGATCGGCAGCCCAATGTATTTTTTTTAATAAAATGCAGGTCTCTGTTCTATTTATCTATATATAAGAATAATAATGTTGTGTCCAATTTATGTTTTCCCTTCTAACCACATTATATATATTTATATTATTACTATTATCATATATTTTATAGAGACTTATATATACATTATAAAAACATCCCACGTGTTATTAACTTATAAAAGTAAATGTTTAACAGAAGTTGGCAAGGAAAATCCTGGTTGTTTTTGACTCACAGGCAAGGAAAATCCTGGTGATTGCATACAAAAGCTTGCGAAGATTTTAAGGACCAATTTAATAATAACGCGCTCATTTTTATTTTGAGCAATAACTCGCTAATTTGTTCATTATATATATATATAAAAATGTGCCTCTTCGGTTTATTCTTTGGTATTAATTGCTCCTTCTAACATAACATTATATATATAACGAGCCCAGCTAATTCGTGTATTTCAAGGAAGTGCAAATGGGCTGGGATTTCTTAGAAAATATAAATGGGCCCGATTGACGTGAAATTATTTGTTCACCCAGCCCAGCAAATGGACTGTACATTCCAGAAAACATGGATTAAATATATGCCACATTTTTGCAGGCTGACCTGTGGGCCAATAGGTCGAAGCTTACGCAGGGCATTGTCAACTTGGTCAACAAATGATTGTGACATCCACAGCCATTGGATTTATATCCAACGGCCGACATGCACCTTCAATCTCTCGTCTTCTTCCACCAGCGTCGTCGGGACCGCCTGGTCCGGCCTCCGGCGGCTAGCGGCTCTGCTTAGCATGCATTGCTGCGAAGCGCTACCCCACCGCCGGCCAGGCTATCCCTCCACCCCTCAACACCTCCTGTTATTCTCCACCGACTGCAGCCCCACGCCGCAACAGAACTAGTTATAACCCTTCTCCTCCTCTCAATCTGGGACTCCACTACCGCGTCTTCCCATCTCTGAGTCGCTCCCGTCCGGGGCCTCGCCGTTGTCCACCGCCTCGCTGCGCTCAGTGTGGCATGGTCAACAAACGATAGTCATCGGAAGAGGACTGTACGTGGAGAGCTTGACGGCTGGGACCCACGAGGTCCATGGTCGCACGCAAGGAAACTTCCTCCTTATTAAGCTGAAAAAATGTTTCCTCCACCTACGGCCGGGACCACCGGCTGTATCTTCGCACGGAAGGAAGTGCCTCCTTGTTTTGTGAAAAAATAGTTCATCCCGTTAACAGCTGGGACCCGTCAGATTTGGTGGCTGACTTGTGGGCCTACTAAGTGGACGTGTACGGAGGGCTTTGTCAACTTAATCAACAAATGATTCTAGCAGCTGGACCGTTGGATGTTAATCCAACAGCCGTGCTCCTTCTTCAACCCCTGCTCTTGCTCCTGTCTCCCATGGGCGGCACCGCGGCTGTGCTGCCGCGCACCCGAACCAGCGAAGTTTCCCACTCCTCTCCATCTGCGACGCCACTACCCTGTCTTCCCCATCTCCAGGTCGTTCCAGTCTAGGGCCTCGCCGTCGTCCACCGGCCTTGGTGCGCTCAACACGGTGTGGTCAACGTGGTCAATAACCGAGAGTCATCGGAAGATGACTATACGTGAGAGGCTGACAGTGGGGATGCACCACGCCCATGGACGCATGCATGCAACGGAACGCGGCGTGGTCAACGTGATCAAGGAACGACTTCCATCGGAAGTGTACTGTACGTGGAGAGGCTGACAGCTGGGTCCACGGCCGCATCAAGGAAGTGCCTCCTTATTATGCGGAAAATAATGATTCCTCCACCACACAGCAGGGACCCACTGGACGGGCCACCATATTTTGCGAAAAAAACGTTTCCCCCCTGACTGCTGGGACCCACCTAACGGGCCACCGTCCCGCTGTCAGCTCGGACCCACCGGAAGTGCCTCCTTATTAAGCAGAAAAAATGAATACTCCCCCTGCTAGCTGGGACCCACCTTGGTGGGAGGCTAACTTGTGGGCCCACTAAGTTGACGGGGACGGAGGGCTTTGTCAACTTAGTCAATATGAACGATTCTAGCTCCAGTGACCGTACGATGTCCATCCAACGGCCGTAGTGCTTCTTCAACCTCTGGTCTTCTTGCTCCAGCCGCCCAAAGCAGCGTCGGTCGTGCTGCGTGCTCCTGCATCCCGTGGCCGGTTGTGATGCCGCAGAGGCCTCACTGCCCCCTACTACTCCCGCCGCTGGCCAGGCCATCCCTCTACTCACCCATACCCCCTATTATTCTGCGGCGACGGCAGCCTCACACTGCAGCCGAACGAGTGAACCCTCATACTCCTCTACGCATGGGCATCCACTGCCGCGTCTTCCCTGGCTCCGCGTCGTCCCCTTCCTTCCCAGGCCTCGCCGTTGTCCACCGCCCTGGTGCTCTCGGCACTTCGTGGTCAACGTGATCAAGGAACAATTTCCATCGGAAGAGTACTGTACGTGGAGAGGCTGACAGCTGGGTCCACGGCAGCCACAAGGAAGTGCCTCCTTATTACGCGCAAAATAATTATTCCGCCACCTAACAGCAGGGACCCACCGGACGGGCCACCTTATTTCACGAAAGAAACGTTTCCCCCTGACTGCTGGGACCCACCAGCTACATCTTCGCACGCAAGGAAGTGCGTCCGAAAAAAAACGATTTGCCCCCCCTGACTGCTAGGACCCACCAGCTACATTTTCGCATGCAAGGAAATGCATCCGGGCAAAAAATAAAAAAACAATTCACCCCCCTGACTGCTGGGACCCACCATCTACATCTTCGCACGCAAGGAAGTGCCTGACAGTCGGGACCCACCTGGTCGAAGCGTACATATCATTGTCATTCTGATCGCGAATGTGTATGTACATACTGGTCGATGTAGAGGCACGCACGTGCTGTAGTAGAGGCGCGCAAGTAGCATGTACATGTATGTATAGCGGCCAGTGTGCAAGAAAGAAAATACGGCCACGTACGTACATATGGGCGGGGTCTCGAACGCCTACTCGCGCATATATACGTACGGCCAGGGCTCATGTACATGGCTGGGTCGAAATGGAGAAACAACGTCGTCGTCATGTTCATGGGGAGCCAACCTGCTGGGTTGGAAAGGAATGCGTCGTCGTGTTCATCGGGAGGGCTTGGACGGAACAGGCGATGGAAACGAGGCCTGGCGTACCGCAGAACAGAGGAAACAACCTTGTGTTCGACCGGCCACGTTCGAAACGGGATCCTGTTCATCGGGAGGGGTCTGGTGTACCGCAAAATGGAGGAAACAGACTTGTGTTGGACCTCCTATGGTCGAAACAGGGTCCTGTTGATCTGGAGGGGTGTGGTGTACCGCAAAACGGACGAAATGTACTTGTGTGAGAGTGCTACGATCGAAACGGGGGTCCTGTTCATCGGGAGGGGTGTGGCATACTGCAAAACGGGACTCCACGAGATACTATTCATCTCCACCTTCGACCTCCTCCAGCCTCCATGGGTTGTTGTTCATCCACCGTCGACCTCCTCCAGCCTCCACGGGCACCTGTTCATCCACGGGCTCCTGTTCATCCAGCCTCCACCACGCGCTACTCCACCGGCTACTGTTCAGCCACCCCTCTCCCCGGGCTCCTGTTCAACCACGCCTCCACGGGCTACTGTTCATCCACCCCTCCACCATCTACTGTTCATCCAGCCCTCCATAGGGTCGTCCTGTTCATCCAGCCCTCCACAGGGTCGTCCTGTTCATCCAGCCCTCCACGGGGTCCTGTTCATCCAACCCCAACCGGCTCGATCGATCGGGGTCCTGTTCATCCAGAGGCAATGCCACGGGGTCCTGTTCATCCACCCCCACTGCTCACTGTTCATCCACCCCCCCGCAACGCTCACTGTTCATCCAAACCCCCCTGCAATGCTCACTGTTCATCTAGAGGCAGCATCGACCGGCTTCAGTTAGCAGAAGTAGAAAAGGAATCGCTCGATCGCTTGGGTTCAGTAACGCGTAGCCTGCAATGCAATCACTCGGGTTCAGTTAGAGCCCAACGCCTCGCACACACGCGCGTACGTGTACGAGAGAAACGCACATCGCTCGGCCCCGACCACCCACTGTAACCAGGAACTCCCCAAAATTTTCCTCGCCGTCGCTTCTACCATGTTTTTTTCCGTCATGGACGACCCAAAGAATGTCATGCAGCTGCGTCTCCGGCCCGCCCAGGACAAAAAACCCATTTTCTGTCATGATTTTTTGTCATAGAAGTAGGAGCCCACCACATCTATGATGATATCGGGTTTTGTCACAATTATTGTCATAGAAGTGTCATAAGTATGACAGAAAAAAAATTCGTTTGGCCCAAAATGTCACGGATGTGTCTTTTTTTGTAGTGTACCCACGTCGCGGCAGTGAGCAAGGGACGAAGGCAACCTCACCGGCTTTGTGAGAGAGAACGGCGGGGACCCCTGATCGGGACGTGCCGACAGTGGGTTTTCACCGTCGGCGATGGCGACCGCATCTACACTAAGCATCCACCACGTCCGCCGGGATGTTAGAGATGTGGCCACAGTCATTTTGTGCGAGAGAGTTTGAAGAGAGCAACCCCAGCAAGCAATAGTGTAGGCTGGCCCGTCCTTACTATTTATATAGTGGAGCGGTTTCCTTTTCTCGCCATATGAACCTATTATATTGCGTACATGCCACTGAAGAAGAAAAACTTTATTTATAAATGACGCAACACCTACTAATCGTTCTCCTATAAACCTTGCGCTTGGCATCTCCAAAATATTAACCTTGCGATTGGCTCTTCGCCTCTTCGGGAAGTCGAGCAATAATGGTACTGCAGTATATATCGTTCTGGATATATGAGACCAAATGAATTGCTGCACGTCCCCCACACGGGCGAGGGTCGAGGGGCAAGGGAGAGTGCGTACTATTACGTCCGTTTCAGGGGGTGTTTGTTTCCGGGGACTTTTTAGTGTAGGGACTAGAAAAAGTCCCTCTTAGAGACTTTTTAACCAAACAGGAGGGACTACTAGGGACTAAAAGTTGCTTTTTGGGACTAAATGAAGAAGACTCTCAATGATAGTCTTTTTGGGGACCTTTTGGGACTTTTCCAACAATGCCCCTCCCTGCACCCATTGCCCCGCCGCCCCATGGTGTTGTTTGGTTGTTATTTTTCTGTATACTAGGGGTAACATGGTCACTCAATAACCTCTAGGGAGGGACTAGGGACTTTTTAGTCCCTGAAAACAAACAAGGAGGGCCTTTTGAAGGAGTAGGGACTTTTTAGTTGGGACTAGAAAAAGTCCTAGGACTATGAACCAAATAGGGCCTCAATATGGACTACATACGGAGCAAAATGAGTGAATCTACACTCTAAAATACGTCTATATACATCCGTGTTTGGAGTATGTACTAGTAGTTCATATTGAAATCTACTAAAGGACATATATATTCCAAACAATATGATAATCTCTCTAACCAAGGTAGGGATGAGGAGTAAACGGAGGGAGTAGTAAAATTTTCTCCTCGTCCCGCGAGCCACCGCGCGCGTGGGCGAGGGAGCGGGTGTAAGGCGTACAGTACTACTACTAGTAAGCAAGTTTCACCTCATCCTGCGAGCCACCGCGCCCATGGGCGGGGGAGACGGCGTACTAAGCAAGCTTTTCCTCATTCTGCGAGTTGATGGGACACATCAAAAGTACTCCAGTGTATAGAGCCTTGCCTCTAAGGTAGGTCCCACATGGTTTGCCTCTTTTTTAACATAACGCGTCAAGTTGCAATTTGTTTGTTCACCCGTGGTAGACGATCCTCCCTCCATCAAGTGGACAACCAGTACACATGTCAAATTACCATGTGGGCTGCCTTTTCGTGCAGAAATGAGCTCCACCGTGTACCCGCGCGGGTGTGGTTGGGAAAGAGACGGGAGTACGTGCGCCGTGCGTGCACCTCTTCTCTTCGTGTATGTCCCCCACCTATGTGGGTGTGTGTGAGAGAGATACAAACCTAGACAGATGGCGTGTGCGTTCGTGAGTGTTTTTTGCTTGGGGGGGGGTGATTTCATGAATGCATTTGTGGGAATATGTGTCGATGACATCTCAAACAAAATTTTGCATGCAATGTGTGTGAAATGGAGGCCTATCCATATCATATATAGAGGGCCGGGCGATCCACGAGAAGAGAGGGAGGGGTCATAGATATCAATAGAGTCGAAGAGAGGATCAAGTGGGTGGGTGCGAGATCGATTAAGGGAGCCATCGAAATTGCGTGTGTGTGCAAGTAAAAGATATAGGGCGAGTGACCTACCGGAACGTCAGAGGGCACACGTCAAGTTTGTGTGTGGCAGGGAGACATGACTAGAGCGCTCGATGTATTGGTGTGTGTGTGTGGGAGGAGGGTGGGGGAGGGGTAGGCAGAGGCCTAACTATATAGGTAGAACGACTCGTACATGTGTTGAGAAGGAGAGACCCAGCTATGTCTTGAGGGAGATCGGTCGACATCCATACATAACTAAAGGACGGGAAATAGGATGGGATAGAGAGAGAGGAGAGAGAGAGAGGGAGGGAGAGGGGTAGAGTGCTGGACGGGTGATAGAGGTGCTTCTCGAAGATGGTGGGAGAGGCCTACTAGACAAACTAGGGTGGACCTACAATATTATTAATGAGAGTGGGGATGTGTTTCTGTGTGTGCCTGTGCGGGATAGATCTGTCGGGGATGCATCCATGGATGATGAAGGGGAACCATGTGTTTGGTAAGCAAAACTAACTAGATCGATAGATCCATTGTTGTTTGTCGGAGGAAGGGAGAGACATAACTAATGAGGTAGATCGATCGACACGTGGGGAAAAACGAGTTATAAGGACCTAGATAGCTATATGTATAGTGGGAGATCGGTCAGTGTACGTCCATTTGTTAGAGGAAAATAAGACCCAGCGAGACGGATAGACAGAGAGAATGGAGCTAGGAGGTGGTGCGAGAGGCCCAACTACTAGCTAGATAGGGGGAGGAGTGTGCAGTTGTGAGATCGATGAAAAGAGGGGCGAGAGTTTACACATGTGTGGGACCATATGAGAGACACGAGGCAAGGACACATAAAGGAGGAGAATGAAGGTGCGTGTGTATGTTGTAGGCAGACATCGCTGGAGAGGTTTATTGATCGGTGTGTGTCGGAAAGGAGTTGTGGAGACTGTGGGAGAACGACCTAAAAAAAGAATGTGGGCGATGGATAAAATGATGAGGGAAGGGGAGGGCATGTGCATGCACGAGAGAAAGTTAGTGGTAGCTACAAAGGTTAGAGGATTGTGTGGGTGTAAGAGACTAACAAAGATCATAATTTGATATGAAAGTGGATTCATATATCTGAATAGGAGATCATAGTGTTATAAACATATGCATGCATGAATATAGCGGTGACACGCGTGTCGTGGTTTTGCACATGTTATACCATAATGTGATAATGCATGGCGTTTGCAACTCACAGCTAATTGTCGAACAACTAAACCATGCTATACATCGAATAATCTCACATTTTATTTGAATTTGTGATAATGTGTGGCATTTGCAGCTTACAACTAAATATCGAACAATCTAAACAATAATATATATCCAACATTCTCACATTTTATTTGAATTTGTGGTAATGTGTGGTGTTTGCAACTCACATCTAAATACTTGTAGGCGTAGGGGGCGGGGCACCGAACATAATGTGATAAACACATTATACATATGAGACATGGTTTAGATTATGAAGATCTAGCTAGAGCTTGAAATGTACTATGATTTGAAATCAACATAAAGTGGATTCAAAAAATCGAGTTCGAGTTCATATAGTACACATAGTTCATATGTAACTCGAGACTAATCATGTGGTGTGCTGTGAAGATAATACACAAACGATGGTTTAACTTGACAATAATGATGATTTTAGATCTTATTAAAATAGAGAAACGAACTCAGATGCTTTGACTCCAGAACAATCATTATTGTAGATCTTATTCAAATAGAGAAACGAATTCAAATTTAGTTCATATTGAAGCGGTAGTATATACGTTTGGAATGCACTAAAACGTTCATTTGAGTAGTAGGTTACATGCATTATACACATAGCGAAATATTTTAATTGAACATAACATGAATTCAAAGTTTTGAATGACATTTGTAGTGCGAATTGATTTGGTACAGTACACGTTAGGCTTGTCTGGAAATTTCAACCTGCGCCTTGTTAGCCTAAAATATTTAAGATATATCTTTGTCTCATTGTGCTCCGATAACACCCTCCGTCTCAACCCGCGCCTTGCTATTCCAAAATCACAATGCACGTGGAAACTCCCACCTCCTGTGAAATCCCGACATGCGAAATGCCCGTGATACCCCTAAACCGAAAGAACCGCCTCAAATCGGTGGGGGTACTTTCGTAACTTACCCCACATTTCGGACAAGCGCATCCCTAAGCCATGGTTCCCCACTCCCGTCCCATCCGCACACCACTTCGTACACCGAGGCCATGAAAACCCGCGAAGCCCCACACCCTCCTCTGCCCGCCACCCAGCCGGAGCCTCTTCCCTGACGATGTCGTCCACGGCAACACCTCAACGTCCCTCATCCACCGTACCAGATGAGGATCCATCATCGATCCGGTCGTCCCGTCGGTTCAGCCACCCCATCCTCCACCTCCAAGGAGCTGCCCCGACGTTCCCCTCGTCTTCCGCGCCACCTCCATTCCCACACCATCGTCTTCACCCGCACCACCGGAAGAGCATCATCATCAGCATTTCCTCGGATGAAGCTGCGGCCTAATCGGCGCCACCAAAGAGGTTGTACACTAATTGCCGCTTTTTCTTCTTGATTCGATCTCACAGTGCTACCGACGCTCGGTCCTGAGCCGACATGGTGCGGCTCCATCCATGAAGGTGTCGCCGGCCACTTCCTCCATGGCGTCGCTCCCTCAGCGGCGACGTCCACATCAATAGGAGTTGCTGCTGCTTTAGCTCTCACTCGCGCTGCTGCTCTGCTCTTGCTCTCGGTCCCCTTCCTGGTCTGCTCTTGATATTGCTCTTGCTTGCGCAGCTACTCTCGCTCTTGCTCTTGCTTGCGATGCTGCTCCGATTTAGCTACACTTCAGTTGACTGAATCGACTTTTGGGTCAGTCGATTTTCAAGGGGCAGTGGAGAGGTACCCCACTATCTATCTTAGGGTTCTGGGTGGGGGCGGTGGTGGGGGGATCGCCGGAGAAAAAGCTCGGCACGGGGGGGCCTAGAGGGATGGCCGGGGCGGCGGCGGACTGGCGGTGGGGAGTGTTTTCGGGGCGGGCGGGGTGGAGCACCGCCAGCCGCAGGAGGCGGGGGGCGGCTGTTTGGTCGGTGGGGGCTGGCGGCTCAGGGGGGGGGGGGGGTGGAGGTTGAAGATGAATTGCAGGCCCTTGATTTCGTATCCAACGGCTGCAAAATCGACTGACCAGAGATGAAAAAGTCAGTCAACTGACGTGTAGCCTCACCTGTAGTGCGTTCAGTTTCGACAGCAAAATTCAGTTTCGACAGTTAAGTTCAGTTTCGACAGTTAAATTCAGTTTCGACAGTAAAGTTCAGAGATGAGCGGTTGATGTATTTTACATCTAGCACTTTGTGGTTATGTATTTTACGTCATCTATTGGAGATGCTATTAGAATTCCACTCAAGTTAACATTGTCTCTCTTGTCCTGCTTCAGCTTCGGCGTCGTACAACTCATCGGAGCTGCTCCAACAACGAAACCCTCGATCACAGCGGAGCAGTACCTCGGGCTCCATCTCCAAATGCCTAAGATCTTCTTCCCCTCCTCCGACAGCCAATTCAGCCGGAGCATCCTCACCGGCCAACCCAATCACGCCGAGATCGACATGGCTTCGCCAAAGAGGTTGTACACTTGTTGCATCTCTTTTTTACTCTACATGTTATATATATTGTCCACTGAGCACACGTAGTAACATGAAATACGATTATTTTATCCTACTATATGACAAGCAGTGAGGTACCAGGCAACCTAGCTATCCGTGATGGACTCTCTTAAACACCATCATTATTTATCTTTGTGTGTTTGAGTTGTGCATTTGTCGATGGGCTTGGGAGTTGAGCTAGTAGGGTAGTGGCCTAGGTCCAAAGTAATAGAAGTAGCACAAAAACAATTTTTTTGTGTAGGCTTTTCCTTGCTCAAGCCTGCCTACTAGAATCGCTAGTGCTTGAAAGGAAAAGTGAATGAAAAACATAGGAATTGGAAAGTTTCCTATGGTACTACTATTCATGAATTTGGTTCAAAGGAATGGAGCAAAGGAAAACTGTAGGATTTGTTCCTTTAGTGTCTCCTTGAAAGAAAAACCGTTGGAATTTTAATTTCCACTTGTCCTCCTTTTCAAATTCCTATTCATGAAGCACAAGACTAAGAGATAGTAGCATAATAGCATTATAACCCTACATTTTCTTATGGTTTGACTTAATCTCACCATGCTTCTTTGCATCCTGTGATCTTCCAATTCTTGTGAATCAAACACCCAGATTGGTAGAAATCGTGTGTTTTTAAATTCTCTGTTTTGCACGCGCATTCCTATCCTATTCTTGTCTATTTCCTATCCCTGCATTGTTGGAATCCTCCAATTCAAACGAGCCTTTACAGAATTACTTCTCTTACAGATAGTTGTCAAAGAAAACCTTGCGTGGTTTGTCCCGCTCCTGCTGCCCCGTCGTCCACCCCAGCTCAGCTGCTCCAACGACAGAAGGGTCCAGCACAGCAGGATCTGGCCTCCAGGCTGTCTTTCGCCGCCTCAGATCTTCTTTCCTGCTGCTGGTAGCCATGAAAACTGCAATCATCAACCGAGCAGATGACCTCGAGGACTACATGGGTCCGCAAGAGAGGTCGCACTCTTTCGTATCTGCTTACATTATGCATCGCTTAATATTACGTGCTACTTTATTATCATGTTCACCGATTAGACTCTGAGTCAGCTCCAAACTAATGGTCAAACTTGGGTTTTTAAATGGTTGTGGGGTACTTATCGGGGCCGCAATCAATAGTATCTATCTACTATCTGGTTAATCTCCGGTGTCTACTATGAGTTTCATGTTGGGTGGGAAACAAACAACAAAGAAGCCATTATCTGTATTTTTTAACTGAAACCATTATCTGCATGCTATTATTGGTTTTGGGTCTATCCACAGGTTGCTACCATCACTCTGGATTTCTGCATGCACTCCTTACATAATCTCACTATGTTTTATTCCTTGCGTGGCAATAAAATTTCATGCAGATGTTGCTCCATGCAAGCGCAAAGGCAGCCCCCCTCCACCCATTTCGGATTGTAATCGAGAGGAAGATATCTGTTCTGAGGGGGATTCAGAAGGAGAAGACCACACCTATTTACCCCCTGAGGTCTTCGCTCTAACTTGGCATGCTGATGTTGGTTATATCATGCATATTGTGCCTTGCATTGCTTACTTTATACATCAATATGTCATCTGCTTAGTTTAGACATCCTTTGTGCGAATGCCATCTGTTTAGTTTATTCATCATTTATGAGAATTATGCAACACCATATTGTTTAGCCAGGCATCATATATGTGAATTTTGCAATGCCATCCTGCTTAGCCAGTCATCTTATATGTAAATTACATCAGGCCATCCTTTTTTTCCATTACGTATTACATTTGTCAACAATGTTAGTACATTCAACTGCTCTTCGTGTGCATCAGCCATTTGACACGGTGATGGAAAGTTCTGGAGTGAAAACAAGGTCTTCAGAGCAGACTATGCTATTTGACGAAGCGCATATCTCGCTGGTTACGGATAGCTCCTCAGAGGGGGATTCAGAGACAGATGACCAGTCCTATCCCCCCCCGAGGTGTATGCTCTAACTTGGCAGGGTTATGTTTCTCATATCGTGCGTATGGTGTCTTGCATTGCTATGTCATTTGATTAGTTTAGACATGCTTTGTGTGAATGCCACCTGTTTAGTGTCTAATTACCATATATGTGAATTATGCATTGCCATCTTGTTGCAAGACATTATATATGTGAATTATGCAATGCTATCTTGTTTTAAAGGCATTATATATGTGAATTATGCAATGCCATGCTGTTTAGCCAATCATCATGTATGTGAATTATATCATGCTATCATTTTTTGTATTACGTGTTCCATTTGTCGACAACGTTTGTATATTTGATAACCCACAAGTATAGGGGATCGCAACAGTTTTCGAGGGTAGAGTATTCAACCCAAATTTATAGATTCGACACAAGGGGAGCCAAAGAATATTCTCAAGTATTAGCAGTTGAGTTGTCAATTCAACCACACCTGGATAACTTAGTATCTGCAGAAAAGTATTTAGTAGCAAAGTAGTATGGAAGTAATGGTAACAGTAGCAAAAGTAACAGTAGCAGTTTTGTAGTAATTGTAACAATGGCAACGGTAAAGTAACTAAGCAAAGAGCAATATGTGAAAATCTCTAGGCATTGGATCAGTGATGGATAATTATGTTGGATGTGATTTCTCATGTAATAGTATAACATAGGGTGACACAGAACTAGCTACAGTTCATGAATGTAATGTAGGCATGTATTCCGAATATAGTCATACGTGCTTATGGAAAAGAACTTGCATGACATCTTTTGTCCTACCCTCCCGTGGCAGCTGGGTCCTATTGGAAACTAAGGGATATTAAGGCCTCCTTTTAATAGAGTACCAGACCAAAGCATTAACATTTAGTGAATACATGAACTCCTCAAACTACGGTCATCACCGAGAGTGGTCCCGATTATTGTCACTTCGGGTTTGTCGGATCATAACACATAATAGGTGACTATAGACTTGCAAGATAGGATCAAGAACTCACATATATTCATGAAAACATAATAGGTTCAGATCTGAAATCATGGCACTCGGGCCCTAGTGACAAGCATTAAGCATAGCAAAGTCATAGCAACATCAATCTCAGAACATAGTGGGTACTAGGGATCAAACCCTAACAAATCTAACTCGATTACATGGTAAATCTCATCCAACCCATCACCATCGAACAAGCCTACAATGGAATTACTCACGCACGGCGGTGAGCATCATGAAATTGGTGATGGAGGATGGTTGATGAAGATGACGGTGACGAATCCCCCTCTCCGGAGCCCCTAACGGACTCCAGATCAGCCCTCTTGAGAGAGTTTAGGGCTTGGCGGCGGCTCCGTATCGTAAAACATGATGAATCTTTCTCTCTGACTTTTTCTCCCCGAACATGAATATATGGAATTGGAGTTGAGGTCGGTGGGGCTCCAGGGGGCCCACGAGGCAGGGGGCACGCCCTAGGGGGGCACTCCCACCCTCGTGGACAGGGTGTGGGCCCCCTGACGTTGATTATTTTGCCAATATTTTTTATTAATTCCAACTTGCTCCGTGGATTTTCAGGTCATTCCAAGAACTTTTATTTCTTCTCAAACATTACACCATGGCAGTTCTGCTAAAAACAGCGTCAGTCCGGGTTAGTTCCATTCAAATCATGCAAGTTAGAGTCCAAAACAAGGGCAAAAGTGTTTGGAAAAGTAGATACGCTGGAGACATATCAACTCCCCCAAGCTTAAACCTTTGCTTGTCCTCAAGCAATTCAGTTGACAAACTGAAAATGATAAAGAAAAACTTTTACAAACTCTGTTTGCTCTTGTTGTTGCAAATATGTAAAGCCAGCATTCAACTTTTTAGCAAAGATTATGAACTAACCATATTCACAATAACACTAAGGTCTCATGTTTACTCATATCAATGGCATAATCAACTAGCGAGCAATAATAATAAATCTAGGGTGAAAACACTTTCTCAAAACAATCATAATATGATATAACAAGATGGTATCTCGCTAGCCCTTTCTGAGACCGCAAAACATAAATGCAGAGCACCCCTGATGATCAAGGACTGACTAAACATTGTAATTCATGGTAAAAGAGATCCAATAATAGTCATACCCAATATAAATTAATAGTAATGCATGCAAATGACAGCGGTGCTCTCCAGCGGGTGCTTTTTAATAAGAGGGTGATGACTCAACATAAAAGTAAATAGATAGGCCCTTCGCAGAGGGAAGCAGGGATTTGTAGAGGTGCCATAGCTCGATTTTGAAATAGAGATAAATAATATTTTGAGCGGTATACTTTCATTGTGAACATAACAACCTAGAGATCTCGATATCTTCCATGCTACACACATTATAGGCGGTTCCCAAACAGAATGGTAAAGTTTATACACCCCCTCCACCAACAAGCATCAATCCATGGCTTGCCCGAAACAACGGGTGCCTCCAACTAACAACAATCCTAGGGGAGTTTTGTTTGTAATTATTTTTGATTTGATTTGAGCATGGGACTGGGCATCCCGGATACCAGCCATTTTGAGAATAACCCGCATAGCATGGAAGATACAGACAGCCCTAGTTGATACATGAGTTGTTCGAGCATACAAAACAGAATTTCATTTGAAGGTTTGGAGGTTGTCACATACAAATTTACTTGGAACGGCAGGTAGATACCGCATATAGGAAGGTATGGTGGACTCATATGGAATAACTTTGGGGTTCATGGATTTTGGGTGCACAAGCAGTATTCCCGCTTAGTACAAGTGAAGGCTAGAAAGAGACTGGGAAGCGACCAACTAGAGAGCAACAACAGTCATGAACATCCATTAAAATTAATCAACAGTGAGTGAAGCATGAGTAGGATATAATCCACCATGAACATAAATATCGTGGAGGCTATGTTGATTTTGTTTCAACTACATGCGTGAACATGTGCCAAGTCAAGTCACTCGAATCATTCAAAGGAGGATACCACCCTATCATGCCACATCACAACCATTTTAATAGCATGTTGGCACGCAAGGTAAACCATTGTAAACTCCTAGCTAATTAAGCATGTCATAAGCAACTATAATCTCTAATTTTCATTGCAAACATGTTTATTCATAATAGGTTGAATCAGGAACGATGAACTAATCATATTTACAAAAACAAGAGAGGTCGAGTTCATACCAGCTTCTCTCATCTTAATCAGTCCATCATATATCGTCATTATTGCCTTTCACTTGCACGACCGAACGGTGTGGATAATAATAATAGTGCACGTGGACTAAACTATAATCTGCAATCATTCAATTCAAGGGAGAAGACAAGGTAATACGGGCTCTTGGTTAAATCAACAATAACGCATATGAGAGCCACTCAACATTTTCATCATGGTCTTCTCCTCTCGACCCCCAAAGAAAAGAAATAAAACTATTTACACGGGAAAGCTCCCAACAAGCAAAAGAAGAATGAGAAATCTTTTTGGGTTTTCTTTTAATTACTACTACTACAAGCATGGAAAGTAAACTAGCTAAAAGCTACAACTATTTTTTTGGTTTTTCTTAAGGTTATTCAAACACACAAGAAGAAAGCGAGAAAAGAAAATAAACTAGCATGGATAGTATGAAAAAGTATGAGCACCGACAACTAGCATGAGTGTGTGAACATGAATGTAATGTCGGTGAGAAATACGTACTCCCCCAAGCTTAGGCTTTTGGCCTAAGTTGGTCTATGCCCATGGACCAGATCTACTCTCTCCGGGGTACTGAGGAGTGTCATCTGAGTACCACTGGCTGATAATCTCCTTCGGACCCCACTGATAAAAGGACGGTCGATAAGGGTCAAGTGGTGGTTCCGGCTCAGGCTTTGGAACTGGTGTCTGGCTCCAGTATGCATGAACGGCCTCCGGCAAGATGAGGTACGTGCCTGCAGATAAGTCAAACAAAGAGGGTGCAGGCAAGATAATAGTCTCACTGTGAGTTTTATGAAATCTCAAATTATACTTAAGCATCTTCTCATCATTTTTAACAATAAACTGATGTGCTACTATACTCTTATAATCTAGAAAAGTAGGGGGCAACAGCTTTTCCTATTTCTCATAATGCCTAATAGGTATCCTGAAGTGTTTAGCAAGGCATGAAGCATAGATACCTCCAAAGATGGGGCCCTTTGTACAGTTCAGACTTAACCGTCTAGCAATAATAGCGCCCAGACTAACAGTGTTATCACGAAATAAAGCATGGCACAAAATAACAATATCAGGAACACTAAGGTTTCCACAATTTCCGTGACCAATTAAGCATCTACTAGCAAATATTGCAAAGTAATGTAGAACAGGAAAGTGTATTCTAGTAATTCTTGCATCGGAAACCTTCCTCGTTTCCCCTATAGTAATCATATCAATAAATCCATCCACATCTTTATGATGTGGTTCCTCTAGGTTGCCCTCGAAGGGTATCTTGCAAACTGCACAAAATTCAAATAGTGACATCTCCCTAACCTCATCATATAAATGAAACTCCACAAAAGGTGGTGATTTCTTAGAGTGAAAGTAAAAATTTTGCACGAAAGTATTGGTGAGTAAGAGATACTGTTCGAGCTGGTCGTGGAGGAAGTCGGTGAGGCCCGCATCATCAGCCAAAGAATAAAAATCATCATGAATCCTGTCTGCTCTCAAGAACTCATCACAAGGCCATTCACACGGCCGAACTTCCGTGACGCGAGGGAGATTATACTTGGGCTTTTTATTCTCCTTGGCTTGTTTATCCTTCGAGCTTTGGCTCGAAGAGCCCCTCAAAAATCTCTTCATCATTTTCTAAAAATCTCTGAAGTTTTTAGTAACTTCAAAATAAAAGTGAACCAAACTCAACAAAATTGATAGCAACTACTCCCACAAGTGCCTAGAGACTATATCATGCATTAAAACTACTTGGGACCATATAAATTTGACATGCAAGCTCAAGAACAGGGTCACCTTAGCAGCAAAATTTGCAATGAATAAAGCACTAGAACAAAATCTAATTGGACCATTGGAGGAGTCACATACCAAAGAACAATCCCCCAAAGCAGTTTTGTGAATGGAGCTTTGAGCAGGGAGATCGAAAATGGCAGCAAAATGAGCTAGAACTCGTGCTTGAGCTGGATAGTGATTTTTTTGGGAGGAAGATGAAGTGTGTGGGTGGAGGAATAAGTGGAGGGGGCCACCATGGGCCCACGAGGCAGGGGGCGCGCCCAAGGGGGTAGGGCACGCCCTGGACCCTCGTGGCCAGGTGCTTGCTCCCCGTGTTGTGTTCTCAGTGCCAGATATTCTCAAATATCTAGAAAAAATCATATTTCATTTTCAGGGCATTTGGAGAACTTTTATTTTTGGGGTATTTTTTTATTGCATGGATAATTCAGAAAACAGACAGAAAATACTATTTTTACTTTATTTAATCTAAATAACAGAAAGTAAAAAGAGGGTACAGAAGGTTGTGCCTTCTAACTTCATCCATCTCATACTCATCAAAAGTAATCCACTAACAAGGTTGATCAAGTCTTGTTAACAAACTCATTCTGAATCACATGAAACCGGAGAAATTTCGAATAACACTAGGTTACCTCAATGGGGATATGTACATCCCCAGTAATAAGAATATCATATTTCTTCTTGATAGTAGGAAGAGGAAATTCAAAACCTCCAATAGTAATAGTTGGACTTTTTCCAATATAATTGATACTGTGAACTTGAGGTTGTTTCCTCGGAAAGTGCACCGTATGCTCATTACCAAGGATAGAGTACAGGGCAGAGTGCTCAACCCAAGTTTATTGATTCGACACAAGGGGAGCCAAAGAATATTCTCAAGTATTAGCAGTTGAGTTGTCAATTCAACCACACCTGGATAGCTTAGTATCTGCAGCAAAGTATTTAGTAGCAAAGTAGTATGGAAGTAATGGTAACAGTAGCAAAAGTAACATTAGCAAAAGTAATAGTAGTAGTTTTGTAGTAATTGTAACAGTGGGAACGGTAAAGTAACTAAGAAAAGAGCAATATGTGAAAAGCTCGTAGACATTGGATCAGTGATGGATAATTATGTCGGATGCGATTCCTCATGTAATAGTTATAACATAGGGTGACACAGAACTAGCTCCAGTTCACCAATGTAATGTAGGCATGTATTCCAAATATAGTTATACGTGCTTATGGAAAAGAACTTGCATGACATCTTTTGTCCTACCATCCCGTGGCAGCGGGGTCCTATTGGAAACTAAGGGATATTAAGGGCTCCTTTTAATAGAGTACCGGACCAAAGCATTAACACTTAGTGAATACATGAACTACTCAAACTACGGTCATCACCGAGAGTGGTCCTGATTATTGTCACTTCGGGGTTGTCGGATCATAACACATAATAGGTGACTATAGACTTGCAAGATAGGATCAAGAACTCACATATATTCATGAAAATACAATAGGTTTGGATTTGAAATCATGGCACTCGGGACCTAGTGACAAGCATTAAGCATAGCAAAGTCATAGCAACATCAATCTCAGAACATAGTGGGTACTAGGGATCAAACCCTAACAAATCTAACTCGATTACATGGTAAATCTCATCCAACCCATCACTGTCCAGCAAGCCTACAATGGAATTACTCACGCACGGCGGTGAGCATCATGAAATTGGTGATGGAGGATGGTTAATAAAGACGACAGTGACGAATCCCCTCTCCGGAGCCCCAAACGGACTCTAGATCAGCCCCCCGAGAGAGTTTAGGGCTTGGCGGCGGCTCCGTATCGTAAAACGTGATGAATCTTTCTCTCTGAGTTTTTTCTCCCCAAACGTAAATATATGGAGTTGGAGTTGAGGTCAGTGGATCTCCAGGGGGCCCACGAGGCAGGGGGCGCGCCCTGGGGGGGGTGCCTCCACCCTCGTGGATAGGGTGTGGGCCCCTGACGTTGATTCTTTCGCCAATATTTTTTATTAATTCCAAAAAGTCGCTTCATGGATTTTCAGGTCATTCCGAGAACTTCTATTTCTGCACAAAAATAACACCATGACAGTTCTGCTGAAAACAGCGTCAGTCCGGGTTAGTTCCATTCAAATCATGCAAGTTAGAGTCCAAAACAAGGGCAAAAGTGTTTGGAAAAGTAGATACGATGGAGATGTATCAATATTCAACTACTGTTCTTGTGCATCAACCATTTGAAGCGGTGATGGAAGTATCTGGAGTGAAAACAAGGTATTCAGAGTAGACAATGCTACCTGCTGAAGCAGACATCTTGCTGGTTACAGAGAGCTCCTCAGAGGAGGATTCAGAGACTGATGACCAGTCCTATTTCCCCCCTGAGGTCTATGCTCAAACTTGGCAGGGTTATATTACCCAAGTCATGCATGTTGTCTTGCATTGCTTAGTTTTTACATCATATATGGATTGCCATCTGCTTAGTTGCTTACTATATAAATCATATATTTGAATTATATCATGCCATCATGTTTACATAGTACATACACAACATCTATCTGAATTATGGCATGGCAACCCATTTAATAAAGACATCATATAGTTATATCATCTCATCCTGTTTAGTGTTTACAGTCATCATATTTTGAATTATGGCATTCTATCCATGAATGTATGTGAATTATGGCATGCCAACCTATTTAATAAACACATTATATAGTTATATCATGTCATCGTGTTTACATAGTCATCATATTTTGAAATATGTCTTTCCATCTTTTTTAGTTAGCCATCATAATGTGAAATTGTGTCATGCTATCCTGTTTAGTTAGCCATCATATATGTGAAATTGTGTCATGCTATCCTGTTTGGTTAGACAACATAAATGTGAATTATTTCATGCCCTCTTTTATTCCCCACTATCCATTGCACCTGTCTATCATACGATGTCTGTACTTTCAATCACTTTTCTTGTTTATCAGCCATTTGAATTGGAGAGGGTGATGGCAGTATCTAAGGGAGTAACAACACGGTCTTCAGAAAAGATAGTGCTACCAGTTGATGCAGATAGAACCACGGTTGTACTTGCCCAAGAACCAGCTCCACCACACATAACCCAGACTCATGCAGATTGTACCCCTACCCAGTTGCACAGAGAACCAACTACACCCCTTCTAACCCCAATCCCGGCAGATAGTAACCCAGTTCCAGTTGACACAACACCGTGTCCACCACTGAGCACCCAAACACGAGCAGTTAGCAAGGGAACTGCAGTGCCCAAAGCATGAGGACCACCACTCCGAATCCTAACCCAACTCTTAAAGGAGAAGAAGATTTGTTCTCAGGTCTGGTTCTGTAGCTATGGTTCATACTCCTTTTCTCTTGCATTACTGTATTTACTCATACCAACTATTTTCAAATTTGAAGGATGGAATTGAAACTCCAATGGCGCAACAGGTATGTTTTAAACCTGTTTCTTTAACTGGTTTGCTGTTGTAACTTGCTCTATGTTGATTTCAGTTTCAATTGAATAAACAGTTATGTTCTCATGTCATGCACATTACAAGTGTTGTTATTGCTCTATAGTTTCCCACACTTATATTATGTCTATTCTGCTTTGTCTTGAACAAATATTATTTGAACTGTGTCTCTATCTTGATTTGGCAACAAAAACTAGAATGATATAGACCATAAAGTGACCATGGTACATAGATATATGTTTGTTTCATGCTGTTATCCTGTCCACTTTACTACTGAACTCATTTACCAAAATGAGTTTCATATACAACATGGTAAACCTGTGATGTGTCTGCTTGTTTTTCTTTTAGAATGCGGACAAAATATTGGAGAAAAGTACCCTGTTATGCAATGGTAAAGGAAGTAATGCAGATAAGGTTCAAGATAGTGAGACATCCCTGTTGGTCTCCAAGAAAGCTGATAAAACTATCTTGACGACAGTGAGAGAATCCAAAGGTCCTGTCTTGATGTAGTGTTCGAGTTACTGGCCACTACTGCTGGCACAAGCTCTTCGAACTCGCTGCCTGAATCAGTTCGTCTTCTTGAGTCTCAACTTCAAGTTGAAAGACATTGATCAGATGTGATGCGACAGGAAGCTGAAGGACTGAGGAAGTCCCTGCAGAATGCAGATGCATACTTTCTGGTGCAACAACAAGCGCTGGAGGATTTAAGCGCCAAACAAGAGAAAGTTAATAAGCTTGCTAAGCATCTTGCCAGCATTATGGGTACCTAGGATATTGTTTCTTGAGATCTTTTGAAGTGGTTTCAGTTCTGGACTTGTTTTGCTGCGGCGTTTATTTGCGCTGGTCGCCAACTTTGACAACCAGTGTATATGATATGCTGCTTTGTTCCCTATATTTGCACTAGTGGCGAACTTTGGTGCCCAGTGGATGTAATATGTGTAATAGCCGTGATAGCCTAGCATAAGGTGCTTGCTTATTTATTTCCTTGTTGTCTTGTTTACTTGTTTGCTTGTAGTGAGCGCAGTTCTTTTTCCGCGGTTTGCTAGTGGCTGCAATAACCTATTTTTTAAAACTAGGCCACAATAACCATGGGCTACATACTTATTGTAGTGACACTGGGCCTCCTATGGGCCGTAGAAACAATGGGCCTTCTATGGTCCATAGAAACAATGGGCCCCCTACGGGGCGTAGAAACAATGGGCCTTCTACGGGCCGTAGACACAATGGGCCTTCTTCGGGCCGTAGACACAATGGGCCTTCTATGGGCCGTATCATCAATGGGCCTTCTACGGGCCGTATGATCTCTTGGCCAAACATTGGCCAATAACAGACCGCATTATGGCCGTAAATGGGCTAGAGTTGGAATCGTCCATTCATGGGCCGACCATAATGGGCCATCGTTAATCGGTCGTATTTGATGACGCTATGAAAAGGGTCCAACGTAATAACGGGCACAAATGGGCTGACTGTATCCATACATGGAGGCATATGTGGCTCCCACATAGGGTCGAGGGCCCTTGCCGGCAAGGCTTTCCGGCAAGGTTTCTTCTGGCCCACCGCCCTCCAGGATGCGACGGCACTAGTAACCAAGTGTGAAGCATGCCAGTTCCATTCAAAGAAGCTCCATCAACCAGCTCAAGCCCTTCAAACTATCCCTCTCTCCTGGCCCTTCTCGGTCTGGGGGCTCGACATATTGGGTGTTGGAAATATGCCCTAGAGGCAATAATAAAAGTATTATTATATTTCCTTGTTCATGATAATTGTCTTTTATTCATGCTATAACTGTATTATCCGGAAATCGTAATACACGTGTGAATACATAGACCACAATATGTCCCTAGTAAGCCTCTAGTTGACTAGCTCGTTGTGATCAACAGATAGTCATGGTTTCCTGGCTATGGACATTGGATGTCATTGATAACGGGATCACATCATTAGGAGAATGATGTGATGGACAGGACCCAATCCTAAGCATAGCACAAAGATCGTGTAGTTCGTTTGCTAGAGCTTTTGCAATGTCAAGTATCTCTTCATTAGACCATGAGATCGTGTAACTCCTGGATACCGTAGGAGTGCTTTGGGTGTATCAAACGTCACAACGTAACTGGGTGACTATAAAGGTGCACTACAGGTATCTCCGAAAGTGTCTGTTGAGTTGACACGGATCGAGACTTGGATTTGTCACTCCGTGTAAACGGAGAGGTATCTCTGGGCCCACTCGGTAGGACATCATCATAATGTGCACAATGTGACCAAGGGGTTGATCACGGGATGATGTTTTATGGAACGAGTAAAGAGACTTGCCAGTAACGAGATTGAATAAGGTATCGGTATACCGACGATCGAATCTCGGGCAAGTAAAATACCGTTAGACAAAGGGAATTGTATACGGGATCGATTGAGTCCTTGACATCGTGGTTCATCCGATGAGATCATCGTGGAACATGTGGGAGCCAACATGGGTATCCAGATCCCGCTGTTGGTTATTGACCGGAGAACGTCTCGGTCATGTCTACATGTCTCCCAAACCCGTAGGGTCTACACACTTAAGGTTCGATGACGCTAGGGTTATAAAGGAAGTTTGTATGTGGTTACCGAATGCTGTTCGGAGTCCCGGATGAGATCCCGGACGTCACGAGGAGTTCCGAAATGGTCCGGAGGTAAAGATTTATATATGGGAAGTCCTGTTTTGGTCACCGGAAAAGTTTCGGGTTTTATCGGTAACGTACCGGGACCACCGGGAGGGTCCCGGGGGTCCACCAAGTGGGGCCACCGGCCCCAGAGGGCTGCATGGGCCAAGTGTGGGAGGGGACCAGCCCCAGGTGGGCTGGTGCGCCCCCCCACCAAGGCCCAAGGCGCCTAGGGTTTGGGGAGGGGGTGCTTCCACCTAACTTGGGGGGCAAGTTTCCCCCCTCTCCCCCCTTGGTCGCCACCCTTAGATGGGATTGGGGCTGCCGCACCCCTTGGGGTGGAAACCCTAGAGGGGTCGCACCCCCCTCCCTCTCCCCTATATATAGTGGAGGTCTTCAGGGCTGCCAACATATGAGAACTTCTCCTCTTGGTGCAGCCCTGCCTCTCTCCCTTCTCCTCATATCTCGCGGTGCTTGGCGAAGCCCTGCTAGACTACCACGCTCCTCCATCACCACCACGCCGTTGTGCTGCTGCTGGATGGAGTCTTCCTCAACCTCTCCCTCTCTCCTTGCTGGATCAAGGCATGGGAGACGTCACCGGGATGTACGTGTGTTGAACGCGGAGGTGCCGTCCGTTCGGCACTAGGATCTCTGGTGATTTGGATCACGACGAGTACGACTCCTTCAACCCCATTCTCTTGAATGCTTCCGCTTAGCGATCTACAAGGGTATTTAGATGCACTCTCCTTACCCTCGTTGCTGGTTTCTCCATAGATAGATCTTGGTGACACGTAGGAAAATTTTGAATTTCTGCTACGTTCCCCAACAGTGGCATCATGAGCTAGGTCTATTGCGTAGATTCTTTGCACGAGTAGAACACAAAGTAGTTGTGGGCGTTGATTTTGTTCAATATGCTTACCGTTACTAGTCCAATCTTGTTTCGACGGTATTGTGGGATGAAGCGGCCCGGACCGACCTTACACGTACTCTTACGTGAGACAGGTTCCACCAATTGACATGCACTTGGTGCATAAGGTGGCTAGCGGGTGCCAGTCTCTCCCACTTGTGGGATGAACCATTTGGGCTCGCCAGTCCTTGGCATTGTTGTGGAGGGCTAACCATTGTCTGAGCACCACTAATCCACCAACACCGCCCAACAATCCATCTTATCCGCACACCATCTCGGGGGCACCTAAGTTAGTGAAGAGAAACTTGAGCGCTATGCCTACGAATAAAACCAAGGAAACTAAGTACAAGGCCTTAAGAATAGGTAATTACTATCGTGTACTGCACCTTCTTCAAAAACTTTCCGCGACACGCCGGCTTGGGCTTCTTAATACCACGCGAGGCGTAGTAGTCTCGAACAGCCTGCGCCCGAGCCTCATGCCGTAAGTTTTGTAGTAGGTGCCTGCCTTGGCATTGATAACCTGTGTCGCGGCCTCCTCGTATCCCCCCTCAAACTTGTAGAAGGTCTGCAATCAAACGAGACAACATTGATTAGAACAATAACTAGATATTTGAAGTTTTTAGTTGTTTAAAGGAGAAGTTACCTAAAACTTTCTGATCACCATGTCGTCCCTCGTGTGGCACAAGACACCGTCGATCATCTCCTCCGACAGGGCCGGGGCAGCCAAGTAGTGCCCCCAGCTCAATCCTAGCTATGGAAGCTAACCCTCACCGGGCAACATGACAAACCCCGGGAAGTTTTGACGGAAAATCACACCAAGGACGTTGTTGGGCCTGCAGACATCCTGAGCATGGTGCCAACCCCTGCAGTATGACAAGGCCAACACATTAGATATTTGAAGAAACATGAAGGCAAAAGGTACAAAAAGAGTAAATGCACTTACCTTCCGCCATCAGGCCTAATCAACCACCTCTGCTCGCGGGTCGCCAGGATGGGCGGCAGCCATGTACTACCACCCTGGTAGACGGTGGCTGAGGGAGTCCAGGATTAAGGGGCCCTCGGACAGCCGGACTATATGCAAATGCCGGACTGTTGGGCCATGAAGATACAAGATAGAAGGCTTTGTCCCGTGTCCGGATGGGACTCTCCTTTTTGTGGAAGCCAAGCTTGGCAGTTAGGATATGAAGATTCCTTTCTATGTAACTGACCCTGTGTAACCCTAGCCCCCTGCGTTGTCTATATAAACCGGAGGGTTAGTCCATAGGATGGGAACAATCATTACCATGGGCTAGCTTCTAGGGTTTAGCCTCTACGATCTCGTGGTAGATCAACTCTTGTAATACTCATATCATCAAGATCAATCAAGCAGGAAGTAGGGTATTACCTCCACCGAGAGGGCTCGAACCTGGGTAAACATTGTGTCCCCCGCCTCCTGTTACCATTAGCCTTAGACGCACAGTTCAGGACCCCCCTACCCGAGATCCGCCGGTTTTGACACCGACATTGGTGCTTTCATTGAGAGTTCCACTGTGACGTCGAAGATAGGGTTGATGGCTCGCCCTTGTCATCATGGACAACATCACCTCCGGAGGAGCTCTGGCCTGAGGCCAAACCCTCCGGCTGGGCGGCTTCGTCTTGACCACCCGTTCGGCCGACGGGCCAACCATGACTTCTCAGGTCATCGAAAATCATCTCCACGTCAGCTCGGAATACACCGAGCAGATGGATCCAATGTCTCTAAACGGGCTCCTGGATCGCATCGCGCTCTGGGAGTCGCTTTGGACTACGATCGGATTGGGCTTAAACCCGATTAGAGAGAGATTAAATCTCTGCCGATCACCCATCAGATAGCGGTGGTGGAGGAGCGATGCAACAACTCTTCCCCCATATTGAGGATGAAATATGTCCGGATTTCTGAGCTCACCAAACCGGATACATGCCCGCAGGAAGACGATCCCCGAACTCCGAACTTAGAATCGGACTGTGGGCGAGAAAAATTGGTTTACATCCCGGAGTCCAAACTATTAAGCTCGGAAACTCCTCAAGCTTTGGGTCACAAATCGGATCTAGGTACGGATTTCAATCCACCCATCCAGACTCAAGCGATCTTTTTCGCATCAGACAACAGTCCCAAGAGACGGTTCATCACTTTTGGGCCAGATTCCTCATTGTCAAGGACAAGGTTAAAGACTGTTGTGATGAAGACAAAATCTCATTATTTTGCAAAAATTGCACGGACAAGGGACTCCTTAACGCCATAAATAGTCGTCACATATCAAGCTTTGATGACTTGGTGATCATAGTATAGAAGTACTGCGCGATGGAAAGCGCCTGCAAAACTCAGGCAACCTTTTGGGATTCGCACGTTGGATACTTCGGCAGGTGGCCAAGAGCGGCGAGGATCTCCTCATAAAAAACACCGCAGAGCAACATCCCATAGAACACAACGCTAAAGTATTGACATTCTTCGAGACTTTCGCCTCCGGTAATAGGCGCAAGAGAGCACTCTGCGGCCTCGCCGAAGTATGCCAAGTCGCATCAATAAACCCCTGGAATGACACGGCCATAACTTTCAGTGCCAGTGACGAACCGCAATTCAAGACAGTCCAGGCACCAGTCGCTTTGGTCCTCATTCCAAATGTGGACGACTTTCGGCTTACCAAAGTGCTCATGGACGGCGGTAGCGGACTAAACCTCATTTACGAGGAAACTCTCAACAAAATGGAAATAGACAGGAGCCGCATTGAACAAAGCAGCACAACCTTTAGAGGAATTATTCCCAGCAGGGAGGCACGATGTGCAGGAAAAATCACACTCGATGTGGTATTTGGCACACCGGAGAATTATCGGTCCGAAGAGATAACCTTTTAGGTGGCCCCTTTCACCAGTGGATATCATGCCTTGTTAGGGCGGGATGCGTTTGCGAGCTTCCAAGCTATACCCCGTTACGGGTACATGAAGCTCAAGATGCCTGGGCCCAATGGAATTATCACCCTTGCCAGTGATCCAGACATAGCACTCCGCGCCGAAAATAAAATAGCTGCCTTGGCCCTCGAAGCATTGTGTGAAGCCCTCACGGCCGAAGAATTAACTGCATTATGCTCCACAGTGGATAGGGATGACGTGATACTTGATAAGCGATCCAAGTCCACCTCCTTCAGACCAGCGGACAAAATAGTCAAGTTCCAAGTCCACCCAACGGACTCCTCGAAGACAGCATCCATCGGGGCACAACTGGACCCCACAATCGATGCCGCACTGCGGGCGTTTCTACACGAGAATTGGGATATTTTTGTCTGGCACCCTTCTAATATGCCGGGGATCCCACACAGGCTGGCCGAACACAGCCTTAACATACTAAAGGGATACAAGCCGGTCAAGAAAACACTACGACGCTTTTCAGAACCCAAATGACAAGCTATGGGAGAGGAACTAGCCAAGTTACTTGAGGCCGGATTCATCAGAGAAATAAAACACCCGGATTGGCTAGCAAACTTGGTGATGGTACCAAAGAAGGATAAATCCTGGCGACTATGTGTCGATTTCAAAGACCTCAACAAGGCCTGCCCTAAGGATCCCTTCCCTCTCCCACGCATCGATCAGATTATCGATGCTACCGCGATACACGACTCACTGTGTTTCCTCGACCCATACTCCGAATACCATCAAATCAAGATGGCGGAGTCTGATCAAGCCGCAACGACATTTATAACCCCATACGGGCCTTTCTGCTTCAACACTATGCCTTTCGGGCTCAAAAACGCTGGTGCAACCTACCAATGCATGATTCAAACATGCCTAGAGAAACAAATAGGCAAAACAGTTGAAGCATACGTCGATGACGTAGTTATCAAGACCAGACATGTCGAGTCTTTAATAGACAATCTAAGGCTCATGTTTGATAACCTCCGAACATATGACATTAAGCTCAATCCGAAAAATGTGTTTTCGGCGTTCCCGCCAGAAAGCTGTTGGGATTCATCGTTTCCAATAAAGGAATTGAAGCAAACCCAGCTAAAATCCGAGCTTTGTCATAGTTGGCTACCCCAACAGTTCTCAAACAAATCTTGAAACTAACTGGAATGTGGCAGCTTTAAGCCGCTTTATCTCCAGATTGGGAGAAAAGGCATTGCCACTTTATCGCCTACTTCGATGAATTGAACACTTCGAGTGGACGGACGCGGCAACGGCCGGACTGGAGGAAATAAAGGCAATTTTGGCAAGCAACCCAATGTTGGCCGCGCCGAACGTTGGCGAACCCATGTTGTTATACATAGCCACAACACACCAAGTTGTGAGTGCGGTGCGCGTCGTTGAACAAGAGGAGGATTGACACAAATTTCCGGTTCAGAAGCCGGTATACTCCGTATCCACTGTCCCACACAATGCAAATCCCGGTACCCACATTATCAAAAAAATAGCATACTTGGTCTTCATGGCATCCCGGAAATTACAACACTACTTTCAAGAGTGTTCAATCACGGTGGCCTCCGAAGTACCACTTAATGACATAATAAACAACCGCGATGCCACAGGCCGGATTGCCAAGTGGGCCATAGCACTACAAAAAAAAGACACATCCGTGACATTTTGGGCCGAACGAAATTTTTTTCTGTCATACATATGACACTTCTATGACGATAATTGTGACAAAACCCGGTATCATCATAGATGTGGTGGGCTCCTACTTCTATGACAAAAAATCATGATAGAAAATGGGCTTTTCGTCCTGGGCGGGCCGGAGACACAGCTGCATGACATTCTTTGGGCCGTCCATGACGGAAAAACCATGGTAGAAGCAAGGGGTAGGAAAATTTCGGGGAGTTGCCAGTTACGGTGGGAGGTCAGGGGCCGAGCGATTCGCGTTTCTCTCATACACGTACGCGCGTGTGTGCGAGGCGTTAGCTCTAACTAAACCCGAGTGAGGCGTTGGGCTCTAACTGAACCCGAGCGATTGCACTGTAGGCTACGCATTACTGAACCCGAGCGATCGATCGATGGCTGTTAACTGAACCCAATGGAGCGATTCCTTCGCTACTACTACTAACTGAAGCCGATCGATGCTGCCTCGGGGATGAACAGTGAGCGTTGCGGGGGGGGGGGGGGGGGGGGGTTGGATGAACAGTGAGCGGTGGCGTTGCCTCTGGATGAACAGGAACCCGTGGTGTGGAGTGCTGGATGAATAGTAGACGGTGGAGGGGTGGCCATGGAGGGGTGGTTGAACAGGACCCCGTGGTGTGGACGGCTAGATGAACAGTAGACGGTGGAAGGGTGCCCGTGGAGGGGTGGTTGAACAGTAGCCGGTGGAGTAGCGCGTGGTGGAGGCTGGATGAACAGGAGCCTGTGGAGGCTGGAGGAGGTCGACGGTAGCCCCTGGAGGCTGGAGGAGGTCGACGGTGGAGATAAACAGTATCCCGTGGAGTCCCGTTTTGCGGTACGCCACACCCCTCCTGATGAACAGGACCCCCGTTTCGACCATAGGAGGTCCGTTTCGTCCCTTTTGTGGTACGCCACACCCCTCCCGATCAACAGGACCCCCGTTTCGATCGTAGGAGGTCTGTTTCCTCCATTTTGTGGTACGCCACACCCCTCCCGATCAACAGGACCCCCGTTTCGACCGTAGGAGGTCCGTTTCCTCCGTTTTGCGATACGCCACACCCCTCCCGATGAACAGGATCCTGTTTCGAACGTGGTCGGTCGAACACAAGGTCGTTTCCTCCGTTGTGCGGTACACCAGGCCTCGTTTCTATCGCCTGTTCCGTCCAAGCCCTCCCACTGAACACGACCACGCATTCCATTCCGACCCAGCCGGTTGGCTCCCCATGAACACGACGACGACGTTGTTTCTCCGTTCCAACCCAGCCATGTACGTATGCGCGAGTAGGCATTCCAGACCCTGCTCGTATGTACGTATGTGTCCGTATTTTCTTTCTTGCACCCTCGCCGATGTACGTATGTGTACATGCTACGTGCGCGCCTCTACTACGACACGTGCGCGCCTCTACTATGACACGTGCGCGCCTCTACTATGACACGTGTGTACCTCTACATCGACCAGTATGTACGTACAGTTTTTCGCGACCAGAATGACAACGCTACGTACGCTTCGACCAGGTGGGTCCCGACTGTCAAGCACTTCCTTGCCTGCGAAGATGTAGCTGGTGGGTCCCAGCAGTCAGGGGGGCGAATCGTTTTGGTTTTTTTTGCCGGACGCACTTCCTTGCGTGCGAAGATGTAGCTGGTGGGTCCCAGCAGTCAGGGGGGAAACATTTTTTTTTCGTGAAATACTGGTGGCCCGTCCGGTGGGTCCCTGCTGTCAGGTGGAGGAATAATTATTTTGCGCATAATAAGGAGGCACTTCCTTGCGGCCACCGTGGACCCAGCTGTCAGCCTCTCCACGCACAGTACTCTTCCGATGGAAGTCGGTCGTTGAGCACATTGACCACGCCGCGCCGAGAGCACCACGGCGGTGGACGACGACGAGGCCTAGGAAGGGGACGACGCGGAGCCGAGGAAGACGTAGCAGTGGATGCCCACACGAAGAGGAGTACGAGGGTGAGGCTGTCGTCACCGCAGAATTACAGGGGGTGTGGGTGAGTAGAGGGATGGCCTGGCCAGCGATGGGAGTAGTAGGGGCGGTGAGGCCTCCGCGGCATCATAGCCGGCCACGGGAGGCAGGAGCATGCGGCACGACCGGCGCTGCTTTGGGCGGCTGGAGCACGAAGACCAGAGGTTGAAGAGGCACTACGGCCGTTGGATGGACATCGTACGGTCACTGGAGCTAGAGTCGTTCATATTGACTAAGTTGACAAAGCCCTCCGTCGCCATAAACTTAGTAGGCCCACAAGTTAGCCTCCCACCAAGGTGAGTCCCAGCTAGCAGGGGGAGTATTCATTTTTTGTGCATAATAAGGAGGCATTTCCACAGTCAAAAAATAAGGAGGCATTTCCGGTGGGTCCGAGCTGACAGGTGGGTCCCTACTATCAGGTGGGTCCCAGCTATCAGGTGGAGGAATCATTATTTTGCGAGTAATAGGGAGGCATTTTCCTGTGTGGGCCCCTACTGTCAGCCTCTTCCGATGGCTGTTGTTTGTTGACCATGTTGACCTCACCGCGCCGAGAGCAGAAACGGGGTGGACGAGGGCGAGACCCAGGAAGAGAACCACCCAGAGCCGGCGAAGCCACCGCAGCGGATGCCCATGCTGAGGGGAGAACGAGCGCTGACTGGTCGGCTGCGGGGTGAGGCTGACGTCGCCAGAAAATAACATGATTTGTGGGTGGTTAGAGGGATGGCCTGGCGGCAGCACAGCCAGCCACGGGAGGAGGGAGCAGGCAGTCCCGCCGGCGCTGGTTTGGGCGGCTGGAGCAGGAAGATCAGAGATTGAAGAAGCACGGCGGCCGTTGGATGGACATCCAACAGTCACTGCTGTGTGTTGACTAAGTTGACAAAGCCTTGCGTACGCGTCAAAAAAATTTAGGACAGCGTGATTGTCAACCTAGTAGGCCTAGAAGTCAGCCTCCAAATCTGTGGAAAACAGCATACAGCCCATTAGCCATTATTTTCAATAATTTACAGCCCATTTGCTAATTCTTAAGGATATTTGAAGCCCATATTCTTTTTATTAACATTACAGACCATATATTCTAGGCACTCCTAAAAAATTCAACGAAATTTTGCATATTTCGGTGGGGTCCGAACTCTTTTAATCACAAAATTTCGAGTCACATTAAAAATAGTTTTCAAAAAATTATATCAAAATAAAATTCAAAAAACAATTCTCCGCAAAAAATTGAATGAAATTTAGAATCTTAACTAGCAAGATGCCTGTTCGTTGCACGGAACATGAAGATGCATTTGTATGAGTAGTTTATCTTGTGGGAGAAAAGATGATATTTTAATGTAATTGCCAGTTGGCTTTGGTTTTTATAAGAGTAGAGAGTAGAGAAATCCTGAAAAAATGATAATTTAATGCAATTTCCGGCTGGCTTTGGTTTAAAAATTTACAGCCCATTTCTTACAACTTATAGCCCGTTTTCTGGGGAAGCCCATTTTTTACTACTTACATCCCTCCTCGTCTTGAAAGATTTGCAGCCCGGCAGGGCTGAGAAAAGCAAGTAGGCCTCGGTTTTGGTATTCTCCAAAAAAAAGAACTGGACTAGCCAATTTCAGAAAGAAAAAATATATCAACTGGGCTCGTCGTGTGCTTAATAAAAGCGTAAGAGTGGGCTAGACGGGCCACAGCCCCCGCACAGCGCGCAGTTGAGCTCCGTCTCTGAAACTGAAAAACAACTGGGCGAGCTGCTGGGTCCCTGGTGTTATCCGCTCGTTGTGTAATTTTCTCGTTTATTGACTACATTGACAATGGCGTGGAACCTAGTTGTCAAACAATTAGGAGGAAGTATTTTTTTGGCTTATAATAACGAGGCACCTGCTTGCGAAGTGCAATGACCCTGGTGGGTCCCTACTATCAGCCTCTCCACGTACAGTCATCTCCTAATTCCTCTTGGTTGTTGACCATGTTGACAATGCCAGACGGCGGCGGGCACAGCGAGCTAACCAAGGTGGAGAACGACGGCAAGGCCTCGGACGGGAACGAACAGCAGCCATGGAAGATGCGGCAGTGTAGTGGCAGGTGGAGGGGAGTACGAGGGCAACAACATGCAAGTCAAGCATACAAATGGTACAAAAAGCCCAAGGATTAATTGTTCATCAAATTTTTAGACAAAACCCAGATTGAACATGATAGTAACATCTAACCCAACCACTCTTTTTTGCAGTCACAAACAAATGGATCGGTCTGATCCATAAAATCAACATCCTGTGCAAAAAAATTTATTTCAGGATATCTACAACTTATTGTAAATATAAGCCGAGCACGTTTAGAAGCCCATTTGTCCACCTGAAACTTCTTTTTTTGCTGTTCAACATGTTCGTCCATGAGAAATCTCTTGCTGTAAAAATTAAGCCTCATGGACAATAGTAACCTCGCGTTCAACAGGAAGAATGTGACAAAGCTTCTGTTTGCCTGGTTGGATGCATATCGTCCCATCGTCATTGTCCTCAAACGAATGTCATGAGAACTGAGAAAATGCTTGTGCTTATTACGCCAACGATTGGTTATATGTTTTTCTCCATGTGGTTCTCCCTAAGTAGACATGAAGATTGAAAATAGTTAAGGTCTGAAAAAAGAGTATGTCGAAAGAACGACAGCTGAACAATTAATTCTAGTACAATATATACGGGCTTTCAATGTGCATGAAACCATCACCTCTATGTGTAAATTCTCCAGAGATCGAAAGCATCGCAACAAGCCAATAATTATGTCCAGATCAAAACTATACATTCTGATATATATGATCTTGACAGAATCCAACAGCATTGATAGGCTATCAATGGACGAACTCTTCATTTAGCATATAACATAATATTAGTACCCAAAGTGTACTCCAAGATGATATAAAACTTATGCGCACAAATGAAAAATGCAGCATATGATGACAAATGTGTAGATGATAATATACGGTACCTGAAAAAGTGAGGAGCCAAACACCAACTCCTTGTGATTATTAAACGGGTCACGAATTACACCCAAGGTCTCCAGTTTGGGCGCAGGGACGACAGTTATTTCTGAAGGTGTATAACAACTATGAAGGAGCAACCTTTCAAGTGAAGGGGCATCTTCGATGATGAGCTGCTGTCCTTTAAAACAAATTCCAATGCTTTTAAGGTGAGGCGACTTTATTTGGAGACAATTGATACCGAGTTCTATTCCCAAAACAATCAGCAAGCGCTCCAGGGCAGGGCAACTGGAGTGGATGATGCTGTGCAGTGCGGCCTCCGACAGATAAACCACCACAAGTGAAAGTTTTTTTAGCAGTGGGAGTCGAAGCATTTGTACCAGATCGTCTGGTAGATGGCACCGGGCGAAGGTGGTGGTGTGGAGAGAGGAGGAAAACCACGAGATGGACAACGGTGGTGTGGGCACGAATTTTTGGTATGTTCGTGGTATGAAACTTTCGTGGTAATGGTAGAACTCAAACTACTGGAGTTTTCCGAATTCAGGGGATGTCAGCCAAGCGTCCACCTTGCCGGGTATGGACAACAGGTAGCTTGTCGGGATGCAGAGGCATTGAACGGGGCCCTGCTGGTGAGAAGAGATGATGGCTCTGATGAGATCAAATTTAGGAAGGACAGATATCTGACGACAGTCGAGATTGAGGGGCGCGGTGCGCCATAGAGGGCGCCACTGAGTTGAGAGGACTTTTGTGCGGCAGCAATCCTTGGTGGGGAGAAGCGAGATGATCTCCTCAAGGATGACGCCCAAGAGATCGCTGATGCGGTCCACCGGAGATTCTACCAGTTCCTCAGATCCGGGTGGGGGGGCTCGCCGCTTCTCCCCGCGCTACCGGGTTTGGGATCTACAACCGGCGTCGCCGCTGGTGGGAGCCTCATCTTCTTGGTGCTGGGGCCAGGCGACTCCATTTTCCTTGTGGGCGTCACGCCGAGCTCACAGGTTTGAGCAGAGTAGCTAGAGATGAGCCTAGTGGCAGTGCGAGTGGGGAAGAAGGAGGGATGGGGATTTCTATAGGAGTGGAAGAAAAGGAGCAGGCGTTTTCTCGACGAGTGAGGAAGAAGGTGAGCGGGGTTTTCTGTACGAGTGAGGAAGAAGGTGAGCGGGGTTTTCTGGACGAGTGAGGAAGATTGGGGAGCGGGGGGAATTGGGTGGGGAAACGGAAGCGGGAGAGCGAGCTGTTCGTGTTTATAAGGCCCGCTGCACTAACTACTCGCTTTTCCCCAAGAACCGCTCTCTTCTTTTGCATTGCTGCATTGGAGCTGGCGCATGGGCTTGGCTGACTGGCCATGCATGCAGGATGCATGTGCCCGCCGGCCACTGCATGCGCCTGGTTTGTTACTAGGCCTATTTAATAGGGTGGTTATGGAGTAAACTAAGGAGATTTATTTTCTCTGTGTGCATCCACCAAATTAGAGGATGCGGTACTGGATGCAAACACTCACATTAAACTAACATTCAGAAGAACAAAAGTTCAGCATGTCTATGCATCTCAATGATTCACCATACTATAACCAATATACAAAGCTGTGAGAAGGTGTGGAAATAAAGAAAATCGGTCGATGCTTCTCTGAGCAAAGGGCCTCCCTACGCACGCATTAATTTCCTAGGCATGCTTGTTTCTACTCAATGTTGCGAGCACTTTGAGCATGTTGGCAACTCCACAGCTAGCTAGCTGCCTCATCTTGCAATTGATGGTGACACATTTGCAGCAAACACATGAGGCAATAGAGATGACTCAACATGGGTCCATATTGTGCAGTTCCCCTGATATCATATTCATTGTCCTGAATCTGAAAAGATAGAAAAACAGTAGCTATACTTAAACGGTGTTGCGAAAACAGTAGCACATATCAATAGCTCGGCATGACAAAACACGATCATCTAGAGGAAGGGGATACTGACCTGCATGAGGAAGATTACATATAATTTCATAAGTCCTTTGTTGATTTCCACCTTCGGCTACACTGCTTGTTTGCTCCTCCACACATGACAGGATCGTTCCGCACTGCATTCAGCAAGTCAACGTACGAACAAGCTAATTTCATCTTGCGGTGGTCATTGTACCTAGTTACGAATGTAGGAATACCTGGAGCACCATGAGGTTAGCTGACAGCAGGTAGATGCAGCCATATAAATTTTGTGCGGTGCTACCAAAATTGAGGTTTGTATCCCTTACCGTTATGAGAATTCTTCTTGAATTTGGTAGAATGTGACGGCTTGTTCTTTGCATCAAACTTGCCTTTCCCCTGAGATTTGTTCTTGTTGTTTTGGGGCTGGTTGGGCTGGAAGTTCTTCTCATGTACCATGTGGGCACTAGAAGCTGCCTCAGCGATCCGAGCACGTGTGTCTTTTGCTCTCGCCTTCTCCTCAGAATCAAGAGTGCTAACGAGATCCAAAACAGAAAACTCATGTCTCTTGTTTTTCAGAGAAGTAGCAAAATCGTTCCATGAAGGTGGAAGCTTGGCAATGATGGTCCCAGCAACAAATTTGTCCGGCAACACACACTTAAAGTACTCAAGTTCCTTAGAGAGTGACTGTATCTCATGAGTTTACTGAACAATAGAGCGCTCATCAGTCATCTTGTAGTCACATAATTGCTCCATGACGTACAACTCGTTGCCAGCGCCCGAGGGCCCAAACGTGGCCTCGAGCGTAGCCCACGTGTCTTTGCCGCTGTCAAACGACATATATGAATCCACAATGGAATCGTCAAGAACACTCAGCAGGGCGACTTTGAAGAGGGTATCCATGTTCTAAAAAGCTTCCTGCTGTGTAGGATTAAGATCGCCCTCAGGCTTACCCTTAGTGGCATCATAGCAGTACATGATCTGAAACCAATATACTGCTCTTGTGCGCCACCTTTTATATTGCACCCCCTTAAAAGTAGTCGGCTTCAAAAGCGCAGCAAAACCACTCGGAGTAAATTGCCTGTGATCAGGTTTTTGGATTGGATTGTTGAATATATGAGCAATTTAGTATGAGATTTAATCCGAATCAGCAGTAAATAGATCATGACAACAATTGCAAACATCAAAGTAATGATGCGGACTAAACCAGGAGGACAGAATCACATACTGTACAGCGGGAGCAGAACCGATGTGGTTGATGTTGTCACTCATGTCGTTAATGAAGAGGTTACCGAGGTCAGGGAAGAAGGCTGTCGTTGAGGAAGTCGTCGCTGGCAGCAGTCACAGTAGTGTGCTCCCAAAAAACCTGATCGCCCCTCTCCCGTACAGGATCACGAAAGGCGGGGTTCGGAGAACTGCTGTCCCTTCTCGCGGTGCACGCCGGAAGGAGGGCTAGAGAAGAATTGCATGGCGGCGCTAAGATCTGGAACGGTGCGAAAACATATGATACAGCGGCGGCTAGGGTAGAGCATGTCAGGTCGGTCGTGCGAGTATAATAGTAGGCCTTTGGCCCCCAAACCCCACGTCCAAGTCAATAATAGCTCAAAAAAAGTCAATAATAGCCCCACCAAGGTTTGTCTCAAAAAACGGAGTAATTAAGGCGCCCGTTAGTCCCTTTAGTATAAATACAATATCATTAATAATAGCCCCACCTTTTGTCTCACAAAGTATGTTGGAGTACAACCGACTACACGTTTACAATCCGCTTCTCTTCTCTCTCCTCTTCTCTCTCCTTCAACTAAGCACAAATACTATATTTACATCCTTATAGCCTGCTTATGTCATCTAATTGTAGTACTTGCTCTAAAAGTTACTATCCACTGTGTAGTCTAAAATGCCGGGCTTGCAGCGGGCGGTGCCCTCGGTCGGCGCGCCGCTTCAATGGCGAAATCAGTGAGAGGTCGCGTCGCCCTGACATGCCATCAATGTGGAGCGGCGGGCTCAGCTGGCGCCAGGCAGGAAGCGCGCGCGGGAGGGGGGGAGGGGTTTTTGTTGGGCCAAGAAGGTGAGAAGCCAACTTGGGATCGGTCCGGACGGGGAAATATCATGTGCTCCCATACTCTGCATATGACACTAGTCTATGTTACTACTCCCTCCTTTCCGGTTTATAGAGATGTTTAGAGTAACATAGTAATATGTTACAGTACAAGTTACTCCCCACTATGACCAGCCTTGGCCTCTCCCAGTGCTCCATCATGTATAGCTGCTAAGCCTGCCACGTAGGCATAAAATATGATGTGGCACCAATAAACTAAGCACCTATGCATTGAAGACTTGAGTTACTAAGCCATTTAATGCACTTAGCACCTCATCTAAAGAGCATTAATAGTATAGCTAGCTGCTGGCTATAAGCCAGTGCCTTGTCATCTACAGCCCATCTTATAGTCAACATGTACAATAGTAGATCAAAAGAGTGTACTACTACTTTTTTGTTCTGTGGCCCACCTTTCATTCTCACAAAGTGCCTAGGAGCACGTGCTAGAGCTGGCTCTTCACGAAGAGCCCGCTTACCTTCTTTCTCCTCTTCTCTTTCCTCCAACTAAGCAGAAATATACTATAGTTTATTCCTTATAGCCCGCTGACTCAGCTCTATTGTACTTGCTCTAAGCACATCTAAGCACTTACTAGCATCCCCTTGACCGTGGACCTTGACGGTGTACGTCACCTTGTGTCTCATAATTTTCCTCGTCATCATCTGACTCCTAGAAGATCTCACCCACATCATCATTAGCATGCAGCTGCCTTGATAGACAACGTGCGCAGAAGGAGTAGAGGCGACTGGGAACGCACCACCACCACATCATGGGCACTCTGTATATGCTCGCGTGCGTGCAGCGTGTGTGTTTTTCCATCGGTGCTAGCTCTAAGGCCGAGGCTGCGGTCGTCTTCGTCTCCGACTAGTAGTTGAGCAACGACGGCAAAGAGGTGCTGCAAGAGATGCGTATTGCGTGCGAGCTTCGCCGTACCACGACGAACCGGACGTCGCCGCGGATGGCGCACGCCTCCATGCAGCCGAGTGTGTGCGCATGCATGTGTTATTCACGTGCATTCTGCGGCTGAGCGTGTGTGCATGCACGTCTTGTGTACGTGCGTTGTGTCCTCCATGCTGTGCGCGTATGTGCATGAGTTGGATCGGATGGAGTTAGTGCGTTGGCTTGTGTACATGCATGGCTTGTTGCGTGATTATCAATAATTCAATATAAACTACTCCCTCCGTTCCTAAATATAAGTCTTTCTAGCCATTTCAAATAGACTACAACATACGGATATATGCAGACATAGTTTAGAGTGTAGATTCACTCATTTTGTTTCGTATGTAGTCCCTTATTGAAATATCTAAAAAAGACTTATATTTGGGAACAGAGGGAGTATAAAACATCTTCAACTTAGCATCCTGATCTACCATTTCTAGTGGTTAGCGAAAAGTTCATGTTCTTTTAGTTGTTTATAGGTGGGCAGGCGGCAAAAAACAGGGGAAAACGCGCAAGGTTCCTTGCTCCTCCTCGGTCGTCGGGAATCTATGCCCTTCAACTCTTTTCTTTTACGTGAGCTTTGTTCATCCTTTTCCCAACACGCAAGACATCTAGCATCAAGGTGCACGTGTCATGCAAGAAAATGGAGATAATCAGATAAGCAGTGCGTAAGTGAGTCGTGCGGGGGGGGGGGAGCAGGGGGAAACCCTTTTTCGTAAGTGAGTCGTGCACTTCGATGGCCCCTACGCAATATTTTTCTCCTCGATGGCATGTGAATAGTGCACGTACTCAACGACGGAGCACGGGATGATAGCAATGACATGGTCAGCCCTTTTTTGGAGAGAGTACGTACTACTAGTAAATAACTTTGATGTGTCCCGTCAACTCGCAGAACGACGAGAAGCTTGATTACGCCTTCTCCATCGCCAACGCGTGCGCGGTGGCTCACAGCACGCGGAGAAACTTTTGCGTACAAGCGGTGGACGTGCAGCAATTCATTTGGTGTCAGATTGCCAGAAGCACTACTGTAGAACCATCGACTTCCGGAAGAGGCCAAGAGCCAAGCGCAAGGTCACCTACTAACCTTAGGCTAGGCGTAGTGGGAGTAACATAAGTAGGGGTACCTCCTTTTTTATTCTAGAAACAACCACACGCGAATATCAAGGTGCTGGTTACGTAGAACAAATTTCCTGTAGTCCGTGCTCAGCCCTCCTCTATCTCTCTTCTCAGCCAGCCAGCGGACGCGCGGAGCCCATCGTCTGTTTGCTCACATGCGGCCCCACATGTCAGTGAAAACGCAAGAGGACCCACTGAACCTGCACATCTTTCACCTCGACGTGCTGGCGATGAAAAACAAATCCAATAAAGATCTTCGGTGGCCGCTTTTGGAGTTACTCAAGAGTAGTAAGATTCTATTTACAGTTTAACCCAAGATGCACATCTTGTGGCTTCAACTTATCAACTACTACCTCCGTCCGGGTTTATTGGTCCTCATTGTATTTCGTGTCAAATTTTGACCATAGATTAAATTAACAAAATGTTTACGCATGTTACCAAGCATTATATTTTTGAAAACTATGTTCAAATACGAATCCAATGGGATAATTTTTTTTGACATGCATTAACATTTTATTAGTTAAATCCTTAGTCAAAATTTGACACAAACTACAAAGGGGACCTGTAAACCAGGACGGAGATAGTACCACTCTATTTTCTTTCATGACACGACCTGGATGCTGGATGTCCCACGTGTCGGCAAAAGGAGGAAGAACCCGACCAAATCTTCAGTTGTGCTCTCGGATTAGACTAGTTGTGCTAACTTAAAAAATTTATTGTGTACTCCCTCCGTTCCAAAATACTTGACTTCCATTTGTCCAAAAATGGATGTGCCTATATACTAAAACATGTCTAGATACATATATATTTTGACAAATACTACCTCCATCCGAGTTTATTGGTCCCCATTATATTTCGTGCCAAATTTTGACCATAGATTAAACTAACAAAATGTCTACGCATGTCACCAAACATTATATTTTTGAAAACTATGTTCAAATACGAATCCAATGAGATAATTTTTCTTGACATGCATTAACATTTTGTTAGTTAAATCTTTAGTCAAAATTTGACACAAACTACAAAGGGGACCTATAAACCAGGACGGAGGTAGTAGAAGGCATGTATTGTGCAACGGAGGGAGTAGAATGGATGCAAGTTTTTGTATTGGGAAGAAGAGTACATCCATATATTGATAGAGCGTTGGAGTTGGCCTTACAAGTGGGACCGCAGTTGAGGAAACCGACTATCGGCAAACTCCCACCTTGCCCGCCGTGCGATGGCTGAGTTAGAGAAACGATGAGGTTGAAGAGATTGCTTTAGCACGGACTCCAAGAAATATGGTGTCAGATGGAATTCGTGCTGGTGGTGTGTGCCGTACTCCTGGACGTGAATGCTTGTTCTGGACCATGCCACCCTACTACTCCTACTACTTACTATATAGTACTAGTATCGAGGATTCGAGGTGCTGGTTACGTACAATGTGGCTACAGTAAAAACACCCGCACGACGCGCGAAGCATGTGAAGCTAGTACAAATAGTGTACTACTATTATTGATTGGCCTCATCCGATAACCTGTTGCAATGCACGTACAATTATGTATTCGGAAAATATTTTTTGCCTCGTCGCACCACTCACTCACAGAAGCAACTCAAAAGCCATTCATAAATTTAGTAAGTTTATCACAGGCATATCATTTTATTACATACAACAGGTCATCAACCCACATCAACAATGAGGATACATTATAAATACTAAAGTTTTCACCCCACAACAAATAACAAGCAATGAAATGAACTTCAACTCAACCATTCCTCGGCGTTGGAAACGCTTGCTTTGAACCTCAAGTGATTCTCCGGGACGGGGCATCTATTGTCGATCTCGAGACCAACGCAGGACTGATCATCCAGGCTGAAGTGGCCTACTATATCAGTACCAGGGTAGGGAACCACTCTAATGTCCGAGGTATAGACACAGTTGCTTCTCATAAATGGTGCTAGTAACGTTGTGTCAACAACAGTTGGATCTCCTTTCACCATCATCGAATAGTTGTGTCCAAGGAAGAGCGAGTTTTCTCCAAGACTATCAATTCTGTACCAGGGAGAAGGTGTTGGCACTATCACACTAGTATCCATCCCGAATACCATGCAACGGGTGTTGGAATAGGTCCGGAGAGTGCGACCATGGGAGACTACACCTGCTTCCTTAGTAGTAACATCATCAGTGGGCTGTATACACATGAGAAGAGGTGATCCATCGGAATTAGTTGCCAGGCGCCAACGAGTATATGGGCGCTGCTCGTCCTCATGCTCGTGATCATCACCATCGTCATCTCCCCCTTGGTTATAAAAAATTTCAAGTATAGGTGGTGGAATGTTCACAGGACCTTGGAAACACAAGAAGATGGTTAATTAGTAAAGGGAAACTTGCTAACCCGCATGCATGTGGATGAAACAATTATAATTACGGTGGAAGACAAACTTACCGAAATCATAACGATTCCGTGCAAAAACAGTGCCACGAGTGGTGGCAGCAAACACAAGGCCCTCGTATTGAATTGCATCACAGTACTCATGCGTGTACAGAAACTAATTTTTGAGCAATGTCCATCGAGTCAAACCAGCAACGACGGTAACAAGCTTATCGAAGATAGCAACAACTTCATAGTTGTTGTAATTCCAAGAGCGGGTGGGAACTCGAGAAATTGCTATCTTCTGTAGAAGACAGTCACCATGATTGTATTTGAACGTGCATACAATACCGGTGTGCTCATCCTCTGGGCAGTCTGCTGAGATTTTTGGAAGTGGAACCCGGTCACGAGTGTACACATTCACAAGTTCCCACTCGCAGTTGGACCCAATGTAAACAACCCAATCTCCATTTGTGCCTGCCCAAGCCTTGCCCTCAAGCGATGGCATCTTAACATCATACATATCATTATCAAGCGGCATCAACTTGCACAGGGCGAGGCCTCCGTCGTGACGGCGCCAGTCATCAGGGTCGCGGCGAAGAAGATAGGGGAGATCAAACCGCTCCTTGACTCTTGGGTTCCTTGTAATGATGTTATTAGTTGAGTCAAGAATGCGCTTGAACGAACCTGCCATGCTAGCCGAGGTGATGACATCGCACCGGTCAATGAGTTCCTCCACCACGTCATCTTTCAGATCGGGGCAAGAATAACGGGGTCGTTTCCGTCCTGTTCCCTCCATGGAGAAGACGATCGAAAATGGTAGAATAAAGGGTGAAGGGCTGAAGGAAAATGGAGGAGGGAGAGGAAGAGTGTGCGACAGCAGTTCCAAATCGAGAGGGAAAGGCGAAGAGTCGGTGGACGGTTGCCAGTTTGCCACGGTTCACGAAGGGGCGCCCCAGCCTACATGTCGGTTCGGAAATACTCCTACTACTCGCCGTCGTCTCAATGATATGTTGGAACGGGACCACATGTCAACAAAACATGGTGTGTAATTTCTCATGCAAAATGCGATCTGGCCGCATTGGCTTGAGGTGCCGCATTAGTTTTGTTTGAAGGTTTGCCGCATTAGTTATCGACCTTTATTTTTTTTAACATGCAATCTGAATGGATAGCTCATGTGGTCATCACACGTGAGCGGATATAGTGATGGTTGATTCGCCCGAGCAACTTATTACTGTGGGAATATGGGAGTACCAGCGGATTCAAGGAACAGAGAAATGATGGTTGCTTCGTCCGAGCAACTTGTTGTGGCTAAGGTGGGGCTCTGTGATTTGACTGCTCACTAGTCATTACTACTATGGCGCAACGACCAGGGTGAATCTTTCTGGCATTGCTATCAATCCTTCAGGATTTGTTTATATGTACGCATAATTTTGATGAAATTGTACTGTGATGCTATCAAGGATTCAACTCTGGTTCCCGTAGGAAAAAAAAGGTTTCAACTTAGGATTCATGTGTCTTGCTTCGAGATTATCTCGTTACAACATTCCATTAAATACAAATGAAACTACCATGACTAATGCATCTCAATGGTTCGTAGATCAGCGCCAATATTCACATGACAACTGAAGACAAAGTTGTGAGAAGGTGTACAAATAAATAAAAAAATATAATTGATCGATGTTGTTCGTAGGCATGGCTCCATTTCCTTGGCACAGTGTTCATTGCTTGACAGCTAGTTTCAGCCAGCTCTGTAGCCAAAAAAGAGGTGTATGAAGGACACCACAATCCGATCATTTTGTGCAGCTCCACTAAAATCAGGTGGACCATCCCTGTTTGCAAAGATATCCAGTCAGTGTGATTAAAATAATAGTGGAACTAGATGATGAACCATAACACACATAAATAGAAGCCGATCACCTCTACGATCTCTGTTTAGGACTAACTTCTTGTTGGAGAAGATTAGGCATGGAGTTGGATGAGGAGGATAGCAAAACCAATCTCCCTTTCTGCAGTCCCACAGAAATGTAAAAACGTTGCCCGTGTGACATTTTGGCGGGACTGCACAAAACACTCTTCAGAAAAGTGATTTGTGCAGTTCACCAAAAGGTCGCAATAGCAACGAGGTGAAAATGGATAGCCCTGTTTGCAAAAGGAGGTCGAAAGGAAACAATTACTGCCCAATAACACGAGTTGAAGACACATACGCCGACAAAAAAGAAGCATGTTCCATGTAAAAAGGGAAAGATAGCACATGGTGGTTTATCAAAAATGGTTTGAGGATGAGATTGCAAGATGGAAAGTATGCCGGCCGAGATACGATTTAAGCAAACAACTAAAGAAGATCCACATGCAGCAACGTGGGAAGATGGGCAGTGGAGCAAGGCCGGAGGAAGCTGTACCTGAGGGTCGTCGGGATGTTACTAGGAGGGCGCCGGCGGCCAGGATCTACCCATACTGCGGCAGCGAGCAAGTGGCGAAGGCCCTACCGCGCCGGAGCTTGGTCAGAGAGAACGGCGGGTACTGCAGATCAGGATGAGCTGCCTCAACGCCATCAAATGGAGAGACGACGCACATCCTCCCTTTCCGTCGGCGGACGGGATGCGGCCGGATCACTGACCAACGCTGAGAAAGAGAGGCCACGGCGGCCTTGTGTGAGATGGTGTGAGGAGACTCACGAGGGACAAACCCATTTTTCCATTTTCCCCACGGCAATTGTTTTATATTCTAGGCGTGGTACCCGACCCTCCTTCGAGTAAACAACCGCTACATGCATCAAATTATCACGTGGGCTGCCTTTTCGTACAGAAACGAACTCCACCGTGTACCCGCGTGGGTGTGGCCGGGAACGAGACGTGAGTACATGCGTCCTGCGTGCACTTCTTCTTTAGGTGCAGGTACGTACGTGGGTGGGTGTGAGAGAGATGGTTTGTGCGAAACAGAGGCAATGTGTTGATGATATATCAATCAGAAAAACGTAACATATGCAATGTGTGTGAAACGGAGTCATGGACGTGAGATATCGATAGAATTGAAAACAGGGATGAAGTGTGTGGCTGCGCGATCGATAAAGAGTGCCATCGAATTTGTGTTTGCCCACGTCAAAGATACAGGGCGGCTGGCCTACTGGAATTTGAGAGGGCAGAGGTGCAGTTCTTCTCCGTGGAATGGATACCTACCTACAACATTCGACTATCGGTGTGTGTGGGGGGGGGGGGTAGAGACCGATCGACTACTATATGTGTGGGGAAGGAGAGAGACCTAGCTATGTATTGAGGGAGATCGATCGACATCCATGGATATGTGTAGCATAGGAATAAGGTTGGGAAAAAGACAAAGGTTGAGCATCGGAGGGTTGGTGGTGGAGTGGCGTCTCACAAATGGTGGGAGAGGCCTGCTAGACAAACGGAGGGTATGAGTGCAATATCAATAAGAGAAGGCGGGGGATGTCTGTCTGTCTATGCACGTGCGTGTGAGAGACGGGTCGGGAGGTATTCAACGATGATGAGGGGAGAAGATATGGTTGTGGTAAGCATGCGTAACTACATAGGAAGATCAACCGTCGTGTGTCCGAGAAAAGGAGAGACATAACTAGCGAGGTAAGTGTATCGGTGCTTGGTGAAAACGAATTATAGTCGACCTGGCTATATGTAGGGAGATTAGTTCACATACACGCCTGCATGTGTTAGAGGCAAATAAGGTCCGGAGAGGTAGACAGGAGGAGAGGGTGTGGCTAGGAGGTGGTGCGAGAGGCCTACCATGTTGAGGGGGGAGGAGTGTGCGAGCATGTGATTAATGAAAAGAGGGGCGGGAGTGTGCACCTACGTGGAATCGTATTGGACATATGGGGGCATGGACGGTGAGAAGAGAAGAGGGGAAGTATATATGTGTTTGTTGTAGGCACACTTGGCTAGAGAGGTATATCAATCGGTGTGTGCCAGAAAGAAGGAGCCTGGGGCCTACACACACCGCTGGTGGACGACCTAAAGAGAAATAATGAACATGTGCGATGGAGGGGACGCTAAGGGTGTGTGAGGGGGGCGGGCGTGTGCATGCACGATAGAAAGTTAGCGCTAGCTAGCTACAAATAGAAGAGGATCGTGAAGGTGTAAAAGACGAACAAAGATCATAATTCATTATAAAAAAGTGGATACAGATACTTGAAGAAGATATCATAATGTAGAACATTGATTATAATTTGGGCTAATGTGTGGCTTTTGCAACTCAGGTCTAAATACTTGTCATAATGTAGGGGGCGGGGCACTATACTTTGTGTGATAAACACGGTGTACGTATGGAACATGGTTTAGATTATGAATATATAGTTAGTACATCAAATGTACTATTATTTGGAATCAACATCAAGTGTATTCAAAAAATAGAATTCGAGTTCATGTAGTACACATAGTTCATATCTATCTCTATAGTAATCATGTGGTGTGTTATTAAGGTAATACACGAATGATGGTTGAAGTTGGCCACAATCATGATTGTAGATTCTTATTGAAATAGAGAAACGAATTCAAATTTAGTTCAAATTGCAGCGGTAGTATAGACATTTGGAATGCACTAAAATGTTGGTATGAGTAGGTTACATGCATTATACAGCAAGCGAAAAAATTTAATCGGACATAACATGGATTCATACTCCCTCCTTCCATCTATATAGGGCGTAATGAGATTTTTAAGACCGCCTTTGACTATTGACAAGATTAATAGTACATGACATACACAATGTGAAAATTATATCATTGAAAGAACCTTTCACAGATGAAGTTAACGGTGTGCTTTGTGTAAGTTGCATGTCGTATATCATTGCTCTAATATTTGGTCAAAGTTAGCATCGAAAAATGCATTAGGCCCTATATAGATGGAAGGAGGGAGTAGCTTTGAATAGCATTTGTATAGTAAAACAGGGGCAAGACTCTCTCTTTGTGTGGTGTGAATAGTTTTATTTTTTTGTTTTCTCTTTGGTTGAGGGAAGTGTGAATTGATTTGGTACGTACAAGTACAATATTACTACACGTTAGGCTTGTCCCTAAAATTCAACCCACGTCTTGTTATATCCCGAAAATTCAGATATCGTGCTCCCAAAACTGGCGCCTTCATAGCCCGCGCCTTGCTATCCCGAAATTACAACACGGGCGAAAACTCCCTCCAGCTGCCAAATCCCGACACGCGAAATCCCCCTTCTAACCCTGAGCCGAAACGGCCATCAAATCGGTGGGGGGTACTTTTGTAACACACCCTACATTTTGGACATGCGCGTCCATAAGTCATGCTTCACCCCCTCCCATCGCCCCCTTTTCACCATTCAAAATCCCAGGCCGCCATAACCTCTACGCTCCAGCCGTGAAACCCCACCCTCCTCCGTCCGCCACGTCACCGCTGCCCAGCCGGAGCCTCTTCCCCGACGACGTCGTCCACCGCAACAGCTCGACGTCCCTCGTCCACCTCCCCGGATGAGGATCCGTCGTCCATCTCGCCATCCTGCCGGTTCAGCCGCCCCGTCCTCCACCTCCAAGGAGCTGCTCTGACGATCGCCTCGTCTATCACGGCTGCTCCATCCCCACAGCGCCGCCTTAACCTGCTCCACCGGAACAACAGCATCCTCACCGACTCCTCGGACGAAGCCGAGGCCTACTCGGCGCCACCAAAGAGGTTGTACACTCATGGCATCGCACCTTCTCCTTAACTCAACCTCCCGGCGCCGACGGTGCTCCATCCCGCACCCCCATGGAGCGGCTACCTTGAAGCTGGCGCCGCGGGTGTCATCTCCACAACAGCTCTCCCCCAGTGCGAGGCCCCTTTGGCGGCGGCGGCCATACCAGCCGAATCTGCTGCTGCTGCTCCGGCACTCGCTCGCTCGCTCGCGCTGCTACTGCTGCTCCGGCTCTCGCTTGCTCGCCCAGCTGCTGCTGCTGCTCTCCCCCTTGCTCGTGCTGCTGCTCTGCTCCGATTAAGCCACACTTCAGTCGACTGAATCAACTTTTGGGTCAGTCGATTTTCAGGGGTTGGGGGGAGGGGGCTCGCCGGAGTTAAGGAAGAACCACCCGCAGTGGGGACGGGGGCTCGCCGGAGAGGTACCCCACTATCTATCTTAGGGTTCAGAGTGGGGTAGCGGGGGTCCTAGAGGGCTGGCCGGGGCGGCGGTGGCGAGTTGTTTTGGGGCGGCGAGGCGGCATTGGGGCCGGCGGTTCAGCCGGTGGTGGCAGGCGGCTCAGGGGGGTGCAGGTTGAAGATGAACTGCAGACCCTCCCTTAACTACATGTCAAGTGCCTCTCTACTACCATTGCGTTCAGTTTCGACAGTTGCATTCATATTCCACAGTAAATTTCAGTTTCGATAGTTAAGTTCAGAGTCAACAGTTTTTACCTCATCTGTTGTAGTCAGGTGGTTTTTGGTGATGTTAATTTTACATACAATTTACATCATCTATTGGAGATGCTATTAGAATCCACTTGAGATTGATGATGTCTGTCTTGTGCTGCTTCAGCCTTGACATCTTACGGCTCACCAGAGCTGCTCCAACGACAGAATGATCCATCACAACAGAGCAGTGCCCTGGACGCCGTCTACAGATTCCTCAGATCTTCCTCCACACCTCCGACAGCCACCTCTGCCTCAACTGCTTCAGCGACCAACCCAATGATGTTGAGGTCGACACGGCTACGGCAAAGAGGTTGTACACTTGTTGCATCACTTATTACTATACATTCACGTCGATCCATTAGGGCTATTTTGGTTCAACGGAAAAACATAGCAATAGGTAATTTTCCAATGGCGCTCTACTATTCAATTATTCATGCATTTTGTTGAAAGGAATGAAGCAAAACATCCACCTGTACCTACTTTTCAAAATCCTATGCATGAAAACAAGACCAAGTGCATTAGTGCCAGAATAACATTCTAACTGTACACGCTTTCATATGGTTTCTCTTTATTTTGGCCATGTTTCTTTGCATTCCTCCGCTCTTCCAATTCCTGTAAACCAAACACCCAAGTTGACAGAAATCCTGTGTTTACAAATGCTTTGTTTACCATGTGCATTTTCCTATCCTATTCCGGTGTTTTTCCTATCCCTGCGTTTTAAGAATCATGCAAGCCAAATGAGCCCTTACAGAATTACTTCAGTTACTGGTACATGTCGAAGGGAACTTTGTGTGGTTTGTCCTGCTCCTGCCGGGATGTCGTCCACCTCACCTAAGCTGCTCCATCGACAGAAGCATCCACCAAACCAGACATCACAACTCCTGACCGTCTTTCGCCGCCTTAGATCTCCTTCCCTGCCGCCGGCACACCCCAACGGCATCACCATCATTGACTCAGCAGATGAACCTGAGGAGTACACAGGTCCACAAGAGAGGTCGCACTCTTTTGTTTCTGCTTATGTTATGCATTGCTTAAACTTACCTGCTACTTTATCGTCCTGTTCAGCTCTTGGACTCCCAAGTCAGGTCCAAATTAATGTTCAAACTTGAGTTCTAAATTAGTTGTGGGGCACATATCGAGGCAGCAATGAATAGTATGTCTGTCTAATATCTGGTTCACCTAGGGTATGCCTATGTTGTTCATCTTGGGTGGGAAACAAATAGTAAAGCAATCATCATGTGTCTTTTTATTAATTTAAAGCAACCATCAGCCTGCTATCATTATTTTTGGATCCATCCACTGGTTGTTACCATCACTCTAAATTTCTGCATGCTCTCCTTACATAATCTCACCATATTTTTTCGTATGCATGTCAGATATTGTACACAGTCATGCTGAACATCTAGAGAAAAAGAGAAGAGTTTTGCGCGGCAATACAATGTCATGCAGACATCGCTCCATGGTGGGTTCAATGGCAAACTCTCCCCACCCTGCTCTAGATTGTAATCCAGAGGAACATATCTGTTCTGAGGCGGATTCAGACGCCGCTGACCACTCCTATTTACCCCCCAAGGTGTTTGCTCTGCCTTGGCATGATGATGTTAGTCATATCATGCATATGTTGCCTTGCAGTGCCTACTTTTGACATCATATATGTCATCTGCTTAGTTTAGACATGTTCTGTAATGCCACCTGTTTAGTTTCTATATCATATATGGGAATTATGCAGTCTCATGTCTTTTAGCCAGCCATAATATATGTGAAATGTGCAATGCCATCCTGTTTAACCAGGCATCATATATTTGAATGATATCTTGCCCATCCTTTTCTTCATTACATTTCCATTTGTCGACAATGTTTGTACATTAAACTACTCTTCCTGTGAATCAGCCACTTGGGTGGGAGATGGAAAAATCTGGAGTGAAAACAAGGCCTTCAGAGCAGACAGTGCCACCTGTCGAAGCAGATCTCTTGTTGGGTCCCGATAGCTCCTCAGAGATGGACTCAGAGACAGATGACCAGTCCTATTCCCCCACTGAGGTGTATGCTCTAACTTGGCACGGTTATACTGCTCATATCATGCATATGGTGTCTTGCATTGCATAGTTTAGACATCATATACACAATATTCAACACCATGTTCTTAGTTCAGACATCATATCGAATGCCCTCTGTTTAGCATATAAATCACATATGTGAATTAAATGATGCGATCCTGATTACTTAGATAACATGTAGGTGAATTATGTCATGCGATCCTGTTTAGTTATTCATCATATCTTTGAATTATGTTATGCTATGCTATCCAGTTTAGATAGACATCATATATGTGAAATTATGTCATGCTATCCATTTTAGTTAAACAATATACATGTCAACTATTTCATGCCCTCTTTTTTCCACACTATCCATTGCATCTGTCTCCCATACAATGACTGTACATTCAACTATGTTTCCTGTTTATCAGCCATTTGAATTGGAGCGGGTGATGCCAGTATCTGGCGGAATAAAAACACAGTCTTCAAATAAAACAGTGCTACCTCTTGGTGGAGATAGCACCCCGGTTGTACATGCACAAGAACCAGCCCTACCACACATAACCCAAACTCTCGCAGATTGTACCCCTACTACGATGGACAAAGAACCAGCTTCACCCAATCTAACCCCAACCCCAGCCGATAGTAACCCAGTTCCTGTTGACACAGCACCATCTCCACCACAGAGCTCCCAAACAAGAGCAGTTAGTAAGGCAGCTCCAGTGCCCAAAGGGCCAGTACTATCATGGCGAACCCCAACTCCACCAGTTAGTACGCCTATTCCTATGGAGGAAGCACAACCAGCTAGTCGTAGTTTAGCATCTATCGCATTTGATGTTGTTAAATTGTATGTGCGTATCTTCCCATCTTGGAAATATTATACTGAAGATGAAGGAAAATGCCAGTTGCAGGTGTTTGTCCAGGAGTTATGTGTAAGTAATGTTATTCATGGCAATTACTTTGCTTTGTCCCATACATCCTACCTCCATGATGGTTATAATACAGCAAATTTTCCCATTTTTCTCTATAGAGAAGGACCGATTTGGAAACTCAGGATGAGGTAACCTGTGCTAATACCTTTGCTATCTTCAAGAATGCTTGGTGGTAATATCGGAATTACCTGAAGAAAATGTACTTCACCGGCAAACAAACTCATCAAATTCCCTTACGTTCTCCTGAGACACATTTACTGGACGATGACTGGGAATGCCTTGTTCTGTACTGGTCCCGAACCAAGAATTTGGTAAGGTCTATGAGCTCATTTTCTATTTTTAAGTATTATATTCTTGCGTCTTACTGTACTCTGTTCATGTAGAACAAGTGCCTAAACCTGAAGAACAACTGTTCTAATTTAAGATTCCATTGCTATCATAGTTCAAGAAAGCGCTAGGCGTTATTTGTGCGTTTTGCCACTGCCTTGCGCTTTACTGACCAAAGCGCATGCTTATGCGCAGTTATGCATAGATTAAGCGTAGTTATGTGCAATGCGTTTTGCCAATGCCTAGAGCCTAGGCGTGCTTAAGCGCTCGTTTAGGTGCGCCTTTTTTAACTAGGATTGCTCTGCTCTTGTATCATTGTATTTACTGATACAAACTTATTTTTAAATTGAAGGATCCAATCGAAACTCCAATGGCACAGCAGGTATGTTCACGCATGTTTCTTTAACAGGTTTGCTCTTATCAATAGCTCTTTTGATTTCAATTTCAATTGTGTATACAGTTGACATTCATATCATGCACATTACTAGCATCACAATAGAGCCAATAGTGTTGTTGTACATGTAGACCCGTGGTACCCATCTAAAATCTTGTTGTGCCATGTAGTTTCCCACGCTTTGTATTCTTTCACTACTGCTTTGTGTTGAACTGATATGATTTGAACCATGTCTCTATTTTGATTTGGCAGGACAATGTAGTGACCATAGGACATAGATATATGTTTGTTTGATGCTTTTATTATGTACTAGTACTTGGCAATAGAAGACTTGGTAGTTTAATCCTGTCCACCTTACTAATGAACTGGTTCACCGAAATGAGTTTCATATACTAGTACATGCTAAACTTGTTATGTGTCTGCTTGTTTCTTCTTTTAGAATGCTGACAGAATATTGGGGAAGAGTGCCTTATTAAGCAATGGTAAAGGAAGTAATGCAGATAAGGTTCAGGATAGTGACACATCCTTGTTGGTCTCCAACAAAGCTGATAAAACAGCTAAGGAAGACTATCTTGAAGACAGCGAGACAACCCCAAAGTCCTGTCTTGGTTTAGTGTTCGAGTTACTGGCCACTACCGCTTGCACAAGCTATTCAAACTCACTGTCTGAATCAGTTTGGTTTCTTGAGTCTCAACTACAAGCTGAAAGACATCGATCAACTATGTTGCGACAAGAAGCGGAAGGACTGAGGAAGTCCCTGGAGCATTCAGATGCATACTTTCTTGTGTAACAGCAAGCGTTGGAGGATTTTAGCGCCAAACAGGACAAAGCTAATCAGCTTGCTAAGCTTATTGCCAGCATGGTGGATACCCAGGATAACGTTTCTTGAGCTCTTCTGAAGTTGTTTCAGTTATGCTCTTGTTTTGCTACCGCGTTTATTTGCACTGGTGGCCAATTTTGACGGCCAGTGTATGTAATATGCTGCTTTGTTCCCTATATTTGCACTGGTGGCGAACTTTGATGCCCAGTGGATGTAATATGTGTAATAGCGGTAATAGGCTAGCGTTAATTGCTTGCTTATTTATTTCCTTATTGTCTTGTTTAGTTGTTTGCTTGTAGTCATTGCAGTTCTTTTTCTGTGTTTTTCTAGTGGCCACAATAGCCTATTTTTGGTAACTAGGCCAAAATAATCATGGCAACACACGGGCAGTTGTAACCATGGGCCTCCTGCAGGCCGTATGATCCATGGGCCTTCTTCCGTCCATAGGATCCATTGGCCTTCTATACGGGTCGTAGGATCCATTGGCCTTCTATACGGGCCTTAGGGTCCATGGGCCTTCTACGGGCCATAGGGTCCATGGGACTTCTACCGGCCGTACGACCCATGGGCCTTCTACGGGCCGTAGATCCGTGGGCCTCATACGGGTCGTAGATCCATGGGCCTTCTACGGGGCATATCATCATTTCGCCAATCATGGGCCGTACAATTCGTGGACCATAACGGGCCATTAATAGACCGTATTTGATAACTCTATGAAAACAGCCCAACGGTTTTTTTTACATGAAAACAACCCAACATATTAACGGTCCGCAAACGGGCCGACTGTAACGACGGGCTGAATTTGGCCCACAAGCAGAAAATGACAGTAACGGGCCGTATGTAACTGAATGCTGCAAATGAGCCCAAGAATCAATGGGCCCTGAGAAGGCTGAAAGATAACTTGGGCTGGAAATGGCCCAATAGAATAACGGGCCGTTAATGGGTATAAAGTGATACACTGTTCATTACGGGCCAGTTTCACCATGGGCCGTTAATGGGCCAAGAGTTACAAAGGGCCTCATATGGGCCGAAAGAAGTCATGGGCCACACATGGGCCGGAAGTTAAAATGGGCTGGAATCATATTGTATGGCCCAGATGACGCTACTGGGCCTAATTCGGATAGGGCGTAACGGGCCCTGGGTTAGCGGGCTGTAAATGGGCTATATGCGAATAGGCCATTAAGAGGCTTTCAGTGGGCCGACCCGCCACCTTTTGACCGAGTCAAACGGGCCGGCCTTTTCATAGGAATGGGCCTCTATTGGGTCGTGCCACGTGTCGCCATATCATAGGCGCCTTCGGTCCAATGAGCGGATGACATCTGTCCCAACGGTGAGCCGACACGTGTTTCCTCCAGCCAATGATGATTTTACACGTGGAAAATCCCCACTGGTTGGGGCTGTTAACAGGTTATCGGATCCAAAACCCGACCCGATAGCTTAACGGCGTTCCTTTACGGTGGATGCCACGTGTCGGTCACCATTGACGAAAGCACTTCTATGACGCGTGATTTATCGTCATGGAAGTGGACACTTCTGTGATGATAATTTTGGTAATGTCATGGAACACTTCTACGACAGCACAGGTATGACTATCTTGATTATGTCATAAATTTGTCATGGATGTACATGCATGACAAAAAACGCGACCTACTGTGACAAACACGTATCATCACGGAAGTGTATTTTTTTGTAGTGTAGAGCACCTCCCATTCGACATAACATATAAACCACGGCGAGCCATTAAATCCCAAGTACTGGTGGACTTCGTCGCCGCATGGATAGAGGCCGAACTCCCTAAAGAGTACGGCACATACTCCAACTAGATCATGCACTTCGACGGCTCTGAAATGCTGGCAGGTCTGGGAGCAGGTGTCATCCTCACATCCCCAACTGGAGATACAGTCCAATACGTACTCCAAATATTATACACAGAGACTCCAACAATGCAGCCGAATACGAGGCTCTGTTGCATGGTCTTGGGATGGCCGTCTCCATGGGCATTGAGTGCCTAGAAGTGCGAACCTTGCAATGTCTCAAATAAATGGAGACTTTGATGCCAAAGATCCGAAAATGTCGGCATATCGTAATGTCGTCCTTAAGATGTCAGCTCAGTTCGAGGGTCTCGAATTTCATCATGTGGTTCGAGAAAACAATCAAGCAGAGGATGTCCTCGCCCGCATCGGCGCTAAGCGCGAGGTCCCACCTAATATCTTTCTGGAAAGGCTTTTCAAGCCATCCGTGGTGTGGCAAGGGGAGACCAGCAACATCAGGCCGGATCCAACCACAACCCCGGAATCTGAACACACTGACATAATCGGAGGCTCTGCCACCGAAATAACACCCTCGGCCCATCTCATCATGGCTGTTATCGCCCCATGGACCGAACCCTTCTTGGCCTACCTTAACAGGCACGAACTCCCCGAGGATCAAAATGAGGCACGCTGTATTGTGCGGCGCTCCAAAGCCTACAAAGTCCATGACGGAGAGCTTTATAAGAAAAGCGCTATCGGGGTACTTCAAAGATGTATCTCCGAGGAGGAAGGGCAGCATCTCTTGGCTGAAATTCATGTCGGCCTCGGCGGTCACCACGCCGCAGCTCGGGCCCTTGTAAGCAAGGCCTTCCGTATAGGTTTTTACTGGCCGACGGCCCGAGCAGACGCACAAGACCTTGTCCAACATTGCGTTGGATGCTAGCTTTTCGCCAACCAAAGCCATATGCCACCCACCGCCCTACAAACAATCCCCATAACTTGGCCTTTCGCGGTCTGGGGGCTTGATATGGTTGGACCCCTTAAAGGAGTAAGCCATAAGAAAAGATACTTGTTGGTCATGGTGGACGAATTCACCAAATGGATAGAAGCCAAACCAGTTAAAACGGCCGAATCCGGACTCGTGATAGACTTCATATCGGTTGTAGTACACTGTTATGGTGTCCCCCATAGCATCATCACCGACAACGGCTCCAATTTCATGGCCGATGAGGTGAAAACTTGGTGCGGCAAGATGGGCATTAAGCTCGATTACGCCTCCGTCTATCACCCTCAAACAAACGGTCAAGTCGAACGATCCAATGGTCTTATTATGAGCAGCATTAAACCTAGACTAGTGCGATCCTTAAAAGAATCAAACATGCACTGGGTTGAGGATCTTGACTCCGTACTCTGGGGGCTGCGGACCACGGCAAATCGCACTACCGGATACACACCCTTCTTTATGGTGTATGGTGCAGAGGATGTGCTGCCCTGCGATATTATTCATTACTCACCTCGAGTGCGCATGTATGAAGAGAGAGAGAGGTTGAGCTCGATCGGCAGGACAGTTTAGATGCCCTAGAAGAGGAGCGCGACGTCGCAAAAACCCGTTCCGCATTCTATCAACAACAGGCTCGCAGGTATCAAAGCAGAGAAGTACGGGCCAAGACTTATAATATTGGCGAACTTGTTCTACGTCTACCGGAGAAGAAAAAGGACAAACTCAAGCCCAAGTGGGAGGGTCCCTTCATTATTGACAAAGTTCTCACCGGAGGAGCGTACCGACTGCAGGATGCATCCGATAATCGCCTCGATCCGAACCCATGGAACGGAGCCAGACTCCGAAGATTCTACGCCTAAGCGCCGAACTCCATGTTCGTCTCCTTCCCTCTGTTGATTTTCATTTACTTTTTAGCTCTCTTCTTGCCTTTCCTTTTGAAAAGCTCTAAAGCTTTATTGTGGCTAGACTACACACTTGTAACACACTAATATTCAAGTATGTGCGCTCATTATACCTGGGGGCTTCTTATACAGAAGCTTAATATAATTATCTTCCGGGCATCAAGCCCACTGCATATGCGTCCTTTTTCCATATGCACCTTTTCTTCGCCATTATATGCATCGATATGACTTAAGTTTTGGCCAAGCTGGGTTGCCTGGCTCCTGTGCATATGCCCTACGTTCCCTTTAGCTCGGCTAGGGCATAAAGGGAGCACCTCTAAGATGGTTACTGCCGGGTACTCCGGACGTGTACCTCAGACTGGGTGAAGCCGAAAGCTAGCGTTCTTAAGGGAATATTTGGTCGATGGACTAAAGATGTTTTTTACCTATCACAATACAAACCCCCAGATGTTACATATCCTGCGCTTTTTGATCACAGTTCGGACATGCACATTAATGCATGCGTATCCAGGGAAAGGAACCCTTAACGGAATTATTCTCTCGGGAAGATGTTTCTTACTAACCATGTAATATAACATAGCTAGTTGGGTACTTGTCTGTTCAAGCAATTATGACCCCTATGCCTGGTTTCCAAGCATCCCCGGTTTATATTACCGAGCGGGTATTCGGAAACACTCAGGACTGTCGGGTCCTGAGGCTGAAGCGAAAAGGTCCGCCATGACAAATGTTTTACAATCCGTCTAGGGACAAATATGTCAATTGAAGTTCATAGTCATTTAGACTCAAATGCTTCTTCTTCTATGCCATCCAACAGGTTGTCTAGCCTACAATCATGTTGGGAATATTTTGTGGCTAATCCTACCTGGTCATATACCAGACTAATGGGAATTTCTTTCCCATCTGACCATACAGGTCTGACCCGGGCCATATGATTCGGATCAAGCTTGGTTACCGTGTTTTCACCATGGCCCAAGCCTCTCTCGCCCCTTCTCGACAGGCAGATATCTTCCATAATCGGAAACGCCACCGCACTCCCTTGAAAAGCTGAGCAAGCTCGCCCATACTTCCTGGTAGGGAGGCGGATGGCCACAAGGCCTTGGCGACACTCCACATGACCTGCCGAACTTGCTCGTGCAGTTGCGAAAGCTCTTGTAGCAGATCGCCTAAGGATCCGGGCATCTCCTCTTCGTGACGGCCCGTCAGCATACCTACAGACATAACTCTGTTAGTTCCTATCTTTACCAAACTATGCAAATGTTCGTTTGAGAACATACTAAAAATGTCGCGCTGAAGCCTCTTATTTTCCTTCACGGAGTCAGCCAGCTGGGCCCAAACATCTTTCAATTCTTTGCCCAGCTGGGTATTAGCATCTTGGAGCTTGTTATTCTTCTGTATGACCCGTGTAAGTAGACGCTCGCCAGCGGCTGCTTGCCTTTGTGCCTCTTGCTCACCCTCTTGTGGTATTCCCGGATTCTGTTTCGGATTACCTGAGGATTTTGGTCATGAGATATGGTTAGCGTTACTGGTTTATAAACACAATATTGTTTTTTCTCAATTCGGGAATACATACCAGTCGATGCCCCTTCGGATCTTAATAGCTTGGCCATAATGGCCGTTAGCTGGGTTCGACACTCTTCCAGCTCTTGAGACAACAGGTTATTCTTCTCTGAGAGAACATATATGTACAATGATCCTTAAATCAGTTGTACCAGCTGCTTCAAGTCTCAGGGGCTACTGATATACATAATTATCAGATTTTTATACTTACCCGTATATCTTTCAAATATTGGTCAGTGGCTCTAGCAAGACCATCCTAAGCAGCTCGTATGTACGCATCACCCGAGTTGAAGGCATTAAAAGCCTCGTCTAAAAAACCGGGGTCGCGGAGTGCGGCCCGCCGGCGCCGATGATTCATGGCACTCTCCACTTCAGAATTTGTAATGGACATTCTATCCGAATCTTCTGTATGAGGATAGTCCGGTGTCGCCTCAGTGTTGGCCTCCGTCCTCGAGACCGGGTCTGGAATCCGGCTAGTAGAGGTATGATTGGCAGGATCCCGGACATAGTCCGGCGGATGTTCTTTCTGCTAAAGCACAATGGATAGTGTCATACTTTAAGATGACAACCACGGGGCGTGTTTAAAGCCATACCTCATTGATGACGGCTCCGCCAGGTTTCTGTTCGCCTTTCTTTTTGAAGGCCTACCCGGCATGGGCGCCCCTTGTTGGCGAGTCGCCTCGGGTTTGGCTTGGTGCGCCGATCGTCTTCCCTTTAGAGCATAAGAATTAGGCAGTGGGTCAGACGGAAGGAATGAATCTTTCCCAGAAGATAAGTCTCTTGTTTACTTACATGCGATATAGGGAGGATGCTGGGATAGTCAGCAATGATGGCCACCTCTGTGCCGTCATGGCTTGCCTGGTGAAACACCCCTTCCACGAGCTCCACGAATATATCCGGATCCTCTTCGATTCCGGGGTCAAGGGCCCGGTTACTGTCCTCTGGCTATGGTGCCGGGCTATGGAACTCCCTGGTTATTTTCCGCCATTCCTGTTATAAGTAGACATAGTAAATATTTATGAAAACAAAGGCTCAGGGAATGAATAGAGTAGAGTAATGGATGGCAGCTCACCCAGCCGGGAAGGTTGTACATGGAAAATCCATCTCGTGGCTTAATGCGGATGAACTCCTCTCTTTCCCCCTTGTATAAATCGGACAGTATTTCCACCAGAGCGATGGTGGAGTCCGGACCCTTTCGACCACAGCGGGTGGCATCGTCTTCTCCATTGAAGTGCCACATGGGATGCCCTCGGTATTGGAGTGGCTGAACCCCTCGCATTATGGATGTCGCCATAACCTCGACTATTGATAATCTGGACTGAGCGAGTATTCTTATCTTGCTCATCAATTGAAGGACCTCCCTACTATCTTCCTCTCTAGGGCTCCGGGGACACCAGTTAAGGTGTTTTCTCAGCGGAGCGTTTGTAAACTCAGGAAGACCCATTCGGATTGGGTCGTGAAGGGAGACGTCCTCAATATAAAACCACTTGGAAGGCCACTCTTCGGGTGCCTTCTTCGGTGTGCCGGATAAATATCCGGTCCCGGCGATGCGCCATATCTCGGCTCCGCCCACTTGGAATATTGATCCCCCTTGATTATGGGGGACGAGGCAGAACAACTTCTTCCATAGCTCAAAATGGGCTTCGCAGTCCATAAATAGCTCGCAAAGAGCGACGTAACCTACGATGTGCAGGATGGAGGCAGGTGTGAAGTTGTGCAGCTGGAGGCCGTAGAACTCCAGGAGCCCGTGGAGGAACGGATGGATTGGAAATCCGACACCCCTCAGTAAGTAGGAGATGAGGCATACTCGCTCCCCCCTGGATGGGTTGGGAAAGTTCTCCTCTTGCTCCCCACCATCGAAGGAAGCCAATCCAGCTCGAACGGGGACTAGGTATGATGGAGGTAGAAACCCTTGGGTCTGCAACTTCACTAATCGGCCGTGGGATACGGTACACTTTTCCCAATCGCCCGGCTTGGTGTTGTGAGAGCGGGAGGAAGAGCTTCGAGCGCCGGCCATGTTGGAGTGGTTTTTTTCGGGCACACTCTGATGATTCCTCGCTTGGGGAAGATGGTGTGGATTGGATCTGAAGATCCCCGTATCTTTAATAGACAATTTGTTTACATGGTCAGGGTGGCAAATGTAAAAATGCCCCAACTTCACGCATTCGCTCGACACGTGGAGGTTGAGACTGTTAGGGTGCAGAAGCCGATGAGCATAACATTAAATGGGGAACCGGGCACTGCTATTTACAACAAGTACTTTGAAGAATTCGGAGAAGGAACCCACCTTGCAGTGCCGAAGACAATCCGCGCGCCGGACTCATCGTCATTGAAGCCTGGTTCGGGGTAACTGAGGGAGTCCAGGATTAAGGGGTCCTTGGACAGCCGGACTATATGCAAATGTCGGACTGTTGGGCCATGAAGATACAAGATAGAAGACTTCGTCCCGTGTCCGGATGGGACTCTCCTTTGCGTGGAAGGCAAGCTTGGCAGTTAGGATATGACGATTCCTTTCTCTGTAGCCGACCCTGTGTAGCCCTAGCCCCCTCCGGTGTCTATATAAAATGGAGGGTTAGTCCGTAGGACGGGAACAATCATTACCATAGGGTAGCTTCTAGGGTTTAGCCTCTACGATCTCGTGGTAGATCAACTCTTGTAATACTCATATCATCAAGATCAATCAGGCAGGAAGTAGGGTATTACCTCCATCGAGAGGGCCCGGACCTGGGTAAACATTGTGTCCCCCGCCTCCTGTTACCATTAGCCTTAGACGCACAGTTCGGGACCCCCTACCCGAGATCCGCCGGTTTTGACACCGACAGTGGCCCCCTCAACCACCTCACCCTCACTATCAGAAATCTGATCCCCGCCACCATCAGCATGGCCACTCGACCCCTCAGGTGGATCTGGCCAGGTACCCCATCCGGACGTCTCCTGGGATGTAGCCTGATTTGGAGTCTCATCGGCCAAAGGCCCGTCAACGCAAGGCTCGTGGACCGGAGTCCATGTAGCATCCTCCTCATATATGTCCACCCTAGCAGTCCTATGCTCGGGTGAATCAGCTGGGGGTGGCGGCGAGGAAGGTGTAGTAGCCTGCCTACCTCTCCGGCGTCCACGGCCTCCCCGACCTCCTCTCTTCTTCCCTCCCGGACCTCCTCTCCTGGTGGGCAATGACGCCGATGAAGAAGCGTCCACCAGTGTCTGTATACTATTGAGCAACGCTCTCTGGAGAGACTGTGGTGGAATGGAAGTACCCCTTCCACCACATGCCAAGGAAGAAGGAGCCTCGGAGTTCTCTAGACCCGTGCCCACCATCTTTCAACAACTGCCATGGCAAAGAGTAAACAAAATTAGTACACCATAAAATAATTGAATATCGACATGAATAATATAATATGTATATAACTTAAGTGTATCATCATCATGTACAACATAAAAAATTGAATACCTAACATGAACTAATAATATATATGTATATAATACAAATTGAATACCTTACATGAACTAATAATAATCTTGATCCTCTATATATGCTCCAGGATCAATAAATGCATCATCATCATCACTATCATGAATGGCGTGCTCCTCGGGTTCAGTGGCATCAACATGTTGAATGCCACCTTTATGTAATCATCGAGAATTGACAGGCCATCCGCAGTAGTAACCTCAGGGGTGAAGTCGGATTCACTGTCGCTGTCTACTTCAATGTTCTGCGGTGAAGTAGAGCGGTTATTGAAACATTTTTTTGGAAAGACGTGTTTCTTGGAAGAATTATCCTTCATATGTGTCTGGGTTAATGTGAGGTTCATAATCCTATTCATTGGGGGGGAGGTGGTCTAACACGTGGCGGCACTTCATAAATGACATCCCAACCATTCAGATTTGGATCAGTTTGGCATGCCCACGGTAGATAGAAAACTTGGGTCGCCTGTTGAGCCGTAATATAGACATCGGGAACATCTAAATGGGTGTTTTGTTTGATTTTGACAAGCCCTATATGTTCATGAGTCCTTCTAGTCTCCTTCGGCTGGAACCAATAACATTTGAAGACTACGACGTTCGGTGGGTTTTCACTACAGAATAGAAGTTCATAAATTGCTTCAACTCTCCCATAATACTCGGTACCTCCTTCGCCGATAGTAGAGACACAACAATTTGTAGACTTTCAGACGGCCATTGATAACTCTTTGCCAAAGGTACGAAAGCGATACCAGTTGATGTTGTATTTGTCAAATGAATGGACCTTATAGTCAAAACCATTAGCGACTTGTCTCAATTTGGCGTCCATAGATTATGAATTAGCCTACAAGTTTAATAGGAAAGGATTGTTGCATTAGCCGCCAATTAGAAGAAGAAATGAAATGGTCTAATGGAAATTACCTTTTGTTTGAACCAAGAGATGAAACTGGGAAAGTCGCCTCCATGCTTTTCCAGAAGATCATAATCTTCGATGGACTCCTTTTGGATCACAGCTCCATCCGAGAATTTGGTGACATATCGACTGTATCAAATATCCGAGAATAAGAGCAGTTCAAAGGAATTAGAAGTTGCGAAACAATGTACCGAGAACTTACTCGATGTACGGCCGTGTTAGGTTGTTGAAGATATACAACAAAATGGTCTGCCATTATTCGACATCCAACGATATTGCTTTCGAGGCACCAGCCGGCGCGAGCTTCCCTTTGAATAGGCTGAGGTTTGATCCACCTTTTTAGGGTCGGCATTGTACCAAGGCTTCGGATTATGCAAACGATGATTTTTCGCCTCATAGTGTGCTGTCACGAAGTTTGCCGCTTCCTCAATAATGAATGCCTCGGCCATCAATGCTTCAATTCTACGTTAATTTTTACATTTTGCTCGAAGCGTCTTTTGCATCCTCTCAGTTGTGTTGCACCAATGATTTTTCATGCCCCCCGAATCTTGCCTCGGTCAAGAGATGCAAAATCAAATGCTGCATTGGATTAGAGAAGCTCGGTGGAAAGATCTTCTCTAACTTGCAGATCAACTCCGGCGCCAACTCTTCCATTTCTTCTAGCATGCCAGGCGATAGTTCTTTCGCACAAAGAACACAGAAGAAATAGCTCAGCTCTGCCTATACTAGCCATTCATCCTCAGGGATAAATCTGATAACCCACAAGTATAGGGGATCAATTCCAGCCTTTCTCGATAAGTAAGAGTGTCGAGCCCAACGAGGAGATAAAGGTAGAACAAATATTCCCTCAAGTTCTATCGACCACCATACAACTCTACGCACGCTTAATGTTCGCTTTACCTAGAACAAGTATGAAACTAGAAGTACTTTGTAGGTGTTGTAGGATAGGTTTGCAAGATAATAAAGAGAACATAAATAAAAACTAGGGGCTGATTAGATAAATAAACAATTAAGTTAGTATAGCGACTATGGAAAAGTGGTGGTAGGAGTTGCGGAATTGCCCTCAAGCAACTGACTACGTTACTAGACCGATGGCAAGTTTGTTGTGGGAGAGGCCATTGCTAGCATGTCATCCCTTAGTTGGAATTCTATGCACTTATTATTGGAACTATTAGCAAGCATCCGCAACTACTAACGATCATTAAGGTAAAATCCAACCATATCATTAAGATACATTGGTCCCCCTTCAATCCCGTATGAATCAATTTCTATGCTAGGCTGAAGCTGCTATCACCCTTGCCCTCCAATACATATATAGTCCTATCATCATACAACTAACCCTATGGTGTGATCCACACGCGCGCTCATATGATGGGCACCAAAGGATAGCAACATAACCACAAGAAAATTAAACCAATCATAGCAATTCACCAATCACTGATAGGACAACAAAAATCTACTCAGGCATCATAGGATGGCAACACATCATTGGATAATAATATGAAGCATAAAGCACCATGTTCAAGTAGAGGGTACAGCGAGTTGCATGAGAGTGGACCGCTGAATATAGATGCGGAAGGTGATGAAGATGTTGGGGAAGATGAGGGAGGTGTTGGTGTAGATCGCCGTCACACGATGATTGCCCCGACGGTGTTTTGGCGCCACCGAGAGAGAGGGGGAGAGAGCCCCCACCTTCTTCTTCTTCCTTGACCTCCCCCCTAGATGGGAGGAGGGTTTCCCTTGTGCTCCTTGGCCTCCATGACGACGGAGGGGTTGGAGCCCCTCCGAGATTGGATCTCTCTAGTTGTTTCCTTTTGTTTCTGCGTTCCCAGATTCTGGCCTTTCACCGTTTCTTAAATTCCCGAAGATCCGTAACTTCGATTGGGCTGAAATTTTAACACGTTTTGATCCGGATATTATCTTCTTGCGGCAAAAGAAGGGCACCAAACGCCTTACAGGGGGCCCACAAGTCTCCAGGCGTGCCTAGGGTAGGGGGTGCGTCCCTAGGGCTTGTCGGCCCCTCGGGTATTGTCTCGTGTTGATTCTTTTTCCAAAAAATCACATATGTTCCAAGAAAAATCTCCATAAGTTTTTATCGCGTCTGGACTCCGTTTGATATGGATATTCTGTGAAACAAAAAACATGCAACAAACAAGAACTGGCACTCGGCACTCCCTTGATGCATGGTCTATTCTTGTTGAATATCGATCATAGTGATACACATATTCATAATATAAATGCCAAAAGATGCAAAGTTGATAATGATAGTGCAACATACTTGTGGCACTACCATTTAGGTCATATTGGTGTAAAGCGCATGAAGAAACTCCATGCGGATGGACTTTTGGAATCACTTGATTATGAATCATTTGATACGTGCAAACCATGCATCATGGGCAAGGTGACTAAAACTCTGTTCAGCGGAACAATGGATCGAGCTAATGACTTATGGGAAATAATACATACCGATGTATGCGGTCCGATGAGTGTTGAGGCACGCGGCTGGTACCGTTATTTTCTGACCTTCATAGATGATTTGAGTAGGTATGGATATATGTAATTGATGAAACACAAGTCTGAAACATTTGAAAAGTTCAAGGAATTTCAGAGTGAAGTGGAGAATCATCGTAACAAGAAAATAAAGTTTCTACGATCTGATAGCGGAGGTGAATATTTGAGTTACGAGTTTGGCCTTCATTTAAAACAATGTGGAATTGTTTCACAACTCACGCCACCTGGAACACCACATTGTAATGGTGTGTCCGAACGTCGTAATCGTACTTTATTAGATATGGTGCATTCTATGGTGCCTCTTACCAATTTACCACTATTGTTTTGGGGTTATGCACTAGAGACAACCGCATTCATGTTAAATAGGACACCGTGTGCAAGCTCCTAAAGGTGCTAACAAAGTGTGCAAGCTCCAGCGGTCCATCTATGGACTGATGCAAGCATCTCGGAGTTGGAATATACGCTTTGATGATGTGATCAAAGCATATGGTTTTTATAGACTTACGGTGAAGCTTGTACTTACAAGAAAGTGAGTGGGAGCTCTGTAGCATTTCTGATATGTGGATGACATATTGTTGATTGGAAATGATATAGAATTTCTGGATAGCATAAAAGGATACTTGAATAAGAATTTTTCAATGAAAGACCTCGGTGAAGCTTCTTATATATATTGGGCATCAAGATCTATAGGGATAGATTGAGATGCTTAATAGGACTTTCACAAAGTACATACCTTGACAAAGTTTTGAAGAAGTTCAAAATGGATCAGTCCAAGAAAGTGTTCTTGCCTGTGTTACAAGGTATGAAATTGAGTCAGACCCAATGCCCGACCACAGCAGAACATAGAGATAAAATGAAAGTCATTCCCTATGCCTCAACAATAGGCTCTATCATGTATGCTATGATGTGTACCAGACCTGATGTGTGCCTTGCCAGAAGTTTGGCAGGGAGGTACCAAAGTAAGCCTGGAGTGGATCACTGGATAGCGGTTAAGAACATCCTAAAGTACCTAAAAAGGACCAAGGATATGTTTCTTGTTTATGGAGGTGGTGAAGAGCTTTACGTAAATGGTTACATTGATGCTAGCTTCGACACTGATCCAGATGACTCTAAGTCACAAACCGGATACGTATTTGTATTGAACGGTGGAGCCGTCAGTTGGTGCATTTCCAGGCAGAGCGTCGTGGCGGGATCTACGTGTGAAGCGGATTACATAGTTGCTTGGGAAGCAGCGCATGAAGGAGTCTGGATGAAGGAGATCATATCTGATCTAGGTGTAATACCCGGTGCATCAGGTCCAATGAAAATCTTTTGTAACAACACGGGAGCAATTGCCTTAGCGAAGCAATCCAGGTTTCATAAGAGAACCAAACACATCAAGAGATGCTTCAACTCCATTCGTGAAAAGGTCAAGGATGGAGACATAGAAATTTTCAAAATAGATCTGGATCTGAATGTAGCAGAGCCGTTGACTAAGCTTCTTCCACGAGCAAAACATGATCAGCACCAAGACTCCATGGGTGTTAGATTCATTACAATATAATATAGATTATTGACTCTAGTGCAAGTGGGAGACTGATGGAAATATGCCCTAGAGGCAATAATAAAGTTGTTATTATTATATTTCCTCATTCATGATAAAGGCTTATTATTCATGCTAGAATTGTATTGATTGGAAACTCAAATACATGTGTGGATACATAAAAAATATACCGGGTCCCTAGTGAGCCTCTACTGGACAAACTCGTTGATCAAAGATGGTTAAGGTTTCCTAAACATAGACATGTGTTGTCACTTGATAACGGGATCACATCATTAGGAGAATGATGTGATGGACAAGACCCATCCATTAGCTTAGCATATGATCGTGTAGTTTATTGCTATTGCTTTCTTAATGTCAAATACATATTCCTTCGACTATAAGATCATGCAACTCCCGGATACCGGAGGAATACCTTGTGTGCTATCAAATGTCACAACATAACTGGGTGATCATAAAGATGCTCTATAGGTATCTCCGAAGGTGTCTGTTGAGTTGGCATAAATCGAGATTAGGATTTGTCACTCCATGTATCGGAGAGGTATCTCTGGGCCCTCTCGTTTATACACATCACAAGAAGCTTGCAAGAAAAGTGACTAAGGAGTTAGTTGCGAGATGATGTAGTACAGAATGCGTAAAGAGACTTGTCGGTAATGAGATTGAACTATGTATGAAGATACCGACGATCGAATCTCGGGCAAGTAACATACCAACAAACAAAGGGAATTACGTATGTTGTCATAAGGTTCAACCTATAAAGATCTTTGTATAATATGTAGGAACCAATATGAGCATCTAGGTTCCATTATTGGTTATTGACTGGAGAGGCATCTCGGTCATGTCTACATCATTCTTGAACCCGTAGGGTCCACACGCATAACGTTCGTTGATGATATAGTACTATATGAGTTATGTGCTTTGATGACCGAATGTTATTCAGAGTCCCGGATGAGATCACAAACATGACGAGGAGCTCCGGAATGGTCTGGAGGTAAAGATTGATATATAGGACTATGCTATTTGGTCATCGGAAAGGTTTCGCAGTGTACCGAGTAATCATCCGATCACCGGAAGGGGTTCCGGGAAGCCCCGGGAGGTCAATGGGCCATATGGGCCAAAAGAGAGGAGCACACCAGCACATAAGGGGATATTGCGCCCCTTCCTGGCCGCAGGCCTTTGGGAAGAAAAGTAAGTGGGGGAGTCGGCCTCCCCCTGCCTTTCTCTACTCCCTTCCCCCCCCCCCCCTTTGCAAACAAGGAAAGGGGGCGCCATAGGGCAGGAGCCCAAGGGGGCCAGCAACCACACTTGGGGCGCCTCCCGTCTGCCTCCCCTCCCCCACCTATATATATGAGGGAGGGGGCGCCACACAAATACCATGACAATCTCTTAGCCGTGTACGGCGCCCCTCTCCACAGTTTAGTCCTTCGTCAAGTTTTTTTCTGTAGTGCACGACGAAGCCATGCGGGAACAAGTTCACCATCACCGTCACCACGTTGTCATGCTGTCGGAACTCATCTACTACTCCGCCCGTCTTCCTAGGTCAAGAAGGCGAGGACGTCATCGAGCTGAACATGTGCTGAACGCGGAGGTGGCATACGTTCGGTACTTGATCGATTGGACCGCAAAGGTGTTCGACTACATCAACCACGTTGTTAAATGCTTCCACTTTATGGTCTATGAGGGTACTTAGAGATACTCTCCCCTCCTGTTGCTATGCATGTCCATGGATAGATCTTGCGTGTGCGTAGATTTTTTTTGTTTCCGTGCAACGCTCCCCAACAGTGGCATCCGAGCCACGTCTATGCGTAGATGATATGCACGAGTAGAACACAAAGGAGTTGTGGGTCGTGATGGTCATAGTGCTTACCGCCAATGTCTTATTTTGATTTGGCGACATTGTGGGATGAAGCAGCCCGGACCAACCTTACATGTCCACGCACATGAGATCGGTTCCACCGACTGACATGCAACTTTTTTGCATAAAAGGTGGCTGGCGGGTGTCTGTTTCTCCTACTTTAGTTGAATCGAATTTGACTACGGTCGGTCCTTGAAGAAGGTTAAAATAGAAAACTTGATAATCACCGTTCTGGTTTTGCGTAGGTAAGAACGGTTCTTGCTAGAATCCCGCAGCAGCCACATAAATTTGCAACAACAAAGTAGAGGACCTCTAACTTGTTTTTGTAGGGCATGTTGTGATGTGATATAGTCAAGATATGATGTGATATGCATTGTTGTATGAGATGATCATGTTTTGTAATATCGACAACCGGCAGGAGCCCTAGGGTTGTCTCTTAATTATTGTATGAAATGCAAGCGTCATGTAATTGCTTTACTTTATCGCTATGCGTTAGCAATAGTTGTAGAAGCAATAGTTGGCGAGACAACCCCGACACAATGATGGAGATCAAGGTGTCGAGCCCGTGATGATGGAGATCATGACGATGCTTTGGAGATGGAGATCAAAAGCACAAGATGATGATGGCCATATCATGTCACATATTTTGATTGCATGTGATGTTTATCCTTTATGCATCTTATTTTGCTTAGAACAACGGTAACATTATAAGATGATCCCTTCACTAAATTTCAAGACAGAAGTTTTCTCCCTGAGTATGCACCATTGCCAAGGTTTGTCGTTTTGAAGAACCTCGTGATGGTCGGGTGTGATAGACTCTACGTTCACATACAATGGGTGTAAGACAGTTTTGCACATGCAGAATACTTGGGCTAAACTTGACGAGCCTAGCATGTACAGACATGGTCTCGGAACACTGGATACCGAAAGGAGGAATGTGATTCATATAGTAGATATGATCAACATAGAGATGTTCACCATTGATGACTACCTGTTGGATCAAAAGTAGGTCTAGAGGGTGGGGGTGATTAGACTACATGACCAAATAAAAATCTAGCCTTTTCCCAACTTTAATTGTTGGCAGATTTTAGCAACTAGCACAAGTCAAGCAATCAACCTACACATGCAATTCTAAGAATGTAGTAGTGGAAAGTAAACATTGCATATGAAGGTAAAGGGATGGGTTTGGAGAAGGCAAATGCAATGTAGACACGGACATTTTTGGCGTGGTTTCGGTAGGTGTTGATATCATACGTACACGCTGATGGAGACTTCAACCGACGAAGGGTAACGGTTGCACGATCCACGGAGGGCTCCACCCACGAAGGGTCCATGAAGCAACCTTGTCTATCCCACCATGGCCATCGCCCACGAAGGACTTGCCTCACTCGGGTAGATCTTCATGAAGTAGGCGATCTCCTAGCCCTACAAACTTCTTGGTTCAACTACACAATCTTGTCGGAGCCTCCCAAGCAACACCTAACCAATCTAGGAGACACCACTCTCCAAACGATAATAGATGTTGTGTTGATGATGAACTCCTTGCCCTTGTGCTTCAAATGATAGTATCCCCAACACTCAACTCTCTCGCACAGATTTGGCTATGGTGGAATGATGATTTAAGTGGAAAGCAACTTGGGAAAGCCTAGAGATCAAGATTCTTGTGGTAGGATTCACTACAAAAAAAAAGACACTTCCATGACATTTTTGGCCGAACGAATTTTTTTCCTGTCATGCTTATGAAACTTCTATGACGATAATTGTGGCAAAACCCAGTATCATCATAGATGTGGTGGGCTCCTAATTTTATGACAAAAAATCTTGACAAAAATGGCCTTTTCGTCCTGGGCGGGCCGGAGACGCAGCTGCATGACATTCTTTGGACCGTCCATGACAGAAAAAATCGTAGTAGAAGCGAGGGCGTGGAAAATACCGATGAGTTCCAGGTTACGGTGGGTGGTCAGGGCCAAGCGATGCACATTTCTCTCATACTCGTACGCGCGTGGGTGTGAAGCATTGGACTCTAACTGAACCCGAGCGAGGCGTTCGCCTACTGAACCCGGGCGATTGCACTGCAGGTTACGCGTTACTGAACCTGAGCGATCGATCGATCTGGCTGTTAACTGAACCCGATCGAGCGATTCCTTCACTACTGCTGCTAACTGAAGCAGATCGAACTTGCTGCCTCTTGATGAACAATGAGCGTTGTGGGGGGGTGTTGGATGAACAATTCCTGGTGGGGTTGGATAACCAGGACCCCGTGGTGGTAGAGGCCATTGCCGCGGGATGAACAGGACCCCGATCGAGCCGGTTGGGGGTGGATGAACAGGACCCCGTGGAGGGCTGGTTGAACAGTAGCCTGTGGAGGGCTGGATGAACAGTAGCCCATGGAGGGGTGGTTGAACAGGAACCCGTGGAGCGGGCTGGTTGAACAGTAGCCGGTGGAGGAGTGGTGGAGGCTTGTAACATCCCAAATTTTCAATTTGGAATGTTATACATAGATCAACATTGCATATCATATTTTTGTTGCATTGTTGGCTCGATCCTAGAAATTCTACGCAACTCAAGGACCCACGGAGAGAGTTGGGGATTTCGTTATTTTCTTATTTGAGTTTTCTCAAATTTTGAAAATAGGATCATTTAATTTTATTTATTTTATCTTCAAATATTTCTACTACCAAAATTTCAGAGAGGGAATAAAATGACTTTCCCAAAAAAAGAAATAATGAAGATTTAATAAAAAATAAATAAGATTTATTTTGGAGTATTTCGACTTTTATTTGGATTTAGGAAAAATGTGCGTTTTTCAAAATTTCATTTAGGCCCCAAAAAAATGTTCATCTTGTCTGGCTTGATTTTAGAAGCCGGGAAAAATTTATTTCGGGATTTTTGGAGTCTGTTTAGTATTTCTTTTTATTTTTCTTCTGCGCGGAATTATTTAAAAAAAACACGATCCGCCTGTGGGCCGTGCGCGAGCGGGACTCCGCTCGGGGGCGCGCTATATAAGCCGCCACCCTCGGTGCCCCAGGCCCGTCAGCCGCCCGCGCCCCGCCAGCCCAACCGCCGCCGGCGGCCCACGCCCGCCGAAACCCTAACCCTAAACCGCCGCAGCCGCCAGATCCGCCGCCACCGCCTGCTGTCGCCGGAGCCGCCGCCGGACCCCGCCGCCGACCCCGCCGACCCCGCCGCCGAGGTTCGCCACCGCCTCGTTTTGCATGCCGCCGTTTTTAAAAAAAAAAACCGAGCGGTTTTTCTTCGGGTTTTTTCGGTTTATTTTATTAGATCATTTTTTCGGTTCGGTTAATTAGCGAGTGTTCGCTCGTTCGTTCGTCTTAACGGACGTGTCCGTCAGATTAGTTTAGTTAAAGAACATTCGTTCGTTAACCTGTTCATCGTTTTTCTTTTTCTCGAATTTAATCCGCGATTTTTCTGATCGCGATTCCTGATCTGATTTTCGTTTTAGTATAACTTTTTGCTCGTTTATCGGAATCAGGCGATTCAAGCGCCTGGAGTTTCGTCTCGAAACCCTCTTTCCGAATAATCAACTTAAACAAGTTTTTGCTTCAGTAAAATTTGACTTAGATCCAGATTAGTAAAACAAAGCTGTTTTCTTTCGCTGTTTGACTTTCGTTGCTTTGTTTGATTTGATTCTTTTTGCAAACCGGAGTTCTTAAGTTGAACTTTCAGGTTAGATCCTTTATTAGAGTTTTACCTGTGCATTAGATAAGTACTTATTGTATGCTTGTTTGTTTGTCTGCGATAGAATACCCGGAGTGCGCCGCCTGTTACTTCGAGTCTCTAGGTTTCGCGGATCATCAGCAAGGCAAGTAACACTTTGATCATACCTTTTCTCATACCCAGTTTTTTTATGCATTAGACCAATCCTCAAACATTGCATGACTAGGATCTAATTAAATTGTGGGTTATGGAAAATAGTTGAGGTAGTACCTATTACCTGTTTTATTATCAAACCTTTGGGAGTTACTTCTACGTTTGCTTATTATGCCATGTTATGCTAGTAGACGTGGATTGGGTGAGTGTATCCATGACAGATGTGAGTTTGTTAATTAATGGTTTATTTAAGGTGGCAACTTAAACATACATCTGGGTGGATTGAGGCACCTGGTTTCTATCAGGACTTGCCTGTATTTCTTCGGACCGCCACCCAGGCTCAAAGGGATCATGAGATTTTTCAAACTAGAAACTTACGTGTGCAGCCACAAGCCATTATGGGCTCTGGAATAGTTGATTAAGTCGTGCGAACTCTTACGGGTAGACTAGCAGATGTAGGGGAAAGTAGGTGTACCGGTCTACCCACATGTAAGGTGCTAGCGCTTCCGAAAGACTATGTCTCGGTCATTCGTTTCTCAAACATCATGTAGTGCGAGAAATCCAACGGAGGCGATCGAGTCTTGTGGGGAAAAGTGCACAAACCTCTGCAGAGTGTATAAACTAATCATGGTTAGCCGTGTCCCCGGTTATGGATGTTTTGAGTATCTAGTACTTGGATATCATGTGAATCTCAGCATGTTACTCTAATTTTATATTGTTGGGTTAATGAGTACTTTTAATTGGGATTGAGAATGCTGTCAACCATTCTCAATGTTTAACAACCACCATGATAGTTAAATAAATTTATTCCTTGCAGTAGGGAAAAATTGGCTTTATGCAAAACTGTAACCATAGAGCTTTCCACCAGCAAAATATGCATGTAGTATAGCTTAATTCATTGTTATTCTCTATGTGTTACATTGCCAGCATATTCCATGTGCTGACCCGTTTTCGGGCTACAACGTTTCATGTTGCAGACTTTTCAGACGACGAGTAAGGTGCTTTTAGGTCATGGTTCTATACTCAGTAATGCCGTTGGAGTTGATGGACTCGCTTATCTTCCAAGTCTTCCGCTGTTATCGTATTTAGATGGCCTTAAGCCATATTTATTTCAATAAGTTCTCTCTTGAGACATTCGATGTAATAAGTGTGTGATTGCTACTCTGTTATAAATCCTCCAAGTATTGTGTGGTGTCAGCATTACTGATCCAGGGATGACACTGAGCACAGAGATCAGACTATTTGAGGTCTGGTCGCTACAAAGGTGGTATCAGAGCACACACTGACTGTAAGACACGGCCACTAAGCTTAAGCCCTAGATCACTACTCTTTCTTCTCATTTCTGACTCCTCATCTTTTCTATTCTTTAGGATGGCGGATCCAAGGATCAAGTTCACACAACCAGATGAAAACTCACCTTTTGGATATCACTTGAAGGAAGCCGCTAGATACCTGAACATAGGAGTACCAAGCTTCACCGGGACCTTCAACGCCACTTTACCCGAAGAGGAGCGCTGGAGGATTCAAGTCTACATTCCAGGAAGGACATTTGCACCAATCACGGAGCCAATAGAGTTTACCTTTGATGCACTAACATGGAGCCTAGGAAAGAGCATGGCAGCTCACATCGCCATGGGACGAATTGGAGAAGTTTACCACAACGATCTCAAGAATACTATCTACCAGAATTGTGGGCTCCGAGATGAGCATTGGGAGATGATCACCACCAGGAAGGACAGATCAATCGCAGCTTATATTCAGGAGTTAAACCAACACATCCGACGCCAGGAGAATCAGATGTGCGTAGATATGGAGGATCTGCAGAAGGCTATGACCAAGATCAAGGAGCTAGAAGAAGAACTCAAGGCTACACGTAAAGACAATATGGAAGAAATCGTCGCCCTAGTAAGACAGAACGGTGACCTTAAGGAGAAGATTGGAGTATTCATGGGAGGTCCAGCACCCAGAGGAGAAGAGGATGAACCTACTTGTCCAGATAATTATATCATCATCGACGACGCCGATTTGGATCCCGACGACAGCGATGATGACTATGTTGATGAAGCTGGAGCAGATATCATGGAATCTTCATCGGAGCAGTTTTTCTAGTTGACCACCATAACAGTAGTAGATTTTTCCACCATTTAATTAGTTTTAGTCCAAGCACTTTTGTAACGATAGTTAGACCGTTGTATGCCCTTGTTTGAATTGATTGGAGTGATATTGTGTGCTTTTGTCTCATGTGCATATGGGTAGTGTTATCTCACTAGACCTCATTCTATTCTTAACTCTCCTCTCCTCTTTACCCTCAGATGCCTCCGAGACGCGACCCCGAATTTGTTTTCCCGCCGAAGATCACTCAGTTGATTCAACATCAGAATACCTTGATTCAAACATTGGTACAAAACCAAGGCAACAACAACAACCCACCACCACCACCACCTGTTGACCATCTGGCACGTTTCTTAAGGCTGAATCAACCGGTGTTTTCCAGTAGCATCGAGCCGATAGTAGCAGATGATTGGCTCCGTAAGATAGGGAGGGAGTTGACCACTGCAGGATGTACAGATGGAGAAAAGGTGAAGTTTGCCGCACATCAGCTTGATGGACCCGCAGCACCATGGTGGGAGAATTTTACAGCCACTTACCCTGTAGACACTGTCACATGGAATCAGTTTCAACAAGCTTTCCGTACTGCCCATGTTTCAGCAGGAGCTATGGCCATGAAGTAGCATGAGTTTCGCAACTTACGCCAAGGAGGACGGACAGTTGGCCAGTATGTGGATGATTTCAGTAAGCTAGCACATTATGCCCCAGATGACGTTGCTATGGATGCAGCTAAGCAGGAGAAGTTTCTAGAAGGACTGAATGATGAGCTGAGCATGCAGTTGATGGTAGCCACTTTCAATAACTACCAGGAGTTAGTAGATCGTGCTCTTATGATTGAAGGAAAGCAGCAGCAGATTGACAATCGTAAGAGGAAGTATGGACAGGGGAAGTACAATTCTGGAGCTCAGCAGAAGCTACGCTTTACCCCGAAGTCAGGAGGACCCTTTCAGCATACTCACGGAGGAGGCTAGTTTCCAAGAGTTGAAGAAACGTTTGGTTACCTCACCAGTATTAATTCTGCCAGATCAGACCAAGGATTATGAAGTGTATTGCGACGCTTCACGTCGAGGACTTGGAGTAGTGCTTATGCAGGAGGGAAGAGTTGTTTCGTATGCTTCACGACAGCTTAAGCCTCATGAGTTGAATTATGCTACTCATGATTTGGAGTTAGCAGCCGTAGTGCACGCACTGAAAACGTGGAGACATTTTCTCATTGGAAATCATTGTGAGGTGTACACGGATCACAAGAGTTTGAAGTACATCTTCACGCAGAAGGAGTTAAATCTCAGGCAGAGGAGATGGTTGGAGCTTATTAAAGATTATGATATGAGATTGCATTATCACCTTGGGAAGGCTAACGTTGTAGCAGACGCATTGAGCCGTAAGAGCCATGTCAATACACTAATGACGGGAGAAATACCCAAGGAGTTAGCCTAGGATCTTCATGAGCTATGTTTGGAAATAGTTCCGAGAGGCTATGTAGCAGCATTGGAGATTTAGTCTACATTGATGGATAAAATCAGAGAAGCTCAAAAGACAGATAAGGAAGTTGCCTCTATAAAGGAGAAAATGAGCGAAGGGAAGGCTAAGGGATTTCATGAGGATGAGTACGATACCCTACGATTTGAAGACCATGTTTATGTGCCCAATGACCCGGAGACCAGGAAGTTGATTCTGCAAGAGGCACATGATTCACCATATTCGATTCACCCCGGAAATACCAAGATGTATTTGGATTTGAAGAAAACTTACTGGTGGACCGGAATGAAGAAGGATATTGCAGAGTATGTAGCAGTTTGCGATGTATGTCAGAGGGTGAAAGCAGAACATCAGAAGCCAGCTGGATTGTTACAGCCATTGCCTATACCCGAATGGACGTGGGAAAAACTAGGCATGGATTTCATCACGGGATTACCCAGGACTCGTTCAGGCTATGACTCGATTTGGGTTGTAGTCGATCGTTTGACGAAGGTAGCTCATTTCATTCCAATAAAGACTACCTACAGCAGTGCCAAATTGGCTAAGATATGCATGACAAGGATTGTATGTTTGCATGGGTTCTGAGGAGTATCGTATCAGATAGAGGAACCCAATTCACCTCAAAGTTCTGGAAATAGTTGCACGAAACATAGGGAACCAGGCTGGAATTTAGCACAGCTTTCCACCCACAAACAGATGGACAGACCGAGAGAGTCAATCAGATTTTGGAGGATATGCTTAGAGCTTGTGTTTTGGATTATGGGTCAAGTTGGGATGACAACTTGCCATATGCGGAGTTTTCTTACAACAACAGTTATCAATCCAGTTTGAAGACGGCCCCTTTCGAAGCCTTGTATGGAAGGAGGTGCAGAACCCCGTTGTTGTGGGATGAGGTTGGAGACCGCCAGTTGTTTGGACCGGATTTGATTAAGGAGTCTGAACAGAAAGTAAAGTTAATTCGCGATAGGCTCAAGGTAGCTCAGTCAAGGCAGAAGAGCTATGCAGATTCAAAACGCAAGGAGACAGAATACAAAGTCGGAGACAGAGTTATCTTCGAGTATCTCCGCTTCGAGGAGTTAAGCGTTTTGGAGTTAAAGGAAAGTTAGCGCCACGTTTTGTGGGACCATACAAAGTTCTGGAATGCATGGGAGAAGTAGCGTACAAGTTGGAATTACCCGAGGGATTGACAGGTGTTCACGATGTGTTCCATGTTTCACAGTTGAAGAAGTGTCACGCGGAGATGGCTGATATACCACTGAGAGATACAGTGCCTCTGGAAGCGATTCAGTTGAAAGATGATTTGACTTATGAAGAGAAACCAATTAAGATTCTGGAATATGCCAGCCGAGTTACCCGCAGTAAGGTTATCAAGTTTTGCAAAGTTCAGTGGAGCCACCACACCGTGGAGGAAGCCACCTGGGAGCGAGAGGAAGATCTGCTCAAGGCCCACCCTCACCTATTTGCTAGCCAACCCGAATCTCGAGGGCGAGATTCATCTTAAGGAGGGTAGGTTTGTAACACCCCAAATTTTGAATTTGGAATGTTATACATAGATCATCATTGCATATCATATTTTTGTGGCTCGATCCTAGAAATTCTACGCAACTCAAGGACCCACGGAGAGAGTTGGGGATTTCGTTATTTTCTTATTTGAGTTTTCTCAAATTTTGAAAATAGGATCATTTGATTTTATTTATTTTATCTTCAAATATTTCTACTACCAAAATTTCAGAGAGGGATAAAATGACTTTCCCAAAATAAAGAAATAATGAAGATTTAATAAAAAAATCAAATAAGATTTATTTTGGAGTTTTTCGCCTTTTATTTGGATTTAGGAAAAATGCGCGTTTTCAAAATTTCCTTTAGGCCCCAAATAAATGTTCATCTTGTCCGTCTTGATTTTAGAAGCCGGGGAAATTTTATTTTGGGATTTTTGGAGTCTGTTTAGTATTTCTTTTTAATTTTCTTCTGAGCGGAATTATTTCAAAAAAAACGCGAACCGCCTCTGGGCCGTGCCCGAGCCGGACTCCGCTCGGGGGCGCGCTATATAAGCCGCCACCCCCGGCGCCCCAGGCCCGTCAGCCGCCCGCGCCCCGCCATCCCAACCGCCGCCGCCGGCCCACGCCCGCCGAAACCCTAACCCTAAACCGTCGTCGCCGCCGCCGCCAGATCCGCCGCCGCCGCCTGCCATCGCCGGAGCTGCCCCTGGACCCCGCCGCCGCCGACCCCGCCGACCCCGCCGCCGAGGTTCGCCGCCGCCTCGTTTTGCGTGCCGCCGTTTTTAAAAAAAACCGAGCGGTTTTTCTTCGGTTTTTTTCAGTTTATTTTATTAGATCGGTTTTTCTCGGTTCGGTTAATTAGCGAGCGTTCGCTCATTCGTTCGTCTTAACGAACGTGTTCGTCACATTAGTTTAGTTAACGAACGTTCGTTCGTTAACCTGTTCGTCGTTTTTCTTTTTCTCGGATTTAATCCGCGATTTTTCTGATCGCGATTCCTGATCCGATTTTCGTTTTAGTATAACTATTCGCTCGTTTATCGGAATCAGGCGATTCAAGCGCCTGGAGTTTCGTCTCGAAACCCTCTTTCCGAATAGTCAACTTAAACAAGTTTTTGCTTCTGTAAAATTTGACTTAGATCCAGATTAGTAAAACGAAGCTGTTTTCTTTCGCCGTTTGACTTTCGTTGCTTTCTTTGATTTGATTCTTTTTGCAAACCGGAGTTCTTAAGTTGAACTTTCAGGTTAGATCTTTTGTTTGAGTTTTACCTGTGCATTAGATGAGTACTTATTGTATGCTTGTTTGTTTGTCTGTGATAGAATACCCGGAGTGCGCCGCCTGTTACTTCGAGTCTCTAGGTTTCGCGGATCATCAACAAGGCAAGTAACACTTTGATCATACCTTTTCTCATACCCAGTTTTTTTATGCATTAGATCAATCCTCAAACATTGCATGATTAGGATCTAATTAAATTGTGGGTTATGGGAAATAGTTGAGGTAGTACCTATTGCCTGTTTTATTATCAAACCTTTGGGAGTTACTTCTACGTTTGCTTATTATGCCATGCTATGCTAGTAGACGTGGATTGGGTGAGTGTATCCATGACAGATGTGAGTTTGTTAATTAATGGTTTATTTAAGGTGGCAACTTAAACACACATCTGGGTGGACTGAGGCACCTGGTTTCTATCAGGACTTGCCTGTATTTCTTCGGACCGCCACCCAGGCTCAAAGGGATCATGAGATTTTTCAAACTAGAAACTTACGTGTGCAGCCACAAGCCATTATGGGCTCTGGCGTAGTTGATTAAGTTGTGCGAACTCTTACGGGTAGACTAGCAGATGTAGGGGAAAGTAGGTGTACCGGTCTACCCACATGTAAGGTGCTAGCGCTTCCGAAAGACTATGTCTCGGTCATCCGTTTCTCAAACATCATGTAGTGCGAGAAATCCAATGGAGGCGATCGAGTCTTGTGGGAAAAGTGCGCAAACCTCTGCAGAGTGTATAGACTAATCATGGTTAGCCGTGTCCCCGATTATGGACGTTTTGAGTATCTAGTACTTGGATATCATGTGAATCTCAACATGTTACTCTAATTTAATATTGTTGGGTTAATGAGTACTTTTAATTGGGATTGAGAATGCTGTCAACCATTCTCAATGTTTAACAACCACCATGATAGTTAAATAAATTTATTCCTTTGAAGTATGGAAAAATTGGCTTTATGCAAAACTCTAACCATATAGCTTTCCACCAGCCAAATATGCATGTAGTATAGCTTAATTAATTGTTATTCTCTATGTGTTACATTGCCAGCATATTCCATGTGCTGACCCGTTTTTGGGCTGCAATGTTTCATGTTGCAGACTTTTCAGACAACGAGTAAGGTGCTTTTAGGTCGTGGTTCTATACTCAGTGATGCCGTTGGAGTTGACGGACTCGCTTATCTTCCAAGTCTTCCATTGTTATCGTATTTAGATGGCCTTAAGCCATATTTATTTCAATAAGTTCTCTCTTGAGACATTCGATGTAATAAGTGTGTGATTGCTACTCTGTTATAAATCCTCCAAGTACTGTGTGGTGTCAGCATTACTGATCCAGGGATGACACTGAGCACAGAGATCAGACTGTTTGAGGTCTGGTCGCTACAAGGCTGGATGAACAGGAGCCCGTGGATGAACAGTAGCTGGTCGAGGCAGGAGGGAGATGTCGTGGATGAACAGTCGCAGGTGGAGGCTGGAGGAGGTCTACTATGGATGCACAGTAGCCCATGGATGCAGTAGATGGTGGATGAACAGTATCCCCGTGGAGTCCCATTTTGTGGTACGTCACACCCCTCTCGATGAACAGGACCCCCGTTTCGACCATAGGCGCTCCAACACAAGTCCGTTTCCTTCATTTTGCGGTACGCCACACCCCTCCCGATCAACAGCACCCTTTTTTGACCTTAGGAGTTCGAACACAAGCTCGTTTCCTCCGTTTTGCGGTACGCCAGACCCTTACAGACGAACAGGACCCCCTTTCGACCATATGCAGTCGAACACAAGGCCATTTTCCTCCATTTTGCAGTACGCCAGACCCCATTCCGGCTGTTCCATCCAAGCCAGTTGGCTCCCATTGAACACGACCCATTCTGACCTAGTTTGTTGCCTCCCGATGAACAGGACGCGCTCCAATCCAGTCACTTGGCTCCCGGTGAAAACGACATTGTTTCCTCCTTTCCGACCCAGCCGGTTAGCTGAAGATGAACAGCTCTGGTCGTCCGTATGCGCGAGTACACGTTTCGGGACCCCACTCGTATGTACGTACGTGGCCGTATTTTTGGTGTGTGGTTATATGTACGTCTACTCGGTTTAGACGGGACAGCCTGTACTGCTACGTGGGGAGCTCTACTATGACATGTGCTGCTACGTACTCGGCCACATTTCATCGTTGCAGAGCGACTGATCAATCAGTATGTACGTACACGTTTGCGACAAGACAGACAACGGTATGTACGCTTTGACTGGGTGGGTCCCAACTGTCAGGGAGGATAAGGACGCACTTCCTTGCGTGCGAAAATATAGCTGCTGGGTCCTAGCTGTCAGGGGGGAATCATTTTTTTTTGCCCGTAATAAGGACGCACTTCCTTGCGTGCGAACATGTAGCTGGTGGGTCCCAGCTGTCAGGGGGAGAAAACATTATTTTTTTGGATAAAAAGTATGTAGTTGCATGCATGCGTCCATGGGCGTGGTGTGTCCCCACTGTCAGCCTCTCACGTATAGTCATCTTTCGATGACTCTCGTTTGTTGACCACGTTGACCACACCGTGTCGAGCGCACCCAGGCCGGTGGAATATGGTGAGGCCCCAGACTGGAATGACCCGGAGATGGGGAAGACGCGGCAGTGGAGTCGCAGATGGAGAGGAGTGGGAAACTTGACTGGTTCGGGTGCGCGGCAGCACTACCGCCCACAGAAGACAGGAGCAAGAACAAAGGTTGAAGAAGCAGCATGGCTGTTGGATTAACATACAATGGTCCAGCTGCTAGAATCATTTGTTGATTAAGTTTACAAAGCCCTGCGTACACGTCAGCTTAGTAGGCCCACAAGTTAGCCACCAAATATACCGGGTCCCAGCTGTCATCAGGAGGAATAGTTTTTTCGCATAACAAGGAAGCACTTCCTTCCGTGCGAAGATACAGCCAGTGGGTCCCAACTGTCAGGGGGGAACATTTCTTTTCAGCTTAATAAGGAGGAACTTTCCTTGCGTGCGACCGTGGACCTCGTGGTTCCTAGCCGTCAGGCACTCCACATACAGTCCTCTTCTGACGACTCTTGTTTGTTGATCACACCGCACCGAGCGCAGCGCGGCGGTGGATGACGAGGAGGCCCCGTACGGGAACGACCCGGAGATGGGAAGGCGCGGCAGTGGAGTCGTAGATTGAGAGGAGTACAACGGTTATAACTGGTTCTGGTGTGACGTGGGGCTGCAGTCGGTGGAGAATAACAGGAGATGTGGAGGGATATCCTGTCCGGCGGTGGGGCAGCGCTTCGTAGTGATGCATGCTAAGCAGAGCCGCTAGCCGCCGGAGGCCAGAGTAGGCGGTCCCGAGGACGCTGGAGGAAGAAGACGAGCGATTGAAGGTGCATGCCGGCCGTTGGATATAAATCCAATGGCTGTGGATGTCATAATCATTTGCTGTCCAAGTTGACAATGCCTTGCGTAGGCTTCGACCTATTGGCCCACATGTCAGCCTGCAAAAATGTGGCATATATTTAGCCCATGTTTTCTAGAATTTACAGTCCATTTGCTGGGCTGGGTGAACAAATAATTTTGCATCAATATGGCCCATTTAATATTTTCTAAGAAATCCCAGCCCATTTGCACTTTCTTGAAAATACTATATATATATATATATATATATATATATATATATATATATATATATATATAAAATATGTATATATATACAGCCGGTCTATTCTGCTAATATTAGCAGAATAACTATTCTGATAACACTTCCGCACTGCACGCTCAACGCAAGTGCATGTCATTTTTTGAATCAAGTGTGCTGCACAACTCAAGCGAGTGAACTTCGTGTCGAAAAAAACTGCATGCGTTGTTTTTTGGTATTGTTTTCGCTCTAGTTTTTTAACCTTTATCGAAACGAAGCGTATGATATTCCGTTGGAAAGCTAGGGATTAGGCGCAACTTCTTCATGTTGAAAACTTTTCGAGATTCCTCGCGGTTTAAGAGCAGTTTCCAAAACGGTGCGGCGGATGATGAGTGGTAGCGAGCATATTTTCGTGATTTTTTCTAAACCGCTCATCGGAATAAAGCAAAAGATACGCCGTTGGAAAGATATCATCGAGGCGCATCTTTTTCATATCTATTATTTTTTCTAATTCGTTATGGTTTAAGAGCAGTTTCAAATTTACTAAATCCCGGAATTGCGTTTTTTTGATTTTTTTTATTTCAATTTTTGATATTGTTTTAGCTCCAGTTTTTGAACCGTTTGTCGAAACGAGGCGTATGAGACGCCGTTGGAAAACTACGAATAAGGCGCAACTTTCGTATGTTGGAATATTTTTTAGATTCCTTACGGTTTTTAGTTAATTTTGAAAATCGTGCGGCTGACGACGGGAGGCAGCGGCCGTTTTTCGTGAAACTTTTGCAAACCGCTGGTCGAAATGATTCGAATTATACACTGTTGGAAAGATATCGACGAGGCGCAACTTTTTTATGTAGAACACTCTCTCTAATTCTTTACGGTTTAAGAGGAATTTTGAATTTACCAAAATGCGGACACTTTGTTTTTCGCGACACCCAAATCGACGTGGGTACTTCATCCGACTGAAAACCATACTGCATCGGACGAAAAAGCGCACTGCATCAGACGGGTAAGATAACTACATGGTTTCTTTTATTCAAACGTAATTTTTTTGAAGGACGAGAAAATAGAGTGCACTTCACATCCGGTGTAAATGAACCACAACACTATCAAGAAGTGAATCGCATTACTTTTTTTTGCTTCCATAACAATTTTTTTGCACTTACGGGATGAACATCATCATACGGCTGACCACACTGCTTCAGAATGAAAACTGCACTGCATCGGACGGGCAAGCGAGCTGCATGATTTCTTTTGTCGGACGTAATTTTTCTCAAAGGAGTTTTTGTTGTCTTTTTTTCAACATTTTTTATGAACAAGACTAGACGGCAGAGACAAGGGCAAGTGAACCCCGGCATATATCAAAGTGAACCGCATTACTTTCTTTTGTTTCGCTATTTTTTCACACTTCCATAAAGTGCGCAAGTGAAAAGTGTCACTCTCAAAAATGAACCACATCGAGGACCAAATGCACTGCAAGTGTGTGATGATAGTCGACTGATTTTTTGAGACACACAAACAATTTGCACTTCACACATAAGGGTACTGAGCTGCTACACAAATCGCACACACTGCATTGGCAAAATCTGAAACAAAAATAGCTCCAAAATGAAATTATATCCCTGGAGAAGTGCGCATTGAATAGAGGAGTTGGTGCAAATTGAATAAAATTGCACATTTGAACCCCACTGCAACTGGATGCACACACACCGAAGTGCACCGAATGGTCGAAAAAAAATTAACCACGGCAACAAATTCCACAACTGCGAACTGCATGTGCTGCACTCCGAGCTGCACACACACCCATGATGTGAACCTTGTCTCGAATCCAAGATAGATGTCGCCTCGGAGGAGAGGAGCTCTGGACTGCACACTCGTGACCCAACACGGCACACACAAATCAGATAACACAAAAAAAACAGGAAAATAACATGTATTTAGAATTTAGGGGCTAGCGGACTGAACGCTACTAGCTGCCGAAACACATGCATGCCGCCAACGAGCTGCAATTGTTGTTTTTGCGAACCACATGGCTCGCACGCGATCAACCAAATGGGAACTGCATGCTGGAGATGCATGTGTCAATGCACACATAGAGCTCCCGTACTGCATGCCACGATTTTGCCCAACTGTGAGGTGCACAGAGCTGCATGGCGTTGCCGTCCGCACTGCATGCCGCAGACACCGGGGACCTCGTCGGGAGATGAGGAATGCGAGGTCAGCAGAAATTTTGGGTGTTTGTGCAAAAAATTCAGACTATTTTCTAGTTATACAACAGTTTACTATATGGTAGAATTGTAGTTGTTCAGTAAAAAGGTTCACTACCCCAACTGGGGGATTTCTATCCGTTTTGTCTTTCTTTTTCCAACTGAAAGTTGTACCAAATGTGAACTGAAGCTGTTGTGGAGCAAATTAAGAATAATTGCCTACCTTTTTGCCACTGCTACCTTGCCACCTACATTAATGCTACTACTACTACTACTTATCGTGTTGCTAAAAGTTGTGTTCTGGACAATTTGTGGGAAAGTGTGGAGGCACAAATTGCTCCGCGGCTGAGGAAGGCGCACCCCCGTGCTTGCCATGGCTGAAGATGGCCTCAAACTACGGGGCCCAAAGCAGCCAGCCTTTGTTCGCATGTGCGTCTCCTTCCTGCTTCACCTACGTATGCGCCACCACCCGCCGCGCTCAATGCTCCCTACTCCCATAGCCGTCCTCAGTTCAACCCCATGGCATCGAGATGGTCGAGTTAGTTGCGAGCAGCAGTCCGCCGTACCTAGAAACTAGATTTTTATCTGCAAAAATCAGTTCACCGTACATAGAACAATCAGTTCGATCCATCTCCTGATTCTGAAAATATGAGTTGTGTTTACTGCAAAAACTGATGCTCTATAGTTCACCATGTATATATGTCATCAGCTCAAAAAAGACGTATAGAAATAGTTCAATTGTATGTGTTAAAACCCAGTTTGGTTTTATACTATATGTCATATTTTTACAAAATACAATAAAAGATTTTGCTAATGTGGCTGTAAGCTCTAACCATATGGCAAGTATAGCTGAAAGTTTTCGACTCATGAACTGATAGCTGAAAGAAACGATATGTGTATTGTTGATAATCTCAAACATGTTTTACTCAACTTTAGAAAACATGTAATATTGTTGTGCTGCTTTGCAATGTCTTCAGTAGTCCTACTTCTCCACGGCGACAAGGATGACATCGCCATGCATGCACGCTGCAACCTATCCCCTGTCGCAGCCCCACCACTCGTTGCTGATGCACTCCAACCCGAGGACCTCCACGATGGAGGTCGCCTCACAGCCTAGCGACGAGGTAACTCATCTTCCTTGTGCATCTTTCGCCCACTATGCGCCCTGCTGCCCTCGACCTCCTTCCTCACAGGCATGCTACCCCAACTTTTATTTTGATTTTCAGTTCAACTTGTGTGTTCTTCTCAGTGCATTATGCTTTAAATGTGCAGAGTCCTGAGGCAAAATGATACATTTTAGTTTGCTTTGCCGCAAGGGCATTGCTGAAACTTAACTTCTGTCTAAACCTATAACCATCCATTTCGAAAAAATAGATGCTTTCGAAAATAGATGCTAGTTTACTTTGCATAGAGCTTGCATCTTATGTTTGTGTAGTTTGAACTTAAGCTGGTATCCCTCTCGTACTTCAATTTTTCAGTATTGGTCTAGTCAGTATGGTGAAGATGAAGCTCCTTTTTGAACTTCTCCGGTTAATATACATGCACTTGGTCATCTTTTTTACATGTACTAACATCATCTCATTCGGAGCTGTTCGTGTGCTTGTAACACAAATCAGTTCAAATCTCAAGAGAAGTAAGCTCAAATAAAAAAATACAAAAGTTCGAAGCCGCGATGTTTGCATATGTTTTGTTGAATTGAGTTCCTTCCTAAAAAAGCACTAAATATGTTTGCGTATGCTTGCACATCTTTTCAGTACAAACTTTTTAAAAAGTTTCTTTCTGAACTTCTCAAAATTAATATACATGAACTTGATTATCTTTTTAACATGTATTGATATCAGCTTCGTTGGATTTTTGTGCAACTTGAACTGATCGAGTAACACAATCAGTTCAAATCTTGAGAGAACATAACTTCAAGTTCACTAGTATTTATAAATGTTGGTTGCAACACTAGCATTTACAAATTTCTTATAATCTCCACAGGTCGGAGGCCGTACATATTTCTTATTCCTATTGCTATAAGTTCAAGCGATCAAATGCTATAAGTTCGCATGTTATTCTCCAATTAGTTCAAGTGATCATTGTTTTATTTTATTGTGTATATGTCTAAGAGTAGACTTTGTGACCTGAACTTTCTACTTACTGCTTAGAGAACGCCCCTTTTGTGGCATGAACTTTCTTCTTATTGCTTAGAGAAGGTCCCTTGGAAAAGATGACTACCTTTCGAAGTTGGATTATCCTCAAACAGTTTATATTTTGATGTGGAATAGGAAAATAGGTTTGCTTTGGAGTGTGTTTTACAATTAGAACCTTTCAGACTTCATATTCTTTGAGTATGCAAAAAAACAAAGGAGAAAAGCTGGCTACCTGCGTATAGTTTTTATAATTTCCATGGAAAACTAATATTCATTCCCCTATTTGGTGGATGTTTTGATATATTTCCTTCGCGAATTGCAGTTGTCGAATGGTGTTACACAATATTACTATTCTAGCATCATTGTTTATATTGTATTTTTTTAGCATTCTTGCAACCCTATTAACAACATCTTTTTGTGCAGTGTTTGTCAGTTTTTTATTTATGGACATCTTGGGCTTGCTGGGTGCAGAATCAAAATTTGTCGGTTTTTTTTATGGACATCTTGGGCTTGCTGGGTGCAGAATCAAAGAAGGCCAGTGAGAGGTACTAGTAGAAGAGGAAGAAGTAATGTGAAAATGAGATAAATGTGAGAAGACCAAGTACAAAAGCGTGAGGGGATTCAGATTTTTTTTCAGATTCTTGCTGTACACATATATTTGGTATATAGATGCACTGTAATGTATCTAGAAAGTATGAATGGTTAATACCTCAATGGTGCACGATGCATCTTTGGCAGTTTTTATGCATTTTTAGTCATTGTGCAGCAATTTAATGGTTCCAGGAAGTTTGTATGTACTTTTACATTGGCTCATCAAGGTTGTGTGCGTACCATACAGAAATCTGGAGCAATTTGGCAAAAAGTATTTACATCCATTCAAACTCGAGGATACGACAAGTTCATAGATTTTTCTTTTACAAAAGTTTGTGGTTGACAATTAGTTCAAATGATCATTGTTTTCTTCATTGAAGAAAATAAAAATAAGTACAAAATATTTATTACAAAAATCATGAATATTGTTCAAGTCGCAAACAAAAGGAAGTACATATCTTCATTGCAAAAAATGTTCGAGTTTGAACGAAACAAAAAGAAAACATCCATTAGTTCAACTAGTGAAACCATGCAAATTCGGAGCTGATGGTGTCGTCAGTTTGAACGAGAAAATAAACCTAAAATTGTAATCGCAAAAAAGGTTCAGTTATATAAGTCCATGTCTCGACGGGAGGCCGTTCAAAACATCTGGAGATATAAGTCCACTGTTTTATTTTGCAAGTTAAAAAAATGACATCCCATCTGTGTAAACATGCTCAGTACAAACACATACAGAGATCATTTCAACTACTCTGTTTTCGAACGAAAAAAACAGAATGCTCAGTACAAACACAAAACTGTGCTCAGTACTAGTACTCTGTTTTGAAAAAAATATCATTTTGAAAAAATATCATCCAGTACAATGATATAAACCATGCAAGTTTGACGACTATGATACCATAAAACATTGGAAAATTACGAGGAAAAGCCATGCCAAAAAATGAGAGTAAAGTCTAGTCTGCGAAAGCACGCTCAGTACAAAATCATACGGACATTAGTTCAAGTACTTCTTCCGGAACCATTCAAAATTACTCTTTCAAAAATACCTCCTCAGTACAAAAACACACAGAGATCAGTATGAGTATTCTATTTTTTCTGACAGAAAAACAACACAAAGGGTCTCATCGTATTTCAAATTACTCTTTACCGGTTCTGAATTTGAGGAGACGTTCAACATGACCAAGTTTCACATTTTGGATAGTTTTACGTAGACGTTGAACTAAAATCTTTGGCCTCTTTGAAAGTTTCACATTTGACGATTCTTTGTGAAGTTTCGTTGCCCACCTACCGCGAAAGTTTCGCAAAATACGAGTTGTCATTTTATAGCTCGTATCATGCTCGGTCTTATGTCAAATACAGTAGTAAGTAACTACCGTTAGCCCCGGATGAAATACTACTAAAGTAGCTCCACCAGCAACAACATAGTGCAGGATAATTAATTAGTGATGGAATCTCCTCAGCTCACAGTACACAAATACCTAATACGAAGTTTTGCAGTCAAACCAGATACGAAGAGGCGGCATATTTGTTCGCATTTTGAATCCCCATCAGAAAATCAAGAGTATCACTCTGAAAATTGTCACCGGGACATGTTCATTATGTTGATAGCTTATCAAATACAGTGCTTCATATACGCCCACTCCATCAGAAGCCATGCTTCAGTGCTTGAGCAACCACCTGTCATGCTTGGTGGAGTGATTTTCAAGAAAAACGTCTTCTGTAACCTCAAGAAAATTGCTTTCAGGAAAATGAATATTACAAATCTGTGGCATCCAGCATAGAACAAAGACAGGAGAGGGCCGTTTTTCAAGTGAGGAAAGATGGCGCAGAAACGACTAACAACAATGAAGCATCCAGCTTCACGCCTTCTTGAGACCTGCCTTTTTCCTTTCAACGACACGGGTGTCTCTCGTCAGCAAGCCTTCTGACCTTAGAGGGACTCTGTTAGCGGGATTGATCTTCAGCAGCGCACGCAACACGCCGAGGCAGATCGCCTGGGCCCGGCCAGAACGGAGCTCCGCCGTCCACCCGGCTAGGGGATCGGAGTCGGGAATCGGGGCCGGCCACACCACTTGATTAGGAGAGTCGGGGAGGAGGAGGAGGAGGGGGACGAGGGATGATCTTCAGCAGCGCATGCAACACGCCGAGGCAGATCGCCTGGGTCCGGCCAGAATGGAGCTCCGCCGGCCACTCGGCCACGGGCTCGGAGTCGGGAATCGGGGCCGGCCGCGCTACTAGCTTAGGAGAGGCGAGGAGGAGGGGGAGGGGGCGCACGAGCAAGAAGTCATTGGAGCAGCAATCGGGGATCTTGGGCGCGTCGCCGTCCTGGATCTTGTGAGCGCCGCCAACACCAGCAGCAGCGCCGCCGTTATTGCTCGCGCGCCCCGGCGTCCATCGCCGCGCCTAGGGTGGGGCCTGGGTTGCCAGGAGGGAGGTGGGTGGGTGGAGGGATCGACCGTGAGTAGCTTGGTCGACGGCGGAAGTGGCCGGCGGAACGGGGCTCTAATCCTCTTATTTACTCTTTACGATCAGTGCAACGAAATAAAAGCATCAGTACAACTGCTCGACTTCATCAGTTCAAAAAGGGTAACAGAATAATATTCTGTTACGCGTAACAGAATAGCCTAGATGTATATATATATATATATATATATATATATATATATATATATATATATATATATATATAGAGAGAGAGAGAGAGAGAGAGAGAGTTAGGTTAGAAGGAGCAATTAATATCAAAAAATAAACCGGAGCGACACAATTTTTATATATAAAATTAACAAATTAGCGAGTTATTGCTCAAAACAAAAATGAGCGCGTTATTATTACATTGGTCCTTAAAATCTTTGCAAGCTTTTGTATGCAATCATCAGGATTTTCCTTGCCTATGAGTCAAAAACAATCAGGATTTTTCTTGCCAAATTCTGTTAAACATTTACTTTTATAAGTTAATAAGACGTGGGATATTTTTATAATGTATATATAAGTCTCTATTAAATATACAATAATAGTAATAATATAAATATATATAATGTGGTTAGAAGGGAAAACATTAATTGGACACATTATTATTATTCTTATATATAGATAAATAGAACAGAGATCTACGTTTTATAAAAAAATACATTGGGCTGTCGATCTTTAAGAAAAAGTAAAACCTACGCTGGGAGGCCCATAGGCCGGTACGTACATGATGAACCTTAAAAAATAAGTTCAAACCACTGTCTTGGTATGTTGTGGGCTACGCATGTTAAAAAACAAAACCTAGACCTAGCTGATACTTGTTTTTCCTCTGAAAAAAAGATACCGGCTAGATCCCCGATAGCCCTTTCCTGCAACAACAACAAAAAATGAAAGATCCTCGATACCCTGAAAAAAAAGCTCCCCGACGACAGTCGTCGTTGGAAATTTATTTCGTTTATTGACTAAGGTTGACAAACCCGTGGGGCCCAACGTCAGTATAAAATTAGGAGGAAGCTTTTTTCCAATGGGGCAGTTGCTTGCGTACGGCTTGGACCTGGTGGGTCCCCACTGTCATTCTCTCGGCGTACAGTCCTCTCCGGATTACTCTCATTTGTTGAGCATGTTGACAACGACATATGGCGGCGCCACGACGAGTGCACACGGACAGGAAATAACTGGAGCCGGGGAAGACGCCTTCATTCTTTCAAACATACCGCACTAGCCCAGTGGCTGCAGCCCTCTCAACCAAAAGTTGTATTGCCCGAGTTTGATTCCAACTGTTGCAGTTGAAAAATATCTAACACTTGCCAAAATTTCGACCCTAGTTTACCCAGTTTTTTGCACACTCAACATTGTCTTGCCATTTTGAAAATAACATATCTCTTTGACTTTACATCGTACGAAGATGTGCTATACATGAATGTTGATCAGCATGATGTTAACTTGTTGTTACTTCCCACTTTTACCATGAATAAAATTTCCAACATTCTGTTATCCATGTTTGAAAAGTGCCTGTTGATTTAAATGCTCTGCCTCTAAAACATGCAGTTTCTTATCTAAAAATCACTTGGACAATCAGCCATCACCAGTGTTGGATTCGATGTCGCGCTTCTTCAATCCCCCGGCAGGCGCGAGTGGGAAATAAACATTCGTCCCGTGCTGTTGGTTGGGGAATGGAGCAAACTAGACTAAAGGGGGGGGGGCGACGGTGCGACTGAAGAAGCACATCAGACGCGATTGTTTTTTCAGTAGATGGCTCTCGATGGCGGTTTTTTTTTGACTTTCCTCTGCACCATACAACTTGTATTTTTAGCCTCCCAGTCTGTGGTCGACCAACAACCCATTTGCTGGGTGGGCCAACCTACAGAAAGCAGCACTCGATTCTTCATCAAGCCCCAAAACAACGCAGTACTAGGTTTGTTTTGAGGCCGAAAACATTACGGCAGGGATTGATTGGGGGAGGGGGGAAGACAGGGCAAAAAGATTAAAAAGAGCTGATGCGTCGTTGCTACCCTAACAAGCAGGTGCAATTCTTCTCGGGGAGAAGGTGTGCCATTGACACCCACACATCACAAATCCCACAGTAGACATACTAACAAGTTCACACACAAGTACAATAGAAAAGGTAAACGTATCAAACTCAGGTTCAGAGGACATGTTCATATTCATAGCCAACATTCACAACCAAGAACTCAAAAGATTCATATATACACAAGTTCAACATGTCTATGCATCCAAATGATTGATAGATCACAAGACAATATTCATAGATAATTCACAAAAAGATTCAGATATACACATGTTCAGTATGTTTATGCATCCAAATGATTGAGATCACAACAAATATCATCCATGGACAAACTTTAATTACCTAGGGTACAGACTCGTAAATGGTATTCAGTCGGAGGTACTTCTTGCTAAAATTAATGCGTGTACGAGTAAACTTTCGAGTACATAAGAGGCAGCACAGATAATCTAAACTTTGCTTTTAGGTTTATCCTCGAGATAGTGGCCTCGATGCCGAGGGAGGTTTGAGCAACTTGGTGTAACACCCTCAGTGTCATGCATCTTATTTTGCTTAGAACAACGGTAACATTATAAGATGATCCCTTCACTAAATTTCAAGACAGAAGTTTTCTCCCTGAGTATGCACCATTGCCAAGGTTTGTCGTTTTGAAGAACCTCGTGATGGTCGGGTGTGATAGACTCTACGTTCACATACAATGGGTGTAAGACAGTTTTGCACATGCAGAATACTTGGGCTAAACTTGACGAGCCTAGCATGTACAGACATGGTCTCGGAACACTGGATACCGAAAGGAGGAATGTGATTCATATAGTAGATATGATCAACATAGAGATGTTCACCATTGATGACTACCTGTTGGATCAAAAGTAGGTCTAGAGGGTGGGGGTGATTAGACTACATGACCAAATAAAAATCTAGCCTTTTCCCAACTTTAATTGTTGGCAGATTTTAGCAACTAGCACAAGTCAAGCAATCAACCTACACATGCAATTCTAAGAATGTAGTAGTGGAAAGTAAACATTGCATATGAAGGTAAAGGGATGGGTTTGGAGAAGGCAAATGCAATGTAGACACGGACATTTTTGGCGTGGTTTCGGTAGGTGTTGATATCATACGTACACGCTGATGGAGACTTCAACCGACGAAGGGTAACGGTTGCACGATCCACGGAGGGCTCCACCCACGAAGGGTCCATGAAGCAACCTTGTCTATCCCACCATGGCCATCGCCCACGAAGGACTTGCCTCACTCGGGTAGATCTTCATGAAGTAGGCGATCTCCTAGCCCTACAAACTTCTTGGTTCAACTACACAATCTTGTCGGAGCCTCCCAAGCAACACCTAACCAATCTAGGAGACACCACTCTCCAAACGATAATAGATGTTGTGTTGATGATGAACTCCTTGCCCTTGTGCTTCAAATGATAGTATCCCCAACACTCAACTCTCTCGCACAGATTTGGCTATGGTGGAATGATGATTTAAGTGGAAAGCAACTTGGGAAAGCCTAGAGATCAAGATTCTTGTGGTAGGATTCACTACAAAAAAAAAGACACTTCCATGACATTTTTGGCCGAACGAATTTTTTTCCTGTCATGCTTATGAAACTTCTATGACGATAATTGTGGCAAAACCCAGTATCATCATAGATGTGGTGGGCTCCTAATTTTATGACAAAAAATCTTGACAAAAATGGCCTTTTCGTCCTGGGCGGGCCGGAGACGCAGCTGCATGACATTCTTTGGACCGTCCATGACAGAAAAAATCGTAGTAGAAGCGAGGGCGTGGAAAATACCGATGAGTTCCAGGTTACGGTGGGTGGTCAGGGCCAAGCGATGCACATTTCTCTCATACTCGTACGCGCGTGGGTGTGAAGCATTGGACTCTAACTGAACCCGAGCGAGGCGTTCGCCTACTGAACCCGGGCGATTGCACTGCAGGTTACGCGTTACTGAACCTGAGCGATCGATCGATCTGGCTGTTAACTGAACCCGATCGAGCGATTCCTTCACTACTGCTGCTAACTGAAGCAGATCGAACTTGCTGCCTCTTGATGAACAATGAGCGTTGTGGGGGGGTGTTGGATGAACAATTCCTGGTGGGGTTGGATAACCAGGACCCCGTGGTGGTAGAGGCCATTGCCGCGGGATGAACAGGACCCCGATCGAGCCGGTTGGGGGTGGATGAACAGGACCCCGTGGAGGGCTGGTTGAACAGTAGCCTGTGGAGGGCTGGATGAACAGTAGCCCATGGAGGGGTGGTTGAACAGGAACCCGTGGAGCGGGCTGGTTGAACAGTAGCCGGTGGAGGAGTGGTGGAGGCTTGTAACATCCCAAATTTTCAATTTGGAATGTTATACATAGATCAACATTGCATATCATATTTTTGTTGCATTGTTGGCTCGATCCTAGAAATTCTACGCAACTCAAGGACCCACGGAGAGAGTTGGGGATTTCGTTATTTTCTTATTTGAGTTTTCTCAAATTTTGAAAATAGGATCATTTAATTTTATTTATTTTATCTTCAAATATTTCTACTACCAAAATTTCAGAGAGGGAATAAAATGACTTTCCCAAAAAAAGAAATAATGAAGATTTAATAAAAAATAAATAAGATTTATTTTGGAGTATTTCGACTTTTATTTGGATTTAGGAAAAATGTGCGTTTTTCAAAATTTCATTTAGGCCCCAAAAAAATGTTCATCTTGTCTGGCTTGATTTTAGAAGCCGGGAAAAATTTATTTCGGGATTTTTGGAGTCTGTTTAGTATTTCTTTTTATTTTTCTTCTGCGCGGAATTATTTAAAAAAAACACGATCCGCCTGTGGGCCGTGCGCGAGCGGGACTCCGCTCGGGGGCGCGCTATATAAGCCGCCACCCTCGGTGCCCCAGGCCCGTCAGCCGCCCGCGCCCCGCCAGCCCAACCGCCGCCGGCGGCCCACGCCCGCCGAAACCCTAACCCTAAACCGCCGCAGCCGCCAGATCCGCCGCCACCGCCTGCTGTCGCCGGAGCCGCCGCCGGACCCCGCCGCCGACCCCGCCGACCCCGCCGCCGAGGTTCGCCACCGCCTCGTTTTGCATGCCGCCGTTTTTAAAAAAAAAAACCGAGCGGTTTTTCTTCGGGTTTTTTCGGTTTATTTTATTAGATCATTTTTTCGGTTCGGTTAATTAGCGAGTGTTCGCTCGTTCGTTCGTCTTAACGGACGTGTCCGTCAGATTAGTTTAGTTAAAGAACATTCGTTCGTTAACCTGTTCATCGTTTTTCTTTTTCTCGAATTTAATCCGCGATTTTTCTGATCGCGATTCCTGATCTGATTTTCGTTTTAGTATAACTTTTTGCTCGTTTATCGGAATCAGGCGATTCAAGCGCCTGGAGTTTCGTCTCGAAACCCTCTTTCCGAATAATCAACTTAAACAAGTTTTTGCTTCAGTAAAATTTGACTTAGATCCAGATTAGTAAAACAAAGCTGTTTTCTTTCGCTGTTTGACTTTCGTTGCTTTGTTTGATTTGATTCTTTTTGCAAACCGGAGTTCTTAAGTTGAACTTTCAGGTTAGATCTTTTATTAGAGTTTTACCTGTGCATTAGATAAGTACTTATTGTATGCTTGTTTGTTTGTCTGCGATAGAATACCCGGAGTGCGCCGCCTGTTACTTCGAGTCTCTAGGTTTCGCGGATCATCAGCAAGGCAAGTAACACTTTGATCATACCTTTTCTCATACCCAGTTTTTTTATGCATTAGACCAATCCTCAAACATTGCATGACTAGGATCTAATTAAATTGTGGGTTATGGAAAATAGTTGAGGTAGTACCTATTACCTGTTTTATTATCAAACCTTTGGGAGTTACTTCTACGTTTGCTTATTATGCCATGTTATGCTAGTAGACGTGGATTGGGTGAGTGTATCCATGACAGATGTGAGTTTGTTAATTAATGGTTTATTTAAGGTGGCAACTTAAACATACATCTGGGTGGATTGAGGCACCTGGTTTCTATCAGGACTTGCCTGTATTTCTTCGGACCGCCACCCAGGCTCAAAGGGATCATGAGATTTTTCAAACTAGAAACTTACGTGTGCAGCCACAAGCCATTATGGGCTCTGGAATAGTTGATTAAGTCGTGCGAACTCTTACGGGTAGACTAGCAGATGTAGGGGAAAGTAGGTGTACCGGTCTACCCACATGTAAGGTGCTAGCGCTTCCGAAAGACTATGTCTCGGTCATTCGTTTCTCAAACATCATGTAGTGCGAGAAATCCAACGGAGGCGATCGAGTCTTGTGGGGAAAAGTGCGCAAACCTCTGCAGAGTGTATAAACTAATCATGGTTAGCCGTGTCCCCGGTTATGGATGTTTTGAGTATCTAGTACTTGGATATCATGTGAATCTCAGCATGTTACTCTAATTTTATATTGTTGGGTTAATGAGTACTTTTAATTGGGATTGAGAATGCTGTCAACCATTCTCAATGTTTAACAACCACCATGATAGTTAAATAAATTTATTCCTTGCAGTAGGGAAAAATTGGCTTTATGCAAAACTGTAACCATAGAGCTTTCCACCAGCAAAATATGCATGTAGTATAGCTTAATTCATTGTTATTCTTTATGTGTTACATTGCCAGCATATTCCATGTGCTGACCCGTTTTCGGGCTACAACGTTTCATGTTGCAGACTTTTCAGACGACGAGTAAGGTGCTTTTAGGTCATGGTTCTATACTCAGTAATGCCGTTGGAGTTGATGGACTCGCTTATCTTCCAAGTCTTCCGCTGTTATCGTATTTAGATGGCCTTAAGCCATATTTATTTCAATAAGTTCTCTCTTGAGACATTCGATGTAATAAGTGTGTGATTGCTACTCTGTTATAAATCCTCCAAGTATTGTGTGGTGTCAGCATTACTGATCCAGGGATGACACTGAGCACAGAGATCAGACTATTTGAGGTCTGGTCGCTACAAAGGTGGTATCAGAGCACACACTGACTGTAAGACACGGCCACTAAGCTTAAGCCCTAGATCACTACTCTTTCTTCTCATTTCTGACTCCTCATCTTTTCTATTCTTTAGGATGGCGGATCCAAGGATCAAGTTCACACAACCAGATGAAAACTCACCTTTTGGATATCACTTGAAGGAAGCCGCTAGATACCTGAACATAGGAGTACCAAGCTTCACCGGGACCTTCAACGCCACTTTACCCGAAGAGGAGCGCTGGAGGATTCAAGTCTACATTCCAGGAAGGACATTTGCACCAATCACGGAGCCAATAGAGTTTACCTTTGATGCACTAACATGGAGCCTAGGAAAGAGCATGGCAGCTCACATCGCCATGGGACGAATTGGAGAAGTTTACCACAACGATCTCAAGAATACTATCTACCAGAATTGTGGGCTCCGAGATGAGCATTGGGAGATGATCACCACCAGGAAGGACAGATCAATCGCAGCTTATATTCAGGAGTTAAACCAACACATCCGACGCCAGGAGAATCAGATGTGCGTAGATATGGAGGATCTGCAGAAGGCTATGACCAAGATCAAGGAGCTAGAAGAAGAACTCAAGGCTACACGTAAAGACAATATGGAAGAAATCGTCGCCCTAGTAAGACAGAACGGTGACCTTAAGGAGAAGATTGGAGTATTCATGGGAGGTCCAGCACCCAGAGGAGAAGAGGATGAACCTACTTGTCCAGATAATTATATCATCATCGACGACGCCGATTTGGATCCCGACGACAGCGATGATGACTATGTTGATGAAGCTGGAGCAGATATCATGGAATCTTCATCGGAGCAGTTTTTCTAGTTGACCACCATAACAGTAGTAGATTTTTCCACCATTTAATTAGTTTTAGTCCAAGCACTTTTGTAACGATAGTTAGACCGTTGTATGCCCTTGTTTGAATTGATTGGAGTGATATTGTGTGCTTTTGTCTCATGTGCATATGGGTAGTGTTATCTCACTAGACCTCATTCTATTCTTAACTCTCCTCTCCTCTTTACCCTCAGATGCCTCCGAGACGCGACCCCGAATTTGTTTTCCCGCCGAAGATCACTCAGTTGATTCAACATCAGAATACCTTGATTCAAACATTGGTACAAAACCAAGGCAACAACAACAACCCACCACCACCACCACCTGTTGACCATCTGGCACGTTTCTTAAGGCTGAATCAACCGGTGTTTTCCAGTAGCATCGAGCCGATAGTAGCAGATGATTGGCTCCGTAAGATAGGGAGGGAGTTGACCACTGCAGGATGTACAGATGGAGAAAAGGTGAAGTTTGCCGCACATCAGCTTGATGGACCCGCAGCACCATGGTGGGAGAATTTTACAGCCACTTACCCTGTAGACACTGTCACATGGAATCAGTTTCAACAAGCTTTCCGTACTGCCCATGTTTCAGCAGGAGCTATGGCCATGAAGTAGCATGAGTTTCGCAACTTACGCCAAGGAGGACGGACAGTTGGCCAGTATGTGGATGATTTCAGTAAGCTAGCACATTATGCCCCAGATGACGTTGCTATGGATGCAGCTAAGCAGGAGAAGTTTCTAGAAGGACTGAATGATGAGCTGAGCATGCAGTTGATGGTAGCCACTTTCAATAACTACCAGGAGTTAGTAGATCGTGCTCTTATGATTGAAGGAAAGCAGCAGCAGATTGACAATCGTAAGAGGAAGTATGGACAGGGGAAGTACAATTCTGGAGCTCAGCAGAAGCTACGCTTTACCCCGAAGTCAGGAGGACCCTTTCAGCATACTCACGGAGGAGGCTAGTTTCCAAGAGTTGAAGAAACGTTTGGTTACCTCACCAGTATTAATTCTGCCAGATCAGACCAAGGATTATGAAGTGTATTGCGACGCTTCACGTCGAGGACTTGGAGTAGTGCTTATGCAGGAGGGAAGAGTTGTTTCGTATGCTTCACGACAGCTTAAGCCTCATGAGTTGAATTATGCTACTCATGATTTGGAGTTAGCAGCCGTAGTGCACGCACTGAAAACGTGGAGACATTTTCTCATTGGAAATCATTGTGAGGTGTACACGGATCACAAGAGTTTGAAGTACATCTTCACGCAGAAGGAGTTAAATCTCAGGCAGAGGAGATGGTTGGAGCTTATTAAAGATTATGATATGAGATTGCATTATCACCTTGGGAAGGCTAACGTTGTAGCAGACGCATTGAGCCGTAAGAGCCATGTCAATACACTAATGACGGGAGAAATACCCAAGGAGTTAGCCTAGGATCTTCATGAGCTATGTTTGGAAATAGTTCCGAGAGGCTATGTAGCAGCATTGGAGATTTAGTCTACATTGATGGATAAAATCAGAGAAGCTCAAAAGACAGATAAGGAAGTTGCCTCTATAAAGGAGAAAATGAGCGAAGGGAAGGCTAAGGGATTTCATGAGGATGAGTACGATACCCTACGATTTGAAGACCATGTTTATGTGCCCAATGACCCGGAGACCAGGAAGTTGATTCTGCAAGAGGCACATGATTCACCATATTCGATTCACCCCGGAAATACCAAGATGTATTTGGATTTGAAGAAAACTTACTGGTGGACCGGAATGAAGAAGGATATTGCAGAGTATGTAGCAGTTTGCGATGTATGTCAGAGGGTGAAAGCAGAACATCAGAAGCCAGCTGGATTGTTACAGCCATTGCCTATACCCGAATGGACGTGGGAAAAACTAGGCATGGATTTCATCACGGGATTACCCAGGACTCGTTCAGGCTATGACTCGATTTGGGTTGTAGTCGATCGTTTGACGAAGGTAGCTCATTTCATTCCAATAAAGACTACCTACAGCAGTGCCAAATTGGCTAAGATATGCATGACAAGGATTGTATGTTTGCATGGGTTCTGAGGAGTATCGTATCAGATAGAGGAACCCAATTCACCTCAAAGTTCTGGAAATAGTTGCACGAAACATAGGGAACCAGGCTGGAATTTAGCACAGCTTTCCACCCACAAACAGATGGACAGACCGAGAGAGTCAATCAGATTTTGGAGGATATGCTTAGAGCTTGTGTTTTGGATTATGGGTCAAGTTGGGATGACAACTTGCCATATGCGGAGTTTTCTTACAACAACAGTTATCAATCCAGTTTGAAGACGGCCCCTTTCGAAGCCTTGTATGGAAGGAGGTGCAGAACCCCGTTGTTGTGGGATGAGGTTGGAGACCGCCAGTTGTTTGGACCGGATTTGATTAAGGAGTCTGAACAGAAAGTAAAGTTAATTCGCGATAGGCTCAAGGTAGCTCAGTCAAGGCAGAAGAGCTATGCAGATTCAAAACGCAAGGAGACAGAATACAAAGTCGGAGACAGAGTTATCTTCGAGTATCTCCGCTTCGAGGAGTTAAGCGTTTTGGAGTTAAAGGAAAGTTAGCGCCACGTTTTGTGGGACCATACAAAGTTCTGGAATGCATGGGAGAAGTAGCGTACAAGTTGGAATTACCCGAGGGATTGACAGGTGTTCACGATGTGTTCCATGTTTCACAGTTGAAGAAGTGTCACGCGGAGATGGCTGATATACCACTGAGAGATACAGTGCCTCTGGAAGCGATTCAGTTGAAAGATGATTTGACTTATGAAGAGAAACCAATTAAGATTCTGGAATATGCCAGCCGAGTTACCCGCAGTAAGGTTATCAAGTTTTGCAAAGTTCAGTGGAGCCACCACACCGTGGAGGAAGCCACCTGGGAGCGAGAGGAAGATCTGCTCAAGGCCCACCCTCACCTATTTGCTAGCCAACCCGAATCTCGAGGGCGAGATTCATCTTAAGGAGGGTAGGTTTGTAACACCCCAAATTTTGAATTTGGAATGTTATACATAGATCATCATTGCATATCATATTTTTGTGGCTCGATCCTAGAAATTCTACGCAACTCAAGGACCCACGGAGAGAGTTGGGGATTTCGTTATTTTCTTATTTGAGTTTTCTCAAATTTTGAAAATAGGATCATTTGATTTTATTTATTTTATCTTCAAATATTTCTACTACCAAAATTTCAGAGAGGGATAAAATGACTTTCCCAAAATAAAGAAATAATGAAGATTTAATAAAAAAATCAAATAAGATTTATTTTGGAGTTTTTCGCCTTTTATTTGGATTTAGGAAAAATGCGCGTTTTCAAAATTTCCTTTAGGCCCCAAATAAATGTTCATCTTGTCCGTCTTGATTTTAGAAGCCGGGGAAATTTTATTTTGGGATTTTTGGAGTCTGTTTAGTATTTCTTTTTAATTTTCTTCTGAGCGGAATTATTTCAAAAAAAACGCGAACCGCCTCTGGGCCGTGCCCGAGCCGGACTCCGCTCGGGGGCGCGCTATATAAGCCGCCACCCCCGGCGCCCCAGGCCCGTCAGCCGCCCGCGCCCCGCCATCCCAACCGCCGCCGCCGGCCCACGCCCGCCGAAACCCTAACCCTAAACCGTCGTCGCCGCCGCCGCCAGATCCGCCGCCGCCGCCTGCCATCGCCGGAGCTGCCCCTGGACCCCGCCGCCGCCGACCCCGCCGACCCCGCCGCCGAGGTTCGCCGCCGCCTCGTTTTGCGTGCCGCCGTTTTTAAAAAAAACCGAGCGGTTTTTCTTCGGTTTTTTTCAGTTTATTTTATTAGATCGGTTTTTCTCGGTTCGGTTAATTAGCGAGCGTTCGCTCATTCGTTCGTCTTAACGAACGTGTTCGTCACATTAGTTTAGTTAACGAACGTTCGTTCGTTAACCTGTTCGTCGTTTTTCTTTTTCTCGGATTTAATCCGCGATTTTTCTGATCGCGATTCCTGATCCGATTTTCGTTTTAGTATAACTATTCGCTCGTTTATCGGAATCAGGCGATTCAAGCGCCTGGAGTTTCGTCTCGAAACCCTCTTTCCGAATAGTCAACTTAAACAAGTTTTTGCTTCTGTAAAATTTGACTTAGATCCAGATTAGTAAAACGAAGCTGTTTTCTTTCGCCGTTTGACTTTCGTTGCTTTCTTTGATTTGATTCTTTTTGCAAACCGGAGTTCTTAAGTTGAACTTTCAGGTTAGATCTTTTGTTTGAGTTTTACCTGTGCATTAGATGAGTACTTATTGTATGCTTGTTTGTTTGTCTGTGATAGAATACCCGGAGTGCGCCGCCTGTTACTTCGAGTCTCTAGGTTTCGCGGATCATCAACAAGGCAAGTAACACTTTGATCATACCTTTTCTCATACCCAGTTTTTTTATGCATTAGATCAATCCTCAAACATTGCATGATTAGGATCTAATTAAATTGTGGGTTATGGGAAATAGTTGAGGTAGTACCTATTGCCTGTTTTATTATCAAACCTTTGGGAGTTACTTCTACGTTTGCTTATTATGCCATGCTATGCTAGTAGACGTGGATTGGGTGAGTGTATCCATGACAGATGTGAGTTTGTTAATTAATGGTTTATTTAAGGTGGCAACTTAAACACACATCTGGGTGGACTGAGGCACCTGGTTTCTATCAGGACTTGCCTGTATTTCTTCGGACCGCCACCCAGGCTCAAAGGGATCATGAGATTTTTCAAACTAGAAACTTACGTGTGCAGCCACAAGCCATTATGGGCTCTGGCGTAGTTGATTAAGTTGTGCGAACTCTTACGGGTAGACTAGCAGATGTAGGGGAAAGTAGGTGTACCGGTCTACCCACATGTAAGGTGCTAGCGCTTCCGAAAGACTATGTCTCGGTCATCCGTTTCTCAAACATCATGTAGTGCGAGAAATCCAATGGAGGCGATCGAGTCTTGTGGGAAAAGTGCGCAAACCTCTGCAGAGTGTATAGACTAATCATGGTTAGCCGTGTCCCCGATTATGGACGTTTTGAGTATCTAGTACTTGGATATCATGTGAATCTCAACATGTTACTCTAATTTAATATTGTTGGGTTAATGAGTACTTTTAATTGGGATTGAGAATGCTGTCAACCATTCTCAATGTTTAACAACCACCATGATAGTTAAATAAATTTATTCCTTTGAAGTATGGAAAAATTGGCTTTATGCAAAACTCTAACCATATAGCTTTCCACCAGCCAAATATGCATGTAGTATAGCTTAATTAATTGTTATTCTCTATGTGTTACATTGCCAGCATATTCCATGTGCTGACCCGTTTTTGGGCTGCAATGTTTCATGTTGCAGACTTTTCAGACAACGAGTAAGGTGCTTTTAGGTCGTGGTTCTATACTCAGTGATGCCGTTGGAGTTGACGGACTCGCTTATCTTCCAAGTCTTCCATTGTTATCGTATTTAGATGGCCTTAAGCCATATTTATTTCAATAAGTTCTCTCTTGAGACATTCGATGTAATAAGTGTGTGATTGCTACTCTGTTATAAATCCTCCAAGTACTGTGTGGTGTCAGCATTACTGATCCAGGGATGACACTGAGCACAGAGATCAGACTGTTTGAGGTCTGGTCGCTACAAGGCTGGATGAACAGGAGCCCGTGGATGAACAGTAGCTGGTCGAGGCAGGAGGGAGATGTCGTGGATGAACAGTCGCAGGTGGAGGCTGGAGGAGGTCTACTATGGATGCACAGTAGCCCATGGATGCAGTAGATGGTGGATGAACAGTATCCCCGTGGAGTCCCATTTTGTGGTACGTCACACCCCTCTCGATGAACAGGACCCCCGTTTCGACCATAGGCGCTCCAACACAAGTCCGTTTCCTTCATTTTGCGGTACGCCACACCCCTCCCGATCAACAGCACCCTTTTTTGACCTTAGGAGTTCGAACACAAGCTCGTTTCCTCCGTTTTGCGGTACGCCAGACCCTTACAGACGAACAGGACCCCCTTTCGACCATATGCAGTCGAACACAAGGCCATTTTCCTCCATTTTGCAGTACGCCAGACCCCATTCCGGCTGTTCCATCCAAGCCAGTTGGCTCCCATTGAACACGACCCATTCTGACCTAGTTTGTTGCCTCCCGATGAACAGGACGCGCTCCAATCCAGTCACTTGGCTCCCGGTGAAAACGACATTGTTTCCTCCTTTCCGACCCAGCCGGTTAGCTGAAGATGAACAGCTCTGGTCGTCCGTATGCGCGAGTACACGTTTCGGGACCCCACTCGTATGTACGTACGTGGCCGTATTTTTGGTGTGTGGTTATATGTACGTCTACTCGGTTTAGACGGGACAGCCTGTACTGCTACGTGGGGAGCTCTACTATGACATGTGCTGCTACGTACTCGGCCACATTTCATCGTTGCAGAGCGACTGATCAATCAGTATGTACGTACACGTTTGCGACAAGACAGACAACGGTATGTACGCTTTGACTGGGTGGGTCCCAACTGTCAGGGAGGATAAGGACGCACTTCCTTGCGTGCGAAAATATAGCTGCTGGGTCCTAGCTGTCAGGGGGGAATCATTTTTTTTTGCCCGTAATAAGGACGCACTTCCTTGCGTGCGAACATGTAGCTGGTGGGTCCCAGCTGTCAGGGGGAGAAAACATTATTTTTTTGGATAAAAAGTATGTAGTTGCATGCATGCGTCCATGGGCGTGGTGTGTCCCCACTGTCAGCCTCTCACGTATAGTCATCTTTCGATGACTCTCGTTTGTTGACCACGTTGACCACACCGTGTCGAGCGCACCCAGGCCGGTGGAATATGGCGAGGCCCCAGACTGGAATGACCCGGAGATGGGGAAGACGCGGCAGTGGAGTCGCAGATGGAGAGGAGTGGGAAACTTGACTGGTTCGGGTGCGCGGCAGCACTACCGCCCACAGAAGACAGGAGCAAGAACAAAGGTTGAAGAAGCAGCATGGCTGTTGGATTAACATACAATGGTCCAGCTGCTAGAATCATTTGTTGATTAAGTTTACAAAGCCCTGCGTACACGTCAGCTTAGTAGGCCCACAAGTTAGCCACCAAATATACCGGGTCCCAGCTGTCATCAGGAGGAATAGTTTTTTCGCATAACAAGGAAGCACTTCCTTCCGTGCGAAGATACAGCCAGTGGGTCCCAACTGTCAGGGGGGAACATTTCTTTTCAGCTTAATAAGGAGGAACTTTCCTTGCGTGCGACCGTGGACCTCGTGGTTCCTAGCCGTCAGGCACTCCACATACAGTCCTCTTCTGACGACTCTTGTTTGTTGATCACACCGCACCGAGCGCAGCGCGGCGGTGGATGACGAGGAGGCCCCGTACGGGAACGACCCGGAGATGGGAAGGCGCGGCAGTGGAGTCGTAGATTGAGAGGAGTACAACGGTTATAACTGGTTCTGGTGTGACGTGGGGCTGCAGTCGGTGGAGAATAACAGGAGATGTGGAGGGATATCCTGTCCGGCGGTGGGGCAGCGCTTCGTAGTGATGCATGCTAAGCAGAGCCGCTAGCCGCCGGAGGCCAGAGTAGGCGGTCCCGAGGACGCTGGAGGAAGAAGACGAGCGATTGAAGGTGCATGCCGGCCGTTGGATATAAATCCAATGGCTGTGGATGTCATAATCATTTGCTGTCCAAGTTGACAATGCCTTGCGTAGGCTTCGACCTATTGGCCCACATGTCAGCCTGCAAAAATGTGGCATATATTTAGCCCATGTTTTCTAGAATTTACAGTCCATTTGCTGGGCTGGGTGAACAAATAATTTTGCATCAATATGGCCCATTTAATATTTTCTAAGAAATCCCAGCCCATTTGCACTTTCTTGAAAATACTATATATATATATATATATATATATATATATATATATATATATATATATATATATATATATAAAATATGTATATATATACAGCCGGTCTATTCTGCTAATATTAGCAGAATAACTATTCTGATAACACTTCCGCACTGCACGCTCAACGCAAGTGCATGTCATTTTTTGAATCAAGTGTGCTGCACAACTCAAGCGAGTGAACTTCGTGTCGAAAAAAACTGCATGCGTTGTTTTTTGGTATTGTTTTCGCTCTAGTTTTTTAACCTTTATCGAAACGAAGCGTATGATATTCCGTTGGAAAGCTAGGGATTAGGCGCAACTTCTTCATGTTGAAAACTTTTCGAGATTCCTCGCGGTTTAAGAGCAGTTTCCAAAACGGTGCGGCGGATGATGAGTGGTAGCGAGCATATTTTCGTGATTTTTTCTAAACCGCTCATCGGAATAAAGCAAAAGATACGCCGTTGGAAAGATATCATCGAGGCGCATCTTTTTCATATCTATTATTTTTTCTAATTCGTTATGGTTTAAGAGCAGTTTCAAATTTACTAAATCCCGGAATTGCGTTTTTTTGATTTTTTTTATTTCAATTTTTGATATTGTTTTAGCTCCAGTTTTTGAACCGTTTGTCGAAACGAGGCGTATGAGACGCCGTTGGAAAACTACGAATAAGGCGCAACTTTCGTATGTTGGAATATTTTTTAGATTCCTTACGGTTTTTAGTTAATTTTGAAAATCGTGCGGCTGACGACGGGAGGCAGCGGCCGTTTTTCGTGAAACTTTTGCAAACCGCTGGTCGAAATGATTCGAATTATACACTGTTGGAAAGATATCGACGAGGCGCAACTTTTTTATGTAGAACACTCTCTCTAATTCTTTACGGTTTAAGAGGAATTTTGAATTTACCAAAATGCGGACACTTTGTTTTTCGCGACACCCAAATCGACGTGGGTACTTCATCCGACTGAAAACCATACTGCATCGGACGAAAAAGCGCACTGCATCAGACGGGTAAGATAACTACATGGTTTCTTTTATTCAAACGTAATTTTTTTGAAGGACGAGAAAATAGAGTGCACTTCACATCCGGTGTAAATGAACCACAACACTATCAAGAAGTGAATCGCATTACTTTTTTTTGCTTCCATAACAATTTTTTTGCACTTACGGGATGAACATCATCATACGGCTGACCACACTGCTTCAGAATGAAAACTGCACTGCATCGGACGGGCAAGCGAGCTGCATGATTTCTTTTGTCGGACGTAATTTTTCTCAAAGGAGTTTTTGTTGTCTTTTTTTCAACATTTTTTATGAACAAGACTAGACGGCAGAGACAAGGGCAAGTGAACCCCGGCATATATCAAAGTGAACCGCATTACTTTCTTTTGTTTCGCTATTTTTTCACACTTCCATAAAGTGCGCAAGTGAAAAGTGTCACTCTCAAAAATGAACCACATCGAGGACCAAATGCACTGCAAGTGTGTGATGATAGTCGACTGATTTTTTGAGACACACAAACAATTTGCACTTCACACATAAGGGTACTGAGCTGCTACACAAATCGCACACACTGCATTGGCAAAATCTGAAACAAAAATAGCTCCAAAATGAAATTATATCCCTGGAGAAGTGCGCATTGAATAGAGGAGTTGGTGCAAATTGAATAAAATTGCACATTTGAACCCCACTGCAACTGGATGCACACACACCGAAGTGCACCGAATGGTCGAAAAAAAATTAACCACGGCAACAAATTCCACAACTGCGAACTGCATGTGCTGCACTCCGAGCTGCACACACACCCATGATGTGAACCTTGTCTCGAATCCAAGATAGATGTCGCCTCGGAGGAGAGGAGCTCTGGACTGCACACTCGTGACCCAACACGGCACACACAAATCAGATAACACAAAAAAAACAGGAAAATAACATGTATTTAGAATTTAGGGGCTAGCGGACTGAACGCTACTAGCTGCCGAAACACATGCATGCCGCCAACGAGCTGCAATTGTTGTTTTTGCGAACCACATGGCTCGCACGCGATCAACCAAATGGGAACTGCATGCTGGAGATGCATGTGTCAATGCACACATAGAGCTCCCGTACTGCATGCCACGATTTTGCCCAACTGTGAGGTGCACAGAGCTGCATGGCGTTGCCGTCCGCACTGCATGCCGCAGACACCGGGGACCTCGTCGGGAGATGAGGAATGCGAGGTCAGCAGAAATTTTGGGTGTTTGTGCAAAAAATTCAGACTATTTTCTAGTTATACAACAGTTTACTATATGGTAGAATTGTAGTTGTTCAGTAAAAAGGTTCACTACCCCAACTGGGGGATTTCTATCCGTTTTGTCTTTCTTTTTCCAACTGAAAGTTGTACCAAATGTGAACTGAAGCTGTTGTGGAGCAAATTAAGAATAATTGCCTACCTTTTTGCCACTGCTACCTTGCCACCTACATTAATGCTACTACTACTACTACTTATCGTGTTGCTAAAAGTTGTGTTCTGGACAATTTGTGGGAAAGTGTGGAGGCACAAATTGCTCCGCGGCTGAGGAAGGCGCACCCCCGTGCTTGCCATGGCTGAAGATGGCCTCAAACTACGGGGCCCAAAGCAGCCAGCCTTTGTTCGCATGTGCGTCTCCTTCCTGCTTCACCTACGTATGCGCCACCACCCGCCGCGCTCAATGCTCCCTACTCCCATAGCCGTCCTCAGTTCAACCCCATGGCATCGAGATGGTCGAGTTAGTTGCGAGCAGCAGTCCGCCGTACCTAGAAACTAGATTTTTATCTGCAAAAATCAGTTCACCGTACATAGAACAATCAGTTCGATCCATCTCCTGATTCTGAAAATATGAGTTGTGTTTACTGCAAAAACTGATGCTCTATAGTTCACCATGTATATATGTCATCAGCTCAAAAAAGACGTATAGAAATAGTTCAATTGTATGTGTTAAAACCCAGTTTGGTTTTATACTATATGTCATATTTTTACAAAATACAATAAAAGATTTTGCTAATGTGGCTGTAAGCTCTAACCATATGGCAAGTATAGCTGAAAGTTTTCGACTCATGAACTGATAGCTGAAAGAAACGATATGTGTATTGTTGATAATCTCAAACATGTTTTACTCAACTTTAGAAAACATGTAATATTGTTGTGCTGCTTTGCAATGTCTTCAGTAGTCCTACTTCTCCACGGCGACAAGGATGACATCGCCATGCATGCACGCTGCAACCTATCCCCTGTCGCAGCCCCACCACTCGTTGCTGATGCACTCCAACCCGAGGACCTCCACGATGGAGGTCGCCTCACAGCCTAGCGACGAGGTAACTCATCTTCCTTGTGCATCTTTCGCCCACTATGCGCCCTGCTGCCCTCGACCTCCTTCCTCACAGGCATGCTACCCCAACTTTTATTTTGATTTTCAGTTCAACTTGTGTGTTCTTCTCAGTGCATTATGCTTTAAATGTGCAGAGTCCTGAGGCAAAATGATACATTTTAGTTTGCTTTGCCGCAAGGGCATTGCTGAAACTTAACTTCTGTCTAAACCTATAACCATCCATTTCGAAAAATAGATGCTTTCGAAAATAGATGCTAGTTTACTTTGCATAGAGCTTGCATCTTATGTTTGTGTAGTTTGAACTTAAGCTGGTATCCCTCTCGTACTTCAATTTTTCAGTATTGGTCTAGTCAGTATGGTGAAGATGAAGCTCCTTTTTGAACTTCTCCGGTTAATATACATGCACTTGGTCATCTTTTTTACATGTACTAACATCATCTCATTCGGAGCTGTTCGTGTGCTTGTAACACAAATCAGTTCAAATCTCAAGAGAAGTAAGCTCAAATAAAAAAATACAAAAGTTCGAAGCCGCGATGTTTGCATATGTTTTGTTGAATTGAGTTCCTTCCTAAAAAAGCACTAAATATGTTTGCGTATGCTTGCACATCTTTTCAGTACAAACTTTTTAAAAAGTTTCTTTCTGAACTTCTCAAAATTAATATACATGAACTTGATTATCTTTTTAACATGTATTGATATCAGCTTCGTTGGATTTTTGTGCAACTTGAACTGATCGAGTAACACAATCAGTTCAAATCTTGAGAGAACATAACTTCAAGTTCACTAGTATTTATAAATGTTGGTTGCAACACTAGCATTTACAAATTTCTTATAATCTCCACAGGTCGGAGGCCGTACATATTTCTTATTCCTATTGCTATAAGTTCAAGCGATCAAATGCTATAAGTTCGCATGTTATTCTCCAATTAGTTCAAGTGATCATTGTTTTATTTTATTGTGTATATGTCTAAGAGTAGACTTTGTGACCTGAACTTTCTACTTACTGCTTAGAGAACGCCCCTTTTGTGGCATGAACTTTCTTCTTATTGCTTAGAGAAGGTCCCTTGGAAAAGATGACTACCTTTCGAAGTTGGATTATCCTCAAACAGTTTATATTTTGATGTGGAATAGGAAAATAGGTTTGCTTTGGAGTGTGTTTTACAATTAGAACCTTTCAGACTTCATATTCTTTGAGTATGCAAAAAAACAAAGGAGAAAAGCTGGCTACCTGCGTATAGTTTTTATAATTTCCATGGAAAACTAATATTCATTCCCCTATTTGGTGGATGTTTTGATATATTTCCTTCGCGAATTGCAGTTGTCGAATGGTGTTACACAATATTACTATTCTAGCATCATTGTTTATATTGTATTTTTTTAGCATTCTTGCAACCCTATTAACAACATCTTTTTGTGCAGTGTTTGTCAGTTTTTTATTTATGGACATCTTGGGCTTGCTGGGTGCAGAATCAAAATTTGTCGGTTTTTTTTATGGACATCTTGGGCTTGCTGGGTGCAGAATCAAAGAAGGCCAGTGAGAGGTACTAGTAGAAGAGGAAGAAGTAATGTGAAAATGAGATAAATGTGAGAAGACCAAGTACAAAAGCGTGAGAGGGATTCAGATTTTTTTTCAGATTCTTGCTGTACACATATATTTGGTATATAGATGCACTGTAATGTATCTAGAAAGTATGAATGGTTAATACCTCAATGGTGCACGATGCATCTTTGGCAGTTTTTATGCATTTTTAGTCATTGTGCAGCAATTTAATGGTTCCAGGAAGTTTGTATGTACTTTTACATTGGCTCATCAAGGTTGTGTGCGTACCATACAGAAATCTGGAGCAATTTGGCAAAAAGTATTTACATCCATTCAAACTCGAGGATACGACAAGTTCATAGATTTTTCTTTTACAAAAGTTTGTGGTTGACAATTAGTTCAAATGATCATTGTTTTCTTCATTGAAGAAAATAAAAATAAGTACAAAATATTTATTACAAAAATCATGAATATTGTTCAAGTCGCAAACAAAAGGAAGTACATATCTTCATTGCAAAAAATGTTCGAGTTTGAACGAAACAAAAAGAAAACATCCATTAGTTCAACTAGTGAAACCATGCAAATTCGGAGCTGATGGTGTCGTCAGTTTGAACGAGAAAATAAACCTAAAATTGTAATCGCAAAAAAGGTTCAGTTATATAAGTCCATGTCTCGACGGGAGGCCGTTCAAAACATCTGGAGATATAAGTCCACTGTTTTATTTTGCAAGTTAAAAAAATGACATCCCATCTGTGTAAACATGCTCAGTACAAACACATACAGAGATCATTTCAACTACTCTGTTTTCGAACGAAAAAAACAGAATGCTCAGTACAAACACAAAACTGTGCTCAGTACTAGTACTCTGTTTTGAAAAAAATATCATTTTGAAAAAATATCATCCAGTACAATGATATAAACCATGCAAGTTTGACGACTATGATACCATAAAACATTGGAAAATTACGAGGAAAAGCCATGCCAAAAAATGAGAGTAAAGTCTAGTCTGCGAAAGCACGCTCAGTACAAAATCATACGGACATTAGTTCAAGTACTTCTTCCGGAACCATTCAAAATTACTCTTTCAAAAATACCTCCTCAGTACAAAAACACACAGAGATCAGTATGAGTATTCTATTTTTTCTGACAGAAAAACAACACAAAGGGTCTCATCGTATTTCAAATTACTCTTTACCGGTTCTGAATTTGAGGAGACGTTCAACATGACCAAGTTTCACATTTTGGATAGTTTTACGTAGACGTTGAACTAAAATCTTTGGCCTCTTTGAAAGTTTCACATTTGACGATTCTTTGTGAAGTTTCGTTGCCCACCTACCGCGAAAGTTTCGCAAAATACGAGTTGTCATTTTATAGCTCGTATCATGCTCGGTCTTATGTCAAATACAGTAGTAAGTAACTACCGTTAGCCCCGGATGAAATACTACTAAAGTAGCTCCACCAGCAACAACATAGTGCAGGATAATTAATTAGTGATGGAATCTCCTCAGCTCACAGTACACAAATACCTAATACGAAGTTTTGCAGTCAAACCAGATACGAAGAGGCGGCATATTTGTTCGCATTTTGAATCCCCATCAGAAAATCAAGAGTATCACTCTGAAAATTGTCACCGGGACATGTTCATTATGTTGATAGCTTATCAAATACAGTGCTTCATATACGCCCACTCCATCAGAAGCCATGCTTCAGTGCTTGAGCAACCACCTGTCATGCTTGGTGGAGTGATTTTCAAGAAAAACGTCTTCTGTAACCTCAAGAAAATTGCTTTCAGGAAAATGAATATTACAAATCTGTGGCATCCAGCATAGAACAAAGACAGGAGAGGGCCGTTTTTCAAGTGAGGAAAGATGGCGCAGAAACGACTAACAACAATGAAGCATCCAGCTTCACGCCTTCTTGAGACCTGCCTTTTTCCTTTCAACGACACGGGTGTCTCTCGTCAGCAAGCCTTCTGACCTTAGAGGGACTCTGTTAGCGGGATTGATCTTCAGCAGCGCACGCAACACGCCGAGGCAGATCGCCTGGGCCCGGCCAGAACGGAGCTCCGCCGTCCACCCGGCTAGGGGATCGGAGTCGGGAATCGGGGCCGGCCACACCACTTGATTAGGAGAGTCGGGGAGGAGGAGGAGGAGGGGGACGAGGGATGATCTTCAGCAGCGCATGCAACACGCCGAGGCAGATCGCCTGGGTCCGGCCAGAATGGAGCTCCGCCGGCCACTCGGCCACGGGCTCGGAGTCGGGAATCGGGGCCGGCCGCGCTACTAGCTTAGGAGAGGCGAGGAGGAGGGGGAGGGGGCGCACGAGCAAGAAGTCATTGGAGCAGCAATCGGGGATCTTGGGCGCGTCGCCGTCCTGGATCTTGTGAGCGCCGCCAACACCAGCAGCAGCGCCGCCGTTATTGCTCGCGCGCCCCGGCGTCCATCGCCGCGCCTAGGGTGGGGCCTGGGTTGCCAGGAGGGAGGTGGGTGGGTGGAGGGATCGACCGTGAGTAGCTTGGTCGACGGCGGAAGTGGCCGGCGGAACGGGGCTCTAATCCTCTTATTTACTCTTTACGATCAGTGCAACGAAATAAAAGCATCAGTACAACTGCTCGACTTCATCAGTTCAAAAAGGGTAACAGAATAATATTCTGTTACGCGTAACAGAATAGCCTAGATGTATATATATATATATATATATATATATATATATATATATATATAGAGAGAGAGAGAGAGAGAGTTAGGTTAGAAGGAGCAATTAATATCAAAAAATAAACCGGAGCGACACAATTTTTATATATAAAATTAACAAATTAGCGAGTTATTGCTCAAAACAAAAATGAGCGCGTTATTATTACATTGGTCCTTAAAATCTTTGCAAGCTTTTGTATGCAATCATCAGGATTTTCCTTGCCTATGAGTCAAAAACAATCAGGATTTTTCTTGCCAAATTCTGTTAAACATTTACTTTTATAAGTTAATAAGACGTGGGATATTTTTATAATGTATATATAAGTCTCTATTAAATATACAATAATAGTAATAATATAAATATATATAATGTGGTTAGAAGGGAAAACATTAATTGGACACATTATTATTATTCTTATATATAGATAAATAGAACAGAGATCTACGTTTTATAAAAAAATACATTGGGCTGTCGATCTTTAAGAAAAAGTAAAACCTACGCTGGGAGGCCCATAGGCCGGTACGTACATGATGAACCTTAAAAAATAAGTTCAAACCACTGTCTTGGTATGTTGTGGGCTACGCATGTTAAAAAACAAAACCTAGACCTAGCTGATACTTGTTTTTCCTCTGAAAAAAAGATACCGGCTAGATCCCCGATAGCCCTTTCCTGCAACAACAACAAAAAATGAAAGATCCTCGATACCCTGAAAAAAAAGCTCCCCGACGACAGTCGTCGTTGGAAATTTATTTCGTTTATTGACTAAGGTTGACAAACCCGTGGGGCCCAACGTCAGTATAAAATTAGGAGGAAGCTTTTTTCCAATGGGGCAGTTGCTTGCGTACGGCTTGGACCTGGTGGGTCCCCACTGTCATTCTCTCGGCGTACAGTCCTCTCCGGATTACTCTCATTTGTTGAGCATGTTGACAACGACATATGGCGGCGCCACGACGAGTGCACACGGACAGGAAATAACTGGAGCCGGGGAAGACGCCTTCATTCTTTCAAACATACCGCACTAGCCCAGTGGCTGCAGCCCTCTCAACCAAAAGTTGTATTGCCCGAGTTTGATTCCAACTGTTGCAGTTGAAAAATATCTAACACTTGCCAAAATTTCGACCCTAGTTTACCCAGTTTTTTGCACACTCAACATTGTCTTGCCATTTTGAAAATAACATATCTCTTTGACTTTACATCGTACGAAGATGTGCTATACATGAATGTTGATCAGCATGATGTTAACTTGTTGTTACTTCCCACTTTTACCATGAATAAAATTTCCAACATTCTGTTATCCATGTTTGAAAAGTGCCTGTTGATTTAAATGCTCTGCCTCTAAAACATGCAGTTTCTTATCTAAAAATCACTTGGACAATCAGCCATCACCAGTGTTGGATTCGATGTCGCGCTTCTTCAATCCCCCGGCAGGCGCGAGTGGGAAATAAACATTCGTCCCGTGCTGTTGGTTGGGGAATGGAGCAAACTAGACTAAAGGGGGGGGGGCGACGGTGCGACTGAAGAAGCACATCAGACGCGATTGTTTTTTCAGTAGATGGCTCTCGATGGCGGTTTTTTTTTGACTTTCCTCTGCACCATACAACTTGTATTTTTAGCCTCCCAGTCTGTGGTCGACCAACAACCCATTTGCTGGGTGGGCCAACCTACAGAAAGCAGCACTCGATTCTTCATCAAGCCCCAAAACAACGCAGTACTAGGTTTGTTTTGAGGCCGAAAACATTACGGCAGGGATTGATTGGGGGAGGGGGGAAGACAGGGCAAAAAGATTAAAAAGAGCTGATGCGTCGTTGCTACCCTAACAAGCAGGTGCAATTCTTCTCGGGGAGAAGGTGTGCCATTGACACCCACACATCACAAATCCCACAGTAGACATACTAACAAGTTCACACACAAGTACAATAGAAAAGGTAAACGTATCAAACTCAGGTTCAGAGGACATGTTCATATTCATAGCCAACATTCACAACCAAGAACTCAAAAGATTCATATATACACAAGTTCAACATGTCTATGCATCCAAATGATTGATAGATCACAAGACAATATTCATAGATAATTCACAAAAAGATTCAGATATACACATGTTCAGTATGTTTATGCATCCAAATGATTGAGATCACAACAAATATCATCCATGGACAAACTTTAATTACCTAGGGTACAGACTCGTAAATGGTATTCAGTCGGAGGTACTTCTTGCTAAAATTAATGCGTGTACGAGTAAACTTTCGAGTACATAAGAGGCAGCACAGATAATCTAAACTTTGCTTTTAGGTTTATCCTCGAGATAGTGGCCTCGATGCCGAGGGAGGTTTGAGCAACTTGGTGTAACACCCTCAGTGTCATGCTATAGTGACCTCACCCTAATGGTGCCTTGTCATCATGTTTAACTAAGCCAAATTGCCACTTGATAAAAATCAAAGCCATTTTAAAATTTAAAATAACACCAAATAAAATATTTCTTCAAACTGCAAAACTGAAATGTTCGAGATGTTGGAAGTATTGACTAAGTAATTTTCTTGTAAAAACCAACATATTTTGAATTTTTAAAATGCCCTTAACCTATTTAAAATAGGGCTAGCAGCATTAAATATACGCACATAAATTCAAAACTAAATTTAAACAGCTCCTTTTGGCCCCAAAATTTTTGTGCCAGCCTAGAACGTAGCCAAGTATTTTTTATGGTAAATATCACATCTCAAAAAAATTAAATGGTGTCCAAATTAATTGCAAAGCAATAGCTTTTTAAATTACAGATAGATTAAAGAGTAAAGCACACACTGTGCACCTAAAGCCTAGTGCTACAGTGTGAAGCCCAACACTTAACTATACCAGGCCCAGCCCACCTGGCCGGCCTTTTCTTCCACCTCCCGACAAGGCAGGAGGCAGAGGCACCATGGCCGCCCACGGGCGAGATGCCTCACGTGGCGTGCATCCCGCGGTCCTGGTGCTAGATTAAGATCACCCCGAACCCCAGGGACAACGCTAGCCCTCTCTGTTCTTCCTCCCTGCGCCGCTTTCTTCCCCGCAAGGCACTGCCGAGCCGCCGTCACTGCATCCTTGTCGATCCCGCGGTCACTGCCCTCCCCGTGCCATGAGAAGATCTCCAGGAGCCTCCCCATCCTCGTCTCCTTCGTCTACGAGCGTTGAAACAAGCCGGGCCGCGCCGTACACTCGGCATGGAGCACAACTTCGTTGCGTACATCGCCGACATCCGGTATCGTTTGCCGCGGCTCCGGTCCACCTCCGGCCTCCCCGACCGCACCTCTGAGCTCGCGGTGAGCTCCTCCCTCCGACCCTCCTTTTTCCCGTTCCATTTGGACGCCGTAGGCCGCCTTTACCATTGTGCCCGATCTCGCGTGTACGCGTACGTATGTGCGTGTGTGCTCTGCGCTGCTGCTATACCTTGCACTGCTGCTGCTTTCGGCTGTTGCTTCGTTGCTACTCTGGTTGCTGGCCGCTGCGTGCTGCTGCTCCTAGGCACCGCCGCTGCTGTTCTATCTGCTGTTGCCGCTTCTGTAGCTGCTGCTCACGCGCCGCTCGCCACGCCTGCTGCTGCCACCGCTCGCCCACACAAGCCCGCGTGCCTGTTCCTGGCCCTGGTGCTGCGTTATGCTGCATGCGCCGCTGCTTTGCTACTGCTGCTACTTGCTCCTGCTGCTTGCCGCTACTGCTTTGCTCTGCTTACTACTAGTTGCTGCTGCCATTTGCTGCTACCGCTCTTGGCCATGGGCGCCAAGGCCCTGTACATGGCCGTGTGTGTGGCCGGCTGGGTTGTGTCCAGTAATTACTGGCCCAAAAATGCTAGACATACAAAGACTTGCACGCTTTTACACGCTTCTTCCATCTAACAACCAATTACAAACCTCTCCCTCCTGATTTTTAAGGGGGTGGGCCGCCCCGCTCACCTATTGACCAATCAAAATTAACCATCCTGTAAAAGCATGTAAATCGTTTGTACATGTGCATTGCCGGTAATGGCCGGCCCTTGTTGAATTAGGCTAGGTAGTATTAGTTTAGTACTAATTTAGCCCATTAGCAAATGGCAAGTGAACCCCAGGCTAGTTAATCTAATTAACAAGATTAGTTTCTTTGCTGCCTATGGCATGTGGGCCACCGCCTCCCCTTTTGGCTAGTCAAGTTGACTTGGTCAATTCGGATTAAACTAATTATAATAATTCATCCCCAGTGTCATGCTACAGTCACCTTACCCTAATGGTGCCATGTCATCATGTTTAACTAAGCCAAATTTCCACTTGATAAAAATCAAAGCCATTTTCAAATTTATAATAACGCCAAATAAAATATTTCTTCAAACCAAAAACTAAAATGTTCGAGATGTTGCAAGTATTCACTAAGTAATTGTCTTGTAGAAACCAGCATCTTTTGAATTTTTAAAATGGCCTTAACCTATTTAAAATAGGGCTAGCAGCATTAAATATACGCACATAAATTCAAAACTAAATTTGGACAACTCTTTTGGCCCCAAACTTTTTGTGCCAGCCTAGACCGTAGCCAAGTATTTTTGTGGTAATATCGCATCTAACAAAAATTAAATGGTGTCCAAATTAATTGCAAAGCAATAGCTTTTTAAATTACAGATAGATTAAAGAGTAAAGCACACACTGTGCACCTAAAGCCTAGTGCTACAGTGTGAAGCCCAACACTTAACTGTACCAGGCCCAGCCCACCTGGCCGGCCTTTTCTTCCACCTCCCAACAAGGCGGGAGGCAGAGGCGCCATGGCCGCCCATGGGCGAGATGGCTCACGTGGCATGCATCCCGCGGTCTTGGTGCTAGGTTAAGATCACCCCGAACCCCAGGGACAACCCTAGCCCTCTCTGTTCTTCCTCCCTGCGCCGCTTTCTTCCTCGCAAGGCACTGCTCAGCCGTCATCACTGCATCCTCGTCGATCTCGCGGCCACTGCCCTCTCCGCGCCATGCGAAGATCTCCAGGAGCCTCCCCATCCTCGTCTCATTCGTCTACGACCGTTGAACCAAGCCGGGCCGCGCCATACACTCAGCATGGAGCACAACTTTGTTGCGTACATCGCCGGCATCCGGCATCGTTTGTCGCGGCTCCGGTCCACCTCCGGCCTCCCCGACCGCACCTCTGAGCTCGCGGTGAGCTCCTCCCTCGGACCCCCCCTTTTTCCCGTTCGATTTGGACGCCGTAGGCCGCCTTTACCATCGTGCCTGATCTTGCGTGTACGCGTACGTAAGTGTGTGTGTGCTCTGCGTTGCTGATATGCCTTGCACTGCTGCTGCTTTGGGATGTTGCTTCATTGCTACTCTGGTTGTTGGCCGCTGCGTGCTGCTGCTCCTAGGCGCTGCCGCTGCTGTTCTATCTGTTGTTGCCGCTTCTGTCGCTGCTGCTCGTGTGCAGCTCGCCACGCCTGCTGCTGCCGCCGCTCGCCACACAAGCCCGCATGCCTGCTCCTGGCCTTGCTGCTGCGTTAAGAGCATCTCTAGCCACACCCCCAACACGAGCATCTCCAGTCAGGGTCCAACCCGACGCGCACTGCTCAGTCGCTGACGTCAAGAAGGCTTCGTCTGATACCACGGCATTGAGTGCCCATAACTATTCCCGCGTAGTTGGTTAGTGCGTATAGGCCAGTGGCCAGACTCAGATCAAATACCAAGATCTCGTTAAGCGTGTTGTTATGAAGTAACCGCGGACGCCGACCAGGACTAGGCCCACCTGTCTCCTAGGTGGTCACAACCTGCCCTGTCGCTCCGTCTCAAAGTAGCCCTCGGGGGCCGTCGGGAACCCAGGTCCACCACTACCTGGATGGAACCACCTGTCCTTTCAGCCCCCATATCCGAATCACTTGCAGGTACTGAGCGGACCCGACTTTAGTCACCACTTGTATAGTATGTATGTATGCATGTATAAACCCGTGATCACCTCCCGAGTGATCACGGCCTGATGGTATAGCATGACAGACTGACAAGAATGTAGGGCCACTGATGATAAACTAGCTACCTATACTAAGCATGTAGGATTGCAGGTAAGGGTATCAATAGTTGTAGCAACAATGACAGGGTATGCAGCAGAATAAGATTAACCGAAAGCAGTAACATGCTACACTACTCGAATACAAGCAGTAAAGAGAAGGAATAGGCGATATCGGGTGATCAAGGGGGGGGGGGGAGGGGCTTGCCTGGTTGCTCTGGCAAGGAGGGGTCGTCGTCGATGTAGTCAATCACGGGGGTAACGACAACGGTCTCGGGGTCTACCGGAAAGAAGTAACATAGGGGGAACACAATAACTAACAGAGCAATAAAAGCATCACAAAGCATAGCATGGCAACACTCGGTGCTAGGGGTGGCCTAACGCAGGGCTACTCGTTATAGACGGAGTGGGAATGTCAGGACCCCGACTCAATGCCACATCGATCTAGCATGTAACACCTCATATCACTTTGCGGCCTCACGCACGGTATTCCCACGGGTGTCGCCTTACCTTTGCCCGGGACCGTTTGCGCCTTTTGGCACACGTATATGATAGTGTCGCTAGCATCCATATGATAAGGAGCCCGGTCTAACATGGCTAGTCGTAAACCCAAAGTGGCACAAACTTACAAGGACAGGCATCCATGACCCAGCATCGAACGTGTCAGTCATCAACGAGTGGATCCAGGCTGTAGCACTGGGCTAGCAGGACTCCGGTGAACCGGGCTGTAGCGGGCTAACAGGACTCCGGTATTCATCGCGTGACATTTCCCCGAAGGGACAGACACATGAACGAAGAAGGACACATGCCGGCCAGCCTAAGTGTTCCGGAGCAGTAGCAAGCTACCATGGCTCAGTGGAAGCACTAGGAGACATTTCCCGGTAAGAGAGGCTACTAAGGATAAACAACTAGATAGTCAGATCCCACACATACCAAGCATTTCAATAACATACACACAATATGCTCGATATGTGCAAATACAACATGGCATCACAACATGACTCTACAACTCAAGTATTTTATTCAATAGGCTCCGAGGAGCGAGATATTACAAACATGGGTCTCATGACCCAACATTCAGAGCACACAAATCAAAGCACAAGCGGAAGCTTAACATGTTTGAGTACAGACAGCTATAAATGAAAAGGCTGAGAAGCCTGACTATCTACTAGATCCTGCCGAGGGCACAAGATCGTAGCTGAGGTAACGAGCTAAACAACGAAGTCCAAGCGGAACTACTAGCGAGACTGAAGTCTCTCTGCAAAAACATAAAATAGGCAAACGTGAGTACAAATGTACCCAGCAAGACTTACATCAGAACTAACTACATATGCATCATTATCAACAAAGGGGATGGTGGGGTTTAACTGCAGCAAGCCAGCTTTGACTCGGTGGCTATCCTAAACTACGACTGCAAGTAACTCTTTGAGGTGGCGCACACGAGTCCACATATTCACCATATCAATACACCACTATGGATCCGCTCCCGTCTTCCTACGACAACGCCATCCATAGCACTCACGCTTATCTTGCGCATTTTAGAGTATCCACTTTCAGTTATCTATGAACTGTACAGGCGAGGGAGTCGGCCACGACCTGACTAACCACACAAGTCTCTCATCCAGGTTTATCGCCTATTCGGATTCCATCCGCAAGGAGATCCGGCCCGGGTGTCGCTCACGGCCCCAAACGATGTGTGCAGGGTTCCCAAGTCCACCATCCGGGTGCCACTTGGTACACCGGGCCACTGTGCCTAGTCTGTCCCAAGCCCACCTGTACCGGGTGCCACTTGGTAGACTACTAACACTACCTACAAACACCAGAAACTAGTTGCAACTCCTGGACAGAGATCAGGTTGATTAATAAGTCGAGAGGGGCACTTAAGCATTCCAATGCGTGGTAGTAACTGTTCATGGATCACAAACACAGAACTCAGTTCCTGAGGACGGCTGCAATGAGCCAACCCACCATGTACTCCTACATGGCCTCTCACCGCTACCTTTACCAAATCGTGTTTACACACTTAGCTCTCACACAGTAGGACATGTTCACCACATTCCAATTCATCCCCGATGAATCAGACCTGACTCAACTCTAAGCAGTAGCAGGCATGACAACAAGCATGAAGAGTAGGCACATCAGGGCTCAAACAACTCCTACTCATGCTAGTGGGTTTCATCTATTTACTGTGGCAATGACAGGTCATGCAGAGGAAAGGGGTTCAACTACCGCAGCAAGTAACAGTTGTATCGTTGTTGTCCTAATGCAGTAAAAGAGAGCAGGAGCGAGAGAGTGGGATTGTATCGGAATGAACAAGGGGGTTTTGCTTGACTGGCACTTCTGAAGATAGCATTGGGTCTTCATCAGTGTCAACGATCTCATCGTCGAAACCATGCCTATCGAGAGGGGACAATTACCGGCAACGGAGAAGGAAGCACAATCAATGCAATGCACAATATGATGCATGATCATGACATGTCAAAATGAGTGTGCTGGGCTAATGCAACTAAAACCAGATGGTTTTGAGTCATTTTGAACCAATGGTTCAACCCCAAACTCATCTTATGAATTTAAATAGTGCTTATCATGTTTTGCACTAAACAGCAAGGTTAAGTTGTTTAAACATGCATGAAAATGGTACAGATGGATAGATTGGATTTTTCTGATCATTTTTCATATATAACTTATCTCATTCTGAGTTACGGTTGAATTTATATGAATTTTAGAAGTTTTGAGTAATTTCTGAGATAAATAAATCATTTCTGATTTATTTTAAACTCCAGAAACATTTACTGCGTCAGCACTACGTCATGCTGACATCAGCAGGTCAACACGGTCATCCATGGTCAAACCTGACGTGTGGGACCCATATGTCAGCTGCACAGCGGCTAAACCAATTAACTAAACCTAAACTAAAACTGCCCGGGTTTAATTAGCATGCGGGGCCCTCTATCAGTCATACGGGACGGTGATTAGTGGCTAACTAAGCCAGCCACGTCAGCACATCCTAGAAGATGCCGTCGGCGACCTTCCGATGCGGCGGGGACACGCCGGAATCGCGCTGTGGCATCGGCTGGACGTGCCGAGGGCATGTGAGAGGAGCTCCTGCTCGCCCGCAACCAGAGGAGGCGGAGTTGGACGCGGGGGTCGGGGGGGTGCGTGGCGTCTCCAGCCAGCCCCCAGCGTCGGCGGAAGCAAGAGGTGGATCGGGCGCGTGCCAGCGCGTGGCGGCCACGCGCCTCTCGTCCTTCTGGCGAGAGGTTGGTGGTGACTGGCACGGCCAGTGGGCCGGGCCAGCTTTGCCTGGTTGGGCTGCAGGTAAGGCCAGGTAAGCCTTTTCCTTTTCCTGTTTTTCTTTTTCTATTTTGTTTTCTTTGTACTGATTTAGTTTAGGAACTAAATCATTTTAGATAATTCTGAAAATTATTTTGGAGGTTAACTGAATTATTTCAGGGCTCCACAAATAACTTCAGAATATTTGGACCATTTAAAATATATATAGCATTTAAACGGCTCCAATTCAAATACTTTTGTGATAATTCAAAAATCCAAAGATGACCTAGAAATATATTCATCATTTTTGGGAGAGGTTTTCACCTTAACCAGAAATCATGAACTTTTCTTAGGGACATTTTGGGTTTATTGGAAAAGATTTTAATCAAGCCTAGATGGATTGATTTAGTGCTAGGGTTTGAACAATCCCCATTTCAAGTTTAAAGGAAATTTAGACATGATGCAACAACCAAGCTAGTCCAAGTGCATAGCAAGGCTAGGGATGTGACAGGGAATATATCCGGGAATATTTTCCCAGCTCGAGTGATTTATCGATATATTGATTTAGGTGAAAATTTTCAACGTTTGCTATGTTAGAGGTGTTTGATGTATTCGTATTCGTTATATTTTTCTAAGCAACTTTCATATATAATTTATTTTCATCTGAGTTACAGATTATTTTATCTGATTTTCTATAGTTTTAAGAATATTTAAAATTATTATAATTAGTTTAATCCGAATTGACCAAGTCAACTTGACTAGTCAAAAGGGGAGGTGGTGGCCCACATGCCATAGGCAGCAAAGAAACTAATCTTGTTAATTAGATTAACTAGCCTGGGTCCACTTGCCATTTGCTAATGGGCTAAATTAGTACTCCCTCCGTCCCAAAGTAAGTGACTCATGTTTGTACTAACTTTATACTAAAGCTAATACAAAGTTGAGTCACTTATTTTGAGACGAAGGGAGTACTAAACTAATACTACCTAGCCTAATTTAAACAAGGGCCGGCCATTACTGGACACAACCCAGCCGGCCACACACACGGCCATGTACAAGGCCTTGGCGCCCATGGCCAAGAGCGGTAGCAGCAAATGGCAGCAGCAACTAGTAGTAAGCAGTAGCAGCAAGCAGCAGGAGAAAGTAGCAGCAGTAGCAAAGCAGCGACGCATGCAGCGTAAGAGCATCTCCAGTCGTTGGCCCTCCATGGGACGCGTAAAATCGCCGATTTGGGGCGAGCCGACGCTAAAAATCGGCGTGGGGCGAGTGGGTTCCCAGCCACTGACCCCAGGGCCGCCCCCAGACGCCGTTTATGTTTTAAAAAAAGGGCATTCGGCAAAGTTCGGCAAATTGGACAAATTATTCGGCTAAAGTTCGCACTACAAGAAATACGTCAACTTGTGACCATCACTATTGGTCACTAAATGGTCATTGTTTTCCATTTGCCACTTTTTTGTGATCAAAAACAGATAGTCAAAAGCTGGCCGTCGTAAACTGAAATTGACGACCTTCTTCAGGATAAGGTCGTGGAAGGTAACGACCAAAACAAAAGGTCGTTGAACCAACAACCTTTTGTTTTGGTCACTTGTTGTCTGCCCAGGCCACGTCGGATCCGACGTGGCAATCTGACGTGGCAAAATTGCGACCAATTGAAAAGGTCGTTGATAAGATTCAGCCCGGTCCAATTCGATGCTTTACATGGGTCGAGCCCAACAATTCAGCCTTTTCTTTAAATTTTTTGTATTAATTTTATTCAGCCACATGGGCCAGGCCTAACATTTCAGCCTTTCTATTTCCAAGGTCGTGATCCTTTTTTAGACCATTTCTTTTTTGGGTCGTATCTATTTCTCAATTGGGCCTCGGCCTTTTACAGTCCATTTCCTTAATTTTTAGATTTTTTTCCTGTGAATATTATTTGGAAAATGGCCTTTTTAGATGCTAAATACTATTAGGTCCCACTTGTCAAGTTCTAATTAAAGACAGCCTAGGTTTCAATTTCCACACAATTATTTCAGTGAGAACAGCAAAGATTCAAACACACAAGTCCAAGATCAATCTTTCTTGGTCAAAGCATCCACAGAGATGATTCCCAAATCGAGAACGTACTAGGTTTCTTGGAAATTCCCAAATCAATAACGCACTGGATTTCTTGCAATACTTGATTATACATCCACTCAGAGGGTGGGTTCCTATAGAAATCCATGTAGTTGGAGGCGTCTAGAGAGCTGGAGGTCGAGGCGCCGCCGCAAGTACGGTCGCTGCCGATCTAGTTGTCCGAGGAGGAGGTCGACGATGATGACGACGCTCCCATGGTGCTGCTCGACGGTCCCAAGAGGAAGGAAGCGACGGCGGGGTTCTTGTACCTGTTTGTGGGCTTGTCGTCGTCATCAGATTCCTAGGCGGAGGACGAGGCGGAGCCCTCGTTGGCGACGACCAAGGTCCCCGGGGGCTGACCGGACGGGCGAGTGTTGAGAGGGGAGGCAGGCGCGGAGTAGCGGTCGTCGGATTCTTGAAGAGTCCTGGAGGGCTCAGCCTCAGCTCCGCCGCAATTGGGATCGTCGGCGTCGGGAGAGCCGCCGGAGCCCTGGCGGTGGCAGATCTGGGCGCCGCCTGAGCAGCTTGGGAAGGGGAGAGGGTGGGGGCGGCAGCGATGCGCCGATGGGAGAGAGCCCGGGGTTGGAGAAGAGGAGGCCGGTGGCGGGGGGGTTGGGGGAGAGGAGTTGGTCGGCGGCGAGGCTGGGGCTTGGGTTGGGGAATCGGGAGAGGAGGAGTGATGCGGAGCATCCTGCGGTCATCCCCATGGACCTACCATCGTCTCACCAAACACCAAGAGGACCCATGACAAGAGCACGAGCTAGAGCTCTCGAGACTGAGGTGACTTCCCTCCTTAGTGATTTCTCATATGATCCTCTCAAGACATGGCTACTACCTAAGTCCGAAATGTTGTGCATGATTAGGTACCAAGAGGACCCTCCGGAGGATGCACATGAACATGGACAAGCTCCCAAGTCCACGGACGAAGAGAACCAACGGAAGAAGACGAAGGCAGCTTCTGGGCCCCGGACATCCGGCCATGGCCCCGGACATCCGGCCCCTGGAGATGTCTCCCACAGCACAGGATCTGCAGCCAAAGCTACAGGGCCCGAACATCCGGCCCGTCACCCCGGAAATCCGGCCTACAGCCCGGACATCCGGACAAGCTGTCGAGGGAGTACAGAAGCCTGCCCCGACATCCCGGACATCCGGCCACAACCCCGGACATACGGCCCCTCGCGAACGCCCGGACATACCGCCTCCCCTGTCTGTGAACAGTGTAAGGGCCATGGCCCGTGTGCTCCTTCGCCCCCCTAGACTATATATACTCCTCCTCCGTCCTGTTTCTAGGGTTAGCGTTGATTTAGCTCATTTGTGAGATAGATCCTCGCTCATCCATCCGGATCTACTCCTCGTGAGGGACCGACACCTCTTCGGAGAAGATCCACCTGGATTCAAGACCTCCATCCGGAGAAGACCATCTTCAAGACCTCCTCACGGAGAAGAACCGGTTACCCTTTGTATCGTCTATTGTTGGATTTGGATCTTGTACCTCCCTTGTGTTTCTATGATCTAGCACATGTGTGACTTTGTTCTTGTTGGTTGAGTGATTTCTCGTGTTTTCCTCTCGTTCCCCTCCTCGTGTTCTTCGTGTTCCTCGTAGGGATCCGCTCCAAACGTGAAAGATTGGCCTCTAGGGTTCTACCCTACATCATCTTGGTATCATGAGCCACGTTGATCACGTTTTTCGAGCCCCTACCCCATGTTTTCTAGCTTGATTTTGTTGTTTTCTTCCTAAATCCGAAAATCCCCACCGAAAATAGCCCCAATTTTTTTTGTGATTTGTTGGTGTGATGAAGTTTTGTTGGATTTGATCCACAGATCTGCTTTGCCACGTGTGTTTCTAGCTTTCCCCCATCTTCTCCGCAATTTTCATCCACTAAATCATCCAAATTTTGCCTCGGAGTTGCCGTTTTTCCCGTGGAGTTCATCTCGTTCGGCCATGATCCAGGCGCCCGGACATCCGGCCGTGTCCCCCGGACATCCGGTGTCCCGGACATCCAGCCCCTGGCCCGGACATCCGGCCGCTGACTGCAGCAACTCCATCCACCACCTCGTTTTTCGCCTACTTTTCGCCCAATTTTGCCGCGGTGCCCACGCATACTTTCGCATACCACCACCACTTTCCGCAAGCACCACCATCGCTTACTGTTTCCACCTATGACGATTTTGACACGTTTTGGTCTTTGAGGTTTTGGGTTGTGGTTACCGTGTCCTATTGTGTTTCGGCTATATAGGTATGGTTCGACATCATCACCACCGCTCATCTTCGCAAAGGACTCATCATCGCCAAGGATGGTAACCTCGACGACATCTTTGTCATCCCATGCCATTGCATTGATAACCATATAGCCTTACTTTTGCATTGCTTACCCATCGAGACTAGCCTTTGAGTATTGCAGGCAACGTGACTTGTGCACATTAGTGATCATACTCCATAGCATACATACCGTATCATAGTGGTGCATATCTTGGCATCATCTTTTGTGTCACAAAGTGTTCATTGCATACACAATTGCTAGATTGGTTCGTGAAGTTTTGCACGAGAAAAGCGCTCAAAAATGAAAGAGTCAACCAAGCTTTTAAGCAAAGAGGGAACGATAAGCAAAGAGCTTATAAGCAAGAACCATAGCATCATACTACATTAAGATTGTCATATCCGATCATCTTGGATCATATCACCGAAATACCATACATATAGCATACTTGGGATAGAGGTCGTTGCATTTTGCCTAGTAGGTTGTGCACAAGTTACGTATCCGCCTATTGTGCAATCGTGCTAGCGTCTCTCTAGTATTGTGCAACAAGAGCATTTTCGTGGACTCCACATTTTGGCTCATTTTTGGTTTGCACAATCCCACTTATCTATTTGCATGTGTGTTTCCGTGTACCTCTACTTGCTTGGTCTACTTGTTGCATTTGCAAATTTGTGAATCTTTTCCAACATTATTGAAGCTCACTTACAATTGCATCAAATTTTGTGCCACCATCCTAACCAAGCTCCACCATAAGCTTTTACTTGTGTAGGTGTGAGAACCGACAAGAATTGGTACCAACTGTGCTATTTCATTGTCCGCATTTGAGTGTTCTTGATCCACCTTCAACATCGATCAAGGTACATTTGGTATAAGTTCTTCTCCTTCTCCCACTCACATTTTGCTTGGAATGATGGATAGGCCAAGTTCTTCTACCAACCCACTCTTCATCGAGCACGACGACAACATGTCATCATTCATCACCAAGAGCCGCCTCTTTGGTGCACAACGAGCGTTGCATCAAGAGCAACAAGCGATGACCGACCGCATCGACAACCTCGCCACCGACTTGCGACTCTCTGAGCAACGTACAAGGGCCTACTTCGACAACAAGCTCGATGCTCACAAGCAAGAGAACGATGCAAGAATGGACAAGATCCGTGCCTTGTTGGTGAACCACCCTCCTTCAACTTCTTCATACTCAAGACGGAGCCACTCAAGTCGACACTCCGATGACACCTTCTCCAGCTCAAGTACACCGACGTCAAACACTCTTCGTCGAGCCGCGCGCCAAGACCGTCATGCATCACGCAATCCTCTACACGGCAATCATCCGCAAGAGCAAGTCGACGAGCAAGTCCTTCGTCATCAACCACACCAAGATCCTTTTGCACGAGCTCAAGACCGACAACGTCAACGTCGCCAAGAGGAAGAACGAGCGCATCTACATCAAGAGGAACAAGACGCTGAGGCTCAATGTCTTCAACAACAGCAACGTGAAGCACAAGCTCTTGAGGCGCGACGTTCCCTTCAAGAATCAAGTCGAGCCATTGCCAAGCGCAACCGCGATAGGTGAAACCAAGAGGAAGCACTTCGAGAAGAAATCCAAGAGCGGAACTACCAACCAAGAGTGCAACATCAAGTTCCCCAACCTCCTCCTCAAGCTCGACAAGCTCCTCCACAACCTCAAGTTCAACAAGAGCAAGTTGATCATGGTCATCCCCCACGCCAAGAGCAACATGAGGTTGATTATCCTCCATGTCAAGGGCCTCATCATCACCCTCGACAACAACACAATGAAGAGCAACGCTACGGCAAGCTAAAGTTCACCATGCCCAAGTTCAATGGAAGCAATGATCCCGAAGAGTACCTCTCATGGGCATTGAAGGTCGACAAAATCTTTTGTTTGCACAACTATGAGGAAGAGAAGAAGATCGCTATGGCATCCCTTGAGTTCCAAGACTATGTGCTCATATGGTGGGAACAAGTCCTTGAGCGCTGAGAAGCAAGAGGTGAACCACCAATCACCACGTGGGCTCAAATGAAAGATGTCATGCGAGCACGTTTCGTGCCCACCTACTACAACCGCGATCTCTTCAAGAAGCTACAACTCCTCAAGAAAGGAACAATGAATGTTGAAGAATACTACAAGGAAATGGAGATAGCCATGATACGAGCCAATGTCACGGAAGATGATGAGCAAACTATGGCACGCTTCTTGAATGGACTCAATCATCCCATCAAGAAGATTGCCGACTTCCAACCCTACTCCAACCTCATTGAGCTCGTCCATCAAGCTACCAAAGCGGAACGTCAAGTGCAAGATGACTTCAAGTACGCCAAGTACTCATCCAAGACCTACGGCTTCTCCAACACCCAAGCTTCAATGACTCCTCCAACTTCTACCTCAACCAAGCCATCTACAAGCAACGACAACAAGTCAAGTTACAAGAAAACTTTGACCACCTCAAGTCGTCCTCCTCCTACTAAAAGCAACTTCAAGCCGCACGCTTCATCATCTACTCCAACCGATGAGACCGTCAAGACAAGCTCCTTCAAGTGTTTCACTTGTGGCGGCCGAGGCCACAAGTCCTTCCAATGCACAAACAAGCACACCATGATCCTCAACGATGATGGAACCTATGACTCCATGAGTGAAGAGGAGATGGAAGCCCTTGAGCAAGTGGCCATGCACCGCCGCGTGAACGAGGATGAAGATGATCAAGTCTTTTGTGATGAGGATTCGAGCCCCGCTCTCGTTGTCTCCAAAGTCTTGACTCTTCAACATCAACAAGAAGAAGACCAAAGATGCCACATCTTCCACACCAAGGCCGGCACCAATGGAAGGTCCATCAAGGTCATCATCGATGGAGGTAGTTGTCACAACTTGGTGATATGTCTCCAACGTATCTATAATTTTTTATTGTTCCATGCTATTATATTACCCCTTTTGGATGTTTATGGGCTTTATTTTACACATTTATATCATTTTTGGGACTAACCTACTAACCGGAGGCCCAGCCCATATTGTTGTTTTATTGCCTGTTTCAATATTTCGAAGAAAAGGAATATCAAACGGAGTCCAAATGGAAGGAAACCTTTGGCATCATCATTTTTTTGAAGATTATCATCCTGGAGACTTGGAGTCCAAGCCAGAAGGTCCTCGAGGAGCCTAGGAGATAGGAGGCGCGCCCCCCTACAGGGCACGGCCCCCTGTCTCGTGGACCCCTCGAGCACCCCCCGACCGACTTCTTTCGCCTATATATACCTACGTACCCTAAAACCATCAAAAATCAAGATAGATCAGGAGTTCCGCCGCCGCAAGCCTCTGTAACCACCAAAAACCTCTCGGGAGCCCGTTCCGGCACCCTGCCGGAGGGGGAATCCATCACCGGTGGCCATCTTCATCATCCCAGCGCTCTCCATGACGAGGAGGGAGTAGTTCACCCTCGGGGCTGAGGGTATGTACCAGTAGCTATGTGTTTGATCTCTCTCTCTCTCTCTCTCTTGTGTTCTCTCTCGTGTTCCCTCTATGGCACGATCTTGATGTATCCTGAGCTTTGCTGTTGTAGTTGGATCTTATGATGTTTCTCCCCCACTACTCTCTTGTGATAAATTGAGTTTCCCCTTTTGAAGTTATCTTATCGGATTGAGTCTTTTATGAGAACACTTGATGTATGTCTTGCCGTGTTTATCTGTGGTGACAATGGGATTTCACGTGCCTCTTGATGTATGTTTTGGTGACCAACTTGCGGGTTCCACCCATGAACCTATGCACAGGGGTTGGCACACGTTCTTGACTCTCCGGTAGAAACTTTGGGGCACTCTTTGAAGTACTTTGTGTTGGTTGGATGAATCTGAGATTGTGTGATGCATATCGTATAATCATGCCCATGGATACTTGAGGTGACATTGGAGTATCTAGGTGACATTAGGGTTTTGGTTGATTTGTATCTTAAGGTGTTATTCTAGTACGAACTCCTTTATAGATTGATCCGAAAGAATAACTTTGAGGTGGTTTCGTACCCTACCATAATCTCTATGTTTGTTCTCCGCTATTAGTGGCTTTGGAGTGACTCTTGGTTGCATGTTGAGGGCTTGTTATATGATCTATCTATGTTATTATTGTTGAGAGAACTTGCACTAGTGAAAGTATGAACCCTAGGCCTTGTTTCCTATCATTGCAATACCGTTTACGCTCACTTTTATCATTAGTTACCTTGCTGTTTTTATTATTTCAGATTACAAAAACCTATATCTACTATCCATATTGCACTTGTATCACCATCTCTTCGCCGAACTAGTGCATCTATACAATTTACCATTGTATTAGGTGTGTTGGGGACACAAGAGACTCTTTGTTATTTGGTTGCAGGGTTGTTTGAGAGAGACCATCTTTATCCTACGCCTCCTACGGATTGATAAACCTTAGGTCATCCACTCGAGGGAAATTTGCTACTGTCCTACAAACCTGTGCACTTGCAGGCCCAACAACGTCTACAAGAAGAAGGTTGTGTGGTAGACATCACTTGGCAAGTGAAGGACTATGCTCCAAGCTACAGTTGGTCAAGATGAAGCACCCGCATCCATACAAGGTCAAATGGCTAAGCGATTCCGGCACTATACGAGTTGAGCATACGGTCCAAGTCTCCTTCAAAATTGGCGCATGTGAGGACACTTTGGAGTGTGATGTCGTCCCGATGTCCATTTGCCACCTCCTTCTTGGTCGACCATGGCAATTTGACCGCGGCGTCATCCACAATGGGCGTACAAATCACTATAGCTTCAAGATGAAAGGGAAGGAGTATGTCCTACGACCTATGTCTCCTAGTCAAGTGATAGCCGACAAGCAAGCCACCCATCATGGAGAGAAGAGTGAGAAAGTGATCCACCAAAAAGAGAGTGAGAGCCATAAGCCAAAACCGAGTGCCTCCACGATGAGCGACAAGAAAAACTTCGTCCTATTTGCTACCAAAAGTGAGATGAGAGAAGTGTGTGAGAACCCATCGAGTGTTATGCACTTTGTCCTTGTGTGCAAGGATGGGGAACCAAAACCTAACACCTCTCACGATCTACCTTTAGTGTTCTCTTCTCTTTTGCAGGAATTCCAAGATGTTTTCCCCGATGAGCTACCTCCGGGACTACCTCCACTACGAGGCATTGAGCACCGAATCGATCTCATCCCCGGAGCACCTCTACCAAACAAAGCTCCATACCGCGTCAACCCCGAAGAAACTAAGGAGATCCAACGGCAAGTACAACAACTAATCAACAACGGACATGTACATGAAAGCTTAAGCCCTTGTGCCGTTTCTCTTATACTTGTGCCTAAGCAAGATGGTAGTTTTTGCATGTGCTCGGATTGTAGATTCATCAATGCTATTACCATTCATTATAGGCATCCCATTCCTCGCTTAGATGATATGCTTGATGAACTTAGCGGTGCCACCATTTTCTCAAAAATTGATCTTAAAAGTGGCTATTATCAAATCCGCATACAAGAAGGTGATGAATGGAAAACCGATTTCAAAACCAAATTTGGCTTGTACGAGTGGTTGGTTATGCCTATGGGTTTATCGGAAGCTCCCAGTACTTTCATGCGTCTTATGCATTTTGTGCTTCGCCCTTACATTGGAGTGTTTGTTGTGGTTTACTTTGATGACATTCTTGTTTTTAGCAAATCAATGAAAGAGCATCTAAATCATGTTAGGGCTGTTTTGCAAACCCTTCGCAAGGAACGTCTCTATGCCAACATGAAAAAGTGCACATTTGGTGTTGACAAGCTTGTTTTCTTGGGTTTCGTTATTTCTTCCAAGGGTGTCCATGTTGATGAATCTAAAATTGAAGCAACTGAAACTTGGCCCTAACCCACACATTTGCAACAAGTGCGTAGCTTTCTTGGCCTTGCGGGTTTTTATCATTGCTTTGTGAAAGACTTTAGCACCATCGTCGCACCTTTGCATGCTTTGAGTAAGAAAAATGCTCCTTTTGTTTGGGGACCCTTGCAATCTACCGCTTTTGATGAGCTCAAATCTTTGCTTACTCATGCTCTGATTCTCGCTTTGCCCAACTTTGACAAAACTTTTGAGGTTCATTGTGATGCAAGTGGTACCGGAATTGGCAGAGTTTTGATGCAAGAGAAACGAGCCATTGCATATTTTAGTGAAAAACTCTCCGGTGCTCAACTTAACTATCCCATTTATGACAAAGAATTGTATGCTTTAGTGCGTGTGCTACATGTTTGGGAACACTATCTTAGACCTCATGAGTTTGTCATACATACCGATCATGAAATGCTCAAGTACTTGAAAGGTCAAACTAAGTTGAACAAGCGTCATGCCAAATGGAGTGAATCCATAGTCTTTTCCCTATGTCATCAAGTACATCAAGGGTAAGTAAAACGTAGTGGCGGATGCCCTTTCCTGCATATGCACGCTTGTCACTAAACTTGAGTTGAATGTTGTTGGCTTTGAGCACATCAAAAGACTTGTATGCAAGTGATCCTACCTTTGCTACACCTTATGCTAAGTGTTTGACGCATACATCTTGGGAACGATATTACATCAAGGATGATTATCTTATGAGAGCTAACAAACTTTGCATTCCCGAGTCTTCTCTTCGTTTGCTCCTTTTGCAAGAGGATCATGGAGGCGAACTCATGGAACACTTTGGACGTGATAAGACATTCACCACGCTCTCCAAGAACTACTTTTGGCCCAAGATGTCCCGCGATGTCTCATGCTTCACCAACCGATGCTTTACATGCCGCAAAGCTAAGTCAAAAGCTCAATCCCATGGTCTTTACATGCCTCTTCCTATTCCTTATCAACCTTGGGAAGACATTAGCATGGATTTTGTACTTGGTTTGCTTAGAACTTAAAATGGAAAGGATTCTGTGTTTGTTGTTGTGGACCGATTTTCTAAGATGGCACATTTCATTACGTGCAACAAGATAGACGATGCTTCACATGTTGCCAGTCTCTTTTGTAGGGAAATATTGCGACTCCATGGAGTACCAAAGACAATCGTCTTGGACCGCGACGTCAAGTTCTTGAGTTACTTTTGGAAGACGCTATGCGCCAAGCTCGGTATCAAACTCTTGTTCTCGTCGGCATACCATCCTCAAACCGACGGCCAAACGGAGGTGACAAACCATACACTCTCCACTCTACTTTGTGTGTTGATCAAGAGGAACATCAAGGAGTGGGAGGAGTGTCTACCCATCGCCAAGTACGCCTACAACCGTGCAAGACATTCGACTACCGGCAAGTCCCCCTTCGAGGTCGACTACGGCTTCAACCCGTTGTCCCCATTGGACATCCTGCCTCTTCCTCTACAAGAGCACACCATCCTCGATGCGAGTGCATGAGCAAGCTACCTCAATAATATGCATGAAGATACAAGGCGCACCATTGAGCGCCAAGTACAACGACTCGCGACCAAGCTCAACGTCAGCAAGCACCCCATGATATTCAACATTGGAGATCTTGTGTGGCTACACCTTCGCAAGGACTGCTTCCCTAACGAACGCAAGCCCAAACTTCTACCTCGAGCCGATGGACCCTTCAAGGTGCTAGCACGCTACAACAACAACAACGCTTACAAGATCGATCTCCCATGCGACAAGTACAACATGAGCGACATCGTCAATGTCAACAATCTCTCTCCGTACCATGGTGATGAGGATTTCAATCCAAGGTCGGATCTTTCCCAAGGGAGGGGAGATGATGCGGAGTATCCTACAGTCATCCCCATGGACCTACCATCGTCTCACCAAGCACCAAGAGGACCCATGACAAGAGCACGAGCTAGAGCTCTCGAGACCGAGGTGACTTCTCTCCTTAATGATTTCTCATATGATCCTCTCGAGACATGGCTACTACCTAAGTCTGGAATGTTGTGCATGATTAGGTACCAAGAGGACCCTCCCAAGGATGCACGTGAAGATGGACAAGCTCCCAAGTCCACGGACGAAGAGAACCAACGGAAGAAGACGAAGGCAGCTTCCAGGACCCGGACATCCGACCCCTGGATATCTCTCCCACAGCCCAGGATCTGCAGCCAAAGCTACAGGGCCCGGACATCCGGCCCGTCACCCCAGAAATCCGGCCTATAGCCCGGACATCCGGACAAGCTGTCCAGGGAGTACAGAAGCCTGCCCCGACATCCCGGACATCCGGCCCCTCGCGAACGCCCGGACATCCGGCCCGACGCCCGGACATCCGGCCTCCCTTGTCTGCGAACAGTGTAAGGGCCGTGACCCGTGTACCCCTTCGCCCCCTAGACTATAAATACTCCTCCTCCGTCCTCTTTATAGGGTTAGCGTTGATTTAGCTCATTTGTGAGATAGAGCCTCGCTCATACATCCAGATCTACTCCTCGTGAGGGACCAACACCTCTTTGGAAAAGATCCACCTGGATTCAAGACCTCCATCCGGAGAAGACCATCTTCAAGACCTCCTCATGGAGAAGAACCGGTTACCCTTTGTATCATCTCTTGTTGGATTTGGATCTTGTACCTCCCTCGTGTTTCGATGATCTAGCACATGTGTGACTTTGTTCTTGTTGGTTGAGTGATTTCTTGTGTTTTCCTCTCGTTCCCCTCCTCGTGTTCTTCGTCTTCCTCGTAGGGATCCGCTCCAAACGAGAAAGATCGGCCTCTAGGGTTCTACCCTACATCAAGGAGGAGGAAGTTTGGCGGGGTGGGGGCGGGATGGTGAGCGCTGCAACTGGGATGGGGAAGGAGGGGCGGCGATGGAGGGACATCGTCGTTAATCTGGATTTTGGATCGGGGAGAGAGGGAGAGAGAGGCGGCGGCAGGTGTGTTCATGGGGAGAGGGGGAGAGAGAGGCGGCCCGGGGTTACTAGGGTTTTGGTTGGGCTGCTGAGACCAAGTGAGAGATGTTGGATTCACCAAGTGTGAACGGTTCAGATCGGCTAAGGGGGGTGATCCATTAGAAGAGTTCTGATTGGTTTGAAAAGTCTGTGATTTAAAATAGTTTCCAAGTGCTAAAAATAGAGTGATTTGTGAAGAAGCTATCAAAAATATTTTGCAAAAGGGCACCATAGAAATTTTCACTAGAGTTAGACCACATTTTATGGATGAGCACCAATTTGCATGCATTTATGATCTTTCTAGCTATATTTAATCATTTTCCGAGTGGCAAAAATGGTTTTTTTATGAAGAACCTACCAAATATTTGTTGCAAAATTGGACTCCATCAATGTTCTAAAATACTAGTTCATGTTTGACATACAATTGATGAAATGGTTGGGTGTCAAAAGGTTTGATCCACCTCTCGTGAAAAAGACAATTTTCTGCCGATTCAGCACGAAGCGGGTCAAATTTGAACTGCAGCTGCCTCATAGTTTAATCTTTATTTTTTTCAAAAATCATTTCTAGGTACGTAAGAGAAACACCAAAAGTTTTCCAAGATTCAACCACTAGCTAGGAACGGTCATGCCCGATGTTTTGACCGCATTTTGAAGCGGGCATAATTTTTTTAAAAAAAATCAAAAAATTGGAAAACCTTCGCATTGTGTCAATACATGTGACCAAGTTACCAGGAAAACTAATAAAATTGTAATACGACAATTATTTTAGAAAAGTGTTCTCAGAAATGAGCTATCATGTGAGAAGATTCATGACTTCCAAGCCAAATGATCAATCTTATGGCCGCATTCATGACATAGTTTGTTCAAATGATCTCATATAGTGCACAAGGGTGCATCTTGGAATGCCAAACAATGTTGCCTAAGGAAGTTTTCATTTTCTTTGGATGAAAAATTCATTTTCCATTTTCTGAGTGCCCAAAATGAATTTTTTTTGTGAAGGACCTACCATATATTTGTTGCAAGATTGACCAAATCAATTTTCTAAAATACTAGGACATATATAATGCACAATTGACAAAATGGTTGGGTGTCAAAAGTTTTGATCCACCTCTCGTGAAAAAGACAAATTTCCGCTGATTCAGCTGGAAGCGGGTCAAATTTGAATTGTAGTTGCCTCATAGTTTGCTCTTTATTTTTTTCCAAAAATAATTTCTAGGTACATAAGTATCTATTTAATCAGAGAAACACCAAATGTTTTCCAAGATTCAACCACTAGCTAGGAACGGTCATGCCCGCCGTTTTGACCGCATTTTGAAACGGGCATAAGAAATTCAAAAAAAATCAAAAAATTGGAAAACCTTCGCATTGTGTCATTACATGTGACCAAGTTACCAGAAAAATAATAAACTTGTAATACAACAATTATTTTAAAAAAGTGTTCTGAGAAATGAGCTATCATGTGTGAAGATTCATAGCTTCCAAGCCAAATGATCAATCTTATGGCCACATTCATGACATAGTTTGCTCAAATGATCTCATATCGTGCACAAGGGTGCATCTTGGAATGGCAAACAATGTTTCCTAAGGAACTTTTCATTTTCTTTGGACGAAAAATTCATTTTCCATTTTCTGAGTGCCCAAAATAAAATTTTGTGTGAAGGACCTACCATATATTTGTTGCAAAATTGGACAAATCAATTTTCTAAAATACTAGGACATATTTAATGCACAATTGACAAAATGGTTGGGTGTCAAAAGTTTTGATCCACCTCTCGTGAAAAAGACAAATTTCCGCCGATTCGGTAGGAACTGGGTCAAATTTGAACTGCAGCTGCCTCATAGTTTGCTCTTTATTTTTTCCCAAAATCATTTCTAGGTACATAAGTATATATTCAGTCAGAGAAACACCAAATGTTTTCCAAGATTCAACCACTAGCTAGGAACAGTCATGTCCGCCGTTTTGACCGCATTTTGAAACGGGCATAAAAAATTCAAAAATATCAAAAATTGAAAAACCTTCGCATTGTGTCATTATATGTGATCAAGTTGCCAGAAAAAATAATAAACTTGTAATACGGTAATTATTTTTAAAAAGTGTTCTTAGAAATGAGCTATCATGTGTGAAGATTCATGGCTTCCAAGCCAAATGATCAATCTTATGGCCACATTCATGACATAGTTTATTCAAATGATCTCATGTCGTGCACAAGGGTGCATCTTGGAATGGCAAACAATGATGCCTAAGGAAGTTTTCATTTTCTTTGGACGAAAAATTCATTTTCCATTTTTTTGAGTGCCCAAAATGAGTTTTTTTGTGAAGGACCTACCATATATTTGTTGCAAAATTGGACCAAATCAATTTTCTAAAATATTATACCATCTACAATCTACAATTGACCAAATGGTTGGGTGTAAAAAGTTTTGATCCACCTCTCATGAAAAAGACAAATTTCCACCGATTCAGCTGGAATCGGGTCAAATTTGAACTGCAGCTGCCTTATAGTTTGCTCCTTATTTTTCCCAAAAATCATTTATAGTTACATAAGTACCTATTTAATCAGAAATGGTTTGGTGGCGATACGTCGAGGTTTGGCCGGTGGCCGATGGCCCCAACTCTAGAGCGCGTAAACTCGCATGCTCGCCGCATGGTCACTACATGACCAGGGCGTTGCCATGCATTCTGGGCGGCCTAGGAATGTCTAGTGGGTTGGGCACTCCCCAGGTAGGTGCTAGGAAGAAAATTACAACATAAGATTCTCACGAGGAGACCGAACTATGCTCAAACATGAATTAGCAGCCAAGTGTTTGATTAGCGGTACGGGAAATGCACCTGGATAATGGGGGTGAGTTTTGGCTGAGGATGATTAGTTACTAATAACACGGCCTTGACAAATTTTCAGCTCAAAAGGAGGAGCCTAGGTGGCACTTGCTTTGCAAAGTACCACACCGGACATAAATATGAATGTTGAGGCTGGGCTCAAAATTGAATGGATTGAGCTGAAATTTGTTGGAGGATGGTTATTTGGGCATAGGAAAGCACTATAGATAATGGATACCATTTGGACATGCCAAAGTGGTACTTCCTTCACAATGCTTTTCTCTGGACAGAAACTTCGGAAAATTAGTGAGGAAAATTGGCTAAATGAAATGAGCTCAAATTTGGTGTAGATAAGTTACATAGGCATATAGAATATGTGGCAAAAATTCAAATCATTAGGATATGCATAGCTAGTACTTCTTTCACACAGGTTCTAGGTGGACAAAAACTTTGGAAATTTGCTGAGGAAGATTTACTGGGCAAATGGAGCTGAATTTTGTCACGAGGAAATGATTTGGATAGGAAAGAGTGCCCAAAAATTCAGAGAGCAATCAAGAATATATAAATAGCACTTCCTTCACAATGCTCTTCTCTGGACAGAAACTTCGGAAAATTAGTGAGAGAAATTGGCTAAATGAAATGAGCTCAAATTTGGTGTAGGTAAGTTACATAGGCATATAGAATATGTGGCAAAAATTTAACTCATTAGGATATGCATAGCTAGTACTTCTTTCCCAAAGGTTCTAGGTGGACAAAAACTTTGGAAATTTGTCGAGGAAAATTTACTGGGCAAATGGAGCTGAATTTTGTCATGAGGCAATGATTTGGATAGGAAAGAGTGCCCAAAATTTTTGACGGTAATCAAGAATATATAAATATCACTTCCTTCACAAAGTGTTATTCTGAACAGAATAGGAAAATGAATATTGTTGAATTATTTTTGAACTAGGAAAGGAAGGTTTTTTACATATTTGACGAAGATATGAGCCAAAGAATTTATGATATTTTTTTGGGAATTTTGGGAATGACAGAAATATAGGTTGCTTCACAACCTAGGGCAAAAATTGACACATGGACATGACACATAGGCACATCTGATGAGGTGGCGCCTAGTCATAGTAATCCACCACAATTTACAAGGTTATGACCATCTATATTGGTCATGATAGTTAGAAATAAGGCAGCGGACCAGTGTTGTCTGCTTTATGACCATTTCGTGTAAGGAAATTACGACCTTTCTGACCAAAATGGTCGTTATAGTTCAGGGTTTGGAGCCCCCGGAACAACTTTTAACCAATTGGTCTCAAATGGTCGTAGATTTATGACCAATTCTTCCAGGGTCACTGACAGAAGGTCACAAGTTGACATATTTCTTGTAGTTTCAGCAAACTGGGCATATATTCGACATGTTCGACATTTTACATAGCAAAGTTATTTTAAAAAAGGCCGCAACTACAACTTAAGGGCCGAAGAAGTCGCTGAGCGCGGCGAAGTCATCGACGTCGCCGCCATCCTCGCCGTCGTCATCGTCGGCCCTCTCCTCCTTGACGCGGCTGCCCCTGCTAGACCCATGCCCGGCGTCGCCCTGGCGGACCGGTGGAGGCGGCGGCGCATCATCGTCGCTGTCGTCGAGGACGACGACGCCTCCCTCGTCGCGGCCTCGGCGCCAAACTTCGAACTTCTCGTAGGCGCTGCACTAGCGCTCCATCTCCATGCGCGCCCAGTCATCGCGCCCCCATTTCAAGGCCGCCGCGTCGTCGAGCTCCCCGCCTGCGATCCCGGGCTCCATCTTCACGACGGCGAGCCTCGGCTCTGTTTTCACGGCGGCGAGCCCCGGCTCCGTCTTCGGTTTGACGTAGCACAGAGGAGCCGAGGAGGAGGTGCACCGGCCGCCCTCATTGATGATGATGCCGATGCTACGGGTGCGCCGGCCGAGCGGCGTCACCGCTGTGGGCTCGGCCTTGACACCAAACACCGCCGGCGAGCCAGAAGAATGGAAAGAGGAGTGGGAGAAGGAGTGAGAGGAGGAAGAGGAGGAGTCGATCCTCATGGCATCCATTGCCCGGCGCTCCGGCGGGGGACCGGGATGGCCGCCGCGGTAGGGTATGCCAGGGGCGGGTCATTGCCGCCCTCGAGGTACTCCAGCACATCGTGGAGCGTGCGGCCGGGGGCGCCCCACCATACGCGATGCCCCTCGGTGTTCTTAACGCCCCCACCACCAGCGCCCCATTGGTAGACGCCAGCCTTCGCGCCTGGCGGTGCTGGAAGTACGCCGCCCACGATGCGTGGTTGTCGGCGGTGTGCTGGGGGGGGGGGGGCGCTGCTCCTTCGTCAGGGACGCTCGCACGCGGTCGACCTTGGCGGAAAAGATGGCGGGGTGCGCTTCGACGTCGGGCACCGGGGGAATGGGGATACCCCCGTTGCTAAGCCTCCACCCCGTCGGCCCGACGCGCATGTCCGGTGGCGCCGAGATGTTGGCCTCAAAGAGCAGCCAGGCCTCCCACTCGTGGAGCGAGCGGCGGCCGAAGAAGTTGGACGCCGCCGCGTCGCCGGGGAATCGCGCGGCCATCGGATGGCTTGGGAGAGAGGGGAGGGATGCTGCACACGGGGAGAGAGTCAGAGCTTGGCGGGGGTCGGCGGGCGGTTGTGTGCTGGTGTGGCCAGAGGCGAGGAGGAGGCACTGGTTTTTATAGCCCCGCACCGTGTGTACGGGTGGCGGGAGGGGAGGCGTCGTCGCGGCTGCCTGTGATGAGGAATCAATGGCAAGGCTGACCGGCGGCAGCCTTGCCATTGATTCCACGCGGGAAACCGAGGCGTTCCAAGGACGATGAGGCGCGCGTCGCTGACTCGGCGGGCCCATGGCTCTTTTGCGCCAAAACCGCTAGCCTCGGCGCCCCCGGGCACCCCCAGCGCACCGGGTTCGGCCTGGGTCTGTTGGCGCTAATTTCGGCCCAAGCCGGCGAAAAACGGGCTCCTGAGGACGCGACTGGGCCGTTTTTTCGGCGTCGGCACAAAAAAATCGCCTGGGGGGCTGATACGTCTCCGTCGTATCAATAATTTTTTATTGTTCCATGCCAATATTATACAACTTTCATATACTTTTGGCAAATTTTTATACTATTTTTGGGACTAACATATTGATCCAGTGCCCAGTGCCAGTTCCTGTTTGTTGCATGTTTTTGTTTCGCAGAAAATCCATATCAAACGGAGTCCAAACGGGATAAAAACGGGCGGAGAATTTTTTTGGAATATTTATGAATTTTGGGAAGAAGAATCAACACGAGACAATGCTCGAGGGGCCCACGAGGCAGGGGCGCGCCCCAGGGGGGTGGGCGCGCCCCTGACCCTCGTGGACACCCCGTAAGGCGGTTCTTGCCCTTCTTTCGCCGCAAGAAAGCTAATATCCAATCGGAGTTACGGATCTCTGGGAATATAAGAAACGGTGAAAGGGCAGAATCAGGAACGCAGAAACAGAGAGAGACAGAGAGACAGATCCAATTTCGGAGGGGCTCTCGCCCCTCCCACGCCATGGAGACCATGGACCAGAGGGGAAACCCTTCTCCCATCTAGGGAGAAGGTCAAGGAAGAAGAAGAAGAAGGGGGGCTCTCTCCCCCTCGCTTCCGGTGGCACCGGAACGCCGTCGGGGCCATCATCATCACCGTGATCTACACCAACACCTGTGTCATCTTCACCAACATCTCCATCACCTTCCCTCATCTATCTACAGCAGTCCACTCTCCCGCAACCCGCTGTACCCTCTACTTGAACATGGTGCTTTATGCTTCATATTATTATCCAATGATGTGTTGCCATCCTATGATGTCTGAGTAGATTTTCGTTGTCCTATCGGTAATTGGTGAATTGCTATGATTGATTTAATTTGTTTGTGGTTACGTTGTTGTCCTTTGGTGCCCATAATATGAGCGCGCGCGTGGATCACACCATAGGGTTAGTTGTATGTTGATAGAACTATGTATTGGAGGGCAAGAGTGACAGAAGCTTCAACCTAGCATAAAAATTGATGCATACAGGATTTAAGGGGGACCAATATATCTTAATGCTATGGTTGGATTTTACCTTAATGAACGTTAGTAGTTGCGGATGCTTGCTAATAGTTCCAATCATAAGTGCATAGAATTCCAAGTCAGGGATGACATGCTAGCAGTGGTCTCTCCCACATAAAACTTGCTATCAGTCTAGTAAAGTAGCCAATTGCTTAAGGACAATTTCACAACTTCTACCACCACTTTTCCACACTCGCTATACTAACTTTATTGCTTCTTTACCTAAACAGCCCCTAGTTTTTATTTACGTGCTCTTTATATTCTTGTAAACTTATCCAACAACACCTACAAAGTCCTTCTAGTTTTATACTTGTTTTAGGTAAAGTGAACGTTAAGCGTGCGTAGAGTTGTATTGGTGGTCGATAGAACTTGAGAGAATATTTGTTCTACCTTTAGCTCCTCGTTGGGTTCGACACTCTTACTTATCGAAAGAGGCTAAAATTGATCCCCTATACTTGTGGGTTATCAGGGGCTGTGTTGGGGGCGCGGCGGCTAGAGATGCTCTTAGCTCCACAACGCACACCATGATGAGCATGGCAAAGGTTCACACATTTAGGCCGTGCCCCGCAGTGTCCGCCTTGCCACCAGGGACGCGAAACGGTATCGCGATGACGACGACACCGACGACATGCGCCACCAGGAGGATGGCAACGCCGACAAAGACTGCAAAAATACAACGTCGCGCCACGACCTCAGGTCGTCTAAGTAGTCCAATGACTTGCTCATCTCATCGCTGCCAGTGTACTGTTTTCGACTGCGGCTGCAAAAGTGTTGCATGCATGCGCGTAAGTGTGTTTTGTGTATGCACAGCGCTCCATTCATTTAACATGAACTTGTGTCGGCACGGTGGTTGCAATACGTGGGCTTCAGCAGAAATCCCTGATTTGGTTCTCCTGCGACGCGGAGATTTTTTTTTAAACTGACAGCTGGGACCCTCGTAAGGTGGAAAGAGGGTTATGTGGTGTTTTTTTGCGGGAAGGGTTATGTGGTGTTTGACCGGTTAACATAGCAAAATACGAAGCGATACGGTGAGACAGTGACTGTATAATCATCTCAAATCGTATATAGTGATCGTATTGACCGTATACCTAAGTACAGAGACCAAAGTGAACTTTTGACACAAGTTCAATGACCATAGATGCATTTTACTCAAAAAATTACTACCATGTCTTAGAAAATACTACTCCCTTCATCCAAAAAAACCCTCTTATATTATGAAACGGAGGGGTAGAAGCATACGCGCGCCTTGCCGCGCCGCTTTCTTTTCATCGGTGAGAGATTTATAGGCAACAAAACTGGTGTTGGTCATTGACTGTCTCATTGGTTGCAGTACTGTTGAAGCAGTCTCAAGCATCTTAAAGTTGTTTCATATAATTTCACAATAATCATGAAGTAGTCTTACTGAATAATTAGAGCGAGAAGCAGAGCAGTTTTGAAGCTGTTCGATATAATCTCACATCAGTTCTGAGGTTGCGGTACTGTGTTACGTATTCTTTTTCCTACTCTTTTTGTAAAAATAAATATATAAGAGGATGTCTTTGTGGCAATTGCTAACACTCATCTCCTATTTTAGCATCCGGTTTCAACTAACCAAATGCGTATGCATGGCGCTGCATCATATTCTTTTTTTCAAGAGTATGCAAATTGCATACAATAGCTTTATAGAAGAAGAGAATTATAAATACAAGATGACTACCACTCGTTGCGAAAAACAAGCGTAGCACAAACTCCACACCTAGGCTAGTCCAAAGATAGCCACCAACGACAACACAACTACAAAGCAAAAGAGCCTGTCCAAAATCGAAAACCTCGTCATGTCTCGACCGACATCGGTCACCTCCAAAGAACAGCAACTCCCGCGAAGCTTCCCTTGTCAGACGCACCATCCCCCTTTATGCCCAAAGGAGATGGAAAGAGAATGGCAGGACTCGGTTCGACTCAAGGAAGCCATCATCTTGGATTCACCAGAGACGGTCGTACATTGCGCCGCAGTAGCTCAATCATGGGCAACCACACACACAGGAGGAGCGCAACATAGGACCTCGTCTTCAAGAACGATGCTCTCGACAGAGAGACAACGTCGAAGACACCGCCATCGTGCCGATCCTACTCCAGATCAAGGCTTTCACCCAGAGACAACTACCACACCAAGCGAGCGAGGGAAAAGCCGACACACTCAGCGACGCCTCTAAGGAGGGGAATGACACCCATGGGCGCCATCGCCGCCGACCTAGCAAGAACCTGACAGGATTTTCATCCATATTGCCTCACCTCTCCACTCCATGGTACTATAGTGAACGAACGTATAGGACGAACCCCAAGCTAGTAGTATAGCCAAAAGTGCTCCCATTGTCGTGCTGTATTCGACAGAGTGGCCCACTTTGTGTTTTGATAGACAAAAAATACATTAATGAGAAAAGGAATTAACAAAAATGTTAGCTCACAGACTTCTAAAGTTATAAGTTGCCACTTCACAGTGACTGCTCCATCTCTGCTTCGAATAAATGGACTTTGTCGTCTTTGTTGCTACCGTCCTTTCTTTGGCTTCAGTTTTCAGAGCACAACAGCCAGCCATCACTCGGATGATACTACACTGAAAAGTGGTGAATCCGCATTTGCCATGAGGTGCTAAATTGAGTGAGTTCTAAATTGAGTGAGTTCCAACAGTGAAAAATGGATCACATCGAGCACCCGCAACCCGTGCACTGAAGCCACAACAGTGGGTTGTGCAGGCTGGGTCATCTGCCCTATTCTGCCAAGGCCACGACTGCAGCATCGCTAGAAGTCATTGTTGCCGCCGTCCCCTGCTACTCCCTTATGGAGATTCTGGCCTCATTGGTGACACTACTAGAAAAAGGCCTACTAATGGCGTACCGGTTTTGCCTACTAATGACGCACCACCGGTGCGCCATTAGTACCACGCCATTAGTATCTGATATACTAATGGCGCAGCAGGCAGTGCGCCATTAGTATAGGCCACGGTGCGCCATTAGTATAGGCCACCGGTGCGCCATTAGTATTTTTGAATCTGGATTTGGATCTGGATCGTGATTTTTTGCCCATTTTTTGCTCGTTTTTTTTTCTCGTTTTTTGGCACGACATTATTTCAAATTTTGTTCCTGTTTTTGGATCTTGTACGTTCTTTTGCCGTGTTCTTTTGCCGGAGAGGAGTTCGCTGGAGAAGAGTTCGCCGGAGAGGAGTTCGTCGGAGAGGAGGAGGAGGAGGTCACCGGAGAGGCGCTCGCCTACATCGCCGGAGAGGAGGAGGAGGAGGTCGCTGGAGAGGAGTTCACCGGAGAGGAGGGAGGAGGAGCTCACCGGAGAGAAGGGAGGAGGATCTCACCGGAGAGGAGGGAGGAGGAGCTCACCGGAGAGGAGGGAGAAGAAACCATGAGGGGAGGGGAGGGAGGGGAGGGGAGGGAAGGAGAGGAGGGAGGAGGAGGTCGCCGGAGAGGAGGAGGAGGTCGCCGGAGAGGAGAGGGTAGTATGGTGGAGGAGAGAAGGAAAGATGGAGTGGAGGAGAGGAGGAGATGGAGTGTAGGAGAGGTGGAATGAAGAGATAAGAAGGAGAGGACCACGGCCAGCCATATATACGGCATACTAATGGCGCACCACGGGCAGGTGCGCCATTAGTAACTTTTTTTTATTTTTTGATTTATTTTGAATTTTGAAGGCGGGAAGATACTAATGGCGCACCATGGGCAGGTGCGCCATTAGTAATATTTTTTTTTATTTTTTTGACTTATTTTGAATTTTGGAGGGAAGATACTAATGGCGCACCATGGGCAGGTGCGCCATTAGTAAGTTTGAATTTTTTTTGAATTTTTTGCCTCTCCAGATCTTAAAAGCCCCGTATCTTTTTTTCTGTTAGGTTTTTGAGGATTTTAAAAATGTTTAACGGGGTTCCCCCGATTAAATTTGGATGTAACTTTTCGAGTAGATGATTTTTCATATAAAAAACTTTTTCATCCGAGTTAGTATGCAAAAGTTATGCCCATTTTTATAAATTCTCGCAAGATTTTGCAAATGAAGTCGAAATTCATATTTGCAAATTTCCCAACAACTAGACCACATATCACATGGGAAACTTATTTTCTTTTATTTTTTTGACATTTTTATCATTTACTTTTAAAAAAAAATGAAAAGACGATCCACCGGGGGGGGTGCATTCGGTGGAAGTGGTGGCCAAGTTACTAATGGCGCACCGTGGCATGGTGCGCCATTATTAGTTCAACTAGTAATGGCGCACCACTCCCACAGTGCGCCATTAGTAGTTTTGAATTTTTTTTAAAAAAAATATTTTTACTAATGGCGCATCGTGGATGTGGTGCACCATTAGTATTTGAACACTAATGGCGTACCAACACATGGTGCGCCATTAGTATGTAGTAATGGCGCACCACATGTCTGGTGTGCCATTAGTGTCAATTTCATCTATAGCCCTTTTCCTAGTAGTGTGATGTTCACCAACACCCTGACTAACCAGTCTGTGAGCCGCCGTGTCGGCCTCGCCACCCGATCCTCACTTCATTGGATCTGGGCACATAAACACCTAGAAGCTCCATACCCAGGTATATAATAGAGCAGGCAAATCAATATCAATATGACAAAATGATAAAGCATTTGGACCAGGCGACCTAGGAAACCATGTTCTAAACATAAAAATGTGGACAGTTAACTCATTTGATCATCATAAGAAAATTCAATAGCTCTGCTCAAGGATTTTGTCCTTCCCTGGCTTGGATGTGCATGTAAGCATCAAGAGGAACCCTTCTCAAGCAGTACTGAAATTAGGAAGCTTTAAACTGGTCGTTCCTAGGATCCATAGCAATAAAAACATTGCACAACATCGATGTGAGCATCAACCACAAAATGAAAATGACTGAGATGTCACGCATCACAATGCGAGAAGGAGATTAAACCATCAAATATACATGCAGACCATCATTTTTCATGCCCACAAGTATCTATACTTATAAAAAAAAATCGAGCTCTTAAAATATGAAGGTATTCCTATGATCAGTATGGCTCATCAATCATCATCATCATAGGCCTAAAGGACAACAAACTTTTAAGTATCTCTAGACTGCTGTAACTTTATGACAGCAAGAGGAGAAAAATGACTATAAAAGTGCATAGTCCTAATAGTAGGAAAAAGAATCTGCTCGCAATAAAAATGAAGAAAATCATTCAGCTCAAGTCCAATTCCGTTGGTTCGCGATTTACAACATGGTAAGTGGTACCGACATCTGATAGAGTATGCACCTGCAAGAAGCAAGCAAACAATTTAAGCACATATCAACGGTGCCGATTCAGAACGTATTCCGATGCTAAAGCTTTGAAAACAGAAGCAAAGTTGAAATCTTGGCTTATTGACTTCCAAAATAAAGTATAATTTAGCCTAAATAACTTGTTGTGTTCACTGCGACAAACTAAGAAGACAATGTTTTCTAATTGCAAAGAGAAGTCCACAGACAACTTCACTGGCATATATGTAAATATAAAATAAGGAAGCATACATATTTGGAGATGGAACAAATTCACGACCTTAAAGGGAGAACTGATTACACTAAAAATTGGAAGCAATGAGAAACTCCAATAAAAGCAAAAAGATCACTTTGAAGAAAATCTTGAATTTACAACATTGCATTCACTGTAGCTTGTTCACATTAAAAGATATGATACGCCCTGTGCATATACAGTAGGCTCTCTTCTTCTACATAGATATACCAATAATTCTTATACGCACCTATGACCTAGATGGACAACAAGTAAACAAACACCCTGATTATGGGTTTCACCAAAATATCTTGCACACTACTTTGTACTTTCTCAAAATATCTTGCACACTACTATGTATTTAAGCAGTTCAGGACTAAATGAGAAGCATGGTACATTGAAAAGAATCTCAACCATCCTGCAATAAAGAAAAATATTACTACCGTCATCCAAGCATTTGAAAGCTCAAGAGTGTGCTACTAATACAATTAATAATATCTTATGGATACAAGAAACTCTTTACTTTTATACCTACACATAACTGGAAGTCTGGAAGTAACTGACTTAATCTTTAGATAAGGGCCAAAAAAAAAAATTGTGTTCTCTTTAGAATAACTGGGACAAAAGTTCAGGTGAGAAGTCCCATATCACAGCACGACATAATATTGGCAGAAATATATTTTATGGGTCGTCTCCATTTACCAAGCAGACATGGCACGAGGTCCTGTCTTGGCTGCGTTTGCCGGCACCGACGCCCGAGCACGACGATTCGCTCATGGACTGGCTGCGCGCGAAGGAGTTGACGCCACCCACTCAACGCAAGGCGCTGAAATCCGTGGCGCTCTTGGTGCCATGGATGACCTGGAAGCATAGGAACGCGTGCGTTTTTGATCATGTTAGCCCCTCGCTCAATGAGCTCGTTGACTCGATCAAGGACGAGGCCAGATGTTGGGCAAAGGCCGGAGCTCAAGGGCTCAGGGTCGTTTTGCCATCATCGTGGGATGTCCACTGAGCCCCTGACGGCTATGTAAAACCTGCCTCCTAGGAGGATGTAAATTCCCCCTCTTTCCAATGCAATGAAACGCAAAAGCCATTTGCGTTTTCTCGAAAAAGAACAATTTGACGTTCCAACAAAATTATGATGTCAGGAGCGACTTGGTTTCTGCCACTTCCAAATGGTACATCTATCCTGACATCTGGAGCAGACTAAAAAGGACAGTGAAGAATTTCACCATCAAGAATGGGACTCGGTAGCTACAAAGAGTAATTTGATTCTACACAAAGTAGTACGGTGCTGCAACCTAGAAACATAAATTGTTACCAGTTCAGATTTGTTATGTGTATATGGTAATCCAGACCAAAGCTGATAACAGCTCTAACAGTTGCAGGTCACACAAAATCAATACATGGGAAATTCACTAAGCATTAGATAAATTTGTTTAGTGTGACAAACTCTTATAATCTCAACTGCATGCCATATCTTAATTTCCTATGTCATTCACTGCAAATTTTAGAACGTTGTTACAAAATCTCATGATGTGGATGCTATCTATAACTCCATGAGCAGTGCGAATAAGAGGTTTTGCACATACCATTTGGATGTGGGCGAACTCCCGGAGTGCTTACCTGAACTTGGGATTATTCTGAAGTTCTCACCTGAACTTTTGTCTCAGTTAGAACCCCAATGATCGTTAAAACCACATTGAGAAAATGTTACGACACATAACAGGAAGAAATCATCTTAATTAGCAAAGAACGTCCAAACTGAACATGGATAACATGAGGTACAATTTCAGAAAAATTGATTAATTTACCCTAAGCATCAGGGCAGAGCACAGCTCACAGGCTGCATCCACCGGTATCATGGGCACTGTGTGTACTACAACTCTTACTCTGCAGTTGGCATTCTTGGCATGAGACTTGAGACATTCTAAGATGGAGGGGGGAATTGATCTGATGCTTCCTGTATAGTACAATTCATACATAAAGGAATGCAAAACTGAAAAATAGCTAGGTAACCCAGAAACAATAGAGGAACAACCTTTTATTAGCGGATATGCAACATATCACTCATGAAGATGGAGATTATAATAGTAATGGTTGTAAAATAATGACCTGCATTTTGAGTTATTCATTATTGCCATTCACAGCATAACACTAAGAATGTTAGAACTGCTTCTGAGGGCCACAATACATATACCTTTGAGCAAATTAGGAAGATAATTATGTAGCCTAAAGCAGGGAGGGGTTCCAAGCTCGCCATAGTGGTCGTTGGGTTGGTGTGCAGCTGAGGCACAGAGCCACCAGATCGAGCGCATCAATGCTTTGGAATTGATGACCTTCCCACTTCGCGACAAGCACATCGCCAGTTCGAACTCCCTCGTCGCCACCATACTGCTGGGCTAGGGCCGCGGAAACTTCCCGCACCGCCTGCTCTACATGCCCCTCGCGTCGCTGCCGCCGGCCATTGCCTCGCCGTGGACAGCGAGAGATGAGCCGGGTGGCGCGGCAGTGGGTTAGTGGCGCTGCAGAGCAGGTTAAGGAAGAATCATTTGCGAACGCCGAGCCGAGGCGAACAAGCGCCGCGCGGAACAGATCCCCAGCGCCAGCACCATAGACCGGTAGAGGCAAGTCTCAGCGACCGGCACAAAGGAGCAGAGGAGAGGGCGCGGGGAGGAGCGAAGGTGGACGGGGAACTGGGTGTGGCGCAACATCGAAGAGGAGGTAGGCGCGGTGGCGGAGGCGGCGACACGGTGGAAGGGGGACGCGGAAGGGGATCGGGATTCAGGGAAGGGGCTAGCAGATAGGTTGGAAAGGGAAGAGAACCGACGTGCGGTCAAACCGACTAAAGCGCATATACACCTCCAGTTACAGGTGGGGCCACGAAGCGGCTAAAAGCCTCAATCAACCACAACGCTGCAATTCCTGGGAGCTTAGAAACTGTACAGATGCAGCTTGTATTTCAATGGGGTCATAGGCCATGTACAAGTGCAGAAAATGTGCAGAAAGCCCTTCATACAATGGGGAAATACAAAAGGCTACACAACTATATATATAGTACTCCAACAAAAATATTCCTATTTATGTCTCCTTTTTCAGGCATGTTAAGAAGAAACAAGAAGCACTGGAAAATAGGTTCATCATTTCATGATCGTCTCTTGCAAACGTAGCAAAGATTCTGAGCTGGCTTGTTCTGTCAGTCAATCAAAATCCTTATATATATATAAAGAGTACTGTTACAAGACTCAAAGGCAGGAACTAGGCGAGGTGTGGAAAGCGAAAGATCGAACACCCAGACTAAAACTTAGTATGACATCTCAAGCAAACTGAGACTATTATGTACAGTACCATGTAGTGAAGACTCCAATGTCGATGACAACTTAAAACTGGTTTTTGTTGGCTGTTCTGAGCCAACTAAAGATAAAGAATGACCTAAAAGCTTTGCTCTCTTTAGTCATACTTTCTTGTCATTTAGCCCGATGCACTTAGAGCAAGAAATAAATTGACGCACTAAATTTTTCCTGGGGTAAAGAGGATAACCACCTTCTATCGAAAGATCTTTGCTAAATGACACTCCCTCCGTAAACTAATATAAGAGCGTTTAGATTACTATTTTAGTTATCTAAACACTCTTATATTAGTTTACAGAGGGAGTATTTTTTACCAGAAAGTGTATGTTGGTAACTTAGTGTTTGGAGCACCGTTGAGGTGTTTGCAGCCCATAGAATTTATTAGAAACACCCAAAATCTATGAAAAAATAACGAGAAAGTGCAGCCAGTTGCATCTGAAAACTATACCTAAACTGGAGAATCCTGGATGCCATGTATCCTGGATTCCTACAGGAAAACTCCAAAACTCTCGTTTGGATGTCATGCAGGAAATTCACAGGAATCTAGACACAAGGAGAAGAAAACATGAGGTCCTCCAAAAATTTCTATGAAATAGCCCAATCCATAGGAATTTCAAAGAATTGTAGGGATAGCTTTTCCTTTGTTCCAAACGGTACCAAAGAAATATTTCCTACAGGAATCATATCCTCCAAAATTCCTATGTTTTTCCTTCGTTCCAAACAGGGCCTTATTGTGCATTATGATTTGTGTTGTGTACTATGATCTCAGTTGTCTTTGATTTTTAGCTGGTGTACTTTGGTGCATTTGCTAGATAATTTGACCATTGCAGGGTGATATGACTTGCTATATGTTTGTGGCTTGGTAGGATGTGCTTCAGGGTGTGTCACCCAGCATCAGCATGGTCTCTCTAAAAAAAGATACATTTGATTTCCGGGTGCCTTAGTGAGAAAAAAAGGAGAAGGCAAGTCAATTCTCTACCTTGATTTTTGTAGGGAGATTACATTTACATGTTACCAACATATAAAATTTGGCGAAATCTCTTTAAAAAAACTTCAATACTGATTATGCGGAAACTTATTTCGCACACAATTATATCTTTCTCACTACCTGCAGGCATGTTACAGAATAAAATATTATACGAGTGTATCTTTAAATTTCTAACTAAAACATCTTACAAGCCATTTCTTAGCATAACAATGACTTTTAAAAGACATGGACCAGTCTGACCTTGGTGAACCAATTATTGAAGTTCCAAACATTCCTCTTGATAACTTAAATATTCAGGTATGACCCAGATGCATACCAAAAAAACATCAGGCTGAATATTTATCATAAGCATCACAGCAACCTAAATCAGGATTCTTCATAGTCTTAGCAGTGAGTTATAAGTTGAAACAGAAGACAGAGAAACAAGATAATAGACAAAAAATAAACCTCATAACATAGCATGACACTAACATATCTAAGAAGTGTGAAATACAAACTTAAAAAGTAAGTACAAATGAATGATTTATACGGTTTTGTAGGAGATACAAGCTTAATACCCGAATCAGAATATTACGGAGATTGTATGCTTTTCTCACTAAAACATTCTTATGAAAGTGATACATGCAAAAAATGGGATGAACGACTGTAAAACACTCAACTATTCTACTTTTCCAACATAACCACTTGCTGCTACAATGTAACTACAGAAATCACTTCTTACTTTTTTAATGTGAGGTCTTCTCACTTCCTTATATTTTAGAAGACCCTACCTCATGGCTTGTTTTGGTTTCAATTAACCAGTTGAGTGAAACACTAGAAGTACTAACCTATGAACTATTCAATTAACCTAGCACTGTATTGGTAGTGTTTTGTCAGTCCATCCCATCACCAGCTTTCGTCTTAACATAGTTGCAGTTTTCGACAGAGCAAACCTGATGGCAGAAGAGCACATGCTGAGAAATGCTTGAACACATGTCTGGGTTTACAGTCCATCGTGGGTAATTCTGTACCACGTCACAGCATCTTCTTGATTGCAGGATTCACTGGAGCCGGTGCTTGCTTACATAGATTGCACCGTGCAATGCTAACACCTCACGAAAGCATTTCACATTTGTGACTGCAACATGAGCAATTTAGCACACCCTTGGCAAAGGACTCACTGCACAAGCAGCTCATGAGCTGTTGGAAGGCAGCCAACATCCTTAACATGTGAACTCAGCCTATCAACCATCTCGGATATCTGGTCCGAGTCTGAGTGTTTTCTGTCCCCCACCGTGAACTCATGGAATGCCTCATCAAGTTCAATCCAACTTGATCCTGCTGACTTCTGAGACCCGGTTCCTTTCATTTGCATCCTTGCCTTTGCCATGTCACTCCACTGCCCAGCCTCTGCATAGATGTTTGAAAGGACAGCATAGTTCCCTGCATTGGAGGGCTGCAGCTTACTGAGCTCATTCACTGCAATTTCTGCATACTCCACGTTCTTGTGCAGTCGGCATGCACTGAGAAGGGACCCCCATATTACCTCATTAGGGTCCCAAGGCATGCTTTTTATCAGGTCAACAGCCTCCTCGATGAGCCCTCCACGACCAAGAAGGTCAATCATGCAGCCATAATGCTCTATCTGTGGCACAATGCCATAGTCCCTCTCCATATTGGAGAAATACCGGCGTCCCTCTTCCACAAACCCCATGTGTGTGCATGCACTAAGAACGTTGATCATTGTCACAGCATCAGGACGGAACCCTTGTAGCTTCATTTGGGCAAAGAAGTCCAGCGCCTTGTCTCCATGCCCATGCATCGCAAATCCCCCAATTATGGTGTTCCATGACACTGAATCCTTCTCAGCTATTTCAGTGTCAAAGACATAATCAGCCCGGTTTACACATCCACACTTGCAAAACATGTCAATCATTGCATTGCACACATGGGTCGACCTCCCCAGTTGCCTTGTCCGCACGTACCGGTGAATCCTCTTCCCAAGAGCAAGCGAGCCTGACTCTGCACATGCAGCCAAGATACTCACAACCGCAGCCACATCAAGTTCCACAGCAGCTTCCTTCATCTGAGTAAACAACCGTCCAGCCTCCTCAACAAGCCCATTCTGGGCACATGCCGAGACCATTATCGTCCACGTTACCAAGTTTTTGGTTGGCATCTTATCAAAGATCACTCGAGCCATCTCCATGTCACCCTTCTTACAGTAACCAGACACTACCGTTGACCACGACACCACATTCCTCTCTGGCATGCACTGAAACAGCTCGAACGCCTCCTCCATCTTCCCAGCCTTGGTGTACCCGTCCAGCACGGTGTTCCAGCTTACCGTGTCCTTCTCCGGCATCTCGTCAAACATCCTCCTCGCACTTGCCAGCTCCCCCTGTCGCACCATCGCAGCCATGGCCGAGTTCCAGGATACAGTATCCCGTCTAGGCATTTCCTCGAACACCTTGCTGGCGTCAAAAAACCCGCCGTTCTTGGAGTAGGCGTCGATGAGCGCGTTCCCGACATAGGTGTCCTCGATGGACCCGAGTTTAACGACGTGGGAGTGCACCGCTCTGAGGGGGTTCAAGCCCGCGGAGGAGAGCGCCTTGATGAGGAAGGAGTAGGTGAAGCTGTCCCGCTGGGGCATGGCGGAGAAGACAGAGACCGCGGCGTGGGGCAGGGCATTGAGCGCGTAGGCGCGGAGAAGGGTGTTCGGGAGGAAGGTGGTGGCGTGACGATTGGGGAAGGAGGCGAAGACGCGGCGGGATGCCGGGAGGCGGCGCTGGAGCGCGTATGAGGAGATAAGCTTGGAGGCGGTGAGCGGGTCGAGGTGGATACCGTGCTTGAGGAGCTGCGCGTGGAGCTCCTGCACGTGGCGGAGGCGCTGGAGGCCGTGGGGCAGTGACGCCAGGTGCTGCTCCACGAGCCGGCGCTGCGACGGCGCACCCCACCGCGGCGCCGGGCGGAGCGCAGAGGCAGAGGTGGACATTGGCGTTCGGACTGGCTATGGCGCCGCTGTGGTTGCCGCCGGAGAGGGGGCGGTGGTTTGCGGTAATTGTTGCCGGAGAAGGAAGGGGAGCTGCTCAGGCCAGGAGAAGGCCTTGCGGATGTGGTCTTGCTCGATGACATGTGGGTCAGCGCCAAAAACCTTCTCCCGGGATAGGCAGTGTGCTACAAGGTATAGTTTTTTTTTTTTTTTTGAGACAAGCTAGAGGGTAATAGCTGGCCAAACAGGCCGTGCTTGAGAAGCACGCACGGCACAGCCTAAATGGGCAAATGCCCGACAGGCGGCACTTTTTTTTTGGAATTTTTGAATATATATATATATAAACACTATTCTGATCACAATCTGACCTGTCCCGCTAGTAGTACGTTGAACTTCCCTATGAACTAGGTTGAACTATCGCCAACATTGCCGAAATGGAGCTTGCTATATACCGTTGGAAAGCTATGGACACCAGTATCATGACCCAAGTTAAATTTTTGACAAAATGTAAGCGGTTTAAGAGCAGTTTTGAAAACCGTTTTCTCTTTCGCACAAAAAACGTAAATCGTATTTTTGATCGCATTTCTAAACCGTTTATCAGAATGAGGCATATAATATGGCGTTGGAAAGCTACTGCAAATCCGCTTCTTCCATATGTTGAAAGTTTTCTCTAATTCTCTATGGTTAAAGAGTAATTTGAAAAAACGTAAAATTTTGTAAACCGAACAGCTGAGTTCGTTTTTTCGATGTCATTTCTAAACGGCTAATTCAATGGAGGCATATGATATGGCGTTGGAAAGCTTATGAAAATGCGCTACTTTTTCATCTTGAAAGTTTTTTTCTAATTTTGAATGGTTTAAGAGTAATTTAGAAAATGGTCCAAGTCCTACCGAGTTCATATTTTTGAGCTAATTTTTTAACCGTGCGTTCGAATGTAGCAAATGATATGGCGTTGGAAAGCTTGAACAAATGCAAAACTTTTTGGTATGTATGGTTTCTCCCAATTCTTTATGGTTTTAAGTCAGTTTCGAAAATGGCGAAAAACATATTTTGCCATAATTTTTTCAAACTTTATCGGAATGGGGCAAATAATATACCGCTGAAAAGCTACGGAAAATGCGAAACTTTTTCATGTTGATGGTTTTCTATGATTCCTAGCCGTTTTCAAGTAATTTCGAAAACGCCGGGATCATGCATACTGCATTTATCGTGAAACAGATTCTTCAAAAATGCACCGCGTGAAGAACCTGAACTTCTCGGCGCGTGTACCTGAACTTCACTCTGTTTTTCACGTGTTTTTTTTTGCTCGTAGGTCTCCATCCACTGCTCGTAACTCTCCATCCACTCACCGGAATTGAGCAAGTGATATACCGGTGGAAAGCTGTTGTAAACACGCAACTTTTCTGTGTTGATCATTTTTTCATACTCGCGACGATTTTAAAAGTTTTTCATCTGAAATTCATTCAGTGTAGTAGGTGAACTTCCTGCTGTTTTCAGGTTGAACTTCTGTGACGTATTTTCATTCCTAATTTTCTCATCCATTTCGCCAGTGTTACACAAATGATACTCTTTTTGTACAAACCTCTCTCACAATATTTTTTTTAACTTTTTCCGACCGAGGACTTGAACTTATAAAAATAATATTCCTGCCATTTTAAGGTAAATTAGAAAATGGCGAGATCATGATTTCTGCATTCATCGCGAACGGAAACGCACTGCGTGAAGTAGTAGAACTTCTAGGGCATGTCTGTTTGAACTTCACTTTGTTTTTGACGTGCTATTTTTTGACATGCTATTTTTTCGCACTGCGTGAAGTAGTTGAACTTCTGGGGCATGTCTGTTTGAAATTCACTCTGTTTCACTTTATTTGTATTTTTCTTGTATGAAATACACACCATGTAGTACGTGAACTTCCGTTTGTTATCACTTTTCAACTTCTCTCTGGTTTGAGAGAATTATTTTAAAACACAAAAAAACATATTTTTTATGTATTTTGGACATCTAAATACACGGTGAACCTCTCTCACAAGAATTTTTTAAACTTTCCCTCGTCGAGCACTTGAACTTCTAGCAACCATTTTTACGTATATGAGATTGTTTTCAAAAGTGCAAAAAATGGCGTTGTGCTTTTTATTTTTTGAAAAGGTAAATCCTAGGTTTTAATAAACTCCGAACTTGTGTTATTTCAATTTGAACTTCACCTTTTTATATTTTGATTAAAGAATTGTATTCGATTTTTATACGGAAAAAATCAAACATGGAAATACAAGATGAGCCTCTCTCGTAAGAATTTTTGAACTTCCCCGGACAGAGCACTTGAACTTCTTTCAACAAACCTTTTAAGCTTTTAATTTTCTATACTTTTATTCTCATTTGAAATGCATTACTTGTAGTAGTTGAACTTCTCGTTGTTTTCACCTTGAACTTCTGTCACGTATTTTTGTTCAACCTCTCCCACACAAGAATTTTTGAACTTTCTCCAGTCGAGCACTTGAACTTCGAGCAACAAAACTTTATGCTTTGCATTTTCATTCTTTTTTTAATACAAAATGCACACCGTGTAGTACGTGAACTTCTGGGAGTTATCAATCTGAACTTCTCTTAGTTACGTCAAAATATCTGAGTTTTTTATGAATATTAATCTGAATTTCTTAATCTTTTTTTATGAATTCTAAAGCGGTCTATTTTTAGAAGTTGAACTTCTTTTAATTTTATTTTTTGAACTTCTTGTTATTTTAGTTTTGAACTTCTTGTTTTCATTCTTTAATAACAAGGGAAATCCGAGTTCTCTATAATCACCGAACTTCTCCATCTTTTAAATATGAACTTCCTGGGTTTTTCTTAATCTTTTTTTATGAAATTCTGAAGCGCTCTATTTTTAAAAGTTGAACTTCTTGTTTTTTAATTTTTGAACTTCTTATTTCCATTCTTTAATAACGAGAAAAATCTGAGTTTTCTATAATCATAGAACTTCTCCATCTATTTAATATGGACTTTCTGGTTTTATTTCTTGATCTTTTTTATGAAATTTTGAAGCACTCTATTTTTAAAATTTGAATTCTTGTTATTTTATTTTTGAACTTCTTGTTTTCATTCTTTAATAACGAGGAAAATCACCGAACTTCTCCATTTATTTAATATGGACTTCCTGGTTTTATTTCTTATTATTTTTTATGAAATTTTGAAGCGCTCTATTTTTAAAATTTGAACTTCTTGTTATTTTATTTTTGAACTTCTTGTTTCCATTCTTTAATAACGAGGAAAATCATCGAACTTCTCCATCTATTTAATAAACATCGACTCGTTCCGTATATTCAAATTTGAATTTCTAGGGTCTTTTTTAAAGGACAAAATCCCTTTTTTACATAAAATTGTTTGGGATGCTTTTTTTTACATTCTTTCGGTTTGTAATAAACATTGAACTTCTTCCTCTTTTAAATTTGAACCTCTAGCCTTTTCGTAGAAATGGGGTAATCCAATTTTTTAAATAAATTTTAAAATGATTATTTTTTGTAAACATTGAACTGATCCATTTTTTCAATTCGAACTTAATAGTTTTATTACAAAAAATTGGAACGTGAATTCCCTCGGGGTTTTTTTGTCAAAAAAAATCAACAAAATAACATCGAACCACTCCATTTTGTAATTTGGACTTCATGGCTTATTTCTTTTAGTAACAGAAAATACCAAATTTTGTCATAAATATTGAACTAGCCTGTTATTTAAATTTCAATTATTTTATTGTTTGTAAATGAACATCAAAGTACTCTCTTTTTTAATTTGAACTTCTGAGTTTTTATAAACATGAAATTGCTCTTTTAATAAACTTTGAACTTTTGTATTATTTTATTTTGGACTTCATTATCTTAATTTTGAGTTACGAAATTTTTGTGATTTTAAACCATGAAAATTTCAAGATCAAACAGTCACATGCTTTAACTGTAGACACACACACAAACTCATGTCTTGTTGGACAGGAGCGAGTACTGCAAGTAGTGGTAGAAGGAGTACTTCTTAGTAGTACTGGTCAACAACAGTACTTAACACAAGAAGATTATTACTTACAGCCAGCTAATTCATTATGTTGGATAACTGAATGCAAACACAAGATAGCAATAATAATACTTAGTACTCCACCACATCTTGCCTAATTAATTTAGTGGTGCATAGTAGTTGATAGCAACAATAGTACCAAGTCAGAATGCCATCAGATCCTTGCCTAATTAACAAACAACAGTAGTACTGAGCAGTAGGGTCTGGTGAGTTATGTGCATACACCACTACAATTTCTGCAAGATTCATGGAAACTCGGGACAATATTTTTGACTGAAACCAACAATCTAAACTGGTGCAAGCCTGCAACAATCCCAAACAGAACATCTGGCATACTATTGTTTTTCTTTTTTCTTCTCTAATATACATTGAACTGCCGCAAAAAATAGAAGAATTGTACACTGCTAGGCATCGGCGCATTGGTTGCTGAAGCGCGGGAGCAGGTGGTCCAGACTGGCGGCGCCGTGTAAGGCATGGACCAGGCAGGCAACCCAGGACGGCAAGATGCAGCGGCAAGGTTCAGAATAATGAAGCTCTTTCATTTCACAACAAAGTGAGAGAAGACGGCTAACCATTTTTTGATCTGCCTCTCAAACCATTTCTTGGATGTCTTTAGAGAGTGTACTTCTGAATATCAACATCTAAAATCTTTCCCTGCAAGAGTCACGAGATAAATCAGAGTCCACAATAATGTTCTTTTTACGTGGATGGTGCCTGCACCCCAATGTGGACTTCAGCGGGCCGCATGGAGCACTCTGGATTTTTGACTGCAGGTTGCACCGGCATGACAACTACGAAGATAGATTGCAGACGTGGCGAAAGAGGGCTACTGGACAGCGGATGAGGCGGACGAGGATGGGCATGTCTCTGGATCAGGGAGTCGTCGGCGAGAGGCCATGTCAACTGTGGTGCAAAGGCTCGCCGTCATTGTCAGCGACGAGCAGCGGGAGGGACGGCCTTCGACGGGAGCAGTTGAGCTCGCCAGAGTGAGGGGCAACGATTTTTTCGATCTTGCCAAGTGCTCCCCGAACTGCTCTTCGTACAGCCTGAAGTCCAAAGCCACCTCGCCATGAAGGAGGGGGCGGCGGCATGCTAGGAGAAGGTTGGAGCGGTTGCCTCGAGCCGGTAGTAGTTGGAGGCGGCGGCAGGCCAGGAGGAGGCAGGGCACGGCCTCGCACCGGAAGGTGGCAGGCACGGCGGCGCACCAGGACGAGGCGAGGGCGGCGGTGGCGGCGAGCCGGAAGGAGGCGGGGACGACGACGAGCTGGAAGGACGTGGGGGTGGTGGCGATTCAGAAGGAGGCGGGGACGGGAGGCGCGCAGGAGCCGGGTGGGCGGCGGCCGGTGGGGGGCTGGCGGGTTGTTCGGCAGGATCCGGGAGCTGGCGTCGTTGAGTCGGGGGCCGTCGCGAGAGAAGAGTAGGTAGCTGGGCTACTGCAGGAGGTCGGCAAAGGGGCCGCGAGAGGAGACCAGTAGAGAGGCCGCGGGAGGTGGAGGCGCGTCGGCGCTGAGATCCCCGGCGGCGGGCGGGGGAGGGGGTCATCGCCGCGGCTGAATCAGGGGTGAACGGGGACGCTGCCGCGGTTGAAGCAGGAGAAGGACGGCGGCGACACGCGGGGAAGGCGGGGTGGGGTAGCGGCGGTGCGCCGGGGAGGCGAGATGGGTGGCTGGGGCGGCTGGATCGGGGAGGTTGAGGGGAATGTGGGAAGGGAAGGAGGTTGCGGGAGGGAGAAGATAGGATTTTCTTTTTTTTTTCTCGGGAGTTCGGGAACTACTCGTCGCTGCTACAGGGGGCGCCGTGATCCAAATAGTTATTCTAATCCTGTGATTAGAATAGTGCTACTCTCTCTCTTTCTATATATATATATATATATATATATATATATATATATATATGACCTAAGAAGCAATCCAATAGGCCCAAAAATATAGCCTAGCTGACCGAAAAGCACGCAGCCCAAACGTGTTGTTAAATATGTCATGGGTCGGCCGATTACTAAATGTGTCGTGCCTGGCCGAGGAGCAAGGCACGTGGGCAAGCACGACATGACCCATCTAGTAAACGTGGATGTGCGGGTCGTGTCGTGCCAAACACGGTTAGCACAGATCAGGCCATGTTGACCCATTTGGCTAGGTCTACGTGCTTGCCCAACATGTCACATGCATGACCTGGGCCACGAGGCGAGGCACGCGCGTTGGGCCAGCAAGCGCCGCTTATTTTATATTTATTAAAATTATTTATAATGTATAGGTTCGAAAAACAGCCCAAAAAGGTCTTTAAAAAACAACTCAATTTGACTCAAAAGCATCATGTGGCACAAATGTCGGCCCATGCCAGTCCGTTTACTCATGTGTCGTGTCTGGGCCACATGACGAAGCATCCATGTTGGCCCGGCATGACCCACTTATACGGGCCTCGGCTTGCATTGTCATGCCTGACCCGTTTAAGGGTGGGTCATGTCATCCCGTTCGCCAGGTATGTTAGAGGGTGACACGCGCTTTGTTGCGCCATCCTTCGGTCATGAATTAAGCCCTTTTTTGAACTAGCACAAATGCTTGTGCATTGCAACGGATGAAAATATCAGTTTCTACGAACCATGGTTGGCCGGGTCGAGGAACTATATCACCGGACAGTCGATCGCTGATGACAAACAAAAGATGCATCATGTGAGGATCATGACATGGAGCTTAGGACTTGGGTTATGATTTGAAGTAAATTGATGTGATTGACAACGGTCTTTATGAAAAGCTTTCGATTTATTCATCAAACATCATGACGGTATAAAGAACATCAAAAGTAATCTACATCGATGCCGTGCATGAAAAATAAAATTGATGAAATTTAAACATCAGAAGTAATATACATCAATGTCATAAGTTAATTCCTTCCTTTAATTTTGCACCAATAGTTTATGGAAATAACAACTGACAACAATTAGCTATGGGGAATTTCGCAGCGACCCCCTTTTCCATCATTGCATGAATCTCGGCGCAAGATCGCTACCATGTCAAATGTGAAACTAGGTTGTTGTAAGACAAAAGACAGCGAATGTTTCACTTCCTCAAAACAATCCTCATCACTGACTAGCGGCGCGGACCCCCACATGGGAGACCTGGGTTCGAATCCCAGGGTGTTGGGAAACGTAGTAAAAAAACAGAGAAATCGCCCTACGATCCGACAAAAACACTCTGAAGATGCAATAGCGGTTTGAATCGGATCAACTTCGAGTTGCAGTAGAAGAAGATGAGTTAGTGTAGATCGTACTTGAAGTCACTCAAACCATCGATGAACGATCCCTCAAAACGTCCACGAACAGTCCCTCGAACGAAAGACCGAAAGCATGGCATCTCCACGGATTGCAAGGGACTGTTCGTGGACGGTCTTCTCCACTTGTCAAACTTTCGGATGAACATGTAAGTTGTCATTTATGATTACCAAGTTACAGATGACGTTTGAGCAACCCCAAAGTTCATCGTACGGTAAGAAGTGACTACGATACTCTCATGGTCTAAGGAAATAAATCACACGTTAATATTCCATGTTATAACAATTGACTTCTGATGATATTATCTCAAAGTATAACAAACAAGTTTGGACCGATTCAATATGATCATTCTTCTAGCGTCACACTCTCAATGTTGTTTAAGGACTATCGTTACACTTAACGATATCCTAAGATCCGGAAAACATGATCACCAACAACACTTGAGCTAGCACTACAAAAAAACACTTCCAAGATGATACGTGCTTGTCACAGTAGGGAACGTTTTCCGTCATGCATGTACATCCATGACAATTTTATGATACAATCAAGATAGTCATACATGTGCTGTCGTAGAAGTGTTCCATGACAATACTGAAATTATCATCACGGAAGTGTCCACTTCCATGATGATAAATGTCACATCTTGGAAGTGTTTTCGTCAAGGGTAACCGACACATGGCTTCCATCGTAACGGGTCGCCGTTAAGCTATTGGGTTCCGGTTTGCATCCGATAACCCATTAACAGCCCAGACTGATGGGGATTTTCCACATGTAAAATTCTCATTGGCCACAGGAACCATGTGTCAGCTCACCATTGGGACAGATAGGCGCCTATGATATGTTGACACGTGGCACGGCCCAACAGCGGCCCATTTAGCTTACAAAGGCCTACCCATTTGACTTGGTCAAAAGCTAGCGGGCCGGCCCATCAAAAGCTTGTTAACGGTCTGTTCACATATAGCCCATTTTACGGCTCGATAACTCACGACCCATTATAGACTTTCCGAGTTCGGCCCAACACTGTCATGTGGGACTTCCAGTATAATACTAGCCCATTTCACTTTCGGCCCATGTACGGCCCATGATGGCTTTTAGCCCATATGAGGCCTTTCATCCCTTTGGGCCCTTTAGTGGCCCATGGTTACTCACAACAGGAATTAGCTATTTTTTCATCTGCCATGGCAGACGGCAAAGGACCAGAAAGCTGACGGCAAAGGTCTTTGTCGTTAGCCGCGGACGGCAAACATGTCCAACACTATAAGTTGCGGTAATGAGCTTCTTTGCCGTCTGTTTTTGTGCAGCGGACGTCAAAGACATTTGCCGTCAGCTTTCCTAGGGAAGCAAACGGCAAACCACGTGGACGGCAAATCATTTTTGATTGTTCCATGTTGTTATATTATCATTCTTGGATGTTTTACAATCATTTTATAGTAGCTTTATATCATATTTTGGGACTAAGCTATTGACATAGTGCCCAGTGCCAATTGCTGTTTTTTGCTTTTTTTTACTTGGCAAAAAATCAATACCAAACGGAGTCCAAACGCGGCGAAACTTTTTGAAGATTTTTTCTGGACCAGAAGACACAAGATGGGCCAGAGAAGTACCAGAGGGGTGCCCCGAGGGGGGCACAACCCACCTGGGCGTGCCTGGAGGCCTCCCGCACTGCCTCTTTGCCCTATAAATACCCAAATATTCCAGAAACCCTAGGGGAGTCTACGAAACACAATTCCAGCTGCCACAAGTTCCAGAACCATGAGATCCAATCTAGACACCATCACGGAGGGGTTCATCATCCTCATTGGTGCCTCCCCGATGATGCATGAGCAGTTCATTGTAGACCTACGGGTCCGTAGGCAGTAGCTAGATGGCTTCTTCTCTCTTTTGATTCTCAATACAATGGTCTCTTGGAAATCTATTTGATGCAACTCTTTTTGCGGTGTGTTTGTTGGGATCCAATGAACTTTGAGTTTATGATCAGATCTATTTTATCCATGAAAGTTATTTGAGTTTTGATTTCTTATATGCATGATTACTTATAGCCTCGTATTTCTTCTTCGAATATTTGGTTTAGTTAGGCCGACTAGATTGATTTTTCTTGCCATGGGAATAGGTGTTTTGTGATGGGTTCGATCGTGCGGTGCTCTTTCCCAGTGACAGAAGGGGCAACAAGACATGTATTGATCGCTTCTATTAAGGATAACAAGATGGGGTCTATTCCTACATGAATAGATCCTATCAACATCATGTCATCGTTGTTATTGCATTACTCCATTTCTCCATGAACTTAATACACTAGATGCATGCTGGATAGCGGTCGATGTGTGGAGTAATAGTACTAGATGCAGGCAAGAGTGGGTCTACTTATCTTGGACGTGATGCCTATATAATGATCATTGCCTGGATATCGTCATAATTATTTGAAGTTCTATCAATTGCCCAACAGTAATTTGTTTACCCACTGTATGCTATTTTCTTGAGAGAAGCCACTAGTGAAATCTACAAGCCCCGAGTCTATTCTTTATCATATTTGCATCGAGATCTATTTTTATTTGCTTTTATTTCCAGATCTATTATTCTAAAAACCCAAAAATACCTTGCTGCACTTTTTCTTTATTTATTTTATTTTGTTTTATCGAGAGACCTATTTATCCAAAATCATACAAATCAATCTATCTTTTACTCGAGAGGGATTGACAACCCCTCTTACGCGTCAGGTTGCAAGTACTTGTTCTTTGTGTGCAGGTACCATTTACATAGTGTTGCTTGGTTCTCCTACTGGTTCGATAACATTGGTTTCAGCACTGAGGGAAATACCTACCGTAGTTGTGCTGCATCATCCTCTTCGGGGAAAAACTGACGTGGACACGAGCCATCAAGAAAGGACCACTAGCACCGTCGCCGGGGAGACATCATCAACATCTATCAGGTTCCTAATCACAAATCTCCTCTCCTTGCAATTTACATTATTTGCCATTTGCCTCTCTTTTTCATCTCCCCCACTTCACAAAATTTGCCTTTTTATTCGCCTTCTTTTCGTTTGCCTTTTTCTTGTTTGATCTTTTGTTTGCTTGTGTGCCATGTGTCTTCTATTTGCTTGCATCTTCGCTTGCTAAAAATATATTAATATGGATCTTCATACACTTTCTAACCTTTTCAAAAGATCCAATTATAATGAACCAATCAATAGTGAATTGAGTTCACTAGATTATCTTTATGAAGTTTTGCTCGAGATTTATGAATATGAAAATTGTGATGAAGTGTTAATCGAAGAAATTTATAAAGTGATTCATGATTTTTTTATATTCCAAAACTGACAAAAAATATTTTTGCGGATTTTTTGGAGTCCGTTTACTTATTGTATCACGTACCTCCTCTTTTTCATGATTCTGGAGTGTTCCGGAAGGACTCTTTTATGTGTTCTTCAGGTGTCAAAGTTTGGATAATATTACTTTCAACATTAATGGACGTACCTGAGATATAATGTTTTATTCATTGCCCATTAACAACCTTCGGGTTAGTACCTTCGGAATTATAATTTTGATAGCTCCAGACCGATAAACCTCCTCGATAACATAGGGTCCTTCCCATTTGGAGAGGAGATTTCCTGCAAAGAATCTAAAACAAGAGTTGTACAAAAGAACATATTCTCCAACTTTGAACTCACGCTTTTGGATTCTTTTATCATGCCATCTTTTAACTTTTTCTTTGAATAACTTGGCATTTTCATAAGCTTGGGTTCTCCATTCATCTAATGAGGTAATATCAAATAACCTATTTTCACCAGCAAGTTTGAAATCATAGTTGAGTTCTTTGATTGCCCAATATGCTTTATGTTCTGACTCAAGAGGCAAATGACAAACTTTTCCATGAACCATTTTATAAGGAGACATACCCATAGGATTTTATATGTTGTTCTATAAGCCCAAAGTGCATCATCTAATTTCTTAGACCAATTCTTCCAGGACCTATTGACAGTCTTTTGCAAAATTATTTTTATTTCTCTATTGGTAAGTTCAACTTGACCACTAGACTGAGGATGATAAGGTGATGCAATTTTATGGTTAACATCATACATGGCAAGCATTTTACTAAAAGCACCATGAATAAAGTGTGAACCACCATTAGTCATTAAATATATAGGGACTCTAAACCTTGAGAAAATAACTTACTTAAGAATTTTAATAGAGGTGTTGTGATCAGCACTACTGGTTGGAATAGCTTCTACCCACTTAGTGACATAATCAACAACAACCAGAATATGTGTATACCCATCAGAGGAAGGAAAAGGTCCCATGTAATCAAATCCCCAAACATCAAATGGTTCAACAACAAGTGAATAATTCATAGGCATTTCTTGACGCTTACTGATATTACCTATTCTTTGGCATTCATCATAAGATAAGACGAACTTATGAGCATCCTTGAAGAGAGTAGGCCAATAAAATCCAGATTGCAATACCTTGTGAGCAGTTCTGTCTCCCGCATGATGCCCTCCATAAGCTTTGGAGTGACATTTTTGTAGGATTTGTCCCTGTTCATGCTCAGGTTCACAACGTCTAATAATACCATCTACTCCATCTTTATAAAGATGTGGGTCATCCCAAAAGTAATGTCTTAAATCATAGATTTTTTTTCTTTTGTTGGTATGTAAAGCTAGGTGGTAAATATTTAGCAAAAATATAATTAGCATAGTCAGCGTATCAAGGAGTGTTATGAGAAACATTTATTGCAACCAACTGCTCATCAGGAAAACTATCATCAATAGGTAGTGGGTCATCAAGCACATTTTCAAGCCTAAACAAGTTATCAGCTACGGGGTTCTCAACTCCTTTTCTATCAGTGATATGTAAATCAAATTCTTATAGCAAGAGAACCCATCGAATAGGTCTAGGTTTAGCATCTTTCTTTTCCATAAGGTATTTTATAGCAGCATGATCGGTGTGAACAATTACTTTTGAATCAACACTATAAGATCTAAATTTATCCCAAAGCAAACACCACTACTAGGAATTCTTTTTCAGTAGTTGCATAATTTCGTTAGCACTGTCTAGAGTTTTACTAGCATAATGAATAACATTTAGTTTCTTATCAACTCTTTATCCTAGAACAACACCAACAGCATAATCACTAGCATCACACATAATTTCGAAAGGCAAGTTCCAATCAGGTGGTTGAACAATAGGTGCAGAAATTAAGGCTTTCTTGAGTGTTTTGAAGACTTCTAAACAATCATCATCGAAAACAAAAGGAACATCCTTTTGCAAAAGATTTGTAAGAGGCCTAAAATTTTAGAAAAGTCTTTGATAAGTCTTCTATAGAAACCAGCATGACCTAGGAAACTACGAATACCTTTGATATCTTTAGGACATGGCATTTTCTCAATTGCATCAACCTTAGCTTTGTCCACTTCAATTCCTATTTTAGAAATTTTATGACCCAAGACAATACCTTCATTAACTATAAAGTGGCACTTCTCCCAATTCAAGACAAGATTTGTTTGCTCGCATCTCTGCAAAACTCGATCAAGATTACTTAAACAATCATCAAAAGACTTCCCATAAATAGAAAATTCATCCATGAAAACCTCAACAATCATACATCTTTGAAAGGTAGCAGGTGCATTGCATAAACCAAAAGGCATACATCTATAAGAATAAGTTCCAGAGGGACAAGAGAAAGTGGTCTTTTCTTGATTAGGTTGAGAAACAGGTATTTGTGAAAAAACGGAATATCGATCAAGGAAGCAAAAATGTGTGTGCTTAGATAATCTTTCTAGCATTTGATCGATAAAAGGCAAAGGGTAATGATTTTTTTCTAGTCGCTTTATTTAATTTTCTAAAATCAATTACCATTCTATAGCATGTAACAATTCTTTGTGGAATAAGTTCATTCTTATCATTAGGAACAATAGTAATACCTCCTTTCTTAGGGACACAATGAACATGACTTACCCATCTACTATCATCTATAGGATAGATTATACCTGCTTCCAGAAGTTTTAATATTTCCATTCTTACCACTTCCTTCATTTTCGGATTTAACCGACGTTGGTGATCAACAACGGGTTTCGCATCAGATTCCATATTAATCATGTGCTGACATAGAGTGGGACTAATGCCCTTTAAATCATCAAGAGTATATCCAATAGCAGCTCGGGCTTCCTTAGAACTTTCAATAATCTTTCTTCTTCATGTTCTGAAAGATTAGCACTAATAATAACAGGATTTATCTTCTTTTCATCAAGATAAGCATATTTCAAAGTGTTTGGCAATTGTTTTAATTCAAACACAGGATCACCTTTGGGTGGAGGAGGACCTCCTAGAGTTTCAATAGGCAAATTGTGTTTCAGCAGAGGACATTGTTCAAAGAAAATATTATCTATTTCATTTCTTTCATGCATATGTAAATCATTTTCATGGTCTAGCAAATATTGTTCTAGAGGATCACTAGGAGGCATGGCAATAGAAGCAAGATCAATTATTTCATCCTTACTAGGCAGTTCTTTTTCATGAAGCTTTCTACTAAACTTGGAGAAATTAAACTCATGAGACTCACCACCAAAACTAACACCGACAGTTTGTTTCTCACAATCTATTTAGCGTTAACGGTGTTCAAGAAAGGTCTACCAAAAATAATGGGACAAAATTCATCTTGTGGGGAACCTAGAACAAGAAAATCAGTAGGGTATTTTATTTCCCCACACAAGACTTCAACATCTCTAACAATCCCAATTGGTGATATAGTATCTCTATTAGCAAGTTTAATAGTGGCATCTATTTCTTCTATTTCAGCGGGTGTTATGTCATTTATAATTTCTTGATATAAGGTAAAGGGAATAGCACTCACGCTAGCACCTATGTCGCATAAACCATGATAACAATGATCTCCTATTTTAACTGAGACAACGAGCATGCCAACAATGGGTTTATTATCCGTTCTATCAGGTTTGACAATTCTACTAGCTTCATTACAGAAGTAAATAACATGCCTATCTATATTTTCTTCCAAGAGATCCTTAAGCATAGCAACACTAGGCTCTACTTTAATTTGTTCATCATGTTTAGGTGTTCTAATATAAATTTTTTTGACCACAGTTAAAACTTTAGCATGTTCCTTTATCGTAACAGGGAAAGGTGGTTTCTCAATATAAGAAGTAGGAACAACTGGATCAACATTATAAATAATAGTTTCCTCTTTAGCTAGTACCGGTTCTTTAATTTCTTCTTTAATAGGTGGGTGATATTTGAACCACTTCTCTTTAGGAAGACCAACATGAGTAGCAAATGATTCACAAAAGGAGGCTACTATCTCAGAGTCAAGTCCATATTTAGTGCTAAACTTTTGAAAAGCACCAGTATTCATAAAAGATTTAACACAATCATAATTAAGCTTAATACCTGACTCTTTACCTTCATCGAGTTCCCAATCTTCAGAGTTGCGTTTTATTATTTCTAAAAGATCCCACCAGAATTCAATAGTCTTCTCCATAAAGGAACCAGCACAAGAAGTATCAAGCATGGATCGATCATTATGAGAAAGCCGAGCATAAAAATTCTGGATAATAATTTCTCTTGAGAGCTCATGATTGGGGCATGAATATAACATTGACTTAAGCCTCCCCCAAGCTAGAGTGATACTTTCTCCTTCACAAGGCCAAAAATTATATATGTAATTCCGATCACAATGAACTAGATGCATAGGATAAATTTTTTGATGGAACTCCAATTTCAATCGATTCCAATTCCAAGATCCAATATCATCGCATAGAATGTACCATGCCAATGCTTTTCCCTTCAAAGATACAGGGAAAACCTTTTTCTTAACTTCATCTCCGGGTAAACCTGCAAGCTTAAACAATCCACAAATTTGTTCCACATATATTAAGTGCATATCAGGATGTTCGGTTCCATCTCCTGCATAAGGATTAGCTAGCAGTTGTTCTATCATACCCAAAGGAATTTCATATTCAATATTTTCAGTAGGTGCAGTAGGTTGAGGGGTAGCTAATTATGGTTCAGGTCGAGGTGAAGATACCCCAAACAAACCCCTCAAAGGAATTTTTTTCATAGTAACAAGTGACAGTAAATTTCAGCACACTATATAAATGTTTTCTTACCAAATTCCACTTACCAAAGGCGCTTCACTCCCTGGCAACGGCGCTAGAAAATAGCCTTGTTGACCCACAAGTATATGGGATCAATTGTAGCTCTTTCGATAAGTAAGAGTGTCAAACCCAACGAGGAGCAAAAGGAAATGACAAGTGGTTTTCAGTAAGGTAATGTCTGCAAGTGCTGAAATTGTAAGTAATAGAGTAGCTTGATAGCAAGATAGTTTGTAACGAGCAAGTAATGATAGTAGTAACAAAAGTGCAGCAAGGTAACCCAATACTTTTGAGGCAAAGGACAGGCCAAAACGATTTCTTATAATAAGCAAAGCGTTCTTGAGGGTACACAGGAATTTCATCTAGTCACTTTCATCATGTTGATTCGATTCGTGTTCTCTACTTTGATAATTTGATATGTGGGTGGACCGGTGCTTAGGTGCTGTTCTTACTTGAACAAACCTCCTATTTTTAACCTCCTCGCAAGCATCCGCAACTATGAGAAAATTATTAAGATTAAATTCTAATCATAGCATTAAAGTTCTGGATCCAATCAGTCACAGAATAGCGGATAAACTAGGATTTAAGCTTGTCACTCTCGCAACCCATCATCTAATAACTACTCCACAATGCATTCCCTTAGGACCAAATATGGTGAAGTGTCATGTAGCCGACGTTCACATGACACCACTAAGGGAATCACAACATACATACTATCAAAATATCGAACACATATCAAGTTCACATGATTACTTGCAACATGATTTCTCTCGTGACCTAAAGAACAAAAGTAACTACTCACAAATGATAATCATGCTTAAGATCAGAGGGGTATTAAATAGCATAATGGATCTGAACATATAATCGTCCACCAAATAAACCATATAGTAATCAACTACAAGATGTAATCAACACTACTAGTCACCCACAAGCACCAATCTATAGTTCCGGTACATAGATTGAACACAAGAGATGATCTAGGATTTGAGAGGAGATGGTGTTGTCGAAGATGTTGATGGAGATTGCCCTCCCCAAGATGGGAGAGTTGTTGGTGATGATGATGACGATGATTTCCCCCTCCGGGAGGGAAGTTCCCCCGGCGGAATCGCTCCACCGGAGGGCAAAAGTGCTCCTGCCCAAGTTCCGCCTCGAGACGGTGGCGCTCTATCCCGAAAGTCCTCTCCTTATTTTTTTTCTAGGTCAAAATGACTTATATACCAGAGATGGGCATCAGAGGTGGGCCGAGGGGAGCACAACCCACCAGGGCGCACCTGGGCTCCCTGGCGTGCCCATGTGGGTTGTGCCCACCTGGTGGGCTCCCTCTGGTACTTATTGGCTCCAATATTCCTCATATATTCCATAAAAAATCTCTGTAAAGTTTTAGCTTGTTTGGAGTTGTGCAGAATAGGTAGCCAGACGTAGCTTTTCCAGGTCCAGATTTCCAGCTGCCGGAATTCTCCCTCTTTGTGTGTACCTTGCATATTATGAGAGAAAAGGCATTAGAATTACTCCAAAAAGCATTATTATGCATAAAAACATCATAAATAACAGTAGGAAAACATGATGCAAAATGGACGTATCACCACGCAAGAAATCTCAAGAAACAGGATGAGAAGTTAGCCCACTTGATGGCTCTCTTTGGAGCTAAAGCATCTCACTGATCTTTGTCATTAAACTATATCTTTGATGTACCATCCCTGCAGATTGTGAAGTTGAACCTGTGAAGTTATGTCGTAGTACCTGCCGTTGAACTATGTCGTAGTACCCGGCGTGAACCTGTGAAGTTGAACTATGTCGTAGAACCTGTGAAGTTATGCATTTTGTGAAGCACCTATTTCTGAATTATTTGAGTTTTGTTTGGACCATTTTGTGAAGTTGTGCTCCTGGTTCATAGGATATTTATTGAATTATGCCAAATATTATTTGTATTAATTGGGCTCTAAACTTAGTTGGACCGCAAAAAGGCCGAGGCCCAAACAAGAATTGGACTAAAAAGGCTTGGGCCTAAAAAAAGAGTTGACTGCAAAAAAAACCTAGTCTGTAAAAGGCTGCATCCCAGAAAATAAAAGGCCGAGGCCCAAACAAGAACTAGATTAAAAAGATTTTGGCCCAAAAAAGAGTTGATTATAAAAAAACTGGTATGTAAAAGGCTCCATCCTAGAAAATAAAAGGCCAAATTGTTGGGCCAGGCCCATGTAGCTAAGCAAAATAAAGAGAAGAAGAAACCATTAAATGGGCTGAATTATTGGGCTCGACCCATCTAGACGGCCGAAATGGACCGGGCTGATTCTAATCTATGACCTTTTCATTTGGTTGCAATTTTGCCACATTGGCTTGCCATGTTGGATCTGACGTGGTGTGGGCAGATTGCTAGTGAGCAAAAAAAATGGCCATAGAACCTACGACCTTTTATTTTGGTCGTAAATGTGTACGATCATTTCAGAAGAAAGGTCGCTAAGTTTCATTGAAGACAACCAGGTTTTGACCAACTGTTTTTGGTCACAAATAGGTCACAAATGAAAAACAATGACCATTCAGTGACCAATATTGATGGTCGCAAGTTGACATATTTCTTGTAGTGGAGGCCGTGGCTTCACAAGATCTCTGGATTTGGCACTCTTTCTTCCACATGGACGGCTCTCACAATGACATCAACGTGCTTCAGCACTCTCTGGTGTTCGCAATGGTTGTAGAAGGCAACTACCCAGAGGTCAATGTTGAGATCAATGGCCACTGCTACAACAAAGGATACTACCTAGCTGATGGTATCTATCCTCAGTGGACTACTCTTGTCAAGACAATTCCCAACCCGATGGGAGAGAAGAGCAGAGATTTGCCCAAGCACAAGAGAGTGCTAGAAGGGATGTGGAGCGTGCTCTCGGTGTTGTTCAATCTCTATAGGGCATCGTTCGGTATCCTGCTAAAACTTGGAGCACCAAGAAGTTGTGGGAGGTGATGACTGCTTGTGTGATCATGCATAACATGACCGTAGAGGATGAGCATGAGGATGAAATCTACGATCAGGGGTTTGAATTTCAGGGTGAAAATGTTGTGCATGAGAATGAAGGAGCGGCATGTTTGCATAGTTCACCGAATTTCATCATCACATGCGTGATTGGGAAACTCACATTCAACTACAAAATGATTTGATTGAGCATATGTGGGCTCACCTTGGCAACCAATAGATGTATCGGCTATTTTTTTCAAATGTATCTGTGACAATCTAAATTTTATTTGGCTTGTAAACTATGAGATATTATTTGGTTGTGAAACTATGAGATATTTGTATTTGTTTGAATTATGTGAATTTGGGGCAATTTTTTGATATGTTCGCAGAAAGAGCAATAAATTGGCCGCATACCTGTGGCGCGGACGAAAATGTGCATGCGCGTTGAGCGCACTGCCAACCCAAACGTGGAAGGGGGTGGACATGCCGACCCAAATGGACAAAAACGGAGAAGACACATTCTCCATTGGGTCGGCACGTTGGAGTTTCTCTTCCATCACATGTTCAAATTTTGAGGTACATTAAATCACTGCATGGAAGGATCAAGAGACAACACATCAATGCACGTAAAAGTTTTTGGTCATTTAGTGGTCATGCATGCATGCGTTATAATTACTGCATCAGCAAAAAACTACTCCCTCTGTCCCATAATATAAGAATGTTTTTCAAGCTAACAAGCTTGCAAAACATTCTTATATTATGAGATGGAGGGAGTGTTTGACAAAAATGAGTGTGCTAATCAAGTACTTTTGTGACGATGACATGTACCTAGGGTAGGGTCTTGGGCCTGACCTATATGCCCTACCCAAGGACACTACACAAGAGGCCAAGGCCTATGAAGACAGAAAGAAGATACCGACTGGAATCACCTCAGAGTGCAATCCACTCGAGAGAAGATCCACTCAGATATCCCGATTCCACTCGACTGTCTTCATTCCCTCGGAGAACAAGGATTCACTCGAAGCACGGAAGACCTAAGGTCACCTCTAGATAGCAACGGTCGGTCATTCACTCCGTCACCTTAAAGATCATTAAATGCATGCATTACCAGTAACATTCGTGGCATTATACTCTCATTGAACCCTTACGTAACTGAGGGATGCGAGGGGTCGGCGTACTCTATATAAGCCACCCCTCCCCTCTTTCACAAGGGTGCGTACCCCCCGCAACTCAACATTCCAATCAACAGAGCCTCGCAACACCGAGATGTAGGGTTGTTACCTCCTCCAAGAGGGGCCTAAACTCATAAAATCCGAGTGTACAACCTTGTCATAGCTAGGCACTGCCCTCTCCTACGTACCCCCATCTCTACTGTCAGATCCGTTCCCACGACAGTTGGCGCCCACCATGGGGCAGGCGTCTAAGCGACTTCCGGCGAGGTTGTGATCTTTGATCTCCATCGACATGGTTTCTGGCGGTGGATTGTCCTTGGGCCACGAGATCCGCCTCGGTGCGCTCACCTTCACCGCCAATGATTTGGCCTGGCTCCAGGAAGCCACCCTCAACGTCGAGGCGCTCCCCATTCGTGGGGTGGTGCACTTTCGCATGAGTGCCTGCGGCGTCCTCTTCACTACAAAAAAATACACTTCCGTGATGATACGTGCTTGTCACAGTAGGTCGCGTTTTTTGTCATGCATGTGCATCCATGACAAATTTATGATAGAATCAAGATAGTCATACCTGTGCTGTCATAGAAGTGTTCCATGACATTACCAAAATTATCATCACGGAAGTGTCCACTTCCATGATGATAAATCGCGCGTCACAGAAGTGCTTTCGTCAAGGGTGACCGACACATGGCATCCACCGTAACGGAACGCCGTTAAGCTATCGGGTCGGGTTTTGGATCCGATAACCCGTTAACAGCCCCGACTAATGGGGATTTTCCACGTGTAAAATCATCATTGGCTGGAGGAAACACGTGTCGGCTCACCGTTGGGACAGATGTCATCCACTCATTGGACAAAAGACGCCTATGGTACGTCGACACGTGGCACGGCCCAACAGAGGCCCATTCTTGTGAAAAGGCCGGCCCAGTAAAAATTAGCAGGCTAGCCCATATAAAGCCTACTTGTGTCAGGTCCATTTAAGCCCACGGCCCATACGAGATGAGCCAATTCGGCCCGTCAACGACCCATTAAAGATTTGACACCATTGCAGCCCATCGTCAGTTCGAGCCCGTTAACAGCCCGCTATATATCTGGGCTCAATATCGGCCCGATGAGATTTCGGCCTGTTAACGGCCCGTTTAATGGATGGGCCAATTTTCAGGATGTACATCTTTCGGCCTTTTAGCGACCCATTTAAATGTTGGGCTAGTTTTGGCCCGGTGTGTCTTTCAGCCTGTTGACGGCCCATAAATCTGATGGGCCATTTGTTGTCGGACCTGAGTTTCGGCCTTTTAGCGGCCCATTTAAGTGTTGGGCCAATTTTCTAGCCCGGTGTCACTTTCAGCCTGTTGACGGCCCATAAATCAGTTGGGCCATTTTTAGCCGGGCCTAAGTTTTGGCCTTTTAGCGACCCATTTAAGTGTTGGGCCAATTCCCGGCCCTGTGTGACTTTCGGCCTGTTAACGGACCATAAATGAGTTGGGCCATTTGTAGTCGGACCTTAGTTTTGGCCCTTTAACGGCCCATGCCCTTCATGGTCCAATACCAGCCCAGTTTCTCTTTGGGCCTGCTAAAGGCCCACAACATAGTTGGGCCATTTACAATACAACCTGACTTTTGGCCTCTTAGCGGCCCATGGTCTTCATGGTCCAGTACAAGCCCGCTGTCTCTTTCGGCCTGCTAAAGGCCTACAGTATAGTTGGGCCATATGTAGCCCAAACTTAGTAACGGCCTGTTAACGGCCCGTGAAATAAACTGGGGCCACCTATTGCTCGCTTCGATGTCGGCCTGTTAACGACCCGGGAGGTAAGAGGGTCGACCATTAACTTTCGGCCTAGTAACGGCCCATTAACTTAATGGGCACACTAAAGTTCGTACATGTCTTTAGGCCAAATTAGATAATTTGAGCCCATTACGACGAGCAATTATGCACAGGACCAAAACCGATCATGCAAAGGTACGGCATACAGGGAATAACGTTGCACATCCAGCATATATTACAGGAAATTACATTCACTCGGCAATCAAAGATTGATGCCAGTGCAAATAAATGAGCAGAACCTAACCATCTACAACGTCACAATCTGCAACCTCAGCACAAATGACGCCCATAAGCATGTGGGCAAGTTCTTTCTGCTTTGCTACACTATCTCTGAAAACATTGATCAGTTGTTGTGTTGCACGACTCTGCACCTCTGATTCATCCACCATTTCCATCATTGCTTCAGCCATTAATTGGTTCACAAACATACATTTATTCCATGGCATTCGAGACAGAGGATACTGAAGAGATTCAGATGGCGATTTTGGCAGGCTTGTATTATTGATAGTGGAGAGTGTCTCGACCACTACATCATAACATAAATTAGGACGAGAACCAAACAGATTAATCATGAGTTATTGCCATATTACCTGGCCTAGATTTACTGGAAAGAAACAATGGGGTTGCCTTGCTATTTTCAGAGTTTGTCTTCTTATCTTCAGCAGCATGCACAAAATTAACACACTAGCATTGCTATCATTGGCCAAGTCAGATAATAGGAAAGCAACATTGACACAACGAACGTTTGGGCAAGTAGCCTACACCAAATTAACACAATATGGCACATCTATCATCAGCCAGGTAAGGTAGTACGAAAGCAACATTGACACAATGAATGAATGGGCAACCAGAGAAGCACTACAATTCAGTAATGTGCGTGATATGAGATAGTACATTCATGGAGCTCAGTATGCAAAACTACCAGGCAGTTTTCCTTACAAAAATCAACATTGGCGCCTTTAACATTTTGCTACAACTAATTTTAGATCAGAAAAAGGTTAGATTCACGCTGATTAACAAAATACATGTTGATGTAAAAATATAGTGATATACAACAGGTACTTACATCAGCATTGGAGCACAGAGAATTCCCGCAAGATATTTTCCTTGAATACGATCCTAATGGAGGAAGTCTTCTATCGTTTAACCTTATTTTCTAAAAGAGAGATGGGTAAGAAACATGTAGAAAATATGATCAGAATGCTATAAAATTTCATGATGCAGGATACGCACACGCTTCTTAGAATGGAGTTGACATTCTTTTGCTGGACTGGAGCGGACTAGTTCTTTGGCCACTGGAATCTGCTTATTATCAGTGGGAGTTGGGTTTCTCTGTGCTGGAGCAGTATCTATGAAAAATGGAGTTGGTTTATTATCTCCTGGCATTTGGATCTTTTGCAAAGACCTGGTTTGTAAACCTTCAGATTCTAACAGAGCCGTCTTCCCCTTGCATGCCTTATATAGAAGAATGGTGATTCAGTTATAAAACATGCTACAACAGAGATGGAATAGGTACTGAAGAATAGAAAGGCATGACATATTGACATGTATTCCCTCCATCTGGAAATAAATGGACGGGTCTAGGTGTATTTCAGTTCTATATACATCCAGTTTTATCCATTTCTGCGACATTTAATCCGGACGGAGGGAGTATGATGTAAGAGCTAGGGATATGACAGGACAACACAGTAAAAAAAACACTGAAAAACCCACTGCAGAACCAAAGTATTCAAACCCACTGATATGAGATAGTACACTCATGCAGCTCAGGATGCAAAACTACCAGACAGTTTTCCTTGCAAAAATCAACATTGTGGCCTTTAATCATACATTTTGCTACAACTAAATTTAGATCAGATAAAGGTTGGATTCACGCTGATTAACAAAATACATGCTGATGTAAAAATATAGTGATATACAATAGGTACTTACATCTACATTGGAGCATAGAGAATTCCTGCAAGAATCTTTCCTCATAAACGATACCATTGCAGAAATTCTTCTATCTGTTAAGCTTATTTTCTAAAAGAGAGATGGGTAAGAAACATGTAGAAAATATGATCAACATGCTATAAAATTTCATGATGCAAGGATATGCACACGCTTCTTAGAATTGAGTTGACATATTTTTGCTCGACTGGAGCGGACTAGTTCTTTGGCCACTGGAATCTGCTTATTATCAGTAGGAGTTGGGTTTCTCTGTGCTGGAGCAGTATCTATAAAAACTGGAGTTGGTTTATTATCTCCTGGCATTTGGATCTTTTGCGAAGGCCTTGTTTGTAACCCTTCAGATTCTAACATAGTCGTCATCCCCTTGCATGCCTTGTATAGAAGAATGGTGCTTTAATTATAAAACATGCGACAGCAGAGAGATGGAATAGGTACTGAAGAATAGAAAGGCATGACATATTGACATGTATTCCCTCCATCCGGAAAAAAATGGATGGGTCTAGGCGTATTTCAGTTCTAGATACATCCTTTTTTATCCATTTCGGCAACATGTAATCCGGGTGGAGGGAGTATGGTGTAAGAGCTAGGGATACGACAGGACAACACAGCAAAAAAAACTAGTTGAATGTAAAACTATATGCTAGCGAAATACGTACAGAAATAACCAAGGCAACATACACGTGTATGATTGGGAAAATAAGATGGCATTGCTACAGAGCACTAGAACAACACTTCAATGTAAAAAAACATGGTATGGCAGACAGATGAAGTACATACTGATGAATAACAATGCATAAGATATTCAGAAGCATGATGTCCAAATTAAGCAGATGGCATTGCGATAGAGTAGAATGACAGTACTTGAATTTGAAAACATGTTATCATGAATGGAATAGGTACTGAAAAACAGGAAGGCATGACATATTTACATGCATGATCAGCATGCTAAGCTTATGGCATTGCAACAGAGTAGATACACTCCAGGACATTATATGCATGTTGTACCCATATCACAGGCCAAGTTAGAGCAAGGACCTTGTGGGGTGAAGAGGACTCATCATCTTTCTGCAAGTCTTCTGAAGAACTGCTTTACATGTTCCATCATATTGGGTATCGTTGACATCAAGTTTATTGGCCTTTACATTGCTCCGTGAGGTTCTTGTGGATATATCAGTGTGTGCAATTATATCTGACATGCATGGAAGACAACTAGTAGTTAGATTTATGTAAATGAGTGCCTGTAGGAGACGACATAAATAGTAGGACTGGGGTTAACTAGCAGCAACAGGTCTCATAAACTAAAGGGAGAACACAGATGAAAGCTACAGAATATGTATCGTTTGTACTCGAGATTAACTAGATGGCACACAAAAGTATTAAAGAACAACATAGGTAATACTAGAAGTGGTATAATACTATAATCACCAGCCTATGGGATAGCATTGGCTGATGGATGATAACTATGGAACAATGTTACCTAAAGAACAAGTATCTTAGCTGAACTATGCAACAGCGTGAACTCCTGAACAAGACCCATAAGAGATCAACATGAATATACAGTGAAATGTGATGATCTATTTTCCGTGCTTAGATGAATAACAAAGCCATAAATGTTGCACACAAGTAAGATGAGGGTACAACCTATCTGGCTGCCATCCATAGGAGTGAGCATCATGTGCTGACTTGTCGATGGCCCTGCAGTTGTTGTGGCTGTCCATGTCAGGCACGTGCATTCGATGCAGGGAACTGTTGAGTGGGGACTGTAGCTTCCTTCTGGTGTATGCTTCCCTTGTTGGAGCAGCTGCGGTGAGTCGGAAGACGGTGTGTCTGAAGATGCAGAGAACGCATAAAGTTAAGAACGACATATCTCTTTGATCCGAAGAAATACACTAAGAGATCAACAGCAAGGTACGAGAGTGGTCACACGTCTGTTGACTGAAGACTAAATTGGGGTCACATGATTTTATTTTATTTTGGTATTGTCCGATCTACGCTGGATGGCTTGACGGCCGTCTTGTGCCTCTCGGCTGACATTGTTCGGAATCTTCCCCAAAGAGCCAGCGGCCAACGGCAGAGCAGCCTGCCTCCGCCGTCCGTGGCCCCGTCCAAAACCCCGCTCCCCGCCCCACCGCACTGCCGTGGTTGCGCCACCCCCAGGCCAATCCACAAAGACTCCCCGTCATCCAGATCCGGTGGCGGCAGTACCTTCAACCCACGCAACTCTAAAAGATATCCATCTAAGCGCTGCTTCCGCGGCGAACTTGCGGCCCCGCACCCTTACGTTAGACACCAGCCAACCGGCAGCCTAGGAGCTCCGCCGCCTCGAGGGGTGCTGCTTCCCATTGGGAATCGATTGGCCCAGAATAAAAATTCAGACAACTGACGCCTAAATAAAGTGATTTCAGATGAGGGTGCGACCTATCTGGCGGCATGGTGAAGTAGGCAGGTCCAGCTGCCGAGTCGGTGAGGCCGGCGTGGTTGCGGTGGTGACCGGCGGCAGGGAAAGAGCGATGTCACGATGGTCGACGGCTATGCGAAAGCAGCGCCAGGACTCTGGACGGATCCGAAGTTGGAGCCGCTCCGGCGCCGTGAACAACGGCGGGGGTGAATCGGCTCCGGTACAGTTCACGCGACCGTCGTCGAGGCAGCACCAGCAGCACGGAGTAAGAGGCACACGGCCCAGTGCACAACGGCAACTGGACAGCGTCTCCGGCATTAGGGAGGAGGGCGGCTGTGAAATTGGTGCGGTGGGGGGCGCCATGGAGGTGGGGCTGAGGTTTCGCGGCTCGGGAGAAGGGAGCTTCCCGGGGAGAAGATTTGGCACCCACGAGGTATGAATGGGGGCGGGCGGGGGGGAATTGGGAGGGGAGTGGAACCATGTCTTACAGACGCATTTGTCTGAAATGTGAGGGGGAGTTACAGTTCTACCCTTGCCTATAGGCTTCTCTGCTTGGGTCTGTGTACTGAGGGTCGGGGATAGTAGAGTAACTTTGCTTCTCCCCAAATAGTGGGCGGGAGCGATTTCGGGCGAGGAGGGCGTGTTTTGAACTATAGTGGGCGCAAGCGAATTCGGGTGAGGAGAGCGTGTTTTGAAATAGTGGGCGCGAGCTATTTCGGGCGAGGAGAGCGTGTTTTGCCGACCATGGTTTATGGATTATTCGGCACATGTCATTTCGGCCGAGGAGAAGGCGCGCTTGGATGAAGTTACGAACCTACCCTCGATGTACAATGGGCCAATTGATGCGTGTCCCACATAGGATGGTAATTTCGCGCCTCCCATTTATTTGCTCGGGCAAATTCCACCGAGCAGAGAGGATGTTTAATGGTTCGTTCAAATTTTGGGAGAACGAGCATCCACGTCTACCTTACCAAGTCGATTCGAATCAAATTTTGAAATATTAGCTTGCCACTTATTTTTTAGATGGAGAGATGATGCTCGGGAGTAATGTGTTTTTACATGCTCATTGCTAGCAATTTACTATATGACAAATAGTTGACCCACTCAAAAACGCGAATCAAACCCAAAATGAAATATCTCGATTCAATGAACTAGCTCGTTCAGTAGGTCAAAATAGTGAACTAAATCCAAAATTGAACACCTCAATCGAGTAGCATGTTGTACAGCATTATAGTACTCCATGAACATGTTGAAAGTCAAATTAATGAACTTGTTTGATATACGCATATATCCGTTCATGTGTGGATTGCAGACAACATGTTCTCCAATTTAAATATTTGAATGCAAATTTATATCGAAACATGGTTTATATCAGTCTTTGATGCATAAAACGCGACCTCCCCCTCTCCCGGACTCCTGTTCTCTCTCTCTCTCTCTCTCTCTCTCTCTGTGTGTGTGTGTGTGTGTGTGTGGGGGGGGGTCTTTCTAGTCCGCATTCATACATACACCATCTATAGGTCTCTCTCGCACACTATGTATGATACTCTAGCTAGTCCAAGCTAGATATCTTGGGTGCACTCATCGTACGCACACAAATTCCTTGGCTCTTTGCCCATAACTCTCTCACGCACCACTATGTCGTCTCAGAGCTCTCCCCCCCCTCTCTCAAACTCTCCATACACCTGGGTCACACATACACATGCATATCTCACTCGCACTCGATAGGCCCATCTAAAACTCTATCTGTCTCCATTGTTCTCTCTCCATCTCACACGCACACACACACACACACACACACAATCTCATGCCTAGCTAGCCAAGTATGATGGTCTCTCACTCAATTGTACGCACACACAGTCCCCCCTATATGTATATGACTAGCTAATCTTAGTCTCCATCACAAACATGTGCATGGTCTATCTCGATTTCTCTCGGGGCATCTTTCTATCGCGCACGCACTCCCTCGATCTCCCACCCATATAGTCCCCTCACGATCTCGAGGGGATCTCTCTATCACAAACACACCCTCTCTCCCTCCCCTTGCGTCCATGCCATCCGTGTGTCCCTCTCGACCTTTTTTCCTTGTTGTCCAGACCTCTATTGGACATGTGCTACAGGGGTGTCTCTCTCCGTTGCAAAAAATCACACACTAGCTATCTTCGTGTATCTCCTCGCCTCACTTTTCCATCTCGGAGATGCATGCGTGATATGTTCACATAAGAAACGAAAAAACACACACTCTCTCTAATTTATCGTTTGTTGTCACTTTCTCTTTCACACACATACTCTTTTTGCACACTTACTCATTCTCCATCACACGCACTTGATCTGTCTCGATTGAGGCACTCACCTCCGTCCATAGCACATAGATTTATTGAAAAGTCAAACATCACAAAGTTTGACCATGTACGTGGAGAAAAAGAATTACATATAGTACGACAAACATATACCATTAGATTCACCATGAGATGTAGTTTTGTATGATGTATCTTTGGTATTGTAGATATAAATAAAATTTGCGTAAACCTGATCAAAGTTTCCAAAGTTTGACTTCTAAAAATTTACATGCACTGCATTATCGAGCAGATGGAATATCTCTTTCCCCCTCTCAGCTATCTGACGCACCAATCAGCCTTATCGGGGCTCCTCAATCTCTCTCAAACTTTATTGGTCAGTTTGGTTCGTGACCTGACCCTCATGCCTTGATGGTCGGTACTGCCTGGTGTGGACGTGAGATGTAAAATATTTCTGCCTGGCCAGGCTTGTGTGGTGCTGAAGCGTTTGGTTCATGCTTGGGCCAAGCAAAGCATCAACGTCCCATCAATCAATCCATGCATCAATTATTTAATGCTAATATCCATCCATGTTGCTGTTAGCCTCGTGGCCGCACGACCAGGCACGGCCAGGCGTTCGAAATCAGTCACTTGGGCCAAGCTACTTGCAGTGTGTGGAGTTCAGCCAGGCTAATTAAAGTGCAAGGGAACCCAGCCCAGGCGGGCTTTCTTTTTCACAGGGTAGCAACCAAACAAGCGTGCATGAAATCCAGCCACAACCCCAGGCCACGCAAAAGATGCTCACGACGCAAGCCAAACGGGCCTTATATCTTCCTGGTTCGCACATACACATGTCTCGCTCACGCTATACATATAGACCCATCCAACACTCTCCGCCCTTGTTTCCTCTCCATGTGACACGCACCCCCCTAAGTACCATAATCCCTCACTCCATCATAGGCTCTATTTGGATCCATGGGTTAGAGTTAGTTTGGGTTAGTTTGGAGTCAACTAACCCAAAAAGATCCAAATAGGAGGGTTAGTTTAGGTTAGATGCATCTAACCCATCCAAAAAAACTAACCCATCCAAGAGGTGCTTATTTGGGTTAGTTCTTCTCGGGACCACTAATAAACACTTTTTTCTCTCGCTCTCCCTGCAGCAGATCCCTCCCCACTTCCTCGAAGCTTCTCATCCTCTCCCACCCTCCCTCTCGCACCACCCGTGAAGGTGCCTCACCGTATCCGCGCTCCATCTAACCCTGCCATCCAAACACCTCTTTACTTAGAGTTAGTTCAGGGTTAGAATCTAACTCTAACCTCTAACCGAGTTAGAGTATCCAAACAGGGCCATAGGCTCAAGCACTCCCCCCCCCTCCTAAGTATGATTATCTCTTACTAGCCATCAGGAACACATGTATTGTCTCCTTCCATCCATACGTCTATCTCGATATCTCTCGGGGCATCTTCTATCGTGCACACACCTTGTCACTCGATCTCCCACCCATGTAGTCCCATCACGATCTCCAGGGGATCTCTCTATGACAAACATACACTCTCTCCTCCCCATGTCTGCATTTTCTCCGTACGTCTCTCTCGACCTCTCTCCCTTGTTTGTCAGACCCCTCTTGGCTACGTGCTAGGGGTCTTCCTCTCTCGGTTCCAAACAACCACACACTATCTCCTCACCTTGCCTCCATTGTCGAAGATGCATGTGTGATATGTTTGCATAAGACACGCACGCTTTTTCTCCACTTTTATCATGTGTTGTCCATGTCTCTTTCACACACGCACACACACTTTTTTCACTCTCTCTCTCTCTCTCTCTCTCTCTCTCTCTCTCTCTCGTCAGGGACTCTGTCACGTCCATAAGCATATGGATGTTTTGAAAAGTCAAACCTCAGAAAAGTTTGACTAGGTATATGTGGAGAAAAACATTTACATGTGGAACGATCATTAGATTCATCACAACATGTACTTACTTCATACTATCATTTATCTTTGGTATTGCCGATATAAGTAATTTCTTTATAAACTTGGTCAAAGTTTCAAAAGTTTGACTTTAAAAAAATGTTGTAACTACATTATCGAACGGAGGGAGTAGCTCTTTCTCTCTCTCTCTCTGCTATCTCTCACGGGCCTCCCCTCTCACTCGAACTCTCTATACCGACGGATTATACGCTCACTGTGTCAGCGTATAGCTCTGTATATTGTTTGGTTGACCGGTCAACCAATCCACATGCTGTGTTGTCAGCTCGTGTTCTGCATCTTGGTGTGCTGGCCCATGTGGTGGTGGGTGAAAATAAGTAAACTAGAGGCCCATCTGACACGCGGTGAAGGAAACAAAGTTGAAACCACTCGGGGTAGCACCCTGCACGCTAGTAAATTGAGGGCGCATTGAGGACAAACTTCTTGCGCGCGAAGGATGCACTCGCGCACAATTCACCACTACGGTGCGGCATGCACAGAAGGACGCACTCGCGCACACCCAGAACACAACACACACCAGCACATGTGTACACTGGCGTCGCCGCCGGTTGAGATGGACGGCGAGGCAGCCAACAAGCGGAGGCCGCTCGAGCCAAAACCGCATCCGGCGAGCATGGACTTCATCACCCCAACGACATGCTGCTCGTCATCATCGGCCTCCTCCCCACCAAATATGCCGTGCGGACTGCCCTGCTCTCCCGGCGGTGGCGCCCCCTCTAGCGCTGTGTCCCCCTCAACCTCACCGTCGACAGCTGCCTCTATGACGGGGATTGCAAACGCATGGCCGCAGTCTCCAAGATCCTTTCATCGCACCCTGGGCCAGCCAGACGCCTTGACATCCGCATGTTCAGTACCAACTGCAAGGTCCAACCCAAGTTCGACGAGTGGTTCTTATCCCCCGCCCTAGATCAGCTCGAGGAGCTCAGCTTTGAAGCTGGACGATGTCGCTCTCTGCCGCCGTCCGCGCTCCGCCTCACGCCAACACTGCGCCGCGCCAGCTTTAGCTCCTGCTATCTTCCCCAGATTAATGCCGCGCCCGCCCTTCTTCTCCCTCAACTCAAGCAGCTCAACCTCTTCGACGTTGTCATCTCGAAGAAAGCTATGGAGCACCTGCTCCGCAGCTGTACTGCGCTCGAGTATCTTCGTCTTGAGCAGATCCACGGGTTCATTATCCTCCACATCGCCTCGACGAATCTCCAATGGATTTATGTGTCTTGCTGGCCCAGCAACAAGACATCAATTGGGAAGAGATCATTCCAGCTATTCCACGTTATGGTCATTGAGAATGCGCCTTTCCTTGAGAGATTGCTTGTATCGGATCTAGAAGGTCCAACAAAAATCAGGGTCATTGACGCGCCGAAATTGACAGCGTTGGTGTACTCGTCTGCCAAATTCTCCGAACTCTTTATTGGATTCGTAATCGTTCAGGTACAACACTCATCTTCTTCTCCGTCTTCTTGAAATTCACATTTTTAAATTTCTTCTTGATGTATTTACGACCGTCTTCCAGAAAATGATTCAACAAGCTTGACCCAGTCCATGTGCACAGTGAAGATCTTAGCACTAAAATCTATCGGCCCCAATTTGGATCAAGTTGTTGGATTCCTTACATGCTTTCCATGCACGGAGAAGCTACTCATTGAGGTGAAACTTCTTTCCTATTAGTAAACGGTAATCACAACGTAGCTCAATTTTTTCGTAATTTTCCCAAATTACGATGACAAGTGTAGTGTTCAAAACTACATCCACGCACTGCACTGAAAGAAATGTTTTTAGTATTTTTTCTCACTTGATCACCTGCATTATTTTTATGCTGTACTACTATAGTAGCCTAGGCTAGTCATAGTGGAAAGTAACTTAGACTACTCCAGTAACTCTATGGTTACCCTAAGGGCAAGTACTACCTCCATCCTGGTTTACTCTTCCAATTTTGTAGTATCAAAATTTGACCATAGATTTAACTGACAAAATGTTAATGCATGTCACTAAGAACTATATCGCTGGATTCGTATTTGAACATAATTTCAAATGGTGTAATTTTTAGTGACATGCATTGGCATTTTCTTAGGTAAATCTATGGTCAAAATTTTACACTAAATACGAGGTAGTATTCCATTCGTCCCAAAATTCTTGTCTTACATTTGTTTAGATACAGATGTATCTAACACTAAAATGTAACTAGATACATCCGTATTTAGACAAATTTAAGACAAGAATTTTGGGAAGGAGGGAGTACAAAAGTGGGCTATGTAGGCCAAAACATGTGCCAAATTCACTTGTGATGCATTTGGCATCGATGCCCCTCCATTGCTCACCTGGTGCCCCAATCTGGAGCACCTACTTTGCTCCGGTGCCAAATTAACTCACGCAATGAAAAAACACTGCGTGGGAGAGAGAGAGAGGACTGAGGCAATAAAACAACACTTGTTTGGGAGAGTGAGAGGCTGGTGTAGTTGGTTTGATTGATTTGTTTATACATGTGGGTCTGTGTGCACAGCGGTGCCAACTCTCACATCGTGAGAGCGGTGCCAAAATCTTTTGATTTGACATTGCTGCTTATTATGTGGCATACTTTTGCGAAATATGGCATTAGCCACATAGTGGAAGGCAACAAATGCCCAAGCTCTTCACGTGCTCCTAGTTAAATGAGAGGAAACAGAAACAGAGAGAGAGAGAGAGAGAGAGAGAGAGAGAGAGAGAGAGAGAGAGAGAAATATCACTAGCCAGCCAACCCTATCGTATGAGCGAATGATATGGGTACCTCTTGATGACACGGCAATCTTATGTAGCCAGCTGCTCTAATATGTTCTCTTCTTTTGCAGATAAAAAAAGACCCGAAAGTGAAAAATGTGCTGCACTATAACAATCTCATCGAATGCCTTGATCTCCATCTTGCAGAAACTGATTTGATCGACTACTGAGGCAGCACATCTGAGATTAAATTGGCCAGGTTCTTTGTTCTGGAGGCAAGTGTGCTCAAGGTAATGAGGTTTGGCATTCTCTGGCGCAACAATGAATGGCGTGCTGATCACCGCAAGCGTCTAAGCCTAAATGACAAAGTCTCCACAGAAGCTGAATTTGTTTTTGAAACATCAAGTGGCCAGAGACTCGAAAACTTTTTGCCCATTAGTGACTTGTCAGGGCAGTGGATTTTAGTTTGTACGATAACGCTGCATCCACCTAAAGTAACGCAAGTTCTTACGTGAACTTCCTAGTAATTCCCTCTTCCTAGGTGCAGCATTACTCCTAACATTTGTAATATCAGTTTGAAACTTGTAATATTGCCGTGTCCTATTCCCGCGTTTTCAAAATCCTGCAAATCAAACAGGTCCTGAGTTGGTGATGATGTTATGCCTCCCATCTTTCACCAGTAGCCGTCGGATCTAGATCTGACGCATACAAACCAAGCTTCTCCATTTTTGCAAAAAGATGCCCGCACTTGTTCCCTATTTACAAACAACTCCTTGTCTCTCACAATCAGCCTTATCGCCTCCCCACCACATCTAGAAGGCCGTGGAAAAATCTGGCGCGATGGCCGCTGCCGGAGCAGTCCACCCCCAATCTTGGTGTTCCGTGCAATGCACGAGCATCTACGCACGGGAAATTATGTCGAACAGGGCTAGTTGTAAGCAGGCTAGCTCTACAACCATGATGATAGTGATTGCAGATGGTGAGGCTGACTATGGTATGCCGAACACGACACCTATACTCAGGTGTCATCTCCAGCGCAGGGTCTTGTCACTTCACTATGAGGAGCAACACGTAATAATTTGACCAACGGGTAGTACAGTGCTAGTACTCCTAGGAGTACTACATTGGTAGTACTACTACTAGTACTAGTAGCACCACCATCTAGATTTAGGAGTACTACCACGTCCATCTGGATTTTAGTATTTGACTAGCAATATCTAGTAATGCATGTCACAAAAAATGTACTACTCCCTCTATAAATAAATACATGGTGTTTTATTCCTATCGGCGAGAGAACTTAATGTTTTCTTTCTAACTAGAGTCTTAATAGGATTACATGCAATGAACTAAACACTGCATGTCATGTTTGGTAGTCTCAATTCATTGAAAGCATGCACGGCCCACATCTCTCATTGGTTGATATGTCACGAAATAAGAAACAAGGAGGGAGTTAATGCACCGTGCCTAAGTGTTTTGGGATTATTTGGTTTTCGTAATGTGACTTACACAACATTTTTGTTTACATGCATTAACATTTTATTAGTTAAATCAAAGGTCAAAACTTGGCGCAAAATGCAAAGGGGACCAACAAACCAGTAAACATCAAACTTCTCTCGTTTGGCCCCAACTAGAGGTCTGGTGAGATGACTATACTGCACTGGCACAGAGGGGGGCGCAGCTTCATTGACTTACGACAACTGCCTTTGGGTGAATGACACGTGGGCCCAGGGGGTGGCTGGCCCACCTATCATACAGCCAAAGGCAGGTGCAGTAGAGGGCCGAGGAGTAGTACGAAATCCTACGCACCTACGCACGCTAACCAAGGGCAAGAGTGATCACTCGAATCGCAAGATCAGTTGACTAGTAGAAGCTAAGCTAGACCCATGGAGGCGATGAGCGCGAGCATCAGCCGGCTGTGCCAGATGGTCCACGATGCCGGCCTGCGGCCCGACAACGAGGAACATCTCCAGGTAGTATTGCTTGAGGCCGGCAGGGCGAGGGGCTGCTTGGACGACAGCTTCGTCTCCTTGTTCGACGAGGTCCTCGTCGGTTTCCTTGACAAGTTCACCGTCGTCAAGAAGCTCACAGACGACTTTGACGTAAGCCTTCAGCCGACGCGCCCAGGCTCTTGGATGCCCGCCACCCTCAACGGCCACTATGGTGACAACCTCTTTGACGCACTGGTGGCCCTGCGACTGCCCGCCGTCGCGCCGGAGAATGTCCACCTTGAGGTCGCGCTCGCCGCGCAGCGCCTGGCGCAGCAAGACACCATGGACATAATCACCCACGTCTACGTGCATGCAAGAGGAGGACGATAGGATGCTGGCCTTCTTGGACCACAGGGCAACCTTGGACGCACTGTTCAGAAGCACGTTGAGCTTGCCGCCAACGCTGCTGCTCCTCACACGTCAGTTGGTGACCCGGTGCACTAGGGCGTGAGGATGTCGTTGATGGATCCATACGTACTTTTATCTTTCCGTCAAATCCATGTAGTAGTATATGATACTACAGTAATTATCTTACCTTTCGCATCAACTTCATAATTTTCATACGTACTCCATGCATGAACGGCGCCAGAACCAAACTTCTCATTACTCTAGGCAAAATCGTTATTTTCTATCTATCGATCACGCCATGGAGCAGAACCAAATTTTACAAGTTATGAGTTTAAAAGGAAAAGCCCGCCGTGTTCGCATCGCACCCCCACACGGTTGGTCCGACACACTGCTCAAGCGGGAATGCGTGTGGTGTTGCATTTTCACTTACAAGTGGGACCGTAGTTGAGCAAACCGACTATCGACAAATCCCCACCCCGCCCACCGCGCGATGGTTGAGAAAACAGGAGGGAGAAGAGATGGCTGTAGCACGGACTCCAAGAAAATTGGTGTCGGATGGGACTCGTGCGGGTGGCGTGTGTCGTAGTGCTAGACGTGAATGCTAGTTATGGCCCATGCCACCCCACTATATCGAGCCAATATCGAGGTATAGTACGTAGAACAAATTTCCTGCAGTCCGTGCTCAACACTCCTCTATCTTTCTTCTCAGCCAGCCAGCGGACGCGCGGAGCCCATCGTCTGTTTGCTCACATGCGGTCCCACATGTCAGCGAAAACGCAAGCAGACCCACTGAACCTGCACATCTTTCACCTCGACGTGCTGGTGATGAAAAACAAATCCAAGAAAGATCTTCGGTGGCTGCTTTTGGAGTTACTCAAGAGTAGTAAGATTCTATTTACAGTTTAACCCAAGATGCACATCTCGTGGCTTCAACTTATCAACTACCACTCTATTTTCTTTCATGACACGACCTGGATGCTGGATGTCCCACGTGTCGGCAAAAGGAGGAAGAACCCGACAAAATATTCGGTTGTGCTCTCGGATTAGACTAGTTGTGCTAACTTAAAATTTTTATTGTGTACTCCCTCCGTTCCAAAATACTTGACTTCCATTTGTCCAAAAATGGATGTGCCTATATACTAAAACATGTCTAGATACATATATATTTTGACAAATAGAAGGCATGTATTGTGCAACGGAGGGAGTAGAATGGATGCAAGTTTTTGTATTGGGAAGAAGAGTACATCCATATATTGATAGAGCGTTGGAGTTGGCCTTACAAGTGGGACCACAGTTGAGGAAACCGACTATCGGCAAACCCCCACCTTGCCCGCCGCGAGATGGCTGAGTTAGAGAAATGATGAGGTTGAAGAGATTGCTCTAGCACGGACTCCAAGAAATATGGTGTCAGATGGAAGTCGTGCTGGTGGCGTGTGCCGTACTCCTGGACGTGAATGCTTGTTCTGGCCCATGCCACCCTACTACTCCTACTACTTACTATATAGTACTACTAGTATCGAGGATTCGTGGTGCTGGTTACGTATGGCTACAGTAAAAACACCCGCACGACACGCGAAGCATGTGAAGCTAGTACAAATAGTGTACTACTATTGTTGATGATTGGCCTCATCCGATAACCTATTGCAATGCACGTACAATTACGTATTCGGAAAATATTTTTTTGCCTCGTCGCACCACTCACTCACAGAAGCAACTCGAAAGCCATTCATAAATTTAGTAAGTTTATCACATGCATATCATTTTATTACATACAACAGGTCATCAACCCACATCGACAACGAGGATACATTATAAATACTAAAGTTTTCAACACACAACAAATAACAAGCAATAAGATGAACTTCAACTCAACCATTCCTCGGCGTTGGAAACGCTTGCTTTGAACCACAAGTGATTCTCTAGGACGGGCCATCCATTGTCGATCTGGAGACCAACGCAGGACTGATCATCCAGGCTGAAGCGGCCTACTATATCAGTACCAGGGTAGGGAACCACCCAAATGTCCGAGGTATAGACACAGTTGCTTCTCATAAATGGTAGTAACGTTGTGTCAACAGCAGTTGGATCGCCTTTCACCATCATTGGATAGTTTTTTCCAAGGAAGAGCGAATTTTCTCCAAGACTATCAATTCTATACCAGGGAGAAGGAGTTGGCGCTATCACACTAGTATCCATCCCGAATACCATGCAACGGGTGTTGGAATAGGTCCGGAGAGTCTGACCATGGGAGACTACACCTGCTTCCTTAGCAGTAACATCATCAGTGGGCTGTATACACACGAGAAGAGGTGATCCATTGGAATTAGTTGCCAGGCGCCAAATATTATATGGGCGCTGCTCGTCCTCATGCTCGTGATCATCACCATCATCATCTCCCCCTTGGTTATAAAAATCTTCAAGTATAGGTGGTGGAATGTTCACAGGACCTTGGAAACACAAGAAGAAGGTTAATTAGTAAGGCTGGCCATAGTGGGGGTAACATAAGTAGTATCATGCACTTGGGACTCGCAAACATGCTTATGTGGCAGGCAATTAAGGAAGAGAGAGATGGTTATAGTAACATAGGTAGATACCATAACATAATAAATGTGATGCTACTATGTGTCATGCATGGCAATAAATGAGACCACCTATGATACTAATCTAAGATACTATGCACTATAGAGGTAGTAACATAAACTAGTAACATATGCATGTTACTAGTCTAAGTTACTCCCCACTATGACCAGCCCTGCTAACCCGCATGCATGTGGATGAAACAATTATAATTACGGTGGAAGACAAACGTACCGAAACAATGAGGATGCCATGCAAAAACAGTGCCACGAGTGGTGGCAACAAACACAAGGCCCTCGTATTCAATTGCATCATACTACTCATCCGTGTACAGAAACTGATTTTTGAGAAATATCCATCCAGTCAAACCACTGACGATGGCAACAAGCTTGTCGAAGATAGCAACAACTTCATAGTTGTTGTAATTCCAAGAGCGGTTGGGGACTCGAGAAATTGCTATCTTCCGTAGAAGACAGTCACCATGATTGTATTTGAACGTGCGTACAATACCGGTGTGCTCAACCTCTGGGCAGTCTGCTGAGATTTTTGGAAGTGGAACCCGGTCACGAGTGTACACATTCACAAGTTCCCACTCGCAGTTGGACCCAATGTAAACAACCCAATCTCCATTTGCGCCTGCCCAAGCGTTGCCCTCAAGCGATGGCATCTTAACATCATACGTATCATTATCAAGCGGCATCAACTTGCACAGGGCGAGGCCTCCGTCGTGACGGCGCCAGTCATCAGGGTCACGACAAAGAAGATAGGGGAGATCAAACCGCTCCTTGACTCTTGGATTCCTTGTAATGATGTTATTAGTTGATTCGAGAATGGGCTTGAACGAACCTGCCATGCTAGCCGAGGTGATGACGTTGCACCGATCAATGAGTTCCTCCACCATGTCATCTTTCAGATCGGGGCAAGAATAACGGGGTCATTTCTGTCCTGTTCCCTCCATGGAGAAGACGATCGAACAATGGCAGAAGAAAGGGTGAAGGGCTGAAGGAAAATGGAGGAGGGAGAGGAAGAGCGTGCGACAGTAGTTCCAAATCGAGAGGGAAAGGCGAAGAGTCGGTGGACGGTTGCCAGTTTGCCACGGTTCACGAAGGGGCGCCCCGGCCTACACGTCGGTTCGAAAATACTCCTACTACTCGCCGTCGTCTCACTGATATGTGGAACGGGACCACATGTCAACGAGACATGGTGTGTAATTTCTCGTGCAAAATGCGATCTGGCCGCATTGGCCCGAGGTGCCGCATTAGTTATCGGCCTTTATTTTTTTAATGGCGCGCCGTTCAGTGTTGAAGCATGACTAACTGGTATTGTACGCAAAGAAAATATAAACTACTCTACCACTACTCCACCTCCAGTACTAGTAGTATAAAGAAGATATATAGGCTGGAGCTTCAGCGCTTTCTTGCCAAGGGCTGCCCACTTGCTTCTCACACTACCACCCTCTCTCTAGATCTAAAAAAGATGGCCCCTCTCTCCCTCCTCACCGGTGGTCACAGATTCGCCGGGGAAGAAAAGGATGCGCAGCGTTGACGCACTCGTCGTCGGCGAGCGAGGTCACGCACTGACGACAAGGCTGTCCTCTCAGACCTAGCGCCCGCGCGGGATCGCTGCCGTAGTGTGTGAGGAGGACGACGACCACGAGCGAAGCAACTTCCCGCCGACCCTCAGGTATGCTACCTCTTTTCGAACCATACCCTTGTTCTATTGCCCCATCTAGCACGTCATTGCATGTGGATCTTTTTCCACTCCACCATCTTCCCAATTTGCTATCCTCTGCTCTGCTGGCCACGCAGACAAAAACCATAATTTGCACTATTAAAGGAAACCCTACTTCATGCAGACTAATGCATGTCTGGGTTGAATAAGGAAAGGAAGGGAGACTATACTGTCCAAGAGAGTAGGCATCGAACCCGCATCTAGGTTGAAAAGGGGGAAATCAGTAGCTAAAGAACGAGTCCCGTGTCTCTTGGTTGAAGAAGGGTAGAAAGGCATGACAACGCAATAGAGAATGACCAGGTCGATCGGTTTGTTGTCCTCACATAGGAAAAAGGTGGCTAAAGAGAAAAAATGGGAAGTAATCCACATATCCTGCCTGGATATTTGTTGCTCTGGGCAACCATACCTCCCTCACCACTCTGCGTCCGTGGAGGTACATCGTACTGGTGCGCCCACTGTCCGAATGGGCCTCCCATGCTCTTATTGCCACTTTTTTTGCTGTTAGTATAACGCCAGCAGTCAAGTCAAGCAATGCTACTGCTAAAGTGATGCCACATTTAACTAATGCCGCTCTCAGTCTAATGCCACAGATAAATTTAAGCAGTGCCATTTAATGTCACTGGATCATTTCAGGGTTAGCTGTTGATTGTGGATGTATTAAAGATTTTTCAGCTAAGGCATTCTAATGCTGTTGCACAGCTAGTATACCAATGATGAAACTTGTTACTACCTTCATATTTTTGCACTGTTAATGCTTATAGATTATATACCTCACTTTCATGAGATAAGTTAATTTTTTTGTACAGTGTCACCAAAATGCCAAGGCGCTGATGTCATTTTATTTTGGTTAAACTGCACAGACAATTATGAAGACAAGAGGAAAGGTCAAGAGTGGGCACCTCCTCCTCCGGTTGTTCTCTTGATTATCAAGAGGAAAGATCAAGTTTTTATGTTTGATCGATTATCAAGATTGGCATAGCAATTTTTAAGGTCCCCTTGAGTTCGAAATGATATTTACCTTGGAGGTACATGGTTTGCAATTTTTTTATACTGTCATTAGTTAATAATGCTAGTTACCTTCAGACTTTTGTATTTAGTTTAATGCTCATGCACAGATAGTATATCAATGCTGAAACTTGTTACCTTTACATTTTGTATTGTTAATTCTTATAGAAACCTTCCAGTGCTAGAGTTTATTGAAATCTGTTCAGTAAAACCATTGTAATGTACCCTATAATAAACTAACTACTCTACTATTGCACTAGCCACTGGATTAGTGTATATTTGTAGTATTCGAATGGTGTTGCATTAGCTTATGGACATAAATAAAGTGTGGCAAGCTTTCCCAGATATGTGCTCAAGAAAACTACTACCTGTTTTTCTAAATACTAGACGTTTGGGTACTTTAAATTGAACCGCGAAAACGTCTTATATTAAGGAACAGATGGTGTAGAGTTCACTCAAATTATCCCGGTAAAGCTAGTCACACCTTTGTTAAACTTAATGTTCACTATGTTATCGGAGGAGGTCTGTATGTTTGTCTCTAATGCCTGTCGACTACATACCTGACATCATGATGTAATGTTAAGTCATTTCCTTCTGTACAGTGTCACTGAATTGTCATGGCGGTGATGGCATTTTATTTTAGTAGAACTGCACAAAATTTTCTTAAAAGAAGAGGAAAGGTCAGGAATGGCTCAGTTTTTCAGAAAAAACTATGTATGCCTTCCTGACATCAGTCGTTGTTGCTTTATTTATTCCTTCAAAAAGGTGGTTAGAAACAGTCTTGCTACCTTTTCCCATTAAGAAATTGGAATGCTTATATTTGTGAGTCTATGCTTCAACTAGTGCCACTTTTATAGTAATCACACTTTCAATATCTATGCAAACAGGGATGCTCGATTTTAGTTGGACTGCACAAAAAGTCCAACTGGTTCAACATTAGGAGCATGTTTTTTTCCAAACCTTTATATCTAATTGGTGGCACTATGAGCTGTTCATTACGAAGGTACATGATTTTCTACTATCTTGCTACTCCTTTTGTACTGTCATTAGATAGTAATACTAGTGGTTTGCATGTGAATTTATTGGCAGGGTGGACCTACATTGGAGGTGCAGGACAGGATTCAATGATTGGATGCTCAATTTCAGTTGTATCGATTTCACCTCTTCCATCACTGCGAACATGGTGTGGTATATGTTTACTAGCTGCTTGATATTTGTGCAAATAGAGATGTCTGCCCGTTGCTATTTGGCAAACAAACAAAGTGTCCGCAATTTTGGTTGAACTGCACAAGAGAATAGTATAGTCACTGCATGCAGTGCCATTTGAAAATAGACACAAAGATTGGATAGTCACTTCATGGACTGCAGAAAAGTAGTACTGTACTATTTACTGGCCAACACTTGGTGCTTCATTGCTTTGGTATGATTATACAATGGGCATCATTTTCCCTAAGTTAAAGTTTGTATTCCGAAAATAGTCTCGCGGTGTGATCGAGAGAAGACCAAATCATATTGTAGTGGATGTTCCTCCATCATGTGTGGTTCATTCTCATGGTTCCAGCTGTTGGTGAAACCACTTACGTTTGCAAGAGGAATTGTAGACTTCACAAACAAATTTGTCTTTCAGTCTGTACTGAATGTTGGCCAAGAGAAGCATCCATGTTAGTAGGAAGAACAGATGTTTTTTCTAGATCTTTGCTTTTGGAGCTACATATTTGTATATGATCTGTGAATCATTGAGATGCATTAACATGTTGATCTTATGTATGGGAATCGTACTTGTTAGTTTTAGTTGCGACGCATGATCTGAAGTGGCTGATCTTTGCTTTTGGAGCTACATATTTGTATATGAGTTGTGAATCATTGAGATGCATTAACAGTTACTTATTTCTGTTCACTCTGTGTTTACAAGTTACTGATCGATCACTAGCTAGCCTACAAATGCGCACTTGGCAGTTTTATTTGCGACGCAAGATGCGAAGTGGCAGTTTTTTGAATAAAAATTCCTACCTCTGAAGAAACTGACAAGCTACACTATCGATCCTACACGGATAAAAATGCCTACCTCTGAAGAAACTGACAAGCTACACTATCGATCCTACACGGATAAATAGCGTATCATGCACGTACTACCTCCTTTCCAGTTTGCAGGGCTCAATTCAAGAAACGACCTACTCGATCCTACACGAATAAATAGCGGATCACACACGTACTAGTACCTCCTTTCCGGTTTGTAGGGCTTAATTCAAACCTCTCACCAACCAAGGTACTCCCTCCGTCCGGGTTTATTAGTCCCGTGAGCAAAGCACCAAGACCAAGGCATGGCAATAATTAACGGCATGCAGAAGTTTAAGCCTAATTAATTCCAGCGATTTAAGTGGCTGCATGCATGCCCTCGGCTGCGACTCGTTGCATGCTGCTTCGCGTACTGCCTGCGAGCGATTCTGAGTGCCTGCATGTAGCCGATCGTAATTAAGGCAGCTCATTGATGCGAAAAAGATACGCTTTAATTGTTGCGGGCTTTTCAAATCCGTGAAATCATTATTGACAAGGAGGGAGATGATTCGAGTTCACTCGTTTGACCACCATGCCGGCGTGCGACCCAGACGGGACGGGACGACATAGTCATAATTTCAGTTTCCCTAGTTTTCCACGGCAAGCTGGCGCGCTAAGCCATTATGCATTGAATTCCGATGACCGTCGCGCTACCTTCCCCCTATAAGTACTGTTTCCCGGCATTCTCCAGTGCCACCGTGACCCAACTCGCCATATCCTCATAAGCCCCACCAGCCCGACGTCGCTTGCCATGTCCGCCATGCCCCCGCCTGTCCGCGGTAGGCGACGCCGGAGGCGGTCATCGCCGGAACTAGTGTTCGGTTTTTCACCGGAAGGCAGACGGAGGGAGGAGGCATTCTATCTGTCTTTAGATGGCAATGCGCAGATCGAGGAGTTGTTGGAGCGCGACCGCATGGCGGAGGAGCAGGAGTTGTTGGAGCGCGACCGCCTGGCGGAGGAGCAGCGTAACGCCGATTTGCGCCGCCAGCGGGACATGGAGCAGCAGCGCACCGATGCTCTGAGTCACGAGCAGAGCGCCCACAACTGGGCCGACTACATGAAGGCCGGTGCCCGGCAAATAGCCCTGGAGGCTGTCGGCCACGCACGCGTTTGCGACGCTGATTTTTACTACCAGCTCGTCAAGTGGGTTTCCCGCTTGGAAGCCGAAGCTTCGGTGGACCACGCCGGCATGGAAAGGGCCAACGCGCGCGAGCAACGTGCCCAATCGCACCCCTGGCAAGTCCGAGGCGAGGCGCAGGACGCCGGTGCCGGCGTTTAGCATGTACCGCCGGCATCGTCTAGTTAGCTAAGAGTAAGTTAGTACTTGTCTAGTGGGAGTAGATAGTTAACTTGGCTATGATGGTTGTCAACGTGGAAGTTTAGTACTCTATATGTGGATTAGACCTGTTACTTTGCTCTGAATGTTGAACTTTCCATTTGAACGTATGGAATGGGCTGTTATTTTTTTAAATGGGTTGTATTTGTCCTCCACAGGTTTAGAGGCTGACTTGTGGGCCTAGCAAGTTGATGCGCACACAATCAGGAGATGATTGTACGTGGAGAGGATGACAACAAGGACCCGCCAAGGTCATGGCAGTACGCAAGCAAGTGCCTCCTTATTTCAAGCCAATAAAAAATGGCTCCTCCTAGTGGATTTCTGACATCTGGGTCCCATGCCATTGTCAACGTAGTCAGTAAACGAGAGAATTGCACAACGAGCGGCTGACACCAGGGACCCAGCAGCTCGCCCAATTATTTTTGTTTTGGGTTAATTTGATAAATGCCACCGAGAAATGCCATTGCAATTTCCAAACTTTGAAAAATGCCATTTCATGCCATTTCTAGTGGCATTTTTTGAAGTCTGGGGTGGCGTTTTTCAAAGTTTGCAAACTGCAGTGGCGTTTTTCAAAGTTTGCAAAAATTGCAGTGGCATTTTTCAAAGTTTGGAAATTGCAGTGGCATTTTTATGAATGGCCATAATTGGAGTGGTATTTATCTAATATGTTTTTGAGACGGAAGCAGGGTGTCAACTGGGCTGTGCGGGACACTCTGGCCTGTCTAGACAACCTTTTCTTTTATGTTTACCACAGACCAGCCCAGTAGTTTTTTCTTCTTTTTGAAAATGGCTAGCCCAGTTTTTTTGTGATTTGTCATGTAAGTCACTTTATCAGGCTTGTTGGGCTAGACGAGGAGAGCTTCATTCGGCTGGCCGAGAAAATGGCCTATCAGTAATGAGAAATGGGCTGTACATTTTTAAAACACATCAAACCGACAATTAGTTTCAAATATCTTTTTTTCATTTCGAGATTTTAAATTGCATTGATTTTTATGCGTGGACAACTTATTGGATTTTATATTGATATACATTTATTTTTAAAATCAGTGTGAATGTGACTCGAAATTTCGGGATTAAAAATAGTTCAGACCGCACTGACATATGCAAAATTTCGTATAATTTTTTAACCGTGGCCACAATATGGGCTGTAATGCTAACAAAAAGAATATGGGCTCCAAAAAAACCCGTAGAATTAGCAAATGTGCTGTAAACGATTTGAAATAATGGCAGATGGGCTGTATGCTATTTTCCACACATTTGAGGCTTTCCACAGATGGCCTGTATACTGTTGGATGTCCATCCAACGGCCGTCGTGCTTCTTCAATCTCTGCTCTTCCTGCTCCAGCCGCTCAAACAAGCGCCGGCGGGACTGCCTGCTCCCTCCTCCCCATGGCTGGCTGTGCTGCTGTGCAGGCCTCACTGCCGCACCGTACTCCCATCGTTGGCCTAGCTATCCCTCTACTCACCCTCAGTCCCACACATGCTGTTATTCTCCGGCAACGGTAGACGAACCAGTAAACCCTCGTACTCCTTCGCGTGGGAAATAACTGCCGAGTATTCCCTGGCTCCGTGTCGTTCCTTCCTAGGCCTCGCCGTCGTCCATTGCCCTGGTGCTCTCGGCGTGGCCTGGTCAACGTGGTCAATGAACGACATCCATCGGAAGTGGACTGTATGTGGAGAGGCTGACAGCTGGATCCACGGCCGCACGCCAGGAAATGCCTCCTTATGACGCGCAAAATAATGATTCCTCCACCTGACATCTGGGACTCACCGAAAGGGCCTCTGTATTTCGCGAAAAAAACGTTACCGCCGCTGACAGCTCGGACCCACCAACTATATCTTCGCATGCAAGGAAGTGCCTCCTTATTACGCCCAAAAAAAAGAATACTCCCCCTGCTAGCTGGGACCTAGTATAGTGGGCCTACTAAGTTGATGGGGACGAAGGGCTTTGTCAACTTAGTCAATATGCACGATTCTAGCTCGACTGACCGTACGATGTCCATCCAACGGCCGTAGTGCTTCTTCAACCTCTGGTCTTCTTGCTCGAGCTGCCCAAAGCAGCGCCGGTCGTGCCGCCTGCTCCTGCCTCCCGTGGCCGGCTGTGCTGCCACGGAGGCCTCACCTTCAACATACTACTCCCACCGCTGGCCAGGCCATCCCTCCACTCCACTCACCCACACCCCCTGTTATTCTGCAGCGACGGCAGCGCAGCCGAACCAGTGAACCCTCGTACTCCTCTCCGTGTGGGCATCCACTGCCGCGTCTTCCCCGGCTCCATGTCGTCCCCTTCCTAGGCCTCGCCGTCGTACACTGCCGTGGTGCTCTCGGCGTGGCGTGGTCAATGTGGTCAACGACCGAATTCCATCGGAAGAATACTGTATGTGGAGAGGCTGACAGCTGGATCCACGGCAGCCGCAAGGAAGTGCCTCCTTATTACGCGGAAAATAATTATTCCTCCACCTGACAGCAGGGACCCACCGGATGGGCCACCAGTATTTCGCCAAAAAATGTTTGACCCTGACTGCTGGGACCTACCCGAAGGGCCACCGTATTTCACGAAAAAAACGTTCCCCCTGCTATCAGCTCGGACCCACCGGAAGTGCCTCCTTATTACGCACAAAAAAATGAATACCCCCCAGCTAGTTGGGACCCACCTTGGTGGGAGGCTGACTTGTGGGCCTACTAAGTTGACGGGGACGGAGGGCTTTGTCAACTTTGTCAATATAAATGATTCTAGCTCCAGTGACCGTACGATGTCCATCCAACGGCCGTAGTGCTTCTTCAACCTCTGGTCTTCTTGCTCCAGCCGCCCAAAGCAGCGCCGGTCGTGCCGCATGCTCCTGCCTCCCGTGGCCAGATGTGCTGCCGCGGAGGCCTCACCGCCCCCTACTATTCCCACCGCTGGCCAGGCCCTACGGCGACGGCAGCCTCACACCGCAGCCGAACCAGTGAACCCTCGTACTCCTCTCGGCGCGGGCTTCCACTGCCGCGTCTTCCCTGGCTCCCCGTCGTCCCCTTCCCAGGCCTCGCCGTCGTCCACCGCCCTGGTGCTCTTGGCGCGGCGTGGTCAACGTGGTCAAGGAACGATTTCCATCGGACATGGACTATACATGGAGAGGCTGACAACTGGGTCCACGGCCGCAGCAAGGAAGTGCCTCCTTATTACGCGCAAAATAATTATTCCTCCACCTGATAGCGGGGACCCACCGGACGGGCCACCGTATTTCGCGAAAAAAATGTTTCCCCCCTGACTGCTGGGACCCACCAGCTACACCTTCGCACGCAAGGAAGTGCGTCCGGGCAAAAAAACGATTCGCCCCCTGACTACTGGGACCCACCAGCTACATCTTCGCACACAAGGAAGTGCGTCCAGGCAAAAAAAAAAACGATTCGCCCCCCTGACTGCTGGGACCCACTAGCTACATCTTCGCACGCAAAGGAAGTGCGTCCGGGCAAAAAAAAGCGATTCGCCCCTCTAACTGCTGGGACCTACCAGCTACATTTTCACACGCAAGGAACTGCCTGACAGTCAGGACCCACCTGGTCGAAGCGTACGTAGCATTGTCATTCTGGTCGCGAACGCGTACGTACATACTGGTCGTTGTAGAGGCGCGTACGTGTCGTAGTAGAGGTGCGCACGTAGCATGTACACGTACGTACAGCGGCCAGGGTGCAAGAAAGAAAATACAGCCACGTATGTGTACATACGGGCGGGGTCTCGAACGCCTAGTCGGGCATACGTACGGCGAGGGCTCGTGTTCATGGGGAGGCAACGGAATGCATTGTGTTCATGGGGAGGCAACGGAATGCGTCGTGTTCATGGGAAGGCAACGGAATGCGTCGTGTTCATGGGGAGGCAACAGAATGCGTCGTGTTCATGGGGAGGCAACAGAATGCGTCGTGTTCATCGGGAGGCAACGAAACGCGTGGGAGCCAACCGGTTGGATGGAACATGCAATGGAAACGAGGCCTGGCGTACCGCAGAACGGAGGAAACGGACCTCCTACGGTCGAAACGGGGGTCCTGTTGATCGGGAGGGGTGTGGCATACCGCAAAACGGACGAAATAGACTTGTGTTGGAGCGCTACGGTCGAAACGGGGGTCCTGTTCATCGGGAGGGGTGTGGCATAGCGCAAAACGGATGAAATGGACTTGTGTTGGAGCGCTACGGTCGAAACGGGGGGGGGGGGGGGGGGAGGGGTGTGGCGTACCGCAAACAGGACTCCACGGGATACTGTTCAGCTCCACCGTCGACCTCCTCCAGCCTCCACGGGCTACCGCCGACCTCCTCCAGCCTCCACGGGCTCCTGTTCATCCAGCCTCCACCGCGCGTTACTCCACCGGCTACTGTTCAACCACCCCTCCACGGGCACCCCTCCACCGTCTACTGTTCATCCAACCCTCCACACCACAGGGTCCTGTTCAACCACCCCTCCACGGCCACCCCTCCACCGTCTACTGTTCACCCAGCCCTCCACACCACGGGTTCCTGTTCATCCAGTGGCAATGCCACCGCTCACTGTTCATCCACCCCCCCACAGCGCTCACTGTTCATCCCAGAGGCAGCATCGATCGGCTTCAGTTAGCAGCAGTAGCGAAGGAATCGCTCCATCGGGTTCAGTTAACAGCCATCGATCGATTGCTCGGGTTCAGTAACGCATAGCCTGCAGTGCAATCACTCGGGTTCAGGTAGAGCCCAATGCCTCGCTCGGGTTCAGTTAGAGCCAACGCCTCGCACACACGTGCGTACGTACGAGAGAAACGCGCATCGCTCCGCCCCGACCTCCCACCGTAACCGACAACTCCCCGAAATTCCCCCCCCTCACTTCTACCATGGTTTTTTCCATCATGGACAGCCCAAAGAATGTCATGCAGCTGCGTCTCCGGCCCGCCCAGGACGAAAAGCCCATTTTCTATCATGATTTTTTTGTCATAGAAGTAGGAGCCCACCACATCTATGATGATACCGGGTTTTGTCACAATTATCGTCATGGAAGTGTCATATGTATGACAGAAAAAAATTTTGTTCGGCCCAAAATGTCACGGATGTGTCTTTTCTTGCGGCAGCCGTCGAGTCAGTATCAGTCGGCTCTCGTGCGTCATCCCTTCCCGCTGCTCACCGTCTCAAGCGATCCGGTCGCTCGCGGCTCCAGCGGTGGGTGAAGCACACGGTGGCACGTCAGTCGTCCACTCCTTAGATGGCGGCGATCAAGCCCGATGAGTCCCTTTACAACATGTTCGATCTATCGCTTGGTTGCTCGAATACGCTTTTCGAGTGCAAAAGCCATGACCCTGCAGCAGAGGTCCACATGGTTGGCCCCCAACGGAGCCCACCAGGATTCCCCCGCAGCGGCCATGGCGGAAGCGATGGCCCGTCGCATGCAGATGATGATTATTACCCGCAATCTCTCACTACGGAACAAAGAGAAGAGTTCGGCACAGAGATGAACAGGCTCTTCAGACCCCCATTTGTTGGGAAGACCGCCGAGGCTCGAGCTTTGGAGGCCATGCGCGTGGCCACTCTGGCTGAACGCACATGCCTGGATAATCTCTAGAAGTCACTCGACGACCGCGCCCGAAGAGAGATCCCAAGTTCCAGTCGACATCAGCGACAATTGTTTCCGACTGGATCTTGAGACGAGTGTCAGGTATACCGCACTCCAATTCAGAATGTTGCAGCAGCGGCTTGTCACTACTAGAAAAAGGCCTACTAATGGCACACTACTAGTGCGCCATTAGTAGCACGCCACTAGTATTTTTTACTAATGGCGCACCACTGGTGCGCCATTAGTATACGAGATACTAATGGCGCACCTGTAATGCGGCATTAGTATGACTAGAGGTGTGCCATTACTATCTGACTTAGTAATGGCGCACCACATAGAAGTGCGCCATTAGTAATAATTTTTTTCAATTTTTTTTTCAATATTTTTTCGTTTTTTCTTAATCTCGGGTCACTATGGCTTAATCTCGGGTCAATATGCTTAATCTCAGGTCAAATCACACTCCATGGTCAAAATTCCCGAAAGGTCACCCATCCTCACACTACTCCAGCCCAAGCACGCTTAACTTCAAAGTTCTATCCAACCCCAGCAACAGCTCACTTCACAGGCACTTGTTGATATATCTAGCATATCAATCCTATTATACCTTGTAGATGTCTAGGACTTTGTTCATGTTCATGACTGATGAAATTTTGAAAAATATTTCAAACTTCCCGGTCATATTACGTATCCTTTTTTGAAAAAAAAATAAAAAAAAATTCAAAACCAATTTTTTCTCTGTTACTAGTGGCGCACCATGTCCACGGTGCGCCACTAGTAAGTTTGAATTTTTTTGAATTTTTTTGCCTCTAGATCTTGAAAGCCCCGTAACTTTTTCCTGTTAGGTTTTTGGGGATTTTGAAAATGTTTAACGGGGTTCCCCCAGTTAAATTCGGATGTAACTTTTCGAGTAGATGATTTTTCATATAAAAACTTTTTAATCCGAGTTCGTATGCAAAAGTTATGCCCATTTTACAAATTTTCAGAGAGATTTTGCAAATAAAGTCGAAATTCATATTTGTAAATTTTCCCAACAACTAGACCACATATCACATGGGAAACTTATTTTCTTTTATTTTTTTGACATTTCCATCATTTTCTTTTATTTTTTAAAACTGAAAAGGCGGTCCACAGGGGGGGTGCATTCGGTGTTGGGCCAAGTTAGTAATGGCGCACCGTGGGGTGGTGCGCCATTACTAGTTAAACTAGTAATGGCGCACCACTCCACGGTGCGCCATTACTAGTTATGAAAAAAAAATAAAAAAAATTTGATTTTTTTTTGAAAAAAACTTAGTAATGGCGCACCTGTGGACAGTGCACCATTAGTAACAATTTTTTTTATTTTTTTTACTTTTTTTTTTCAAAACTACTAATGGCGCACCGTGGGTGTGGTGCGCCATTACTATGTCAACTAGTAATGGCGCACCACATCCCACGGTGCGCCATTAGTAAATAATTTTTTTTACTAATGGCGCACCAACACATGGTGCGCCATTCGTATTTAGTAATGGCGCACCACATGTGTAGTGCGCCATTAGTGTCCATCCTATCTATAGCCCTTTTCCTAGTAGTGTGTATTGCAGATTCCATCCAGCCGTCTCATTCCGAGGCTGGTAGAGGTCTGGAGCAGAATCAGACGCTACTCAGAGCGGTTGGAGAGTAGAATTCGGCTGTATCTCAGTCGTGCAACCGGGTTCACAGCTGATCCGTTAGGGCATACACAGTTCAGTCAGCTCAGAGCTCGAGATCTCCTTTGCGGCGTGGTGATCATGGTTATCGTCAGGACCAGTACCTAGATAGAGGCCACATGTAGTTTGATCCTTGATATCACCATGACGACCGCCGTCGAGTGCCTACACCCCCTCCGAGGAGTGGTTCGTACGACCCCGGCGGTATGACGATAGGCGCCCGTTCGGTGACGAGCGGAGAATTCCAGTCGACCCCCGAGAACCTGTATTTGACACAAGGTCACTCCTTGTGCAGGGCCTGGTGGATAGAGGTAAAGCTAACCAAGAAGGTCTGGACAGAGACCGTCCGAGTGGAATCAGATCTTTCATCTCTGGACCTGAGTGTTTCAGTAGAGCCATTCGAGCTGCTGAAAATCCCCCCAACTTCAGGTTGGCTGCTGGAGTGAGCAAGTTTACTGGCGAGTCGAAGCCAGACACGTGGTTAGAATATTACTGAGTGGTTGAGAATGTTTCTGAGCAACATTGTGTCTAGAAGCCGAATGAGACCTTGAGGGATTATATCCAGCGGTGGGCCACACTTCACCATGTGGTTGAGAATGTATCTGAGCACCAAGCAGTTTGAGCTTTCAAGGAAGGAGTCAGATACAGAGAGCTTATTCTGAAGTTTGGTCGCTCCGGGGCCATGACTATGAACCAAATGATGGATATAGCAACCCGGTACACGAATGTCAAAGAAGAAGACCGACTCCATAATGGCAAAGGGAAGGCCGTCGACTCTAACACTGGGGGTAGGAATTCCAGTCGGAAACAGAAACGCAATGCTGAAGCCACAGGTCAGGCTGAAGCTGCGGTCGTGAATACACAGGGAAAGTTCAAGGGAAAGCCCAATAGGCAGTGGGTACCCAAAAAGATGAAGGATCGGTCGGGCCATGACGTCCTGGATTTATCGTGTGCCATCCACATGAAGAAAGATGAAGAAGGTAACTTGATTTAGCCCAAGCACACCACTTGACAGTGCAAATTCCTTATTTAGCAGTTCCGCGAGGTCCGCAGAGTGAGAAAGGCTCTGACAAGGATGGGGATGAGGAAAAGGCGGATGATTACCCGAAGGTCAATGCTACTTTGGTGATTTTTGCTGATGTTGAGAGCAAAAGTTGACTGAATGTCATCAACCGAGAGGTGAACATGGTTGCTCCGGCAACTAAAACATACCTCAAGTGGTCAAAGACACCTTTCACCTTCGACCAGTCAGATCACCCACTCATGTTGCTACCCCTGGGCGGTAGGCTTTGGTGGTTGACCTAGTCATTGGAGGCACTCGTTTGCATAGAGTTCTCATGGATGATGGAAGTGGTTTGAACATTCTGTATGCTGAGACCCTGCAGGGGATGGGCATTCTAATGTCCAGACTTAGTGAAAGCAACATGCAGTTCCTCAGAGTCATCCCAGGGAAGAAGGCGAAATCACTCAGGCAGATTGCTTTGGATGTGGTTTTCGGTGATTGTAAGAATTTTCGCAAGGAGAAGTTGACGTTTGAAGTGATGGATTTCCATAGCACCTATCATGCTATTCTGGCCAGATCGGTGTACGCTCGTTTCATGGCCCGCCCATGTTATGTGTACCTCAAACTGAAGATGCCCGGACCCAAAGGCGCGATTATCGTTGCTGCGTCTTGAGCTTGCGTTGGTTTTCCTTGAAGAGGAAAGGGTGATGCAGCAATAGTAGCGTAAGTATTTCCCTCAGTTTTTGAGAACCAAGGTATCAACCCAGTAGGAGGCTCCTCAAAAGTCCCACGCACCTACACAAACAAACAAAGAACTTGCAACCAACGAAATAAAGGGGTTGTCAATCCCTTCATGGCCACTTGCGAAAGTGAGATCTGATAGAGATAGTATGATAAGATAAATATATTTTTGGTATTTTATAATATAGATTGGTAAAGTAAAGATGCAAATAAAAGTAGATTGAAAGCGTATATGATAAAATATAGACCCGGGGGCCATAGGTTTCACTAGTGGCTTCTCTCAAGATAGCATAAGTATTACGGTGGGTGAACAAATTACTGTCGAGCAATTGATTGAAAAGCGAATAATTATGAGATTATCTAAGCATGATCATGTATATAGGCATCACATCCGTGAAAAGTAGACCGACTCCTGCCTGCATCTACTACTATTACTCCACACATCAACCGCTATCCAGCATGCATCTAGAGTATTAAGTACATAAGAACAAAGTAACGCATTAAGAAAGATGACATGATGTAGAGGGATAAACTCATGCAATATGATATACCCCCCACCTTTTTATCCTCGATGGCAATAATACAATACATGCCTTGCAACCCCTATTGTCACTGGGTAAGGATACCGCAAGATTGAACCCATAGCTAAGCACTTCTCCCATTGCAAGAAAGATCAATCTAGTAGGCCAAACCAAACTGATAATTCGAAGAGACTTGCAAGGATAACTCAATCATGCATAAAAGAATTCAGAGGAGATCCAAATATTTCTCATAGATAAACTTGATCATAAACCCACAATTCATCGGATCTCGACAAACACACTGCAAAAAGAGTTACATCGAATATATCTCCACAAGAGAGGGGGAGAACATGGTATTGAGATCCAAAAAGAGAGAAGAAGCCATCTAGCTAATAACTATGGACCCGAAGGTCTGTGGTAAACTACTCACAACTCATCGGAGGGGCTATGGTGTTGATGTAGAAGCCCTCTCCGGTGGAGCGCCGACGAAGGCTCCAAGATGCGATCTCGCGGATACAGAAGGTTACGGCGGTGGAAACTGTTTTTGGTTGGCTCCCTGGACGTTTTCGGGGTACGTGGGTATATATAAGAGGAAATAGTAGGTCGGTGGCCGCCCGAGGGGCCCACGAGATAGGGGCGCGCCCTTTAGGGGTGGGCGCGCACACCCTCTTGGCCGCCTCGGCTTCTTCTTGGCTTGCACTCCAAGTCCTCTGAATCACGTTTGTTCCAAAAATCACGCTCCCGAAGGTTTCATTCCGTTTGGACTCCGTTTGATATTCCTTTTCTTCGAAATACTGAAATAGGCAAAAAAACAGCAATACGGGCTGGGCCTCCGGTTAGTAGGTTAGTCCCAAAAATGATATAAATGTGTAAAATAAAGCCCATAAACATCCAAAACGGGTAATATAATAGCATGGAACAATAAGAAATTATAGATATGTTGGAGACGTATCAAGCATCCCCAAGCTTAATTCCTGCTCGTCCTCGAGTAGGTAAATGATAAAACAGAATTTTTGATGTGGAATGCTACCTAGCATATTTCTCAATGTAATTTTCTTTATTGTGGAATGAATGTTCAGATCCAAATGATTCAAAATAAAAGTTCATATTGAAAAAAGAAATAGTAATACTTCAAGCATACTAATAAAAGCAATCATGTCTTCTGAAAATAACATGGCTAAAGAAAGTTCATCCCTAAAAAATCATATAGTTAGGCTATGCTTCATTTTCGTCACACAAAAATGTTCCCAAATTCTACACCCCTGATGACAAGCCAAGCAATTGTTTAATACTTAAATAATCTCAAACTTTTTCAACTTTCACGCAATACATGAGCATGAGCCATGGATATAGCACTATGGGTGGAATAGAATATGATGATGGGGATTGTGTGGAATAGAATATGATAAGATTCCATCATCCTATACCAAGCATCTTTTAAGTTTTCTCCTTGTCTTTGCTTGAAGTGAAGAACTTCAAACTCGGGAGACATAGGAGTGGACAAGGAACTAGCCATTAAGACAAGGTAAATGATGTAACACGCGAGCAAACAGAAAAAGGCAAGCGAAAGAAAGAGAGGAGATTGGGAAAGAGAGGGCAAATAAAACGGCAAGGGTGAAGTGGGGGAGAGGAAAACGAGAGGCAAATGGCAAATAATGTAAATGCGAGGGAGACGAGTTTGTGATGTGTCCTTGGTATGTCTTGACTTGAGCGCAGACCTCCCCGACAATGGCACCAGAAATCCTTCTTGCTACGTCTAGAGCTTGCATTGGTTTTCCTTGAAGAGGAAAGGGTGATGCAGCAATAGTAGCGTAAGTATTTCCCTCAGTTTTTGAGAACCAAGGTATCAATCCAGTAGGAGGCTCCTCAAAAGTCCCACGCACCTACACAAACAAACAAAGAACTCGCAACCAACGCAATAAAGGGGTTGTCCATCCCTTCACGGCCACTTGCGAAAGTGAGATCCGATAGAGATAGTATGATAAGATAAATATATTTTTGGTATTTTATAATATAGATTGGTAAAGTAAAGATGCAAATAAAAGTAGATTGAAAGCGTATATGATAAAAGATAGACCCGGGGGGCATAGGTTTCACTAGTGGCTTCTCTCAAGATAGCATAAGTATTACGGTGGGTGAACAAAATACTGTCGAGCAATTGATAGAAAAGCGAATAATTATGAGATTATCTAAGCATAATCATGTATATAGGCATCACGTCCGTGACAAGTAGACCGACTCCTGCCTGCATCTACTACTATTACTCCACACATCGACCGCTATCCAACATGCGTCTAGAGTATTAAGTTCATAAGAACAAAGTAACACATTAAGAAAGATGACATGATGTAGAGGTATAAACTCATGCAATATGATATAAACCCCACTTTTTTATCCTCGATGGCAACAATACAATACGTGCCTTGCCGCCCCTATTGTCACTGGGTAAGGACACCGCAGGATTGAACCCAAAGCTAAGCACTTCTCCCATTTCAAGAAAGATCAATCTAGTAGGCCAAACCAAACTGATAATTTGAAGAGACTTGCAAAGATAACTCAATCATACATAAAAGAATTCAGAGGAGATTCAAATATTTCTCATAGATAAACTTGATCATAAACCCACAATTCATCGGATCTCGACAAACACACCGCAAAAAGAGTTACATCGAATAGATCTCCACAAGAGAGGGGGAGAACAAGGTATTGAGATCCAAAAAGAGAGAAGAAGCCATCTAGCTAATAACCATGGACCCGAAGGTCCGTGGTAAACTACTCACAACTCATCGGAGGGGCTATGGTGTTGATGTAGAAGCCCTCCGTGGTCGATTCCCCCTCCGGCGGAGCGCCGACGAAGGCTCCAAGATGGGATCTCGCGGATATAGAAGGTTACGACGGTGGAAATTGTTTTTCGTTGGCTACCTGGTTGTTTTCGGGGTACATGGGTATATATAGGAGGAAGAAGTAGGTCGGTGGCCACCCGAGGGGCCCATGAGATAGGGGGGTTCGCCCTGTAGGGGTGGGCGCGCCCTCCACCCTCGTGGCTGCCTCGGCTTCTTCTTGGCTTGCACTCAAGTCCTCTGGATCATGTTTGTGCCAAAAATCACGCTCCCGAAGGTTTCATTCCGTTTGGACTCCGTTTGATATTCCTTTTCTTCGAAATACTGAAATAGGCAAAAAAATAGCAATACAGGCTGGGCCTCCGATTAGTAGGTTAGTCCCAAAAATGATATAAATGTGTAAAATAAAGCCCATAAACATCCAAAACGGGTAATATAATAGCATGGAACAATAAAAAACTATAGATATGTTGGAGAGTATCAACCGTCACCGGAAATAGGCAGAGAGCTGAAGAATGCCTCCAGAAAGGATCCAAGATTGTTGATGAGCAGATGGTAGTGGTGGAGCTGGAAGAGCACAAGAAGAATACTGGTCAGGGTGATTTGCTCCATTCCAATAAGCCTGCTTCTGAATCCGCATTTCAGTCGGCTGGCGAGACGAAACCGGTTCACGTCCACCCGGAAGATCCCACAACTACTTCGACCCACATTTTAACGACACTCGACAGCAAATAGGAAGCCGCGCTCATCCAGTTCCTCCGTGAGAACTGGGACATCTTTGCATGGAAACCGTCTGACATGCCAGGTCTACCTAGGGGGCTGGCTATCAAAGAGCATCTCCTTCATTCCGCCATGGAGAAGAGGAAGGCAATTGGTGAGGAAGTGGCTCGGCTCCTGGCAGCTGAGTTCATACACGAGATATACCACCCCGACTGGCTCGCCAATGTCGTCATGGTCCCCAAGAAGGATAATTCACTCTGCATGTGCATGGACTTCACGCATATCAATCGGGCCTACCCAAAAGATCATTTTCCGCTCCCTCGCATCGATCAAATAGTCAACAAAACTGCGGGGTGTGTGTTTGTCTTTTCTTAATGCGTATTCCAGATACCATCTGATCCGATTGAATGGGCCAGATGAAATAAAAACAGCCTTCGTCACCCCGTTCGGGTGTTTTTTGCTATGTCACCATGCCATTCGGTCTAAAAAATGCTGGCGCCACATTCATGTGCATGATTCAGAAGTGCCTGCTCACTTAGATCAGTCGGAATGTGGAGGCGTATATGGATGATATTGTGGTTAAGTCACGCAAAGTTCCGACCTGCTGACTAACCTCGCTGAAACCTTTGACAATTTGAGAAGGTATGACATTAAGCTAAATCCGTCCAAGTGCACATTCAGAGTACTCGGAGGCAAGTTACTCGGTTTTCTCATTTCCGAATGAGGGATAGATGCCAATCCCGAGAAGATCGGTGCAATTCATTGAATGAAATGCCATGTGCGTGTGCATGACATTCAGAAGCTCACAGGTTGTCTCGATGCACTGAGTCTGTTCATCTCACGTCTCGGTGAAAAGGCACTACCTCTTTACCAACTGATGAAAAAGTCCGATACATATGAGTGGACACTCAAAGCTGAAGCAACGTTTGTGGAGCTCAAAGCCCTGCTTTCCACCTAGCTGGTGCTTGCTGATCCGAACAGCAAAGAGCCTCTACTCTTATACATTGCAGCCACTGGTCAGGTTGTTAGTGATGTCTACTACACAACCTTCTTCTTGTAGACGTTGTTGGGCCTCCAAGTGCAGAGGTTTTTAGGATAGTAGCAAATTTCCCTCAAGTGGATGACCTAAGGTTTATCAATCCGTGGGAGGCGTAGGATGAAGATGGTCTCTCTCAAACAACCCTACAACCAAATAACAAAGAGTCTCTTGTGTCCCCAACACACCCAATACAATGGTAAATTGTATAGGTGCACTAGTTCGGCGAAGAGATGGTGATACAAGTGCAATATGGATGGTAGATATAGGTTTTTGTAATCTGAAATTATAAAAACAGCAAGGTAACTAATGATAAAAGTGAGCACAAACGGTATTGCAATTCTAGGAAACAAGGCCTAGGGTTCATACTTTCACTAGTGCAAGTTCTCTCAACAATAATAACATAACTAGATCATATAACTATCCCTCAACATGCAACAAAGAGTCACTCCAAAGTCACTTATAGCGGAGAACAAATGAAGAGATTATTGTAGGGTACGAAACCACCTCAAAGTTATCCTTTCTGATCGATCTATTCAAGAGTCCATAGTAAAATAACATGAAGCTATTCTTTCCGTTCGATCTATCGTAGAGTTCGTACTAGAATAACACCTTAAGACACACATCAACCAAAACCCTAATGTCACCTAGATACTCCATTGTCACCTCAAGTATCCGTGGGTATGATTATATGATATGCATCACACAATCTCAGATTCATCTATTCAACCAACACAAAGAACTCATAAAGTGCCCCAAAGTTTCTACCGAAGAGTCAAGACGAAAATGTGTGCCAACCCCTATGCATAAGTTCACAAGGTCACTGAACCCACAAGTTTATCACCAAAACATACATCAAGTGGATCACGTGAATATCCCATTGTCACCACAGATAAGCACGGCAAGACATACATCAAGGGTTCTCAAATCCTTAAAGACTCAATCCGATAAGATAACTTCAAAGGGAAAACTCAATCCATTACATGAGAGTAGAGGGGGAGAAACATCATAAGATCCAACTATAATAGCAAAGCGCGCGATACATCAAGATCGTGCCAAATCAAGAACACGAGAGAGAGAGAGAGATCAAACACATAGCTACTGGTACATACCCTCAGCCCGAGGGTGAAATACTCCATCCTCGTCATGGAGAGCGCTGGGATGATGAAGATGGCCACCGATGAGGGATCCCCCCTTCGGCAGGGTGCCGGAACAGGGTCCGATTGGTTTTTGGTGGCTACAGAGGCTTGCGGCGGTGGAACTCCCGATCTATTGTGCTCCTGGATGTTTTCGGGGTATATGGATATATATAGGCGAAAGAAGTTGGTCAGGGGAGCCACGAGGGGCCCACGCGGGTGGGGGGTGCGCCCAGGGGGTAGGGCGCGCCTCCCTACCTCGTGGCTTCCTTGAAGCTTCCCTGACGTCTACTACAAGTCTCGTGCATTGCTTCCGTTAAAACAATAACTCTCCTGAAGGTTTCATTCCGTTTGGACTCCGTTTGATATTCCTTTTCTACGGAACACTGAAATAGGCAAAAATACAGCAATTTGGGCTGGGCCTCTGGTTAATAGGTGATACGTCTCCAACGTATCTATAATTTTTGATTGTTCCATGCTATTATATTACCCCTTTTGGATGTTTATGGGCTTTATTTTACACATTTATATCATTTTTGGGACTAACCTACTAACTGGAGGCCCAGCCCATATTGCTGTTTTTTTTGCCTATTTCAGTATTTCAAAGAAAAGGAATATCAAACGGAGTGCAAGTCAAGAAGCAGCCGCGGCCTCCACAAGATAGGAGGGTGCCCCCCCTATAGGGCGCCCCCCTGTCTCGTGGGCCCCTTGGGCGTCCACCGACGTACTTCTTCCTCCTATATAAGCCTACGTACCCCGAAAACATCCAGGGAGCAGACGAAACACAATTTCCACCATCGTAACCTTCTGTATCCGCGAGATCCCATCTTGGAGCCTTCACCGGCGCTCCACCGGAGGGGGAATCGACCATGGAGGGCTTCTACATCAACATCCTTGCCCCTTTGCTGAGTTGTGAGTAGTTTACCACAGACCTACGGGTCCATAGTTATTAGCTAGATGGCTTCTTCTCTCTTTTTGGATCTCAATACAATGTTCTCCCCCTCTCTCGTGGAGATCTATTCGATGTAAACTCTTTTTGCGGTGTGTTTGTCGAGATCCGATGAATTGTGGGTTTATGATCAAGTGTATCTATGAATAATATTTGAATCTTCTCTGAATTCTTTTATGTATGATTGAGTTATCTTTGCAAGTCTCTTCGAATTATCAGTTTGGTTTGGCCTACTAGATTGATCTTTCTTGCCATGGGAGAAGTGCTTAGCTTTGGGTTCAATCTTGCGGTGTCCTTACCCAGTGACAGATAGGGTTGCAAGGCACGTATTGTATTGTTGCCATCGAGGATAACAAGATGGGGTTTATACCATATTGCTTGAGTTTATCCCTCTACATCATGTCATCTTTCTTAATGTGTTACTCTGTTCTTATGAACTTAATACTCTAGATGCAGGCAGGAGTCGGTCGATGTGTGGAGTAATAGTAGTAGATGCAGGCAGGAGTCGGTCTACTTGTTACGGACGTGATGCCTATATACATGATCACGCCTAGATAATCTCATAATTATTCGCTTTTCTATCAATTGCTCGACAGTAATTTGTTCACCCACCGTAGTACTCATGCTTTCTTGAGAGAATCCACTAGTGAAACCTTTTGGGCCCCGGGTCTATCTCTTATCATATTTGCTTCCAATTTACTTTTATTTGCATCTTCACTTTTTGCATCTATATTATAAAATACCAAAAATATATTTATCTTATCTTGTTATCTCTATTAGATCTCACTTTCGCAAGTGGCCGTGAAGGGATTGACAACCCCTTTATTGCGTTGGTTGCGAGTTCTTTGTTTTGTTTGTGTAGGTGCGTGGGACTTTTGAGGAGCCTCCTACTGGATTAATACCTTCGTTCTCAAAAACTAAGGGAAATACTTACGCTACTATTGCTGCATCACCCTCTCCTCTTCGAGGAAAACCAACGCAAGCTCAAGACGTAGCAAGAAGGATTTCTGGCGCCGTTGCTGGGGAGGTCTTCGCTCAAGTCAAGACATACCAAGTACCCATCACAAACCCATCTCCCTCGCATTTACATTATTTGCCATTTGCCTCTCGTTTTCCTCTCCCCCACTTCACCCTTGCCCTTTTATTCGCCCTCTCTTTCCCAATCTCCTCCTCTCTTTTAGCTTGCCTTTTTCTGTTTGCTTGTGTGTTGGATTACTTGTTGCCATGGCGCAAGATAATACCAAATTGTGTGATTTCTCGAATACCAATAATCATGATTTCCTTAGTACTTTGATTGCTCCTCTTAATGATGTTGAGTCTTGTGAAATCAATACTGCTTTGCTGAATCTTGTTATGAAAGATCAATTCGCCGGCCTTCCTAGCGAAGATGCCGCTACTCATCTAAACAACTTTGTTGATTTGTGTGATATGCAAAAGAAGAAAGATATGGATAACAATATTGTCAAATTGAAGTTATTTCCATTTTCACTTAGAGACCGTGCTAAAGTTTGGTTTTCGTCTTTGCCTAAAAATAGTATTGATTCTTGGAACAAGTGCAAAGATGCTTTTATCTTTAAGTATTTTCCTCCCGCTAAGATCATCACTCTTAGGAACGACATTATGAATTTTAAACAACTTGATCATGAGCATGTTGCCCAATCTTGGGAAAGAATGAAATTGATGCTTCGTAATTGCCCTACTCATGGTTTGAATTTATGGATGATCATACAAAAATTTTATGCCGGTTTGAACTTTGCTTCTAGAAATCACTTAGATTCGGCCGCGGGAGGCACATTTATGGAAATCACGTTAGGAGATGCTACAAAACTTCTTGATAATATTATGGCTAATTATTCTCAATGGAACACCAAAAGATCTTCTAGTAAAAAAGTGCATGCTATAGAAGAAATTAATGTTTTGAGTGGAAAGATGGATGAACTTATGAAATTGTTTGCTACTAAAAATACTCCTCTTGATCCCAATGACATGCCTTTGTCTTCTTTGATTGAGAATAATAATGAATCTATGGATGTGAATTTTGTTGGTAGGAATAGTTTTGGAAACAATGCTTATAGAGGAAACTTTAATGCTAGACCGTTCCGTAGTAATTCCTCTAATAATTATGGAAATTCCTACAATAATTCTTCTGGTAATTTTAATAAGATGCCCTCTGATTTTGAGAATAGTGTGAAAGAATTTATGATTTCTCAAAAGAATTTTAATGCTTTGCTTGAAGAAAAATTGCTCAAAGTTGATGATTTGGCTAAGAACGTTGATAGACTTTCGCTCGATGTTGATTCTCTTAAACTTAGATCTTCTCCTCCTAAGAATGATATCAATGAGTCTCTCAAAGTAATGAGAATTTCCATTGACGAGTGCAAGGAAAGAACCGCTAGATTGCGTGCTAAAAAAGATAGCTTTATAAAAGCGTGTTCTTCTAGTTTCCATGAAAATAATGATGAAGATCTCAAAGTGATTGATGCGTCTCCTATTAGATGTATGTTTTGCAATATGAATTTTGATAATTGTGGGACTGATGATGTGTCAACTTTGCCTAGAAGGCGTCCGAAGAATTCGAAGTTTTTTTATCTTGATGCTAAATTTGGTGAAAGTGAGATTGGAGAGGTCACAACTTTAAATAGTATTGAACACACTATCTCGGATTTCAAGGAATTTGATTATGATAATTGTTATTTAGAAGGTTGTATTTCCTTGTTGCAATCCTGTGTTAATTCTCCTCATGCTTACAGTCAAAACAAAGCTTTTACCAAACATATTGTTGATGCCTTGATGCAATCTTATGATGAAAAACTTAATTTGGAAGTTTCTATACCTAGAAAACTTAATGATGAGTGGGAACCTACTACAAAGATTAGAATTAAAAATCATGAGTGTTTTGCTTTGTGTGATTTGGGTGCTAGTGTTTCCACGATTCCGAAAACTTTATGTGATATTCTAGGTTTCTATGATCTTGATGATTGCTCTTTAAATTTGCACCTTGCGGATTCCACCATTAAAAAGCCAATGGGAAGGATCAATGATGTTCTCATTGTTGCAAATATAAATTTGGTGCCCGTGGATTTTATCGTTCTTGATATAGATTGCAATCTTTCTTGCCCTATTATTCTTGGTAGACCTTTCCTTAGAACGATTGGCGCGATTATTGATATGAAGGAAGGGAATATTAGATTCCAATTTCCATTAAAGAAAGGCATGGAGCACTTTCCAAGAAAGAAATTCAAATTACCTTATGAATCTATCATGCGAGCTACTTATGAATTTAGTGCCAAAGATGGCACCCGTTAGATCTATCTTTGCTTTTATGCCTAGCTAGGGGCGTTAAACGATAGCGCTAGTTGGGAGGCAACCCAATTTTCTTTATGTTTTTTTGTTTTTGCTCCTGTTTAGTAATAAATATTGCATCTACCTTCTGTTTAGATGTGTTTTTATCTTTTATTTAGTGTTTGTGCCAAGTAGAACCTATGGGATAACCTATGATGATAGTTGATTTGATTCTGCTGAAAAACAGAAACTTTGCGCACATGACTATAATTTTGTTAAATAACAGGGGCGTGATTTTGTGTTCATTCTTTTTGCTGATGATCAATAAACAAATTTTCCAGGACTTCGTATTTTGGTAGGATTTTTGAAGTTCCAGAAGTTTGCGTTAGTTACAGATTGCTACAGACTGTTCTGTTTTTGACAGATTCTGTTTTTCGTGTGTTGTTTGCTTATTTCGATGCATCTATGGCTAGTAAAATAGTTTATAAACCATAGGGAAGTTGGAATACAGTAGGTTTAACACCAAAATAAATAAATAATGAGTTCATTACATTACCTTATGTGGTGGTTTTGTTTTCTTTCACTAACGGAGCTTATAAGATTTCCTGTTGAGTTTTGTGTTGTGAAGTTTTCATGTTTTGGGTAAAGCTTTTATGGACTATGGAATAAAGGGTGGCAAGAGCCTAAGCTTGGGGATGCCAAAGGCATCCCAAGATATTCAAGGATAGCCAAAAGCCTAAGCTTGGGGATGCCCCGGGAAGGCATCCCCTCTTTTGTCTTCATTCATTGGTAACTTTACTTGGAGCTATATTTTTATTCGCCACATGATATGTGTTTGCTTGGAGCGTCATGTATTATATTAGTCTTTGCTTTTTAGTTTACCACAATCATCCTTGCTGTACACACCTTTTTGGAGAAGCCTACTTGATTAGAATTTGCTAGAATACTCTATGTGCTTCACTTATATCTTTTGAGCTTGATAGTTTTTGCTCTAGTGCTTCACTTGTATCTTTTAGAGCACGGTGGTGTCTTAATTTTGAAGAAATTTCTAGTCTCTCATGCTTCACTTATATCTTTTTGAGAGTCTTTTAGAACATCATGGTATTTGCTATGGTTTTAAAGTTGGTCCTAGAATGATGAGCATCCAAGTTGGTTATAATAAAAACTATCATAGAAAAAGAATTGGATGCTATGATCAATATGATGATTGATAATTGTTTTGAGATATGGAGGTAGTGATATTAAAGTCATGCTAGTTGGGTGATTATGAATTTAAAGAATGCTTGTGTTGAAGTTTGTGATTCCTGTAGCATGCACGTATGGTGAACCGCTTTGTGATGAAGTTGGAGCACAATTTTATTTATTGATTGTCTTCCTTATGAGTGGCGGTCGGGGACGAGTGATGGTCTTTTCCTACCAATCTACCCCCCTAGGAGCATGCGCGTAGTGCTTTGGTTTTTCATGACTTCTAGATTTTTGCAACAAGTACATGAGTTCTTTTGACTAATGTTGAGTCCATGGATTATACGCACCCTTTCACCCTTCCACCATTGCTAGCCTTTCTTGTGCCATGCAAATTTCTCCGGTACCATACACCCACCATATTCCTTCCTCAAAACAGCCACCATACCTACCTATTATGGCATTTCCATAGCCATTCCGAGATATATTGCCATGCAACTTTCCACCGTTCCGTTCATATGACACGCGTTACTTTTGTCATATTGCTCTTTGCATGATCATGTAGTTGACATTGTATTTGTGGCAAGGCCACCTTCATAATTTTCATACATGTCGCTCTTGATTCATTGCATATCTCGGTACACCGCCGGAGGCATTCATATAGAGTCATATCTTGTTCTAGCTTTGAGTTGTAATTCTTGAGTTGTAAATCCATAAAAGTGTGATGATCTTCATTATTAGAGCATTGTCCTAGTGAGGAAAGGATGATGAAGACTATGATTCCCCCATAAGTCGGGATGAGACTTCAGACTTTACAAAAAGAAAAAAAAGAAATAAAAAAAAGGAGAAAGGCCAAAAAGAAAAAAAAGAGAAAGGCCAAAGAAAAAAAGGGAAAAAAGGAAAAAAAGGAAAAAGAAAAAAAATGAGAGAAAAAGAGAGAAGGGACAATGCTACTATCTCTTTTTCCACACTTGTGCTTCAAAATAGCACCATGATCATCATGATAGAGAGTCTCATATGTTGTCACTTTCATATACTAGTGGGAATTTTTCATTATAGAACTTGGCTTGTATATTCCAATGATGGGCATCGTCAAAAATGCCCTAGGTCTTCGTGAGCAAGCAAGTTGGATGCACACCCACTTAGTTTCTTTTGTTGAGCTTTCATATATTTATAGCTCTAGTGCATCCGTTGCATGGCAATCCCTACTCACTCACATTGATATCTATTAATGGGCATCTCCATAGCCCGTTGATATGCCTAGTTGATGTGAGACTATCTTCTCCTTTTGGTCTTCTCCACAACCACCATTCTATTCCACATATAGTGCTATGTCCATGGCTCACGCTCATGTATTGCATGAAAGTTGAAAAAGTTTGAGATTATTAAAGTATGAAACAATTGCTTGGCTTGTCATCGGGTTGTGCATGATTAAATACATTGTGTGATGAAGATAGAGCAACAGCCAGACTATATGATTTTATAGGGATAACTTTCTTTGGCCATGTTATTTTGAGAAGACATGATTACTTTGATTAGTATACTTGAAGTATCACCATTTTCATGTTAATATAAACTTTTATTTTGTATCATTTGGATCTGAACATTCATGACACAATAAAGAAAATTACATTGAGAATTATGCTAGGTAGCATTCCACATCAAAAATTATCTTTTTATCATTTACCTACTCGAGGACGAGCAGGAATTAAGCTTGGGGATGCTTGATACGTCTCCAACGTATCTATAGTTTTTGATTGTTCCATGCTACTATATTACCCCTTTTGGATGTTTATGGGCTTTATTTTACACATTTATATCATTTTTGGGAATAATCTACTAACCGGAGGCCCAACCCGTATTGTAGTTTTTTTGCCTATTTCAGTATTTCGAAGAAAAGGAATATCAAATGGAGTCCAAATGGAATGAAACCTTCGGTAGCATGATTTTTGGAAAGAACGTGATCCAAAGGACTTGTAGTGCAAGTCAAGAAGCAGCCGAGGCCTCGACGAGATAGGAGGGCGCCCCCCTATTGGGCGCGCCCCCTGTCTCGTGGGCCCCTCGGGCGTCCACCGACGTACTTCTTCCTCCTATATAAGCCTACGTACCCCGAAAAATCCAGGGAGCAGACGAAACACAATTTCCACCACCGTAATCTTCTGTATCCACGAGATCCCATCTTGGAGCCTTCGTCGGCGCTCCGCCGGAGGGGGAGTCGACCACGGAGGGCTTCTACATCAACATCCTTGCCCCTCCGATGAGTTGTGAGTAGTTTACAACAGACCTACGGGTCCATAGTTATTAGCTAGATGGCTTCTTCTCTCTTTTTGGATCTCAATACAATGTTCTCCCCCTCTCTCGTGGAGATCTATTCGATGTAAACTCTTTTTGCGGTGTGTTTGTCGAGATCCGATGAATTGTGGGTTTATGACCAAGTTTATCTATGAATAATATTTGAATCTTCTCTGAATTCTTTTATGTATGATTGAGTTATCTTTGCAAGTCTCTTCGAATTATGAGTTTGGTTTGGCCTACTAGATTGATCTTTCTTGCCATGGGAGAAGTGCTTAGCTTTGGGTTCAATCTTGCGGTGGCCTTACCCAGTGACAGAAAGGGTTGCAAGGCACGTGTTGTATTGTTGCCATTGAGGATAACAACATGGGGTTTATATCATATTGCTTGAGTTTATCCCTCTACATCATGTCATCTTGCTTAATGTGTTACTCTGTTCTTATGAACTTAATACTCTAGATGCAGGCAGGATTCGGTCGATGTGTGGAGTAATAGTAGTAGATGCAGGCAGGAGTCGGTCTACTTGTTACGAACGTGATGCCTATATACATGGTCATGCCTAGATAATCTCATAATTATTCGCTTTTCTATCAATTGCTCGACAGTAATTTGTTCACCCACCGTAATACTCATGCTATCTTGAGAGAAGCCACTAGTGAAACCTATGGCCCCCGGGTCTATCTCTTATCATATTTGCTTCCAATTTACTTTTATTTGCATCTTCACTTTTTGCATCTATATTATAAAATACCAAAAATATATTTATCTTATCTTATTATCTCTATTAGATCTCACTTTCGCAAGTGGCCGTGAAGGGATTGACAACCCCTTTATTGCGTTGGTTGCGAGTTCTTTGTTTGTTTGTGTAGGTGTGTGGGACTTTTGAGGAGCCTCCTACTGGATTGATACCTTGGTTAAAACTAGTAATGGCACACTGTCCACAGGTGCGTCATTACTAACAATTTTTTTTTATTTTTTTTTACTTTTTTTTACAAAACTACTAATGGCGTACCGTGGGTGTGGTGCGCCATTACTATGTCAACTAGTAATGGCGCACCACCCCCACGGTGCGCCATTAGTAGTTTTGAAAAAATTAACTTTTTTTACTAATGGCGCACCGTGGGATGTGGTGCGCCATTAGTATTTGCACACTAATGGCGCACCAACACATGGTGCGCCATTAGTATTTAGTAATGGCGCACCACATGTGTAGTGCGCCATTAGTGTCCATCCTATCTATAGCCCTTTTCCTAGTAGTGTGTATTGCAGATTCCATCCAGCTATCTCATTCTGAGGCTGGTAGAGGTCTGGAGCAGATTCAGACGCTACTCAGAGCGGTTGGAGAGTAGAATTCGGCTGTATCTCAGTCGCGCAACCGGGTTCATAGCTGATCCGTTAGGGCATACACAGTTCAGTCAGCTCAGAGCTCGAGATCTCCTCTGCGGCGTGGTGATCATGGTTATCGTCAGGACCAGTACCTGGATAGAGGCCACATGTAGTTTGATCCTTGATATCACCATGACGACCGCCGTCGAGTGCCTACACCCCCTCCGAGGAGTGGTTCGTACGACCCCGGCGGTATGACGATAGGCGCCCGTTCGGTGACGAGCGGAGAATTCCAGTCGACCCCCGAGAACCTGTATTTGACACAAAGTCACTCCTTGTGCAGGGCCTGGTGGATAGAGGTAAAGCTAACCAAGAAGGTCTGGACAGAGACCGTCCGAGTGGAATCAGAGCTTTCATCTCTGGACTTGAGTGTTTCAGTAGAGCCATTCAAGCTGCTGAGAATCCCCCCAACTTCAGGTTGGCTGCTGGAGTGAGCAAGTTTACTGGCGAGTCGAAGCCAGACACGTGGTTAGAATATTACTGAGTGGTTGAGAATGTTTCTGAGCAACATTGTGTCTAGAAGCCAAATGAGACCTTGAGGGATTATATCCAGCGGTGGACCACACTTCACCATGTGGTTGAGAATGTTTCTGAGCACCAAGCAGTTTGATCTTTCAAGGAAGGAGTCAGATACAGAGAGCTTATTCTGAAGTTTGGTCGCTCCGGGGCCATGACTCTGAACCGAATGATGGATATAGCAACCCGGTACACGAATGTCAAAGAAGAAGACCGACTCCATAATGGCAAAGGGAAGGCCGTCGACTCTAACACTGGGGGCAGGAATTCCAGTCGGAAACAGAAACGCAATGCTGAAGCCACAAGTCAGGCTGAAGCTGCGGTCGTGAATACACAGGGAAAGTTCAAGGGAAAGCCCAACATGTAGTGGGTACCCAAAAAGATGAAGGATCGGTCGGGCCATGACGTCCTGGATTTATCGTGTGCCATCCACATGAAGAAAGATGAAGAAGGTAACTTGATTTAGCCCAAGCACACCACTTGACAGTGCAAATTCCTTATTTAGCAATTCCGCGAGGTCCGCAGAGTGAGAAAGGCTCTGACAAGGATGGGGATGAGGAAAAGGCGGATGATTACCCGAAGGTCAATGCTACTTTGGTGATTTTTGCTGATGTTGAGAGCAAAAGTTGACTGAAAGTCATCAACTGAGAGGTGAACATGGTTGCTCCGGCAACTAAAACATACCTCAAGTGGTCAAAGACCCCTTTCACCTTCGACCAGTCAGATCACCCACTCATGTTGCTACCCCTGGGCGGTAGGCTTTGGTGGTTGACCTAGTCATTGGAGGCACTCGTTTGCATAGAGTTCTCATGGATGATGGAAGTGGTTTGAACATTCTGTATGCTGAGACCCTGCAGGGGATGGGCATTCTAATGTCCAGACTTAGTGAAAGCAACATGCAGTTCCACAGAGTCATCCCAGGGAAGAAGGTGAAATCACTCAGGCATATTGCTTTGGATGTGGTTTTCGGTGATTGTAAGAATTTTCGCAAGGAGAAGTTGACGTTTGAAGTGATGGATTTCCATAGCACCTATCATGCTATTCTGGCCAGATCGGTGTACACTCGTTTCATGGCCCGCCCATGTTATGTGTACCTCAAACTGAAGATGCCCGGACCCAAAGGCGCGATTATCGTTGCTGCGTCTTGAGCTTGCGTTGGTTTTCCTTGAAGAGGAAAGGGTGATGCAGCAATAGTAGCGTAAGTATTTCCCTCAGTTTTTGAGAACCAAGGTATCAACCCAGTAGGAGGCTCCTCAAAAGTCCCACGCACCTACACAAACAAACAAAGAACTTGCAACCAACGCAATAAAGGGGTTGTCAATCCCTTCACAGCCACTTGCGAAAGTGAGATCTGATAGAGATAGTATGATAAGATAAATATATTTTTGGTATTTTATAATATAGATTGGTAAAGTAAAGATGCAAATAAAAGTAGATTGAAAGCGTATATGATAAAATATAGACCCGGGGGCCATAGGTTTCACTAGTGGCTTCTCTCAAGATAGCATAAGTATTACGGTGGGTGATAAATTACTGTCGAGCAATTGATTGAAAAGCGAATAATTATGAGATTATCTAAGCATGATCATGTATATAGGCATCACGTCCGTGACAAGTAGACCGACTCTTGCCTGCATCTACTACTATTACTCCACACATCGACCGCTATCCAGCATGCATCTAGAGTATTAAGTACATAAGAACAAAGTAACACATTAAGAAAGATGACATGATGTAGAGGGATAAACTCATGCAATATGATATAACCCCCACCTTTTTATCCTCGATGGCAATAATACAATACATGCCTTGCAACCCCTATTGTCACTGGGTAAGGATACCGCAAGATTGAACCCAAAGCTAAGCACTTCTCCCATTGCAAGAAAGATCAATCTAGTAGGCCAAACCAAACTGATAATTCGAAGAGACTTGCAAGGATAACTCAATCATGCATAAAAGAATTCAGAGGAGATCCAAATATTTCTCATAGATAAACTTGATCATAAACCCACAATTCATCGGATCTCGACAAACACACTTCAAAAAGAGTTACATCGAATATATCTCCACAAGAGAGGGGGAGAACATGGTATTGAGATCCAAAAAGAGAGAAGAAGCCATCTAGCTAATAACTATGGACCCGAAGGTCTGTGGTAAACTACTCACAACTCATCGGAGGGGCTATGGTGTTGTAGAAGCCCTCTCCGGCGGAGCGCCGACGAAGGCTCCAAGATGGGATCTCGCGGATACAGAAGGTTACGGCGGTGGAAATTGTTTTTCGTTGGCTCCCTGGATGTTTTTGGGGTACGTGGGTATATATAGGAGGAAGAAGTAGGTCGGTGGCCGCCCGAGGGGCCCATGAGATAGGGGCGTGCCCTGTAGGGGTGGGCGCGCACACCCTCTTGGCCGCCTCGGCTTCTTCTTGGCTTGCACTCCAAGTCCTCTGAATCAGGTTTGTTCCAAAAATCACGCTCCCGAAGGATTCATTCCATTTGGACTCCGTTTGATATTCCTTTTCTTCGAAATACTGAAATAGGCAAAAAAACAGCAATACGGGCTGGGCCTCCGGTTAGTTGGTTAGTCCCAAAAATGATAGAAATGTGTAAAATAAAGCCCATAAACATCCAAAACGGGTAATATAATAGCATGGAACAATAAGAAATTTTAGATACGTTGGAGACGTATCAAGCATCCCCAAGCTTAATTCCTGCTCGTCCTCGAGTAGGTAAATGATAAAACAGAATTTTTGATGTGGAATGCTACTTAGCATATTTCTCAATGTAATTTTATTTATTGTGGCATGAATGTTCAGATCCAAATGATTCAAAATAAAAGTTCATATTGACAAAAGAAATAGTAATACTTCAAGCATACTAATAAAAGCAATCATGTCTTCTGAAAATAACATGGCTAAAGAAAGTTCATCCCTACAAAATCATATAGTTAGGCTATGCTTCATTTTCGTCACACAAAATGTTCCCAAATTCTACACCCCCGATGACAAGCCAAGCAATTGTTTCATACTTAAATAATCTCAAACTTTTTCAACTTTCACACAATACATGAGCATGAGCCATGGATATAGCACTATGGGTGGAATAGAATATGATGATGGGGATTGTGTGGAACAGAATACGATAAGATTCCATCATCCTATACCAAGCATATTTTAAGTTTTCTCCTTGCCTTTGCTTGAAGTGAAGAACTTCAAACTCGGGAGAGTTAGGAGCGGACAAGGAACTAGCCATTAAGACAAGGTAAACGATCTAACACACGAGCGAACAGAAAAAGGCAAGCGAAGTAGAGAGAGGAGATTGGGAAAGAGAGGGCAAATAAAACGGCAAGGGTGAAGTGGGGGAGAGGAAAACGAGAGGCAAATGGAACTTAATGTAAATGCGAGGGAGATGAGTTTGTGATGGGTCCTTGGTATGTCTTGACTTGAGCGAAGACCTCCCCGGCAACGGCGCCAGAAATCCTTCTTGCTACGTCTTGAGCTTGCGTTGGTTTTCCTTGAAGAGGAAAGGGTGATGCAGCAATAGTAGCGTAAGTATTTCCCTCAGTTTTTGAGAACCAAGGTATCAATCCAGTAGGAGGCTCCTCAAAAGTCCCACGCACCTACACAAACAAACAAAGAACTCGCAACCAACGCAATAAAGGGGTTGTCAATCCCTTCACGGCCACTTGCGAAAGTGAGATCTGATAGAGATAGTATGATAAGATAAATATATTTTTGGTATTTTATAATATAGATTGGTAAAGTAAAGATGCAAATAAAAGTAGATTGAAAGCGTATATGATAAAAGATAGACCCGGGGGCCATAGGTTTCTCTAGTGGCTTCTCTCAAGATAGCATAAGTATTACGGTGGGTGAACAAAATACTGTCGAGCAATTGATAGAAAAGCGAATAATTATGAGATTATCTAAGCATGATCATGTATATAGGCATCACGTCTGTGACAAGTAGACCGACTCCTGCCTGCATCTACTACTATTACTCCACACATCGACCGCTATCCAGCATGCGACTAGAGTATTAAGTTCATAAGAACAGAGTAACACATTAAGAAAGATGACATGATGTAGAGGTATAAACTCATGCAATATGATATAAACCCCACCTTTTTATCCTCGATGGCAACAATACAATACGTGCCTTGCAACCCCTATTGTCACTGGGTAAGGACACCGCAAGATTGAACCCAAAGCTAAGCACTTCTCCCATTGCAAGAAAGATCAATCTAGTAGGCCAAACCAAACTGATAATTTGAATAGACTTGCAAAGATAACTCAATGATACATAAAAGAATTCAGAGGAGATTCAAATATTTCTCATAGATAAACTTGATCATAAACCCACGATTTAGCGAATCTTGACAAACACACCGCAAAAAGAGTTAGATCGAATAGATCTCCACAAGAGAGGGGGAGAACATGGTATTGAGATCCAAAAAGAGAGAAGAAGCCATCTAGCTAATAACTATGGACCCGAAGGTCCGTGGTAAACTACTCACAACTCATCGGAGGGGCTATGGTGTTGATGTAGAAGCCCTCCATGGTCGATTCCCCCTCCGGCGGAGCGCCGACGAAGGCTCCAAGATGGGATCTCGCGGATACAAAAGGTTATGACTGTGGAAATTGTTTTTCGTTGGCTACCTGGTTGTTTTCGGGGTACGTGGGTATATATAGGAGGAAGAAGTAGGTCGGTGGCCACCCGAGGGGCCGACGAGATAGGGGGGTGCGCCCTGTAGGGGTGGGCGCGCCCTCTACCCTCGTGGCCGCCTCGGCTTCTTCTTGGCTTGCACTCAAGTCCTCTGGATCATGTTTGTGCCAAAAATCACGCTCCCGAAGGTTTCGTTCCGTTTGGACTCCGTTTGATATTCCTTTTCTTCGAAATACTGAAATAGGCAAAAAAACAGCAATACGGGCTGGGCCTTCGATTGATAGGTTAGTCCCAAATATGATAAAATGTGTAAAATAAAGCCCATAAACATCCGAAACGGGTAATATAATAGCATGGAACAATAAAAAACTATACATACGTTGGAGACGTATCAACCGTCACCGGAAATAGGCAGAGAGCTGAAGAATGCCTCTAGAAAGGATCCAAGATTGTTGATGAGCAGATGGTAGTGGTGGAGCTGGAAGAGCACAAGAAGAATACTGATCAGAGTGATTTGCTCCATTCCAAGAAGCCTGCTTCTGAATCCGCATTTCAGTCGGCTGGCGAGACGAAACCAGTTCACGTCCACCCGGAAGATCCCACAACTGCTTCGACCCACATTTCAACGACACACGACAGCAAATAGGAAGCCGTGCTCATCCAGTTCCTCTGTGAGAACTGGGACATCTTTGCATGGAAACCGTCTGACATGCCAGGTGTACCTAGGGGGCTGGCTATCAAAGAGCATCTCCGTCATTCCGCCATGGAGAAGAGGAAGGCAATTGGTGAGGAAGTGGCTCGGCTCCTGGCAGCTGAGTTCATACACGAGATATACCACTCCGACTGGCTCGCCAACATCGTCATGGTCCCCAAGAAGGATAATTCACTCTGCATGTGCATGGACTTCACGCATATCAATGGTCCTGCCCAAAAGATCATTTTCCGCTCCCTCACATCGGTCAAATAGTCGACAAAACTGCGGGGTGTGAGTGTTTGTCTTTTCTTAATGCGTATTCCAGATACCATCTGATCCGACTGAATGGGCCAGATGAAATAAAAACAGCCTTCGTCACCCCGTTCGGGTGTTTTTTGCTATGTCACCATGCCATTCGGTCTAAAAAATGCTGGCGCCACATTCATGTGCATGATACAGAAGTGCCTGCTCACTCAGATCAGTCGGAATGTGGAGGCGTATATGGATGATATTGTGGTTAAGTCACGCAAATGTTCCGACCTGCTGACTAACCTCGCTGAAACCTTTGACAATTTGAGAAGGTATGACATTAAGCTAAATCCGTCCAAGTGCACATTCAGAGTACGCGGAGGCAAGTTAGTCGGTTTTCTCATTTCCGAATGAGGGATAGATGCCAATCCCGAGAAGATCGGTGCAATTCATTGAATGAAATGCCATGTGCGTGTGCATGACACTCAGAAGCTCACAGGTTGTCTCGATGCACTGAGTCTGTTCATCTCACGTCTCGGTGAAAAGGCACTACCTCTTTACCAACTGATGAAAAAGTCTGATACGTATGAGTGGACACTCGAAGCTGAAGCAGCGTTTGTGGAGCTCAAAGCCCTGCTGAGGGAGTCCTGGACTAGGGGGTGTCTGGACAGCCGGACTATCATCGTCCGCCGGACTCCAAGACTACGAAGATACAAGATTGAAGACTCCGTCCCGTGTCCGGATGGGACTTTCCTTGGCGTGGAAGGCAGGCTTGGCGATACGGATATGTAGATCTCCTACCATTGTAACCGACTCTGTGTAACCCTAGCCTCCTCCGGTGTCTATATAAACTGGAGGGCATTAGTCCGTAGGACACAACATACATTACAACAATCATACCATAGGCTAGCTTTAGGGTTTAGCCTCCTTGATCTCGTGGTAGATCCACTCTTGTACTACCCATATCATCAATATTAATCAAGCAGGACGTAGGGTTTTACCTCCATCGAGAGGGCCCGAACCTGGGTAAAACATCGTGTCCCTCGTCTCCTGTTACCATCTGCCTAGACGCACAGTTCGGGACCCCCTACCCGAGATCCGCCGGTTTTGACACCGACATTGGTGCTTTCATTGAGAGTTCCTCTTTGTCGTCACCGATAGGCTTGATGGCATCTGCAACTAACGACGCTGTCCAGGGTGAGATTTTTCTCCCCGGATAGATCTTCATATTCGGCGGCTTCACACTGCGGGGTAATTCGCTTGGCCATCTAGAGCAGATCGAGAGCTACGCCCCTGGCTGTCAGGTCAGATTCGGAAGCCTAAACTTCACGGCCGATGTCCACGGAGACTTGATCTTCGACGGACCCGAGCCACAGCCAAGCGCGCCACACTGCTGCGATGGGCATGATCTAGCTCTGCCGCCGAACAGTGCCTTGGTGGCCGCACACGAATCCGCTCTGGCCATTGGTCCGAAGCAGACTGCCTAGATAGAGGAGCGGTGGATGGACGCCGCCTCGGGGGCTTCAACCACTACGGCGATGGAGCCGAACACTAATCTTGCCCCTCGCAAAACTCGTGATTCCGAGGTGTCGGACTCCTTGCTGGACTCCGAACCTCCCACGCCCCTACCAATCAAATCGGATTGGGCGCCGGTTATGGAATTCACCGCCGCGGACATCTTCCAATACTCGCCTTTTGGCGATATCCTGAATTCACTAAAGCATCTCTCATTATCAGGAGAGCCCTGGCCGAACTATGGCCAGGATGGTTGGGATGCGGACGACGAAGAAATTCAGAGCCCACCGACCACCCACTTTGTAGCCACTGTCGACGATCTAACCGACATGCTAGACTACGACTCCGAAGACATCGACGCTATGGACGATGATGCCAGAGACGAACAGGAACCAGCGCCTACAGGGCACTGGAAGACCACCTCGTCATATGACATATACATGGTGGATACCCCAAAAGACGGGGACGGCGAAGAAACAGCGGAGGCAGATCCTTTAAAGAAACAGCCCAAGCGCCGGCATCAGCGGCGCCGCTCTAAATCCCGCCACAGCAAGAATGGAGACTCCGGAACAGGAGATAATAATACCCCAGAAAGTGCCGAAGACAACCCCCTCCAGCAAGACTCAGAGCAGGAGGATACAGAAGCAAGCCCTCAGGAGAGGGCGGCGGAGGAAGAGGTTGTGGATTACAACTATATGCCTCCCTCCGAAGACGAGGCAAGCCTCAACGATGATGAATTCGTCGTGCCCGAGGATCCCGTCGAACAAGAGCGTTTTAAACGCAGGCTTATCGCCACGGCAAACAGCCTAAAGAAAAAGCAGCAGCAGCTTCAAGCTGACCAGGACCTGCTGGCCGATCGATGGACCGAGGTCCTCGCGGCCGAAGAGTATAAACTCGAACGCCCCTCCAAAAGCTATCCAAGACGCAAGCTGCTCCCCCGATTAGAGGAGGAAGCATACATACCTCCATCACCAGCGCACGATACGGCTGACCGACCACCCCGCGGTCGTGACAGAGACGCATCCAGGCCCCCAGCCAAGACCGTACCCCGGCATCGCTCCAAAAGTACGAAGCCAAGAGGGAACGCGCCGGACTTGCGAGATATATTGGAGGACAAAGCAAGGCAATCCAGATCCATCTACGGATCACGTGGGCGCCCCACGACCCATGATGAATACCGTCGTACCGGATATAATAACCCCGGCCGGGCCGAACATGGCTGACAGCGCTCTCTCGAGCTGCGTCGTGATATTGCTCAATACAGAGGCGCCGCACACCCACTATGGTTCACTGACGAAGTAATGGATCATCAAATCCCTGAAGGGTTTAAACCCGTAAACATTGAATCCTACGATGGCACAACAGACCCCGCGGTTTGGATAGAAGATTATCTTCTCCACATCCATATGGCCCGCAGCGACGATCTCCACGCCATCAAGTATCTCACACTCAAGCTTAAAGGACCAGCTCGGCATTGGCTTAACAGCTTGCCCGCAGAGTCAATTGGGTGTTGGGAAGACCTGGAGGCCGCATTCCTTGATAACTTCCAAGGCACGTATGTGCGACCACCAGATGCCGATGACCTAAGCCACATCATCCAGCAGCCAGACGATTCGGCCAGACAATTCTGGACACGGTTCTTGACGAAGAAAAATCAAATCGTCGACTGTCCGGATGCAGAGGCCCTTGCAGCCTTCAAGCATAACATCTGCGACGAATGGCTAGCCCGGCACCTGGGCCAGGAAAAACCAAAATCTATGGCGGCCCTCACATCATTAATGACCCGCTTCTGCGCAGGAGAAGATAGCTGGCTAGCCCGCAGTAACAATCTCCGCAAAAATTCTGGCAGTCCGGACACTAAGGACAACAACGTCAGGTCATGTCGAAACAAAAACAAACGCCGCATTAACGGCGATGACAAGGAGGATACGGCAGTCAACGCCGGATTCCGAGGCTCTAAACCCGGTTAACGGAAGAATCCATTCAAAAGAACCACTCCGGGTCCGTCCAATTTGGACCGAATACTCGACCGCTTATGCCAGATACATGGCACCCCTGAAAAACCAGCCAATCACACTAACAGAGATTGCTGGGTGTTCAAACAAGCAGGCAAGTTAATTGCCGAAAACAACAACTAGGGGCTAAACAGCGATGACGAGGAGGAGACCCGACCGCCGAACAGTAGAGGACAGAAGGGTTTTCCCCCACAAGTGCGGACGGTGAACATGATTTACGCAACCCATATACCCAAGAGGGAGAGGAAGCGCGCACTAAGGGACGTCTATGCGATGGAGCCAGTCGCCCCGAAGTTCAATCCATGGTCCTCTTGTCCGATCACTTTCGATCGAAGAGACCATCCGACCAGCATACGCCATGGCAGATTCGCCGCATTGGTTTTAGACCCAATCGTCGATGGATTTCACCTCACGAGAGTCCTGATGGACGCCGGTAGTAGCCTGAACCTGCTTTATCAGGATACAATGCGCAAGATGGGCATAGACCCCTCAAGGATCAAACCTACAAAGACAACCTTTAAAGGTGCCATACCAGGTGTGGAAGCCAACTGTACAGGCTCAGTAACACTGGAAGTGGTCTTCGGATCCCCGGACAATTTCCGGAGCGAGGAGTTAATCTTCGACATAGTCCTATTTCGCAGCGGCTATCACGCTCTGCTCGGACGAACCGCGTTTGCAAAATTCAACGCGGTGCCGCATTATGCATACCTTAAGCTCAAGATGCCAGGCCCTCGTGGAGTCATCACGGTCAACAGGAATACGGAATGCTCCCTCCGAACGGAGGAACATACAGCGGCCCTCGCGGCAGAAGTGCAGAGCAGCCTCTCAAGGTAATTCTCGGGTCTGGCCGTTAAACGGCCGGATACAGCAAAACGCGCCTGAAGCAATACCAACCAAGACCACCTGGCGCGATTAGAGCATGCGTAGCAATGCGGCCCCGACCCCCGCCCGCGCATGATCGCAAGAATAACACTCCGCGTACATCATTACGCTTTGGAGATACCATGGGCGCAGGGGAAGGGGCACGATCGCAATGGACCCAGAGTGCGGTTCAACCACACCAGGGGCTCGCAAGTGTGCCCCCCCTTTTTTATTTTTATTATTTTCGTTCTTTATGTACACAGGACTCCGGTAACCAGAGGCCCTGTCCGGCGGCGAACCCGCCGAACTCGCGATGCAACGGTCAGGGACGGAAGAAGGCTGTGACGAACACTCAGGTGGTCTCAATTTCGAGCATTAAATTCGATTATATACACCAGATCTGCGGCTCACCCCTGGAGGGGGACATGTTCACTTAGTCCAAATCCCTTGCTTACCGCACTATTTGTATCAGTCCGCACTTATAGCAGACTTCCTTTCATAAATAATGCAGCACTTTTCGACTGTAATTACATTACCTTTTATATATATGTCCATTACACGACATCTTGCACCCGTACATTTTGGTACGGCTGAATACACCAGGGGCTTGTGTTCCCCGCATTATGGTGTGATAAGTCCGAACACTTTCACAAGTGCGGCACCCCGAACTTATAGCATTATATGAATCGGCTCCGAATCATGTCTTGGGTCAATAGTTGGGTTTGCCCGGCTCCCACGTTTTGGTGCATTACGTTCCGTTCTGTCGGCTAAGGTGGCACTGGGAGAACCACTGCGATTGCGCCCCGGTTGAGCCGGGTGAGCGCCTTAGTGGAGAAAGCTAAAACTGACTGGCATGATAAGGCGAGAGACTGGTCGCTGTTCGAGAGGTTTTTTTTCGGGTCCTTAAAGACGCACGCCGCTTCGAGCGAAGTTCCGGACAATGTCCGACGAAGGCGTGGATAGCGCCCCGGGTTCGGCCTTCCGAATACCAGGGGCTTCGCCGAAATTTAAAATTATAGAATTCTATGGCTAAGTGAGAGTGTTCAAGCACTATAAGTCCGGTTGCCTTGTTCGCTGTGTTGAGCGCCTCCCTAGATGGACCCAAAAATGGGAACAAGAGCGCTCAAGGTTATCTCGAACACCCCAGCACTCGTGGCTTGGGGGCTGAAGCCAACGACTTGCCATCTCTCAGATTTTTACACGGCCGCACAGAAGGTAATATTTTAAATTAAACAAGCGTTGCTTAATGCGCACATGAACAAAGTCTCAGCGCAAAGGATAATACATAACGAGTCTACTCAAAGATTACATTTCTGGGGCACTCATCCGCAATATCGCGGGCTCCCTTCAGGACAGTTTTATAATACATTTCAGGCGTGCGATACTCCTTGCCCGGTGGCGGTGGGTCTGTGAGAAGCTTCTCCGCATCCAACTTGCCCCAATGCACCTTTGTGCGGGCAAGGGCCCGACGAGCACCTTCAATACAGGCGGAGCGCTTGATGACCTCAACCCAGGGGCATGCATCCACCAGCTGCCGCACGAGGCCAAAGTAGCTCCCAGGCATGGCCTGTCCAGGCCACAGCCGGACTATAAGGCCCTTCATGGCCTCCTCAGCTACCTTGTGGAGTTCGACCAGCTGCTTCAGCTGGTCGCTTGGGGGCACCGGGTGTCCGGCCTCAGCGTACTGAGACCAGAAGACTTTTTCCGTCGAGCTCCCCTCCTCGCCACGATAGAATGCGGCGGCATCGGACGCACTACGCGGCAGATGTGTAAACGCCCCTGGAGAGCTCCGAATGCGGGTAAGTGTCAGGTATTTTACATTAACATGCTTGCTTTGCATGAAAAATGCCTTACCCGCCGCTATTTTCTTTACATCTTCAACCTCCTGAAGGGCCTTATGGGCCTCGGCCTTGGCGGACTTGGCACTTTCGAGAGCCGAGGCAAGCTCGGACTCTCGAGTCTTGGAGTCACGCTCCAAACTCTCATGTTTCTCCATGAGAGCCTGGAGCTCTTGCCGTACTTCCGCCACCCGGGCCTCCTGCTTCTCTCGCTCTTCTTGCTCCGCGGCCGCACTGCGTTCGGCCGCGGACACAGCCTCCTTCAGGGCTGCCACCTCGTTCGTGGCCCCTGCAATACCCATATTATCCTTGTTAATTTTATTGCAACCAAAATCCTTTTCTGTAAGGTAACCATTCAAAGTGGTGTGACTCACCTTCTTTGTCCTCGAGCTGCTTCTTGGCATGGCCGAGCTCTTGCTCGGACCGCTCGAGATCCTTTTTCAACACATCGACCTCCGCCGATAGTGCGGCAGAGGTCAGCAGCGCAGCCTGCAAACCCATATTGACATATGTTAAGCAACCCTGCGCATATCTTGTTAGATCCTCAGTCCGGCTTTTCTTTCCGAACACCGAACTGAGCATCAGGGGCTACTGTATATGCGGTATTACATTACATAATTTTAACTTCTTACCTCAAAGCCTGTTAGAAGGCTGCTGCAGGCTTCGGTGAGCCCACTTTTGGCGAGCTGAACCTTTTGAATCACCGCACTCATGATAGTGCGGTGTTCTTCCTCGATGGAAGCGCCTTTAAGCGCCTCCAACAAGTTATCCGGCGCCTCCGGTTGGACGGAGGCCGCCGGTGTCACGGTCTTGCCCTTATTTCGAAGGGGCCACTTGACGGACTCTGGAACCATTGCAGGTTCCGATGTAGAGTCCGGCGCAAAGTCCGGGAGGCTGCCTGACGGCGCCTCCGGAGCCTCCTCCTGATAGGTCCCTCTCTGGGATCCCACCTCGGCGTCCTCGTCAACGCGTGGGGTAGAGGCAGTCGAAAGTGAATCCACATCCAACGGGGCCAACGACCCGCTCGATGAGTCGGGGAGATCGTCATCGGCCGGACTACGAACAGAATGCAGCATTAAGGACACTTCATGACACGAAAGAAATTGCATATAAAGGATCCGGATACTTACGATCTTGCCGGACGCCTGGCCCTTGGAAGCCACTCATCCTCGCCAACTGTGGGGTTGGCGAAACTGTCCGGCGGGATAGCCCTCCCCCTCCTGGACCCTTCGGCCTCCCCTATTGGGGAAGCCTTCCTCTTCTTCTCTCCCTCCTCCGGGAGAGAGTACTCCTCCTCCTCCTCGTCTTCGGGGGAGGAGTACGCCTCGTCGTCAGACGCCTGATTGCGGGAACTCTTTCGAGTCCCCGCGGCCACCTTCTTGGCCTTCTTCTCCGGCACCACGTGCGGTGCCGGAACCAACAGCCCTGCTAAACGGGCGTTCTCTGTGTCTTCTGGCATGGGAGCCGGGCTGATAAGCAGCTTGGCCTTCTCCATCCATTCCTGTCAAAGGAAAAGACAGAATGAAACCCCTCTAGAATCAATTTGATTACCACAAGTGTCCCGTAAAGGGGTTGAATCACTTACCTCGTTAGCCAGATGCTGCGAGCGGAATCCGCGATCTTCTGTCGCGGATGCGGGGGCTTCGGCGCCCTTAAACAGCACCCTCCAGGCGCCTTCGTATGTCGTATCGAAGAGCCCGCTTAGCACCTGGTGCTGTTCTGGATTGAACTCCCACAGATTGAATGCCCGTTCTTGGCATGGGAGGATCCGGTGGATGAGCATGACTTGGACCACGTCGACGAGCCTGAGCTTACCGCTCACCAGCTTCTGGATGCAGGCTCGAAGTCCCGTCAGCTCCTTCAGATTGCCCCACAACAAGCCCTTCTCTTTCCAAGAGGTGAGCTGTGTGGGGACGCCAGATCTAAACTCAGGGGCCGCCGCCCATGTGGGCTTGCGCGGCTCGGTGATGTAGAACCACCCCGATTGCCACCCCTTAACGGAGTCCACGAAGGCCCCTTCGAGCCAAAGGACGTTGGGCAACTTACCCAACATGGCGCCTCTGCATTCCGCTTGCGTGCCCTTCACAACCTTCGGCTTGACGTTGAAGGTCTTGAGCCACAGGCCGAAGTGGGGCCGGATGCAGAGGAAGGCCTCGCACACGACAATAAACGCCGAGATGTTGAGGATGAAGTTCGGTGCCAGATCATGGAAATCGAGGCCGTAGTAAAGCATGATCCCCCGGACAAATGGGTGTAGTGGAAAGCCCAGTCCGCGGAGGAAGTGGGGGAGGAAGACAACCCTCTCATGGGGCCCAGGGGTAGGGATGAGCTGCCCCTCGTCGGGCAGCCGATGCGCGATATCGCCGGAAAAATATCCGACGCTGCGCAGTTTGGTGATGTGCTCCTCCTTAACGGTGGAGGCCAACCATTTGCCTCCCGCTCCGGACATATTCGGAGAAGGTTAGGGCAAGATGCGCGAGCTTGGGCGTTGGAACTTGAGTACGCGGAGATGGATAAGCAAAGGAGGAAGAAGGCATAGGTGAGAAGGTAAATCCTTATCCCTTATATATAGGCGGACGAAAACTATGCGTCCCGCTGGCCTGATAAAACTCGCTTATCTCCCAAGCGCCACCATCAATGGCGCGGTTGGGTTACCCACGTCCGTATTGATGAGAATCCCGGAATAAGGGGAACACGATCTCTGCTTCAACAAGACGTGCCAAGGAAACCGCTTCGCTAAACGTGCTGAGGTGGTATAGTAAAAAATGATTCAAACAAAGGCTTGGTAGCGGTGTGATGTCACGCCGCATAATACGTCAGCAGATTGGACTGGTGTACATTTTATTCTCTCTACGGTGGAATGTGGAATTTATTTTGCAGAGCCGGACACTATCCTGGTGTTCATGATCTTCTCTGGATTATTCAAGGGAGGAACCCGCCTTGCAATGCCGAACATTATGCGCGCTGGACTTATCGTCATTGAAGCCTGGTTCAGGGGTTACTGAGGGAGTCCTGGACTAGGGGGTGTCCGGACAGCCGGACTATCATCGTCCGCCGGACTCCAAGACTACGAAGATACAAGATTGAAGACTCCATCCCGTGTCCAGATGGGACTTTCCTTGGCGTGGAAGGCAAGCTTGGCGATACGGATATGTAGATCTCCTACCATTGTAACTGACTCTGTGTAACCCTAGCCTCCTCCGGTGTCTATATAAACCGGAGGGCATTAGTCCGTAGGACACAACATACATTACAACAATCATACCATAGGCTAGCTTTAGGGTTTAGCCTCCTTGATCTCGTGGTAGATCCACTCTTGTACTACCCATATCATCAATATTAATCAAGCAGGACGTAGGGTTTTACCTCCATCGAGAGGGCCCGAACCTGGGTAAAACATCGTGTCCCTCGTCTCCTGTTACCATCCGCCTAGACGCATAGTTCGGGACCCCCTACCCGAGATCCGCCTGTTTTGACACCGACACCTGCTTTCCACCTAGCCGGTGCTTGCTGCTCCGAACAGCAAAGAGCCTCTACTCTTATACATTGCAGCCACTGGTCAGGTTGTTAGTGATGTCTACTACATAACCTTCTTCTTGTAGACGTTGTTGGGCCTCCAAGTGCAGAGGTTTTTAGGACAGTAGCAAATTTCCCTCAAGTGGATGACCTAAGGTTTATCAATCCGTGGGAGGCGTAGGATGAAGATGGTCTCTCTCAAACAACCCTACAACCAAATAACAAAGAGTCTCTTGTGTCCCCAACACACCCAATACAATGTTAAATTGCATAGGTGCACTAGTTCGGCGAAGAGATGGTGATACAAGTGCAATATGGATGGTAGATATAGGTTTTTGTAATCTGAAATTATAAAAACAGCAAGGTAACTAATGATAAAAGTGAGCACAAACGGTATTGCAATGCTAGGAAACAAGGCCTAGGGTTCATACTTTCACTAGTGCAAGTTCTCTCAACAATAATAACATAACTAGATCATATAACTATCCCTCAACATGCAACACAGAGTCACTCCAAAGTCACTAATAGCGGAGAACAAACGAAGAGATTATTGTAGGGTACGAAACCACCTCAAAGTTATCCTTTCTGATCGATCTATTCAAGAGTCCATAGTAAAATAACATGAAGCTATTCTTTCCGTTTGATCTATCATAGAGTTCGTACTAGAATAACACCTTAAGACACACATCAACCAAAACCCTAATGTCACCTAGATACTCCATTGTCACCTCAAGTATCCGTGGGCATGATTATACGATATGCATCACACAATCTCAGATTCATCTATTCAACCAACACAAAGAACTCATAAAGTGCCCCAAAGTTTCTACCGAATGTCAAGACGAAAATGTGTGCCAACCCCTATGCATAAGTTCACAAGGTCACTGAACCCGCAAGTTGATCACCAAAACATACATCAAGTGGATCACGTGAATATCCCATTGTCACCATAGATAAGCACGGCAAGACATACATCAAGGGTTCTCAAATCCTTAAAGACTCAATCCGATAAGATAACTTCAAAGGGAAAACTCAATCCATTACAAGAGAGTAGAGGGGGAGAAACATCATAAGATCCAACTATAATAGCAAAGCGTGCGATACATCAAGATCGTGCCAAATCAAGAACACAAGAGAGAGAGAGAGATCAAACACATAGCTACTGGTACATACCCTCAGCCCGAGGGTGAACTACTCCCTCCTCGTCATGGAGAGCGCTGGGATGATGAAGATGGCCACCGATGAGGGATCCCCCCTTCGGCAGGGAGCCGGAATAGGGTCCAATTGGTTTTTGGTGGCAACAGAGGCTTGCGGCGGTGGAACTCCCGATCTATTGTGCTTCTGGATGTTTTCGGGGTATATGGATATGTATAGGCGAAAGAAGTTGGTCAGCGGAGCCATGAGGGGCCCACGAGGGTGGTGGGTGTGCCCAGGGGGTAGGGCGCGCCTCCCTACCTCGTGGCTTCCTTGAAGCTTCCCTGACGTCTACTGCAAGTCTCGTGCATTGCTTCCGTTAATACAATAACTCCCCCGAAGGTTTCATTCCGTTTGGAATCCGTTTGATATTCCTTTTCTGCGAAACACTGAAATAGGCCAAAAAACAGGAATTTGGGCTGGGCCTCTGGTTAATAGGTGATACGTCTCCAACGTATCTATAATTTTTGATTGTTCCATGCTATTATATTACCCCTTTTGGATGTTTATGGGCTTTATTTTACACATTTATATCATTTTTGGGACTAACCTACTAACCGGAGGCCCAACCCATATTGCTGTTTTTTTGGCTATTTCAGTATTTCAAAGAAAAGGAATATCAAACGGAGTCCAAACGGAATGAAACCTTCGGCAGCGTGATTTTTGGAACGAACGTGATCTAGAGGACTTGGAGTGCAAGTCAAGAAGCAGCCGAGGCCTCCACGAGATAGGAGGGTGCCCCCCTATAGGGCGTGCCCCCTGTCTCGTGGGCCCCTCGGGTGTCCACCGACATACTTCTTCCTCCTATATAAGCCTACGTACCCCGAAAACATCCAGGGAGCAGATGAAACACAATTTCCACCACTATAACCTTCTGTATCCGCGAGATCCCATCTTGGAGCCTTCACCGGCGCTCCGCTGGAGGGGGAATCGACCATGGAGGGCTTCTACATCAACATCCTTGCCCCTCTAATGAGTTGTGAGTAGTTTACCACAGACCTACGGGTCCATAGTTATTAGCTAGATGGCTTCTTCTCTCTTTTTGGATCTCAATACAATGTTCTCCCCCTCTCTCATGGAGATCTATTCGATGTAAACTCTTTTTGCGGTGTGTTTGTCGAGATCCGATGAATTGTGGGTTTATGATCAAGTTTATCTATGAATAATATTTGAATCTTCTCTGAATTCTTTTATGTATGACTGAGTTATCTTTGCAAGTCTCTTCGAATTATCAGTTTGGTTTGGCCTACTAGATTGATCTTTCTTGCCATGGGAGAAGTGCTTAGCTTTGGGTTCAATCTTGCGGTGTCCTTACCCAGTGACAGAAAGGGTTGCAAGGCACGTATTGTATTGTTGCCATCGAGGATAACAAGATGGGGTTTATACCATATTGCTTGAGTTTATCCCTCTACATCATGTCATCTTGCTTAATGCGTTACTCTGTTCTGATGAACTTAATACTCTAGATGCAGGCAAGAGTCGGTCGATGTGTGGAGTAATAGTAGTAGATGCAGGCAGGAGTCGGTCTACTTGTTACGGACGTGATGCCTATATACATGATCATGCCTAGATAATCTCATAATTATTCGCTTTTCTATGAATTGCTCGATAGTAATTTGTTCACCCACCGTAGTACTCATGCTATCTTGAGAGAATCCACTAGTGAAACCTATGGCCCCCGGGTCTATCTCTTATCATATTTGCTTCCAATTTACTTTTATTTACATCTTCACTTTTTGCATCTATATTATAAAATACCAAAAACATATTTATCTTTATTATCTCTATTAGATCTCACTTTCGCAAGTGGCCGTGAAGGGATTGACAACCCCTTTATTATGTTGGTTGCGAGTTCTTTGTTTTGTTTGTGTAGGTGTGTGGGACTTTTGAGGAGCCTCCTACTGGATTAATACCTTGGTTCTCAAAAATTGAGGGAAATACTTACACTACTATTGCTGCATCACCCTCTCCTCTTCGAGGAAAACCAACGCAAGCTCAAGACGTAGCAAGAAGGATTTCTGGCGCCGTTGCTGCGGAGGTCTTCGCTCAAGTCAAGACATACCAAGTACCCATCACAAACCCATCTCCCTCGCATTTACATTTTTTGCCATTTGCCTCTCGTTTTCCTCTACCCCACTTCACCCTTGCCGTTTTATTCGCCCTCTCTTTCCCAATCTCCTCCTCTCTTTTAGCTTGCCTTTTTCTGTTTGCTTGTGTGTTGGATTACTTGTTGCCATGGCGCAAGATAATACCAAATTGTGTGATTTCTCGAATACCAATAATCATGATTTCCTTAGTACTCTGATTGCTCCTCTTAATGATGTTGAGTCTTGTGAAATCAATACTGCTTTGCTGAATCTTGTTATGAAAGATCAATTCGCCGGCCTTCCTAGCAAAGATGCCGCTACTCATCTAAACAACTTTGTTGATTTGTGTGATATGAAAAAGAAGAAAGATACGGATAACAATATTATCAAATTGAAGTTATTTCCGTTTTCACTTAGAGATCGTGCTAAAGTTTGGTTTTCATCTTTGCCTAAAAATAGTATTGATTCTTGGAACAAGTGCAAAGATGCTTTTATCTTTAAGTATTTTCCTCCCGCTAAGATCATCACTCTTAGGAACGACATTATGAATTTTAAACAACTTGATCATGAGCATGTTGCCCAATCTTGGGAAAGAATGAAATTGATGCTTCGTAATTGCCCTACTCATGGTTTGAATTTATGGATGATCATACAAAAATTTTATGCCGGTTTGAACTTTGCTTCTAGAAATCACTTAGATTCGGCCGCGGGAGGCACATTTATGGAAATCACGTTAGGAGATGCTACAAAACTTCTTGATAATATTATGGCTAATTATTCTCAATGGAACACCAAAAGATCTTCTAGTAAAAAAGTGCATGCTATAGAAGAAATTAATGTTTTGAGTGGAAAGATGGATGAACTTATGAAATTGTTTGCTACTAAAAATACTCCTCTTGATCCCAATGACATGCCTTTGTCTTCTTTGATTGAGAATAATAATGAATCTATGGATGTGAATTTTGTTGGTAGGAATAGTTTTGGAAACAATGCTTATAGAGGAAACTTTAATGCTAGACTGTTCCCTAGTAATTCCTCTAATAATTATGGAAATTCCTACAATAATTCTTATGGTAATTTTAATAAGATGCCCTGTGATTTTGAGAATAGTGTGAAAGAATTTATGATTTCTCAAAAGAATTTTAATGCTTTGCTTGAAGAAAAATTGCTCAAAGTTGATGATTTGGCTAGGAACGTTGATAGACTTTCGCTCGATGTTGATTCTCTTAAACTTAGATCTTCTCCTCCTAAGCATGATATCAATGAGTCTCTTAAAGTAATGAGAATTTCCATTGACGAGTGCAAGGAAAGAACCGCTAGATTGCGTGCTAAAAAAGATAGCTTTATAAAAGCGTGTTCTTCTAGTTTCCATGAAAATAATGATGAAGATCTCAAAGTGATTGATGCATCTCCTATTATATCTATGTTTTGCAATATGAATTTTGATAATTATGGGACTGATGATGAGTCAACTTTGCCTAGAAGGCGTCCCAAGAATTCAAAGTTTTTTTATCTTGATGCTCAATTTGGTAAAAGTGAGATTGGAGAGGTCACAACTTTAAATATTATTGAACCCACTATCTCGGATTTCAAGGAATTTGATTATGATAATTGTTCTTTAGAAGGTTGTATTTCCTTGTTGCAATCCGGTGTTAATTCTCCTCATGCTTATAGTCAAAACAAAGCTTTTACCAAACATATTGTTGATGCCTTGATGCAATCTTATGATGAAAAACTTAATTTGGAAGTTTCTATACCTAGAAAACTTAATGATGAGTGGGAACCTACTATAAAGATTAGAATTAAAAATCATGAGTGTTTTGCTTTGTGTGATTTGGGTGCTAGTGTTTCCACGATTCCGAAAACTTTATGTGATATTCTAGGTTTCCATGATCTTGATGATTGCTCTTTAAATTTGCACCTTGCGGATTCCACCATTAAAAAGCCAATGGGAAGGATCAATGATGTTCTCATTGTTGCAAATATAAATTTGGTGCCCGTGGATTTTATCATTCTTGATATAGATTGCAATCTTTCTTGCCCTATTATTCTTGGTAGACCTTTCCTTAGAACGATTGGCGCAATTATTGATATGAAGGAAGGGAATATTAGATTCCAATTTCCATTAAAGAAAGGCATGGATCACTTTCCAAGAAAGAAAGTCAAATTACCTTATGAATCTATCATGCGAGCTACTTATGAATTTAGTGCCAAAGATGGCACCCGTTAGATCTATCTTTGCTTTTATGCCTAGCTAGGGGCGTTAAACGATAGCGCTAGTTGGGAGGCAACCCAATTTTCTTTATGTTTTTTTGTTTTTTCTCCTGTTTAGTAATAAATCTTGCATCTACCTTCTGTTTAGATGTGTTTTTTATCTTTTATTTAGTGTTTGTGCCAAGTAGAACCTATGGGATAACCTATGATGATAGTTGATTTGATTCTGTTGAAAAACAAAAACATTGCGCGCATGACTATAATTTTGTTAAATCACAGGAACGTGATTTTGTGTTGATTCTTTTTGCTACTGATCAATAAACAAATTTCCAGGACTTCCTATTTTGGTAGGATTTTTGAAGTTCCAGAAGTTTGCGTTAGTTACAGATTGCTACAGACTGTTCTGTTTTTGACAGATTCTGTTTTTCGTGTGTTGTTTGCTTATTTCGATGCATCTATGGCTAGTAAAATAGTTTATAAACCATAAGGAAGTTGGAATACAGTAGGTTTAACACCAAAATAAATAAAGAATGAGTTCATTACATTACCTTATGTGGTGGTTTTGTTTTCTTTCACTAACGGAGCTTATAAGATTTCCTGTTGAGTTTTGTGTTGTGAAGTTTTCATGTTTTGGGTAAAGCTTTTATGGACTATGGAATAAAGGGTGGCAAGAGCCTAAGCTTGGGGATTCCCAAGGCATCCCAAGATATTCAAGGATATCCAAAAGCCTAAGCTTGGGGATGCCCCGGGAAGGCATCCCCTCTTTCGTCTTCATTCATTGGTAACTTTACTTGGAGCTATATTTTTATTCGCCACATGATATGTGTTTTGCTTGGAGTGTCATGTATTATATTAGTCTTTGCTTTTTAGTTTACCACAATCATCCTTGCTGTACACACCTTTTTGGAGAAGCCTACTTGATTAGAATTTGCTAGAATACTCTATGTGCTTCAATTATATCTTTTGAGCTTGATAGTTTTTGCTCTAGTGCTTCACTTATATCTTTTAGAGCACGGTGGTGTCTTAATTTTGAAGAAATTTCTAGTCTCTCATGCTTCACTTATATCTTTTTGAGAGTCTTTTAGAACAGCATGGTATTTGCTATGGTTTTAAAGTTGGTCGTAGAATGATGAGCATCCAAGTTGGGTATAATAAAAACTATCATTGAAAAAGAATTGGATGCTATGATCAATATAATGCTTGATAATTGTTTTGAGATATGGATGTAGTGATATTAAAGTCATGCTAGTTGGGTGATTATGAATTTAAAGAATGCTTGTGTTGAAGTTTGTGATTCCCGTAGCATGCACGTATGGTGAACCGCTTTGTGATGAAGTTGGAGCACAATTTTATTTATTGATTGTCTTTCTTATGAGTGGCGGTCGGGGACGAGTGATGGTCTTTTCCTACCAATCAACCCCCCTAGGAGCATGCGCGTAGTGCTTTGGTTTTTCATGACTTCTAGATTTTTGCAACAAGTACATGAGTTCTTTTGACTAATGTTGAGTCCATGGATTATACGCACCCTTTCACCCTTCCACCATTGCTAGCCTTTCTTGTGGCACGCAACTTTCGCCAGTACCATACACCCACCATATTCCTTCCTCAAAACAGCCACCATACCTACCTATTATGGCATTTCCATAGCCATTCCAAGATATATTGCCATGCAACTTTCCACCGTTCCGTTCATATAACACGCATTACTTTTGTCATATTGCTCTTTGCATGATCATGTAGTTGACATTGTATTTGTGGCAAGGCCACCTTCATAATTTTCATACATGTCGCTCTTGATTCATTGCATATCTCGGTACACCGCCGGAGGCATTCATATAGAGTCATGTCTTGTTCTAGCTTTGAGTTGTAATTCTTGAGTTGTAAATCCATAAAAGTGTGATGATCTTCATTATTAGAGCATTGTCCTAGTGAGGAAAGGATGATGAAGACTATGATTCCCCCATAAGTCGGGATGAGACTTCAGACTTTACAAAAAGAAAAAAAAGAAATAAAAAAAGGAGAAAGGCCAAAAAGAAAAAAAGAGAAAGGCCAAAGAAAAAAAGGGAAAAAATAAAAAAAAGAAAAAAGAAAAAAAATGAGAGAAAAAGAGAGAAGGGACAATGCTACTATCTCTTTTTCCACACTTGTGCTTCAAAATAGCACCATGATCATCATGATAGAGAGTCTCATATGTTGTCACTTTCATATACTAGTGGGAATTTTTCATTATAGAACTTGGCTTGTATATTCCAATGATGGGCTTCCTCAAAAATGCCCTAGGTCTTCGTGAGCAAGAAAGTTGGATGCACACCCACTTAGTTTCTTTTGTTGAGCTTTCATATATTTATAGCTCTAGTGCATCCGTTGCATGGCAATCCCTACTCACTCACATTGATATCTATTAATGGGCATCTCCATAGCCCGTTGATATGCCTAGTTGATGTGAGACTATCTTCTCCTTTTTGTCTTCTCCACAACCACCATTCTATTCCACATATAGTGCTATGTCCATGGCTCACGCTCATGTATTGCGTGAAAGTTGAAAAAGTTTGAGATTATTAAAGTATGAAAGAATTGCTTGGCTTGTCATCGGGTTGTGCATGATTAAATACTTTGGGTGATGAAGATAGAGCAACAGCCAGACTATATGATTTTATAGGGATAACTTTCTTTGGCCATGTTATTTAGAGAAGACATGATTACTTTGATTAGTATACTTGAAGTATCACCATTTTCATGTTAATATAAACTTTTATTTTGTATCATTTGGATCTGAACATTCATGCCACAATAAAGAAAATTACATTGAGAATTATGCTAGGTAGCATTCCACATCAAAAATTCTCTTTTTATCATTTACCTACTCGAGGACGAGCAGGAATTAAGCTTGGGGATGCTTGATACGTCTCCAACGTATCTATAATTTTTGATTGTTCCATGCTACTATATTACCCCTTTTGGATGTTTATGGGCTTTATTTTACACATTTATATTATTTTTGGGACTAATCTACTAACCGGAGGCCCAGCCCGTATTGCTGTTTTTTGCCTATTTTAGTATTTCGAAGAAAAGGAATATCAAATGGAGTCCAAATGGAATGAAACCTTCGGCAGCATGATTTTTGGAAAGAACGTGATCCAGAGGACTTGGAGTGCAAGTCAAGAAGCAGCTGAGGCCTCCACGAGATAGGAGGGCGCCCCCCTATAGGGCGCGCCCCCTGTCTCGTGGGCCCCTCGGGCATCCACCGACGTACTTCTTCCTCCTATATAAGCCTACGTACCCCGAAAACATCCAGGGAGCAGACGAAACACAATTTCCACCACCGTAATCTTCTGTATCCGCGAGATCCCATCTTGGAGCCTTCGTCGGCGCTCCGTCGGAGGGGGAATCGACAATGGAGGGCTTCTACATCAACATCCTTGCCCCTCCGATGAGTTGTGAGTAGTTTACCACAGACCTACGGGTCCATAGTTATTAGCTAGATGGCTTCTTCTCTCTTTTTGGATCTCAATACAATGTTCTCCCCCTCTCTCGTGGAGATCTATTCGATGTAAACTCTTTTTGCGGTGTGTTTGTCGAGATCCGATGAATTGTGGGTTTATGACCAAGTTTATCTATGAATAATATTTGAATCTTCTCTGAATTCTTTTATGTATGGTTGAGTTATCTTTGCAAGTCTCTTCGAATTATGAGTTTGGTTTGGCCTACTAGATTGATCTTTCTTGCCATGGGAGAAGTGCTTAGCTTTGGGTTCAATCTTGCGGTGTCCTTACCCAGTGACAGAAAGGGTTGCAAGGCACGTGTTGTATTGTTGCCATTGAGGATAACAAGATGGGGTTTATATCATATTGCTTGAGTTTATCCTCTACATCATGTCATCTTGCTTAATGCGTTACTCTGTTCTTATGAACTTAATACTCCAGATGCAGGCAGGAGTCGGTCGATGTGTGGTGTAATAGTAGTAGATGCAGGCAGGAGTCAGTCTACTTGTTACGGATGTGATGCCTATATACATGATCATGCCTAGATAATCTCATAGTTATTCGCTTTTCTATCAATTGCTCGACAGTAATTTGTTCACCCACCGTAATACTCATGCTATCTTGAGAGAAGCCATTAGTGAAACCTATGGCCCCCGGGTCTATCTCTTATCATATTTGCTTCCAATTTACTTTTATTTGCATCTTCACTTTTTGCATCTATATTATAAAATACCAAAAATATATTTATCTTGTCTTATTATCTCTATTAGATCTCACTTTCGCACGTGGCTGTGAAGGGATTGACAACCCCTTTATTGCGTTGGTTGCGAGTTCTTTGTTTGTTTGTGTAGGTGCGTGGGACTTTTGAGGAGCCTCCTACTGGATTGATACCTTTGTTCTCAAAAACTGAGGGAAATACTTACGCTACTATTGCTGCATCACCCTCTCCTCTTCAAGGAAAACCAATGCAAGCTCAAGACGTAGCAATAGGTTAGTCCCAAAAATAATATAAAAGTGTATAGTAAATCCCATAAACATCCAAAACAGGTAATATAATAGCATGGAACAATCAAAAATTATAGATGCATTGGAGACGTATCAAGCATCCCCAAGCTTAATTCCCGCTCGTTCTCGAGTAGGTGAATGATAAAAACAGAATTTTTGATGTGGAATGCTACCTAGCATATTTCTCAATGTAATTTTATTTATTGTGGCATGAATGTTCAAATCCAAATGATTCAAGATAAAAGTTCATATTGACATAAAAGTAATAATACTTCAATCAATCATGTCTTCTCAAAATAATAAGGTTAAAGAAAGTTTATCCCTACAAAATCATATAGTTAGGCTATGTTTCATTTTTGTCACACAAAATACTCCCATCATGCACAACCCCGGTTTCAGCAAAGCAATTGGGTCATACTTTTTAACGCGCTTCAGCTTTTTTCACTCTCACGCAATACATGAGCAAAAGCCATGGATATAGCACTATGGGTGGAATAGAATATGATGATGGAGGTTGTGTGGAGAAGACAAAAAAGGAAAAAGTCTCACATTGACAAGGATAATCAACGGGCTATGGAGATGCCCATCAATTGATGTCAACATGAGGAGTCGGGATTGCCATGCAATGGATGCACTAGAGATATAAATGAATGAAAGCTCAACAAAAGAAAACTTAGTGGGTGTGCATCCAACTTGCTTGCTCACGAATACCTAGGGCATTTTGAGGAAGCCCATCGTTGGAATATACAAGCCAAGTTCTATAATGAAAAATTCCCACTAGTATATGAAAGTGACAACATAGGAGACTCTCTATATGAAGAACATGGTGCTACATTGAAGCACAAGTGTGGAAAAAGATAGTAACATTGTCCCCCTTTTTTATTTTCTTTTTTTGGGGCCTTCCTTTTTTTGTTTGGCCTTTTTTGGCCTTTCTTTTTTTATATAGGGGACAATGCTCTAATAATGATGATCATCACACTTCTGTTTATTTACAACTCATGAATTACAACTTGATACTAGAACAAAATATGACTCTATGTGAATGCCTTCGTCGGTGTACCGGGATATGCAATGAATCAAGAGCGACATGTATGAAAAATTATGAAGGTGGCTTTGCCACAAATACAATGTCAACTACATGATCATGCAAAAGCAATATGACACTGATGAAACATGTCATGATGAATGGAACGGTGGAAAGTTGCATGGCAATATATCTCGGAATGGCTATGGAAATGCCATAATAGGTAGGTATGGTGGCTGTTTTGAGGAAGATATAAGGAGGTTTATGTGTGATAGAGCGTATCATATCACGGGGTTTGGCTGCACCGGTGAAGTTTGCACCAACTCTCAAGGTGAGAAAGGGCAATGCACGGTACCAAAGAGGCTAGCAATGATGGAAGGGTAAGAGTGCGTTAATCCATGGACTCACATTAGTCATAAAGAACTCATATACTTATTGCAAAAGTTTATTATCCCTCGAAGCAAAGTACTACTACGCATGCTCCTAGGGGAAGGGTTGGTAGGAGTTAACCATCACGCGATCCCGACCTCCACTCATAAGGAAGGAAATCAAAAGAGCACCCCATGCTACAAATTTGTTACACAACTTTTACCATACGTGCATGCTACGAGACTTGCCAACTTCAACACAAGTATTTCTCAGTTTCATAATTACCCAACTAGCATGACTCTAATATTACCACCTCCATATCTCAAAACAATTATCAAGCATCAAATTGATCATAGCATCCAATTCACTTCCTATGATAGTTTTTATTATACCCAATTTGGATGCCCATCATTCTAGGACCAATTTTATAACCATAGCAAATACCATGCTGTTCTAAAAGACTCTCAAAATAATATAAGTGAAGCATGAGAGGTCAATAATTTCTACAAAATAAAACCATTGCCATGCTCTAAAAGATATAAGTGAAGCACTAGAGCAAAATTATCTAGCTGAAAAGATATAAGTGAAGCACATAGAGTATTCTAATAAATTCCGAATCATGTATGTGTCCCTCCCAAAAGGTGTGTGTCGTGGAATTATCACGTCAGATGTCCTAGTGCGAGGACTTAGTCGTGGATCCATCACAACGAGATTAGCTTAAAGGTGTTAAACCGGACGAAGGACACGGCGAGTTTATACTGGTTCGGCCCCTTGCGGTGAAGGTAAAAGCCTATGATCCAGTTGTGGTGGAATTGATGGGGTCTCGATGATCAGGGAGCGAATCCGCTTTACCTGGCTCACGAGTTGTTGTTTCTTGTTCTTGAACTGCCGTCGGGTCACCCCTTTATATACACAGGTTGACGCCCGGCGGTTTACAGCATCCCGAGGCCGGCTCATACACGTGTCCGGCTCGGTTTCTACCTTTTCCTATCTTACAACACAAGTTACATATCACATGGTGGTTTATACCTACGGGCCCTAATCTGCCTTTGGGCCCTGGGCTTTTAAGTCTCTATAGTAAAGCGCTGTACTCCTTGTCTTCATGGGCTTCAATGCAGATGACTCCTTATGAGTATAACCCGGCCCCTCCCGGGGGGTTTATACTCAACAGTTATATCCCAAACATTAGGCCCCAGATTGGTTTGAACCTGTTCATGTCAATCTTCAATACTTAAGAAAATTTCTTTTTGAACATCTTCATGTGAACCCTGTAATCCGCCATGCCGTCATCTTCATGTGAATCTGGTAAACCGCCGTGACGTCATCTTCCAAGATTGCAATAAACCGCCATGACATCACCTGCTTATTAAAACCGTATATACTTCCCTTTTATTAATAAACCTCCGAAAATCGAGGCGACAGCTCTGTCACATATCCACTTTTTGGGCTCCTAGATTCCCGTGCCTGTCGCTTATCCCTTCGTCTTATAAATAGGGCCAAGGGTCCCTTTCCTTTTCTCCCTTGCCTCTTCGTCTTTCTTCCACCTCGCGTCGCCTCAGTGCTCGAGCGCAGCCGCCGACCTTCGTCTCTACCCCAACAACGGCCGCTGCATCAACCTGATTCAATCAGAAAAATGCGGCGCCTCTCCACTGCTTCTTCAACCTCAGTAAGTCTTCTTCCTTTCACCTCAGATCTACCACTAGGGTTTCCGTGTTCTTCAGTGTTCATCGGCGTTCGTCGGTGTTCTTCACTTGTACTTTGCTGTCACACGAGTACTTGATAAAACTCGGCATTATCCCTGTGTGGCTGCAACCATAATCCATTTTTCTCATTACGACATCTATCTTTTAGTGAAACAATCCCATCTGGACCTTTGCCATTCCGCTCTCACCACTTAGGGTTTTGAAATTTTTGTCCCTTTTTTTTGAACTGCGATAGATCCAGAATTATAATACCAACCTGTAAAACCTGTTTGTGCAATACTTAGCAATTTTTCAAATCTGCAACCTCCACACCATTGTAGGTGGTTTAACCTTTAGAAAATGATAACCCCCCAGGTACCATTAGCCCTCTCTTAAACCGCCAATTTTCCTTTAATTTCAGAATCCGGTTTAACATGTACATACGTTTCAATATATTCTCCTTCCGTCCTTGTGTCAGTTTATTTGTGTCAGTCATGAATCTTAAACTGGTATTGATCCTCTTTCCAGCTTGTCATTGAAATGGCCAAACAGTTCTATGCTTGCAATTGGGTCCCTTCCCGGGTTACTGAAGAACAGCTAAATGGATTTGTTGCCACTGGCGTTTTAGCGAAGAAGGAGGTCATACACTGGAGAGTTCCCGGTCCAGAAAATCCTCCTGAGCCCAAGGATGGAGAGGTGATTGTGTTTGCTGATCATCTGGGCCGAGGGTTTAGCCCTCCCGGATCAAAATTTTCCTTGACGTGCTTGCTAGCTTCCAGATCCGCCCTCAAGATATTGGACCGAACTCTGTGTCCAATATTTGTAATTGGCAAGTATTTTGCGAGGTTTATCTGCAAGAAGAACCGACCGTTGAGTTTTTCGGGACTTCTTTTACTTAAACCGCCGTATCGAGTTTACAGACGGTCCCAACACTGAACTTGGCGGCGTTTCAATTCATAAGAGAAAGGATGTCGATTTCCCTCACGCCAAGCATCATAGTCACCCCAAAGACTAGAATCAGACTTGGTTTTACTGCAAAAACACGGCTCCGGACGATGAAAATCCTCTGCCGGGTTATCGTCCACACCGGCTTACCAAAACTCATCCAGTTCCTCAACGACTAACTACCAAGGAGCAATCAAAATATGCCACTCGGCTATCAAAACTCAAAGCTTTTGTTGCAAACGTATTGACAGACATTGATTTTGTTTGATGTTGGGTTTCTTGGAGCATTATGCCTTTAAGCCGGCGCTCCGGTTTAATGTATGAATACACAGGGGATCTGAATGACCCTCAGCATCATATTGACATTCAGCTCACTGATGATGAAGTCATCGAATCTGTCATGAAAATGCTTGATGAACCGGTGGCTGTATGCAGCAAAGTAGGGCTTAGTCCCTTCTGTGCTTCCAACAAACCGCCAGCTGTAAGAATTGCCTTATTTTTGTCTTAATTCACCCCTTCTTAATCATTCCTTTATAACTTGTTGTCCATCTGTGCAGGGCGATGATCCGTTCTGGAAGAAGAAATCACAAGATAAACCGGCCAAGGTGCAGGATAAACCGGTGAGAGCACCTCGCGTCAAGACTAGAGTTACAAAGAAGCCTGCAAAGAAGAGAACCGCCGAGTCCCCTGACCTGCCAAACGAAGAAGAATTTGATAATCTGGAATCAGAGGTAGACCTTGACTCTCTTGGTTCTTTTTTCATACACCTCATTGACAATGATCACTATTAGGATGATGAGGCTAGCCGTGCTGGCGAGGTAGAGGTAATCATTCTTTCTTCCGACTCAAATCTTGTGCCAATACCAAAAATCCGTCGAGCAGTCCGAAAAGTAAAATTTTCACGCCCTTTTGCTTATTCGGATCTGTACTTTCTTTTGAAGACACAGCAGCATGAAGCTCACTGCACAACTCGTCATAGCGGCCAAGTGGTGACCTCCTCCGGTTTGAAAACACCGCCAAGAGGTTTCTTATACTCCTGACACACTTTATCCTAAAGCGGGTTACTTCCGATATCCTCTTAATCCGTCTGACTCAAATTATCAGGGAACCTCCCATTCATCCTCCGGCGAGTCATCGGCCACAAAACTTCCTCCCCTCAAAACTGTTCCTGGGTAAGCATATCACACTTAACCCTTTATGCCTTGAATTTATTTATTATACTAACTTTTGTGTTTGTTCTTTCCAGAGCCAAAGCCAGACTTAGCAAGAAGGCTAAGTTGAATAAACCGACCGATGATAATCTGGCCACTGAACTAGAGAAGACCTCAGAGGCCTTTGACCCAAATGCTGATACTATCCTGGATGATCCGGTACCTCAGGCTCAAGACACTTTTGTTGAATCAGTAGAGATAAATCCGATGAGCCAGTCTACTGATCCGCCAAGCCCTTCTGCTGATCCACCAAGCCCAGCAAGAACAACTGCTAAACCGCAAAGCCCAGCCAAAACTATTGATGGCACCCCATATGATGTTGTGATTACCGGTTTTGGTCATACTGCTCCTGGTAACCCTGTCGCTTTATCAAAGCATAGTGCCAAGGAAGAATTTTCTGCTATGGACAAGGGAGAGTGGAAAATAGATTTATCAAGCTATGCTCATCTCAGCGCCCAAGACATCCATTCTGGATATTTAAACCGCCTGTACATAAGCCGCGACTATGAAGCCGGTTTAGTGGGTCTCATGAAGGAACGGTATGAGGTAAATATCACTCCCTCTTGCATAAATTTTCTCCTTGTATTTGGCTTAGAATATCAACTCCAGTAGCCCCCAAGGGTCGGTTCATAAAATTGATGTGAACCAGGACTTGTAGTAGAATAATATTGAATTTTGCCTGCGTAGCCCCCAAGGGCCGGTTTATACCTTTAGGATGAACTGGTACCTTTCCTGTCATGAAGGTTCGATATGCATTAGCCCCCAAGTGCCAAGTATATAACTTGTTGTATGCTTGGGACTTAAAATGTGAGTTGATAAGAAGCAATCCGCATTAGCCCCCAAGTGCCAAGTGTATAACTTTGTTATGTTCTTGGGACTTCAAAGATGTACTTCCAACTCATTAACTGTTTCTTGCAGGCTGATCTGAACAAGAAGGAATCTCAAATCGCCAACCTTCAAGAAAATATTAAATCCCAGCAAGCAGAAACCTCCAAGGCTAAGGAAGAGCTGACCGGCGCTTTAACAGCCATGGAACAACTGAAGGATGGCTTTAAAGATGAACGGGCAGCCTAGGAAACGGAAAGAGCAACTTTGCTAAAGCGGGCAGAAGATGCTGAAGCAGCCCTTAACCCGGTGAGAGAGGACTTGACTGGCTTGAAGTGGCAAATTAATGCTATGTCCTCTGCTGTCTTTGGTAAATAACCTGTTCATAAGCTTTAAATAAATAACAGCCATGAAAATTGCCGGTTTAATAATACTTTGACCATTGCAGCTAGCCGTGTTACTCATCTCGGTTCGGACATGCGCAAAAAACTGAAGGCTGCCTATACATTGATAGAGCAGTTATATCCGACATTCAACGGGTCATCTGCACATCTTCATATAATAAACCGCCCCCAACTTTAATCAAGGAAACATTGGCAAAACTATCCATGACGTCTGCCCAGCTCGAGGAGGTGAAGAGATCAGCTGCAAGGGCTGGTGCTCTGTCTGCATTGACTCAGGCCAAGGCCTAGATATCTGATCTTGATCCGGAAGACATTGGAAACGGCTATCCCAGCCAAAAAGAAGATGGGTCAGATTTTGACAATGATGATCTCAGGGCTTTGACGAAGGAAATGCGTCCACTTGCAACTAAATTGGCTGAAGAGACTGATTTGTCTTTCCATCGGTCGATTTATGATGCAGACAACAAACGGACTGATGCATCTGTATATGATGTGAAAAATCATATCACGCCAATCCGTAAGCATACCTATGCCCCTAATGTTGAACCGTCCGATCTTATCAGTGATGAAGCTGTCTTCCGAGCTTTAACTGGGTATGACTGGGTAACCATTGACTTCTAGCCACTGGGTGGAGAGGCGGAGGTTGAACCGACACAGGATGATCCACAACCTTCAAGTCAGCCTGAGGAAGAATCATGATCCGGAGGCCGGTTTATCGTCTGCACACTGTCATCCTTTGTGAAAAACAATTATCCTTTTGGGCCGTCGAAGCGCCTTGTAATAGGCTAGTTTAAACACTTGGTCTGCTATACTGTCGTTTGCACAACACTGTTAACCCATCATGGTTATGCTTATGATCCTTAGCAGCTTTATGCAATCATGTTTCTGCATGTCATGAACTTAAAATTGTCCTTGCAGTTTATCACCGGACGGGTCATAACGCCCAATATAAAGCCAGGGTTTATAACCAAGGCTGTTGTTTCAAGAATATATAAATATGAAATACATCATACCTGTGACATTGAATCACATTGTTGAATTATGAACTTCATTGCAGTAAGGGTGATAACCCAAATCTTGAGTGCTGATAACTCCCACCATGCCGTGCTGGTTTACAATGAAGTCATGCCGGGTTATAATAAACACCGGATGACCATACTGGCGACTTATAATCAAAGCCAGACCGGGGTAACAAACGCCGGTTTATAATTGATCGTGTACTAACAACTTATAGTTGAAAGCCAAGCCGGGTCAATTGACATCGGCCATCTTTGTGAGCTTTTGCTGGGCAACTCAAAAGCCAGACCGGTTTATCAAGTACCGGATTAAAATAAACCTCACTGAAATAACATTGAAAAGAAAGATTTACAAAGAAAATATGCAAACAAGGCGAGGCTTTTCATGGGCTGCCAGGCCACTTAGTTAAACCATTTTACAAAGCCTTTTAAGATGGACCTCACATTAACCAATCGTAGTTTTAACTTTGACAAGTTCAGGGTCTGTATAAGATTGACTTGCCAAACGTTTGGTGGGTCATACCAGGATTACTTGGACGGAGTGACTTACTTGATGAAGGCAGGTTAACCCGGGGTTTTAGGTGAATACACCTGGCTTCCAAGCCTGGCTTTTATAGCCTATTGCAAGGTGTAGATTCTTTGTTCTTGTAGAAGCAAAGATCCCCCAAGCAACATTTTGAGCTGTGCTCAGTGGGCGCCTATGTTTGAGTTATGCTTTGCAATAAACTCTCTTTGGCTCCTTATGTTATTGGGTATGAAGCCCCCAAACTCTTTTTTTGTAGCTTTATAAGCCAGATTAATGGGTAAACAGAGCTCCACTTTATAAACAGAAGCCCCCATGTAACCAAGAAAAATTGTAAAGACGAACGACAGAGGCCCCGGTTTAGCAAGGATGCCGGTTTATTATATTGATCATAATATATACATTGTCAAGAATATGTACATGATAGGAGCCTATGGCTCAGGTGTAGTAAGGCCAAAGATGAGCAATATTCCACGGCTGGCCGGTCTCCTCCTCCAACTTGCGTGAGTCTTTGTGCTCTCGAACATCGATAAGGTAGTATGACCCGTTGTTCAGATTCTTGCTAACCACAAAGGGCCCTTCCCAAGGTGGGGATAACTTGTGCACGTCAGTCTGATCTTGGATAAGTTGCAGCACTAAGTCACCTTCTTGAAAAGCTCTAGTTTTAACCCGGCGGATGTGATAACGCCACAGGTCTTGCTGATATATCACCGAACGAGCTGCCGCTATGTCCCGTTTTTCATCTAATAGGTCCAATGCATCTTGGCATGCCCTTTCATTGTCCGCTTCAACATAAGCTGCCACTCGGGGTTAGTCATGGCAAATATCAATTGGGAGAACTGCTTCTGCTCCATAAACCATGAAGAAGGGTGTATAACCTGTAGATCTATTGGGGGTGGTGTTAACGCTCCATAACACGAAAGTCAACTCTTCCACCCAACAACCCGGCGTCCTCTGCAAAGGGACAATAGCCGGGGCTTGATACCTTTTAGGATTTCTTGATTTGTTCTCTCCGCTTGACCATTGGACTGGGGGTGAGCCACTGATGACACATCAAGTCGGATGTGCTCACACTGACATAACTCTTCCATAGCACCCTTGGAGAGGTTCGTGCCATTATCTGTTATGATGCTGTGTGGAAAACCAAAGCAGAAAATCACCTTCTTCATGAATTGAACCGCCGTGGCTGCGTCACACTTGCTGACTGGCTCTGCTTCCACCCACTTGGTGAACTTATCAACTGCCACCAAAAGGTGGGTCTTCTTGTCCTTGGACCTCTTAAAGGGCCCAACCATATCAAGCCCCCAAGTTGCAAACAGCCAGGTGATTGGAATCATCCTTAACTCCTGAGCCGGAACATGGGCCCGGCGTGAAAACTTCTGACAACCGTCATACTTCCGGACCAAATCCTCAGCATCAGCATGAGCTGTTAGCCAGTAAAAACCGTGTCGAAAAGCCTTAGCCACAAGGGATTTTGAACCAGCATGATGACCGCAATCCCCTTCATGGATTTCATGCAAGATCTCATAGCCTTCTGCAGGAGAAACGCAACGCTGAAACGCCCCTGAGACACTGCAATGATGTAACTCGCCATTGACAATAGTCATGGACTTGGACCGCCAGATTATCTGTCTGGCCAAAATTTCATCCTCAGGTAACTCGCCCCAGGTCATATACGCCAAGTAGGGAACTGTCCAGTAAGGGATATCATGAAGAACCGCTACCAATTGAGCCTCCGGGTCAGGAACATCCAGATCCTCCTCCGTTGGTGTTTTGACCGACATGTTATGCAAAACGTCGAGAAAAATATTGGGCAGCACCGGTTTACGCTGAGATCCCAGCCGGCTTAAAGCGTCCGCCGCTTCATTCTTGCGCCGATCAATGTGCTCGACCTGGTAACCCTTGAAGTGACCAGCGATGACATCTACCTCACGCCGATAAGCCGCCATGAGTGGATCCTTAGAATCCCAAGTACCAGAGACTTGCCGAGCCACCAAATTAGAGTCCCGAAAGCATCGTACCCCGATTAAGTTCATCTCCTTAGCCATCTGAAGACCATGGAGCAAGGCCTCATACTCGGCTGCATTGTTAGTACAAGGAAACATCAAGCAAAGGACATAACAAAATTTGTCACCTCGAGGGGAAGTAAGAACCACTCTAGCCCCCAAGCCCACCAATTGTCTGGACCCGTCAAAGTGAATAGTCCAGTATGTGTTATCCGGTTTATCATCCAGTGCCTGTAACTCTGTCCAGTCGTTGATGAGATCCACGAGCCCTTGGGACTTGATGGTTGTGCGAGGCATATATTTTAGGGCCATTTGCATTTCTATCCCTAACTTGAACCACCTAATCAGATATACCCCTAATTCGAAAGCCTGCTCAAATTTTCCCCTCCGCCGTTAGGTGCCCTTACAGAAATGCCCTTCGGCGCCGTTACCGTCTGGTCAAACAACTTTGACCGTCCTGGAAAAAATAGCAAAAAAATTTAAAAAAATCTAAAATTTTGTGAGTTTGAAGATACTCATGTGTGTAAGGTGCGTGCAAATTTTCGTGCTATTTGGACATTCCAGGAGCTCGTGGCAAGGAAAAACAGTTAATATGCACACTTGTGAATAGTAAATTTGAAATAAAGTAGCAAGAAAATTCAAAAAATATGAAAAAATTTGGCATCAAAGAGGCTTGGGTGCACAAGGTGCTTGCAAGTTTTTGTGATCAAATGACATGCGAGGAGCTCTAGGAAGAAAAAACAAAATAGTCATTTTTTCCCAAGTTTTTTCCTGAGCCAAATTTTGTTTTTTTCTCCACAAGCCCCTCCAATGTCCAAACACAACAAAAATTTGCACGCAGCTTGTAGACCATAGGCTCTTTGATGCCAAAAAAATCCATATTTTTTGGAATTTTCTTGCTAATTTTTTTGAATTTACTGTTCACGGGCTTACATATTTATTGTTTTTCCTTTGACACGAGCTCCTGGAATGCCCAAACAGCATGAAAATTTGCACGCACCTTGCGAACCTGAGTATCTTCGATCTCACAAATTTTCAGATTTTTTAGAACTTTTTTGCTATTTTTTTCAGGACGGTCAATGCCCTTTGACCAGCTTTGACCTGCTTTGACCGGACGGTAACGGCACAAAAGGGCATTTCTGTAAGTGCACCTAACGGCGGAGGGGCAAATTTGAGCAGGCTTTGAAATTAGGGGTAAATCTGAGAGTGGGCGCAAATTAGGGGTATAGATGTAAATGTCCCTATATTTTAAACCGTGAGGTCCAAGCTCGATAGCCCACTTAGCAACGCGGCCAGTCGCCTCCCTGTTCTGAATGATATCTCCCAAAGGAGCGGAACTGACCATAGTAGTGGGATGGCCCTGAAAGTATTGCTTAAGCTTCCGGCTCACCATAAAAACTCCATACACTAGTTTCTGCCAATGTGGATATCTCTGCTTTGACTCAATAAGCACCTCTCTGATGTAATAAACCGGCCGCTGAACCGGATACTCCTTACCTGCCTCCTTGTGCTCTACAACAATAGCCACGCTGATAGCCCGGGCGTTAGCAGCCACATATAACAGCAATTGTTCTTTATCAACGGGGGCAACAAGAACAGGCGGCTCGGCTAACTGCTTCTTCAGATCCTCAAATGCCACATTAGCAGCATCACTCCAGACAAAAGTTGTCTATCTTTTTCATCATCTGATATAGAGGGATCGCCTTCTCTCCCAACCGGCTGATAAACCGGCTTAGTGCTGCAATATGACCCGCCAGACGTTGAACATCGTTGATACACGCCGGTTTAGCTAGGGATGTGATAGCCTTGATTTTTTCTGGATTAGCTTCGATGCCCCTATTAGACACCAGAAAACCCAAGAGCTTGCCTGCCGGTACACCAAAAACACACTTGGACGGATTAAGCATCATCTTATAAACCCTGAGATTTTTATCAAAAGTTTCCTTCAAATCAGCTATTAACATTTTTGCTTTCCTGGATTTCACCATGATATCATCCACATAAGCATGAACATTGCGCCCAATCTGATTATGAAGACAACTCTGCACACACCGCTGATAAGTCGCCTGGGCACTATTGAGCCCAAAAGGCATAGACACATAGCAGAAGGCTCCAAAGGGAGTTATAAAGGCTGTCTTCTCCTGGTCCTTAACTGCCATTTTGATCTGATGATAACCTGAATAAGCATCTAGAATGCTCAAATGCTCACAACCCGCCGTAGCAGCAATAATTTGATCAATACGAGGGAGAGCAAAGGGATCAGCTGGACTAGCCTTGTTCAAATCTGTGTAATCTACACACATGCGCCAAGTACCATTCTTCTTGAGTACTAGCACCGGGTTAGCCAACCACTCAGGATGAAAAACCTCCACAATAAACCCTGCTGCCAAGAGCCGGGCTACCTCCTCACCAATGGCCTTGTGTCTCTCTTCATTGAAGCGACAGAGAAACTGCTTGACCAGTTTAAACTTGGGATCGATATTAAGAGTGTGCTCAGCGAGTTCCCTCGCTACACCTGGCATGTCAGAAGGTTTCCATGCAAAGATGTCCTGGTTCTCACGGATGAACTCGATGAGCGCGCTTTCCTATTTCGGATCCAAGTTAGCCATGATGATGAACTGCTTGGATGAATCGCCAGGAACAAAATCAACCAGCTTAGTCACATTAGCCAATTTAAACTTCAAATTCGAATCATGCTCTATAGTTGGTTTTTCAAAGAAGTCATATCTGCCGGATCAACATTGTCCTTATAGAAATTCAACTCCTCCGTCGCACAAACCGACTCGGTGTAAGCCGCATCACCTTCCTCACATTCCAAAGCGATCTTGCAACTTCCATGTACTCTGATGGTCCCCTTATGACCCGGCATCTTGAGCTGCAGATAAACATAACAGGGCCTTGCCATGAACTTAGCATAAGCCAGCCATCCAAACAAGGCATGGTACGCGCTCCTGATTTTCACCACCTCAAAAGTCAACGTCTCTGATCTTGAATCATGATCATCTCCAAAAGCAACTTCCAGAGCTATCTTACCGACCGGATAAGCCAATTTACCAGGCACCACACCGTGGAAGACGGTGTTTGATGGTTTAAGATTCTTATGTGTCAACCCCATACGACGGAAGGTCTCATAATACAAGATGTTGATACTGCTTCCTCCATCCATGAGCACCTTGGTGAACTTATAACCTCCAACCTGAGGTGCCACCACCAAAGCCAGGTGACCCGGATTATCAACCCGGGGCGGATGATCCTCTCGACTCCACACAATAGGCTGTTCAGACCAGCGCAAAAAATGGGGTACCGCTGGTTCAACAGAGTTCACTGCCCTCTTATGAAGCTTCTGATCATGCTTGCACATGCTAGTGGTGAAGACATGATACTGCCCACTATTCAACTACTTCGGGCGACTCTGATAGCCTGATTGTTGCTGTTGCTGATTTCCCTATTGATTATAACCACCCTGATTGCCCTGATTGCCTTGATTGCCATGTCCTCCCTGATTACCTTGAAATCCTGAACCGGAATTACCTCCACCATAACCCGGCCCATGAGACCCCGGTCCTGAACCACCGGACGGTCCATGGTCATATCAGAGAAGATCCGAGTTTTTGAACTCCCTCATAATAAAACAATCCTTCTAGAGGTGCATGGCTGGCTTCTCTCATGTCCCGTGCCTGGGGCAAGGCTGATTTAACAGGTGCTCAAGATTGATACCTGATCCTCCACTCCGCGGGGGTGGTCTACCCTTACGATGCTAGCCATTGTCCTGCGCAATTGTGTTAGCCACAAAATCGGAATTACTGTCCGCTTTACGCTTACCATTATTCCCATGGCCCGCCTGGTTATGTTGCTACCCTTTCACACCGCTGTTCTTCTTTCCCTTCCCCGGCTTCTCATGTCAGACTCGGGATCCTTGGTACTATCAGAATCGGCATACTTAACCAGAGCTGCCATAAGTGTTCCCCATGTCATTGCAGTGACGCTTGAGTCCTCCCAACTTCAACTTTAGCGGCTTAAACCGGCAATTGCCCTCCAATGTTATGACTGCTGAATCAGCATTGATACGGTCCGATGAATGCAAGATCTCCGAAACTCGGCGCACCCAATGGGTTGTCGATTCGCCTTCTTCTTGGACACAGGCGGCTAGATCCATAATTGACATGGGTTGCTTGCACGTGTCCTTGAAGTTTGTTATAAACCGGGCCTTCAACTCGGCCCATGACCCAACGAAGTTAACTGGCAAACTTTTTAACCAAGTGCGAGCCGTTCCAACCAAGATCATGGTGAAGTACTTTGCACACGCCGCTTCATCCACATCCAGCATCTCCATTGCCATCTCATAACTTTCAACCCATGACTCGGGGGGAAAATCAGCGGTGTAATTGGGCACCTTACGCGGACCCTTGAAATCCTTGGGTAGCCGCACATTGCGTAGAGCCAGGGTGAGACACGGCACCCCCCAAGAACTAAAAGCAAGACCTCGTTCCACTTACATCGTCGGACGAATCGGAGTAAGCTGACGGTCTGTGTACTGTGTCGCTAACTCGACTTCTCGACATGCTGTACCATTATCCACCACGTCCTGAGCATTTGCACCACTACGCGCCGGATTAGGCCCTCGAGGGGCGTTACGGTTCCGCACACTGCTTGACACAGCCGGTTCATCAATGTGCCTGCTGTAACTCCTGCTCGGGCGAGGGGTTGAATGAATTCTATCTCGACTATACGAATAAGCCTGCTGCTGAACCATAGCCGTTTGAAGAAGATCTCTGGCCCGCCACGTCTCAACCGCCGTTGGAGACTCACCCTCCATTGGAATGGCTGCCAGCCGTGATGCTGCAGCGATCATATTATGTGGAGAAGTGACCCGGCGGTGTCGGCATGTACTGCGGCGGGTCATGTGTCCGTCGAAGCGGGTCCGTCACCTGTGGCTGATCTGGTGCTCCTGTCCCAGGTACTTCAGTATGGTTTACCGCTGTCGGATTACTGGTTCCTGCACCTGGTGTGTTGAAGAGATTCATTGCTTCATAAACCGGCGGCAGACGAGACCGATGCCTCCTCCTCAACACGTCGTTTGAAGCGTTCTGATTCAACATGAGCCGGTAATTCTCTGCCCGAGTCCGTTGTGACTTGGCATCTAAAGCGGCCCGCTCATCAACCATCCTGGTCTCCTCAGCCACCAAGTCCTCCTTGGCCTGAGCTATCTGATCTCGCAGCTTCGTGACATCCGCGTTATGCTGATTTTGATTATCCGTGGTGACCTCCATGGTCAACAATGTCGTCCAGGCGTCCAGTAAACCGGATAGAACTTGAGCCGGCCGGCGTGCGGGGCCTCCTGCCCCGGCTGCTATCATGGTTCTAAGACTGACAGTAGAATGGGGGGTAGGTATGGAGAGGCAAGATCCTAGCTATGGAGCAGTTGTATAGACAAGGGATTTACGAGTTCAGGCCCTTCTCGGAGGAAGTAACGGCCCTACGTCTCGGAGCCCGGAGGCGGTCGACTGGATTATGTGTGTATAAGTTACAGGGGTGCGAACCCTTTACACTAAGGAGGGGGTGGCTTATATAGTGTCTGCCAGACCCCTCCTGCCCTCAGTTATGCAGGGTTTAAAGTACATAAAGGATGGGCGTTACTGGTAACATCCTACATAAAGTGTCATCATGGTCATAAAGACTACTTAATTACAGACCGTTCGGATATGGAGTGGCTCTTGATCTCCTGGTGGTCTAGTGAGTCTTCATGGTCGACTGTCTTCAAGTCTGTCGACTGGATTCCCTCTTGGTCGACTGAAGGCAGCCTCTTCTGAAGATGTCCTTAGGGAGGGTACTTTGGATAGGCCAGTGACCCTACCCTAGGCACATGACTTCATCATTAGCCCCCGAATGGATCGAGGTTTGAATGAGGAAGGAGTTGATAATCTTCCAACTTGTTTTTGTGTTCTGAGCATGTCTCATCCTGGATCAATGATCTTTTTTAATGATGGTAGAAACTTTTCTTTCAGTCGCCTTGATCCATTCTTTTCTTCTGTCGAGTGAACTTTTGAACTTGGTGAACTTCCGAGCGATGGATCGCAGGAAATCTACCGTCTGACAGGTTGATCTGCTATTAGCGGATTTTGCGGGATCCGAATTTTGGGAAGCGCGCGAAGCGGGGCGGACCGCGGTACTCGGATGGGATAAGGCGTAGATGCCTCGATTTCCGCGCCGCCTTTTTCGCCACGTATCACGCGTGCGCGACTATTTCGGGATGTGACAGGACCGCCCGGGCCTACTTGTCAGCCACTCGGAAGCGTCCCTATATAAGGCGCCGGGTGAGGGTTTTTGAACAGTGCCTCCCCATTCTCCTCTCTGCCCTCTTCACCTCCGCCCGCTGTGCCTGCTTTCGCCTCCGCCCATCCACTCCTTGCGTGCTTCACCGGCCACGATGGTGAAGGAGAAGACGGCAGCCTTGGAGCGCGCGAAGAAGGCGACGGCGATGGCGAAAGTGAAGGGAAGAGCTACCAGTCGGGGTGGATCTTCGTTGAGGTCCCGCCTGCCGCAAGGTTGGGTCCAAGGGGATTGGACCCGCTCGACCATCACCGAGGCGGATCTCAACGACCTGGCCAATGAGGGACTGATCTCTCATGGGTCAGCAAGGCTTCCGGGGACCGAGTGGCATCCGCAGCCGCAGGAGGGTGAGTGCGTTCTCCTGGCCACTCATGTAGATCGTGGATTCTCTCTGCCACCGAGTCGTTTCTTCTGAGGGTTTCTGAACTTCTTTGGGGCGCAACTCCACCATTTCACTCCCAATTCCATTGCCTATCTTGCTGCTTTCGTGTCCATGTGCGAGAACTTCCTGGGTTGTCGACCGCACTGGGGTCTCTTTAAGCACATATTCACCTGTCGCTCACAGACGGTGAAAAAGGCAAATCCGGATGATGAGAGGACTAAGGTTATCCAGATGTGCGGGGGCCTTGGGATCCAGATGAGGAGTAAGAGTACTTTTCCGGCCATGACCCTTCCTGAGTCGGTTAGAGGATGGCAGTCGACCTGGTTCTACTGCCAAGACGAGTCGATGCCGGGGCAGCCGACTAGTCTACCTCCATTCTCCATGGACTGAGTGAACAAACCCTCTTCTCTGAAGGTGCTCCCTGAGGAGAAAGCTCAGGTAAAAATATTGATGGATCGCGTGGTCCGGCTCGTTCGAGACGGAGTGACGGGTATGGACCTTCTGGAGGTCTTCCTTCGACGGCGTATTCAACCACTTCAATACCGAGGCCACCCGATGTGGCTGTACTGCGGCACCAAAGATACCACTTGGGTCCATCCAGAGGCGGTCAGTGATGCCACACTGGAGAGGTGGATGGCTGCCATCACAGGGAATAAAGATAACCCTCGAGGGGCTAGGAGGATCCCACCACTCGACCATACTTACACACCGGACAAGGTATGACCACTTATCCCTGGTTGTGATTTCACTTCATTCATTTTATTTCACTGCGAATTAGTCGATTGACCTTTGTCTTGTTTTGTTGTCTTGTCAGGCCACCACTAAATTGTACTCGATGCCCAATGGAGCGCAAGCGTCGACTGAGGAGGAGGAAGGAAGTGGGGGCGAAAGCCCGGAGGAGTGGGATTCGGATGCGGATGACGATGATGAGGATGATGACTCTGGTGAGGAGGAAGAGGAGGAGGAGGAGGAGGAAGTTGCACCTCCTCGCTCGGAAAGATGCTCGAAGCTTGTCCATGATCCCGCGGACGAGCGTGGTAAGGGGGTCGCGACCGTCGCACAGTCGACCAAGCGGCCTCAGACGACTTCTCCGGCGCCGACTGAGAAAGCTTCGAAACAATCTCAAGTGGCACCGTCGAAGCCGGCGAAGGTCTTGCCGAAGATGAAGATGGTGATCCCCACTGAGGGAGTCCTGGACTAGGGGGTGTTCGGACAGCCGGACTATCAATGTCCGCCGGACTCCAAGACTACGAAGATACAAGATTGAAGACTCCAGCTCGTGTCCGGAAGGTACTTTACTTGGCGTGAAAGGCAAGCTTGGCGATACGGATATGTAGATCTCCTACTATTGTAACCGACTCTGTGTAACCCTAGCCCTCTCCAGTATCTATATAAACCGGAGGGCTTTAGTCCGTAGGACAACATACATTACAACAATCATACCATAGGCTAGCTTCTAGGGTTTAGCCTCCTTGATCTCGTGGTAGATCTACTCTTGTACTACCCATATCATCAATATTAATCAAGCAGGACGTAGGGTTTTACCTCCATCGAGAGGGCCCGAACCTGGGTAAAAACATCGTGCCCCTCATCTCCTGTTACCATACGCCTAGACGCACAGTTCGGGACCCCCTACCCGAGATCCGCCGGTTTCGACACCGACATTGGTGCTTTCATTGAGAGTTCCTCTGTGTCGTCACCGATAGGCTTGATGGCATCTTCAACCTGCAATGCTGTCCAGGGTGAGATTTTTCTCCCGGACAGATCTTCGTATTCGGCGGCTTCGCCCTGCGGGCCAATTCACTTGGCCATATGGAGCAGATCGAAAGCTACGCCCCTGGCCGTCAGGTCAGATTTGGAAGCTTAAACTTCACGGCCGATGTCCGCGGAGACTTGATCCTCAACGGACTCGACCCACAGCCAAGCGCGCCGCACTGTGACGATGGGCATGATCTAGCTCTGCCGCCGAACAGTTCCTTGGTGGCCGCACACGGATCCGCTTCGGCCATTAGCCCGGAGCCGATCGCCCAGATCGAGGGACGATGGATAGACGCCGCCCTGGGGGCTCCAACATCCACGGCGATGGAGCCGAACACTAATCTTGTCCCCTGCGAAACTCGTGATTCCGAGGCGCCGGACTCCTCGCCGGACTCCGAACCTCCCGCGCCCCTGCCAATCGATCCGAATTGGGCGCCGGTTATGGAATTCACCGCCGCGGACATCTTCCAATGCTCGCCTTTCGGTGATATCTTAAATTTACTAAAGCATCTCTCGTTATCAGGAGAGTCCTGGCCGGATTATTGCCAGGATGGTTGGGATGCGGACTACGAAGAAATTCAGAGCCCACCCACCACCCACTTTGTAGCCACTGTCGACGATCTAACCGACATGCTAGACTACGACTCCGAAGACATCGACGCTATGGACGATGATGCCGGAGACGAACAGGAACCAGCGCCCACAGGGCACTGGAAGGCCACCTCGTCATATGACGTATACATGGTGGATACCCCAAAAGATGGGGACGGCGATGGAACAGCGGAGGCAGATTCCTTAAAGAAACAGCCCAAGCGCCGGCGTTAGCAGCGCCGCTCTAAATCTCGCCACAGCAAAAACGGAGATTCCGACACAGGAGATAATAATACTCCAGAGAGTGCCGAAGACAACCCCCTCCAGCAAGACTCAGCGCAGGAGGATGCAGAAGCAAGCCCTCATGAGGGGGCGGCAGACGAAGAGGTTGAGGATCGTAATTATATGCCTCCCTCCGAAGACGAAGCAAGCCTCAACGATGACGAATTCGTCGTACCCGAGGATCCCGTCGAACAAGAGCGCTTCAAGCGCAGGCTTATCGCCACAGCAAACAGCCTAAAGAAAAAGCAGCAGCAGCTTCAAGCTGATCAGGACCTGCTGGCCAATCGATGGACCGAGGTCCTCGCGGCCGAAGAGTATAAACTCGAACGTCCCTCCAAAAGTTACCCAAAACGCAAGCTGCTCCCCCGATTAGAGGAGGAAGCATACATACATCCATCACCAGCGCACGATATGGCTGACTGACCACCCCGTGGTCGTGACAGAGAGGCATCCAGGCCCCCAGCCAAGACCATACCCCGACATCGCTCCAAAAGTACGAAGCCAAGAGGGAACGCGCCGGACTTGCGAGACATATTGGAGAACAAGGCAAGGCAATCCAGATCCATCTATGGATTACGTGGGCACCCTACGACCCATGACGAATACCGTCGTGCCGGATACAATAACCCCGGCCGGGCCGAACCCAGCAGACAGCGCTCTCTCGAGCTGCGTCGCGATATTGCTCAATACAGGGGCGCCGCACACCCGTTATGCTTCACTGACGAAGTAATGGATCATCAGATCCCCGAAGGGTTTAAACCTGTAAACATCGAATCTTACGATGGCACAACAGACCCCGCGGTGTGGATCGAAGACTATCTTCTCCACATCCATATGGCCCGCGGCAACGATCTCCACGCCATCAAGTACCTCCCACTCAAGCTTAGAGGACCAGCTCGGCATTGGCTTAACAGCTTGCCCGCAGAGTCAATTGGGTGTTGGAAGGACCTGGAGGCCGCATTCCTTGATAACTTCCAAGGCACATATGTGCGACCACCAGACGCCGATGACCTAAGCCACATCATTCAGTAGCCAGACGAATCGGCCAGACAATTCTGGACACGGTTCTTGACGAAGAAAAATCAAATCGTCGATTGTCCGGACGCAGAGGCCCTTGCAGCCTTCAAACATAACATCCGGGACGAATGGCTAGCCTGGCACCTGGGGCAGGAAAAGCCGAAATCCATGGCAGCCCTCACATCGTTAATGACCCGCTTTTGTGCGGGAGAGGACAGCTGGCTAGCCCGCAGCAACAATCTCCGTAAAAATTCTGGCAGTCCGGATACTAAGGACAACAACAGCAGGTCACGTCGAAACAAAAACAAGCGCCGAATTAACGGCGACGATAAGGAGGATACGGCGGTCAATGCCGGATTCCGAGGCTCTAAACCCGGTCAACGGAAGAAGCCATTTAAAAGAACCATTCCGGGTCCGTCCAACCTGGACCGAATACTCGACCGCTCATGCCAGATACATGGCACCCCTGAAAAGCCAGCTACCCACACCAATAGAGATTGCTGGGTGTTCAAGCAGGCCGGCAAGTTAATTACCGAAAACAATGACAAGGGGATAAATAGCGACGACGAGGAAGAGACCCGGCCGCCGAACAACAGAGGACAGAAGGGTTTTCCCCCACAAGTACGGACGGTGAATATGATATACGCGACCCATATACCCAAGAGGGAGAGGAAACGCGCATTAAGGGACGTCTATGCGATGGAGCCAGTCGCCCCAAAGTTCAACCCATGGTCCTCTTGTCCGATCACTTTCGATCGAAGAGACCATCCGACCAGCATACGCCATGGCGGATTCGCCGCATTGGTCTTAGACCCAATCATCGATGGGTTTCACCTCACGAGAGTCCTGATGGACGGCGGCAGTAGCCTGAACCTGCTTTATCAGGATACAGTGCGCTAAATGGGCATAGACCCATCAAGGATTAAACCTACAAAGACAACCTTTAAAGGTGTCATACCAGGAGTGGAAGCCAATTGCACAGGCTCAGTCACACTGGAATTGGTCTTCGGATCCCCGGATAATTTCCGGAGCGAAGAGTTAACCTTCGACATAGTCCCGTTTCGCAGCGGCTATCATGCTCTGCTCGGGCGAACCACGTTTGCCAAATTCAACGCGGTGCCACACTATGCATACCTAAAGCTCAAGATGCCAGGCCCTCGTGGAGTCATCACGGTCAATTGAAATACGGAACGCTCCCTCCAAACGGAGGAACATATAGCGGCTCTCGCAGCAGAAGTACAACGCAGCCTTCTAAGGCAATTCTCGAGTCCGGCCGTTAAACGGCCGGATACTGCAAAGCGCGCCCGGAGCAATATAAACCAAGACCACCTGGCACGATCAGAGCATGCGTAGCAATGCGGCCCCAACCCTCGCCCGCGTACGATCGCAAGAATAACACTCCGCGTACATCATTACGCTTTGGGGATACCATGGGCACAGGGGAGGGGGAACGATCACAACGGACCCAGAGTGCGGTTCGACCACACCAGGGGCTCGCAAATGTGCCTCTCTTTTATTATTATTATTTTCCTTCTTTTTTGTACATAGGACCCTGTTAACCAGAAGCCTTGTCCGGCGGTGAACCTGCCGAACTCATGATGCAACAGTCAGGGACTAAAGAAGGCCGCGTCGAACACTCAGGTGGTCTCAATTACGAGCATTAAATTCAATTATATACACCAAATCCGCAGCTCATCCCTGGAGGGGGACATGTTTATTTAGTCCATATCCCTTGCTTACCGCACTATTTGTATCAGTCCGCTCTACTAGCAGACTTTTCTTTCATTAATAATGCAGCACCTTTATGATCGCAATTGCATTACATTATATATATATATATATGTTCATTATATGACATCTGGCACCCATATATTTTTGTACGGCATAATACACCAGGGGCTTATGTTCCCCACTCTATGGTGTGATAAAGTCCGAACACTTTCACAAGTGCGGCACCCCGAACTTATAGCATTATATGAATCGGCTCCGAATCATGTCTTGGGTCAATAGTTGGGTTTGCCCGGCTCCCATGTTTGGCACCTTACGTTTCCGTTCTGTCGGCTAAGGTAGCACTGGGAGAACCACTGCAATTGCGTCCCGGTTGAGCCGGGTTAACGCCTCAGTGGAGAAAGCTAAAACTGACCGGCATGATAAGGCGAGAGACTGGTCGCTGTTCGAGAGGTTTTTTCGGGTCCTTAAAGACTCACGCCGCTTCGAGCGAAGTTCCGGATTATGTCCGATGAAGGCGTGGATAGCGCCCCGGATTCGGCCTTCCGAATACCAGGGGCTTCGCCGAAATTTAAAATTATAGAATTCTATGGCTAAGTGAGAGTGTTCAAGCATTATAAGTCCGGTTGCCTTGTTCGTCGTGTTGAGCGCCTCCCTAGATGGACCCAAAAATGGGAACAAGAGTGCTCAAGTTTATCACCGAACACCCCAGCACTTGTGGCTTGGGGGCTGAAGCTAACGACTTGCCATCTCTCAGATTTTATAAGCGGCCACACAGAAGGTAATATTTTAAATTAAATAAGCGTCGCTCATGGCGCATATGAACGAAGTTTTCAGCGCACAGGATAAATAAACAGCGAGTTCACTCAAAGATTACATTTCGGGAGCACTCATCTGCAATATGCAGGATCCCTTTAGGACAATATTATAATACTTCTCCGGCGTGCGATACTCCTTGCCCGGTGGTGGTGGGTCCATGAGAAGCTTCTCCGCATCCAATTTGCCCCATTGCACCTTTATGCGGGCAAGGGCCCGACGAGCACCTTCGATACAGGCGGAGCGCTTGACTACATCCAGCCTAGGGCATGCATCCACCAGCCGCCGCACAAGGCCAAAGTAGCTACCAGGCATGGCCTGTCCAGGCCACAGCCGGACTATGAGGCCCTTCATGGCCTCCTCAGCTACCTTGTGGAGTTCGACCAGCTGCTTCAGCTGGTCGCTTAGGGGCACCGGATGGCCGGCCTCAGTATACTGAGACCAGAAGACCTTCTCCGTCGAGCTCCCCTCCTCGCCATGATAGAATGCGGCGGCATCAGCCGCACTACGCGGCAGATCTGCAAATGCCCCTGGAAAGCTCCAAATTCGGGTAAGTATCAGGTAGTTCACATTAACATGCTTGCTTTGCATGAAAAACGCCTTACCCGCCGCTATCTTCTTTATGTCCTCAACCTCCTGAAGGGCCTTATGGGCCTCGGCCTTGGTGGACTTGGCACTTTCGAGAGCCGAGGCAAGCTCGGACTCTCGAGTCTTGGAGTCACGCTCCAAACTCTCATGTTTTTCCATGAGAACCTGGAGCTCTTGCCGAACTTCCGCCACACGTGCCTCTTGCTTTTCTCGCTCAGCACGTTCCGCGGCCGCATTGCGTTCAGCCGCGGACACAACATCCTTCAGGGTTGCCACCTTGTTAGTGGCCCCTGCAATGCACATATTATCCTTGTTAATTTTATTTGCAACCAAAATCCTTTTCTGTAAGGTACTTATTCAAAGAGGTGTTACTCACTTTCTTTTTCCTCGAGCTGCTTCTTCGCATTGCCGAGCTCTTGCTCGGACCGCTCGAGATTCTTTTTCAGCACGTCAACCTCCGCCGTTAGTGCGGCAGAGGTCAGCAGTGCAGCCTGCAAACCCATATTGACATATTTTAGGCAACCCTGCGTATATCTTGTTATAGATCCTTAGTCCGGCTTTTCTTTCCGAACACCGAACCAAGCATCAGGGGCTACTATCTATGCGGTATTATATTACATAATTTTAACTTCTTACCTCAAAGCCTGTTAAAAGGCTACTGCAGGCTTCGGTCAGCCCGCTCTTAGCGAGCTGAACTTTCTTAATCACCGCACTCATGATAGTGTGGTGTTCTTACTCGATGGAAGCGCCTTTAAGCGCCTCCAGCAGGTTATCCGGCGCCTCCGGTTGGACGGAGGCCGCCGGCGTCACGGTCCTGCCCTTCTTTCGAAGGGGCCGCCTGCCGGACTCTGGAACCACTGCGGGTTCCGATGTAGAGTCCGACACGAAGTCCGGGGGGCTGCCTGACGGCGCCTCCGGAGTCTCCTCCTGATGGGTCCCTCTCTGGGATCCCACCTCGACGTCCTTGTTGGCGCGTGGGGTGAAGGCAGTCGGGATAGAATTCACATCCGACGAGGCCAATGACCAGCTTGATGAGTCAGGGAGATCATCATTGGCCGGACTACGGGCAGAATGCGGCGTTAGAAGGATACTACGCGACATAAAAGAAATTACACATCAAGGATCCGGGTACTTACGATCTTGCCGGACGCCTGGCCCTTGGAGGCCGCTCATCCTCACCAACGCTGATGTTGGCGGAACTGTCCGGGGGGATAGTTCTCCCCCTCTTGGACCCTTTGGCCCCCCTGATGGGGGAAGCCTTCCTTTTCTTCTCTCCCTCCTCCGGGGGAGAGTACTCCTCCTCCTCGTCTTCGGGAGAGGAGTCCTCGTCATCGTCAGACGCCTGATTGCGGGAAATCTTTCGAGTCCCCGCGGCCACCTTCTTGGCCTTCTTCTCCGGCACCACGTGCGGTGCCGGAACCAGCAGCCCTGTTAAGCGGGCGTTCGCTGGGTCTTCTGGCATGGGAGCCGGGCTGATGAGCAGCTTGGCCTTCTCCATCCATTCCTGTCAAAGGAAGAGGCAGAATGAAGCCTCATTAGAGTCAATCTAATTATCACAAGTGTCCCGTAATGGGGTTGAATCACTTACCTCGTCAGTTGGATGCTGCGAGCTGAATCCACGGTCTTTGGTCGCGGACACGGGGGCTTTGGCGCCCTTGAACAGCACCCTCCAGGCGCCTTCGTATGTTGTATCGAAGAGCCCGTTTAGCGCCTGGTGCTGTTCCGGATTAAACTCCCACAAATTAAATGCCCGTTCTTGGCATGGGAGGATCCGCCGGATGAGCATGACTTGGACCACGTCGACGAGCCTGAGCCCATTGCTCACCATCTTTTTGATACATGCTCGGAGTCCAGTCACCTCCACCGGATTCCCCCACTGCAAGCTCTTCTCTTTCCAGGAGGTGAGCTGCGTGGGGATGCCAGATCTAAACTCGGGGGCCGCCGCCCATGTGGATTTGCGCGGCTCGGTGATGTAGAACCACCCCGATTGCCACCCCTTGACGGAGTCCACGAAGGTCCCTTCTAGCCAAGGGACGTTGGGCAATTTGCCCAACATAGCGCCTCCGCATTCCGCTTGCGTACCCTTCACAACCTTCGGCTTGACGTTAAAGGTCTTGAGCCACAGGACGAAGTGGGGCCGGATGCAGAGAAAGGCCTCGCACACGATGATAAACGCCGAGATGTTGAGGATAAAGTTCGGCGCCAGATCGTGGAAATCCAGGCCGTAGTAAAACATGATCCCCCGGACAAATGGATGGAGCGGAAAGCCCAGTCCGCGAAGGAAGTGGGGGAGGAAGACGACCCTCTCATGAGGCCTGGGGGTAGGGATGAGCTGCCCCTCGTCGGGCAGCCGATGCGCGATATCGCCGGAAAGGTATCCGGCGCTGCGCAGCTTGGTGATGTCCTCCTCCTTGACGGTGGAGGCTAACCATTTACCTCCTGCTCCAGACATATTCGGAGAAGGTTGAGGCGAGATGCGCGAGTTCGGGCGTTGGAGCTTGAATTCGCGGGGATGGATAAGCAAAGGAGGAAGAAGGCGTAGGTGAGAAGGTGAATTCTTATCCCTTATATATAGGCGGACAAAACTATGCGTCCCCCACCAACCTGGTAAAACTCGCTTATCTCCCAAGCGCCACCGTTGATGGCGCGGTTGGGTTACCCACGCACGTATTGATGAGAATCCCGGAATAAGGGGAACACGATCTCTGCTTCGACAGGACGTGCCAAGGAAACCGCTTCGCTAAACATGCTGAGGTGGTATAATGATTCAAACAAAGGCCTTGTGGCGGTGTGATGTCACGCCGCATAATACGTCAGCAGATTGAACTAAGTGTACATTTTATTCTCTCTACGGTGGAATGTGGAATTTATTTTGCAGAGCCGGACACTATCCTGGTGTTCATGATCTTCTCTGGATTATTCAAGGGAGGAACCCGCCTTGCAATGCCGAACATTATGCACGCCGGACTTATTGTCATTGAAGACTGGTTCAGGGGCTACTGAGGGAGTCCTGGACTAGGGGGTGTACGGACAGCCGGACTATCAATGTCCGCCGGACTCCAAGACTACGAAGATACAAGATTGAAGACTCCGGCTCGTGTCCGGAAGGTACTTTACTTGGCGTGGAAGGCAAGCTTGGCGATACGGATATGTAGATCTCCTACTATTGTAACATACTCTGTGTAACCCTAGCCCTCTCTGGTATCTATATAAACCGGAGGGCTTTAGTCTGTAGGACAACATACATTACAACAATCATACCATAGGCTAGCTTCTAGGGTTTAGCCTCCTTGATCTCGTGGTAGATCTACTCTTGTACTACCCATATCATCAATATTAATCAAGAAGGACGTAGGGTTTTACCTCCATCGAGAGGGCCCGAACCTGGGTAAAAACATCGTGTCCCTCGTCTCCTGTTACCATCCGCCTAGACGCACAGTTCGGGACCCCCTACCCGAGATCCGCCGGTTTTGACACCGACACCCACTATCTCAGGGTAATGGTGTAACTTGAGTTTTCCCATTTCACATGAACTTATTCTTGGTCGACTCACGAACTAATCGACTGACTTCTGGAACTGCAGTGCTGCTACTTCTGATACCTCGGCCAGGGCTGAAGATCATGAGATGGAAGATGCTGTCACTTCAAAACCTGGTATGACTCTTGTAGTTCCGTCTTCAGTCGATTGGCTCCTTGTCTCTAATTTTGATTCTTTTCTGCAGCTTCATCTAACGTCGTTATTGAACTTCCCGACGACAACGACGAGGAACCACTAAGGCATAGGAGGAACAGGAAAGCGTCTCCTGGCAAGGCGACTCAGGACGTGCCAGCACCCGAGACGTTGGTCGTGGAGGGAGACAATGTCACTCGGCCTACCGTATCCTTTGCGGTGCCGTTGACGAGTGCTCGCCCTTCGTCGTCGAGTGCTGCTCAACCATCACTTTTCTCGACTCACCATGTCCCAGAAGACCAAGCTAGTGCTGCTAAAGAAGCAATACTCCAGGCAGGGGTCATGATGGAGCAAGTGAAGGCAATCCGAGACGCCAGCCAGGCAGCTTATGACGCCAGTTCAGCTCTTCAGAGTAATGTTCAGGTTAGTCGGTCACCGCCTGTTCTGTTAGGATATGATATCTGAAAATCTTTCTTTTTGAAAATCCTAGTATCTGTCGTACACCCATTGGGTGCGTCGATTGAAATTCCGGATTAGTGGGGGCACGCTAAGTGCACCCACTGGGTGTAGTCCCCAAGGCTTTGATGGTGTAACGCCCCGGATTCGATGCGCCAGGTGTCTGCCAGTTATTTGCCGCCGTTGCCATGTCATGTGCTTGCGTGTTGCACTTTGCCATGTCATCATATGCATTTCGTATCATGTCATCATGTGCATTTCATTTTGCATACATGTTCGTTTCATGCATCCGAGCATTTTCCCCGTTGTCCGTTTTGCAATCCGGCACTCCTATGTCATCCGGCGTCCCTTTTTGCCTTTTCTCTTGTGCGGGTGTTAAACTTTCTCAGAATGGCCGAGGTTTGCCAAGCGGCCTTGGTATAGCACCGATAGACCGCCTGTCAAGTTTCGTGCCATTTGGAGGTCGTTTCATACTCCAACGGTTAACCGGGTAACCGCAAAGCCCTCTTTGAGTTGCAGCCCAACACCCCTTCCAAAGTGGCCCAAAACCCAGCAAACTCCCCTCCATGCTCTCGGTCGTTCGATCACGATCGCCAGGCTGAAAACCGCACCTCATTTGGACTCTCCTAGCTCCCTCTACCTATATAAAGGCCCTCCCCTTCCATTTTCGCGGATGAAACCCTAGCCTAACCTCCCTCTCGCCCGCCGGACATGTCCGCCCCGCCGCCGGATGCGTCCACCGCCGCCAGCCACCTCGCCCCGGCCAATAGGGCGCCGCCACCTCATCCCCGCCGCCGCTCCTGGCCAACCCGCGGCCGCCACGTCGGCGACCGCGCCTCCCACCTCGCGCCCGGAGCCGCTGAGGCCCGCTGGGCCCGCGCTCGGCCCTCCCGGCCCGGGTCGCCACCGCCGCCTCCCCGCGGGCACCCGAGGCCGTGCGCCCGCGCCGCCACATCGTCGGCCACCTCCCGCTCCGCCGGCGCGTCGCCGCCCCGCCTCCGCCGCCCGGCCGGCCGCCGCCCCTCCGGCAGGTCGCCGTCCCACCGCCCGGCCCATCCCACGCCGCGCCCCGCGGTGCCGCGCCGCCCCGCCTCCCCGCTCGCCGTCGCCTCAGATCCGGCGAGGCGCCGCCGGATCCGTCGTCCCTGCCCACACTGGCGAGAACTCCGGCTGCCTCGGTTCGCGTGCCCGCGAGGAACCCTAGATCCCGAAGGTTGTTTTCATCACTAAGTCCCTAAGATTTTGTCAGTATCATGCCATGTTCATCGCATCATATCTCCATGCATACTGCTCCGTTTCATGCGTGTGATATGTCAAATTGTTCGTCTCAACGAGTACTTCATTTCATATCATTGCATCATTTTCATTTGAGCTCATATTGATGCCCGAAATGCTGTTGGAAGAGTGCATGTTGATGTTAATCTGCTGAAACTGTTATAACTTGCTCATTTGTCATTTTTGCCATGATTGATGTGTGCATCCTATGAGGTTGATGTCTACATGTGTTTTGATCTATGATATGCCATCTTTACAGGGGTGCTAACCATGTATTTTTGTTAGTTGTGTGCTGAGTGCATCAAGCTTGCTAAGTAGGGTACTTGCTGTTGCTGTCTTCCTGACAGATTCTGTTATATTTTGTTGCTATGTTAACATGCTTCTACTAGTCATTTCGTGCATTATTTGGGAGATGTTCACTAAGGATGTTTTGTTATACATGTCTTGCTCTATCCATTCATGCCCGGGTTGCATTTATAGCTTGCTGTAGATTGTTCATATCTTGCTCCAAAGTTGCTAAATGATGTTGCTGTCAGCCTGTTAACATTAGGTTCAATGTTTCCATGATTGTTTGCTAGTGATCCATGGACCCTATGAACTTGTTCTTGCCATTCTTAGCTTCATAAACATGCCTTCTTACTGTTGGTTGCCTTTCCATGCCATGTATTGCTCTGTGGTGAGTGGTTCAAGCTCACGAACATGCCTACTTATTGTTGTTTCTGCCATGTATGAATCTGTAATATAACCATGTTTACATGGGTGCCATCATATTTTCTGTGCCTTTTTGGCTCATGTTCAGTAAGGGTCTTTTGTTCTATGAAATTATTAGATTCATGCCATGTCTTTGTTTGCCATTTTAAGTTCCTGTAGCATGTTGTTTGATAGCTCTAAACATTGCAACCTGATGTTATTTCCTGATAAGTCTGAAACTGTTATTATTTGCAATCTTTCCATGTCTTTTTGAGCATGTTCTAGTGATTTATGGAGATAGCTCAGTGTTCATGTTTTGTTATGCTTTACCATTACTTCATGCCCATGCCTTTTGTTAATAGGTTGGGGTGCTGTAGCATGTTGTTTTGATGCTTGTAAGATGCCTAGTTGCTGTTATGGACAGATTGTTGTTATGACTTGTATAGTGTGCATGTGTTGAACCGTTGCTCCGTTTTGAGTGTGCTCTATATGAAACTTGCTTGATTTTGCATGTAGCTTCATATTACCATGTTGCATCCATGTTTGGGAGTGTTTGCTTGATGTTTGCATGCTTTTTGCATCAATGCCATGTTTAACTTGTTTTGCTCATATCTTCTAGGCCGTAGCTCCGAATTAAACGAACTTTATATGTAACTTGACTAGAATTTCGTGCAGATTCTCTTGGTGCTCTTTAACTTGCTGTTTAACAACTTGAACATAAGGTTTATTCAGATCTGGACCAATTTCGAAATTTGCATATGAGGACTTACCGGAATTGTTATATGTTGTTCCCGGCCTCATTTAAACTTGCATTGATGTGTTGCTCTTGTTTGCATCGTCTCTTGCCATGAGTAGCTTCATGTAGCTTTGTCATGCATCATGCTTGTTGTGCATCATGTCTTGTCTATGTGTGGTGTGTTTACTATGTTGTGTGCTTCTTCTCGATAGTTCCCGTTTCGTTGCGATCGTGAGGATTCGTTCGTCTACGTGTGGTTCGTCTTCGTGGCTTCATCTTCTTCATGGACTCGTTCTTCTTCCTTGCGGGATTTCAGGCAAGATGACCGCTACCCTGGATCTCACTACTATCATTGCTATGCTAGTTGCTTCGTTCTATCGCTTTGCTGCGCTTCCTATAACTTGTTCTTCAAGCCTCCCAAATTGCCATGAACCTCTAACCTTTTGACACCCTTCATAGCAAACCGTTGCTTGGCTATGTTACCGCTTTGCTCAGCCCCTCTTATAGCGTTGCTAGTTGCAGGTGAAGTTGAAGGTTGCTCCATGGTGGACAGGGTTATGTTGGGATATCACAATATCTCTTATATTATTAATGCATCTATATATTTGGTAAAGGGTGGAAGGCTCGGCATTATGCCTGGTGTTTTGTTCCACTCTTGCCGCCCTAGTTTCCGTCATACCGGTGTTATGTTCCCGGATTTTTGCGTTCCTTACGCGGTCGGGTGATTTATGGGACCCCCCTGACAGTTTGCTTTGAATAAAACTTGTCCAGCAAGGCCCAACCTTGGTTTTACCATTTGCCTCACCACCACCTATACCCTTCCCTTGGGTTGGCCAACCCGAGGGTCATCTTTATTTTAGCCCCCCCGGGACAGTGCTTCTCTAAGTGCTGGTCTGAACCGGGCAGACTGCAGGGCCCCCTCGAGGAAACTCGAGGTCTGGTTTTACTCGTAGGCTGACCTATCCGGTGTTGCCCTGAGAACGAGATATGTGCAGCTCCTATCGGGATTGTTGGCGCATCGGGCGGCTTTGCTGGTCTTGTTTTACCATTGTCGAAATGTCTTGTAAACCGGGATTCCGAGACTGATCGGGTCTTCCTGGGAGAAGGAATATCCTTCGTTGATCGCAGGAGCTTATCATGGGATAAGTTGGGACACCCCTGCAGGGTTTAAACTTTTCTGAGCCGTGCCCATGGTTATGTGGCAGATGGGAATTTGTTAATGTCCGGTTGTAGATAACTTGACACCAGATCCGAATTAAAACGCATCAACCGCGTGTGTAGCCCTGATGGTCTGTTCTCGGCGGAGTCCGGGAAGTGAACATGGTTTCTGTGTTATGATTGACGTAAGTAGGAGTTCAGGATCACCTCTTGATCATTACTAGCTTCACGACCGTTCCTTTGTTTCTCTTCTCGCTCTCATTTGCATATGTTAGCCACCATATCATGCTTAGTCGCTGCTGCAACCTCACCACTTTACCCCTTCCTTTCCAATTATGCTTTGCTAGTCTTGATACCCATGGTAATGGGATTGCTGAGTCCTCGTGGCTCACAGATTACTACAACAACAGTTGCAGGTACAGGTTATGCGATGATCACGACGCGAGAGCGATGCTTGCTTGCGTTGAGTTCTTCTTCTGCTTCTCCTTCGATCAGGGGATAGGTTCCAGGTCGGCAGCCTGGGCTAGCAGGGTGGATATTGTTTGAGTTTCTGTTTGTGGTTCATCCGTAGTCGGATGTGGATCTCTTGTAAGATGATGTTGTATTCGTGTGGCATTGTATGCCTCTTGTATGTATCCCCATCTATTATGTAATGTTGATGTAATGATATCCACCTTGCAAAAGCGTTCCAATATGCGGGTCTATCCTTGGTGGGACCTTCGAGTTCCTTCTGGATAGGGTCGCATATTGGGCGTGACAGGTGGACTGCTGGCAGTCGACCATAGTCTTTATGTCTTAAGCTTTTTCCTTAGTCGATTAGGTCAAATGGATTCATAGACCGGTGGGGGCACGTTGAGTGCACCCACTGGGTGTAGTCCCCGAGACTGTGGTCGACTGCTGGCAGTCGACTACAGTCTGAAGAACACCTCCCTTTTTTGTTGTTGTTGTTGGTCGACTGATCGACTCTAACTGATAAAACTAGTGGGGGCACGCTGAGTGCACCCACTGGGTGTGGTCGACTGATCGACTCTAACTGATAAAACTAGTGGGGGCACGCTGAGTGCACCCACTGGGTGTAGTCCCCGAGACTATGGTCGAATGTTTATATTCGGCCGTAGTCTTAGAAACGCTATGATTTTTCTTTAGTCACTCAGAAGTGAATTGTCTTTGACATCTGTCGATTGGTTCTTCGTAGAAATCTTGTGAGCTTGCGGCTCATTACACTGAGTTGGAGAACAAGCACATCCAGCTCGAGCTTGATCTGAAACTGGTCCAGGAGAACCTCACGAAGGCGAAGGAGGAAGCAAAAGGTATGTTTGGTGAGACCCTCGATGACTGCCTTTGCCTCTCGTCCGTTTCAGAGTCTGATCTTACTGTATCTTTGCAGACAAACTGAGGTATGTCCTGAAGAAGAAAGACCTTGACTTGGCCGAGATGCAGAAAGCGGCTTTAGAGAAGACCAAGCTCGCAGATGAGAAGCTGGCTTCAGTCACCAAGCTTGAAGAAGAAAATACCAATCTGAAAGCTGCTCTTGATACGGCCAACAAGGAGGTCAGTCGACTGAAGAGTGACAAGATTGCCCTGAGTGACAAGGCCAGTGAGTTGGTGGGAAAGAAGAACGATCTGGAGGCTTATCTGGGAGGACTCGCCAAGAAGCTATTCCTCATGCTTGAAGGTAATCTTTTGTATCAAATAGACATTTTAACTATGATTTCTCCATCCGACTGCTGTCTTGACTCTGGGGTTGTGTTTGCAGAGTTCTGCTAGAACTTTGAAGAGGAGACCGGTCGATTGGAAATAAACCTGGATCACATCAACTCTCCTGTGAAAGATGAAGTCGCTATGAATGTGCTCCGTCTTGAATCTTGCGTTACTGCTGTTGTCGACTACCTCGCAAGGCTGAAGGTCACAACTTCCCGCATCGACACAACACTCTGGCCAAGAGAGACGCTTCAGAACAACCTCGAGTCTCTGATGACCCGACTGAACGAGGTTCCAAGTCGAGTGCAAGAATGGAAGAAGTCTTCTGCCAAGTGCGGCGCGGACGTTGCTCTGTCTCTGGCCCATGTTCACTGCAAGGAGGCGCGAGAGGACAAGCTGGCAGCCCTTAAGGTGGCTAATACCAAGAAGCATGATTTCTGATATTTCGTGGAGACCTTCATCGCTGCTGCCAGTCGGATTGCAGATGGAATCGACCTGGACGAATTTGTTGCGCCTTCCAGCCCTCCGCAGGAGGGGTAAAAAACTTCTGTGCTTGATACTTTAAATTTGCCTCGGTATGCCGAGTGATTTTTGTAACTGATAAACCTTAACGGGATTAACGCCCGAGAACTTTCGGTTCCATTAGATGTTATCTGAACTTGGATTCGTCGTTGAATATGTTTGCATTTGGTTTGAGGTGTCTTTTGCAGGCTAAGGCGAAGCGCTTATTGCAATCGACTTGTTCCCCAACACACTTAGGCTAGCACTGGACTGCAGCTAAGCCTCCGAGTGGGAGGTCTGCTCCTCACTCGGTAGGATTTTCAAAAACTTAGGCGAGCACTGGGCTGCAGCTAAGCCCCCGAGTGGGAGGTCTGCTCTCCACTCGGTAGGATTTTCAAAAACTTAGGCGAGCACTGGGCTACAGCTAAGCCCCCGAGTGGGAGGTCTCCTCTCCACTCAGTAGGATTTTAAAAAACTTAGGCGAGCACGGGGCTGCAGCTAAGCCCCCGAGTGGGAGGTCTACTCTCCACTCGGTAGGATTTTCAAAAACTTAGGCGAGCACTGGGCTGCAGCAAAGCCCCCGAGTGGGAGGTCTGCTCTCCACTCGGTAGGATTTTTAAAAACTTAGGCGAGCACTGGGCTGCAGCTAAGCCCCCGAGTGGGAGGTCTGCTCTCCACTCGGTTGGATTTTCAAAAACTTAGGCGAGCACTGGGCTGCAGCTAAGCCCCTGAGTGGGAGGTCTGCTCTCCACTCGGTAGGATTTTTAAAAACTTAGGCGAGCACTGGGCTGCAGCTAAGCCCCCGAGTGGGAGGTCTGCTCCTCACTCGGTAGGATTTTGAAAAACTTAGGCGAGCGCTGGGCTGCAGCCAAGCCTCCGAGTGGGAGGTCTGCTCCTCACTCGGTAGGATTTTCAAAAACTTAGGCGAGCGCTGGGCTGCAGCTAAGCCTCTGAGTGGGAGGTCTGCTCTCCACTCGGTAGGATTTTTGTGGTGTGCCTCTGGAGAAGAAGGCATCAGTCGACCAGTGCCTCGTCCTCCTTGCGGAGAGCACATTGTACTTGCGGCATAGCTCGGAAGAGGAGGGTAGCAGTCGACCTACACCTCGTCTACCTTGTAGAGCGCACGTTGTACTTGTGGTGTAGCTCAGAAGCGGAGGGTAGCAGTCGACCTGCACCTCGTCTACCTTGCAGAGCGCAAATTATACTAGTGGCGTAGCTCGGAAGAGGAGGGTAGTAGTCGATCTGCACCTCGTCTACCTTGCAGAGTGCACGTGATACTTGTGGCGTAGCTCGGAAGAGGAGGGTAGCAGTCGACCTGCACCTCGTCTACCTTGCAGAGCGCACGTTATACTTGTACTTAGGCGAGTGCTATGCTGCAGCTAAGCCCCCGAGTGGGAGGCTGGCTCACCGCTCGGTAGGATTTTATTGAAACTTAGGCGAGTACTTGGACTACAGCTAAGCCCCCGAGTGGGAGGCTGGCTCACCACTCGGTAGGATTTTATTGAAACTTAGGTGAGTACTTGGACTGCAGCTAAGCCCCCGAGTGGGAGGCTGGCTCACCACTCGGCAGGATTTTAAAGTACTTAGGCAAAACGGATTCGCAGCTAAGCCCCCGAGTGGGAGGCTGGCTCACCACTCGGCAAGGATTTTTTTTTACAAACTTAGGCGAAATGGATTCACAGCTAAGCCACCCACTGAGGGGAAATTTTATTGAACAAATAAAAGTAACAAAAATCACTGGGAAAATTATAACACTATTGTCTTGTGAAAAATGAACTACAGAAGTGCTTTTATTACATTTCCGAGCGGATACTTAAGTGTAAAAGGGGCGGAGCAGCTCCGCGTTCCAAGCTCGGGGCTCGTTGATCTTGTGCTCGATGTTGTAAAGATGGTACACTCCGTTGTGGAGAACCTTGGTGACGATGAAGGGACCTTCCCAAGAAGGAGCGAGCTTGTGCGGTTTCTGCTGATCCACTCGGAGAACCAAATCTCCTTCCTGGAAGGCTCGACTCTTCACGTTTTTGGCGTGGAAGCGACGCAAGTCTTGCTGATAAATGGTCGATCGGATCAGATCCATCTCCCTTTCTTCCTCTAGAAGGTCAACCGCATCCTGCCATGCTTGTTCTGCTTCAGCTTCGGTGTAGAGCTCGACCCGAGGAGCGTTGTGAAGCAGGTCACTCGGCAAGACCGTTTCAGCTCCATAGACGAAGAAGAACGGAGTTCTCCCAGTCGACCGGTTAGGCATGGTCCTTAGCCCCCAAAGCATGGAGGGAAGTTCGTCGACCCATGCTCCAGCCGCATGTTTGAGATCACACATCAGTCGGGGCTTCAACCCTTTGAGAATCAAGCCATTGGCCCGTTCTGCTTGTCCATTCAACTGAGGATGAGCGACTGAAGCATAGTCGACTCGTGTGCCCTGAGATGTGCAGAACACCCTGAATTCCTCCGAATCGAAGTTTGACCTGTTATCAGTGATGATGCTGTGTGGGACTCCATATCTGAATATCAACTCTCTGATAAAGCTGACCGCGGTGCCGGCATCAAGGTTCTTGATGGGTTTAGCCTCAATCCACTTGGTGAACTTGTCGACTGCTACCAGCACATGGGTGAAACCGCTTCTGCCTGTTCTCAAGGGGCCAACCATATCCAACCCCCATACTGTGAAGGGCCAGACGAGTGGTATGGTCTTTAAAGCTGAGGCGGGCTTGTGCGACATATTGGAGTAAAATTGACATCCCTCACAATTGACGACTATCTCTTAGCCATTTCATTCGCTCTCGGCCAGTAAAATCCGGCTCGGTATGCTTTGGCCACGATGGTCCGAGAGGACGCATGATGGCCACAGGTCCTCGAGTGGATGTCGTCAAGGATTATTCGACCTTCTTTCGGCGTTATGCATTTCTGACCAACTCTAGTCGCGCTTTCTCTGTACAGCTGTCCCCTTATCACGGTAAAGGCTTTAGATCGACGAACGATCTTTCGAGCCTCTTCTTCTTCCTTCGGGAGCTCTTTCCTTAAGATATACGCGATATACGGTACTGTCCAATCGGGAGTGATCACTAAAGCTTCCATGATCAGGTCGACCACTGCTGGAACTTCAACCTCAGTCGGATCTGTGATACTCTTGGGCTGCGGAGCTTCTTCGGTAAAAGGATCTTCTTTGACTGATGGAGCATGGATATGTTCCAAGAACACATCATTGGGAATGGCTTCTCTCTTGGAACCTATGTTCGCCAAATCATCAGCCGCTTGATTCTTCAGTCGGGGTATATGGTGGAGCTCTAACTCTTCAAATTTCTTTTCAAGCTTCCTCACTGCATTGCAGTATCCAGTCATGGCTGGGCTTCTAACGTCCCACTCCTTCATCACCTGATTGACCACCAAATCTGAGTCGCCATAAACCATAAGGCGACGGACGCCGAGTGAAATGGCCATGCGCAACCCATATAAAAGTGCTTCATATTCTGCTTCATTATTGGAGGAATCAAAGTGGATCTGGAGCACATATCTGAGCTTATCTCCTCGGGGGAAAACCAAAATTACCCCAGCACCGGAACCATTTAACATCTTAGAGCCATCAAAGAACATGGTCCAATGCTCCGAGTGAACTTGAGTCAGCTGCTGTTGTTCAATCCACTCGGCAAGGAAATCTGCTGTCGCTTGGGACTTAATGGCTTTCTTTGCCTCAAACTTGATATCAAGGGGAAGGAGTTCAATCGCCCATTTTGCCACTCGACCAGTTGCATCTCTATTGTGCAGAATATCTGAAAGTGGGGCGTCGCTGACGACTGTAATGGAATGGTCAGAGAAATAATGAGCAACCTTCTTCGTGGTCATGTAGATCCCATAAACAAGCTTCTGATAATGAGGATATCTTTGCTTCGATGGAGTTAAAACTTCAGAAAGATAATACACTGGGCGCTGAACTTTGAAGGTTTTCCCTTCTTCTTCCCGCTCGACCGTAAGCACTGTACTGACGACTTGTCCTGTGGCAGCAATGTAAAGCAACAGAGGCTCTTTGCTGATTGGAGCAGCAAGCACCGGCTGGGTGGAGAGCAGAGTTTTTAGCTCGGTAAACGCTGCATCAGCTTCTGGAGTCCACTCGAACTTGTCTGCCTTCTTCATCAGTCGGTAAATAGGCAATGCCTTTTCACCGAGGCGAGAGATGAATCGACTTAACGCGGCCAAGCATCCAGTAAGCTTCTGGACATCATGCACACGCACAGGGCGTTTCATTCGGAGTATGGTGCCAACTGTTTCTGGGTTAGCGTCGATTCCTCGTTCTGAAACGAGAAAACCGAGTAACTTTCCACTAGGAACTCCGAATGTGCACTTTGATGGATTAAGCTTGATATCATACCTCCAGAGATTGGCAAATGTTTCAGCGAGGTCAGTCAACAGGTCGGAACCCTTTCGTGACTTGACTACGATATCATCCATGTACGCTTCCACATTCCGACTGATTTGAGTGAGTAAACACTTTTGAATCATCCTCATGAACGTGGCTCCGGCATTCTTGAGACCGAATGGCATGGTGACATAGCAGAAGCACCTGAATGGAGTGATGAAAGCTGTTTTGATCTCATCGGGTCCATACAGACGGATCTGATGGTACCCGGAATAGGCGTCTAGAAAAGACAATCTCTCACATCCCATAGTCGAATCGACAATTTGGTCGATGCGAGGGAGAGGAAAATGATCTTTCGGGCAGGCCTGATTGATATGTTTGAAATCAATGCACATGCGAAGTGATTTGTCCTTCTTGGGGACCATGACGACATTGGCGAGCCACTCGGAGTGGTATATCTCTCGGATAAACTCTACTGCTAGGAGTCGAGCCACCTCCTCGCCAATGGCTTTTCTCTTCTGGACGGCGGACCGTCGAAGATGTTCTTTGACAGGTTTTGCTTTTGAGTCGACTATAAGGCGATGCTCAGCCAGCTCCCTGGGAACACCTGGCATGTCAGCAGGCTTCCATGCAAAGATGTCCCAGTTTTCACGGAGGAACTGGATGAGCGCTTCTTCCTATTTAGAGTCGAGTGTTGTGGAAATATGAGTCGGAGCTGCGCTGGGGTCGGTCGGGTGAATGTGAACGGGCTTCGTCTCACCAGACGACTGAAACGCTGATTCTGTAGCAGGCTTCTTGGCCCGCAACAAATCACTCGGATCTGCATTTTTCTTGTACTCCTCTAGCTCTACCACTGTTATCTGGGAATCGGCAATCTTCGAGCCTTTCTGAAAACACTCTTCTGCCTTCTTCCGATTGCCAGTGATAGTGATCACGCCTTTGGGGCCGGGCATCTTCAGTTTGAGGTACACGCAACATGGTCGAGCCATGAACCGTGCATAAGCTGGTCTCCCCAAAATAGCGTGGTAAGCACTCTGAAAATCCACGACTTCAAATGTGAGCCTCTCTTTGCGGAAATGCTTCGAGTCGCCGAACACCACGTCTAGAGCTATTTGGCCGAGTGACTCAGCCTTCTTTCCAGGTATAACTCCATGAAAACTCATGTTGCTGGCACTGAGTCTGGACATTGGAATGCCCATTCCTTTTAGCGTCTCCGCATACAATATGTTCAGTCCACTACCACCATCCATCAGCACCTTCGTCAGTCGAGTGCCTTCAATGACCGGGTCGACCACCAAAGCTTGCCTCCCAGGGGTGGCTATATGAGTCGGATGATCGGACTGGTCGAATGTAATGGGAGTTTGAGACCATCTCAGATAACTTGGTGTCGCCGGGGCGACCATATTTACCTCACGGTTGATAACCTTCAATCGACTTTTACTCTCCACATCAGCAAAAATCATTAGGATGGAATTGACATGAGGATATCCTCCGTCACTTTCCTCCTTGTCCTCAGCCTTGTCCGACTCCTTTTCTTTGTCCTTGGGCTGTTTTCCTTGAAACTGCCGGATTAAGAGCCAGCACTGGCGAGTGGTATGTTTCGGGTAGATGAAGTTACCCTCTTCGTCTTTCTTCGTGTGGATGTGACACGGCAGATCCATCACGTCATTTCCTTCCTTATTGAGGGAGTCCTGGACTAGGAGGTGTCCGGACAGCCGGACTATCATCGTCCGCCGGACTCCAAGACTACGAAGATACAAGATTGAAGACTCCGTCCCATGTCCGGATGGGACTTTCCTTGGCGTGGAAGGCAAGCTTGGCGATACGGATATGTAGATCTTCTACCATTGTAACCGACTCTGTGTAACCCTAGCCTCCTCCGGTGTCTATATAAACCGGAGGGCTTTAGTCCGTAGGACAACATACATTACAACAATCATACCATAGGCTAGCTTTAGGGTTTAGCCTCCTTGATCTCGTGGTAGATCCACTCTTGTACTACCCATATCATCAATATTAATCAAGCAGGACGTAGGGTTTTACCTCCATCGAGAGGGCCCGAACCTGGGTAAAACATCGTGTCCCTCGTCTCCTGTTACCATCCGCCTAGACGCACAGTTCGGGACCCCCTACCCGAGATCCGCCGGTTTTGACACCGACATTGGTGCTTTCATTGAGAGTTCCTCTGTGTCGTCACCGATAGGCCCGATGGCATCTTCAACCAACGACGTTGTCCAGGGTGAGACTTTTCTCCCCGGACAGATCTTCGTATTCAGCGGCTTCGCACTGCGGGCTAATTCGCTTGGTCATCTGGAGCAGATCGAAAGCTACGCCCCTGGCCATCAGGTCAGATTCGGAAGCCTAAACTTCACGGCCGATGTCCACGGAGACTTGATCTTCGACGGACTCGAGCCACAGCCAAGCGCGCCACACTATGACGATGGGCATGATCTAGCTCTGCCGCTGAACAGTGCCTTGGTGGCCGCATGCGAATCCGCTTCGGCCATTAGTCCGGAGCCGATTGCCCAGATAGAGGATCGGTGGATGGACACCGCCTCGGGGGCCTCAACTTGCACGGCGATGGAGCCGAACACTAATCTTGTCCCTCACAAAACTCGTGATTCCGAGGTGCCGGACTCCTTGCCGGACTCCGAACCTCCCGCACCCCTACCAACCAAATCGGATCGGGCGCCGGTTATGGAATTCACCACCGCGGACATCTTCCAACACTCGCCTTTTGGCGACATCCTGAATTCACTAAAGCATCTCTCGTTATCGGGAGAGTCCTGGCCGGACTATGGCCGGGACGGTCGGGATACGGACGGCGAAGAAATTCAGAGCCCACCCACCACCCACTTTGTAGCCACTGTCGACGATCTAACCGACATGCTAGACTACGACTCCGAAGACATCGACAGTATAGACGACGACGCCGGAGACGAACAAGAAACAGCGCCTATAGGGCACGAGAGGACCACCTCGTCATACGACATATACATGGTGGATACCCCAAAAGAGAGCGATAACGAGGACCAACGGGCCGCGGCAGAGGATAACCCCGCCGATAAACAAAACGGCGGCGCAGATGCCGCCCTAAGCCCCGCCTCAACAACAACAATGCTCCTAAGGACCCCGCAATACAGTAGGGCACAAAAGCGGACGACGAGCATGCAGATAAGAAACCGTCCGAACAGGACGAGTCAGATAATCAGTCCAGGCCAGGCGAAAACGACGGTTCGGACGATCTCACGCCGGACACGCCGCCGGAAGGTAAAAACCATCGGAAAAGACTCGTCAACACTGCAAGAAGCTTGAAGAAGGAAAAGCGGAATCTCAAAACAGCGGAAGACACACTCAGAATGAGGTGGAGCAAAGTACTCAAAACCGTGGATAAATACGGCAATGGCCACCAATCAAAGAGCTACCCAAAGCGCAAGCTGCTACCAGAATTCGACGACGAGGCTATAGAGCCCCCACAGTCAAAAAATAAAGAGGCTGCCTGGTTGGATAGACGGCCGGATGACAGGCCAAATGCTGAAAGCGGCGCCACACATAAACCAACCAATGAACTTGGAAGGACAGATGGCCCAGCCAGGTCCATCTACGGGCCAAAGAAGAAGGCCCCAGGAAGCAAGGCAACACGTCAAGTATCCGAAGATAGCGGCACACCCAAATACAGGGGTGCCGCACACCCACTATGTTTCAGCAATGAGGTGCTGGACCATGAATTCCCAGCAGGATTTAAACCAATAAACATAGAGGCCTACGATGGAACAACAGACCCTGGAGTCTGGATAGAAGATTATATACTACATATACACATGGCCAGAGGAGATGATCTCCACGCCATAAAATACCTACCCCTCAAGCTTAAAGGGCCAGCCCGTCATTGGCTTAAAGGCCTCCCAGAAAACACTGTGGGAAGTTGGGAAGAGCTCGAGGACGCGTTTAGAGCAAATTTTCAAGGGACTTATGTCCGCCCTCCGGATGCAGATGATCTAAGTCACATAACTCAACAGCCCGGACAGTTAGCGCGCAAATTCTGGAACAGGTTCCTCACTAAAAAGAACCAAATAGTCGACTGTCCGGACGCCGAAGCCTTAGCAGCTTTTAAACACAACGTCCGAGACGAATGGCTTGCCAGACACCTCGGCCAAGAGAAACCGAGGACAATGTCCGCGCTAACAAGCCTCATGACCCGCTTCTGCACGGGAGAGGATAGCTGGCTAGCAAGATGCAGCACCAGCGACCCAAGTACATCCGAGATAAGAGATGGAAACGGAAAATCACGGCGCAGAAAAGGGCAGCGCCGGAATCAAGAGAAAAGCCCAAAGAGCATGGCAGTCAACGCCGGATTCAAAAGCTCGCGGCCAAACAACAAAACACCGCCTCTTAAGGATGACGGCAATGAGCTGTCCCACTTAAACAAGATTTTGGGTCGGATATGTCAAATCCACAGTACCCCCGGAAGGCCTGCAAACCATACCCATCGAGACTGTTGGGTTTTCAAACAGTCCGGCCGACTAAACGCCGAACACAAGGGGCTTGACGCATCAAGCGAAGACGATAAACCCCACCAGCAGAGCACCGGAAAACAAAAGACTTTCCCACAAGAGGTCAAAGCAGTAAACTCACTTCATGTGATAATACGGAAAAATAGTGCGGCACTTCCTAAAAAGAGCCTCGCACGGTTCAACCCAGCAGACCATAGAGATTGGATATCAAAACCAATCACTTTCGACCACCTCGACTATTCCAGAAGCGTTCGAAACGCGGGACGGACTGCCCTGATATTGAATCCCATAATCGACGGATTACAATTTACTAAAGTCCTAATGGACGGAGGCAGCGACTTAAACCTGCTGTATTCAAACACAATCCGCAAGATGGGGATAGACCCTACCAAAATTCGACACAGCCGCACTTCCTTCAAAGGAGTGACGCCAGGCCCTTATGCCAAGTGCACAGGCTCCCTATTACTAGAAGTCATGTTCGGATCACCGAACAACTTTCGGCGCGAAAAACTAATTTTTCATATCGTCCCATTTAAAAGTGGATATCAAGCACTCTTGGGACGAAAGGCTTTTGTCCGTTTCAATGCCATACCACATTACGCGTCTCTTACACTCAAGATGCCCGGTCCGCGTGGCATCATCTTAGTGCGAGGGGCACCCAAAGACCCCGGACTCGGATAGATGAGTCCGGCATCAGTAGGCTAGGGGCTCCCTAGCCGCACACTTCTTCACAAGGGGCTGCGCGCACAAACAACCGCGGGTTTATTCAAACCGCGCTTTGCTTATTCATATTTTTTCTTTCACACATACCTTTTTCGCACGAATTATTTTCAAACTAAGCGTTCCTCTCTTTTTTACAGACGAACAACGTGCATATCCATCCAGGATAACGGCACAACGGAGACACAGGCGCAGACGTGCAGTAGGGACCCGTTGCGAGGATTCTTTTTAGATTAAGACCATGCGTAAACCTTTTTTACTGTCTCTTGTTGTTATTCTCCCTTGGTTTCTTCCTATAACCAAAGCGGAGCCCGACGTTTTGGCATCGGCCGCGTCGGAGGACCATGCCCGTACCTGGACACTAGGGGCTTAGGGCATCGTTCTGCCCATTATTATAAATACCGAACACCTTAGGGAGTGTTCGGTGTCTCGAGTTAGGCATTATATGCATCAGCTCCGAATCATGTCTTTGGTCAAATGTTGGGTTTGCCCGGCTCCTGTGTTTTGCTGCCTTACGTTCCGTATCATCGGCTAACGCGGCACCAGGAGAACTACTGCGATTGTGCCCCAGTTCGGCTGGGCGAGCACCTCAGTAGAGAAAGCCGAAAACTGACTGTCATGATATAGCGAGAGACTGGTCAACCACTCGATCGACTACCGGAATGTTTAGAATTCCCCGCTTTGACGAAGGACCGTTTCCCGGTCAGGCACACATGCGCCCCAAACTCAGAGAAGTGCGGTGCCCCCAGGGGCTATATCATAGCCCCACCCTCGAACTCCACTGGCTAAGTGAAAGTGATAAAGCATTATAGTCCGGATTGCCTCGTTTGCTACGCTACCACCTCCTTAACAGGACCGAGACGTCGGATTAAGTGTGAAAACACGCTATTTTTGCGAACACCCCCGCACCTTGTGCGTGGGGGCTGAAGCCGAAGACTGCAATCTTTCAGGTTATACAAATGTATACGTAAACGGCCGCACAGGAGAAGTTTTACTACTTGGGACGCACAAGTATAAAAAGCAGTTATAGCATAATCATTGTTTTACAAGCTAAAACGTTCATTTGAACGTGACATTTTTTGAGCACTGCGACTCTATTACACGAGCACCACGCATAACTTCCCCGAAATAGTGCTCGGCGGGGAGCCGGCTTTCATCCGAACCCTGGGCAGCAACAGCGGTGGCATCCATCTCTGTCCAATGCGCCTTCACGCGGGCAAGAGCCATCCGCGCGCCTTCGATGCAGGTCGACCGCTTCATCTCCTTGATATGCGGCACCGCTCCAAGGAATTGCTGCAGTAAGCCGAAGTAGCTCGTCGCCTTGGGCCTATCTGGCCAGACATGAGCCACGATGTCAGTCATGGCAAGTCCGGATAATCTATTTAGCTCGGCCCATTCGGCCAACCGGTCGGTCAAAGGAAGTGAGCGATCCGGACTATGGAATTGAGACCAAAATAGCTCTTCCGTCTTGTGATCCTTTTGGCTCCCGAAGTGCTCAACGGCATCAGCCGCACTTGCCGCTAAGTCCATGTACGGATCCTCCGGATTCCATAGCCGATCAAATTGAGCATACTTTTGATCCATAAACCGGCGACACAGCAGAAAAGGCTTGCCAGCCACGATATCTCCGGCCTGGCGCAGCTCCTCCTTCATGGCCCGCATTGCAGAGCGGGCATCCTTGGCCTCGGCGGTGGCCTTCCTCAGGTCTTCCCGCTCCGATAAGCGCTCCTTTTCAAGAGCCTCATTGCGGTCGGCAACATCTTTTACTTTCACGGCCAATTCGGCCACCTCTTCCCTGCTTAGGCAGTGTGCAGCCCTTTCAGCTTTCAACTCCTCGGCCGCCCTCGAGGCAGCCGTGTCACTCCTTCGGGCTTGCTCCTTAGCTTGAGCAAGTTTGGCCCGAAGGCTCTCCACAGCAACAGCACCGTTTGTATAACAGCATTTAATTTATCAGAGGAGGGTTTTGACCCCCTTAATAATAAAGCGACTATGGAGAACTCATTTACCTTGCGACTCGTCAAGTCGCCGGTTGACAAGTGCGATGTCCGCATCCGCCACGTCAAGTTGCCGCATTAACTTGGCAACCCCACTAGTCCGGCTAGCCCTCGGACTATCCGCCACCTGCATAGGAACGACGACATTCATTACTTGCGATTTCAGTCCTCGGCACGCTGTCGCTTTCGACAACCTACCGAGTCTCAGGGGCTACTGCCTATACAGGGCGCACTTTTATGTGCAAAACGGCCAAAAAAACAGGTGCGCCATTTTCATGTACCTCAAATCCCGCCAGCAAACTCATAGCGGCATCACGCAATCCGCTCTCGACGGACGAAATCCTTCCAATCACCATGCGCATCAATGCACAGTGATCTTCTGAGATGGACGCCCTCTCCAGCAGATTCTTTAGTTCTCCCGGCCGGACACTAGCGGGCGCCGAACTCCCCGGCCCCTCCGGACTCGGGGACACCCTCCGTGACGATACTTCAGGCTCGCCTGCCCTATCTGACGGCGCAGCAGACGGGGGCGTTTCGCTCTCCATCATCTCCGGAAGAAGGTCCCCCGAAGACAAACTCATCTGCGAAGGCTGCAAATCCGAACTGCAAGATAAAAATTTCGGTCACCCGCAGCAGCACAAATGGAGGTATTTTCTTACTAATGAACTCCCCTTTTCATACTCACGGCTCGTTGGAGGGCTGATCCTTTGGTGATGATTGTACGTCCGGACTCTCCCCGGACGCCGGACCCCCCAGTGAAGATCTCTTCCCCCGTTTAGGGGCTTTGGCCTCCAGATCTTCGGAGGCGGTCCTCTTCTCCCCCTGGAAGGAGGAGTTTTTGATTCCCCCCTCTTCAGACGCCCCATTGGGCGAAGTAATAGCTCCTGTATCTTTCCCATCGCCCCCTTTTACGGGCACGACCTCCAACATTCTGACCAGCACAGGCTCCAGTGCGGTCTCTGGGAGGGGAGCCGGACATCTTATCAGCTTCGATTGTGCTACCCACTCCTGTGAAAAGTTATGGGTCAGGAGGCGAACCCTAGAAAAGCAGATAAATAAAACGTCCGGACTCTGAGCTATTTACCTGAGTATCCGGGCGATTGCAGCTTAGGCCTGCATCCTCGATCAATTCCGGACACGCCACCTGCGGTCCGAAGAACAACCTGTACATCTCCACGGGTGTTACACCCATGAAGTGTTGGAGAATTCGAGGTCCCTCCGGGTTGAACTCCCATAGACGGAGAGGATGGCGTTTGCAGGGCACGAGACGCCTGGTTAGCATTACCTGCGTCACCACGACCAGATTGATCTCCCTTGCTTGGAGGTCTCGAATCCGGCCCTGCAGTGAGGGCACGTCTTCGGACGGCCCCCAATTGAGCCCTTGGTTGACCCACGACATCAGTTGGCGTGGAGGTCCCGGGCGGAATGAAGGTGGCGGCTTTTGCTTGCTGCCCTTCGGAGTGCTGATATAGAACCACTCCTGTTGCCACAGTCCGAGTTCCTCTTGGAAGGAACCCTCAGGCCACGGGGCATCGGCCCTTATGCTTATGGCCGCCCCGCCGCACTCTGCTTGACGCCCCCCGATCATCTTCGGCTCCACATTGAAGGTTTTCAGCCACAGGCCGAAGTGGGGGGTGACGCGGAGGAAGGCCCCGCAGACGATAATGAATGCGGAGATATGGAGGATGGACTCCGGAGCCAAATCGTGAAAATCCAGCCCGTAGTAGAACATGAGCCCTCTCACGAAGGGGTCCGTCGGGAAGCCTAAACCCCGACGGAGGTGGGGTACGAAGACGACGTACTCACCGGGCTTGGGGGCGGGCACGGCCTGCCCTTGGGCAGGCAACCTGTGCGAAATCTCGTAGGACAGGTACTTGGCCTGCCGTAGCTTTGACACGTCCTCCTCCGTGACGGAGGAGGGAATCCACCGACCTTGAAGGTCGGAGCCGGACATGATTGAGAATCCGAAGTGCTCGAATCTAGGGCTCTGGGTGTTGGGAACTGGGAGCGAGAAGGAGATTCGATGCGAGATTGAAGAAAAAGAACGAACCCTGGTCCTCTTATAAAGGGGAAAAATACCAAGGGTCGTCTCCGTGACCGTTCGGGATTCACCTCCAATGAAGGAGGCGTGGTGATGGGCACGGTTGGGTTACCCACGCACGTATTGATGAGAATCCCGGAATAAGGGGAACACGATCTCTGCTTTGACAAGACGTGCCAAGGAAACCGCTTCGCTAAATGTGCTGAGGTGGTATTGTAAAAAACGATTCAAACAAAGGCTTGGTAGCGGTCTGATGTCATGCCTCATAATACTTCAGCAGATTGGACTGGTGTACATTTTATTCTCTCTACGGTGGAATGTGGAATTTATTTTGCAGAGCCGGACACTATCCTGGTGTTCATGATCTTCTCTGGATTATTCAAGGGAGGAACCCGCCTTGCAATGCCGAACATTATGCGCGCCGGACTTATCGTCATTGAAGCCTGGTTCAGGGGCTGTTGAGGGAGTCCTGGACTAGGGGGTGTCCGGACAGCCGGACTATCATCGTCCGCCGGACTCCAAGACTACGAAGATACAAGATTGAAGACTCCGTCCCGTGTCCGGATGGGACTTTCCTTGGCGTGGAAGGCAAGCTTGGCGATACGGATATGTAGATCTTCTACCATTGTAACCGACTCTGTGTAACCCTAGCCTCCTCCGGTGTCTATATAAACCGAAGGGCTTTAGTCCGTAGGATAACATACATTACAACAATCATACCATAGGCTAGCTTTAGGGTTTAGCCTCCTTGATCTCGTGGTAGATCCACTCTTGTACTACCCATATCATCAATATTAATCAAGCAGGACGTAGGGTTTTACCTCCATCGAGAGGGCCCGAACCTGGGTAAAACATCGTGTCCCTCGTCTCCTGTTACCATCCGCCTAGACGCACAGTTCGGGACCCCCTACCCGAGATCCGCCGGTTTTGACACCGACACTTATCTTTCACCTTCTTGGGGTTCTAGGATCCTTTGGGCTTCCCTTTGAATTTGCCCTGAGTCGCGGCCAGAGCCTCTCCAGGAGCCGCTGGCTCGGCTTTCCGCTTCTGCTTCCGACTGGAATTTCCTTTTTTCGACTGACTCGGCTTGTACTTGCCACTCCGGAGTTGGTCCTCTTCTTCACCATTGGCATACTTGGTGGCGATTTCCATCATTCGACTCAGGGTCATATCTCCGGTCCGACCAAACTTCAAACTTAACTCTCTATTCTTAACGCCATCCTTGAAGGCGCAGACTGCCTGATGATCAAACACGTTCTCCACCGTATGATGCAAAGTGATCCATCTCTGTATGTAATCTCTCAGGGTTTCATTCGACTTCTGCACGCTGACTTGCAGCTCTGTCAATCCAGCTGGTCGCTTGCAAGTTCCCTCGAATGTCCTGACGAACACTCGGGAAAGATCTTCCCAAGTGTAAATGCTGCTAGGAGCTAACTGATTCAACCACGCCCTAGCCGAACCTTCCAACATGAGCGGTAAGTGTTTCATGGCCACCTCATCATTACCGCCGCCAATCTGTACCGCCACTCGGTAGTCTTCAAGCCAGGTTTCAGGCTTGGACTCACCGGTGAACTTACTTACCCCAGTCGCCAACCTGAAGTTCGGGGGTATCATTGCGGCTTTGATGGCTCTGCTACAACATTCTGGACCTGAAACATGAACTCGGCTGCTAGTGGGCGCATCTCTGTCGTGGCCACCTCAATGAGCTCTGTTCCGATCGACCAAACCTTGCACGATGATGGATCTCGCGTCAAAGCCTGGTTCCCTGGGGTCGACCGGAACTCGTCGCCCAGCACTGCGCTGGTGCCTATCATCTTGCTGCCGATGAGTGTAAGACCCACCCCTTGGGGGAGGAGGGGGCACTCGACGCTGATCATCACGGTCGAATCAGTCATCATATTGGGCACGTCGACCTTTGCGTCCCTCACGCCGCGGAGGCGATCTTGGGCTATGAGCCGACTGAACTGTATTCGCAGCGACGGATCAACTGTGAATCCTGTTGCGTGACTGTGACATAGCTGAATTCTGATCTCCTGCTGCTCGGAGCAAATCTCTAATCTGCATCAAGCCTCTGCCAGCCTCTGACTGAGAGGGCTGAATTGACTCTGCTATACGGGCTGCAGCTGCTAGATTCTGAATCGGGGTTCGATATACCTAAGTTGGTTACGGAAAGAGTTGACGTCGACTGGAGTCGGGTACTCGTTGCCGCGCGCATTCGTCGAGTGCTCGCTGGAGGTTCTCCAGTCGAGTGCGTTCAGCCAAGTTGGCCAAACGTGCCTCCTCCAAGGCGCGAGCCTCGGGAGTTTCTCCTGCGATGGGAGTATGCAGGGCATCCATGTTCCGGCGACGAAGATCTTCCCTCTGCAGGGAAGTGAGCGGCTCGGGTTGATATTCCTCGTGGGCCTGAGCGGGGTCGCCTCCGCCGTCTATCCCGTCGGTGCGGGGGAAGCCAGGAGGGCTACGAGGCCCATTGACCATCAGAACCTCCGCCGCCGGAACACTGCTGTCGCACTCGGATGCAGTCTATACGGAGCGAGTCGACAGATCGAACAGGCCGTAGAGAGATTCGTCGGGCTTGATTGTCGCGACTTGCATGGTGGCCGATTGGCGAGCCACTGCGTGTCTCACCCACCGCTGAAGCCTCGACCGACCAGAGTGCTTGTGCTGGCGGGAGACAGGGAGGGAGAACGACACGGGAGTCGACCGATACGGAGTCGACGGTTGCCACAGCAGGACGCCGCGGATACACGCCCGAAAATGCGTCGCACCGCGGACGGGGAGCGCGTCGATGTCGAGTGGAGCCTCCTGGATCCAAGCGGAGTCTTCGGCGATGAAAGTGAGCGCGCCGAGACGGACCTCGCGGCCCTCGACTAGATCTCCGCCAGAAACCATGATGAAGGCAATCGAAACAATTGCAACTTCTCCAAAAATCGTTAAGACACCTGCCCCACGGTGGGCGCCAACTGTCGTGGTTCTAAGACTGATAGCAGTTGTATAGACAAGGGATTTACGAGTTCAGGCCCTTCTCGGAGGAAGTAACAGCCCTACGTCTCGGAGCCCGGAGGCGGTCGACTAGATTATGTGTGTATAAGTTACAGGGGTGCGAACCCTTTACACTGAGGATGGGGTGGCTTATATAGTGTCTGCCAGACCCCTCCTGCCCTCAGTTATGCAGGGTTTAAAGTACATAAAGGATGGGCGTTACTAGTAACGTCCTACATAAAGTGTCATCATGGTCATAAAGACTACTTAATTACAGACCGTTCGGATACGGAGTAGCTCTTGATCTCCTGGTGGTCGAGTGAGTCTTCATGGTCGACTATCTTCGAGTCTGTCAAGTGGATTCCCTCTTGGTCGACTGAAGGCAGCCTCTTCTGAAGATGTCCTTGGGGAGGGTACTTTGGACAGGGCAGTGACCCTAACCTAGGTACATCACTTCATCAGCTGCCGATCCGGAAATCATTGTTGCTGCAGTTGAAGATTGCTACATGGGCTGCGTACCGGCCATGAAGATCGCTTCCACACCCTGCACTTTGTAACATTTCATTTGCATTATTAAAGCATGAAAATTTGGACCAACAAAAACTTTTGCATTATTTGGCTTTTATTTGGAGTTGGTTTTCTCTCTGTGCTTCTTTTCAAGTGCTCTTTAAAGTCAACTACTCCACCTTCTATAGTTCATCTCCTTGCCCCAAACTTCCGCCCAATGACCATGCCATGTGTATAGTGCAATATAGATTTTTCTTACAAAAATAATTTGGCCAAAAAGTATTTTCTAAATTTAGTTTTCCAAAAACCCCTGAATTGAGGTTTGCACTGCAAGTACTTGACTTGGGTTATGAAAAATATTTCAAAAGGTATATTTGAATCCTATTAGATGTAGGACTCCCATAAACCACAAAAATATAATTTTAAAAGTTATTTTACTATTTTATTTAAAAGCCTTTTCTTAAGGCCAGAAATGGTCTTTAATAGGGAAAAATTATTTTATTGTTTTAAAAATATTTGACAAAAATTAGGGAATCTCAGTGGACATATATTTTCTATATATAAGAGTTTCAACACATGGTCATGTCCAAAATATTGGTCAAATCCCTCAAAAACCCTTTCTGGATATTTCAAGCTTTTGAAATATTTACAAAGGAAATATTCTCCAAAAATTCCAAGAAAATTCTATCATGTCACATATGACATAATTGATGATCTTGACAAGTATCATGTCATGGAGAATAGTATAACCCCATGAAATCCCCTCAAAACCATTTCTGTCCATTTTGAAGTTTGAGCAACTTTACATTGCCAAACATGTCCAAATGTTCTCAAACTTGGTACACATGCTCCAATGGTCTAATAATGCATCTAGAACAAATGGCATAGGTTGGAGAAAAAGATATCTTGACCAAAGTGCCTCAAACCCCTCTCTGACCAGAATCAAATTTGAACTACTTTGTTCTACCAACTTTGTCTCCATGACCCCAACTTTTGTGAGCCTGATCACATGACTAAATGAGGCCACCACACCAAGTGGTGCATCAAGGAGAAGTGATCTACTCAACTGGATCTACACAAGTCCATTCCTGCCAATTTTTAGGGTTTACAAAAGTTGCATTGGCAACTTTGCCCAAATAAGCTCAGAATGGGTGGAAGGCCCTAATTATATGTGGCATCTCACCCTGTGGAGTCTCATGGCCAGTGGAAGTCATTAACTTGTCCAAACCATCATCACACACCTTCTGGCAGAATTTTGAAATGCAAATTCCAGCCTCTTCCACTAATCTCCTTGAGCCCATCTTTTTACCACAACCCCTCCTAGTTCCCCTCTAACACCTAGATGTTTTTCTGCCCGAGGAAGCAATGATGAAGGGAGGGGGAACCCCATTTGTCTTCTCTGGACAGCAGCTTCTCCCCTCTCTCTCAGCCTCCTTCTCTCCCCTCAGCTCTCCAGAGCATCCAAGGCCCGCTCCAGCTTTTGACCACGCCCCCTGCAGCCTCCAGACACTAGTGGACGCGCGCGGACGCGGGAAAGCCGCGGATGCCGGCCAAAGTCGCGCTCTGGAGCGCCTGGCAGGGCACCCGACCATTGACACCGTGTCTCCCGACCACGTCGAGCCTCCCCCGCGCGCCAGTCGATGCCCCTCGACGTCCGCTCCACGCCAGCAGGCCGCCCACTTGCTCCCGCGCCCTCCTCTCTCTCCTGCAGCTCGCGCCAGAGCGCCGCCCCGCTCGGCCAATGCTCGCGCCACTCCTGTGGCCCGCGTGCAGCTCGCCCCGCTCCTTCTCTCTCTCCCTGGCACCCTACACCACTCCCGTGGACACCCCCAAGCCCTCCATTCCCTCTATAACGGCCACCCGAGCCGATCCCGCGGGCACCCGTAGGCCACGCCTACGGTGGACCTCGGTCAGCCTATATAAGGCGACCCCGAGCCTCTTTCTCTCTCCCTGTCACTCCCCCACACTCCTAATCCACCTCCCATACCACCCGTTGGTCTCCAGAGCCGCTCGAGCTCGAGATCGAGCTCGGGCCCCGCCGCCTCGGCTCGTCGGCGTTCGCGCGGTACAGGCCTCCTCCGCCCCCGTTTTCTCTCAATCTGGAACCGCGCGGCCACGCTGACCCTTTCCCCTCTCTCCCCCGCTCCTTTTGCAGCCAGGAGCGACCGAATCCATCGACGCCCAAAGCACCTCCACCGCGTGACCTCGTCGCCGGCGAACCAGGCTACTCCGGTGACCGTCTCCACCACCACTCGAACGACGACATCCCCCCGAGTCCGACGGTACCACCCGCGCACCCCCCTGTGCTCTGTATCGCCGCCGGCGAGCTCGTCGTTGCCTCTGGCCGGAGGTAGACGACGACGGCCGTGGGCCCTGCCCTTCAGCCTCACACCCTGACGGGTGGGATCCACCCGTCAGGTTTAAACGCGTGCGCGCGCGCATCGGTTCGCCCGTCGGCTGAAGGCATACTTCGCCTTTACGCCTTCGACGTGGCGGCCCCGCGCGGGCTGGTTTCCCCTCTGGGTCTGTTGCCCGTGGCCTCTCTGGCCCAGTGGCACGGCGCCACTTTTCTTTTTCTTTTTCTGTCTCCCTTCCAAAAATTCCACAGGGTAAAATATTTATCCAAATGGAGTAATTCCAACTCCTAAAATCCCAGAATAATCCCACCTATTTATTGATGTAACTTTCATGCACATCCATTACACTTTTCTGCTCTGTTCAAATTTAAATTCAAATTTGAACAATAGAATCTCTGTTTGAAAATCCACAACTCTGTTTCCCTAGCTCCAAATCCAAAACCAAGAATTTTCCCCTTCCTAGTTTTCCTCCTAGTATTTTACAAAAATATGTTGACATTTTTCTGAGCACTTTGGTTTTTCTATTATATTATTGCCTTATTTTCCTCGTTATTATTTTGCGACGATAGATTGCGTTGCTGACGAAGGAGTTGGACCAGAAGACTTTGAAGACCCAGAAGACTTCGTTGAACCAGGCAAGCAGCCCTTTGACCATGTCTATGAGACCCTTTTTATGCATGTCATATAGCTCTTTATTATTGTTGCATTGGAATCATGATGAGATGGGGAACCACGTGGGTTGGTTGCCTCTGTTACTTCCTCGTTGATACTTGCATTGTGCATGGCCCTACCTTGTTTTGAGAGTTATGCCGGTGGGAGTAGATAGGATGCTAAAGTAGTGCTATGCAAAAAGGGACGGGAATATGCATGGTGATGGAGACAAAGTATTTTTAAAGGACTTTTCGAAAACCCCGTCGGGTGCCACTTATGCCCGAGGGAGATGATGAGATGGGTAACCACTTGGTGACAAAGTGGTGTACCGAGGCAAATGTGTGTGTTGTTTTCAAAACGGATTGGTTTAAATTGTGACCGTTATTCCAACCTTACATGCGCAACCACTCTACCCTTATATGGGAAAGGGCATTATTGAGTACCTAGACCGATACTAGCTTGGAGCCCGCATTACTAGTGACGGGGGGGAGTTGGTACTCTCTCTCGGGACGGGGTCGTGCCAGGTAGGGCGGCCATGACTGTTTTCACAGGGCACCGGACACACCGTTGGTACCCCGTGCTTGTGGTATGTGATGAATATGGGAGCGAGGCTCCACAACTTTATGATGTGAAATGTTAGGCACGGGGGTTACTACCAATCGAGTGGACTCCATGTTAGTGTCGTCTAGGGAAAGGTAGTGATCGGGTGCTTACCCCGGGTACTTGAGGTACCGCGGGTCGTGGCTGACACGGAAGTTCCCCGGATCTTGTGGGTACAGTGTGCAACCTCTGCAGAGTGTAAAACTATTCAAATAGCCGTGTCCACGGTCAAGGACAGTTGGGTAACTGCTCTTGGGCTACGTCCACTTGTTTACAAACCAAGTGTGTGTGCAGATAAAATGACTTTGGTCAAGTCAAGGGTCTTGACATGATTGAGATGGGTTGGTGCCCCCTCTATTTATGTTGATATCTGTAACCTGTCCTCATGGTTACTTGAATTCTCTTGATGCATGTCTTACAAAGTTGTTGAACATGTCATTGCACTCAAAACTAGCTTTCTGCAAAAATTTACCTATATCATGCATTGTTGTATCTTGAACCAAAAATACGGGTTTCTTGCGAGTACATTCAAAGTACTCATTGGCTTGCCACTGGTTATTTAATTGACCAGGCATGGAAGAATCGGAGTTCGAAGAAGAGTTCTTTGGATACGAACATGCAAACTAGGACGTTTCCAGTCAGAATGCCTGTAGGGTTAAGGCAGATGGCATGGGTTCTACTTATCGAAGAAGATTTCTGCTGCTTGTGTTTCATTTGATGTTCAGCCCTTAAGGCTTTATCAATGTAAGACTTGACCATAATGGTCACAATTTGTGTAAGACGGTATGTATGGATGTAAGACTCTTGTTATTCAGCTTCTGTGTGTTCAGTGAGCATTGATCTCTGGGATCACTGTACACGTGCATTCGGTGATCTCGACTTATGAGTCGGGGTCCCCACAAAGCAGGTACCAGAGCCATCCTGACTGTAGGAAGCCTTAGTTTGCATGGACGTTAGTTAGAGTGAGACTATCCACGAAATTACCTGCATACCTATGTTTTCTGATAGTATCCCAAGCATTGGTCACATTCCCTCTATTGACCCTTCCCCTTCCACTTTTGTAGATGGCCGTCGTGCCCGAGGACTTCCTGACCACCGGATTTCCCGTGCTTCTTGAGGATAGCCTCAGGAAGTGCCAGTTCACTCGAGCCCCCACCTTCTCCTACCACGAGCACTGGATCAACAACACTAAGAAGGAGTATCACATGGAGGTAGTCGTGAGGGCGAATGACTCCCCGATGAGCTGGTTCTTTGAGGGACCCCAGATGGCGACCCTGCTCCTCGCCGTTGAGACTGCTGCCCTCAAGGCGCTGACTCGCCTTCGGGATCTCCTGCCAAAGATGGCAAGTGAGCCAGCCACTCGTTACCTGCCTTATCGTAAGGAAGGTGATGACGAGAGCAGCGCACCAGCCCCACCCATGGACGAAGGACTTTCTCTCCGCTTCCAGACCTACTTCAGCTTGTGTGCCGACAGCCTGACATAGCACCTGGCCTCGGAGTCGATGGAGCTTCGGAAGGAACTCCACGAGACCAAGGAACTCCTCCGCCTAGATCAGATAAAGGCGGACAGGATCAAGAAGGATGGAGCACCCCCTGGACAGCCCGTTGTAGCCTATCGAGGCGGGCGACCCCCACAGATCACGAATGCCAAGGAGTCATCTCAGCCACGCCGTATGACGGCGAAGGACTACCGCAACCTCTTCACGGTGCCCCCGGCGAAGCAGCGCCGTGTTCAGCTCCTCCACTCCCCCACTCCCTCAAGTGACGAAGAGACTAAGACAGATGAAGATGAGGAGGAAGACCCAGAGGAGCCGGAATACCCGACCGAGCATTCCACCACTTAGACACCGTTCAGGACTAGGATAGGCCAGTCCGTAACCCTATGGTAGGATAGGTCATGTACCCCTATGCGAAGTCGAGTCCTTGTAATGGTTCATATGAAACCATGTTGTGTTGTGTTTGCTTTCAACTTGCTTTGATGAAGTCGTACTTTCCCTTCGGGAACTTGTAAACGACTACATCCCCCATTTGGTTTTAATGCATGAGTTTGGCCCTTCTGGCCCTTGTCTAACTTAAATTTGTGTCACACCCACCCCCTTACTAGGCATCCCATCTATATTGCTTTCCCTCATTTTATTTTCCCAATCATGAGACCTTGACCGCTCCAACAGGATGCCTGTTGTAACCCGTACTGGTACCTCTACCCAGCAGCAAGAAGCCAGAGGTTCTGCTGAAGCAGGAATCAGCCAGGACCAAGCCTGAGGACAGACACCACCACCACCACCTCCTCCAAACATGGACATGTCTCAGCTTCTCCAAGCCTTCCAAGAGGAACGCCAAGCCAACACTGCAGCCCTCCAGATGATTGCTCAAGCTGTCAATCGCCAGCCGGCGGGACACGGCAATGGACGTTCCACGTTGGTGGAGTCCAAGAAGCATGCACCACCCACCTTCATCGAGACTGCTGAACCCCTGGATGTAGACGACTGGGTCCGCACCATTGAGGATCTGCTGGCACTAGTCGAATGCACTGAGGACCGTGAGAAGGTGGCATATGCTGCCCACTATCTCGGGGGAACTGCCAGAGCTTGGTGGGATGGATTCAAGGCCATGCATGCTGAGCAAGACATCACTTGGGATAACTTCAAGGCAGAATTCCGCAAGGCCCACATTCCTTCTAGAATCATGGCCGTCAAGAAGCGTGAGTTCCGAGCCCTGAAGCAAGGAGGTAGCACTGTCAAGGAGTACATGCAGAAGTTCAATGTTCTCTCAAGGTATGCCCCTGAGGATGTCAGCACTGATGCTGCCAAAAAGGAGCGCTTCATGGAAGGCCTTAACCAGACTCTGCAGTACTCGCTTGTTGTGTGTGACTGCCCGACCTTTCCTGATTTGGTGAACAAGGCACTCATGCTTGAGGACAAGCGACATGCTTTGGATGACACCCGTAAGCGCAAGATGATCAGCAAGGGTAGCTCTAGCAACCAGAAGCCTCGCCCGTGGCAGCCAGCCCCGGTCAAGCCAACCTATCAGCAGCCAAGAGCTCCTGCACCCCGCACCAACTATCCACCTCAGCAGTATGCCAACCCCAGGCCAGCTTACAACAACCCCAATAACAATGCTGGCAAGAGCATCATCCCCAACCAAGTCACTTGCTTTGGATGTGGACAGCCAGGACATTACTCCAAGAATTGCCCCAATAAGAAGCCCGACTCCCCGCGCCCCAATGCGCAGAACCCAGGACAAGGCCTTGGAATGCCACCAAGGAACCAAGCTCCCCGCAACCTGCCCAACAACGGCAAGGGGCGTGTGAATCATGTCACTGCAGAAGAAGCCCAGGAAGACCCGGACGTCGTGCTGGGTACGTTCCTTGTCAATTTAGCACCCGCAACTATTTTGTTTGATTCTGGAGCCACGCATTCATTTGTCACCCAAAGGTTTGCGTTAAAAAGTGGCATGACCCCTACACCCCTGAATAACCCTATGGTGGTACAAACCCCCAGAGCAGAGATGAGAGCCAAGATAGGTTATAAAGGAGTCGGGATTGTCATTAATGGGGTAGACTTCCTAGCAGACCTTATCATCCTAAGATCACAAGGCTTAGACGTGATCTTGGGAATGGATTGGCTCAGCAAGCACCAAGGCTTGATAGATTGTGCCAACCGATCTGTCACTGTGGCTAATGAGGAAGGGGTCGAAGTTAGATATGCCTCCAACCCCTCCTCTGCTCAAGCCAACCAAGTCAACTGTCTGACTGAAGTTGGGTTGGAGCAAGTGCCGGTAGTATGCAAATAACCCGATGTTTTTCCTGATGAGCTATCGGGAATACCTCCTGACCGAGACATTGAGTTCATCATCGAGCTCATACCCGGAGCGGGACCCATCTATAAGAAGCCTTATAGAATGGGATCGGAAGAGTTAGCGGAATTGAATAAGCAACTGGAAGAGCAGTTGAGGAAGAGATTTATCCGCCCTAGTGCCTCCCCTTGGGGATCACCTGTTCTGTTTGTGGCAAAGAAGGACGGTACCATCCGCTTGTGCATTGACTACCGCTCCCTCAATGAAGTTACAATCAAGAACAAGTACCCACTTCCCAAGATTGAAGATCTGTTTGATCAACTCAATGGGGCCAAGGTGTTCTCCAAGATCGACCTCAGATCTGGGTACTACCAGCTGAAAATCAGACCCCCAAGATATTTCGAAGACGGAATTTGTAACCAGATATGGCCTGTATGAGTGCACGGTCATGTCCTTTGGATTGACCAATGCCCCGACTTACTTCATGTATCTCATGAATAAGGTCTTCATGGAATATTTGGACAAGTTTGTCGTTGTCTTCATTGATGACATTCTTGTCTTCTCGAAGACGGAAGAAGAGCACAAGCAACACTTGAGGATGGTCCTAGACAAGCTTCGAGAGCACCAACTGTATGCCAAGTTCAGCAAGTGTGAATTCTGGCTGCGTGAAGTTGGATTCTTGGGTCATGTTTTGACCGAAGAAGGATTGTCAGTCGATCCCGCTAAGATTGAAGCCGTGACTGAATGGCAATCCCCAAGAAATGTGAAGGAAGTCAGAAGCTTCCTCGGACTCGCGGGATATTACCGCAAGTTCGTAGAAGGATTCTCAAGCATTGCCCGACCCATGACTCAGCTCTTGAAGAAGGACAAGAAGTTTGAATGGACACCGAAGTGCGAAGAGAGCTTCCAGGAGCTGAAGAAGAGACTGACCACCGCCCCAGTTCTGGCCACACCAGATATACACAAGGAGTTTGTGATATATTGTGATGCGTCAAGAACCGGACTGGGAGGTGTTTTGATGCAAGAAGGCAGAGTCGTAGCTTACCTTTCAAGGCAACTACGGCCTCATGAAGAGAACTATGCTACTCATGATCTTGAGTTAGCAGCAGTGGTTCATGCCCTGAAGACATGGCGACATTACCTCTTAGGGAAGCAATGTGAGATATACACGAATCACAAAAGTCTGAAGTATATCTTCACTCAAAGGGAATTGAACATGAGGCAAAGAAGATGGCTAGAGTTGATCAAAGATTATGACCTCAGTGTTCAATACCACCCTGGGAAGGCTAATGTGGTAGCAGATGCATTAAGCAGAAAGGCTTGTTCCTTGAATGCTATGCTTAAGGACAAGCTACCTGCCTTGTACGATGAACTTGAAAGCTTCGGGTTGGAACTGGTTGCACCAGGATTCTTAGCTAACCTTGAAGTCAAGCCGACCCTGATGGATGATGTTAAAGAAGCTCAGAAGGGACACGAGAGTATTGAAGGCATCAAGAGGAAGATCAAGGCGGGCAAAGCCCCAAGTTTCACAGAAGATGAGCAAGGAGTCGTGTGGTTTGGGAATCGCATTTGCGTACCCAACAAGATTGAGTTCGAGAATCTGATCTTGCAAGAAGCTCACGACACCCCGTATTCCATCCATCCTGGAGGAACCAAGATGTATCAAGACCTGAAGGAAAGATTCTGGTGGCACGGGATGAAAAGGGAGATTGCCACCTATGTTGCAAAGTGTGACGTATGCCAGAGAGTCAAAGCTGAACATCAGCGACCCGCTGGATTGTTTCAACCCCTCAAGGTGCCTGAATGGAAGTGGGACAAAGTCGGGATGGACTTCATCACCGGTTTACCCAGGTCAAGCAAGGGACATGACTCCATATGGGTAATTGTTGACCATTTGACCAAGGTGGCCCACTTCATTCCTGTCAATACGACCTACAAGGGGAACCGGTAGCCAGTCTCTACATCAACCGAATCGTGAGCCTTCATGGTGTTCCCAAGGAGATTGTGTCAGATCGAGGAACCTAGTTTACCTCAAGGTTCTGGAAGAAGTTCCAAGAGGCCATGGGGACCAAGCTGTCCTTCAGCACTGCTTTCCATCCACAGACCGGAGGTCAGACAGAACGAGTGAATCAGATACTCGAAGACATGCTCCGAGCCTGTGTCTTAGCTTATGGAGCTAAATGGGAAGACTGCCTCCCTTTCGCCGAGTTCTCTTACAACAATAGTTATCAGTCCAGCCTTCAGATGGCACCATTTGAAGTGTTATACGGACGGAAGTGTCGCACACCCCTCAATTGGTCAGAGACCAGGGAGGGACTTGTCCTTGGGCCTGATATCCTTCGTGAAGCAGAAGAGCAAGTCCAGCTTGTCAGAGAGCGTTTGAAGACCGCCAAGTCAAGGCAGAAGAGCTACGCTGACTCACGTCGTAGAGACATGAACTTCCGAGTTGGAGACCATGTCTATATCCGGGTCACACCTCTCAAGGGAACCCAGCGTTTCCATGTTAAGGGGAAGCTTGCACCAAGATACATCGGCCCCTTCAAGATCACTGAACGACAAGGAGAAGTGGCTTATCAGTTGGAACTTCCACCTGAACTATCCGATGTGCACAACGTGTTCCACGTGTCACAACTCCGGAAGTGTCTCCAAGTTCTAGACAAGCCTGATCTTTACAAGGACGTCAATCACCAAGCCATTGACCTTCAGCCTGATTTGACTTACCGTGAGAGGCCCATCTGCATTCTGGATGAGGCTGAGCGACACACTTGAAGCCGCACCATCAAGTACTTCAAGGTCCAATGGAGCAACCGCACTGAAGCAGAAGCAACTTGGGAGCGTGAAGACTACCTTAGATCCGAGTTTCCGTATCTCTTTAAAGCCTAGTTTAGGAATCTCGGGGACGAGATTCTTGTAAGGGGGGTAGGTCTATCACACCTTGCACTTTGTAACATTTCATTTGCATTATTAAAGCATGAAAATTTGGACCAACAAAAACTTTTGCATTATTTGGCTTTTATTTGGAGTTGGTTTTCTCTCTGTGCTTCTTTTAAGTGCTCTTTAAAGTCAACTACTCCACCTTCTGTACTTCATCTCCTTGCCCCAAACTTCTGCCCAGTGACCATGCCATGTGTATAGTGCAATATAGATTTTTCTTAAAAAAATAATTTGGCCAAAAAGTATTTTCTAAATTTAGTTTTCCAAAAACCCCTGAATTGAGGTTTGCACTGCAAGTACTTGATTTGGGTTATGAAAAATATTTCAAAAGGTATATTTGAATCCTATTAGATGTAGGACTCCCATAAACCACAAAAATATAATTTTAAAAGTTATTTTACTATTTTATTTAAAAGTTTTTTCTTAAGGCCAGAAATGGTCTTTAATAGGGAAAAATTATTTTATTGTTTTAAAAATATTTGACAAAAATTAGGGAAGCTCAGTGGACATATATTTTCCATATATAAGAGTTTCAACACATGGTCATGTTCAAAATATTGGTCAAATCCCTCAAAAACCCTTACTGGATATTTCAAGCTTTTGAAATATTTACAAAGGAAATATTCTCCAAAAATTCCAAGAAAATTCTATCATGTCACATATGACATAATTGATGATCTTGACAAGTATCATGTCATGGAGAATAGTATAACCCCATGAAATCCCCTCAAAACCATTTCTGTACATTTTGAAGTTTGAGCAACTTTACATTGCCAAACATGTCCAAATGTTCTCAAACCTTGTACACATGCTCCAATGGTCTAATAATGCATCTAGACCAAATGGCACAGGTTGGAGAAAAAGATATGTTGACCAAAGTGCCTCAAACCCCCCTCTGACCAGAATCAAATTTGAACTACTTTGTTCTACCAACTTTGTCTCCATGACCCCAACTTTTGTGAGCCTGATCACATGACTAAATGAGGCCACCACACCAAGTGGTGCATCAAGGAGAAGTGATCTACTTAACTGGATCTACACAAGTCCATTCCTGCCAATTTTTAGGGTTTACAAAAGTTGCATTGGCAACTTTGCCCAAATAAGCTCAGAATGGGTGGAAGGCCCTAATTATATGTGGCATCTCACCCTGTGGAGTCTCATGGCCAGTGGAAGTCATTAACTTTCCCAAACCATCATCAAACACCTTCTGGCAGAATTTTGAAATGCAAATTCCAGCCTCTTCCACTAATCTCCTTGAGCCCATCTTTTTACCACAACCCCTCCTAGTTCCCCTCTAACACCTAGATGCTTTTCTGCCCGAGGAAGAAATGATGAAGGGAGGGGGAACCCCGTTTGTATTCTCTGGACAGCAGCTTCTCCCCTCTCTCTCAGCCTCCTTCTCTCCCCTCAGCTCTCCAGAGCATCCAAGGCCCGCTCCAGCTTTTGACCACGCCCCCTGCAGCCTCCAGCCACTAGTGGACGCGCGTGGACACGGGAAAGCCGCGGACGCCGGCCAAAGTCGCGCTCTGGAGCGCCTGGCAGGGCACCCGACCATTGACACCGCGTCTCCCGACCACCTCGAGCCTCCCCCGCGCGCCAATCGATGCCCCTCGACGTCCGCTCCACGCTAGCAGGCCGCCCACTTGCTCCCGCGCCCTCCTCTCTCTCCTGCAGCTCGCGCCAGAGCGCCGCCTCGCTCGGCCAGTGCTCGCGCCACTCCTGTGGCCCGCGTGCAGCTCGCCCCGCTCCTCCTCTCTCCCTGGCACCCTACACCACTCCCACGAACACCCCCAAGCCCTCCATTCCCTCTCTAATGGCCACCCGAGCCGATCCCGCGGGCACCCGTAGGCCACGCCTACGGTGGACCTCGGCCAGCCTATATAAGGCGACCCCGAGCCTCTCTCTCTCTCCCTGTCGCTCCCCCACACTCCTAATCCACCTCCCATACCACCCGTTGGTCTCCAGAGCCGCTCGAGCTCGAGATCGAGCTCGGGCCCCGCCGCCTCGGCTCATCGGCGTTCGCTAATCATGTGGAGCTGGCTGGAAAAAAGGACGATCCTTGTAAACAGAGTTGTCAACCAGCATCTCTTGTGTTTTGTTAGTTGATTCTTTTCTTTACCGAATTCTGGTGATCCGGCTAATATTATCCTGCCCGGGGAGTAGAGTAAATGTGCATCTGAGCCTAGTGTAAAGTAGGAGAGGACACGATGTAAATACGCATGGTGACTTACTGCCTTGATGTCAATGTCATGGTGCTGAATGAGAGAGATTCCACTGGTTGTTCCAACTGCAAGGCATGCTCTGGAACTTTTTCTTTTTTGAATTGTTTGGATTTCTTACCATATAGATCACGTGGTATGCTCTGGAACTTTCGATAATGGTGGCTGATATGGCCTGGAACATCGTTGGCGACTTCTATGCTGAGGCGGGACCGTACGGCAAAGTTTTCTTTGCATTGTACGGGCCTCCCGATGGAAATTCCTCCGCTGGCCGGCCGTCGGGACGGCCGTCGTCGTATACCTCTGTCCAGAGGCAACGATGAGCTCGCCGGCGGTGATACAGAGCACGGGGGGTGCGCGGGTGGTACCGTCGGACTCGGGGGGATGTCGCCGTTCGAGTGGTGGTGGAGACTGTCGCCGGAGCAGCCTGGTTCGCCGGCGGCGAGGTTACGCGGCGGAGGTGATTCGGGCGTCGATGGATTCGGTCGCTCCTAGCTACAAAAGGAGCGGGGGAGAGAGGGGAAAGGGTCGGCGTGGCCGCGCGGTTCCAGATCGAGAGAAAAAGGGACGGCCAGCGGAGGAATTTCCATCGGAAGGCCCGTACAATGCAAAGAAAACTTTGCCGTACGGTCCCGCCTCAGCATAGAAGTCGCCAACGATGTTCCAGGCCATATCAGCCACCATTATCGAAAGTTCCAGAGCATACCACGTGATCTATGTGGTAAGCAATCCAAACAATTCAAAAAAGAAAAAGTTCCAGAGCATGCCTTGCAGTTGGAACAACCAGTGGAATCTCTCTCATTCAGCACCATGACATTGACATCAAGGCAGTAAGTCACCATGCGTATTTACATCGTGTCCTCTCCTACTTTACACTAGGCTCAGATGCACATTTACTCTACTCCCCGGGCAGGATAATATTAGCCGGATCACCAGAATTCGGTAAAGAAAAGAATCAACTAACAAAACACAAGAGATGCTGATTGACAACTCTGTTTAAAAGGATCGTCCTTTTTTCCAGCCAGCTCCACATGATTAGCGAGGACTAATATCTGGAACCGCGCGGCCACGCCGACCCTTTCCCCTCTCTCCCCCGCTCCTTTTGGAGCTAGGAGCGACCGAATCCATCGACGCCCGAATCACCTCCGCCGCGTAACCTCGCCGCCGGCGAACCAGGCTGCTCCGGCGACCGTCTCCACCACCACTCGAACGGCGACATCCCCCCGAGTCCGACGGTACCACCCGCGCACCCCCCCCCCCCCGTGCTCTGTATCACCGCTGGCGAGCTCGTCGTTGCCTCTGGACAGAGGTATACGACGACGGCCGTGGGCCCTGCCCGTCAGCCTAACACCCTGACGGGTGGGATCCACCCGTCAGGTTTAAATGCGCGCACGCGCACCGGTTCGCCCGTCGGCTGAAGGCGTACTTCGCCTTTACGCCTTCGACATGGCGGCCCTGCGCGGGCTGGTTTCCCCTCTGGGCCTGTTGCCCGTGGCCTCTCTGGCCCAGTGGCACAGCGCCACTTTTCTTTTTCTTTTTCTGTCTCCCTTCCAAAAATTCCACAGGGTAAAATATTTATCCAAATGGAGTAATTCCAACTCCTAAAATCCCAGAATAATCCCACCTATTTATTGATGTAACTTTCATGCACATCCATTACACATTTCTGCTCTGTTCAAATTTAAATTCAAATTTGAACAATAGAATCTCTGTTTGAAAATCCACAACTCTGTTTCCCTAGCTCCAAATCCAAAACCAAGAATTTTCCCCTTCCTAGTTTTCCTCCTAGTATTTTACAAAAATAAGTTGACATTTTTCTGAGCACTTTGGTTTTTCTATTATATTATTGCCTTATTTTCCTTGTTATTATTTTGCGACGATAGATTGCGTTGCTGACGAAGGAGTTGGACCAGAAGACTTTGAAGACCCAGAAGACTTCGTTGAACCAGGCAAGCAGCCCTTTGACCATGTCTATGAGACCCTTTTTATGCATGTCATATAGCTCTTTATTATTGTTGCATTGGAATCATGATGAGATGGGGAACCACGTGGGTTGGTTGCCTCTGTTACTTCCTCGTTGATACTTGCATTGTGCACGGCCCTACCTTCTTATGAGGGTTATGCCTGTGGGAGTAGATAGGATGCTAAAGTAGTGCTACGCAAAAAGGGACGGGAATATGCATGGTGATGGAGCCAAAGTATTTTCAAAGGACTTTTCGAAAACCCCGTCGGGTGCCACTTATGCCCGAGGGAGATGATGAGATGGGTAACCACTTGATGATGAAGTGGTGTACCGAGGCAAATGTGAGTGTTGTTTTCAAAACGGATTGGTTTAAGTTGCGATCGTTATTCCAACCTTACATGTGCAACCACTATACCCTTATATGCGAAAGGGCATTATTGAGTACCTAGACCAATACTATCTTGGAGCCCGCAATACTAGTGAAGGTAGGGCGGCCATGACTGTTTTCACAGGGCACCGGACACACCGTTGGTACCCCGTGCTTGTGGTATGTGATGAATATGGGAGCGAGGCTCCACAACTTTATGATGTGAAATGTTAGGCACGGGGGTTACTACCAATCGAGTGGACTCCATGTTAGTGTCGTATAGGGAAAGGTAGTGATTGGGTGCTTACCCCGGGTACTTGAGGTACCGCGGGTTGTGGCTGACACGGAAGTTCCCCGGATCTTGTGGGTACAGTGTGCAACCTCTGCAGAGTGTAAAACTATTCGAATAGCCGTGTCCACGGTCAAGGACAGTTGGGTAACCGCTCTTGGGCTACGTCCACTTGTTTACAAACCAAGTGTGTGTGCACATAAAATGACTTGGGTCAAGTCAAGGGACTTGACATGATTGAGATGGGTTGGTGCCCCCTCTATTTATGTTGATATCTGTAACCTGTCCTCATGGTTACTTGAATTCTCTTGATGCGTGTCTTACAAAGTTGTTGAACATGTCATTGCACACAAAACTAGCTTTCTGCAAAAATTTACCTATATCATGCATTGTTGTATCTTGAACCAAAAATACGGGTTGCTTGCGAGTACATTCAAAGTACTCATTGGCTTGCCACTGGTTATTTAATTGACCAGGCATGGAAGAACCGGAGTTCGAAGAAGAGTTCTTTGGAGACGAACATGTGAACTAGGACGTTTCCCAGTCAGAATGCCTGTAGGGTTAAGGCAGATGGCATGGGTTCTACTTATCGAAGAAGATTTCCGCTGCTTGTGTTTCATTTGATGTTCAGCCCTTAAGGCTTTATCAATGTAAGACTTGACCATAATGGTCACAATTTGTGTAAGACGGTATGTATGGATGTAAGACTCTTGTTATTCAGCTTCTGTGTGTTCAGTGAGCATTGATCTCTGGGATCACTGTACACGTGCATTCGGTGATCTCGACTTATGAGTCGGGGTCCCCACAATCGCAACCCGGTTCAACAGTTCAAGGGGGTCCGAAATACTGTCACCATCAGAACAGCCCCCAAACCGTCCATCTTGCAGTTGGTACAGTGAATCGGTCTCACCGGTGGATGATTCGCCGTCAGAATAAACGACCGTCTCACCATCGGACACCGGTTCAGACTCCGCACCATTAATGAATCCTACGAATGCACGCTTCATGGCGGGCTGAACCCGGGTAGGGCTTGCACGCGAGCCGTCTTAACGATGTTGGTGCAGATGTCCGGCTCAGGGCCTGGCTCGCCAATTTTGCCGATGAAGACGTGAATTTCCTCCAAAGGGGACCCAGTACCCATACTCGATTGAGCCGGCGTTGGGGCCCCAGCCTGCGTCGTCGATGTAAAGCTTGCCGCGACGACTCTTGGTCATCCGGCCCATAGCGTATCCCTTGAGTCCTTCGAAGTTGCCCTTTAAGAACTCGAAACCATCATGCGATAGCCCCACGGTGGGCGCCAACTATCATGGAATTATCATGTCAGATGTCCTAGTGTGAGGACTTAGTCGTGGAGCCATCGTGACGAGATTAGCTTAAAGGGCTTAAACCGGACAAAGGACACGGGGAGTTATATTGGTTCGGCCCCTTGCGGTGAAGGTAAAAGCCTACGATCCAGTTGTGGTGGAATTGATGGGGTCTCAATGACCAGGGAGCGAATCCGCTTTACCTAGCTCTCGAGTTGTTGTTTCTTGTTCTTGAACTGCCGCCGGGTCGTCCCTTTATATACACAGGTTGACGCCCGGCGGTTTATAGCATCCCGAGGCCAGCTCATACACGTGTCCAGCTTGGTTCCTAACTTTTCCTATCTTACAACACAAGTTACATATCACATGGTGGTTTATACCTACGGGCCCTAATCCTCCTTTGGGCCCTAGGCCTTTAAGTCTCTGTAGTAAAGCGCCGTACTCCTTGTCTTCATGGGCTTCAATGCGGATGACTCCTTATGAGTATAACCCGGCCCCTCCCGGGGCAGTTTATACTCAAAGGTTATATCCCCACCAGTGTGTACAGCAAGGATGATTGTGGTAAACTAAAAAGTCTCATATCATACAAGACGCTCCAAGCAAAACACATATCATGTGGCGAATAAAAATATAGCTCCAAGTAAAGTTACTGGTAGACGAAGACGAAAGAGGGGATGCCTTTCGGGGCATCCCCGAACATAGGCTTTTGGTTGTCCTTGAATTATCTTGGGGTGCCATGGGCATCCCCAATCTTACGCTCTTGCCACTCCTTATTCCATAGTCCGTCGAATCTTTACCCAAAACTTGAAAACTTCCAACACAAAACTCAACAGAAACCTCGTAAGCTCCATTAGTATAAGAAAATAAATCACCACTTAGGTACTGTTGTGATCTCATTCTAAATTCATATTGGTGTAATATCTACTGTATTCCAACTTCTCTATGATTCATACCCTCCGATACTACTCATAGATTCATCAAAATAAGCAAACAACACATAGAAAACAGAATCTGTCAAAAACAGAATAGTCTGTAGTAATCTGTATCAAACGTATACTTCTGGAACTCCAAAAATTCTACCAAATTAGGAAGTCCTAAGAAATTTTTGTACCAATCCAAATAAAAAATTATAAGATCAAAATAACATTTCTGTGAATTATCAAAACTAATTTACTGGGTGCAAAAGTTTCTGATTTTCAGCAGGATCAACACAACTATCACCGTAAGCTATCATAAAGGTCTCACTTGGCACTTTATTGAAACAAAAGCTATAAAACATGATTAATACAGTAGCATAATCATGTGGACACACAAAAAAAGTAAAGATAAATATTGGGTTGTCTCCCAACCAGCGCTTTTCTTTAATGCCTTTTTAGCTAGGCATGATGATGACAATGATGCTCACATAAAAGATAAGAATTGAAACATAACGGGAGCATCATGAAGCATATTACTAGCACATTTAAGCCTAACCCACTTCCTATGCATAGGGATTTTGTGAGCAAACAACTTATGGGAACACGAATCAACTAACATAGGAAGGTAAAACAAGCATAGCTTCAAGATTTTCAACAAATAGAGAGGAAACTTGGTATTATTGCAATTCCTACAAGCGTATGTTCCTCCCTCATAATAATTTTCAGTAGCATCATGAATGAATTCAACAATATAACCAGCACATAAAGCATTCTTTTCATGATCTACTTGCATAGAAATTTTACTACTCTCCACATAAGCAAGTTTATTCTTTATGGCATACGTATCATCACAAATAATCATCATAAATAGGAGGCATGCTTTCATCATAATAAATTTGATCATCAAAACTTGGGGGACAAAAAAATATCATCTTCATCAAACATAGCTTCTCAAAGCTTGTGGCTTTGCATATCATTAGGATCATGGATATTCAAGGAATTCATACTAACAACATTACAATCATGCTCCTCATACAAAGATCTAGTGCCAAACATTTTAATGCATTCTTCTTCTAGAAATTGAGCACAATTTACCTTTCCATCATTCTCATAGAAGTTATTAAAAAGATGAAGCGTATGAGGCAAACTCAATTCCATTTTTTGTAGTTTTCTTTTATAGACTAAACTAGTGATAAAACACGAAACAAAAAAATTTGATTGCAAGATCTAAAGATATACCTTCAAGCACTCACCTCCCTGGCAACGGCGCCAGAAAAGAGCTTGATGTCTACTACACAACCTTCTTCTTGTAGACGTTGTTGGGCCTCCAAGTGCAGAGGTTTGTAGGACAGTAGCAAATTTCCCTCAAGTGGATGACCTAAGGTTTATCAATCCATGGGAGGCGTAGGATGAAGATGGTCTCTCTCAAACAAACCCTACAACCAAATAACAAAGAGTCTCTCGTAACCCCAACACACCAAATACAATGGTAAATTGTATAGGTGCACTAGTTCGGCGAAGAGATGGTGATATAAGTGCAATATGGATGGTAGATATAGGTTTTTGTAATATGAAATTATAAAAACAACAAGGTAACTAATGGTAAAAGTGAGCACAAACGGTATTGCAATGCTAGGAAACAAGGCCTAGGGTTCATACTTTCACTAGTGCAAGTTCTCTCAACAATAATAACATAACTGGATCATATAACTATCCCTCAACATGCAACAAAGAGTCACTCCAAAGTCACTAATAGCGGAGAACAAATGATGAGATTATTGTAGGGTACGAAACCACCTCAAAGTTATCCTTCCTGATCAATCTATTCAAGAGTCCATAGTAAAATAACATGAAGCTATTCTTTCCGTTCGATCTATCATAGAGTTCGTACTAGAATAACACCTTAAGACACACATCAACCAAAACCCTAATGTCACCTAGATACTCCATTGTCACCTCAAGTATCCGTGGGCATGATTATACAATATGCATCACACAATCTCAGATTCATCTATTCAACCAACACAAAGAACTCATAAAGTGCCCCAAAGTTTCTACCGAAGAGTCAAGACAAAAATGTGTGCCAACCCCTATGCATAAGTTCACAAGGACACTGAACCCGCAAGTTGATCACCAAAACATACATCAAGTGGATCACATGAATATCCCATTGTCACCACAGATAGGCATGGCAAGACATACATCAAGTGTTCTCAAATCCTTAAAGACTCAATCCGATAAGATAATTTCAAAGGGAAAACTCAATCCATTACAAGAGAGTAGAGGAGGAGAAACATCATAAGATCCAACTATAATAGCAAAGCTCGCGATACATCAAGATCGTGCCAAATCAAGAACACGAGAGAGAGAGAGAGAGATCAAACACATAGCTACTGGTACATACCCTCAGCCCCGAGGGTGAATGTAGCGACCAGACCTCAAATAGTCTGATCTCTGTGCATCAGTGTCATCCCTGGATCTGTAATGCTGACACACACAGTACTTGAAGGATTTATAACAGAGTAGCAATCACACACTTATTACATCGAATGTCTCAAAAGAGAACTTATTACAATAAATATGGCTTAAGGCCATCTAATGACAATAACATCAGAAGGCTTGGAAGATAAAGCGAGTCCATCAACTCCAATGGCATCACTGAGTATAAGATCACGACCTAAGGCACCTAACTCGTCATCTGAAAAGTTTGCAACATGAACGTTGCATCCCGAAACGGGTCAGCACATTGAATATGCTGGCAATGTAACAAATAGAGAGTAATGAACAGAATAATGCTATACTACATGCATATATGGCTGGTGGAAAGCTCTATGGTTACAGTTTTGCATAAAGCCAATTTTTCCCTACAACAAAGGAATAACTTTTATTTAACTATCATGGTGGTGGTTAAACATTGAGAAGGTTCACCTAACTCAATCCTAATTAAGCATCATCAATAAACCCAACAAATTAAATTAAAGTAACATGATGAGATTCACATGATAATCCAGGTACTAGATACTCAAAATGTCCATAACCAGGGACACATCTAACCATGATTAGTTTATACACTCTGCAGAGGTTTGCGCACTTTTCCCCGCAAGACTCGATCTCCTCCATTGGATTTCTCGCACTACAAGGTGTTTGAGAAACGTATGACCGAGACATAGTCTTTCGGAAGCGTTTGCACCTTACGATGGGTTGACAGTTACACCTACTTAACCCTACATCTGCTAGTCTACCACTGTAAGAGTTCACCCAACTTAATCAACTATGCAAGAGCCCATACTAGCTCGCGGCTGCACACGGAAGTTTCTAGCATGAAGAATCTCATGATCCCTTTGAGCCTGGGTGGCGGTCCATAGGAGAATCACATGGTACCCCGGGATTTCCAAAAATACAGACATCTCTGGGTTGCCCAGGTGCCTTAATCCACCCAGATGTGTGTTAAACTTGCCACCTTAAGTAAACCATTAATTAACAAACTCACATCTGTGATGGATACACTCACCCAATCCACGTCTACTAGCATAGCATAGCAATATAAGCAAACGTAGAAGTAACTCCCAAAGGTTTGATAATAAAACAGGTAATAGGTACTACCTCATCTACTTCCCAAAACCCACATATTAATCAGATCCTAATCATGCAATTGTTTGAGGATTGATCTAACGCAATAAAACTGGGTAGTAAAGAGGTATTATCAAGGTGTTTCTTGCCTTGCTGATGATACGTGAAACCTAGAGACTCGTAGTAGCAAGCGGCGCACTCCGGGTACTCTATCGCAAACAAACAAGCATACAGTAAGAAATCATGTAATGCACGGGTAAAATTCAAATAAGAGATCTAACCAGAAAGTTCAACTTAAGAACTTCGGTTTGCAAACAGAATCAAATCAAACGAAACAAGGAAACTCAAACGGTGAAAGAAACAACTTCGTTTACTAATATGGACCTAAGTCAAATTTTATAGTAGCAAAAACTTGTTTAAGTTGGTTAAACAGAGAGAGGGTTTCGAGACGAACCTCTAGGCGCTTGAATCATTCCGATAAACGAGCAAAAAGTTATACTAAAACGAAAATCGGATTAGAAATCGCGATCGAAAATAATCGCGGAAAATCCGAGAAAAAAAAACGGACGAACAGGCTAACAAATGAACGTTCGCTGTCTGCGGCTAAACGACGAAAACCGTTCATTAAAACGAACGTACGGATGAACGTCCGCAAAATAAATAAACCGAAAAAACTAAACCGATCTATTAAAAATAATTAACCGCGGTTTTCTAAAAAAACCCACGGTTTTACGAAGAAAACCGGCGGCGGCGCGGTGGCTACCTCCGGCGGCGGTGGGGCTCCGGCGAGGGGCGGTGGGGGGTGGAGGCGGCGGATGGCAGCGGGGCAGCTCCGGCGCGGGGTGGCGGCGGTGCGGGGCGACGGCGGCGGGGTGGGCTACGGCGATGGCGCGCGGGCTGCGGCGGCAGCGGCGCAATGTGGGCCAGGGTTAGGCTTTGGCGGCGTGGGCTGGGGTGGGCTGGCGGTGGGGTGGGCGGCTTATAAAGGCCGGGCGAAGAGGAGTCCGGGTCGCCCACGGCGGCCCGAGTCGGTTCATTTTTTTGAAATAATTCGGACATGCAGAAAAAAAAAGAAAAAAAATACTAAACGGACTCCGAAAATCCCGAAATAAATTTTCCCCGTCCTCTAAAAATTAGCCGGACAAGATGAACATTTATTTGGGCCTAAAATGTAATTTTGAAAAACACGCATTATTCCTAATTCAAATAAAATAGCGATAAAACTCCGAAATAAAATCTTATTTGATTTTATTATTAAATCTCCAATATTTCTTTATTTTGGGAAATTCATTTTATTCCCTCTCTTTTATTTTTATATAAGAAATATTCGAAGATAAAATAATTAAAATCAAATGATCCTATTTTCAAAAAAATTAGAAAACTCAAATATGAAAATAACGAAATCCCCAACTCTCTCCATGGGTCCTTGAGTTGCGTAGAATTTGTAGGATCAAGCCAAAATGCAATAAAATATGATATGCAATGATGATCTAATGTATAACATTCAAAATTGAAAATTTGGGATGTCACAAACCAACCCCCCTTAAGATGAATCTCGCCCTCGAGATTCGGGTTGGCTAGAAAATAGGTGAGGGTGGTCCTTCAGTAGATCTTCCTCTCGCTCCAAGGTGGCTTCATCTTCGATATCGTGGCTCCACTGAACTTTGCAAAACTTGATAAACTTGCTGCGTGTGACTCGGCTGGCAAACTCGAGAATCTTCACTGGTTTCTCCTCATAGGTCAAATCACTATCGCACTGAATTGCTTCCAGTGGCACTACATCTCTCAGCGGTATATCAGCCATCTCAGTGTGGCACTTCTTCAACTGGGAAACGTGGAACACATCATGAACTCCTGACAATCCCTCGGGCAACTCCAACTTGTAAGCAACTTCTCCCATACGCTCTGATACGTCTCCATCGTATCTATAATTTTTATTGTTCCATACTATTATATTACCCCTTTTGGATGTTTATGGGCTTTATTTTACACATTTATATCATTTTTGGGACTAACCTACTAACCGGAGGCCCAACCCGTATTGATGTTTTTTTTGCCTATTTCAGTATTTCGAAGAAAAGGAATATCAAACGGAGTCCAAACAGAATGAAACCTTTGGGAGCGTGATTTTTGGAACAAACGTGATCTAGAGGACTTGGAGTGCAAGTCAAGAAGCAGCCGAGGCGGAAACGAGAGGGTAGGGCGCGCCCACCCCTATAGGGCGCGCCCCCTATCTCGTGGGCCCCTCGGGCGGCCACCGACGTACTTCTTCCTCCTATATAAGCCTATGTACCCCGAAAACATCCAGGGTGCCAACGAAACACAATTTCCACCACCGTAACCTTCTGTATCCGCGAGATCCCATCTTGGAACCTTCGCCGGCGCTCTACTGGAGGGGGAATCGACCATGGAGGGCTTCTACATCAACACCATAGCCCCTTCGATGAGTTGTGAGTAGTTTACCATAGACCTTCGGGTCCATAGTTATTAGCTAGATGGCTTATTCTCTCTTTTTGGATCTCAATACAATGTTCTCCCCCTCTCTTGTGGAGATCTATTCGATGTAAACTCTTTTTGCGGTGTGTTTGTCGAGATCCGATGAATTGTGAGTTCATGATCAAGTTTATCTATGAGAAATTTTCGAATCTCCTCTGAATTCTTTTATGTATGATTGAGTTATCTTTGCAAGTCTCTTCGAATTATCAGTTTGGTTTGGCCTACTAGATTGTTCTTTCTTGCCATGGGAGAAGTGCTTAGCTTTGGGTTCAATCTTGCGGTGTCCTTACCCAGTGACAGAAAGGGTTGCAATGCACGTATTGTATTGTTGCCATTGAGGATAAAAAGTTGGGGGTTATATCATATTGCATGAGTTTATCCCTCTACATCATGTCATCTTTCTTAATGCGTTACTCTGTTCTTTATGAACTTATTACTCTAGATGCAGGTAGGATTCGGTCGATGTGTGGAGTAATAGTAGTAGATGCAGGCAGGAGTCGGTCTACTTGTTACGGATGTGATGCCTATATACATGATTATGCCTATATAATCTCATAATTGTTCGCTTTTCTATCAATTGCTCGACAGTAATTTGTTCACCCACCGTAATACTTATGCTATCTTGAGAGAAGCCTCTAGTGAAACCTATGGCCCCCGGGTCTATCTCTTATCATATTTGCTTCCAATCTACTTTTATTTGCTTCTTTACTTTTTGCATCTGTATTATAACATACCAAAAATATATTTATCTTATCATACTATCTCTATTAGATCTCACTTTCGCAAGTGGCCTTTAAGGGATTGACAACCCCTTTATTGCGTTGGTTGCGAGTTGTTTATTTGTTTGTGTAGGTGTGTGGGACTTTTGAGGAGCCTCCTACTGGATTGACACCTTGGTTCTCAAAAACTGAGGGAAATACTTACACTACTATTGCTGCATCACCCTTTCCTCTTCAAGGAAAACCAACGCAAGCTCAAGACGTAGCAAGAAGGATTTCTGGCGCTGTTGCCGGGGAGGTCTTCGCTCAAGTCAAGACATACCAATTACCCATCACAAACTCATCTCCCTCGCATTTACATTATTTTCCATTTGCCTCTCGTTTTCCTCTCCCCCACTTCACCCTTGCCATTTTATTCGCCCTCTCTTTCTCAATCTTCTCCTCCTCTCTCTTTCGCTTGCCTTCTTCCTGTATGCTTGTGTGCCTATTTGTCCTTATGGCTTTGCCTAAGAGTACCGACCACCTTCTTAGAAGGTTGGAAGAGATTGAATCAAATATTAGAAGCTTTATGGATTTGCAATTTGAGCATAATAATTTTTTCAGAAAAGAGCTTAAGGAACAAAAAGGTTTTTTTGGGTTTATGAACAAAGAGCTTGATGATATGAATAAAGAATTTTATGGTGCGAACTCTCAAATTGCCTGGCTTGAAAATGCTATAGCCAAAATTTCTGATAAGCAAGCCACCTTAGTCAATAAGATGGCCGCCAAACCAGAAAAGTTAGATGAAAATAATGATGAAGATCTTAGAGTTATTGATGCGTCTCCTATTGGATCTTTGTTTTGCAATATGAATCTTGATAATTATGGGACTGAAGATGAGTCAACTTTACCTAAAAGGCATCCCAAGAATTCGGAGTTTTTAGATCTTGATGCTAAATTTTGTAAAAGTGGGATTGGAGAGGTCATGACTTTAAATAATATTGAACCCACTATCTCGGATTTCAGGGAATTTGATTATGATAATTGTTCTTTAGAAGGTTGTATTTCCTTGTTGCAATCCGTTGTTAATTCTCGTCATGCTTATAGTCAAAATAAAGCTTTTACCAAACATATCGTTGATGCCTTGATGCAATCTTATGATGAAAAACTTAATTTGGAAGTTTCTATATCTAGAAAGCTTAATGATGAGTGGGAACCTACTATAAAGATTAGAATTAAAGATCATGCATGTTTTGCTTTGTGTGATTTGGGTGCTAGTGTTTCCACGATTCCGAAAACTTTATGTGATATTCTAGGTTTCCATGATCTTGATGATTGCTCTTTAAATTTGCACCTTGCGGATTCCACCATTAAAAAACCAATGGGAAGGATCAATGATGTTCTCATTGTTTCAAATAGAAGTTTGGTTCCCGTAGATTTTATTGTTCTTGATATAGATTCAATCTTTCTTGCCCTATTATTCTTGGTAGACCTTTCCTTAGAACGATTGGTGCGATTATTGATATGAAGGAAGGGACTATTATATTTTCCATTAAAGAAAGGCATGGAGCACTTTCCAAGAAAGTAAGTCAAATTACCTTATGAATCTATCATGCAAGCTACTTATGAATTTAGTGCCAAAGATGGCACTACGTAGATCTATCTTCGCTTTTATGCCTAGCTAGGGGCGTTAAACGATAGCGCTAGTTGGGAGGCAACCCAATTTTCTTTGTGTTTTTTGTTTTTGTTCCTGTTTAGTAATAAATCTGGCATCTACCTTCTGTTTAGATGTGTTTTTATTTTTTAATTAGTGTTTGTGCCAAGTAGAACCTATAGGATAACCTATGATGATAGTTAATTTGATTCTGCTGAAAAACAGAAACTTTGCACGCACGAATTTAGTTTTGTTAAATCACATAAATGTGCTTTTGCGTTGATTCTTTTTTCTACTGATCAATAGACAAATTTTTCAGGACTTCCTATTTTGGTAGGATTTTTAAAGTTCCAGAAGTTTGCGTTAGTTACAGATTGCTACAGACTGTTCTGTTTTTGACAGATTCTATTTTTCGTGTGTTGTTTGCTTATCTTGATGCATCTATGGCTAGTAAAATAGTTTATAAACCATAGAGAAGTTGGAATACAGTAGGTTTAACACAAAAATAAATAAAGAATGAGTTAATTACAGTACCTTATGTGGTGGTTTTATTTTTCTTTCACTAACGGAGCTTATAAGATTTCCTGTTGAGTTTTGTGTTGTGAAGTTTTCAAGTTTTGGGTAAAGCTTTTATGGACTATGGAATAAGGAGTGGCAAGAGGCTAAGCTTGGGGATGCCCATGGAACCCCAAGATATTCAAGGATAGCCAAAAGCCTATGCTTGGGGATGCCACGGGAAGGCATCCCCTCTTTCATCTTCATTCATTGGTAACTTTACTTGGAGCTATATTTTTATTCGCCACATGATATGTGTTTTGCTTGGTGCGTAGTGTATTATATTAGTATTTTCTTTTTAGTTTACCACAATCATCCTTGCTGTACACACCTTTTTTGAGAATCCCACTTGATTAGAATTTGCTAGAATACTCTATGTGCTTCACTTATATCTTTTGAGCTTGATAGTTTTTGCTCTAGTGCTTCACTTATATCTTTTAGAGCACGGCGGTGGCTTAATTTTGAAGAAATTGCTAGTCTCTCATGCTTCACTTATATATTTTAGAGAGTATTTTAGAACAGCATGGTATTTGCTATGGTTACAAATTTGGTCCTAGAATGATGAGCACCCAAGTTGGGTATAATAAAAACTATCACAGAAAGTGAATTGGATGCTATGATCAATTTGATACTTGATAATTGTTTTGAGATGTGGAGGTAGTGATATTAAAGTCATGCTAGTTGAGGTGATTATGAAAAATGCTTGTGTTGAGGTTTGTGATTCCCGTAGCATGCACTTATGGTGAACCACTTTGTGATGAAGTTGGAGCACAATTTTATTTATTGATTGTCTTCCTTATGAGTGGCGGTCGGGGACGAGCGATGGTCTTTTCCTACCAATCTATCCCCCTAGGAGCATGCGCGTAATACTTTGTTTTTGATGACTTATAGATTTTTGCAATAAGTATATGAGTTCTTTTGACTAATGTTGAGTCCATGGATTATACGCACTCTCACCCTTCCACCATTGCTAGCCTCTCTTGTGCCGCGCAACTTTCGCCGGAACCATACACCCACCATATACCTTCCTCAAAACAGCCACCATACCTACCTATTATGGCATGTCCATAGCCATTCCGAGATATATTGCCATGCAACTTTCCACCATTCCATTCATATGACACGCATTACTTTTGTCATATTGCTCTTTGCATGATCATGTAGTTGACATCGTATTTCTGGCAAGGCCACCTTCGTAATTTTCATACATGTCGCTCTTGATTCATTGCACATCCCGGTACACCGCCGGAGGCATTCATATAGAGTCATATCTTGTTCTAGCTTTGAGTTGTAATTCTTGAGTTGTAAATCCATAAAAGTGTGATGATCTTCATTATTAGAGCATTGTCCCGGTGAGGAAAGGATGACGGAGACTATGATTCCCCCACATGTCAGGATGAGACTTCGGACTTAACAAAAAAAGAGAAATGCCAAAAAAAAAGAAGAGAAAGGCCAAAGAAAAAAAAACAAAAAGAAAAAAAAGAAAGAAAATAAAATAAAATGAGAGAAAAAGAGAGAAGGGACAATCACTACAGGAATTAGCTACTTTGCCATCTGCCACGGTGGACGGCAAAGGCATGGATGGCGGACGGCAAAGGTCTTTGCCGTCCGTCGCGGACGGCAAAAGTGGACGGCAATGTACGGGGCGGCTAAGAGCTACGTTGCCATCTGCTTCGGGCGGCTGACGGCAAAGGGGCCTTTGCCATCAGCAGCCGACGGCAAAGAATGCAGACGGCAATAAATGCGCTGTTACTCCGTTAGGTGGTTAACGGCAAGCCTTTGCCATCGGCCGCTGATGGCAAACTTCGTAAGGCCTTTGTCGTCAGCCACTGTAGGCAAACTGACCAAATTGGTCAGCCTCCAGGGAAGCACAGTTGCCTGCCACGTCGCCTCTTTGCCGTCCGCTGCTGATGGCAAAGAGCCCTTTGCCGTCGGTGGCAGACGGCAAAGAGCCTGCATATTGGCTCCCTGTTTTTTTTAAATCCAACAATTTTCACAGCAAATATATATGACATATATAGATATATTTCACAGGGCTATTTAACAGCACATAAGTTTCATCGTACATACATATATAGCAAGTTGCACATACACATAAGTTGCAACCATTAGGAAGTTGCACATACATATTACAATGCAAAGTTTCATCAAGATAGCAAGTTCCATCGTAGCAAGCTAGAAGAATAATAGAAGAGAATGAAATAAAAAACAAGCACTCCATCATAGCAAGCTAGCTTCCGAGAAGTGAATGAAATCCGCAAAATGGCAAATAAGAAAGTTAGGAAAAGGTGACTAGAAGAAGAAGACTAGAAGAAGAAGCACACCATCGTTTGTGAGGTAACTTAGGTGAAATGGATCGTTTATGAGCTAACTTAGGTAAAATGCATCATTTTAGAGCTAACATAGGTAAAATGGATCGTTTATGAGCTAACTAAGCTAATTATGCCATTTTTTACATAAGTAAGGTAAGTACATGTCATTATTGAGCAAACCTAGTTAACTAAGCATATTATAACTAACTTAGGTCATTTTGGAGGAAACAAAGCTAAGTATAGATCGTTTTAGAGCTAACTTAGGTAAAATGGCTGGTTTTGGAGGTCAGTAAGCTTATTAAGTCATTTTGCAGGAAAAGAAGCTAACTCTAGGTCATTAAGATAAGCATATTGGATGAAATAAAGCTAAGTCTAGGTCTTTATGCATTTGTTAAGCAAAAAACTAGAGAAACTTACCTTGATCATGGTGGTGTGGGAGCGGGCTGCCTCATGCCAGTAGCTGGAGAAGGATCGTGTGATGCTTGTGTGGAGTTACGCTGCACCAAAGATCATTTCCAATGTTTCGTTAGCATGATGACACTCAAATGTTAAGACTAGCAAGTAACGTCCATTCAAATTAAACTCACCATGGTCTCAGGAGCAATCTCTGGATCAATGGCTATGGAGCCACGGGACCTCCCGCCACTAGATATCATCACCTGCTCTGGATTGTAGGGAATCTGGCTCGGGTTAAACTCCTCCCCTTTCCTCGCCATCCCCTTGACTTGCTTGTAAGAGGCAGTGTGGGCCATGGCATACATGTCGTACCCCTGTGGCACCTTATCTGTCTTATTGTAGCATGCCTGAAAGAGAGAAACAAAGTAAATTAGTAATTAAAGGGCTCAAGCTAGCATGATGAATGAATTGCATTAATCACGAAGCAAACCACATACCCAATTCCGCCCGAACTGATATAAGCTGGAGCTACCTTGATGGTGTGGCACACCTTCAATTTGGGCACGTTTGTCCTTGGCCTCAGTCGGCTCCCCTACCATCTTTCAACACCTGCCATGACAAAGAGTAAACGAAATTAGTACAACATAAAAAAATACCGACATGAATAATAATATGTATATCACTTAAGTGTATCATCATCAAGTACAACATAAAAAAATTGAATACCTGACACTACTAATAATCTCGATCAGTATCATCAATAAATGCATAATCATCATCATCACTATAATCAATGACGGGCTCATAGGGTTCAATGGCATCAACATGTGGAAGGCCACCTTTACGTAATCGGTCAAGCATTGAGAGGTCGTCCGCAGCAGTAACCTCTTCTTGTTCCGGCCTTCTTGTTCCTCCTCTGGGGTGATGTGGGATTCACTGTCGCTGTCTACTTCAATGTTTTGGGGTGAAGTATACCGGTTCTTGAAACGCTTTTTGGAAAGACGTGTCTCTTGGAAGAATTCTCCTTCATATGTGTCTGGGTTAATGTTAGGTTCATAATCCTCTTCCTTTGGTGGAGATAGTCTAGCACGTGGCGGCACTTCATAAACGACATCCCAACCTTTCAGATTTGGATTAGTTTGGCAGGCCCAGGGTAGATAGAATACTTGGGTCGCCTGTTGAGCCGTAATATAGACACCAGGAACATCTAAATGGGTGCTTTGGTTGATTTCAACTAGCCCTATATGTTCATGAGTCCTTCTAGTCTCCTTCGGCTGAAACCAATAACATTTGAAGACTACGACATTCGGTGGGTTTTCACCATAGAATAGAAGTTCATAAATTGCTTCAACTCTCCCATAATACTCGGTACCTCCTTCGCCGATAGCAGATACACAACAATTTGTAGACTTTCGGTCGGCCATAGATAGCTCTTTGCCATAGGTACGAAAATGATACCCGTGGATGTCATATTTTTTCAAATGAACGGACCTTATAGTCAAAACCATTAGCGACTTGTCTCAATTCAGCATCCATAGACTCTGAATTAGCCTACAAGTTTAATATGAAAGGATTGTTGCATTACGCACAAATTAGCGAATGAAATGAAATTGTCATTTACCGTTTGTTTGAACCAAGAGATGAAACCGGGATAGCCGCCTCCTTGCTTTGTGAGAAGCTCATACTCTTCGATGGAATCCTTTTGGATCACCGCTCCATACGAGAATAGGGCTACGTATCGACTGTATGAAATATCCAGGAATAAGAGCAGTTCAAAGGAAATAGAAGTTGCAAAACAATGTACCGAGAACTTACTCGATGTACGGCCGCACTTCTATCAGGTTGTTGAAGATATACCACGAAATAGTCCGCCATTCTTCGTTATCCAAAGATACTGGATTTGAAACACTGGCTGGTGCGAGATTCCCTTTGAATAGGCTGAGGTTGGATCCACCCTTTTTAGGCTCGTCAGCATTGTACCGAGGCTTCGGATTATGCAAATGACGATTTTTGGTTTCGTAGTGTGCTGTCACGAAGTTTGCCGCCTCCTCAGTGATGAATGCCTCAGCCATAGACGCTTCAATTCTACGTTTATTTTTACATTTGTCTCGAAGCGTCTTCTGCATCCTCTCAGTTGGGTAGCACCAACGATTTTGCACGCCCCCCAATCTTGCCTTGGTCGGGAGATGCAAAATCAAATGCTGCATTGGATTAAAGAAGCCCGGTGGAAAGATCTTCTCTTACTTGCAGATCAACTTTGGTGCCAACTCTTCCATTTCTTCTAGCACGCCAGGCGATAGTTCTTTCGAACAAAGAACACGGAAGAAATAGCTGAGTTCTGCCAGTACTAGCCATTCATCCTCAGGGATGAAGCCACGCAACATCACCGGCATTACCCGCTCAATCCATATGTGCCAATCATGACTCTTGAGACCAAATATCTTCAATTTATCAAGACTCGCTCCCCTCTTTAGATTCGCTGCATACCCATCGGGGAACATCAACTGCATTTTCACCCACAAGATAATTTCCCTCATAGCTGGCCTTCCAAAATTGAACCATGCCTTTGGCTTCGTCCAGTTCTGCTTTCCTTTCGGTTCTTTCATGTTTTGTAACGGCCTATCACATAGCGCCTCCAGATTGACTCTAGCCTTAGTATTATCCTTTGACTTCCCGTCTATGCCGAACAATGTACCAAAAAGTGCGTCGGCGATATTCTTCTCAGTGTGTATCACGTCGATGTTGTGTGGGCAAAGGAGGTCTTTGAAGTAAGGCAGATCCCATAAGCCTGTTTTGTGAGTCCAGGCGTTCTCAGAATTATACCCCTTGAAGTACCCTGGACACCCTGGATCTGGCTCGAGAGCGTTTAACTGATCCAGGGTCTGTTGGCCTGTCAACGCAGGTGGTGCAGAGTTTTTTACAACTCTACCTCTGATGAAGTTCTTCTTGTCTTTCCTGAACTTATGGCGAGGATCCAGGAACTGTCTATTCATGTCGAAGCAAGAAAACTTGCGACCGGCCCGAAGCTAACGAAACTCAAGAGCCCCCTTGCATGTGGGGCACGGGAACCTTCCATGCACACACCAGCCAACGAATAGCGCATACGCCGGCAAGTCATGCGTCGAGTACATGTACCAGACACGCATTATGAAGTTTCGTTTGCTATAGGCGTCGTATGTCTTGAACCCATTATCCCAGGCTTTTTGCAATTCGTCCTTAAGCGGCTGCATGTACACATTCATATTTTTCCCCGGATAGTTGGGCCCTGCAATTATCAACGTCAGGAAAATGTTCTTTCTTTGCATAATCTGTCGGGGGGGGGGGGGGGGGGGGGGAGATTGAGTGGAAAGACAAATACGGGCCAACAACTGTATTGGGCTGCCGTTATACCAAACACATTGAATCCATCGGTGCTGATGCCGACTCGAGGATGCCTCGGATCTGCCGCTTTGTCAGCATGTAATTCATCAAACTTTTTCCACGCAACACCATCCGATGTGTGTACCATCATCAGATTCCCATCTGCATCTAGTTCGGTTCTTTTGCCTGTTTTGTGCCATGTCATCTGTCTGGCCGTCTCTTCGACAATGAAAAGACGTTGAGGTCTTGGTACGATTGGCATATACCGAAGAACACTAACAGGGATTTTGGTCTGTGTCTTCTCACCCATACCGTTGTCTACCACAATATACCTGGAAGACTTGCAAATGGGACAATAGTTCAAGTCCGCATAGTCAAGCCTAAATAAGGCACATCCTTTCTCACAGGCATGTATCTTCTCATAGGGCATCTTCAGTGCACGGAGGATTTTGTCCGACTGGTACAGGTTTGCAGGCATTACATGGCCTTTGGGTAGAAAGCGTCCAAATACTATCATAATTGCGTCATAGCATTCTCTGCCCAAGTTGAATTGAGCCTTCAAAGCCATTACTTGTGAGATGGCATCCAACTGACAAAGCTCAGTGTGCTCGTGGAGCGGACGTTTTGAAGACTCCAATATTTCATTGAAGGCCTTTGCAGATTCCTCGATCTCCTCGTCCGAATCCCGAGCATCATCATAGTCTTGCACCATGTTTTCCATCTGGGTACCATGCTCGTCGGTGCGACGATGATCCACCTCAGCTCGGTCACATTGGGCAGACTCACCATGAAATTTCCACACCGTATATTTGGGCGTAAAACCATTCTTCTGCAGGTGTTTACCCATTTCAGCCTCTGTCCTCTTTTCCCAATTGCCGCATCGGAAACAAGGGCACCAAGTTCTCCTATGGCCATTTGCAAATGCGGCTTGCACAAACCCCTTGGTTTTTGTGAACCATTCAGCGCTCCATTTGTTCTGACCAGTGTGACCGGTATACATCCACGCACGATCACTCATCTTGACTTTCAGAGCTACTGGACACACAACAATTATATATATAATTCACCATGTATATATTCATCAGTTGATCTACTTTGTCAATTTTATTACGTCCATGCAACCTACACTCTAATAGGTAATGATAGGTCCTAATCCCACCCGAGTATGTGTAGATTGGGTTCATTTTCCCATGCTATGCTCTGGATCCAACGCAAAATTTCGGCAGCACCTCCCCACTGTTCTCCTGATACACGTCTCTGCAATAAACAGAGAGGATGTGTACCCGGAGAACAACAGGGGAGGCACTAACGAAATTTATGCGTAGGATCCGGAGCAAAGCATATGAGAAAACGAACCCAATCTACAGATACTCGGGCTGTCCATGGATAGCGTTGGACAATTTGAAAGAATCAAGGTTATAAATATGCAAATGCATGCATATTTATAACTATGACGCTTTCAAACGGGAGACACATATTGGTTACGCATACTGATGATTCAAGACACATATATAGCTAGCTATCAAGTTTCATCGTCACGAACACCAGAACAGAGCAAATAATTAATGGGGGAGGAGGACATGTCATTTGTGCTCACCCACGAATGAAGGGGCAGAGCTCGTCAAACGCACGGCGAGGTTGTCGAACACCAAACCTCGCAGCGGTGAAACAACTGCACATTTAAATCAACCCGATCAACACAATTATATATGATGTTTTTCATAACAAAATCGAAAAATATATGACCTAACTAATAATTCACAAATATAAGACCCTGTCGGCCTCGGGGGGTCGGGTGTCGGGGTGTCTGGGTGTGGTGTCGGGGTCGGGGTGTGGTGTCGGGGTCGGGGTGTCGGGGTGTCGGGGTCAGGGAGTCGGGGTGTCGGGGTCGGGGTGTCGGGGTGTCTGGGTTTCCTTCTATCCTTCTTCTTCTTTCTTTCTCTTCTTCTTCTTCTTTCCTTTCTTCTTCTTCTTCTTTCATCTTTTTTCTACTTTTTTACTTCTTTTCGTTTCTTCTTTTCTTCTTCTTCTACTTCTTCAACTTCTTCTACTTCTTTTCTTCTTCTTCTTTTTTCATCTTTCTACTACTTCTACTTCTTCTAATTCTTTTCTAACACTAACACTAACACAATCTAGCACTAACAATTAAACAGCAAAAAAAATGAAAAAACAGAAGAAAAAAAGTAGTAGTCCCTCACCGGAGCAATGGGACGGTCGGCGGGGGGGGGGGGGGGGGCGCCGGGCGGCGGGTGGCGGGGCGACGGGGCGTCGGCGGGTGGGGTGGGGGGCGGAGGGGTGGTGGGGCGACGGGCCAAGGGTGTGGGGGCGGGGGGCGGGGGCGGCGCCGGGCGGCGGTTGGCAGAGGGTTGGTGGGGCGACGGGGCATCGGCGGGTGGGGTGGGGGCGGAGGGGTGGTGGCGCGACGGGCCAAGGGTGCGGGGGCGGGGGCGGCGCCGGGCGGCAGGGGCGGGGGCGGCGCCGGGCGGCGGGGGCGGCGGTGGATATAGCTATATGGTGGGGCGTCGGGGAGGAGAGAGGAAGAGAAGGGAGAGTAACGGGCGGGGGGGGTGGCGTCCGTTAGTTACTCGGCTCTTTGCCGTCCGCCACTCTTTGCCGTCCGCCGTTATCTCTCTTTGCCGTCAGCTAGCAGACGGCAAAGAGGGGGGTGTTAAGTTTTTTTAAATGAGCGGGTGGGTGGGGGCCACCTCCCTCTTTGCCGTCAGCTGGCTGACGGCAAAGATTCTTTGCCGTCAGCTGGCGGACGGCAACGAATTGGCTCATGGCAAAGAGCTTCTTTGCCGTCTGCCATTTCTTTGCCATCTGCTTTTCGGTAGCTGATGGCAAATAGCTTCTTTGCCGTTCGCTAGCGGACGGCAAAGATCTGGCAGATGGCAAAGTAGCTGATTCCAGTAGTGAATGCTACTATCTCTTTTTCCACACTTGTGCTTCAAAGTAGCACCATGATCTTCATGATAGAGAGTCTCCTATGTTGTCACTTTCATATACTAGTGGGAATTTTTCATTATAGAACTTGGCTTGTATATTCCAATGATGGGCTTCCTCAAAATGCCCTAGGTCTTCGTGAGCAAGCAAGTTGGATGCACACCCACCTAGTTTCTTTTGTTGAGCTTTCATATATTTATAGCTCTAGTGCATCCGTTGCATGGCAATCCCTACTCACTCACATTGATATCTATTAATGGGCATCTCCATAGCCCGTTGATACGCCTAGTTGATGTGAGACTACCTTCTCCTTTTTGTCTTCTCCACAACCACCATTCTATTCCACATATAGTGCTATGTCCATGGCTCACGCTCATGTATTGCGTGAAAGTTGAAAAAGTTTGACATTATTAAAGTATGAAACAATTGCTTGGCTTGTCATCGGGGTTGTGCATGATTAAATACTTTGTGTGATGAAGGTAGAGAAACAGCCAGACTATATGATTTTGTAGGGATAACTTTCTTTGGCCATGTTGTTTTGAGAAGACATGATTACTTTGATTAGTATGCTTGAAGTATCATTATTTCTTATGTCAATATGAACTTTTATTTTGAATCATTTGGATCTGACATTCATGCCCCAATAAATAAAATTACATTGAGAATTATGCTAGGTAGCATTTCACATCAAAAATTCTGTTTTTATCATTTACCTACTCGAGGACGAGCAGGAATTAAGCTTGGGGATGCTTGATACGTCTCCAACGTATCTATAATTTTTTATTGTTCCATGCTATTATATTACCCCTTTTGGATGTTTATGGGCTTTATTTTACACATTTATATCATTTTTGGGACTAACCTACTAACCGGAGGCCGAGCCCGTATTGCTGTTTTTTTGCCTATTTCAGTATTTCGAAGAAAAGGAATATCAAACGGACTCCAAACGGAATGAAACCTTCGGGAGCGTGATTTTTGGAACGAACGTGATCCAGAGGACTTGGAGTGCAAGTCAAGAAGCAGCCGAGGCGGCCACGAGAGGGTAGGGCGCGCCCACCCCTACAGGGCACGCCCCCTGTCTTGTGGGCCCCTCGGGCGGCCACCGACGTACTTCTTCCTCCTATATTAGCCTACGTACCCCAAAAACATCCAGGGAGCCAACGAAACACAATTTCCACCACCGTAACCTTCTATATCCGCGAGATCCCATCTTGGAGCCTTCGTCGGCGCTCTGCCGGAGGGGGAATCGACCACGGAGGGCTTCTACATCAACACCATAGCCCCTCCGATGAGTTGTGAGTAGTTTACCACAGACCTTCGGGTCCATAGTTATTAGCTAGATGGCTTCTTCTCTCTTTTTGGATCTCAATACAATGTTCTCCCCCTCTCTTGTGGAGATCTATTCGATGTAAACTCTTTTTGCGATGTGTTTGTCGAGATCCGATGAATTGTGAGTTTATGATCAAGTTTATCTATGAGAAATATTTGAATCTCCTCTGAATTCTTTTATGTATGATTGAGTTATCTTTGCAAGTCTCTTCGAATTATCAGTTTGGTTTGGCCTACTAGATTGATCTTTCTTGCCATGGGAGAAGTTCTTAGCTAGGGGTTCAATCTTGCGGTGTCCTTACCCAGTGACAGAAAGGGTTGCAAGGCACGTATTGTATTGTTGCCATCAAGGATAAAAAGATGGGGTTTATATCATATTTCATGAGTTTATCCCTCTACATCATGTCATCTTGCTTAATGCGTTACTCTGTTCTTTATGAACTTAAGACTCTAGATGCAGGCAGGAGTCGGTCGATGAGTGGAGTAATAGTAGTAGATGCAGGCAGGAGTCGGTCTACTTGTTGCGGACGTGATGCCTATATACATGATCATGCCTAGATAATCTCATAATTATTCGCTTTTCTATCAATTGCTCGACAGTAATTTGTTCACCCACCATAATACTTATGCTATCTTGAGAGAAGCCTCTAGTGAAACCTATGGCCCCCGGGTCTATCTCTTATCATATTTGCATCCAATCTACTTTTATTTGCATCTTTACTTTTTGCATCTATATTATAAAATACCAAAAATATATTTATCTTATCATACTATCTCTATTAGATCTCACTTTCGCAAGTGGCCGTGAAGGGATTGACAACCCCTTTATTGTGTTGGTTGCGAGTTCTTTATTTGTTTGTGTAGGTGCGTGGGACTTTTGAGGAGCCTCCTACTGGATTGATACCTTGGTTCTTAAAAACCGAGAGAAATTCTTACGCTACTATTGCTGCATCACCCTTTCCTCTTCAAGGAAAACCAACGCAAGCTCAAGACGTAGCATGCTCCAAGACTTTGAATGGTCCCACAAAACATGGCGCTAACTTTCCCTTAACTCCAAAATGCTTAACTCCTCGAAGTGGGGATATACGAAGATAAACTCTGTCTCCAAATTCGTAAACTGTCTCCTTGCGTTTAGAATCTGCATAGCTCTTCTGCCTAGACTGGGCTACCTTGAGCCTATCGCGAATTAACTTCACTTTCTGTTCAGACTCTTTAATCAAATCTGGCCCAAACAACTGGCGGTCTCCAACTTCATCCCACAACAATGGTGTCTTGCACCTCCTCCCATACAAAGCTTCAAAAGGGTCCATCTTCAAACTGGATTGATAACTATTGTTGTAAGAGAACTCTGCATAGGGGAAATTGTCGTCCCAACTAGATCCATAATCTAGCGCACAAGCTCTCAACATGTCCTCTAGAATCTGATTGACTCTCTCGGTCTGTCCATCTGTCTGTGGATGAAAGGCTGTACTGAACTCTAGCCTGGTACGCAAAGTTTTGTGCAACTGATTCTAGAACTTTGAGGTAAACTGGGTTCCTCTATCCGATACGATGGTCCTCGGAACTCCATGCAGACATATGATCCTGGTCAGGTATATCTTTGCCAACTTAGCACTGGTGTAAGTGGTCTTCACTGAGATGAAATGAGCTACCTTCATCAAACGATCGACTACAACCCATATTGAGTCATAGCCTGAACGAGTCCTCGGCAATCCCATGATAAAATCCATGCCTAGCTTATCCCACTTCCATTCGGGTATTGGCAATGGCTGTAGCAATCCTGCTGGCTTCTGATGCTCTACCTTCACTCTTTGACATACATCACATACTGCTACATACTCTGCAATATCCTTCTTCATTCCGGTCCACCAGAAAGTGTCATTCAAATCCAAATACATTTTGGTATTTCCTGGGTGAATTGAATATGGTGAATCATGGGCCTCCTGCAGAATCAACTTCCTGATCTCAGGGTCATTAGGCACATAAACGCGGTCCTCAAACCATAAGGTATCATGCTCATTCTCACGAAATCCCTTAGCTTTTCCTTTGCCCATCTTCTCCTTTATCTCGGCAATCTCCTTGTCTGTCTTCTGAGCTTCTCTGATCTTATCCATCAAAGTAGACTGAATCTCCAATGCCGCTACATAGCCTCTCGGAACTATCTCCAAACATAGCTTGCGAAGATCCTCGGCTAATTCCTTTGGTAACTCTCCAGTCATGAGAGTGTTGACATGGCTCTTGCGGCTCAACGCATCGGCTACTACGTTAGCCTTTTCGGGGTGATAATGCAATCTCATATCATAATCCTTAATGAGCTCCAACCATCTCCTTTGCCTGAGATTCAACTCCTTCTGTGTGAAGATGTACTTCAAACTCTTGTGATTCGTATACACCTCACAATGGTTTCCAATGAGAAAATGTCTCCATGTCTTCAACGCATGCACTACTGCTGCTAACACCAAATCATGCATGGCATAATTCAATTCATGGGGCTTAAGCTGTCGTCAGGCATACGAAACAACTCTTCCCTCCTGCATAAGCACTGCTCCAAGTCCTCGACGAGAAGCGTTGCTATATACTTCATAATCCTTGCGCTGATCAGGAAGAATCAACACCGGTGATGTAACCAAACGTTTCTTCAACTCCTTGAAACTGGCCTAAAATTCCTCAGTCCATTTGAATTTGGTGTCCTTCTTTAACAACTCCGTCATGGGTTTTGCAATCTTCGAGAAATTCTCAGTGAACCTCCGGTAGTATCCTACGAGTCCAAGAAAACTCCGGATCTCTCCAACTGTTGTTGGGGCTTCCCAATTTGTCACAGTGACAACTTTGGTGGGATCTACTGCTATCCCTTCTCCGGATATAACATGTCCGAGGAATCCAACTTCCTTCAACCAAAACTCACACTTGCTGAATTTGGCATATAGCTGATGTTCTTTGAGCTTCCCAAGTACTAAGCGCAAATGCTCCTTATGCTCCTCTTCATTCTTCGAGTAGACAAGAATATCATCAATGAACACCACAATGAACTTATCCAGAAACTCCATAAACACCCTGTTCATCATGTTCATGACATAGGCAGGTGCGTTAGTCAGACCAAATGACATAATGGTATACTCATACAACCCGTACCTGGTGGTAAAAGCTGTCTTAGGTATATCCTGCTCTCGAATCTTCAACTGGTGTTATCCTGATTGCAGATCGATCTTGGAAAATACCTTAGCTCCTTGCAACTGGTCAAACAGATCATTGATCATCGGTAGTGGGTACTTGTTCTTGATTGTCACTTCATTCAACCATCGATAATCAACAACCATCCTCAATGATCCATCCTTCTTCTCCACTAGAAGCACTGGCGATCCCCAAGGCGACGAACTTGGGCGAATATAGACTTTATCCAGTAACTCCTTAATCTGCTTCTTAATTTCCTCCAAATCCTTTGCTGGCATCCTATACGGTCTCTTAGATATTGGCCCTGTGCCTGGCAAAAGCTCAATCAAAAACTCTATGTCTCTGTCCGGTGGCATGCCTGGCAACTCTTCTGGAAATACGTCAAGGAAATCCTTCACCACTCGTACTTCCTCCTGTACAACTCCTGATAAGGAATTCACTTGAGCCCTCTTCGGCTCATGCCGGGATACATACTTGATCCTTCTTCCTTTTGGAGTGGTAAGCAAAATTGACTTGCTGGTGCAATCAATATTTCCTCCATACGTCGATAACCAATCCATACCCAGAATCACATCCAAACCTTGCGACTCCAAAATTATTAAATCCGTGGGGAAAACATGCCTACCTATGGTCAATGGCACTTGAAAACATCCTTGACTGGCCATATACTCCGCTTGTGGTGAGCTTACTAACATCGGTGTTCTAAGAACCTTGATGGGCAGTTTATACTTATCGACAAATCCCCTTGATATGTCTGAATGTGATGCACCAGTATAAAAAAGAACGATTGCAGTAAATGACTTAACCAAAAACTTACCTATTACTGCATCTGGCTGGGCTTCAACCTCCTTCACGTTAACGTGGTTCACCTATCCCTTGTTGAAAGGGTTCGGCTTCTTCCCAGATCTTCCATTGCCATTTCCATTCTTAGCTTCAGGACATTCATTGGCATAATGTCCAGTCTTCTGGCACTTGTAGCAAGTGACGTGGCTCAGGTCCTTCTTGGCTGGGGTTGATGGGTTGGTACGGTTATGGCCATTGCTTCCTCCATTCCCATTACCATTCTTGGGGACACTATGGTTGTGCGAGCTCCCTCCTCCATGGGTATGCTGAAAATGTCCTCCCGCGTTTGGGGTAAAACGAGGCTTCTACTGAGCTCCAGAATTGTACTTCCCTTGTCCATACTTCCTCTTGCGGTTGTCAATCTGCTGCTGCTTCCCTCCAATCATGAGAGCTCTATCTACCAACTCCTGGTAGTTGTTGAAGGTTGCCACCATCAACTGCATGCTCAGCTCATCATTGAGTCCTTCCAGAAACTTCTCCTGCTTAGCTGCATCCGTAGCAACGTCATCTGGGGCATAACATGCTAGCTTACTAAAGTCATCCACATACTGGACAATTGTACGTCCTCCTTGGCGCAGGTTGCAAAACTCACGCTTCTTCATGGCCATAGCTCCTGCTGAAACATGGGCAGTACGGAAAGCCTGCTGAAACTGGTCCCATGTGACAGTGTCGATGGGGTAAGTGGCTGTGAAATTCTCCCACCATGATGTTGCGGGTCCACCAAGCTGATGTGCGACAAAACGCACCTTCTCCGCATCTGTGCATCCTGCAGTGGTCAACTCCCTTCCCATCTTGCGGAGCCAATCATCTGCAACTATCGGCTTGGCGCTACTGGAGAACACCGGCGGATTCAGCCTCAAGAAATGGGCTAAGTGATCAACAGGTGGTGGTGGTGGGTTGTTGTTGTTGTTGTTGTTGTTGTTGTTGTTGTTGTTGTTGTTGTTGTTGTTGTTGTTGTTGTTGTTGTTGTTGTTGTTTTTGTTGTTGTTGTTGTTGTTGTTGTTGTTGTTGTTGTTGTTCCCCTGATTCTGATTCTGGACTAACATCTGCATCAATGCATTCTGCTGCTGGATCAACTAAGTGGGCTCTGGTGGAAAGCAAATCCATTGCCATGTCTCGGAGGCATCTGAGGGTTTAGAAAAGATGAGAATACAGAATAGAGTGAGGTCTAGAGAGAAAAACACTACCCATATGCACATGAGACAAACTCAAACAATATCACTTCACTCAAATCAAACAAGGGCATACAGCGGTCTAACTATCGTTACAAAAGTGCTCAGACTATACTATATACATGGGGTAATACTACTACTGTTATGGTGGTCGACTAGAAAAATTGATCGGTCGAAGACTCCATGATATCTACTCCAGCTTCATCAACAAATTCATCATCTCTATCGTCTGGGTCCGAGTCTGTGTCGTCGATGATGATGTAGTTCTCCGGGCAAGTGCAATTTTCATCTTCTCCTCCAGTCGCGGGGAATCCCATGAATACTTTTAGCTTCTTCTTCAGATCATCATTCTTCTCTATGAGTGTCGTCATTTCCTCCTCATATCCATCGTGTGTAGACTTGAGTTCTTCCTCCAGTTCCGTGATCTTGGTCATAGCCTTCTTCAGATCTATCATGCCTGCGCACATCTCGTTCTCCTGGCGACGAATGTGCTGGTTTAGCTCCTGGATGAAAGCTGCAATTGATCTATCCTCCTGGTGCTGATCATCGCCCATTGCTCATCTCGGCGCCCACAAATCTAATAGATAGTATCCTTGAGATCCTTGTGGTAAAATTCTCCAACGCGTCCCATGGTGATGTGGGCTTCCATGCTCTTTCCTAGACTCCAGGTTGGTGCATCAAAGGAAAACTCTATGGTCTCAGTGACGGGCATGAACGTCCTTCCTGGGACTTGAACTTGAATCATCCAACGCTCCTCTTCTAGTAAAGTGGCGATGTAGGTCCCGGTGAAGCTTGGCACTCTGATGTTTAGGTATCTAGTGACTTCCTTCAAGTGGCGTCCAAAGGGTGTATCTTCATCCGGTTGTGTGAACTTGTTCCTTGCATCCGCCATCCTAAAGAGTAGAAAAGATAAGGAGTTAGAAATGAGAAGAGAGTAGCAATCTAGGGCTTTAGCTTAGTGGTCGTGTCCTACAGTCAGCGTGTGCTCTGATACCATCTTGTAGCGACCAGATCTCAAACAGTCTGATCTCTGTGCATCAGTGTCATCCCTGGATCGGTGATGCTGACATGCACAGTACTTGAAGGATTTGTAGCAGAGTAGCAATCACACACTTATTACATCGAATGTCTCAAAAGAGAACTTATTACAATAAATATGGCTTAAGGCCATCTAATGACGATAACAGCGGAAGACTTGGAAGATAAAGCGAGTCCATCAACTCCAACAACATCACTGAGTATAAGATCATGACCTAAGGCACCTTACTCGTCGTCTAAAAAGTCTGCAACATGAACGTTGCAGCCTGAAACGGGCCAGCACATGGAATATGCTGGCAATGTAACATATAGAGAGTAATGAACAGAATAATGCTATACTACATGCATATATGGCAGGTGGAAAGCTCTATGGTTACAGTTTTGCATAAAGCCAATTTTTCCCTACAACAAAGGAATAACTTTTATTTAACTATCATGGTGGTTGTTAAACATTGAGAAGGTTCACCCAACTCAATCCCCATTAAGCATCATCAATAAACCCAACAAATTAAATTAAAGTAACATGATGAGATTCACATGATAATCCAGGTACTAGATACTCAAAACGTCCATAACCGGGGACACGGCTAACCATGATTAGTTTATACACTCTGCAGAGGTTTGCGCACTTTTCCCCGCAAGACTCGATCTCCTCCGTTGCATTTCTCGCACTACATGGTGTTTGAGAAATGGATGACCGAGACATAGTCTTTCAGAAGCGTTTGCACCTTACGATGGGTAGACAGTTACACCTACTTTCCCCTACATCTGCTAGTCTACCACTGTAAGAGTTCACACAACTTAATCAACTATGCTAGAGCCCATAGTAGCTTGCAGCTGCACACGGAAGTTTCTAGCATGAATAATCTCATGATACCTTTGAGCCTGGGTGGCGGTCCATAGGAGAATCACACGGTACCCCGGGATTTCCAAAAATACAAACAACACTGGGTTCCCCCGGTGCCTCAGTCCACCCAGATGTGTGTTAAAGTTGCCACCTTAAGTAAACCATTAATTAACAAACTCACATCTGTCATGGATACACTCACCCAATTCACGTCTACTAGCATAGCATAGTAATATAAGCAAACGTAGAAGTAACTCCCAAAGGTTTGATAATAAAACAGGTAATAGGTACTACCTCATCTACTTCCCAAAACCCACATATTAATCAGATCCTAATCATGCAATTGTTTGAGGATTGATCTAATGCAATAAAACTGGGTAGTAAAGAGGTATGATAAAGGTGTCACTTGCCTTGCTGAGGATCCATGAAACCTAGAGACTCATAGTAGCAAGCGGCGCACTCCGGGTACTCTATCGTAAACAAACAAGCATACAATAAGCAATCATCTAATCAAGGGTAAAACAACGAAAGGAAACCAAGGCGAATAAAAAGTTCCAACATAATTATACATAGTCCCAACATGAAAGTAAACATCACAGCGGGTCTACTACCCTCGTACATGAAACTACACATCATGACAAGTGCGATTACAGCCATACATCATGCTCATGACTACAGTGATACTCTAACGGTCTACTGCTCAGTCGGTGCTGCTGTAGGCTCGTCTCCTGAGCCGGATCCTGATCCTGAACTAATAACAGAGACCTCCGGGTCAAGAGGGACGCGACGACGCTGCCTTGAGGGCTCTCCCCCAGGGGAAGGCGGAGGATGGGATCTAAGCATAGGAGCAGCAGGAGTAGCGACAAGGGAAGACCATGCAGCAGGAGCATTGCGAGGGTTCACCGTCAGAGGGTTAATGGTACCCTGCGAGGTCGTCGGGGGAACGGAGGTGGAAGAAATTGGAGCAGAAGTATAGATGACAGCCGGAAGAGGGTTCCTCATACGAGCAGCTGCGAGAGCGGTGTGTGCACGTGAAAGATCCCGAGCTAACTCGTAGTTCAGGAGATAACTAGCAGTGATGTAGCGAGAAAGGTGGCTAGTGGGATGGTTGCATGCCAGATTAATTAAAGGAAAACAGATACGCCCATTCTCGTGTAGAGATCGGTAGAAGAAGAGACCAGGGTGGGTATGCATGCGGACCTCGTTGTAGCGCAAGTCTACAAGAGCCTCGAGAGCAGAAACTGAACCACCTGGGATGGCGTAGAAGCAAGACCACCCTTAGTCGAATGAGCTTAAGCGCCGGAAGGTGAACTGTGGTGTAGAGTGACCTCAGCATAATACTCATACAATGCACCGGCCAGATGCTCACGGTACACACAATACTCTGGATCAGCACCCTCTGGGTAGAGTCGTCGCCACACGTTCTGAAGTAGATGCGGCAATGTGTACGGAGCTGGCTCAGGATGGTACAAGATCGGTACTGGTGCCATCTACACTCACAAACCATTCAGTTAGTAATAACAAATAAACATGCATGCAATGCAACAATTGGCACTCAAATGAAGCTATCCACCATTTTACTAACGCACTAATGGTCTAGCGTGTCCTACAATCAGCGCGGCTCTGATACCAAGCGTTGTGGCACCCCGGCTCAGAGCAACCGGTTTACCTTGCATTGCCAGCCCAGAGATCAAGTCTTCTGGAAATACACAACAACGTGGTACAGAAACAACCGCTTTTTTGATGCTAGCGGATTACATAGGTCTGATATTACATCGAGATTCAAGGCCAAGCGGCACACACGTTGCTGCTGGACAGTATGTACATTATTTAATGAACATGACGGGGCCTCGATCACACGAGCTATGCGGCAGCGGAAGAACGGCGAAGTGGAACTCCATAGAACAGGGAGACTGACATAAACACGGCCTAGACACGAGATGCGCTCCGATGCGAACTGACTTTCCTGAAAACTTTCATAACACGCCAGGTCAGTACATTGAATGTACTTGCAAGCTATCAACAAACATAAGCATGATGACAAACAATATCATGATATTTAATAAGATTAATAAAATGCAAAACTACTACTGAAGGAAAACAAACGTTTCATGCAATGAGTCCCACAGACTCGCTTACCAGATGGTTACCTCGTAACCAAACGGTAACCATACCTGGGTCACACCTGAAACCAATCATTCATGAGCACCTCAAGTGCTCATGCTTCGCCACGAACCGATGCATCACAACACTCACTTAGTTTGCAATATTTATTAGAAAGGTTGATCCATGGTATGACTTACTCCCGAGTTATGCCCATAACCGAGGACATGGCTATCAATAGATTAATTACACTCTACAGAGGTAGCGCACTTTACCCACACTATGGAACACCTGGCCTCGCATTCCCATTCGGGTGGACCAAAGCATTCCGATGAAACCCTCCCTTTGTCATGCACTCGCCCCGGCCACTCCGACCAACTCCCCCTCAGGGCTACGTCTTGGGTGGCCCCATGTTTACCAAAGACACGAACGACCACCGTCATGGCAAAATGGTCCCAAACGAGGTCAAGGTACCATAGAAACAAAAACGAGCACACAAGGTTATGTCTACCTATCGGGCTAGGGTATGCACGCCCATAACCTTCCCTCGTGGGAAGCACCGGTGAGAGCCACAACAAAGAACCGAATCAAGACCTTCCCATAAGGTAAATGTGGTTGCACTGAATGAAAACCCAATTCAGTGGCACCATGATGTGATCAACATCGTATTCAAGTTGAACTTAATCAAGTTTAGCTTTGATAAAAACTTTTTATCATCAACATGATATAACCCAAAAAGAATCATGCAACTACTCGTCATACAAAGCAAACAACTCATACTCATGGATCAAACTTAACCATATATGCATCTTGCAATTCTTAGAACTAAAACTTTTCTGGTTATAATTCATTTTTATTTATCAACCAATATAGTTGTTAGTTTTTATTTAAATGAAACTATCATTTAGTAAAATAACTAATATTAATTTCCATAGCAATATGTATAGTGCAAAATCTTACTCTACTGAACCAAACAAGTTCATGCATTCAACCAGTAAATGAAACAAGCATATCAAGCATAATAAAGTAACTAGCAATTAACCAAAGTTATTTATCAAATTTTAATTTCAAATAAGAACTCATATTCAAGTAAAAAATCATATATATTGAAATAACACCATCCAAATGCTGGTGTGGTTGCCTTAGTGTAGAGGAGGATCACACCCCTCTTAGTTTGCTTCAAGACAAGCTTCTCCTTCTGAAAAAGAATTTAAACCACAAAAATATTTGTCAAAACACATTCTGAAAATCACCAGAAATTCTAGGCAGCAAGGAAAAATTCACCTTCTCGTGTGCTGCTAGAGCTTTCTGAAACAAATACAATGCAAAAAGAATCAAATCATTTGGACTTACGGTTTAGAAATGGTGGCTAGTCAAAGTTTAGTAAAATTTCCAAATAATATTTGAATTAAACAGAAATCCTGGGAGGAGGGGGGTGACGTCGAAAGTGTAAAACAGAAATACGTCTCCACTCGTGCCGCTTCGGGCACGAGTGGTGAGACCGACAGGTGGGTCCCACACGTCAGGAGAGAGAGGGGGTACGCGAGATCAGAGAGAGGCGGGGCTTCGCCGGAGCTCACGCCGATGATGAGGGGGTTTGGGGCTAGGCTAGAGGGATAGGATTGAAGCGGTGCTTGAGACGCACCTGCCCATACCCGTAGCTTGGCTTGGGGTGGACGGAGTTGCTCGTAGTTGAGCTCGCAAGCTACGGTGGCGGTCGGGTTTCGCCGGAGTGGTTGAAGACGACGGCTAGAGGCGGCTCCGAGGGCTCAATGGTGTCCAGGAAGCACCAGCAGATCCCCAATGCCCCACCCAAGTAGCTGCTTGAGCTCGAGAGGCACCGGGGAGCGGAGGCTGGACTGCGGGGATTGCCGGAGTCCTCTTGTCGGGGCAACGACCAGAGTCCTGCCTGACCGAGCTTCTGCTCATCTACGTGTTCGTGGAGGTGGTGTGGAGTGGTGCTTGGCTAGAAATCAAGGAGCGGAGCGCTATATATAGACAGAGCAAGGGGGATGTGCCGCGATCGGAGCTCGCTGGACATGCGGCGAATAGCGACGAGAAGATCCAAGGCGAGGGGGAAAAGGCTCAGCATCAACGCAGGAGCTTGCCCACGCTCGCGGACGAGCACAGGAGTAGGTTCGGGAAGAGGACAAGCGCATGTGTGCACTGTGTCATTTTGGCCGCGGCGCGCCTGTGCTTGCTGCGGCGGCTCCGGCATCGGCGAGCGCCAGGGAGCGGTCAAGGGTGATGGGTCGGGGCTTGTGGTGCAGTGCGGCAGTTGGCTGCGAGCGCTGGATCGAGCACACGCGAAACAGAGGGCAAGGCGCCAGCCAGAGCGCGTTGAGACGCTGCGAGGCGACGTGTCCTTGCATGGTCACCAAGCTAGCATGGTCAAAACGACGCCTAGGAGCAGCTAAACCTTGTCTACGCGCTCGACCGTGAAGTGTTTAGTCTAGGAGAGGTGATGGTTCATGCCCAGGTCGACCAGATTTGACTCTACTAAGCTGACAAGTTTCTGTCCAGAAACTTGGTCGCCAAGTTTGGCCACCTTCTAGAAGGCCATTAGGTCTGATCTCCTGGGGTTTAGGGTTTCCTAGGAGGGTGTTTAAGCTCAAGAAAGATCAAGGCTAAAAGCTCAAGAAAAATTGTACTTGCTGTACAAACTGGAGTTTTGGGTCAGAATAGAAATGATTTTCTACAGCAAAAATATTCCAAAAAGTGGTGCAATATTTTTGCATGGGAAGGTGTGCCAAGGTGCTAAGAATATTTAGGAATTATCTCAGATTTTCCTGAGCAAGAAAAATTGAGGTTGCTTTGGAGCACAAGTTTCTGAAGTGAGTTTCAGAGAGAGAAATGAATATTTTTCTTTTATGAAAAATATTCATTTGATTATTTTGAGGATTGATCAGAGGAATAAAGTAGATAGGCCACTTGGGTGAAAGTCAAGGATATGCCCAAGTGACAAGTCCATTTGAAATTATTCAAACTCCAATTCGAATCAGGGCAAAAACCATGATCAAAACCAAGTCTAGAAAAGAGAGAGAAGGCAAAATCCAGGCTGTCACACCCTAGTGACAAGCATTAAGCATAACAAAGTCATAGCAACATCAATGTTAGAACATAGTGGATACTTGGGATCAAACCCTAACAAAACTAACTCGATTACATGGTGAATCTCATCCAGCCCATCACCGTCCAGCAAGCCTACAATGGGATTACTCACGCATGGCGGTGAGCATCATGAAATTGGTGATGGAGGATGGTTGATGATGATGATGGTGATGATTTCCCCTCTGTGGAGCCCAAAACGGACTCTAGATTTGCCCTCCCGAGGAAGAACATGAGGCGGCGGCGGCTCCGTATCGTAAAACGCGATGAATCCTTCTCTCTGATTTTTTTCTCCCCGAACTTGAAAATATGGAGTTGGAGTTGAGGTCGGTGGAGCTTCATGGGACCCACAAGACATGGGGGCGCGCCCAGGGGGGTAGGGAGTGCCCCCACCCTTGTGGACAGGTTGTGGGTCCCCTCTGGTTGATTCTTTCACCAATATATTTTACTTATTCCAAAAATAATCTCCGTGAAGTTCTAGTTCATTGTGAGAACTTTTATTTCTGCACAAAAATAACACCATAGCAATTCTGCTGAAAACATCATTAGTCGGGGTTAGTTCCATTCAAATCATGCAAATTAGAGTCCAAAACAAGGGCAAAGAGTTTGGAAAAGTAGATACAATGGAGACGTATCAAGCATGCAGCTGGAGCCCGGGTGACTGGGCTGCCGTCTGTTCTATGGGGTTTAAGGATGACTCCAAACCCGTCTACCAACCGTAATCCTTTTTTCATGGTGTACGGAGCTGAGGCTGTGTTGCCTAGTGATCTTTTTCATAATTCACCTCGAGTGGAACTCTACCAGAAGCCGAGGAAGAGCAAGCACATCAAGACTCCATTGATCTTTTGGAAGAAGAGCGTGAGATGGCCCTGATTCGGTCGACTGTTTAATAGTAGGATCTTCGTCGATTCCACACCAGGAATGTGAAAGGTTGAGCATTCCAAGAAGGAGATCTCGTACTCCGAGTGGATCAGCAGCGACCTCACAAGCTTGCCCCGCGTGGGAAGGTCCCTTCATCGTCACCAAGGTGCTGCACAATGGGGCCTACTATTTCTACAACCTCACGAAGAAGATCGACGAGCCGCGCTCCTGGAATGCAGATCTTCTCCGCTGATTTTATACCTTGCAATCAGATTGTCGAGATGTAATAAGAAGTACTTTTAGATTGTTTATCAACACATGACTCCTGCAGTACCACGATGATTTCTCTCGCATAAGCATGTGTTCAAATCCCCCAGTGGCTGGTTTAGCTGCGAAACCCGTTTTTCGCCTAAGCTAAAAACTACTCCGAGTGGAGAGCATCCCTCCCACTCGGGGGCTTAGCCGCAAAGTAGTTTCGCCTAAGTTAAAAATCTACTCTGAGTGGAAAGCATCCCTCCCAATCAGGGCTTAGCCGCGAACCAGTTTTGCCTAAGTTAAAAAAACAACTCTGAGTGGAGAGCTTCCCTTCCACTCAGAGGCTTAGCCGCAAACTAGTTTCTCCTAAGTTAAAAAAACTACTCCGAGTGTAGAGCATCCCTCCCACTCAGGGGCTTAGCCGCGATCCAGTCTTGCCTAAGTTAATAAACTACTCCGAGTGGAGAGCATTGCTACCTCTTGAGCTTGCGTTGGTTTTCCCTTGAAGAGGAAAGGGTGATGCAACAAAGTAGAGTAAGTATTTCTCTCAGTTTGAGAACCAAGGTATCAATCCAGTAGGAGACAATGCACAAGTCACCAAATACCTGCAAAAACAATCAACAACTTGCACCCAACACGATAAAGGGGTTGTCAATCCCTTCATGGTTAGTTGCAAAAATGAGATCTGATAGAGATAGATAAACGATAAAGTAAATATTTTTGGTATTTTTGGTTTATAGATCGGAAAGTAAAAGATTGCAAAATAGTAGATCGGAAACTAGTATGATGTAAAAGAGAACTTATATGATGGAAAAGAGACCCGGGGGCCATAGGTTTCACTAGTGGCTTCTCTCAAGATAGCAAGTATTATGGTGGGTGAACAAATTACTGCCAAGCAATTGATAGAAGAGCGCATAATTATGATGATATCTAAGGCAATGATCATGAACATAGGCATCACATTCGTGTCAAGTAGACCAAAATGATTCTGCATCTACCACTATTACTCCACATATCAACCACTATCCAACATGCATCTAGAGTATTAAGTTCATAAAGAACGGAGTAACGGATTAAGTAAGATGACATGATGTAGAGGAATTAACTCAAGGAATATGATGAAAACCCCATCTTTTTATCCTCGATGGCAACAATACAATACATGCCTTGCTGCCCCTACTGTCACTGGGAAAGGACACCGCAAGATTGAACCCAAAGCTAAGCACTTCTCCCATTGCAAGAAAAACCAATCTAGTAGGCCAAGCTAAATCGATAATTCGAAGAGACTATCGAAGATATCAAATCATGCATATAAGAATTTAGAGAAGAAGCAAATAATATGCATAGATAATCTGATCATAAATCCACAATTCATCGGATCTCGGCAAACACACCGCAAAAGAATATTACATCAAATAGATCTCCAAGAACATCGAGGAGAACATGGTATTGAGAATCAAAGAGAGAGAAGAAGCCATCTAGCTACTAGCTATGGACCCGTGGGTCTGTGGTAAACTACTCACGCTTCATCGGAGAGGCAATGGTGTTGATGTAGAAGCCCTCCGTGATCGAATCCCCCTCCGGCAAGATGCCGGAAAAGGTCCCTAGATGGGATCTCACGGGTATAGAAGGTTGCAGCGATGGAAAAGTGGTTTTGTGGCTCCCCTGGATGATTTCGAGGGAGCTAGGTCAGGAGACCCACAAGGGGCCCATGAGGTAGGGGGCGCGCTCTACCCCCTTGGGCGTGCCCTCCACCCTCATGGTCGCCTCATTGCGTCTCCGACTTCATCTCCAAGTTTTCTGGTTTGCTTCTGGTCCAAGAATGATCATCGTGAAAGTTTCATTCCGTTTAAACTCCGTTTGGTATTCCTTTTCTGTGAAACTCTAAAATAGGCACAAAAACTGGCACTGGGCTCTCGGTTAATAGGGTAGTCCCAAAAATAATATAAAATCGCATATTAATTCATATAAAACATCCAAAACCGGTAATATAATAGCATGGAACAATAAAAAATTATAGATACGTTCGAGACGTATCAAGCATCCCCAAGCTTAATTCCTGCTCGTCCTCGAGTAGGTAAATGATAAAAATGGAATTTTTGACGTGGAATGCTACCTAACATATTTATCCACGTAATCTTCTTTATTGTGGCATGAATGTTTAGATCCGAAAGATTCAAAACAAAAGTTTAATATTGACATAAAAACAGTAATACTTCAAGCATACTAACAAAGCAATCATGTCTTCTCAAAATAACATGGCCAAAGAAAGCTATCCCTGCAAAATCATATAGTCTGGCTATGCTCTATCTTCATCACACAAAAGATTTAAATCATGCACAACCCCGATAACAAGCCAAGCAATTGTTTCATACTTTTGATGTTCTCAAACATTTTTAATCTTCACACAATACATGGGCATGTGCCATGGATATAGCACTAAGGTAAAATAGAATATGGTGGTTGTGGAGAAGACAAAAAGGAGAAGATAGTCTCACATCAACTAGGCGTATCAACGGGCTATGTAGATGCCCATCAATAGATATCAATGTGAGTGAGTAGGGATTGCCATGCAAAGGATGCACCAGAGCTATGAGTGTATGAAAGCTCAAAAGAAACTATGTGGGTGTGCATCCAACTCGCTTGCTCACGAAGACCTAGGGGACTTGAGGAAGCCCATCATTGGAATATACAAGCCAAGTTCTATAATGAAAACTCCCACTAGTATATGAAAGTGACAAAATAGGAGACTCTCTATCATGAAGATCATGGTGCTAATTTGAAGCCAAAGTGTGGAAATATGATAGTAACATTGCCCCTTATCTCTTTTTCTCTCATTTTTAGGCCTTCTCCCTTTTTTATGGCCTCTTATTTTTATTTTTATTTTATTTTTTGTCCGGAGTCTCATCCCGACTTGTGGGGGAATCATAGCCTCCATCATCCTTTCCTCACTTTTATTTACTTACAAATCAAGAATTACAACTCAATGCTTAGAACAAACTATGACTCTATGTGAATGCCTCCAGCGGTGTACCGGGATATGCAATGATTCAAGAGTGACATGTATGAAAGAATTATGAACGGTGGCTTTGCCACAAATACGATGTCAACTACATGATCATGCAAAGCAATATGACAATGATGGAGCGTGTCATAATAAGCGGAATGGTGGAAAGTTGCATGGCAATATATCTCGGAATGGCTATGGTAATGCCATAATATGTAGGTATGGTGGCTTTTTTGAGGAAGGTATATGGTGGGTGTATGGTACCGGCGAAAGTTGCGCGGCACTAGAGAGGATAGCAATGGTGGAAGGGTGAGAGTGCGTATAATCCATGGACTCAACATTAGTCATAAAGAACTCACATACTTATTGAAAAAATCTATTAATTATCAAAACGAAGTACTACGCGCATGCTCCTGGGGGGATAGATTGGTAGGAAAAGACCAATCGCTCGTCCCCGACCACCACTCATAAGGAAGACAATCAATAAATAAATCATGCTCCAACTTCATCACATAAAGGTTCACTATACGTGCATGGTACGGGAATCACAAACTTTAACACAAGTATCTCTAAAATTAAGAACTACTCCACTAGCATGACTCTAATATCACCATCTTCATATCTCAAAACAATCACAAAGACTCAAACTTCTCATAGTATTCAATGCACTTTATCTGAATGTTTTTATTATATTCCTCTTGGATTCCCATCATATTAGGACTAAATTTATAACCAAAGCAAATTACCATGATGTTCTAAAAGATTCTCAAAATAATATAAGTTAAGCATGAGAGTTCAACAATCTCTATAAAATAAAGCCACCGCCGTGCTCTAAAAAGATATAAGTGAACTACTAGAGCAATATTGCCTAGCTCAAAAGATATAAGTGAAGCACATAGAGTATTCTAATAAATCACGATTCATGCGTGTCTCTCCGAAAAGGTGTGTACAGCAAGGATGATTGTGGTAAACTAAAAAGCAAAGACTCAAATCATACAAGACGCTCCAAGCAAAACACATATCATGTGGTGAATAAAAATATAGCCTCAAGTAAAGTTACCGATAGACGAAGACGAAAGAGGGGATGCCTTCTGGGGCATCCCCAAGGTTAGGCTTTTGGTTGTCCTTGAATATTATCTTGGGGTGACTTGGGCATACCCAAGCTTAGGCTCTTGCCACTCCTTATTCCATAGTCCATCAAATCCTTACCCAAAACTTGAAAACTTCACAACACAAAACTCAACAGAAAATCTCATGAGCTCCGTTAGTATAAGAAAATAAATCACCACTTTAAGGTACTGTTGCAAACTCATTATTTTTTATATTGGTGTAATATCTACTGTATTAAAACTTCTCCATGGTTCATACCCCTCGATACTACCCATAGATTCATCAAAATAAGCAAACATCACACGAAAATCAGAATATGCAAAAACAGAAAAGTCTGTTGTAATCTGTAACTCTCGAATACTTCTGTAACTCCAAAAATCCATCCAAATTAGGAAAACCTGAATACATTTGTGTAAAATCCATAGAAAAAAGAATCAGATCAAAATAACGTTTATGTGAATTATCAAAACTAATTTACTGGGCACAAAAGTTTCTGATTTTCAGCAGGAGCAACACAATTATCACCATAAGATATCCTAAAGGTTAAACTTGGCACAAACACTAATTAAAACATAAAACCACATATAACCAGAGGCTAGATGAATTATTTATTACTAAACAGGAACAAAAAGCAAAGAACAAAAATAAAATTGGGTTGCCTCCCAACAAGCGCTATTGTTTAACGTCCTTAGCTAGGCATAAAAACACGAATAGATCTAGGTATTTTCATATTTGGTATGCAATCCATAAGTGGCTCTCATGACAGATTCATGTGGCAATTTAATTTTCTTCCTAGAAAAGTGTTCCATACCTTTCCTTAATGGAATTGGAGTCTAATGTTTCCTTCTTTCATATCAATAATTGCAGCAATCGTTCTAAGGAAAGGTCTACAAAGAATAATAGGACATACAGGATTGCAATCTATATCAAGAATAATGAAATCTACAGGCACATAATTCCTATTTGCAACAATAATAACATCATTAATCCTTCCCATATGTTTCTTAATAGTGGAATCCACAAGATGCAAATTTAAAGAACAACCATCAAATTCACGGAAACCTAACACATCACACAAAGTTTTTGGAAGCATGGAAACACTAGCACCCAAATCACAAAAAGCATGGCATTCATAATCTTTAATCTTAATCTTAATAGTAGGTTCCCACTCATCATAAAGATTTCTAGGGATAGAAACTTCTAATTCAAGCTTTTCTTCAAAAGATTGCATCATAGCATCAACGATATGTTTAGTAAAAGCTTTGTTTTGATTATAAGCATGAGGAGAATTTAACACGGATTGCAACAAAAGAGTGGGTTCATTGCTACTTCAAGTCTTGACCTCTCCAATCCCACTTTTATCAATTTTTGCATCTAGATCTAAAACCTCCGAATCATTGGGACGCCTTTTAACTAAAGTTGACTCATCTCCAGTCCCATCTTTATCAAGATTCATATTGGAAAACAAAGATTTATAGGAGTCACATCAATCACTTTTAGATCTTCATCATTATTATCATGAAAACTAGAAGAACACACTTTTACAAACCAATCTTTTTTAGCACGCATCTTAGCGGTTCTTTCTTTGCACTCATCAATGGAAATTCTCATGGTTTTGAGAGACTCATTGATATCATGCTTAGGTGGGATAGATATAAGTTTCAAAGAATCAACATCAAGAGAAATTCTATCCACACTCCTAGCCAAATCATTAATCTTGAGAATTTTTTCTTCAATCAAAGCATTGAAATTCTTTTGTGAACTCATAAATTCTTCAACACTATTATCAAAATCAGAGGGCATCTTATTAAAATTTCCATAGGTATTGTTGTAGGAATTACCATAATTAATAGAGGAATTACTAGGAGATGGCCTAGGATTAAAATTACCTCTATATGTGTTGTTACCAAAATTGTTCCTACCAACAAAATTCACATCCATAAATTCATTATTGTTCTCAATCAAAGTGGACAAAGGCATACCATTAGGATCAGGAGAAACACTTTTATTAGAAAATAATTTCATAAGTTCATCCATCTTTCCACTCAAAACATTAATCTCTTCAATCACATGAACTTTTTTACAAGTGGATCTTTCGGTGTGCCATTGAGAATAATTAACCATAATATTATCTAAGAGCTTAGTAGCCTCTCATAAAGTGATTTCCATAAAAGTGCCTCCTGTGGCCGAATCTAGAAGATTTCTAGAAGCAAAATTCAGTCCGGCATAAAAAAATTGTATAATCATCCACAAATTCAAACCATGTGTAGGGCAATTACGTATCATCAATTTCATCCTCTCTTGAGATTGTGCAACAAGCTCATGATCAAGTTGCTTAAAATTCGTAATATCGTTCCTAAGGGAGATGATCTTAGCGGGAGGAAAATACTTAGAGATGAAAGCATCTTTACACTTATTCCATGAATCAATACTATTTTTAGGTAAAGATGAAAACTAAGTTTAGGACGATCTCTAAGCAAAAACGGAAATAGCTTCAATTTAACAATATCATTATCCACATCTTTCTTCTTTTGCAGATCACGCAAATCAACAAAATTGTTTAGATGGGATGCGGCATCTTCACTAGGAAGGCCATAAAATTGATCTTTTATAACAAGATTCAGCAAAGCAGCATTAATTTCACAAGATTCAACATTAGTAGTGGGAGAAACTGGAGTGTTATTAAATCATTATTGTTGGTATTGGAAAAGTCACACAATTTGGTATTATCTTGAGCCATCGTGACAAAGCAAGAAATCCAACACACAAGCACACAAGAAGCAAACAAAAAAGACGAATGGAAGAGGGGCGAAGAAAAGGCAAATTTTCTTGAAAATCGTTTTAGAAGTGGGGAAGAGGAAAACGAGAGGCAAATGGTGAATAATGTAATGCAACAGAGAAGAGTTTATGATGGGTACTTGGTATGGCTTGACTTGATGTAGATCTCCCCGACAACGACGCCAGAAATTGTTCGTGCTACCTCTTGAGCTTGCGTTGGTTTTTCCCTTGAAGAGGAAAGGGTGATGCAGCAAAGTAGAGTAAGTATTTCCCTAAGTTTGTGAACCAAGGTATTGCTACCTCTTGAGCACTGCATTGGTTTTCCCTTGAAGAGGAAAGGGTGATGCAGCAAAGTAGCGTAAGTATTTTCCTTAGTTTTTGAGAACCAAGGTATCAATCTAGTAGGAGGCTTCATGCAAGTCCCTCGTACCTACACAAACAAATAGGAACCTCGGAACCAACGCGATAAAGGGGTTGTCAATCCCTTCACGGCCACTTGTGAAAGTGAGATCTGATAGAGATAATAAGATAAGATAAATATTTTTGGTATTTTTATGATATAGAATGGAAAGTAAAGATTGCAAAATAAAGTAGATCAGAAACTTATATGATGGAAAATAGACCCGAGGGCCATAGGTTTCACTAGTGGCTTCTCTCAAGATAGCATAAGTATTACGGTGGGTGAACAAATTACTGTCGAGCAATTGATAGAAAAGTGCATAGTTATGATAATATCTAGGCATGATCATGTATATAGGTATCACGTCCATGACAAGTAGATCGAAATGATTCTGCATCTACTACTATTACTCCACTCATCGACCGCTATCCAGCATGCATCTAGAGTATTAAGTTCATAAGAACAGAGTAACACATTAGGCAAGATGACATGATGTAGAGGGATAAAATCAAGCAATATGATATACACCCCAACTTTTTATCCTCGATGGCAACAATAAAATACGCGCCTTGCTGCCCTTGCAGTCACTGGGAAAGGGCACCACAAGATTGAACCCAAAGCTAAGCACTTCTCCCATTGCAAGAAAGATCAATCTAGTAGGCCAAACCAAACTGATAATTCAAAGAGACTTGCAAAGATAACCAATCATACATAAAAGGATTCAGAGGAGATTCAAATATTTCTCATAGATAAACTTGATCATAAACCCACAATTCATCGGATCTCGACAAACACACTGCAAAAAGAGTTACATCGAATAGATCTCCAAGAAGACCGAGGATAACTTTGTATTGACATTCAAAGAGAGAGAAGAAGGCATCTAGCTAATAACTATGGAACCAAAGGTGTGTGGTAAACTACTCACAACTCATCGGAGAGGCCTTGGCAATGATGTAGAAGCCCTCCGTGATCGATTCCCCCTCTGGCGGAGCACCGGAAAAGGCTCCAAGATGGGATCTCACGGGTACAGAAGGTTGCGGCGGTGGAAATAGGGTTTCGTGGTGCTCCCCGGTTTTTTCAGGGTGTGCAAGTATATATAGGCGAAGGAAGTTGGTCAAGGGAGCCACGAGGGGCCCACAAGGGTGGGGGGCACGCCCACCCCCCTAGGGCGCACCCTCCTGCCACGTGGCCACCTCGGCTGCTTCTTGATGTCCACTCCAAGTCTCCTGGATTGCGTTTGTTCCAAAAAGATATCTCCTGAAGGTTTCATTCCGTTTGGACTCCGTTTGATATTCCTTTTCTACGAAACACTGAAATAGGCAAAAAAAACAACAATTTGGGCTGGGCCTCCGGTTAATAGGTTAGTCCCAAAAATGATATAAAAGTGTATAGTAAAGCCCATAAACATCCAAAACGGGTAATATAATAGCATGGAACAATCAAAAATTATAGATACGTTGGAGACATATCAAGCATCCCCAAGCTTAATTCCTGCTCGTCCTCGAGTAGGTAAATGATACAAATAGAATTTTTGATGTGGAATGCTACCTAGCATATTTCTCAATGTAATTTTCTTTATTGCGGCATGAATGTTCAGATCCAAATGATTCAAGATAAAAGTTCATATTGACATGAAAACAATAATACTTCAAGCATAATAACAAAGCAATCATGTCTTCTCAAAATAACATGGCTAAAGAAAGCTATCCCTACAAAATCATATAGTCAGGCTATGCTCTATCTTCATCACACAAAATATTAAATCATGCACAACCCCAAAGACTGAACGAGGTATTGGGATACCAACGATCGAGTCTCGGGCAAGTAACGTACCGATTGACAAAGGGAATTGTATACGGGGTTGTTTAATCCTCGACATCGTGGTTCATCCGATGAAATCATCGAGGAGCATGTGGGAGCCAACATGGGTATCCAGATCCCGCTGTTGGTTATTGCCCGAGAGTCGTCTCGGTCATGTCTACGTGTCTCCCAAACCCGTAGGGCCTACACACTTAAGGTTCGGTGACGCTAGGGTTGTATGAATATGAGTATGCAGCATACGAATGTTGTTCGGAGTCTCGGATGGGATCCAGACGTCACGAGGAGTTTCGGAATGGTCCGGAGGTAAAGAATTATATATAGGAAGTGGTATTTCGGCCATCGGGAAAGTTTCAGGGTCACTTGGTAATGTACCGGGACCACCGGAAGGGTCCCGGGGGTCCACCGGGTGGGGCCACCCATCCCGGAGTGCCCCATGGGCTGAAGTGGGAGGGGAGCCAGCCCATAGTGGGCTGGTGCGCCCCCCTAGGCCCACCCCCTGCGCCTAGGGTTGAAACCCTAGGGTGGGGGGGGGGGCGCATCACATACCTTGGGGGGCACTCCTCCCCCCTTGGCCGCCGCCCCCTTGGGAGATTGAATCTCCCAGGGCCGGTGCCCCCCCTTGGGGGCCTATATAAAGGAGGGCAGGGGGGAGGGCAGCCGCACCCTGTGCTTTGACGCCTCCCTCCCCCTGCTACACCTTGTCCTCCTCCTGCAGCCGCTTGGCGAAGCTCTACTGGAGTTCTGCTGCATCCACCACCACGCCGTCGTGCTGCTGGATCATCATCAACCTCTCCTTCCCCCTTGCTGGATCAAGAAGGAGGAGACGTCTCCCGTCCCGTACGTGTGTTGAACGCGGAGGTGCTATCCGTTCAGCACTTGGTCATCGGTGATCTGAATCACGGCGAGTACGACTCCATCATCACCATCCCCTTGAACGCTTCCGCACTCGATCTACAAGTGGTATGTAGATGCAAACTCACTCCCTTGACTCGTTGCTTAGATGAACTCATAGATGGAGCTTGGTGAAACCGTAGGAAAAATTTTAATTTTCTGCAACGTTCCCCAACAGTGGCATCATGAGCTAGGCCTATGCGTAGTTCTCTAATGCACGAGTAGAACACAATTTTGTTTTGGGCGTGGATCTTGTCAACTTGCTTGCCACTACTAGTCTTTTCTTGCTTCAGCGGTATTGTGGGATGAAGCGGCCGGGACCAACCTTACACGTACGCTTACGTGAGACCGGTTCCACCGATTGACATGCACTAGTTGCATAAGGTGGCTGGCGGGTGTCTGTCTCTCCCACTTTAGTTGGAGCGGATTCGATGAAAAGGGTCCTTATGAAGGGTAAATAGAAGTTGAAAAAATCACGTTGTGGTTATTCGTAGGTAAGAAAATGTTCTTGCTAGAACCCAATTGCAGCCACGTAAAAGATGCAACAACTATTAGAGGACGTCTAACTTGTTTTTGCAGCGATTGTTCATGTGATGTGATATGGCCAGAAGTTGTGATGAATGATGATTGATATATTGTGATGTATGAGATCATGTTCTTGTAATAGGATTCACGACTTGCATGTCGATGAGTATGACAACCGGCAGGAGCCATAGGAGTTGTCTTTATTTTTTGTATGACCTGCGTGTCATTGAAGAACGCCATGTAAATTACTTTACTTTATTGCTAAACGCGTTAGCCATAGAAGTAGAAGTAGTCGTTGGCGTGACAACTTCATGAAGACACAATGATGGAGATCATGATGATGGAGATCATGGTGTCATGCCGGTGACAAGATGATCATGGAGCCCCGAAGATGGAGATCAATGGAGCTATATGATATTGGCCATATCATGTCACTACTATATAATTGCATGTGATGTTTATTATGTTTATGCATCTTGTTTACTTAGAACGACGGTAGTAAATAAGATGATCCCTTACAAAAAATTTCAAGAAGTGTTCTCCCCTAACTATGCACCGTTGCTACAGTTCGTCGTTTCGAAGCACCACGTGATGATCGGGTGTGATAGATCCTTACGTTCACATACAACGGGTGTAAGACAGCTTTACACATGCAAAACACTTAGGGTTAACTTGACGAGCCTAGCATGGACAGACATGGCCTCGGAACACGGAGACCGAAAGGTCGAACACGAGTCGTATGGAAGATACGATCAACATGAAGATGTTCACCGACGACGACTAGTCCGTCTCACGTGATGATCGGACACGGCCTAGTCGACTCGGATCATGTAACACTTAGATGACTAGAGGGATGTCCAATCTGAGTGGGAGTTCATTGAATAATTTGATTAGATGAACTTAATTATCATGAACTTAGTCTAAAACCTTTGCAAATATGTCTTGTAGATCAAATGGCCAACGCTCATGTCAACATGAACTTCAATGCGTTCCTAGATAAAACCAAGCTGAAAGATGATGGCAGCAACTATATGGACTAGGTCCGGAACCTGAGGATCATCCTCATAGCTGCCAGGAAACAATATGTCCTAGAAGGACCGCTAGGTGACGCTCCCGTCCCAGAGAACCAACACGTTATGAATGCTTGGCAGTCTTGTGCTGATGATTACTCCCTCGTTCAGTGCGGCATGCTTTACAGCTTAGAACCGGGGCTCCAAAAGCGTTTTGAGCATCACGGAGCATATGAGATGTTCGAAGAGCTGAAACTGGTTTTCCAAGCTCATGCCCGGGTCGAGAGATATGATGTCTCCGACAAGTTCTATAGTTGTAAGATGGAGGAAAACAGTTCTGTCAGTGAGCACATACTCAAGATGCCTGGGTTGCACAACTGTATGACCCAGCTGAACATTAACCTCCCAGATGAGGCGGTCATTGACAGAATCCTCCAGTCGCTCCCACCAAGCTACAAGAGCTTTGTGATGAACTACAATATGCAGGGGATGGTGAAGACCATTCCTGAAGTATTTTCAATGCTGAAGACAACAGAGGTTGAAATCAAGAAAGAACATCAAGTGTTGATGGTCAATAAGACCACTAAGTTCAAGAAGGGCAAGGGCAAGAAGAACTTCAAGAAGGACGGCAAGGATGTTGCCGCGCCCGGTAAGCCAGTTACCGGGAAGAAGTCAAAGAATGGACCCAAGCCTGAGACTGAGTGCTTTTATTGCAAGGGGAAGGGTCACTAGAAGCGGAACTGCCCCAAATACTTAGTGGATAAGAAGGCCGGCAACACCAAAGGTATATTTGATATACATGTAATTGATGTGTACCTTACCAGTACTCGTAGTAACTCCTGGGTATTTGATACCGGTGCCGTTGCTCATATTTGTAACTCACAGCAGGAGCTGCGGAATAAACGGAGACTGGCGAAGGACGAGGTGACGATGCGCGTCGGGAATGGTTCCAGAGTCGATGTGATTGCCGTCGGCACGCTGCCTCTACATTTACCTGCAGGATTAGTTTTGAACCTTAATAATTGTTATTTGGTGCCAAGTTTGAGCATGAACATTGTATCTGGATCTCGTTTGATACGAGATGGCTACTCATTTAAATCCGAGAATAATGGTTGTTCTATTTATATGAGAGATATGTTTTATGGTCATGCTCCGATGGTCAATGGTTTATTCTTAATGAATCTCGAGCGTAATATTACACATATTCATAGTGTGAATGCCAAAAGATGTAAAGTTGATAACGATAGTCCCACATACTTGTGGCACTGCCACCTTGGTCACATTGGTGTCAAGCGCATGAAGAAGCTCCATGCTGATGGACTTTTAGAGTCTCTCGATTATGAATCATTTGACACATGCGAACCATGCCTCATGGGCAAAATGACCAAGACTCCGTTCTCCGGAACAATGGAGCGAGCAACCAACTTGTTGGAAATCATACATACCGATGTGTGCGGTCCAATGAGCGTTGAGGCTCGCGGAGGATATCGTTATGTTCTCACTCTCACTGATGACTTGAGTAGATATGGGTATGTCTACTTAATGAAACACAAGTCTGAGACCTTTGAAAAGTTCAAGGAATTTCAGAATGAGGTGGAGAATCAACGTGACCGAAAGATAAAGTTCCTACGATTAGATCGTGGAGGAGAATACTTAAGTCACGAATTTGGTACACACTTGAGGAAATGTGGAATCGTTTCACAACTCATGCCGCCTGGAACACCTCAGCATAACGGTGTGTCCGAACGTCGTAATCGCACTCTATTGGATATGGTGCGGTCTATGATGTCTCTTACCGATTTACTGCTATCATTTTGGGGATATGCTCTAGAGACAGCTACATTCACTTTAAATATGGCACCGTCTAAATCCGTTGAGACGACACCGTATGAATTTTGGTTTGGGAAGAAACCTAAGCTGTCATTTCTAAAAGTTTGGGGATGCGATGCTTATGTCAAGAAACGTCAACCTAAAAAGCTCGAACCCAAGTCGGAAAAATGCGTCTTCATAGGATACCCTAAGGAAACTGTCGGGTATACCTTCTACTTAAGATCCGAGGGCAAGATCTTTGTTGCCAAGAACGGATGCTTTCTGGAAAAATAGTTTCTCTTGAAAGAAGTAAGTGGGAGGAAAGTAGAACTCGATGAAGTACTACCTTTCGAACGGGAAAGTGGTGCAGCTCAGGAAAATGTTCCTGTGATGCCCACACCAACTGAAGAGGAAAACAATGATGATGATCAAGGTACTTCGGATCAAGTTGCTACTGAACTTTGTAGGTCCACAAGGACACGTTCCGCACGAGAGTGGTACGGCAACCCTGTCCTGGAAATCATGTTGTTAGACAATGGTGAACCTTCGAACTATGAAGAAGCGATGGAGGGCCCAGATTCCAACAAATGGCTTGAAGCCATGAAATCCGAGATAGAATCCATGTATGAAAACAAAGTATGGACTTTGACAGACTTGCCCGATGGTCGGCGAGCGACAGAAAACAAATGGATTTTTAAGAAGAAGACGGACGCGGATGGTAATGTTACCATCTATAAAGCTCGACTTGTCGCTAAGGGTTATCGACAAGTTCAAGGGATTGACTACGACGAGACATTCTCTCCCGTAGCGAAGCTGAAGTCCGTCCGAATCATGTTAGCAATTGCAGCATACTATGATTATGAGATATGGCAGATGGACGTCAAAACGGCATTCCTTAATGGACATCTTAAGGAAGAGTTGTATATGATGCAGCCGGAAGGTTTTGTCGATCCTAAGAACGCTAACAAAGTATGCAAGCTCCAACGATCCATTTATGGGCTGGTGCAAGCATCTCGGAGTTGGAACATTCGCTTTGATGAGATGATCAAAGCGTTTGGGTTTATGCAGACTTATGGAGAAGCTTGCGTTTACAAGAAAGTGAGTGGGAGCTCTGTAGCATTTCTCATATTATATGTAGATGACATACTCTTGATGGGAAATGATATAGAACTTCTTGATAGCATTAAGGCCTACTTGAATAAGTGTTTTTCAATGAAGGACCTTGGAGAAGCTGCTTATATATTAGGCATCAAGATCTATAGAGATAGATCGAGACGCCTCATAGGTCTTTCACAAAGCACATACTTTGACAAGAATTTGAAAAAGTTCAAAATGGATCAGTCCAAGAAGGGGTTCTTGCCTATGTTACAAGGTGTGAGATTGAGCTCGGCTCAGTCCCCGACCACGGCAAAAGATAAAGAAGAGATGAGCGTCATCCCCTATGCTTCAGCCATAGGATCTATTATGTATGCCATGCTGTGTACCAGACCTGATGTAAACCTTGCCGTAAGTTTGGTAGCAAGGTACCAAAGTAATCCCGGCAAGGAACACTAGACAGCGGTCAAGAATATCCTGAAGTACCTGAAAAGTACAAAGGACATGTTTCTCGTTTATGGAGGTGACGAAGAGCTCGTCGTAAAGGGTTACATCGATGCTAGCTTCGACTCAGATCTGGATGACTCTAAGTCACAAACCGGATACGTGTATATGTTGAATGGTGGAGCAATAAGCTGGTGCAGCTGCAAGCAGAGCGTCGTGGCGGGATCTACCTGTGAAGCAGAATACATGGCAGCCTCGGAGGCAGCGCATGAAGCAATTTGGGTGAAGGAGTTCATTACCGACCTAGGAGTCATACCCAATGCGCCGGGGCCGATCAAACTCTTCTGTGACAACACTAGAGCTATTGCCCTTGCCAAGGAGCCCAGGTTTCACAAGAAGACCAGGCACATCAAGCGTCGTTTCAACTCCATCCGTGAAAATGTTCAATATGGAGACATAGATATTTGCAAAGTACATACGGATCTAAATGTCGCAGATCCGTTGACTAAACCTCTCTCGCGAGCAAAACATGATCAACACCAGAACTCTATGGGTGTTCGATTCATCACAATGTAACTAGATTAGTGACTCTAGTGCAAGTGGGAGACTGTTGGAAGTATGCCCTAGAGGCAATAATAAAAGTATTATTATATTTCATTGTTCATGATAATTGTCTTTTGTTCATGCTATAACTGTATTATCCGGAAATTGTAATACACGTGTGAATACATAGACCACAATATGTCCCTAGTGAGCCTCTAGTTGACTAGCTCTTTGTGATCAACAGATAGTCATGGTTTCCTGGCTATGGACATTGGATGTCGTTGATAACGGGATCACATCATTAGGAGAATGATGTGATGGACAAGACCCAATCCTAAGCATAGCACAAGATCGTGTAGTTCGTTTGCTAGAGCTTTTCCAATGTCAAGTATCTCTTCCTTAGACCATGAGATCGTGTAACTCCCGGATACCGTAGGAGTGCTTTGGGTGTATCAAACGTCACAACGTAACTGGGTGACTATAAAGGTGCACTACAGGTATCTCCGAAAGTGTCTGTTGGGTTGACACGGATCGAGACTGGGATTTGTCACTCCGTATGACGGAGAGGTATCTCTGGACCCACTCGGTAATGCATCATCATATTGAGCTCAAAGTGACCAAGTGGTTGGTCACGGGATCATGCATTACGGTACGAGTAAAGTGACTTGCCGGTAACGAGACTGAACGAGGTATTGGGATACCGACGATCGAGTCTCGGGCAAGTAACGTACCGATTGACAAAGGGAATTGTATACGGGGTTTTTTAATCCTCGACATCGTGGTTCATCCGATGAAATCATCGAGGAGCATGTGGGAGCCAACATGGGTATCCAGATCCCACTGTTGGTTATTTCCCGAGAGTCGTCTCGGTCATGTCTACGTGTCTCCCGAACCCGTAGGGTCTACACACTTAAGGTTCGGTGACGCTAGGGTTGTATGAGTATGCAGCATACCGAATGTTGTTCGGAGTCTCGGATGGGATCCCAAACGTCACGAGGAGTTTCGGAATGGTCCGGAGGTAAAGAATTATATATAGGAAGTGGTATTTCGGCCATCGGGAAAAGTTTTGGGGTCACCCGGTAATGTACCGGGACCACCGGAAGGGTCCCGGAGGTCCACCAGGTAGGGCCACCCATCCCGGAGGGCCCCATGGGCAGAAGTGGGAGGGGAGCCAGCCCATAGTGGGCTGGTGCGCCCCCCTAGGCCCACCCCCTGCGCCTAGGGTTGAAACCCTAGGGTGGGGGGGCGCACCACATGCCTTGGGGGGCAGTCCTCCCCCTTGGCCGCCGCCCCCTTGGGAGATTGAATCTTCCAGGGCCGGTGCCCCCCCCTTGGGGGCCTATATAAAGGAGGGCAGGGGGGAGGGCAGCCACACCCTGTGTTTGACGCCTCCCTCCCCCTGCTACACCTCGTCCTCCTCCTGCAGCCGCTTGGCAAAGCCCTACTAGAGTTCTGCTGCATCCACCACCACGCCGTCATGCTGCTGGATCATCATCAACCTCTCCTTCCCCCTTGCTAGATCAAGAAGGAGGAGACGTCTCCTGTCCCGTACGTGTGTTGAACGCGGAGGTGCTATCCGTTCAGCACTTGGTCATCGGTGATCTGAATCACGGCGAGTACGACTCCATCATCACCATCCCCTTGAACACTTCCGCACTCGATCTACAAGTGGTATGTAGATGCAAACTCACTCCCTTGACTCGTTGCTTAGATGAACTCATAGATGGATCTTGGTTAAACCATAGGAAATTTTTTAATTTTCTGCAATGTTCCCCAACAGTATGGTACCGGCGAAAGTTACGTGGCACAAGAGAGGCTAGCAATGGTGGAAGGGTGAGAGTGCGTATGGACTCAGCATTCGTCATAAAGAACTCATACACTTATTGTAAAAATCTATTACTCATTGAAACGAAGTACTACGCGCATGCTCCTAGGGGGATAGATTGGTAGGAAAAGACCATCGCTCTTCCCCGACCGCCACTCATAAGGAAGAAAATCAGTAAATAAATCATGCTCCAACTTCATCACATAACGGTTCACCATACGTGCATGCTACCGGAATCACAAACTTCAACACAAGTATTCCTCAAATTCACAACTACTCCACTGCAATGACTCTAATATCACCATCCTCATATCCCAAAACAATTATCAAGTATCAAACTTCTCATAGTATTCAATGCACTTTCTATGATAGTTTTTATTATACCCAACTTGGATGCCCATCATATTACGACCAATTTTATAACGAAAGCAAATACCATGCTGTTCTAAAAGACTCTCAAAATAATATAAGTGAAGCATGAGAGATCAATAATTTCTACAAAATAAAACCACTTCCGTGCTCTAAAAAGATATAAGTGAAGCACTAAAGCAAAATTGTCTAGCTCAAAAGATAAAAGTGAAGCACATAGAGTATTCTAATAAATTCCGAATCATGTGTGTCTCTCCCAAAAGGTGTGTACAGCAAGGATTATTATGGTAAACTAAAAAGCAAAGACTCATATCATACAAGACGCTCCAAGCAAAACACATATCATGTGGTTAATAAAAATATAGCTCCAAGTAAAGTTACCGATAGACGAAGACGAAAGAGGGGATGCCTTCCGGGGCATCCCAAAGCTTAGGCTTTTGGTTGTCCTTGAATTATCTTTGTGTGCCATGGGAATCCCCAAGATTAGGCTCTTGCCACTCCTTATTCCATAGTGCATCAAAGCTTTATCCAAAACTTGAAAACTTCACAACACAAAACTCAACAGAAAATCTCATAAGCTCCGTTAGAGCACGAAAGAAAAACCACCACTTAAGATACTATAATTAACTCATTCTTTATTTATATTGGTGTTAAACCTAATGTATTCCAACTTCTCTATGGTTCATACCCCCCGATACTAGCCATAGATTCATCAAAATAAGCAAACAACACACGAAAAATAGAATCTGTCAAAAACAGAACAGTCTGTAGCAATCTGTAACTTTCGAATACTTATGGAACACTAAAACTCCTACAAAAATAGGAAGTGCTAGGAAATTTTTCTATTAATCTACTGCAAAAATAATCAACTGAAATCATGATTCTGTGATTTATTAAAATTATTCTCGTGCGTGCAAAAGTTTCCGTTTTTCAGCATGATCAAATTAACTATCACCTTAGGTTATCCTATAGGTTCTACTTGGAAAAACACTAATTAAAACATAAAACCACATCCAAACAGAAGTTAGATGAATTATTTATTATTAACTGAAGCAAAAGCCAAGGAACAAAAATAAAATTGGGTTACCTCCCAACAAGCGCTATCGTTTAACGCCCCTAGCTAGGCATAAAAGTAAGAATAGATCTAAGTATTGCCATCTTTGGTATTCAATTCATAAGTGGCTCGCATAATAGATTCATAAGGTAATTTGTTTTTCTTTCTACAAAAGTGTTCCATGCCTTTCCTTAATGTAAATTGGAATCTAATATTTCCTTCCTTCATAGATGGAATTTAAATCTAGTGGAATCTAAGGAAAGGTCCCAATGATTCCTCCAGTTTCCAATTCCACTTTTACCAATTTAAGTGGGATTGGAAAGGTCAAAACTTCAAATTCCTTGAGATCCAAAATAGTGGGTGAGGGAGTCCTGGATTAGGGGGTATCCGGACAGCCGGACTGTGTACAACGTCCGGACTATTAAAGCGTGAAGATGCAAGACTCAAGACTTCGGCCCGTGTCCGGATAAGACTTTCCTTGGATTGGAAAGCAAGCTTGGCGATCCGGATATTTTATTTCCTTCCTTGTAACCTACTCCATGTAAACCTAGCCCTCTCCGGTGTCTATATAAACCGGAGAGGTTGGTCCTTAGAAGGCCGATCACAACTACAATCATACCATCATAGGCTAGCTCCTAGGGTTTAGCCTCTACGATCTCGTGGTAGATCTACTCTTGTACTACCCATATCATCAATATTAATCTAGCAGGAAGTAGGGTTTTACCTCCATCGAGAGGGCCCGAACCTGGGTAAACATCTGTGTCCCTTACTTCTTGTTACCATCAGCCTTGACGCACAGATCGGGACCCCGTACCCGAGATCCGCCGGTTTTGACACCGACAGTGGGTTCATTGCTATTTAAAGTTTTGACCTCTCCAATCCCACTTTCACCATTAGCATCAAGATCTAAAAACTCCGAATCATTGGGACGCCTTTTAACTAAAATTGACTCATCTCCAGTCCCATTATTATCAAGATTCATATTGCAAAACAAATATCTAATAGGGGACACATCAATCACTTTTAGATCTTCATCATTATATCCCTCTAACCCTTCTGGTTTGGCGGCCATCTTATTAACTAAGGTGGCTTCCTTATCATAAATTTGGGCTATTGATTTTTCAAGACGAGCAAACTGAGAATTCAAACCATAAAATTCCTTAGACATATCATCAAGCTCTTTATTCATGTATTCCATAAATCTTTTTTGTTCTTTAAGCTCGTTCCTAAAGAAATTATTATGATCAAATTGTAAAGTCATAAAGCTTCTAATGTTGCTTTCGATCTCTTCCAACCTTCTAAGGTGAAGATCAATGTTTTTAGGCAAGGCCATTAGGGCAAACAGGCACACAAGAGGCAAGCGAAAAAGAGAGGCGAACGGGAAAGAGAGGGCGAATAAAATGGCAAGCGTGAAGTGGGGGAGAGGAAAACGAGAGGCAAATGGGAAATAATGTAATGCGAGGGATAAGTGTTTCTGATGGGTACTTGGTATGTCTTGACTTGTGCGTAGACTCCTCGGCAACAGCGCCAGAAATCCTTCTTGCTACCTCTTGAGCACTACGTTGGTTTTCCCTTGAAGAGGAAAGGGTGATGCAGCAAAGTAGCGTAAGTATTTCCCTCAATTTTGAGAACCATGGTATCAATCCAGTACGAGGCTCCACGCAAGTCCCTCATACCTACACAAACAAACAAGAACCTCGCAACCAACGCAATAAAGGGGTTGTCAATTCCTTCATGGCCACTTGCGGAAGTGAGATCTGATAGAGATAATAAGATACGATAAATATTTTTGGTATTTTTATGATATAGATTGGAAAGTAAAGATTGCAAAATAAAGTAGATCGGAAACTTATATGATGGAAATAGACCCGGAGGCCATAGGTTTCACTAGTGGCTTCTCTCAAGATAGCATAAGTATTACGGTGGGTGAACAAATTACTGTCGAGCAATTGATAGAAAATTGCATAGTTATGAGAATACCTAGGCATGATCATGTACATAGGCATCACGTCTGTGACAAGTAGATCGAAAAGATTCTGCATCTACTACTATTACTCCACACATCGACCGCTATCCAGCATGCATCTAGAGTATTGAACAGAGTAACGCATTAGGCAAGATGACATGATGTAGAGGGATAAACTCAAGAAATATGATATAAACCCCATATTTTTATCCTCGATGGCAACAATACAATACATGCCTTGCTGCCCTTGCTGTCACTGGGAAAGGACACCGCAAGTTTGAACCCAAAGCTAAGTGATGGAGTCCTGGATTAGGGGGTATCCGGACAGCCGGACTGTGTACAACGTCCAAACTATTAAAGCGTGAAGATACAAGACTCGAGACTTCGGCCCATGTCCGGATGGGACTCTCATTTCCGTGGAAGGCAAGCTTGGTGATTCAGATATTGTGTTTCCTTCCTTGTAACCGACTCCATGTAAACCCTAGCCCTCTTCGGTGTCTATATAAACCGGAGAGGTTCGTCCTTAGAAGGCCAATCAAAATTACAATCATACCATCATAGGCTAGCTCTTAGGGTTTAGCCTCTATGATCTCGTGGTAGATCTACTCTTGTACTACCCATATCTTCAATATTAATCAAGCAGGAAGTAGGGTTTTACCTCCATCGAGAGGGCCCGAAATTGGGTAAACATCTGTGTCCCTTGCTTCCCATTACCATTAGCATTGACGCATAGAACGGGACCCCCTACCCGAGATCCGCCGGTTTTGACACCGACATTGTTGCTTTCATTGAGAGTTCCTCTGTGTCATCGCAACAGGGCTTGATGGTGCCTCCAATCATCAACAACACGGTCCAGGGCGAGACTTTTCTCCCCGGACAGATCTTCGTGTTCGGCGACTTTGCACTACGGTCCAATTCGCTTGGCCATCTGGAGTAGATCAACAGCTATGCCCCCGGCCACCAGGTCAGGTTCGGAAACTTGAACTACACGGCGGATATTCGCGGAGACTTGATCTTCGACGGATTCGGGCCTGTGGCAGGAGCACCAAATAGTCATGATGAGCACGGCTTAGACCCGCTGTCAGACGATGCTCGGTATATCACCCCGGCAGAAGCCTCAAATCTAAATTCGGGGCAGGTTGCGTTGACTAAGGACGGAGGGCTGGACCCCGCCCCGCAGGCCGTACCCTCGTCGGCGATGGAGCCGAACACATGCCTCACTTCTGAGGAAGCCTGTGACTCCGGACCCCCAGATTTGTATCCGGATGTAGGTTCCAGTCCACGCGTTCCCGAGCCCGCCGAGCCTGGTTGGGCTCCGGTAATGGAGTTCACCGCAGAGGACATCTTTCAGCACTCGCCCTTTGGCGACATGCTGAACTCATTAAAAACTCTCTCTTTGACAGAAAATTCCGGGCCGAACTATGTCCGGCTCGAGTAGGAAGTAGGCGACGAAGAAATTCGTTACCCACCCACCACACACTTCATAGCCACGGTTGATGATCTAACCAACGTGCTTGACTTCGACTCCGAAGGCATTGATGATATGGACGATGATGCAGGAGAAGATTCAGAATCTATGGGGTACCGGACTTCCGCCTCGTCACACGACATATACATGGTGGATACGCCCAAGGAGGACGACGATGACAATCCGAAAGATAAAACCCCTAGGCAAAAGTCAAAGCGATGGCGCAGACGTCGTTCCAAGTCCAGCAACAGTAAAAATATCAGCAAGAGCGCGAGAAGGATCGATACTCCGGTCAACCCCGAAGGCAACAATGACCATACGGAACCATCGATGGAGTTGGACGAACCAGGTCATGCCGAACACAGTTCGGAGCAGACGCCCGAAGATAATGATCCAGAGGGACGAGTTCATCAGACCGGCCCAGGACAAGAAGACAGTCCGGACGATGATGCATTCATCATTCCGGAAGAACGCGTGGAACGAGATAACCTCCACAGAAAGCTTATGGCCACATCGAGAAGTCTGAAGAAGCAGAAGTAGCGGCTTAAAGCCGCATAGGAAACGCTCAATCACAGATGGAACGAAGTGCTTGACACTGAAGAAAGATATGGCTACGATTGCCATACAAAGCGCTACCCAAAACGCAAGCTACTGCCAGAGTTCGACGACGAGGCCGTTCCACCAAAGAGTAACACGACCAGGAGGCCAGACGTACCACTTCATAACCGCAACAAAGCAGCTACCGAAGACATGCACGATCTACGTGAGCACCTGGATAAGAAAGCTGGCGCAGCTAGGTCCATCTACGGATCTAAAGGACACACCCCAGTGGGGGACTGTGGGTGTCACAACAATTATGTCAATCAAATACCAGTTCGGAATAAACACCGGACGCAACAACAGCCGACGGCACGCCACAGCGCGTCCAGATACAGAGGGGCTACTCACCCCCTGTGCTTTACCAAAGAGGTCCTGGACCATGAATTCCCACAGGGCTTTAAACCTGTGAACATAGAGGCATATGACGGAACGATAGACCCAGGGGTCTGGATCGAGGATTTTATCCTGCATATTCACATGGCTCGTGGGATGACCTCCATGCCATCAAATACCTCCCCCTCAAACTGAAGGGACCAGCTCGGCACTGGTTGACAAGCCTCCCCGAAAATTCAATCGGGAGTTGGGAGGAACTTGAGGACGCTTTCAGGGCCAAGTTTCAAGGGACTTATGTCCGGACTCCGGATGCTGACGATTTAAGTCACATAATCCAACAACCTAGAGAGTCCGCCCGCAAGCTTTGGAATAGATTTCCCACTAAGAAGAATCAAATTGTCGATTGTCCGGATGCCGAAGCCTTAGCGGCATTCAAACACAGCATCCGCGACAAGTGGCTCGCCAGACACCTCGGCCAAGAAAAGCCAAGAACAATGGCAGCCCTAACAAGCCTTATGACCCGCTTTTGCGCGGGTGAAGATAGCTGGCTAGCCCGTAAAGGCACCAGCGACCCCAGCACATCCGAAATAAGGTATGGCAATGGGAAGCTGATACGTCCATTTTGCATCATGCTTTTATGTCAATATTTATTGCATTACGGGCTGTTATTTCACGTTATGTCACAATACTTATGGCTATTCTCTCTTATTTTACAAGGTTTACATGAAGAGGGAGAATGCCAGCAGTTGGAATTCTGGGCTGGAAAAGGAGCAAATATTGAAGGACTATTCTGCGCAACTCCAAAAGTCCTGAAACTCCACGGAATACCTTAAAATAAATAAAGAAAAATCATCGCCAAAGATGAAGGCCAGGGGCCCACACCCTGCTCACGAGGGTAGGGGGCGCCCCCCTGGGCGCGCCCCCCTACCTCGTGGGCCCCCTGGTGGCTCTCTGACGCCCATATTCTCCCATATGAAGTTTTTCGATGAGACAAAAATAGAAGAGAACCTTTCGGGACGAGACTCCGCCGCCACGAGGCGGAACCTTGGCGGAACCAATCTAGGGCTCCGGCAGAGCTGTTCTGCTGGGGACACTTCCCTCCGGGAGGGGGAAATCATCACTAACGCTCCTCTCATCGGGAGAGGGAAATCTCCATCAACATCTCCACTAGCACCATCTCATCTCGAAACCCTACTTCGTCTCTTGTATCCAATTCTTGTCTCCAAGTCCGGGATTGGGGCTAGTAGGTTGCTAGTAGTGTTGATTACTCCTTGTAGTTGATGCTAGTTGGTTTATTTGGTGGAAGATCATATGTTCAGATCCTATATGCACATTTTTACCCCTCTGATTATGAACATGAATATGCTTTGTGAGTAGTTACGTTTGTTCCTGAGGACAAGGGAGAAGTCTTGCTATTAGTAGTTATGTGAATTTGGTATTCGTTTGATATTTTGATAAGATGTATGTTATCTAACGTCTAGTGGTGTTATGTGAACGTCGACTACATAACACTTCACCATTATTTGGGCCTAGAGGAAGGCATTGGGAAGTAATAAGTAGATGATGGGTTGCTAGAGTGACAGAAGCTTAAAACCTAGTTTATGCGTTGCTTCGTAAGGGGCTGATTTGGATCCATATGTTTCATGCTATGGTTAGGTTTACTTTAATACTTTTGTTGTAGTTGCGGATGCTTGCAATAGAGGTTAATCATAAGTGGGATGCTTGTCCAAGTAAGGGTAGTACCCAAGCACCGGTCCACCCACATATCAAATTATCAAAGTATCGAATGCGAACCATATGAGCGTGATGAAAACTAGCTTGACGATATTCCCATGTGTCCTCGGGAGCGCTTTTCCTATTATAAGAGTTTGTCCAGGCTTGTCCTTTGCTGCAAAAAGGATTGGGTCACCTTGCTGCACTTTATTTACTCTTGTTACTTGTTACTCGTTACAATTTATCCTATCATAAAACTATCTGTTACCACTTATTTCAGTACTTGCAGAGAATACCTTGCTGAAAACCGCTTATTATTTCCTTCTACTCCTTGTTGGGTTCGACACTCTTACTTATCGAAAGGACTATGATAGATCCCCTATACTTGTGGGTCATCAAGACTCTTTTCGGGCGCCGTTGCCGGGGAGTGAAGCGCCTTTGGTAAGGAAAAATTTATTTAGTGTGCTAAAATTTTCTATCACTTGTTACTATGAAAAGTAATTGTCTGAGGGGCTTGTTCGGGATATCTTCACCCCGTCCAATATAGCAAAGAGTTGCTCCTCAACCTACTGAACCTACTGAACCTATTGAAAATGAAACTTCTTTTGAGATTCCTTCAGGTATGATGGAAAAACTGCTAGCTAATACTTTTGCAGGAGATGGAACAAAGCATCCTGACGAACATCTATGCTTTGTGGATGATATTTGTGGACTATTTAAGCTTGCACGTATACTCGATGATGCTGTTAAGAGGAAGGCTTTCCCTTTATCTTTGGAGGGAGATGCATTGACATGGTATCGGCTATGTGATGATACGAGATCATGGAACTATAAAAGATTGAAATTGGAATTTCATCAAAAGTATTACCCTATGCATCTTGTTCATCGTGATCGCAATTATATATATAATTTTTCGCCTCTTGAAGGAGAAAGCATCGCTCAAGCTTGGGGGAGGCTTAAATCAATGTTATATTCATGCCCCAATCATGAGCTCTCAAAATTGACAATTCTCCAGAATTTTTATGCTCGGCATTCTGATAATAATCGCAACATGCTCGATACTTCTTGTGCTGGCACTTTTATGATGAAATCTATTGAATTTGGATGGAATTTATTGGATAGAATTAAACACAACTCTGAAGATTGGGACCTCGACGAAGGTAAGGAGTCAGGTATGACACCTAAGTTTGATTGTGTTAAATTTTTTATGGATACCAATATTTTCCGTAAGTTTAGCACTAAATATGGACTTGACTCTGAGATAGTAGTTTCTTTTTGTGAATCTTTTGCTACTTATTTTGATCTCCCCAAGGAGAAGTGGTTTAAATATCATCCTCCCATAGAAGTAAAAGTAGCTGCACCTATTAAAGTTGAAGAAAAGATTGTCACTTATAATGATCCTATTGTTCCTACTTCTTATGTTGAGAAACCCCCTTTCCCTGTTAGAATGAAGGATCATGCTAAAGCTTCAACTGTTGTTTGTAAAAGCAATACTAGGACTTATACACCTCCTGAGCAAGTCAAAGTAGAACCCAATATTGCTATTGTTAAAGATCTCTTGTCTTATAATATTGATGGGCATGTTATTCAATTCACTGGTGAAACTGCTAGAATTGCTAAACCCCGTGATAGAGATAAACATAGACCTGTGGTAGGCGTGCCTGTTATTTTTGTTAAAATAGGAGATCATTGTTATCATGGCTTATGTGATACGGGTGCTAGTGCAAGTGTTATACCCATTGGCTTATACAAAGAAATTATGCATGAGATTGCACCTGCTGAGTTAGAGGAAATTGATGTTACAATTAAACTTGCCAATAGAGATACTATATCTCCAATGGGAATTGTAAGAGATGTTGATGTCTTGTGTGGGAAAACCAAATATCCCGCGGATTTTCTTGTTCTTGGTTCTCCACAAGATAGCTTTTGTCCCATTATATTTGGTAGACCCTTCTTGCGTACTGTTAATGCTAAGATAGATTGCGAAAAGAATGTTGTTACTGTTGGCTTAGATGATATGGTTCATGAGTTTAATTTCTCTAAATTTAGTAAACAACATCATGAGGAAGAATTGCCTAGTAAGGATGAAATTATTGGTCTTGTTTCTATTGCTGTACCTCCTAGTGATCCTTTAGAACACTATTTGCTAGACCATGAAAATGATATGTTCGTGCATGAAAGAAGGGAAATAGATGAAGTATTCTTTAAAAAGGAACCTATTCTGCAACACAATTTGTCTGTTGAAATCCTAGGGGATCCTCCTCCACCCAAGGGTGATCCCGTGTTTGAGCTTAAACCGTTGCCTGATAATCTTAAATATGCTTATCTTGATGAAAAGAAAACATATCCTGTCATTATTAGTGCTAACTTTTCAGAGCATGAAGAAGAAAGATTATTGAAAACTCTGAAGAAGCATCGTGCCGCTATTGGATATACTCTGAATGATCTTAAGGGCATCAGTCCCACTCTATGTCAACATAAAATAAATTTGGAAGCGGATGCCAAACCAGTTCCTCATCCTCAATGACGTTTGAATCCTAAAATGAAAGAAGTGGTAAGAAAAGAAATACTCAAGCTTCTGGAGGCAGGTATAATTTATTCCGTTGCTGATAGTCAGTGGGTAAGTCCTGTCCATTGTGTCCCTAAGAAGGGAGGTATTACTGTTGTTCCTAATGATAAAGATGAATTGATTCCGCAAAGAATTATCACAGGTTATAGGATGGTAACTTATTTCCGCAAATTAAATAAGGCTACTAAGAAAGATCATTACCCCTTACCTTTTATTGATCAAATGCTAGAAAGATTATGCAAACATACACATTATTGCTTTCTAGATGGTTATTCTGGTTTTTCTCAAATACATGTGTCGGCTAAAGATCAATCAAAGACTACTTTTACATGCCCTTTTGGTACTTTTGCTTATAGACGTATGCCTTTTGGTTTATGTAATGCACCTGCTACCTTTCAAAGATGCATGATGGATATATTCTCTGACTTTTGCGAGAAAATTTGTGAGGTTTTCATGGACGACTTTTCAGTCTATGGTTCCTCTTTTGATGATTGCTTGAGCAATCTTGCTCGAGTTTTGCAGAGATGTGAAGAAACTAATCTTGTCTTGAATTGGGAAAAGTGCCACTTTATGGTTAATGAAGGTATTGTCTTGGGGCACAAAGTTTCTGAAAGAGGTATTGAAGTTGATAAAGCCAAGGTTGATGCTATTGAAAAGATGCCATGTCCCAAGGACATCAAAGGTATAACAAGTTTCCTTGGTCACGCCGGATTTTATAGGAGGTTCATTAAGGACTTCTCAAAAATCTCTCGACCTCTGACTAATCTATTACAAAAAGATGTACCAATTATCTTTGATGATGATTGCGTAGAAGCATTTGAAATACTTAAGAAAGCATTAGTCTCTGCACCTGTTGTTCAGCCACCTGATTGGAATTTACCTTTTGAAATTATGTGTGATGCTAGTGATTATGCTGTAGGTGTTGTTCTAGGGCAAAGAGTTGATAAGAAATTGAATGTTATCCATTATGCTAGTAAGACTCTAGACAATGCTCAAAGAAATTATGCTACTACCGAAAAGGAACTTTTAGTAGTTGTATTTGCTTGTGATAAATTCAGACCCTATATTGTTGATTCTAGAGTAACTATTCACACAAATCATGCTGCTATTAAATATCTTATGGAAAATAAAGATGCAAAACCTAGGCATATTAGGTGGGTTCTCTTGCTTCAAGAATTTGATTTTCACATTGTTGATAGAAAAGGAGCTGAGAACCCCGTTGCAGACAACTTATCTAGGTTAGAGAATGTTCTTGATGACCCACTACCTATTGATGATAGCTTTCTTGATGAGCAATTAAATGTCATAAGTACTTCTCGTAGCACTCCTTGGTATGCTGATTATGCTAATTATATTGTTGCTAAATTTATACCACATAGCTTCACATACCAACAAAAGAAAAAGTTTTTCTATCACTTGCGACATTACTTTTGGGATGACCCACATCTTTATAAAGGAGTAGATGGTGTTATTAGACGTTGTGTACCTGAGCATGAACAGGAACAGATCCTACGCAAGTGTCACTCCGAGGCTTATGGAGGACACCACGCTGGAGATAGAATTGCACATAAGGTATTGCAGTACGGCTTTTATTGGCCTACTCTCTTCAAGGATGCTCGTAAGTTTGTTTTATCTTGCGATGAATGTCAAAGAATTGGTAATATTAGTAGGCGTCAAGAAATGCCTATGAATTATTCACTTGTTATTGAGCCATCTGATGTTTGGGGCTTTGATTATATGGGACCTTTTCCTGCCTCTAATGGTTACACTCATATTTTAGTTGCTGTTGATTACGTTACTAAGTGGGTAGAAGCTATTCCAACTAGTAGTGCTGATCATAACACTTCTATTAAAATGCTTAAGGAAGTTATTTTTCCGAGGTTTGGAGTCCCTAGATACTTAATGACTGATGTGGTTCACACTTTATTCATGGTGCCTTCCGTAAGATGCTTGCTAAATACGACGTTAATCATAGAATTGCATCTCCATATCACCCGCAGTCTAGTGGTCAGGTAGAATTGAGCAATAGAGAGCTCAAATTAATTTTGCGAAAGACTGTCAATAGGTGTAGAAAGAATTGGTCCAAGAAACTGCATGATGCATTATGGGCTTATAGAACTGCATACAAAAATCCTATGGGTATGTCTCCGTATAAAATGGTTTATGGAAAAGCATGTCACTTACCTCTCGAACTAGAACATAAGGCATATTGGGCTATTAAAGAGCTCAGTGATTTCAAACTTGCCGGTGAGAAGAGGTTATTTGATATTAGCTCACTTGATGAATGGAGAACCCAAGATTATGAAAATGCCAAGTTGTTTAAAGAAAAAGTTAAAAGGTGGCATGACAAAAGGATACAAAAGCGTGAGTTTAATGTAGGTGATTATGTATTACTATACAACTCTCGTTTAAGATTTTTTGCAGGAAAACTTCTCTCCAAATGGGAAGGTCCCTACATTATCGAGGAGGTCTATCGTTCCGGTGCCATAAAAATCAAAAACTTCGCAGGCACAAATCCGAAGGTGGTAAGCGGTCAAAGGATCAAACACTATATTTTTAGGTAATCCCATAAATGTTGAAACTAATATTATTGAAACCGTAACCCCGGAGGAATACATAAGGGACACTTTCCAAAACGTTCCAGACTCCGAAAAGGAATAGGTATGTGGTACGGTAAGTAAACCGACTCCAAAACAAATTTTAAGGCAATATTTATCCGTTTTGGAATATTTAGAAAAATAGAAAAATAAGAAGCAGTCCGGGGAGGACACGAGGCCTCCACGAGGGTGGAGGGCGCGCCCTACCCCCTGGGCGCGCCCCCCTACCTCGTGAGAACCTCATGTGCCCTCTGGACTCCGTTTCCTTGCACGATACGTATTTTGGTCGGTAAAAATTCATTATATATACTCCCGAAGGTTTTGACTCCCATGTCACGCAAATATCCTCTGCTTTTGTTTCGAGCTGTTGCTGCTGTAGATAAGAGCAAGATGTCTTCTCAAGAGTCAGTCGGGGAGAGCCGGGTATCTAACCCGGCACCGGAACCAAGGGCAAACAGCGACGCTGACCACTTTGGGACGGCAACGGAGGAAGAGATGGAGGCTGACCTGATGAGAGTAGATGCCATGGAAGATCAAGAAGTCACCTCTCGCTTACGAGCTGGGTTTACAATGGGGGAACTACAGAGCTCAGCTATTCCAAACTCGGTTATCCCTTCCAATGTCAAATTTCTTTCCTATGAAAATATGAGGAGAAGTATCTCTGGTTCTCCCGCAGCTATGCAACACCCTTGGGTGCAAGGAGCTTTAGCCGTTACAGGAAAGCTTCGCAAAGAAATAATGTACCTCAAGCAGCAGGTCAATAAGCTCGAGGAGGAGAACCGTATTCTGAGGGGGATCATAGCTAAGAATATTACGCCAACAACAAAGAAGGAGAAATAATCACCTGGGTATGGGCACTCCCCTTGGCAACTGCCAAGCTTGGGGGAGGTGCCCTGGTATCGTATCACCATCACAACTACTATCTTTACCGTTTTTCTTAGTTCGATCCTATTAGTAGTATCTTGATTTAGTAGAATAAAGTCATGGCATGATCTAGTTTTGAGTTTTGCTTTATGATCCTTCTTTGTAATCGAGTTCATGAGCTTTATAATAAAGATTAGTGTTGAGTCAAGGGCTTGAGTATTTTTCCATGATCTTGGGTGATTAGAAGAAAAAGAATAAAAAGAATCAAAGAGTTCGTATTGATCTTAGTGAAAGTAATGACTTCACATAGAAAAAGTATGATGATTAAAAATTGTTGGGAGTTGGCAAATATAGCTTTGGTCATCGTTGCAATTAATAGGAAGTAATAAGGAAAGAGAGGTTTCACATGTAGATATATTATCATTGACATCTTTTATGATTGGGAGCACTCATTAAAATATGACATGCTAAAGAGTTGAGGTTGGACAAGGAAGACAACATAATGAGTTATGTTTTCTTACATCTGAGATAAAGTATGTTGTCATGGTTCCTCTACCATGTTGAGTTTGCCTTTCCCCCTCATGCTAGCCAACTCTCAGCACTAAGTAGAAGAAATACTACTTGTGCTTCCAAATACCCTTAAACCAGTTTTGCCATGAGAGTCCACCATATCTACCTATGGATTGAGTAAGATCCTTCAAGTAAGTTGTCATCGACGCAAGCAATAAAAATTGCTCTCTAAATATGCATGACTTATTAGTGCGAAGAAAATATATTTTGTACGAACTTGTTGTGAACGCAATAAAAGCAACGGACTGCATAATAAAGGTTCACATACAAGGGGCAATATAAAGTGATGTTATTTTGCATTAAGATTTTGTGCATCAACCCTAAACGCGCATGACAACCTCTGCTTCCTCTGCGAAGGGCCTATCTTTTATTATTATCCTCTACCTTATGTAAGAGTCATGGTGATCTGCACCTCTCCTTTTTCATTTTATCCTTTGGCAAGCTCAGCATGTTGGAAAGAACATGATATATATATATCTAATTGGATGTGGGGGAGCGTGAATTATTATTGTTGACATTACCCTTGAGGTAAAAGGTTGTGGGGCAAAAACTATAAGCCCCTATCTTTCTCTGTGTCCGATTAAAACTCTGTAACCACAAGTATCGCGTGAGTGTTAGCAATTATGAAGGACTAAGTGATAGTTGAGTATGTGGACTTGCTTTTAAGCTCTGACATAGACTCTTTCCGATGTTATGATAAATTGCAATTGCTTCAATGACTGAGATTATAATTGTTGGTGCCCAATAAGGTTTCTGATTCATATTTTGGCTTTCTGAAAAGATAACCACTTGAACATGAGTAATCATATGACAAAATTTATATATGTTGCTATTATGAAATAATCATGATGCCTTCATGTCCGTATTTTATTTTTATCGACGCCTCTACCTCTAAACATGAGGACATATTTATTGTTACCGGCTTTTCGCTTGAGGACAAGTGAGGTCTAAGCTTGGGGGAGTTGATACGTCCATTTTGCATCATGCCTTTATGTCAATATTTATTGCTATATGGGCTGTTATTTCACGTTATGTCACAATACTTATGGCTATTCTCTCTTATTTTACAAGGTTTACATGAAGAGGGAGAATGCCGGCAACTGGAATTCTGGGCTGGAAAAGGAGCAAATATTGAAGGACTATTCTGCGCAACTCCAAAAGTCCCGAAACTCCATGGAATACCTTAAAATAAATGAAGAAAAATCGTCGCCAAAGATGAAGGCCAGGGGGCCCACACCCTGCTCACGAGGGTGGGCCCCCCTGGGCGCGCCCCCCTACCTCGTGGGCCCCCTGGTGGCTCTCCTATGCCCATCTTCTCCCATATGAAGTCTTTCAATGAGAAAAAAATAGAAGAGAACCTTTCAGGACGAGACTCCACCGCCACGAGGCGGAACCAATATAGGGCTCCGGCAGAGCTGTTCTGCCGGGGACACTTCCCTCCGGGAGGGGGAAATCATCACCATCGTCATCACCAACGCTCCTCTCATCCGGAGAGGGCAATCTCCATTAACATCTTCACCAGCACCATCTCATCTCCAAACCCTAGTTCATCTCTTGTATCCAATTCTTGTCTCCAAGTCCGGGATTGGTGCTGGTAGGTTGCTAGTAGTGTTGATTACTCCTTGTAGTTGATGCTAGTTGGTTTATTTGGTGGAAGATCATATGTTCAGATCCTATATGCACATTATTACCCCTATGATTATGAACATGAATATGCTTTGTGAGTAGTTATGTTTGTTCCTGAGGACAAGGGAGAAGTCTTGCTATTAGCAGTCATGTGAATTTGGTATTCGTTTGATATTTTGATAAGATGTATGTTGTCTAACCTATAGTGGTGTTATGTGAACATCGAATACATAACACTTCACCATTATTTGGGCCTAGAGGAAGGCATTGGGAAGTAATAAGTAAATGATGGGTTGATAGAGTGACAGAAGCTTAAACCCTAGTTTATGCGTTGCTTCGTAAGGGGCTGATTTGGATCCATATGTTTCATGCTATGGTTAGTTTTACTTTAATACTTTTGTTGTAGTTGCGGATGCTTGCAATAGAGGTTAATCATAAGTGGGATGCTTGTCCAAGTAAGGGCAGTACCCAAGCACTGGTCCACCCACATATCAAATTATCAAAGTATCGAACGTGAATCATATGAGCGTGATGAAAACTAGCTTGACGATATTCCCATGTGTCCTCGGGAGCGCTTTTCCTATTATAAGAGTTTGTCCAGGCTTGTCCTTTGCTGCAAAAAGGATTGGGCCACCTTCTGCACTTTATTTACTCTTGTTACTTGTTACTCGTTAAAATTTATCCTATCACAAAACTATCTGTTACCACTTATTTCAGTACTTGCAGAGAATACCTTGCTGAAAACCGCTTATCATTTCCTTCTGCTCCTCGTTGGGTTCGACACTCTTACTTATCGAAAGGACTATGATAGATCCCCTATACTTGTGGGTCATCAGAAGCCACGGCGTAATAAAAATAAACACCAAAACAAGGAAGAGAGCCTGGACAACACAATGGGTAATGTCGGATTCAGGGGCTCTCGACCTAATCAGCAAAAGAAGCCATCTAAAGGAAGCAAAGAGGGACCGTCCGGTCTAAATAGAGTCCTGGACAAACTGTGCCAAATTCATGGCACCCCTGACAAGCCTACAAACTACACACATAGAGAGTGCTGGGTCTTCAAACAGGCCGGCAAATTAAATGCCGAACACAAGGGAACGGAAACACCAAGTGAAGACGAGGATGAACCTCGCCAGCAGAACACTTGGGGACAAAAAAAATTCGCGCCAGAGGTTAAAAGAGTGAACATGATCCACGCGACTTGTAAATCCATGAGAAGGCACGAACGCACGCGTAGAGATACGCGCGATGCAGAGCCCATCGTACGTACACCTAACTACTAGATGTCTTATCCAATCACCTTCGACCGCTTGGACGGCCGAACTAGTATTCGGCGCGAAGGATTAGAGGCCTTGGTGCTTGACCCAATAATCGACGGATATCATCTCACTCACGTCCTCATGGACGGCGGCAGCAGTCTCAATCTAATATATGAGGACACTGTCCGCAGGATGGGGATAGACCCATCCAGAATTAATCAAAGCAACACAACCTTCGAAGGGGTGATACCAGGCGTTGAAGCCTACAGCCGGAGCTCCGTCACACTAGAAGTACCATTTGGCTCTCCAGGCAACTCCAGAAGCGAAGAACTATCCTTCATAATCGCACCCTTCCAAAGCGACGATCACGCATTGCTTGGAAGAACGGCCTTCGCCCGCTTCAACGCATTGCCGCACTATGGCTACCTTACACCCAAGATGCCCAGTCCACATGGCATCATCACCGTTAGCGGAATAACAGAGCGCTCTTCATGCGCAGAGGAACACGCAACGGCCCTAGTGGCCGAACGATAAGCAACCTCCAATATCATAAAACATGACTGGTCATTAAGACCCAGGACACGGTTAGACGAGTCCGGTTGCCCGGATAAAATTGAACTAGGGTACCATATATGTAATCCCATAGCGGACACTAGGGGCTATAAATACAGTCCCACACTTGGCTCAACCTTATCGGCAGGCCAACATCTTACAGTTTTACTATCCACCGCATACTCACGTTGTATTCTCCTATGATTTTTGTTTTTTCCACAGACAACGTTCGTGCGATACCCTTCCAGGATACGGCACAACGGAGACAAAGGTGCAGACGTGCAGTAGGGCCCCGTTCAGCAGGTTTCTTTTTAGATAAGCCCCTGCGTAAACCTTTTCTATTGCCTCTTGTTGTTTAACCATCCCATGGGTTCCATACCCACAGAGGATACTGCCGTTTTTGGCATTTCGCCATGACAGATTAACGCACGTACCTGGAAACGCAGGGTTTATAATGAATGGGCATTCTTAAGCCCATCATCTGTTATAAAGTCCGAATACCTTCGGGAGTGTTCGGCGTCATGAGTTTGGCCTTATATGCATCAACTCTGAATCATGTCTTTGGTCAAATGTTGGGTTTGCCCAGCTCCTGGGTTTGCCGCCTTACGTTTTGCTATTATCGGCTAAGGTGGCCAAAGGAGAACTACTGCGATTGTGCCCTGGTTATTCCGGATGAGCACCTCAGTAGAGAAAGCCGAAAACTGACTGTTATGATGCAGCAAGAGACTGTTCAACCACTCGAAGACTCACCGGAATCTTTAGGATTCCTCCGCATTAACGAAGGACCATTTCTCGGTCATGTACATACGCGCCCGTATCCGAATGCACGTGAAGGTACCGGGGGCTACATAGTAGCCCCAACTTTAGACTCCCAAGTCTAAGCGAAAGTGTTATAGCTATATAGTTCGGTTGCCTAGTTTGACGTGCGATCACCTCCTTAATGGACCAAGACGTTGGATCAAGTGTGATTAAGCATATTTTTCGCGAACACCCCCGCATTGTATGCGTGGGGGCTGAAGCCAACGACTGCTAACTTTTGGATTACATGTATATATATACAAAAAAGGCCGCACAGGGGACACAATAATACTTTCAGGAAAAAAGTATAAATATACCCTTGCAACCTAAATAACATTGTTTTTACAATGATTCGATTCATCACTCGAATAGCACATTCTTCGAGCACTGCACCTCTATTAGGCGGGCACCTTTGGTGACCTGCGCCAAGTAGTGCTCGGCCGGATGTTGGCCCCCCATCGGATCCTGGGCCGCTATAATGGTGGCCTCCATATCCGTCCAATAGGCTTTAACGTGGGCAAGGGCCATCCGCGCACCCTCTTTGCACGCCGAGCTCCTCATGGCATCGATCCGAGGCACGGCCCCAAGGAACTGTTGCACCAAACCAAAGTAACTGTCCGGCTTAGGCCCCTTCCGCCAAAGATGGTCTATTACAGACCGCATTGCAAGCTCGGACAGCCTGTGAAGCCCCGCTACAGCAGCCATCTTGTCACTTAACGACAGCAGGCGAGTGGGAGCATCGAACTGCGACTAGAAAAGCTTCTCCACTTCCTTATGACCCTGATCTTTGAAAAACTTGGCAGCATCAGCCATACTCTTCGCCAAATCCGCATATGCGTTTGCAGGACTCCAGCGTCCATCCAGGGGAGCGTACTTCGAATCGAAAAACTTCGTCCGCAGCAAATAGGAGCCCCTAGCCGCGATTTTACCGGCCTGTTGAAGCTCCTCCCGCGCACCCCTAAGCTTGGTCCGTATTTCCTTGGTGTCATTAAGTGCCTTGTTCAGGTTGGTCGAACTATCCTTATGCTCCTTTTTAAGGAGCTCATACCAGTCAGCAGCATTTTTTAACTCCACAGCCATTTCGGCTATCTTCTCCTCACTTCGGCGATGAGCAGCCTGTTCGGCTCTCAATTCCTCGGCCGCCTTTAGGGCAGCCGCATGGCTCACCCGAGCTTGTTCCTTGACTTGATCAAGCTCCGCCCTCAGGGCCTCCACGGCAGCAACACCATCTGCAGTCCAAACATATCACATTAATATCATGCCACCTTCATATTTTCCCATTCAAAGGAAAGCAGGACACATACCTTATGATTTGTCCAGCCGCTCATTCACCAGCGTGATATCGGCATCAATCGATCCAATTTGCCTCGTTAGTTCGGCAACTTCAAAGGACTGGCCGGCGGCCGGACCCACAGATACCCGCACGTATTTACAGCACAGTCATTGGTTTATGATCCCCCGTTTGCCACCTAGGGTGGGCAACCAGAGTCTCAGGGGCTAGTATCTATATGGAGCACACCTAGCGCGTGCCTCATAGCCAAATAAATAGTGTATTCTTCATCACATACCTCAAAGCCTCTGAGCAGGCTTGTGAAGGCTTCAATCAAACCGCTTGTAGCGGATGAAACCTTTTTGAGCACCGGCTCATTAATGAGCGGTGCTCCTCCGAGAGTGCAACTCGCTCCAGTAAGCCCGTCAGTACGTCCGGCCGGACATTGAACTGTGTCGGACCCTTCCCATCGCCCCTCGTGTGAGCCAAACGCTCCGGACTCAGGGCGACTGACGTATTGGCCTCTGGCTTTGGCAGATCCGGACTCCTCCGTGACGACACCTCGGTGTCGCCCGCTTCATAAGTCGGAGAGGCGGGTGGGGTCTCGCTCTCCATCATCTCCAGAGGAAGATCCCCTGAAGACGAACCCTGTTGAGAAGAGCTGCTAGCCGGACTGCGAAAAGTCGAATCCTGGTTATTGATCTAGGAGAGACACAGTACCTTCAAATTATAGATGGACTTACAGCTCGGTGGAGGGCTGGCCCGTTGGTGGGAAAGACACGGTGAGGGTGCCCGTCGGGGCAGGGCCCCCTGGGGATACCTTTTTCCCTGTTTTGGGCATCCCCGCCTCCAAGTCTTCGGAGGCAGCCCTCTTCTTCCCACGCGGGGAGGAGGCCTTAGCCTCCCTTTCCCGACTATCCTCCTTAGGGGAGGTAACAATTCTCCCGGTTCGGATGCGTAGTGTGTGGAGTTCGGTTTCTTCGTTCTTCCCCTTGTCCTACCTTGAGGGCATTCTGCTGAGTACCCGGTCAAGCATCTTGGCCATGGTGGGACCAGGCGAGCCTTCGTGAAGTGGTGCCGGACACATGATTCTCTCCGCCTTGCTGAGCCATTCCTGGCCACGGATGATTGTCAGAATAAACAATTATGACAAATTCAAAACAAGGTGTCCGGTATCAAGACTACTTACTTGGGTATCTAGGCGATTGCAGCTTAGGCCCGCATCCTCGATGGTGCCGGACACTCCACTTTCTGTCTGAAGAATAACTTGCACATCTCTTCGAGCTTCAAGCCGAAGAAGTGCTTGACAGTCCTCGGACCCTCCGGATTGAACTCCCACATCCGGAGAGGCCGGCGTTGGCACGGCAACATCCGTCGGATTAACATCACTTGCATTATGCTCACAAGGTTAATGTCCCTCTCAAGAAGCTCCCGGATGCAATTCTGCAGTATTGGTACATCACCAGCGGGCCACCAATTCCATCCTACGTCTGTCCAAGACGCCAACTGTGACGGAGGGACCGAGCGGAACTTGGGGGCGGCTGCCCACTTTGTGCCTCTGGAAGCCGTGACATAAAACCACCTCCGTTGCCATACATCGAATACTTCTGGGAAAGAACCCTCTGGCCATGGGGCATCGGCGTTCCTTCTTATTACGGCACCTCCGCACTCTACATGCCGCCCCTCGATCATCTTCGGCTTCACATTGAAGGTCTTAAGCCATAAGCCGAAGTGTGGGTTGACGTGGAGAAAAGCCTCGCACACGATAATGAACGATGAGATATGGAGGAAAGCGTCTGGAGCCAGATCATGAAAATCCAACCCATAGTAGAACATGAGCCCATAAACAAAGGGGTCGAGGGTGAAGCCCAAGCCACGGAAGAAGTGTGGGACGAAAACGACGCACTCATTAGGCTCCAGTGTGTGGATGATCACCTGCCCTGGAGTAGGAAGCCTGTGCTGGATGTCGGCGGTCAGGTATCCGACCTCCCTAAGCTTCGCAATGTCTTCCTTTTGAATCGAGGAGGCCACCCTCCGGCCTTGAGGGATGGATCCGGACATATTGGAGAATCTGGGGTGTTGAAGCTTGGGTTTTGGGTGTTAGAATTCGAGGTGCGAGAAGGCGCGAGGAAGATGGAAAAGAGGCATAGGCCTCGACCCCTTTATAAAGAGGGTGAATATCAAGAGTCCTCGGTGTGACCGTTTGAGGCTTATCTAAAAACACATAGAGTTATACCAATGGCCATCGTGGGGTCACGCACGCCCATATTAATGGAAAATCCCGTAATAAAAGGAGCACGATCTCTGCCTCGATGGGACGTGCCAATAAAACCACCTCGTAACACAAGTCAAGGTGGGGTAAGAAACGCCAGTTCATGTTGGACCAGGCGACGATGCAAGGGCACGACACCCGAAGATTTCCAGTGGATCGGGTTTATGCTATGTGAAGATCATCTTGCAAATCCGGACACGGTCTAAGTGTTCGATAACCACTTTGGAGTATTTGGAGAAGGAACCCGCCCTGCAATGCCGAAGACAATACTGCGCGCCGGACTCATCGTCATTGAAGCCTGGTTCAGGGGCTACTGAGGGAGTCCTGGATTAGGGGGTATCCGGACAGCCGGACTGTGTACAACGTCCGGACTATTGAAGCGTGAAGATACAAGACTCAAGACTTCGGCCCGTGTCCGGATGGGACTCTCCTTTGCGTGAAAGGCAAGCTTGGCGATCTGGATATTGTGTTTCCTTCCTTGTAACCGACTCCATGTAAACCCTAGCCCTCTTCGATGTCTATATAAACCGGAGAGGTTGGTCCTTAGAAGGCGGATCACAATTACAATCATACCATCATAGGCTAGCTCTTAGGGTTTAGCCTCTACAATCTCGTGGTAGATCTACTCTTGTACTACCCATATCTTCAATATTAATCAAGCAGGAAGTAGGGTTTTACCTCCATCGAGAGGGCCCGAACCTGGGTAAACATCTGTGTCCCTTGCTTCCCGTTACCATCAGCCTTGACGCACAGATCGGGACCCCCTACCCGAGATCCGCCGGTTTTGACACCGACACTAAGCACTTCTCCCATTGCAAGAAAGATCAATCTAGTAGGCCAAACCAAACTGATAATTCGAAGAGACTTGCAAAGATAACCAATCATACATAAAAGAATACAGTGGAGATTCAAATATTTCTCATAGATAAACTTGATCATAAACCCACAATTCATCGGATCTCGACAAACACACCACAAAAAGAGTTACATTGAATATATCTCCAAGAAGATCGAGGAGAACTTTGTATTGAGATTCAAAGAGAGAGAAGAAGCCATCTAGCTAATAACTATGGACCCGAAGGTATGTGGTAAACTACTCACAACTCATCGGAGAGGCCTTGGCGATGATGTAGAAGCCCTCCGTGATCGATTACCCCTCCGACGGAGCGCCGGAAAAGGCTCCAAGATGGGATCTCACGGGTACAGAAGGTTGCGGCGGTGGAAATAGGGTTTCGTGGTGCTCCCCGGTGTTTTCAGGGTATGCAAGTATATATAGGCGAAGGAATTCGGTCAGGAGAGCCACGAGGGGGCCACGAGGGTGGGGGGCGCGCCCTCCTGCCTCGTGGCCGCCTCGACTGCTTCTTGACGTCAACTACAAGTCTCCTGGATTGCGTATGTTCCAAAAAGATCTCTCCTGAAGGTTTCTTTTCGTTTGGACTCCGTTTGATATTCCTTTTCCGCGAAACACTGAGATAGGCAAAAAACAACAATTTGGGATGGGCCTCTAATTAATAGGTTAGTCCCAAAAATGATATAAAAGTGTATAGTAAAGCCCATAAACATCCAAAACAGGTAATATAATAGCATGGAACAATCAAAAATTATAGATACATTGGAGACGTATCAGGTATCAATCTAGTAGGAGACAACACACAAGTCACCGGGTACCTGCACAAACAATCAACAACTTGCACCCTACGTGATAAATGGGTTGTCAATCCCTTCATGGTTACTTGCAATAGTGAGATCTGATAGAGATAGATAAATGACTAAGTAAATATTTTTGGTGTTTTTGGTTTGTAGATCGGAAAGTAAAAGATTGCAAAATAGTAGATCGGAAACTAGTATGATGTAAAAGAGAACATATATGATGGAAAAGAGACCCGGGGGCCATAGGTTTCTCTAGTGGCTTCTCTCAAGATAGCAAATATTACGGTGGGTGAACAAATTACTGCCGAGCAATTTATAGAAGAGCGCATAATTATGATGATATCTAAGGCAATGATCATGAACATAGGTATCACGTTGGTGTCAAGTAGACCAAAACGATTCTACATCTACCACTATTACCCCACACATCGACCGCTATCCAGCATGCATCTAGAGTATTAAGTTCATAAAGAACGGAGTAACACATTAAGTAATTGTATATAACTTAAGTGTATCATCATCATGTACAACATAAAAAAATTTGAATACCTAACATGAACTAATAATATATATGTGTATAATACAAATTGAATACCTGACATGAACTAATAATAATCTTGATCCTCTATATATGCTCTGGGATCAATAAATGCATCATCATCATCACTATCATGAATGACGTGCTCATCGGGTTCAGCGGCATCAACATGTGGAAGGCCATCTTTATGTAATCGGCCAATCATTGACAGGTCATCTGCAGCAGTAACCTCAGGGGTGAAGTCGTATTCAATGTTGCTGTCTACTTCAATGTTCTGGGGTGAAGTAGGGCGGTTCTTGACACGTTTTTTGGAAAGTCGTGTTTCTTGGAAGAGTTCTCCTTCATATGCGTCTGGGTTAATGTGAGGTTCATAATCCTCTTCATTGGGGGGAGGTGGTCTAACACGTGGTGGCACTTCATAAACGACATCCCAGCCATTCAGATTTGGATCAGTTTGGGAGGCCCACGGTAGATAGAAACTTGGGTCGCCTGTTGAGCCATAATACAGACATCGAGAACATCTAAATGGGTGCTTTGTTTGATTTTGACTAGGCCTATATGTTCATGAGTCCTTCTAGTCTCCTTCGGTTGGAACCAATAACATTTGAAGACTATGACGTTCGGTGGGTTTCACTATAGAATAGAAGTTCATAAATTGCTTCAACTCTCCCATAATACTTGGTACATCCTTCGCCGATAGTAGGGACACAACAATTTGTGGACTTTTGGTTGGCCATTGATAACTCTTTGCCAAAGGTACGAAAGCGATACCCGTTGATGTCGTATTTGTCAAATGAATGGACCTTATAGTCAAAACCATTAGCGACTTGTCTCAATTCAGCGTCCATAGACTCTGAATTAGCCTACAAGTTTAATATGAAAGGATTGTTGCATTAGCCGCAAATTAGACGAAGAAATGAAATGGTCTAATGGAAATTACCTTTTGTTTAAACCAAGAGATGAAACTGGGAAAGCCGCCTCCATACTTTGCTAGAAGCTCATACTGTTCGATGGATTCCTTTTGGATCGCCGCTCCATCTGAGAATTTGGCGATGTATCGAATGTATCAAATATCTGGGAATAAGAGTAGTTCAAAGGAGTTAGAAGTTGCAAAACAATGTACCGAGAACTTACTCGATGTACGGCCGCACTTATGTTGGGTTGTTGAAGATATTCAATGAAATGGTCCGCCATTCTTCGACATCCAACGATATTTCTTTCGAGGCACCAGCTGGTGCGAGCTTCCCGTTGAATAGGCTGAGGTTGGATGCACCTTTTTTAGGGTCGCCAGCATTGTACCGAGGCCTCGGATTATGCAAATGATGATTTTTTGCTTCGTAGTGTGCTGTCACGAAGTTTGTCGCCTCAATAATGAATGCCTCGGCCATCAATGCTTCAATTCTACGTTTATTTTTACATTTTGCTCGAAGCGTCTTTTGCATCCTCTCAGTTGTGTAGCACCAATGATTTTGCATGGCCCCCCACCAATCTTGCCTCGGTCGGGAGATGCAAAATCAAATGCTGCATTGGATTAAAGAAGCCCGGTGGAAAGATCTTCTCTAACTTGTAGATCAACTCCGGTGCCAACTCTTCCATTTCTTGTAGCATGCCAGGCGATAGTTCTTTCGCACAAAGAACACAAAAGAAATAGCTCAGCTCTGCTTGTACTAGTCATTCATCCTCATGGATAAAGCTGATAACCCACAAGTCTAGGGGATCAATTGCAGCCTTTCTTGATAAGTAAGAGTGTTGAACCCAACGAGGAGCTAAAGGTGGAACAAATATTCCCTCAAGTTTTATCGACCACCGATACAAGTCTACGCATGCTTAACATTCGCTTTACCTAGAACAAGTATGAAACTAGAAGTACTAGAAGAACGCCCGTGCGTTGCAACGGGGCCACATTAACTTTAAAAGTTCAATATCAATTATGTTAATATTACATTGAATATTCTCATACATATTAAGTAACATCGACGACCTTTTTTACCATCAAATTCTCTCTCACACACATACCCTCTCCCTCCCTCTTCCTCACTCTCTCTCCCCCTCTCCCTCACTCGGGAGGTGGGACGAAAATAAACCCGAAACGGAGACTACCAACTGAGACATTAGGAGTAGAGATCATTTAGTTGATAAGAATAAATAGAAAACGGTGTTAAAAAGGAGAAACAGATTAGAATACATTGAAAAACCAAAAGGACGATGTAAAAGGGGATTCGCCCTGCCCCCGGGCCTTGCCACCTAACCGGCTCAGCGGTCCAGTCCCCGCGCGTCGCTACAGAGACGGGCTCCCGCCCGACCACCTCGCTGGCATCGAAGGGGAATGGATAAGGGGCCTCACTCCTCCTTGACGCCCCCTCCCAAATCCACTTCTCCTCCTCGCTCGCTCGATCCCGTCGACCTGGACGAAGTCAGACGCCACGGCCACCATGACCGACCCCGTTCACATGGCCACTGCCCTCCCTGCGGGCTAGGAGCTTGTCGAGGAGCTCCGAGTGCCTTCGCTACTTCGTCTGCGCCAACGATATCAAGTCCAGCACCCCCGCATCAACATCGTTGCCGTCTTCCTCAACCTTGGGCCACCGCGACATTGCCGTTCGATCCGCGCCGCCCCGAGCTCCCATGTCTTCCCCTAGGGCGCCATTGACACCGCCATGATCTCCTCTTGCCTTTCCCTTGTCTCCCCTCTCGTTTGCTCTCGTTAGGTATTTCGCCGTGGCCGAGAACCGCCATCCACCATGGCCATTGCAGGGGTAGCCACCGAGCTCCTTGGATTGACCCCGTGGCACATGCCCGCTCCTATGCACGCCCATGCCCGAGCCTGCCGCTCTTCTTCCGCGCCCGCGGGGCCACTCCCTCTCCATGCCCACGCCCGTGCTACACCGCGTCGGTCGCGCCTGCCGCTACCGTCGCGCTCGCCGCAGCCACCGCACCACTATGCCCCGCGCGACACACACCCTGGTCGCGCGCCACACTCTCGCTGGCTGCGCTCGCCCCATCTGCTGCCCCCCTGCCTCGCGCCGCCTCCAGTCATGGCCATCTTCTGCCGGCTGCCCCCTCAGCCTCGCCTATTGCGTGTTGCTTCCTGCTGCTATGCGCTGCTCTAACGCTGGTACGCTGCTGCACCATGCCCTCGACACCGCCGTGGACAAATGTGGCGGAGGGATTGTTAATGGAGTACGAGAAGGACGTGGCGGAGAAGGTGTGGAGAGGCAGGAGCTCTGGGGCGATGTCACCTGGCTGTGGTGGAGGTGTTTATCCGACAAGGAGCCGGAGTGGAAGGAGAGGTCACAATTGGAAAGAATCACAAAAAAAAAATCATAACCCGGAGATCTCAGTTCAAAAAATGCTAATATCGATGGAAAACATAGAAAATGTTTGTTGTTATCAAGGAAAGGTAAAAATTTAGGAAAGTTAGGATTTTTGAACTGATTTCTATGCAAATGGGGTTTTATTGTTTGATAACGTGATATCAGTACCTGCCCGTTTGTGACGTGTCTGATTAGGAAAGTTTGCAAATGTTAAGAAACTATTTATTGGGAGGAAAGTTGTGACGCGTCTGTTATTTGTTTCCTAAAACAAATTTCACTAATAAGTTAGGAAAGTTAGATTAAAATGTATTATTTGTTTCCTAAAAATCTGTTATTTGTTTCCTAAGACAAATTGAACCAATAAAAGGAATCAATTGATTTGCATAATTTAAGGAAGTTAGATTAAAATGTATTATTTGTTTTCTGAATATCTTTTATTTGTTTCCTAAGACAAATTGAACCAAGAAAAGGAATCGATTGATTTAGATAAGTTAGGAAAGTTAGATTAAAATGTATTATTTGTTTCCTGAAAATCTGTTATTAGTTTCCTAAGACAAATTGAACCAATAAAAGAAATCGATTAATTTGCATAATTTAAGGAAGTTAGATTAAAATATATTATTTGTTTCCTGAAAATCTGTTATTTGTTTCTAAGACGAGTTGAACCAATAAAAGGAATCGATTGATTTGCATAAGTTAGGAAAGTTAGAATAAAATGTATTATTTGTTTCCTGAAAATCTGTTATTTGTTTCCTAAGACAAATTGAACCAATAAAAGGAATTGATTGATTTGCATAATTTAAGGAAGTTAGTAAAATGTATTATTTGTTTCTTGAAAATCTGTTATCTTCCCGGCCCAGAACGACGGAGATGCCACATGATAGTATGGCACCAACCCATCGTCTGTGCGCTGACGAGTGACGACAGAGACGACTGAGCCTGAAACTTAATCTGAGTACGAATAATCAACAGTGACGGCAACTGTCGCAGGTCATGTTTAACACTGAAGCAAAACAAATTTGCATTGATGTAAAACTACAACTATTAGCTCCTTCACCTTGTCAGACAGTCCCTTCAATCCAAGAATATAGAACATCTATAAGAAATAAAACCAATGACATAATTAGTAAACAATTTCAGCGACAAAAGGATAAACAAATTGGATTTTTAAAACAAAACCTGCACCTGCACAAGTATATGTTATATAAACAAAAGTGCAGATCCCGTCCCACTCTTCACTTTTTGACAAAAAACTTCCGAATAGCAATCTTGGTGAGTGATCTCGACCGGGTTCGATCGGCATGGCGTGTCGTTCCTCCAGGAGTGGGTGCTGAGAGGAAGGATGGCAAACCTCCATTGTCAATCGGCCGGAGCTGCATCGTCATTTGGATCAGAGCATGGACGAAATCGAGATGGTAGAGGTTGAGGAATTTGTAGGACGTGAGGGTTTAGGGTGGGCATCACGAGAACTCACCCATATCTTGGGAGACGGCAGACCCGAGGTGCAGTCGTGTTCGTGATTCAGGGGCTGCCATGTGCTGTCCTCGCCGCCATCGCCTGTCGATGCCACTTCAGCGCCACGAGCATGGGACTGAGGGACGAAGGGAAGAGAAGGGAAGGAAGCGAGCTAATGACGTACCTATGTTTGGTATGTAATACCCTCCATTAAGAGTAGTTATTTTCTTAAAATCGGTTATTTTGTTTCCTAATTAATGTGATTGAGCAATTTAAGGTAAGATTAATTAATTTAGATTTGATATTTAGAGATTGATCGTGATTGATTCTTTCACATAAAGACATTACTAAAAATAACTTGCACCAGCATGGAAAGTTATGATCCGTTAAGATTTTTTTCGTTGTGTGAGAGGGTGATGTGAAACTAAACCGGTGGGGTGGGGGAGGGACGAAAAAAAACCAGCGAAATAAAATGGTTGAAAGTGGTGGGACGAAAATAAACCGTACGAGGCTACCAACTGCTCCATTAGGAGTAGAGATAACGACGGGAGTTTGGGCGTGTGCGGGACTCGATCACGGGGTTTTTCTTGGTTTTTCACGGCTGAGGGGGAGGTGGGAGGAAGTACCAAAGAAGTACCAAAAAAGACCGGGTGAGGTGGGACGAAAATAAAACCTGGAACGCGACCTACCAACTGAGACATTAGGAGTAGAGATTTTATAGGTGTTGTAGGATAGGTTTGCAAGATAATAAAGAGAACGTAAATAAAAACTAGGGTCTGATTAGATAAATAAACAATTAAGTTAGTATAGAGAGTGTGGAAAAGTGGTGGTAGGAGTTGCGGAATTGCCCCTAAGCATTTGACTACATTACTAGACCGATAGCAAGTTTTATGTGGGAGAGGCCACTGGTAGCATGTCATCCCTTACTTGGAATTCTATGCACTTATGATTGGAACTATTAGCAAGCATCCTCAACTAATAACGTTCATTAAGGTAAAACGCAACCATAGCATTAAGATCTATTGGTCCCCCTTCAATTCCATATGAATCAATTTCTATGCTAGGCTGAAGCTGCTATCACCCTTGCCCTCCAATACATAGTCCTATCATCATATAACTAACCCTATGGTGTGATCCACACACACGCTCATATGATGGGCACCAAAGGACAACAACATAACCACAAGAAAATTAAACCAATCATAGAAATTCACCAATCACCGATAGGACAACAAAAATCTACTCAGACATCACAGGATGGCAACACATCATTGGATAATAATATGAAGCATAAAGCACCATGTTCAAGTAGAGGGTACAATGAGTTGTGTGAGAGTGAGATGGGGGAAGGTGATGAAGATGTTGGGGAAGATGAGGGAGGTGTTGGTCTAGATCGCCATCACACGATGATTACCCCGACGGAATTTCGGCACCTCTAGGAGAGAGGGGGAGAGAGCCCCCCACCTTCTTCTTCTTCCTTGACCTCCATGGCGGTGGAGGGGTGGGACCCCCTCCGAGATTGGATCTCTCTATCTGTTTCCTTTTGTTTCAGTGATCCTATATTCTGGCCTTTCACCGTTTCTTAAATTCCCTGAGATCCGTAACTTCGATTGGGCTGAAATTTTAACACATTTTTTATCCGGATATTATCTTTCTTGCGACGAAATAAGGGCACCAAATGCCTTACAGGGGACCCACAAGTCTCCTAGGCGTGCCTAGGGTAGGGGGGCGCCCCTAGGGCTTGTCGACCCCTTGGGTATCGTCTCGCATTGATTCTTTTTCCCAAAAATCACATATGTTCCAAAAAAATGTCCATCAGTTTTTATCGCGTCTGGACTCCGTTTGATATGGATATTCTGCAAAACAAAAAACATGCAACAAACAGGAACTATCACTGGGCACTCCCTTGATGAATGGTCTATTCTTGTTGAATATCGAATCGTAGTGATACACATATTCATAATATTAATGCCAAAAGATGCAAAGTTGATAATGATAGTGCAACATACTTGTGGCACTACCGTTTAGGTCATATTGGCGTAAAGTGAATGAAGAAACTCCATGCGGATGGACTTTTGGAATCACTTGATACTTGCGAACCATGCATCATGGGCAAGATGACTAAAACCCCGTTCTGCGGAACAATGGAGCAAGCTAATGATTTATTGGAAATAATGCATACTGAAGTATGTGGTCCGATGAGTGTTGAGGTAGGCGGCGGGTATCATTATTTTCTAACCTTCACAGATGATTTGGGTAGGTATGGATATATCTACTTGATGAAACACAAGTCTGAAACATTTGAAAAGTTCAAGGAATTTCGGAGTGAAGTGGAGAATCATCGTAACAAGAAAATAAAGTTTCTACGATCTGATAGAGAAGGCGAATATTTGAGTTACGAGTTTGGCCTTCATTTAAAACAAATGGGAATTGTTTAACAACTAACGCCACCTGGAATACCACATCGTAATGGTGTGTACGAACGTCGTAATCGTACTTTATTAGATATGGTGCATTCTATGATGTCTCTTACCGATTTAACACTATTGTTTTGGGGTTATGCACTAGAGACAACCGCATTCACATTAAATAGGACACCGTCTAAATCCATTGAGACGACAACGTATGAACTATGGTTTGGCAAGAAACCTAAGCTGTCGTTTCTTAAAGTTTGGGGATGCGACACTGATGTCAAAAGGCTTCATCCCGATAAGCTCGAACCCAAATCAGAGAAGTGCGTCTTCATAGGATACCCTAGGGAAACTATTGGGTACGCCTTCTACCATATATCCGAAGTCAAGATCTTTGTTGCCAAGAATGGGTCCTTTCTAGAGAAGGAGTTTCTCTTGAAAGAAGTGAGTGGGGGGGGGGGGGGGGGGAAGTAGAACCTGATGAGGTAATTGCACCTTCTCCCGAATTGAAAAGTAGCGCATCAGAGTAAACCATTCCCGTGATGCCTACACCAACTCGAGAGGAATATAATGATGATGATCATGAAACTTTAGATCAAGTTACTAGTGGACCTCATAGGTCGACTAGAACACGATCCACACCAGAGTGGTACGGTAATCCTGTCCCGGAAGTCATGTTATTAGACCATGATGAACCTACAAACTACGAAGAAGCTATGATGAGCCCAAATTCAGATAAATGGCTTGATGCAATGAAATCTGAGATAGGATCCATGTATGAGAACAAAGGATGGACTTTAGTGGACTTGCCCGAGGGGGCTAGATCAAGGTATTCTGGCATGCAAAAGTTGATCTTTGGCCTCATCAAGGTATTGTGGCGTGCAAAAGTTGAACTTTTACTAGTGGATCTTTCTGTGTGCCGTTGAGAATAATTAGCCATAATATTATCTAAGAGCTTAGTAGCCTCTCCTAAAGTCATTTCCATAGAAGTGCCTCCCGCGGCCGAATCTAAAAGATTTCTAGAAGCAAAATTCAATCCGGCATAAAAAAATTGTATAATCATCCACAAAGTCAAACCATGTGTAGGGCAATTACGTATCATCAATTTAATCCTCTCCCAAGGTTGTGCAAGAAGCTGATGATCAAGTTGCTTAAAAATTCATAATATCGTTCCTAAGGGAGATGATCTTAGCGGGAGGAAAATACTTAGAGATGAAAGCATCTTTACACTTATTCCATGAATCAATACTATTTTTAGGTAAAGATGAAAACCAAGTTTTAGCACGATCTCTAAGCGAAAACGGAAATAGCTTCAATTTAACAATATCATTATCCACATCTTTCTTCTTTTGCATATCACACAAATCAACAAAATTGTTTAGATGGGATGCGACATCTTCACTAGGAAGGCCAATAAATTGATCTTTCATAAGAAGATTCAGCAAAGCGGCATTAATTTCACAAGATTCATCATTAGTAGTGGGAGCAACCGGAGTGCTAATAAAATCATTGTTGTTGGTATTGGAAAAGTCACACAATTTGGTATTATCTTGAGCCATCGTGACAAAGCAAGAAATCCAACGCACAAGCACACAATAAGCAAACAAAAAAGATGAACAGAAGAAGGGCGAAGAAAAGGCAATTTTTTTCAAAAATCAGTTTAGAAGTGGGGGGAAAGGAAAGCGAGAGGCGAATGGCAAATAATGTAATGCAAGAGAGAAGAGGTTATGATGGGTACTTTGTATGGCTTGACTTGATGTAGATCTCCCTGGCAACGACGCTAGAAATTCTTCCTACTACCTCTTGAGCATGCGTTGGTTTTTCCCTTGAAGAGGAAAGGGTGATCCAACAAAGTAGAGTAAGTATTTCCCTCAGTTTGAGAACCAAGGTATCAATCCAGTAGGAGACAACGCACAAGTCACCGAATACCTGCACAAACAATCAACAACTTGCACCCTACGCGATAAAGGGGTTGTCAATCCCTTCACGGTTACTTGCAAAAGTGAGATCTGATAGAGATAGATAAACAACAAAGTAAATGTTTTTGGTATTTTTGGTTTATAGATCGGAAAGTAAAAGATTGCAAAATAGTAGATCGGAAACTAGTATGATGTAAAAGAGAACTTATATGATGGAAAAGAGACCCGGGGGGCATAGGTTTCACTAGTGGCTTCTCTCAAGATAGAAAATATTATGGTGGGTGAAAAAATTACTCCCGAGCAATTGATAGAAGAGCGCATAATTATGATGATATCTAAGGCAATGATCATGAACATAGGCATCACGTCCGTGTCAAGTAGACCGACTCCTGCCGGCATCTACTAATATTACTCCACACATCAACCGCTATCTAGCATGCATCTAGAGTATTAAGTTCATAAAGAATGGAGTAACACATTAAGCAAGATGACATGATGTAGAGGAATTAACTCAAGCAATATGATGAAAACCCCATCTTGTTATCCTCGATGGCAACAATACAATACATGCCTTCCTGCCCCTACTGTCACTGGGAAAGGACACCGCCAGATTGAACCCAAAGCTAAGAACTTCTCTCATGGCAGGAAAGATCAATCTAGTAGGCCAAACTAAACTGATAATTCGAAGATACTTGCAAAGATATCAAATCATGCATATAAGAATTCAAAGAAGAACCAAATAATATTCATAGATAATCTTGTTCATAAATTCACTATTCATCGGATCTCGGCAAACACACCGTAAAAGAGTATTACATCGAATAGATCTCCAAGAACATCGAGAAGAACATGGTATTGAGAATCAAAGAGAGAGAAGAAGCCATCTAGCTAATAACTATGGACCTGAAGGTCTGTGGTAAACTACTCACGCTTCATCGAAGAGGTAATGGTGCTGATGTAGAAGCCCTCCGTGATCGAATCCCCCTCCGGCAGATCGCCAAAAAAGGCCCCAAGATGGGATCTCATGGGTACAGAAGGTTGTGATGGTGGAAAAGTGGTTTCGTGGCTCCCCCTGATGTTTTTAGGGTATAAGACTATGTATAGGCGAAGGAACTAGGTCAGGGGAGCTACGAGGGGCCCACGAGGGTGGGGGGCGTGCCTACCCCCCTAGGCGCGCCCTCCCGCCTCGTGGACGCCTTGTTGCCTCTCCGACTTCATCTCCAAGTCTTCTGGTTTGCTTTCGGTCCAAGAAAGATCATCGCGAAGGTTTCATTTCGTTTGGACTCCGTTTGTTATTCCTTTTCTGCAAAACTCTAAAATAGGCAAAAAAACAGAAACTGGCACTGGGCCCTCGGTTAATAGGTTAGTCACAAAAATAATATAAAAGAGCATATTAAAGCCCATTAAACATCCAAAACAGATAATATAATAGCACGAAACAATCAAAAATTATAGATACATTTCAGACGTATCAGCTGGTCGTCGCGCTAGAGTGGTGCTGAGGTGGCGAAACCTTGTCGGGCGCGGGCCTAGCTGCGGCCCCGCAATCATCCTCGGCAAGGCTTGCCAGGGGCCTCGCGGTCGTCCCCCGCAAGGGTCTTGTCGGAGGTCTTCGTCTTCTGGTCCCACGTGGACCCGCAGGCTATTGGTCTTTAGAAAGATCTGCATGCCACTATGCATGCATCTCTGAGCCTTGGCTTTGATGTTGTCGATGGTTTCAAAGCTCTCAGCCTCAAGGGTGATGGCCTTGCTGGTGCTTTGTAGGTTGCCCAGGAAAGGCTCTTGCCGGGTCCACATAGGCTGCCCCGGCAAGGATGTTGCCGGGGGAGGGCCAGTCTGTCTCCTGCTCTTTGTTGTTTAACTTGATTGCTGCCTTGATAGTCTTGTGTTTTGTCTTCTGCTGCCCTACCAGGCCCTGCCACAGGTGTGGCTACGACTGCTCGTGCACAAGTAAGGCGTACCAAAGAGCCCATACTTTTGTACACCGACAGGAGCTCTCGGACCTGGGCCACACATAAGCGCAAAGCATAGTTGGGCCAGGCCCACAGCAGTGTGCGGGCACGCGTGGCAGAGACTTAACTTCCACGATCTTCTCACTAGTTGTGCTTCCCCACGATCCACGTTGAGGGCGTGACATGGGGGTCGTGCGTGGGACGGTCCCAGCAAGCTTGTGTCACCTCATAGTAAAGAGGCGGCCCGCGCCTCCCTCATAAAAAAGAGGAATTCGCACGGGCGCTAGTCATTTACTAAGTGGACTTGGGTCGTGGCCTGCATGGCGCCGCACCCCACGATTACGGGGTGGAAAATGGGCGACCCACTTGTCTTCGTGCCTATGGATCTCTTGCCACGTGTCCTTCATGCGTTAGGACGGGCAGGCGGCAGATGCGGAGGACATGGGTATTAACACCCGAGATGGGAAACCAGGCGTCACTGATTAGGGCAGCAGGTCGGTCCTGATTCCCTGCGCCTCGGGAGGCTGCATTGGTTGAGCGGGGCGGCCGCCCTTGGTTTGGGAGGCCAGGCCCTGGCCCCGCCCTTCTATAAAAAGGGATAGGGACGGTGTCCTTCCGCATTCGCCTTCTTCTCCTCCTTTTGCTTAGTATCTTTCTTCCATTCGCCATGGTGAGAGGGCGTGCCGGTGCTTCGATGGCGGCGACAAAGGCTTTTCCCTCCTCCTCCTCTAGAGTTCACGGTGGGGGAACCCACTGCGAGAGGGAGAGGAAGGGGCCAAGGTCGCCGCGGTGCCCAGGGAAGAGGAGGACGGGGTGGGGCACCAGCTGCGCCTTCACTGGCGTCCCCTCCTGCAATGGAGGGCCATGTTGGAGACCAGCCCCAAAAGTTCTTCATCAGGCTGTATAAGCCCGTGTGCGGTCATCTCCACCTCCCTACCCCATTTGCTCGGGTAATGGAGTTGATCCGCCACAGGCCTTGAGATTGCACATGAGGGGCTACGGGAATTGCAGCATGTGGGTCGATGTCGACTTCCCCGCCCCTCCCGTCATGTATCTTCGCCATGGGTGGAAAACCTTTGCCTGCGCCCACAGCTTGTCGGAGGGTGACGTTCTCCAGTTCACGTTAATGGAGAATGGCCTACTCTCCGTCAAGGTCTTTGGAAGCTCAGGAATTCGCTTAGGGTGCTGCACGGAGAGCTCCATGGACGACAAAAGCTCCTCCTTGAGCGATAGTGGCAAGGAGGACAGCGCCAGCAATGACGATGACAGCAGGCGGGAAGAAGACGACTCCGACTTCAGCTGACCATCAGTGGCAGCACCATCGTCTGCTCCACCTCCTCCCCTGGCAACACGCCTTGTCGGGGGTTGCGCCCTGCTGGCTCTGGCGTCGGTGGTCGACGGGCTACCCCGCCAAGCTCTCCATTGACACGTTCCCCATGCCTGTCTCCGTTTTCACTTGGCGTACCTGGGGAGGAAAAGGGCAAGAATAGGGATTACGAGGCACTTATCTTCTTTTAATTTGTAGGAAATTGCCAAATCTTTAACTTTCTAGATAATGTAATCTCCCGAGTCCATGCTTATGTTCTGTAACATTTGTACTTGCATCAGCATATCAATGAAAAATATGAGCTTTGGCAGGAACCCATGCACGTATACGTCCATGCAGAGGCGAACGCCTCCTTAATAAAAATAAATGAGTTTTCCCGGCAAGCTACCTTCCCGGTGGCCTTTGTGCCTGCCGGAGAATCACATTTGTCAGGTTACAGACAAAGGGCCCAGCCCCTTGCCAATCTCTTTTTATCAAAGGCTACTACGATCATTCTGGCCGAAGCAGCGTTCGGGCCACGGATGAGAGCACCTAAATCTAATAAGAGTGGAGGGGTTTTCTAATGCACAAGTCACAGGTTACGAACATAAATGGACAAGAGGTGAACTTTATCTGTTTGGTTTGCCGTGGACGATGTGCCGGACAGTCTTCTTAACTTCTTGTCGGAGCCAAGTCCATGACAGGAACGGCAGAACCGAGCGTCTTTACTATGGCTGGAAAGAAGAGAGGATAGGTGTATTGAACCTTAGTGGTCCATTATTATCTACTGGAATAAAAGGCAGTACAATATCTTGGACAAGCATGCATATATATATATATATATATATATATATATATATATACTAGCACATATGCCCGTGCGTTGCAACGGGAAAAATTGGTGTTTTGTGCAAATATAATGTCCCACAGTACCAGATTCACTATGAAGAACATGCTGCAACGCAACATCCTTCTATAAAATAAACATAAAAAATATGTTGCAATTTAGCCGTGTTCATATTTTCTTTGCCAGGCATAATCTCACACTGATTTCATTAAGTATAATCCTTTTTTATGGTATTTAAGTATAATCCTTTTATTAATTACTATGACGTCCTCACCTGTTTTAGTTGGGAATAAGTCCTTCCTTTTCTAATTTTGTAGCCCCAACATATTGAAGCCTACAGATCCTTTCTTTTAATTATCCTACATTTTTACCTCAAATCCTTCATGTAGAATTTATTAAGACCACAATCTTTCTTTTAGTTATTCCACCGGTTTACCCATAATTCTTTCTTTAATTAGTCACATCCTTTTAAATATTCTGTTTAATCCCACAATCCTTCCTTTATTAGCTCATTTTTTTAATTATCCTACCTTTTTACCTCAAATCCTTCATGTAGAATTTATTGACACCACAATCTTTCTTTTAGTTATTCCACCGGTTTACCCATAATTCTTTCTTTAATTGGTCACATCCTTTTAAATATTCTGTTTAAGCCCACAATCCTTCCTTTATTAGCTCATTTACTTAGTTAGCTTGCCCTAAACATAATGACTGTCACTCATATATTTAGAGTGAGTTGGGATTAGTAAATGTGAAAGACGCATAGTCGTTGGTTGTTGCATCAAAGGGCTAGACAGGAAGTCCTATGTTCAATTCCCATAATGTTGATTTATTTTGACCCAGTTATTTTTTGCGGTATCTATGAAAGCCCATACAGAATTCTTCCTTTATTAGCTCATTTTTTTAATTATCCTACCTTTTTACCTCAAATCCTTCATGTAGAATTTATTAAGACCACAATCTTTCTTTTAGTTATTCCACCGGTTTACCCATAATTATTTCTTTAATTAGTCACATCCTTTTAAATATTCTGTTTAAGCCCACAAACCTTCCTTTATTAGCTCATTTACTTAGTTAGCTTGCCCTAAACATAATGACTGTCACTCATATATTTAGAGTGAGTTGGGATTAGTAAATGTGAAAGACGCACAGTCATTGGTTGTTGCATCAAAGGGCTAGACAGGAAGTCCTATGTTCAATTCCCATAATGTTGATTTATTTTGACCCAGTTATGTTTTGCGGTCTCTATGAAAGCCCATAAAAGGCCCATCAACATACAAGTACCTAGCCCAGATCGCTTAGCGTGTGTAAATCAAACGAGAAGGACTAAACCAAACCAAGAATATCTATTCCCTTTAATAGTAGGTATATATATATATATATATATATATATATATATATATATATATATATATATATATATATATATATATGCGCCTGGCTCTGTACATAGGGTTACATGCCTTGTCGGCAAGGCTAGTACAAAAGGGGGTTGTCGGGGCTCCCGGCAACCGTGCCCTATGGATAAAACTTGCGAAGATGTTCGATATTCTAGGAGTTGCTCACCGGAATGCCATCTTTGGTCTCTAGGCGGACTGCGTCGGGTCTAGTGACTCATATACCCGATAAGTGCCTTCCCACTTTGGCGTCAACATGTTTGAATTCTTGGCGGACTGAACTCGCCGAATAACAAGGTCGCCTTCCTCAAGGCTTTGGGCATGAACCTTGTCGCTATGGTAGCGGCGCAAGGCTTGCTAGTAGCGAGCGGCTCGCACAGCAACATGAGGACGATCTTCCTCAAGGAGCATTGCATCATCTTGGCACAACTTCTCTTGCTCAAACTCATCATAAGAGAGCACTCAAGTTGACCCGTATATGCCTTCCGTGGGGAGAACTGCTTCTGCCCCGTATACCAGGCCAAAGGGTGTCTGGCTAGTGGCTCGATTTGGTGTCGTTCTGATTGACCAAAGAACCTTTGGTCATTCATCAATCCAGCGTCTTCCACACTTGCGTAGCCTATTGAAAGTCCTTGTTTTGAGGCCTCACAACACTTCAACATTTTCCCTCTCTGCCTGGCCATTGCTTCTTGGGTGAGCAACAGAAGCAAAGCAAACTTTGCTGCCAATGTCTTGGATATACTACATGAAGGTGCGGGTCGTGAACTGTGTGCTATTGTCGGTGATGACTCTGTTTGGCACACCAAAACGGGAAACGAGTCCCTTGAAGAACTTGACGGCTGGCTGTGCTGTCACCTTTCTCACTGGCTCCACTTCTGGCCACTTTGTGAACTTGTCAATCGCAATGTACAAGTACTCAAAGCCCCCGACCGCACGGGGAAAGGGGTCTAGTATGTCGAGCCCCCAGACCAAAAATGGACAGGAAAGAGGAATTGTTTGGAGAGCCTGGGCTGGTTGATGAAGCTTATTTGAATGGAACTAGCACGCTTCACACTTGGTTACTAGTGCAGTTGCATCCTAGAGAGCGGTGGGCCAAAAGAAACCTTGCCGGAATGCCTTGCCGGCAAGGGCTCTTGACCCTATGTGGGAGCCACATATTCCTCCATGTATCTCTGCCAATAGCTCCAGTCCATCCTCCCGAGGAATACACTTCAATTTCACGCTCTTAGATCTCCTTCTATATAGGACATCATCCACAACTGGTACATGCTGGACCAACATGCTACTTTTTCTGCTTCTTCCTACTCCTCAGGGAGCTCCCTTGTTTGGAGGAACCAAACAGCGTCTTGTGACCATGCTGGAGCCTGAGGCTCGACGGTAAGGACTAAAGGCATGTCTTCTGCCATGGGGGCAGCTGTCTCTACTACAAGGGCTTGTGGCCCTACCAGAAACTGCTACTCCTCGGCAGGCACGGGGTTCCCGGCAACTTCCTTGCCGGCGGCCCCTGGGAGCTCGGTGGGAAAGTACTTGTCGGGGCCCACCTTTCTCCACTCATTCTTCCCTTCTGATGGTTCAACGAATGGCTAGTTCCACAGACAACTTGGGGGCAGCGCATTTTGACAAGTCATCGGCAATGTTGTTCTCTGCTCGAAGAACATGCTCCGCTTGCAGACCGTCAAAATGCTCCTCCAACTTCCTCACTTCATCCACGTAGGCCTCCATCAACGGGCTCTGATAATCCTTGTTGACTTGGTTGACGACAAGCTATGAATCACCTCTGATGATGAGCTTCCTGATTCCGAGGTCCGCCGTGATCCTGAGACTGGAAAGCAGCCCCTCGTAATCTGCAGTGTTGTTCGTCGACCTTTCCTGGGGAAAATGCATATGGACTATGTACTTGAGGCGCTCTCAAGTGGGCACGACGAGTAGCACACCGGCTCCAGCACCTCGCAGCGAGAAAGCCCCATCAAAGTACATAATCCAATGACTGCTTGCCTCTTTGCCGGGAAAAACAGTCTCTTGAACTTCTTCGTCGGGGCGTGGAGGTCCATTCTGCTATGAGCTCTGCCAAGGCTCTTCTCTTGATCGTCGAAGTGCATTCAAACTTGAGGCCAAAGCTAGATAGCTCCAACACCCACTCCACAATCCTCCCAATTGCATATAGGTTGTGCAAGATCCATTGCAACGGGAGGCGAGTGACGACGGTGATCTCTTGTGCTTGGAAATAGTGATGCAGCTTTCTCGAGGCCATAAGAAGGCCGAAAAGCAGCTTCTGCATACCAGAATACCTTGATCTAGCTCCCTGCAAGAGGGAGCTGACAAAATAGACTTGGTGCTGCATCACCTTCTTCTTCTTCTCCACTTCGCTCACTTGCGCAGACTCCGCCTTGCCAGGACCGGGCCTCGCCGAGGGTTCTGCCTTGCTGGCATCAAGCTCTGTCGGCGAAGACCCCAGCTCTTCATCCAATGGCCCTCGCTGCCGCCGTTGCCTCCTCCTCAACTTCTCTCTGCGCCACTAGCACAACACTGACCACTTGATTCGTTGCCGCTAAATATAGCAGCTGCTGCTCTTGCGGTTTGTGTCGGGGCGCTCTGGATCGGCCCCGGTCACCTATGGGGCATGGGGGGCCCCTTTCTGGTTCGGCGAGGGGGCAGAGGCCGCGCGCAGAGCGGATCGAGGCCCGGGCGCGCGCGCTGGGGGGAGACGGGTGATTTTTACCCAGCTTCGGAGCTCTCCGGAGAGATAAAACTCCCACTGCTGCCTTGTGTTTTTATTTGATCTTGCTCGAATGCGAGTGCACGGTGGAGTGGTGCGTGTGTGTGTTCCACCGAACCCTATGTCTCCAGATGAACCGAACCCTAGATCCACCGAACCCTATGTCCTGTGTCTCCAGATGAACCGAACCCTAGATCCACCGAACCCTATGTCCTGTGTCTCCAGATGAACCGAACCCTAGATCCACCGAACCCTATGTCCTCTGTCTCCAGATGAACCGAACCCCTTCTACGTGCGCATGGGCCTCCCTTTTATAGTCTAAAGGGGGCACCAACAGGTGGCAGCGTAAGAAGAGGGGGTAGAAAGGTAAAAACGCAGGTTGGTGTAACAGTGACCAACAGTGTCCCCTACCTAACTCTGGCGGCAGGGGACAAGGGCATTTAATGCCCGTCCGGTCGCCCCAATAGTGCAGAGAAGCGACCGTCAAGTGAGCCACCGGTTGCCACGATGGCGTCTCTGTCGGCTCCGCTTGCCACCTCGCCCCGCATGGCTGCGTAGTGCCTCGCCACGTGCCTTTGGGATGGCCTTGTGATGACACGTCGCCGGATGTGCTGGAGCTTGGTTGGCAATCTTGCCGCGGCAAGTGCCTTGCTGCGGTCTTCCTCTTGTCGTGCCGGCAAGCTTGCCGGCCGTCGGGCCTTGCCGGGCCGCGCGGGGCGCCGCGGCAAGTCTTCTGGAGGTGCCTTGGTCGGCCTTCCCGGCAAGCTCCTCTTGCCGGGGCCCTTGTTTTCTTCCCGGTAAGCTCTTCTCGCCGGGGCCTTGGTTGGCCTTCCCGGCAAGCTCCTCTTGCCGGGGCTTTAGCTTGAGCACTCTGTTCTTGAATGGCGTCAAAGTAGCCGCGGAGCGTCTTGGTGGACGCCCGGCAAGCCCTGCCGCGGGTCGCTGCGACTGCCCGTGCACAAGTTCGGGGTACTAAGGTACCCACCTACTTTAGTACACCGACAGTAGCCCCCGGGCCTGGGCCATACACGGTGCCGAGCGTTGTTGGGCCAGGCCCAAAACAGTGCCCGGGCACGCGTGGCCTGGGTCCACACAAAATCGAACTCCGTGTCCGCCGCGTCCTCCCGCAACGGCACGCATCGATTGCGGCGTCGTGGGAGACGTGGACGGCGCGTGCGGGGCTGAGCCTCGCGAGCATGCATCAAGCCATGAGGAAGGGGACGGCCCACGCCCTCCTACCTAAACGGAGGTAGGCGTGGGGGCGTGGTGCATTTACTGGACGGGGCCAGTGCGCGGCTTTTGAGGCGTCCGCTCCCATGCTCACGGGGTGGGGCGAGACCGCCTCACCCGTCCACTCGGCGCTGCATCTCTGCCATGCGGCTCCCATGCGCTTGGGGTCACGGGCGGTGAGATTGGGGAATCCGGGCCGGCGTGAGCAGAGGTAGCGGGTCGGCCCCGATTCCCCGCTCTCCCGTGCCTTGATTCGCCGAGCGGGGCGGCCGGGCTCCCACCCTGCTCCTTTATAAAGGGCAGGGAGGGGGGCATAGAAGCCCACACTCGTTCATCTCCTTCTTTTCTTTTTAACTTCTGCTCCCCTTTCTCCCACTCGCCATGGAGAAAGGGAACCCTGACCCTTCGTCGGTGGTGGCGAGGGTTGCCGCCAGACAGCGCATCCTTCCCTCTCTCACCCCTGCGGTGGCGGAGCCGGCCGCGAGGGGAAGAGGGAGGGGGCGAGGCCGAGGATGAGATCGAGGGCGTGGCCGAGGCGCTCGGGGAAGAGGCGGCCGGGGTGGTGCGCCACCCCCGTCTCCGCCGGCGGCTCCTCTCCTCGAGGCGGTCCACATTGGGGACGACCCCTGGGAGTTCTTCATCAAGCTGCGCCGGGCACCTCGTTGACGCCTCCGGCTTCCGGCTCTGTTTGCGAGCGTGATGGAACCGGACCCGCCCGAGATGCTAGAGTTACGCATGAGGGGCTGCGGGATCAGCGGCACTCGAGTTAGTGTCGTATCCCCAGCCCCCGGCGTGATGTACTTCGATCGAGGGTGGAAGACGTTCGCCTGCATCCATAGCTTGACGGCGGGGTTTACCCTCCATTTTAAGTTAATGGAGGGCAACCTTCTCGCCGTCAAGGTCTTCGGGGACTCCGGCATCCGGGCGAGATGCTGCGTGGACAGCTCCTCCGATAGCGAAGGTCCCTCCTCGAGCGAGAATGACGAGGAGGGGAGCGACAGCGATGACGAGGACGGCGGTTCCGACTAGGCGTCGGACGCTGCCTCGCGCGCGCCACCGGCGACCCCATCATCCGGGTCGCCGGCCTTCTGAACTCCCCGGGGCCGTCTCCTTGGGCGGCTGGCGTCGGGAGGCGGCGGAAGAGGAAGAGGGGTGGCGGCAAGGCCGTCAAGTCAGAGTACGAGGGCGAGGTGCCCTCGACAGCATGCTGACGTCCTGCCGCCCCGTCTTCGAGCTCTGCCTCCGGCGCCTCCGTCTCCGCCAAGCTCCTGGCCGGTCCCCGGGAAGTTCTCTTGGTGTCTTCTGGCACCCGTAGCTCGCCTAGGCGCTTCTTTTGCCCTCCCCAGCAAGCTTCTCTTGCCGGGGCCTCCTTGACCTACCTCCTGAAGAGAAAAACAGGAGAGGGATTACGGGCATCTTATCTTTTAATTTGTAAGCCTTCGGGCCTTAGCTGTATTTAAAGTTTGTAATCCTCTCTATCATGTTTTTCATCCTCCATGGACTTGCAATAAATTGGGATGTTTTTTAATGAAAAGAGGGGAAAGCTTGCCGGATTAAGTCCTTTACTTGATTGTGTGCCTTGTACGTTTTCACCCTACGCTTTTAGGGAACTTGCCGGCGCGGGCACCTTGCCGTGAGCGCCGAGTGCGGAACGTTGGCAACAGAACTGCAACCGACAGGAGACCTAGTCGCGGAGCTAGTCACAGCTTACTTAAGTCGTTGAGCGGACTCGAAACGACAGTAAGGCAACTAGCTACGAGTCGGTTCTCTGCCGGCGGTGCCGCGACCGACAAGAAACCTTGTCGTTGAGCTAGCCGCTGTTCACCTAAATTGTCGAGCGGACTCGAAACAACAGTCGGTGCGCGACTAGCTACGAGCCGGTTCCTCCGCGCACAGGTTCTTTTTGTACAAGGCATGATCGTTCAGAGACGCGGCCTCGCTTTCCCCAGCCCACAAGAGGATGCATGACGAGGGATGAAAAACTTATCTGGTATTACAGCCCCCGGCGACTCTGGCTTGCCGGGGGTGAGTCTTGATATTTGCAGCCCCCAGCAACTTTGGCCCCGCAGCTCCCGGCGACTTTGGCCCCGCCGGGACCTAGGTGCCGGTGCGCCTTGCTCTGTCCTTGCCGCCAGCGTTGTAGCCCCCGGGGACCCTGACTTGCCGCGTAGGGATCTTGACGCTATAATAAGTTACTCTTTGCAATGTAACTTCAAGTTGGGCAATGCGACGCCATGTTTCGCCCTTTGTATGTTTACACTCTACGCTTCTAGGGAACTTGCCGGTGCTAACACACTTGCTGAGTGCGGAACATCAGCAGCCCGCTGGCGGTGTTGTACCCGGCAAGAAACCTCCTCGGGCTAGTTGCAGCGCACTTGCATTGTCGAGCGGACTCGAAAACAAAGCAAGGGCGCAACTTAACCACGAGTTAGCTCCTCTGCGCACAATTTTCTCATACAAAGGACGTCCCATGGTAAGGCTTGCTACGTTACATCCTCGACTCCATTACATCCCTTGTACGTTTTTGCCCTACGCTTCTAGGGAACTTGCCGGTGCTAACACACTTGCTGAGTGCGGAACGTCAGCAGCCCGCTGGCGGTGTTGTACCCGGCAAGAAACCTTCTCGGGCCAGTTGCAGCACGCTTGTATTGTTGAGCGGACTCGAAAACAAAGCAAGGGCGCAACTTAACCATGAGTTGGCTCCGCAGCGCACGGGCTTTTCGTACAAGGGACGAATATTCGAGGAACATAACATAAGCGCTTAAAACTAAAAAGAAGAGCTATGCGCTCAAGCTCGGGTGACTTAGATTTTCTGTCTTCCGCGGTCCGGCGAAGCCGCGCTCCTCCCTTGACTTCCTCCCTTGTACGTTTTCATTCCCCCGCGCTTTCAGGGGACCTGCCGGCGCAAACACACTTGCTGAGTGCGGGACATCAGCAGCCCGCTGGCGGTGTTGCTTCCGGCAGGAAGAACTCGTCGGGCTAGTTGCGGCGCGCTTTCGTCGTTGAGTGGACTCGAAACAGATCAAGGGCGCAACTTAGCCACGATTCGACCCTTCTACGCACAGGTTCTTCGTACAAGGTACGGATTCTCAGGGAATACAATCCAAAAGCTTGAAACTGGACGCTTTCTTCGCCCTACTGGCTGGTGGAGCTCGATGGTGCATCCTCGACGGTAGCGCGGCACTCCGGGGAGGCGTGCTTGCCGGAGCAGGTACCAGAGCTGTCCTTGCCGGGCTTGGTCTTTGGCGGATCTGCCTTTGCTTTCTTGCACTTGCCGGTGTACCTCGATGGTGCGCTCTCGACGGCAGCGCAGCACTCCGGGGAGGCGCGCTTGCCGGAGTGGGCATCAGAGCTACACTTGCCGGACTTGAGTTTCTCCTTCCCCCGGGGAGCTTCAGCGGCAAGTTGTTCGCGCTCTGCTGCGGCTGCTGCTTCCCAGTAGATCTTGTCGGCGCAGATGAGTGCATCCCTCTTGTCACCTTGGACAGAAATGACACTCATCGGGCCAGGCATCTTGAGCACGTTGTATGCGTAGTGAGAGGCTGCCATGAACTTGGCAGGCGCTGGTCGGCCGAGTATCCCATTGTAGGGTAATGGGATATCAGCAACATCGAAGGTGACCCTCTCTGTCCTGAAATTCAGCTCACTGCCAAACGTCACTGGCAATGTGATATTCCCCTTGGGCTTGCTTCTTCCCGGATTTATCCCTTGAAAGGTACCAGTCTCTTCGAGCTCGCTGTTGGGGATCTGGAGTTTCTTGAGTACTGTGGAGGAAATCAGGTTCAGGCCGGCCCCGCCGTCAACCAACATCTTCGTGACCTGGAGGTTGTGGATTGTTTGTGAGACCAACATCGGCAAGCACCCGACCGCAGTGATGCGATCAGGGTGGTCCTCTACATCGAAAATGATGGGCGTGCCGGACCATTTCAGAGGCCTGCGCGCCTCGACGGACGGCTCCGCTGCGTTCACCTCTCGAACCCACTGCTTGAGTTGGCGGTGCGAGGCATGCAGAGAGGCGCCGCCATCGATGCACAACACCTCTGTCACCTTCTGAAACTCTTGGTCATCGGTCTCATCTTCCTCCATCTCATCCTCATCTTCGTCCTTGTCGCGGCCGCGGGGAGGCCTATCTCCTTGCCGTGGCTTGGGCTTGCCGCGTTGTCCTCCCCGGGCAGGAAGCTTCTTGCCGGATCCTCCGCCACCTCCCTGGGCTCTCTCCTTATCGCGGCGCTCGTACTCGGCTTTTTGCAGCTCCGCCATCTCTTCGACTTTCTTGCAGGTTTGGAGATCGTGGCCCTTGGTGCGGTGGATCTTGCAATACCGCTTGCCGGAGCCATCCTGCTTGTCGGCGGCCACCACAGCCTCGCCAGAGTCATCAGCCTTGGCCTTGTCGGAGCCGCCTCCGTTGCCGGAATGCTCAACAGCCAGCACGTCCTTAGTCTTTCTCTTCCTGTTGTTCCGTCTCTGGCTCTTCCTTGCCGGGGCGGTATCCTCACTGTCAGATCCTTCTGCTCCTGCAACCTCTCCGGGGATTTTCCTCCCCTCCTCAGCCTGTGCGCACTTGTCGGCCAGAGCATAGAGCTCGCTGACGTCTCTGATCTTGCATATCGCCATCTCCTCCCTCATCCTGCGGTTACGCACGTTCTGATGAAAGGCGCTGATAACTGCGGCAGGGTGGATGTCTGGGATGTTGCGTTGCACCTGGCTGAATCTCTGTATGTACTTGCGCAGGGGCTCCCCCTCCTTCTGGACGAGCAAGTGGAGGTCACTCTCCTGGCCATGAGGCTTGTTGCCACCCATGAAGGCGCCGACAAACTGATGACAGAGGTCCGCCCATGAAGAGATGGAACCGTCCGGCAAGTGCATGAGCCAAGATCTGACATTGGGCTTGAGTACCAGCGGGAAGTAGTTGGCGAGGATCTTCTCATCGCGTCCTCCGGCAGCCTGCACCGCGATGGTGTAGATGCTGAGGAATTCCGATGGATGTATCCGGCCATCGTACTTCTCGGGCACGTCTGGCTTGAAGTTCTTGGTTTTGGGCCACTGGACTTGCCGCAGCTCGCAGGTGAACGCAGGGCAACCTGCCGCGTATGGCAAGTCGCCTGGCTCCCCTAGTGCATGCATGTCGATAGTGGGCCCGGCACGCTGGTCAGATTGACGTCGCGTTTCCCTTCTGCGCTCGATGCGAGTGCGTGCGTCTTCGTGCTGCCGTTCTTGGAGAACGTGGCGCTGATCGCGTCGGGTTCGCAGGTCCGACCACGCGGTGGAGTCGCCGTCGGGGTTGGTCCGACGAGCCGGCGATCTTGGCCTTCAGGGCTGGGAGCGCACGGAGGTGGCCCCCCCAGCGGTCTTGTCAGCGTCGGCTTGCGCTTGGACGCCTTGCCGGGGTCTCGATGCACTCGGTTGCCGGGGCTTGTCGCCGTTGGCGGAGGCGATGAGACTGTATATGGTCATCCTCCAGTCGTCGATCTTGTGCGGCACCGGAGGGTAGTCTAGGAGCAGCTGGGCTCGGGCCAGCGCTTCCTCTGCTGTCTTGGGTGGTGGCGGCGACGAGCGGCGCGAGGAGCGGGATGTGCTCGGACTCCCAACTGGATTGGGAGGTGCGACACCCCGCCCTGGCGACCGCACCTCGCTCGCGCCAGCATGCGGGCGAGCATGCTGACCTCGAGCGTCTCGCGACCCACCGGCTTGGCCTTGTTCGAACGCGAGCACGGTGCTAGGAGCACCGGGGCGTTGTCGACCTTGCACCTCCTGGGAAGGTGCGGTGTCTGCATGGTCGCCGACGCTTGCTGGGCCTTGTTTTTGGATCTGGTGACGACGTGAGTCCCACCGTCGGCGCCCGCTCCTCCGCCGGCGTCCACTCCACTGCCTGTTCGCTCCGGCGGTGGCGGCAGAATCGATGCAGACGGAGCGGCTACCTCCGAAGGCTTCTTCTTCGGTGGCATGTTGATGAAGGCGTTGATGCAGCGCGCGCAGAGACCGGATCGGATGCTCACGACCTCGACGCACCCCCTACCTGGCGCGCCAAAGGTGTCGGGGCACTCTGGATCGGCCCCGGTCACCTATGGGGCACGGGGGGCCCCTTTCTGGTTCGGCGAGGGGGCAGAGGCCGCGCGCAGAGCGGATCGAGGCCCGGGCGCGCGCGCTGGGGGGAGACGGGCGATTTTTACCCAGCTTCGGAGCTCTCCGGAGAGATAAAACTCCTAATGCTGCCTTGTGTTTTTATTTGATCTTGCTCGAATGCGAGCGCACGGTGGAGTGGTGCGTGTGTGTGTTCCACCGAACCCTATGTCTCCAGATGAACAGAACCCTAGATCCACCGAACCCTATGTCCTGTGTCTCCAGATGAACAGAACCCTAGATCCACCGAACCCTATGTCCTGTGTCTCCAGATGAACCGAACCCTAGATCCACCGAACCCTATGTCCTGTGTCTCCAGATGAACCGAACCCTTCTACGTGCGCATGGGCCTCCCTTTTATAGTCTAAAGGGGGCACCAATAGGTGGCAGCGTAAGAAGAGGGGGTAGAAAGGTAAAAACGCAGGTTGGTGTAACAGTGACCAACAGTGTCCCCTACCTAACTCTGGCGGCAGGGGACAAGGGCATTTAATGCCCGTCCGGTCGCCCCAACAGTGCAGAGAAGCGACCGTCAAGTGAGCCACCAGTTGCCACGATGGCGTCTCTGTCGGCTCCGCTTGCCACCTCGCCCCGCATGGCTGCGTAGTTCCTCGCCACGTGCCTTTGGGATGGCCTTGTGATGACACGTCGCCGGATGTGCTGGAGCTTGGTTGGCAATCTTGCCGCGGCAAGTGCCTTGCCGCGGTCTTCCTCTTGTCGTGCCGGCAAGCTTGCCGGCCGTCGGGCCTTGCCGGGCCGCGCGGGGCGCCGCGGCAAGTCTTCTGGAGGTGCCTTGGTCGGCCTTCCCGGCAAGCTCCTCTTGCCGGGGCCCTTGTTTTCTTCCCGGTAAGCTCTTCTCGCCGGGGCCTTGGTTGGCCTTCCCGGCAAGCTCCTCTTGCCGGGGCTTTAGCTTGAGCACTCTGTTCTTGAATGGCGTCAAAGTAGCTGCGGAGGATCTTGGTGGACGCCCGGCAAGCCCTGCCGCGGGTCGCTGCGACTGCCTGTGCACAAGTTCGGGGTACTAAGGTACCCCCCTACTTTAGTACACCGACAGTTTGGGCGCAACTAGTATCGATGTAGAGGAGAGGTACCTCTTCAAATCTTGTAGCGCTGCCTCTGCTTCCGGAGTCCATTTCATTGGACTCGCCTTTTTCAAAATTTTGAAGAAGGGGAGGGCACGCTCGGCAGATTTGGAGATGAACCTACTTAGGGCGGCAACGCAGCCAGCGAGCCTATGGACATCCTTGACTCGTTTCGATGCCTCAATCTGCTCAATTGCTTTGATCTTGTCGGGATTTGCTTCGATTCTGTGTTGAGACACAAAGAACCCAAGAAGTTTGCCGGATGGAATGCCGAACACACACTACTCTGGATTGAGCTTGAGGTTGATCTTGCGCAAATTTGCAAAGTTTTCCTCCAGATCCTGCACGAGCATGGCCTTGTCCTTGGTTTTGACCACTATCATCCATATAAGCCTCCATATTTCTATGTAGCTGGGGTTCAAAACCAATCTGGACTGCTCGAGCAAACATCAAACCAGCACTCTTCAATCTGAAAGGCATTCATACAAAACAGTACGTACCATATGGGGTGAGTAACGCGGTCTTCTCTTCATCTTCCTTCATCATGAAGATCTGGTGGTATCCTGAATAGGCATCAAGGAATGATAACAGGTCACACCCGGTAGTGGAGTCCACTATCTGGTCTATGCGTGGCAAAGGGAAAGGATCCTTTGGACAGGCTTTATTGATATCTGTATAGTCAATACACAACCTCCACTTCCCATTTTCCTTACGCACTACCACTGGATTGGCCAACCACGTTGGGTGGAACAATCCTCTGACCAAGCCTGCCGCTTCCAACTTCCTGATCTCCTCGGTAATAAACTCTTGTCGCTCCAAAGCTTGCTTCCCGACCTTCTGCTTGGCGGGCCGCACATGGGGACAGACAGCAAGGTGGTGCTCAATCACCTTCCTGGGTATGCCGGGGATGTCAGATGCTTGCCATGCAAACACATCGACATTCGCCCGCAGGAAGGCGACGAGCGGGCTTTCCTATTTGCTGTCAAGGGCGGAGCTTATGGTAAAAGCTCCGCCCGTGCCATCCTCCTTGACGGGTACCTTCTTGGTTTCTGGTGGGGCTACCTTAGACTTCTTTCTCTTGGCGGTAGAGCTCTCTGGCACGTCCTCAGCGGGAACGCAGCACTCGAAAGAGGCGCGTTTGCTGGAGTGAGTGCAGGATCCCTTACCGGAGCCAAGAGTCTTGCCGACAGCCGAAGCCTTGCTGGTCCTCTTCTTAGCGGCAGGATCAAGTATCTTGCCGGCGGATGCTGCAACTGCCTCTCAGTAGAGTTGATCGGCACAAATGAGTGCATCCCTCTTATCGCAGCTAAAGGTGATGATGCTCACTGGGCCGGGCATCTTCAGCTTGTTGTACGTGTAGTGTGACGCCGCACGAAATTGGCTAGTGTCGGACGGCCAAGGATCCTGTTATATGGCAACGGGATCTTGGCAACATCAAAAACGATCTTCTCTGTCCTGTAGTTTAGGTCACCACCAAATGTAACTGGTAGCGTGGTCCTTCTCTTGGGCTGGCTTCTCCCTAGATTGATCCCTTGGAACGTACCCATTTCCTTGAGATCTTCATCAGGGATCTGCAGCCTCTTGATCACGTTGGGCGAGATCAAGTTCAGACCGGCCCCACCGTCAACTAACATTTTTGTCACATTGAGGTAGCATATTGTTGGTGAGACCAACAACGACAAACACCCGACTACAATTGTGCGATCAGGGTGATCCTCGACGTCGAAAATGATAGGCATGTGAGACCACTTTAGTGGCTTCTAGGCATCAACCATTGGTTCCGTCGCATTAAGCTCACATGCCCAATGTTTAAATTAGCGGTGGGAAGAATGCAACGAGGCACCCCCGGCAACACACATGACCTCCGTTGCTTTCTGAAACTCATGCTCGGTGGACTCGTCATCATCATCATGATCGTCATCTTCCTCTTTCTTCTCGCAGCCTCGGCAGGCCTCTATTGTTGCTTCTCCTTCTCGCGGCAACCTCCCCGGCCGTCGTGCTTCTTACCGGATCCCTCAGCGCCATATTGGCCCTTCTCTTTGCCTCGTCTGCTGCACTAAGCCCTCTGCTTCTCCATCAGCTGCTCAACTTGGCGGCAGTTTTGGAGGTCGTGGCCCTTGGTACGGTGGATCTTGCAATACTGCTTTTCGGAGCCCTCTGGCTTCCCGGTAGCCGCCAAGGCTCGACAGGCATCGCACCCGGCAATCTCCTTGCCGGGGTCGTAAACATTGGCCTTCTTAGCAGTGTCGGGGTCGCTGGATTCCTCAACGGCAAGCACGATCTTGCCCTTGCGCTTCCTGTTGCATCGCCGGCCCTTCTTTGCCGGGGCGACGACGTCTTCATCTTTCGAGTCACTTCCCGCATCGGCATTTTTGCCGGGGTACTTCGTTCCTCAGCTCGGGCACATTTGTCGGCCAGAACATACAGTTCTGCAACATCCATGACCTTGTTCATTTCCAGCTCTTCACGCATCTTACGATTGCACACGTTCTGATGGAACGCGTTGAGGACAGCGGTGGGATGAACATCGGGGATGTTGTATTGCACATGGCTGAACCTTTGTATGTATTTGCACAAGCATTTGCCATCCCTCTAAGGGATTGCAAATCGCTTGCCTGGCCAGGAGCTACATGGTCACCCGTAAAGGCACCAACAAACTCGTGGCTCAAGTCCGACCAAGAGGAGTTGGAATCTATTGGTAGGTGCATCAACCACGACCTGAAGTTGCGCTTGAGCACCAACAGGAAATAGTTGGCAAGTACCTTGTCGTCTCATGCTCCGGCAGCTTGCATCGCGATGGTGTAAACGCTCAGGAATTTAGATGGATGAGTCTTGCTGTCTTACTTCTACGGGGCCTCTAGTTTGAACGTGCAGGTGGTGGGCCACTAGAACTGTCGTAGCTCACGAGTAAACGTTGGACAAGTTATTGCATAAGGCAAGTCGCCAGCATCCCCCGGCGCTGGCCTGTACGCGTTAGGCCCAGCATGCCTATCAGATTGATGACGCACCTCCCGTCGCCGCTCGATAGTGGTCCGAGCGTCTTCCTTGGCCGCTCCCGAAGAACTTGACGTGTGTCGCAACATGCTCGTGGGTCAGACGACGCCATGGACACGATATCATGGGCGTCAACCTGATGGGCCGGTCGTGGTGGAGGGGAGTGCACCATGGTTGCGGCGCCTCCAACCCTTCCACCGTCGACGCGCACCGGCTTAGTGGCCCTGCACCGCGAAGGACTTGCCTCCTGGTGGCCATCCCTGTTGGCGTGGACAATGAGGATTTGGATGGCAGCCCTCCACTCTTCTTGCTTCTCCGCAGCAGGAAGAAAGTTGAGCAGTAACTGCGCTCGTGCCAATGCTTCTGCTCATGTTGGTGGCAGCGACAGGCGCGAGGAATGGGAGGAACTCGGACTTCTAACCACGTTAGAAGGAGTTCCATCATGGTTCTGCGGCCACGCGCCTTTTTCGCCAGCATCATGGTGTGCATGCCAGCCCTATGTGTCTTGAGAGTGACGCTGAGGTCTCTTGCCGCGGCGACGCCCGGGGTCCTCAACGTCGCGGCGCTATTTTTCGCGCACGAGCTGAGAGGACCATGGTGCGTGTGCTGGCGGGGTCGTCTTTCTACCCTTGGAGGTCCCTGCGCCGCCCGTAAGCAGCGCGACTCCGTCCTTGGGCGCGGCAGTGTGCGGACTGTCATCGCGGCTACGGACGATGCCGCCCGCCTGGCTTCTTGTATCGGGGTGGCGTGGATGATCTTGGTCTCCTCCGCCACCAGCTTCGGCCACGTCGCCCGTCCATGCTGGCACGGGCGGAGCGACCCCAGACAAACCGATCACCGTGATCGTCTTCTTCTTTGGAGCCATGGTGATGAAGGAACTACTGCACTAACTCTAGACCAGATTCTCACAACTTCTTCCCTCTACCTAGCGCGCCAAAGATGTCGGGGAAACGACACCTATGGGATCATGGGGGTCCCTTCTATGGTTGGTGGGGAGAGAGCTTCGCGAAGAGCAGGTCTAGTGATTAGCACGAGGGATTTTTACCCAGGTTCGGGCCGCACTGGTGCGTAAAACCCTAGTCCTGCTTGTGTGTATATTATGTGTTCTTGAGCTCTTGAACTAGCTGCGATGCATGCCCAGTCCAAAAAAGTCCGAATCCCCTCTCAGTATGCCTTGGGCCTCCTTTTATATGTAAAGGGGTTGGCAAAGTGGCACGTAGGAGGTGGAAAGCAATCTGCAGTGTATGAGCTTATTGCTCGGCACCGTAGGTCAAACGCATTTAATGTGCTGCCTACGTGCCCTCTTACTTTATAGGCGACGGCAACAGAAGCTGTCCCGTCCGTCACTGCCCCTCCACAAAAAAAATACACTTCCGTGATGATACGTGTTTGTCACAGTAGGCCATGTTTTCTGTCATGCATGTACATCCATGACGATTTTATGACAGAATCAAGATAGTCATACCTGTGCTGTCGTAGAAGTGTTCCATGACATTACCAAAATTATCATCACGGAAGTGTCCACTTCCATGACGATAAATCGCGTGTCACAGAAGTGCTTTCATCAAGGGTGACCGACACGTGGCATCCACCGTAACGGAACGCCGTTAAGCTATCAGGTCCGGTTTTGGATTCGATAACCCGTTAACAGCCGAGACCAATGGGAAATTTCCACGTGTAAAATTCTAATTGGCCAGAGGGAACACCTGTCAGGTCGTCAGTGGGCCAGATGTCGCCCGTCCATTGGAGGAGACATGCCTATGATACGTCGACACGTGGCTGGGCCCAACAGAGGCCCATATAGGTTAAAAAGGCCGGCCCAGTGAAAGGCCCATAGTACTTACTCAGGTACTAGTGGGCCAGCCCAATAACGGCCTGCTTAATAAAGGCCCATTTACGCCCCGAAGCCAGATCTGTCTTGTTAATTGTTCGCTGAATATTTGGGCCCATTTATGGCCCGAAGCCAGATTTGGCCCGTTAATTATTCGCCAAATATTTGGGCCCAATTACAGCCCAGTGACTTTTGTCTTGTTAGAGGCTCGATGTAGACATGGGCCCATTTCAGCCCAGTGTGACTTTCGGCCTGGGAATAGCCCATGCTGCCCATGGGCCAAATATGGTCCGACGGGACATCGGGCCCACTAACGGCCCGTGATGAAGGTGGCAACAGTTAAGCCCAACGTGACTTTAGGCCTGTTAAAGGCTTGTCGCATATTTCGGCCCGTTGATGCCTATACTAAGCTTTCGGCCTCTTAAAGGCCCATGATATCAGTGGGCCAACTAAGGCCCGAGATATGTTTCGGCCTGGTAACGGCCCGTGATAAAACTGGGCCCAAAATGGCCCAGTCTACATTTCAGCCTGCTGAAGGCCCATCGACGACTAGTGAAAATTGAGGCCCAACATGCATTTCGGCCTGCTAAAGGCCCATGGTTTCATCCGGGCCGTAACAGGCCAGTACAATATTCAGCCTATTAATGGCCCAATCCTACCTGGGCCAAACTAAGTGCTGGGTCCACAAAAGGCCCAACTAAAATATAGGCCGGTGTAAGTTGTGGGCCTGGCGCAAAGTGTGAAGGCCCCAATCAATCGGGCCCAAGAAAGATGCAGGCCGGCCCAATTGTGACCCGCTAAAAACCAGGCCCATTAGAGGCGAAGGTTTCGGCCCGGTCGACTACATCAAATTTTTTTTTCAGATAGCGAATGATGGCAGTAACTAGTAGGAATTAAGAACAAAGCTACTCTATACAATAAAGAAATTATGGCATAGTAACTAAGAATAAACCTACACTATACAATGAAGGATTTATGGTATATTACATCCACTAGGCATCGAAGTTCACCACCAGTGATCATAAAGCGCAACGAAGAAGCAGATTACAAAAACTGGGCACCATTGTAGCGTAACAAAATAATACTAAACCGATACCACTTCCAAGACAGTTCAAGAAAGGTTAGCCTTGTAGGGGAACTGCTGCGCAAGCTGCTGAGCAAGGCTGTGAGACCGGCCTAGCATGTAGGTCATAGCTTCCAGGTGTTGCTGTTTAGTGATGAGGTTCTCATTGGTGTTCTCCGCAATCTTTCTTAGAGATAGGACTTCAAGTCGAAGTTGAGTTGTAGAATGCCTTTCTGCTAGAACTTGGGACTGAAGAAGTCGAACTGATTCAGACAACAAATTTTGTGAGCTTGTCTGACTACTAGTCTCAAGTAACTTGAACACTGCATCAAGACAAGACTTTGGGGTTGTCTTGTTATCTTCAAGATATTTTGCCTTCTTTGCTGCAATATATTTTGGGTTTGTCTCACAGCCTTCAGCAGACTTGTGCATGCCATCAGGCATATCACCCTAAAACAAAGCAGAAAGATGAAAGGTTTTTCACGTGTATAAACAAAGATGATAACTGTGTTGTCAATTCCATCCAATTTCAAATTAGAAATAAAGAGTAAGTTCAAAATATCAATAGCGTAATTTTGCATTGTTCATAATGCGGGGAGCTTCAACACACTACTGGATTACCATGTCAACATAACAAGCATAGATGAAGGGCAAAGAAAATCTGTCGGTGTACTAGAGTAGGGGTACCCTATAGTATCCCGAACTTGTGCACGAGCAGTCGCAGCACCCCGCGGCAAGGCTTGCCGGGCGACCGCCAAGGTCCTCCGTGGTTCCTTTGGATCCATTCAAGAACAAAGTGTTAAAGCCAAGGCGACAAGACCCCGGCAAGAGGAGCTTGCCAGGAAGGCCAACCAAGGGATTTCGAGGAACTTGCCGCGACGTGACACGCGTCCTGGCAAGGCCCGGTGAGTGAAAAGATTCTGGGCGTGGCAAGACAACGACCGCGGCAAGCCACCTCTCTGTACCCACGCTCCAGTGCATCCGCCAACGTGTCGCCACGGGACCTTTCCAGGTGCGCGTGGCGAGAGGCTGTGCAGCCAGCGGTGCGAGGTGGCAAGCGGCGCTGACAAGACCGCCATCGTGGCGAGCGGTGGCGCCCCTGACGGTCCTTTTCTGCACTGTTTGGGCGACACAGACGGGCATTTAATGCCTTTGTCCCCTGCCGTCAGGGTTAGGTAGGATACACTGTACAAGTAGGTGTGCCAACCACAGTTCTTTTACATTTTTACCCTTGCATTTATTGCCACCTGTCGGTGACCCCTTGAGCTTATAAAAGAAGGCCCATGCGCAATGTAGCGGGGGTTCGAGGCCTTCAAAACCAGAGTACACTCACGCTCCCGAGCAAGAACATAATACAACCACAAAGCAGCAGTAGGAGTATTATCTCTCCGGGGAGCTCCGAAGCTGGGTAAAATCGCTCGTGTGCTTCGCCTCGATCCGCTCTTCGTGCGATCTCCGCCCCCCGCCGAACCGTAAGGGGCTCCGGTCCCATAGGTGTTCGTTCCCACGACATCTATTGTGCGCCAGGTAGGGGGCACCGAGGTTGTGTGAACCTGATCCGACGTTCACGTGAGCTAGATCTTCATCATCTTCATCGACATGCCACCGAAGAAGAAGGCTTCGGAGGTGGCTGCTCCGTCCACGTCGATCCCACCGCCACCGGATCAAATGGGTGGTGGGGTAGACGCCGGCGGAGGAACGGGCGTCGACGAGGGAGCTCACGCCGCCGCCAGGTCCAAGGACAGGGCTGCGCAAACCTCGGCGTCCGTACATGCACCGCGCCCATCTCAAGAGGCGCGGGACCGACAGCGTCATGGTACTCGCGGTACCATACGCTCGTTGGACCTAGATCGAGCTGGTGGATCTCGGGATGCTCAAGACCAGTATGCGCGCCAACATGCTGGCACGAGCAAGACGCGGTCGCCTGGACGGGATACTGCTCCTTCCAACCCAGTTGGGAGTCCGAGCATATCCCGCTCCTCGCACCGTTCGCCACCGCCACCCAAAACTTCGGAAGAAGCTTTGGCACGAGCTCAACTGCTCCTGGATTACCCTCCAACGGCAGACAAGATCGACGATTGGAGGGCCACCATTCAGAGTCTCATCGGCTTCGCCAACGGCGACACTCCACGACACCGAGTACATCGAAGGCGCGGCAAGACCGCCAGGCACGAGCCGATGGTGACAAGACCAGTGGAGGTGCAACCACCGTGCACTCTCTACCCCGAAGGCCAAGATAGCCGACTCGTCGGGTCAACCTCGACACTGACTCCACAGCGTCATCAGATCCATGAGCTCATCGCGATTAGCGCCAAGTTCTTCAAGAACGACAGCAAGAAGACGCTCGTACACGCATCGAGCGTCGAAGAGAAGCGCGGCGTCAATCAAACCAGCGCGCTGGGCCCACTATCGACATGCATGCGCCAGGGGAACCAGGCGACTTGCCGTACGCGGTAGGTTGCCCTGCGTTCACTCGTGAGCTGCGGCAAGTCCAGTGGCCCAGTACAAAGAACTTCAAGCCAGATGTACCAGAAAAGTACGATGGCAGGTTGCATCCGTCGGAGTTCCTCAGCATCTACACCATCGCGGTGCAAGCTACCGGGGGGCGCGACGACAAGATCCTTGCCAACTACTTCCCACTGATGCTCAAGCCCAATGTCAGATCCTGGCTCATGCACTTGCCGGACAACTCCATATCTTCATGGGCGGATCTGTGCCATCAGTTTGTTGGCGCCTTTACAGGCGGCCACAAGCCTCATGGCCAAGAGAGCGACCTTCATCTGCTCGCCCAGAAGGAAGGAGAGCCCCTGCGCAAGTACATTCAGAGATTCAGCCAAGTACAGCGCAACATCCCAGATGTCCACCCTGCTGCGGTCATCAGCGCGTTCCATCAGAACGTGCGTAACCGCAAGATGTGGGAGGAGATGGCGATGTGCAAAATCAGAGACGTCAGTGAGCTATATGCCCTGGCCGACAAGTGTGCACGTGCTGAGGAAGGGAGGAAACTCCCTGGAGAGAACACAGGAGCAGGGGGATCTGACAGCGAGGATGCCGCCCTGGCAAGGAAAAACCGGCGGCGGAACAACAGGAAGAAGAAAGGCAAAGATGTGCTAGTCGTTGAGCAGTCCGGCAACGGAGGTGGCGCCAAGGAAGCCGAAGCTGTGGCGGCCGCCGACAAGCAGGACGGCTCGGGCAAGCAGTACTGCAAGATCCACCGTACCAAGGGCCATGATCTCCAGAGCTGCAAGAAGGTCGAGCAGCTTGTTGAGCAGCAGAAGGCTGAATACGAGCGGCGCGACAAGGAGAAGGCCCAAGAGGGTACTGGAGGATCCGGCAAGAAACGTCCCGGCCGGGGAGGGCGCCGCGGCAAGGCCAAATAGCGGCAAGGAGACGGGCCTCCCCGCGGCCGCAACAAGGATGAAGATGACGATGAAGATGAAGAGATGGATGATGACGAGGCCGATGAGCAGGAGTTTCAGAAAGCCACAGAGGTCCTGTGCGTTGACGGCGGTGCTTCTCTGCATACTTCACACCGCCAGCTCAAACAGTGGGTGCGGGAAGTAAATGCAGCAGAACCACCCGTCGAGTCACGCAAGCCTCTGAAATGGTCCAGCACGCCTATCGTCTTTGATATTGAGGACCACCCAGATCGCATAACTGCGGTCGGGTGCTTGCCGATGTTGGTCTCACCAACTATCCGCAACCTCAAAGTCACAAAGATGCTAGTTGACGGTGGGGCCGGCTTGAACCTGATCTCCTCCGCGGTACTCCAGAAACTCCAGATCCCTGACAGCGAGCTCAAAGAGACCGGCACATTCCAAGGAATCAACCTGGGAAGGAGCAAGCCGAAGGGAAAGATCACGTTGCCGGTAACATTTGGCAGCAAGTTGAATTTCAGGACTGAGAGGATTACTTTTGACATTGCTGATTTTCCATTGCCTTACAATGGGATACTCAGCCGTCCAGCGCTCGCCAAGTTCATGGCAACCTCTCACTATGCCTACAACCTGCTCAAGATGCCAGGCCCGATAAGTGTCATCTCTGTCCCTGGCGACAAGAAGGATGCTCTTGTTTGCACCGACAAGATCTACCGGGAAGCAGCAGCCGCAGCGGATCGCAAGCCACTTGCCGCTGAAGCTCCCGGGGGGGAGAAGAAGACCAAGTCCGGCAAGAGTTCTGATGCCCACTCCGGCAAGCGCACCTCTTCGGAGTGCTGCGCTACCATCAAGGACGCACCATCAAGCTCCACCGGCAAGTGTAAGAAGACGAAGGCAGCTCCACCAGAGACCAAGAAGGTGTCCGCCAAGGAGGACGGCACTGGTGGTACCTTCACCATCAGTGCCACTCTCGACCCTAAATAGGAAAGCGCGCTCGTTGCTTTCCTGCGGGCGAACATCGACGTGTTTGCGTGGCAACCGTATGACATCCCCGGTGTTCCCAGGAAAGTAATCGAGCACCACCTTGCCGTCTGTCCTCATGCGCGGCCCGTCAAGCAGAAAGTCAGGAAACAAGCAGTGGAGCGCCAAGAATTCATCGGAGAAGAAATAAAGAAACTGGAAGTAGCAGGCCTTGTCAGAGGAGTGCTCCATGCTACGTGGTTGGCCAATCCTGTAGTCGTGCGCAAGGTAAACGGGAAATGGAGGCTTTGTATCGACTTTACCGATGTTAATAAAGCTTGTCCTAAAGACCCATTTCCCTTGCCACACATTGACCAGATTGTTGACTCCACGGCCGAATGTGACTTGCTTTCGTTTCTTGACGCATACTCAGGATATCATCAGATCTTCATGGTAGAAGAGGATGAGGAAAAGACCGCATTCATCACTCCGTGTGGCACGTACTGTTTCGTACGGATGCCTTTCGGTTTGAAGAATGCTGGTTCAACATTTTCAAGGGTAGTCCATCACGCTTTTGAGCCACAAATACACAGAAATGTAGAAGCCTACATGGTTGACATAGTGGTCAAGAGCAAGGACAGAGCAACTCTGATTCATGATTTAGACGAGACCTTTGCAAATCTGCGCAAGATCAACCTCAAGCTCAACCCCGAGAAGTGTGTGTTTGGAGTTCCTTCCGGCAAGCTTCTCGGGTTCTTCGTGTCTCAGCGGGGAATTGAAGCCAATCCCGACAAGATCAAGGCCATTGAGCAGATCGAAGCACCAAAGCGCGTCAAGGATGTACGAAGGCTTGCCGGTTGCATGGCTGCTCTCAGCAGGTTTATCTCTAAGTTTGCTGAGCGCGCCCTACCATTTTTCAAAATATTGAAAAAGGCAGGTCCAATGAAATGGACTCCGGAAGCGGAGGCAGCGCTGCAGGACTTGAAGAGATACCTGTCCTCCACTCTAATACTTGTCGCACCTAAGCCACGAGAGAAGTTGCTGCTGTATCTAGCGGCAACCAATCAAGTGGTTAGTGCTGCGTTAGTAGCGGAGAGGGAGGCGGATGATGAGCCAGCGACCACGGCAGGTGCATCCAGCGACAAGCAGGGGGCTTCACCGGCAAGCTCTGGTCCCGACAAGGATGGATCTGCGCAGACACATGAGGAAGTGCAGAAGAAAATGGTGCAGCGCCCAGTTTACTTTGTTCGTTCCCTTCTGCAGGGGGCTAGGTCAAGGTACTCTGGTGTGCAGAAATTGCTTTTCAGCCTTCTCATGGCCTCAAGAAAGCCGCGCCATTACTTCCAAGCACATGAGATAACAGTTGTCACTTGCTTTCCGCTGAAGAGGATACTGCAGACCAGAAGCAACAGGCAGGATTGTCGAGTGGGCACTGGAACTGTCAAGCTTTGGCCTCAAGTTTGAGAGTACTTCAACTATCCAGAGCCGGGCATTGGCAGAATTCATAGCAGAATGGACGCCAACACCAGATGAAGAAACTCCAGAGACGAGCATCCCCGTCAAGGAAGCAAGCAAAGAGTGGCTGATGTACTTTGATGGTGCCTTCTCGCTGCAAGGCGCCGGTGCAGGCGTACTACTTGTCTGTCACAGCCCCAGATCAGCCCTTGTTTGTTTTTGTTTTAGCATCTATGCAACATGTTTAAATTTTATGAAATTTGAAATGGGGATGACCAAGCCCTATCACCAAAGCATTGCAAATAGGTTCAACTTCAAAATATTTTCACAGAACCCAAATTGGTTTGCAAAAATGTTCATGATTACTGGAAAAGGGTGAAAACCATATCCAGAGATGATGGATATTTTTCCAAGACATTTTTGGATTTTTGAATAAACCATATTGTATTTGACTTTGGGCATTTAAATACTATAAATAATTTAAATGTTCAAATAAATGTTGGAAATTGTTAAGGGTCACTGAAATAATTCAGAAAGCACCCATAATTATTTCCAGGATATAAAATGATTTGATATTTTAAATCAAATCAAAAACAAATTGCAGAAATAGAAAAGAGAAACAGAACAAAAATGAAAGAGAGAAGGCCACCAGGCCACCTACCTAACTTACCTGGCGCCACCAATTGGCCCAGCCGGCCCAGCCCATCTCCACCTCCTCCCTCCCTGCCTGCCTGCCCTCTCCCCTCCTCGTCTGGATGCCCCGGAGACGCCACGCAGCCACCCCGATCCCTCCTCACTCTCCCGCGTCCTCATCCTCCCCCCGGAACACTCTCCCCCTCCTCTGTTCTCCTCACCCGAACGGAGCCGCCGCCACCAACGAGAGCCACCGTGGCTACCGGCCACCCCACGCCTCACCGACGCCCCAGGAAGCTCCGCCCTGACCCCCTCTTCCTCCCCACCGATCCACGGCCCTCCGGAAGCCCTACAGCATCGTCCTCAAGCTCATCTTCAACCTTCGGCCGCCGTCAACCTCATCGTCGATTCGCCGCCATTCGTTCTTCCTCGAGCCCGCTGACCTTCTCTTCGAACTCACCGTGAGCCCCTGTCCATTTCCCCTCTATCCCCATGCTCGTTCGCGCCTTCTAACCACCGTGGCTGTCGGAGCCGACAGCCCCTCGCCGCCGGCGATGACACAGACGAGGCCAGAGCCACCGTAGCTAACTCCCGAGCACGGCAACGTGCTCAGCACTCTCCCAGGAGCCGGGCGCGGCCACCCGTGCGACCTGCCGTGCCCCCTAGCGCCAACCCCGACCCCGCCGAACTCCGGTCGCCGCCAAAGCTCGTCGCCGGCGAGATTCCGGCTGCCCCGTGACCACCCGTCTGGTCCATTAGATGCGCGAGTGCAAGAGCTCCTCCCCGGTGCTCTCAGCGCGCCAAACCACCGCCCGAAGCTCAAATCCGAGCCGCGCCGCCGTCGTTTTGGTCGCCGCCGGCCAGGCTCCGGCGACTGCCGACGTGGCCATCATTAGCGCTAACCCTGCCAGCTAATGACCCCTCTAATCAACCCCTTATGTCACTGACACCTAGGCCCCACGCTTTAATTAATCCTAATTTATTTCCTGTTTAGCTTAATCTAATTACAGTGGCCCCACGCGTCAGTTTTGACCGTGCTGACGTGGCCGTTGACCGGGCCCACACGTCAGCGGCACTAACCAGCTCCAGTCACTGACCAGTGGACCCCACTGGTCAGGTTTGACCTGGACCATCGCCTTTGACCTGCTGACGTCACCACGACATCATGCTGACGCAGTAATTGTTTCTGGATTTAAAATAATTCAGGAAATTCCAGAAAATAGCTAAAACTTCAAGAAATCATAGAAATTCAACCGTAACTCCAAATCAAATAAATTATATATGAAAAATTATCAGAAAAATTGAAGGAATCCATCTGTACCATTTTCATGCATGTTAGAACAACTTATAGCTGCTGTATAGCACAAATCAATTAAATGGCATTTGAATAATCACATATGGAGTTTGAATTTGAATCTTGTATTCAAACCAACTTCATTTAATCTGTTGCTAGTTGCATTAGCCCAGAACACATTCATTTTGCCATGTCATGATCATGCATCATATTGTGCATTGCATTGATTGTGTTCCCTTCTGTGTTGCCGGTATTTGTCCCCTCTCGATAGACGTGATACCGATGATGTGATCGTTGACACTGATGAAGACTCAATGTTATCTTCAGAAGTGCCAGGCAAGCAAAACCCCCTTGTTCATTCCGATACAATCCTACTCTCTCGCCCTGCTCTCTTTTACTGCATTAGGACAACAACGATTCATCTGTTACTTGCTGCGGTAGCTGAACCCCTTTATCCTTTGCATGACCTGTCATTCCACAGTAAATAGATGAAACCCACTAGCATGAGTAGGAGTTGTTTGAGCCCTGTTGTGCCTAATCATACATGCCTGTTTGTCATGCCTGCTACTGCTTAGAGTTGAGTCAGGTCTGATTCATCGGGGGTGAATCAGGTGCGTGTGAACATGTCCTACGGTGTGTGAGCTAAGCGTGTGAACACGATTTGGTAAAGGTAGCGGTGAGAGGCCATGTAGGAGTACATGGTGGGTTGTCTCATTGAAGCCGTCCTCAGGAACTGAGTTCTGTGTTTGTGATCCATGATTCAGCTACTACCACGCATTGGGCCCGAAACCAATGGACCCTCTCGGCTTCTTAATCACCCTTGTCCTCTGTCCAGGAGTTGCAAGTAGTTTCTGGTGTTTGTAGTATGCTGGAGGCCGTGCACAGCGCTGACCGTAGGGGTGGGCTGTGATGTGGTAGGCACGTGGCCGGGTAAACCGGGCGCCCGTTTGGTGTCACGGAACCCTGTTCACATCGTTTGGGGCTGTGAGCGAAACTTCGGCCGGATCTCCTCATGGATGGAACCCAAATAGGCGATAAACCTGGACTAGAGACTTGAGTGTTTAGGTAGGTCGTGGCCGACACCCTCGTTGGGCTTCCGCTTGAAGGTTGCCGAGTACATGTCGTGTAAACGGCGGTAAGTGGTGAGAGCGTGTGTGAAGAAGTACACCCCTGCAGGGTTAACATCATCTATTCGAATAGCCGTGTCCGCGGAAAAGGACTTCTGGGTTGCCTATAACAGTTCATAGACAAGTGAAAGTGGATACTCTAAAATACGCAAGATAAGTGTGAGTGCTATGGATGGCGTTCTCGTAGGGAGACGGGAGCGGATCCATAGTGGTGTATTGATATGGTGAATGTGTGGACTCGTGTGCGCCACCTCAAAAGAGTTCCTGGCAGTCGTAGTTTAGGATAGCCACCGAGTCAAAGCTGGCTTGCTGCAGTTAAACTCCACCATCCCCTTCATTGATAATGATGCATATGTAGTTAGTTCTGATGTAAGTCTTGCTGGGTACATTTGTACTCACGTTTGCCTATTTTATGTTTTTGCAGAGAGACTTCGGTCTCGCTAGTAGTTCCACGTGGACTTCGACGTTTAGCTTGATACCTCAGCTACGATCTTGTGCCCTCGGCAGGATCTAGTAGATAGTCAGGCTTTCAAGCCTTTTTCATTTGTAGATGTCTGTACTCAGACATGATAGCTTCCGCTTGTGCTTTGACTTGTATGCTCTGAATGTTGGGTCATGAGACCCCTGTTTGTAATATCTCGCTCCTCGGAGCCTAATGAATAAATACTTGAGTCATAGAGTCATGTTGTGATGCCATGTTGTACTTACACATATCGAGCATATTGTGTGTATGTTATTGAAATGCTTGGTATGTGTGGGATCTGACTATCTAGTTGTTTATCTTTAGTAGCCTCTCTTACCGGGAAATGTCTCCTAGTGTCTCCACTGAGCCATGGTAGCTTGCTACTGCTCCGGAACACTTAGGCTGGCCGGCATGTGTCCTTCTTTGTTCCTGTGTCTGTCCCTTCGGGGAAATGTCACGCATTGAGTACCGGAGTCCTGCTAGCCCAGTGCTACAGCCCGGAGCTTACTTGCTAATGACCGACACGTTCGATGCTGGGTCATGGATGCCTGTCCCTGTAAGTCTGTGCCACTTTGGGTTTACAACTAGCCATGTCAGCCCGGGCTCCTTTTCATATGGATGCTAGCGACACTATCATATACGTGTGCCAAAAGGCGCAAACGGTCCCGGGCAAAGGTAAGGCGACACCCGTGGGGATACCGTGCGTGAGGCCGCAAAGTGATATGAGGTGTTACAGGCTAGATCGATGTGACATTGAGTCGGGGTCCTGACAGCGTTGGTATCAGAGCTTGACTGCCTGTAGGATTACCAAGCCAAACTGGTCGAAGTTGAGTCTAGAAATTCTTAGTTATATAAGGGAATTGATTGTGGGATGGAACGTAAGGCTCTTTTTACTCCTTTACCTCATGCCCTTCTGATCTGAGTCATCTCATCTTTCCTACGGGATTAAGAACTAGGCTATCTCTTCTTTCTATCAGGATCTCGTGTTACTAATCTGTAGACTTGTAAGCTTGTTGGACTTAAGCCTCGTTTCAGTTCCTATTACTTCTGTATGTTAACAGTTGATATCGAAACCTTGATATTGTGCTTCTGAGTGGTCATGCCACCATTTTGTTGTATGTCTCCAAAATTTTGAGCTTTTACAGCCGTTATGCTGTCCGAGTCATCCCAGGTCTCTAAATAGTCTGATGCATTTGCAAACTCCCTTCCTCCCGTTCCGATGTCCATCTGGGCCAGATTAACCACACTAATCAGTGAGTTGAGGTATTCTATTGCCTCGACGTATATGTTGGAATTATTATTATGACCCTAGCTGTCTTAGGGGATCATCTAGTAATCTAGCCATGATTTGTATCCCAGTGTGATGATTCTGGCCATTACCCTCGAAAGCATCCCGTGATGTTATTAGTTAGTAGGTATTCCATTCCGGGGTTTGAACCCGAGATTCACCCCACTTACCTCATGTTGATAGTGTTTGCTAGTTCCTTTAGGAAATTAGTAACCTTTGCATTAGTCCTCGAGGTCCGTGGTATTTCCTTCTTCCAAATACTATGAACCGCTTATGGCAGAAGTTCCTCGCTGAACCGAAGGATCACAATCAGAGTACTCTTGAGGAGTTCTCCATTCATAATTGTGAATCTGCCAGTTCTACCCTTTCCGCATGGGTTATCCGGAAGAAATGTTGAGCTTTGTTCGACGTACTAATCTATGCGTCCACAACTCAGAAAAACCGTATGTTCCTTTGAGTTGTCCCCCTTTAGTTGTATACTGACCTTCATCTATCGATTGATAGTCAGGAGTAATTGTGCATTCGTGTTATCAATGCTTATTATTCTTGTGGTCCGTCAAGCCATTCTATTCCAAAATGACTAGGAGAAACAAACTCCAGTACCTTATCCATTTCCAGGATTGGGTCAAAACAGTTGAGTTCCGCGGATCAAAATGCTAACCTAGCTCTTGTTCTATCCTACCTTGGAGTATTACCGTCTTTATATCAAGAATGCCATGGGAATTGCACACCCTCCTATGAACACTTGATGCAGTGATACTTCTCGCCATCATTACTCATTCCTCGGTTCCGTGTTGTCACGACCGGAATACCGACAAGTGAATTGTGATGTGTGAAATCAATACTGCTAGTAACTCCGTTGCTTGATAGTTAATGGACAATATTCTCATTCTTAGCGTGTTGGTTATCAAATCATCATCCTGAGATTGATCGTGCTACCTAGTCTCCATTTCTGGTGCACTCCTCGATCAATGAGTTAGGATTTTGTTAAACCCTTGCTCTATTGATCATATCGTCTTGCCCTGAAAAGCAAGATTGTTCTCGAGCTTAGTAACATATCGGTGGTTCGTGATTCTCCGAATATCTTCTCGGAGGTATCACCAGGTTGTCACCTGACCGCTATGCTGAGTTCGTGATCAAGTTGGTTTCATATAAACCACCCCTTCTCCAAGAATCTGTGTTGCATACCCCTGAGCTAGTTGGTTAAGCTAAACAACAACTTGGAGAGTTGGAAGATAAAAGCTTGTCCGACTTAGCTCATGTTAAGGTATATCTTTTTGTGTGCGTATGTTGAAGAAAGATGATATCTTCGTCAATTGATCCTCGAGGCCAGTTGCTGGAGCTATTGTCTTGCGAAAAACTTTGATTTGAGTGTTGGCTATTCTCAAATCAAATCAGAACCAACGATGTTCGTAATGTTGTCTTACTCGTGGATTTTCCTCGAGCATACACCATTATATCTTTTAGGTCTGACCAATGCTATCACTTGTTCACATAATTATGGAATTCCATCTTCATGGGAATCTTGATGAGTTGTTGTTGAGCCCATCAGCAGCATTTTGTCTCCCCCATGAGTCATGTTGAACATTAAGCTAGTGTTGGAAACTTTTTAAAGCATTTGTTCATGTTAGCTCATGAAGCATATGCTCGGATGTAAGAAGTGACTTCCTCTAGTACATGTGCATTTGATGCAAGTTGCCGCCGTGGATTCGAGAAAGTCAATGTTGCTTCCTTTGGAATCATCCCAAATCAGTCATGCATACGTGCGAAGTATTCTGTGGTTCGAAGACTTGCAACCTTCATTCTATATGTATTCCTAGCACACCAAGCCACTGATTGATTTGTTCAAGGAGAAGAAGCTCCTTCTTATGAGTATACCCTATGCAAGGACTTCGATATCCTCGTTGATGGTTCCCCTCCTGAAGCTCGGTAGTGTTTTATCATAAGACTACTGTGTGGCCATGTTTGTCTGGGACAACGTGTTCACATGTTTGTAGCAGAACCAGCTCATGTTTTGGAGCTTGCTATCGTAGCTCATTTCCTGAGAATCACGCAACGTCTTCTCGTCGGTTTGTGTTGCAAACTTTCATTTTTCTTTCTAGACTCGATGAATCTAGATTATTCTGACACCAACCAGATCTGAATCTAAGGCAGATATGATGGTTGGAACGGTTCCCAAGAATTATAATAGTGGTCTCTCTGTAACCGGTAAAGTGAATGTCGTGGCCGACACACCCAACCGGAAGACCTGTTATTGTAGTATCTTGATTGAAGAAGTTGGCCACCTCCCCATAAGGACTTCGTAGGATTTACTCCCTAGTTGTGCCTTATGATTTTTGTGTTTCCGAAGTCCGACCTTTACTTGATGTTCTAGATGCCAGACCATCTCAATGAATGGGATACGCTAGTACATCAAGGAGAACATTAGAAGCGGAGTGCTAAGTGTCTCTCGGTCAATCATCCAGATTTTGTCCCCTTGGTCTCGCTAGGTAAAATCTGAGAAAGTGTTATCTTCCTTTGCATCTGCATTGTCCATCGCTATTCATCATGGTAGTATGTTGTGTTGTCAGCACCCTTGACACGGATGTTGGTAAAACCTTGATGAATATGGAAATGCTCAAGTTCTTGAGAGCACGCACAAGCCCTACGTGTTATCATCGGCACTAACTGGGTTTGCTCTCAGTTTCCTCGGCAATGCTATGACCTTTTCAAACAGTGAATTCACTCTCTATTGTTGGGTTCTTCCCCAGTTACCAGAATCATTCCAGCATTTGCATTTTGTTCCCAGCTTGCACCGCCAATGTGCCATTCTACCATGGGTCTCTTCCATTTCCGGTGATAAGCAAATTCATCCATTACGTTGTCTTCAACAAGGTAATCCACATCATCCAAGTCCGAGTATGCCATTCTACCGACCCCCTCCAAACGATCGCTCGAGAATTGTCTTAGGCTGGTTTAAAGAGTTTCAATGATCTATGAATCAAAGGTAATTCTTTTTGCCACTTAAGGGGATATTTCTACGAGTCACCTTCCCTAACGTGCCTCATTGTGGTTTCATGGCAACTCAACTCCTCGCTATGTTGACAATCGATTACCACCTTCTTAAGCGTGAAATTGTTGTCTACCTAGTGAACCTTCGTCATCCGTTCTTTCCACCCCTCTTGATGTGTATCTCGTGTCTCAACCCGAGAGATGGTCCTATGTCTCATTCCGTGAGTTGTTCGATCTTCGAGAAGATCGACCCTTCTAGAGTCTCCTTCTTCCCTCCATGTCATGTTGACAGGATTTCTCAAGGCAAGACTTCAAGACAATGATGGTGAATGAATCAACGTTCAATTGAAGTACACCCTGGATCGTGAAGATTGTGCTAGTTTGCGCTCCCCCTTCACCTTACCCTACGCTTGAATCTCGGGACGAGATTTTTGTTTAGTGGGGGTGAGCTGTCACAGCCCCAGATCAGCCCTTGTTTGTTTTTGTTTTAGCATCTATGCAACATGTTTAAATTTTATGAAATTTGAAATGGGGATGACCAAGCCCTAGCACCAAAGCATTGCAAATAGGTTCAACTTCAAAATATTTTCACAGAATCCAAATTGGTTTGCAAAAATGTTCATGATTACTGGAAAAGGGTGAAAACCATATCCAGAGATGATGGATATTTTTCCAAGACATTTTTGGATTTTTGAATAAACCATATTGTATTTGACTTTGGGCATTTAAATACTATAAATAATTTAAATGTTCAAATAAATGTTGGAAATTGTTAAGGGTCACTGAAATAATTCAGAAAGCACCCATAATTATTTCCAGGATTTTATAAAATGATTTGATATTTTAAATCAAATCAAAAACAAATTGTAGAAATAGAAAAGAGAAACAGAACAGAAATAAAAGAGAGAAGGCCACCAGGCCACCTACCTAACTTACCTGGCGCCACCAATTGGCCCAGCCGGCCCAGCCCATCTCCACCCCCTCCCCTGTCGTCTTCCTCCCCGACAGGAGGACGGGCGCGTGCCCGACGCGCGCGCACCGCCGCGCCGCGCCACCTCCTCCCTCCCTGCCTGCCTGCCCTCTCCCCTCCTCGTCTGGATGCCCCGGAGACGCCACGCAGCCACCCCGATCCCTCCTCACTCTCCCGCGTCCTCATCCTCCCCCCGGAACACTCTCCCCCTCCTCTGTTCTCCTCACCCGAACGGAGCCGCCGCCACCAACGAGAGCCACTGTGGCTACCGGCCACCCCACGCCTCACCGACGCCCCAGGAAGCTCCGCCCCGACCCCCTCTTCCTCCCCACCGATCCACGGCCCTCCGGAAGCCCTACAGCATCGTCCTCAAGCTCATCTTCAACCTTCGGCCGCCGTCAACCTCATCGTCGATTTGCCGCCATTCGTTCTTCCTCGAGCCCGCTGACCTTCTCTTCGAACTCACCGTGAGCCCCTGTCCATTTCCCCTCTATCCCCATGCTCGTCCGCGCCTTCTAACCACCGTGGCTGTCGGAGCCGACAGCCCCTCGCCGCCGGCGATGACACAGACGAGGCCAGAGCCACCGTAGCTAACTCCCGAGCACGGCAACGTGCTCAGCACTCTCCCAGGAGCCGGGCGCGGCCACCCGTGCGACCTGCCGTGCCCCCTAGCGCCAACCCCGACCCCGCCAAACTCCGGTCGCCGCCAAAGCTCGTCGCCGGCGAGATTCCGGCTGCCCCGTGACCACCCGTCTGGTCCATTAGATGCGCGAGTGCAAGAGCTCCTCCCCGGTGCTCTCAGCGCGCCAAACCACCGCCCGAAGCTCAAATCCGAGCCGCGCCGCCGTTGTTTTGGTCGCCGCCGGCCAGGCTCCGGCGACTGCCGACGTGGCCATCATTAGCGCTAACCCTGCCAGCTAATGACCCCTCTAATCAACCCCTTATGTCACTGACACCTAGGCCCCACGCTTTAATTAATCCTAATTTATTTCCTGTTTAGCTTAATCTAATTACAGTGGCCCCACGCGTCAGTTTTGACCGTGCTGACGTGGCCGTTGACCGGGCCCACACGTCAGCGGCACTAACCAGCTCCAGTCACTGACCAGTGGACCCCACTGGTCAGGTTTGACCTGGACCATCGCCTTTGACCTGCTGACGTCACCACGACATCATGCTGACGCAGTAATTGTTTCTGGATTTAAAATAATTCAGGAAATTCCAGAAAATAGCTAAAACTTCAATAAATCATAGAAATTCAACCGTAACTCCAAATCAAATAAATTATATATGAAAAATTATCAGAAAAATTGAAGGAATCCATCTGTACCATTTTCATGCATGTTAGAACAACTTATAGCTGCTGTATAGCACAAATCAATTAAATGGCATTTGAATAATCACATATGGAGTTTGAATTTGAATCTTGTATTCAAACCAACTTCATTTAATCTGTTGCTAGTTGCATTAGCCCAGAACACATTCATTTTGCCATGTCATGATCATGCATCATATTGTGCATTGCATTGATTGTGTTCCCTTCTGTGTTGCCGGTATTTGTCCCCTCTCGATAGACGTGATACCGATGATGTGATCGTTGACACTGATGAAGACTCAATGTTATCTTCAGAAGTGCCAGGCAAGCAAAACCCCCTTGTTCATTCCGATACAATCCTACTCTCTCGCCCTGCTCTCTTTTACTGCATTAGGACAACAACGATTCATCTGTTACTTGCTGCGGTAGCTGAACCCCTTTATCCTTTGCATGACCTGTCATTCCACAGTAAATAGATGAAACCCACTAGCATGAGTAGGAGTTGTTTGAGCCCTGTTGTGCCTACTCATACATGCCTGTTTGTCATGCCTGCTACTGCTTAGAGTTGAGTCAGGTCTGATTCATCGGGGGTGAATCAGGTGCGTGTGAACATGTCCTACGGTGTGTGAGCTAAGCGTGTGAACACGATTTGGTAAAGGTAGCGGTGAGAGGCCATGTAGGAGTACATGGTGGGTTGTCTCATTGAAGCCGTCCTCAGGAACTGAGTTCTGTGTTTGTGATCCATGATTCAGCTACTACCACGCATTGGGCCCGAAACCAATGGACCCTCTCGGCTTCTTAATCACCCTTGTCCTCTGTCCAGGAGTTGCAAGTAGTTTCTGGTGTTTGTAGTATGCTGGAGGCCGTGCGCAGCGCTGACCGTAGGGGTGGGCTGTGATGCGGTAGGCACGTGGCCGGGTAAACCGGGCGCCCGTTTGGTGTCACGGAACCCTGTTCACATCGTTTGGGGCTGTGAGCGAAACTTCGGCCGGATCTCCTCATGGATGGAACCCAAATAGGCGATAAACCTGGACTAGAGACTTGAGTGTTTAGGTAGGTCGTGGCCGACACCCTCGTTGGGCTTCCGCTTGAAGGTTGCCGAGTACATGTCGTGTAAACGGCGGTAAGTGGTGAGAGCGTGTGTGAAGAAGTACACCCCTGCAGGGTTAACATCATCTATTCGAATAGCCGTGTCCGCGGAAAAGGACTTCTGGGTTGCCTATAACAGTTCATAGACAAGTGAAAGTGGATACTCTAAAATACGCAAGATAAGTGTGAGTGCTATGGATGGCGTTCTCGTAGGGAGACGGGAGCGGATCCATAGTGGTGTATTGATATGGTGAATGTGTGGACTCGTGTGCGCCACCTCAAAAGAGTTCCTGGCAGTCGTAGTTTAGGATAGCCACCGAGTCAAAGCTGGCTTGCTGCAGTTAAACTCCACCATCCCCTTCATTGATAATGATGCATATGTAGTTAGTTCTGATGTAAGTCTTGCTGGGTACATTTGTACTCACGTTTGCCTATTTTATGTTTTTGCAGAGAGACTTCGGTCTCGCTAGTAGTTCCACGTGGACTTCGACGTTTAGCTTGATACCTCAGCTACGATCTTGTGCCCTCGGCAGGATCTAGTAGATAGTCAGGCTTTCAAGCCTTTTTCATTTGTAGATGTCTGTACTCAGACATGATAGCTTCCGCTTGTGCTTTGACTTGTATGCTCTGAATGTTGGGTCATGAGACCCCTGTTTGTAATATCTCGCTCCTCGGAGCCTAATGAATAAATACTTGAGTCGTAGAGTCATGTTGTGATGCCATGTTGTACTTACACATATCGAGCATATTGTGTGTATGTTATTGAAATGCTTGGTATGTGTGGGATCTGACTATCTAGTTGTTTATCTTTAGTAGCCTCTCTTACCGGGAAATGTCTCCTAGTGTCTCCACTGAGCCATGGTAGCTTGCTACTGCTCCGGAACACTTAGGCTGGCCGGCATGTGTCCTTCTTTGTTCCTGTGTCTGTCCCTTCGGGGAAATGTCACGCATTGAGTACGGGAGTCCTGCTAGCCCAGTGCTACAGCCCGGAGCTTACTTGCTGATGACCGACACGTTCGATGCTGGGTCATGGATGCCTGTCCCTGTAAGTCTGTGCCACTTTGGGTTTACAACTAGCCATGTCAGCCCGGGCTCCTTTTCATATGGATGCTAGCGACACTATCATATAAGTGTGCCAAAAGGCGCAAACGGTCCCGGGCAAAGGTAAGGCGACACCCGTGGGGATACCGTGCGTGAGGCCGCAAAGTGATATGAGGTGTTACAGGCTAGATCGATGTGACATTGAGTCGGGGTCCTGACAGCGTTGGTATCAGAGCTTGACTGCCTGTAGGATTACCAAGCCAAACTGGTCGAAGTTGAGTCTAGAAATTCTTAGTTATATAAGGGAATTGATTGTGGGATGGAACGTAAGGCTCTTTTTACTCCTTTACCTCATGCCCTTCTGATCTGAGTCATCTCATCTTTCCTACGGGATTAAGAACTAGGCTATCTCTTCTTTCTATCAGGATCTCGTGTTACTAATCTGTAGACTTGTAAGCTTGTTGGACTTAAGCCTCGTTTCAGTTCCTATTACTTCTGTATGTTAACAGTTGATATCGAAACCTTGATATTGTGCTTCTGAGTGGTCATGCCACCATTTTGTTGTATGTCTCCAAAATTTTGAGCTTTTACAGCCGTTATGCTGTCCGAGTCATCCCAGGTCTCTAAATAGTCTGATGCATTTGCAAACTCCCTTCCTCCCGTTCCGATGTCCATCTGGGCCAGATTAACCACACTAATCAGTGAGTTGAGGTATTCTATTGCCTCGACGTATATGTTGGAATTATTATTATGACCCTAGCTGTCTTAGGGGATCATCTAGTAATCTAGCCATGATTTGTATCCCAGTGTGATGATTCTGGCCATTACCCTCGAAAGCATCCCGTGATGTTATTAGTTAGTAGGTATTCCATTCCGGGGTTTGAACCCGAGATTCACCCCACTTACCTCATGTTGATAGTGTTTGCTAGTTCCTTTAGGAAATTAGTAACCTTTGCATTAGTCCTCGAGGTCCGTGGTATTTCCTTCTTCCAAATACTATGAACCGCTTATGGCAGAAGTTCCTCGCTGAACCGAAGGATCACAATCAGAGTACTCTTGAGGAGTTCTCCATTCATAATTGTGAATCTGCCAGTTCTACCCTTTCCGCATGGGTTATCCGGAAGAAATGTTGAGCTTTGTTCGACGTACTAATCTATGCGTCCACAACTCAGAAAAACCGTATGTTCCTTTGAGTTGTCCCCCTTTAGTTGTATACTGACCTTCATCTATCGATTGATAGTCAGGAGTAATTGTGCATTCGTGTTATCAATGCTTATTATTCTTGTGGTCCGTCAAGCCATTCTATTCCAAAATGACTAGGAGAAACAAACTCCAGTACCTTATCCATTTCCAGGATTGGGTCAAAACAGTTGAGTTCCGCAGATCAAAATGCTAACCTAGCTCTTGTTCTATCCTACCTTGGAGTATTACCGTCTTTATATCAAGAATGCCATGGGAATTGCACACCCTCCTATGAACACTTGATGCAGTGATACTTCTCGCCATCATTACTCATTCCTCGGTTCCGTGTTGTCACGACCGGAATACCGACAAGTGAATTGTGATGTGTGAAATCAATACTGCTAGTAACTCCGTTGCTTGATAGTTAATGGACAATATTCTCATTCTTAGCGTGTTGGTTATCAAATCATCATCCTGAGATTGATCGTGCTACCTAGTCTCCATTTCTGGTGCACTCCTCGATCAATGAGTTAGGATTTTGTTAAACCCTTGCTCTATTGATCATATCGTCTTGCCCTGAAAAGCAAGATTGTTCTCGAGCTTAGTAACATATCGGTGGTTCGTGATTCTCCGAATATCTTCTCGGAGGTATCACCAGGTTGTCACCTGACCGCTATGCTGAGTTCGTGATCAAGTTGGTTTCATATAAACCACCCCTTCTCCAAGAATCTGTGTTGCATACCCCTGAGCTAGTTGGTTAAGCTAAACAACAACTTGGAGAGTTGGAAGATAAAAGCTTGTCCGACTTAGCTCATGTTAAGGTATATCTTTTTGTGTGCGTATGTTGAAGAAAGATGATATCTTCGTCAATTGATCCTCGAGGCCAGTTGCTGGAGCTATTGTCTTGCGAAAAACTTTGATTTGAGTGTGGGCTATTCTCAAATCAAATCAGAACCAACGATGTTCGTAATGTTGTCTTACTCGTGGATTTTCCTCGAGCATACACCATTATATCTTTTAGGTCTGACCAATGCTATCACTTGTTCACATAATTATGGAATTCCATCTTCATGGGAATCTTGATGAGTTGTTGTTGAGCCCATCAGCAGCATTTTGTCTCCCCCATGAGTCATGTTGAACATTAAGCTAGTGTTGGAAACTTTTTAAAGCATTTGTTCATGTTAGCTCATGAAGCATATGCTCGGATGTAAGAAGTGACTTCCTCTAGTACATGTGCATTTGATGCAAGTTGCCGCCGTGGATTCGAGAAAGTCAATGTTGCTTCCTTTGGAATCATCCCAAATCAGTCATGCATACGTGCGAAGTATTCTGTGGTTCGAAGACTTGTAACCTTCATTCTATATGTATTCCTAGCACACCAAGCCACTGATTGATTTGTTCAAGGAGAAGAAGCTCCTTCTTATGAGTATACCCTATGCAAGGACTTCGATATCCTTGTTGATGGTTCCCCTCCTGAAGCTCGGTAGTGTTTTATCATAAGACTACTGTGTGGCCATGTTTGTCTGGGACAACGTGTTCACATGTTTGTAGCAGAACCAGCTCATGTTTTGGAGCTTGCTATCGTAGCTCATTTCCTGAGAATCACGCAACGTCTTCTCGTCGGTTTGTGTTGCAAACTTTCATTTTTCTTTCTAGACTCGATGAATCTAGATTATTCTGACACCAACCAGATCTGAATCTAAGGCAGATATGATGGTTGGAACGGTTCCCAAGAATTATAATAGTGGTCTCTCTGTAACCGGTAAAGTGAATGTCGTGGCCGACACACCCAACCGGAAGACCTGTTATTGTAGTATCTTGATTGAAGAAGTTGGCCACCTCCCCATAAGGACTTCGTAGGATTTACTCCCTAGTTGTGCCTTATGATTTTTGTGTTTCCGAAGTCCGACCTTTACTTGATGTTCTAGATGCCAGACCATCTCAATGAATGGGATACGCTAGTACATCAAGGAGAACATTAGAAGCGGAGTGCTAAGTGTCTCTCGGTCAATCATCCAGATTTTGTCCCCTTGGTCTCGCTAGGTAAAATCTGAGAAAGTGTTATCTTCCTTTGCATCTGCATTGTCCATCGCTATTCATCATGGTAGTATGTTGTGTTGTCAGCACCCTTGACACGGATGTTGGTAAAACCTTGATGAATATGGAAATGCTCAAGTTCTTGAGAGCACGCACAAGCCCTACGTGTTATCATCGGCACTAACTGGGTTTGCTCTCAGTTTCCTCGGCAATGCTATGACCTTTTCAAACAGTGAATTCACTCTCTATTGTTGGGTTCTTCCCCAGTTACCAGAATCATTCCAGCATTTGCATTTTGTTCCCAGCTTGCACCGCCAATGTGCCATTCTACCATGGGTCTCTTCCATTTCCGGTGATAAGCAAATTCATCCATTACGTTGTCTTCAACAAGGTAATCCACATCATCCAAGTCCGAGTATGCCATTCTACCGACCCCCTCCAAACGATCGCTCGAGAATTATCTTAGGCTGGTTTAAAGAGTTTCAATGATCTATGAATCAAAGGTAATTCTTTTTGCCACTTAAGGGGATATTTCTACGAGTCACCTTCCCTAACGTGCCTCATTGTGGTTTCATGGCAACTCAACTCCTCGCTATGTTGACAATCGATTACCACCTTCTTAAGCGTGAAATTGTTGTCTACCTAGTGAACCTTCGTCATCCGTTCTTTCCACCCCTCTTGATGTGTATCTCGTGTCTCAACCCGAGAGATGGTCCTATGTCTCATTCCGTGAGTTGTTCGATCTTCGAGAAGATCGCCCCTTCTAGAGTCTCCTTCTTCCCTCCATGTCATGTTGACAGGATTTCTCAAGGCAAGACTTCAAGACAATGATGGTGAATGAATCAACGTTCAATTGAAGTACACCCTGGATCGTGAAGATTGTGCTAGTTTGCGCTCCCCCTTCACCTTACCCTACGCTTGAATCTCGGGACGAGATTTTTGTTTAGTGGGGGTGAGCTGTCACAGCCCCAGATCAGCCCTTGTTTGTTTTTGTTTTAGCATCTATGCAACATGTTTAAATTTTATGAAATTTGAAATGGGGATGACCAAGCCCTAGCACCAAAGCATTGCAAATAGGTTCAACTTCAAAATATTTTCACAGAATCCAAATTGGTTTGCAAAAATGTTCATGATTACTGGAAAAGGGTGAAAACCATATCCAGAGATGATGGATATTTTTCCAAGACATTTTTGGATTTTTGAATAAACCATATTGTATTTGACTTTGGGCATTTAAATACTATAAATAATTTAAATGTTCAAATAAATGTTGGAAATTGTTAAGGGTCACTGAAATAATTCAGAAAGCACCCATAATTATTTCCAGGATTTTATAAAATGATTTGATATTTTAAATCAAATCAAAAACAAATTGCAGAAATAGAAAAGAGAAACAGAACAGAAATAAAAGAGAGAAGGCCACCAGGCCACCTACCTAACTTACCTGGCGCCACCAATTGGCCCAGCCGGCCCAGCCCATCTCCACCCCCTCCCCTGTCGTCTTCCTCCCCGACAGGAGGACGGGCGCGTGCCCGACGCGCGCGCACCGCCGCGCCGCGCCACCTCCTCCCTCCCTGCCTGCCTGCCCTCTCCCCTCCTCGTCTGGATGCCCCGGAGACGCCACGCAGCCACCCCGATCCCTCCTCACTCTCCCGCGTCCTCATCCTCCCCCCGGAACACTCTCCCCCTCCTCTGTTCTCCTCACCCGAACGGAGCCGCCGCCACCAACGAGAGCCACTGTGGCTACCTGCCACCCCACGCCTCACCGACGCCCCAGGAAGCTCCGCCCCGACCCCCTCTTCCTCCCCACCGATCCACGGCCCTCCGGAAGCCCTACAGCATCGTCCTCAAGCTCATCTTCAACCTTCGGCCGCCGTCAACCTCATCGTCGATTCGCCGCCATTCGTTCTTCCTCGAGCCCGCTGACCTTCTCTTCGAACTCACCGTGAGCCCCTGTCCATTTCCCCTCTATCCCCATGCTCGTCCGCGCCTTCTAGCCACCGTGGCTGTCGGAGCCGACAGCCCCTCGCCGCCGGCGATGACACAGACGAGGCCAGAGCCACCGTAGCTAACTCCCGAGCACGGCAACGTGCTCAGCACTCTCCCAGGAGCCGGGCGCGGCCACCCGTGCGACCTGCCGTGCCCCCTAGCGCCAACCCCGACCCCGCCAAACTCCGGTCGCCGCCAAAGCTCGTCGCCGGCGAGATTCCGGCTGCCCCGTGACCACCCGTCTGGTCCATTAGATGCGCGAGTGCAAGAGCTCCTCCCCGGTGCTCTCAGCGTGCCAAACCACCGCCCGAAGCTCAAATCCGAGCCGCGCCGCCGTTGTTTTGGTCGCCGCCGGCCAGGCTCCGGCGACTGCCGACGTGGCCATCATTAGCGCTAACCCTGCCAGCTAATGACCCCTCTAATCAACCCCTTATGTCACTGACACCTAGGCCCCACGCTTTAATTAATCCTAATTTATTTCCTGTTTAGCTTAATCTAATTACAGTGGCCCCACGCGTCAGTTTTGACCGTGCTGACGTGGCCGTTGACCGGGCCCACACGTCAGCGGCACTAACCAGCTCCAGTCACTGACCAGTGGACCCCACTGGTCAGGTTTGACCTGGACCATCGCCTTTGACCTGCTGACGTCACCACGACATCATGCTGACGCAGTAATTGTTTCTGGATTTAAAATAATTCAGGAAATTCCAGAAAATAGCTAAAACTTCAATAAATCATAGAAATTCAACCGTAACTCCAAATCAAATAAATTATATATGAAAAATTATCAGAAAAATTGAAGGAATCCATCTGTACCATTTTCATGCATGTTAGAACAACTTATAGCTGCTGTATAGCACAAATCAATTAAATGGCATTTGAATAATCACATATGGAGTTTGAATTTGAATCTTGTATTCAAACCAACTTCATTTAATCTGTTGCTAGTTGCATTAGCCCAGAACACATTCATTTTGCCATGTCATGATCATGCATCATATTGTGCATTGCATTGATTGTGTTCCCTTCTGTGTTGCCGGTATTTGTCCCCTCTCGATAGACGTGATACCGATGATGTGATCGTTGACACTGATGAAGACTCAATGTTATCTTCAGAAGTGCCAGGCAAGCAAAACCCCCTTGTTCATTCCGATACAATCCTACTCTCTCGCCCTGCTCTCTTTTACTGCATTAGGACAACAACGATTCATCTGTTACTTGCTGCGGTAGCTGAACCCCTTTATCCTTTGCATGACCTGTCATTCCACAGTAAATAGATGAAACCCACTAGCATGAGTAGGAGTTGTTTGAGCCCTGTTGTGCCTACTCATACATGCCTGTTTGTCATGCCTGCTACTGCTTAGAGTTGAGTCAGGTCTGATTCATCGGGGGTGAATCAGGTGCGTGTGAACATGTCCTACGGTGTGTGAGCTAAGCGTGTGAACACGATTTGGTAAAGGTAGCGGTGAGAGGCCATGTAGGAGTACATGGTGGGTTGTCTCATTGAAGCCGTCCTCAGGAACTGAGTTCTGTGTTTGTGATCCATGATTCAGCTACTACCACGCATTGGGCCCGAAACCAATGGACCCTCTCGGCTTCTTAATCACCCTTGTCCTCTGTCCAGGAGTTGCAAGTAGTTTCTGGTGTTTGTAGTATGCTGGAGGCCGTGCGCAGCGCTGACCGTAGGGGTGGGCTGTGATGCGGTAGGCACGTGGCCGGGTAAACCGGGCGCCCGTTTGGTGTCACGGAACCCTGTTCACATCGTTTGGGGCTGTGAGCGAAACTTCGGCCGGATCTCCTCATGGATGGAACCCAAATAGGCGATAAACCTGGACTAGAGACTTGAGTGTTTAGGTAGGTCGTGGCCGACACCCTCGTTGGGCTTCCGCTTGAAGGTTGCCGAGTACATGTCGTGTAAACGGCGGTAAGTGGTGAGAGCGTGTGTGAAGAAGTACACCCCTGCAGGGTTAACATCATCTATTCGAATAGCCGTGTCCGCGGAAAAGGACTTCTGGGTTGCCTATAACAGTTCATAGACAAGTGAAAGTGGATACTCTAAAATACACAAGATAAGTGTGAGTGCTATGGATGGCGTTCTCGTAGGGAGACGGGAGCGGATCCATAGTGTTGTATTGATATGGTGAATATGTGGACTCGTGTGCGCCACCTCAAAAGAGTTCCTGGCAGTCGTAGTTTAGGATAGCCACCGAGTCAAAGCTGGCTTGCTGCAGTTAAACTCCACCATCCCCTTCATTGATAATGATGCATATGTAGTTAGTTCTGATGTAAGTCTTGCTGGGTACATTTGTACTCACGTTTGCCTATTTTATGTTTTTGCAGAGAGACTTCGGTCTCGCTAGTAGTTCCACGTGGACTTCGACGTTTAGCTTGATACCTCAGCTGCGATCTTGTGCCCTCGGCAGGATCTAGTAGATAGTCAGGCTTTCAAGCCTTTTTCATTTGTAGATGTCTGTACTCAGACATGATAGCTTCCGCTTGTGCTTTGACTTGTATGCTCTGAATGTTGGGTCATGAGACCCCTGTTTGTAATATCTCGCTCCTCGGAGCCTAATGAATAAATACTTGAGTCGTAGAGTCATGTTGTGATGCCATGTTGTACTTACACATATCGAGCATATTGTGTGTATGTTATTGAAATGCTTGGTATGTGTGGGATCTGACTATCTAGTTGTTTATCTTTAGTAGCCTCTCTTACCGGGAAATGTCTCCTAGTGTCTCCACTGAGCCATGGTAGCTTGCTACTGCTCCGGAACACTTAGGCTGGCCGGCATGTGTCCTTCTTCGTTCCTGTGTCTGTCCCTTCGGGGAAATGTCACGCATTGAGTACCGGAGTCCTGCTAGCCCAGTGCTACAGCCCAGAGCTTACTTGCTGATGACCGACACGTTCGATGCTGGGTCATGGATGCCTGTCCCTGTAAGTCTGTGCCACTTTGGGTTTACAACTAGCCATGTCAGCCGGGCTCCTTTTCATATGGATGCTAGCGACACTATCATATACGTGTGCCAAAAGGCGCAAACGGTCCCGGGCAAAGGTAAGGCGACACCCGTGGGGATACCGTGCGTGAGGCCGCAAAGTGATATGAGGTGTTACAGGCTAGATCGATGTGACATTGAGTCGGGGTCCTGACATTGTCGCGCCCACCGAAGAGCACCTCAAGTACGTAGTCCAGATGCACTTTCCCAAGGAGCAAGCGACAAACAATACTGCAGAGCATGAAGGTTTGCTTGCCGGTCTCAGGGTCGCAGCAGACCTTGGGATCAAAAAGCTCATTGTCAGGGGTGACTCGCAGCTTGTCGTCCGCCAAGTAAACAAGAGTTATCAGAGTCCGTTGATGGAAGCTTACGTCGATGAAGTGAGAAAGTTAGAAGAGCACTTTGACGGCCTACAAATGGAACATGTTCCAAGAGCTCAGAACGACATTGCTGATGGCCTGTCAAAGTGCACCGCACTAAAGTTACATCTGGAACCAGGGATCTTTGTGTTCAAGCTGACTCAACCATCCGTAACACCATCAACTGGACAGAGCAAGAAGAGGAAGTTGATTTCCGGTGACTATTTTCCGGCAGAGCTCCCTGAAGCCGCCGCCAAGAAGGTCCCCAAGCTCAACACCAAGAGTGCTGAGGAGCAGTCTGCTCCGACAAGCCCTAGGGTTTGTTCCGTTGAAGCAGACGCTCCCGACAAGTTTTGCTCCGGCAAGCTTGTCGGGGAACATCAAGCTCCGGCTGAGCCACAGGTTCTCGCCGTAGAAGCGGATGTTCCCGCAGTAGCATATGTGCCTTTAGTCATTGTTGTCGAGCTGCAGGCTCCAGCATGGGCACGGCAAATCGTCCGTTTCCTTCAGACAGGAGAACTTCCCGAAGAGCAAGAAGAAGCGGAGAGAGTAGCCCGGCAATCAAGTATGTACCAGTTTGTCGACGACACACTGTACATAAGAAGATTCAACGGTGTGAAATTGAAGTGTATCCACCGGGAAGACGGACAGAAGCTGTTGACGGAGATACATGGAGGCATATGTGGTCACCACATTGGCGCAAGAGCACTTGCCGGCAGAGCATTCCGGCAAGGTTTCTTTTGGCCGACAGCCCTCCAAGATGCAACTGCACAAGTAACCAAGTGTGAAGCGTGCCAGTTCCATTCCAAGCAGATACACCAGCCAGCTCAAGCTCTCCAGACGATCCCTTTATCCTGGACATTTTCGGTCTGGGGGTCGACATCCTCGGTCCCTTTCCCCGAGCTGTCGGGGGCTTTGAGTACTTGTACGTTGCAATCGACAAGTTCACAAAGTGGCCGGAAGTGGAAGCAGTGAGGAAGGTGACAGCACAATCAGCAGTCAAGTTCTTCAGGTCGATTGTTTGCCGTTTCGGGGTCCCTAACAGGATCATCACCGACAATGGCACGCAATTCACGAGCCGCACCTTCATGCAGTACGTCCAAGATCTTGGCGCCAAGTTCTGCTTCGCTTCTGTTTCTTATCCGAGAAGCAACGGTCAAGCGGAGAGGGCAAATGCTGAAGTGCTGCGTGGGCTCAAGACCAGAACTTTTGACAGGCTCCACAAGTGCGGAAGGAATTGGATTGAGGAGCTGCCGGTGGTTCTTTGGTCGATCAGGACGACGCCAAATCGAGCCACTGGCCAGACACCTTTTGCTCTAGTCTATGGAGCAGAGGCAGTTCTCCCCACGGAACTCGTATGCGGGTCGCCTCGAGTGCTCGCTTATGATGAGATTGAGCAAGAGCAGCTGCGGCAAGATGACGCGCTGCTCCTTGAGGAAGACCGTCTTTAGGCTGCTGTACGAGCTGCTCGATACCAGCAAGCTTTGCGCCGCTACCGTAGCCGCAAAGTTAATGCCAGAAGTCTCGAGGAAGGCGACCTTGTTCTTCGGCGTGTTCAATCCGCCAAGAATTCCAACAAGTTGACACCGAAGTGGGAAGGCCCTTACCGGGTGAAACGAGTCACTAGGCCTGGCGCTGTCCGCCTTGAGACCGAAGATGGTACTCCGTGAGCAACTCCTGGAATATTGAACATCTTCGTAAGTTTTACCCGTAAGGCGCGGTTGCCGGAACCTGTTCCGGCAACCACCTTTTGTACAAGTCTTGCCGCTGTTGCATGTAATCCTTTGTACAAAGCCGGGCGCAGACCCCGTGCATAAATAAAGTTCATATGCTCCGCACATCTTGTCAATTTCATGCTTTCAATTTTTTGCATGTATTATCTGACACTTTGTGCAGCACCTGCCCCTGGTAAGCAATAACGAGCCATAAGGCTCCATATCTTTATTTTCTCTTCTTTCTTTTTCTCAAAAGGAAGGTTCCCTCGCACACAAGTTTTCCGGGGGGGAAGAGAAGATAATGGTGTGGACCAGGCGTCATTCAAGAAAGTTTTGCCTTGCCGGGACGCAAACGACAGAAAAGCTAAGTTGTCAAAGTTTGAGCAATCAGTTTTAAAAAAATTTAAGTTATCTTCCTCGAACGACCGTGCTTTGTATGGAAAACCTGTGCGCGGAGGAACCAACTCGTAGCTAGTTGCGCCCTTACTTTGTTTCGAGTCCGCTCAACAACTTAAGTGTGCTGCGACTAGTTGCGACAAGATTTCTTGTCGGTAGCGGCACCGCCAGCAAGCTGCTGACGTTCTGCACTCAGCGCTCGCGGCAAGGGTGCCTGCACCGGCAAGTCCCCTGAAAGTGTAGGGCAAAAACATACAAAGGAAAGGATCAAGTAAAGGAAATAACATAGCAATCGATACCCAAAATAAAAGTTATATTACAAGATAACTTGTCGCAGCTCTAATGGATTGTTCTCATAACATGACTAGCAGCAACAAGGAAAGAAGAAAACAGGAGGCCTAATCTACGCGATCGCCGTCAACTCTCTTGACATCATTCACCTTGTCCACAATGGGTGCGACAAGGGCCTTGAGCTCTTCCAAATCAGCATCCGGAGGCAGCTTCCTGAGGACATTGGTGAGGTTGAGGCCTGGGTTGCGGAAGGCCACCTTCACCAACACCTTCTCCAGAACTCTCGCGCAGATCATGCGCGGCCAGCTGCTTTGGGATCCTTTCCCGGAGTTGCTGGAGGGCCGTCGCCACGCCCTTGAAGAACAGAGTGAGCTTGGCGCTGGGCTGGAGGTTCTCATCGGAGGAGTACCCGAAACCCTCCATTCCCAGCTACGCCAGCTCCTCGTCGATGACTGCGGTGATATTTACGAGACCCTCTGTCCAGAGCTCCACAGTCTCCCTAAAGGTGTTCTGGGTTTCGGCGGCCCTCGTCAGCAGCGCTTCGTTGGCCTTGATCTCCTCCTTCAAGGCCACCTCCCACTCCTTGGTGCCGTCCAGCGTCTCGGTCAAAGTAGCCAGCTTCAACTCAAGATCAGCGTTGGAATCCTTGGCGGTGCTCAGCTCTCTGCCCTTCTCGAGGAGACAACCCTGCAGCTCGCCATGGGCGTGGGCGTCCTTCTCGCGCTCACGCTGGAGCGCGGCAAGCTCTTCATTCCTCGCCTTGAGAACGGCCTCCAACTGCATCGCCTTCGTCTCCAGCTCCTCCATGGCAGACTTAGCAGCTGCGGCAGCGTCCTTTGCCTCCTTGAGAGCCCCGCCAAGTGTCTGCTCTCGCGCGACAAGCTCCTCCTCGTGGCTGTCCAGATTGACTTTCCGCTGCGTCAACTCACCTTCCCACGCGGACAACTCCTCGTCGGCAAGTCGCTGTTGCTCTTCAGCTTCAGCCTTCTCGAGAAGGAAGGCTTTCCGCGCCTCGACGAGCTGCGCCTGCTCCTCTGCAATGGACCGGAGGGCTTCCTGGTTGCGACTCCGGAGCTCCTCCGCATGCTTCTCAATATCCACTCCCGCCTGCGCGACAAGCGCTTCCCGGGATTCCACCTTGGCTTGTCGAGCGCGGTAGAGTGGCAGCAGCTGTTCCTCCTCAGGCTCGCCGCTGCTGCTGCTTGGCGCGTCCACCAGTGTCAACCCAGCGGAGGCAAGCACTTCTCCATCAAAAGTTTCTCCTTCGACCGGCGCCCTGGAGCTAGACGCCCAGGGGAGCTTGATGAAGACGCCATCGCCGGCCTTCAGATAGGCGCCGGGCTGGGGCTCTTCGGGGCCTGGCGCTGCGGTGGCGGCGGAGGGATCGGCGGTCGGCGTAGCGCCTTGCGCTCCTGCGGCCTCGGGGCCGTCAGTGCGATCACCAGACCCCTCGCCAGCTCCTGTGGCGGCAGCTTTGGCGGCCTCCTCGCTGGCAGGATCATCGGCACCGGCTTCCTCTTCGGTGGCAGCGGCGTCATTGGTCTTGCCGCGCGCGTTCTCCTCGCCGGTGGCCTCGGTCTCCATCGGCGCCGTGGAAGATGGATCTAAAGACCGGAAGAGGGAGAAGAAGTCAAGCAAATATCCAAGAAGAAAAAATCAGAAGAAGAAGAACCCAAGGGAAGTTTTCTGACAAGAAGGATTACCTGTGCTGGGCTCTGCAGTCATGGGCTCCACCACTAGGGGGTCGTTGGTCCCGTCCTTTGCCGGAGAACTGTTCCTTGCCGAAGACTTCTCCCTTGTCGGCGAACGCTCCCTTGCTGGGGAATCCTCCCTTGGCGGCGTAGTCGAAGCAGATAGCATCTCGGGGGCGGCTTCCGGTTGCTCCTGGTGTGGCGTTCTGCTCCTACACAAATCAATAAGACAGATATCAGTAAATAAAGAGCACCCATGCGCGTCCAACAACAGGAAGTAAACAGATACTTACGCTGGGGGCTGTGCTCGGGGCTGCTTCGGGGAGTAGTTGCCGGGTCTGGCAAGGTGGTCTCGGGCGCACCCCCTGCTGTCGTGGTGGGCTCGTCCACGATGATAATCCCCGGAGCCTTGGCTCTCTTCGTCGCTCTCTGAGCTAGGGTCCTAAAGAGGAGTGAGTTCAGAGTAAAGCAAATCAGATGCAAGACAAAAACAGCAAGAATTGAAGAACTTCAAGTACAGCAAAGAGTCTTACTCTTCTTCTTCATCGTCGGAGCTGAGCGCGAAGAGGTCGAAGTCCGGCCCTCTTTCGGCACGACGAGGCGGAGGAGTAGGCTTCCTTGACCGCTTGGCAGAGGCAGCGGTAGGATCAGAAGCAGCGGTCCAGGAGGACCCCGCTCCAGTTGCCGCAGCGGTGTGAGACGCTCCCGCGGCGATGGTGCTTGTCGCGGTGGAGCGTGTCCCGCGGCGCGGTGGCTGTTGACCCGTCTGTCGCCCTGCTACGTCCCCGGCCCTGCGGAGGCGCCTTCTTGGTGGAGCTGGGGGCTGTGCTGGGGGCTCTGCCTACGGCAAGCCGCTTGAAGATGGCGGGCCGCTCGCACCCTCGGCGGGCTCGCTTGACTCGGCCTCGGGCTCGGCAAGCTCTCCCTCGCCGGCAAGCTCTCCGGCAAGCTCGTCTCGATTGGCAAGACTTGCCGCCTCGGCTGCCTCTGCCTCCTCCACGGTGAATCCAAACTCACCCGCGGCGGCGGCTGCTGCCGCCTCTTCCGCCCTAGTGGCGATGCGCCGCATCTCCGCATCGGTGGTGTCGCAGGTGAGGCTCTTCTGTTCGTCGGAGCGGATCGCCACCTCCAGCAAACCATCGAAGAACTGCTGCACGACATCGTCTGCAGGCTCCTGCCAAGTTGGAACAATTCCATGCAAATCACACTGCGGCATCATTGCACGGATGCGATCGAGCGAGGAATTGTTGCACAACGAGACGACGCCCTGCGGCAGCCTGAACCACTCGGGATGCTGAGGATCATGCTTGAACAGCTCCTTGAGCATCGCGTCCAACTCCAAGACAGTGACATTGAAGTTGAGGCCCGGGCGCAGCCTCATGATGTCCGCTGGGCCCCTGAACTCCCAGGCGGGTCTCCCCCTCTCTTGCAGGGGGGCGATGCGGCGGCGAAGAAAATCTGCGCCAACGGCGCCTATAGTCAGCCCGGCAAGCCTGAGCCGCAAGATCCGGGTGATGGCAATCTTCAGCTTATCGTCGTCCACGGCCAGGGCGCTCCAATCATTGCCGTGCACTGCTGGGGCTTGGCGGAGGGCAGTAAACGGCTGCGGGTTCTCCTCAACAATCCAACACCATTCTGCTCTCCACTCCTCCCATTTCCTGTGGAGATCTCCCTCCAGATAGGCTTCTTTCTTGCCGGCTCTCGAGATCCAGGCGATTCCGCCGGCTAAAGGCTCTCCTCTCTCGACCCGGGGCATGAAGAAATGGCGGTAGAGGGCTACGTTTGGGTGGACTCCGACAAAGTTTTCGCAGAGATGCGCGAAAACTGCCATGGTCAGAACGGTGTTGGGGGTGAAGTCAAGGAGGTGGAACCCGTAGGTATTCATGATGTCACAGAAGAATTCAGAGAAGGGCGGGCAGAGCCCGCAGTAGAAGAACAGCGCGAAGAAAGGGTATCCATTCGGAGCTCGTTCGGAAGCGGCGGCGGAGAGTACCTTCGTGCGCGGATGCGCTCGCGTCTCCGTCGACCAGAAGAGGTAGTACCACTCCCTCAGCTCCTTCGCGGGGAGCTCGGGGGGGGAAGTTGCCCGCTCCTTTCGCAGCGCCTCGAGCCACAGCGCCTCGGCCGACTTCACACCCTTCCCGGCTTTCGGAGCCATGGCGGAGGTGGTGGGGGAGATCGAAGACGTTGGTGGCGCCGGTGGCGATTGGGGGCGGAGCGCTGCTCTCTCTTGGCTTTGGAAGAAGGGGGGAGCGGCGGAGATTTCTAAGATTGGAAGTAGCAACGGGCAAGATGGGGGAACTGCCCCTGTTTCCTCTGCTTATAAAGAGGGAGGGGCGAATGTTCCGCTTTTCCGATTAAAGAACCACCCACGATCTCTCCCACGACGCCGCAATCAACGCGTGCCGTTAGGGGAGGGCGCGGTGGATACGGAGTAAGATACGGCGTGGCTCCAGGCCGCGCGTGCCCGTGCCCTGTTTTGGGCCTAGCCCAACAGCGCTCGGCACCGTGTCTGGCCCAGGCCCGGGGGCTCCTCTCGGTGTACTAGAGTAGGGGTACCCTAGTATCCTGAACTTGTGCACGGGCAGTCGCAGCACCCCGCGGCAAGGCTTGCTGGGCGACCGCCAAGGTCCTCCATGGTTCCTTTGGAGCCATTCAAGAACAAAGTGTTAAAGCTAAGGCGACAAGACCCCGGCAAGAGGAGCTTGCCGGGAAGGCCAACCAAGGCATTTCGAGGAACTTGCCGCGACGTGACACGCGTCTCGGCAAGGCCCGGTGAGCGACAAGCTTCCGGGTGCGGCAAGACAACGACCGCGGCAAGGCGCTTGCCACGGCAAGCCACCTCTCTATACCCACGCTCCAGCGCATCCGCCAACGTGTTGCCACGGGACCTTTCCAGGCGCGCGTGGCGAGAGGCTGTGCAGCCAGCGGTGCGAGGTGGCAAGTGGCGCTGACAAGACCGCCATCATGGCGAGCGGTGGCACCCCTGACGGTCCTTTTCTGCACTGTTTGGGCGACACAGACGGGCATTTAATGCCTTTGTCCCCTGCCGTCAGGGTTAGGTAGGATACACTGTACAAGTAGGTGTGCCAACCGCAGTTCTTTTACATTTTTACCCTTGCATGCGTTGCCACCTGTCGGTGACCCCTTGAGCTTATAAAAGGAGGCCCATGCGCAACGTAGTGGGGGTTCGAGGCCTTCGAAACCAGAGTACACTCACGCTCCCGAGCAAGAACATAATACAACCACAAAGCAGCAGTAGGAGTATTATCTCTTCGGAGAGCTCTGAAGCTGGGTAAAATCGCTCGTGTGCTTCGCCTCAATCCGCTCTTCGTGCGATCTCCGCCCCCCGCCGAACCATAAGGGGCTCCGGTCCCATAGGTGTTCGTTCCCACGACAAAATCATTGTATCTATTTTGGTTAATGTGCATGGCATGTTGTTCATATCATCAGCCACATCAGTAAGATAAAATAGGAGATGACAAGGTGCAAACGTGGGCTGCTTCACCACACACTGGGTTATAGATCCACAAAACAAGCATACATATAGGGAGTATTGAGTTATGTGCATGGTATGAATAAGGAATTTAGTTTTACAAGTCAAACTTAGAACTTACGGTTCTTGCGAACATGCATTTTGGTAGAAACAGCAAACTAAACAGCAATAAACGATAGGGAGTGTGAGAAAATTAAACAACAGCTGAGGATAAAGGCTTTAGAAGGACTGACTTACATTAACAGTTAACACCGGCTTTATAATGCCCCTCTCCATTTCAAGGGAAGGAAAACTCAAGAATTTCAGCACAGAATCTTCTTCATAAGCATTGCATGTACTCTACATTTTTTAGAGAGTAATTATGGATATGATAATACTGGAAGGGATAGAGGATAATGAAGATAAGATGCAGATTGATGCTACATAATCAACTACCAATCCCTGGAAGTACAAGCATTACAGGACAAAATGTATTGACAAGAGCAATGGGCTACACTTCTGGACTGGCATTGTCTGTGTATTCTACTTGTTGGTAAGATTAAATATAGACCTGATCTTTTTTAGTAAATGGTGGGCGAGGGAGATAAGATGCAGAATGCTACACAATGAACCAATCCCTCTACTCATAATACAAGAGTGTTTTGAACACTGGTATACTATACAAAACGTTCTTATATTATGGGTTGGAGGAGTAGCTGTTAATGTAAGTACAGTGATAGACGACTTTTAGTCCTTACAAGAGGACTGCAGAGCTAAACCTATTCAAAAGCATTGGGTTGATTCTAAATTTATGTAAGATTCCATACAGATCTTATAATGTCCACCAAATGGACGATAATGAGGCTAACATGTGAAGTGATGCTACATAATCAAACAGCTATGAAAGTAAGTATGGTCATACAGGGCAAGAGGTACTCACAAGAGCAATGCAGTGTGCAATATAGTTGCAAGATTTTGTGGTCCCTTGAGAATGAATGTTCTTTTGCTAACAGTTTTCGTACGAGTGAGACGCTAAGGAAAATGCAGAAATGTAGTTCAAATTGTGATGTGATATCATAGACAGTACCTGACACTGCAGCCGAGACCAATGTGTAACAAGATTATTCCAGTCACCTTTGGATAAATGTAGCACCGGAGACTTTATAGAAATTTTGTTTAGAGGCTTGCCATTGAAGTGCGCTTGCCTAAGGTAGGAATGGTACTTCATCAACGAGTGCTTGAAAAGCGCAACCAACCCTTGCTCGTCTTCACAATCCAGTTTGCTCCTCGCCTATTTAAAAGAATGAAATCTTGTGTCTTCTGTCAGCAGAAACATATGCAGTAATGACCATGAATAACATTAGTACATTACTTACGTGTAAGTCGCGGAGGAAGACTGGAAATTGTTCTATGTCTGCGGTATAATCTTTCCACGAAGGAAAGATGCGCACAAAGTTCCTGACAACAATATAAGCTTCATCTTCTAAACTGGGAAGAAATGGAACAGGGGTCCTATTTGCTGCAATTGGGGCTCTCTCTGGTTCAAAAAGGGATTTGGCAACTGGATTTGGTGTACTCTTTGCTAGAATGGGGGTTTTGCGTCGTAGAGCTGGTGCTATATCAACTGGCATAATCATACTGTTTGCTGCAGTTGTGGTTTGCTGAGTTGGGGCATCAGAAATGACCAGTGTAGTAGGGCTAGAGTCTGCTAGAGTTGGGGTGTTTTGTGGGTCAGGTGATATTGCAACTACACCTAATGGGCTATTTGATTTATCAGGTGCCACTACCTTTTACAAATACTTTGCTTGTGCTCCTCCACGATCAGCAATCGCCCTCTTCCTTTTGAACGTCTGATACATAAGAACAACATTTGAATGGATAAATATGGTATGATGACAGATGGAATATGTACTGAAAATGGATAGGCAAGGCATATTCACATACACGATGTGTAAACTAAGCTAATGGCAGTTCAACAAAGTAGAAGCAATGCAAAGCATCAGTTGCAAGATATGTGCGACCAATATAACCTTGGAAAGTTAGAGCAAGCACCTTGATGGGTGAATAAGATAGGGCATCTTCCTCTAACTCCTCCACTAGGGAGCTACATTGACTTAGGTCTCCCTCTAGCTTAGAAGCACTATTAGGATCATATTCTAAGCATGAATCTGTAGGTGGAGAGCGTTTGGATTGCATTGCATCTAGACTTGATTTCAGTCCCTTAATGCCAAGTTTGACAGCCATGGCATTGTTCTGCTTTATTCTTTTCATGCGTGCAAGCTCATAATCATTATGATGCTGTTCAGAATCCGAGATTCATGAAATCATAAAAAGTAGTTAGATTATCTATGGAATGCATTGCGGATCCAACTCGAAGAGTGTCTCCCTATAAACCCCTGCATATGCAAAGTTCACCCCCCAACCATGCTGACCAGACCACACACAGAAATACAAACCCCTTATGTCTCTATAACAGGCAGACAGACATTTCAAAATTGAAGTAGGAACATTAGAATCATATTAAATTCATATTTGAACAAATAAACTAAGGAATTATAAGTGGCGTAATGTTTAGCTTCAAGGGTGGAGTGTTGGTAGTGCGACACAAAGCAAGTAGGCATATTGTATTCCATGTAAAAGATCGAAGCCCATGTAAAAGCTGGAAATGACACTTTCTTTCTATACAATGCAGTGTTCGTTGCCCACACATGACGGAAGAGATCACATAGAGAAATACTATTCACTCATGTCTACGGTTCCAGTATTTAGAAACAGGGTGGTCCACCCTAAAAGAATATCGACAACAAATATGACAAGGCAAACATAGATGTAGTGAATCAATCATTTACTTGTGAGTTTACTAGGACAAGTATGCAGAATTGTAACTGCAGTAAGAGACCATCCGAAATCTGAATCAATAAGTTTTTCTAGCACTTACTGTTTGCAACTAATCAATGTGAATAATTGGATATTATATCAAATGGGTAAGAAAGACAAGTAAAATTTTCAAAAACCTGACTTGCAATAGTAATCTGGGTCAATCTCACTACGACGAACAATCCAAAATGACTAGTGTCTGTTCCGAGGGCCGGAATTTTGAAAACCCTGTGAACTTTACAGGTACTAAAGATTACCGAAATACATCTGAACCATTAAGTGTAGGTAGCACTGAGCACACAACAAACCCTAATGACAGTCCTACCTAATGATTAATGAATCAATTGGAAAATGGGTGATGAGGAGTGGCTGCTGAGTGTTGAGGACATATCTCAGGATAAATCGGGTTGGCTTAGTGGGTGCTGCATGCCTGAGCCCTAAACGGACTGGGAAGGTAGGCACGGCGACGTGCCCGGGTAGTGGTGACGCTGTTGGGCGAGCGGCTCCTGACCTCCTGTTAGTCCTGCGTCTCCTCGTAGAGTCATGCCATCCGGGGACGGCAAGTCGCCGGCGAGGTAGGAGCCTAGGGGCGAGTAGAGATCAGAAGTGCGTAGCAGAACAAAAGGGAATCAGGGCCTGGGATGACCCAAAATCCCATGGTGGGCTGGCCCACCGTGGGCACCCTATAGAGATACACACCCGAGCGGCGAACATGCATTTTTGAAACTAATTTAGGAACATTTAGCTGACCAATTAAACGACTCTGTTTAATAATATCAGATTCGTATTTGAACAACTAAGCTTGTTTAGCTTGATGGGTGGAGCAGTGCTATTATGACACGAAGCACGTATTCTGATCGTATAGTGATCATAAAAGGGGGAACTCTAAGCATATATTTTTTTAGCAAAAGAGGGTTTCCCCTCCGATTTCTATTAAAGAAACCACCACGGAACCAACATGATCAAATAAACCCTAAGCATGATCAATTAAACCGTATTATGACTGTGCCATGGCAGATTTGAAGCTGCAAACCGGAGAAGTGATATTTAGCATCCATTGTTTGCTTCGAAATAAGAACTAAATTCTAAGAGCTGAAAAGAAAGTAGAGTAACCAAGTTAAGATCTATTTTTCTGGTTGAGATCAAAAAGTTGAGGAGATATGAAGTACCACCTCTCTTGCGGCGTCGTGTAGGCATTGAGGGTGCGATGGCTGTCGGTGGCATTGAAGCAGATCTACAATGGTAGACGGGTGCATCGGGGGATAAGTCCCGTTGCGGTGGAAGAGAAGGTCGTGTGAGCGGCCCCGGCAAAGAAGACGACGGCGCAGATGAAGCGGGAGGACGCGATGCAAGGCTCTTGGTCCGTCGCCGTGGATGAGAAACGTCCATCTCTAGCAGTGGACGATGCGGTCTTGGTAGGCACTCCGGCATGGTGGAGGACGGTGGCGATGGATGTGGTGGAGGACGGCGGTGATGGATCGGGTGGAGGACAGTGGTGATGGATGGGATGGCGAACGGAGGCTGGTGTGGGGATGGTGTTCTAGTGCGGACGGTGTATGAATGGGAAAATGGAGGGAGAGGTACGGGGAACCATGTTTTTGGGACACACATGTCTGAAATATGGGAAAGTTATGAACTTAGCCCCCATTTAAAATTTGGACGTCTCGTCGGTTGGGGATACGATGGTAATCTCGCATCTCACCAATATTTGCCCAGAGCGATTTCGGGCAAGGATAGGGTGGTTGGTGCCCATGGTTAGCGCCCATGGTGTATGAACGGGGCTGACAGGTAGGGCAGTTGTGTCATGTCTGAGTGAAGTTACAAACCCTGCCCCTATTGAAAATATTTGCCTACATCAATTTCGGTTGAGTCGAGTTTGTTTTGCCGCCCACCGTGTATGAATGGGGAAATGGAGGGAGAAACAAAGGTCTTTCGGACGAGCTTGAATCAAATGTGTTTTGCCGCCCATGTTTTGCGCTCACCATGTCAGCATGGGCTCAGAGGCGGTCGTGTCACGTCTAATTGAAGTTACTAACCTACCCCTATTTAGAGCAGTGAAAATCGGGATGATGGATTGTCCGTGTAAGGGGTAGACAGTAATTTCCATCTCCCAAACACTTGGCTTCGGGCAGCCAACGTGGAAGTGGACATTTTGCCGCTTCTTTCGAATTTTGGGACAATAAGCATGCACGTTTACCCTGGCAACTAAATGCGAATCCATTTTGTATTCCTATATGAATCGTTATAAATCATTCTATGTGTTTTTATATATCTTCAAACGGACGACAAAGATGTATTCCACTGTCATATATGAATATGGTTTACAAATGCCGATACTCAAATTCAGAAGCTAGAATCCAGTTTACGGTGAATTCAAATATTTGGAACACTTCATGTCCAACTCAAATGTCACAGGCAGCATAATGTGTACTCCCATTTAGATATGTACACAAGCGATGTATCAAGATTCAAATACCGAGTCAAGCAACCAAGAATGTATAGAACTAATAGACATATAAACACTTATAGAGTATATGGATCAATAATATCAACTAACATACATAAGCCAGGCCGCTGTACTTTTTTTTTGCTACAACAGTATCCTTTTTTTAGCCAAGCTACTATAGCATCTTGGCCCTTTCCGATGCGTGCCACTTATGGTCCATCTATACTACTATTATTGCTGAATGCACATTCGGCCCAATTGGCATATTTGTAGGTTTGGCAGCAATCAAAATGAAATGTCTCCGAGTCTTATCAATTAATAGAGACTTGTACTCAAATAAATTTACAAACCAAAAAACAAAAAACAAAAAACAATTATTACACGATCTCTAAAACAAATGGTTTGATTTATTACATGAACAGACAACGCAAAGGTTATTCAACGATGGAAAGAACATTTCACCTATGATTTACCAAGTGGGAATTTAATTTCCTTTTTCCTTCTGGACATGAACAATGTGGTCAGTCTTAGCTTGCTTCGTTTTGAAATCCACCAAATATTTAAGGGTTGTCTTGAGTACTGCTTGTGATTGTGCTGTTTGCTTCCTCAACATGTCAACTTCATCTCTAAGTGCAGAAGGAGAATCTCTTTCTACCACAAGTTTAGCCTCTAGAGCATCAGCATTTGGCAATTCATAATGCACGATTGGGTCGGTGCCACTACTGTGGGATGATACAACGTCCATGGGGACCTTGCTCTTTGATCTTGGGCTAACCTGTTTTGCCATTAAAGTTTCAATTGGATTCACAAACCTTGAAGTTAGCAAAACATATCAACTAGGAGTTATAACAGCAAACCAGTTAAACAAACAAGGAATTTAAGAGTTTCAATTGGATGCTGAAAAGTAGTTATTAACATCATTGTAACTCGTTGTTGCAACAGCAAAGCAGTTAAACAAACAAGTAACTATTTAAGTTCAGGCAAACAAGTAACTCTTAACAGTCTGTGGCATTATGTAATCAGTAGCAAACTAAATTAAGCCAAACAACGTAATTGAACAATTTTGCAATAAGTGGCTAACTAAAATTCCGAGAAGCAGGTAACTGAACCTACGCTAGTTCTTTGTACAAGCACACTTCAACTTCTTTTTTTCTTACAAGGTTGTACGAAGGAGTCCATGGCATCAATTGCTTGGATACACAGTCCCAATACTTCTTTCTTCCCACACTGCATTGGTAAGTCAAATGGTTAATCTGGTAAGATGGTGCGTCCTTGATATGTTATATGAGGACGTGTAGTCAGACTAGTTGTAGCCACACACATCACACTAGCTTTTAGTGTATATTTCATGCGATTACTTTTGGCATATCGAGATTTAAGCAATCTACAATAGGATGAAAAGACTGGCATCCTTCACATTATTGGCGAACTCAGTTCATAGAAACAAGCAATTCAACCATTCTATGGGTAAATCAAAAGCGCCACTGGAATATTTTTCACTACCCCAATCATACACGCAAAAAGGGGCGACGCCACCATAGGGGCTGGTATGGGCGGCCGCCTCGGGTGGCTGGAAAGTGTGCACCTAGTTTGAGTCGTCCAGGTTGGCCCAGACTAGTTTTGTTCGTCCCAACGCACGAGCAGGCAATGTAAAAAATGAAGAAAAAAGTTTCAATTTGTATGGGCCAATAACATAAGTGCAAGGCAGGCCCTATAGCAGGCTCGCGGCCCAAACGAGCACCTCCCATATCGATCGACATCAGGAAAAATCCCAATTCATTCGCTCCAGCCTCCAGTCTGGTTCGCTCCTAACCTAGCCACAGCTGGACAGACCGACACAACACTTCCTCGCGCCCTCGTTGGAGGGCGGTCGCCGGGCTTCAAGCGAACGGAAGGACAAGAACATGAAGATCCAACCCTGGGTGTAGCCTGCGTGGGAGGCAGCGGCGGCAGCACGGGCATGGCATCGAGCTTGCACAAACGGACAATCGCAGCTTGCAAGAGTAGCATGCACAACGAGCAGGTACATCACCTCCCTGATTATATCTAATTCAACTCTTAAATTTCTGGCCAATAGTTAAACATGACGGTGTTGTAAAACTGCTTGTATGAAGGGAATCTATGAGAATATGAAACCAATTTCTACTTAATTTATAACTCCCCCAATCAATACTGAACTGACTAAATCTGATGTATCTAATCAAGTTTCCGGTGCAAACATACAAGCTCATGTTCTTGAGCCTGAAGTGTCTAATGAACAGACTGCTAATGAAGGATTTGATGCAAACGTTTTACATGCTCCTGGTGATGAGCATATAGTGTCTAATGAGGGATCTAATGCAAGCATTTTGCAAGCTCCCATTGAAGGATTTAGTGTCTAATGATGATCTGCTATGTTGAGAGAGACATAGAGATTTGCAGGCATTGATGACAAGCAAATTATGATGCGTTGATATGCAATTTGCGCACTGGTTATAGGTGCAATTACACTTTGATATTTTCAGCCAGAGAACGAATAATTCAAGCAGGTACAGACCATGTTTGTAGTCCTTGTACACCATGTGGCATTATGTGTTTTTTGGTGCTTGCATCATTTAGTGTTTATAATCTGAACTACTTTGGATCATTAGCTGGTTTTCAGAGTGCATGTAGCTTCACATTTCTCAAGTTATGTTGATTTCCGGAGTGCAAGTGCCTTCGTATTTTTAAGTTAAATGTTTGCCCCTGGTAACTTGAATTCATGGATCCGCCACTGCACACAAATCATACGCGAATGCCAGTACGAATTAATTGAAATGCAGGGACTTACTCTAGCTCGTTGTACAGGCTCACTGCAGCTCTGCTTGCGCTTGGGATATTCCATGTACAAGTCCATGTTACCACTTGCTTGGATGTGCAGGCCTTGTGCTCCTTGCATCCCCCTCTGCACTTTTGACACGGCGAATGGTTGATCAGATAAGTGGAATCGACCTTGATGTTGTACCGGAGGACAGATACTTACAAGGTTATACGGGTGTGCAGGATGTGTACCAGACCCCGTAGCGCCGTCATGCTTCGCTAAAATATGGATTTTCTTGTTTCAGATGATATCTCCAGAAGAAATAAGAGTTAAAGTCGGAGTTGCATAGGCGTGTAAGCTAAGAGAGCAGTGAAAGGATATCCAAACATCGTCGGAATAGTGCACAAGGGAGTGATGTGTGGATACCTTGTTCGGGCCGGCATTTGGGCATGCTTGCCTAGCTAGAGTGCGGGTCACTTCAGAGCCGTTGAGGGTGATGCGCTGGCGTTGCTTGGCTGTGCACGGATGCAGATCTTGAGTGGCAGCAGTGCACTATGATGCGGTGGACATGATCGTTGGTGAAGCCCCAACGGCCTCGAAGGGCGGAGGTGCAACGATGTGCTCGGTGAAGTAGCCCCGGTGAGCTGGGAGACAGCGTCGGTGAAGCGCACCTTATGCGGTGGAAGTCGGTGTCTATGAGGCACGTCGGTTGCGGCGGCCGATGTTGTCGATTGAACACCCGGTGCGGTGGACGACGACGTAGATGAAGTAGCTCTGGTGCGATGGTGAAGCGCGACCGTCATCTTCATCATCGTCATCCGGCACAGAGGTGGGGAAAGAGACGAGACGAAGGGCGATTTGAACATTGCTTGGGTTGGTGGCAAATTAGGGATTTGAGCAATCTGGGCGCGGAAGGGGACGGTGGAGAAGGCAGATTTTGCAGGGCTGGAATTGGGGCCGCCAGATATTTCAATCCGAAACATGGAAGCGCGAACTTATTTTGTCATCGTCCTTTTTTTTGGGGGGGAGGGGGAGGGAGGGGGTGGGTGGCTGGGTGCTACGTGTCCGTCCGACACACGTGACCACCACGACATGACCCTGGTCTGCCTGGTGCGCCTACATTTGAGAATGCAAATGAATCTTCTCTCATTTGCAAACGAATCTGTATGTATTACCATGCCCGTGTTTTCCTTGCAATAATTAGTCATTCGAAACGAGATACTCCCTCCATTCACTTTTGTAAGTCGTTTCAGACAACTTAAAATGAACTGTTTTGCATAATGTCTGAAATGTCTTCAAGGTCTTATAGAAGTGAACAGAGGGAGTACTATAAATTAATTAATGAGAAGTTATTTGAAAAAAAATCGAAACGGTATCCACGCTAACGTGGATTAGAGTGTGTGTCACATAATTAGTTATTTAAATTAGAGTGTGTGTCACGTAGCGATCTCCAATTCTAACATGGATTTTGCATTTCACTGTAACCACACTACTTTTTTAATACAAATTCATACGTATATGATGAACACCATGGTAGTGAGAAAACTTTTGGATGGATTCAAACATATGACCTACAAAATAGCACAACAAATCGAGTCAATGCCAACTTTTCGAAACCTAGTATGGCACGAATTCGAAATAATTACCCATATGCATGGTCCTCAATTCAAATCTTACAATGTACACCGAATTGAAACATCGATATTAAGTCTCGTACTATCTACATTCAAATGTTGTTTTTAGCCCCCCCCCCCCCCCCCCCACACACGCTACATACTTCCTGTATCGGTCAATCTTCCCCACCTAACCACCTTAGGAAGCTATCGGTTTCCAACACACGTTCATTCTTTCTCTCCATGTTTCGATCTCTAACTCTCTCAACTACACAACCCCCTTTTTCCACTCTGTTACCAAATGTATTTACCTCACACACCCACCATTGCACCCCCATGTCGAGCTCTCTATCTCTCTCCCTCTCCCTCTCACCCTCCTACACTAAATACATGCATTGCCTATCTAGCCCCCAACCTCTCATGCGCATGCACGCATGTTGTGTATCTAGGTCACTCCCTCAATACTGTCCCACTCTTTCTTCCGCACGGCAGGCCACACTTCCTCAATCTCGCTCTCTTTATTTGAGTCTCGTTTAACCTTGTTTTCTTTCACACACAAATGATATATCTCCCTATTCGGGCCTCGATCGACACACTCTATACTCTCTCACGCAGATTGTCTATCTAGGTCAGTCCATCCAAGCCGCCCCCACTCTTTCGACCTCATGGCGGGCCACACTCGCTCAATCTCTCTCTCCCTCTCTCCCTCTCTCCCTCTCTCCCTCTCTCTTTGTATGTCTCGATTGACCTCGCTCTTTCTCGGACAAAAATGATATGTCACCATGTTTGAGCCCAATTCGACCTATTCACATTGTATACTCTCTCACGCACATTGTCTATCTAGGTCACTCTCTCCAACCAGTCTCACTCTTTCGATCGCACGACGACCCTATGTGATTGATCGACCTTGCTTCCTCCCACGCACAAAATATATCTACACATTTGTGACTGGATCATCTCTCAAGCTCTATCTTACAGCCCTCACCCTTGCCAAAAGCTCAATCGGACAATATCTCTCTAGAGCATATATATCTGTTCAATGAATGTCGGACCACACTCACTTTGTCTCTCCATCTATATGTCTCTCGATTGACCTCGCTTTCTCACGCCGTATATTCCATGCATTGAAGCTACCTCCCCATCCCTCGCAAAGCCGGAGCTATTTACATTGCGAGGGGCACTCCAACCTTGGATTAATTTGTGTAGGCATTTATTCCGGTCGGTTTAGATTATATTTTCGTAGCATTCAGCCCACAACTACTCCAAACACCATTGAAACCCCCGCACCTTCCCTAGTTGATTTCCCTCTGGCTCGTTCATTGCTCTCTCGCACGTCCTTTCTCTCCTTCAACGTCGCACCATGGTATTATTGCAAAAAACTCTATTGTTCTCTTTAATTATTATAAATAAGCTACAAAACTACACACCGATAGTCCACTTGGAATGGAACAAATTTTGACCCACAAATTAAAGTGCTACAAACTACACACCGAGGGGCCCACATGTCATGAAACAAATTTGGAACCATATACAAATTAAAAAATAAACGACGAGGATCGAACATGCGACCAGGGCCTTCCAGCCGCACGTCAATAGGCAACATACGTAGAACAGCAATGTTTGTTGTACCCCCCTTTGTTCACATAATGTTTTTATATTACCACAGCCTACTTAATGGATAACATGTAATATTATTTTTAGTAGTATTTGCCTTCACTTACTGGTGGGTTCCATGTGTGCTCTCTCTCTTCCCTCCCCTTCTGCATTTAGACGCACGGGCAAACACGAAGAACTCGCGGGTGATGTTGCCGTTGACCATATCTAGACGCGTTCACAAGTTACGGCACCAGTTTCACGTACTAGCAGCACTAGTAAGTGTATACGTGGAATGCACGTTAATTTGGAAGTATATTAAGTGCATGCGGATATTAAGTAGGGTATTATTTGCGTGTTATTATGTGATTAGCACTATTTTTGACATGAAATTAACTGCACGCTAAACGTGTTGAGCGCTCGACACTGAAGCAGTCTAGATCGTTGGATGACAAGGAATACATGTGGCTTGATGAAGTTTTATATTTAATTTGATACGGCTCTAGCAGAACATTCAATCGGTCAAACCATAGATTTCGTTCAGTCTGACTCCGACTTTAAATTATATGACGATCGATCTAAAATAAATGAAAATGATAAGCGTTCGGATTTTAAGCATGGCAATCCGAACATTTTTCATGGAAAATTTAGATTACGCGGTGGCGGCGGGGGCGTCTTACGGTGGGAAGCGGCTCCTCTGCCGTGCTCTGTGTGTCGTCGGGCCGCTGACCGACGGCAATGATGGCGGCTTGCACCGTTGTTGGCGTACTCTTGAACGTTGGCCTAGCTTCAAGGAAGGCCAAACTGTTCTGGACTTCAGAGACAGTCAACTGGCGGGAGAAGGCGACTGACGTTGGTGCAAGGAAGAGGTCGACGACAGCCATCCATGCCGCTGAGGGGTGCATTGGCACCCGCGCAGGGACAGGCACTATCAACGGCACGGCGGAGACATTCGTTTGCACAGGTACCCGCACGGGCGCACACGTCAGTGCATGCGTAGGCGCATGCGCTGGCAGGTGCACGGGCACCGGCACGGGCATGCGCGTCAGTGCATGCACAGGTGCATGTGCTGGCAGGTGCACGGGCGCGTGAAAGTCGGCGGGTACCTCGTGGAACCCCGTGGCATCAAGCTCGGCGACAATGTGCACTCCCAGCCCATCAATGCCACGGGGATGGGCGCTGGCGCAGTCGGGGCGACGGGAGCCGGAACAGGAGTAGGGACAGGCATGACGTCTTCTCGCAAGGCCAGTTCAAGCTCGTCCCAAAGCGCCTTATGTTCTTGAGACTCTGGCTGGGTGTCTTCCTCAGGAAACTGGAAGACTAAGGGCAGGCCATGGTGATGCGGCATGGCGTACGTTTAGGTCAGGCTGGTTGGAGGTAGACGACAGGAGAATCGGAAAGGAAGAGAGAAGATTGTAGCGATACCGGGTAGTGCGGGGTTGATTTTAAATTGCGGGACCGGCGACGTTAAAAGTGGGAGAAGTTGGGACGAAGGAAGGCGGCGAAGCCTGGTCAAAGGGCTCGCCTCCCGGTGAGCCTGCACAATGGTCTGCTTGCATGCCTCCCAGTCAGCCGACGCAGCGGTCTACTCGCACGCCTCCCGTCGACTCACACGCTTGCTCGGACGGCACCTGCCGATGAGAAGCGGGACTCGTGGCGGCACGTAAACGCCCACGGTTTCAATAGTGAAAGCGTTCGCCTTAACGTGACAGGTCTTTGTTCCAAAATACCTTGGCTCTTCATTTGTGCAACTTCTCATAAGCAGCTTGTATCAAATTGAAGAAAAAAATTATGAAGTAATATTTGTGCCATATCATGTGTCCATGCTCAGTTTGAAGAATTTATGGTCACTTTTGGATTTTCTGAAATTTAAGATCCAGGATTCGAAACAATATCATAACCTGCATTATGCAATAAATTTTCAAGCCATACATCTGTCCTGTTGTATTTCTTATGAAAGGATTTGGTCAAACATTTTGCTTAGTTAGACTTCAGACAAGTTATGTATGTAGAGTAAAAGGATAATCCCTCCGTACCAGTGCATTGCCTGATATATTAACTCAAGTACTAGGCACGAACAAACGGGCTCAATTCTGTGCTCATCCTGGTGTAGTAGTAGTAGTACTAGGCAATGTAGTTGACGGGTGACCTTGGCAAGCGGCGACCGAGGGAATTGAACCGTGCTCGGAATGGTAGGTAACGTTGTCTAGTTACTAAAGCATCCCTCCATTGTTCATCAGTAGTCATTATGGACCGGGGACTTAAGGGGAATTTCCTAGGGCTAGAATTCTGGCCGCCAGATATTTTGACTCGAAACACGGAGGCTCGACTGGTTGGAGTTGCCTAATGTGCGTACCACGCACGCCACCAGAAGGACACGAGCCCGGTTTTTTTATTTTTTTAGGATCAACACGAGCCAAGGTCTGGCTGGTACGCCGTTGGGTCCTACCATTCGAGAATACGAAAGGAACCTTTTAAATTGCCGAACGAATCTATGTGTATTACAATGCCCGTATTTTCCTTGCAAATACTAATCTCAACGTGGTAATTGATTTATGACGAGTTGTTGAATTATAGTGAGTTTGTGATATAGTGATCTCAAAGTGGATTTCACATTTCATGGTATCCCTAGTAAGTTTTTCAATGGAAATTCAAATTTAAAAGATGAACAATATGAAGGTGAGAAAACTTTGTATGTATCAAGCATATGACCACACACACACACACACACACGAACACAACAACAATCCAATAAGTATAGTGCATCTATTTTTCCAAATCATGCATGTATGACATGAATTCGAAAATACTCCTTCTGTTCCTAAATATTAGTCTTTTAGAGATTTCAACAAGTGACTACATATGGAGCAAAATGAGTGAATCTACACTCTAAAATATGTCTATATACATCTGTATGTGCCAGTCCATTTGAAATCTCTAGAAAGACTAATATTTAGGAACGAATGAAGTAAAATGTAAGACATGCATGGTCCTCAATTCAATATTTAAAATGAACATGAAACTGAAACATGAATATTAAGTCTAGTACTACAATACATGCAAATGGTGTGTTTAGGCGGAGCTATGATTGTCGGGGGTCAACCCCTCGACCTTAGATAAAATTGTGATGCTCTGTTTAGGGTTGTTTAGATTATATTTGTCCCCACCCTCCCAACCACCGATTGGTTGTGCACCCCCCTCCTCCTCGGGAGAATATCATGTGCCCCCATACCTTAGATGTTATATGCCGATACGAGTTGCCTGGAGCTTGTAGATCTGAGATATAGCAGCTCACATGATGTCTTAATATTTTTACAGGAAACCTTGATGAGTTTGAGAATTGCACACAATTTGTACAAAAACTACTCAAATGCCCTTGGATCCCATATCCAACGACCTCGAAGCTCATATCACCGTAGCATCTAAGATGAAGGAGGATAGCATAGTCTCCTGTATGTAAGAATATCATGTGCCACCACACCTTAGATGATTTGTTCATACAAGCTCTTCAGAGCCGTTGGATTTGTGACCCAACACCTCCTTGGTGGTTTGAATGGTTTTTTGCAGAAAATCCCCCAAAGAGTTTGGCCACTACTTACAAGCACAAAGACTGCTCAGATGCCATTGGATCTCAGATCAAACAACCTTGAAGCTCGTATCACCGTAGCATCCAAGCTGCGAGAGCACCTTATGTTTTCTCGCATGGGAGAATATGAGGTGCTCTCGCACCGTAGATTCTATGGTGATACGAGTTCACGGAGATCTAATGGCCCACACTAGGAGGTTTGAATGTTTTTGCAATATACGGCTGAGAGAGTTTGGGAATTGCACAGAAAGTACAAGTACTATGCATGTTCCATTTGATCACTGATCATATGACCTAGATGCTCAAATCACCATAGCGGTTAATTAAGCTACAGGGAGCACCTAATATGAGCAATGGGGAGCCGTTGGATCCAAGATGTAGCGGCACACATGAGGCCTGATTGTTTTATTTGCAAAAAAACCTTTGGAGAGTTTGTAAATTGCGCATAATTACAAACACTACTCCAAGCCATTGGATCTCACTTCCAACGGTGTAAAAACTCGTATCACCATAGCATCTAAGCTGCAGGGTGGATGTGCTATTCTATGTCACTGTCATTTTTGTTCGTAAACTTGCAAAATACATGTAACTCGTGCCGTTACTTGTCTAACCGCGCAAAGTGTTTGTTCAAAAAAATCATCCTACAATGAAATATCGGAACAACACACGGGGGTCCGACTTGTCATTAATCAAATTTTGACCTAAAACTAACAAATCTGAAAGACAAGATTCGAACTAGCAACCTGGACTACAAAGCATAAGTCGATAGCCTGAAACAACAACGGTTGTTGGCTTTGTCCCATAACTTGATTTTATGCAGTATTACATTGAGTAGAGTAGAGGGAGTGCCTCGTCAACACGTGCATTACCGTTGACTCACTTACTGGTGGGTCCCAGGTCTGCGATCTCTCTCTTCTCTCCGTCATCTAAACTTTGCACGGGAACACACGAAGAGCGGTGCTAGCTTGCCGTGGTGTTACTACAACTAAAAAAAGCTTGGAAAATAGAAGAATCGCCTAGAACAAGAGACGTTGTGGCTGGTCGAGACAGAGCTAACCACACCTATCCTCCGTGCCATGTTAGCATGATGAAGTTGTGTGGCTAGTGGGGTGTTTTCGACCGACTGGCTGGGTCCCGTGGTCGAACCATAGGTACTACGTCTGATACAGTATATTTTTACACACACATTTTTCCTCCGTGCCGAGACGTGGCACACTCTACCGTGCGGTTTTGGGGTCCTCCCGGGTGGTGCACACATATATTCTTCCTAGCGTGGGACGCCCTACCGCGCGTTTTCTGGGTCCTCCTCGGTCGTAGCGCCGAAGCAAGTAAATGAGTCGTCAAATCACGAAAGACCACCTTTCAGGCCGAGTACATCAGTGAAGCACGGTGGCTAGCTAGTTGGGCTAGTTCGACCGATTAGCTAGGCCGCCGCCACATTTGTTATTTCACCCCTTTTTTTATCTACTTGCCGGCAGGTAAATTTAAATATCCACCGCGGCGTTGCACTGGTGTTTGGGTGAGGCAGGATTTTTAATTTTTTGATTGACGGGAGCAGGCGCGGCAGGATTTTTAATTTTTTGATTGATGGGAGTAGGCGCGGCAGCAATTAGTCACGATGACTCCACCTGTAAAACCCACTGCTCCCTGATGTGAGAAGTCGTCGACTGGTGTTTTACCATGGTGAAAACCAAAATATTCCCCGCTCCTCGGCTGGCTCCCTCTGCCTTCCTATAGATTGCATTGCCTTTCAGCCGTTTCGCCCCCTTTGCTTCCTCTCCCCATTGCTTCTACTTGGTGCCATGGCGGCGCAGCAGATCACGGAGTCCGAGGTGAGGCGCCTGACACAGGAGCTCCAGGCCAAGGATGAGGAGCTTAGGGCCAAGGACATGGAGCTCCATGAGCTCAAGGAGGAGAGGAGTGCCATGCTCCCCCGTTATGTGCGGGAGTTCACGGAGCTTCAAAAGCGGCAGGTGTCCACCACAAAGATGCTCAAGGCATCGACAGTGTTGCTGCAGAAAGCAGGAGATACGATAGGCCATCTGGGGAGCCGGCTGGAGCACGAGCGGGCTGATCGTGACGAGGTCTAGGATCACCTCAGCCACTTGGTGAACCAAGTTGCCACGCACGTGTTGTGGCTGCACGATGCCTACCATCGTGCCTGTGCGACCTTGCTGGCCGTCGGGATAAACCCGTCTGACCACCTGGTCGACTTCAAAGATCTGCGGCTTCCTGACCTGGTCTCCTTCTTCACCTATATCTCCGAGGAGCTGAGCCGTCTCCGCGCGATGGTGGGGGCGGAGCTGGACAAGGAGGGGTTGCAGGCTGCCGTCGCCGTTGCCGGACGAATCTTTCCAGGGCTCCGTCACCGGAATCCATTCATGCCATTGGACCCCCTCTTTGATGAGCTGTCTCCCGTCGACCAGGAGCGGGCACTGCGGGTGGTTGCACCCTGCATCACCAACGTCATGCACCTCGAGAAGCGGAGGGACTTTGGTGGTGTTTAGGCGCCCTCTGCATGGGCATGTCCATGTCTCGGTGCAACATGATTGTTGGATCAAACTCGAACGATGCAGATTAGTCACTGTAGCACAAAGCATGTGGGTGTGTTTGGTTGCATTCTGACATATAGTTGTTTCCTCTTCGTGCATTTGTGTTAACCTACTAGTGTGGACTCATGCACCCTTCATGCACTCTGCCAAACACGCAAAAGTGGGTTGAGAAGGGAACTTTTGCTCCCATCCCGTGCACCCTTCATACACCCTGCCTAACACTATTCGTGCTTCATATGGTTCATGTTTCATGGAGTACTGTAGCACCATACTCTCCATTTGTTGTAGACCTAGTTCTGTTAACATTGATCTCACCATTCATTCTCAACCGGACAGTCGAAAAAGCGGTACTATGTTACTACATTACTGTTCATATAGTTGACATGCGCACAACATCATTTGTTATTGTCATATCTTACTACACTAGCAACAAGATTATGTAGTACTGACGTATGAACCTCTGCACATGCCTAGTAGTAGGAGCACTCTGTATGTTCAAGTGGCTGCCGTGTTTCGCACTCCTCCGTCGTAAGAGTGGAAACGCTTGCTGTAATCATTTTTTTCTTCAGAAAAACAGTGGGCACGCTCTACCGTGCGGATGCTCCTCCAGCCATGCACTAAATTACTCACTTTCACTGATGTGTGGGACAGCCAGCATCGGGGTCCACCAGCCATGCACTAAATTACTCCGTAGTAGAGTGACGGTAGACTACCTCGATCGAAGCGCTGCAGTAATGCCCAATGAGCCATCAAATCACAAAACCCCCTCCTTTCTAGCAGTAAGTTGGACGGACGAAGCAACCATCATTTCACTCCTCTCTCAGCTTCCACTCTTGAAGAAAACCCCCACTCGCTTCACTTCTCCCTCATATCATTCCTCATTTCACTCTTCTCTCTCAGCTTCCTCTCTTGGATGGATGCTGGAGCACTGGCCAATGTGATGTCTATGGCTCTGGCCAAAACCGTCGAGGCTCATGGTACGAAGAAGCGCAAGCACCCCGCCAAGACTATCGTAGACAAGCTTTCCATCGCCATGTCCAAGCCCCCTGAGGGAGTCCCGGATTAGGGGGTACTCGGACAGCCAGACTACGTACTTGTGCCGGACTGTTGGACTATGAAAATACAAGAATACTTCGTCCTGTGTCCGGGTGGGACTCTCCTTTGCATGGAAGGAAAGCTTGGCAATTCAGATATGTAGATTTCCTTCTCTGAATCGAATCTGTGTAACCCTAGCCCCCTCCGGTGTCTATATAAACCGGAGGGTTTTAGTCCGTAGGACAACAACAATCAGAATCATAGGCTAGCTTCTAGGGTTTAGCCTCTACGATCTCATGGTAGATCAACTCTTGTAATACTCATATAATCAAGATCAATCAAGCAGGAAGTAGGGTATTGCCTCCATAGAGAGGGCCCGAACCTGGGTAAACATTGTGTCCCCGCCTCCTGTTACCATTAGCCTTAGACGCACAGTTCAGGACCCCCTACCCCAGATCTGCCGGTTTTGACACCGACATTGGTGCTTTCATTGAGAGTTCCACTGTGTCGTCACGGTAAGGCTTGATGGATCCTTCAATCATCTAGAACAATGCGCTCTAGGGTGAGGTTTTCCTCTCCGGACAGATCTTCATATTCAGCGGCTTCGCACTGCGGGCCAACTCGCTTGGCCATCTGGAGCAGATCGATAGCTACGCCCCTGTCCATCAGGTCAGGTTTGGAAGCCTGAACTACACTACCGACATCCGCGGAGACTTGATCTTCGACGGATTCGAGCCCATGTCAGGTGCGCCATACAGTCATGATGAGCATGACTTAGATCTACCGTCAGACGGTGTTTAGGAGAACACACCTGCAGCTGTCCTGGCCTTAGATCCGGAGCAGATCCTGCCGTCCGAGGACAGGTGGATAGACGCCGCCATGGAGGCCGCACACTCATTAGCGGTAGAGCCGAACACAGACTTTGCCTCCAATGAGGTATGCGTCATCGGACCCTCGGACTCGTCTCCGGCCATAGGCTCCTGTAACGCCCCGGATTCGATGCGCCAGGTGTCCGCCAGTTATTCGCCATAGTTGCCTTGTCATTTGCTTGAGTCTTGCATTTTATATTGTCATCATGTGCATCTCATTTTGCATACGTGTTCGTTTCATGCATCCGAGCATTTTCCCCGTTGTCCATTTTGCAATCCGACACTCCTATGTCCTTCGGCTTCCCCCTTTTGCATCTTTTCATGTGCGAGTGTTAAACTTTCTCGGAATGGCCCGAGGTTTGCCAAGCGGCCTTGGTATACCATCGGTAGACCGCCTGTCTAGTTTCATTCCATTTGGAGTCCGTTTGATACTCCAACGGTTAACCGGGTAACCGTCAAAGCCTCTTTTGTCTTGCAGCCCAACACCCCTCCAAAGTGGCTCAAAACCCAGCAAACTCCCCTCCATGCTCTCGGTCGTTCGATCACGATCATGTGGGTGAAAACCATGCCTCATTTGGACTCTCCTAGCTCCCTATGCCTATATAAATGTGCCTCCCCCTTCCAAATTCACGGTCCAATCCTACCCTAACCCTAGCCCCGCTCCCCTCGCGCCGCCGGACATGTCCGCTCCCCCGCCGGACATGTCCGCTTTGCCGCCCCGGCCAACCGCACGTTGACACGTGTCCCGCACCGCCGTCTCCCGTCCCGCGCGCCGCCGCGGCCTGCCGGGCCCGGTTCGGGCCCGCGCGAGCCCATCTGGCTCCGCCGCTAGGCCCCGCCCGGCTCCCGCCGCCGGCACCGCGGCCCGCCCGCCGTCCGGTTTGCCTCGCCTTGCCGGCGACCGCCTTGCCTCGCCTCCAGCCGGAGCCTCCTGCCGGCGCCGGGCCCGCGCCCCGCCGCCTTGCGCCTCCCGCGCCACCTCGTGCGCCGACCGCGCCGGCCATCGCGCCCCGCCCCGCCGCCGGTTGCCCCAGGCGCCGCCGCGCCGCCCCGCCGCCGGAGTGCCTCGCCTCCCCGCCACCTCCATGCCGTGCGCCGCCGGAGCTCCGCTCCTCCATCGCCCCTAGCTCGCCGACCTGGATTCGGCCGATTCCCGCTTCTCCGACCCCGGCGATGCCCCCTTCTCCATCTCCGGCGCAACTCCGGCCAACTCCGATGAGATCTCGTCAGAGTGGATGAGATCCACCCATCCCTCCAACTAAATGGCCGGATCCGTCCCGCACCATGCCGTCCCGCTCCGCTTTGTCCCGTGTTGACTTTCGCGGAGGTAAAAATTCACTAAGTCCCCGGATCTTCTGTTATTTTTATGCCCTGTTCAACGCATCATAACTTGTTGCATACTGCTCCGTTTCATGCGTGTAATATGTCAAATTGTTCTCCTCGACGAGTACTCCACTTCATTTCATTGCATCATGTTCATTTGAGTTCATCTTTATGCCTGAATCATTGTTGCAAGAGTGCTATGTGATGTTAATCTGCTGAAACTGTTATAACATGCTCATTTGTCATTTTTGCCATGTTTGATGTGTGCATCCTATGAGGTTGATGTCCACATGTGTTTTGAAGTATGTCATGCCATCTTTCTAGCGGTGCTATCCATGTATTTTTGTGAGTTGTGTGCTGAGTGCATCGAGCTTGTTAAGTAGGGTACTTGTTGTTGCTGTTTTGCTAGGCTGTTTCTGTTATATTTTGTTGCTATGTTAACCTGCTGCTACAAGTCATTCTATGCATAATCTGGAGATGTTCACTAAGGATGATTTGTCATACATGTCATGCTCTATACATTCATGCCCCTGGTTGCATTTTTAGCCTGCTGTAACTTGTTGTTATATTGCCCTCAGAGTTGCGAAATAATGGTGCTGTCAGCCTGTTAACATTATGTTCAATGTTGCCATGTTTGTTGCTAGTGATCCATGAACCCTATGAACTTGTTCTTTCCATGCTTAGCTTCTCAAACATGTCTTCTTACTGTTGGTTGCCTTGCCATGCCATGTATTGCACTGTAGTGAGTGGTTCAAGCTCACCAACATGCCTACTTATTGCTGTTTCTGCCATGTATGAATCTGTCATATAACTTGCCATGTTTACATGGGTGCCATCATATCTTCTAATCATTTTTGGCTCATGGTCAGTAAGGGACTTTTGTTCTATGCAATTAGTAGATTCATTCCATGCCTTTGTTTGCCATGATAAGTTCCTGTAACATGTTGTTTGATAGCTCTAAACATTGCAACCTGATGTTATTTCTGCAAAGTCTGAAACGGTTAATATATGCAACCTTGCCATGTGTGTTTGAGCATGTTCTAGTGATTTCTGGAGATAGCTCAGTGTTCATGTTTTGTCATGCATTACCTGTAGTTCATGCCCATGCCTTTTGTTATTACGTTGAGATGCTGTAGCATATGGTTTTGCTGCTTGCTAGATGCCTAGTTGCTGTTTTATACAGCATGCCCTTTAAACTTGTATAGAGTGTATGTGTTGAACCGTTGCTCCGTTTTGAGTGTGCTCTATATGAAACTTGCTTAGAATTGCATGTAGCTTCATATTATCATGTTGCATCCTTGTTTTGCTGTGTTTGCATGATGTTTGTATGCATTTTGCATCAATGCCATGCTTAACTTGTTTTGCTCATATCTTCTAGGCCGTAGCTCCGAATTAAATGAACTTTATATGTAACTTGACTAGAATCTCGTGTAGATCATCTTGGTGCATCTTAACTTGCTGTTTAACAACTTGAACATATGGTTTATTCAGATCTGGACCAACTTCTAAATTTGCATATGAGGACTTACCGGAATTGTTATATGTTGTTCCCGGCCTCATTTAAACTTGCCTTGATGTGTTGTTCTTGTTTGCATCATCTCTTGCCATGAGTAGCCTTATATAGCTTTCTCATGCATCATGCTTGGTTGTGCATCATGTCTTGTCTATGTGTGGTGTGTTTACCATGTTGTGTGCTTCTTCTCGATAGTTCCCGTTTTCGTTGCGATCGTGAGGATTCATTCGTCTACGCTTGGTTCATCTTCGTGGCTTCATCTTCTTCATGTACTCGTTCTTCTTCCTTGCGGGACTTCTGGCAAGATGACCGCTACCCTGGATCTCACTACTATCATTGCTATGCTAGTTGCTTCGTTCTATCGCTATGTTACGCTTCCTATCTCTTGTTCTTCAAGCCTCCCAATTTGCCATGTCAGCCTCTAACCTTTTGCACCCTTCCTAGCGAACCATTGCTTGGCTATGTTACCTCTCTACTCAGCCCCTCTTATAGCGTTGTTAGTTGCAGGTGAAGTTGAAGATTGCTCCATGGTGGACAGGATTTTGTTGGGATATCACAATATCTCTTATTTAATTATTGCATCTATATACTTGGTAAAGGGTGGAAGGCTCGGCCTTATGCCTAGTGTTTTGTTCCACTCTTGCCGCCCTAGTTTCCGTCATACCGGTATTATGTTCCTGGATTTTGCGTTCCTTACGCGGTCTGGTGATTTATGGGACCCCCTTGACAGTTCGCTTTGAATAAAACTCCTCCAGCAAGGCCCAACCTTGGTTTTACCATTTGCCTCACCACTACCTACTTTTCCCTTGGTAGTAATTAACCCAAGGGTCATCTTTATTATAGCCCCCCCGGGCCAGTGCTTCTCTGAGTGTTGGTCCGAACTAGAGCCCTTTGCAGTGCCCCCTCAGGGAAACTTGAGGTCTGGTTTTAGTTGTGCGGATTGCTCATCCGGTGTTGCCCTGAGAACGAGATATGTGCAGCTCCTATCAGGATTGTCGGCGCATCGGGCGGCTTTGCTGGTCTTGTTTTACCATTGTCGAAATGTCTTGTAAACCGGGATTCCGAGACTGATCGGGTCTTCCTGGGAGAAGGAATATCCTTCGTTGATCGCGAGAGCTTATCATGGGCTAAGTTGGGACACCCCTGCAGGGTATAAACTTTCGAGAGCCGTGCCCGCGGTTATGTGGCAGATGGGAATTTGTTAATGTCTGGTTGTAGATAACTTGACACCAGATCCAAATTAAAACGCATCAACCGCGTGTGTAGCCGTGATGGTCTCTTCTCGGTGGAGTCCGGGAAGTGAACACGGTTTCTGTGTTATGTTTGACGTAAGTAGGAGTTCAGGATCACGTGTTGATCATTGCTAGCTTCACGACTGTTCCTTTGCTCTCTTCTCGCTCTTATTTGCGTATGTTAGCCACCATATATGCTTAGTAGCTGTTGCATCCTCATCACTTTACCCCTTCCTTTCCCATTAAGCTTTGCTAGTCTTGATACCCATGGTAATGGGATTGCTGAGTCCTCGTGGCTCACAGATTACTACAACAACAGTTGCAGGTACAGGTTTTTGCGATGATATTGACGCGAGAGCGATGCTTGCTTGTTTTGGAGTTCTTCTTCTGCTTCTTCTTCGATCAAGGGATAGGTTCCAGGTCGGCAGCCTGGGCTAGCAGGGTGGATGTCGTTTGAGTTTCTGTTTGTGTTTCATCCGTAGTCGGATGATGCTCTTATGTAAGATGATGTTGTATTCGTGTGGCATGGTATGCCTTTTGTATGTATTCCTTTTCTATTATGTAATGTTGATGTAATGATATCCACCTTGCAAAAGCGTCTTCAAGATGCGCTTCTATCCTTTGTGGGACCTTTGAGTTCCTTTAGGATAGGGTCGCATCTTGGGCGTGACAAGTTGGTATCAGAGCTTCGACCGACCTTAGGAGCCCCCATGATTGATCGTGTAGTTTGGCCGTTGTTGAGTCTAGAAGAAATTTTTTTTGTTTTTTTTCGGAGTCTATTTATATCAGACAGTAGGAATCCTTTTTACTCCTCTACCCCTTTCTTCGCTCTGGTGAGGAATCTTGACATAGGTGTTTTGAGTTACTCCTCTTCCCCTTCAAATTTTTCTTTAGGATCACGCAGTTAGTTTTCCGTTCGTAGGTTCTCAGCTCTTTTCATCCGGTGCATTTCTCGTCAAGTTGACTCGAGCCTCTTCTTCTTTGCCAAGTTCAATCCTCAGTTGTTTTATTTTCCCACCCGCCCTCCCCTTTTTCTCCTCGGAACTAGAGTCCGTAATCAAGTATCCATCCTACTCGTGCGAAGTCTTTGCATTCTTTCCTCAATAATTTTAACCGGTGTTTTTCTCTTCAAGTTATTCATCGGTTTCTCCCCTTCCAGTTGCCTTTGTTTTCCCGCCTCTCCCGCCCTCTTTCTTCCCGGAGCTTGAGTCTTTTTCGAGCATCAATTTCAGTCGTGTGGAGCATCTCCAGTCTTTTGACAATTATTTCAACCGGTGAATTCTCGTCTCGTTCGTCATTCTTCATCCCTTTCTTTTTCTGGTGCACTCGATTCAAGTTTTCGGCGTTGATCATATTCTTTTTCTCGGCTCAAATGTTTTCCCCTTGCTCATTCTCCTCTCGCCAGTTTATCATTCCGGAGTTCGGAAGACATCTCAGAAGATTCGTTAGTGTTCCAATTAATTCGAGGTTGTCACCTCATTCAAATATTTCATTTGTTCTGGTGCATCATCTATTTGTTCTACATCCCTTTCCAACGGTGTTTTCTTTTAGTGGGCCCTAACCCATAGGTCTTTTCCCAGGATCTTACCTGACTCTCCTAATTATTCCGGAGCTATTCCCAATTCTTTTCAAGTGTGATGTAATAATGAATTTCATCAGTCACATGCCTTCTCCAAGATCGCTTTCAAATTCTTTTCATTGTTGGCTCAACCTTTTCGTTTTTTTTTCATTCTCCCGGAGTATCTCAGTAATTTTGGTGGTGTTTTCCGTCGTCATTTGAAGACCGAAGAAGAGTTTTTCCTCTAAATCTTGTTGGTTCCCCGGAGATTCGCGGTGCTAGCTCGATGTTATCCTATCAAATTGTTTCAAGTCATGCAAATTCTTTTCATCCTTCCGGAGCATTCAGGAGTTGCTTTCTCTCTCGATCATCCGGAGGCCATCTTTTCAGAATATCTCTCCGTTCTAAGTTTTTTCAAATTCATTCTCCAATTATTCCATATCTGTGCCCCTTCGTTCGTCTCAATATTCTTCCAGTACTTCGTTCAAGTGTTCTTTAATCAGCTCATGATCTCTTTGTTCTTTTGTATCTAAATCCCCTCGAGTTTGTTTGTTCTTCTAATTCTTCCCGGTGATTCAGTCTCCTTCAGCAGTCATTTTCGAATTCTTACGGTGGTTCGTTCACGATTCTTTTTCCTTGATTATCATTTTTATTAATTCGTTCTTTCCAATCTACCGATGGTTCATTGAAGACCTTTCTAAAGGTGGCGCCATATACTCCTCAATCCTTTTCAAGAAGAATAAGTAGTATACAAAATCCATTGCTTGTTATCAATTTAAGTTGATGAAGGATAAGCATACAATAAATCTTATTCTTATTTCATCCAAGTGAGTAATCCTTCCTTCGGAGTTCGTTCTTGATGAATAAATTCTAGTTCCAAGTTTTCTCCATCTTTTCTTTTTCGGAGTTCAAATTCCCTCGGCCATTTCGTCGGAATCTCCATCTAAATCATCGCAAGGCTCATCTTATACTTTCATCCTTCAGTTCCATCTCGTTTTCCTTTTGTTTACCGGAGTTCTTCACGGCGGTTCTTCACGATTTAATACATTCTTCTAGAGTCATCAACAGTTTTTTGGAGAAATTAAAGTATCTTTTCTTCGCGCATCTCGAAGTGCAAATAATTCTTCCTTTTCTTCTGAAGTGGAGTTTTGCATTTCTTTGTTCTTCTCAGCTATCCAATCATTTCTGTTTGTGGCCGGTTATCACCTTACGATCTTGGGATGTTACCTATAAGACCACAACAAGCTTATTCTTTTCGTTGTTGATTTCCTCAACAACTCCGTCTAAAGATGCTTTCAATTTCATTCGTGGCACAAGTTATCATTTTCTTCTCCGTTCTTTTCATTCAACTCTTTCAATTCTTTCCGGAGGTTTTTTTTCATGTCTTCATCAAGTATCATTTCCATCCTCTCAAGTTCATGTTCTATTCTTCCATTTTCAGCCGGAGTGCTGCCTAAATCCTTTCAGTCTTATTCGTTTCTTTTCTCGTTCTAACCGGAGTGGTTTCATAGTCTATCTGATTCCATGAGCTTTCGATTCTCATCATTCTCGTCGTTCCTCTCTTCTTCTCGAGTGCTCTCGATTCTTTGCTTCTTCTCTTGAGTTCTTGTTTCACCTCATACCTTTTCCCCTCCGTCTCGGTCCTAAGATCTCAGGACGAGATCTCTTGTTAGTGGAGGAGAGTTGTAACGCCCCAGATTCGATGCGCCAGGTGTCCGCCAGTTATTCGCCGTAGTTGCCTTGTTATTTGCTTGCGTGTTGCATTTTATCTTGTCATCATGTGCATCTCATTTTGCATACGTGTTCGTTTCATGTATCCGAGCATTTTCCCCGTTGTCCGTTTTGCAATCCGACACTCCTATGTCCTCTGGCGTCCCCCTTTTGCATCTTTTCATGTGCGAGTGTTAAACTTTCTCGGAATGGCCCGAGGTTTGCCAAGAGGCCTTGGTATACCACCGGTAGACCGCTTGTCAAGTTCCGTTCCATTTGGAGTCTGTTTGATACTCAAACGGTTAACCGGGTAACCGTAAAAGCCTCTTTTGTCTTGCAGCCCAACACCCCTCCAAAGTGGCCCAAAACCCAGCAAACTCCCCTCCATGCTCTCGGTCGTTCGATCATGATCGTTTGGGCGAAAACCGTGCCTCATTTGGACTCTCCTAGCTCCCTATGCCTATATAAATGTGCCTCCCCCTTCCAAATTCGCGGTCTAATCCTACCCTAACCCTAGCCCCGCTCCCCTCGCGCCGCCGGACATGTCCGCTCCCCCGCCGGACATGTCCGCTTTGCCGCCCCGGCCAACCACACGTTGACACGTGTGCCGCGCCGCCGTCGCCCGCCGAGCCCGGTTCGGGCCCGCGCGAGCCCATCTGGCTCCGCCGCCAGGCCCTGCCCTGCTCCCGCCGCCGGCACCACGGCCCACCCACCGTCTGGTGTGCCTCGCCTCCCCGGCGACCGCCTTGCCTCGCCTCCAGCCGGAGCCTCCTGCCGGCGCCGCGCCCTTCGCCGCCGGGCCCGCGCCCCGCCGCCTTGCGCCTCCCGCGCCACCTCGTGCGCCGACCGCGCCGGCCATCGCGCCTCGCCCCGCCGCCGGTTGCCCCAGGCGCCGCCGCGCCGCCCCGCCGCCGGAGTGCCTCGCCTCCCCGCCGCCTCCATGCCGTGCGCCGCCGGAGCTCCGCTCCTCCACCGCCCCTAGCTCGCCGACCCGGATTCGGCCGGATTCCCACTTCTCCGACCCCGGCGACGCCCCCTTCTCCGTCTCCGACGCAACTCCGGCCAATTTCGGTGAGATCTCGTCGGAGTGGATGAGGTCCACCCATCCCTCCAACCAAACGCCTAGATCCGTCCCGCACCGCGCCGTCCCACTCCGCTTTGTCCCGCGTTGACTTGCGCGGAGGTAAAAATCCACCAAGTCCCCGGATCTGCTGTTATTTTTATGCCCTGTTCATCGCATCATAACTTGTTGCATACTGCTCCTTTCGTGCGTGTAATATGTCAAATTGTTCGACTCGACGAGTACTTCATTTTGTTCCATTGCATCATGTTCATTTGAGTTCATCTTGATGCCTGAATCATCGTTGCAAGAGTGCTATGTGATGTTAATCTGCTGAAACTGTTATAACATGCTCATTTGTCATTTTTGCCATGTTTGATGTGTGCATCCTATGAGGTTGATGTCTACATGTGTTTTGAAGTATGTCATGCCATCTTTCCAGAGGTGCTATCCATGTATTTTTGTGAGTTGTGTGTTGAGTGCATCGAGCTTGTTAAGTAGGGTACTTGCTGTTGCTGTTTTGCTAGGCTGTTTCTGTTATGTTTTGTTGCTATGTTAACCTGCTGCTACAAGTCATTCTATGCATAATCTAGAGATGTTCACTAAGGATGATTTGTCATACATGTCATGCTCTATACATTCATGCCCCTGGTTGCATTTTTAGCCTGCTGTAACTTGTTGTTATATTACCCTCAGAGTTGCTAAATAATGTTGCCGTCAGCCTGTTAACATTATGTTCAATGTTGCCATGTTTGTTGCTAGTGATCCATGCACCCTACGAACTTGTTCTTGCCATGCTTAGCTTCTCAAACATGTCTTCTTACTATTGGTTGCCTTGCCACGCCATGTATTGCTCTGTAGTGAGTGGTTCAAGCTCACCAACATGCCTACTTATTGCTGTTTCTGCCATGTATGAATCTGTCATATAACTTGCCATGCTTACATGGGTTCCATCATATCTTCTGATCCTTTTTGGCTCATGGTCAGTAAGGGACTTTTGTTGCAATTAGTAGATCCATGCCATGCTTTTGTTTGCCATGATAAGTTCCTGTAACATGTTGTTTGATAGCTCTAAACATTGCAACCTGATGTTATTTCTGCAAAGTCTGAAACTGTTAATATATGCAACCTTGCCATGTGTGTTTGAGCATGTTCTAGTGATTTCTGGAGATAGCTCAGTGTTCATGTTTGTCATGCATTACCTGTACTTCGTGCCCATGCCTTTTGTTATTACGTTGATATGCTGTAGCATATGGTTTTGATGCTTGCTAGATGCATAGTTGCTGTTTTGGACAGCATGCCCTTTAAACTTGTATAGAGTGTATGTGTTGAACCGTTGCTCCGTTTTGAGTGTGCTCTATATGAAACTTGCTTAGAATTGCATGTAGCTTCATATTATCATGTTGCATCCTTGTTTTGGTGTGTTTGCATGATGTTTGTATGCATTTTGCATCAATGCCATGCTTAACTTATTTTGCTCATATCTTCTAGGCCGTAGCTCCGAATTAAATGAACTTTATATGTAACTTGACTAGAATCTCGTGTAGATAATCTTGGTGCATCTTAACTTGTTGTTTAATAACTTGAACATATGGTTTATTCAGATCTGGACCAACTTCTAAATTTGCATATGAGGACTTACCGGAATTGTTATATGTTGTTCCCGGCCTCATTTAAACTTGCCTTGATGTGTTGTTCTTGTTTGCATCATCTCTTGCCATGAGTAGCCTCACCTAGATTTCTCATGCATCATGCTTGGTTGTGCATCATGTCTTGTCTATGTGTGGTGTGTTTACCATGTTGTGTGCTTCTTCTCGATAGTTCCCGTTTTCGTTGCGATCGTGAGGATTCGTTCGTCTACGCTTGGTTCATCTTCGTGGCTTCATCTTCTTCATGGACTCGTTCTTCTTCCTTGCGGGACTTCTGGCAAGATGACCGCTACCCTGGATCTCACTACTATCATTGCTATGCTAGTTGCTTCGTTCTATCGCTATGTTGCACTTCCTATCTCTTGTTCTTCAAGCCTCCCAATTTGCCATATCAGCCTCTAACCTTTTGCACCCTTCCTAGCGAACCATTTCTTGGCTGTGTTACCGCTCTGCTCAGCCCCTCTTATAGCGTTGTTAGTTGCAGGTGAAGTTGAAGATTGCTCCATGGTGGACAGGATTTTATTGGGATATCACAATATCTCTTATTTAATTAATGCATCTATATACTTGGTAAAGGGTGGAAGGCTCGGCCTTATGCCTGGTGTTTTGTTCCACTCTTGCCGCCCTAGTTTCCGTCATACCGGTATTATGTTCCCGAATTTTGCGTTCCTTACGCGGTCGGGTGATTTATGGGACCCCCTTGACAGTTCGCTTTGAATAAAACTCCTCCAGCAAGGCCCAACCTTGGTTTTACCATTTGCCTCACCACCACCTACTTTTCCCTTGGGAGTAATTAACCCAAGGGTCATCTTTATTATAGCCCCCCCGGGCCAGTGCTTCTCTAAGTGTTGGTCCGAACTAGAGCCCTTTGCAGTGCCCCCTCAGGGAAACTTGAGGTCTGGTTTTAGTTGTACGGATTGCTCATCCGGTGTTGCCCTGAGAACAAGATATGTGCAGCTCCTATCGGGATTGTCGGCACATCGGGCGGCTTTGCTGGTCTTGTTTTACCATTGTCGAAATGTCTTGTAAACCGGGATTCCGAGACTGATCGGGTATTCCTGGGAGAAGGAATTGTTGGAAATATGCCCTAGAGGCAATAATAAAAGTATTATTATATTTCTTTGTTCATGATAATTGTCTTTTATTCATGCTATAACTGTATTATCCGGAAATCATAATACACGTGTGACTACATAGACCTCAATATGTCCCTAGTGAGCCTCTAGTTGACTAGCTCGTTGTGATCAACAGATAGTCATGGTTTCCTGGCTATGGACATTGGATGTCATTGATAACGGGATCACATCATTAGGAGAATGATGTGATGGACAAGACCCAATCCTAAGCATAGCACAAAGGTCGTTTAGTTCGTTTGCTAGAGCTTTGCCAATGTCAAGTATCTCTTCCTTAGACCATGAGATCGTGTAACTCCCGGATACCGTAAGAGTGCTTTGGGTGTACCAAACGTCACAACGTAACTGGGTGACTATAAAGGTGCACTACAGGTATCTCCGAAAGTGTCTGATGGGTTGACACGGATCGAGACTGGGATTTGTCACTCCGTATGACGGAGAGGTATATCTGGGCCCACTCGGTAATGCATCATCATAATGAGCTCAAGGTGACCAAGGTGTTGGCCACGGGATCATGCATTACGGTACGAGTAAAGTGACTTGCCAGTAACGAGACTGAACAAGGTATTGGGATACCGACGATCGAGTCTCGGGAAAGTAACGTAAAGATTGACAAAGGGAATTCTATACAGGGTTTGATCGAATCCTCGACATCGTGGTTCATCCGATGACAACATCGAGGAGCATGTGGGAGCCAACATGGGTATCCAGATCCCGCTGTTGGTTATTGACCTAAGAGCGTCTCGGTCATGTCTGCATGTCTCCCGAACCCGTAGGGTCTACACACTTAAGGTTCGGTGACGCTAGGGTTATTAGGAAGACTTGTATGTGACTACCGAATGTTGGTCGGAGTCCCGGATGAGATCCCGGACGTCACGAGGAGTTCCGGAATGGTCCGGAGGTGAAGTTTTATATATGGGAAGTTGTTAAACGGACACCGGAAAGTTTCGGGGGCATACCGGTATTGTATCGGGGCCACCGGAAGGGTTCCGGGGGTCCACCGGGAGGGGCCACCCCTCCCGGGGGGGCCACATGGGCTGTGTGGAAGAGGGAGCCAGCCCCTAGTGGGCTGGGCGCGCCTCCCCACCTAGGCCCATGCGGCTAGGGCAAGGGAGGGGGAAACCCTAAAGGGGGCGCCCCCCCTAGCTTGGGGGGCAAGCCACCCCTCTTCCCCTCTCCCTTTGGCCGCCGCCCCCCCCCCCCCTAGGGTTTTCCCTAGAGGGCCTGCCCCCCTTGCCCCCTTCCCCTATATATAGAGGGGTGAGGGGAGGGCTGCAACACACAAGCCAAGGCGCAGCCCCTCCCCTCCCCAACACCTCTCCTCCTCCATACGTGCTTGGCGAAGCCCTGTCGGAGTACTACTGCACCAACTACACCACGCCGTCGTGCTGCCGGTGGAGCGATCTTCCTCAACCTCTCCTCCCCCTTGCTGGATCAAGAAGGAGGAGACGTCTCCCGTCCCGTACGTGTGTTGAACGCGGAGGTGCTGTCCGTTCAGTACTTGGTCATCGGTGATCCGAATCACGTCGAGTACGACTCCATCATCACCATCCCCTTGCAAGCTTCCGCACGCGATCTACAAGTGGTATGTAGATGCAAACTCACTCCCTTGACTCGTTTCTTAGATGAACTCATAGATGGATCTTGGTGAAACCGTAGGAAAAATTTTAATTTTCTGCAACGTTCCCCAACAGTGGTATCAGAGCTAGGTCTATGCGTAGTTCTCTTTGCACGAGTAGAACACAATTTTGTTATGGGCGTGGATCTTGTCAACTTACTTGCCTCTACTAGTCTTTTCTTGCTTCAACGGTATTGTGGGATGAAGCTTTCCGGACCAACCTTACACGTACGCTTACGTGAGACCGGTTCCACCGATTGACATGCACTAGTTGCATAAGGTGGCTGGCGGGTGTCTGTCTCTCCCACTTTAGTTGGAGTGGATTCGATGAAAAGGGCCCTTATGAAGGGCAAATAGAAGTTGACAAAATCACGTTGTGGTTATTCGTAGGTAAGAAAACGTTCTTGCTAGAACCCAATTGCAGCCACGTAAAAGATGCAGCAACAATTAGAGGACGTCTAACTTGTTTTTGCAGTGATTGATCATGTGATGTGATATGGCTAGAAGTTGTGATGAATGATGAATTTTTATGTATGAGATCATGTTCTTGTAATAGGATTCACGACTTGCATGTCGATGAGTATGACAACCGGCAGGAGCCATAGGAGTTGTCTTTATTTTTTGTATGACCTGCGTGTCATTGAAGAACGCCATGTAACTTGCTTTACTTTATTGCTAAATGCGTTAGCTATAGAAGTAGAAGTAGTCGTTGGCGTGACAACTTCATGAAGACACGATGATGGAGATCATGATGATGGAGATCATGGTGTCAAGCCGGTGACAAGATGATCATGGAGCCCCGAAGATGGAGATCAATGGAGCTATATGATATTGGCCATATCATGTCGCAACTATATAATTGCATGTGATGTTTATTATGTTTATGCATCTTGTTTACTTAGGACGACGGTAGTAAATAAGATGATCCCTTATAAAAATTTCAAGAAGTGTTCTCCCCTAACTGTGCACCGTTGCTATAGTTCATCGTTTCTAAGCACCACGTGATGATCGGGTGTGATGGATCCTTACGTTCACATACAACGGGTGTAAGACAGATTTACACAGCAGAACACTTAGGGTTAAACTTGACGAGCCTAGCATGTGCAGACATGGCCTCGGAACACGGAGACCGAAAGGTCGAACACGGGTCGTATGGAAGATACGATCAACATGAAGATGTTCACCGACGATGACTAGTCCGTCTCATGTGATGATCGGACACGGGCTAGTCGACTCGGATCGTGTAACACTTAGATGACCAAAGGGATGTCTAATCTGAGTGGAGTTCATAATTTGATTAGAACTTAATTATCATGAACTTAGTCTAAAACCTTTGCAAATATGTCTTGTAGATCAAATGGCCAACGCTCATGTCAACATGAACTTCAACGCGTTCCTAGAGAAAACCAAGCTGAAAGATGACGGCAGCAACTATACGGACTGGGTCCGGAACCTGAGGATCATCCTCATAGCTGCCAGGAAACAATATGTCCTAGAAGGACCGCTAGGTGATGCTCCCGTCCCAGAGAACCAAGACATTATGAATGCTTGGCAAACTCGTGCTGATGATTACTCCCTCGTTCAGTGCGGCATGCTTTACAGCTTAGAACTGGGGCTCCAAAAGCGTTTTGAGCATCACGGAGCATATGAGATGTTCGAAGAGCTGAAACTTGTTTTCCAAGCTCATGCCCGGGTCGAAAGATATGATGTCTCCGACAAGTTCTATAGTTGTAAGATGGAGGAAAACAGTTCTGTCAGTGAACACATACTCAAGATGTCTGGGTTGCACAACCGTATGACCCAGCTGAATATTAACCTCCCAGATGAGGCGGTCATTGGCAGAATCCTCCAGTCGCTCCCACCAAGCTACAAGAGCTTTGTGATGAACTACAACATGCAGGGGATGGAAAAGACCATTCCTGAAGTGTTCTCGATGCTGAAGTCAGCAGAGGCTGAAATCAAGAAAGAACATCAAGTGTTGATGGTCAATAAGACCACTAAGTTCAAGAAGGGCAAGGGCAAGAAGAACTTCAAGAAGGACGGCAAGAATGTTGCCGCGCCCAGTAAGCAAGTTACCGGGAAGAAGTCAAAGAATGGACCCAAGCCTGAGACTGAGTGCTTTTATTGCAAGGGGAAGGGTCACTGGAAGCGGAACTGCCCCAAATACTTAGCGGATAAGAAGGCCGGCAACACCAAAGGTATATTTGATATACATGTAATTGATGTGTACCTTACCAGTACTCGTAGTAACTCCTGGGTATTTGATACCGGTGCCGTTTCTCATATCTGTAACTCACAGCAGGAGCTGCGGAATAAACGGAGACTGGCGAAGGACGAGGTGACGATGCGTGTCGGGAATGGTTCCAGAGTCGATGTGATCGCCGTCGGCACCTACCTACGGGATTAGTTTTGAACCTTAATAATTGTTATTTAGTGCCAAGTTTGAGCATGAACATTGTATCTGAATCTCGTTTAATACGAGATGGCTACTCATTTAAGTCTGAGAATAATGGTTGTTCGATTTATATGAGAGATATGTTTTATGGTCATGCTCCGATGGTCAATGGTTTATTCTTGATGAATCTCGAGCGTAATATTACACATGTTCATAGTGTGGATGCCAAAAGATGTAAAGTTGATAACGATAGTCCCACATACTTGTGGCACTGCCGCCTTGGTCACATTGGTGTCAAGAGCATGAAGAAGCTCCATGCTGATGGACTTTTAGAGTCTCTTGATTATGAATCGTTTGACACATGCGAACCATGCCTCATGGGCAAAATGACCAAGACTCCGTTCTCCGGAACAATGGAGCGAGCAACCAACTTGTTGGAAATCATACATACCGATGTATGCGGTCCAATGAGCGTTGAGGCTCGCGGAGGATATCGTTATGTTCTCACTCTCACTGATGACTTAAGTAGATATGGGTATGTTTACTTAATGAAACACAAGTCTGAAACCTTTGAAAAGTTCAAGGAATTTCAGAATGAGGTGGAGAATCAACGTGACCGAAAGATAAAGTTCCTACGATCAGATCGTGGAGGAGAATACTTAAGTCACGAATTTGGTACACACTTAAAGAAATGTGGAATCGTTTCACAACTCACGCCGCCTGGAACACCTTAGCGAAACGGTGTGTCCGAACATCGTAATCGCATTCTATTGGATATGGTGCGGTCTATGATGTCTCTTACCGATTTACCGCTATCATTTTGGGGATACGCTCTAGAGACAACTACATTCACTTTAAATAGGGCACTGTCTAAATCCGTTGAGACGACACCGTATGAATTATGGTTTGGGAAGAAACCTAAGCTGTCGTTTCTAAAAGTTTGGGGATGCGATGCTTATGTCAAGAAACTTCAACCTGAAAAGCTCGAACCCAAGTCGGAAAAATGCGTCTTCATAGGATACCCTAAGGAAACTGTCGGGTATACCTTCTACTTAAGATCCGAGGGCAAGATCTTCGTTGCCAAGAACAGATGCTTTCTAGAAAAAGAGTTTCTCTCGAAAGAAGTAAGTGGGAGGAAAGTAGAACTCGATGAAGTACTACCTCTCGAACGGGATTGTGGTGCAGCTCAGGAAAATGTTCCTCTGATGCCCACACCAACTGAAGAGGAAACCAATGATGATGATCAAGGTACTTCTGATCAAGTTGCTACTGAACTTCGTAGGTCCACAAGGACACGTTCCGCACCGGAGTGGTACAGCAACCCCGTCCTGGAAATCATGTTGTTAGACAATGGTGAACCTTCGAACTATGAAGAAGCGATGGTGGGCCCAGATTCCAACAAATGGCTTGAAGCCATGAAATCTGAGATAGAATCCATGTATGAAAACAAAGTATGGACTTTGACAGACTTGCCCGATGATCGGTGAGCGATAGAAAACAAATGGATCTTTAAGAAGAAGACGGACGCGGATGGAAATGTTACCATCTATAAAGCTCGACTTGTCGCTAAGGGTTATCGACAGGTTCAAGGGATTGACTACGACGAGACATTCTCTCCCGTAGAGAAGCTAAAGTCCGTCCAAATCATGTTAGCAATTGCCGCATACTATGATTATGAGATATGGCAGATGGACGTCAAAACGGCATTCCTTAACGGGCATCTTAAGGAAGAACTGTATATGATGCAGCCGGAAGGTTTTGTCGATCCTAAGAACGCTAACAAAGTATGCAAGCTCCAACGATCCATTTATGGGCTGGTGCAAGCATCTCGGAGTTGGAATATTCGCTTTGATGAAATGATCAAAGCGTTTGGGTTTATGCAGACTTATGGAGAAGCCTGCGTTTACAAGAAAGTGAGTGGGAGCTCTGTAGCATTTCTCATATTATATGTAGATGACATACTCTTGATGGGAAATAATATAGAATTTCTGGACAGCATTAAGGCCTACTTGAACAAATGTTTTTCAATGAAGGACCTTGGAGAAGCTGCTTATATATTAGGCATCAAGATCTATAGAGATAGATCAAGATGCCTCATAGGTCTTTCACAAAGCACATACCTTGATAAGATTTTGAAAAGGTTCAAAATGGATCAGTCCAAGAAAGGGTTCTTGCCTATGTTACAAGGTGTGAGATTGAGCATAGCTCAGTCACCGACCACGGCAAAAGATAAAGAAGAGATGAGTGTCATCCCCTATGCTTCAGCCACAGGATCTATTATGTATGCCATGCTGTGTACCAGACCTGATGTAAACCTTGCCGTAAGTTTGGTAGCAAGATACCAAAGTAATCCCGGCAAGGAACACTGGACAGCGGTCAAGAATATCCTGAAGTACCTGAAAAGGACAAAGGACATGTTTCTCGTTTATGGAGGAGACGAAGAGCTCGTCGTAAAGGGTTACGTCGACGCTAGCTTCGACTCAGATTCGGATGACTCTAAGTCACAAACCGGATACGTGTATATGTTGAATGGTGGAGCAGTAAGCTGGTGCAGCTGCAAGCAGAGCGTCGTGGCGGGATCTAGGAGGCAGCGCATGAAGCAATTTGGGTGAAGGAGTTCATCACCGACCTAGGAGTCATACCCAATGCGTCGGGGCCAATGAAACTCTTCTGTGACAACACTGGAGCTATTGCCCTTGCCAAGGAGCCCAGGTTTCACAAGAAGACCAGGCACATCAAGCGTCGTTTCAACTCCATCCGTGAAAATGTTCAAGATGGAGACATAGAAATTTGCAAAGTACATACGGATCTGAATGTCGCAGATCCGTTGACTAAACCTCTCTCACGAGCAAAACATGATCAACACCAGAACTCTATGGGTGTTCGATTCATCACAATGTAACTAGATTAGGTGACTCTAGTGCAAGTGGGAGACTGTTGGAAATATGCCCTAGAGGCAATAATAAAAGTATTATTATATTTCTTTGTTCATGATAATTGTCTTTTATTCATGCTATAATTATATTATCCGGAAATCATAATACACGTGTGAATACATAGACCTCAATATGTCCCTAGTGAGCCTCTAGTTGACTAGCTCGTTGTGATCAACAGATAGTCATGGTTTCCTGGCTATGGACATTGGATGTCGTTGATAACAGGATCACATCATTAGGAGAATGATGTGATGGACAAGACCCAATCCTAAGCATAGCACAAAGGTCGTTTAGTTTGTTTGCTAGAGCTTTGCCAATGTCAAGTATCTCTTCCTTAGACCATGAGATCGTGTAACTCCCGGATACCGTAAGAGTGCTTTGGGTGTACCAAACGTCACAACGTAACTGGGTGACTATAAAGGTGCACTACAGGTATCTCCGAAAGTGTCTGTTGGGTTGACACGGATCGAGACTGGGATTTGTCACTCCATATGACGGAGAGGTATCTCTGGGCCCACTCAGTAATGCATCATCATAATGAGCTCAAGGTGACCAAGGTGTTGGCCACGTGATCATGCATTACGGTACGAGTAAAGTGACTTGCCAGTAACGAGACTGAACAAGGTATTGGGATACCGACGATCGAGTCTCGGGCAAGTAACGTACCGATTGACAAAGGGAATTGTATACAGGGTTTGATCGAATCCTCGACATCATGGTTCATCCGATGACAACATCGAGGAGCATGTGGGAGCCAACATGGGTATCCAGATCCCGCTGTTGGTTATTGACCTGAGAGCGTCTAGGTCATGGCTGCATGTCTCCCGAACCCGTAGGGTCTACACACTTAAGGTTCGGTGACGCTAGGGTTATTAGGAAGACCTGTATGTGACTACCGAATGTTGTTCGGGGTCCCGGATGAGATCCCGGACATCACGAGGAGTTCCGGAATGGTTAGGAGGTGAAGTTTTATATATGGGAAGTTGTTAAACGGACACCGAAAAGTTTTGGGGGCATACCGGTATTGTACCGGGGCCACCGGAAGGGTTCCGGGGGTCCACCGGGAGGGGCCACCCTTCCCGGGGGGGGGGGCACATGGGCTGTGTGGAAGAGGGAGCCAGCCCCTAGTGGGCTGGGCGCGCCTCCCCACCTAGGCCCATGCGGCTAGGGCAAGGGAGGGGGAAACCCTAAAGGGGGCGCCCCCCTAGCTTGGGGGGCAAGCCACCCCTCTTCCCCTCTCCCTTTGGCCGCCGCCCCCCCCCCCCCCCCCAGGGTTTTCCCTAGAGGGCCGGCCCCCCTTGCCCCCTTCCCCTATATATAGAGGGGTGAGGGGAGGGCTGCAACACACAAGCCAAGGCGCAGCCCCTCCCCTCCCCAACACCTCTCCTCCTCCATACGTGCTTGGCGAAGCCCTGTCGGAGTACTGCTGCACCAACTACACCACGTCGTCGTGCTGCCGTTGGAGCGATCTTCCTCAACCTCTCCTCCCCCCGTGCTGGATCAAGAAGGAGGAGACGTCTCCCGTCCCGTACGTGTGTTGAACGCGGAGGTGCTGTCCGTTCAGTACTTGGTCATCGGTGATCCGAATCACGTCGAGTACGACTCCATCATCACCATCCCCTTGCAAGCTTCCGCACGCGATCTACAAGTGGTATGTAGATGCAAACTCTCTCCCTTGACTCGTTGCTTAGATGAGCTCATAGATGGATCTTGGTGAAACCGTAGGAAAAATTATATTTTCGGCAACGTTCCCCAACAGGAATATCCTTCGTTGATCGCGAGAGCTTATCATGGGCTAAGTTGGGACACCCCTGCAGGGTATAAACTTTCGAGAGCCATGCCCGCGGTTATGTGGCAGATGGGAATTTGTTAATGTCTGGTTGTAGATAACTTGACACCAGATCCGAATTAAAACGCATCAACCGCGTGTGTAGCCGTGATGGTCTCTTCTCGGCGGAGTCCGAGAAGTGAACACGGTTTCTGTGTTATGTTTGACGTAAGTAGGAGTTCAGGATCACGTCTTGATCATTGCTAGCTTCACGACCGTTCCTTTGCTCTCTTCTAGCTCTTATTTGCGTATGTTAGCCACCATATATGCTTAGTCGCTGCTGCAACCTCTCCACTTTACCCCTTCCTTTCCCATTAAGCTTTGCTAGTCTTGATACCCATGGTAATGGGATTGTTGAGTCCTCGTGGCTCACAGATTACTACAACAACAGTTGCAGGTACAGGTTTTTGCGATGATATTGACGCGAGAGCGATGCTTGCTTGTTTTGGAGTTCTTCTTCTGCTTCTTCTTCGATCAAGGGATAGGTTCCAGGTCGGCAGCCTGGGCTAGCAGGGTGGATGTCGTTTGAGTTTCTGTTTGTGTTTCATCCGTAGTCGGATGATGCTCTTATGTAAGATGATGTTGTATTCGTGTGACATTGTATGCCTTTTGTATGTATCCCTTTCTATTATGTAATGTTGATGTAATGATATCCACCTTGCAAAAGCGTCTTCAAGATGCGCTTCTATCCTTGGTGGGACCTTCGAGTTCCTTTAGGATAGGGTCGCATCTTGGGCGTGACAGCTCCGAACCACACACATCCGTGCCTGTCGAACCTGATTTGGCACCAATCATGGAGTTTACCTCCGTAGATATCTTCCAGCACTCGCCCTTGGGTGATGTGCTAAATTTTTTGAAATCCCTCTCCCTGTCAGGAGACTCTTGGCCGAACTATGTCCGGCTTGAGTGGGAAGCAGACGACGAAGAAATTCATTACCCACCCACCACCCACTTGATAGCCACTATCGACGACTTAGCCGACATGCTTGACTTTGACTCCGAAGACATCGAGGTATGGATGACGATGTCGGAGAAGAACAAGAACCGCCGCCCACAGGGTGCTGGACAGCCACCTCATCCTATGATATATATATATGGTGGACACACCCAAAGAAAGAAATGGCGACGAGGCAACGGAGGATAACCCCTGGAGAAGCAATCTAAGCAACGGTGTCAGTGGCGCCGCTCTAAGCCCTGCCATAGCAAAAATAGCGATACTGGCACAAGAGACAATAGCACTCCGGATGATGCCGAAGACGAAAACAATCCCGCCCAGCCAGACTTCGAGCAAGCCAAACGGGAGGATGGGGAAGCTAGCCCTGATGAACAGGCAATGGATGGAGACTTGGAGGATGACAATTACATGCCCCTCTCCGAAGACAAGGTGAGCCTCGCGACGACGAATTTATCGTGCCTAAGGATCCCGTCGAGCAGGAGTGCTTCAAGCGTCGGCTTATAGCCATTGCAAAAAGCCTAAAGAAAAAGCAGCAGCAGCTTCAAGCTGATCAAGATCTGCTAACTGATAGATGGACTGAGGTCCTGGCAGCCGAGGAATATGGACTCGAGCGCCCAACCAAAAGCAACCCAAAGCGCAGGTTGTTACTGCAATTCGAGGAGGAGGCATCAAAGCCTACACTACCAGCGCAGGATGCGGCCGACCGGCCGCCTCGTGGCCGAGATAAAGCGGCATATCAGCCCGAACACGAGCCCGCACCCCGTTGCCAAACAAATAAAAACACGAAGGTTGGGGGCTACAGGCATGACCTACGAGGCGAGTTAGAATACAAAGGAGGACAATCAAGATCGATCTACGGATGACGGAGGCGCGCCCCAACGCGTGATGATGACCGCCACGCCGGATACACTAAATACAAATCCGGCCGGGCCGAATACAACCGACCAGACTCATTTGAACTGCGTCATGATGTAGCCCGGCATAGAGGTGCCACACACCCCCTATGCTTCACTGACGAAGTAATGGAGCACGAGTTCCCAGAAGGGTTTAAACCCGTGAACATTGAATCATATGATGGGACAACAGACCCCGCAACATGGATTGAAGATTTCCTTCTCCACATTTACATGGCCCGCGGTGATGATCTACATGCCATCTAGTACCTCCCACTTAATCTCAAGGGACCAGCTCGGCATTGGTTGAATAGCCTGCCGGCAAACTCCATTGGCAGTTGGGAGAACCTAGAAGATGCATTCCTTGACAACTTCCAGGGCACTTATGTGCGACCCCCAGACGCTGATGACTTAAGTCACTTAACCCAACAGCCCGGAGAGTCAGCTAGGAAATTCTGGACTCAGTTCCTATCTAAATAGAACCAAATTGTCGACTGTCCGGATGCCGAAGCCCTAGCGGCCTTTAAGCATAACATCTGTGATGAGTGGCTGGCCCGACACCTCGGCCAAGAGAAGCCGAAGTCCATGGCAGCCCTCACGACACTCATAACCCGCTTTTATGCGGGCGAGGATAGCTGGCTGGCTCGTAGCAACAACACATCAAGAAATCTTGGCACCGCAGATGCCAGAGACAGCAACGGTAAGCCCCGACGCAACAGACACAAGCGTCGCAATAATGGCGATAATGCCGAAGACACAGCCGTCAATGCCGGATTCAGTGGCTCTAAACGCGGTTAGTGGAAAAAAGATTTAAAAGAAACAATCCGGGCCCGTCCAGTTTGCACCGCATACTCAATCGCTCATGTCAAATCCACGGCACCCCCGATAAACCAGCCAAGCACACCAACAGGAGCTGCATAGCAATGACGACGAGGAGCCCCGGCCGCCGAACACAGGAGGACAAAAAAATTTCCTCCCCAAGTGAAAACAGTAATCATGATATACTCCACCCATATCCCCAAGCGGGAACGGAAGCGCGCACTAAGGGACATCTACGTGATGGAGCCAGTCGCCCCAAAGTTCAACCCATGATCTTCTTTCCCGATCACCTTTGATCGCAGGGACCATCCGACCAGCATCCGTCATGGCGGTTCGGCCGCACTGGTCCTTGACCCTATCATTGATGGATTCCACCTCACACGAGTCCTCATGGACGGGGGAAGCAGCCTGAACCTGCTCTATCAGGATACAGTGCGCAAAATGGGCATCGACCCCTCAAGGATCAACTCACCAAAACCACCTTCAAAGGTGTCATACCAGGTGTAGAGGCCTATTGCACGGGCTCAATCACACTAGAAGTAGTCTTCGGATCTCCGAAAAACTTCCGAAGCGAGGAATTAATCTTCGATGTCCTCCCCTTCCGCAGTGGCTACCATGCACTGCTCGGGCGAACCGCATTTGCCAGATTCAATGTGGTGCTGCACTATGCTTACCTCAAGCTCAAGATGCCCGGACCTCGCGGGGTTATAATAGTCAATGGAAACATAGAGCGCTCCCTCCGTATGGAGGAGCACACTGCGGCCCTCGCAGCAGAAGTACAGAGCAGCCTTCTTAGGAAGACCTCCAATTTGGCTATAAAGCCTCCGGACACCGTTAAGCGGGTCCTAAGTACTCTGCAACAGGATCGTCCGGCACGTCCATAGCTCGCCTAACAATTCGGCCTCCGTCCTATTCCCAGTCAAGCGGTGACATTCGTGCCGCGCGTACATAATTACGTACTTAAAATACCATGGGCATAGGCGGAGACACAGCTAGAATGCGGCTCAGCCGCCCCAGGATCCATATACCTTCACCCCTTTTCTTTCTTTCAGGTCCATATTTTCTGTAGACTATTCCGGTAGCCTGATTATTGGACCCATCACGGGACGGAAACACCAAGGAGGCAAGGAGCTTTGACGTACAAGGGAATCCCCGGGTGGTCTCTGATAACAATCTCTATACCTGTTTTACATACCCACACACAGCTCGCTCTTGGTTAGGACATGTCAAATAGTCCTATTTTGCTTATCACACTACTTGTATACATACGCCTTGACATATTATTCAAATAACAATGGAAAATAATGTACAACGTCAGCTTATTATTACAATTCTTTGTCTTTTTCATTGACTGTTTATTCATTACAAATTGCACCCGTACATTTTGGTACATTCAGCTTGCCAGGGGCTTCACTGTACCCCATAACACGGCAAGAAAAGTCCGAAGACTTTCGACAATGCGGAACCCCGAACTTATAGCATTATATGCATCAGCTCCACTCCGAATCATGTCTTGGGTCAATAGTTGGGTTTGCCCGGCTCCCATGTTTTGCTGCCTTATGTTCCGCTATATCGGCTAAGGTGGCACAGGGAGAACTACTGTGATTGTGTCCCGGTTCTTCCGGATGAGCACCTCAATAGAGAAAGCCAAAAACTGACTATCATGATGCGGCGAGAGCTGGTCGCTGTTTGAGAGGTCTCAAATCCTTAAAGATTTTTTCTGCTTTGGACGAGGAATCGGCCTTTGTCCGATTTGGGCGTGTATAGCGCCCCAAGTTCAGTCTTCCGAATACTAGGGGCTACGCCAAAAATTAAAATTATAGAACTACTATGGCTAAGTGAGAGTGATAAAGCTGTATAGTCCGATTGCCTTGTTTGTTGTGCTAAACACCTCCTTAGAGGACCAAAAATTTCGATAAAGAGTGTTTAGATTTATCCTGAACACCCCGGTACTAGTTACATGGGGGCAGACGCGGACGACTGGCCAACTCTCAGATTTTATAAACGGCCGCACAGAAGGTAAAATTTTAAATCAGCAAGCGTTATATTGTGCAAATGAACTTGTTTTCATATTACAGGATCAAATGAGTACATTCACTCAAATATTACTTCCTTAGCACATTGCTCCGCCACAAGGCGGGAGCCCTTCAGGACACTGTCATCATACTTTTTAGGGTGGCAGTGCTCCTTGCCCTTTAGTGGCCCCTCCGTCATCAGCTTCTCGGCATCCACCTTCGCCCAGTGCACTTTTGCGTGGGCGAAGGCCATCCGCGCACCTTCAATGCAAACTGACCGCTTTATGACTTTAAGCCGCGGGCAGGCATTTACAAGCCGCTTCACGAGGCCGAAGTAGCTGCTGGGCAAGGGCTCGGCAGGCCACAGCCGGACTATGAGGTCCTTCATGGCCAGTTCGGCCGCCCTGTGCAGTTCGACCAGTTGCTTCAGCTGGTCGCTCAAGGGCATTGGATGTTCGGTCCCAATATACTGAGACTAGAACAACTTCTCCGTCGAGCTCCCTTCTTCGGCTCGGTAGAACTCTGTGGCATTTGATATGCTGCGCGGCAGATCTGCGAACGCTCCTGGAGAGCTCCAAATTCGGGTAAGTAAAAGGAAAGTCTCCTTCACATGCTCACTTTTCATAATGAATGCCTTACCCGCCGCTATCTTCTTGGTCGCCTGAATCTCCTGGAAGGCCTTTTGGGCTTTGGCTTTGGCGTCTCGCGCGCTCTAGAGGGCCTTAGCAAGCTCGGACTCTTGTGTCTTAGAGTCATGCTCGAAGGACTCATATTTTTTGACGAAGTCCTAGAGCTCTTGCTGGACCTCGTCGACCCGGGCCTCTTGCTTCTCGCGCTCAGCGTGCTCCTTGGCCGCTTTGTCTTCGGCCTCGGTCAGCGCCTTCTTAAGGGCTGCCACTTCGGTCATGGCCCCAATTAAAGTTCATGATGCTTCTATTAGCGAAAAACATTATTCTTTATAAATATACAAACGGGGTATTGTGTACCTTTGTTCCCCTCGAGCTGCCTCTTCACGAGGCCAAGCTCTCCCTCGGTTCGCTCCAGGTCCCGCTTCAGTCCAGAGACCTCCGCAGTACGAGCGGCAGCTTCCAGCAGTGACGCCTGCTTATTCACATAAACATATTCTATTAGACTCCTGCGGATGTTATTTGATCCTCTGTTCGACCTTTCCTTCCGAACACCAAATAGAGTATTAGGGGCTACTGTCTATACTGTGATACTTTCTTACAATTTTATTACTTACCTCAAAGCCTGTACTCATGATGGTACGACGCTCTTTGACGGACCGGACCCTCTCGATCACCATACTCATGATGGTACGGCGCTCTTCATCAATGGAAGCACCGCGAAACGCTTCCAGCAAGTTGTCTGATGCCATTGGATGGACAGAGGTCATCGGCACAGGCGGCTCGCACCTCCTTAGAGAGGGGCTGCCTGCCTGAATCCGGAACCACTGGGGGTTCCAGAGCAGTATCCGGCTGGGGGCCAGACTTGCTGTGGCCACCGGAGGTCTTCCCCCCCCCCCATGCGCCCGACGACTGGGATTTCACCTGGGGCATCTCCAGAACGGTCTCCCCCTGGTCTGGTATCCTCTGAGACAACACCTCGGTGTCGTCCGTGGGCCTGGGGGTGGAGGCTGTCAGGTGTGAATCGTTGTTCATCGCCAACAGGCCCAAAAACTCATCCGAAGAGGATACCCCGATGTGGGATTTGGACGGACTGCATATGCATGTTCGGCATAATAAGATGCAATAGAGCAAAACATACCGGAAGTATTATAGTGTCTAGATACTTACGACTTAGCAAGGGTCTTGTCCCTGGGCAACCACTCCTCGTCGCTATAGGTGGCTGTGGTGGATTGGTCCGGAAGGAGGGTCTTCCCCTTCTTGGATGCCTTGGCCTCCCCAGACGGGGCGGCCTTCCTCTTCTCCCCCCCCCCCCGGTTGGGGGGGGGAGGGATTTCCTCTTCCTCCTCCTCATCTTTGTTGGACGAGTGCGCCTTGGTGTCCTTGGACGATGAGTCCGATACAACCTTGCGCTGGAGACCTTTCCTGGTCCCCGCAGCCTTCTTCTTGGCCTTCTTCTCCGGCACCTTATAGGGCGCCGGAAACATCATCTTCGTTAAGAGAGGTGATGCTAGATCTTCAGGTAGTGGAGCCGGACAGTCAATCCGCTCCGCTATCTCTACCCAGTCCTGTCAAATTGGAGGCTTAGATTCCTCCCGTGAATATGCTGGGGAAAGACACATCTTGCAAAATATAAAAAACTTACCGGATTGGCGGGGCGCTTTGCGCTGAGTCCGCGATCTTCGGCTATGGGCAGTGGTACCTCGGTGGCATTGAAGAGGACCTTCCAGACATCTTCGTGTGTCGTGTCGAAGAGCTCTCATAGCGTCTTGTGTTCGGCCGGGTCGAACTCCATATATTGTAAGCCCGTCTCTGACACGGAAGGATCTGGCGGATGAGCATGACCTGGACCATGCTAACAAGCTTGATTTTCTTGCCTATCATATTTTTGATGCAGGTCTGAAGTCCGGTCAGCTCCACCGATGAGCCCCAGGCTAACCCCATCTCTTTCCAGGAGGTGAGCCGCATGGGGATGCCGGATCGAAATTCGGGGGTCGCCGCCCAGTTGGTGTCGCGTGGCTTGATGATGTAGAACCACCCCGATTGCCACCCCTTCACGGTCTCCACATAGGAGCCTTTGGGCCATGTGACATTGGGCATCTTGCCAACCATGGCGCCCCCGCACTCCGCTTGTTGGCCACCCACCACCTTGGGCTTCACGTTCAAGGTCTTCAGCCATAGGCCGAAGTGGGGCGTAATGCGGAGGAAGGCCTCGCACATGAAGATAAATGCCGAGATGTTGAGGATGAAATTAGGGGCCAGATCATGGAAGTCCAGCCCGTAGTAGAACATAAGCCCGCAGACGAATGGGTGGAAGGGGAAGCCAAGTCCGCGGACAAAGTGAGAGAGAAACACTACCCTCTCCTGGGGCTTTGGGGTAGGAATGATCTGCCCTTCGGTAGGGAGCCGGTGCGCGATGTCTACGGCGAGGTATCCGGCCTCCCGAAGCTTCGTGATGTCCTCCTTCGTAACGGAGGAGACCATCCACTTGCCTCCTGCTCCGGACATACTTGAAATGACTTTGCGGAGAAAGCTTGGGCGCTACAGCTCGAGCGAGGGAGAATGGATGAGCAGAGGAAGAAGAAGGCATGGGTGGAAAAAGGTGAATCCTTATCTCTTTATTAAGGCGGTAGAAACCATGTGCCTCCCCACTTGCCCTGTAAAATCACTTATTCCCCAAGCGACGTGTTGATGGCGTGGTTGCATTGCCCACACCCGTATTGATGAGAATCCCGTGATAAGGGGACACGATCTCTGCTTTGACAAGACGTGCTAATAAAATCACCTCACAAGATGTGCAGTAGCAGGTTGAGAAAAATGGTTCAAATAAAGACCGTGCCGTGGCGTGATGTCATGCTGTGAAAGGTTGTGAGGTGATTAGATTTGTGAAATATTGTGCTCTCTACGGTGGTATGTGGAATTTGTTTTGCAGAGCCGGACACGATCCTTGTGTTCAAGATCTTCTATGAAGTGTTCGGAGGAGAACCCGCCTTGCAGTGCCGAAGACTATCCGCGTGTTGGACTCATCGTCATTGAAGCCTGGTTCAGGGGCTACTGAGGGAGTCCCAGATTAGGGGGTACTCGGACAGCCGGACTATGTACTTGTGCCGGACTGTTGGACTATGAAGATACAAGAAGACTTCGTCCCTTGTTCGGGTGGGACTCTCCTTTGCGTGGAAGGCAAGCTTGGCAATTTGGATATGTAGATTTCCTTCTCTGAACCGACTCTGTGTAACCCTAGCCCCCTCCGGTGTCTATATAAATCGGAGGGTTTTAGTCCGTAGGACAACAACAATCAGAATCATAGGCTAGCTTCTAGGGTTTAGCCTCTACGATCTCGTGGTAGATCAACTCTTGTAATACTCATATCATCAAGATCAACCAAGCAGGAAGTAGGGTATTACCTCCATAGAGAGGGCCCAAACCTGGGTAAACATTGTGTCCCCGTCTCCTGTTACCATTAGCCTTAGACGTACAGTTTGGGACCCCCTACCCGAGATCCGCCGGTTTTGACACCGACACCCCCCTCTCCGGGATCCCTCATTAAGCAAGTCCAGGTAATATCTCTTCTTGACGATCTTTTTCTCGATCTTGATCGTGTTTTTTCATCTAACACGCAGTACTAGTACTAGTAGTACAACTTTCTGGGTGATCTTGCATGTGATTTTTGTGTGCCAAATGATGGTTCTAAATTCCTCTTTTGACCAAAACATGCGAGAGGTTGACACTGATTTCTTATAGATTACTTTCAACTGCTCCCTCTGTCCCAAATTTCTTGTCTTAGATTTGTCTAGATACGGATGTATCTAATACTAAAATGTGACTTGATACATCCGTATCTAAGACAATAATTTTGGGACGGAGGGAGTACTTTATGAACATCAATGCTACGTTTGACGAGGGTATATTTATCTCAGTAACTTGTGTTATGGATATTGCAAGTAATCCCTCTGCTCTCATGCCTTTGAAGACATGTTCTAGTGTCTTTGTTCACTCATTTCTATGCGTATATGTAGTCATATATGGAGTATAATATCGAAAATCATCTTATATTTCTAAACGGAGGTAGTAATAAAATATGGTTTCTGTTTGAATTAGAACCAGGTCTGCGGTGGAGATGAAGTTCTCAAAGTCATGTCGTGTGAATTGGAAGACCTGAGGATGAGTTCTACTACTAAACTACCCAGCTGATGTGTCCTTGTCGCCACATGTCCTGAACTAGTGTTTTCCTATAGCATTGTTTTCAGGCGTGTTCTCGAGGCTGTACTTGATCATAATAATTTCCTGGTTGTGCCTTTGATTACAAAGGGTGTGGTTCTTGTAAAGCTTCCCAACAAATCTTATGCGGCATGTCTTCATCATCATGTTTATGAGTGGAAAGACCACTCTGTTAGGTTATCCAAGGTTGACGAGATGGTGATGGTGCATGTAGACATCTCTCACGAGGTCCATGGCCTAGTCAGTTATGCGGGGTTCATCCCGTAGGTTGGTGGCAAGAAATAGTCTACAGAGTTTAATTAGTGCAACTTTGCTTGTATGTAGTAAGTACTATTGTTCAGTACTTGATTTGTGTTTGTGAACCCTGTATTGTTTATTAGTATTGCCGCTTTTGGTGTGTGGTCAGTCCTAAGAACGGTCTATGTTAATGTCTGTCCACTCAATTCAGTCTGTATATTTTGAAGTATCCCAATCATCTTTTTTGTGAGGATGGTTTATCAATTATGGTTACACTCCAATATCTGTATGCATTGCAGGGTTTATCGCACCCACCAGGATTTCCAGTCCCATGGATGTTCGGTTCATACGATTTGTCACGACCTTCGGACTGTCCTGCTTGTGGGAGTAGGCGGGACCCCTGCATGCCACCCGTAGTTGGATGATCAATCTTCTGTTTATTACTTCAACATAGTGATTTCCTGGTAAGGATTCACTCATGTCACATCAAGTAAATCTTATTGATTCATTGTCTAAATATTATTGATTTAATGTCATGTTTTCTTTCTTTTCCTGCAATTTTACGATGCAGGTTTTGCCATGTGACATTCGTCATAGAATAAACCGTTTGGTTTGCTCTACGATGGCTATTTTTGCAGGTTTCACTTCTTATGTCATGTCAGTAACGAAGGCACTGTCCATCAGTTATATTACTGGAAAAATTGGATCAGTGTGTTGTCTGAGTACAAGCTGAATCCCTATGATGAACTGCATTTTGGTTTAACAAAAATGCCACAATTGGTCCTTCTCCCGTTTAAAAGAAATGAAGAAAAAAAACTGGATCACGGTCACGGATCCTAGTCAAGTTAGAAAGCTTGTCATAGCAGACCAGACACAATCATCGCTGTCTCGCACATCGATACCACCTTCAGCAACGGATTGAGCACCGGTAGTTGCTCTAGCACTGACAACGGCAGCAACTCAGTCTGATCCAGCTGAGGATTGGGCACCGACCGCGTCAGCGGATCAGGCTGACCTACCGGAGGATCGGGCATCGACACCAACACCTGCTCCGACACCGGCACCATCTCTACAAGGAGCACCATCTCCGGCAGCAGCAGCAGCTTCGGCACCTACACCAACACTTGCATTTGCATCTGCTCCAGCCCGTGCAGCAGCAATTGAATGAGCACTTGCACCGGCAATAGACCGGGCTGCAGTTCGCACTTCATATACCTAAGTCCTTACAAAAACCGACATGTCCACCTTTGTCGGAGTAATGGGCCACGGTTAGGCTCACCCGAGTCCCTGAATTTATTAAGACCTTGGGCCGGCTCCGCCTTGCTGTGCCCCAGGCCAAAGCTCCGCCCTTTGGGGGCCGGCTAGCCCAACGGCCGGCTGCCAGAAGGCGGCCAATCACCAACAGACGAAATCACGAGCGGCCGGCTCCAGCCGGCCGGCCTTTATGGAAGACGGCATCTGGCAGGTGGCCACCGCGCACCCACAGAGTTTGTGCCCCCATCAAGAGGACGAGACGGGGCGTGGCAACAGTGACGCCCTTGCCCCCGAATCCTGGGGTCGGCATGGCCACAGTGCCTCGTTCAGGCGGAGATCTCCGCACGGCGTGGCACTGTTGCCACTCTACCCTAACATCACTCTGGGCAGGCGGAGCCCTGTTCCCCACGACGGCCTGTTGGTACGTCCCGCAGGCTGCAGGCCCTACCTGGCAGTGACATCCCAGAAGACGGCTCACGCCGAACCAGACGGAGCAGAGGAGGGCCGGCCTCGAGCAGGCGGCCGTCCCCTCTCCCGAGGCCCGTGCACCATTAACCTAATAAGACCAGGTGTGGCTACAGTGATCTCCCACCAGGCGGCAAGGACTGTAGCCACACTGGGATGACCAAGCCAGCGTCATTAGCAGCACGACTACAGTGAGTAGCCACCAACCAGACCCGCCAGCGGCGGGAGCGGCCTGTCGGCTCCATACCAGACTGGTCGGAGGAGCCCACCAGGCGGCGGGCCCTCGTAGTCGGTGGAGAAACCGGAGGCCGGAGACGCTGACAGCCGGGCCCAGCAGCCAGCCAGATTACCATTGTACCCCTGGGGGGTAGGCCTATATAAACCCCCCAGGGCACCCATGCAAAGGGCTCCCACCCCATTAGACCTAGCCACATTCCTAGGGCAGGAGAGAGCTAGCCTTGCCTTCTCCTTCCTCTAGCATACAACTCAAGGAGCAACTTTGAACCACTTGTGCCTTTAGTGATCATGCGGAGACCCCGCAGAGCAGGACTAGGGGTGTTATCTGCTAGGAGAGCCCCGAACCTGGGTAAAGTACGCTGGCATTCGTCTCTATGCCTCATCCCGCTTCTGGGCACTGGGGACATTCTACTCGCTCCCACCATGATAAGCCATCCTTTGGCATATGTCGCACCCAACCCCCGACATTTGGCGCCCACCGTGGGGAGAGGTGCACCATCTCCCGGAGACCTGCTCTGGACGGGAACCTTGTTCCTTCCTGGCGAGCGAAGCCAGCCTAGCACCCCCAACGGCGTCAACCTCGACGCCCTGCGTGGCGCGGAGATCGCCTGCGCGGCAAGCTGCCTTGCCGACCTCGTCGCCGAGATTCACCTCTCCGACGAGCCGGCCTCCGATGCAGGCACCGGCTGCCCCGAGAGCCACCTCGTCGGCCTCCTCGATAAGCTCCACGTCACCAGCGAGCATGCTGTGGACCTGGAGTCTGTTGGCTCCACCGACCCGATGATCGTCGACTCCGACACGGCGTCGCTTGACGCGTTCCCCACCAACGTGGTGATCTACGACGAGCCGCCTCCTCGCGAGCACAGCGGCGGGAGCACCGTCACGGAGGTGCTCGTCATTAACAATGGCGAGTGCTCGAATGGAGATGCTCGAGACCCACTCGATGCTGTGTTGTGGGACTTGACGGCGCCCATCCCAGAAGACGCGGATGCTGAGATGCTGGAGGCACGCCGTGTCCAGCTTCTCGAGAGCGTTGGCCGGCTGGCCAGCATGCGACGCCTCTCGGACGCCTATCGGCGTGATATGGACCGGGCCATCGCCAGCATGGCCGCATCGGGGGGCCTAGCCGCATCGGCCCTGTCCGGCAGCGTGGCGGGACCATCGCCAGCATGTTCGGCGCAGAACACCCCGTCTACGCCACACCTGCAGAGAACATCCGGGCCGCCCAAGCGGTGACAGATGAACCAGACAAATACGAGGGCGACGAGCATCGCCACATGATGGAGCGAGTCCAGCAGCTCCTAGACACAGCTGCCGCATTACACGAAGCCGGCTGCCGCACTGAAGAACCCGCCCTGTGGAATGAAGAGCCGCCACATAACCAAGATCACGGCGCGACATCCCGGACGCCGACTGGTGGCGCCCACGGAAGACGAGGCAACAAGCCGGCGGCAAGCCGAAGCCGGATGCGCCTTTCCATGGAATGTGATGAAGATGGCCGGCCTCGAGCGGTGGACCGCCGAGGCGATCCTCTGCCTCCTCCGCCTCGCGGAGCAAGACATCCAACTCCGGCGCCAGTCACGCACCCGACACTCGGCGACCGCCTTCGCCGCCGAGAGGGAGTCGGAGAGAATGATGCCCGCCATTGGATCGACCACCTCAACCGATCCCTAGCGCTAGAAGAAGAAGACGCGCTAGGTCCGCCCTGTTTCGGCCCATGAATCCGGGATGAGCCCTTTCCCAAAGTGTTCACCCTCCCGCGAGATACGCCCAAGTACACCGACTCCATGAAGCCGGAGGATTGGCTGGTCGACTATTCGACAGCCGTCAGCATAGCAAACAGCAACAAGCGTGTTGCCGTGAAGTACATCCCACTCATGCTTCAGGGCACAGCCCGAACGTGGCTCAACAGCCTGAAGCCCCGCAGCATCAACAGCTGGGTTGATTTCACCGAGACCTTCATCCGCAACTTCACCAGCACCTACAAGCAGCCTCCCAAGCCCTGATGGCTCTCCTTGTGCGTCCAAGGGCCCACAGAATCGACTCCCGACTTCCTCACACGCTGGGCCGAGCTTGCAACTCCTGCGAAGGCGTGCAGGAGGTGCAGGCAATCGAGTACTCCATGAAGCATCGACTCCTCTGCGACAAGCCCGAGACGCTCGACGAGCTACTGATCATCGCTGACAAGCACGCCACGGCCGACTCCTCCATGAAGGCGGAAATCCTAGTTGATGCATCCGGCAAGGTGGCACCTCAGGCCCCTCGGACTCTGGCTGGTGACACCAGTTGGCGGCAGCAACCAGGTGACAACAAGCGGAAGGCCACCCAGCCGGCTTCCACCAGCCGGCAAGTGGCGATGATCGAGGATCAGCAGCCGGAAGGGCAGCCGGCACCCAAGGGGCAGAAGGGCGGCAAGTCTAATTGGTTGCCCGCTTTCTCTTATGAGCAAACTTTGATGCACCCTGCAAGTTCCATAGCGGCGCAAAGCCGTCCAACCACATCGCTCGGAAGTGTCACTGGCTCGCCAGAATCGCCAAGGGAGATGGACTCCTGCCTCCTCCGCCTGCCGGACCGCCGCCTCCTCAGCCCCAGCAGCCGGCGGCCCGACCAGTCGGCGCCATACAAGACAAGTACCCAGAGGAACATGGAGCTTATGTTGTGTTCACCAGCATGGCCGATGATAGACGCAGCAGACGGCAGCAACAACAAGAAGTGCAAGCAGTGGCCTCCAACACTCTTGAATTCATGCATTGGTCAGAGAAGCCTATCAGTTGGAGCAGGGCCGACCACCTGGAAGTGATGCCTTCCCCAGGTTCATACTCCCTGGTCCTAGATGCTACCTTTGCAACGGAGAGGCGGGCAACACGTTTCTCTAGAGTCTTGATAGATGGCGGCAACAGCATCAATATCATGTACCATGACACAACGGAGAAGTTGGGAATCAAGAAGAAGCAGCTCATCCCCAGTTAGACTGTATTCCATGGCATAGTCCATGGCCTTTCCTGCTCACCAATCGGCAAGACCCAGATTGATGTTCTCTTCGGAGACAAGAATCATTTCCACCGTGAGCCAGTTTGGTTTGAAGTGGTGGACCTCGACAGCCCCTACCAAGCACTGCTTGGCCGACCAGCTTTGGCCAAGTTCATGGCAGTCCTCCACTATGCTTACCTCAAGATGCCGAGTACCAAGGGGATCCTGACCGTAGTCGGAGACTACAAGGAGTCGGTCGCTTGCGCCGCAGATAGCAGCTGGCTAGCCGAGTCCCTCATGATTGCAGCTGAGAAGCGACTCCTTGACCGGGTGGTGGCGTTGGCAGGCAAGAAGCCAGAAATGTCACCCATCCCCCAGGAGTCGGAGGTTGAGGGATCGTTCAAGCCGGCCAAGGAAACAAAGAAGATACCCTTGGACCCGGAGCAACCGGAGAGGCACGCTGTCATAGGTGCAAACCTTGACAGCAAATAGGAAAGCGAGCTCGTCGATTTCCTCCGTGAGAATCGCGACACCTTCGCATGGTCTCCCAAAGACATGCCAGGTGTTCCGACGGATTTCGCCGAGCACAAGTTACATGTCCGACCTGATGCCAAGCCGGTCAGGCAGCCCTTGTGCCGCCTGTCGGAAGAGAAGAGAAGAGTTGTCGGAGAAGAGATAGCCCGGCTTCTAGCAGCCGGATTCATCATGGAAGTGTTCTTTCCAGACTGGTTGGCCAACCCAGTCCTAGTGTTGAAGAAAAACAAGCAGTGGCGCATGTGCATTGACTATACTAGCCTCAACAAAGCCTGCCCCAAAGATCCCTTTGCTCTGCCAAGGATTGATCAAGTGATAGAATCCACAGCCGGATGCGAGCTGTTGAGTTTTTTGGATGCATACTCAGGGTATCACCAGATAAAGCTAAACCCGGCCGATAGGCTGAAGACCGCCTTCATCACGCCATTTGGAGCCTTCTACCATGACGTTTGGCTTGAGAAACGCCAGCGCCACGTTTCAGCGTTGCATGCAAAAGTGTCTCCTCAAGCAACTCGGCAGAAATGCCCATGTCTATGTGGATGATGTGGTGGTGAAGACGGAGAAGCATGGCACGCTGCTAGAAGACCTCAAGGAAACTTTTGAGAATTTGCGCCGATTCCAGATCAAGCTCAACCCGCGGAAATGTGTCTTTGGAGTACTAGCCGGCCAGCTCCTTGGCTTTCTGGTCTCAGAGCACGGCATAGAGTGCAACCAGGTGAAGATCAAAGCCATTGAGAAGATGGAGGTGCCCACCCGACTGCTGGACATGTAGAAGTTCACCAGCTGCCTAGCATCAATTAGCCATTTCATCAGTCGACTGGGCAAGAAGGCTCTTCCTCTGTACCAACTTATGAAGAAGACCGCTTTTTTCGAGTGGAGAGACAAGGCGGACGAAGCCTTCTCCCAGCTCAAGAAGATGTTGGCAACCCCGCCTATCCTAGCAGCTTCGACTAAGAAGGAGCCCATGCTCCTCTACATTGCTGCCACCAGTCGGGTTGTCAGCATAGTCATTGTGGTAGAGCGCAAGGAGGAGGGCAGAGCATTGCCGGTCCAGAGACCGGTATATTACTTGAGTGAAGTACTGTCCGCCTCCAAGCAAAACTACCCGCATTATCAGAAGATGTGCTATGGCGTGCACTTTGCCGCCAAGAAGCTGAAGCCTTACTTCCAAGAGCACCCAATAACCGTCGTTTGCACAGCTCCACTTGCTGAGATCCTGGGAAGCCGGGATGCTTCTGGCCGAGTGGCCAAGTGGGCCATTGATCTGGCCCCTCACACCATCTACTACCAGCCTCGCACCACCATCAAGTCGCAAGTGTTGGCCGACTTCCTCATCGACTGGGCCGAGACCCAGTACCTACCACCAGCACCAGACTCCACCCATTGGCGGATGCATTTTGATGGTTTGAAGATGTGCACCGGTCTGGGAGCCGGCATCGTCCTCACCTCTCCCAAAGGCGACAAGCTCAAATATGTGTTGCAAGTCCATTTTGCCACCTCCAACAATGTAGCAGAATATGAGGCACTCATACACGGACTCCGGCTTGCCAAGGAACTCGGCATTCGCCGGATTCTGTGCTATGGTGACTCTGACTTGGTGGTCCAGCAGTCGTTACGCGACTGGGACGCCGAGGACGCAAATATGGCGAGCTACCGCTTCCTCGTACAGTAGCTCAGCGGATACTTTGACGGGTGCGAGTTCTTTCACGTGCCAAGAAGTGACAATGAGCAAGCAGATGCCTTGGCACGCTCGGCTCCACCCGCCAGGCGATACCAGCCGGCGTTGCCTTGCAGCGCCTTCTCAAACCGTCTGTCAAGACATCTCCAGAGTCCGACTCCAACTTCGTGCCAGCCCCTCCTGAAGCAGTAGGATCCAACTTAAGGATACCAGAAGTCGGCCCGTGACTTCGGCAGGCGGCCCAGGGACTATAGCCATCGCACCCGACGCGGGAACTCCAGAGCCCGGCCCGGAGACTGCAGCAGTCGGCCCGGGGACTTCCTGAAGATAGCAGGCGGCAGCCGACTCCAACCCGCCGCCTCCCAGCCCAACTTCCCTCATACAAGTTGCTGTCGTAGCAGTCAGAGAGATAGCAGCACCATCATGGGCTCAACCCATCCTCAAATTCCTGGTAAACAAAGAGCTGCCAGCTGACGAGACCCTGGCCGGACAAGTACAACGACGGGCGGCGGCATACACCATAGTCAACAAAGAGCTAGTTCGGCGCAGTGTCACTGGTGTGTACCAGCGCTGTGTGGAGCCGGACCAGGGCCAAGAAATCCTCAGAGACATTCACCAGGGTGAATATGGCCACCACGCGGCCTCAAGAGCACTTGTTGCCAAAGCCTTTTGCCATGGTTTCTTCTGGCTGACTGCTCTCGAAGAGACTAAAGAGTTGGTCCAGAAGTGCCAAGGGTGCCAAAGATTCCGCTCCAAACCTCATTTGCCAGCTTTTGCACTCAAGACTATTCCCATTGCTTGGCCCTTTGTTGTTTGGGGTTTGGATATGGTGGGGCCATTCAAGACATCCCGTGGCGGCATAACATCTGCTTATCGCCGTGGACAAGTTCACCAAGTCGATAGAGGCCAAGCCAATCAAGAAATTGACTGGGCCGACTGTCGTGACTTTCATCGCCGACATCACCACTCGGTACGGCATTCCGCATAGCATCATCACTGACAATGACACAAACTTCGCCAAATGAGCCTTGGCTCGTTTCTGCGTGTCGCAGGGCATCCGACTGGACTTAGCGTCCATTGCCCATCCGCAGTCAAACGGCCAGGTTGAGCGACCAAACGGCCTCATCTTGTCCGGTATCAAGCCCCGACTGGTCGAGCCTCTTGAGCGTTCGGCCGGCTGCTGGCTCTACGAGCTGCCGGCCGTCCTCTGGAGCCTGCGCACAACTCCGAACAAATCGACCGGCTTCACGCCCTTCTTCCTCGTCTACGGTGCTAAAGCCATCATCCCGACGGACATAGAGTTTGACTCCGCGCGAGTCACCATGTACACCGAGGCGGACGCCAAGGAGGCGCGAGAAGACGGCGTTGACCTGCTGGAAAAAGGCCGACTGTTGGCACTCAACTAGTCTGCCATCTACCAGCAGAGTCTCCACCGATACTAGAACCGCAAGGTGAAGCCAAGATCCTTCGAAGAGGGAGACCTTGTGCTCCGGCTGATCCAGCGAACAGCTGGCCAGCACAAACTCTCGGCGCCTTTGGAAGGCCCCTTCATCATCAGCAAGGTGCTGGGCAACGACTCCTACTATCTGATCGACGCTCAGAAGCCCAGAGCACGCAAAAGAGATGACTTAGGCAAGGAGACGGAGAGGCCGTGGAATGCAAACCTCCTCCGAAGATTTTATAGTTGAAAGCAGTATGTATCACGCTACCTTTTGTATTGTGTACAAAGAATCCGGGCCCCCCGAGGCGAACTCGGGGACTGCCTTTTCCATTATCTATATGATAAGCATTATGCCCATGAGTGTGTTTCCATTTTATTATTTCCGCCTGGCACTGGGTCGACCAGTCGGCCTAGAGGTTTGCCGCCTTCTACTATATGCCGCCTCCTGCAGCCGGACAAGTAATGTGTTGGCACCTAAAACTTCTTCTGTCAGAAGCCACAGTTCGCAGAGCGACTGCATGGCGGGCAGAGGTGGCAAGACAGTGCCCATATGAAAAATGGTTAAGGAAAAAGCACATATAGCCGAGGTCTGCACAATACCTGCCCGGCCAACTGCCGAGCAGCCGGCCGGCCGGCCTCTGCCTCCCTTGCAAAAACCTCCAAACGGCTAAGTACTTTCCCTCCCACAAAAAAGCTAAGTACTCAAACCAGCCGCAGTCCGCAGAGCGGCTGCCTGGCTGGCAAGAGGATAGCTAAGGGAGGGCGGCAAAGGAAGAAAGCGAGGAGTTCATGCAAGGAAAGCTAGAGATCGGCAGAACAAAGCACAAGTTGCGATAGAATATTTACATAGATAAAGGCCCATCGGGCAACATTCAGCAAAGTTTGATATACACCCCGCGGGTGGAATTGTGCGAATTTAACAAAAGTGTTCAGACTAGCAAGCAGGAAAAGAAAAAAGATAAAATCCCTAAGGAGCAGTGGAGGATTCTGGCTGGGCGCTGGGGTCGGCAATGACGGTTGGCGTAGCAGACGGCTCCGACTGGATGCTGGGAACGACGGTGCCAGTTGGTGCAACACGCGGCTCCGGCTGGATGACGGAGTCAGCTGCGCCGATTGGCGCGACAGGCGGCTCTGGCTGGGCGCTGGACTTGGCATTGCCAGTCGGGGTGGCGGAAGGATGGATGACGGAGTCGGTGGCGTCTGTCGGAGGCACGGGCGGCTGGTCGGTCACCACCTGGCCGCCTCCAGCAATAGTCGGTGCTTTGGAGCACGGGTCGTTGCTTGAGGCCCGGTAGGGGTGGGGCTGATCATCCGCACCAGCCTCCTGCATGTCGATGTCGTTGTCCTCTTCCTCCTCCTCCTCCTCCTCCTCCTCCTCCTCCTCCCCCTCCTCTCCTTCATCGCTGGAGTCAATGACTTCGGCCGAGTCCTCGCTGTCCTCCGGGTTCAGCCCAAGCCACTCTTGCGTGGCTTCGCCGCCTTCCTCGACCACCTCCGGAACGAAGATGCTGGTGTCGGTGAAGTTGGCGATCGCCGACACCCTATTGACAAGCTCAGCCTCCATCGCTGCCAGCTCCTCCTGCGCTTCCAGCCGGAATGTGGCCAACTGGGCCAAGTCCAGCATAGGATACCATGCCTTGACGAACTCAAGGGCGCGACGCACTCCTGCCCGGGCTGCAGAGCCCTTCCAGGCCTCCAGGCGGCCGACCGCCACCTCTAGCCAGTCGGCGGTCCGGCTTGGAGTGCGTGGAGCCGGCAGGCCTGGCCAGAGGGCGGAAATCGCCTGGGCCCCAACGCGCTGAAGACGGCGCATCACTTCATGGGCGGGCCGAAGACGAGCCTGGATGCTGAGGATCTGCTGATTAAGGGTCCGGGGGGCATCAACAGCGATCTGCGTGCCTTCCGCCCTCCGCTCCTCGCGCTGGGCCTCGATGGCTTGGCTCGCAGCGACGGAGTGACACAGGAAGAATTCTGCTTGGGCAGAAAGCAAGGGAGAACAAAGTCAGAAACAAGCAGTCGGCTTAGAAGAAGCAGGCAACTCAAGACAACGAACAAGAAGAATAAAAATCACCGTCGACCAGGTCCCCGATGCTGCTGAAGCAGGCCATCGTCTACGCCTCCTTGTCGGCCCAGGCGGCGCGCTCGGTTTCAAACTCGGCAAGGAGATCGGCCTCCTTCGCCTTCGCATCCCGCTGGACCGTCTTGAGAGCCTCCGTCTGCTCGGCGAGTTTGGCAACCAGCCGGTCCCGCTCCTCGGTCAGCTTGATGCACTCCGCCTCCTTGCCGCGCAGAGCGGTGTTGGCTTCGCCCAGCTGCTGCTGCAAGGTGGCGTTGGCCTTTGAAAAAAGGGGAAAGAAGAAAGAGCATCAGTCAAGAAGACAAGGTGGAATGTAGTTGCCGGGGAGATCCGGCCCGACTGCTCAGCAGTCGGCCCGAATCTCGGAGACTACAGCCCACGAGTGCGCCATCGCGCCCCCACCGAGAAGAAGTAATTAACAAAGATAGAAGCACTGAGGAGATTCGGCCCGACTGCTCAGCAGTCGGCCCGAACCTCGGGGACTACAGCCCGCGGGTGCGCCAGCGCGCCCCCGCGAAGAAGGAAGTCGGAACTTACTCCGGCTCTCGAACAGATGGGCGGTCTGCGTCTCCTGCTCCCGAACCCTGGAGTTGAAGGAGACGGCGCGGAGATTGTGGTAGTCCTACACAAGGGATACCAGACAAGTCAACATTTGATGCATACAAGTTAAAAGTTCCAGACCGCCTGCTCAGCAGCCGGCCCAAAACTTGGGGACTACGCCCAGTGGGTGCGCTAGCGCGCCACCACAAAGAAGGCAAGAAAAGTGAAGGAAACTTACGCGGATGGCTGCCCGCGACTCCAGGAAGGCCTAGTTGCAGCGCTTGAGGGCTTCGGCCTTAGCCCGGAGCTTGGCCTGGACATCAAGGGATGCCTGGTTCAGGGCACCCGTCCCGCCCCCGTGTATCCAGCCTGCGGGCGTGGCGCTAGTCGCTTCGGTGTAGGGGACCAATGAGTTCGTGGCGCCGACCTCCTGCGGCCGTGGTGCGGAGGCCACCTTCTCAAGGCGGCGGCGCGCGGGTGTGCGAACATCAGGAACCAGGTCCGTCACCACCGTGTCCTCGACCGGTGGCACCGGCGGTGCGGCCGGCTGCTCGTCCTGTGTCCCGCTGGCCGATGACGGCGGCAGCACAAAGACATTCGGCATGGCTACATCGCCGCCTCCCACTCCCGGATCGGATGATCGTCGCCGGCTCCTCTGGCGGTCGCCACAAACTCAGACGGAGGCGGCGCGGTGTTCAGGGGCGCCACAAGCAGTGGCTCTTGGCGGCGTGTGGCCTCCGCGAGCCGGTCCTTCTCCACGGTGTCAGCCTCCGCCTGCGCCAGCACCCTCTAAGCAGACGCGGCGGCCTTGTCTGCTTGCTCCATGGCCAGACGGTCGGCCTCTTCCTCACGCGCCTCCCACGCATTCCGCTCTGTCGCCTCCCAGAGGTCGGCGGCAGTGTCAATTCGCCGGCTGGTGGAGGATGTCCCCGCCGACCTGATGACCGAGGCGGCGCTCGACTTCCTGAGGGTCAGCGGGGCCCTGAAATAAGAAGACAAGTCAAAAAAGCTTTTTAGGATGGATTGGCGAGAGGACGGAAAACATGGAAAGGATACTTACGCCGACAACATGAAGGGCACCTTCGGGTGCCTCTGATGCTTGGCCACCTTGGCCGCGGCTTCTTTCCTCCTGGTCGCCGCGGCCGGGTTCTTGGGCTTCTTCGGGGCGCTGCCAAATAGGGCAGCGCCCTGCTTCCGCTTGCAGTTGCCGCCACGGGCGGGCGGCCCAGTAGAGTGGCCTGCGCCGGTATTGGCAGTGCTCCGAGCGGGGCGCGGCTCGTCTTCATCACCGTTGTCGTCGGGCCAAGTCTCCACGACGCCGCCCTCCTCGGAGCCGCCAGCTCCGCCGCCGTCGCTGCCTATTGCGTCGTCCGCCAGCGCGGCCGCCCCCATGTCGGGGTCGTCCAAGTCGCTCACCGCCCTGTCCGGCAGGTAGTCACCAGCCGGCCCCAGGAGGGCGGCCGTCGCCTTGGACCTATAAATCTACACTCCAGAAGGGACTCGCATCACGACAAGAACAAGACTGGAAAAACAGATCAGAAGGAAGAGATGAAGAAACTTACGGCACGCGGCGGATCATCGCGCGAGTACAGCCGCTTCCCGTACCGCCACTCTCCCTCCGACACCTTGAGCTCGGAGATCTCATTCACCATTCGCGCGACCTCAGCAGTCGGCATCTTCTTCGTGCATAGCCGGCTAGAGTCGTGGTGCCCGCTCATCCGGAAGATTGGATGAGGGCGGCTCTAGAGCGGGAGAACCCGGCGCTCAACAAAGGCAATCAGGAGGTCGGAGGCCACGAGGCCCTCCGACTCCTTGAGCACCTGGAGTCGGACGATGGCGGCCGCTGCGTCCGGCGACACCGGCGTTGGCTTGTAGCCCCAGTTAGGCCGAAGCCCGGTGGGAGGGCCGGCCTCGTAGGCCGGCAGATTGAGGAAGTCGGCAGCTAGATCTACGTTCTCGATGTAGAACTAGGACTGCTGCCACATCTTCACGGACTGCGCCAGCTTGATGACGGGAAAGGCATTCCGCTTCACCGGTCGGCGCACGGCGACGAACCCGCCACACTCGGCCGCCGTATCCTTGGCGGAGGTGCCGAGCTTCCCTTAGAAGAACGCTCCTCATAGCTCGAGTGTGGGGAGGACGCCGATGTAGCCCTCGCACACCGTGACGAAGGCGGAGAGCAGGGTCACGGTGTTGGGCGTGAGATGATGAGGCTGGAGGTTGTTGAAGTCGAGGAAGGAGCGGAGGAAGACGCTCACTGGAAGGCCGAAGCCGCGGAGGAAGTGCGAGCATAACACGACCCGCTCGTTTCCCCTCGGCACCGGCGAGATCTCCTCCTCCGGCGGCACCCGCGCCTTGAGGAATGCCGCGTTGGGCATCCGGCACGTGTCGCGGAGGAAGGAAATGTGAGCTCCGATCACAGTCGACCCCTCCCAATCGCCGCCCTTCTCGTGCGCCATGGCTTCGAGTGGGCTACGGGAGGAGGAAGGATGCATCGGCGACAAACGATGGCGGCAGCTCCACGGCAGCACTGAGCAGCAGCGGCAGCTCATTCATCCACAGGCTCCTGTTCATCCAGCCTCCACCGCGCGCTACTCCACCGGCTACTGTTCAACCAGCCCTCTTCGCCGGCTCCTGTTCAACCACCCCTCCACGGGCTACTGTTCATCCATCCCTCCAATGTCTATTGTTCATCTAGCCCTCCATGGGGTCGTCCTGTTCATCCAGCCCTCCACGTGGTCCTGTTCATCCAGCCCCAACCGGCTCGATCAATCGGGGTCCTGTTCATCCAGGGGCAACACCATGGGGTCCTGTTCATCCACCCCCACTGGGAACTGTTCGTCCAAACCCCCCCAGCAATGCTCACTGTTCATCCAAACCCCCCAGCAATGCTCACTGTACATCTAGAGGTAGCATCGATCGGCTTCAGTTAGCAGCAGTAGCGAAGAATCGCTCGATCGCTCGGGTTCAGTAACGCGTAGCCTGCAGTGCAATCGCTCAGGTTCAGTTAGGCGGCGCCTCGCTCGGGTTTAGTTAGAGCTCATTGCCTCGCACCCACACGCGTACGGTACGAGAGAAACACGCATCGCTTGGCCCCGGCCACCCACCGTAACCGTGAAATCCCCGAAATTTTCCTCGCCCTCGCTTCTACCATGATTTTTTTTGTCATGGATGGCCCAAAGAATGTCATGCAGCTGCGTCTCCGGCCCGCCCAGGACAAAAAGCCCATTTTCTGTCATGATTTTTTTCATAGAAGTAGGAGCCCGCCACATTTATGATGATACCGGGTTTTGTCACAATTATCGTCATAGAAGTGTCATAAGTATGACAAAAAAAATTGTTCGGCCCAATATGTCACGGATGTATCCTTTTTGTAGTGCTCTTTGCCTTGAAATGCATCCAAGCTGACGAGGCATGCAGTTCCACGCTGGCTAGCTAGCTACTGAGTTGGCATGGTGGTAGAGATTCCATGAAGATCTGCATGCCACCACGCGGGCGCCTATCTAGTTGGCAGGCTGGTGGTCGCGCTGGAGTGGTGCTGAGGTGGCGAAACCTTATCGGGCACGGGCCTGGCTGCGGCCCTGAAATCATCCCCGGCAAGGATTTCCAGGGGCCTTGTTGTCATCCCCGGCAAGGGTCTTGCTGGGGGTCTTCGTCTTCTGGTTCCACGTGGACCCGCAAGCTATTGGTCTTTAAAAGATCTGCATGCCACTATGCATGCATCTCTGAGCCTTGGCCTTGACGTTGTCGATCGTGTCAAAGCTCTCAGCCTCAAGGGTGATGGCCTTGCTAGTGCTTCGTAGGTTTCCCTGGCAAGGCTCTTACCGGGGCCACATAGGCTGCCCCGGCAAGGATGTTGCCGAGGGAGGCCCAGTCTGTCCTCTGCTCTTTGTTCTTTGACTTGATTGCTGTCTTGAGAGGCTTGTGTTTTGTCTTCTGCTGCCCTGCCACGCCCTGCCGCAGGTGTGGCTATGACTGTCGTGCACAAGTAAGTGGTACAGAAGAGCCCATATTTTTGTACAACGACACCGTGTACCCTCAAGAACGCTTTGCTTATTATAAGAAACCGTTTTGGACTGTCCTTTGCCTCAAAAGGATTGAGCTACCTTGCTACACTTTTGTTACTACTACCTATACTTGCTCGTTACAAATTATCTTGCTATCAAACTACTCTGTTACTTACAATTTCAGCACTTGCAGACATTACCTTACTGAAAACCACTTATCATTTCCTTCTACTCCTCGTTGTGTTCGACACTCTTACTTATGGAAAAGAGCTACAATTGATCCCATATACTTGTGGGCCATCAAGGATATTTTCTTGTGTCGTTGCCGGGGAGTGAAGCGCCTTTGGTAAGTGGAATTTGGTAAGGAAACATTTATGTGTGCTGAAATTTACTGTCACCTGTTACTGTGGAAAACAATCCTTTGAGGGGTTTGTTCGGGGTATCTTCACCTCGACCAGAACCACAATTAGCTACCCCTCAACCTACTGCACCTACTAAAAATATTGAATATGAAATTCCTTCAGGTATGATACAACAACTGCTAGCTAATCCTTATGCAGGAGATGGAACCGAACATCCTGATATGCACTTAATATATGTGCAACAAATTTGTGGATTGTTTAAGCTTGCAGGTTGATGACTGAGGGAGTCCTGGATTAAGGGGTCCTCGGGCGACTGAGCTATTGACATGGGCCGGACTGATGGGCTGTGAAGATACAAGACCGAAGACTCTCACCTGTGTCCAGACGGGACTCTCCTTGGCATGGAAGGCAAGCTTGGCGCCCGGATATGAATATTCCTTTCTCTATAACCGACTTTGTACAACCTAGTCCCCTCCGGTGTCTATATAAACCGGAGGGACTAGTCCGTAGAGGCAATCATAATCATATAGGCTAGACTTCTAGGGTTTTAGCCATTACGATCTCGTGGTAGATCAACTCTTGTAATACTCATAATCATCAAGATCAATCACGCAGGAAGTAGGGTATTACCTCCATAGATAGGGCCCGAACCTGGGTAAACATCGTGTCCCCCGCTTCCTATTACCATCAACCTTAGACACACAGTTCGGGACCCCCTACCTGAGATCTGCCAGTTTTGACATCGACATTGGTGCTTTCATTGAGAGTTCCGCTGCATCGTCACCAAAAGGTCTGATGGCTCCGTCAATCATCTACAACAATGCAGTCCAAGGGAGGTTTTCCTCCCCGGACAGATCTTCATATTAGGCGGCTTCGCACTGTGGGCCAACTCGTTTGGCCATCTAGAGCAGATTGACAACTACGCCCCTGGCCATCAGGTCAAGTTTGGAAGCTTGAATTATGTTCCCGATATCCGTGGAAACTTGATCTTCGCCAGATTCGATCTCACAACAGCCGCTCCCTACCACCACGATGAACATGACCTAAATCTGTCATCAGACCGTGCCCAGGAGATAGCACCTGTAACTGCTCTGGTGCTAGATCCAGAGCAGATTGTGTTGTCCGAGGACAGGAAGCTCAACCCCGACGCGGAAGCCACAGACTTAGCGGTGTTAGAGCCGCACACATATCCAACCTCGGGCGGGGTCTATGTCAATGGAACCTTGGATTCGTCTCCGGTCATAGGTTCCGAACCGCGTGCATCCGTGCCCATCGAACCTGATCAGGCGCCGATCGTTGAGTTCAGCTCCGCAGACATCTTCCAGCACTCACCTTTAGGCAATGTGCTAAACTCATTAAAAGCCCTCTCCTTATCAGGGGACTCTCAGTTGAACTATATCTGGTTTGGATTGGAAGCTGATAGCGGAGAATTACGCTTTCCACCCACCACCCACTTCATAGCCACTGTCGAAGACTTAACCGACATGCTCGATTACGGCTCCGAAGACATCGACGGTATGGACGACGATGTCGGACAGGAGCATGCACAAAAACCACCGCTTACAGGGATCTGGATAGCCACCTCCTCGTACGACGTATACATGTTGGATACACCTAAAGAGAACAACAGCGACAATGAGAAGGATCCAGTCGAGGATAAACCTCCTGAGATACAGCCAAAGCGCTGATGTCAGCGGCACTGCTCTAAACCACGCCATGGAAAAAACAGCAATACCGGCACAGGAGAAAATAATACTCCGGACGATGCTGAAGACAATGAAGACCACGTTAAGCCAACCTTCGAACAGGGTGAATGGGAGGATGGGTAAGTTAGCCCTGATGAACAGGCCATGAATGAAGACTCGGAGGACAGTAACTACCTTCCGCTCTCCGAGGACGAGGTGAGCCTCGATGACGAAGAGTTTATCGTGCCTGAGGAGCCCGTCGATCAGGAGCGCTTTAAGTGCCGGCTAATAGCCACTGCAAGGAGCCTGAAAAAGAAGCAGCAGCAGCTTCAAGTTGATCAAGATCTACTCAACGACAGATGGACTAATGTCCTGGCAGCCGAGGAATATGGCCTCGAGCGTCCAACCAAAAGTTACCCGAAGCGCAAACTGTTACCCCAATTCGACGACGAGGCGCTGGAGCCCGTCATACCAACGCATAATGCGGCTGACCGACCACCATGTTGCCGGGATAAAGCGACAACTAAGGCCGAACACTAGCCTGCACTACCTCACTGTAAAAACAGAGACACAACAGCTCTGGGATACACATATGACCTGCGGCATGACCTGGAAAACCGAGCAGGTCAGACCAGATCGATCTATGGATTGTGGGGGCGTGCCCCGACGTGCGATGATGGCCATCCGTCCGGACATGACAAACATAACCAGGCTCGGACCGAAGACCGCAGACGAACTCCATCCGAGCTATATCGTGACTTGACCCGATATAGAGGCGCCGCACACCCCCTTTGCTTCACTGATGAAGTAATGGAACATGAATTCCCGGAAGGGTTTAAACCCGTGAACATCGAGTCATATGATGGGACAACAGACCCCGTGGTATGGATCAAGGATTTTCTTCTCCATATTCATATGGCCCGTGGTGATGATCTTCATTTCATCAAATACCTCCCACTAAAACTCAAGGGACCAGCTCGGCACTGGTTGAACAGCCTGCCTAAAAGCTCCATTGGCTGCTGGGAGGACTTGGAAGATGCCTTCCTCGACAACTTCCAAGGTACATATGTCCGACCTCCGGATGTCGACGACTTAAGTCACATAGTCCAATAGCCCAGAGAGTCAACCAGGAAATTCTGGACTAGGTTCTTAAGTAAAAAGAACCAGGTCATCGACTAACTGGATGCCGAAGCCCTAGCGGCCTTTAAACATAGCATCCGTGATGAATGGCTCGCCCGACACCTCGGCCAAGAAAAGCCAAAGTCTATGGCAGCCCTCACGATGCTTATGACCCGCTTCTACACAGGCGAGGATAGCTGGCTAACCCGTAGCAATAACAATGCAAGCGAACCTGGCACTTCTGAAGCCAGAAATAGCAACGGCAAGCCCCGGCGGAACAGACACAACCGTCGAAACAATGGTGACAACACCGAGGACACAACGGTCAACGCCGGATTCAGTGGTTCTAAGTTCGGTCAGCGGAAGAAGCCATATAGAAGAAACAATCTGGGCTCATCTAGCTTGGATCGCATACTCGATCGTCCATGTCAAATCCACGACACTCCTGATAAACCAGCCAATCATACCAACAGAGACTGTTGCGTTTTTAAATAGGCCGGCAAGTTAAATGCCGAGAACAAGGAGAAGGGGTCGCAAAGCAAGGACGGTCACGAGGAGCCCCGGCCATCGAACACAGGGGGACAGAAGAAGTTCCCCCCAAGTTAAAATGGTGAACTTGATATACGATGCCCATATCCCCAAGAGGGAGCGCAAGCGCGCGCTCAGGGACGTCTACGCGATGGAGCCAGTCGCCACAAAGTTCAACCCATGGTCGTCCTGCCCGATCACCTTCGATCGCAGGGACCATCCGACCAGTATCCGTCATGGCGGTTCAGCCGCACTCGTCCTCGACCCAATCATTGATGGATTCCATCTTATGCGAGTCCTCATGGATGGTGGCAGTAGCCTGAACCTGCTCTATCAGGATACAGTGTGCAAAATGGGTATTGATCCCTCAAGAATCAAGCCCGCAAAAACCACCTTTAAAGGTGTCATACCAGGTGTGGAGGCCCGCTGTACGGGCTCAATCACACTATAGGTGGTCTTCAGATCCCCGGGCAATTTCCAAAGTGAATAGTTGATCTTCGATATCGTCCCTTTCTGCAGTGGCTATCACGCACTGCTCGGACGAACCGCATTCGCTTGATTCAATGCGGTGCCATGCTACGCTTATCTCAAGCTCAAGATGCCCAGACCACGCGGTGTCATAACAGTCAATGGAAACACGGAACGCTCCCTCAGTACCGAGGAGCACACCGCTGCCCTCGCAGCAGAAGTATAGAGCAGCCTTTTAGGTAGAACCTTAATTCGGAGGCCAAGCTCCCTGACACTGTCAAGTGAGTCCGAACTACTCTACAGCAGGACAGTCCAGCTTGTTAAGAGCTTGACTAGCAATTCGGCCTCCGTCCCAGTCCCGACCAAATGGCGGCATTCGTACCGCGCGTACATAACTACGCACTCATAATACCATGGGTATAGACGGAGGCAAAGCTAGATCGTGGTTCATAATACGGCTCAACCTTCCATGGACCCACATGCTTTCACTTTTTATTTTTCTTTCCAGGTTTCTTCTTTTCCCAGGCCTTTCCTGGTGGCCTGATTGTTGGACCTATCAAGGCACAGATACACCAAGATGACAAGAAGCATTGACGTATAAGGGAATTTCCAGGTGGTCTCTTTAAACGATCATTATGCGTGTTTTAAGGACCTGCACGTAGCTCTCCCTTGGTTGTGGCATGTCAAATAGCCATGTTGCTTATCGCACTACTTGTACAAATACGCTTTGACGTATTAATCAAAATATAATGGAAAATAGCTTGCGGCCCAATTTCGGTGGCATTAGCCTAATGCTTCATTTTTCTTTTTCTTGATATTCTTATCAAATTGCACCCGTACACTCTGGTACGCCTTAATTGGCCAGGGGCTTCATTACGGCCCATAATAGGGCAAAAAAGTCCGAACACTTTTTTACGTATAGTTCGGCACCCTGAACTTTAGCATTATATGCATCGGCTCCGAATCATGTCTTTGGTCAATAGTTGGGTTGCCCGGCTCTTGTGCTTACTACCTTACGTTCCGCTATATCGGCTAGGGTAGTAAAGGGAGAACTACTGCAATTGTTTCCTAGTTCATCCGAATGAGCACCTTAGTAGAGAAAGCCGAAAATTGACTATCATGATGCGGCGTGAGCCAGTCAGCTGTTCGAAGAGGTTTCAAATCTTTTGTGATTTTTTCCGCATTATGCGATGAATCGGTTTTATCCGATCAGGTGTTTACATCATCCCAAGTTCGGACTTACGAATACTAGGGGTTGCACCTAAATTTCTATTGTCAAACTCCTATGGCTAAGTGATGGTGATAAAGCCACATTGTTCGATTGCCTGGTTCATTGCGCTAAACACCTCCTTTAAGGACCAAAACTTATAAATAAAGAGTGTTTAGATTCATCCCGAACACCCCCGTACTACCTACATGGGGGCTGAAGCTGACGACTGGCCAACTCTCAGATTTAACAAAACGGTCGCTTAGGAGGTAAAATTTCAAATAAACAGGCATTATATTACATAATGGCAGTGTTTCATAGTATAGGACAGGATAACATGAATGTTTTCATGGAAATGTAATATCCTTAGCACATTGCTCCGCCACAATGCAGGATCCCTCCAGGATATTGTCAAAATATAGCTCGGGTGTGCGGTACTCCTTGCCCGCGGGCGGTCCCTCGGTCACAAGCTTCACGGCGTCCATCTTCACCCACTGCATCTTGACTCGGGCAAAGGCCATTCGCGCGCCTTCGATGCAGACCGACCGCTTAATGGCATCAAGCCGAGGGCAGGCATTAACCAGTCGCTTCACAAGCCCTAAGTAGCTACTGGGTATGGCTTTGGCAGGCCATAGCCAGATTATTAAATCCTTCATGGCTAGTTCGGCCACCCTATGCAGTATGACCAGCTGTTTTAGTTGATCGCTAAAGGGCGCCGGATGTTCTGGCGCAAGGTATTGCGACCAAAACAACTTCTCCATGGAGCTCCCCTCTTAAGCTCGAAAGAACTCTGCAGCATCTGAAACGCTGCGCGGCAGATCCGCAAACGCCCCTGGAGAACTCCAAATCCGGGTCAATAAGAGGAATCTTTTCTTCACATATTTGCTCTGCATAATAAAGGACTTACCCGCCGCAATTTTTCTGGCCTCCTGGATTTCCTGGAGGGCACCCTAGGCTTCAACCCAGGCATCATGTGCGCTTTGGCGGGCCTTGGCAAGTTCGGACTCTTGATCCATAATGTTGCGCTCCAAGGACTCACATTTCTTGACGGCATCCTGGAGCTCCTGCTGGACCTCACTGAACCTGGCCTCATGCTTTTCACAGGCGGCTTGCTCCTTGGCCGCTCTCTCCTTGACCTCGGCCAGCACCTTCTTGAGAGCCTCCACCTCAGTCGCCGCTCCTACAAATAAAATGGCACCATGGTCATTACAAATCATCTATCCTTTCTGATATATAGAAGGTCATTGCATACCTTGTTTATCCTCTAGCTACTTTTTCACACAGCCGAGCTCTTCCTCGGCCCGCTCCAGACTCTGCTTCACTCCGAAGACCTCAGCAGTATGAGAGGTGGTAGCCAGTAACAACGCCTGCTTGTTCACATTGACTCAACTAGTTAGTCTCCTACGAAAATTGTTTGATCCTTTGTCCACTTTTCTTTTCGAACACCGGACAGTGTCTCAGGGGCTACTGTCTATACTGTGGCATTCTTTTTACATAATTGCATTGCTCACCTCATAGCCTATTAGAAGGCTTGTGCAGGCTTCGGTCAGTCCACTCTTCGCGGACTGGATCCTCTCAACCACCGTACCCATAAGGGTACAGTGTTCCTCAACAATGGAAGCGCCTCTTAGCGCTTCCAGCAAATTATCTGGTGCCTCTTAGCTCTTCCAGCAAATTATCCAGCAAATTATTGTGAGTATTCAAAATAGGCTGCTTGCATGATTCCGGAACCATATGGGTCTTCGGAATTGTATTCAGCTTGGGGCCGAATTGGATATGGCTCCCATCGCCAGCATCCATGGGGATTTTCTCCCCCATGTGTCCAGTGGATGAGGTTTCACCCTCCAGCGGCGCCCTGACGGCCTCCTGAGTCTCTCCCTGGCCTGGGATCCTTCGGGACAGCACCTCGGTGTCCTCCATGGCCTTGGGAGAGGAGGCCTCCGGAAGGGTCCCGCTATCCATCGCCTCCGGGTCCAGCGAATCTCCCGAAGATGAGGACTGCTCGGGGTCGGACCAAGCCGGACTGGAAATGCATGATTCAACATGTTAAGACTATGAAGTAGAGAGGCCGGATATATGAATGTGTCTGATTTTTTGAATACTCACGATGTGGCCAGGGGCTTGTCTCGGGAGCGCCGCTCTGGGTTGCTGTCGACGTCCCACACGGAGTTATCTGCAAGGGAACCCTTCCCCCTCTTGCACGCCTCTGCCTCCAGATTTGTGGAGGCCGCCCTCTTCTTCCTTCCCCCCTTAGGGGGAGAGTTGCTTTCCTCCTCCTCTTCGTCCTCGGCTGCGGAGGAGTGAGTCTCGGTGTCTTTGGACGTCATGTCCGAAGAACCCTTGCGGCGGAGGCCACCTCTGGTCCCCTTGGCCTTCTTCTACGACGCTTGGTAGGGCGCCGGAACCAGCATCTTCGTCAAAAGTGGAATTTCTGGGTCTTCGGGCAGCAGAGCCGGACAGTGAATCCACTCCGCCTTATTTTTTCAGCCCTGAGAGAATCAGTAGGGAGGCTTAGGTGTCTTCCTTGAGTATGCAAGTAAGGATACACCTTGAAAACATGGAAAGACTTACTGGACTAGCTGGATGGTGCAAGTCGTGCCCACGGTCCTCGGCCGTATCCGGCCACATCTCACAAGACTTGAAGAACCTTCCAGATGTCTTTGTGCGTAGTGCCGAAGAATTGCAGCAAGGTTTGGTGCTTGGTCGGATCGTACTCCCACAAATGGCACATACGGCTTTGGTACGGAAGGATCTGGCGAATAAGCATCACCTAGATCACATTGACAAGCTTGATGTTCTTGTCCGTCATGCTCTTGATGCGCGTCTGAAGCGCTATCAGCTCGTCCGGTGAAGACCAATCCAGGCCCTTCTCTGGCCAGGAGGTGTGCCGCATAGGGGCTCCGGACCAGAATCTGGGACCCACGGCCCAGGTGGTGCCGCGCGGCTCTGTCATATAGAACTATGATTTCTGCCACCCTTTGACAATCTCCACAAAGGAGCCTTCGGGCCATGTGACGTTGGGCATCTTGCTCACCATGGCGCCTCCGCACTCTGCATGTTGACCGCTCACCACCTTTGGCTTCACATTGAAGATCTTTAGCCATAATCCGAGGGTGGGATGCGGAGGAAGGCCTCGCACACGACAATGAATGCCGAGATGTTGAGGAAGGAGTTTGGGGCTAGATCATGGAAATCTAACCCGTAGTAGAACATGAGTCGGCGGACGAATGGGTCGAGAGGAAATCCCAGCCCGCGGACGAAGTGGGGGATGAACACCACCCTCTCATGGGGCTCCGGGGTAGGGACGATCTGTCCTTTTGCCGGAAGCCGGTGGGCGATTTTCTTGGCCAAATACCCGGCCTCCCGGAGCTTCGTAATGTCCTTATCATTGACGGAGCAGACCATCCACTTGCCCTGCGCTCCGGATCCGGAGATGGTTGGAGTGCTTTCTTGGGGCGGAAAAGATGAGAACTTGGGCGCTGGAGCTCGAGAATGGGGGAGGCAGAGAGAGAAGGTGTGGGTGAAAGTGGTAAATCCTTATCTCTTTATAAAGGCAGTGAATATCAAGCGCCTCCCCACTCGCCTTAAAACTTGCCTATTCCCCAAGGGCCGTGCAGGCGGCGCGGTTGGGTTACCCACGCCCGTATTGATGAGAATCCCGCAATAATGGGACACGATCTCTTCTTTTATAAGATGTGCCAATGAAACCGCATCTCGAAATATGGAGCGGCAGGCTAAAAAATTGTTCGAATAATGGTCGGCCGGCGACGTGATGTCACGCTACAAAAAGTTGTCAGCGGATTGGACTCATGAAGTATTATACTCTCTAACGTTGTGTGTGGTATTTGTTTTGCAGAGCCGAACACGTTTTCTGTGTTTGAAGGATGCTTTGGAGTATTCGGAGGAGGAACCTGCCTTGCAATGCCGAAGACAATCTGCGCGCCAGACACCTCGTCATTGAAGCCTGGTTCACGGGCTACTGAGGGAGTCCTGGATTAAGGGGTCCTCGGGCGTCCGGCCTATTGACATGGGCTGGACTAATGGGCTGTGAAGATACAAGACCGAAGACTCTCACTTGTGTCCGGACGGGACTGTCCTTGGCGTGGAAGGCAAGCTTGGCGCCTGGATATGAAGATTCCTTTCTCTATAGCCGACTTTGTACAACCCTAGTCCCCTCCGGTGTCTTTATAAACCGGAGGGATTAGTCCATAGAGGCAATCATAATCATATAGGCTAGACTTCTAGGGTTTTAGCGATTACGATCTTGTGGTATATCAACTCTTGTATTACTCATATTCATCAAGATCAATCAAGCAGGAAGTAGGGTATTACCTCCATAGAGAGGGCCTGAACCTGGGTAAACATCGTGTCCCCCGCTTCCTGTTACCAACAACCTTAGACGCACAGTTTCGGACCCCTTACCCAAGATCCACAGGGTTTTGACACTGACAATGACCCACAAGTATAGGGGATCAATTGTAGATCTTTTCGATAAGTAAGAGTGTCAAACCCAACGAGGAGCAAAAGGAAATGACAAGTAGTTTTTAGTAAGGTAATGTCTGCAGGTGCTGAAACTGTAAGTAGCGAGTAGTTTGGTAGCAAGATAATTCGTAACGAGCAAGTAACGGTAGTAACAATAAGTATGCAGCAAGGTAGCCCAATCCATTTTAGACAAAGGACAAGCCAAAATGGTCTCTTATAACAAGCAAAGTGTTCTTGAGGGTACACGGGAATTTCATCTAGTTACTTTCATCATGTTGGTTTGATTTGCGTTCGCTACTTTGATAATTTGATATGTGGGTGGACCGGTGCTTAGGTGCTGTTATTACTTGAACAAACCTCCTACTTATGATTAACCCTCCCGCAAGCATTCGCAACTACGAGAAAAGTATTAAGAATAAATTCTAACCATAGCATTAAACTCTAGGATCCAATCTGTCCCTTACGGAATAGTGCATAAACTGGGGTTTAAGTTTCTGTCACTCTCGCAACCCACCATCTATTTACTACTCCAGAATGCATTCCCTTAGGCACAAATATGGTGAAGTGTCATGTAGTCGACGTTCACATGACACCACTAAGGGAATCACAACATACATACTATCAAAATATTGAACACATATCAAATTAACATGATTACTTGCAACATGATTTCTCCCGTGACCTCAAGAACAAAAGTAACTACTCACAAATAATCGACATGCTCATGATCAGAGGGGTATTAAATAGCATAATGTATCTGAACATATAATCTTCCACCAAATAAACCATATAGTAATCAACTACAAGATGTAATCAACACTACTAGTCACCCCCTAGCACCAATCTATAGTTTCGGTAACAAGATTGAATACAAGAAATGAACTAGGGTTTGAGATGAGATGGTGCTGGTGAAGATGTTGATGGAGATTACCCTCCCCAAGATGGTAGAGTTGTTGGTGATGATGATGACGATGATTTCCCCCTTCGAGAGGGAAGTTCCCCCAGCAAAATCACTCTGCCGGAGAGCAAAAGTGCTCCTGCCCAAGTTCCGCCTCAAGACGGCGGCGCTCCGTCCCGAAAGTCTCCCCCTTTATTTTTCTAGGTCAGAATGACTTATATACCAGAAGATGGGCACCGGACGTGGGCCGAGGAGGGCACAACCCACCAGGGCGCGCCTGGGCTCCCTGGCGTGCCCAGGTGGGTTGTGCCCACCTAGTGGGCCCCCTCTGGTAGTTATTTTCTCCAATATTTCTTAAATATTCCATAAAAATTCTCCGTGAAGGTTCAGCTTGTTTGGAGTTGTGCAGAATAGGTAGCCTGACATAGCTTTTTCAGGTCCAGATTTCCAACTGCCAAAATTCCCCCTCTTGGTGTGTACCTTGCAAATTATGAGAGAAAAGGCATTAGAATTACTCCAAAAAGCATTATTATGGATAAAACATTATAAATTACAATAAGAAAACATGATGCAAAATTTACATATCACAAGTTTACCCAGAGATGAAGTTAAGAATAAGGTTTTCCCTTTATCTTTGAAGGGGAAATCATTGGCATGGTATAGCTATGCGATGATATTGGATCTTGGAATTGGAGTCGATTGAAATTGGAGTTCCATCAAAAAAATTATCCTATGCATCTAGTTCATCATGATCGGAATTACATATATAATTTTTGGCCTTGTGAAGGAGAAAGTATTGCTCTAGCTTGGGGGAGGCTTAAGTCAATGTTATATTCATGCCCCAATCATGAGCTCTCAAGAGAAATTATTATCCAGAATTTTTATGCACGGCTTTCTCGTAATGATCGATCCATGATTGACACTTCTTGTGTTGGTTCTTTTATAAAGAAGACTATTGAATTCTGGTGGGATCTTTTGGAAAGAATTAAACGCAACTCTGAGGAGTGGGAACTCGACGAAGGTAAAGAGTCAGGTATTAAGCTTAAGTATGATTGTGTTAAATCTTTGATGAGTACCGATGCTTTTCAAAAGTTTAGCACTAAATATGGACTTGACTCTGAGATAGTAGCTTCCTTTTGTGAATCATTTGCTACTCATGTTGATCTCCCTAAAGAGAAGTGGTTCAAATATCACCCACCTATTAAAGAAGAAATTATAGAAATGGTACTAGCTAAAGAGGAAACCATTATTTATAATATTGATCCAGTTGTTCCTACTACTTATATTGAGCAACCACCTTTCCCTGTTAGGATAAAGGAACTTTCAAAGTTTCAACCGTGGTCAACAAAAGCTATATTAGAACACCTAAACCTGATGAAAAAATTAAAGTAGAGCCTAGTGTTGCTATGGTTAAGGATCTCTTGGAAGAAAATATAGATGGGCGTGTTATTTACTTCTGTAATGAAGCTAGTAGAATTGTCAAACCCGATAGAACGGATAATAAACCCGTTGTTGGCATGCCCGTTGTCTCAGTTAAAATAGGAGATCACTGGTATCATGGTTTATGCGACATAGGTGCTAGCGTGAGTGCTATTCCCTTTACCTTATATCAAGAAATTATGAATGACATAGCAACCGCTGAAATAGAAGAAATAGATGCCACTATTAAACTTGCTAATAGAGATACTATATCACCAATTGGGATTGTTAGAGATGTTGAAGTCTTGTGTGGGAAAATAAAATACCCTACTGATTTTCTTGTTCTTGGTTCCCCACGAGATGACTTTTGTCCCATTATTTTTTGTAGACCTTTCTTGAACATCGTTAATGCTAAAATAGATTGTGAAAAACAAACTCTCGGTGTTAGTTTTGGTGGTGAGTCTCATGAGTTTAATTTCTCCAAATTTAGTAGAAAGCTTCATGAAAAAGAGCTGCCTAGTAAGGATGAAATAATTGGTCTTGATTCTATTGTCGTGCCTCCTACTGATCCTCTAGAACAATATTTGCTAGACCATGAAAAAGATTTACATATGCATGAAAGAAATGAAATAGATAATATTTTCTTTGAACAACGTACTCTGCTGAAACATAATTTTCCTATTGAAACTCTAGGACGTCCTCCTCCACCAAAATGTGATCCTGTGTTTGAATTAAAACAATTGCCAGACACTTTGAAATATGCTTATCTTGATGAAAATAAGATATATCCTGTTATTATTAGTGCTAACCTTTCAGAACATGAAGAAGAAAGATTATTGAAAGTTCTAAGGAAGCACCGAGCTGCTATTGGATATACTCTTGATGATTTAAAGGGTATTAGTCCCACTCTATGTCAGCACATGATTAATATGGAATCTGATGCGAAACACGTTGTTGATCACCAATGATGGTTAAATCCAAAAATGAAGGAAGTGGTAAGAACAGAAATACTAAAACTTCTGGAAGCAGGTGTAATATATCCTATAGATGATAGTAGATGGGTAAGTCATGTTCATTGTGTCCCTAAGAAAGGAGGTATTACTGTTGTTCCTAATGATAAGAATGAACTTATTCCACAAAGAATTGTTACCGGCTATAGAATGGTAATTGATTTTAGAAAATTAAATAAAGCAACTAGAAAAGATCATTACCCTTTGACTTTTATCGATCAAATGCTAGAAAGATTATCTAAGCACACACATTTTTGCTTCCTTGATGGATATTCCAGTTTTTCACAAATACCTGTTTCTCAACCTGATCAAGAAAAGACCACTTTCACGTGTCCCTTTGGAACTTATGCTTATAGACGTTTGCCTTTTGGTTTATGCAATGCACCTGCTACCTTTGAAAGATGTATGACTGCTATTTTCTTGCACTTCTGTGAAAAGATTGTTGAGGTTTTCATGGATGACTTTTCTGTCTATGGGAAGTCTTTAGATGATTGTTTAACCAATCTTGATCAAGTTTTGCAGAGATGCAAGCAAAAAAATCTTGTCTTGAGTTGGGAGAAGTGACACTTTATGGTTAATGAAGGTATTGTCTTGGGTCATAAAATTTCTGAAAGAGGTGTTGAAGTGGACAAAGCTAAGGTTGATGCAATTGAGAAAATGACATGTCATAAATATATCAAAGGTATTCGTAGTTTCCTAGGTCATGTTGGTTTATATAGGAGATTTATCAAAGACTTTTCTAAAATTTCTAGGCCTCTTACAAATCTTTTGCAAAAGTATGTTCCTTTTGTTTTCGATGATGATTGTTTAGAAGCCTTCAAAACACTCAAGAAAGCCTTAATTTTTGCACCTATTGTTCAACCACCTGATTGGAACTTGCCTTTCGAAATTATGTGTGACGCTAATGATTATGTTGTTGGTGCTTTTCTAGGACAAAGAGTTGATAAGAAACTAAATGTTATTCATTATGCTAGTAAAACTCGACAGTGCTCAACAAAATTATGCAACTACTGAAATAGAATTCCTAGCAGTGATGTTTGCTTGTGATATATTTTAGATCTTACATTGTTGATTCAGAAGTAATTGTTCACACCGATCATGCTGCTATAAAATATCTTATGGAAAAGAAAGATGCTAAACCTAGACTTATTCGATGGGATCTCTTGCTACAAGAATTTTATTTACATATCACTGATAGAAAAGGAGCTGAGAACCCTGTAGCTGATAACTTGTCTAGGCTTGAAAATGTGCTTGATGACCCACTACCTATTGATGATAGTTTTCCTAATGAGGAGTTATCTGCAATAAATGTTTCTCATAACACTCCTTGGTATGCTGACTATGCTAATTATATTGTTGCTAAATATTTACCACCTAGCTTTACATACCAACAAAAGAAAAAATTCTTCTATGATTTAAGACATTACTTTTGGGATGACCCACATCTTTATAAAGGAGTAGATGGTATTATTAGACGTTGTGTACCTAAGCATGAACAGGGACAAATCCTACAGAAATGTCACTCCAAAGCTTATGGAGGGCATCATGCGGGAGACAGAACTGCTCACAAGGTATTGCAATCTGGATTTTATTGGCCTACTCTCTTCAAGGATGCTCGTAAGTTCGTCTTATCTTGTGATGAATGCCAAAGAATAGGTAATATCGGTAAGCGTCAAGAAATGCCTATGAATTATTCACTTGTTGTTGAACCATTTGATGTTTGGGGATTTGATTACATGGGACCTTTTCCTTCCTCTAATGGGTATACACATATTCTGGTTGCTGTTGATTATGTCATTAAGTGGGTAGAAGCTATTCCAACCAGTAGTGCTAATCACAACACCTCTATTAAAATGCTTAAGGAAGTTATTTTCCCAAGGTTTGGAGTCCCTAGATATTTAATGACTGATGGTGGTTCACACTTTATTCATGGTGCTTTCTGTAAAGTGCTTGCCAAGTATGATGTTAACCATAGAATTGCATCACCTTATCATCCTCGGTCTAGTGGTCAAGTTGAACTTAGCAATAGAGAAATAAAATTAATTTTGCAAAATACTGTTAATAGTCCCGGAAGAATTGGTCTAAGAAATTAGATGATGCACTTTGGGCTCATAGAACAGCATATAAATCCTATGGGTATGTCTCCTTATAAAATGGTTTATGGAAAAGCATGTCATTTGCCTCTTGAGTCAGAATGTAAAGCATATTGGGCAATCAAAGAACTCAGCTATGATTTCAAACTTGCCGGTGAAAAGAGGTTATTTGATATTAGCTCATTAGATGAATGGAGAACCCAAGCTTATGAAAATGCCAAGTTATTCAAAGAAAATGTTAAAATATGGCATGATAAAACAATCCAAAATTGTGAGTTCAAAGTTGGAGAATACGTTCTTTCGTACAATTCTCGTTTTAGATTCTTTGTAGGAAAACTCCTCTCCAAATGGGAAGGACCCTATGTTATCGAGGAGGTTTATCGGTCTGGAGCTATCAAAATAAATAATGTCGAAGGTACTAACCTGAAGGTTGTTAATGGGCAACGAATAAAACATTATATCTCGGGTACGCCCATTAATTTGAAAGTAATATTATCAAAACTTTGACACCGGAAGAACACATAAAAGAGTCCTTCCGGAACACTCCAGAATCATGAAAAAGAGGAGGTACGTGATACGGTAAGTAAACGGACTACAAAAAATCCGCAAAATATTTTTTTTGTCAATTTTGGAATATAACAAAAATTAGGAAAATAAGAAACTACTGGGAAGCGTATCCTGGTGGGCACAGGATACCAGGGCGCGTCTGGCTTGCCAGGTGCGCCTACGTGGGTTGTGCCCACCTCGGGTACGTTCCAGACTCCATTTTTCTACAGCTTGCTTGCTTCCCAAGATAAAAAATCTTTATATACCCCCCAACCTATTGACCACCGTATCACGGAGAAATCTTATGTTTTCTTGTCTTGCTGTTTCCTGATAGATCTGAAAGTATGTCATCCCAAGACTCTAAGGGTGAGAGCTATGTTACAGATTTTATCACAAACCCCAAGTCCCATGGGGATCTGGAGCACTATGGCTGGACTTCGAAGGAAGAGGAAGACTATTATCCTAGGGAGAAGGAGGAGACGAGCTCAGATGAGGACGAAAACCCGTTGCCTCAGCCTAGGGACATGCATGTGGAATTCAAGAAGTCAAGCCTCCCCAACAAAGCAAAGAGGCCTAAGGTTCAGTTTATACCCTTTCATCTTTTGCAGGAAAATAAGCAAGATTTATGCAAAAAGGTACTAGTGCTTGAGCAGGATATCGATGAACTAAAAGAGGAAAATGCCACCCTCAAGTGTAAGCTGAGGAAGAAGGACAAACCCTCTACTTCATCACCACCACCATCCTCTTCATCACCAAAAGAAAATTGAGTATCGGGTATGGGCACTCCCCTTGGCTTCCACCAAGTTTGGGGGAGCTGCCCGGGTATCGTATCACCCCCACTATCTTTTGCCTTTACTTATTTTAGTTTGATCTTTTGCTTTAGATGAATAAAAGTTTAGTTCGATCGTTTCTTTTCGAGAGCTTGCTTAGTGATCTATCCTTGTAATCGTGTGCGAGATATATAATAAAGTTTAGTTTGAGTTTTTGCTTTCTTTACTTTCATGTTGCAATAAAAAGAAAGGAAATAAATTAAAAAGATCATATTCTAATCTTGTGGTAGGTGATGACACCACATAAGGAAAAGTATAGGTAGAAAATTTTGTCAGAGATTGGCAAACACAGCATTGGCCAATGATGCAATTCATGAAAGAATTAATAAGGGAATAGAAGATTCACATATAAATACACTATCCTGGAAACCTTTTGTGATTGTGAGCCCCCGTCAAAATATTATATGCCAATTTTTTTGACATTGGACAAGGAAGACAACATAACGATTTATGTTTGTTCATATCACATAGAAGTTATATTGTCATAGATCCTTCAACATGTGGTGCTTGCCCCCCATCTTTGCTAGCCAAAAATTTCGCACCAAGTAGAGATATTACTTGTGCATCCAAAAACCCTTAAACCCAAATCTTATTTTCAAGAGTCCACCATACCTACCTAGGGATTGAGCAAGATCCTTCAAGTAAGTTGTCATCGGTGCAATAAGGTAATAAAAATTGCTTCTAAAAGTGTGAGATCATTTAGCATAAGAGAAAATTGAGCGTTGTACGAACTTGCGATGGTGAAGAATAATAGCGATAGACTGCATAATAAAGGTTGCCATCACAAAGGGCAATACAACGTGACGTTCTTTTGCACTAAGGGGTTGAGCATACAAACAAATAGGCGCATGGCAACCTATGCTTCCCTCTACAAAGGGCATATCTTTTAATTTTATGTATTTACTTTTATGCAAGAGTCAAAGTTTTTCTCTCTATTCCTTTTTATTTTTCTCCTTTGGCAAGCATCATGTGGTGAGGAAAGATCTAGGCACATATGTCCAGTTGAATATGGGTGGCATGAGTTATTATTGTTGACATCACCATTGAGGTGAATACGTTAGGAGGCGAAACTATAAGCCCCTACCTTTTTATGTGTCCAGTTGAAACGTTTTGCTCATGTGTATGTGGTGAGTGTTAGCAATCATAGAAGACTACGTGATGGTTGAGATGTGGATGCTACCTCTTGAGCTTGCGTTAGTTTTTTCCCTTGAAGAGGAAAGGGTGATGCAGCAAAGTAGAGTAAGTATTTCCCTCAGTTTGAGAACCAAGGTATCAATCCAGTAGGAGATAACACACAAGTCACCGAATACCTGCACAAACAATCAACAAATTTCACCCAACGCGATAAAGGGGTTGTCAATCCCTTCACGGTTACTTGCAAAAGTGACATCCAATAGAGATAGATAAACAGTATAGTAAATATTTTTGGTGTTTTTTATTTATAGATCAGAAAGTAAAAGATTGCAAAATAGTAGATTGGAAACTATTATGATGTAAAAGAGAACTTATATGATGGAAAAGAGACCCAAGGGCCATAGGTTTCACTAGTGGCTTCTCTCAAGATAGCAAATATTATGCTGGGTGCACAAATTACTGCAAGCAATTGATAGAAGAGCGCAAAGTTATGACGATATCTAAGACAATGATCATGAACATAGGCATCACGTCCGTGTCAAGTAGACCGAAACGATTCTGCATCTACTACTACTACTCCACACGTCGACCGCTATCCAGCATGCATCTAGAGTATTAAGTTCATAAAGAATGGAGTAACGCATTAAGCAAGATGACATGATGTAGAGGAATTAACTCAAGCAATATGATGAAAAACCCATCTTTTTATCATCGATGGCAACAATACAATACGTGCCTTGCTGCCCCTACTGTCACTGGGAAAGGACACCGCAAGATTGAACCCAAAGCTAAGCACTTCTCCCATTACAAGAAAAACCAATCTAGTAGGTCAAACAAAACTACAATTCGAAGAGATTTGCAAAGATATCAAATCATGCATATAAGAATTCAGAGAAGAACCAAATAATATTCATAGATAATCTGATCATAAATCCACAATTCATCGGATCTCGGCAAACACACCGCAAAAGAATATTACATCGAATAGATCTCCAAGAACATCGAGGAGAACATTGTATTGAGTATAAAAGAGAGAGAAGAAACCATCTAGCTACTAGCTATGGACCCGTAGGTTTGTGGTAAACTACTCACGCTTCATCAGAGAGGCAATGGTGTTGCTGTAGAAGCCCTCCGTGATCGAATCCCCCTCCGGCAGGATGCCGGAAAAGGCCCCTAGATGGGATCTCATGGGTACAGAAGGTTGCGGCGGTGGAAAAGTGGTTTCGTGGCTCCCCTGAATGTTTTCAGGGTACACTACAAAAAAATACACTTCTGTGATGATACGTGTTTGTCACAGTAGGTCGCATTTTTTGTCATGCATGTACATCCATGACAAATTTATGACAGAATCAAGATAGTCATACCTGTGTTGTCGTAGAAGTGTTCCATGACATCACCAAAATTATCATCACAGAAGTGTCCACTTCCATGATGATAAATCGCGCGTCACAGAAGTGCTTTCATCAAGGGTGACCGACATGTGGCATCCACCGTAACGGAACACCGTTAAGCTATCAGGTCGGGTTTTGGATCCGATAACCCGTTAACAGCCCCGACCAATGGGGATTTTCCACGTGTAAAATCATCATTGGCTGGAGGAAACACGTGTCAGCTCATCGTTGGGACAGATGTCATCCACTCATTGGACAGAAGGCGCCTATGATACGTTGACACGTGGCACGACCAATCAATTTTAAATGGGCCGGCCCAACTAAAGGCCCACAAGATTTGGCGGCCCATAATGGGTCGGCCCAGTTAAAGGCCCACGAGATTTTGCGGACTATAATGGGCTGGCCCAGCTAAAGGCCCACAAGATTTCGCGGGCCATAATAGGCCGGCCCAGGTAAAGGCCCACAAGATTTTTGTGTGCCATAATGGGCCGGCCCAGGTAAAGGCCCACAAAATTCTTGCGGATCATAATGGGCCGACCCAACTAAAGGCCCACGAGATTTCGCCGACATTAATGGGCCGGCCCAGCTGTAGGCCCACAAGATTTTGAGGACCCTAGTAGGCCAACCCATTAACTGGCTGCCATCTTTTGGGCCAAATGCCGGCCCATAATTGATCCGGTCCATTAATGGCCTGCCACGTTCCGGGCCTAGTAATGGCCCATATAAGATCCGGCCCGTTAAAAGCCTCCCACTTTCTGGGCCAAATCACGGCCCAGATCAGGTCTGGCCCTTTAAGAGGCTTTGGGCTCAATTATGGCCCATATCAGATTCGGCCCTTTGACTGGACGCTATGCTTTTGGGCCCACTTGCTAAAGGCCCATTTAGTAATTAGGCCTGATATTAGTTTCGTCCTGTTAAGGGCACATTTAACATTTCGGCCCTATATTAATTTCGTCCTGTTAAAAGCCCGTCATATAGTTGGGCCTAACTACAGCCCGGTTTGCATCCGGCCTGCTCGCAGCCGATATCTGATTGGGCCAAACAAGGACCGAGACAACTTTGGCCTGTTAAAAGCCCGTGAATTGATTCGCACAATCATGGGTCGAGGTCCATTTCGGGCTGCCGCCGGCCCGTGAGCTATTCGGCACATTTCAGGCCCAGCCTACTTCTCAACCTCCTAAAAGCCCATTGAGTTTTCTTGCGAAAAGAGGGCCGGGGGTTACTCGGCCTATTAAAGGCCCGAATCTACTAGTGGGCCAGTTTGACGGGGCCCATGATGCGGATCATACATCGTGATTGCATGACGGCCCGATTATGTACCGTAATTTTACGGTTTGGCCGGTTTACTGCGAAGACAGGATATATATACAGTAAAATAACTGCAGCATCGTGAATAAGAAAAAACCTAGACTATACAATAAAGAAATTATGGCATATTACATCCAATGGGCATCAAAGTTCGCCACTATGATAATAAAGCACAAGCAGACAGCAGATTACATACACTGGGCATCAAAGATCGCCACCGGTGCAAATAAACACGCCGACAAATAATATACAAAACCGACAGCACTTCAATAGAGTTCAAGAAAGGTTAGCCCTGCTGGGGAGCTGCAGCGCAAGCAGCTGAGCAAGATGATGAGACTGTGCTTGTTCAACACTTATATCTTCCTCACTCTGAAAGATAAACAAGCAGACAGATGACAGGTTTTGCACATAAAAGTATCAGTGCTGACAATTCATCACATTTCTTACTGACGAATAAAGTGACACAGTTTAAAATTGCATTAACACAATATGGTATTGTACAGGTCAAGACATGGCAGGAATTGACATTGTGAAGGAGTTGGCAGCTTCACGACACCAGTGGATTACAGATCAAGAACTCATAAGTATCAATGGTTAGTGTGCTGTCAATTTATCCCATTTCAGATTGGCAAATAAAGAGGAGGTTTAAATAATAGTAGAATGATATGACATTGTTCATAGTTAAGACATTGCAGAATATGACATTGTGCTGTAGTGGGTAGGTTCACCACACCACTGGATTACGGATGAAGAACAGAAGCATACATGCAGTGCAAAAGAAGATCACTTGCTCTGTATAGTTTAATTTACATGGTATGAAGAAGGAACTTGGTTGTACAACTGAAAAATAAAATTGAGAAGGACAAACTTTTGTTTATGAACTACATAATAAACTTTAAACATGCAATTTGATGCAAACACCAAAAATAAACAGCTGTTGCAGTCATGCCTAACCAAATATACACAACAAAGTTTGAAGGCTTGAGAAGGACAAACTTACATTACTGGTGAAGACAGGCTCTATAAAGCCCTTGTCCATGCTGATAGGGGGAAATTCAAGAAGTTTAGCACAGAATGTTCTTCATAAGCATTGCCTTTATTCTACATTTTGTTAAGAGTAAATATAGATGTGATAATATACGAAAAAATGGAGAATATTTAAGATAAGATGAAGAGTGATGCTACATAACCAAGTAGCTATAAATGTATGTGCAGCGATACAGGCAAAAGGCACAGCCAAGAGCAATGCACAGCTAAACTTCTTCAGTACCAACCTTATGGTAAGAGTAAATATAGATCTGATGTGTAGAAAATGGAGGGCAAAGGAAAATAAGCTGCAGAGTGATGGTACATGAACAACTACATGTCAATATAAGTACACTGATAAAGGACAGCATGTACTTACAAGAACAATGCAGAGCTAAAAAAATTCATTGGCATTGGATATATTCTACACTAATGTAACCATTCATACAGATCATATAATTTGGAGCGAACAATTGATAAGCAAGCTATCATGCATACTGCTGTCACATAATGAACCGGGTATGTATGCAAGTACAGTGATACAGGACAACAGGTACTAACAAGAGCAAAGCAGCGGGCAGCATATTTGCGATATCCTGTCGTTCTTTTCAAACCGGAATTCTTCTTCGAGCTGATTTCCTGCAAAAAAAAGATCCGTAAGGCACATGCGGAAAAGTAGAAGTTCAAATTGTCATGTGATTTCATAGACAGTACCTCATCCTGGGAACGAGAGCAGTGCATAACAAGGTTTTTCCATTCAATGTCTTCTAAATTTAGCACAGGAGACTTCACCGGAAATTCGTTTATAGACTTGCCATCAAAGTGTGATTTCCTCAGGTAACACTGATACTGCTGCAATGCTTCCTTGAAAAGCACAAGCAAGCTTTGCTCGTCCTGACTATCCAGATTGACCCTCACCTAGTTACAACAATGTAATGTAAATCATTGATGTGTTCGATCAGCAGAAAATAGGAAAATAATAACCATGAATAATAGCACTTACACGTAAGTTGGACAGGAAGATGTGAAAATGGTGTTTGTCTTCACTATAATCTTCCCATGATGGGAATATATGCACGTAGTCCCTAACAACAATGAAAGCATTGTCTTTTAAACTGGGAATAAATGGAATGGGGTTCCAATCTGCAGGAATTGGCCGTCTCTGCAGTTGGGATAGGTCTTCGGCCAGTGGACTTGCTATACTTTTTGCTGGAGTGGGATTTTTCTGTGGTACGGCTGGTGCTATGGCAAATGAAATTGGTATACCTTTTGCTAGAGTGCAGGTCATGTGTGGTGGGGCTAGTGGTGTGGCCAGTGAAGTATGGGTACAATTTGCTGGAGTCGGCCCTATGTTTTGTGTCACTGGTTGTACAACCAATATAAGTGGGGCGCTGTCTGATTTCTCCGGCACCACCACATTTTTTAAGGACTTTGCTAGTGCTCCTTCAGGTTCGGCAATCACCCTTTTCCTTTTTGATGTCTGATGCACAAGAACAGCATTTGAGTGGAAAAACATGGTATGACGACAGATGGAATATGTATTCATAATGGATGGGCATAGCATCTCGAGTTATATGATGAGTAAACTAAGCAGATGGTGGTGCAACAAAGTAGAAGAAATGCAAGACAACATATGCAAGATACGCGCAATCAATAAAACCTTGCCAAATTAGAACAGGCACCTTGATGGGTGAATAGGACAAGCCATCTGCCTTTGACTCCTCGAGGTTAGAATAGTCATTAGAATGATATTCTGAACAAGAATCAATAGGTGGGGAGCGTACGAGTTTCATTGCTTCCAAAATGGCACTCAATGCCTTGGTGCCAATTTTGTAAGTCATTGCAGTGTTCCACAATATTCTTGTGATGCGCGGATTTTGATATTCACTGTAATTGCGTATAATATCTGAGAACCACGAAAACATAAATAGTTGTGAGATTATCTTCGTAATGCAGATGATATTCTAATATAGGGGCGCCCCTGTAAACACTTATGTGCTATCACTGGATTCTGATGAGAGAGCTCATGTGTGCTGTAATATCGTGTGTGCATTTATATAATCTGGCACAAGTACACAAAAAATAGGCTCCAGTAGTAAGGATAGCTGGCAGATGATAGGTTCATAATATACTGTACAGATAGTTTATTGCCAAACCATGATAACAAGAGCACACAGCAACTAGGCAGATCATAGTGTACATAACAGGGGTACACCATAACCACGATATATAAATCGGGAAAGTGGAACTGGGTTGAAAATACGGTGTTGTATTGCCGCTAGTAATTGAAAGCCTATCGATCACGTACAGGCCAGCACTATCGAACATGGTAAAGAAGAGCAACCAGATTTTGGATAATAAAATGTTGGTTGCGCAGTGCCCACACATGATGAACCAGAGCGCATTAAGAATGCAACTCCCAGCTGTCTCTCGACCATTTCAGGCGGTTGGATGAAGATCCTACGTCTCCTAACCCTTCTTCTTCCTTGTCTGTGATTCTTCCCATACAGAACACCGCACGGGCCGCCGGCCGGACCACCGGCCCCCACCGCCTGTGTTCCTCCGCCACCCCCACCCCCCACCCGCGTCGAGTTTTCTTCGTTCGGCAAGGCCCCACAACCACCCGAGCCCCTTGGATCGCACCGGCGAACTCCGGCGAGCTCTGAAAAATCGACTGACCCAATTTTGAAATTTAGTCTACTGTGATTTAACTAGTGTGGAATATAAAAGGGGAAAACCATAAGCATTGGGAGTATAGTGTTGAGCGTGCCATGGCAGATCTGAAGGTGCAAACCAGACAAAGGCAACTTCGCAACCAAGACAAGAAATCAGAGTAAAGAAGTGGTGATCTATTTTCTTGCTGCGATAAATAAGTTGAGCAGATACGAAAGAGTACCGCCTTTGGTGCGGCGCCGTGTACGCATCTGGTGAGAATTTGATGGTGCTGCGGTAGTGATGGCTGTCGGCGGCGTGGAAGCAGATCTAAGAGGGTAGACAATGGCGGCAGGGTGCGGTGGACGAGATGGTCGTAGGAGCGGCGCCGGCAAGGTGGACGACGGCGGGGATGAAGTGAGAGGACGGGATGCAAGCATCCCGGTCCGAAGGCGTGGATGAGAGAGGTCGATCTCTTGTAATGGACGGCGGCATCGGGGTATCAGCTCTGGCATGGTGGAGGAGGACTGCGGTGGATGGGGTGGCGGACGGCGGCGGACGGAGGAGGGTGGGGTGGAGAGGGTGTTTTGGCGCCCACGGAGTACGAATGGGGAAAAGGGAGGTAGAGAGGAAGGGGGAACCATGTAGTCAGGGCACGCTTGTCTCAAATGCGAGGAAATTTACAAACTTAGCCCCCGTTTCAAATTTCTACTACATCACAGCAACATTAGTCGGTTGGGGATAGGACGATAATCTCGCATACAACGAATATTTGCCGACAAGAGTTTGTTTTGGCGCCCACCGTGTATGAATATGAATCGGGGAGGGAGTCGATTTCGGCCGAGGGCACACTGTGTTTTGGCGCGCACTGTATATGAATCCGGGTGAGAGGCGGTTATGTCATGTTTGGGTGAAATTACAAACCTACCCCTATCGAAACCTATAGAAATCCAGCAGATAGGCTTTGCGTGGCAGGGATAGGCAGTAGTGATTTCCATCTCGCAGATTTTGGTTTCGGGCGGTTACTACGACTTTCCCCGCTTCTTTCAAATTTTGCACAGTGCACGTTTACCGTGCCAACTCAATTCGAATCCCGTTTGTATTCTACTATTTTTTTCGGGCGGGATCCATTTTCAACTGGAATTACATTCTATATACATCATTTTTTTTACATATATACTTTCAAAAGCACAACACCATTTATGCATAAATATGGTTTACAAATGGCATGATCTCAGATTCATAAGGTTGTATCCATCAATTTGGATTTTCAAATATTTGAAACCACTTTATGTTGAAATCCAATGTATGCATTCCTTGCTAACTGTCTCCAATTAATGTGTGTTTCATGCGGGGTTTTTTTTTAACTTCTCAAACATGTATAATGTGTTTCACACACGCAACATATAGTGTAATCCTGTTTAGACACTAATTGCATATAAACCATGCATTGTTTGTAATTGAAGAATCTATGGATCACCAATATTGATAAACTATATAACATTACACGTGTGCCCAAATTCAAATGAATATGCATGTTTGATACACCAATTTGCGTTATGATATTATTGATGTCGTGATCTCCAGTTTAAGTATTTGAATCCCCTTTAATCCAGATATTCGTCTCATATAACTATCACTCATGCTTATATAGGACTATCTCTCTGGACCTATACGCGTTCATCGTCTCTCAGGCATCTCTCGTGCTACCTGTATGTCGACAATGATCTTTTATCTTCGTAACACACTGACGGTACTCTCTCCATCGACCTTCATCACTCTATCTCTCTCTCTAAGTATATATCGCTCCCTGCTATGTGTCTCTAGCTATGATTCTCCATGTGGAACCTCTTTCTCTCACACAAACACAAAACTTTGTCTCCCGAGGTCTCATTTCTCTCAACTATTCCCATGTGTGCCACTCGCACACCCCTCATACAGAGATGTCTTTCGCTCCTTAGATCTGAGAACCTACGACTCTTCCTCTTCAATATCTCTTTCTCACAAACAAACACAAACTCTGTCTCCCAGGGTCTCATATTTCTCCATTGTTCTCTTGTATGTCGCTCAAACACACCCTCTCTCCCTAGAGATATCTTGCGTTCCCTCATATGTCTCTCTAGCTATCACTCTCGTTGTGAAATATCTTTCTCTCTCGCAGACACAAAACTCCGTCTCTCTGGATCTCATTTCTCTCTGATATTTGTTTGTATGTGACTCACATGCACCCTCTCTCTATCTCTCTCACACCCACACACATAACCAAGCCTTCTGATCCACTCGACTCCTATCTCTAGCGCACACTAGCTAGCATATTTATCTTTCTATTTATCTGTTTCTCCATCAACCTTCTTTCTCGCCCTCACTCTTGATTCCTATCATGCACACTACATATGTTTCTCTTTATATGCATGCAGTCAAGTGCCCTCTCACACACATATATAACTTCACCCTTTGAACCACCCGAAGGTCATCTCCGACACCCAAACTAACGGATGTCTCTCTAGCTAGCATCTCCATCTATGTATCTATCTGTAGTTTCTCCGTCAACATTTCTTTCTCGCACGGAGTCTTGCTTCCTATCACCCACACTATATATGTCTATCCATACATATGCTCAATTGTCGGGCCTTCTTCCCTGCATTCTCACATGCATGCATATTGTCATACCGATCCGTCTCTCCCATGTCGTTGATCTTAGGACTTATGTCTTCTTTCTTTTATCTCGATCATGCGCGCGCACGCACACACATCCCACGTATACATGTATACCTCTCACACATGCACGTTCAAGGTCTCTATGTCTCCATACGTAGTTAATTACCCTCAATCCTAACGCCACACCGAATCGTTCTCCTCTTTTGTGCACATAACTTCCGCCTGGATAGGCAAAACACACACTCACACTTAACAATCTCCTTCTGGCTACCCCCCCCCCTCCCCCCCCCCCCCCCCCGCGCCTCTCACTCTTCCCCTATATCCCCGAAACCAATAAGACCATTCCTTTGTTTAATTCCCGCCTACATGCACCATCGATATATAGTAGTCTTCCGTGGTGTCTCTCGAAGAAACACGTTCTCTCGATGTTGACTCCTCTCACGCGCATGCACCTTCTCTTCCCTCCTACGGGAATTTTCTCTCTCGCACCCCATCGTTGGTGGCCTCTGCCATACACATCACCTCTCTATGATGAAGCCATGCACACTTAAATTACATCTGCCACAGAGGACCCCGGGACACACACGCGCGCGCGCGCGCGCACACACACACACACGCACGCACGCACGCACCACCCCCCCACACACACACTAAGACTACATCTCTCTCTCTCTCTCACAAACACACACACAAACACACACACACGCACCCCCCCCCCACACACACACACACACTTGGACTCCATCTCTCTCTCTCACACACACACAAACTAAGACTCCATCTCTCTCTCTGCTCTCTCTCTCTCACTCTCTCTCTCTCTCTCTCTCACACACACACACACACCACACACACTAAGACTCCATCTCACACACACATGCTCTAGGCGGAGCATTTGTTCCTACCACCCTTCATCCAACCTTACCCGTATGATAAACAATCACCTTTATTTACTTGCATAACATGGACAGATTCCACTTTACTTTAGTAGTCAGCAAACTTATCATCTGTATACCCTTATAAAAAAACGAGTTGGCGATGATGGTGTGCCTGCCATCTTGTAATACAGATCGTATGATCTATATCTGACGGATAGGAAGCAAACTATGATAATTTTACAAAAGATACCCGCACCTCTCTCCACATCATTATCTCCCGCAACCTCATTGCTCAGCAATTAAAAAAGGAATAAGTCTCTGGAACAATCTAGCATGCATGGTGGCCGCTGCCGCCTGCCGGCGCCGTCCATCCCCATGCCTCCGCCCATTCCGACCATCAGTCACCACCACGCTCCACTCCTCCTCGCCTTATCTCTCATCTTTCATTTTTTCAATGACATTCTCGAGATACCAGTTTTCCGATAAAATTCTCGAGATATCATTAGTTTTTACACATGGGATTACTCCTGCATGGGTCAATCACAACAGGTGTTTTGTAAAAAAAATGCATATTGATGTTCCGTGCAATGCACGAGAATCTTGCTTGTAATTATATAACGCAAATCACGAGCAGGAAGTGACATTTTTTTGACACAACCACGTTAACATGGCCACGTAAATCACGAGCAGGAAGGAGAAGGGAAGCGGGCTGTGGAGTAACGTTTTACCACAATTTCTTAGGAAACTCAGTGCAATAATTGAGTAGTTTTGCAAACTACCATTACTACTACACCTGAAACGGTTCAAAACCTATACTCCCTTGCCAGCGCGCGCTTCCCACGTGAAACGGTCAACGTCGCCTGGAGCGTCAGTGTCGCATTAATGCCCGGCAAGAGCGGAGGCAACCTCTCACTGGCGCCGGCTTTGAAGTGGCACGACGGCAGAGAGAGCGCCGCTTCCCGGTGCACGTGACTGCTCCGCGTCGAGACTGGCCATAGGCCCTGTTTGGATCCATGGGTTTGAGTTAGTTTGAGCTAGTTGGGGCTCAAATAGCCCTAAAGTATCCAAGCATGAGGGTTTAAATTGGAGCAAGTTGCACCGAACGCACCAAAAAAAAACTATCCCACCCAAGAGGTGCTAACTGGAGATAGTTCTCATTGGGACCACCGAAAAATCACTTTTCTCTCTCCATGAAGTGCATTTATTGTCAATCTAACCCTGTCACCCAAAAACCTCTTTGGCTACAGTTAGTTCAGGGTTAGTCATGAGTTAGTCTAACCTCTAGCTAAGTTAGAGTATCAAACAGGAGCAGTATAGGACATGCAAGTTGCTCAAAGCATACAGGCAAATTCGTATGTGAAAGGATTTTTTTATTTTTGAAAATGGAACGTGAAAGGAATTTTTTTTAGAATGCTCTTGGCATGTCGCTAACATGTGATAGTTAACCGACCTCAATAGACGGCAGAAACGCCAGCCCGCCGCACTTTGATAGAGACGAGGAGGGAGAAGCGATACAGGCTACTGGATTACTAGAGATAGGTGTCGCATGGAAGCCAAGAAATATGGTGATAGCGTGGGTTAGCCATTTACTAGTATGATGTAACTACACTGGGTTGCCGTGTTTCGTACTCTTCAAGTCCACTATGGAGATGATTGGTTAATTTTATATCGCTGAATAATATTAAATATTATGAGTGCAGACACTCCACCACGAGGTTCCTTGCTCCTTCTCGGTCGTCCGGAATCTATGTTCTTCCACTCTATTTTTTTATGTGAGCTTTGTTCATCCTTTTGACAACACGCGAGACATCTAGCATCAAGGCGCACGTGTTATGCAATGATCGTTCCATCTATATGAAGAACATGTGGCACTGGAACTACGAGACGGACATGTACCCAGGAGTGGACGTACGAACCTGAGTAATGTAGCGCAGTAAGTGAAGTAGAAAGGCACAAATGGTATGAATATGCGTGGCATACAGGGTGTGTTTGGTTGCGTTCTCATCTCAGCATAGTTGTTCCCTCTTCATGCATGCTCAACTCAACACCCCTCTTCATGCATGCTCTCTTCATGCATGCTTCTAGTGTATTTGTGCTAAACTAGTGTGGACGCATGCACCCTCCATACACTCTACCAAACACCCAAAAGTAGGTCAAGAAGGGAACTCTTGGGCGGCCTTTGTCTCTTACTACGTACTACCACTAAATGGTGTACGTGCAATGCACGGTGATGTTATGGAGTATGTGTCTAAGTACTCTACTAATACTATATTAGTTGGAGGCACGTGTTAACTTTTATATTTGTTTACGTGTATGCCCCGAGACCTTCCAACTAGACGTGTCTTTCTCTCCAGGTTGCACTTTGTATCGTTCATACAGCTAAGTACTACTACGTGTGGTCTCCGACCCAGAAGTGGAAGAAGTGGAGATGCTCTACCATGCTGTTTTTTTACGCCAGGCTCTACCACGCTGTTCATGTCCCACTCCTTTCGCTGACGTGTGGGACATCTAGCACGTGCCGTGTTTGGCACCTTTCGTCGTAAGAGTTGAAACGCTAGCATTCATCAAAAATAAAAAATAATTATAAATCGGCAGTGATACTATTTTTTTGCGAACCAATCAGCAGTGATACTATACCACGCGGTTTCCTTGCTCCTCGATATCGGAAAGAATACTTCTGTTCGCCAACATGTGGGACGTCGACCATCCTGGTCCACTTGCCATGCACGCAGAACTCCAAGGGAGAGTCACCCAGGTCGTCACGCCGCAGTAACAATGACTAATGAGCCGTCAAATCACAGGCCCACTTCCCACTTTGAAGTTGCGCGGACGAAGGAACCATCATGACTTTGTTGAATTCCGCTTCTTGAAGAAAACTACTGTACCAGCAGTATTGCTAGCTACAGTATTTACTCCAACAGAGGCCTCCTTTCATTCATAGGATAGGAATATGAAAATCATAGGAAGTGAGATGACATGCATCTCAATTCCTATAGAGAAAGAGATGCCATTTGATGCATAGGATAGGAATTTTTCCACTTAGTCTAGGCTAATGTACTGGTAATTTGCTCTAAAAACTACAGTAGTAACTAGTAGTACTGGTACATGCTCATACTCAGACACAGACACACACACTAACTACTTGTACTACTACTTCTCACATGGTGGCCAGACGCCGTCGTTCTCCTTCCCGGCTTTGTCGGCGACACCCCACCGTGCTTGGATCTCCGCCGACCTCTCTGCAGCAGCGCGTGCATCCTTTTCTTTCTTGCGGCGGCGGGCCTCTCTTTTCTTGAGTGCTTTCTGACTTTTCCGCTCCCTCTGTGCGGCTTTGGCTGCCTCTTGCTCTACTGCCCATTCGGCCTTGGCATCTTCAAATTCCTCCCACATAATTGTGAGGTCGCGAGTGGCGATGAACTCAGCACGGCGGGATGCCATCGCTTCCCTACCATTTTGTGTGCGTTCGTGGGCAGCAAGGAACTCGGCGCGGCGGGATGCCATCGCTACCTTACCGGTTAGTGTGTGGCGCGGTGGCATGAACGACGCTTGGTGAGAGCTCTGGGGTGGAGTGGCCGGACAACCATATAGTGCATTGGTTTGTCAAGAGCTCAAGGACAGAAGATGAAGCAAATTAGGATTCTGCTTCAATCCTCATCATTTATTACCGAGTAAAATGCATTGGCGGTCATCGAACTTGTCTTGATAGCTCACTTTGATCATTGTATACAAGATATGGTGATTATACGGTCGCTGGCTCAGCGTATAGCTCCGTATTTGTATGGTTGACCAGTCAACAGTCTGTATGCACCTGAAACGGTCACCATCTCTCCAGAACGTCAATGTCGCATTCACTGGACTTAACTGCAGGTGCAATTGGTGTGTCACTGACATGCAGGCCAGACGCCCGTTGGGCCCACATGTCAGACACCCAAACGCATCTGCAGTTAAGTCACTGAAGCAGCGTCCGCATTCATGCCCGACGAACCTACTCCGGCGCCAGTTGTCCATCCGTCTGCCGCGGCTCATTGCCATTCGCCCGCTATATTAACTTGAGCCCCAGCTCCCAGCCATAGCCAAAGACCCACACTTATTCTCCTCCGGCCCCTTCCTTATATCGGCACCACTTCAACCATGGCCTCATGGCGCTCCGAAGCTCTCTTGGACGTATTGTCGTAGGAGCAAACGAGGGACATCGGCGGCTCCGCTCCGGGCACACTCCAAAGCTCTCTTCGATGTACTGTCGCAGGAGCAAACGAAGGAGATCGCCGGCACCCCCCAGGCCGCCCTCCGCCGCCATGACCACGAAGCCGGCGCGCGTGCGCGGATGCAGCCGGCAGCGAGGAAGAGTAGTACACGGTAGGTCGCCGCCGCTCTGGTCCCGGGAAGGCCACCGCTACTCCACTTAGTCGACGCCAAGCTTGGTGGGGTAAACATCAGCGGCCGATTAGTTGCTTGACGGCGACGTGGAGGCGGAAATCTTCATAACCTTGTGCTCCGTCCGGAGGAGGAGGTTATCGAGGCGGATGAGGAGGAGGCAAAGGCAATGGCCGGCTTTCTCGGGTTCATGGCCGGACTTGGTGGTCGGGCGCCGGCGATCATTTAGATTAGGTTTACAGTAGGTTTAGTACGGTTTGTGCGAAATATGTAATGAATTTTGTCCAGTTTGTAGGAAAAGTTTTCGAAATGTAATTAATCTCATCCGGTTAATTTCATCTGGTTAATTTGAAATTTGCTTTGTTTGCACGAATTTCGTCCGGTTAGTTCATATAGTTGTCAAAAGGTATGCGGGCAGCATCGGATGGCATCCATCAGTGTCCTCGGACAGATGCTGATGTAAATTTGTGGGCCAGCGCTGGAGATGCCCTAACTATCATGCTATAATCGCTAACAATCTTCCATTATTTGGCAGGGAACAGTTATCCCTCGATCAAAATCAGATCCTCGGTGTTTCGCACTCCTCCCGCGTACGAGTGTAACTCTTGCTTACATAAAAATGGAGCAAGTGGACGGCACTGTAGCACATCATATCACTCGAACTAGCCCGCCTAACGAGCGGGAAAGCACCACCCTCATCTTTTTGTTCTGGATTTCTATCGATCGATCGCGCGAAAATGTTACGCTTCGCAAGTTCTAAAGGAAAAGGCGGCACACTTACGACTCGTACGCGTCGCAACCCCGACAGTCCGGCTCACACGCCGCTCACCAAAGGGGACACGCGTTGTCTTGCAATTTCACTGACATGTAGGACCATAATTGAATAAACTGTCGATAGCCGAAATCTAATCGCTCGGCGGGCGTCGGCTGAGAAGAGAGAAACGGGGGAGGGAGAAGAGATCGCCCGCCCGCCGCACACGGACTCCAAGAAATATATGGTGATAATGTGAGGTGGGCCATGCTGGAGTCCGGACCGCTTCCAGAGCCTGCTCTCACCACCCTGGCCCCTCAAGACGCCAGCTGCCCACTGCATGCATAGAAAGTAGTCCCCGCTTATGTGGAGGAGAGAGAGGCATTGACAAAGTCAAGGAGTAACAGTGGAGACAATAGCTTTCATCAAAAATAAACAATGAATACTCGTTGCTCGTCCTCTATATCGGAAAGAATACTTTCATTCACCGACATGTGGGACGTCGACCATCCTGGTCCACCTGCCATGCACAAAATTATCCTGGTCTACCCCGGTCGTATCGCAGGACCAACCTTTCCCACCGTAAGTTGTTCGGACGAAGGAACCATCATGACTTCGTTGAATTCCGCTTCTTCAAGAAAACTTACTGTACCCACAATACTGCTACCACACACGAAGACTGGACGGCACTGTACCACGTCATATCACTGAAACCCACTAGGCCAAACTAGCCCGCCTAGGTCATCTATTTTGAAACGGAGGGAGTACATCTCTGCACTACTATGATTTTGTGTTGCACGTTCTCTGTACTTTTGCTACGATTTTCCTACCCTATGAACAAAATGAGGCTTGAATGTATGTCGACTATTGTCTGATCAGCCCCAACATTTCTCTTCGGTGAGTGTTTTGCAAGTACTATAGCTCGCATAGTAGCTAGCCTACTAACACCAAGAATCATCAAACAAGCCCTGCTGATATGATAAACAGTTCAAACTTACATCTAAGCATGCCATATATTACATCAAAAGCTGGTGAGGATACATCTGTTTCCATAACTCGGAGAGGGTTCGCATGATTCATCGCATGATTCACTATCAAACAAAAGTAGCAAGATCCGCCCACACAATACAGTGCACTAGCCCTAAGATGGTTTGATAACACGCATCGTTCTGGTAATTAAACACAGGGCAATGCAAACTACCCTGAAGGATTAGCGCGACCAACTATTTCTTGTCATCGATCTCTCGGGCAATGACCACAGCACGGACAGCGGCATGGGAATCGATTTCTGGGGCGATGTCCACAGGACTGACCGCGACATCAGAATCGATCTCTGGGGCGATGTCCACAGGATGGACAGCGGCATCGGAATCGATCTCCGGGGCAGTTTGCTCCTCTTATGCTTTTGCCATTTGACCGTTTGACCGTCAGTTTGAAAACTTCATAACTAATTAATACTAAATCAGAAAAATGCAAATAAGATACCAAGTCAGTTTGCTCCTCTTATGCTTTTGCCCTTTGACCGTTTGACCGTCAGTTTGAAAACTTCATAACTAATTAATACTAAATCAGAAAAATGCAAATAAGATACCAAAATGTTCAGAAAAACATCACCTATATGTCAGTGTCATTTGCATTCATGAAAAAAGTGTTGGAAAGTGCACATCCGAGTTTTAGCTCTTTTGATACCACCTTGAATAGTAAACTCTAAAAAATTCAAAAAAAATCAAAAAAATATCGTAGCAAAGAACTACAAATGTTCTAAGTGCTTGCCAAGTTTCACCAGGGAACGACATTCATGGAAGTCGTGGCAAAAAATAAATCTCTTTTGGAGTACTGATTGTTTTTTTTGCCGCGGCACCCATGGATGTTATTCCCTGATGAAACTTGGCAGGCACTTAAAACATTTTTCATTCTTTGCCACCATTTTTTTTTTGATTTTTTATGAACTTTTTTAAATTTTACTATTCATGGTGGTAGCATAAGAGCTAAAACTCAGATGTGCACTTTCCAACACTTTTTTCATGAATGCAAATGACACTGGCATATAGGTGATGTTTTTCTAAACATTTTCGTATCTTATTTGCATTTTTCTGATTTAGTATGAATTAGTTATGAAGTTTTCAAACTGACGGTCAAACGGTCAAAGAGCAAAAGCATAAGAGGAGCAAAGTGACTTGGACAGAACCGATGACTTTTGGAAATTAGGGGTAAAACAGACGAGTGGGACACAACTAGGGGCATAAATCTAATTAACCCTAACATATTAGCAAGCACGTTGTAAATAATCAAAAAGCAAGCACATTGCAAATAATCAAAAACCACAACTATGGTAATAAGCCATTATTTTTTACCTTGTGCAGCTCACCGGGGGATCTCATCCCTCCGGGGGCCATCTCCTCGTCCTCGATGGGGGCCATCACCTTGCTAGGGGAATACTGCTTCTCAACAGTGACTATCTCCTCAAACTCGGTCTTGAGCCTCACATAGGTGGCAATCAGAGCTCCTGGGGTAGGCACGGTGGGGCCCTTGCTGTTCTTCCAACTTTCTTTGAGGAGTTCGTCCGCCAACGTCCTCAACTCTTTGGTCGGTGCTTGTTTCTTGGAGTTCTTCGTTTCCATGGGTTCGCCCGCCAACATGGTTAACTTGTTGGTCGGTGCTCGCTTCCTGGAGATCGCTGTCTCCAGTGGGTTGTCCGCCGGCAAATCTTTGCCTAGTGCTCTAGGATCCATCAATGAACTGACAAACAAAAAGCAATCGAAAGGAAACCACAATCGCAATGAAAATGGGAAAAGAATAGGATGTGAGAATCGGTCGGTGCTTCGCAAAAAGAAGATTATTGGAATGAAAATATAGCAGCATAGCTGATTCGCCCACCTTTCCTTCGTTGGTAGAGAAGAAAAATGGCAGAAGTGAGTAGCCTGGAGTGAGGTTTTCTTGAAGAAAGGGAAGAAAGGGCTTGAACGAGCGTTCCAATGAAATGATGGTTGCTTCGTCCAGTCCAACTTGGAGGCCACCTTACCACTATTGGTAAAGGTGTGGGTTTTGTGATATGACGGGTCATGACGGCCACACCGGGGTGACAGGTGAGTCTCGACTATAGCACCTCGCTGTGATTTGTGGATGGCACGCGGGCCCAGATGCTTTGAAATGTCATTAACTTGATTTTAGTCTCTTTAGTATTTGGATCCATGCATGGATGAGGCTAACAAGTTTTAGTCCCACTACTTTTAGTCATGAGACTGAAACATATCAAAGCACTCTCTCAAGCTGGTCATAGTGGGGAGTAACTTAGACTAGTGTCATACATATGACACTAGTGTAAGTTACTACCTCCATAGTGCAAAGTAGTATCATAGATTGCTTCATTTATTATCTCATAGACTCATTTTGCCTCAGAAAGAGCTATGTTACAGTAACATATTATGTTACCACAAGCACCTCTTTCCTCATTAAATACTTGCCACATAAGCAAAATTGTCTTGGGATGTGTTAAGTTACTACCTAAGTTACTCCCACTATGGCTAGCCTCAATATTGTGCACCGCGACCAAGGCGGAGAGGAAAACGAGAGAACTACGTAATTAATGCATGAGTTTAATTAGGGTAGTTTTGTAAAGTACGAGATACTTTCCTCCAATCGCAAAATGCCTTGGTTCATGAGATTTGAGATTTGAGCCCTATAAATCGGAGGGGAGGGGGTACTGCACACAGTGTAGTCTAGTCACTTGTTTTTTTTATCCGAAGTCTAGTCACTTGTTAAAATCTCTAGAAAGGCAAATGCTCCTTTCCGGTTTACAGGTCTATACTACTCCCTCCGTCTAGGTGTGTAAGTCATCTTACGAAAACCAAATAGTCCCAAAACACTTAGGCGCGATGCATTAACTTCTACCTTGTTTCTTGTTTCTTAACATACGTATCAACCAATAAGAGATGAGAGGTGTGCATGCTTTTAATGACTTGAAATGGCTAGTTCATTGCATGGAATGCTATTAATTAGCAAATAAACATTGGTGACCCCAGGAGGAAACGGTGCTAAGCGCGTGGACCTATGCAGAATGAGTATCAACCAATGGATAATGGAGTTTAATTGTTAAACAATAGCAATTTTGTCTCATGCAAGAGCCTGGCTAGTACTCCAAGGAACCGCACCACGCGAGCGTTCGCAACTGCCACGTTCGGTTTGCACTTGGCTCTTCGCCTCTTCAAGAAGACGAACAATGATGTTACTCCTACTTCTATAGTATCGAATCCACTGCTGCATGTCCGTCCACCTCGTGTGGGAGGGATAGCGTGTAGCGAAAGCTTCTACTTACTGCTCCTGCCTTTGCGTCCATGACAGGTGGGCCCAAGAGGTGGTTGGCCCACCTGTCATGCAGCCAAAGGCAGGTGCAGTTAAGGCACCGGAGCTCAGTCCGCGAGGGAGAGGGTGTTGTAGTAATCAAATTTCTCGGGCTTGTACGAGTTGACGCGACACATCAAAGCACTGCATTCGATAAAACTCTTTTTACACATTTCAAATGGGCTACTTCGTATGTAGGAGTAGACATATTCTGCTTCGTATGTACTCCCTCCGTTCTAAAATATAAGTCTTTTTAGAGATTTCACTATGAACAGTACATACAAACAAAATGAGTGGATCTACACTCTAAAATATGTCTATATACATCCATATGTAGTTTGTAGTGGAATCCCGAAAAAGACTTACATTTAGGAACGGAGGGAGTAGTCACTTGTTGCAATCTCTAAAAAGACTTATATTTGGAAACGGAGGGAGTACAACGCATGCATGCTTGTCGTGACTTTCCTTTTGATACTTGCATGTGTTGATTTGATGCACCTTGCCAAATTTTGACTATAAATTTAACTAACCAAATTTTCATGCATGTCACAAATAATCACGGGGCTGTTTGGATTGTGACTATGTTTGTCTTATGTTGCCACATTATTTTTCCCACACCTAACCTGAGTTGCTCAAATTGTTAGACCCACTTTGGCTTGGCTAAGGGAATCTTCCCAAAAAATTTGTGTCTATGACATGTGGGGTTCACTGCTAATAAAAAAATTCTTGTCTTAGGTGTGGCTAATAAAAAAGACTTATATTTAGGAACGGGGGGAGTAGAAAATATAAATAATAATGCATGTTGGGGCAACCCACGTTTCCGCTAATTTTAGCCGTGGGCTTGTTCACAATTTTTACGAGGGGGTGGTTGTTCATTTAATGGAGGGACTTGTAGTGCTACCAGACTTGAACGATACAAAGTGCGACCTGGCACACCGTAACACCACTTGGAACAAGCGGGTAGCTATCTCAATAAACAACCAACAAGTAAAAAAACCGCGACCTGGCATGTAGTATAGTACACAATTTTAAACGATTGTTTTGATGGAGTGAAAAAGGAAAACTACCCCACTACTTATATATAGGCCGGAGGCTCCACGCTTGCTTGCTAGGGCTGCTCTATTCACACACTCTCATCCTCTCCAGATCTAAACAAGATAGGGGTAGTAACCCTATCTTTCTCCCTTCAAAAAACACTGGCTTTCTATCCTCACCGCTGGTTACAGATCCGGACGTATCCCCCTCTGCTGGTGAAGGGGAGGAGGGGCAGCGTTTAGGCCATCGTCGACAGCGAGGGAGGAGACCCACTGCCGGCCGCACCGTTATCTCTGGCCGAGCGCCGGCGCGGGAGGTCCTCCTATCCCTTCGTCGTTGCCTGTGGGCGGATCCGGCCTCCCGCCGCCCACCTATCCACATCCCGACGACCTTCAGGTATATCTTCGTTCGAAACCGCCTTAGCTCTACTTCCCCAGCTCGCTACGTCGCTGCATGTGCATCATTTTCTACCTCTCAGCCCCTCTCGATCGGATTGTCCAACGTCACCTATTTATTTTCTTCTATTGTTAGAGGTAAGCTACTTCATGGAGTCGAATCTGGTACTCCCTCCGTCCAAAAATACTTGTCATTGAAATAAAGTGGGGGCAGGAGAATTTAGTATGTACATCGGACTTGGTACAAACAGGAAGGAAAGGGGATGAAAGTAGTACAGACTAGTCATCCAACCGGTCTCTTGGTCGAAAAGGGAAATATAGGGGTAACGTTGTACACAGTGGTATGACCAGGACTAGATTTGCTGTCCACACATAGGAGTAGGTGGCTAGAGTGAACAAAAATGGGACCAACCCAGATATGTTTCTTGGATGTTTGTTTCTCGGAGCAACAAACTATGAATCACCACTTTATGCCCATGTTTACATACATGGTGATGTACTACTGGTGCACCCACTATCCCATGCCCTTATACCAAATATTTAGGCTCCAGTCGGAATAAAGGGGCAGAAAACATAGGTCTTGATGAAAATAGAGGAATAGGAAAGGAATGTAGGTATAAAACTATGGAACAGCGAACCGGAGGAAACTCTCAAGAGAATGTGTTCGGATGGACTACGAAATGTACAGATTTGTTTTTTTAGAGTAGCATGCTTGGCGGTATGAGATGCTATTTGTTTATTCAGCTGCACAGTGACTACTCTTGTCCTCACCTCACGTACCACACATAGGTTGATTTTTTTATTCCGGCAAACACAGCACAGCAACCTGTCTAACGCATGGCAGCGAGCGCCTGCCTCGGGCTTCCGCCCAAAAAATGAGCAGCGCGTGGATGTTTCTAATCCGATGGAATCAGTACTACCAGACCAGCTTTCCTATGAAATAATATTCACCTTTCCCGTGTTCCGAATGGTTGGAAGGGAAAGAATACGGTAGGAATTGTGTTCCTACGAAAATCCTGCACCAAACCTGTGAACCGAACGCAGCCTTAGCTATTCTTAATATAATGTCCCTGGTAAAAATGAAGCCATGCCACTGTTTTTACTTGTAATTGTTTGAGACTCTGACAAGTTTAGCCAAATGTTTTTGCTTGTAATTGTTTGAGACTCTGACTGTTTCCTCTGTGCCTTTTTGTGCAAACAGGGATATCCAATTCACCTGGTTGCTGTTGTGACCTTTTGGTGCACTGCACAAAACTCTTCTTAAAAGAAGTGACTTTTGTGCTGTTTAACTGGAATGTCAGATGGAATAGTTGGTTCATTTTGGTGGAACTGCACAAAGGGAGATCTGTGTTCCAATCCTCATCATCCATATTGGCGCCATAACCTTCCTTTAGGTAAGAATGATATTTAATGCATGTGTTCATCTCTATTTTCCGACTGCCATGATAAAATAATGTTGTTTTTTACTAGTACACTTGTAATCCCTCACTGACAAAACCCATTCTGAATTAGAAGGCCAATCATGTGCTTGGTTTCACCAACTAGTGAGGAGAAAGAGAAACACAGCATGGAGAGGAAGAAGAAGAAGAATGAACAGTGCCAAGGTGATCTTGCTGAAGCCAGAGGCCTCAGTCGAGGCTATTCAAGGGCTCCGGCAACGACTACCTTACATGTGAGATGATCGTCCAGGGAGCCCTTCCACTTCTGATGTCTCACTTAATTAATTAGGAGCACTTAAGTACCACTAATTGATTACTGCCTAATTTTCCTGTTGGAGTTAAACAAATCTTTAGTAGGACCCTATGTTGAATCATGTACGTGTGAATGTTTGTCTATGGAGGTGAATCATGTGGTGGAGCAGGGAGGGAATATTATTAGTGTCATGACATAATAGTGCTATTGTTTTGCATGTCAATTTATTGCCATTGGTTCAATGAGGCAATGTTTTGCATATTGTCCATCATGAATTTGATGCTACTATTTGAGTAATATGCTAATGTCTTCCTATCCTTTCTCACTAAGCTAATGAAGGTTTCACCTTGTTCCTACTTGTGCAAACAGGGATCATGTTGTGCCAATCATACGTTTTAGTGGAACTACCCAAGACAATACAATGAACTGTATCCCAGCCAGTGCTTTAACTCTGCTGGAAGTTCTTGATAATCTTTCGATATAATCTCAGCACTGGTAAACAAGAGTGATTTCAACCATACATTTGAAGTGCACAAAAATATATACTATTGTGTGATTCCAGTGAGTACTTTATCATCTCTTATGGGACTACATGAATAAGCTTTTTTTCTCAGGTTGGTACGGGCCTAAGGACTTCATCCATATTAGTTTGTTGTCATCTCTATTTGTATCGTGCTACTGTCATGAGAAACTCCTTTATCTTTGCACTTTTAAGTTTTGCAACCTATGATAAATGGCAATGCTTTGAGTGTTGAGTTGAGCTAATTGGCACTTATTAAATAAACTAATACCTCTCTTTAAGCAAGACTAGACTACTATGTTGCTAACTTTACCGATTAAGATAATGAGGGTGCTTCTATTTGTTAGTGTATGTTTCATCAACTAGTCCCACTATTACAGTAATCTCACTCTCTCAATATATGTGCTAACAGGGATGCTCGATTTTGGTGGAAATGCACAAAAACTTTGGGTGCTTCATTGCCTCGACAGCTTCCGTCCTTTCCTGTCAGTCGCTAATCTCTGCTTGCTTTCTTCCTTTGCTGTTAGTCGCTTGGCTTATCTCGGCTTCCAGTAAAAGGAAATAGTAATTGATATGCTACCTCAGACAGGTTGGTACAGGTCTTTATCCTGATTATTGTGCCTGTCATATGTATTGGTAATTTGGTATTGTGCTACTGTTTGCCGATTTCATAAAGGAGTAATTTGGAGCCTGAACTCGTAGGCAAATCATTACATCGGTTGATTTCAGTAGAACTGCACAAAATGATCAGATGGACAGGTACTTATGCTGCTGCTATGTACTCCAAAGTTCACTCAGACAAGCATCGATGTTGACAAGAAGTGCCTATATTCATTCGAGTATCAACCGGCGTCAACCAATTGTCAAAATCCAAGTATTAGGAGAGTGAACGCCAAAAATATTGCTTGGTGCATAGCCCAGAAAAACGCAGTCCAGTCTTTGGTCCCAACTTGTGCCTTTTGGTTATCGGCACATATGGTAGCGAACTATATGGCATGGAGTCTAAAGATTCCAGACAAGTTGGTTGACGCGTATATTCATCTGGGACATAATCAGTCTGCACGCCAAGGATGCTCCATTTCAGTTGAACTGCACAAAAAATTTGGGTGGTTCATTTTCTCAACCGCCTCCTTTCTCGTCTGCAATGTAGAATTTTGGCGAGATACAGGAACAAGATGAGCCAGTAAACTAGTTGGATGAAAGTAGTGGCCAAGTTGCTCAAACCTCCATCGGCACGAGGCCACTATTTGAGGATAAACCTACAAGTAAAGTTCAGATTGTCTGTGCTGCCTCTTATGTACTCGAAAGTTTACTCGTACAAGAACTAATTTTAGCAAGAAGTACCTCTGATTGAACACCATTTACCAGTCTGTACCCTAGGTAATTAAAGTTCGTCCATGGATTATATTGGCTGTGATCTCAATCATTTGGATGCATAAACATACTGAACATGTGTATATCTGAATCTTTTCGTGAATTATGTATGAATATTGCCGTGTGATCTATCAATCATTTGGATGCATAGATATGCTGAGATTGTGTATGTATGAATCTTTTGAGTTGTTGATAGTGAATGTTGGCTATGAATATGAACGTGTCTTGTGAACCTAAGTTTGATATGAATTGCAACAGAACCAGTTATAACCCTTCTCCTCCTCTCAATCGGCGACTCCACTGCCGCGTTTTCCCATCTCCGAGTCGTTCCCGTCCGGGGCCTCGCCGTCGTCCATCGCCTCGCTGTGTTCGGTGCGGCGTGGTCAAAAAATGAGAGTCATCGGAAGAGGACTGTGCGTGGAGAGCCTGACGGCTGGGACCCACGAGGTCCATGGTCGCACGCAAGGAAAGTTCCTCCTTATTAAGTTGAAAAAAATGTTTCCTCCACCTGACAGCTGGGACCCACCGGCTGTATCTTCGCACGGAAGGAAGTGCCTCCTTGTTTTGCGAAAAAATTATTCATCCCGTTCACAACTGGGACCCGTCAGATTTGGTGACTGACTTGTGGGCCTGCTCAGCGGACGTGTACGCACGGCTTTGTCAACTTAATCAACAAATGATTCTAGCAGCTGGACCGTTGGATGTTAATCCAACAGCCGTGCTCCTTCTTCAACCTCTGTTCTTGCTCCTGTCTCCCGTGGGCGGCACCGCAGATGTGCTACCGTGCACCCGAACGAGTGAAGTTTCCCACTCCTCTCCATCTGCGACTCCACTGCCCCGTCTTCCCCATCTCCAGGTCGTTCTAGTCTAGGTGCGCTCGGCACGGTGTGATCAACGTGGTCAACAACCGAGAGTCATCGGAAGATGACTGTACATGAGAGGCTGACAGTGGGGATGCACCACGCCCATGGACGCATGCATGCAACGGAACGCGGTGAGGTCAACGTGGTCAAGGAACGACTTCCATCGGAAGTATACTGTACGTGGAGTGTCTCAGCTGGGTCCACGGCGGCAGCAAGTAAGTGCCTCCTTATTACGCGGAAAATAATGATTCCTCCAACTAACAGCAGGGACCCACTGGACGGGCCACTGTATTTTGCGGAAAAAACGTTTGCCCCCTGACTGCTGGGACCCACCTGACGGGCCACCGTATTTCACGAAAAAAACGTCCCCCCCCCCCCACTGTCAGCTCGGACCCACCGGAAGTGCCTCCTTATTACACACACAAAAATGAATACTCCCCCTGCTAGCTGGGACCCACCTTGGTGGGAGGCTGACTTGTGGGCCTACTAAGTTGACGAGGATGAAGGGCATTGTCAACTTTGTCAATATGAACGATTCTAGCTCCAGTGACCGTACGATGTCCATCCAACGGCCGTAGTGCTTCTTCAACCTCTGGTCTTCTTGCTCCAGCCGCCCAAAGCAGCGCTGGTCGTGCCTCATGCTCTTGCCTCCCATGGCCGGCTGTGCTGCCGCGGAGGACTCACCGCCCCCTACTATTCCCACCGCTGGCCAGGCCCTGCGGCGACGGTAGCCTCACACCGCAGCCGAACCAGTGAACCCTCGTACTCCTCTCCGCGCGGGCTTCCACTGCCGCGTCTTCCCCGGCTCTGCGTTGCCCCTTCCTAGGCCTCGCCGTCGTCCACCGCCGTGGTGCTCTACGCGCGGCGTGGTCAACATGGTCAAGGAACGACTTTCATCGGAAGAGTATTGTACATGGAGAAGCTGACAGCTGGGTCCACGGCCACAGCCCAGTTTTTTTGTGATTTGCCAAGTAAGTCGCTTTGTCAGGCCTGTTGGGCTACAAATCTTTCAAGACGAGGAGAGCTTTCATTCGGCTGGCCAAGAAAATGGCCCATCAGTAATGAGAAATGGGCTGTACATTTTTAAAACACATCAAAGCGGCAATTAGTTTCAAATATCTTTTTTTCATTTCGAGATTTTAAATTACATTAATTTTTATGCATGGAGAATTTGTTGCGTTTTATATTGATATACATTTAGTTTTAAAATCAGTTTGAATGTGAGTCGAAATTTCAGGATTAAAAACAGTTCGGACCGCACCGAAATATGCAAAATTTCGTATAATTTTTTAACCGTGGCCACAATATGGGCTTTAATGCTAACAAAAAGAATATGGGCTCCAAAAAAACCATAAGAATTAGCAAATGGGCTGTAAATTATTAGAAATAATGGCAGGTGGGTTGTATGCTATTTTCCACAGATTTGAGGCTTTCCTAAAAAAAGGTTGACGCACAAGCAGTGACTGTTGGATGGCCATCCAACGGCTGTCGTGCTTCTTCAATCTCTGCTCTTCCTGCTCCAGCCGCTCAAACAAGCGCCGACGGGACTGCCTGCTCCCTCCTCCCTGCGGCCGACTGTGCTGCCGCACAGGCCTCACCGCCCCACCGTACTCCCATCGCTGGCCTAGCCATCCCTCTGCTCACCTGCACCTGCTGTTATTCTCCGGCAACGGCAGACGAACCAGTAAACCCTCGTTCAGTCGTACTCCCCTCCGCGTCGGAAACAACCGCTGAGTCTTCCCTGCCTCCGTGTCGTTCCCTTCCTAGGCCTCGCTGTCGTCCACCGCCCTGGTGCTCTCAGCGCGGCCTGGTCAACGTGGTCAATGACCGACATGCATCTGAAGTGGACTATACGTGGAGAGGCCGACAGCTGGGTCCACGGCCGCACGCAAGGAAATGCCTCCTTATTACGCGCAAAATAATGATTCGTCCACCTGACATCAGGGACCCACCGAAAGGGCCTCAGTATTTCGTGAAAAAAATGTTACCACCGCTGACAGCTCGGACCCACCAGCTATATCTTCGCACGCAAGGAAGTGCCTCCTTATTACGCACAAAAAAAATGAACACTCCCCCTGTTAGCTGGGACCCAGTATAGTGGCAGGCTGACTTGTGGGCCTACTAAGTTGACGGGGATGGAGGGCTTTGTCAACTTAGTCAATATGCACGATTCTAGCTCCAGTGACCGTACGATGTCCATCCAACGGCCGTAGTGCTTCTTCAACCTCTGGTCTTCTTGCTCCAGCTGCCCAAACCAACGCCGGTTGTGCCTCGTGCTCCTGCCTCCCGTGGTCGGCTGCGATGCGGCGGAGGCCTCACCGCCCCCTACTACTCCCACCGCTGGCCAGGCCATCCCTCTACTCACCCACACCCCCTGTTATTCTGCGGCGATGGCAGCCTCACACCGCAGCGAACCAGTGAACCCTCGTACCCCTCTACGCGTGGGCATCCACTGTCGCGTCTTCCCCGGCTCCGCATCGTCCCCTTCCTAGGCCTCACCGTGGTCAAGGAACGGCTACCAACGGACGTGGATTGTACGTGGAGAGGCTGACAGCTGGGTCCACGGCCGTAGCAAGGAAGTGCCTCCTTATTACGTGCATCCTCCACGTGACAGCGGGGACCCACCGGACGGGCCACCATATTTTGTGAAAAAACGTTTCCCCCCTGACTGCTGGGACCCACCAGCTACACCTTCGCACGCAAGGAAGTGCGTCCAGGCAAAAAAAACGATTCGCCCCCCTGACTGCTGGGACCCACCAGCTACATCTTCGCATGCAAGGAAGTGCGTCCGGGCAAAAAAACGATTCGCCCCCCTGACTGCTGGGACCCACCAGCTACATCTTCGCATGCAAAGGAAGTGCGTCCGAGCAAACAAAAACGATTCGCCCCTCTGACTGCTGGGACTCACCAGCTACATTTTCGCACGCAAGGAACTGCCTGACAGTCGGGACCCACCTGGTCGAAGCGTACCTAGCATTGTCATTCTGGTCGCGAACGTGTACGTACATACTGGTCGTAGTAGAGGCGCGCACGTACACGTACGTACAGCGGCGAGGGTGCAAGAAAGAAAATACGGCCACGTACGTACATACGGGCAGGGTCTCGAATGCCTACTTGCGCATACGTACATGGCTGGGTCGGAACGGAGAAACAGCGTCGTCGTCGTGTTCATGGGGAGGCAACGGAATGCGTCGTGTTCATCGGGAGGCAACAAAACGCGTGGGAGCCAACCGGCTGGGTCGGAACGGAATGCGTGGTCATGTTCATCGGGAGGGCTTGGACGGAACAGGTGATGGAAACGAGGCCTGGCGTACCGCACAATGGAGGAAACGGACCTCCTACATTCGGAACGGGGTCCTGTTGATCGGGAGGGGTGTGGTGTACCGCAAAACGGAGGAAATGGACCTCCTACGGTCGAAACGGGGGTCCTGTTGATCGGGAGGGGTGTGGCATACCGCAAAACGGACGAAACAGACTTGTGTTGGAGCGCTACGGTCGAAACGGGGGTCCTGTTCATCGGGAGGGGTGTGGCATACCGCAAAACGGACAAAACGGACTTGTGTTGGAGTGCTACGGTCGAAACGGGGGGTGAGGGGTGTGGCGTACCGCAAAACGGGACTCCACGGGATACTGTTCATCTCCACCGTCGACCTCCTCCAGCCTCCACGGGCTACCGTCAACCTCCTCCAGCCTCCACAGGCTCCTGTTCATCCAGCCTCCACCGCGCGCTACTCCACCGGCTACTGTTCAACCACCCCTCCACGGGCACCCCTCCACCGTCTACTATTCATCCAGCCCTCCACACCACGGGGTCCTATTCAACCACCCCTCCACGGCCACCCCTCCACCATCTACTGTTCATCTAGCCCTCCACACCACGGGTTCATGTTCATCCAAAGGCAACGCCACTGCTCACTGTTCATCCAACCCCCCCCCCCCCCCCCCGCAATGCTCACTGTTCATCCCAGAGGCAGCATCGATCGGCTTCAGTTAGCAGCAGTAGCGAAGGAATCGCTCCATCGGGTTCAGTTAACAGCCATCGATCGATCCCTCGGGTTCAGTAACGCGTAGCCTGCAGTGCAATCGCTCGGGTTCAGTTAGAGCCCAACGCCTCGCTCGGCTTCAGTTAGAGCCAACGCCTTGCACACACGCGCGTACGTACGAGCGAAACGCGCATCCCTCCGCCCCGACCTCCCACCGTAACCGGCAACTCCTCGAAATTTTCCTCCCCCTCACTTCTACCACGGCTTTTTCCGTCATGGACGGCCCAAAGACGAAAAGCCCAGGACATTTATGATTTTTTGTCATGATTTTTTGTCTCCGGCCCGCCCAGGATGAAAAGCCCATTTTCTGTCATGATTTTTTGTCATAGAAGTAGGAGCCAACCACATCTATGATGATACCGGGTATTGTCACAATTATCATCATAGAAGTGTCATATGTATGACAGAAAAAAAAATTGTTCGGCCCAAAATGTCACGGATGTGTCTTTTTTTGTAGTGGTATAAGAGTATATATAGGCGAAGGAACTAGGTCAGGAGACCAACGAGGGGCCCACGAGGCAGGGGCGCACCCTCCACCCTCGTGGTCGCCTCGTTGCGTCTCCGACTTCATCTCCAAGTCTTCTGGTTTGCTTTTGGTCCAAGAAAGATCATTGCAAAAGTTTCATTCCGTTTGGACTCCATTTGGTATTCCTTTTTTGTGAAACTCTAAAACAGGTAAAAAAAACAGAAATTGGCACTAGGCTCTCGGTTCATTGGTTAGTCCCAAAAATAATATAAAATAGCATATAAATGCCTATTAAACATCCAAAACAGATAATATAATAGCATGGAACAATAAAAAATTATAGATACGTTGGAGACGTATCAGTGTACTTGCCTAAAGGCTCCGATACGTGATGCTTCCTGAAAAGATGATGAATTGTAGTTGCAAAGTTGACTGAGAACATAGTTTGTTGGTTTCTAATAGAGTTTATGCTTTATACTTTGATTGTGTGATAAATTGTTACTTATTCATGAGAAGTCTATGATAATTTTTTTATGTTTGAATTTGTTGCTATTATAATAATCTACATGATGCTTCTATGTCCGTATTTTGTTTTTATTGACACCTCTCTCTCTAAGCATGTGGACATGTTTTTCGATTTCGGTTTTCGCCTGAGGACAAGCAAGGTCTAAGCTTGGGGGAGTTGGTACGTCCATTTTGCATCATGTTTTCCTACTGTTATTTATGATGTTTTTATGCATAATAATGCTTTTTGGAGTAATTCTAATGCCTTTTCTCTCATAATATGCAAGGTACACACAAAGAGGGAGAATTCTGGCAGTTGGAAATCTGGACCTGGAAAAGCTATGTCAGGCTATCTATTCTGCAGAACTCCAAACAAGTTGAAACTTTACGGAGATTTTTTGATGGAATATGTGAGGAATATTGGAGCCAATAAGTACCAGAGGGGGCCCACCAGGTGGGCAACAACCCACCTGGGCGTGCCAGGGAGCCCAGGTGCACCCTGGTGAGTTGTCCTCCCCTCAGCCCACCTCCGGTGCCCATCTTCTGGTATATAAGACATTTTGACAAACAAAAAATTAAAGGAGGACCTTCGGGACGGAGCGCCGCTGTCTCGAGCGGAACTTGGGTAGGAGCACTTTTGCCCTCTGGCGGAGCGATTTCGTCAGGGGATCTTCCCTCCCTGAGGGGAAATCATCGTCATCATCATCACCAACAACTCTCCCATCTCGGGGAGGGCAATCTCCATCAACATCTTCAACAACACCATCTCCTCTCAAACCCTAGTTAATCTCTTGTGTTCAATCTTTGTGCCAGAACTATAGATTGGTGCTTGTGGGTGAGTAGTAGTGTTGATTACATCTTGTAGTTGATTACTATATGGTTTATTTGGTGGAAGATTATATGTTCAGATCCATTATGCTATTTAATATCCCTATGATCTTAAGCATGATTATTATTTGTGAGTAGTTACTTTTGTTCTTGAGGTCACGGGAGAAATCATGTTGCAAGTAATCATGTGAACTTGCTATGTGTTCGATATTTTGATAGTATGTATGTTGTGATTCCCTTAGTGGTGCCATGTGAACATCGACTACATGACACTTCACCATATTTTGGCCTAAGGGAATGCATTGTGGAGTAGTTATTAGATGATGGGTTGCAAGAATGACAGAATCTTAAACCCTAGTTTATGCGCTTTTTCGTAAGGGACCGATTGGATCCAAAAGTTTATGTTGGGGAACATAGTAATTTCAAAAAAATTCCTATGCACACGCAAGATCATGGTGATGCATAGCAACAAGAGGGGAGAGTGTTGTCCATGTACCCTCGTAGACCATAAGCGGAAGCGTTATGATAACGCGGTTGATGTAGTCGTACGTCTTCACGATCCGACCGATCCAAGCACCGAACGTACGGCACCTCCGAGTTCAGCACACGTTCAGCTCGATGACGATCCCCGGACTTTGATCCAGCAGGGTGTCGGGGATGAGTTCCGTCAGCACGATGGTGTGGTGACGATGATGATGTTCTACCAACGCAGAGCTTCGCCTAAGCACCGCCACGATATGACCGAGGTGGGATATGGTGGAGGGGGCACCGCACACGGCTAAGGAACGATCACGATGATCAACTTGTGTGTCATGGGGTGCCCCCCTGCCCTCGTATATAAAGGAAGGAGGGGGAGGTGCGGCCGGCCCCCTAGGGGTGCGCCTGGAGGAGTCCTACTTCCACCGGGAGTAGGACTCCCTCCTCTTGCCTTGTTGGAGAAGGAAAGGGGGGAGGGGAAAGAGGAAAGGGGGGCGCCGCCCCCCCCCCCCTTCCTTGTCCTATTCGGACTAGGGGGGAGGGGGCGCGCGTCCTGCCTTGGCCGGCCCTCCTCTTCTCCCTCATGGCCCATGTAGGCCCATTAACCCCCGGGGGGTTCCGGTAACCCCCCGGTACTCCGGTAAAATCCCGATTTCACCCGGAACGATTCCGATATCCAAATATAGGCTTCCAATATATCAATCTTTATGTATCGACCATTTCGAGACTCCTCGTCATGTCCGTGATCATATCCGGGACTCCGAACAACCTTTGGTACATCAAAACTTATAAACTCACAATAAAACAATCATCGTAACGTTAAGCGTGCGGACCCTACGGGTTTGAGAACTATGTAGACATGACCTAGAACTATTCCCAGTCAATAACCAATAGCAGAACATGGATGCTCATATTGTCTCCTACATATTCTATGAAGATCTTTATCGGTCAAACCGCATAACAACATACGTTGTTCCCTTTGTCATCGGTATGCTTACTTGCCCGAGATTCGATCGTCGGTATCCAATACCTAGTTCAATCTCATTACCGACAAGTCTCTTTACTCGTTACGTAATGCATCATTCCATAACTAACTCATTAGCTACATTGCTTGCAAGGCTTATAGTGATGTGCATTACCGAGAGGGCCCAGAGATACCTCTCCAACAATCGGAGTGACAAATCCTAATCTCGAAATACGCCAACTCAACATGTACCTTCGGAGATACCTGTAGAGATCCTTTATAATCACCTAGTTACGTTGTGACGTTTGGTAGCACACAAAGTGTTCCTCTGGTAAACGGGGGTTGCATAATCTCATAGTTGTAGGAACTTTGTATAAGTCATGAAGAAAGCAATAGCAACATACTAAACGATCAAGTGCTAGGCTAACGGAATTGGTCATGTCAATCACATCATTCTCCTAATGATGTGATCCCGTTAATCAAATGACAACACATGTCTATGGTTAGGAAACATAACCATCTTTGATTAATGAGCTAGTCAAGTAGAGGCACACTAGTGACATTATGTTTGTCTATGTATTCACACATGTATCATGTTTCCGGGTAATACAATTCTAGCATGAATAATAAACATTTATCATGATATGAGGAAATAAATAATAACTTTATTATTGCCTCTAGGGCATGTTTCCTTCAGTCTCCTACTTGCACTAGAGTCAATAATCTAGATTACAGAGTAATGATTTTAAAACCCATGGAGTCTTGGTGCTGATCATGTTTTGCTCGTGGAAGAGGCTTAGTCAACGGGTCTGCAACATTCAGATCCGTATGTATCTTGCAAATCTCTATGTCTCCCACCTGGACTTGGTCCAGATGGAATTGAAGTGTCTCTTGATGTGCTTGGTCCTCTTGTGAAATCTGGATTCCTTTGCCAAGGCAATTGCACCAGTATTGTCACAGAAGATCTTCATTGGTCCTGATGCACTAGGTATGACACCTAGATCGGAAATGAACTCCTTCATCCAGACTCCTTCATTTGCTGCTTCCGAAGCAGCTATGTACTCCGCTTCGCATGTAGATCCCGCCACGATGCTTTGTTTAGAACTGCACCAACTTAAAGCTCCACTGTTTAATAAAAACACGTATCCGGTTTGTGATTTAGAATCGTCCGGATCAGTGTCAAAGCTTGCATCGACGTAACCATTTACGACTAGCTCTTTGTCACATCCATAAACGAGAAACATATCCTTAGTCCTTTTCAGGTATTTCAAGATGTTCTTGACCGTTGTCCAGTGATCCACTCCTGGATTACTTTGGTACCTTCCTGCCAAGCTTATTGCTAAGCATACGTCGGGTCTAGTACACAGCATTGCATACATGATAGAGCCTATGGCTGAAGCATAGGGAACATCTTTCATTTTCTCTTTATCTTCTGCTGTGGCCGGGCATTGAGTCTGACTCAATTTCACACCTTGTAATACAGGCAAGAACCCTTTCTTTGCCTGATCCATTTTGAACTTTTTCAACACTTCATCAAGGTATGTGCTTTGTGAAAGTCCAATTAAGCGTCTTGATCTATCTCTATAGATCTTGATGCCAAATATGTAAGCAGCTTCACCGAGGTCTTTCATTGAAAAACTTTTATTCAAGTATCTCTTTATGCTATCCAGAAATTCTATGTCATTTCCGATCAACAATATGTCATCTACATATAATATCAGAAATGCAACAGAGCTCCCACTCACTTTCTTGTAAATACAGGCTTCTCCAAAAGTCTGTATAAAACCATATGCTTTGATCACACTATCAAAGCGTTTATTCCAACTCCGAGATGCCTGCACCAGTCCATAAATGGATCGCTGGAGCTTGCACACTTTGTTAGCACCTTTTGGATCGACAAAACCTTCCGGTTGCATCATATACAACTCTTCTTCCAAAAATCCATTTAGGAATGCAGTTTTGACATCCATTTGCCAAATTTCATAATCATAAAATGTGGCAATTGCTAACATGATTCGGACAGACTTAAGCATCACTACGGTGAGAAAGTCTCATCGTAGTCAACCCCTTGAACTTGTCAAAAACCTTTCGCAACAAGTCGATCTTTGTAGACAGTTACATTAGCATCAGCGTCAGTCTTCTTCTTGAAGATCCATTTATTCTCAATGGCTTGCCGATCATCGGGCAAGTCAACCAAAGTCCATACTTTGTTCTCATACATGGATCCCATCTCAGATTTCATGGCTTCAAGCCATTTTGCGGAATCTGGGCTCATCATCGCTTCCTCATAGTTCGTAGGTTCGTCATGGTCAAGTAACATGACTTCCAGAATAGGATTACCATACCACTCTGGTGCGGATCTTACTCTGGTAGACCTACGAGGTTCAATAGAAACTTGATTTGAAGTTTCACGATCAATATCATTAGATTCCTCACTAATTGGTGTAGTTGTCACAGGAACCGGTTCTTGTGATGAACTACTTTCCAATAAGGGAGCAGGTACAGTTACCTCATCAAGTTCTACTTTCCTCCCACTCACTTCTTTTGAGAGAAACTCCTTCTCTAGAAAGGATCCGAATTTAGCAACGAAAATCTTGCCCTCAGATCTGTGATAGAAGGTGTACCCAATAGTCTCTTTTGGGTATCCTATGAAGACACATTTCTCCGATTTGGGTTCGAGCTTATCTGGTTGAAGTTTCTTCACATAAGCATCGCAGCCCCAAACTTTAAAAAATGACAACTTTGGTTTCTTGCCAAACCACAGTTCATAAGGCGTCGTCTCAATGGATTTTGATGGTGCCCTATTTAACGTGAATACAGCCGTCTCTAAAGCATAACCCCAAAACGATAGCGGTAAATCAGTAAGAGACATTATAGATCGCACCATATCTAGTAAAGTACAATTACGACGTTCGGACACACCATTTTGTTGTGGTGTTCCAGGTGGCGTGAGTTGCGAAACTATTCCGCATTGTTTCAAATGTAAACCAAACTCGTAACTCAAATATTCTCCTCCATGATCAGATCGTAGAAATTTTATTTTCTTGTTACGATGATTTTCCACTTCACTCTGAAATTCTTTTTCTTTGAACTTTTCAAATGTTTCAAACTTGTGTTTCATCAAGTAGATATACCCATATCTGCTCAAATCATCTGTGAAGGTGAGAAAATAACGATACCCGCCACGAGCCTCAATATTCATTGGACCACATACATCAGTATGTATGATTTCCAATAAATCAGTTGCTTACTCCATAGTTCCGGAGAACAACGTTTTAGTCATCTTGCCCATGAGGCACGGTTCACAAGTACCAAGTGATTCATAATCAAGTGATTCCAAAAGTCCATCAGTAGTTTCTTCATGTGCTTTACACCGATATGACCTAAACGGCAGTGCCACAAATAAGTTGCACTATCATTATCAACTCTGCATCTTTTGGCTTCAACATTATGAATATGTGTATCACTACTATCGAGATTCAATAAAAATAAACCACTCTTCAAGGGTGCATGACCATAAAAGATATTACTCATATAAATAGAACAACCATTATTCTCTGATTTAAATGAATAACCGTCTCGCGTCAAACAAGATCAAGATATAATGTTCATGCTCAACGCTGGCACCAGATAACAATTATTTAGGTCTAAAACTAATCTCGATGGTAGATGTAGAGGTAGTGTGCCGACCGCGATCACATCGACTTTGGAACCATTTCCCACGCGCATCGTCACCTCGTCCTTAGCCAATCTTCGCTTAATCCGTAGACCCTGTTTCGAGTTGCAAATATTAGCAACAGAACCAGTATCAAATACCCAGGTACTACTGCGAACATTAGTAAGGTACACATCAATAACATGTATATCACATATACCTTTGTTCACTTTGCCATCCTTCTTATCCGCCAAATACTTGGGGCAGTTCCGCTTCCAGTGTCCAGTCTGCTTGCAGTAGAAGCACTCAGTCTCAGGCTTAGGTCCAGACTTGGGTTTCTTCTCTTGAGCAGCAACTTGTTTGTTGTTCTTCTTGAAGTTCCCCATCTTCTTCCCTTTGCCCTTTTTCTTGAAACTGGTGGTCTTGTTGACCATCAACACTTGATGCTCCTTCTTGATTTCTACCTCTGCAGCCTTTAGCATTGCGAAGAGCTCAGGAATAGTCTTGTCCTTCCCTTGCATATTATAGTTCATCACGAAGCTCTTGTAGCTTGGTGGCAGTGATTGAAGAATTCTGTCAATGACACTATCCTCAGGAAGATTAACTCCCAGTTGAATCAAGTGATTATTATACCCAGACATTTTGAGTATGTGTTCACTGACAGAACTATTCTCCTCCATCTTACAGCTATAGAACTTATTGGAGACTTCATATCTCTCAATCCGGGCATTTGCTTGAAATATTAACTTCAACTCCTGGAACATCTCATATGCTCCATGGCGTTCAAAACTTCGTTGAAGACCCAGTTCCAAGCCATAAAGCATGGCACACTGAACTATCGAGTAGTCATCAGCTTTGCTCTGCCAGACGTTCTTAACGTCGTCAGTTGCATCTGCAGCAGGCCTGGCACCCAGCAGTGCTTCCAGGACGTAATTCTTCAGTGCAGCAATGATGATAATCCTCAGGTTACGAACCCAGTCCGTGTAATTGCTACCATCATCTTTCAACTTAGCTTTCTCAAGGAACGCATTAAAATTCAACGGAACAACAGCACGAGCCATCTATCTACAACAAACATAGACAAGCAAAATACTATCAGGTACTAAGTTCATGATAAATTTAAGTTCAATTAATCATATTACTTAAGAACTCCCACTTAGACAGACATCTCTCTAGTCATCTAAGTGATCACGTGATCCAAATCAACTAAACCATGTCCGATCATCACGTGAGATGGAGTAGTTTCAATGGTGAACATCTCTATGTTGATCATATCTACTATATGATTCACGTTCGACCTTTCGGTCTCCGTGTTCCGAGGCCATATTTGTATATGCTAGGCTCGTCAAGTTTAACCTGAGTATTCCGCGTGTGCAACTGTTTTGCACCCGCTGTATTTGAACGTAGAGCCTATCACACCCGATCATCACGTGGTGTCTCAGCACGAAGAACTTTCGCAACGGTGCATACTCAGGGAGAACACTTCTTGATAATTTTAGTGAGAGATCATCTTAAAATGCTACCGTCAATCAAAGCAAGATAAGATGCATAAAGGATAAACATCACATGCAAACAGTATAAGTGATATGATATGGCCATCATCATCTTGTGATTGTGATCTCCATCTCCAAAGCACCGTCGTGATCACCATCGTCATCGGCGCGACACCTTGATCTCCATCGTAGCATCGTTGTCGTTACGCTATCTATTGCTTCTACGACTATCGCTATCGCTTAGTGATAAAGTAAAGCAATTACAGGGCGTTTGCATTTCATACAATAAAGCGACAACCATATGGCTCCTGCCAGTTGCCGATAACTTCGGTTACAAAACATGATCATCTCATACAATAAAATATAGCTTCACGTCTTGACCATATCACATCACAACATGCACTGCAAAAACAAGTTAGACGTCCTCTACTTTGTTGTTGCAAATTTTACGTGGCCGCTACGGGCTGAGCAAGAACCGTTCTTACCTATGCATCAAAACCACAACGATAGTTCGTCAAGTTAGTGTTGTTTTAACCTTCGCAAGGACCGGGCGTAGCCACACTCGGTTCAATTAAAGTGAGAGAGACAGACACCCGCCAGTCACCTTTAAGCACGAGTGCTCATAACGGTGAAACCAGTCTCGCGTAAGCATACGCGTAATGTCAGTCCGGGCTGCTTCATCACACAATACCGCTGAACCAAAGTATGACATGCTGGTAAGCAGTATGACTTGTATCGCCCACAACTCATTTGTGTTCTACTCGTCCATATGACATCTACGCATAAAACCAGGCTCGGATGCCACTATTGGGGAACGTAGTAATTTCAAAAAAATTCCTACGCACACGCAAGATCATGGTAATGCATAGAAACAAGAGGGGAGAGTGTTTTCCACGTACCCTCGTAGACCATAAGTGGAAGCGTTATGACAATGCGAATGATGTAGTCGTACGTCTTCACGATCCGTCCGATCCAAGCACCGAACGTATGGCACCTCCGAGTTCAGCACACGTTCAGCTCGATGACGATCCCCGGACTCCAATCCAGCAGGGTGTCGGGGATGAGTTCTGTCAGCACGATGGCGTGGTGATGATGATGATGTTCTACCGATGTAGGGCTTCGCCTAAGCACCGCAACGATATGACCGAGGTGGAATATGGTGGAGGGGGCACCGCACACGGCTAAGGAACGATCACGATGATCAACTTGTGTTTCATGGGGTGCCCCCCTACCCTCGTATATAAAGGAGGGTGGGGGGAGGTGCGGCCGGCCCCTTAGGGGTGTGCCTGGAGGAGTCCTACTCCCACCGGGAGTAGGACTCCCTCCTCTTGCCTTGTTGGAGAAGGAAAGGGGGGAGGGGAAAGAGGAAAGGGGGCCGCCGCCCCCCCCCCCTTCCTTGTCCTATTAGGACTAGGGGGGGAGGGGGCGCGCGGCCTGCCCTGGCCGGCCCTCCTCTTCTCCCTCATGGCCCATGTAGGCCCATTAACCCCCGGGGGGTTCCGGTAACCCCCCGGTACTCCGGTAAAATCCCGATTTCACCCGGAACAATTCCGATATCCAAATATAGGCTTCCAATATATCAATCTTTATGTCTCGACCATTTCGAGACTCCTCATCTTGTCTGTGATCATATCCGGGACTCCAAACAACCTTCGGTACATCAAAACTTATAAACTCACAATAAAACTATCATCGTACCGTTAAGCGTGCGGACCCTACGGGTTCGTGAGCTATGTAGACATGACCTAGAACTATTCCCAGTTAATAACCAATAGCGGAACCTGGATGCTCATATTGGCTCCTACATATTCTATGAAGATCTTTATCGGTCAAACCGCATAACAACATACGTTGTTCCCTTTGTCATCGGTATGCTTACTTGCCCGAGATTCGATCGTCGGTATCCAATACCTAGTTCAATCTCGTTACCGGCAAGTCTCTTTACTCGTTACGTAATGCATCATTCCGTAACTAACTCATTAGCTACATTGCTTGCAAGGCTTATAGTGATGTGCATTACCGAGAGGGCCTAGAGATACCTCTCCAACAATCGGAGTGAAAAATCCTAATCTCAAAATACGCCAACTCAACATGTACCTTCGGACACACCTGTAGAGCTCCTTTATAATCACCTAGTTACGTTGTGACGTTTGGTAGCACACAAAGTGTTCCTCTGGTAAACAGGAGTTGCATAATCTCATAGTTGTAGGAACTTTGTATCAGTCATGAAGAAAGCAATAGAAAAATACTAAACGATCAAGTGCTAGGCTAACGGAATGGGTCATGTCAATCACATCATTCTCCTAATGATGTGATCCCATTAATCTAATGACAACACATGTCTCTGGTTAGGAAACATAACCATCTTTGATTAATGAGCTAGTCAAGTAGAGGCACACTAGTGACATTATGTTTGTCTATGTATTCACACATGTATCATGTTTCCGGGTAATACAATTATAGCATGAATAATAAACATTTATCGTGATATGAGGAAATAAATAATAACCTTATTATTGCCTCTAGGGCATATTTCCTTCAGTTTAATGCTATGGTTAGAATTTATTCTTTCTACTTTTCTCGTAGTTGCGGATTCTTGCGAGGGGGTTAATCATAAGTAGGGGGTTTGTTCAAGTAAGAACAACACCTAAGCACCGGTCCACCCACATATCAAATTATCAAAGTAGCGAACACGAATCGAATCAACATGATGAAAGTGATTAGATGAAATTCCCATGTACCCTCAAGAACACTTTGCTTATTATAAGAAACCGTTTTGGCCTATCCTTTGCATCAAAAGGACTGGGATACCTTGTTGCACTTTTGTTACTACTATCATTACTTGCTCGTTACGAATTATCTTACTATCAAACTATTCTGTTACTTACAATTTCAGCACTTGCAGACATTACCTGACTGAAAACCACTTGTCATTTCCTTCTAATCCTCGTTGGGTTCGACACTCTTACATGTCAAAAAGAGCTACAATTGAGACATATACTTGTGAGTCATCATCCACCTTGTCAGACAATACAACTTTCACTTCCTTTAGCTGAGCAGCTCCTTCTTCGCCTCCTCAACGGCAGTCTTTAGGGCAGCATTATCCTCTTCGAGCTTACCAACTGAAGCTAGCTTTTTCTCAGCTGCTTCAGTCTTCTCTCGAGCCACCTTCTGCGCCCCCGCAAGCTCGTTATCTTTCCTCTCCCACACCTACTTCATAGTGTCTAAAGAAATAAAATTCTTCAGTCGTGCTTGGAGTTGACGATTTTCACTATGCACGTCTGTTCGAGTGGATTCACTCGATTCAAAGGACGAAAAAGAAAAAATGGCAAAGCACATAGTCAGCGAAGCATTACCTCCCATGGTTTTCACCTCCGCTTGAGCCTACTTCAAGTTCTTCTTGGCCAGCTCCAAGTCCAGTTGGAGTTGGATCTTCTCCTTCTCCAGGGCAACATATTGGGTTCCCAATTCACAAGATTTCTTGGATCAAGAAGAAAAGTTTCAGTCGACAATGAGTAAGACTTTGCAAAGCATTTCCTCTACTTCCCAATAGAGAAGGGCAAATCCGGATTGCTATTTCCAAAACATATTCTCAGATCACCGCCGAATCAAACATCCGATGGTGGTCTCGGGGACTGCACCCAGTGGGTGCACTCAGCGTGCTCCGCTGGATCAATTTCCCACTTGGTACGACCTGCCCGACCCAGGTGGAGGAACCAAAAAAGAAGAGAAAACAACTTGTTCTTAGACCCCCGTCAAATAAAACATTCAACGGTGGTCTCGGGGACTACATCCAGTGTGTACACTCAGCGTGCCCCCACTTGAAAAATTTCCACTCGGTATGGCTTGACCGATTTGAGTGAAGAGCTTCAAGAAAGAAATATTCTAAGACCCCCGCCAAATCAAACATTTGACGGTGGTCTCGGGGAGTGCACCCAGTGGGTGCACTCAGCGTGCCCCCACTGGATCGAGTCCCTACTCGGTGCGGCCTGACCGTTTCGAGTGGATGGAATGTAGAACAAAAAGAAACCACCCAGTGGGTGTACTGATTCAATGGAATCAAGAAGGAGAAAATACAATTGGAAATCAACTTACGATCTCACTTACTAGAACATTGGCTTGAATGGCTGTGCTGGTGTCATAAGCTAACTTGCTGCTTTCATACACCTCCTTCAAGCGTTCTATCATCAAACCGGCCTGGATCATAGCCTCCTTGTTGGCGCTGGTCTGGTCCTCTGGGACATGGTGCAGAGTGAATACAGTCGACGGGGGAGCTGATGATACAGTCAGAAGGATCAGTGCTTGAGTCTGGCTAGCAGGTCCAGAAGTTGGAAGAGTTGATAGCAAGGCAGAGCAGTCGACAGCGGTGCGGTTGAGATAGCGCTGGTTTGAGACGAACCACCAGGCTCCTGAAGCATCGGTGCGGACGGTACCCGAGGCGTTCCACTCGACAACTCCCTCCAAGTGGGCCTGCGAGGCGTGCCCTAAGTCGTACCCTCACCACCCGCACCTCTTGGAGGTTCATCTTCATCATCGTCAGGAAGTTGTATGATATTCGTGGGAACTGCAGTCACTCAACAACCATGGCTTATTCAGTTGATGAACCAACCAATGGAACAGAACAGAATGCAAATGTATCATACCTCACCGGGAGGTGGTTGCATCAGCGATGTCATCCTCCACACGCTCCTCGTCAATCTGCATGTCTGACATCGTCGAGGTTGCGGGCCTGGCACAATTTTCACTTGGTAAACAAAAACATGAAGTTCTGCGAGAGTAAGATAGAAAGTAAAATGGTATGCAACAAAAGCACTTACGTAGAAGCGATAGGCCTAGTAACCTTGATCCTGGGCAAATCCTTCCAAGGTTTAGGTGGAACAACCTTGGCTTGCTTAGCGGTCTTTGCAGTCGGGAGAGGGGTTGACGTTCGAGTGCGCTTCTAGGTCCTGGCACTCGACATTGCAACCTTGCTCTGGCCAGCTGCTGCATCTTGGGTCTGCTTGGAACTACGCTCGGAACATAGAGGTGACTCGACTTCTTCACTCTCCTTAGAGTCATCGCTATCGTCTTCACTGTCGTCGGCATACTCAATATCAGCGCTCCTACCCTTGCTTTATACTCCTCCGATGGGTTGTCCCCCATTCGGCACGGGCAAGTACATCTTTGTGAATACCTATGAGGCACAAATTATAAAGATCAGTCGGATTTCAATACAGTTACATATTGAATAGTAATAGATGAAACACTCGACAAGTTATGTCTGACCTCTCCAGGAGGGTGCTCAGCGTCGAATGGCAAGATCCGTTTTGCTCCACGCGGGTTGTCCTTGTTTCCAGTGATGCTCCAAGGCCACTGCGCTACTGTCTCCTCTTTGACCTCCTCTGGGTGGGTCCGACAGGTATCGTCTGCACTTGCCTATAGCCACATGGGGTGGTCACGAGCTTGCAAGGGCTGGATACGTCGACTGAGAAACACTTCCAACAAATCCATGCCTGTCACTCCACCCCCGACTAGCGCAACGACTGCATCAACCAGGATGGCCACCTCACCCTTCTCCTCCTCTTCTACAATCAATGAACGAGGGGTGTGAAGTCTCTCTAGAGATAAAGGGGGAAGACTACTCGATGCACCGGGTCAGGACATCTTTGCAGTAAAACCAGGTTGACTGCCACCCCCTAACCAACTCAGGAAAAGGTTTGGATCACATGGGTCCTCTCATCGGTCGGATTGGCTTTCTTAACCGACTGAGATCGGCGGGTGAAGATATGTTTGAATAACCCCCAATGTGGGTGGCATCCCAAGAAGTTCTCACACATTGAAACAAAGGCAGCAAGATACGATATGGTTTTTGGAGGAAAGTGGTGGATTTGTGTGCCAAAAAATTTCAGGAAACCGTGGAAGAATGGATGCGGAGGAAGAGAGAAATCACTTTCCACGTGAGTCGTGAGGAGATCCCGCTTGTCGTCGCACGGCGCGGGCTCAAACTCTCCTTCCGACAACTTCCAAGATCCAGGTGCTATCAGGTCGCCGGCGACGAGCCCCACTAGATTTCCTCCGAGACCGATGAGGGGATCCAATCCCCTTGGATCTATCCTGGCGGCAGAGCAGATTGCGAGGTTGACCCCTTAGCCGTCTTCTTGCCCTTGTCCGTCTTCTTCGCATGCTCCAGGGCCTTCATGTTGTCCTTCGCCATTGCTGCGGTGGTCACCGGGAATGAGCGGAGAGGTGCTGCACTGGAGGGGCAAAGCAGAGAGGCAAGGGAGAAAGGGGAAAATGGAGGGCGCTGTTGCACACATCGGCCAGGTCGCCCTATATACTCGCGCGTCCGAGTGAATGACTCATGGGCCCGCGCATTCTTAGCACATCCTGCAACCGGCGCTAGCCCAATACATGGTGAAAAAGGTGGAGCAAGGATCAAGGAGTCCCTCCCCACTTTCCTAGCTTACCATGCTGCGCCCGGCCCGCACGCTTCTCCAAATTTCAAATCCCATCAAATCCGGGCCTAGCAAATCAGTCGATCGCGTCAAGGATATCCAAATCCAATCTGGTCGATGCTTTGTTACTTATTTCACTTGGAAGTTCATGAAGCCAAACTCGATCAAGGCGACTAACGAAGGGTTAAACTACTAGCATACTTTCAGATCCCCAAGAAAGTGTCTCTGAGACATTGAATCGATTGGGTTGGAATCAACTTCAATCCTTCTTCACTCGGTCCTTGATCCATTCGGGGGCTAATGACGATGACATGTACCTAGGGTAGGGTCTTGGGCCTGACCTATATGCCCCACCCAAGGATACTACACAAGAGGCCAAGGCCTATGAAGACAGAAAGAAGATACCGACTGGAATCACCTCAGAGTGCAATCCACTCAACAGAAGATCCACTCGGATATCCCAATTACACTTGACCATCGTCATTCACTCAGAGAATAAAAATTCACTCGAAGCATAGAAGACCTAAGGTCATCTCTAGATAGCAACAGTCGGTCATTCACTCCGTCACCTTAAAGATCATTAAACGCAGGCGTTACCAGTAATGTTCGTGGCATTATACTCTCATTGAACCCTTGCATAACGGAGGGTTGTGAGGGGTCGCCGTACTTTATATAAGCCACCCCTCCCCTCTTGCACAAGGGTTTGCACCCCCTGTAACTCAACACTCCAATCAACAAAGCCTCTGCGGCACTAAGACGTAGGGCTATTACCTTCTCCGAAATGGGCCTGAACTCGTAAAATCCAAGTGTACAACCTCGCCGTAGCTAGGCACTGCCCTCTCCTACGTTCCCCCATCTCTTCGATCAGATTCGTTCCCACAACACTTTTTGTAAACTACAAAATTTATTCCAGCACTAACCATCTACCTTGGTTGGAGAGCTTTTCATAGTGGAAAGTAACTTAGGCTAATACACCTTTAGTTGTCTAAATGTTCTTATATCAGTTTATGGAGGAAGTAACATGCATACATTACTAGTATTTGTTGCTACTTTTATCGTGAGAAGTAACATATGTGTTGTTACATTCCTTTCTCCCCTCTGCCAGATCCAATCTCTCCCCTCCGCCACCCTAGGCGGGCAGCCAAGGGGCCCCAACCTTAGCCGCCGGTCACTCCCTATCCCATCCCTCCCCTCCTCCGTCACTGGAGGAAGACGTCAGGCCAAGCTCGGGCGGCTAACATCGGTGGCAGAGGAGCCTCTCCTTCTCGCGCATGAGGGTGGCACGGGGCATTCGGGCGAGTGGAAGTGTGGCCCTAGATCCAAGCCTCCGTTATGGTGGCTCGCTCCCGGCGGCAGCTCGCTCCCGACGGCGAGCAGCGGCGGATGACTAGTGGTGGAGATGCTGCATCTAGCCGCGGCACTACGGCTCCTCGGATCGGCGGCGGCGTGGAGGGCTTTGGTGGGCTAGTCAGCTGTGGGCGTGGTTGGCTTTCTGGTCAGATCTGATCTGGCCAGATTGGCTTGCTCGCTCCGGGGCAGCGAAGATCGGTGGTGGTCTGTGCGCATGATGCGAGACGGAGGTTCGTCGAGCAGAGCCAGGTGAAAACCTTATTCTTGGCTTGTTGCCAAGACGAGGGATGGCGGCACTCTTTTGTGTCATTACCTTCTTGAAGGGATCACCATGGAGAAGCTCAAGACCTCTATTTGCTACCTCCGAGGGAAACTGTAGATCAGTAGATCGGATGACGACGGCACTCTGGTGTCGTTTCCCCCTTGGGGGCGTCATTCTTGGAGGTGTGCACATGCTCTAGGGGCTAGTGGATGGCTTCTTTGGTGGAGTGGTGCTTCATCTTACTCATTGATAGTGGCGGATCTCGGCGGCGTGGCATAGTGGAGACTCGGCGCCCGACACGCGGAGATGGACTCGTGCAGGAGGAGGACATTGTCTGGCGTCATGGTGGCATCGATGGCAGAGAGGCCTGGCAAGGTCGGTGTGTTATTTTCTGCTCTGAAGATGGATTGGTGGAAGATGGTGGCGACGACACAATGAGAGTGCGTCAGACTAGTTTGTACACAATGAGAGTGCGTCAGATGTTAGGCTTTGGTGTGATGTCTGTTTTGTATTAGGCTTGGACTATCGGCACCTGTCGTGGATTTAACACGGCAGATGCCCTAGTGAATGGGCTTAGGTGTGGAGCCATCGTAGCTAGGTTAGCTTAAAGGGATTTAAATGGGACAAAGGACACAGGGAGTTTTTACCCAGGTTCGGCCCCTCTCAATGAGGTAAAAGCCTACTCCCGCTTTTGATTGTATTGCTTGTGTTTCAATTACCAGGGAGTGAATACCCTTGACCTAGTGCTCGATCAATTGTCCCTTGAGTTAACCTGCTGCCAGGTCACCCCTTTATATATAGGTTGATGCCCGGCGGCTTACAGAGTCCCGTCCGGCTCATACACAGTGTGTCCGGCTCGGTACCTAACTAAGCTTTCCTTACAATACAAGTTAAACATATGGCGGCTCATCACTTTGGGCCTCAAGTCCCCTCCGGGTCTTGGGCCTTCAATAAGCTTGCTTTATGAACCGCCATCTTCATATCTTCTTGGGCCTCTTCATCTAAAGTCGCCCGTAGCATGACCCGGCCCCTCCTGGGCGGGTCATACCCAGTAGTTATATCCCTAACATTAGGCCCTAGGTTGATTTGAACTGGTTCACATCAATCTTCAACACTTGACTTAGCAGATTCTTCTTTCATCAACTTTCACCAAGTCACCATAACCCGCCATGACGTCACAACACCGAACCATAGTAACCCGCCATGATGTCACATGCATTAATTCCGCACAAGGCCTATCGGGGATATACCCCGCGGTATGACCCGGCCGGAGATATGACCCGACTGGGACTTGGCATTTCATCGGTAACCCGCGCGAAGACTGGCGACTCACTCATGACCCGGCCGGGCCTAGCGATTCATTGATAACCCGGCCAGACTTGGTGCCTCATTAGTAACCAGCCTGGACTTGGTGGCTCATGAGTGGGCCGGATCATCAGAGGGGCATGCACTGGTGACTTAACGCAGAAGGCCCAAGAAGAGAAAGACCTGGACTTGTATATAGCCGGCTTGTAATAGAATAGTCCTACTCCTACTAGGACTCCACATGTAACCCGCCCCTCCAACTTTTATAAGGAGGGGCAGGGCAACCCAAGAGGGATAAGTTTCACAAGTTGAGAAAAATCAATAGCTCTCGAGATAGAGGTATCGAAAGGGCACCCTTGTAATCGTGAGCATCACCATGATCAATATCAACGAAGCAGGATGTAGGCTCTTGGATCAATTTTCCATTTACCCAATAATTGATCTTCATGTGGGCAACTTTTATTTTACACCTCCACCATGAGGAGCCAAAATTGGGTAAAAAGCCTCGCGTCTCTCGTTCCATTCAACCCCTCTCAAGCTACCACATAGATGCGTTGGCCTCACGACTAAGTCCTCACACTAAGGACATCTGTCGTGACAAATCCACGATAGTTGGCGCCCACCATGGGGCCTGTGCACAGTGGTGTTGAGTTCTTGAAAGGATCTCTCCTAGGGATCGAGGAGCTCGCAATTTACTAGATGAAGAAGAGTCGATTGGAAAGGATTTGCATCAGTTTCAAAAAATCACCAAGGCTACGTATTGGGATTGGACAAGTCAACGGCATGGACTAGTACTTGTAGTATACGAGGTCAAGCCAATTACGACCCAGACTCGGGTGCCGCAATCACGCGTTAATGGTCTATTGTGAGCCACTCTGACTTCCGGCGAGCGCCTTGCCTCAAGTCGCCGTCACTGTTTGACTCTACCCCCCCCCCCCCCCACCCCCGGCTCACCGTTAATTCTGCCTTTTGCTCCGCCACGGGTCGCCCTTGTTTGATTCCTCTTCAAACCAGCCCTGTTGCCTCCACGCTGTGCTCACTTCGCGCCCGCGCTGCTGATCGGCATCGCCTCCACATCCGAGTGGCTGCATGGCCATGCTGAGTCGCCCGCCTCTGGTGTGGCCATCGCGACCATGCCCCCTCAAGCCGCCCCTGCACGGCCTCGCTTTGAGCCACTGTCGCGAGGTTATAGCTGCGCTTGAGCTGCCCCGTTTTGCCACTTGCCTTCGGGCCTTCCCGCGTCGAGTCGCCACCTGCTTGTGCTGCTGAGACCTCGTCTCCACCGGGTTCTGCTCGAATCCCACCGCGCTTGGAGAGCCGCCGAACACCACGAGCCGCCCGTGCTCCACCGGATTCCACCTCTGCTGCCGTGGTCTAGAGTGGTCCTTTGTTCAGCCTCATTGAACCACCGGACGCTGTAGTCGCCGCAGTCCTGCCACCTTGGCCAAGCCGTTTTGGTCCACCTCACTAGGGACCTCGCTGGAATCACCCCGCCTCTGTGCCATGGTTCGCCACCCGCCGCCTCGAAGCCACCTCTGCTCGGCCTCACTCTAGGCCGCCCTCGCAGCCTGTTCCTCCGTGGCCTCACTTGCGTCACCACTTCTCAAGCCGGCCCTGCCTCGCAGCCATCTCTACGCTGGCCTGCGCCACCATGCCTCAAGCCGTCCCGGCCTCGCGTCCGTCTCCGTCGTGGCTTGGAGTCGGCCTTGCCTCCACACGCCTCTGCGGTTGTGCCTTCCTTGGCCTCGCCTTGAGCCGGCCTTGCCTTTGTTATGAGCCGTTGGGCCCTTCTGCCTATGCCATAACCCGCCGGCGAGTTGTACCTGCCTCACCTTGCCGTCAAGCCGCCGCTGCGGTGGCCATGGCCTCACCATCTACTGCGGTTCGCCTCTATTTCCGTCGCGTGTCACCGCAAGACGTCATATCTGTAACTGGCACTACAGCTTGTGTTCACCATTTCAGCAGCCAGCAGACACGAGTTGGCATGTCATTGGATATTATTCAAAGAATAGTGAGTGCACAAATCTACAGATGGTTTAATTTAAAAACATGCTAGAGAAGAACATCAGGCAGTGCCAGGACTTTCTTTGTGGTTGTCTACTGGTTTTATTCAGAGATTGGGAGAGACGGAGCCAACAGAGCGCACATGTCTATATTTGCTATGGGTAGAGGGCATCTTGGAGGCCTATTTTTTATGGCTCGATCGCCATTGAAATTACTTGAAGGTATTCGCAGACGCTATATATGGATCATCTGTCATCTGGACTAATCAGGTGAATTCTGTCCAATCAAATTTTTATTGATATGTTTTTTGTTCTTTAAAGAAAAAGTACTCTGGCTGGCGATGTTTTTTGATGCAGGACAATTGTTCACTGCAAGAGTGATGGTCGTGTCATGGATATATAGCTCTTGCCACTATTACCATGCGCTAGCATCTGATCGTGCCATGATGCTCGAGGAATGTATGTGCAAGTTGCCGCCTCTGCGGCCCAATTTACATCAACATGCCGGAGCCACACCCGTCTGCATGAGCGGCTTATTGAATACAAGCAAGTCGCTTCTCCGGTAGCCTGGTTTATGATGACCATTCTGGAGCAAATCATTATATATTTTGCGCCTTCGCCTGCACCGGGTGGCTCAATGGACATGTGCGCAAGTCGCCGCCACTTTGTTTTGGGTTAAACAGCCAGCTGGGATGAACCATCAGCCGAGTTACTGACACAGCTCATTCCGGATCATTTATAACCCGCCGCAATTGACCTCAACCTTCTGTGGATTTACATCATGTTATCAACGCCAAGGATATACATCTTATGCTATGGTCAAAAATGAAGAATCTCAAGCCAACTCCTTGAGTCAACTTAAGACTCGGGGGCTACAATGACATGACTTAACAAATTTTGCTAGATTCAAGAACCCTGGGTCATTGGAGGGAAAATAACCCGGTCCCAGAGGCTACTTCCATATTGATGAAAATTTGAAGGCCATCAGAAAAATTTCCGTCTTAAAAAGAAGATTCTGGTTCAAAATCAAGTTCAAGGGAAATCTGTCTCCCACATAGCTTTGAAGCTCTCAATATCCGTTTAAAATTCCGGCTCAAGAAGAAATTTATCTCTCGCAAAGTTTGAGTTCTCAGAAAAAAATTAAAGGTTGCCAAAGAGAACTTGCTGCCATGATGCGCGGTTCAAACATAGGTATCCCGCCTTATTGGCTTATCACATTATTGGTCACTTGGAGGCTTCCTGCCCAATGAGCATAGCTGTGACTGCCCTCTTGATCTGGCTTACACGCCTTGTTACAGATTACATGGGGGCTTCTTGCTCACTGAGCATAGCCGTGACTACCCTTTTGATCCGGCTTATACGCCTTGTTGCAAATGACTTGGGGGCTTCCTGCCCAAGTTAAAAAGTTACCAAAGAGAACTTGCTACAATGTGTAGTTCAAACATAGGTAACCTGCCTTGATGGTTTACTATACATCACTTGGGGGCTCCCTGTTCAATGAACATAGCATTATTTACCCTTTTGATTGGCTTGTACACCAGGTGTAAACACCAAATTCCGGTTTATCCTGCCTTGTACGTCTGCCACTCCGCCCAGGTAATCCTAGAATGACCCACCATACTCTTGACAGTCAATCTTATAAAGACCCTGAACTTGTCAAAGTTAAAATGGCGGTTGGTCATGTGAGGCCCGGCTTACAGGTTTGAATGAAGGATTAACTCAATGGTTGTGCGGCCCATGGAAGCACTTGAGATTAAGGCTTGGCGGCCTATGAAATCCTTGTTTTTCTAATTTGTTGTTCTCTCTAAACATTGTTGGATTCATATCCTTGCTCTATATTAACATATGGTTTAAAACAAATCAGGCCATGTAGCCTTGATTATATGACTCGTAATTGAGCATATTGGGATTGGTAACCCGCCTTGATAGCAGACTTTAAGTCGCAAGGATATTTTGCCTTGAGCAATCAAAATGATGATATTTTATGACTCCGGGTTGATACTGGTTCCGGATTATAATTATCAAGGCATCACCATGGTATTAATCTACAGGTATGTCTTTTAGTAAAATTGCATGAATATTTGGGGTTTTGTAACACGTCCTGGCTTTGGACGTTATGTCTCTAGTATATTTTGATTGCGCAACTGAATCTATGTGCTATAAGTCTTTGGGCTGTCACCCTCACTGGATATGGCGATGTAAGCCAGCAGCATGAGCCAATTTTCCAGGTATGTTTTTAATTGTTATAAGAATATGCGAGGTTTGATAACTGGTTTTTGACTATAAGTCGCCAGTATGTTATGACTCATGCTCGAGTATTCCGGTTCATTATCCGCCCTGGATTTTGACTTTAAATCACCAGTATGTTCCGGCTTAAATAGCTGAGATTGCAAGTATTTGGGTTGTCACCTACCCTGGCTGTTGACTTGAGTTGCCAGCAGGCTTCATTGAAATCAGGCACTTATAAATATTGGGGATGTCACCTTTACTACATATGGTGTTGTGAGCTGATAATATCAGGTATGTTTTCCTGGTTATATGAATATGCGAGATTTGATAACCTGATCTAGATTTTGATGTTAAGTCGCCAGTATGTTTAGGCTTGAATGGCCTTAATTCTAGTCTTTTTCATAATTGCATAAGACTATATTATGTTTGGCTTGTTACCCGCCCTGGCTTTTGACGATAAGTCGCCAGGGCATATGTTGTTTAAACTTTGTGTAGGACATGCAGAGCTTTACACGCAACTCTGGGTTATATTGCCCCAAATTGAGTTTATTGAGGCTATAAGATGCCAAAGTGATCTTTTTCAAAAACTATACATGACTATGAGCCGCCATAGATGGTTGGGTTATTTAGCTCGCCCTGGATTTGAGTTTAAAAGCCATCTCATGAATTATATTACTGTGCAAGTTTGCAATAACATCTCTGCTTGCAGGGGTTATCAAATCCTGATTTTTTTACAAAGGCTATAAGCCATCGGGTTACAAAAATCCTAGATTACAATGAATGCACATTAAGTTGCCATCAGCCAAGAGTCACTGAGTATTTAAACTCTGGATTTACTCGTCAATAAATGAGATATTGTGATTGAGGTTTTCATACCGGATTATCGTATTCAAATCTTTAATAGCCACTTAATAGTCTTTAATATCTTAATGGTTTTCATACTGGATTATATTATTCAAATCTTTAATATCTCAATGGATCTTTATCTTAATGGTCTTCTCGAAAATCGAGGCATCCATATAGCCATTTAATCATTTTTCGGTCTCCTCGATTCCCACGCATGCCATCTATCCATTCCCTTATAAATAGGGGTAAGGGGTCCATCCTTTCAATTTTTACCCATGCCCTTGCGTCTTCCTCTTCCTCGCGCCGTCCAGCACTTCTCGAGCTCCGCCACTGCCATCTCCAACGTCACCAACTCCAGCCGCTGCATCACCCTGATTGTGTCCAGAGAAACGCAGCGCTCCTTTGATGTCCATCAGCACCATCAGGTATTTTTCTAGCTTCATCTCAGATCCGCACTAGGGTTTCCTCCGTTCATCGGAGTTCTTCAGCGTTCATCCAAAAACTTCCCTAGCACCCCCTATTGATGACCTGTTTGATCCAACTGTAGTATAGGATTAGCATGGTAGTTGTTTTAGCCCATGTCGCAAAATGTAGATGTGTTTCATCTGTTGAAACACCACACCCAGCTCGCGTGTTCTTCGGCCGCGGTGACTAGGTTAACTTTATTTCCTTTTCGAGCTGCTGTAGATCCAAAATTGTAAAACCAATCTGCGGAACTTGTTTACCGAAGACTTAGCAAAATTCAGCTACACTCCATATCTGTAGGCATTAGCCCCTCATGGTGGCTTAAATGACATACTTGTAGCTCCTCAAATAGTTGTCGGCTTAACTTTGAGTACTTTTAAACCGCCAATGCAATGTTCTGACGTAACCCGCCTGTTCCTCGCCAGTTTAACCATGCCAATTTTATAATACTCACTCATGTTGAATGTCAATTATTTTGTCCTCAAATCACTTGCCGGCTTAACATCACATTCTTAACCCGGCAATCTCTTTTCTTCTAGGCTTTTCATCAAAAATGACAAAGACGGTTACTTCATGCAACTGGGTGACCTCCACTGTCACAGAAGAAGCTCTAAACGACCATGTCAAAGTGGGTGTCTTAGCCCCAAAATAGGATATCCACTAGAGGGTCCCTGGAGATGAGGCCAGACCCGCCCCTAAAGAGGGTGAAGTTGTGGTTTTTACTGATCACATGCTTCGTGGGTTCAAGCTCCATCCTCAAGACATCGGCCCCAACTCTGTCTCAAATATTTGCAACTTTCAAGTGTTCAGTGAAGTATATCTCCAACAAGAGCCCATCGTAGAACTGTTAAGAGAGTTCTACTATTTGAACCGGCAAATAGAGTTCACTGATGGGCCAGCCTTAGAACTGGGAGGCATTTCCATTCAAAGGCGAAAAGAAGCCACTTTCCCTGCCGCCTCACCCAGTCATCCTAAGGACTAGAACCAAACATGGTTTTATTGTCAAGACACGTCTCCAGAAGGTGAAAATCATCTGCCGGGTTTCCGCGACAGCCGGCTCAGCAACAGACACCATCTTCCAAAACGAATCGCATAGAAGCACGGGCCAAATATTATGCCCATTTTTTTCAAAGATTAGAGCCTTGACGGCCAACGGCTTAACTGGAATCGATCTAGTCCGGTGCAGGGTCACATGGAGGATCTTGCCCTTGAGTTGTCGGCCTGGCTTAATGTGCGAATATACTGGCAGCATCAAAGATCCCCAATGCCATTGCCAGATAGAAATGGATGACGATGCCATCAACACCATGACCAAGTCTCTACTCAATGAGAGTTGGAAGGATTGCAGCAAGACCGGCTTAGCTCCATTTTATACAAAGAACAAAGCTCTAGATGTAAGTACTTTAAACAATTTCCCATATATTCATTACCTGTCATTCTACTTTCTCATTTTTGTTTTAAATTTCTGCAGGTTGACTCTTCATTTTGGAAGGAGAAACTCCAAGATAAACCGGCCAAAAAGGCCAAGGCAAAGAGCAAGGCTGTCAAGAAGCCTGCGAAGAAGAAGGCTAACCTCGCAGATCAACTTGCTTTGGATGACTCTAAGTCAGAGGTAGAACTTGACTCCCTTGGCTCATTTTTTAATCGTCTTATTAACAATGATTACCATCAGGATGAAGCGGAAGCCAACCGCGCAGATGATGGAGAGGTAATTATCCTTTCCTCCAGCTCAGAATCTCTACTGAGACAGAAAACTCGACAAGCAAACCAGAAAGTAGGGTTTTCTCACCCTTTGGCTTACTTGGATCCCAACTTTGCTTTGAAGAAGCAGCAGCATGAGGTCCGGCGCACGACCCAAAATGGTGCGGCGGGGTTCTTTCCTCCGGCTTACCCAACACGTCGGCTCCTCGCAAGTGCCGAGCAGAGGTTTCACCACTTTCCGACTTAGCTTTTCCAAAGGCGGGTCTCATTCGACAACCCCTTAACCCTTTTGATTCAAACTATCATTGCACTTCAAATTCATCTTCTGGCGTCTCAACTGGGACTCAGGTCCCTCTTTTCAAGACTATACCTGGGTAAGAACACTTAAGCATGCCTGTTTTTAACACCTTATTCAATTGATATACTTATCTCATCATGTGTTGTACTTTCAGGGCTATGGCCAAACCCAGTAAGAGGCTAAAGGTTAATAAACTGGCCTAAGATCCCAAAGCTGCTAACCCGGAGAATCAGACAACATCTGAATCTTTGTATCAAACTTATGAAGCTGCCATGGATGATCCGCTGCCAGAGGAGCACCATGTCACCATGGACCCCATGAACATTGATCCAGAGAATGCTAAGCCGCCTAGTCCCGCTCAGCCGGCTCAGGAAACTGAAGATGTAATAGTGACTGGGACGGATTATACGGAATCTAGCAATCCCACCGTCTTGTCCAAGCACAGCTCCAAAGAGGAATTCTCATCTGTTGACAAAGGCAAGTGGAAACTGGATCTGGAAAGCTATGCTCAATTCAATGCCCATGAGCTTCATGCGGGTTACTTGAACCGCCTTCACACCAACCGTGACTTTGAAGTCGGCTTGGTTAATCTTATGAAAGATCGTTTTGAGGTAAGTAAAAAACTTGTATCACACAAATATATATCTGTCAGCCGCCAAGTCTACTGGATATGATAAACTTGAATATGATGTAGACTTTAAATATTCTCGTTGATTTTGATATCCATGTCATAGCATGTTAGAACTGGAGAATCAACACAAGTAGCCCCCAAGGGCTAGTTTAAGTGCATAATTAAAGCCGGGACTTCAAAATGTAGCTCTTAATTTCACATATGTAATTCCCAATGGCTGGCTTAAACTGATAAGTCAAGTCGGGACTTCAAATAGTAGTGCTCAATTTTGCACCTGTAGCCCCCAAGGGCTGGCTTAATCAGCATGGCTAAGCTAGGACTTATCACCATAAAAATCCAAATATGTAGCCCCCATGAGCCGGCTTAATCAGCCATGGCTAAACCGAATCATTAAAGATTTGTCTTTAAAAAAAGGAGCAATGTGCATTAGCCCCCAAGTGCCAAGTAAAATACGTGTATTGTGCTTGGGACTTCAAATAGGATTATCATAATGCCTCCTATCTTGTTCATGTTGCAGGCTGAACTAAATATGAAGGAATCCCAGGTCAATGATCTGAGGAAAAACATTCAAACCCAGCAATCTGAGACTTCAAAGGCCAAATCAGAGCTGAAGATTGTTTTGGAAAATATTGAAAAACTGAAAAAGGACTTCGGTGCTGATAGAACCGGCTGGGACACTGAAAAGGTAGCTCTACTAAAAAGAGAAGAAGATGCCGAAGTTGCCCTTAAACCGGTAATTGATGAGTTGTCCGGTTTAAAGCATCAAATCAATAACATGACAGCTGCCATCTTTGGTAAGCAATTATATATACATATATATATATAGACACACACACACACACACACACTCACACACACACATATACATATATGTATACATACATATATATATATATATCTTTCATCATCCATGCCTTTGAACAATCCTTCAGCCGGTTTATAAATCTCTTTGGCAATGCAGGCTCTAGAGTTTGCCACCTTGGCTCAGATATGCGCATGAAGCTAAAAGCCGCCTACACTCTCATAGAACAATTATACACTGGTGCTCAACGGGCTATTTCTGTTGCTTCCCATAAGAAGCATCCACCTTCTTTCATCAAGGAAGTGTTGGAGAAACTATTTGTGTTTCCCCAAAGGATTGAAGATTTAAAGAAATCAGCCGCTAGAGCCGACACCATTACCGCACTGAGCCGGGAAAAGGTATGGCAAGTAGAACTTGACCCGAAAGAGCTAGCCACTGGTTGCCCTAGCTTCAAAGAGGATGGGTCTCCGTTCAGAGCCGACGAATTCACCAATGTTGTAAGGGAGATGCGTCCTTTGGCTACCAAATTTGCTGAGGAAACTGATCTTTCCAAGTATAACCCGGTTTATGATGCTGAAAACGCAAAAGTGAAGGCGCCGGTTCATGAGGCCGTGGACCTTATCCCACCAACACGTAAGCATACCTTCGCTCCTGACATTGACCCGTCAACCCTTATAGACAGTGAAGATGCTTTCAAAGCTTTGACTGGGATCAATTGGGCCACATCTGACTTCCAGCCAACGGGTAATGAAGAGGAAGATGAACTAGTGCAAGATGACCCAGAGTCATCCACACGCCCAGACCAGGACAGCTGATCCTCTGCGGCGGCTCATGAATTTCATGATGATACTTCATGCCTCAAAACACTTAATCATTTGGGCTGCATGTTAGCCTTGTAATTGGCTAGTTGAAAACAATGATCTGCCATGCCATCGTGCATGTTTTGTTATCTGAATATGTTTAAACTGCCATTCTGATGATTGAAGACCCATAGTTTTATGCTTCATCATATTGATTTATCAGACGGGTCATATCCAATATTGTTGTGCTGCCTGCATATGCACAAATAAACATGTGCCCTGGCGGTTTACCCCAGGGCGGGTTATATTGCTCAACACAATATATTATGATGACTTGTCAAAGTCTTATAATCAGGGTGGGTTATCAAAACCTCACATATTCATATTCAACAAGTAAAAGATACCTGTGAAATAAGTTCATACTGCCAGCTTACATTGCCATATCCAATAAGGATGACAGCTCCATAGCTTAGAGCATACAACTCCAAGTGCATAATTCAAACATACTGGCAACTTATCGTCCAAAGCCAGAATGGGTTATCAAAACCTCTGATATACTCATAGTAGGAGCAATAATAATTAGGGCTATGTGGCCTAAACCATGTTAAACCACATATCAATATGGTGAAAAATATCAACTTGAAACAATGTTCAGAAAACAATGAATCAGAAAAAACAAGGCATTCATAGGCTGCCAAGCCTCAATATCAACTGCTTTTGATGGGCCGCACAGCCACTAGGTTAATCCTTCATTCAAACCTGTAAGTCGGACCTCACATGACCAATCGCCATTATAGCTTTGGACAAGTTCAGGGTCTTTATAAGATTGACTGTCATGAGTACAGCGGGTCATTCCAGGTTTACCTGGGAGGAGTGGCAGACAAACAAGGCAGGATAAACCGGAATCTTGGTGATTTACACCTGGCATACCAGCCAACCAGAAGGGGTTAACAAAGCTATGTTACTTGAACAGGGAGCCCCCCAAGTGACATATATTAAGCCTTTCAAGGCAGGATACCTATGTTTGAACTATGCAATGCCACAAGTTCTCTTTGGTAACCTTTAACTTAGGAAATAAGCCCCCAAGAATTTTCAATCAAGTCATATAAGTCGGATCCTTAGGGTAGTCATAGCTATGCTCAATGAGCAGGAAGCCCCTAAGTGATTTTTTAACAAGGCGTACAAGCCGGATCAAGAGGTTAGTCATAGCTATGCTTAATGAGCAGGAAGACCCCAAGTGATCTTATTAATTGACAATAAAGACTCAGATACTCAAAAATGAAATGACAGAGGCCCTGAATTATCACGGATGCCAGCTTTATTATACTTGATCATAATATATACATGGATGAAAATATGTACAACATAAGAGCCAAAGCCTTAGGTGTAATAAGGCCGAAGATGAGCAATGTTCCAAGGCCGGCGGGTCTCCTCCTCCGATGTGCGTGAGTCCTTGTGCTCTCGAACATCAATGAGGTAGTATGAGCCGTTGTTCAAATTCTTGCTGACCACAAAGGGTCCTTCCCAAGGTGGGGATAATTTGTGCATATCCGTCTGATCTTGGATGAGCCGGAGCACCAAGTCACCTTCTTGAAAGGTCCGGGGTTTTAACCCGGCGGCTATGATAACGGCGTAGATCTTGTTGGTATATTGCCGAACATGCCGCTGCAAGGTTGTATTCTTCATCCAACAAGTCAAGAGCATCTTGACATGCCTTTTCATTATCAGCTTCAACATAAGCTGCCACACGGGGAGAGTCGTGACGGATGTCACAAGGGAGAACCGCCTCTTCTCTGTAAACCATGAATAAAGGCATGTAACCCGTGGATCTGTTGGGGGTAGTACTGATACTCCAAAGCACCGAGGGTAACTCCTCAACCCAACAACCCAGCATCCTATGCAAAGGGACCATAAGCTGGGGTTTTGTACCTCTCATGATTCCTTGATTGGCCCTTCTAGCTTGACCATTAGACTGGGGGTGAGCCACTGACGAGACATCAAGACGAATATGCTCTTGTTGACAAAATTCTTTCATAGCACCCTTAGACAGTTTAGTGCCATTATCAGTGATGATGCTATGAGGATAACCAAAGCGAAAAATCACCTTTTCAATGAATTGAACCGCCATTGCCGCATCACATTTGCTGACCGACTCAGCCTCAACCCAGTTTGTGAACTTGTCAACCGCCACCAAAAGGTGGGTCTTCTTGTCATTGGATCTTTTGAAAGGTCCAACCATATCCAGCCCCCAAACTGCAAATGGCCAAGTAATTGGAATCATCCTCAATTCTTGAGCCGACACATGAGCCCATATCGAAAATTTATGGCAGTCATCACACTTGCTAACCAGGTCTTCTGCATCAGCATGAGCCGTCAGCCAACAAAATCCATGACGAAAAGCCTTAGCAACGAGAGATTTAGAGCCGCATGATGGCCACAATCTCCTTCATGAATCTCCCTTAGAATTTCACGGCCCTCCTCAGGAGAGATGCATCGTTGAAACACCCCCATAACACTGCATCAGTGTAACTCGCCATTAACAATGGTCATTGACTTAGACCTCCGATTTATTTCCCTGGCCAAAGTTTCATCATCAGGTAACTCACCCCGAGTCATATAAGCCAAATATGGAACAGCCCAATCAGGAATAGCATGGAGAGCCGCCACCAAATGTGGCTCCGGGTCAGGGATAGCAAGATCCTCTTGTGTGGGCAATTTAACTGAAGGATTATTCAAAACATCAAGACAAACATTAGGTGGTACCGGTTTACGCTGGGACCCCAGTCATCTTAAAGCATCAGCCGCCTCATTTTTCCTACGATCAATATGTTCCACCTGATAGCCTTTGAAAGGACCAACAATATCAACCGCCCGGCGATAAGCCGCTATGAGCGGATCTTTGGAATCCCAAGTTCCTTAGACCTGCTGAGCCACCGGATCTGAATCACCAAAACATCTGACCCGGCTTAGGTTCATCTCCTTAGCCATCCGAAGACCATGGAGCAAGGCCTCATATCCAGCTCCATTGTTAGTGCAAGGAAACATCAGCCTCAAAACATAATAGAACTTATCACCTGAAAGTGCAACTATCCCTAGGTGGTTTTGGTAATTCATAACAACATATAGCTCATTGAGCTAATGCTATTCCAAGACTATTATTTCAGAAAAGCTCAATGAATGGCATGGCATGGATGATGAAAGTGGATCCCTCAAAATACTAAGGACAAAGGATTGGCTCAAGCTCAAAAGCTCAAGACTCTTCATTTTATATTTTAGTGATCCAAGATCACATTGAGTCTATAGGAAAAGCCAATACTATCAAGGAGGGATGAGGTGTTGCTTAATGAGCCTCTTGCTTCATGTGCTTAGTGATATGCTCCAAAACCCTCAGCTACTTTCCCACATCCACAAATGACCTAAACCTAAAGCCAAAATCGGTCACACCGATTCTTCCTATCCGGCGCCACCGATTTCAAAAGTCATAGGCACTGCCACAAACCCTAAGCAAATCGCTCTCACCGATAGGGATCTCGGTCTCACCGAGATGGGATTGTAATCTCTCTGTTTCCCTTCGTAACGTTTCGGTCTAACCGAAGTGAGCGATCGGTCCCACCGAGATTGCAATGTAAACTCTCTGTTTCCCTTTTGTAACATTTCGGTCTCACCGAAAAGAGCAAATCGGTCCCACCGAGTTTACCTGACCAACTCTCTGGAAAGCTTATTACCAAATCGGTCTCACCGAGTTTGTGTAATCGGTCTTACTGAGATTACGTTATGCCCTAACCCTAACCGAATCGGTCTCACCGAGTTGCATGTCAGTCCCACCGAAAATCACTAACGGTCACTAGGTTTACTAAATCGGTCCGACCGAGTCTGTTGAATCGGTCCCACCGAGTTTGGTAAATTGTGTGTAACGGTTAGATTTTGTGGGGAGGCTATATATACCCCTCCACCTCCTCTTCATTCGTGGAGAGAGCCATCAGAACAAACCTACACTTCCAACTTACCATTTCTGAGAGAACCACCTACTCATGTGTTGAAACCAAGATATTCCATTCCTACCATATGAATCTTGATCTCTAGCCTTCCCCAAGTTGCTTTCCACTCAAATCTTCTTTCCACCAGATCCAAAACCTATGAGAGAGAGTTGAGTGTTGGGGAGACTATCATTTGAAGCACAAGAGCAAGGAGTTCATCATCAACGCACCATTTGTTAGTTCTTGGAGAGTGGTGTCTCCTAGATTGGCTAGGTGTCACTTGGGAGCCTCCGACAAGATTGTGGAGTTGAACCAAGGAGTTTGTAAGGGCAAGGAGATCGCCTACTTCGTGAAAATCTACCGCTAGTGAGGCAAGTCCTTCGTGGGCGACGGCCATGGTGGGATAGACAAGGTTGCTTCTTTGTGGACCCTTCGTGGGTGGAGCCCTCTGTGGACTCGCGCAACCGTTACCCTTCGTGGGTTGAAGTCTCCATCAACATGGATGTACGATAGCACCACCTATCGGAACCACGCCAAAAACATCCGTGTCTCCAATTGCGTTTGAATCCTCCAAACCCTTCCCTTTACTTTCTTGCAAGTTGCATGCTTTAATTTCCGCTGCCTATATACTATTTGCATGCTTGCTTGAATAGTGTGATGATTGCTTGACTTGTCCTAAGATAGCTAAAATCTGCCAAACTCTAAAATTGGGAAAAGGTTAAGTTTTTAATTGGTCAAGTAGTCTAATCACCCCCCTCTAGACATACTTCAAGGTCCTACAAATGGTATCAGAGCTTTGGTCTCCATTTGCTTTGATTTCCATAGCTTTTGGTGGTCATAGCCTTGGTTTCACAACCTAGGAGAGTATGGCGTCTAGCGAGGGAAATTATCACCGTAGAGGTCCTTACTTTGATGGTACTAATTTTGCTAGTTGGAAGGATAAGATGAAAATGCATATTCTCGGACATAACCCCGCCGTTGGGGCAATTATTTGTATTGGCTTGCAAGGTGAATTCTTTGATGGGAGAGAACCAAACCGTGAAGCTAATGCAGAAGAATTGAAGATGCTGCAATACAACGCTCAAGCTTGTGATATCATCTCCAACGGACTGTGCCCCGAAGAATTCAACAAAATCAGCCGTCTTGAGAATGCAAAGGAAATTTGGGATACTTTGATTGACATGCATGAAGGTACCGAATCCGTCAAGGAATCCAAGTTGGATGTGCTCCAAAGTCAGCTTGACAAGTTCAAAATGAAGGATGGTGAAGGTGTCGCTGAAATGTACTCTAGGCTTGATCTTATCACAAATGAGATTGTCGGCTTAGGGAGTGAAGAGATGACCGACAAATTCATCATCAATAAGATCCTAAGAGAATTGGATGGAAAGTATGATACCGTGTGCACATTGATCCAAATGATGCCAAACTACAAAGATCTCAAGCCAACGGAAGTCATTGGAAGAATTGTTGCTCATGAGATGTCACTCAAGGATAAGGAGGAACTTCACAACAAGTCAAGTGGTGCTTACAAAGCCTCAAGTGAAGCCCCCACATCATCAAGTGAGAAACAAACCTTCAATGAAGAATTGAGCTTAATGGTGAAGAACTTCAACAAATTCTACAAGAGTAGAAGCAAAGAAAGAAGCTCCAAGTCAAGGTCTTACAATGACAAAAGATCTTCTAGTCGAGAGCGCAATTGCTACAATTGTGGGAGACCCGGACACTATTCCAATGAGTGTACGGCACCCTACAAAAGAAGAGAAGATTCTCCAAGAAGAAGAAGCAAAAGAGAAGAATCGCCACCAAGAGAGAGGAGGAGTAGAGATGATCGTTATGAACGAAGACCCTCACGGAGAAGCAAGGATTCGGAAAGGAAGGACAAGTCATCAAGGAGCTACACAAAACGAAGACATCAAGCTCATGTTGGTGAATGGGTATCCGGCTCCGACTCCGACAATCACTCCGAGAGAAGCTATCACTATGACTCCGAATATACTCAAGATGAAGGTGTTGCCGGTCTAGCATTTGTGTCAACCAACTCCTACGACATATTTGATTCACCAAATGAAGGAATTGGAAGATGCTTCATGGCCAAAGGTCCAAAGGTAACACATCCTGAGTATGTTGATTTTGATAGTGATGAAGATGACTTGCTTGTGGATGATGATTTACTTGTTGACAACTCTAGTGATGAATACTATGATGAAACGTCAAATAATCATGCTAATCAAGATAAAACGAATGACAATGATAAGGAGAAGATTGAGCTTCTAACTAAAGAACTAAACACTCTTAAGTTGGCTCATGAAACTATCTTCGAAGATCATCAAGAACTTTTAAGGGCTCGTGAGAAGTTACGCTTTGAAAAGCTCAATCTTGAGGAAGAGCATGAGTTCTTAAAAGCAATCAATGATGATCTCCGTAAGAAAAGTTCTTCTTACATTGCCAAGCGTTTACTCTTATCTACTTACATGCCTCAAGTCAAGTCTAGTAACAAGTACAAGAAAGATCCTTCCTCTAGTAGTAACAATAATAATGTCAAATCCAATATTGTTGCTTCTAGTAGTTCTCTTGATTCCACTAATGATTCTCTTAGCCAAGTTACACTTGAGCAAGAAAATAGCTTATTGAAGGGAATTATAGAGAAAGGTGTTTACAAGAGCCTTGCCGGGAGTAAGCAATTCGAGGAAATTGTACGCAAGCAAGGAAGGCACCGGAAGAATCAAGGTGTTGGTTTTGAACGAAAGTTCAATGCCAATGGAGTTGAGTTGGAAGAAGATCAATATCCCAAGACGAAGTTTGTTCCTCAACAAGAGAAGTATGATCCTACTTCCTTCAAGGGAACACAAGCACAAGATGATCTTCCACCACAAGACCACAAGAACAAAGGCAAGGACAAGCTTCAAGAAGAGATTGATGCATTTAAGAAGCACCAAAGGCCTCGTTCAAGTGGGTTCCCAAGACTACGTCAAGTTCTACTTCATCAAGTACAACTACAACTCCAAGGATTCCCATCAAGATGATGTGGATCCCGAAGAAGAAGAACTAGAGAGTTCTTGAGGGTGACTCCGCCAACATTCTTCACCCATATCATTATGGCAAGAACAAGTGCAATCAACTTCCACATCTTGCACTAGTTCAAGGAGTCACAAACCCTCATGTTGGTAAGGCAAGGGACAAGGTAACCTAATGATTTCATGGACATCATCTTGTGTGTGCTTCACTCTATGTCTATGGATATTCTTGTTTGTTCCTTGTGGGACTAACCCATGTAGGTAAGTTGAAAGTGCAACTAACTCCAAAGGATTGCTCCAAATGATCTACATCAACATTGAGCATCCACATCTTCAACACCTACATGAAGTCATCGTCGACAAAACCCAAGGTTAGTTCATCCCTCTAAGGGGGGATCTCACATCTAGGGGGAGCTTAACTCTAAGAATTGAGTCAAAGCAACTCTAATGGTGTGAACATATCAATGCATTATGTAAAAGTGGTAACCCCACTTGAGCTTAAACGATGAGTATGACCTATGATCAAATGTTTTTCATTTGACTCCTAAATCAATATACTCATATATAGATGACCTAGTCATCGCCAATTGTTTGATAGATGCTAGAATTGGTTGTGCATGCTTTGCCACATATTTCATTTGCCATCTTATTGTGTGAGCATGTTGGTGCATATTTTACTCATTCAAGGACATCCACTTGTTGTTTTGATTGTTTGGTATCTTTTCTTTTTTTGCCAAGTGGATGGACAAGAATGCCTAAGAACCTTCTCTAGCTATCTATGCTTTTCTCGGCTCAAACTCTATTCATGCTACATCACAAAATTTGATCAAGTCATATTCGAACCACTCTGTGTGAGGAGCACTCGGAGTCCGCGATTCGTCATAGACTTAAACTTCCAAAACCTCTTTGTAATTCTCGGTCTGACTGATTCCTCCATTTCGGTCCTACCGAGATCATTAAGTTGATCTAAGTTTTCAATCTTGGTGCAACCGATTTGAACTTTTCGGTCACACCGAGTTGTTGTAACTGTACACAGTTATGCATCTCGGTGCCACCAAGTTGTTCCACTCGGTCACACCGACAGGGTCGGGCTATATATAGTCACGGGCAAAATTTTGGAAATTTCTCCGAACCCCTTCACCCGCGCAATAGCTCGCTCTGCCTCGAAGGTCTCCGGATCGTCTCCTCGTCGCCAGCCACCTCCAGTAGCTGGTCTCTGCCGCCGTCAACGGATTTCGCCCCCGCCCTTGCCGCTGTAGCGAGTTCATCGCCAAGCTAGGGTATGGACTCGATCACTGTGCTATCCTCGTCTGATTCCTAGCACATTGTGTTCTTATTGATTCTTGCCACGACTGAAACACTCCTATCCAGCCAATGTAATTCGTAGATTAGATTAGATTCAAAATTTTAGGGTTAGGTTTCCGCCGAAACCATCTCAGACCCACCGAGTTGAAAAACTCGGTCCCACCGATTTGGCTTATGCCATTGCACTAGTAACTCTCGGTCTGACCGAGAATTACTAATCGGTGAGACCAATTTTAGGACTCTATGAAACCCTAGCAGTCTCGGTGCCACTGAACTGTGACTCGGTCCAACCGAGTTCATCAGTTTAGGTTCCAAAACTGCTTCGGTATCACCGAGTTTGAAAATCGGTTGATCCGAAATGCTTTCTGTGGAAAACTAAAACTGAATTTTTGAATCATTCTTTTGCAAAAATCTCTGCGTTTTGTGATGCTCATCCATTCTATCTCATCTAGAACTCTTCACAGGGTCAGCAGTCAGTGTTTGCAGCATGTCAGACCAGAGTGACAGCCAGAACAGGTCAGAAGAGCAGATGCACATGAGTGAGGGCACTAGTCCCTCTAGCACTTCAGATGAAGGCTGCAGAAGCACTCCTAGCAATCTGCCTAAGGCTGCTACCAGGCAAAGGAAGAAGAGAACTTCAGACTCTGAAGATGAGGACTATAGAGCAGAAGAAGATGAGGCTACTTCCAAGAAAGTAGTGCTCAAAAAGGAGTATGTCTCAGCAAAGAATATAAAGCCTGGACTGAACAAGAAAGTTCCTGCCAAGAGGACACCAATGCCCAAGGCCAGAAGGTCCACTCAAGTGCCAGAATAGACTGAACCCAAAGAGGCACCTGCTAAGAAAGTTACAACTTCAAAATCCAAGAAAGTTCCCACTGGAGAGACAATGAAGTTTACCATTGAATCAGAGGATGAAGGTGCTCAGGACAAGAAGAAGAAGAGAGCAAGAACCACAACTGCCCAGGTTCTTGGAAAGCCCTCTATGAGAAGAGATTCTAAAGAGAAAGAAGAGGTTGCTGCACCAGCACCCAAGGCACCAAAGCTTATGGGTGATGCTATTAGATCAGGGGCTGCAACATCTAAGGCCAAGGAAGCACCCAAAGCTGCCTCCAAGGCCAAGCTTGTACCAAAGAGGAATACCAGGAGTATTCCAGCTGCTGAGAAGAACAAGGCCCCAGTGCCTAATGTTGCTGATGAGGAAGATGAAGAAGGACAGGTCCTAAGGAAGGTCAAGCCCAAGATACCAGACCACAATGATGCCCATCCTGTGGCTGAGGACATGAACATCAGAAGAGACTCAGGGTTGAGGCTATGGAGGCTGACAGATCCATATGCCGCAAGGAGAAGAACTGTAGTTGATTACAGGTTCCATACAAAGGAACAGCAGGACTTCTATGAGACAATCTTGTTGTATAAGAAGCCCATAGTATGTGATATGAGATGGGTCGACTGGACCTACATAAAGGACAATGAAGAGCACTATCCTGGAGTGCAAGATAGTTTTGTTGCTTGTGGAGTTGCAGATTATGTTGGGCAAAAGCTCACCAACTGGAATGATGAACTCATTATGCAATTCTACTCCACAGCACACTTCTATCCAGATGGAAGGATAGTTTGGATGTCTGAAGGTACAAGGTACCAGTCCACTGTTGAGGAATGGGCAAGACTGATCAATGCCCCAAAGGAAAATGATGATGACCTGGATGTATATGCCAAGAAGAAGATGGACCACAATTCCATGGCACACATGTATAAGGAGATCCCAGACAAAGCTGTTGAGACACATAAGTTTGGATCAGTCCACTTCCTTCTGTCAGGGCTGCCAACTATCAATTGGATTCTAAGGCACACTCTATTGCCTAAGTCTGGTGACCACAACATGATCAGAGGGCATGCAATCAACATGTTGCATTTGTTTGATGTGCCTCAGAAGTTTAAGGTCATAAGCCTTATGGTAGAAACCATTAAGAGGACCGCAGCAGATCAGAAGAGGAGCTGTGGATATGCCCCTCAGATTCAGGAGTTGATTAACTCAAAGATGGGCACAGGGAAATATCAATTGGATAAGGAAATTTTCCACTTTATCCAGACTTTGAGGACAATGAGGTTGTCATGAATGAGAATGATCCATCATCAGTTCAAGCTCAAGAGAAGAAGGAGAAGGCAAGGAAGGAGAAGGCTGCCAAGATGCCAACTCAAGAGGAGGCATCTGAGTATTTCTTGAAGAACAAGCAGGAGCAGCTTAGTTACTTAATAGCATCAACACTGAGGATTGAGAAGGGATTGGCCACCCTCACTCAAAATCAGAAGAGCTCGGAAAGAATCATGGAACTCAAATTCCATTACCTTGATGTCAAAGTAACTGAGATTCAGTCAGTTGTGGAGCGGCTGTAGGATGACATGCAGGAGAGGCAGGGCAAGGCTACCATAAATGTGTTTGCCAGAGTGCCTAGAGCCCAGAGGTCAGCTACAGTGCCTGTGACAGACACTAGAGCAACATCATCTGCACCAGCTACAGCCCCTACTGCTCCAGTGCAACCAGCTCCAGCATCAACTCCAGCACCCTCTACTTCAACTGAAGCCTTCGTTCTTGGAGTTATCCGGACACCACCACCTGAAGATCAAGCTTGAGAGACGATCTAGCACTATGCATTTTCTATGAACTTTTTGGTAACTTGTTGCCAAAGGGGGAGAAAAATGTATAGATCATAGGCTTCGAGAGAGAGAGTGTTGCTTTTGTTCTCTCTTGCTTTATTTGGTGGTTAAACTTGTTTGCTTTTGATTGCTTGAGATACTATGCTTGTGAGACATTGATGATCATGTGTTTGAGCATAAGCTACACTTATGCACGTTTGATGATACTATCTTATCTATCCTATGTGATCATTCACTTTGCTTGGTGATGAGTGCATGTATTCAATCTTTATCATTTTGAGCGCTCCACCAAGATGTATGTGACATGGAAGAGTAACCCATGAGCCTAATTCCTTGTGCATTTGCAGTCCAAAGCAAATCTTAAACTATGCACAAATTTAGGGGGGGCTCTTGCTTATCACATACTTCTCAAAGCGACGATGTTATTCAATCTTATTATCATTTGTCGAAGCTTTGATATATATGTTGTCATCAATTACCAAAAAGGGGGAGATTGAAAGTGCAACTATCCCTAGGTGGTTTTGGTAATTCATAACAACATATAGCTAATTGAGCTAATGCTATTCCAAGACTATTATTTCAGGAAAGCTCAATGAATGGCATGGCATGGATGATGAAAGTGGATCCCTCAAAATACTAAGGACAAAGGATTGGCTCAAGCTCAAAAGCTCAAGACTCTTCATTTTATATTTTAGTGATCCAAGATCACATTGAGTCTATAGGAAAAGCCAATACAATCAAGGAGGGATAAGGTGTTGCTTAATGAGCCTCTTGCTTCATGTGCTTAGTGATATGCTCCAAAACCCTCAGCTACTTTCCCACATCCACAAATGACCTAAACCTAAAGCCAAAATCGGTCACACCGATTCTTCCTATCCGGTGCCACCGATTTCAAAAGTCATAGCCACTTCCACAAACCCTAAGCAAATCGGTCTCACCGATAGGGATCTCGGTCTCACCGAGATGGGATTGTAATCTCTCTGTTTCCCTTCATAACGTTTTGGTCTAACCGAAATGAGCGATCGGTCCCACCAAGATTGCAATGTAAACTATCTATTTTCCTTCTTAACATTTCGGTCTCACCGAAAAGAGCAAATCGGTCCCACCGAGTTTACCTGACCAACTCTCTGGAAAGCTTATTACCAAATCGGTCTCACTGAGTTTGTGTAATTGGTCTTACTGAGATTACGTTATGCCCTAACCCTAACCGAATCGGTCTCACCGAGTTGCATGTCAGTCCCACCGAAAATCACTAACGGTCACTAGGTTTACTAAATCGGTCCGACCGAGTCTGTTGAATCGGTCCCACTGAGTTTGGTAAATTGTGTGTAACGGTTAGATTTTGTGTGGAGGCTATATATACCCCTCCACCTCCTATTCATTCTGGAGAGAGCCATCAGAACAAACCTACACTTCCAACTTACCATTTCTGAGAGAACCACCTACTCATGTGTTGAGGCCACGATATTCCATTCCTACCATATGAATCTTGATCTCTAGCCTTCCCCAAGTTGCTTTCCACTCAAATCTTCTTTCCACCAGATCCAAAACCTATGAGAGAGAGTTGAGTGTTGGGGAGACTATCATTTGAAGCACAAGAGCAAGGAGTTCATCATCAACGCACCATTTGTTACTTCTTGGAGAGTGGTGTCTCCTAGATTGGCTAGGTGTCACTTGGGAGCCTCTGACAAGATTGTGGAGTTGAACCAAGGAGTTTGTAAGGGCAAGGAGATCGCCTACTTCGTGAAGATCTACTACTAGTGAGGCAAGTCCTTCGTGGGCGACGGCCATGGTGGGATAGACAAGGTTGCTTCTTCATGGACCCTTCGTGGGTGGAGCCCTCCGTGGACTCGCGCAACCATTACCCTTCGTGGGTTGAAGTCTCCATCAACGTGGATGTACGATAGCACCACCTATCGGAACCACGCCAAAAACATCCGTGTCCCCAATTGCGTTTGAATCCTCCAAACCCTTCCCTTTACTTTCTTGCAAGTTGCATGCTTTAATTTCCGCTGCTTATATACTCTTTGCATGCTTGCTTGAATAGTGTGATGATTGCTTGACTTGTCCTAAGATAGCTAAAATCTGCCAAACTCTAAAATTGGGAAAAGGTTAAGTTTTTAATTGGTCAAGTAGTCTAATCACCCCCCCTCTAGACATACTTCAAGGTCCTACATCACCTCGTGGGGAAGTCAGAATAACTCCAGCCCCGAGCCTTCCAATTGCCTGGATCCATCAAAATAAATAGTCCAATATGTGTTATCCGACTTATCCTCGCGCATTTGCAACTCTGTCCAATCATTGATGAAATCAACAAGGGCCTGAGACTTAATGGCTGTTAGAGGCACATATTTCAAACCATGGGGTCCAAGTTCAATTGCCCACTTGCCACCTGACCTGTAGCTTCTCTATTTTGAATAATATCCCCTAGAAGAGCAGAACTGACTACAGTGATGGGATGACCAAAGAAATAATGCTTCAACTTGCGACTAGCCATGAACACTCCATAAACTAGCTTCTGCCAATGTGGGTATCTCTGTTTAGATTCAATTAACACCTCACTGACATAATAAACCGACCTTTGAACCGGATATTTCTTGCCCGACTCCTTCCTTTCCACCACAATTGCCACACTGACAGCTCTGCTGTTAGCAGCCACATATAAAAGCAAAGGTTCCTTATCAATAGGAGTTGCAGGAACTGGCGGCTCAACCAACTGCTTCTTAAGCGCCTCAAATTCTTCATTGGCAGCATCATTCCAGACAAAGTGATATGTCTTCTTCATCATCTGGTAAAGAGGAATAGTCTTCTCACCCAAGCGGCTTATAAACCGGCTTAAGGCCGCAATATAACCCGCCAAACGCTGAACATCATTAATACACGCCGGCTTAGACAGGGAGGTGAGAGCCTTGATCTTCTCTGGGTTAGCTTCAATACCTCTCTCAGAGACTAGAAAACCCAAGAGCTTGCCCGCTGGCACACCAAAAACACATTTATCCGGGTTAAGCATCATCTTGTAAACCCGAAGATTGTCAAAGGTCTCCTTCAAATCATCTATCAAGGTCTCCTTCTTCCTGGATTTCACAATGATATCATCCACATTAGCATGAACATTGCGCCTAATCTGGCTGTGGAGACAATTCTGCACACAACGTTGATAAGTCGCTTGGGCACTCTTGAGCCCAAAAGGCATAGATACATAGCAGAAGGCTCCAAATGGAGTGATGGAGGATGTCTTCTCCTGGTCCTTAACTGTCGTCTTGATCTGATGATAACTAGAATAAGCATCCAGAAAACTCAAACACTCACAACCCGCCGTAGCATCAATGATCTGATCAATACGAGGGAGAGCAAAAGGATCACCCGGACAAGCCTTGTTAAGGTCCGTGTAATCCACACACATACGCCAAGTGTCGTTCTATTTAAGCACCAGCATCGGGTTAGCCAACCTGAAAGTGCAACTAGTCCCCGGGTGGTTTTGGTAATTAATAACAACATATATATCATTGAACTAATAGTTACTTGAGAATCATTTCAGAAAGTTCAGTGATATGGGTATGGCAAGGACTGAAGAAGTGGACCCCTCAAAATGCTAAGGCAAGCATTGACAAAAGCTCAAGACTCCATTTTTGGTTTAGTGATCCAAGATCACATTGAGTCCATAGGAAAAGCCAATACTATTAAAAGGGGATGAGGTTATGATGATGATCTGGTTGCTCAAGTGCTTAGTGATACATCTCCTAAACTATCAGCAATTTTCACTGCCATATACACTCATAAGTAGTCTCGGTCCCACCGATATTCCAAACTCAGTCACACCGAGATGAACCACCTCAGCCATAAGCCAAACCCAAGAAAACTCGGATTTTCCGATTCTGAACTCGGTCTCACCGAAACATGAGTTGCCAAGCTTCTGTAACCTTCTGTCATCAAATCGGTGTCACCGAGATGATGAAGTCGGTCCCACCGAAACTGGCATGCTCTTGTCATTGCACGAATCGGACTAACCGAGATTGTATTTTCGGTCCCACCGAAAATCCCAACGTTCACATTATTTGAACTATCGGTCTCACCGAGTTGTCCACTTCGGTCCCACCGAGATTGCTCAAATGTGTGTAACGGTTGGATTTTGTGTGGAGGCTATTTATACCCCTCCACCCCCTCTTCATTCGTGGAGAGAGCCATCAGAAAGAACTACCACTCCTATCTTATATTTCTGAGAAGAGAACTACCTACCCTTGTGTTGAGATCAAGTTGCTCCACTCCCACCATATGAAGCTTGATCTCTAGCCTTCCCAAGTTGCTTTCCACTCAATCCTTTCTTCCACCACAGCCAAATCAGTGAGGAGAGTTGAGTGTTGGGGAGATTATCATTTGAAGCACAAGAGCAAGGAGTTCATCATCATCTACAACATCTATTACCTTTTGGAGGGTGGTGCCTCCTAGATTGGTTAGGTGTCGCTTGGGAGCCTCCGTCATCGAGATGTGGAGTTGAACCAAGAAGTTTGTAAGGGCAAGGAGATCGCCTACTTCGTGAAGATCTACCCCGAGTAAGGCTAGCCCTCCGTGGGCGTAGGCCATGATGGAATAGACAAGGTTGCTTCTTCGTGGACCCTTCGTGGGTGGAGCCCTCCGTGGACTCGCGCAGCCGTTACCCTCCATGGGTTGAAGTCTCCATCAACGTGGAAGTACGATAGCACCACCTATCGGAACCACGAGAAAAATCACCGCGTCTCCAAAATTGCGTTTGCTCTTCTCCACCTCTCTTTACTACATGTGCAATTTACTTTCCGCTGCCTATACTCTAGAATTGCATGTGTAGGGTGATGCTTGACTTGATCATAAGTGTGAATCTGCCAAAAACTGTTCTTTATCAAAAGGCAGAATTTTTATATTGTCAAGTAGTCTAATCACCCCCCCTCTAGACATACTTTCGATCCTACAAGTGGTATCAGAGCTTTGGTCTCCATTGTATTGGTTTCCATTGCATTGGACTCCATAAGCTTGGTTTCACAACCTAGGAGAGTATGGCGTCTAGTGAGGGTAATTTTCGTAGAGGTCCTTACTTTGATGGTACAAATTTTGCTAGTTGGAAGCATAAAATGAAAATGCATATTCTTGGTCATAATCCAGCCACATGGGGCATTATTTGTGTTGGTATGCAAGGTGAATTCTTCGAGGCAGGAAAAGTTCCGGATCGCGAAGCTACAACTGAAGAATTGCGGATGTTGCAAAACAATGCTCAAGCTTGTGACATTCTCTTCAATGCCTTGTGTCCCGAGGAGTTCAACAAAATCAGCCGTCTTGAGAATGCAAAAGAGATTTGGGATACTTTGGTTGAAATGCACGAAGGTACCGAGTCCGTGAAGGAATCAAAGCTAGATATTCTTCAAGGTCAACTTGACAAGTTCAAGATGAAGGATGGTGAAGGAGTCGCTGAAATGTACTCTAGGCTTGCTCTCATCACAAATGAGATTGCCGGCTTAGGAAGCGAAGAAATGACCGACCGATTCATCATCAAAAAGATTCTCAGAGCTTTGGATGGAAAGTATGACACCGTGTGCACTTTGATCCAAATGATGCCAAACTACAAGAATCTCAAGCCAACCGAAGTCATTGGAAGAATTGTTGCTCATGAGATGACACTTAAGGATAAGGAAGAGCTTCACAACAAGTCAAGTGGTGCTTACAAAGCTACAAGTGATGCTCCCACAACCTCAAGTGACAAGTTAGTTTCCAATGAAGAGATAAGCCTAATGGTCAAGAACTTCAACAAATTCTACAAGAATAGAGGCAAAGAGAGAAGCTCAAAGTCTAGATCATATGATGAAAAGAGATCTTCTAGTCGTGATCGAAACTGCTACAATTGTGGAAGACCCGGACACTACTCAAATGAGTGTACGGCTCCCCACAAGAGAAGAGAAGAATCTCCAAGAAGAAGAAGCTCAAGAGATGAGTCACCTCGGAAAGAGAGAAGGAGCAGAGATGATCGTTATGAACGAAGACCCTCTCGGAGAAGCAAGGATTCGGAGAGGAAAGACAAGTCATCAAGGAGCTACACAAGAAGAAAACATCAAGCTCATGTAGGTGAATGGGTCTCCGGCTCCGACTCCGACAATCAATCCAAAGGAAGCTATCACTCCGACTCCGACTACAGTCAAGATGAAGGTGTTGCCGGTCTTGCTCTCGTATCCTCCAACTCCAACTCCTACGACTTATTTGATTCACCAAATGAGGGAATTGGAAGATGCTTCATGGCTAAAGGCCCCAAGGTATCACACCCTGAATTCATTGACTTCAATAGTGATGAGGATGACTTGCTTGGTGAAGATGAGCTCTTGCTTGATAAATCCAGTGAGCCTAGTAACGATGAACATGCTAATAGTCTTTATAGTCGAGAAGAGTCGAATGACAATGCTATGAAGGAGATTGAGCGTCTAACTAAAGAACTAAACACTCTTAAGTTAGCTCATGAAACAACTCAAGAAGATCATAGAGAGCTCCTAAGATCTCATGAGAAGCTACGCTTCGAGAAGCTCACTCTAGAGCAAGAACATGAGTTTCTAAAAGCAATCAATGACGATCTTCGAAAGAAGAGTTCTTCATATCTTGCCAAACGACTTCTCTTGTCTAATTTCTTGCCACCCATTAAGACTAAGCATGACAAGAATAAGAAAAATTCTTCCTCTAGCAGTAACAATAACCATGCTAAATCCAATGTTGTTGCTTCTAGTTCTCTTGATTCCACTAACAATGTTTCAAGCCAAGTTACACTTGAGCAAGAAAATAGTTTATTGAAAGGGATCATAGAGAAAGGTGTCTACAAGAGCCTTGCCGGAAGCAAGAACTTTGAGGAAATTGTTCGCAAGCAAGGAAGGCACCGGAAGAATCAAGGAATTGGTTTTGAGCGAAAGTTCAATGCCGAAGGCGTTGACTGGGAAGAAGGTCAATATCCTACTCCACAGTTTGTTCCTCAAAAGGAGAAGTATGATCCTACTTCTTCCAATGCGGAACAAGCTCAAGATGACCTTCCACCACAAGACCACAAGCTAAAAGGCAAGGACAAGCTTCAAGAGGAGATTGATGCATTTGTTGAAGCACCTCAAGCCATGGTCAAGTGGGTTCCCAAGGAAACGTCAAGTTCTACTTCGTCAAGCTCAACTACAACCCCAAGGATTCCCATCAAGATGATGTGGATCCCGAAGAAGAAGAACTAGAAAGTTCTTGAGGGTGACTCCGCCAACATACTTCACTCACATTCATTTTGGCAAAAACTTGTGCAATCAACTTCCACATCGTGCACTAGTTCATGGAGTCACAAACCCTCTTGTTGGTATGTCAAGGGACAAGGTAATCATTGCTTTCATGGACATCATCTGTTGTGAACTTCAATCTATGTCCATGGATATCCTTGTTTGTTCCTTGTGGGACTAACCCATGTAGGTATTGAAAGTGCCCGAATCCTAAGGATAGCTCCCAACTCTTGATGATCTCCATCAACATTGAGCATCTACATCTTCAACATCTACATGAAGTCTTCTACGACAACCCAAGGTTAGTTTGACCCTTTGAAAGGGGTTCTCACATCTAGGGGGAGCTTTGCTCTAAAAATTGAGCTAAAGCATCTTCAAATGATGTGAACACATCAATGCTTTATGTAAAAGTGGTAACCCCACTTGTGCTTAAACGATGAGTATGACCTATGATCAAATGTTCTCATTTGGCTCCTAAGTCAATATACTCATATAAAGATGACCTAGTCATCGACAAATTGTGTGTTAGTTGCTAGAGTTTTGGTTGTGCATGTTTGACACATATTTCATTTGCTATCTTATTGTGTGAGCATGTTGGATGCATGATTTTATCCATTCGAGGACATCCATTTGTTGTTTTGGTCGTTTTGATTTTTTTTTCTGACCAAATGGATGGACAAGAATGCCTAAGTACCTCCCCTAGCTATCTATGCTTTCTTGTCTCAAATTCTATTCATGCTTACATCACAAACTTTGAACAAGTCATTTTCGGACCCTCCGGGTGAGGAGCAATCGGAGCCACCGATCCGTCAAGGGCTAATTTCCAAAACCTTCTAATTGATTTCGGTCAGACCAACTCACTCAAACTCGGTCGAACCGAAAGCATTTAGACTGATCTAGGTTTTCATCTCGGTGAAACCGAGTTGTGATTTTCGGCGTGACCGAAGTGCATAACTGCCTAGCAGTTATCCATCTCGGTGCCACCGAGTTTTACAACTCGGTCCCACCGACAGCGAAGGGGTATATACTCCGAGGGCCGCGCGCGTTGATTCCTCCTTCAAACGTTTCGCCCCCACACCCCTTGCTGCCGTCGCCTTGGTCTCCGGATCGTCTCCATCGTCGCCTGTGCGCCCTCGCCGCAGGTCTCCGTCGCCGTCAACGGACATCTCCTCCGCGCCATTGCCGCCGTAGAAAAACTCCACCAAGTTAGGGTGAGTTTTGATCCCACTCGTGCTCCCATCTCCGATTCAATGCACGTTTGGATTGCCTAGTATCTTGCCACGATTGAAATCCTCCTGTACACCAGATTAGTTCGTTTGAACTAGATTCGAGTAAAAGTTTTAGGGTTAGGTTTCCGCGGAACACATCTCGGTGAGACCGATTTTATAATTTCGGTATGACCGATTTGGCCTATGGCCATTGCACTGCACCTTTCGGTCCAACCGAGTTGTGCAAAATCGGTGTGACCGAAATGAAGATTCTGTGAAACCCTAGTGTTTTCGGCAGGACCGAAACCCACTTCGGTCAAACCGAAAGTGGTGTGCCAAGCTCCTGTTTAACACTTCGGATTCACCGAACCTTAAACTCGGTCTGACCGAAATGTCTTCTGTGAAAACCTAATACTAGAATTTGAACTCATTTTTTTTGGAAAAACTTCTGCAGTTTGTGATAACTCTTCTTATCTGCCTACACCTTATCTATTCACAGGTTGTCAGTCATGTCAGATGCCAGTGACAGTCAGAACAGGTCAGAAACACCCATTGCAGACATTCCAGAGGCAGGCACTAGTCCTGATCCTAGCAGCTCATCAGATGATGGTGAGAGGAGTACACCAAGTGGATTGCCTCCTGCAGCCACCAGAGCTAGAAAGAAGAGGAATTCAGATGATGAGGATTCTGATTTTGTTGTTGAGGAAGAGGTAACCTCAAAGCCCAAAAGGAAGGTTGTTGCCAAAGAGCCACAGGGTCAACAAACTAAGAAGGGCACCAGCAAAGTCAAGCAGTCAACTGTTGCTAAGAAGCTGAATTTGGGAGAGGCAGCTGCAAGCAAAGTGAAGAAAACCTCCAAGAGAAAGAGGATAGTGCATTATGCAGTAGTAGAGAATGAGGATGAGGAAGCACCCTAGTCTCCTCAGAAGCCGAAGCTCATGGGTGATGCCATTAAGGCTGGAGCCACATCAAAGCCCAAGAAATCTGCTCCAGCTAAGGCAGCTCCAGCAAAGCCTGCTACCAAGCCCAAGAAGACCGTGAGAAACATTCCAGCGTCTGAAAAGAACAAGGATGATGTGCCACCAGCTGAGTCAGACGATGAAGGACCAGTTTTGCTGAAACTTCGTCCAAAACTGCCACTCCATGATGATGCTCATCCTCAAGCTGAGGATATGAAGGCAAGGAAAGATAGAGGTCTCAGGCTATGGAGACAAACTGACCCATATGCCGTGAAGAACTGCTGTAGATCCCAGATTTCACACCAGAGAGCAGCAGGACTTCTATGAGACCGTGCTGATGGACAAGAAGCCCATAGTCGCAGACACCCGATATGTTGACTGGAAGTACATTGACAGCGAAGAGCACAGAGATTTCTTTCCACATGTGCATGAAAGTTTCACTGCATGTGGCGTTGCAGACTTTGTAGGTCAGAAATTGACCAGTTGGAACGATGAGATGATAATGCAATTCTATGCCACAGCTCACTTCTACCCTGATGGAAAGATTACGTGGATGACTGAAGGTCAAAGGTTTTCTTCTTCTGTTGAAGAATGGGCAGAAATTCTGAATGCTCCAGTGCAACGAGAAGATGATATTGATGTATATGGGATTCCAAAGAAGAATCATGAATCCATGAAGAACATGTATAAAGAGATTCCAGCAGAGGATTTGGGAATCTGGAAGCTCGGCTCAGTCTACTATCTCCAGGCAGGCCTACCTACCACTAATACCATTTTGAGGCATACCTTGATGCCCAAGTCTGGAGATCATCGCATGATCAGAGGATACTCTATCAACATGCTGCACATACTTGATGAGAAAGCACCTTTCAAGGTGATGGACTTGATGGTAGAGACCATTAAGAGGACTGCAGCTGACCAGAAAAGGTCATGTGGATTTGCCCCGCAGATTCAGATGCTTATCAATGCCAAGTTTGGCACGGGCACATTCTTGTTGGATAGAGAACATTTACCGTTGCAGCCAGAGCATGAAGACAATGTTGTTGTGATGGATGAGGAGGATCCAACATCTGTTGAAGGTCAAGCCAAGATTGAAGCTGCTAAGAAAGCCAAAGCTGACAAGGAAGCAGCAGCAGCAGCAGCTAAACCAAAGAGTTTCGGAGAGCAAATTCTTGAAGCTACCCAAAGGATTGAACAACGCCTGGCCAGCATTGTACAGTCTCAGGAGAGCTTAGAGAGGATTGTTGAGGACAAGATCCACGCTTTGGATGTGAAGCTGACTGAAGTGCAAGTGACTGTCAACAAGCTTGAGGCAGACATTGAGGAAGCAAAGTGGGAGAAGGAAGAGCTTATGCGTGAGATGCAGGATGACTTAGTCCAGGATGCTTATCAACAGACTGCTCCGGTTCCCACAGGACCCCGATCAACTGCTATTCCAGTGACTGACACCAGGACTACAGCTTCAGCACCTCCCACAGTTCCAGCAGTTACTCCAACTCCAGCTCCAGTGACCACTCCTCCAGCACAGACATCAGCTGAAGTCTTCGCCGATGCTGTCCTATCCACTCCAACATCAACCCAGACGGGAGCCGCCAGCAGAGTCCCCAGTGACGCTTAGCTCTATGCTTTTTCGAACTTTTTGGTAACTTGTTGCCAAAGGGGGAGAAATTGTATAGATCATAGGACTTCGAGAGAGAGAGTGCTGTTGTCTTTTGCGCTTTCGTTCTTTCGTTCTTTTGCGGTTTCTTTGAGATACTTTTGGTTTTCGAGACATTCAGTGTGTTTGATACTCCGTTTGATTCTACCTTAATGAGTGCTTGGTCGTACTATGCTTTAATGTGTGCTTAATGCTTATCATATGCCATTCCTATCTCGTATGACCATTTACTCATGTCTTGGTGATTGGGTGCATGCTGTTCATTCTTATCATTTTGTGCGCTCCACCAAGATGTATGTGACATGGAAGAGTGACCCATGATCCTAATCGATTGTGCATTTGCATTCAAACGCAAATCTTAAATAATGCACAAATTTAGGGGGAGCTCTTGCTTATCACATACTTCTCAAAGCGACGATATCATTCATTGATTATATCCTTTGTCGAAGCTTTGATCTATATGTTGTCATCAATTACCAAAAAGGGGGAGATTGAAAGTGCAACTAGTCCCCGGGTGGTTTTGGTAATTAATAACAACATATATATCATTGAACTAATAGTTACTTGAGAATCATTTCAGAAAGTTCAGTGATATGGGTATGGCAAGGACTGAAGAAGTGGACCCCTCAAAATGCTAAGGCAAGCATTGGCAAAAGCTCAAGACTCCATTTTTGGTTTAGTGATCCAAGATCACATTGAGTCCATAGGAAAAGCCAATACTATTAAAAGGGGATGAGGTTATGATGATGATCTGGTTGCTCAAGTGCTTAGTGATACATCTCCTAAACTATCAGCAATTTTCACTGCCATATACACTCATAAGTAGTCTCAGTCCCACCGATATTCCAAACTCAGTCACACCGAGATGAACCACCTCAGCCATAAGCCAAACCCAAGAAAACTCGGATTTTCCGATTCTGAACTCGGTCTCACCGAAACATGAGTTGCCAAGCTTCTGTAACCTTCTGTCATCAAATCGGTGTCACCGAGATGATGAAGTCGGTCCCACCGAAACTGGCATGCTCTTGTCATTGCACGAATCGGACTAACCGAGATTGTATTTTCGGTCCCACCGAAAATCCCAACGTTCACATTATTTGAACTATCGGTCTCACCGAGTTGTCCACTTCGGTCCCACCGAGATTGCTCAAATGTGTGTAACGGTTGGATTTTGTGTGGAGGCTATTTATACCCCTCCACCCCCTCTTCATTCGTGGAGAGAGCCATCAGAAAGAACTACCACTCCTATCTTATATTTCTGAGAAGAGAACTACCTACCCTTGTGTTGAGATCAAGTTGCTCCACTCCCACCATATGAAGCTTGATCTCTAGCCTTCCCAAGTTGCTTTCCACTCAATCCTTTCTTCCACCACAGCCAAATCAGTGAGGAGAGTTGAGTGTTGGGGAGATTATCATTTGAAGCACAAGAGCAAGGAGTTCATCATCATCTACAACATCTATTACCTTTTGGAGGGTGGTGCCTCCTAGATTGGTTAGGTGTCGCTTGGGAGCCTCCGTCATCGAGATGTGGAGTTGAACCAAGAAGTTTGTAAGGGCAAGGAGATCGCCTACTTCGTGAAGATCTACCCCGAGTAAGGCTAGCCCTCCGTGGGCGTAGGCCATGATGGAATAGACAAGGTTGCTTCTTCGTGGACCCTTCGTGGGTGGAGCCCTCCGTGGACTCGCGCAGCTGTTACCCTCCGTGGGTTGAAGTCTCCATCAACGTGGAAGTACGATAGCACCACCTATCGGAACCACGAGAAAAATCACCGCGTCTCCAAAATTGCGTTTGCTCTTCTCCACCTCTCTTTACTACATGTGCAATTTACTTTCCGCTGCCTATACTCTAGAATTGCATGTGTAGGGTGATGCTTGACTTGATCATAAGTGTGAATCTGCCAAAAACTGTTCTTTATCAAAAGGCAGAATTTTTATATTGTCAAGTAGTCTAATCACCCCCCCTCTAGACATACTTTCGATCCTACACAACCACTCAGGATGAAAAACTTCAACAATAAACCCAGCCGCCAAGAGCCGGGCCACTTCTTCACCAATGACCTTGCGCCTTTCTTCATTAAAATGACGAAGGAATTGTTTTACCGGTTTAAACTTTGGATCAGTATTAAGAGTGTGCTCAGTGAGTTCCCTCGGTACACCTGGCATGTCAGAAGGCTTCCATGCAAAGATGTCCTGGTTCTCACGGATGAACTCGATGAGCGCGCTTTCCTATTTTGGATCCATATTGGCACTGATGATGAACTGCTTGGACGAGTCACCAGGAATGAAGTTCGCCGGCTTAGTATCATCTGTCTACTTAAACTTCAATAGCGGGTCTTGCTCTGTGGTTGGCTTCTTCAAGGGGGTCATATCTGTCGAGTCAACATTATCTTTATAGAACTTCAGTTCCTTTGTTGCACAAGCTGACTCGGCATAGGCAGCATCGCCCTCCTCGCACTCCGAAGCTATCTTTCTGTTTTCATGCACCATGATGGTTCCCTTATAACCCGACATCTTGAGCTGCAAATAAACATAACAAGGTCGTGCCATAAATTTAGCATAAGCCGGCCGTCCAAACAGGGCGTGATAAGGGCTCTTGATCTTGACCACTTCAAAAGTCAATTTTTCAGTCCTGTAGTCATATACATTACCAAAAACTACCTCCAAGGTTATCTTGCCCACTGGATATGCCGACTTACCGGGCACCACCCCATGAAAAACTGTAGAAGATTGCTTAAGATCTTTGTCAGTCAAATTCATACGACAAAAAGTATCATAATAGAGGATATTGATGTTGATGCCTCCATCCATGAGCACTTTAGTGAACTTGTACTCTCCGACCTGCGGTGCCACCACCAAAGCCAGTTGACCTGGATTATCAACCCGGGGCGGGTGATCTTCGCGGCTCCATACAATGGGTTGCTCTGACCATCGTAAATATCGGGGGACCGCCGGCTCAACCGCGTTCACCGCCTGCTTGTGAATCTTCTGATCCCTCTTGCACAAACTCGTGGTAAACATGTGATATTGACCACTATTTAGCTGCTTCGGATGACTCTGATAACCAGACTGTTGTTGTTGCTGCTGATTACCTTGATTAGATTGCTTGTTAAAACCACCTTGATTACCTTGACCCTGGAATCCAGAGCTTGAGCCGCCACCTCCAAAGCCGGATCCGTGAGAGCCCGATCCAGACCTGTTGTGAGGGCCCTAATTACCCTGATAGAAACCGGAATTTCTATACTCCCTCATGATGAAGTAATCTTTCCAGAGATGAGTGGTCGGCTTATCCTGAGTACCATGCTTTGGGCAAGGCTGATTCATCATCGCCTCAAGGTTGAATTTTGGCCCACCAAAACGGGGTGCTGACGACTTTCCCTTGCGCTTACCATTGTTACTCTGTGTGTTAGCCACAAAATCTGAACCGCCGTCAGCTTGCTTGCGCTTTCCATTATTGCCTTGACCCGCCATGTTATGATGATGTCCCTTTGCATTGCCATTCATCTTCCGCTTACCATCTTTCTCTTCATCAGACTCAGGGTCCTTAGTGCTGCCAGAATTAGCATATTTGACAAGAACTGCCATGAGCTCCCTCGTATCATTGCAATGGCGCTTAAGCCGCCCCAGCTTCTGCTTGAGGGGAAGGGAATTGTTTGGGGAACGTAGCAGAAATTCAAAATTTTCTACGCATCACCAAGATCAATCTATGGAGTAACTAGCAACGAGAGAGAGGGGAGTGCATCTTCATACCCTTGAAGATCGCGATTCGAAAGCGTTGCAAGAACGCGGTCGATGGAGTCGTTCACTAAGCGATTCAGATCGCGATCGAATCCGATCTAAGCACCGAAGAACGGTGCCTCCGCGTTCAACACACGTACAGCCCGGGGACGTCTCCTCCTTCTTGATCCAGCAAGGGGAGAGGAGAAGTTAAGGGAGAGCTCCGGCAGCACGACGGCGTGGTGGTGGAGCTTGGTGTTCTCCGATAGAGCTTCGCCAAGCACTACTACGGAGGAGGAGGTGTTGGGGAAGGAGAGGGCTGCGCCAGGGGAAGGGTGCGGCTGCCCTCTCTCTCCCTCACTATATATAGGGGGAAGGGAGGAGGGAGAGGCGCCCTAGGGTTCCCTAGGGGAGGGGCAGCGGCCACAGGGGAAACCCTAGATGGGTTTGGGCGCCCCCACCCCCAGGAAACTTGCCCCCCAAGCCGGGAGGGGCGGCTGCCCTAGGGGTGGCGCCCCCACCTCTCCTGGTTACGTGAGATGGGGTGGGAGGGCCGCTCAGCCCCTTAGTGGGCTGATGTGCCCTCTCCCCTTGGCCCATAAGGCCCCCAAACGCTTGTCGGGGCCTCCGAAACCCCTTTCGGACACGCTGGTCATCACCTGGTACCCACGGAACAATTCCGGACTCCGATACCCTTCGTCCAATATACCTATCTTCACCTCCGGACCATTCCGGAGCTCCTCGTCATGTCCGGGATCTCATCCGGGACTCCGAACAACCTTCGGTAACCACATACTATTTCCCATAACAACTCTAGCGTCACTGAACCTTAAGGTGTAGACCCTACGGGTTCGGGAACCATGCAGACATGACCGAGACGTTCTCCGGTCAATAACCAACAGCGGGATCTGGATACCCATGTTGGCTCCCACATGTTCCACGATGATCTCATCGGATGAACCACAATGTCAAGGATTCCAGCAATCTCGTATGCAATTCCCTTTGTCAATCGGTATGTTACTTGCCCGAGATTCGATCGTCGGTATCCCAATACCTCGTTCAATCTCGTTACCGGCAAGTCACTTTACTCATTCCATAATGCATGATCCCGTGACTAACTACTTAGTCACATTGAGCTCATTATGATGATGCATTACTGAGTGGGCCCATAGATACCTCTCCGTCATACGGAGTGACAAATTCCAGTCTCGATTCGTGACAACCCAACAGACACTTTCGGAGATACCCATAGTGCACCTTTATAGCCACCCAGTTACGTTGTGACGTTTGGTACACCCAAAGCACTCCTACGGTATCAGGGAGTTACACAATCTCATGGTCTAAGGAAATGAGACTTGACATTAGAAAAGCTTTAGCAAACGAACTACACGATCTTGTGCTATGCTCAGGATTGGGTCTCGTCCATCACATCATTCTCCTAATGATGTGATCCCGTTATCAATGACATCCAATGTCCATGGTCAGGAAACCATGACCATCTGTTGATCAACGAGCTAGTCAACTAGAGGCTCACTAGGGACATGTTGTGGTCTATGTATTCACACATGTATTATGGTTTCCAGTTAATACAATTATAGCATGAACAATAGACAATTATCGTGAACAAGGAAATACAATATAACCATTTTATTATTGCCTCTAGGGCATATTTCCAACAGTCTCCCACTTGCACTAGAGTCAATAATCGAGTTCACATCACTATGTGATTGTAATGAATTCAACACCCATGGGGTTTGATCATATCTCGCTTGTGAGAGAGGTTATTAGTCAACGGGTCTGAATCTTTCAGATCCGTGTGTGCTTTACAAATCTCTATGTCATCTCCTAGATGCAGCTACCACGCTCTATTTGAAGCTATTACAAATAACTGTTCTACTATACGATTCCGGTTTACTACTCAGAATAATCCGGATTAGTGTCAAAGTTCGCATCAGCGTAACCCTTTACGACGAACTCTTTTACCACCTCCATAATCGTGAAAATTCCTTAGTCCACTAGTTACTAAGGATATGTTTGACTGATGTCTTGTTATCCATTCCTGGATCATTCTTGTACCCCTTAACTGACTCGTGGCAAGGCACACTTCAGGTGCGGTACACAGCATAGCATACTGTAGAGCCTATGTCTGAAGCATAGGGGATGACCTTCGTCCATTCTCTCTCTTCTGCCAAGGTCATGTCTTGAGTCTTACTCAATACTCACACCTTATAACACAGCCAAGAACTCCTTCTTCGCCGATCTATTTTGAACTTCTTCAAAATCTTGTCACGGCATGTATTCATTTGAAAGTATTATTGGGCGTTTTTGATCTATCCTTATAGATCTTGATGCTCAATGTTCAAGTAGCTTAATCCAGGTTTTCCATTGAAAAACACCTTTTCAAATACCCTATATGCTTTCTAGAAATTCTATATCATTTTTGATCAACAATACGTCAACAACATATACTCATCAGAAATTCTATAGTGCTCCCACTCACTTCTTTGGAAATACAAATTTCTCATAAACTTTGTATAAATCCAAAATCTTTGATCATCTCATCAAAGCATATATTCCAACTCCGAGATGCTTACTCCAGTCCTTAGAAGGATTGTTGGAGCTTTGCATACTTGTTAGCATCTTTTAGGATTGTCAAAACCTTCTGGTTGTATCAGGTACAACCTTTCCTCAAGAAAATCATCGAGGAAACTATATATTGACATCCTATCTGCAAGATTTCATAAATAATGCAGTAGCTGCTAATATAATTCTAACAGACTCTTAGCATTGCTACGAGTGAAAAAGTATCATCATAGTCAACTCCTTGAACTTGTCGGAAAACATCTTAGCGACAAGTCGAGCTTTGTTAATGGTGACACTTACCATCATTGTCTGTCTTCCCTTTTAAAATCCATTTGTACCCAACAGCCTTATGACCATCAAGTAGTTCTTCCAAAGTCTACACTTTGTTTTATACATGGATCTTCTCTCGGATTTTATGGCCTCGAGCCATTTGTCGGAATCCGGGCCCACCATCGCTTCTCCATAGCTCGTAGGTTCATTGGTGTCTAGCAACATGACCTCCAAGAAAGGATTACCGTACCACTCTGAAGCAGTACGCGTCCTTGTCATCCTACGAGGTTCGGCAGTGACTTGATCCGAGGCTTCATGATCACTATCATCAGCTTCCACTTCAATTGGTGTAGGTGCCACAGGAACAACTTCCTGTGCCCTACTACACACAAGTTGTAGTGACGGTTCAATAACCATATCAAGTCTCCACCATCCTCCCACTCAATTCTTTCGAGAGAAACTTTTCCCCGAGAAAGGACCCGTTACTAGAAACAATCACTTTTTCTTCCGGATCTGAAATAGGAGGTATACCCAACTGTTTTGGGTGTCCTATGAAGATGTATCTATCCGCTTTGGATTCGAGCTTATCAGGATGAAACCTTTTTTCACATAAGCGTCGCAGCCCCAAACTTTCAAGAAACGACAGCTTAGGTTTCTCTAAACCATAGTTCATACGGTGTCATCTCAACGGAATTACGTGGTGCCCTATTTAAAGTGAATGTGGTTGTCTCTAATGCCTAACCCATGAACGATAGTGGTAATTCGATAAGAGACATCATGGTATGGCCCATATCCAATGGGGTGCATCTATGATGTTCGGACACACCATCACACTATGGTGTTCCAGGCGGTGTTAGTTGTGAAACAATTTCCACAATGTCTCAATTGTGTACCAAACTCGCAACTCAGATATTCATCTCTATGATCATATCATAGACATTTTATCCTCTTGTCACGACAATCTTCAACTTCACTCTGAAATTACTTGAACCATTCAATAATTTAGACTTGTGTTTCATCAAGTAAATATACTCAGTATCTACTCAAATCATCTGTGAAGTAAGAACATAACGATATCCACTACGTGCCTCAGCACTCATTGGACTACACACATCAAAATGTATTACTTCCAACAAGTTGCTTTCTTGTTCCATTTTACTGAAAACGAGGCTTTCAGTCATCTTGCCCATGTGGTATGATTTGCATGTCTCAAGTGATTCAAAATCAAGTGAGTCCAAATGGTCCATCTGCATGGAGTTTCTTCATGCGTATATACCAATAGACATGGTTCACATGTCTCAATCTTTTCAAAAATGAGTGAGTCCAAAGATCCATCAACATGGAGCTTCTTCATGCGTTTTATACCAATATGACTCAAATGGCAGTGCCACAAGTAGGTGGCACTATATCATTACTATCTTATATCTTTTGGCATGAACATGTGTATCACTACGATCGAGATTCAATAAACCATTCATTTTAGGTGCAAGACCATTGAAGGTATTATTCAAATAAACAGAGTAACCATTATTCTCCTTAAATGAATAACCGTATTGCGACAAACATAATCCAATCATGTCTATGCTCAACGCAAACACCAAATAACAATTATTTAGGTTTAACACCAATCTCGATGGTAGAGGGAGTATGCGATTCTTGATCACATCAACCTTGGAAACACTTCCAAACCATATCATCATCTCACCTTTAGCTAGTCTCCGTTTATTCTGTAGCCTTTTATTTCGAGTTACTAACACTTAGCAACTGAACCGGTATCTATTACCATGGTGCTACTAGGAGTACTAGTAAAGTACACATCAATATAATGTATATCCAATATACTTCTGTCGACCTTGCTAGCCTTCTCATCTACCAAGTATCTAGGGAAGTTCTGCTTCAGTGACTGTTCCCCTCATTATAGAAGCACTTAGTCTCGGGTTTGGGTTCAACCTTGGGTTTCTTCACTAGAGCAGCAACTGATTTGCCATTTCATGAAGTATCCCTTCTTGCCCTTGCCCTTCTTGAAACTAGTGGTTTCACTAACCATCAACAATTGATGCTCCTTCTTGATTTCTACTTTCGCGGTGTCAAACATTGCAAATATTTCAAGGATCATCATATCTATCCCTGATAGGTTATATTTTATCACGAAGCTCTAGTAGCTTGGTGGCAATGACTTTGGAGAAACATCACTATCTCATCTGGAAGATTAACTCCCACTCGATTCAAGTGATTTTTGTACCCAGACAATCTGAGTACAAGCTCAACGATTGAGCTTTTCTCAATTAGTTTGTAGGCTAAGAAACTTGTTGGAGGTCTCATACCTCTTGACGTGGGCACGAGCCTGAAATCCCAATTTCAGCCCTTGGAACATCTCATATGTTCCACGGTGTTTCAAAAACGTCTTCGCCGCCACAGTTCTAAACCATTTAACATTACTGAACTATCATGTAGTCATCAAAACGTGTATGTCAGATGTTCACAACATCCACAGACGACGTTCGAGGTTCAGCACACCGAGCGGTGCATTAAGGACATAAGCCTTCTACGCAGCAATGAGGACAATCCTCAGTTTACGGACCCAGTCCGCATAATTGCTACTATCAACTTTCAACTAAATTTTCTCTAGGAACATATCTAAAAGAGTAGAACTAAAACTTGAGCTACGACATAATTTGCAAAGACCTTTTGACTATGTTCATGATAATTAAGTTCACCTAATGAAATTATTTAATGAACTCCCACTCAGATAGACATCCCTCTAGTCATCTAAGTGATACATGATCCGAGTCAACTAGGCCGTGTCCGATCATCACGTGAGACGGACTAGTCATCATCTTGAACATCTTCATGTTGATCGTATCTACTATATGACTCATGTTCGACCTTTTGGTCTCTTGTGTTCTGAGGCCATGTCTGTACATGCTAGGCTCGTCAAGTCAACCTAAGTGTTTTGCATGTGTAAATCTGGCTTACACCCGTTGTATGTGAACGTTAGAATCTATCACACCCGATCATCACGTGGTGCTTCGAAACAATGAACTTTCGCAACGGTGCACAGTTAGGGGGAACACTTTCTTGAAATTATTATGAGGGATCATCTTATTTACTACCGTCGTTCTAAGCAAATAAGATGCATAAACATGATAAACATCACATGCAATCAAATAGTGACATGATATGGCCAATATCATTTTGCTCCTTCTGATCTCCATCTTCGGGGCTCCATGATCATCATCGTCACCGACATGACACCATGATCTCCATCATCATGATCTCCATCATCGTGTCTCCATGAAGTTGTCTTGCCAACTGATTACTTCTACTACTATAGCTAACGGTTTAGCAACGAAGTAAAGTAATTACATGGTGTTATTCAATGACACGCAGGTCATACAATAATTAAAGACAACTCCTATGGCTCTTGCCGGTTGTCATACTCATCGACATGCAAGTCGTGATTCCTATTACAAGAATATGATCAATCTCATACATCACATATATTTCATTCATCACATCCTTCTTGGCCATATCACATCACACGGCATATGCTGCAAAAATAAGTTAGACGTCCTCTAATTGTTGTTGCAAGTTTTTACGTGGCTGCTATAGGTTTCTACCAAGAACGTTTCTTACCTACACAAAAACCACAACGTGATATGCCAATTGCTATTTCCCCTTCATAAGGACCCTTTTCATCGAATCCGATCCGACTAAAGTGGGAGAGACTGGCACCCGCTAGCCACCTTATGCAACAAGTGCATGTCAGTCGGTGGAACCTGTCTCATGTAAGTGTACGTGTAAGGTCGGTCCGGGCCGCTTCATCCCACAATACCGTCGAAACAAGATAGGACCAGTAACGGTAAGCATATTGAACAAAACCAAGGCCCACAACTACTTGTGTTCTACTCGTGCATAGAATCTACGCAATAGACCTAGCTCATGATGCAACTATTTGGGGAACGTAGCAGAAATTCAAAATTTTCTACGCATCACCAAGATAAATCTATGGAGTAACTAGCAACGAGAGAGAGGGGAGTGCATCTTCATACCCTTGAAGATCGCGATGCGGAAGCGTTGCAAGAACGCGGTCGGTGGAGTCGTTCACTAAGCGATTCAGATCGCCGCCGAATCCGATCTAAGCACCGAAGAATGGTGCCTCCGCGTTCAACACACGTACAGCCCGGGGACGTCTCCTCCTTCTTGATCCAGCAAGGGGAGAGGAGAAGTTGAGGGAGAGCTCTGGAAGCACGACGACATGGTGGTGGGAGCTTGCAGTTCTCCGGCAGAGCTTCGCCAAGCACTACGGAGGAGGAGGAGGTGTTGGGAAGGGAGAGGGCTGCGCCAGGGGAAGGGTGCGGCTGCCCTCTCTCTCCCTCACTATATATAGGGGGAAGGGAGGAGGGGGAGGCTCCCTAGGGTTCCCTAGGGGAGGGGTGGCGGCCACAGGGGAAACCCTAGATGGGTTTGGGCGCCCCCACCCCCTAGGAAACTTGCCCCCCAAGCCGGGAGGGGCGGCTGCCCTAGGGGTGGCGCCCCCACCTCTCCTGGTTACGTGAGATGGGGTGGGAGGGCCGCTCAGCCCCTTAGTGGGCTGATGTGCCCTCTCCCCTTGGCCCATAAGGCCCCCCAACGCTTGTCGGGGCCTCCGAAACCCCTTTCGGACACGCTGGTCATCACCTGGTACCCCCAGAACAATTCCGGACTCCAATACCCTTCGTCCAATATACCGATCTTCACCTCCGGACTATTCCGGAGCTCCTCGTCATGTCCGGGATCTCATACGAGACTCCGAACAACCTTCGGTAACCACATACTATTTCCCATAACAACTCTAGCGTCACCGAACCTTAAGTGTGTAGACCCTACGGGTTCGGGAACCATGCAGACATGACCGAGACGTTCTCCGGTCAATAACCAACAGCGGGATCTGGATACCCATGTTGGCTCCCACATGTTCCATGATGATCTCATTGGATGAACCACGATGTCAAGGATTCCAGCAATCCCGTATGCAATTCTCTTTGTCAATCGGTATGTTACTTGCCCGAGATTCGATCGTCGGTATCCCAATACCTCGTTCAATCTCGTTACCGGCAAGTCACTTTACTCGTTCCATAATGCATGATCCCGTGACTAACTACTTAGTCACATTGAGCTCATTATGATGATGCATTACCGAGTGGGCCCAGAGATACCTCTCCGTCATACGGAGTGACAAATCCCAGTCTCGATTCGTGCCAACCCAACAGACACTTTCGGAGATACCCGTAGTGCACCTTTATAGCCACCCAGTTATGTTGTGACGTTTGGTACACCCAAAGCACTCCTACGGTATCAGGGAGTAACACAATCTCATGGTCTAAGGAAATTATACTTGACATTAGAAAAGCTTTAGCAAACGAACTACACGATCTTGTGCTATGCTTAGGGTTGGATCTCGTCCATCACATCATTCTCCTAATGATGTGATCCCGTTATCAATGACATCCAATGTCCATGGTCAGGAAACCATGACCATCTGTTGATCAACGAGCTAGTCAACTAGAGGCTCACTAAGGACATGTTGTGGTCTATGTATTCACACATGTATTACGGTTTCCAGTTAATACAATTATAGCATGAACAATAGGCAATTATCATGAACAAGGAAATACAATAATAACCATTTTATTATTGCCTCTAGGGCATATTTCCAACAGGAATGGTATTTTTTTCTCCAAAATTAGGACAGTTGAGCCGGCATTGATGCTATCCGATGACTGGATAATGGCCGAGATCCGACGCACCCAGTGGGCGGTTGACTCACCCTCACTCTGGACACAAGTGTCTAAATCAAGAATCAACATGGGCTGCTTGCATGTATCCTTGAAATTCTGAATAAAACGCGCCTTCAATTCATCCGATGACTTGACAGAGTTAGGGGGCAATCCCTTCAACCAGGTATGAGCCGGCCCGTTCAGCATCATGGTGAAATGCTTGGCGCATGCAGCGTCATTGACATCCAACATCTCCATGGCCATCTCATAACTCTCAATCCAAGCCTCTAGGGGTTGATCCGCTATGTAATTGGGTACTTTTCGAGGGCCCTTGAAGTCCTTGGTAACCGCTCATTGCGTAGAACCGGCACTAAACATGGCACACCCACCGTCCTGGAAGTCACTCCAGCTTCTGTGGACGTCAAAGGGTGTAACTGGGGCTGTTGAGCCGCCAACTGAGCCACCAGCTCCGCCTCACGGCGAGCCCGTGCTTGATCTACCACCAACTGAGCATGGTTATCAACCCGTGGCGGGTCATGCCCACGTGGTTGGTTGTGATACCGCTCACTGCTTGAAACCGTCGGTGACTCCATATGTCGGCTATAGCTTCGACTTGGATGTGGAGTTGAATGGATTCGATTGCGACTGTAGGAATAAGCCGCCTGCTGCGCCACCGCCATTTGAAGAAGTTCCACGGCCTTCCGAGCCTCGACTGCCTCGAGACTCTCGCTTGTCACTGGGAGAGCCGCCAATTGTGATGCAGGGGCGATCATGTTGTCCAACGGGTTAGAGAAGTGACCCGGAGGTGTGGAAACTAGCTGAGGCGGGGTTAAATTAACACGAGCCGGATCCGCCACATGGGGTTGAGCCGCCGCTCTGGTCCTAGGTGCTTCAGGGCCCCGGGTCACACCGGGCGGGTTACTTGGTCCTGCCCCAAGCGTGTTGAAGAGATTTCTTGCATCGAACTCATGAGGCAGACGACTCTGGTATCTGCTGTTAAAAACATCATTCGATGCATTCTGGTCCAGGATCAGGCGAAAATTTTCCGCTTGAATCCGCTGTGATTTCATCTCCAAGGCGGCTCGCTCTGTTCCCATCCTGGTATTCTCAGCGTTAAGATCCTCCCTAGCTTGAGCTATCTCATCACATAACTTCACAACATCCACGCTATGTTGCGCCTGGTTTGTCGGGGTTACCTCCACCGTCAGCAAAGTTGCCAGAGCCTCCAAAAGTTCAGATAAAACTTGAGCCGACGGGCACACAGGGCCTCCTGCCCCGGCTGCCGTAGCAGTTACTGAACCGGAGATCATTGCTGCCGCAGTTGAGGAATTTTGCACCGGATGTGTGCCGGCCATGAAGATCGCAACCCGGTTCGGTGGCTCACAGGGGTCTAGAATACTGTCACCATCGGAACAGCCCCCAAGCCTGTCATCTTGCAATTGATACATGGAGTAGAGGACCGTCTCTCCACTGGACACAGATCCTCCCTCAAGATCCATTCCTTGAGTAAAGCCAAGAAAAGCATGCTTCGGGGCGGCTTGAACCTTGGTGGGTCGCGCACGCTGAGCCATCTCGATGCTGTCGGTGCAGGTGTCCGGCTCAGGTTCCGATTCGCCAATCTTGCCGATGAAGACATGAATTCTGCCGAAGGAGACCCGGCACCCTTATTCGATTGAATCGGCCTCGGGACCCCATCTTGCGTCGTCGATGTAGGTTTGGCCGCGGCGACTCTTGGTTATCCGGCCCACGGCGTATCCCTTGATCCCTAAGAAGCTGCCCTTCAAGAACTCGAAACCACCATGCTCTGGCCCCACGGTGGGCGCCAATTGTCGTGAATTTAACACGGCAGATGCCCTAGTGAAAGGACTTAGGTGTGGAGCCATCGCAGCTAGGTTAGCTTAAAGGGGTTTAAACGGGACAAAGGACACAGGAAGTTTTTACCCAGGTTCGACCCCTCTGAATGAGCTAAAAGCCTACTCCTGCTTTCGATTGTATTGCTTGCGTTTCGTTTACCAGGGAGCGAATACGCTTGACCTAGTGCTCGATCAACTGTCTTTTGAGTTAATCCGCCGCCGGGTCACCCCTTTATATACAGGTTGATGCCCGGTGGCTTACAGAGTCCCGGACGGCTCATACACAACGTGTCCGGCTCGGTAACTAACTAAGCTTGCCTTACAATACAAGTTAAACATATGGCGGCTCGTCCCTTTGGGCCTCAAGTCGCCTCCGGGTCGTGGGCCTTCAATAAGCTTGCTTTATGAACCGTCATCTTCATATCTTCTTGGGCCTCTTCATCTTAAGTCGCCCGTAGCATGATCCGACCCCTCCTAGGCGGTCATACCCAGTAGTTATAGCCCAACAGCACCCCTTCATCAAGTGATTAGGAGTAGCGACAGTTGCTGCTAAGATGGTGGCTTCGGACAAACTGATGTACTACTTTATAAGGTCTTCGTGAATAATTAATAAAATGGATGCACGCATCATCCAAATGCAGAAGCCGGGGGCAATCCTCCTTTCCTAAAAAAACATATGTGATATTGTGTCACATAAGTCTTCATTTATTTAGATGTAGACTTATTTTGCTTTGGGGTACGTTATGTTACGTAACATATGTTACTTACAAAAACACCACTCTTCTCATTAACTATTTGCCATAAGCATACTTGTTTTGAGATGCATTATGTTACTAGCTAAGTTACCCGACTATGATCAGTCTGAACCTGAAAGTAGGGAGTAATTTACACAGAACTACAAGATTAGCGGTATTTTATCAAACCTTGCAATTGCTAGTTCAACAACTCGGGTAAAATAATATCAAATAGGAGTATACGCGTTTCAAAGAATCTTCACAGTGGCAGTGAAAACCCCAAAGACATCTAAGCAATTTTGGATGGTTCCAAATTTATCTTAATTTCGTTTTTGGTGTTTGCCACCGCCGTAACCATTGCAAAAGTAGAGCAAAGAAGGCTGCTTCACATGTGAAGTAACACCGGAATTTGTATCCAGCTTGAATTGATAAATTAATGTGACCACAGTGATGATGATGATGGAACAAGGGAGATGGTGCATAAAACCAAGCAGGTTTTTCACCCACTCACACCTGTTACTGTAGCTTTGTTTTAAACTATGGTGTTCTTCCTGGCGAAAGGAAAGCAAAGCAAAGGAGGATTTACAAATGACGCTTGCATGGGGGCTACCAAGGATCAAGCTATCATCGCCTTGCATGGGGGCTACCAAGGATCAAGCCATCATCATTTGCTGCGGCTACCGTTGCACTGGTGAACGAAACCGTTGCCATTGGCACTGCCGTTCATGTGAGTCCCATTGCTGCTACTGCTGCTGCCTATGTCCTTCCGCTTTGTGCTGGCCTTCTTCACCCCCCATATACGTATTGTGTGATCATCACTCGCAGAAGCGAGCATATGTGGATTTGTAGGGTTCCAGCTTACACAGTTGACTGCGCCAGAGTGACCAGAAAGAGTCTCGATAACATCTTCCGTAGCTCTGTGCCATATATAGACCTGGCAGATAAAATATCACCACACTGAGTTGTCAAATCAAACAAACCACTGGATAGTTGTTTTCCATGAAACTTCAAAGACCTGACTAAAATTTCTTTCACCGAAACATTATGTACCAGATTGGTAAACGTGCATTCCATACATTGGTGTTTTACCACGCTGGCTTATAGAATCCAGCTCTTGGCTATATTACACTGGATTATTTTCTCCAGCCCCATTTTATGGCTACCTATCAGGTGTAAGGAACCATGGATCATGGATGTCATTACTAGATGACTTCATGTCATCCATGAAAGTACCAATCCATCTGTAAGTTTCGTCTGGCTCGCAAGAAACAAATGATCCCAAGATTCAAGTAATAAATTAGTAATGTATCCCAATTAAACATTAACTCTATCCACCATGTAATACACATCATTGGACATGATAAGAGCAGTAACTAATATGTCACATACCAAATATTCTGAACAAAAGCTGGCGGAAAATACCTAGATAAAGAACCAATGTGCATGCAATCAAATCTGGGGAATAGACGTAGATGTTAAGTTTCATTTACAGTTTCTCAACATAGGAAATATCACGGATGTTGTACATATTTTGTCATGTTTTGTTACATAAAGTAGAATACTGCAGCGAGCTGAGAACTGTTCCAATATAGGTCTCTAGGTTATCCAGTAAATTTGACTTGGCAGGACAGAAAATATAATTCTGCTACACGGTCAAGAACTACAGTTTCCAGAACTCAGATATTATCTGCAACTAAAAATCTATAGAACAGGTGACAAGGAGAGCATAACTTAAGTGCATCTATAGTCAATACATCATACATTCATACCTTTGAATCTTCACTCCCACTGGCAATAAAGGCCTGATCCGATCCACCAAAGCACGATCTTATAACAAACCGGCTGCGTTTATGGCCAATGTACTGTTTCACTCTACTGGGGTCATTCCTTATGTTCCACAAATGGATCTTCTCACTTATAAGATTTACAAGCAAGAAATCTCCATCATCAGAAAGAGAAAATGAAGTGATTGTATTATCCTCTTCAATCAGCCTCTCCTGTTTCGTGTCCCTATTGAATAAAAGAATTGTGGAATCTCTGTTCATAATTATTATAACTTTGCCATCTTTTGTTACAGCAAAATCAGATGTTTTTGATGACCACTGCCCTTTCCAGCAATCTGCCTCTTTACCATCTAAATCCCACAAGCAAAGGCTTTGATCAGATAGACCACACAATATTTGCTTTCCGTCTGGAAACCAACCACATGACGTCAAACCAAGGCCAGGCTTTTCGTAGACATGAATACATTCACCAGATTCAATATTCCAACGCCGGATGGCTTCTTCCATTCCACATGTAAGAAGCTGGCTATCATCAGGACTCCATGCAACCATCATCACTGGTTTCTCATGACCAGTCAATCTGTGCTTCAGCAATAGTTCTCCATCTTCATCGACCTAGGAAAAATACCCACATTACTGCAAGCAAGCAGAAGATTGACTTGTGTTGCATCAACTATCAAGATGGCAGTGAAAATGTAAATTTCACCATCATTATCAGTACGTACATGTGCATGCACATCCTGAGGTACATACTACTCCCTCCGTTCCTAAATATAAGTCTTTCTAGAGATTCCACTAAGGACTAAATACGGAGCAAAATGAGTGAATCTATACTCTAAAGTGCGTCTATATACATCCGTATGTAGTTTCCAGTGAAATCTCTAGAAAGACTTACATTTAGGAACGGAGGGAGTAGAATGCAATTAAATTTCTGGAACAAATGATGAAGATGAAACTGAAAATTAGGTTCATGTGCATCGAGATTGTTCATGTGCATCGGAATCTCGATGGTATTGAAGCTTTGAGATTGAGATGCTGGGAAGTTTTTCTAGAAATAAGTTTTGATAGTTCCAAACAAGGACCACATTATGTCCTCATCAACCACAAAAATAAAATCAGAACACCTTCAAGGTAAGCTAACCGCACCACCAATGCATAAATGCCAAGCTATATGGTCTATAGTGTCAGGCCACAAGATCATGTAGCAAACCAAACAAACATATTAATCAAATTTGCAGCTAAGGCCAATAAGGCTCAAATTAGATAGAATCACTCCGACAAATTAATGATGTAAAATATCTACCCTTTATCAATTTGCATTTGAACAAAAAAAGGAAATACTCGAGATCTCAAATTTTCGGACAGAAACAACCAGCAGGTGACCAAAAAAGAGTGAATATGGCTGTGCAGAAAGTTTTCACATAAGGCACTAGCTAAATGGGAAAGTAAGGGGCAAGACACTGCACTGCTGAACACCTTCATGAAGAAGGTCAAAAGCCAGAAGCATAGTTACCTTCCATATAATTGCAGATTTATCATTTGATGATGAGGCTAAATATTTCCCATTGTTTGAAAATTGAAGAAACCATACTTCGTCACCGTGTGCACGCAGAACCTGCAATAATATTTTTTATTTGCTTGTGGCTTAGTACAGGTGATAAGATATGTGGATAGCAGTGTCTGATTGTGCATCAAGAAATATTGCATTGCTTAGTTTCAATAATTACATTTAGGCATTAACTATTTTATACCAGGGTTGAGAAGCACATCCTACTTGTCAAGGAGAGCCAGATCTCAGTTGCTTTCATGAACATTTAAATAGCACTCAACTCACATCTATCTTCTTCTCATACAAAAATATTTCCTCTACATTAACCTGAATCTGATGTGTTCCCTTTCCAACCTAAATATATATTGCAAAATATTCAAGACAGCAAGAGGGAGGTGGAAGGGAGGGGAGGAGCGAGCATAGAGGATGCTTAAGTTATACTTTATGACAACTGGATCACACATTATACAGAGAGAGAAAACAGAATTTATCCAAGACTTGTTATGAAATAATCTACAAGTGATGTATAAAAACTGTACAGAAATAGTCAAACAAAGAGCAAGAACACCAAACTGACCAGTACTGCTTATTTGGATTCTTAAGCAATGCAGGCAACTGTTAAGCACAACCTTGATTTCAAACATGGTATTTAAATATTTAAATATGCAACAAATGCAACCACTGAAATCAGCATGAGTTCATACCTGCAGTGTTCGAGATGGTATCTGATCCCTCCCACAGTGATGATCAACATAAAGTGACAAGCCATCAATAGAATTATGGAGATAACAAGCTTCACGTTGTACAGTAAGTGCCTGTTCAACTATATTCTCTAACCTCCTCTCTGGTACCATAACAGCAGGTGGGAGCACCTTTTGCAATTCCTCTAGGAGCTTAAGGCGTGAATCAGAAGCTTCGGTTCCAAGCTTTGGAAATGCAAGCAAGTTCTGTGGAGAAGAAATTATGCAACTTGACATTTCATGAACTCGTTTTCTGTTAACACCAAGGGGGGAGATTTCATTTTGCAATGTCTTTATGGCACCCATTAAGTTGTCATTTCTCAAAAGGTCAAAGAATTTCTGCTCCAATAACAAAAATGCAGCAGACTTCACAATGTTTTCATTCAGAAGGCCAAGTTTATTCAAGGTAGCTACTGCATTGTCCCAATTACCATCAAGCACCTGCTTTCTGAATAGATTCACCGATGGAGAATGCAATGTAATACCTGATTCTTCCTCAAGAACAGCTCCACTTTTTTCATATCCAAGAGTATACAGAGCTTTTGTGATTATCCTCACAAATTCGTCCCTCTTAATAACACCTTTAGAACCAAGCATAACTTCTTTCCCCTGGGAAGCCAAAGGTCTAGCCATTGTACCTCCCAAAGGGTTAATGGATTTTGAATAACAGAAACTTTCTGGTAAATTTGCTGACTCTACTGAGGATGCTCTTGCGCGTTTTGAGGGTGGTTCATCATCTTCAAAACCTCCCATGAAATGCCAAAGTCAGCCCATATATTTTTTTACTATTGCAGATACAATGTTCCGCAGGCTGCAGAAAATGCCGTCAAAGAATTCTGTAGGTTGCTGCAGATAAATAACATGAAAAAGTCATTATCAAATGCAGCCAATAACCTGGTCTTATCTCGATCATTTTACAACTAACAATACATGCCCATCATAATAGCAAGAAATAGGAATGGTGCACATAAAGCAAGGAAAATACTGTGGAGAAACACAATGTACCTATTGATTTAATCTATAATACAAGCTACCTATCCATGTAACGCACATATGAGCAAATGTGAATTGGAATACACGGCAGTAAATCTCAGAGACGCAAGGCACAGGTTGAAGCACTCCCTATTATTTTTAAATGTGCAGGTTAGCTTGAACATTATGCACATCGAACAAAAATAGCCCCGTCACACTTGAGCTGTTTATTAATTATCATGTAGCATCAGAAAGAGAGATAAAATATGTATCTTTGAGTGACAAAACAGAAGCCTATGCCGATTAATCCTCATTTAATAAGCTAATAGGACTATAGTCCCAACTCCCAATTCAAGCTTGTACTACCAGATATCTTTCCTGCCATCATATAAGAAACAAAGTAAAGTCAGGTTGGACCAGCATATCCAAAGATAAGTCATAACAGCACAAGCTTCTGGCAAGCTACCATGAACTCAGAAAGAATTACATAATGTGGCTCATCTGTTGTCATAGTAGCATCACTTCTTCCTTTCCTTTTGTGGAGCAACGGGTAAATAATAAGCCATGAAATAGATTGCTCCACAGTAAGACCCTAATAGCAGTGATGCTTTATTGCCGTGAATGGCATGTGAGCTCCACACTGGAACCTTACCATTATTGGCAATTTTTACTACTACTTAACCCTGACTCGCTGATAGTGCACAACTCGCATCAGTCCACTAAAGCTAACACTGAGAAGTGGCAAATGACCTCCATTTACAAACAAAAGCATGATGTCCATGAAATGCTCAGGCGAATTACTAGCAACAACCGACGGGTGACCACAGGGTAATCAAACGCAGTAAGTAGGATCCAATTACGCAATCTGCATACAATTACCGTTGATTATAAGCTGCTCCAGGAAGCGCCCTAAATCACAAGAGTCCTGCACAACCGCGTGCCCTTGGCGATCTAACCAATCCACGTGATATATATAAAGAAACTAAAGCAAGCGGCGCAGCGACGGGGACCGGTCATCTAAGAATCTGTTCTAGGGAGAGTTCATCGTCGTTCCTACTCGCGCCGCCGGAGGAGCCCCCTCTCCCAAACCCACACCTGCACGTCGGGAACCAAGAGGCGACGCAGAGAGCAGGGATTAGCGATCGGAAGGGTCCTGACCTCGGATCCACGCTGATTCGCGCGAGGAACACCCGAATCCGCGCGGAAACGTTGGGGAATCGCCTGCGGGGTGCAGGAGGTGGATGGATGGGTGGATTGGGTAGGGAGGGGGGGCAAGCGCAGAGAGAGAGAGAGACGGGAAAGGAAGAGATTGGTGTTTTGGCTTGGGAGAGAGGGGAGCCGACTGATGAAAGGAAAAGGGAGGAGAGGTTGGAGAGAGAGAGAGAGAGAGAGAGAGATTAACCATTTCATTCACTCAAGCAATAGCACTTTGTTAAGTTTCTTTTTTAAGGGATAAGGGAAGTCCTCTTGGCACTTCATTGCAAAGTTAACAAAGTCATCATCCCACTAGTACATCCATTTTAAACCATATATATGCCTCCCTAGAAAATGTGTCAAGCCATTAACTTTCCTCGGACAATGATTGAAATCAAATCGACGAGATATCATGAGCTTGTTGAAAACAATCTGTCAGAATTGCTGAGTAGGAGGGAAGAACATCAGACGCACCATTGCACGCATTAATGATCTCAAGAGAGTATGATTCTACTATGTTTGTTTAGCATATGATTTCCTGTATCAACTGAAGGCCTTGGTGAAGCGACATAGATTTCACTGTCGCCACGTTAGGAACATAGTCAAATAACATGGCAACTCCTGCCATAGCTTTGCCTCCGACAATTCTGAACAATAGTAGCTAACTAACTTGTGTCATCCTCAAAGAATGCATCCTTGTTCCGCTTGTACATACCTAGTGGTGGCTTCTTCCATCTAACTTTGTCTGCTTCTGGAGGGTGATTAGACTACTTGACCAAATAAAACTTAGTTTTTTCTCAATTTTACTCCCTCCCTTCCTAAATATTTATGTTTTTAGAGATTTCAAATGGACTATCACATATGGATGTATATAGACATATTTTAGAGTATAGATTCACTCATTTTGCTCCGTATGTAGTCACTTGTTGAAATATCTAGAAAGACAAATATTTAGGAATGGAGGGACTAGTTGTAGGCAAGTTTTAGCAATACTACCAAGTCAAGCAGCACCCTAAATGCAAGCCTAAGAGTTGTGCAGCGGAAAGTAAAGACTTTGCATATGAATGTAAAGTAGGGGATCGAGGATATCAAACGCAATGAAGACACAGTGTTTTTGGCGTGGTTCCGATAGGTGGTGCTATCGTACATTTGTGTTGATGGAGACTTCAACCCACCGAGGGCAATGGCTGCGCGAGTCCATGGAGGGCTCCACCCACGAAGGGTCCACGAAGAAGCAACCTTGTCTATTTCACCATGCCTTACGCCCACGAAGGACTAGCCATAATCGGGATAGATCTTCACGAAGTAGGCGATCTCCTTGCCCTTACAAACTTCTTGGTTCAACTCCACATGATCGTTGAGGCTCCCAAGTGACACCTGACCAATTTAGGAGACACCACTCTCCAAAAGATAATAGATGCTATTGATGATGATGAACTTCTTGCTCTTGTGCTTCAAACGATAATCTCCTCAACACATAATCACTCTCTCACATATTTGGCTTGGGGTAGGAGAAGGATTGGAGTGCAAAGCAACTTGGGGAGGCTAGAAATCAAGGTTCAAATGGTTGGATTGGAATCCCTTGATCTCAACGCAAGTGTAGGTGATTCTCTCTCAAAAAATGGATGTAGGAAGTTTAGTTTCGTCCTGGTTGCTCTCTATGTGAGTGAGTGAGTGGTGGTGGGGTATATATAGCCATCACCAAAGATCTAGCCGTTATAAACTTTATGCACAACTCAGTGACACCAAAACTAAATCTCGGTGGCACTGAACAGTGTAAAAGATTCTAACATTAGACGTTTCAGTGAGACCGGATGAATCCACTCGGTGAGACCGATATGTGATGACCTAAGAAGATTCCTCATCTCGGTAATTCCGATTGTTTCAACTTGGTAGTTCCGAACTGAAAGTGATGGATTACAGAAACTTGGTCACTACACTTTGGTGGGGCCTAATGTCATCTCGGTAGAACCGAGTTTCTAGGGTTTGGCTTATGGCTCTATCTGGTGTATCTCGATGGGTCCGGATGGATAGGTTTTGGTGGGACCGAAATTGAACTTGGGGTTTTGGACAAATGGATATGGAGAAAGTTGTTGAGATTTTTGGAGCAATATCTTCAAGCCCTTGAGCAAATTACTCATGACCAAAACCTCATCCCCTTTTAATAGTATTGGCTTCTTATGGACTCAATGGTATCTTTGATCACTCAACCAAAAATGTAGTCTTGAAGCTTTTGCCAATATATGTCCTTAGCATTTTGAGGGGTCCACAATCATATGTCCTTGCCATGCAAAAACATTGAACTTTCCTGAAAATTATCTTTGAATAGGCATTAGTTCAATGACATATATGTCGTTATTAATTACCAAAACCACCCGGGGATTAGATGCACTTTCAATCTTCCCCTTTTTGGTAATTGATGACAACATATAGAGCAAAACTTCGACATTCGATATAATCAATGAATAACATCGTCGCTTTGAGAAGTGTGTAATAAGCAAGAGTTGCCCCCTAAAATTTTGCATTATTTAGAATTTGTGTTTGAATGCAAATGCACAATCAATTAGGATCATGGGTCACTCTTCCATGTCACATACAACTTGGTGGAGCGCACAAAATGATATTAATGAAATACATCAAGCACTCATCACCAAACATACAAGTGAATGATCATAGCCAATAATCGTAAGGATAGATAGACAGCCTGCATATCATCAAAGTATGGTGTGATGAATCACACATGAAGCATAGTACCAACCAAGCACACATAGAAGTAACCGGAGTAAAACGAACACGAAACCAAATAAAATCAAAAAAAGCAAAAGCAAAAGAGACACTTTCTCTCGAAGCCATATGATCTATGCATATTCTCCCCCTTTGGCAACAATGTAACGCCCCGAGACCGACGCTCCAGAAGACTTCCATATTTTTGTGACCTCCGTGTGTTTTTTATTTGTGCTTGCTCTATTTATTTTTGCATTGCATCATGTCATCATGCCATCATCTCATAAATCTTTTGCAACTCAACTAAATAAATGGCATGGATCTTTGATCCATTTAAATCGAGGGAATTCACATGGTGATTCTCTTTAAAACATATCCTCTCGATATTTAGAGAGCTATAGTAAATATTACAATTATTTGGATTTACCGTAAACACACTTACAAAATATCCTAATGCCTTTGTTGTCTTAATTCTTGATCTCCTACTTTGCCATTTATTCTTTCATCATCTTCCGGAGCTTCACCAAAAATCCCAACATTTTTGGAAACCTCTAATTCCTAGTCCTTGCTCAAACCTTTTGAATTAAATTCAAATGACTTTGAATTTAATTCCTGCAATCTTGCCACTCCTATTTTTCATGGACCGTGCAGGTGACGCATCCGAGCTCAAGGAGGAGCTCGATGAAGATCTTGCCCTTTGTGTTGTTTCGTTCTAGTTGATCAGTAGTGGAGCCCAGTTGGGGTCGATCGGGGACCTGTGTAGCATTTGGGGTAGTCTTCTTTTATTTTGGTTCTGTAGTCGGACCTTGATTGTATCTGTATGATGTAATGCTTTACTCATGTATTGTGTGAAGTGGCGATTGTAAGCCAACTATGTATCTCTTTCCCTTATGTATAACATGGGTTGTGTGAAGATTACCTCACTTGCGACATTGCTTTCAATGCGGTTATGCCTCTAAGTCGTGCTTCGACACGTGGGAGATATAGCCGCATCGAGGGCGTTACAAGTTGGTAATCAGAGCCTTCCACGACCTTAGGAGCCCCACTGCTTGATTGTTTTTAGCGGCCGAGTTGTGTCTAGAAAAATGTTTTGAGTCATTTAGGATTATATATATCAGAGAGTTAGGAATTCTTTTTACTCCCCAGTTTCTTCATCGCTCTGGTAAGGCATCCTGACGTAGAGTTTTGACTCCTCTCTTCTCAAATTTCACTAATATTTTTTTTAGGATCACGCGGGTATCTTGGAATCGTTCCGATGGTTTTATGATGAGAACATTGTCTTGGTGCCTCCTGTCAGGGGTTTAGTGGAAGTGTCCCGGGGAGTTGAGCTCTGAGGTGTTGTCGCCATAATTTTATCATGGCAGTTCTGGAATACCTGAGTTTAGTACACCGACATCGAAAATCTCTTTTATGCAGTTGTTGGTGAGATAACCCCGTTAACCCAGTACTGAGGTGAGTACGGGAGTATTGCCATGACTCGTATAACGGATGCTTTTCGAAGGTTGAGGTACACGATTTCCGATTCCAGGATCTTACCCGACTCTTCTAATTCTTTCTGGAGTTATTCTCAAATTCATTGCAAAGTTTGACATAAGAATGAATTATCATCAGTCAAATGTCTTTCTCCAAGATCTTTCAAATTCTTTTCATAGTTGGCTCAATCTCTTCACTTTTGATTCTTCCGGTTTGCCTCAATAATTCTTGGTGGTGTTTCTCGTTGTCATTCTCATCATTTGAAGACCGAAGAAGAGTTTCTCTTTAATCTTGCTCTATTCTCTTCAAGATTCATGGTGCTAGCTTGTTGCCATCCTCTCATAATTGTTTTCAACTGTGAGAATCTTTTTCACCCATCCGGAGCATTTTAGGAGTCTTTTCAGTTTCATTCTTTGAAGCCCATCATCTCAGTATTATTCATTCAAGCTTTCAGCTCTCGTTCTCCAAATCATACCGGTGCATCATTCAAGTATTCTCTAATCAGCTCGTGATCTATTCGTTCATTTGTATCTAAATACCCTCAAGTATCTTCATTCATTTTGCAATTCTTCCCGGTGATTTGTGCATTTGCTACGTTCAATTTCAATTCTTATGGTGGTTTGTTCAAGATTCCTCTTCCTATGTTCTCATATTAATTTATTCGTTGCGTCCAAATCTCACCGGTGGTTCCATTAATACCTTCTCAAGTTTGCGCTATATCTCTCTTAATCCTTTCTACGAGAATAAGTAGTATGCCAAATCCGTTGCTTGTCATCAATTAAATTGGTGAAGGATACGCATAACATAATTCTTGTTCTTGTTTCATCCAAGTGATTAATTCCTTCTTTCGGAGTTTGTTCATGATGAATAAATTCTCGGTTTCAGTTGTTTCATCTTTTCTTTTCCCGGAGTTCCAAGCTCTCATCATCACGAAGATCCATCTAAATCATTGCAAGGCTTCACCTTGTGTTTTCAACTTCTCTTTCTTTCTATCACCCTTTTGTTTACCGGAGTTCTTCATGGAGGCTCTACATGGTGCTTCGTCAAGGATTCTTTTCATTCTTCAATTGTTCATCAAGATTTCTCTCGAAGTTAAGATCCGTCAAGCCATACTTCAAAATAAACATGGTGCTCAACACATGTTTTGTTTTGAGGAGTTCAAGCATTCTTCATCTTGCATTCCGAAGTGCAATTCTTTCGACCTTATCTTTTCAGGTGGTGTTATGTCATTTTGATAGTTTCATTCATGTTTCATGATTCACATGTTGTCAAGAATGAGGTATTTTAAATCCATCAATCTCTTCGTTGGATTTATCTTGTGTCATGTTTTCACCTAAAGCCTTCCCTAAGGAATGTTGCTATTATGGTGCTTATCAATGATCCAAGATTTCTCCTATCCTCTTGGTGAAAGAAGTTTTTCATCGCCTTGGTGCTCTCACTCAAATCATTGGCTTCCTTTGGTGGCCATTTGTCACCTCATAATGTTGAGATGTTTCAATAAGTCCACTACAAGCTTATTCTTTTCGTTGTTGGTTTTCTAACAACTCCGTTCAATCCTTCTTTTTAAGGAGTCTCTTTCAAATTCAATTGTGATAGAAGTTGTTATTCTCTTCTCTGTTCTCTCGATTCCACTCTTTCATTTGTCCCGAAGGCATTGTGATGTTTTCTTTGACCCATTATATCATTTTGGAGATCATGTTCTTTTCCTTACTTATCCATTTAACCGAAGTGTCGTGTTTTCATTCGAGTTCTCTAATTTTATCAAGTTTTCCCTCCTTCCTCAACTGGAGAGCTGTCTGAAATCTTTCTTACCCCTTGTGCCATTCTTTCAATAGTTCCGGAGGCAGTGTGTTGTTCATTTCATCAAGTATCCTCTCATCTTGTCAAGTTCATGTTCAATCCCTTCCATGTTCAACCGGAGTGCTGCCCGAATTCTTCCCCTCTCATCTTGTTTTAACCGGAGTGGTTTCGAATTCTATCTTGTCCATTAAACTCTTGATTCATGTCTTTGCAACCTTCAAGTTCCCATAATGTTCCTTGTTCCTTTTTTCTAACGGATTGTTTGCAATCTCGTTCATCTCTGTTGTACTCTTTCTTTTAAATTGCTCAACCTCTCAAGGTTCATGGTTTCACTCGTTCGTCAAAGAAGCAACTTAGTTTTACCTCCTCTCTTCCTCTTCCGTTTCTCTCCGGGGCCATCCTAGATCTCGGGACGAGATCCTCTTGTAGTGGTGGAGTGTTGTAACGCCCCAAGACCGACGCTCCAGAAGACTTCCATATTTTTGTGACCTCCGTGTGTTTTTTATTTGTGCTTGCTCTACTTATTTTTGCATTGCATCATGTCATCATGCCATCATCTCATAAATCTTTTTCAACTCAACTAAATAAATGGCATGGATCTTTGATCCATTTAAATCGAGGGAATTCACATGGTGATTCTCTTTAAAACATATCCTCTCGATATTTAGAGAGCTATAGTAAATATTCCAATTATTTGGATTTACCGCAAACACACTTACAAAATATCCTAATGCCTTTGTTGTCTTAATTCTTGATCTCCTACTTTGCCATTTATTCTTTCATCATCTTCCGGAGCTCCACCAAAAATCCCAACATTTTTGGAAACCTCTAATTCCTAGTCCTTGCTCAAACCTTTTGAATTAAATTCAAATGACTTTGAATTTAATTCCTGCAATCTTGCCACTCCTATTTTTCATGGACCGTGCAGGTGACGCATCCGAGCTCAAGGAGGAGCTCGATGAAGATCTTGCCCTTTGTGTTATTTCGTTCTAGTTGATCAGTAGTGGAGCCCAGTTGGGGTCGATCGGGGACCTGTGTAGCATTTGGGGTAGTCTTCTTTTATTTTGGTTCCGTAGTCGGACCTTGATTGTATCTGTATGATGTAATGCTTTACTCATGTATTGTGTGAAGTGGCGATTGTAAGCCAACTATGTATCTCTTTCCCTTATGTATAACATGGGTTGTGTGAAGATTACCTCACTTGCGACATTGCTTTTTCAATGCGGTTATGCCTCTAAGTCGTGTTTCGACACGTGGGAGATATAGCCGCATCGAGGGCGTTACAAACAAGTTACCAAAAAGCTCGAATAAATATAGAGCTAAGCGTCGCTTTGGGCTCTCTCCGGCTCCTGGAGATCAAGTCCTCTGAAATTCTTTTCTTTTTATTGAGTCATACCAAAGAGAAGACCACGATGAAAATGTTGAGTGGCTCTTATATGCATTATTGTCAATCTAACAAAGAGCCCAAATTACTTTGTCTCCCCCTTTTGAATAAAATGCTTGTAGATTCCAGCTTAGTCCACGGCACTCTTGCACTATTATTATTTTCATATCATTCGGTCATGCAAGTGAAAGGCAATAATGACGATATCTGATGAACTGGTCGTGGTAGAGAGAAACGGGTATGAACTCAACTTGTTCTATTTTTGTAAATATGTTTAGCCTAGTATCCATGATTCAACATATTATGATCAAACATGTTTGCAATGACAATTAGAGATTATAGTTTCTCATGCCATGCTTAAGTAGCTAGGAGTGGATAATGATTTATCTTGGATGTTAACACTATGTTAAAACAATTGTGACGTAGTATGATGATATGTTTTCCTCCTCTGAATGTTTCAAGTGGCTTGACTTGTCACATGTTCATGCATGTAGTTGAATCAAAACCAACATAGCCTCTATGATATTTATGTTCCTGGTGTCCATATCCCACTCATGCTAGTATCCAATGTTAATTATTCATAATGCATGTTCATGACCGTTTTCGCTCTCTACCTGGCCGCTTCTCAAACTATTTGCTAGTCTCCGCCTATACTAAGCGGGAATACTGCTTGTGATCAAAATCCAAAAACCCAAGTTATTCTAGTTGAGTCCACCATATCTACCTATATGCGGTATTACCCTGCCATTCTAAGTAAATTTACATGTGCCACCTCTAAAAACTTCAAATAAACTTCTGCTTTTGTGTGCCTGGATTGTTCATAGAGCCATAGGGGGTAGTCGGTATCTTCCATGCTAAGCGGGTTATTCTCATGATGAGCGTTTATTCACTCGTCCTTGCACGAGAGGGGCGGCAATAGGGATTCCCAATCCCGAAATCAAAAATTGCAAATAATTAAACAAAACTCCCCTAGGATTGTTGTTGGTATGGACGGTACCGTGGATTCGGCTAGCCATGGAGTCTGTTTATTGGTGGAGGGTGATAAACCTTTACTTTTATAGCTTGGGAACCGCCACTAATGTGTTTAGCATGGAAGATATTGATAACTTTCAGTCGTGATGTAAACAAGAAGGGTGCATTTCCCAAAATTACATTTATCTCTGTTTTAAATCTCTGAGCTCTTGCACCGCTGCAAATCCCTGATTCCCTCCATGAAGGGACTATCTATTTACTTTTATATTGAGTCATCATCTTCTCAAATAAGCGCCAGATTTGAGAGCACTATTGTAATCCTCATGCATTGTGTATAGTTAATGTTGGATGCATCATGACTAGATCTTTTCTACCATGAATTACAATGTCTAGTCGTTGCTTGAACTTTGGAGGTGCTCTGCATTTATGTTTTGCGGTCTTGGAAAGGGCTAGCTAGATACAACTGTTATCATATTATATCATGATTGTTTTGACAAAGTGTTGTCACTTGAGATATTTTATTATTGCTCGCTAGTTGCTTATGCCATTGATATGAGTTAATATAATTTCTAAGAGTTATTGTTGACATGGTTAGTCATAATCTTTGCTGAAAACAAGAGCAAAAGAGTTCGCAAAAGTTTTTCTTCTTCACTTTCAGTTTATCAACGAAATTTCTTGAGGACAAGCAACAGTTTAAGCTTGAGGGAGTTGATACGTCTCTGTCGTATCTACTTTTCCTAATGCTTTTCCTCTTGTTTTGTACTCTAATTTGCATGATTTGAATGAAATTAATCTGGACTGACGCTTGATACGTCTCCAATGTATCTATAATTTTATTGTTCCATGCTATTATATTATCATTCCTGGATGCTTTACAATCATTTTATAGCAACTTTATATCATTTTTTGGGACTAACCTATTGACATAGTGCCCAGTGCCAGTTGCTGTTTTTGCTTGTTTTTTACTTCGCAGAAAATCAATACCAAACGGAGTCCAAACGCAGCGAAACTTTTTGGAGTTTTTTTTGTACCAGAAGACACAAGTTGGGCCAAGGAAGTACCAGAGGGAGGCTCCGAGGGGAGCACAACCCACCTAGGTGCGCCCTAGTGGGTTGTGCCCACCTCGGCCGCCTCCTGCACTGCCTCTTTGCTCTATAAATACCCCAATATTCCAAAAACCCTAGAGGAGTTGACAAAACACAATTCCAGCTGCCGCGAGTTCTAGAAACCACAGACCCAATCTAGACACCATCACGGAGGGGTTCATCATCCTCATTGGTGCCTCCCCGATGATGCATGAGTAGTTCATTGTAGACCTACGGGTCCGTAGTTAGTAGCTAGATGGCTTCCTCTCTCTCTTTTGATTCTCAATACAATGGTCTCTTGGAGATCTATTTGATGTAACTCTTTTTGTGGTGTGTTTGTTGGGATCCGATGAACTTTGAGTTTATGATCAGATCTATTTTATCCATGAAAGTTATTTGAGTTTTGATATCTTATATGCATGATTACTTATAGCCTCGTATTTCTTCTTCGAATCTTTAGTTTAGTTAGGCCGACTAGATCGATTTTTCTTGCCGTGGGAAGAGGTGCTTTGGGATGGGTTCAATCTTACGGTGCTCAATCCCAGTGATAGAAGGGGAAATGACAAGCATGTATCATTGCTATTAAGGATAAGAAGATGGGGGCTATTCCTACATGAATAGATCTTGTCTACATCATGTCATCGTTCTTATTGCATTACTCCATTTCTCCATGAACTTAATACAATAGATGCATGCTGGATAGCAGTCGATGTGTGGAGTAATAGTAGTAGATGCAGGCAGGAGTCGGTAGAGTAATCTTGGACGTGATGCCTATATAATGATCATTGCCTGGATATCATCATAATTATTTTAAGTTCTATCAATTGCCCAATAGTAATTTGTTTACCCGCCATATGCTATTTTTCTCGAGAGAAGCCACTAATGAAATCTACGGCCCCCGGGTCTCTTCTTTATCATATTAGCCTTCAAGATCTATTTTTATTTGTTTTTATTTTCAGACCTATTAATCCAAAAACCCAAAAATACCTTGCTGTAATTTTTTATTATTTATTTTATCTCGCGTTCCCACGAGATCTATTTATCCAATCTTCTATAATTTTATCTATCTTTTTACCCGAGAGGGATTGACAACCCCTCTTTTACGTCGGGTTGCAAGTATTTGTTCTTTGTGTGCAGGTACCGTTCACGTAGTGTTGCGTGGTTCTCCTATTGGTTCGATAACCTTGATCTCATCACTGAGGGAAATACATACCGTAGTTGTGTTGAATCATCCCTTCCTGTTTGGGGAAATATCGACGTAGTTCAAGCCGCATCAAAAGGAATTTCTGGCGCCGTTGCCCGGGAGACATCATCTACATCTATCAGGTTCCTAATCACAAATCTCATATCCTTGCAATTTACATTATTTGCCATTTGCCTCTCGTTTTCATCTCCCCCACTTCACAAAAGTTTGCCATTCTATTCGCCCTGTTTTTCGTTTGCCTTTGTCTCGTTAGATCTCTTGTTTGCTCTCTCTACTTGTGTTACCATGTGCCTTCTATTTGCCTGCATCTTTGCTTGCTAAAAATCTATTGATATGGATCCTCATCCACTTGCTAATCTTTTCAAAAGATCCAGTTATGATGAACCAATTGATAGTGAATTGAGTTCACTAGATTATCTTTATGAAGTTTTGCTTGAGATTCATGAAACCGATAATTGTGATGAAGTGTTAAATGAAGAAATTTATAAAGTGATTCATGATAGCTCCTCGAATGAAAAGCATGATTGCAATGATGTTATTATAAATTCTGTTAATATCAATTGTGTTAGTGATATGCAAAACCCCAAGCTTGGGGATGCTTGTTTTGTTATGTCTACTACTTATTGCAATGATCATGATTGGGGTGATAATGATTCTTATGATCTTGAAAAATTTATTTAAACCTCATGATGAATATGCTTGCGATAATATTAAAAGTGGGTTTGGAAGAGTGTCAACTTTAGATAAAAATAATCCCACATATTTGGAGAGTGTTCAATCTTATGAATTTTTTGGTAAAAGTGGGCTTGGAGAGGTCATGACTTCATTTGATGATAATCCCACTATTTTGGAAGAGTGTCAACTTTGCATGCATGTGGATCATGAATAGAAAATTTTATATGATAGCTACATGCAATTATTACGAGAGAGGAAAATATGGTTGTAGAAATTTTCATGCTACTAAAGTACCTCTCATTATGTTGAGATTGCTATTGTTTCTTTCTTCTTCCTTGCATATGCTAGATTTTGCTTGCCTTGATAATTTGTTTACTTATAAAACGCCCATGCATAGGAAGTATGTTAGGCTTAAATGTGTTTTTCACATGCTACATGATGCTCTCTTCGTGTTTCAATAACTATCTTTCATATGCATCATTGAAATCATATGCCTAGCTAGGGGCATAAAACGGTAGCGCTTGTTGGGAGGTGATAACCCACAAGTATAGGGGATCGCAACAGTTTTCGAGGGTAGAATATTCAACCCAAATTTATTGATTCGACACAAGGGGAGCCAAAGAATATTCTCAAGTATTAGCAGCTGAGTGTTCAATTCAACCACACCTGAAGGACTTAATATCTGCAGCAAAGTATTTAGTAGCAAAGTAATATGGAAGTAATGGTAACGGTGATAAAGGTAACAGTAGCAGTTTTGTAGCAATTGTAATAGTGGCAACGACAAAGTAACGTGGCAAAGATCAATATGTGAAAAGTTCGTAGGCAATGGATCAGTGATGGATAATTATGTTGGATGGCATTCATCATGCAACAGTTATAACCTAGGGTGACATAGAACTAGCTCCAATTCATCAATATAATGTAGGCATGTATTCTGAATATAGTCATACGTGCTTATGGAAAAGAACTTGCATGACATCTTTTGTCCTACCCTCTCGTAGCAGTGGGGTCCTAATGGAAACTAAGAGATATTAAGGCTTCCTCTTAATAGAGAACCGGACCAAAGCATTAGCACTTAGTGAATACATGAACTCCTCAAACTACGGTAATCACCGGAAAGAATCCCAATTTTGTCACCTTGGGGTATGCCGATCATAACTCGTAATAGGTGTCTACAACTTGCAAGATAGGATCAAGAACACAAATATATTCATGAAAACATAATAGGTTCAAATCTGAAATCATGGCAATCGGGCCCTAGTGACAAGCATTAAGCATAGCAAAGTCATAGCAACATCAATCTCAGAACATAGTGGATAGTAGGGATCAAACCCTAACAAAACTAACTTGATTAATGGTAAATCTCATCCAATCCATCACCGTCCAGCAAGCCTACAATTGTATTACTCACGCACTGCAGTGAGCATCATGAGATTGGTGATGGAGGAAGGTTGGTGATTATTATGGCGACGGATCCCCCTCTCCGGAGCCCCGAACGGACTCCAGATCTGCCCTATCAATGAAGAATAGGAGGTGGCGGCAACTCCGTATCGTAAAACACAATGAATCCTTCTCTCTAATTTTTTTCTCCCCGAACGTGAATATATGGAGTTGGAGTTGAGGTCGGTGGAGGTCCAGGGGACCCACAAGGGAGGGGGGCTAGCCCTAGGGGGGTGCCCCCACCCTTGTGGACAGTTGGTGGGTCCCCTCTGGTTGATTCTTTCGCCAATATTTTTTTATTTATTCCAAAAATATTCTCCGTAAATTTTCAGGTCATTCCAAGAACTTTTATTTCTGCACAAAAATAACGCCAAGGCAATTCTGCTGAAAACAACGTCAGACTGTGTTAGTTGCATTCAAATCATGCAAATTAGAGTCCAAAACAAGGGCAAAAGAGTTTGGAAAAGTAGACGATGGAGACTTATCAATGCCCCCAAGCTTAACCCATTGCTTGTCCTCAAGAAATTCAGTTGACAAACTGAAAGTGATAAAGAAAAACTTTTACAAACTCTATTCGGTCTTGTTGTTGCAAATATGTATAGCCAGCATTCTGGTTTTCAACAAATATTATGATCTAACTATATTCACAATAACATTTAGGTCTCACCATTGGTGCAGAGACCTGCTATACAAACGGTTTTTAACCCCTTTCCGCGACAGTGTTTCGAACCGTCGCCAAGTGAGTGACTGCGATAGGGGGTCCTTCCCACATGACCCAGAAACCATCGGGGATAGGCCCTCCTGGCACACAGACTGGGGCAAAATGAGCTCGTGTGCGATCTAGCAAGGCAACGAAACCCAATCGTTTCCGCTCGTATGTACATCCCACACGGTGAATCCCAGAGAAACATTTCAGTTCGTATGTATATCACACACAATTTTTTGTGTGGAAATGTTTGTGCAAGGTGGCGTAACGCAAATAGTTCTCTGCCAGAAGCCGTGTGTGATTGTTAGTTGATCGAACACGCCTACTTTCTAGAAACCATGTGGGTTGTTTGAGTTCATCGCCCATGGTGATGTCTGAGTAATCATCTGCAATAGAAAACCCCAACAAGTAGGGTAATTAGCCTATTATTGATAATCCATGTAGTAATCAAATTGACATTTCTTATAAAACACACCAGATATTTCATGTTCGTATAACGGCAACCAGGATTTCATAATCGAATTACATCAGATAGCTTCGGCAATCAGTTTCGCCATTACACAACATCACCAAGTTTCACATGCAACATCGAAAACCTTTGGAAAGTAGCATCATACATGGTAAATAGACAAATGAATCTCATCTGGGAAACTGTAGAAGCGGAAGGCAAATATTGAGCCTTCAATGATGTTGAATGTCCTTGCAACTTTAGGCCAGTGGCTATGGGTAATTGCCCGCCCAACCTTCGTCCTCTTCAGGAAGACTTCAATATTGTACCGTGGGTATTGAATGAATACCTTCCTCGCCTCTTGACCATGCAGGTGGTTTGAGAGGTAATCATCGGTGAACTTCTTTGAAAAGTACTAAAAACAAAGATATGCATAAATCGATGTTATAAATTTTGAAATGGCACAGGGGGTAAAAACATGGTAAAAGAGTTAGTACCATCCTATAGTTGACTGATGTCTTCTTCATTGTGCAAACAAAGATCTTGCTGTTATCCATCGCAAGTTTCTTCATCCTAACAATCTTTCTGAGTTTCTAAACTTGACTGATATTCATGGACATCTCATTTCCCCATATGCAAAATGGGTCGAACAGTGGGTCTAAGCCTCTGACAGTAGGACCTACATGTGCAAGACCAAATTGTAAGAAACCTAAATATTAGAATGATTCCTGCGACTGCACAATAATGTGCTATTAGAGAAAGGACCACGCATGAGCCAACCTCGATGGTAAACCGTGGTGTCTCCCATTGTTTCCCTGCAACACACATAAGGAAGATCTTGAACAAGTTAACTGAGAGTTGCCATACTATCAGTAGAATATGTATTGAGTATAGCCATATTCGATTTATTTCTGACATGCATAACAATACAAAATTGAACCCACAACAAATGAAAACCAAATTGCATAATTGAACCAAACAGTTAAATGGACAGTAGACCAAATGAACCAAAACAGTTAACTGAGCACGACATTGCAGAATAGAAACATGTACTAGAAGATAAGACAGTTAACAAAACAAAGAGTTCTTGAGAACAGTACTACGAAATGTAGCAATTGTTGGACCAAACTGTTAACTGAACATTACATTTTAGAGGACCAAACTGTTAACTGAACATCGGATTGCATATTAACATTACAGAGGAAAAATCACTAGAAGGCACTAGCGGCGGCCTCGAGAAAACAGCATGAACTGTATTTTAAAGTAGAGAACTGCATGGCGGTTTCGACGGTGGCCTCGAAGACGAGGTGCTCTTCCAAGATCTGATAGTCGGCACGCATGGCAGCCATAGCGACCTCATGTGTGCGTGCGAATGCGATTTGCATCTCTGCTACTAGATGCTACTGAGCTCCATGTTATACTGCATGCAAAAGGGCTATGGGTGGCGCTTAATTGGAGGACGGGGACAGTGATTTCGGCAGAAGGTGTCGTGCCGTCGGTCGGGGCATGTGGGACGGGGAAGGAGGAGGATGGTGTGGGTGGGGTGTGGATTACCTGACCAAATTGATGAGGCCGCGCAGGAAGATGAAGGTTCATCGACGAGGAGGCTGCGCAGCAAGAAGAAGGGTCACCGGCGAGGAGGCGGCGCTGCAAGAAGCAGGGTCATCGATGAGGAGGCGGCGCTGCAAGAAGAAGGGTCACCGGCGAGGAGGGGGCGTTGCGAGAAAAAGGGTCACCGGCGAGGGGGTTGAGCTGCCAGTAAGCAGTAGTGAAGGTTTGAACATGGAAAGCAAGGATAAATAGTGGAAATGTGGATTTTGGTGGGAGGGAGGGGCGGGGAGATTCATATTTCCATGGTGGCAAAAAAATTTCCCTTGGTGCCATGAGAAACTGGCGCAAAAGTGTGGTTCAAGCGCGGGCGGTGGACTGTAGACGACGAAGCTTCCCGCGTAAGCTAGACAAGACGGTGCGCCAAGATATTTTATATCGCATCCCACATGATTCTTTCTAGTAAACTGTTTGTGGTATACCTGATTTTTTCATTATGTTTTGAAATACAAAATGGTGTTACAGAGGGAAAGATTGGTGTTTGAATTGCTAAAACATTTATGTACAGTGAACATGCAACTACATGAGTGTCGTGTTTAAATTAGGAATTATTCCAGGTTCGTTTGGCATTTTTATGCATTAATTGAGTTTCTAGGCATTTAATGTGCATAATTCAAATTTGAACTACAAGCACATGCTTCAGTGCACCAAAGTTTGTTGAAAAATCACATGTGTGTCTTTGGGTGAATTTATAGGTCCCATGCAAGAAATGGGAATGAAATTCAAACATCTGGGCGTCATGGCTCGGCCGGGAACATTGAGAAACTTGGTTTTAAATTCTTGGAAATTCAAAACTCGCCTGAAAATCATGAAACTTGGCATGGTGTCATTTCATGGCACCAACATGCTGTGGTAAAAAAATAGGCCGCATTTGGACAAGTTTTGGTGTAAGCTTCTTGCGAACCAGAGCTTCTCTCGAGAAGACTCGTGGTTCCTAAGGGGAAGACGTGTCACCTTTGTGTGCGAAACGATATACGCTGCCTCCCCCCTTAATTTTTTACAGAGGCAACATAGAACTATATGAGTGCCGTGTTAAAATTTGGAATTATTTCAGGTTTGTTTGGAGTTTTTATACATTAACTGAATTTCTGATCATTTATTGTGCATAATTCAAATTTGAACTACAAGCACATGCTCCAGTGCACCAAAGTTGGTTGAAAAATCACATGTGTGTCCTTGGGTGAATTTCTAGGTCCCATGCAAGAAATGGGAATGAAATTCATACATCTGGGCGTCGTGGCTCGGCCGAAAAGATTGAGAAACTTACTTTTCTAATTTATGTAAATCCAAAACACGCCAAGAAATCATGAAACTTGGCATGGTGTCATGACATGGCACCAATATGCTATGGTAATTTTTTTGGCCGAATTGGGACAAGCTTTGGTATAAGCTTCTTGCAAACCGAAGCATCTCTCAAGAAGGCTTGTGGTTCCGAGAGGGAACGTGTCACCTCCGTGTGTGAAACGACATACACTGCCTTCTCCCGCCTTAATTTTTTTTACACAGGCACCTTAGACCAAATAGAAGTTGTCGGCATTCTGGATACGGGGGTACCCAGACTTGCCTGCCTGCGGCCCACTGCGTGGCTCCACCGACGGCCTGGTATGTCCCAGCTTTTGCCTCAACAACTCAAGACCCTCGCGAGGGGCCGAGCCTTGCGAGGCGGGCGACGCCAAGACCTCCAAGGGAATCGGCCTCCTCAGGCTCGCTCCCGAGGAGAGGAGACTTCTATGCAATGTGCACCTCACGAGGCTCAGCTGACGTGAGCCATGACGACCAAGGCCAGGCGGGTGTTAGCGGGCGTAGAGTACCAGTTTCCTCTTTGGTGCAAAGGAGGCAAGCAGCAGGCGCGGAGTCCCGAGGAATCAACCAAAAGGTTTCCATTCTGGTGCAACAATACCAAGACCGCCAGGACAGCAGGACAGAGGTCATCACCGAGCCCACCGCAGCGTCACAGCCAGAGGCTTTTGCAGGCGAAGACCACTTTAGTCAGGATAGGGTGCACTTCTTAACCCCGTTCAAATTCGGCCGTTGTGGGATCCCTTCCCGCCAATGTCGGATTTCTGTTCCACAAACCCTTGATAGGTTCGAACTCTGGGGTGCGTGCAGAGATGTCAACCTACCCAGCCTGCCTACTCACGACCTTCCTAAGCCTAGCGCGTCAAGCTCAAAGGGACAGAGAGACACAACAGTTTATCCTAGTTCGGTCCACCTCGCGGTGTAATACCCTACTCCAGCGTTTTGGTGGATTGCTTCGAAGGGCTGAGGATGAACTAGTACATTTGATGAACTGGCCTCAGGAGGTGAGGTGTTCTTGAGCTCAGGAGAGCTGGTGAGGTGGTTGGATGACAAGGGATCTGATCTGTCCTTCCTCTTTGGTGGTGGCTAAGTCCTATTTATAGTGGCCTTGGTCCTCTTCCCAAATGTTGGCGGGAAGGGATCCCACAACGGCCAGATTTAAAGGGGGACAAGTAGTACATCCTATCCTGACTAAAGTGGTCCTCGCCTGCAAAAGGCCCCTGGTCGTGACGCTACGGTGGGCTCGACGATGACCTCTGTCCTGGCGGTCTTGGTCTTGTTCCACCAGAATGGAAACCTTTGGCTGATTACTCGGGACTCCACACCTGCCGCTTGCCTCCTTCGCACCAAAGGGGAAACTAGTGCTCTGCACCCGCTGGCGCCCGCCTAGCCTTGGTCATCATGGCTCACGTCAGCTGAGCCTCTTGAGGTGCACCTTGCATACAACTCTCCGCCCCTCGGGCGCTAGCCTGAGGAGGCCGATCCCTCGGGGGTCTTGGCGTCGTCCGCCTCGCGAGGCTTGACCCCTCACGAGGGTCTTGAGCTGTTGATGTTGAAGTTGGGCCGTACCAGGCCGTCGATGGAGCCGCGTGGTGGGCTGCAGGCAGGCAAGTCTAGGTACCCCCGTATCCAGAATGCTGACAGTATCCCTTTGGCCCAAGGCGTGCTCGAACTTGGCTTCTAGGCGTAGCCAAAGGGCAAGTGCGGAGCGCCGCGGGCCCTAACCGCCTGCGGCCTTGAGAAAGCATGGCGATTGATGGGACGTGGGCGTCTCCACTTCCCCACGCCACCTTGGCAACTGTTAAAGGGCTGCCATTTGCTGCCGTGCCTTCATTGCCTTCCCTTCATCTTGCTCCAGATCCCCTTGTCCCAACACCGAAGAAATTCTCCAGATCTGCCAATCCTCTCTCCAATCTTCCACCTGATGGCCGCTGAGAAAGCCAAAGCTCCAACCCCGGCTGCTGACCCCGCCTGGTTCGAGCCGGCGTTGATCACGCCCTCCGTCACCAAGGAGAAGCTCCAGACTACGCTCCTCCTGACGGCGAGCGATGATAGCGAGTGGGGGAAGACTGCGCTCCGGGTCGCCTCCGCCATGCCGGAGCCCGCGAATAGTACCTTCCATCCTTTCTTCCTACACAACGTCTTCTCGGGGCTGGTTCCTCCCTTCCCCTGCTTATTTTATGCCGTTCTCCACCAGTATGGCCTCCACACGCTCCACATCCATCCCAACTCCGTCCTCCTCATATGCATCTTTGCCTTCTACTGCGAGGCATTCGTAGGGGTGATGCCCTCTGTCGCCATGCTCCGCCACTTCTTCTACCTCCGCCTGACTGGCGACCGTGGGGTGTGTTGGCTTCATTGCGGCCCGGGGCGGCAACGCGATCTCCCGCGCTGGTAAGAAGGTGGAGGATGCCCGGAACAAGTGGGTCCTAATGGATGCCAAGTGCTCCCACGACTAGCTGGAGCTGCCGACCAGGCTCCCGACCTCCGAGAAGGGGTGGTTTTCTGAGAAGATCACCGACCCCCATCTGAGGCCGTTGATGAGGAAGATGGAGGTCAATCTGAAGGCCGAGAAGGTGACAGGGGCCATGATCGTCAGGGAGTTCCTGGCACAGCGCCTAGCGCCGCTCCAGGATCGCTCCCGCCCCTTGTGGAAGCTCGGGGGTGCCGACGACAAGATCCGCCTGCGCCAGGACAACCTTCTTGAGGAGGAGCTGAGCAAGGTGTTACTTTCCTTGACTGGGAAGGACCAAGCGGCCCTCCAATTGATTGCCTCATGCTGTAACGCCGAGACGACGGAGAGAAGATTGCCACCGCCATGCCTGTCTTCGACAAGTTCGGGCCCGTGCCAACAGGGCCTCCCCCGCCGCCCGCCTCCTTGGTGAACCTGTCCTCCGGTGACCGCTCCTCCGAGGCCACTGAGGAGGAGGGGAAGGCGGAATCCTCTGCCCTGAAGCAGGGAGAACTCCTCCACAATCTCTCCGATGACGACGACGAGGACGCGCATCCGGTGATGGAGCTGGCCTGCCCTACAGGGGTCACCACGAGATCCAGGGTGACCTCCTCGAAGCAACCAAAGCGGGCGACGGTGAGGAGGGGCATGACTGCGCTGATCCCTCCGGGCAGCACTCCACCTTCGCCAGCAACACCCCGAGCGGCACCGACCGCGTGCTCTCCTGCTCCCAAGAGCACAACTCCACCTGCCCCGGCGAAGCTCCCGTTGATGAGCCTGAAGAGGAGCTATGTCGGTTCGGACTAGTAAGTGTTCTTTCTTGGCCTTGCTCTTGAATCTTGATGCGATGCTTAGTGTCTTCGTTCTGTGTTAGGCAGCAATCATAGTCGAAGAAGAAGGAGGACGCTGAGGTCGCCGTGGTCGAGCGTGTCGAGGTGACTGCCGCAGCTTGGGTGAAGAGGGGCGCCGCGGCTCCTGCAGCTCCAGCAGTGGCATCGTCTTCTCAGGGCTCGAACGCCCAGCCTCGGGAGGAGCCGGCGTTCGCGGCAGGGTTGACTCTGGCGGCATCCGCCTCTGTCACGACTGCTGAGGTCCCAAGGCCTCCGGAGTCGCCAGAACATCTCCACTTCCGCCCACCGTGCTGCTGGGCCATTCCGCTCCAGCCACCTTCGGAGCCCTGGAGGAGGCCCGAGCCGCGCTGGACCATCTCTAGGGTGCTCTTCAAGCTCCGGACCGACGCACAGCGTTGGGGCGCCTGGGGCTGATCTCAGGGTGGCTCCAGGACGACACATCTGTCCGGACGGCCTGGAGTTCGGCGGAGGAGGCCCAGAAGGTGGCCGGGGTAGCTGCTGTCGGGCGTGACTTGGCACAGAAGGAAGCCAAGGACGCTCAGGAGCGGTGCCACGCAGTGGAAGCAGAAGTGAAGGCTCTCCAGGATCAGGAGGCCGCCCAGGCCAGCTAGCTCCAGGAGCGAGAAGAGAAGCTGAAGGCCCCGAAGGCTGCCGTCGCTAGCCGCGACGCCGAGCTGAAGCAGGCAGCCAAGGAGCAGGTGAGGGAGTCCTGGATTAAGGGGTCCTCGGACAGTTGAACTATATACTTTGGGTGGACTGTTGGACTATGAAGATACAAGATTGAAGACTTCGTCCCATGTCCGGATGGGACTCTCCTTTGCATGGAAGGCAAGCTTGGCAATTCGGATATGTAGATCTCCTTCTCTGTAACCGACTCTGTGTAACCCTAGCCCCCTCCGGTGTCTATAAACCGGAGGGTTTAGTCCGTAGGACAACAACAATCATAATCATAGGCTAGCTTCTAGGGTTTAGCCTCTACGGTCTCGTGGTAGATCAACTCTTGTAATACTCATATCATTAAGATCAATCAAGCAGGAAGTAGGGTATTACCTCCATCGAGAGGGCCCGAACCTGGGTAAATATTATGTCCCCCGTCTCCTGTTACCATTAGCCTTAGACGCACAGTTCGGGACACCCTACCCGATATCCGCCGATTTTGACACCGACATTGGTGCTTTCATTGAGAGTTCGACTGTGCCGTCGCGATAAGGCTTGATGGCTCCTTCAATCATCTTCAGCGGCGCGGTCCAGGGGGAGGTTTTCCTTCCCGGACAGATCTTCGTATTCAGTGGCTTCGTACTATGGGCCAACTCGCTTGGCCATCTGGAGCAGATCGATAGCTACGCCCCTGGCCATCAGGTCAGGTTTGGAAGCTTGAACTATACTGCCGACATCCGCGGAGACTTGATCTTTGACGGATTCGAGCCCATGTCAGGTGCGCCGAACGGTCACGACGAGCATGACTTAGATCTGCCATCAGACAGTGTTTGGGAGGTCGCGCCTGCGGCGGCGCCGGGAATCAATCCGGAGCAGATCGTGCCTTCCAAGGATGGGTGGTGGACCCCGCCACGGAGGCCGCACACTCATCGGCGTTGGAGCCGAACACTGATCCCACCTCCTGTGAAGGTGGTGTCATCGGACCCTCGGACTCGTCTTTGGCTACAAGATCCGAACCGTGTATGTCCGTGCCTATCGAATCTGATTGGGCACCGGTCATGGAGTTCACCGCCGCGGATATTTTTCAGCACTCGCCCTTGGGTGATGTGTTAAACTCATTAAGGTCTCTCTCCCTATCAGGAGACTCCTGGTCGAACTATGTCCGGCTCGAGTGGGAAGCGGACGACGAAGAAATTAATGCCCCACCCACCACCCACTTAATAGCCACTGTCGATGACTTAACCGACACGCTCGATTTCGACTCCAAAGACGTCGAAGGTATTTACGACGATGCAGGAGAGGAACAGGAACCACCGCCCACTGGGCGTTGGACGGCCACCTCATCATATGATATATACATGGTGGACACGCCAAAAGAAGGCGATGGTGATGATGCAACGAAGGATAATCCCCTCGATAAGCCACCAAAGCGACGCTGTAGGCACCGCTCTAAATCCCGCCATAGTAAAAACAGCGGCAACAGCGCAAGAAAGAATAATACCCCGGTCGACTCCAAAGGAAACGACGACCCAATGGACCCAGCGATGGAGCAGGATGAGCCAGGGGACGGTGAACATAGTCCGGAGCCGACGTCAGATGACGCCAATCCCGAGGGTAAAATTAATCAATCTGTCTCCGGAGAGGAGAATAGTCTGGATGATGATGCACTCATCCTCCCAGAAAAACACTTGGAACAAGAGAACCTCCACAGAAGGCTTATTGCCACTGCGAGGAGCCTAAAGAAGCAGAAGCAAAGGCTTAAGGCCGCGCAGGACACGCTCAACCGCAGATGGAATAAAGTGCTTGACACTGAAGAGAAATACGGTGGCGATCACCACACAAAGAGCTATCCAAAGTGCAAGCTGCTGCCCGAATTCGACGACGAGGCTACAAAGCCCATTCAGCCGAAAACGGCTAATAAGCCGGACCGACCACCCCATGGCCGCGACAGAACGGCTAAAGATGCCGCACACAAGACAGCACACGATTTACGTGTGCTCCTGGACAAAAAGTCCGCAGGTCCATCTATGGACCTAGGAAGCGCGCTTTGGCACGGGATCAGAGCTACCAAACCGATCACATTGATCGAATACTAGCCAGGAATCAGAACCGAACACAACAACTGTCGACAGCATGCCATGACACGTCCAATACAGGGGTGCTGCACACCCCCTGTGCTTCACCGATTAGGTGCTGGACCATGAATTCCCGGAAGGATTTAAACCCGTGAATATAGAAGCATACGATGGAACGACAGACCCTGGGGTCTGGATTGAGGATTTTATCCTTCACATTCATATGGCCCGTGGAGATGATCTCCACGCCATTAAATACCTACCCCTCAAGTTAAAAGGACCAGCTCGTCACTGGTTGAAAAGCCTCCCCGAAAACTCAATTGGAAGCTGGGAAGAACTTGAGGATGCCTTTAGGGCCAATTTTCAAGGGACCTATGTCTGACCTCCGGATGCAGACGACCTAAGTCACATAATTCAACAGCCCAGAGAGTCAGCCTGAAAACTCTGGAACAGATTTCTTACTAAGAAGAATCAAATCGTCGACTGCCCGGACACTGAAGCCTTAGCGGCCTTCAAGCATAGTGTCCGGGACGAATGGCTTTCCAGACACCTCGGCCCGAAAAAGCCAAGGACAATGGCAGCCCTAACAAGCCTCATGACCCGCTTTTGCACGGGCGAGGACAGTTGGCTGGCCCGTAGTGGCACCAGCGACCCAAGCACATTCGAAGTCAGAGATGGCAACGAGAAGCCGCGACGCAATAAAAACAAGCGTCAAAACAATGAAAATAGCCCAGATAACACGATGGTAAACGCCGGATTCAGGGGCTCTTGACCCGGTCAACGGAAGAAGCCATTTAAAGGCAGTAGAGATGGACCGTCCAGCCTAAATAAGATTCTAGACAAATTGTGTCAGATTCATGGCACCCCTGAAAAGCCTGCAAATCACACCCACAGAGAGTGCTGGGTTTTCGAGTAGGCCGACAAGCTAAATGCCGAACACAAGGGGAGGGAGACGCCAAGTGAGGACGAGGATGAGCCTCGCCAGCCGAACACTGGGGGACAGAAAAAATTCCCACCAGAAGTCAAAATAGTGAATATGATTTACGCAACTCACATTCCAAAGAGAAGGCACAAATGCACACTCCGAGAGTATACGTTGTGGAGCCCGTCGCCCCCAAATTCAATCTCTGGTCGGCCTGCCCGATCACCTTTGATCGCAGGGATCATCCGACTAGTATCCTGCACGGAGGATCGACTGCCTTGGTTCTCGACCCAATTATTGATGGATACCATCTCACTCGTGTCCTTATGGACGGACGCAGTAGTATTAACCTGATATATCAGGACACTATCCGCAAAATGGGGATAGACCCATCAAGAATTAGCCAAAGCAACACTACCTTCAAAGGAGTGATACCAGGCATCGAGGCCCGCTGCACGGGCTCTCTAGTACTAGAGGTTGTATTCGGTTCTCCCGACAACTTCAGAAGCGAAGAACTAATCTTCGACATCGCTCCATTCCGAAGCAGCTATCACGCACTACTCGGAAGAACGGCCTTCGCTCGTTTTAATGCAGTACTGCACTACGCCTATCTTAAACTTAAGATGCCCGGTCCATGTGGCATCATCACAGTTAGCGGAAATACAGAGCGTTCCTTACGTGCGAAAGAATATGTGGCGGCTATAGCAGCCGAACACTGAGTTTTCCCTCCAACCAGAATAAACGGTCGGTCGTCACGACCACGGACACGGTTAGACGAGTCCGTCGCTCCACCAAATGTAACAGCCCAGCTGGGATATCCCCATAAATGGTGCTAGGGGCTGCTTGCAAAAAATGAGGAAGCCCATAGTTTGGCTCGACCCTATCAATACAATAACATATTGCATTTTCATGGTTCATTCAGATTAACCAACTCCTCGCACGAAGTCTTTCACTTGGGTTTTTCCTTTTTACAGATGATCATCATGCTACACCCTTCCAGGATACGGCACAATGGAGATAAAGGCGCAGACGTGCAACATGGCCCCGCTCAAAGGTTTCTCTTTAGATTAAGACCCTGCTTAAACCTTTTTAATGTCTCTTGTTGCTTCTTCCCCTCCGGACACTTAATACAACCGGGAGGGATACTGGCATTTTCGGCATTTTTGTCACACCAGACTAATGCACATACCTGGAAACTCAGGGCTTATTATCGAGGGTGTTATTCAGGCCAGTATATATTGCAAAGTATGAATATCTTAGGGAGTGTTCGGCGTTGTGAGTTTGGCCTTATATGCATCAGCTCCGGATCATGTCTTTGGTCAAATGTTGGGTTTGCCCAGCTCTCGTGTTTTGCTGCCTTATGTTCCGCCTTATCGGCTAAGGCGGCACCGGGAGAACTACTGCGATTGTGCCCTGGTTCATCTAGATGAGCACCTCAGTAGAGAAAGCCAAAAACTGACTATCATGATACATCGTGAGACTGGTCAACCACTCGATGACTCAGCGGAATCTTTGCAATTCCTCCGCATTAATGAAGGACCGATTTCCCGGTCATGTACGTACGCCCACCATATTCGTATGAACGCGGAAGTACCAGGGGCTACATAGTAGCCCCATCGTTAAACTCCTATGGCTAAGTGAAAGTGTTACAGCTATATAGTCCGATTGCCTGGTTCGCCGCGCTACCACCTCCTTAATGGACCAAGATGTTGGATCAAGTGTGACTACGCATTTTCTCGAACACCCCCGCATTATATGCGAGGGGGCTGAAGCCGATGACTACTAACTTTCAGGTTATATACATGCATAAATGGCTGCACAGGAGGCACTACAATACTTTCGGGCAAAAGTATAAACACAGCCTTTATAATCAAAATAGCATTGTTTTTACAATTGAGATACATGTCACTCGAACATGGCACTCTTCGAGCACCGAGCCTCTATTCAACGGGCGCCTTCTAAGACTTCTTCAAAATAGTGCTCGACCAGGTCCTGGCCTTCCGCCGCACTCCGGGTTGCAATAGCGGTGGTTTCCATCCCAGCCCAGTATGTTTTAACACGGGTAAGAGCCATCCGCGCACCTCTATGCACGCCGACCTCTTTACAGCATCGATATGCAACACAGCACCAAGGAATTGTTGCACTAATCCAAAATAACTGTCCGGCCTTGGTCCACGTGGCCAAAGATGATCCACGACAGGCCTCATAGCAAGTCCGGACAACCTGTGGAGTTCGGGCGATGCGGCCATCCTTTCATTCAACGGCAGCGGACGCGTCGGGGCACTGAACTGCGACCAGAATAACCTTTCTACCTGATGGTCTTTACGATCTTTGTAGAACTCAGTCGCGTCAGTAGCACTCTTTGATAGGTCTGCATACAGATCTGCAGCACTCCACAACTAATCCAGAGGGGCATACTTCGGATCTCCAAACTTCATCCACAACAAATAGGGCCTCCCAGCCGTGATATCTCCGGCTTCACGAAGCTCCTCCCTTATCCCTCTCATTTCAGAGCGGTTTTCCTTGGTTGCCTCCAGGGCCTTCTTCAGGTTGGCCTCTCTCACTTGGCTGTCCTTTTCAAGGAGCTCATAGCGGTCAGCGGCATCTTTCAGCTCAATAGCCATCTCGGCTATCCTTTCCTCGCTCTGGTGATGAGCAACCTGTTCTGCTCTCAACTCTTCGACCACCTTCAGAGCGGCCGCATCACTTATTCGAGCTTGTTCCTTGGCTCGGGCAAGCTCCGCCCGAAGGGTCTCTATGGCAGCAGCTCCATCTACAGTCACAATATATTATAAGATACTAGCATAATGCTCCTCTTACAATTTACTGACAAGCCAAACACACATACCCTGGGCCTAGTCAAGCCACTTGTTAACAAGTGCGATGTCAGCATCCTCCACGTCCAGCTGCTGCTTCAGTTCGGCAAAATCAGCAGTCCGGTCAGCCGCCGGACAATCAGCCGCATGCACATAAAAGCAGCGTGATTATTACCTGGGATTGATCCTCTGTTTGCCACCTCTGGGTGGCAACTAGAGTCTCAGGGGCTACTATCTATACAGAGAACACCTAGCATGTGCAGTACCGTCAGAAATACATATTTTGTGTACCTCAAAGCCGCTCAGCAGACTTGTAAAGGCTTCATTCAATCCGCTTTTGGCAGATGAAATCCTCTCAATCACCGTACCCATTAAGGTACGATGTGTCTCTGAGATGGCCGCTCGCTCCAGCAGACCCATCAGTGTGTCCGGCTATACGCCAGACAATCCCGGACTCTTCCTATCGCTCTCCTTGGGAGCCGAATAGTCCGAACTTTGGGCAGCCGAAGTGTCAACTTCTGGCCTCGGCGGATCAGGAGAAATTCTCCGTGACGACACCTCGGGGTCGTCCGCCCCATGTGACGAGGAGGCAGGGGGAGGCGTTGCGCTCTCCATCATCTCCGGAAGAAGATCCCCCGAAGACGAACTTTGTGGAGAAGGGCTACGAGCCGGACTGCAACAAATATGTTTTGACTATTATCCTCAGAGACAAAACATGATATATTTACCAAAGTACTCTTTTACTTATGGCTCGGTGGAGGGCTGGCCCCCTTGCCGGTGTTGTGCGGTAAGGACGCCCTCTGGGGCAGGGCCCCTTGGCGAGGGTTTCTTCCCTCGTTTGGAAGCCTTCGTTCCCAAGTCTTCAGAGGCGGCTCTTTTCTTACCTTGAGGAGACGGGATTTTAGGTTCGCCTCCCCGATTATCCTCCTTCGTGGAGGCACTCACTCCCCCAACTTGGATGTGTAAAATATGAGGCCCACCTATGGCTTCTCTATTCCTCCCCTCGTCTTCTCCTGATGGCACCTGATACGGCGCGCGCTCAAGCATCCTGGTCAACAAAGGATCCGGCGAGCCTTCGGGCAGAGGGGCCGAACACCTAATCCTCTCTGCCTTCCTTATCTAGTCCTAGCAGAGAGAAATTTTTTAGAATGATGTTATAGTAAATGTAAAGGATGGTGTGTTCGGTAGCGGAATTACTTACTTGGGTATCCGGACGGTTGCAGTTGAGACCCACGTCCTCGGTGGTGTCCGAACACTTTATTCGTGATCCGAAGAACGACCCATACATCTCTTTGAGCGTCATGCCGAAGAATTGTTGAATGGTTCGCGGTCCTTCCGGGTTGAACTCCCACATACAGAGAGGATGACGTTGGCAGGGCAAGACTCGAACCATCATCACTTGCATTATCTTGACAAGACTGACATCCCTCTTGAGGAGGTCTCGGATGTGGCTTTGCAGTGTCAGCACGTTGTTAATCGGCCCCCAGTCCAGCCCCTTGTTGACCCATGACGCCAGTTGCGGCGGAGGGCCCAAGCGGAACGCTGGAGCGGCCGCCCACTTTGTACCTCGGGGAGCTGTGATGTAAAACCACTCCTGCTGCCATAAAACAGAAGTTTCTGTGAAAGAACCCTTCGGCCATGGGGCGTCGGTGCCTTTGCTTATTATAGTGCCTCCACACTCCGTGTGATGCCCGTCAATCACCCTCGGCCTCACATTGAAGGTCTTGAGCCATAGGCCGAAGTGGGGGTGATGCGGAGGAAGGCTTCACACACGACGATAAACGACGAGATGTGAAGGACGGAATCCGGAGCTAGATCATGGAAATCTAGTCCGTAGAGAACATGAGCCCTCTCACAAAGGGATCAACGCTAAAACCTAGCCCTCGGAGAAAGTGGGAAATAAAAACAACACTCTCGTTGGGTTCGGGAGTAGGGATGACCTGCTCTTGAGCAGGTAGCCTGTGCGGAATCTCGGCGGTGAGATACCTGGCCTCCCTAAGCTTCTTGACGTCCTCCTCTGTGACGGAGGTGGCCATCCACCAGCCTTGAAGGTTGGATCCGAACATGGTTGAAGGTCTGAAACGTTTAGCTTAAGCCTTGGGTGTTGGAACTCGAGGTTTGGGAGGGGAAGGATCAAGCGTGGGAAGAAAAGGATAGGCCTTGGCCCCCCTTTATAAAGAGGACGAATATCAAGCGTCCCCCGCGTGGCCATTTGGGACTTTCCTAAAATTGAGGAGTCATATTAAACAAACACGGTTGGGTTACCCACACCTGTATTGATGAGAATCCCGTGATAAGGGGGACCCAATCTCTGCTTCGACAAGATGTGCCAATAAAACCGCCTCGCAGCACGTGTAGTGGCTGGTTGTGAAAAACGGTTCGAATAAAGACCAGACTGCAGCGTGATGTCATAAAAGCTGTCAGCAGATCAGATCTATGGAATATTGTGCTCTCTACGGTGGTATGTGGAGTTTGTTTTTGCAGAGCCGGACACGATTCTTGTGTTCAAAATCTTCTATGGGGTATTCGGAGAAGGAACCCGCCTTGCAATGCCGAAGACAATCTGCGCGTCGGACTCATCATCATTGAAGCCTGGTTCAGGGGCTACTAAGTGAGTCCTGGATTAAGGGGTCCTCGGACAGCCGGACTATATACTTTGGCCGGACTGTTGGACTATGAAGATACAAGATTGAAGACTTCGTCCCGTGTCCGGATGGGACTCTCCTTTGCGTGGAAGGCAAGCTTGGCAATTCGGATATGTAGATCTCCTTCTCTGTAACCGACTCTGTGTAACCCTAGCCCCCTTCGGTGTCTATATAAACCGGAGGGTTTAGTCCGTAGGGCAACAACAATCATAATCATAGGCTAGCTTCTAGGGTTTAGCCTCTACGATGTCGTGGTAGATCAACTCTTGTAATACTCATATCATCAAGGTCAATCAAGCAGGAAGTAGGGTATTACCTCCATCGAGAGGGCCCGAACCTGGGTAAACATTGTGTCCCCCGTCTCCTATTACCATTAGCCTTAGACGCACAGTTTGGGACCCCCTACCCGAGATCCGCCGGTTTTGACACCGACAGCAGGCCACGGAGCACGACCGCCAGAAGAGGTTGAAGGAGGAAGCGGAGGCGGCCCAGGTGTCCCTTGATGAGGCCAAGGAGGCGGCTGCCATGGAGCACAACACCCTTGACTCCCTAGAGGCGAGGTTCCACAAAGCTCAGCAGACACTCTTTGGGAGCGACCCTCCAGGAATGATGGTGACCCCAAAGGAGAGCCTAGTAGCTCTGCTTCTTGAGGTCGTCGATGGGCTTGAGGACGTCGTCGACGGGTTTGGCTCCATGGTGGAAGGTGAGGCTCGCTTGATTTCTTCCTTGGCCCTGACACACGCTTTCAGCCATCTCTATCTTCGGGATGCCAACTTCAACTTTGCCGCCTTCCTCAATCCCGTGGACCCCGACTCCTGTGACACTGTTGCTGAGGCTGTGAAGAGTTCGGTGAACGCCCTGCTAGACAAGTTCCTCGTCGTCGGCCCTGCGGCTGGAGCCGAGGGGAAGGGCGGCGTTGCTGTCGACAAGGCTCCACAAGCGGACGATAGCGGCAGCCGGGGCTGAAGAGGTGGCTTGGTGGTCCTGCTCCTTCCTGTTTTTATCCTGTAGCATGTAGCATGCCTCGTGGAGGCGTTAAAACTGATGCTTGGAACAATATGTTTTGTAATAACTAGCTTATGGTTCCTCGACTTTTTCCGTTCGCTTTGTTGTTCTGCGTCACCAGGGCCCGACCCCGCGTGTACCTCAGCCGCAGTTGGGTCGTCCAGATCACTAGGACGAGACCAAGGGGTGAGGGGCTATGTGGCCAGTTAGGCTCCTGAGACGCGATGCTCAGTAGTCCCCCTTGATGTGCTAATAGCTCGGGAAAAGAGGTGCAAGGGCAAGCCTTGGTGTTCTGCGTCGGCAGGGCCCGACCCCGCGCATACCTTGGCCGCCGCTGGGTCGTCCAGATCACCAGGACGAGCCCAAGGGGCGAGGGGCTACGTGGTTAGTTAGGATCCTGAGATGCGATGCTCAAGAGTCCCCTTGATGTACGAACGGCTTAGCAATGTAAAGACGAGAGTTAGGCCTTGGTGTTCTGCGTCGGCACGGCCCGACCCCATGCATACCTCAGCCACCGCTGGGTCGTTCAGATCACCAGGATGAGCCCAAGGGGTGAGGGTCTAGATGGCCAGTTAGGCTCCTGAGACGCGATGTTCAGGAGTCCCCCTTGATGTACGAACAGACCATCATACCTCTCCTCGCCGGGCTCTTGCTCGGGAGGGGCACATGAAGACCAGGTCCGTGGGACCTGGCAAGGTGGCGTATGCTAGGAGGGACCTGAGCGTAGCCCCAGTGCCCAGCTCCCTCGCGCTACCATCCCGAGGGAGAGCAGCACGGTGAGGCTAAGCACTGAGCCCAGAGGCTCCCTGAGGTTACTGCAGCCGCGAGGCTACCCTCAGTTGTTTATCACCAGTGCGGAGCATGGCGCTTCTGCTCTTGCACGGGCATAGCCGCTCCTCAGCAGTGTCGACGACCAGTGCGGAGCATGGTGCTTCCACTGGTGCGTGGGAGGGGGCTCCCTCTGAGGAGAGCCCCCGGGGCGTGTGCAGCCCCGCCCTGACATGTGGCTTGCACGACAGGGCTGGAGGAGGTGTGTATGGGCACTCGTGAGCCAACGCGGGACTCACGAGGCCCTACCTCAAGGCGGGTTGCGCCTGAATTTGATCGGGAACTCTTGTGTTAGTCCTGCAAGATGGTTAGGCAACCTGCGCCGAGTGAGTCTCCTGAGGTTATTGCATGAGAAGGCCAGACACCAACGACCCCAGGAGGTGACGTGAACGGAGCCGGTCCGCCAGATAGAGCTCAACCATTGGGTTTATCGACTCTGCAAGGACGGACCCGAGCACAGATGCCATGCCCAGTCTTCTCATGCAAAGATCCTTAAGAAAAACAACTAGCGTGCGGCTCCTGTGGTGACGAGGCACCAGGTTATGCGCCCTCACTTATCCGCCCGCGATTAGCTCATGCGAGAACAAGGCACCAAGGGCCATGGGAGGTGACGTACACAGGGGCTAGCCCGTGAGCCAGAGCTCACCCCCTTGGGTTTAGCGACGCTGCAGGGACGAACCGGAGCACAGACGCCGTGCCAGTCCTTAATCATGAGCGGTCATGGGTGGGCTCGCAAGGGCGTGAGACGTTCTTGGCGACGAAGCGCCGGTCAGGCAGTTGATAATCTTAAGGCAGCTCGTAAGAGAAGGTAAACTAGTTCTGACAGACGCAAAAGAGATACATGCCGCAGGGATGGACCCACATGACTTGGGGATAATGCAGCCCGAGGGGCGCCACCAAACTGAATGAACTAAAAAGATGTCACCTGGCACCATTGCTGAAGAGATGTTGGGGTAGCAGAAGATGCACGCCGCTGAGGTCGTCCCTCATGATCCGCCTTGGCCCTGAGCCTCGGGAGGCTCCGGGGGCCTGGGGGGCTCCTGAAGGTGCATCTCCATATCCGCCAGGATCGCCTGATGCCTAGTCTCCCGATCCACTAGGACGTCCCGCAAGCGGTGCTGGAATGCCATAGCTGCATTTAGCAGGCCAAAGGGCATGCGAATGTAGCTGTGAGGTGGACCCTCGCATCGGCCGACACGAGACGGCCAGAAGAGCTGCCGAGGTGCGGCCCTGTTGAGCCCTGGGATGTTGACGTAGACGCAGAACTCCTTACCCTCGCCAGGGCAATGAGCCGCGCCCCGCGGTGGGCGGCGATCGCCCTACAGAACCCTTGACTCTCGAATCTCCAGGACTGCCTTGCTGATGAACTCCTGAGCACCCAATGCCTTACGCCCTGCGCCTTCTCCTGGGAAGCGTGCGCTAAAGCATGCCTCCACGTGGTGCCCGATCGCCTCCCTCGCGATGTTGGCTAGGTCTGAGGCCCTCTAGAGGAGAGCCCCCGAGCCCAACCTGAGAGGGCGTCGGGCGCGCCTTCCTATGTGATAGGTGAAGGCGCCCCATCCAGGGACGCGAGGCTCAGCGTGGTGCTGTCGGGTGATGCCTTATCGTGAGATCCCTGGCCCAGCTGCAGCTTCTTCATCTTGGGGGCGACCTCAGGAGGGAGGACACCACCCTTGTCTTCAGGGTTCTCAACTGCTGCGGCCTGGTAGGCGCGCTTGAGGGAGCACACCGCGTCCTTCTCCTTGCAGGTGACCGTGATGATGCCGCTGCTCCCTGACATCTCGAGGACGTTGTAGCCGTGGTGCGTTGCTGCCATGAACTTGGCCAGTGTTGGGTACCCGAGGATGGCGTTGTATGGTAGATGAATGTCGGTAATGTTGAAGTCGATGAGCTCGGTGTGGTAGTTGTCACGCTCGTCGAAGGTGACAGGGAGGCAGATCTGCCCTATCGGATGTGTGGAACCATCGGTCACTCCTAAGAACGGCTTGGTAGGCTGAAGCTAGTAAGGATGGCAATTTTACTCATGGGTACGGGTACCCGCGGATACCGTACCCGCATGGGTAGGGTATGGGTACAATTTTATACCCATGGGTAGTACCCATACCCTACCCATTAAGTCATGGGTAGGGCACGGGTATAGCATTATACCCATGAATATACCCATACCCTACCCATTTTTATTGGCATGTTACTTGTCAGATGTTATTTGGTGAAATGTGTCATGAGCTTGTGTACCCATGCTAAAGTTATCTGTCAGTTTGAATTGAGATAATTGTTTTGTACTCGTATATATGTTCTTGAGTTGAGATAAATGTTTTTTCTTATCAAATGTGCTATGAAAGAATGCAAAATTATCAATAACTTGTGTACTGTTTGATCTACCCATTGGGTACCCAATGGGTATGGGTACCCATTGGGTATGGGTACGGGTAAAGTTTCATACCCATGGGTATGGGTATGGGTAGATTTTTGTACCCATTAACTACACAGGTATGGGTATGGTATTGCTCTACCCGCCCTATACCCTACCCATTGCCATCCTTAGAAGCTGGTGATATGGCACTTGGAGTCTGTTGAACGTCTGGACAGAGAGAACATTTAGCCCTGCTCCACCATTGATGAGGGTCTTGGTGACAACCACGTTGCTGATGACAGGCGAGCAGAGCATTGGGAGCGCGCCAGCAGTGGCCACGCACTTGAGCTGATCAGACGAGTTGAAGGTGATGGCGTATTTGGACCACCTGAGCGGGCAAGTTGCCTCAGGCTTGGGGAGCACTGCGTTCACCTCGCGCGTGAACTGCTTGAAGATGCGGTGAGAGGTTGGGGCCTGTGAGCCGCCCAGGATACAGGCGATGGCTCGGGCTCCTGGAAGCCCCCAGCCCCTCGTCCTAGTGATGATCTTGATTCCTTCTTGGTGGTGGAGGCAGTGGAGGAAGAGCAGCGTTGTCCTGAGGCCGGTCCCTCCAGCCACCTTGCGAGGCTAGCCCTGCCAACGGTCCTCCCGAGGCTAGTGGCGCCACTCCTAGCGATGGTCGCGGCTGTCCCATCGTCTTCCACCTCGGCCACCTCCACGCCCATAGCCTTGATCGTTGCGCTCGGGGCATCGACTGAGGCATCCATTGCGAAGGGCCCTGAGCTCCTGGCAGTCGTTGGTGTTGTGGCTGTGGACGTTGTGGAAGACGCAGAATGGTCGGATACTCTTGGATGACTCGGGGTGGTCGCAACCATGCTTCATCTCTGGCTCGGCTGCAAGCATAACTGGTCCCTTGCGCTTTACGTCCTTGGCCTTGGCTTTTTGTCTTCTGGGTCAGCATCGGGGAGCTCAAGGAGGGAGAGGAGTCCCTCCTCAACCCTCGCGCACTTGTTCGCCATGTTGAACATCTCTAGCGCCATGCAGAGGACCTCCTAAATGGCGAGCTCCTCCTTCATCTTGATGTCGCGGACGCCATCAGTGAACGCCGAGATGATGGCCTCGTCCGACACCTTGGGGATCTTGAGGCGAACATTGTTGAAGCGCTGGATGTACTTCTGCAGGGTCTCTCATGGTTGCTGCTTGATGCGTCGTAGGTCACCCATGGCCGGCGGGCGGTCGCGAGTGCCCTAGAAGTTGGCGATGAAGTGGTCGTGCATCTCGTCCCAGGAGGAGATAGATCCCACGGGGAGATTCAGGATCCAGGAGCACGCGCCATCCTTGAGGGCCATGGGAAACCGGTTCGCCATGATCTTCTCGTCGCCGCTGGCCGCCTCGATGCTCAGCTCGTAGAGCTGCAGGAACTCGGCAGGGTCGGCGGTGCCGTCGTAGCGTGGGGGAAGGTCAGGCTTGAACTTGCCCGGCCAGACAATGTTGTGAAGCTCCGCGGTGAACGCGTGGCACCCTGCTGTGGTCACGGGAGCCCGTCGAGGAGGTGGAGCCTGGTCTTGGTGCCCGTGCCACCATCATCATAGGTGGCACACGGTCTTGGCGCGGGGGTGCTGGAAGCACACGTGCATCTTCTTGGTGCCACTGCACCACTTGGCAGCTCTCCTCTTTGCGCGTAGGCGCCTGGCGCGGTGGGTCGCACCGCGGTGCAACCCGCCTTGGTTCGACGATGCCGCCCTGGGCTGGAGGTGGTGGAGGTGCCCCGTGAGCCACGTCGCCCGCGGTAGGTGCTGTTGAGGCAGCGAGCGGGCCGGTGCAGTGGAGTCTCCAGCGGCACTGACGAGTTCAGCGATGCTCACGAGCCACTCTTTATAGAGGTCGTCGACTGGGCGGTAGCAGAGGAGCTCCAGCGCCATGAGCAGAGTAGCTTGCGCGTTCACCGGCCCGCGACGCGCGTGGGAGGATGATGCAGCTGGGGTCAGCGACAGAGTGGTGGTGCACCCGTCACGGTGCACCGAGGGGTGCAACAATGAAGATTGCTGCTCGTGGCCAACAGGCCCATGGCAGCGTTGGCTGCCGGTGACGCGCGACGGCAAGGACAGCCGTCGCCCACCGGAGCTGTCTGAGCGACGCAAGCGGCAAGCACAGCCCGGCGCACAGCTGTGCCCGACGTGCGTCAGCCATGGAAGTATCAGAGTAGCGGTGGATCGATCGATGGAAGAGAGGGTCCGATGCACCCTTACCCGGCGTGCCAAATGTTGGATTTCGGTTCTGCAAACCCTTGATAGGTTCGAACTCTAGGGTGCGTGCAAAGATCTCAACCTACCCATCCTGCCTACTCGCGATCTTCCTAAGCCTAGCACATTGAGCTCAAAGGGACAGAGAGACACAACAGTTTATCCTGGTTCGGGCCACCTCACGGTGTAATACCCTACTCCAGTGTTTTGTTGGATTGCCCCGAAGGGCTGAGGATGAACTAGTACAGTGGATGAACTGGCCTCAGGAGGTGAGGTGTTCTTGAGCTCAGGAGAGCTGGTGAGGTGGTTGGATGAGAAGGGGTCTGATCTGTCCTCCCTCTTTGGTGGTGGCTAAGTCCTATTTATAGTGGCCTTGATCCTCTTCCCAAATGTTGGCGGGAAGGGATCCCACAACGGCCAGATTTAAAGGAGGACAAGTAGTACACCCTATCCTAACTAAAGTGGTCTTCGCCTGCGAAAAGCCCCTGGTCGTGACGCTGCGGTGGGCTCGACGATGACCTCTGTCCTGCCGTCCTGGCGGTCTTGGTCTTGTTGCGCCAGAATGGAAACCTTTGGTTGATTCCTCGGGACTCCGCACCTTCCACTTGCCTCCTTTGCACCAAAGGGGAAACTGGCGCTCTGCGCCCGCTGGCGCCCGCCTGGCCTTGGTCGTAATGGCTCACGTCAGCTGGGCCTCATGAGGTGCACCTTGCATAGAACTCTCCGCCCCTCGGGAGCCAGCCTGAGGAGGCCGATCCCTCGGGGGTCTTGGCGTCGCCCGCCTCGTGAGGCTTGGCCCCTCACGAGGGTCTTGAGTTGTCGATGCTGAAGCTGGGTCGTATCAGGCCGTCGATGGAGCCGCATGGTGGGCCGCAGGCAGGCAAGTCTGGGTAACCCCGTATCCAAAACGCCGACAGCCAACATTTGGGAAGAGGACCAAGGCCACTATAAATAGGGCTTAGCCACCACCATAGAAGGAGAGAGATCGATTCCCACTTGACCACTTCACCAGCTCACCCGAGCTCAAGAACACCTCACCTCCTGAGGTTGTTCATCCAGTGTACTAGTTCCTCCTTGATACATCTCCAACGTATCTATAATTTATGAAGCATTCATGCTATTATATTGTCTGTTTTGGATGTTTACGGGCTTTATTATACACTTTTATATCATTTTTGGGACTAACGTACTAACCGGAGGCCTAGCCCATATTGCTGTTTTCTTGCCTATTTGAGTGTTTCGAAGAAAAGGAATATCAAATGGAGTCCAAACGGAATGAAACCTTCGGGAGCATTATTTTTGGAACGGAAGCAATCCAGGGGACTTGGAGTGAAAGTCAGGGAAGCTTCAAGGAGGCCATGAGGCAGGGGGGGCGCGCCCACCCCCCTGGGTGCGCCCTCCACCCTCGTGGGCCCCTCGTGGCTCCCCTGACCGACTTCTTTCGCCTATATAAGTCCATATAACCTAAAACCTTCGAAGACAACAATAGATCGGGAGTTCCGCTGCAGCAAGCCTCTGTAGCCACCAAAAACCTCTCGGGAGCCCGTTCCGATACCCTGCTGGAGGGGGGATCCCTCATCGGTGGCCATCTTCATCATCTCAGCACTCTCCATGATGAGGATGGAGTAGTTCACCCTCGGGGCTGAGGGTATGTACGAGTAGCTATGTGTTTGATCTCTCTCTCTCTCTCTCTCTCTCTCTCTCTCTCTCTCTCTCGTGTTCTTGAGGTGATACGATCTTGATGTATCGCGAGCTTTGCTATTATAGTTGGATCTTATGATGTTTCTCCCCCTCTACTCTCTTGTAATGGATTGAGTTTTCCCTTTGAAGTTATCTTGTCGGATTGAGTCTTTAAGGATTTGAGAACACTTGATGTATGTCTTGCCCTGCTTATCTGTGGTGACAATGGGATATTCACGTGATCTACTTGATGTATGTTTTGGTGATCAACTTGCGGGTTCACCTTGTGAACTTATGCATAGGGGTTGGCACATGTTTTCGTCTTGACTCTCCGGTAGAAACTTTGGGCACTCTTTGAAGTACTTTAGTGTTGGTTGAATAGATGAATCCGAGATTGTGTGATGCATATCGTATAATCATACCCATGGATACTTGAGGTGACAATGGAGTATCTAGGTGACATTAGGGTTTTGGTTGATTTGTGTCTTAAGGTGTTATTCTAGTACGAACTCTATGATAGATTGAACGGAAAGAATAGCTTCGTGTTATTTTACTACGAACTCTTGAATAGATTGAGCAGAAAGGATAACTTTAAGGTGGTTTCGTACCCTACCATAATCTCTTCGTTTGTTCTCCGCTATTAGTGACTTTGGAGTGACTCTTTGTTGCATGTTGAGGGATAGTTATATGATCTAATTATGTTATTATTGTTGAGAGAACTTGCACTAGTGAAAGTATGAACCTTAGGCCTTGTTTCCTACCATTGCAATACCGTTTACGCTCACTTTTATCATTGGTTACCTTACTGTTTTTATATTTTCAGATTACAAAAACCTATATCTACCATCCATATTGCACTTGTATCACCATCTCTTCGCCGAACTAGTGCACCTATACAATTTACCATTGTATTGGGTGTGTTGGGGACACAAGAGACTCTTTGTTATTTGGTTGCAGGGTTGCTTGAGAGAGACCATCTTCATCCTATGCCTCCCACGGATTGATAAACCTTAGGTCATCCACTTGAGGGAAATTTGCTACTGTCCTACAAACCTCTGCACTTGGAGGCCCAACAACGTCTACAAGAAGAAGGTTGTGTAGTAGACATCAAGCTCTTTTCTGGCGCCGTTGCCGGGGAGGCTAGGTAAGCGGCACTCACACCCCGTCAACTAAGCTCTTTTCTGGCGCCGTTGCCGGGGAGGTGAGTACTTGAAGGTATATCTTTAGATCTTGCAATCGAATCTTTTTGTTTCTTGTTTTATCACTAGTTTAGTCTACAAAAGAAAACTACAAAAAATGGAATTGAGTTTGTCTCATACGCTTCATCTTTTTAATATCTTTCATGAGAATGATGGAAAGGAAAATTGTGCTCAATTGCTAGAAGAAGAATGCATTAAAATGCTTGGCACTAAACCTTTGAATGATGAGCATGATTGCTATGTTGTTAGTATGAACTCCTTGAATATCCATAGTACTAATGATGATTGCACTAGTTATGTTGAAAATGTCTCCTATAAGCATGTCGATTTTTGTGGATAGCATTGGGTTTGCATGGACACACCAAATAGAGAAGATGGATATTGCAAGAGGCATAAGCATGTAGAAACTAAATTGTTGCAAGAAAGGCTAAGGGTGAGTGCTGAAGATTTATATTTCCTTTGCCGTACTTGTGAACTTTGCAATGAAAGTTGTCATTTACATCTCCGATGCAAATTGTTTCATGACCGAATCGTGTCCAAAAATTGTGATGATTTGATTTCCCTTGCAAATTATAATGAACTTAGTTTGCTTATGGGTTACAAATAAATGAAGCATATAATTAAGCATCTTCCAGAATTTGCCCGTTATAAACTTCTTGGTTTTGATCTAGAGGAAATTTATATGTATTGTGCGGTGAATTGCATTGAAAATCCTTATATTGCCAATTACATAAAGAAAAGAAAGCAAATAGAAGATGAAGAGAATACTAATGAAAGGGAAGAGACTTCCCATTATCCTCCTATCATTTCTTATGATGAATCAGGTGACAAGGAGGAGCTTCCTATTCAACCAATCCCATCAACAAGGAGCACAAAGAAGAAGGTTGAACCCACACATAATGTGAAGAAGAAAAAGAAAAGAAGGAGCAACAAAGGTAGAAAGGTATCTCTCCCAAATGATGTTGCCCCTACTACTCATTGTGATGATGATAATTGCTATATTATTGGTGTTATGCATACTATTAATGATGAGAGTGATTATGCTTATGATATGAAAAGACCCAAGCTTGGGGATGCTATGTTTGATGAGGATGACATATTTGAGAATAAATTTGCTGCAATTAATGTTTGTCCCAAGCTTGGGGATGCTACATTTAATGAAGATGATATTTTTAGCCTCCCAAGTTTTGATATGCAAAGTTGTTATGATGATAGCATGCCTCTTACTTATGATGATTATATTGATGAAAGTGGGTTTGGAAGAGTGTCAACTTTAGGAAGTAGTGATCCCACTATTTTGGAGGATGTTGAATCTTATTGTGATGAATATGAAAGTGGATTTGGAAGAGTGTCGACTTTATTTAGTGATGATTCCACTATCTTGGAAGAGGTTTCAATTGATTATGATGAGAACAAAGTTGCTACTTATGATGATTATTGTGATGAAACTTATGCTATAAAAAGTAGTGATGATTATATTTATAAAACTTGTCATGATTATGATTACCCTTTTCTGAACATTACTCTTTTAATGTAGAAACTATTTATAGTATTCAAGTCTCTTATGATACTCCCACTATTCCGAATGAGAAGAATTTTGCTTATGTGTAGAGTAGTAAAATTTTTATGCTTGTAGATCATGAAAAGAATGCTTTAGGTGCTGGTTATATTGTTGAACTCATTCATAATGCTACTAAAAATTATTACGAGGGAGGAATATATGCTTGTAGGAATTGCAATAATGTCAAGTTTCCTCTCTATGTGCTTAAAATCTTGAAGCTATGCTTGTTTTGCCTTCCTATACTAGTTGATTATTGTTCCCATAAGTTGTTTGCTCACAAAATCCCTATGTATAGGAAGTGGTTTAGACTTAAATGTGCTAGTCATATTCTTCATGATGCTCCCATTATGTTTCAATTCTAATCTTTATGTGAGCACCATTGTCATCATCATGCCTAGCTAGAAAGGCATTAAAGAAAACCGCTTGTTGGGAGACAACCCAATATTTACCCTTACTGTTTTTGTGTGTCCACATGATTATGCTACTGTAGTAATCATGTTTTATAGATTTTGTTTCAATATAAAGTGCCAAGTAAGACCTTTAGGATAGCTTATGGTGATAGTTGTGTTGATCCTGCTGAGAATCAGAAACTTTTTCACCTAGTAAATTAGTTTTGATAATTCACAGAAACGTTCTTATGATCTGATTATTTTTGCTCTGGATTGGTACACTAATTGCTTAGGACTTCCTAATTTGGTAGGATTTTTGGGGTTCCAGAATTATACGTTTGATACAGATTACTATAGACTGTTCTGTTTTTGACAGATTCTGTTTTCTATGTGTTGTTTGCTTATTTTGATCAATCTATGAGTAGTATCGAAGGGTATGAACCATAGAGAAATTGTAATACAGTATATATTACACCAATATGAATTTATAATGAGTTCATTACAGTATCTAAGTGGTGGTTTTATTTTCTTATACTAACGGAGCTTACGAGTTTTCTGTTGAGTTTTGTGTTGTGAAGTTTTCAAGTTTTGGGTAAAGATTCGATGGACTATGGAATAGGGAGTGGAAAGAGCCTAAGCTTGGGGATGCCCAAGGCATCCCAAGGTAATATTCAAGGACAACCAAGAGCCTAAGCTTGGGGATGCCCCGGATGGCATCCCCTCTTTCGTCTTCGTCTATCGGTAACTTTACTTGGAGCTATATTTTTATTCACCACATGATATGTGTTTTGCTTGGAGCGTCATTTTCTTTTGTCAGTACTTGCCTGATGTTAATTATAATCATGTTTCGCATCTATATTTTCAATAAAAATGTCAAGGATAGCCTTTACCATGCTTATTTTGCAAGTATACATGTTGCTGTTTCAAAACAGAAAGTTTACCGCTGTTGCAAAAAATTCCCTAGAAAAGTCAGAGCATGATATAATGTTGGAACTTTTTGCATATTGAGCTCTGGTAAATCTTCTACAGCATAGTATTTTTCTCATAAGTTTTGGAGTTAGGGAAGTATTGATACTCTTGCATTCTTTACATACTGTACTATTTTGGCAGATTGCTGTTATGTTTGCATTGTTTGCATATGTTTGCTTGTTTAATGATTCTATTTGAGGATAGGAGTATTAAATACGCAGAGGCATTTACTATGCAATGTGGAATAATAATTATAGTTATTTGTTACAATAGAAAATGATAAGGTTTTGCATTGGTTTATACTAACTTATCTCACGAGTTCTTGTTGAGTTTTATGTGGATGAAGTTTTTGAGAAATAGAGAAACCATGATATGAGAGGACTTAAGGAGACACAAAAGTTCAAGCTTGGGGATTCCCAAGGCACCCCAGGATAATATTTCAAGAAGTCTCAAGCATCTAAGCTTGGGGATGCCCCGTTAGGCATCCCACCTTTCTTCTTCAACAACTATCGGTTAGTATCGGTTGAACCTAAGTTTTTGCTTCTTCACATGAGTTGTGCTATCCTTGCAATGTAATTTCATTTTGTTTTGCTTGATGTTTGAATAAAGTACCAAGATCTGAAATTCTTAAATGAGAGAGAGTCTTCACATAGTTACATAATTATTTAGCTACTCATTGATCTTCACTTATATCTTGTTGGAGTAGTTTGTCATTTACTCGTGTGCTTCACTTATATCCTATGAGTAAATGGTTGAATGAGTTGAATGTCATAAATCTGAAATTATATATGTTTCATTTGCTTATCCCATGGGGAGTAATGACTTCACATCTAAGAAGTAGAGGCTGTAAATTTATTGAAGGTTAGCAAGCATTGTATTGGTCATTTGAACAATTCATGAAAGAATATTTAAGGAAGAGAGATTTCACATATAAATATACTATCTTGGACATCTTTTATAATTGTGAGCACTCATTAAGTATGACATGCTAAAGAGTTGATGTTGGACAAGGAAGACAACGTAATGGGTTATGTTTTCTCACATCTCAATTAAAGTATATTGTCATGGATCATTCAAACATGTTGAGCTTGCCTTTCCCCCCTCATGCTAGCCAAAATTCCTTGCACCAAGTAGAGATACTACTTGTGCTTCCAAATATCCTTAATCCTAGTTTTTGCCATGAGTGTCCACCATACCTACCTATATGCGGTATTTACCCGCCGTTCCAAGTAAATTTGCATGTGCCAAACTCTAAACCTTCAAATAATAATCTGTTTTGTATGCCCAAATCGCTCACGTGGCGACTAGGGGCTGTCAGTATATTCCATGCTAGGTGGGTTATTCTCAAGATGAGTGGACTCCGCTCATCATTCACAAGTAAAATGGCTGGTAACCGGGATGCCCAGTCCCATGATCAAAAAGATCAAAATCAAATCAAAATAATTGCAAACAAAACTCCCCCAGGATTGATGTTAGTTGGACGGCACCCGTTGTTTCGGACAAGTTGTGGAGTGTGATTGTTGGTGGATGGGGAGTAAAATCTTTACCATTCTGTTTGGGAACCGCCTATAATGTATATAGTATGGAAGATATTGGGAACTCTTGGTTGTTATGTTGACAATGAAAGCATACCTCCCAAAATTATTTTCTTCTCTACTTCAAAATCGAGCTCTGGCACCTCTGCAAATCTCTGCTTCCCTCTATGAAGGGCCTATCTTTTACTTTATGCAAGAGTCAAGGTGATCTTCACCTTTCCCTTTTTCATTTTATCCTTTGGCAAGCACCTCGTGTTGGAAAGATCTTGGTATATATATATATATATATATATATATATGTATATATCCAATTGGATGTAACTTAGCATGAACTATTATTGTTGACATCATCCAAAGGTGAATACGTTGGGAGGCGAAATTATAAGCCCCTATCTTTCTCAGTGTCCGATTAAAACTCGATAACCATAAGTATTGCATGAGTGTTAGCAATTGTAGAAGACTATATGATAGTTGAGTATGTGGAGTTTGCTAAATCAAAGCTCCGACATAGACCCTTCTTGAAAATAAGATGAATTGTAATTGTTTGATGGCTGAGAATGAAGTTTGCTAGTTTTCAAGAAAGTTTATGACCCATGCTTTAACATGTGAATAGCTTGTTACTGATCTTGAGAAGTTTTATGAGATGAACTATTGTTATGACATATAATCATTCTAGAAAAGGTGATTGAAATTATCATTGATCAAACTTGTGCACCTGCTAACATTCACACTTCATAAATTCTTTCTTTTATCATTTACCTACTCGAGGACGAGCAGGAATTAAGCTTGGGGATGCTGATACGTCTCCAACTATCTATAATTTATGAAGCATTCATGCTATTATATTATCTGTTTTGGATGTTTACGGGCTTTATTATACACTTTTATATCATTTTTGGGACTAACCTACTAACCGGAGGCCCAGCCCATATTGTTGTTTTCTTGCCTATTTCAGTGTTTCGAAGAAAAGGAATGTCAAACGGAGTCCAAACGGAATGAAACCTTCGGGAGTGTTATTTTTGGAACGGAAGAAATCCAGGGGACTTGGAGTGCAAGTCAGGGAAGCTTCGAGGAGACCACGAGGCAGGGGGGCGCGCCCACCCCCCTGGGCATGCCCTCCACCCTCATGGGCCCCTCGTGGCTCCACTAACCGACTTCTTTCGCCTATATAAGTCCATATACCCTAAAACCTTCGAAGACAACAATAGATCGGGAGTTTCGCCGCTGCAAGCCTCTGTAGCCACCAAAAACCTCTCAGGAGCCTGTTCCGGCACCCTGCCGGAGGGGGGATCCCTCACCGGTGGCCATCTTCATCATCCCGGTGCTCTCCATGACAAGGAGGGAGTAGTTCACCCTCGGGGCTGAGGGTATGTACCACTAGCTATGTGTTTGATCTCTCTCTCGTGTTCTTGAGGTGATACGATCTTGATGTATCACGAGCTTTGCTATTATAGTTGGATCTTATGATGTTTATCCCCCTCTACTATCTTGTAATGGATTGAGTTTTCCCTTTGAAGTTATCTTGTCGGATTGAGTCTTTAAGGATTTGAGAACACTTGATGTATTTCTTGCCGTGCTTATTTGTGGTGACAATGGGATATTCACGTGATCTACTTGATGTATGTTTCGGTGATCAACTTGCGGGTTCACCTACTTGATGTATGTTTTGGCGATCAACTTGCGGGTTCACCTTGTGAACTTATGCATAGGGGTTGGAACACATTTTCGTCTTGACTCTCCGGTAGAAACTTTGGGGCACTCTTTTAAGTACTTTTGTGTTGGTTGAATAGATGAATCCGAGATTGTGTGATGCATATCGTATAATCATACCCATGGATACTTGAGGTGACAATGGAGTATCTAGGTGACATTAGGGTTTTGGTTGATTTGTATCTTAAGGTGTTATTCTAGTACGAACTCTATGATAGATTGAACGGAAAGAATAGCTTCGTGTTATTTTACTACGGACTCTTGAATAGATTGAGCAGAAAGGATAACTTTGAGGTGGTTTAGTACCCTACCATAATCTCTTCGTTTGTTCTCCGCTATTAGTGACTTTGGAGTGACTCTTTGTTGCATGTTGAGGGATAGTTATATGATCTAATTATGTTATTATTGCTGAGAGTACTTGCACTAGTGAAAGTATGAACCTTAGGCCTTGTTTCCTACCATTGCAATACCGTTTACGCTCACTTTTATCATTAGTTACCTTGCTGTTTTTATATTTTCAGATTACAAAAACCTATATCTACCATCCATATTGCACTTGTATCACCATCTCTTCGCCGAACTAGTGCACCTATACAATTTACCATTGTATTGGGTGTGTTGGGGACACAAGAGACTCTTTGTTATTTGGTTGCAGGGTTGCTTGAAAGAGACCATCTTCATCCTACGCCTCCCACGGATTGATAAACCTTAGGTCATCCACTTGAGGGAAATTTGCTACTGTCCTACAAACCTCTGCACTTGGAGTCCCAACAACATCTACAAGAAGGTTTTGTCGTAGACATCACTCCTCAGCCCATCGAGGCAATCCACCACAAAGTTGGAGTAGGGTATTACACCACAGGGTGGCCCGGACCAGGATAAACTGCTGTGTCTCTCTATCCCTTTGAGCTCGACGCGCTAGGCTGTGAGGATCGCGAGTAGGCAGGCTGGGTAGGTTGAGATCTCCGCACGCACCCCAGAGTTCTTACCTATCAAGGGTTTGCGGAACTCAAAATCCGACAGAAGTATCGTGCTAAGTTTTGGAGTTATTTCGGGTTCCTTTGGCCTTTTTTATACATTAATTGAATTTCTAAGCATTTAATGTGCATAATTCAAATTTGAACTACGAGCACATGCTCCAGTGCACCAAAGTTGGTTGAAAAATCACATGTTTGTCCTTGGGTGAATTTGTAGGTCCCATGCAAGAAATGGGAATGGAATTCAAACATCTGGGCATCGTGCCTCAGCTAGAAATATTGAGAAACTTGGTTTTTTAATTCCCGTAAATCTAAAACACGCCTGAAAATCATGAAACTTGGCATGGTGTCATGACATGGCACCAACATGTTGTGGTAATTTTTCTGTCCGAATTGCGAAGGCGCACACATAACAATCAACAAAGTCATTTTGGAACAAGTGTTGCGATGTTACAAATCAGAAACAAAAATATTATTGAAACCGTGGGCGTTCTACTTAGCAATTACGTGCCACCACGTGTCCCCTTTTTTATTGGCTAGGAGGTGCCGTGCGGGGTAGCTATTTGAGTACAGGAGGCGTGTGATCAGACTCCTGCGTGTGCTCATCGAGAGGAGAGCCCTTTGACCTCTATCCGCCACCCAACTCCCTCCCAACGTCTCCATTAATGGTGCCCGAGCCCCTGTTTCATGGCGTGGCTATGTCTCACTCGGCTGAGATTTAAGAGAGAAAAAAGAAAATTTGAAAAGAAAGTTTTGCACGGATCTTGATGTAAGATCCGACGGACCTATATAGCATGGACTGCGACTTATAGCAATACTGATGAATATAAGGACGATGGCAATGCATAATAATTGTCTTACATATTTAGGAATATAATTAAAAAAGCCACATGCGGTAATGCCCGAAATACACAAGGGCAAAAGAAGAAGGAAGACAACAATCTGGCTCGCTGATCTCTACTTTCTTGATGAGTTGCTGCAAGCTGCGGGAACTAGTCTCCGCGGCGAGCGGCGATGAGCTCTTTCGTGTCGTCAAGACGCTACTTGAGAGCATCCACAAATTCCTCCACCAGCCTTTGGCGCTCGATACCGAGCATGTCATTCTCGTCCATAAGTTTGTCGACGATGACGCCAGTCCTCTTCAACATGGCAGTGATCTCGTCCTGCCGCTTCGCACTTCCGACGATCTTCGCCCTCAGCAGGTCACGCTCGACCTGGAGCTTCTCCTTGCCCTGACTTAGTTGCTGGATGACGCCGGTAGCCTATTCAAATGAGGCTTTCATGTCATCCTGCAACCCTGCCCAGCCGGAGATCTTATCCATTTGCCTATGGACAATCGCATTCATGCACCTGTAAGAGTCCTCGCCTGCCCCTGAGACATTTTCCCAGGCCGCCGTGGTGCAGGAGGCCATCTCTGCTGCATTCGCGGTGCGACAAGACATCTCTGCTGCTTCCGCTGCGCGACCGAACCAATCTACTGCATCGACAACACGGAGGGACCTCCGTTCTGCTTCGGTGACGCGGCAGGATGATATGTCTCCAACGTATCTACAATTTTTTATTGTTCCATGTTGTTATATTATTATTCTTTAATGTTTTATAATCATTTAATAGTCATTTTTTTATCATTTTTGGTACTAACCTATTGACATAGTGCCAATGCTAGTTGCTATTTTCTGCATGTTTTTACATCGCAGAAAATCAACCAAGCGGAGTCCAAACGCAGCGAAACTTTTTGTGGATTTTTTTGGACCAGAAGACATCCAATGGGCCGGAGAAGCGCCTGAGGGGTGCTCCTAGGGGAGCACAACCCACCAGGGTGCGCCTGGAGGCCCAGGCGCGCCCTGGTGGGTTGTGCCCACCTTGGGTGCCTCCTGAACCGACTCTTACGGTGCTTGATCCCACTGACATAAGGGGAACCGACACGTATTTATCGTTGCCATTAAGGATAACAAGATGGGGTCTATTTCTACATAAATAGATCTTGTCTATATCATGTCATCGTTCTTATTGCATTACTCTGTTTCTCCATGAACTTAATACACTAGATGCATGCTGGATAGCGGCCGATGTGTGGAGTAATAGTAGTAGATGCACGCAAGAGTCGGTCTACTAATCTTGGACGTGATGCCTATATAATGATCATTGCTTGGATATCTTCATGATTATTTGAAGTTCTATCAATTGCCCAACAGTAATTTGTTTACCCACCGCTTGCTATTTTTCTCGAGAGAAGCCACTAGTGAAATCTACGGGCCCCGAGTCTCTTATTTATTATATTTTCCTTTGCGATCTATTTTCATTTGCTTTTATTTTCAGATCTATTAGACCAAAAAATAAAAAAATACCTTGCTGCACTTTATTTGATTTGGCGTTCGATCTATCAATTATTACAACTCTCTCACGTTCGTTTACCAATTTCTGGCTCCGTTACCGACATGGATTGACAACCCCTTTAACACGTCGGGTTGCGAGTATTTGTTATTTGTGTTCAGGTGTTGTTTACGTAGTGTTGCTTGGTTCTCCTACTGGTTCAATAACCTTGATCTCATCACTGAGGGAAATACCTACCGTCGCTATGCTGCATCATCCCTTCCTCTTTGGGGAAATACCGACGTAGTTCTAGCAGACATCACAGGACCTCTGTGCTGCTACGGCCGCGCGACAGGACATGTCGGCTGCTTTCGCGGCGAGGCGGGACATCTCTCATCCTTCTGATTTCATGCTCGCCTCTCCCTGGTGTTAATGTCTCGACCCAGAACTCACGCTAGCCATGGCAGACGCAAGGGAATGATAATGAATGACTTGTTTGTTTTTGTGGATGAGGAGTTGAGGAGGAATGTGCAGTCATCTTGGAGTAGTAGTATTTATAACCGAGTACTAATACGCTCCTAGTGGGAAACTATTTAGGTTCTGATCGGTATGAACAGGTTTGCAATTAAATATAGTGTGGTAGTAATTTGGAATGTGACGGGACGCAGGCTCAAAATTTATTGACGGTTCTATAATTTCTAAGTGCGGCACTATTCCCAGACGGCGTAATGTGGGCACACTTTCTCGGCCGCGTACATGGAGTTTGCACCATAGGGTGCACCGCAATAGGCAATGTCAGCAGACGTGTTGTTCCAAAAACCATGTGCACTCGTTATTACCATCGCGCATGTTTCTTTTAATTAGAATGTGTGCCCGTCTAGCGCACACACGTTGGTCTATCTAACTATTTCTGTTTGCTGTGGCTAATCGCAAATAGTTCATCCGTGTGAAGTGTATGCCATCAATCACAGTCACTTTGATCTGGCTGACCGTTTCTGTTCTGTTGCCTAATCACAAACAGTTAATCCTTCTGAAGCATATGCCCTCAATCGCACACACACCTTCATCTGGCTGCCCATTTCTGTTGTTCCGCCTCATCACAAATAGTTAATCCGAGTGAACTGTGTGCCGTATATCGCACACACCTTCATCTGGCTGCCCATTTCTGTTCTTCTTTCTCATCGTAAATAGTTAATTGAATTGAACCGTATGCCCTACATCGCACATGCAACTAAAATCTGAACCGTGTATGATGTATACTTCATCGCAAACGTTTTTGCATATTTTTTGATGGTTTTTTACATCACCGTTTGCGATTAATGCATCGCACACAATTTTGTCAAAGGGTTCTAATCGTAGTGTCGCGTTAGGAACATCCTATAGTAGTGCACATTTACTCATATCAATGGCATAATCAACTAGCGAGCAATAATAAATCTCGGATGACTACATTTTTTCAAAACAATCATGATATGATATAACAAAATGGTACCTCACTAGCCCTTTCTAAGACCACAAAACATGAATGCAGAGCACCCCTGAAGATCAAGGACTAACTAGACATTGTAATTGATGATAAAAGAGATCCAGTCACAGTCATACTCAATATCAATTAATAACAATGCATACAAATGACAATGGTGCTCTCTAACTGGCGCTTTTTATAAGAGGATGATGACTCAGCAATAAAAGTAAATAGATAGGCCCTTCACAGAGGGACACAAGGATTTGCAGAGGTGCTAGAGCTTGAGATTTTAAAACAGAGATGAATATAATTTTGAGCGGCATGCTTTCATTGTCAACATAATAACCAAGAGATCTCGGTATCTTCCATGCTAGATACATTATAGGCGGTTCCCAAACAGAATGTTAATTTTTTTACTACTCCTCCACCAACAAGCACACTCCACGGCTGGTCCAAAACAATGGGCACCGTCCATACAAATAACAGTCCTGGGGGAGTTCTGTTTGAAATTATATTTTGATTTGATTTGAGCATGGAACTGGGCATCCCGATTACTAGCCACTTCCTCATGAATGACAAGTGAATCAACACTCATCATGAGAATAACCCACCTAGCATGGAAGATACTGACATCCCCTAGTCACTACATGAGCGATTCAGGAATACAAAACAGATTATTATTTTAAGGTTTAGAATTTGGCACATGCAAATTTACTTGCAACGGCAAGTAAATACCGCATATAGGTAGGGATGGTGGACTCATATGGAACAACTTTGGGTCTATGGAAGTGGATGCACATGCAGTATTCCCGCTTAGTACAAGTGAATGCTAGCAAAAGACTTAGGAGCGACCAACTAGAGAGCGACAATGGTCATAAACATGCATTGAGATTAACCAACATTTAGTGCAAGCATGAGTAGGATATAAATCACCATGAACATAAATATCGTGGAGGCTATGTTGATTTTGTTTCAACTACATGCGTGAACATGTGCCAAGTCAAGCCACTTAAATCATTCAAAGGAGGATACCATCCTTCATACCACATCACAACCATTTTATAAGCATGTTGGCATGCGAGGTAAACCATTATAAAGTCCTAGCTAATTAAGCATGGCATGAGTAACTATAATCTCTAATTGTCATTGCAAACATGTTTCATTCGTAATGGACTAAATCAAGAACATTGAACTAATCATATTTACAAAAACAAGACATGTCGACTTCATACCAGCTTTTCCTCATCTCAATCATTTCATCATATATCGTCATTATTGCCTTTCACTTGCATGACCAAATGGTGTGAATAATAATAAGAGTGCACGTGCATTGGACTAAGCTGGAATCTGCAAACATTTATTCAAAGGAGAAGACAAGCTAATATGGGCTCTTTGTTAGATCAACAATAATGCATATGAGAGCCACTCATCATTTTCATCTTGGTCTTCTCCTCTCGATCCAAAGAAACGAAAAATAATTTCAAAGAAACACACTGAAATGTTTTTGGAGTTTTTGTTTTTCTGAAGAAAGTAAAAACAAGAACGAGAAAAACTATTTACATGGGAAAGCTCCCCACAACCAAAAGCAGAATGAGAAATATTTTTGGGTATTCTTTAATACTACTACTAAATAAACATGGAAAGGAGACTAAAAAGAAGCTACAACTTTTTTTTTGGATTTTCTCAAAGTTTTCAACAAGAAAAAGCGAGAAAAAGAAATGAACTAACATGGATAATACAATGAAAAAGTATGAACACCGACAACTGGAATGAGTGTGTGAACATGAATGTAATGTCAGTGAGATATACGTACTCCCCCAAGCTTAGGCTTTTGGCCTAAGTTGGTCTATGGCCATGGCTGGCCTGGCGGATATCCAAAGTTATAGTCAAGGTTGTACCAGGACGCAGCAGCTACTGCCTGAAGGGCTGCAGCATGGAGGCGAGTGGCCTCCACCTCCCTCTCATACTCGTTTGCCTCCTCTCAGGTTATAAAATATCTCCCTTTTACCTAAAAGTTAAAGATGGCAGGAGCAGGAAGGGTAACAAGGACAACATGTTGCCTGTCAAAGATTAGTCGATACAGGAGGGACTGTTCATTCCTCACAAGAAACTGGTAGCGTACCAAAACATTATAATCAAGGAAAGCTAGGGCTAACTCAATATCATTCCCCCTTATGGGTACCCCGAGATAATTAGCTAAACAGGTGGCATAAATCCCACCAAAGAAATCTCCATCTTTAGCGTTAAGATGTAACCTCCTCGCAATAATAGCCCCGAAGTTATATCATTTATCACCCATTACCGCGCACTTGAGGACACTAATATCCGATGCACAAAGGTGGCTATGATCATGTTTACCATTAATGCATCTACCTATAAAGAGAGAAAAATAATGTATGGCAGGAAAGTGAATGCTCCTCATGGTAGCTTGTGTGATATTTCTAGTTTCTCCCATAGTGATGCTAGCAAGGAAATCATTGCATTCAGTTTTGCAAGGCTCACTATGAATGCCCCATTATGGGATTTTGCATGCATCATTAAAATCTTCAAGGTCCATAGTATATGATTTATCATAAAGATCAAATAAAGCTGTATGAGTATTGCACTGAGATGTAAACTTAAACCTTCACAAAAATGAATCAGTGAGGTGATAGTACTGCCGGCACTTGACACGAAGTCCTCAAGATCAGCATTTCATACGTACGCATCAAATTCCTCTTTGAAACCTGCATGAACCATGAATTGATCCAATGGCCATTCGCAAGGCCATACTTGAGCTTCCCTTGGGTGTTCGAGATCTGGCTCACATATTGCGAGCCTTGGGGCTTGCTTCCTCAAGGAACCACCTTGGTATATCTTCCTAAACATTTTTCTTCCTCTGAATAATTTCTGAAATTTTTAGTGACTCAAAATAAAAGTGAACCGAACTCAACAAGATTGATATCAACTACTCCTAAAAGTGTCTAGAGGCTATATCATGCATCAAAACTACTTTGGACCATATAAATTTGACATGCCAGCTCAAGAACAAGGTCACCACAGTAGCAAAAATTTGCAATATATAAAGCACTAGAACAAAAACTAATTGGACCATTGGAGGAGTCACATACCAAAGAACAATCCCCCAAAATAGTTTTGCAAATGGAGCATTGCACAAGGAGATCGAAAATGGCAGCAAGATGAGCTAGAACATGGGTTTAAGCAACGGGATGATTTTTCTGGAGGAAGAAGAAGTGGATGGGTGATGGAATAAGTGAGGGGGGCCATGTGGGACCCACAAGGCAGGGGGACCCACAATGCATGTTGGGGAACGTAGTAATTTCAAAAAATTTCCTACGCACACGCAAGATCATGGTGATGGAATAGCAACGAGAGCGGAGAGTGTTTGTCCACGTACCCTCGTAGACCGTAAGCGGAAGCGTTAGCACAACGCGGTTGATGTAGTCGTACGTCTTCACGATCCGACCGATCCAAGCACCGAACGTACGGAGCCTCCAAGTTTAGCACACATTCAGCTCGATGACGATCTCCGGCCTCTGATCCAGCCGAGCTCCGGAGATGAGTTCCCTCAGCACGACGGCATGGTGATGATGATGATGTTCTACCGCCGCAGGGCTTCGCCTAAACTCCGCAACGATATGACCGAGGTGGAATATGGTGGAGGGGGGCACCACACACGGCTAAGGAACGATCCGTAGATCAACTTGTGTGTCTATGGGGTGCCTCCCCGCCCCCGTATATAAAGGAGCCAGGGGGGAGGAGGCGGCCGGCCAAGGAGGGCGCGCCAAGGGGGGAGTCCTACTCCCACCGGGAGTAGGACTCCCTTCTTTCCAAGTAGGAGTACGAGAAGGGGGGAAAGAGGAGGAAGAGGGGAAGGAAAGGGGGGGGGGGGCGCCGTCCCCCTTCCCTTGTCCTATTCGGACTATGAGGGGGAGGGGCGCGCGGCCCCCTCCTGGCTCCTTCCCTCTTCTCCCTCGAGGCCCATGTAGGCCCAATAACCCCCCGGGGGGTTCCGGTAACCTCCCGGTACTCTGGTAAAATGCCAATTTTACACGGAACGATTCCGATGTCCAAATATAGGCTTCCAATATGTCAATCTTTATGTCTCAACCATTTCGAGACTCCTCGTCATGTCCGTGATCACATCTGAGACTCCGAACAAACTTCGGTACATCAAAACTTATAAAGTCATAATAAAACTGTCATCGTAACATTAAGCGTGCGGACCCTACGGGTTCGAGAACTATGTAGACATGACCTAGAATCATTCTTGGTCAATAACCAACAGCGGGACCTGGATGCCCATATTGGTTCCTACATATTCTATGAAGATCTTTATCGGTCAAACCGCATAACAACATACGTTGTTCCCTTTGTCATCGGTATGTTACTTGCCCGAGATTTGATCGTCGGTATCCAATACCTAGTTTAATCTCGTTACCGGCAAGTCTCTTTACTCGTTACGTAATACATCATCTCATAACTAACTCATTAGTTACAATGCTTGCAAGGCTTAGGTGATGAGTATTACCGAGAGGGCCCAGAGATACCTCTCCGACAATCGGAGTGACAAAACCTAATCTCGAATTATGCCAACCCAACATGTACCTTCGGAAACACCTGTAGAGCACCTTTATAATCACCCAGTTACGTTATGACGTTTGGTAGCACACAAAGTGTTCTTCCGGTAAACGGGAGTTGCACAATCTCATAGTTGCAGAAACTTTGTATAAGTCATGAAGAAAGCAATAGCAGTATACTAAACGATCAAGTGCTAGGCTAACGGAATGGGTCATGTCAATCACATCATTCTCCTAATGATGTGATCCCACTAATCAAATTACAACACATGTCTATGGTTAGGAAACATAACCATCTTTGATTAATGAGCTAGTCAAGTAGAGGCATACTAGTGACTATAGTTTTGTCTATGTATTCACACATGTATCATGTTTCCGGTTAATACAATTCTAGCATGAATAATAAACATTTATCATGATATGAGGAAATAAATAATAACTTTATTATTGCCTCTAGGGCATATTTCCTTCAATCTCCCACTTGCACTAGAGTCAATAATCTAGTTCACATCGCCATGTGATTTAACACCAATATTCATATCTGTATATGATTAACACCCATAGTTCACATCGTCATGTGACTAACACCCAAAGGGTTTACTAGAGTCAATAATCTAGTTCACATCGCTATGTGATTAACACCCAAAGAGTACTAAGGTGTGATCATGTTTTGCTCGTGAGAGAAGCTTAGTCAACGGGTCTGTCACATTCAGAGCCGTATGTATTTTGCAAATATTCTATGTCTACAATGCTCTGCACGGAGCTACTCTAGCTAATTGCTCCCACTTTCAATATGTATCCAGATTGAGACTTAGAGTCATCTGGATTGGTGTAAAAGCTTGCACCTATGTAACTCTTTACGACGGGCTCTTTTATCACCTCCATAAGCGAGAAATATTTCCTTAGTTCTCACTAAGGATATTATTGACCAATGTCCAGTGATCTACTCCTAGATCACTATTGTACTCCCTTGCCAAATGCAGAGCAAGGTATACAATAGGTCTGGTACATAGCAAGCATACTTTATAGAACCTATAACTGAGGCATAGGGAATGACTTTCATTCTCTTTTCTATTTTCTGCCTTGGTCGGGATTTGAGTCTTACTCAATTTCACACCTTTGCAACACAGGCAAGAACTCTTTCTTTGACTGTTCCATTTTGAACTACTTCAAAATCTTGACAAGGTATGTACTTTTGAAAAACTTATCAAGCGTCTTGATCTATCTCAATAGATCTTGATGCTCAATATGTAAGCAGCTTTACCGGGGTCTTTCGTTGAAAAACTTTTATTCAAGTATCCTTTTATGCTATCAGAAATTCTATATCATTTCCAATCAACAATATGTCTTGCACATATAATATCAGAAATGCTACAGAGCTCCCACTCACTTTCTTGTAAATACAGGCCTTTCCAAAAGTCTGTATAAAACCATATGCTTTGATCAACTCATCAAAGTGTATATTCCAACTCCGAGATGCTCGCACCAGTCCATTGATGGATTGCTGGAGCTTGCACATTTTGTTAGCACCTTTAGGATTGACAAAACCTTCTGGTTGCCTCATATACAACTCTTCTTTAAAGAATCCATTGAGGAATGCAGTTTTGACATCCATTTGCCAGATTTCATAAAATGTGGCAATTGCTAACATGATTCGGACAGACTTATGCATCGATACGAGTGCGAAAAATCTCATCGTTTTCAACATCTTGAACTTGTCGAAAAACTTTCGCAACAAGTCGAGCTTAGTAGATAGTAACACTACTATCAGTGTCTGTCTTCCTCTTGAAGATCCATTTATTTAACATGGCTTGCTGATCATCGAGCAAGTCAATCAAAGTCCATACTTTGTTCTCATACATGGATCATATCTCAGATCTTATGGCCTCAAGCCATTTCGCGGAATCTGGGCTCATCATCGCTTCCTCATAGTTCGTAGGTTCATCATGGTCTAGTAACATGATTTCCAGAATAGGATTACCGTACCACTCTGGTGCGGATCTTAATCTGGAAGATCTACAAAGTTCGGTAGTAACTTGATCTGAAGCTTCATGATCATTATCATTGGCCTCCTCACTAATTGGTGTAGGAATCACTAGAACTGATTTCTGTGATGAACTACTTTCCAATTCGGGAGAAGGTACAAATCACCTTATCAAGTTCTACTTTCCTCCCACTCACTTCTTTCGAGAGAAACTCCTTCTCTAGAAAGGATCCATTATTAGCGACGAATGATTTGCCTTCGGAACTGTGATGGAAGGTGTACCCAATAGTTTCCTTTGGGTATTCTATGAAGATGCACTTCTCCGATTTGGGTTTGAGCTTATCAGGTTGAAAACCTTTTTCATATAAGCATCACAACTCCAAACTTTAAGAAATGACAGCTTAGGTTTACTGCTAAACCATAGTTCATACGGTGTCGTCTCAACGGATTTAGATGGTGCCCTTTTTAACGTGAATGCAGCTGTCTCTAATGCATAACCCCAAAACAATAGTGGTAAATCAGTAAGAGACATCATAGATCGCACCATATCCAATAAAGTGCGGTTACGACGTTTGGACACACCATAACATTGTGGTGTTCTAGGTGGCGTGAGCTGTGAAACTATTCGACATTATTTTAATTGAAGACCAAACTCGTAACTCAAATATTCGTCTCCACGATCAGATCGCAGAAACTTTATTTTCTTGTTACGATGATTTTTCCACTTCACTCTAAAATTCTTTGAACCTTTCAACTATTTCAGACTTATGTTTCATCAAGTAGATATACCCATATCTGCTCAAATCATCTTGTGAAGGTCAGAAAATAACGATACTTGCCACGAGCATCAACACTCATTGGATCGCATACATCGGTATGTATTATTTCCAGTAAGTCAGTAGCTTGTTCCATTGTTCCGGAGAATGGAGTTTTAGTCATCTTGCCCAAAAGGCACGGTTCGCAAGCATCAAATGATTCATAACCAAGTGATTCCGAAAATCCATCTTTATGGAGTTTCTTCATGCGCTTTACACCGATATGACCCAAACGGCAGTGCCACAAATAATTGCACTATCATTATTAACTTTGCATCTTTTGGCATCAATATTATGAATATGTGTATCACTACGATCGAGATCCAACAAACTATTTTCATTGGGTGTATAACCATCGAAGGTCTTATTCATGTAAACAGAATAACAATTATTCTTTTAACTTCAAATGAATAACCGTATCGCAATAAACATGATCAAATCATATTCATGCTCAATGCAAACGCTAAATAACATTTATTTAGGTTTAACACCAATCTCGAAAATATAGGGAGTGTGTGATGATGATCATATCAATCTTGGAACTATTTCCAACACTCATCGTCACTTCCCCTCAACTAGTCTCTGTTTATTATGTAACTCATGTTTCGAGTTACTAATCTTAGCAACCGAACAAGTATTAAATACTCAGGGGCTACTATAAACACTAGTAAGGTACACATCAATAACCTGTATATCAAATATACTCTTGTTCACTCTGCCATCCTTCTTATCCACCAAATATTCAGGGCATTTAAGCTTCCAGTGACCATTTCCTTTGCAGTGTAATCACTCAGTTTCAGGCTTTGGTCCAGCTTTGGCTTCTTCGCGGGAGTGACAACTTGCTTGCCATTCTACTTGAAGTTCCCTTTCTTTCCCTTTGCCCTTTTCTTGAAACTAGTGGTCCTGTCAATCATCAACACTTGATGCTCTTTCTTGATTTCTACCTTCGTCGATTTCAACATCATGAAGAGCTCGGGAATCGTTTTCGTCATCCCTTGCATACTATAGTTCATAACGAAGTTCTAGTAACTTAGTGATGGTGACTAGAGAATTCTATCAATCACTACCTTATCTGGAAGATTAACTCCCACTTGATTCAAGCGATTGAAGTACCCAGACAATCTGAGCACAAGCTCACTAGTTGTGCGATTCTCCTCCATCTTTTAGCTATAGAACTTGTTGGAGACATCATATCTCTCAACTCGGGTATTTGCTTGAAATATTAACTTCAACTCCTGGAACATCTCATATGGTCCATGACGTTCAAAACGTCTTTGAAGTCCCGATTCTAAGCCGTTAAGCATGGTGCACTAAACTATCAAGTAGTCATCATAATGAGCTAGCCAAACATTCATAACATCTGCATCTGCTCCTGCAATAGGTCTGTCACCTAGCGGTGCATCAAGAACATAATTCTTCTGTGCAGCAATGAGGATAAACCTCAGATCACGGATCCAATCCGTATCATTGCTACTAACATCTTTCAACACAGTTTCTCTAGGAACATATCAAAACAAACATATGAAAGCAACAACACAAGCTATTGATCTTACAACATAATTTGCAAAATGCTACCAGGACTAAGTTCATGATAAATTTAAGTTCAATTAATCATATTACTTAAGAACTCCCACTTAGACAGACATCTCTCTAGTCATCTAAGTGATCACGTGATCCAAATCAACTAAACCATAACCGATCATCACGTGAGATGGAGTAGTTTTCAATGGTGAACATCACTATGTTAATCATATCTACTATATGATTCACGCTCGACCTTTCGGTCTCCATGTTCTGAGGCCATATCTGCATATGCTAGGCTCGTCAAGTTTAACCTGAGTATTCTGCGTGTGCAAAACTGGCTTGCACCTGTTGTAGATGGACGTAGAGCTTATCACACCCGATCATCACGTGGTGTTTGGGCACGACGAACTTTGGCAACGGGGCATACTCAGGGAGAACACTTCTTGATAATTTTAATGAGAGATCATCTTAAAATGCTACCGTCAATCAAAGCAAAATAAGATGCATAAAGGATAAAAATCACATGCAATCAATATAAGTGATATGATATGGCCATCATCATCTTGTGCTTGTGATCTCCATCTCCGAAGCACCGTTGTGATCACCATCGTCACTGGCGCGACACCTTGATCTCCATCGTAGCATCGTTGTCGTTTACGCCATCTATTGCTTCTACGACTATCGCTACCGCTTAGTGATAAAGTAAAGCAATTACATGGCGTTTGCATTTCATACAATAAAGTGACAACCATATGGCTCCTGCCAGTTGCCGATAACTTCGGTTACAAAACATGATCATCTCATACTATAAAATATAGCATCACATCTTGACCATATCACATCACAACATGCCCTGCAAAAACAAGTTAGACGTTCTCTACTTTGTTGTTGGAAGTTTTACGTGGCTGCTACAGGCTGAGCAAGAACCGTTCTTACCTACACATAAAAAACCACAATGATAGTTCGTCAAGTTGGTGCTATTTTAACCTTCGCAAGGACCGGGCGTAGCCACACTCGGTTCAACTAAAGTTGGAGAAACAGACACCCGCTAGTCACCTGTGTGCAAAGCACGGCGGTAAAACCAGTCTCGCGTAAGCGTGCGCGTAATGTCGGTCCGGGCCGCTTCATCCAACAATACCGCCGAACCAAAGTATGACATGATGGTAAGCAGTATGACTCGTATCGCCCACAACTCACTTGTGTTCTACTCGTGCATATAACATCAACGCATAAAACCTAGGCTCTGATACCACTGTTGGGGAACGTAGTAATTTCAAAAAAATTCCTACGCACACGCAAGATCATGGTGATGGCATAGCAACGAGAGGGGAGAGTGTTCATCCACGTACCCTCGTAAACCGTAAGCGGAAGCGTTAGCACAACGCGGTTGATGTAATCGTACGTCTTCACGATCCGACCGATCCAAGCACCGAACGTACGGAGCCTCCGAGTTCAGCACACATTCAGCTCGATGACGATCTCCGGCCTCCGATCCAGCCGAGCTCCGGAGATGAGTTCCGTCAGCATGACGGCGTGGTGACGATGATGATGTTCTACCGATGCAGGGCTTCGCCTAAACTCCGCGACAATATGACCAAGGTGGAATATGGTGGAGGGGGGCACCGCACACGGCTAAGGAACGATCCGTAGATCAACTTGTGTGTCTACGGGGTGCCCCCCCGCCCCCGTATATAAAGGAGCCAGGGGGGAGGAGGCGGCCGGCCAAGGAGGGTGCGCCAAGGGGGGAGTCCTACTCCCACCGGGAGTAGGACTCCCTTCTTTCCAAGTAGGAGTAGGAGAAGGGGGGAAAGAGGAGGAAGGGGGGAAGGAAAGGGGGGGCGCCGCCCCCCTTCCCTTGTCCTATTCGGACTAGGAGGGGGAGGGGCGCGCGGCCCCCTCCTGGCTCCTTCCCTCTTCTCCCTCGAGGCCCATGTAGGCCCAATAACCCCCCGAGGGGTTCCGGTAACCTCCCGGTACTCCGGTAAAATGCCGATTTTACCCGGAACAATTCCGATGTCCAAATATAGGCTTCCAATATATCAATCTTTATGTCTCGACCATTTCGAGACTCCTCGTCATGTCCGTGATCACATCCGGGACTCCGAACAAACTTCGGTACATCAAAACTTATAAACTCATAATAAAACTATCATCATAACGTTAAGCGTGCGGACCCTACGGGTTCGAGAACTATGTATACATGACCTAGAATCATTCTCAGTCAATAACCAACAGCGGGACCTGGATGCCCATATTGGTTCCTACATATTCTACGAAGATATTTATCGGTCAAACCGCATAACAACATACGTTGTTCCCTTTGTCATCGGTATGTTACTTGCCCGAGATTTGATCGTAGGTATCCAATACCTAGTTCAATCTCGTTACCGGCAAGTCTCTTTACTCGTTACGTAATACATCATCTCATAACTAACTCATTAGTTACAATGCTTGCAAGGCTTAGGTGATGAGTATTACCGAGAGGGCCCAGAGATACCTCTCCGACAATCGGAGTGACAAAACCTAATCTCAAATTATGCCAACCCAACATGTACCTTCAGAAACACCTGTAGAGCACCTTTATAATCACCCAGTTACGTTGTGACGTTTGGTAGCACACAAAGTGTTCTTCCGATAAACGGGAGTTGCACAATCTCATAGTTGCAGGAACTTTGTATAAGTCATGAAGAAAGCAATAGCAGTATACTAAACGATCAAGTGCTAGGCTAACGGAATGGGTCATGTCAATCACATCATTCTCCTAATGATGTGATCCCACTAATCAAATGACAACACATGTCTATGGTTAGGAAACATAACCATCTTTGATTAATGAGCTAGTCAAGTAGAGGCATACTAGTGACTATAGTTTTGTCTATGTATTCACACATGTATCATGTTTCCGGTTAATACAATTCTAGCATGAATAATAAACATTTATCATGATATGAGGAAATAAATAATAACTTTATTATTGCCTCTAGGGCATATTTCCTTCAATGCATTCCCCTGGTGCATTCTCAGTGCCATAAATTCTTAAATATTCTATAAAAAACCATACTAAATTTTCAGGGCATTTGGAGCTTTTATTTTCAGGACATTTATTTATTGCACGGATAATTCAGAAAACAGATGAATAATTTTGCTTTATTTATTCTAAATAACAGAAAGTAAAAAGTAGGTATAGATAGTTGTGCTTTCTAAATTCATCCATCTCATGCTCATCAAAAGGAATCCATTAACAAGGTTGATCAAGTCTTATTAACAAACTTCTTTCGAATAACATGAAACCAGAGAATTTTCGAATAACACTAGGTTACCTCAGTGGGGATATGCATGTCCCCAACTATAAGAATATCATATTTCTTTTTGACACTTGGGATAGGGAATTCTAAACCTCCAATAGTAACAGTTAAATTTTTTCCAATAGAATTGATACTATGAACTTGAGGTTGTTTCTTTGAAAAGCGTACCGTATGTGTTGGGAAGCGTAGTAATTTCAAAAAAAATCCTATGCACACGCAAGATCATGGTGATGCATAGCAATGAGAGGGGAGAGTGTCGTCCACATACCCTCATAGACCGTAAGTGGAAGCGTTATGACAACCCGGTTGATGTAGTCGTACGTCTTCATGATCGACCGATCCTAGTACCGAACGTACGGCACCTCCGCGATCTGCACACATTCAGCTCGGTGACGTCCCACGAACTCACGATCCAGTAGAGCTTCGAGGGAGAGTTCCGTCAGCACGATGACGTGATGACGGTGTTGATGAAGCTACCGACGCAGGGCTTCGCCTAAGCACCACTACGATATGACCGAGGTGGATTATGGTGGAGGGGGGCACCGCACACGGCTAAAGATCAATGATCAACTTGTGTCTTGGGGTGCCCCCCGCCCCCGTATATAAAGGATCAAGGGGTGAGTCAGCCAACCAAGGAGGAGGGCGCGCAAAGGGGGGAGTCCTACTCCCACCGGGAGTAGGACTCCCCTAATTTCCTAGTAGGAGTAGGAGAAGGGGGAAGGGAAGGAGAGGAGGGGGCGCCAGCCCTCCCCCTAGTCCAATTCGGACTAGGCTTGGGGGTGGGGGGGAGGGGGGGTGGTGGGGGCGTGACCCAGCCATAGCCAGCCCCTCTCTCTCTCCCTAAAGCCCATTAAGGCCCATATACTCCCCAGGGGGTTCCGGTAACCTCCCGGTACTCCGGTATTTATCCGGGGACCCCCAGAACCCTTCCGGTGTCCGAATATAACCTTCCAATATATAAATCTTTATGTCTTGACCATTTCGAGACTCCTCGTCATGTCCGTGATCTCATCCGGGACTCCGAAAAACCTTCGGTACATCAAAACACATAAACTCATAATACCGATCGTCACCGAATGTTAAGCATGCGGACCCTACGGGTTTGAAAACTATGTAGACATGACCGAGACACGTCTCCGGTCAATAACCAATAGCGGAACCTGGATGCTCATATTGGTTCCTACATATTCTACGAAGATCTTTTATTGGTCAAACCGCATAACAACATACGTTGTTCCCTTTGTCATCGGTATGTTACTTGCCCGAGATTCGATCATCGGTATCTCAATACCTAGTTCAATCTCGTTACCGGCAAGTCTCTTTACTCATTCTGTAATGCATCATCCCGCAACTAACTCATTAGTCACATTACTTGCAAGCCTTATAGTGATGTGCATTACCGAGAGGGCCCAGAGATACCTCTTCGACAATCGGAGTGACAAATCCTAATCTTGATCTATGCCAAGTCAACAAGCACCATCGGAGACACCTGTAGAGCACCTTCATAATCACCCAGTTACGTTGTGACGTTTGGTAGCACACAAAGTGTTCCTCCGGTATTCGGGAGTTGCATAATCTCATAGTCACAGGAACATGTATAAGTCATGAAGAAAGCAATAGCAACAAACTAAACGATCAAGTGCTAAGCTAAGGAAAAGGGTCAAGTCAATCACATCATTCTCTAGTGATGTGATCCCGTTAATCAAATGACAACTCATGTCTATGGTTAGGAAACACAACCATCTTTGATTCAACGAGCTAGTCAAGTAGAGGCATACTAGTGACACTTTGTTTGTCTATGTATTCACACATGTACTAAGTTTCCGGTTAATACAATTCTAGCATGAATAATAAACATTTATCATGATATAAGGAAATATAAATAACAAATTTATTATTGCCTCTAGGGAATATTTCCTTCAGTCTCCCACTTGCACTAGAGTCAATAATCTAGATTACATAGTAATGATTCTAACACCATGGAGTCTTGGTGCTGATCATGTTTTGCTCGTGAGAGAGGCTTAGTCAACGATTCTGCAACATTCAGATCCATATGTATCTTGCAAATCTCTATGTCTCCCTCCTTGACTTGATCGCGGATGGAATTGAAGCGTCTTTTGATGTGCTTGGTTCTCTTGTGAAATCTGGATTCCTTTTCCAAGGCAATTGCACTAGTATTGTCACAAAATATTTTCATAGGACACGATGCACTAGGTATGACACCTAGATCAAATATGAACTCCTTCATTTGCTGCTTTTGAAGCAGCTATGTACTCCTCTTCACACGTAGATCCCGCCACGATGTTTTGTTTAGAACTTCACCAACTGACAGCTCCACCGTTCAATATAAACACGTATTCGGTTTGTGACTTAGAGTCATCCGGATCAGTGTCAAAACTTGCATCGACGTAACCATTTACGACGAGCTCCTTGTCACCCCCATAATAGAGAAACATATCCTTTGTCCTTTTCAGGTATTTCGGGATGTTCTTGACCGCTGTCCAGTGATCCACTCCTGGATTACTTTGGTACCTCCCTGCTAAACTAATAGCAAGGTACACATCAGGTCTGGTACACAGCATTGCATACATGATACAGCCTATGGCTGAAGCATAGGGAACACCTTTCATTTTCTCTCTATCTTCTGCAGTGGTTGGGCATTGAGTCTGACTCACCTTCACACCTTGTAACACAGGCAAGAACCCTTTCTTTGCTTGATCTATTTTGAACTTCTTCAAAACTTTATCAAGGTATGTGCTTTGTGAAAGTCCAATTAAGCGTCTTAGTCTATCTCTATAGATCTTGATGCCCAATATATAAGCAGCTTCACCGAGATCCTTCATTGAAAAACTCTTATTCAAGTATCCTTTTATGCTATCCAGAAATTCTATATCATTTCCAATCAACAATATGTCATCCACATATAATATTAGAAATGCTACAGAGCTCCCACTCACTTTCTTGTAAATACTGTCTTCTCCAAAAGTCTGTATAAAACCATACGCTTTGATCACACTATCAAAATGTTTATTCCAACTCCGAGATGCTTGCACCAGTCTATAGATGGATCGCTGGAGCTTACACACTTTGTTAGCATCCTTTGGATTGATAAAACCTTTAGGTTGCATCATATACAACTCTTCTTCCAGAAATCCATTCAGGAATGCAGTCTTTACATCCATTTGCCAAATTTCATAGTCATAAAATGTGGTAATTGCTAACATGATTCGGATGGACTTAAGTATCGCTGCAGGTGAGAAGGTCTCATCATAGTTAATTCCTTGAACTTGTCAAAAACCTTTCACAACAAGTCGAGCGTTGTAGACAGTAACATTACCGTCAGCGCCAGTCTTCTTCTTGAAGATCCATTTATTCTCGATGGCTTGCCGATCATCGGGCAAGTCAACCAAAGTCCACACTTTGTTCTCATACATGGATCCCATCTCAGATTTCATGGCCTCAAGCCATTTATCGAAATCTGGGCTCATCATCGCTTCCTCATAGTTCGTAGGTTTGCCATGGTCAAGTAGCATGACCTCCAGAACAGGATTACCGTACCACTCTGGTGCGGATCTTATTCTGGTTGACCTACGAGGTTCGGTAGTAACTTGATCTGAAGTGTCATGATCATTATCATCAGCTTCCTCACTAATTGGTGTAGGGATCACATGAACTGATTTCTGTGATGAACTACTTTCCAATAAGGGAGTAGGTACAGTTACCTCATCAAGTTCTACTTTCCTCCCACTCACTTCTTTTGAGAGAAACTCCTTCTCTAGAAAGGATCCATTCTTAGCAACGAATTTCTTGCCTTCGGATCTGTGATAGAAGGTGTAGCCAAAAGTCTCCTTTGGGTATCCTATGAAGACACATTTCTCTGATTTGGGTTCGAGCTTATCAGGTTGAAGCTTTTTCACGTAAGCATCACAACCCCAAACTTTAAGAAACTACAACTTTGGTTTCTTGCCAAACCACACTTCATAAGGCGTCGTCTCAACGGATTTAGATGGTGCCCTATTTAACGTGAATGCAGCTGTCTCTAAAGCATAACCCCAAAACGATAGCGGTAAATCAGTAAGAGACATCATAGATCGCACCATATCTAATAAAGTGTGGTTACGACGTTCGGACACACCATTACGCTGTGGTGTTCCGGGTGGCGTGAGTTGCGAAACTATTCCGCTTGTTTCAAATGAAGACCAAACTTGTAACTCAAATATTCTCCTCCACGATCAGATCATAGAAACTTTATTTTCTTGTTACGATGATTTTCCACTTCACTCTGAAATTCTTTGAACTTTTCAAATGTTTCAGACTTATGTTTCATTAAGTAGATATACCCATATCTGCTTAAATCATCTGTGAAGGTGAGAAAATAACGATACCCGCCGCGATCCTCAATATTCGTCGGACCACATACATCAGTATGTATGATTTCCAACAAATTTGTTGCTCGCTCCGTTGTTCCGGAGAACGTAGTTTTAGTCATCTTGCCCATGAGGCATGGTTCGCAAGTACCAAGTGATTCATAATCAAGTGATTCCAAAAGTCCATCAGAATGGAGTTTCTTCATGCGCTTTACACCAATATGACCCAAACGGCAGTGCCACAAATAAGTTGCACTATTATTATCAACTCTGCATCTTTTGGCTTCAGTATTATGAATATGTGTATCACTACTATCGAGATTTAATAAAAATAGACCATTCTTCAAGGGTGCATGACCATTAAAGATATTACTCATATAAATAGAACAACCATTATTCTCAGATTTAAATGAATAACCGTCTTGCATCAAACAAGATCCAGATATAATGTTCATGCTCAACGCTGGCACCAAATAACAATTATTCAGGTCTAAAACTAATCCCTAAGGTAGATGTAGAGGTAGCGTGCCGACCGCGATCACATCGACTTTGGAACCATTTCCCACGCGCATCATCACCTCGTCCTTAGCTAATCTTCACTTAATCCGTAGTCCCTATTTCGAGTTGCAAATATTAGCAACAAAACCAGTATAAAATACCCAGGTACTACTGTGAGCATTAGTAAGGTACACATCAATAACATGTATATCACATATACCTTTGTTCACCTTGCCATCCTTCTTATCCGCCAAATACTTGGGGCAGTTCTGCTTCCAGTGACCAGTCCCTTTGTAGTAGAAGCACTCAGTCTCAGGCTTAGGTCTAGACTTGGGCTTCTTCACTTGAGCAGCAACTTGCTTGCCGTTCTTCTTGAAGTTCCCCTTCTTCCCTTTACCCTTTTTCTTGAAACTGGTAGTCTTGTTGACCATCAACACTTGATGCTCCTTCTTGATTTCTACCTCTGCAACCTTTAGCATCACGAAGAGCTCGGGAATTGTCTTTTCCATCCCTTGCATATTATAGTTCATCACGAAGCTCTTGTAGCTTGGTGGCAGTGATTGAAGAATTCTGTCAATGACACTATCATCAGGAAGATTAATGTCACGCCCAATATGCGACCCTATCCAAAAGGAACTCGAAGGTCCCACCAAGGATAGACCCGCATATTGGAACGCTTTTGCAAGGTGGATATCATTACATCAACATTACATAATAGATGGGGATACATACAAAAGGCATACAATGCCACACGAATACAACATCATCATACATAAGAGCACCATCCGACTATGGATGAAAACACAAACATAAACTCAAACGACATCCACCCTGCCAGCCCAGGCTGCCGACCTGGAACCTATCCCCTGATCGAAGAAGAAGCAGAAGAAGGACTCCAAAACAAGCAAGCATCGCTCTCACATCAGGATCATCGCATAACCTGTACCTGCAACTGTTGTTGTAGTAATCTGTGAGCCACGAGGACTCAGCAATTCCATTACCATGGGTATCAAGACTAGCAAAGCTTAATGGGAAAGGAATGGGTAAAGTGGTGAGGTTGCAGCAGCGACTAAGCATCATATGGTGGCTAACCTACGCAAATGAGAGCGAGAAGAGAACAAGCGGAACGGTCGTGAAGCTAGCAATGATCAAGAGGTGATCCTGAACACCTACTTACGTCAAACATAACCCAAAGACCGTGTTCACTTCCCGGACTCCGCCGAGAAGAGACCATCACGGCTACACACGCGGTTGATGCGTTTTCATTCGGATCTGGTGTCAACTTATCTACAACCGGACATTAACAAATTCCCATCTGCCACGTAACCGCGGGCACGGCTCTCGAAAGTTTAAACCCTGTAGGTGTGTCCCAACTTAGCCCATGATAAGCTCTCGCGATCAACGAAGGATATTCCTTCTCCCAGGAAGACCCGATCAGTCTCGGAATCCCGGTTTATAAGACATTTCGACAATGGTAAAACAAAACCAGCAAGACCGCCCGATGCGCCGACATCCCGATAGGAGCTGCACATATCTCGTTCTCAGGGCAACAGCGGATGAACACTACGTACAACTAAAACCAGACCTCAAGTTTCCCCGAGGTGGCGCTGCAAGTGGCTCTAGTTTGGACCAACACTTAGACAAGCATTGGCCCGGGGGGGCTGAATAAAGATGACCCTTGGGTTAATTACTCCCAAGGGAAAAGTAGGTGGTGGTGAGGCAAATGGTAAAACCAAGGTTGGGCCTTGCTGGAGGAGTTTTATTCAAAGCAAACTGTCGAGGGGGTCCCATAAATCACCCGACCGCGTAAGGAACGCGAAATCTGGGAACATAACACCGGTATGACGGAAACTAGGGCAGCAAGAGTGGAACAAAACACCAGGCATAAGGCCGAGCCTTCCACCCTTTACCAAGTATATAGATGCATTAATAATATAAGAGATATTGTGATATCCCAACATAATCCTGTCCACCATGGAGCAATCTTCAACCTCACCTGCAACTAGCAACGCTATAAGAGGGGCTGAGCAAAGTGGTAACATAGCCAAGCAACGGTTTGCTAGGAAGGGTGTCAAAGGTTAGAGGTTCATGGCAATTTGGGAGGCTTGAAGAACAAGTGATAGGAAGCGCAGCATAGCGATAGAATGAAGCAACTAGCATAGCAATGATAGTAGTGATATCCAGGGTAGCAGTCATCTTGCCTGAAATTCCACAAGGAAGAAGAACGAGTCCATGAAGAAGATGAAGCCACGAAGATGAACCAAGCGTAGACGAACGAATCCCCACGATCGCAACGAAAACGGGAACTATCGAGAAGAAGCACACAACATGGTAAACACACCACACATAGACAAGACATGATGCACAACAAGCATGATGCATGACAAGGCTACATGAAGCTACTCATGGCAAGAGATGATGCAAACAAGAACAACACATCAAGGCAAGTTTAAGTGAGGCCGGGAACAACATATAACAATTCCGGTAGGTCCTCATATGCAAATTTAGAAATGGGTCCAGAACTGAATAAACATTAAGTTGAAGTTGTTAAACAGCAAGTTAAAGAGCACCAAGAGAATCTACACGAAATTCTAGTCAAGTTACATATAAAGTTCATTAGATTCGGAGCTACGGCCTAGAAGATATGAGCAAATCAAGTTAAGTATGGCATTGATGCTAAATGCATACAAACATCAAGCAAACACCCCAAAACATGGATGCAACATGATAATATGAAGCTATATGCAAAAACAAGCAAGTTTCATATAGAGCACACTCAAAACGGAGCAACGGTTCAACACACACACACTATACAAGATATGACAACAATCTGCCCATAACAGCAACTAGGCATATTGCAAGCATCAAACGAATAAGCTAAAGCACCCCAACATGAGAACAAAAGGCATGGGCATGAAGTACTGGTAAAGAATGACAAGACATGAACACTGAGCTATCTCCAGAAACAACTAGAACATGCTCAAAAGGACATGGGAATATTGCAAATAATAACAGTTTCAGACTTATCAGGAAATAACATTTGGTTGCAATGTTTAGGGCTATCAAACAACATGTTACAGGGACTTAACATGGCAACCAAAGGCATGGCATGAATCTACCAATTGCATATAACAAGAGTCCCTTACTGGCCATGAGCCAAAAAGGATCAGAAGATAAGATGGCACCCATGTAAACATGGCAAGTTATATGACAGATTCAAACATGGCAGGAACAACAATAAGTAGCCATGTTGGTGAGCTTGAACCACTCACCACAGAGAATTACATGGCATGTCAAGGCAACCAACAATAAGAAGACATGTTTATGAAGCTAAGCATGGCAAGAGTAAGGTCATAGGGTGCATGGATCACTAGAAAAACATATGGCCAAAACTGAACTTCATGTTAACAGGTTGACAGCAACATTATTTAGCAACTTTGGAGCAAGATTATAACAAGCTACAGTAGGCTAAAATGCACCCAGGGGCATGATTGGATAGATCATGACATGTAGTACAAAACATTCTTAGTGAACATCTCCAGAATAACGCACGAAATGACTTGTAGCAGCAGGTTTACATAGCAACAAAATATGACAGAATCTGTCAGGAAAACAGCAACAGCAAGTACCCTCCTTAACAAGCACGATGCACTCAGCACACAACTCACAAAAATACATGGTTTGCACCTCTGGAAAGATAACATAGCATAGATCAAAACACATGTAGACATCAACCTCATAGGATGCACACATCAAACATGGAAAAAATGACAAATCATCAAGTTATAACAGTTTCAGCAGATTAACAGCAACATGCACTCTTCCAACAGCATTTCGGGCATCAAGATGAGCTCAAATGAAAATGATGCAATGGAATGAAATGAAGTGCTCGTCGAGACGAACAATTTGACATATTATACGCTCGAAAAGGACCAGTATGCATGGAGTTATGATGCGATGAACATGGCATGATAATGCAAAATATTTCGGGACTTGGTGAGATTATACCCTCCGAAAAGTCAACCCGGGACGAGGACGTGCGGGACGAGGAGATCCGGGCATGGGGGAGGCTCGTTTGGATGGAGGGAGTGGTGGATCTGATCCACTCCCTCGGATCTGGCCGGAGCTCCGGCGAGGCGAACTCCGGCGAGCTCCTCGCGGCGCGGGGAGGAGCAGGGGGTCGGCGAGGGCCACGTGGAGAGGAGGGAGCAGGGAGGCGGCGCTCGGGGCACGGCACGGTGGTGGCTGGAGATGCCAGCGGGGCGGGCGGCCATGGCGCGCCGGCGGCGATGGCGGCATGGAGGCGCCGGCGGGCGGAGGCGAGGCGCGGCCGGGCGGGGATCCGGGGCGGCGGCGGCGGGCGGCGCCGGGCGACGCCCTCCGGCGGTGGACGGAGGCGGCGGCGACCGGGGGCGGCGAGGTCGGCGGCGGCCGGGCCGAGCCACGGGCGGCTGGCTGGGCGGGCCGCGGCTGGGCCCGACGGGCCCGCGCGATGGAGGCGCAGTGGAGACGGCGGCAGCGACATGTGGCAGCTTCCGGTTGGGCGGGGCACGGTGGCGGACGCGTCCGGCGGCGGGGTGGACATGTCCGGCGGGCGAGAGGGAGGTGGGATCTAGGGTTAGACCGGGATTTTTGAAGGGGGAGGTGTTTATATAGGTAGAGGGAGCTAGGAGAGTCCAAATGAGGTGCGGTTTTCGGCCACGCGATCGTGATCGAACGACCGAGAGCATGGAGGGGAGTTTGCTGGGTTTTGGGCCATTTTGGAAGGGGTGTTGGGCTGCACACGAAAGAGGCCTTTACGGTTACTCGGTTAACCGTTGGAGTATCAAACGACCTCCAAATGGCAGGAAACTTGACAGGCGGTCCACCGGTGCTATACCAAGGCCGCTTGGCAAACCTCGGGCCATTCCGAGAAAGTTTAACACCCGCTCACAACGAGAGACAAAAGGGGGACGCCGGGGAACATAGGAGTGCCGGATTGCAAAACGGACAACGGGGAAAAAGCTCGGATGCATGAGACGAACACGTATGCAAAATGAAATGCATATGATGACATGGCAAAATGCAACACGCAAGCAAATGACATGGCAACAACAACGAATAACTGGCAGACACCTGGCGCATCGAATCCGGGGCGTTACAATTAACTCCCAGTTGAATCAAGTGATTATTATACCCAGACATTTTGAGTATATGATCACTGACAGAACTATTCTCCTCCATCTTGCAGCTATAGAACTTATTGGAGACTTCATATCTCTCAATCCGAGAATTTGCTTGAAATATTAACTTCAACTCCTGGAACATCTCATATGCTCCATGACATTCAATACGTCGTTGAAGTCCCGGTTCTAAGCCGTAAAGCATGACACACTAAACTATCGTGTAGTCATCAGCTTTGCTCTGCCAGACGTTCACAACATCCGGCGTTGCTCCTGCAGCGGGTCTTGCACCTAGCGGTGCTTCCAGGATGTGATTCTTCTGTGCAGCAATGAGGATAATCCTCAAGTTACACACCCAGTCCGTGTAATTGCTACAATCATCTTTCAACTTAGCTTTCTCAAAGAACACATTAAAATTCAACGGAACAACAACACAGGCCATCTATCTACAACAACATAGACATGCAAAATACTATCAGGTACTAAGTTCATGATAAATTAAAGTTCTATTAATCAAATTACTTAAGAACCCCCACTTAGATAAACATCCCTCTAATCATCTAGGTGATCACGTGAACCATATCAACTAAACCATGTCCGAGCATCACGTGAGATGGAGTAGTTTTCAATGGTGAACATCACTATGTTGATCATATCTACTATATGATTCACGCTCGACCTTTCGGTCTCAGTGTTCCGAGGCCATATCTGCATATGCTAGGCTCGTCAAGTTTAACCCAAGTATTTTGTGTGTGCAAAACTGGCTTGCACCCGTTGTATGTGAACGTAGAGCTTATCACACCCGATCATCACGTGGTGTCTCGGCACGACGAACTTTCGCAACGGTGCATACTCAGGGAGAACACTTATAGCTTGAAATTTAGTGAGAGATCATCTTATAATGCTACCGTCGATCTAAGCAAAATAAGCACTACAAAAAAAGACACATCCGTGACATTTTGGGCCGAACAAATTTTTTTTCTGTCATACATATGACACTTCTATGACGATAATTGTGACAAAATCCGGTATCATCATAGATGTGGTGGGCTCCTACTTCTATGACAAAAAATCATGACAGAAAACGGGCTTTTCGTCCTGGGCGGGCCGGAGACGCAGCTGCATGACATTCTTTGGGCCGTCCATGATGGAAAAAACCGTGGTAGAAGCGAGGGGGAGGAAAATTTCGGGGAGTTGCCGGTTACGGTGGGAGGTCGGGGGCGGAGCGATGCGCATTTTTCTCGTACGTACGTGCGTGTGTGCGAGGCGTTGGCTCTAACTGAACCCGAGCGAGGCATTGGGCTCTAACTGAACCCGAGCGATTGCACTGCAGGCTACGCGTTACTGAACCTGAGGGATCGATCGATGGCTGTTAACTAAACCCGATGGAGCGATTCCTTCGCTACTGCTGCTAACTGAAGCCGATCGATTGGATGAACAGTGAGTGTTGCGGGGGGGGGGGGGGGGGGGTTTGGATGAACAATGAGCGGTGGCGTTGCCTCTGGATGAACAGGAACCCATGGTGTGGAGGGCTGGATGAACAGTAGACGGTGGAGGGGTGGCCGTGGAGGAGTGGTTGAACAGGACACCATGGTGTGGAGGGCTGGATGAACAGTAGACGGTGGAGGGATGCCCGTGGAGGGGTGGTTGAACAGTAGCCGGTGGAGTAGCACGCGGTGGAGTAGCGCACGGTGGAGGCTAGATGAACAGGAGCCCGTGGAGGCTGGAGGAGGTCGACGGTAGCCCATGGAGGCTGGAGGAGGTCGACAGTGGAGATGAACAGTATCCCGTGGAGTCCCGTTTTGCGGTACGCCACACCCCTCCCCCCATTTCGACCGTAGCGCTCCAACACAAGTTCGTTTCGTCCGTTTTGCAGTACGCCACACCCCACCCGATGAACAGGACCCCCGTTTCGACCGTAGCGCTCCAACACAAGTCCGTTTCGTCCGCTTTGCGGTACGCCACATCCCTCCCGATCAATAGGACCCCCATTTCGACCGTAGGAGGTCCGTTTCCTACGTTTTGCGGTACGCCAGGCCCCTCCCGATCAACAGGACCCCGTTTTGAATGTGGCCAGTTGAAGACAAGGCCGTTTCCTCCGTTGTGCGGTACGCCAGTCCTCGTTTCCATCGCCTGTTCAATCCAAGCCCTCCCGATGAACACGACCACGCATTCCGTTCCGACCCAGCCGGTTGGCTCCCCATGAACACGATGACGATGCTGTTTCTCCGTTCCGACCCAGCCATGTATGTATGCGCGATAGGCGTTAGAGACCCTCCCGTATGTACGTACGTGGCCGTATTTTCTTTCTTGCACCCTCGCAGCTGTACGTACGTGTACATGCTACGTACGCGCCTCTACTATGACACGTGCGCGCCTCTACATCCACCAGTATATATGCACATACACGTTCGCGACCAGAATGACAACGCTACGTACGCTTCGACCAGGTGGGTCCTGACTGTCAGGCACTTCCTTGCGTGCGACGATGTAGCTGGTGGGTCCCAGCAGTCAGGGGGGCGAATCGTTTTTTTCGGACGCACTTCCTTGCGTGCGAAGATGTAATTTGTGGGTCCCAGCAGACAAGGGAAACATTTTTTCGCTAAATACGGTGGCCCGTCCGGTGGGTCCCCGCTGTCAGGTGGAGGAATAATTATTTTGCGCATAATAAGGAGGCACTTCCTTGCTACGGTCGTGGACCCAGCTGTCAGCCTCTCCATGTACAGTCCACGTCCGATGGAAGCCATTCCTTGACCACATTGACAACGTCGCGCCGAGAGCACCAGGGCGATGGACGACGGCGTGGCCGAGGAAGGGGACGACACGGAGCCGGGGAAGACACGGCAGTGGATGCCCACGCGTAGAGGAGTATGAGGGTTCACTCGTTCGGCTGCGGTGTGAGGCTGCCGTCGCCGCAGAATAACAGGGGGTGTGGGTGCGTAGAGGGATGGCCTGGCCAGCGGTGGGAGTAGTAGGGGGCGGTGTGGCCTCCGCAGCATCACAGCCGGCCACGGGCGGCAGGAGCAGGCGGCACGACCAACGCTACTTTGGGCGGCTGGAGCAAGAAGACCAGAGGTTGAAGAAGCACTACGACCGTTGGATGGACATCGTATGGTCATGGGAGCTAGAATCATTCATATATTGACTAAAGTTGATAAAGGCCTCCGTCCCAGTCAACTTAGTAGGTCCACAAGTCAGCCTCCCACCAAGGTTGGTCCCAGCTAGCAGGGGGGTATTCATTTTTTGTGCGTAATAAGCAGGCACTTCCGGTGGGTCTGAGATGACAGCGGGGGGGGGGGGGATGTTTTTTTTCGCGAAATACGGTGGACCGTCCTGTGGGTCCCAGCATTCAGGGGGAAAGGTTTTTTTCGCGAAATACTGGTGACCTGTCCGGTGGGTCCTTGCTGTCAGGTGGAGGAATAATTATTTTCCACGTAATAAGGAGGCACTTCCTTACGGCTGCTGTGGACCCAGCTGTCAGCCTCTCCACGTACAATACTCTTCCGATGGAAGTCGGTCGTTGACCACATTGACCACGCCGCGCCGAGAGCACCACGGTGGTGGACGACGGCGAGGCCTAGGAAGGGGACGACGGGGAGCCGGGGAAGACGTGGTAGTGGAAGCCCGCGCGGAGAGGAGTACGAGGGTTCACTGGTTTGGCTGCGGTGTGAGGCTGCCATCGCCGCAGGGCCTGGCCAGCGGTGGGAATAGTTGGGGGCGGTGAGGCCTCCGCGGCAGCACAGCCGGCCACAGGAGGCAGGAGCATGCGACACGACCGGCGCTGCTTTGGGCGGCTGGAGCAAGAACACCAGAGGTTGAAGAAGCACTACGGTCGTTGGATGGCCATCGTACGGTCACTGGAGCTAGAATCATTCATATTGACTAAAGTTGACAAAGGCCCCCGTCCCAGTCAACTTAGTAGGCCCACAAGTCAGCCTCCCACCATGGTGGGTCCCAGCTAGTAGGGGGAGTATCATTTTTTTGTGCGTAATAAGGAGGCACTTCCGGTGGGTCCGAGCTGACAGCGCGGGGAACGTTTTTTTCGTGAAATACGCTGGCCCGTCCGGTGGGTCCCAGCAGTCAGGGGGGAAACATTTTTTTCGCGAAATAAGGTGGCCCGTCCGGTGGGTCCCTGCTGTCAGGTGGAGGAATAATTATTTTCCGCATAATAAGGAGGCACTTCCTTGTGGCCGCCTGGACCCAGCTGTCAGCCTCTCCATGTACAGTACTCTTCCGATGGAAGTCGGTCATTGAATATGTTGACTACGCTGCGCCGAGAGCACCAGGGTGGTGGTCTGGACGACGGCGAGGCCTAGGAAGGGGACGACGCGGAGCCGGGGAAGACGCAGCAGTGGTAGCCCACGCGGAGAGGAGTACGAGGGTTCACTAGTTCGGCTGCCGTCACCGCAGAATAACAGGAGGTGTGGGTGAGTAGAGGGATGGCCTGGCCAGCGGTGGGAGTAGTACGGGGCGGTGAGGCCTCCGCGGCATCACAGCCAGCCATGGGAGGTAGGAGCACGCGACACGACCGGCGCTGCTTTGGGCGGCTGGAGCAAGATGACCAGAGGTTAAAGAAGCACTACGGTCGTTGGATGGACATTGTACGATCACTGCAGCTAGAATCGTTTATATTGACTAAGTTGACAAAGCCCTTGGTACGCGTCAACTTAGTAGGCCCATAGCTCGGATTTGGCAGAGAACATATAGCCCATTTACGATTTGTAAGAATGTACAGCCCATTTTTCAATTCTAATGGAATTTACTACAGCCCATTTACGGGTTTGTTAAAAGTACAGCCCAACTTCTAGGTAGGACAACGATTAATATTTTGAAACAACCGCTCAAAACAGAATTCAAAAAAAAATTCCCACATTTTGATGGGATCTGAAATATTTTTATCCGAAATTCTAGTCAGGTTAAATATAATTTCAAAATAAAGTTGTATCACGTTAAAATCCAACGAAATATTGAGCGCGCAACAAGTAATGAAATTAAAATTTCTAAATTCCAAAAATAATATATTTTTCAAACTAATTACGTGTTTGGTGCATAGTAATTGCCCGATTATTATAATTACATCCCATTTATTATTTCTTAAAGTCCATTTTCTTGTTAAGCCTAATGCATACCTCCTAGGAAACTTTGCAGCCCAGCGGGGCGGATAACAAGTTGACCCGGATATTGTGTACAACTGTCGGCCCAGTTGCACCGCTGATGTTGAAAAAAAGGTCTATGTAGTACAGTACAACCTAACATGGCTACTCAACCCACATTCAGGGATGCCGGAAAGGCCCAAACAAGGCTTCTGTACAACTTTTTGAAGTCACTGAGCTCAGTTAATAACTTACGAAAAAGTTAGATTACAGTGGAACCTAATTAAAAGCTGTCACGAGCAAATAAATAATTCAACGGGTCCCACTTGTGCGTGTGCGCGTGTGTGTGCGTGTATGTATGTGTGTGAGAGAGAGAGAGGGATAGAGAGAGAGACCCATCGGTCGATGCTCGTAAATACATCTTTCAGCCATATGCATTGCTGATGCTCAGTAGAAACTTATATAGTTGACACAATCATATAGAACATCATAGCACACTGAACTTGCATACAAACATTTCACGCAGGTGGCACAATCAAGATGGAAGCAGTGGATCGCTACGGGAAGGGCTATGTTGAAACCAATGAAGTCGTACATAACGGTTCATCGTCTTTATAAATGATGGGGAAATATCTTGAATGTTGTGCAAAGAAAACAGACAGACAACACAGTAAGTTCTGCTAGCACATTAAGTTGACGTACATCCCTTTCTATAAAAAGTTCGGGTACAAAATTAGAACAGGTCACAATCAAATGTACTGGCATATCAGTGCTTCAGACCCATAGCTCGGATCTAACTAGTACTATCTGACAAGATTTAGTTGTTACCTCAAATTAGAGCACATCTAGGCAGCCAGCCCTGCCTCTTCTCCCAAAGAAGTAGTGGCCTCCGCCGCGCGATGGAGTAGGCCCTGTGCCATCCATCGTTCCGAGCAACACGGGGAAAGTCGGACATTCACTCCTGTAATGGACGTCATTGATGGACCCTGGCACCAGCGGGGGTGGCAGGACTTCGATTGATGGATTGACCACTTCTTCAACATGCACGAACACTCGATACATGTACATCGCTAACATGGTCCGCGGCGGCCTTGGTGGTGATGGATAGTACAACCCTGGTTCCCGCACCGGTATCTCAACACCAATCACCTTTGGTATGGTGGACGGCTTCTTCATCCATGCCATAACCGTCAGAGCCCAGCTGTCTGGAGGAACAGACATACTTATGAGCTCTGCTCCAAGGTCGTTGATAAGCTCGTTCATGGACTCGCTGTTCCAAGCATGTCGAGGCATGCTGTGGAAGGTAAGCTTTGCTGAAAACTCAAGCTCAGAGGGCACCGAGCCCCATCCTGGGTGCCACCGATCAAAGCTCACCAGCGCGCCATCGCAGAACAAACGCCGGGAAGATTCGAACACACGACTGCAGTCGATAGTTGTTCGGAACCTGACGAAGAAATCAGCCAGTGGCGGACAGACTTCGACGAGCAAGTCACTTATTTGGATGCCGTGTGCAATGCCAAGAGCTTTGACAAGGTCATCCGGCGAGACGGGAGGCCGGTCGCCGTTGATGGTTACCATCAGCACTTTGCCGGCAAACTGGTCGTCAAGCGCCGCCATGCCACTGTTGAGCGACAGCACGCAGCGACCAAAGGCAGGACGGACCTCAGGATCTCCGGCTCGGAGATCCGCGTTGACCGGCGACATGATAGTGCGCTTGAGTACAGGGAGTACAGGAGGGGGATTTGGGGGAACTGGAGTAGGAATTGAGATTCCAGAGGTGGGGGAGGGGCGAGAGACTGGGGATGAAAAGGTAGCATGAATTTCGAGCACGCGCCAATATGCTCTCGGCGCGCAAGCGCTCGAAAACACTGGTGGCGCCCACATGTTGGCCTAAGAGTCCTTATTCTTTCTTTTTTGGAGAGCCCGGCCTTTTTTTTCAGGATCTTTTGAGAGCCCGGCCCGAGAGTCATAATTGACCTGTTTGGCATTGCGTTACTACTCGGCCCATATTCAACGACACCTCACTGGCCCAAACAAGTGTACATCATCAAAAAGACAGTGAGCTCAAATTATATAACTTGAAAAAAAGAGATATACTCTGAACACTGGAGAATGGTGATGCCCTCATTTAGCCCACCAGTAGTTTGAGACAATAAACAGTTCGAAACAACGATATATACAACATTCAAACACTGACTAGTGACTACTACTGATATAAACAGCAAGACATGATAGTTCATAAGAAGTCTTGCTACACCACCAAAACGTACCCATCTGCAGCGCTCAGACTCTCGTGATCCAGACGAGAATGACATTCTAAACAGAAGCAACTATTACATAGAAAGAGTGACATAGACGAGGATGACCAAATGACAAGGAATATGCATAACAAAAGAAAGAACTACCCATCCAGAACCAGCAGCAAAGACAACAAAGTCATTCGAAGAGATGATCCAACACCATCATAATTTGCAGCCCCGCTTCAGCGACCAGTAATCCGGAGACACCAGTACTCCACCCTTTCGATGCAACAACCCAATTACCTATCAACCTGAAGGCTTGAACCACATCACTGCCTGTTGTAATTGAGACATCCAAGGATCAAAGTTAATCCGGATGCCTTTGTCATTCTCACCTTCTTTTGGCTGCAGGCTGTATCGTTGACAATCAGGGGAGTATGCTCCCGGACTCCTAGGGCTCACCGTGTAGACATAGTTTTCCATAGCAAACAGAGCCTCTCTGCCATCAAGGTCTTTGCCAACGGTGATCTCCTGGTTAATCCGATAATTGAGTCCGAGAAATAGAGAGTGTGAACCAAGGCTGTTTACCCGCCTCCAACTAAAAATTCCTAAAGGCCCCAACAAGCTGGTATCCTGCTCATAGACGTAACAGCCACTGTCCGGATACTCACGTATTACACGATGCTCATATACAATGGGGTTTTTGCAATATAACTTTTCCGGCTTATGTGTCCGAATGATCATCAGTCTGTTGCTGTCATCTGATCGAGCGAGGAACCAGTTGTGCTTCCCTGTTTTTGGCAAAGGTGGTGTAATTACAAAGGGCAGTAACTGTAGGGACACTGCATCATATCAAAAAGGACAAGAATTGTTAATGTAAGATCAGCATTGTTCAGAGTATGAGTAGGATAATGCAAGAAACAGCATTGATATGTCCCTGTTGGAACTGGGAGGAAAATACAGGGAAATGTATACTGGGTTCGAAAATATACAAGTGCCATGCATGGTTATACTGATGTTATCCCGCAATCGATTCTTCACAGGAAACTACCATGTCATGCATGTTATGTAATCATGTTCTGTCCTCACAAACAAATTCTTCAAGGTAACTAACATACCATGCATTGTTATATACTCGTGTTCTGTGGGCAAAATTTTTGTGAGGATATTATTCTAGTCATTGATTGCTGAAGGGCGAATATAGGTATGTACACATGGTAAGCATTGCAGGATTTCACTACTTCCACATATAGAGTTCTCCATATGCACATTTACTTCCCTAATGTATGGTTAGATGAAACCAACAGTGTGGTGCATGTTTCTACATCATGAAAATGATGAAACTAATTAACATGGCCATTGATACACATTCATATTTAGTAGTAGTATATAGATTACTGTAAAATAAGGATAATATCCATCTATTCCTAACCGTTTGATTATTCAGGGTACAAATTGGCTGTAATGACATGGTCACAATTGCATGAATTAACTCATTCCAAATATAGCTGATTTACGACGTCTCTAATATATTGCCATAGTTCTACTCAAATTCTGCTCAAACAGGGATATGCCAATCATCAAAAAAAGTTCAAACAGTGTCATGGCGTCATCATTAACATGAGACGTAAACAACTTACACGCGCCGTCCCAGCAATACATGGTGCCATCTGCTTTGTCGATCGCGTAGATGATGCCATTGTGTTCAATAGCATCACAGAAGTGTGTATCAGCTTTGACGATGATCCACTGCGAGCCGAGTTGTCTCCAGCTAAAAAAGGCACCAGCGTAAAGATAGGCGAGTCCGCGGTAGAACAAGGCAATTAGCTTGAAGTCTACGTAATTCGCATGTCGTGTGGGTACTTGGCAGATTACAATCTTCTGCAAAACAAGGTCCGTCCAACTGACGTAGTAATCTAGATGACTTGGACCGCGATGGTAATACTCTATATAATCCAATGGAGGAAGGATAATCCCATGGGAGGTCTGGAAGTTCACGAGCACCAACTTTTTACCGTCTTCTCTGAAGGCAGCCATCCAGTGGGAGTTCATGCCGACCCAGTACATACCTGCCAAGAAGTTTCGGGCGATGGTGATCAGATCGATGTCGAGGGAAATGATGTACGGCGACACACTACATACCTGCAAAGAAGTTTCGGCTAATGGAGATCGGATTGAAGTCGAGGGGCATCATGCACGCCTCCGTATCATGGTGAGCCAATCTCGCAAGACCAGGTAGCAGCAAGCAGGGTGTCTTGAAAAGCTTAGGCCTCGCTTCAACGATGGCCGTGTGCATGTCCCTCAAGCATGCAGCTAGCCGCAGGGCGGTCAACATATCCATACACGAACAACAGAGGTCGAGGATGTCACTGGGGAGATTGCTCCAATCGTGGCTCATATGGATGCTGCACGGTTCGCGTTCGGCCATGGTGGAGTTTGGAAGGGGGCTTGATTTACGGGGGAGAAGGATGTCGGTGCTGGAGCGGCTAGCAAGGGAATAGTGGTACTAGGGGAGGCGAGTGAGGCGACGATACACGGGGGCACAGTGAGATGGAGACGGAGATGGAGATGGACAAGGAGATGGAGATGGAGTGGTGCTATGGGAGCGGAGAGGGAGACGAGGCGAGGCGCCAATGTGCTGTACAGCGGCGGTGATAGACTGCACAGTGCACAGGGTGAGGCTGACTTTGGTAACCTGAACACGCCGCCTCGCGTGGACTAGTGTCACGCGCAGGGTGTTGTCACTTCACTGTGAGGACCGGATGAATAGTATTTTGACCATCAAGTGTAGCACAGTTGTACTACTACTACTACTACTACTACTAGTAGGAACATGAGTACTCCAGTATTTTATAGCGGAAATAGGTCTCCCGTGCTAGCATGCCTGTTCACTTCATCGTTCAGGTATCATCCATATTGCGAGCAGAACGAAATTCTCGTGCATGCCCAATCAACGCCCTGCCGCTATGCATGCAGTGGTCGTTCTGGTGCATCAAGGACGGCATGCAGATCGTTCCACACTTGAGAAGAGGAAAAATGGAAAGGTAGAACGCGGCAGCAGAGGAAGAGAACGCTGGCTAACGAGGCTGGGAGGGGATTGAGCAGGAAGTTAATGCTCCACGCCTAAAGGTTTTGGGAAAACCTGATTTTCATAAGGTGACTTATACTCACCTAAAGGGAGGGAGTATTCCTTAACCAGAGAATGTTGTGTCTCCCACTCACGGGCTCAAAAAAAAAGCTACGACACATTTTTATCTGTTTGCATAGGTCCCACCTATCAGGAAGGATGGGCACGTACACGAAAAGGTACGACTCCTAAGTCTACCCGCATAGCCTTTTCGTTTAGTCTACCTAGCCATCTAATCAACTGCCTGCACGCCACTTCTCCCATTTACTTCTCCATCGGGAACCGATTCACCTCGGCTTCTTCACCTCCCCTTAGTCTTCATTTGCATCCAAACCCCACTGTGTTCACATTATTTTAACCTCTTTAAATAATCATCTACTACTTCAGTTAGACTAGCCATCTAATCCTAATTCTCCAAACCATAGCCCTCCGTTCTAGCGGTTCCAAATGGCGAAAGAGATCGAGATGCAGGTTTTTAGCGTCCAGCATGTCCTCGTCGAAGGCTCGATGCGCATAGTTGCCACCGTCACCGTCCACCCAAGGGTTGTTCGGCAGTGGATCAACAATGTATCCAACTCCCTCAAAAAGGTAGAGACAAGGGTCATTGGTCTCGACGCAGAGTACACGGAGCGTGCCCCTGGGAAGATCCAGCGCGCCGCCGTCCTTCAGCTGTGCCTCGAAGATGATGTTTTGGTGTACCACATCATACACTCGCCCTCCATACCAGGTGAGCTTCACGATTTCTTGTCTCGGGAGGACGTATACTTCTGTGGGGCAGCCATCGAAGGGGACAAACAGAAGCTGGAGCCGTACAACCTTGATTTGAAAAGCATCGCTGACCTACAAACCAGAATCAAAATTCCTGTAGAAGATTGTGCTAAACAGACACCATCCCTATTCGACGTAGCAAATTTTGTGCTCGGTACAAATCTTCAGAAGGGTGACGAGACGGTGGCATTAAGGTCGTCTGGATGGGAGAATTATCCCTTGACGTACAAGCGGATAAAATATGCTGCCCTCGATGCCCGTGTGAGTTTCGAGATAGCTGCAAGGTCCAAAGAGCTTGTTGCGAAGCTGTCTCCCATAGAGAATGAGAACAACAACAACAACAACAACAAGAAGAAAATGCTGCACCAGCAGGAGGGCATTATGGATGGATGAACTATTTCCTCTCTTGTAAAAAAAATTATTCCCTCTCGATGTATATTGATATAGATGGACTATTTCGATGGTGTGCATGTCTTTGGAACAGAGTAGTAGCATGGGTCCGCTTGACTATAAGGAACTATTTATCCGCATATATAGCTTTCTCTGCTACTCCTTCAAGTGATCGGTATATAGTGCATGTGTCCGTAGACATGACAACTTGTCCATGGAAGTTCAACTACGGCAACCATCACGTTTCATCTCGCGATTCCCACGACGCCTCTCCAACCCACGGCACCATGCCCCCCGACGTGCGCCTCACCCCTCTCGGCCGCACCGCCCCTCTGCCTTTGTGTGCATGACATGTGGGCCACCTAAAATGCGGCGAGCATCAAGTTTCTACCACAGCCACCCACGATTCCCACGACACCTCTTGAATCCATGAAACCAAATGTCCCCCGACCTACGGCTCACCCCTCTTGGCCAGACTGCCCCTCTGCCTTCGGTTGCATTACATGTGGACCAGTCACCTATCGGGTCCACATGTTATTGACTCAAAGGTAGGTGTAGTAAGGCGCTGAAGCTCAGTCCCGACGGCCCTGAGAGGGAAATGTAACTCCTGCACTAGGGCTTGTGGTGCTCCCACAGCACGAACTCGTGCGAAACTCAAGATTTTGTTTCTTTACTATAGATGCACGCAACGATTTAATGGACATTGTAATCTCAACATGTGATGGGGAGCTCTAAATTTGAATTTGAAACTTATAAAACGAAAAGATTCAAAACAAATAAACTGGGAGAGAGGGAGTATATCGTAGGATGTGTCCCATACAAAATAAGTCCCCTGGTTTGTCACCGTGAAGATGCGGTTAGAAAGGAGCACAGCGTCTTCCTACTCGTACGGCAACAAATCGGCCGCAGACAGCATGGTCCGCCTTTGACCACCATGTGCAAGGTTCGTGCTATCTTTTATTCAATCTCACCGTGGTTCCATCGTACCAATTCATGCGGTGGCCCATTGCATGGCTGATCCCAATGTTGGACAAAGGTTCTACAGGAACGGTGTCACCGTTGTAAATGTTGTGCAAATTGATGTTGGTACCCTCCCGTACATATGCAAGCCAATCTCCACTCGCACCTAGCCTGTGAAACAGTGGGCAGGGGGAGAATTAGGAAATGGACACGGAAGTAGTCTTTCGAATGCATTTACTACGTGATCAAACTCATCTTACCTGCTCATCGGAGGAAATCCGAGTGCCCCTCAACGTCGGCATCTCAAGGGGCGTCAACTTGCAACTACGGCCACGCCGCGCTGGAGAGACCCCCAAGGAAACATCCTCGTGTGTTCCACGAAACATCAAGATGCATTTGTATGAGTAGTTTATCTTGTGAGAGAAAAAGATGAACGAGGGAAGGCCTCTAGAGATAGAGATGGACACTACTACTACCAATGTGCTGGCCCGTGCGTTGCAATGGATCCAAACTAGTAGAATAATACTTGTTCACGTGCTTGAAATATAAACACTCTAGTTTTGATATACATGTGTCAGCAGACACGACAGCTTGTCCATAGAAGGTTAACCACGATGACCATCACGTTTCCTGTTTCTACCACTGCCACACCCACACGCGATTCCCACGAAGACGCTCCAACCCACAGCACGATGTCCCCCGACGTGTACATGGATCCTCTGATGTGGCTATCATTGCCTTGCCCTGCCTTTCCTTCGCTGACAGGTGGCACCCATGCTTATGGGTCCCACATTGTTGGATTTCGTGTTCCGGCAGACCCTTGAGGTTCGAACACTAGGGTGCGCGCGGAGATTCAACCCTCTACCGGCTCGCTCCTCGCCGAATCGCTAGGACCTAAACTACCAAACTGAACAGCACAAGAGACACAAGATTTATACTGGTTCAAGCCATCATTTTGGTGTAAAACCCTACTCCAGTGTGTGGTGTGGTGGATTGCCTCTTGGGCTTGATGATGAACAATACAAAGGGAGAACAGCCTCGCGAGGGTCTGTTCTTGGCTGGCACGATGAACTGCTAGGGGGAGTTCAGTCGCCTCTTTCTCTCTTTCTGTGTCTTCCTATCCTTGTTCTCTCCATCCGGTCTAGCTGCCTCTACCCCGGCGGTGGCTAGTCCTATTTATAGGCAAATGCCCTGGGCCTCTTCCCAAATATTGAGCGGGAAGGGCGCCAACAATTGGCCATTTTGAAGGGGAACATCGGGTACACTTATCCTGACTAAAGTTGGTCCTCGCCTGTCAAAGGCTCTGGTGATGACGTCGGCTTGGGATCCACAATGACTTCCTTCCGGCCGTTGGGCTGGTGTTGGTCTTGTTGCACCGGAATGGACGCCTTTTGCTTGATGCTCTCGCCTGCGCTTGCTCCCTTTGCACCAAAGAGGAAAGGAGGACATTGCGCGGGCTGGCGCCCGACTGGCGCCCTTGGTCGTCATGGCTTGCATCATGGGCACCTCGCGAGGTACCCCGCCTTGAACTCTCCGCCTCCTCATGAGCCAGCCTAACGAGGCCGTGCCTGAGGAAGCTCCTTGTTGTCCGCCCCGCGAGGCTTGACCCCTCGCGAGGGTCTTGAGCTTGCGTTGATGAAGATGGGCTGTGCCGGGCCTCCTTTGAGCCACACCGCAGGCCGCAGGCAGGCAAGGCTGGGGACCCCCGTTCCCAGAACGCCGACAGTAACCCCCGGGCCCACGGCACGCCCGAACTTGGCTGAGCAGAGAGGCGAAAGGGCAAGTGCGAAGCGCCGCGGGCCTTAACAGCCTGCGGCCTTGGGCGCCGCGTGGTAGTTGATTGGACGTGGGCGCCTCTGCAACCATGTGAGTTGATAAAAGAGCGGCATCTCCCTTGCCTCCTTTATTTCCTCCAGTTGCTGCTCAGATCCCCTTTCTTGCGCCTCTCCTCCCTGCTTCCAAAATCTTCAGATCTACTCTGCCTGCGTGCCCTAGCCAGTCATGGCGCCTCGCCAAGCCCCGGCCGGAGCTTGGTACTCGCCTGCCTTGGACCCGCCAAATGTGTCAGGGGCGAGCCTTGCCCTAGTGCGCCAGATGGCGGAGGCGCAGGGCATCGACGGCATGAAGGCGTTCAATGTCGGCTCTGCCATCCCTGAAGGTCGAGGGAGCACCTTCTATCCGCTCTTCGTGAGCGCCATCATCGCCGGTCTGGTGCCTCCCTTTTCCGAGTTCTTCTTCTCTGTCCTCCGCCACTACAATATTCAAGCTCTGCACCTCCATCCCAACTCTGTCCTTCTTCTGGCGATCTTCGCCTACTATTGTGAGGCTCACGTAGGGGTGAAGCCCTTGGTGGCCTTGCTACGCCTCTCCCTCCGGACCTCCCGTAGTTCCGCCTCAGCGTGCGCGAGCTTCGTTGCGTACGGCGGCTCCATCGCCATATCGAACCCTGGGAAGAGGATTGAGGGCTTCAGGAGCAAGTGGGTCTTGGTGGATGCTGGGCGTATCCATCCTCGGCTGATCCTTCCCACGGAGCACCCCGCGAGTTCCGATGACTGGTCCCGAGTGGAGCTTCTGGATCCCTGCGCGAAGCTGGTGTTGGAGAAGATGGACGCAGATCTGAGACCGGCCAGTGTGGCGGCGGCGAAGCTGATCGGTGCGTCGCTGCTGAGGGAGTTCCTGGAGCATCAACTGGCTTTGCTCCGTCGGTACTCGCTTCCGATGTGGAGGCCTCACTCGAGCCCCGTGGTCTTGGCCGACGAGGATCTGGCTGCGGTCCAGTCCTTGGTTGGGGGCGACATGGCGAGGCTGGAGGGCGCTCCTACGCCCCTGTTCCTTCGCGAGGATTGGGAGCAGGTAGTGGGGTCCATGCATGTCTTCAACGGGGACGGGCCCATGCCCGTGGAGGCTCTAGAGGACCTGGTGGACGTGTCCTCCGACGACTCCAGCGAAGAGAAGGAAGAAGGGGAGCAGGAAGAGGGGGTTGACTTGGAGGCGGAGTCAAGAGCTCCCCCCCTTCGGCGCAGGTCTCGCACTCTCCGCCTCCCCCAGAGTGACAACGACGAGGATGAGGGTGAGCAGGGCGGCGGGAGCCTGCCTTCGATCCCGAAGAAGGACCGGACTGGGCTGGTCCCCCGCGGGTCTGCCCCGGCCCCGGGGCGATCGGCAGGCGCGCCTCCTGCTCCCGAGCCCCTTGAAGCCGACCCTTGCAGCCGGCTCTCGGGCTTTAAGTATGGCCGGAGGCTGCTCGAGTCCACCAGCGATGACCTGTAAGTGCCTGCTTCCCATCTTGATTATTGTTCTGTTGACGAGACCTGATGCCCATATCCTTCGGCCAGGCTGGCGCCCGCGGCAAAGAAGCCAAAGGGAGCTCCGGACGTCCCATCCGTGGCAGTGCCTCTGCCCGAGAAAGAAGGTGATCGTGACGCACATGCCTCTCCTGCCCGGGCGTCCTCGCGAGGCCCATCTGAGCCCGCTGGGGCGAGCTCAGCCCCTTGACCCAGGAGACTCCCGAGGTGCCCTTGCTTGATGCTGCCTCCACTGTCGTCGTGGCGCCGCTTGTTCCGCCTCAAGGCACAGTGGTCACATAGCCGTCTTCTCCTCCTACTCCACCGACTGCTGCTTCTCTGAATACTGTTCTGGATCGCGCTATTGCTGGACTGGACCGTCTGCGGCAGGATCTTCTGGGCGCCGACCCCCGTCTGGTGGCCGGGCGCTTGGAGCTGGCTTCTGGCTGGTCCAGGCCTCTACGGCTTGCGACGAGGAGAAACAATCCATCCATGAGGTGAAGGTTGCCCGCGATGCTGCCCTGGGGGAGGCAGCTAGCGTCCAAGGTTGCTGTGAGGCGCTGGAGAGCGAGCTGAAGGGCCTGCAGAACCAGCTTGCCGAGGAGGCCCGCCTTCGCCAAGAGCAGGAGGAAAGCATGAATGTTTGCGAGGCGGCCGTCAAGGACCTGGAGGACAAGCTCAAGAGGCGCCGTGGCCGCCTAGGCGTGCTGGAGCTAGAGCTGGAGGCGAGGAAGGTTGAGCTGGACGGCAAGGCCCGGGTTCTCGCCGAGGATCGCGTGGCCTTCGTGGATATGGAAGAGAAGGCTCGCACTTTGCTGAAGACGCTTTATGACAGCGGCCTTGAGAGCCCGCTGGCCGGCGAGGAGGATGGCCCCGCCAAGCTGCTTCCCTTCCTGGTTCGCGCCCTTCACGATGTCACCCTTGGCCTTGGCCCTACAGCTGAGGCCGAGGCACGCGTCTTGTCTTCTGCAGCGCTGACGCTGGTCTTCACCCACATCTATCTTCGTGACCCCAACATCGACCTCGACAGCCTGCTGGAGCGAGTGAGCGGCGAGCGTGCCGCTGCCACTGCTGAGGCCATGAAGGGTCACGTGGAGGCTCTGTTGGGGAAGTTCCGGGCCTTCAGTACCAGGCCGAAGCGGAGCATTGCTAGCCCTGCTGCTCCACAAGGCGAACCTACTCCACGCGGCTCCCCCGCCGGCAAGTGACTCTGTCGTGGCTCCCGTCCTGTTTTTAATTCCTACGCATGTACCATGCCTCGGAGAGGCGTTAAAACTTATGTTTGATGATGTGGTAACAACATGGACTGTAATATTTGCTTTTGAATTCCCTAAAATTTGCATTATTCCTTCCTACTTGCTTGTGTTTTACGCCGGTAGAGCCCGGCCCCGCGCATACCTAAGCCGCCATTGGCCCCGACCGGAAACCAGGACGGGACCAAGGAGTGAGGGGCTACGTGACAAGTTAGGCTCGTGAGTCGCGATGCTCAGGAGTCCCCCTTGGCACTCGAACAACAAGTAGGGAGGCGAGGTGTGGGTGGATCTGCCGTTCAACGTCTGCAGGGCCCGGCCCCGCGCATACCTCAACCGCCGTTAGCCTTTCGGAACTAAGGAGTGAGGGGCTATGTGACCAGTTAGGCTCCTGAGTCACGATTCTTAGGAGTCCCCCTTGACGCTCAAACAACCTTCCTACCTTGGCTCCGCTCGGGGAGAGACGTGCGACGAACCAGGCCCGGGGGGCCTGGCCAGGTGGCGTGAGTCTGGGCGTGACCCAGGCGCAGCCCTCGTGCCCAGCCCCTTCGCGCGACACTTCCAAGGGGAGGCATTGCGACAAGGCCAGACACTAAGCTGCGGGCTCCCTGAGGTTGATGTGGCCCGGAGGCCACCCTCAGTTGTTTATCACCAGCGCGGAGCATAACGCTTCCATATGCGTACGGGCATAGCCGCTCCTCGGCAGTGTCGTCAGCCAGCGCGGAGCAAGGTGCTTCCACTGGTACGTGGGAGGGGGCCCCCCTCCGGGAGGAGCCACCGGGGCGTATACAACCCCACCCTGACACATGGCCGGCACGGTAGGGCTTGACGAGGTGTATCTGGGCACCCGTGAGCCAGCGCGGGACTCACGGGGCCCTACCTCAAGGCGGGTTGCGCCTGGCTCTGGGCCTTATCTTGGAGTGTGTTCCTGCAAATTTTGCCAGATGCCGGTGCTGTATGTCTTCGGGTCCCGGCTCTCGGGCTGGTCTCAGCCGTCGCTGGCATGCCAGGTCGCGATGCCATGGACAAGACCAAAGGGTGAGGGCCGGAGAGCCGGTAGGAGCCCTGAGTCGCGATACTCAGGCACCCCCCCTTTAACGCGCAAGCTGGGTTAGATGACGAAAATCTACGTCCTCGGGTCCCGGCTCTCGGGCTGGTCTCAGCCGTCGCTGGCATGCCAGGTCGCGATGCCATGGACAAGACCAGAGGGTGAGGGACGGAGAGCCGGTAGGAGCCCTGAGTCGCGATGCTCAGGCACCCCCCTTTAACGCGCAAGCTGGGTTAGATGACAAAACTCTACATCCTCGGGTCCCGGCTCTCGAGCTGGTCTCAGCCGTCGTTGGCATGCCAGGTCACGATGCCATGGACAAGACCAGAGGGTGAGGGCCGGAGAGCCGGTAGGAGCCCTGAGTCGCGATGCTCAGGCACCCCCGCCTTAACGCGCAAGCTGGGTTAGATGACGAAACTCTACGTCCTCGGGTCCCGGCTCTCGGGCTGGTCTCAGCCATCGCTGGCATGCCAGGTCGCGATGCCATGGACAAGACCAGAGGGTGACGGCCGGAGAGCCGGTAGGAGCCCTGATTCGCGATGCTCAGGCACCCCCCCTTTAACGTGCAAGATTCCGACACCCAGGAGAAAAAGGCACCAAATAACAAGCATGGTGGATCGAAAGCATAGTCCTAAGATAAACGCAAGAAGTATACATGCCGCTGGGACAGGCCCGAGCGGCTTGGGGATGATGCAGCCCGAGGGGCGCCCCCAATAAGATAAGCTAAGGACATGAAATAAAAGCGATACATGCCGCAGGGACGGACCCACGCGGCCTGGGAATAATGCGGCCCTGAAGGCGCTCCCAGCCAGAAACGAAACTTAAAAGATGTCACCTGATGATGTTGGGGACGAAGGGGTGTTGGAGTAGCAGACTCGGTGGGCTGCGGGAGCCGATCCTCACGAGCCCCTAGGCCCAGGGGCCTCTGGAGGCTCCGGAGGCGTTGGCGGCTCCTCGCGGGCCATCTCCATCTCCACCAGGGCTGCGGCACGCCTGACCTCTTGAGTCTCCAAGATGGCCCTCATGAGACGCTGGTGCGCAGCAGCCACTTTCGGCAGGCCGTAAGGCATGCGCACGTAGCTGTGGGGCGGACCCTCGCAACGTTCCACTCGCGAGGGCCAGAGGCGCTCTTGAGACGCGGCTCGGTTGAGCCCTGGTATGTCGATGCAGACGCGCAGCCCACCATCCTCGCCTGGATGGGGGGCCATAGCGGGTAGGCTGCGGCTACCTCTCATGACCCTTGAGTCCTGTAACTCCTGAATGGCCTTGCTGACGAACTCCTGAGGGTTTGGCCCTCCTTGCCTTGCTCCTTCTTGAGGGAAATGTGCTTCGAAGCACGCCTCCACGTGGTTCCCAAGCGCCTCCCTCGTGACCTTGGCGAGGTCGGCGGCCCTCCAGGGGAGAGCCCCCGAGCCCTGCCTGAGGAGGGCGTCGGCCGCGCTTCCCTATGCGATGGAAGGAGGCTCCTCCTGGCCAGGCGCGGGCCCTAAGGGGCCTACCTCCTGAGGGCCCGGGCCGGTTGATGTCTTCTTCTTGGGGGCGGCCTCGGGAAGCCTCCTGCCTCCGCGGTCTGGGTCTTCCAGTGATGCGGCCTGAAAGGCTCGCTCCAGGATGACCCCGCCGCTTCCTGGCATGTTGAGGACGTTGTAGCCGTGGTGGGTTACGGCCATGAACTTGGCCAGCGCCGGGTACCCGAGGATGGCGTTGTACGGCAGGCGAATGTGGGCGACGTCAAAGTCGATGAGCTCGGTGCGGTAGTTGTCGCGAGCCCCGAAGGTGACAGGAAGGCGGACCTGCCCTATCGGGACCGTGGAGCCGTCGGTGACTCTGGAGAAGGGCTTGGTTGGCTGAAGCTGACTGTAAGGCAGTTGAAGATTGTTCAATGTTTCCACGGACAGGACGTTGAGGCCTGCCCCGCCATCGATGAGGGTCCTGGTGACTAGCACATTGCTGATGATTGGGGAACAAAGCATCAGGAGGACTCCGGCTGTGGCCGCGCACTTGAGCTGATCTGCTGAGCTGAACGTGATGGCGCACGCCGACCACCTGAGAGGGCGCATGGCCTCGAGCTTGGGGAGGACTGCATTCACTTCGCGGGCGAACTGCTTGAAGATGCGCTGAGAGGCTGGGGCTTGAGCTCCGCCCAGGATGCAAGCGATTGCACGCGGTTCCTGGAAGCCCCCAGCCCCCTCGTCCTGATGACGGTCTTCATTTCTCCTTGGCTGCAGCGGCAGCGGAGAGAGGCCTGCGTTCCCTTGCGGGCGATCCTCGCGAGGCTGATCCCTCCAGCCTCCCTCGCGAGGCGGGTCCTGCCAGCGGTCCTCGCGAGGTTGGTTGCGCCACCCTTGGCGCGGGCAGCGGTCTTCCCAGTGTCCTGCATTCCTTCCTCCTCCTCGGTCGTAGCCCCGGTCGCTGCGGTCGGGATGTCTACCGACCCTTCCTTCACGCACGGCCCACATCTCTTGGCATTCATTTGTGTTGTGAGCGTGGAGGTCATGGTACACGCAGTACCGACTGCCCTTGGAGGATTCGGGCTGATCTCTGCCCCGCTTGGTGTCTGGCTCGGCCGCGAGCATGGCAGCCCCCTTGCGCTTCACGTCCTTGGCCTTGGGCTTCTTCTCTTCGGGGTCCGTGACAGGCAACTCGTGGAGGGAGAGGTGCCCCTCCTCAGCCCTGGCGCACTTGGTCGCCAAGTTGAACAACTCCAAGGAGGTGCACAGGTCTTCATGCATCGCCAGCTCCTCCTTCATTTTGACGTTGCACACACCGTCGGAGAAGGCAAAGATGATGGCCTCCTCCGTTACCCTGGGGATCTTGAGGCGCGCGTTGTTGAAGCGCTGGATGTACTTCTGTAGGGTTTCCCCTGGCTGCTGCTTGATACGGCGCATGTCGCTCACGGCGGGTGGCCGGTCGCGAGTACCCTGGAAGTTGGCGATGAAGCGGGTGCGCATCTCGTCCTAGGAAGAGATCGTGCCTGGGGCCAAATTCAGGAGCCAGGTGCGGCTCCATCCTTGAGCGCCATGGGAAATGAGTTCGCCATGACCTTTTCGTCTTCGTTGGCAGCCTCGATGCCCAACTCGTAGAGTTGGAGGAACTCCGCAGGGTCAGCCATGCCGTCATAGCGAGGGGGCAGGTCTGGCTTGAACTTGCCGGGCCACGCGACGCTGCGCAGCTCGGAGGTGAAGGCGCGGCAGCCTGCCGTGGCCACGGGGGGCCTTGGGCCATGGAGAGCTTGGTCCTGCGGGTCCCCATGCGCCGCGGCTGGGGGCAGCGCAGGGTCTTGACATGCTGGAGGAGGGAGCGCTCGGGCAGCTTCTCGTGGGCGAGGGACTTCTTGGCAGCTCTGCTCTTGCCGCGCTGGCGCCTGGCGGAGCAGGTTCCGCCCAGGGGCCGCGCGCCTTGGGGCCAGGGCGCCTTCTTGAGGAGGAGGCGGCTGAGGCACCCCAGGAGCTTCATCGACCGCGCAGGGCGGGGTGCGGTGCAGCGAGAAGGACAGTGCGGGGGCGCCTCCGGCGGCGCGGACGAGCTCAGCGACTCGATCGAGCCATTCTTCATAGACGTCGTCAATGGGGCGGTAGCGCAGGAGCTCGTTTGCCGCAATGAGTGCAGCTCAGGCCTCCATGGCCGCGCGGGGCGCGCGTGACGAAGAACCAGCGGGGGTGAGCGAGGGCGTGGCGGTGCGGCCGTCCCGCCTCATGGATGGATGCTGGGACGATGCTTGCTGCTCATTCCCCGCCGGACCGGTGGCGGCGTTGACAGCAGGTGACGGGGAACGACGAGGGCGCCCGCCGACGGGAGCCGTCTGGGCGACATGGGAGGCGAGGGCGGCTCGGCGCTCGGCGCGAGCCCGACGAGCGTCAGACATGGTTGCGGTGGTCGGGAAGAACAAGACGGCGGAAGGCAAATTCCGGCGCACCCCTACCTGGCGCGCCAAATGTCGGATTTCGTGTTCCGGCAGACCCTTGAGGTTCGAACACTAGGGTGCGCACGGAGATTCAACCCTCTACCGGCTCGCTCCTCGCCGAATCGCTAGGACCTAAACTACCAAACTGAACAGCACAAGAGACACAAGATTTATACTGGTTCAGGCCACCATTGTGGTGTAATACCCTACTCCAGTGTGTGGTGTGGTGGATTGCCTCTTGGGCTTGATGATGAACAATACAAAGGGAGAACAACCTCGCGAGGGTCTGTTCTTGGCTGGCGCGATGAACTGCTAGGGGGAGTTCAGTCGCCTCTTTCTCTCTTTCTGTGTCCGGTCTAGCTGCCTCTACCCCGGGGGTGGCTAGTCTTATTTATAAGCAAAGGCCCTGGGACTCTTCCCAAATATTGAGCGGGAAGGGCGCCAACAATTGGCCATTTTGAAGGGGAACAGCGGGTACACTTATCCTGACTAAAGTTGGTCCTGCCTGTCAAAGGCTCTGGTGATGACGCCGGCTTGGGCTCCAGAATGACTTCCTTCCGGCCGTTGGGCTGGTCTTGGTCTTGTTGCACCGGAATGGACGCCTTTGCTTGATGCTCTCGCCTGCGCTTGCTCCCTTTGCACCAAAGAGGAAAGGAGGACACTACGCGGGCTGGCGCCCGACTAGTGCCCTTGGTCGTCATGGCTTGCGTCATGGGCACCTCGCGAGGTACCCCGCCTTGAACTCTCCGCCTCCTCATGAGCCAGCCTGACGAGGCCGTGCTTTAGGAAGCTCCTTGTCGTCCGCCCCACGAGGCTTGCCCCCTCGAAAGGGTCTTGAGCTTGCGTTGATGAAGATGGGCTGTGCTGGGCCTCCTTTGAGCCACGCCGCAGGCCCCAGGCAGGCAAGTATGGGGACCCCCGTTCCCATAACGTCGACACACATGTCAGTGACAGAATGGTAGGATTGTTCGTGCCCCTCATCCCTCTCGGCCCCACCGCTCCTCTGCCTTTGTGTGCATGACATGCGGGCCAGCTGAACTGCGGCGACCATCAACTTTCTACCACAGACACACCCGATTGGACGCGGTTTGCCTGCTCTGCTGCTGTGCTCCGATCCGTACTCCCACACCATCAAAATTTCATCCAGCGGCTGTGACACATTTCATCCCGAGCATCAATCCTCAGCTGGAGTACTTATGTACTACAGGTAGTACCCGCCGGTGTGGCCATCTATGCCTCGTAACGCCCCGACGCCTAGCTATGGTACCCTCGCCACGGCCACGCCACCACCGGCCGGTTCATCTCGAACGAGTGAGTCGCGAACCACGCCACCACCATGAGAATGACATGTGGGCCAGCCGCATTTAAGGCCACATGTCATTGACTCATAGGCCGGGCACTAAGCCACTGAAGTTCGGTCCCGTGGGCCCCGAGAGGAAAATGTAACTCCTGCGGCAGGCCTTGTGGTGCTCCCGCAGTACGAGCTCGTGCCAAAACTGGAATTTGTTTCTTACTACTACTAGTACTAGTAGGAAGGTACACATGCATTGCACGCATGAGATTCTAGTGGTTTGTGCATTATGCTTCTACATGTGGAGTTTTCTGGATTCTAACATGTGGCAAAATTTGGTGGAATGTAAGGTTAGGCAAGTTTGATTAACTTAGGTGAGTGTTGGTTCAAGCCACACCTTAGGCAAGCCACACTGGCCCCACATGACATACACACAAAAAATGTGGCAAGATTCCCTTAGGCTTGCCAACTTGTGGCAAAATTTGGTGGAATGTAAGGTTAGGCAAGTTTGATTAACTTAGGTGAGTGTTTGGTTCAAGCCACACCTTAGGCAAGCCACACTGGCCCCACATGACATACACACAAAAAATGTGGCAAGATTCCATTAGGCTTGCCAACTTGTGGCTCTCATTTTGAAGAACTTATTAATAACTTTGCCTGAGCTTAGTTGTGGCAAAGTTAGTCATGAATTAAGTTCAACCATGGAGTCTTCTAGATTATACATGTGGCAGAATCTGGTGGATGATATCCAATGGCCAGTAGTGCTCGGATTTGCCATCTTTGTACCGTCGGATTGGCTTCATCCAACGACCAACTTTCAAAGTTTTTCACACACTATATAGGGGGTATAGATATAGATGTGCCGGTCCGTTGCAATGGATCCAAAGTATATCTACTTAGTGGAGCACACTCTAAACACATTATCTATTTATTTTTCTCTAACCTTCCGTAGCCATGCAACCAAGCCACATAAGCTTCATGGGTGCCCCCACATCATATTATTGATACTACGTTGATTGAAAAAAAGATAAATCACCCAAAACAAGATCTTCCCGTTTTTTGTTCCTACGATGTTGTACCGTGCACGTATCTACTAGTTGTATAGTGGTAGTACTAGTAATATAATAGTATTAGGAGTACAAACTTGGTAGGAGTGGTACTAATACGGAATGCTCCTACTCTATCAATGAGCCCCGTCTGACACAAAATTTCTTGGCTTTCGTGCTACAGCTAGATCTTCCCCTTGTTTCTGTTTTCCAACCCGGCGGCGGGCGGGGTGTCGTTTTGCTCAACGGGTGGTCCCACATGAAAGTGAAAATGCTAGGCACTGGGGTGGAGCTACGTGAGGGCCAACACGTGCCCTGGCCCGCCCAACCTAGCAGGATTTTCGTAGTTGTACATCTAGTTTTGAGGCATGGAACGTCAACGCAAGGGTAATTTCTATAGCATGGCTAGACTAGCACGCCCAACGTTTTGCTTCAAGCTCCGCCACTGCTAGGAAACACGCCTTCCCTAAGCTATGTGTCGTGCCGGATAGGCCGTGTTGTACTCCCGATTCCCGGGCGTGTGGGGGTGCGACGTGAACGTGGCAGGCCTTTTCCTTTTACTAGCAATGTGCCCGTGCGTTGCGACAGATCCAAAGTAGTAGAATAGTAGTATTTGTTCACAAAATTGAAAGAAATCACTATTGTTTTGATATACTCCTAATATATTACTCCCTCCGTACCTAAATATTTGTCTTTTTTGAGATTTCAAATGGACTATCACATACGGATTATATAGACATATTCTAGTGTTTCTAGCAAGATGCCCGCGCATTGCATGAAGTTGATGGAAAAGGTAAGCACAACTTATAAATTGACGGATGGAGTACTAGTTACAGTTATGCATATAATTAAGCAAAGGGATCGCACATGTTGGTATTGAATGGAACGAGAATGCAACAGCACAATAAGAATTAAGGCCACGATGATGCGATCGCAGTGGTGGTTACAGAAGGCAAGAAGAAAGATGGATCCACGAACGTACGACCTCCTCCTCCTCAACTTAGTGCGCCGGGCCACCGTTCGGTGGCTAAGGAGCGGCGGCTTTTGTGGCGAGGTCGAGGTGCTTCTCAACAAAGGCATCCAAGGCTTCCAACCGGTTGAGGAAGGCCAACGTCGTAGCGTCCTCATTGGCCTTGTAGATACCTATGTACACGATTTGCTCGTACGCGTGGATGTGTAGGTCGATGATTTCTTGCAGGGCGAGGCGCCACGCGGCGAGCGCGACCTCCAGGTGGACATTCTTCGTGGCATCGGCGGGCAGTTGCAGGGCCACCAGTGCTTGAAAGATGTTTCGGCCATGGAGGCCGATTAGGGTGGCAGGCAATGAGGAGCCCGGGCGCGCGGGCTGGAGGAATACGGCGATGTCGTCCGTGAGCTTCTTGAGGACGGTGAACTTGTTGCTGGTGGCAACGATCATCTAGTCCAACTGAGAGTCGTAGTTGGCGTCGACGGCGGCCATCCACCAGCCGGTCTCCAACACCGTCTGGAGACGATCCTTGGTGCCATGCCGCATGCTGGCATCATGGACCATCTGGCGCAGCCGCTGGCCACTCACGCGCATCGCCGCCATGGGTCTGGAGCACGATCTTTTGCGCTTAGTGTAGGTGCTTAGGCAAGTGCTTAGGTGCGTATGATGTGGTAGATGCATTGGAATGGACGAGGGGCGCCTTTATATGAGGGCAATGAGGGCAAACTGCGATGCATTCACATCGTGCAGCCTCTTTTCCCGGACCTCCTCCCATTACTTCCCTCATGCATTAATTGAAGGAGGATGCATTGGTCGTTCAACATATCGGGAACCGCTACTCCCTCTGAGGGAGTCCTGGACTAGGGGGTGTCCGGATAGCCAAACTATCATCATCGGCCGGACTCCAAGACTATGAAGATACAAGATTGAAGATTTCGTCCCGTGTCCGGAGGGGACTTTCCTTGGCGTGGAAGGCAAGCTTGGCAATACGGATATATAGATCTCCTACCATTGTAACCGACTCTGTGTAACCCTAGCCCTCTCTGGTGTCTATATAAACCGGAGGGTTTTTAGTCCATAGGAACAACAACCATACCATAGGCTAGCTTCTAGGGTTTAGCCTCCTTGATCTCGTGGTAGATCCACTCTTGTACTACCCATATCATAAATATCAATCAAGCAGGAGTAGGGTTTTACCTCCATCGAGAGGGCCCGAACCTGGGTAAAAACATCGTGTCCCTTGTCTCCTGTTACCATTCACCTAGACGCATAGTTTAGGACCCCCTACCCGAGATCCGCCCGTTTTGACACCGACATTGGTGCTTTCATTGAGAGTTCCTCTGTGTCGTCATCGATAGGCTTGATGGCTCCTTCGATCATCAACAACGACGCAGTCCAGGGTGAGACTTTTCTCCCCGGACAGATCTTCGTATTCGGCGGCTTTGCACTGCGGGCCAATTCGCTTGGCCATCTGGAGCAGATCGAAGGCTACGCCCCTGGCCATCAGGTCAGATTTGGAAGTCTAAACTTCATTGCTGACATCCGCGGAGACTTGATCTTCGACGGATTCGAGCCACAGCCGAGCGCGCCGCACTATCACGATGGGCATGATTTAGCTCTGCCACCGGACAGTGCCATGGAGGTCGCACACAAGTACGCTCCGATCCTCAATTCGGAGCCGGCTGCCCAGATCAAGGACGGGTGGCTAGACACCGCCTCAGGGCTGCAGCCTCTACGGCGATGGAGCCGAATACTGACCTTGTCCCTTGCGACGCTCGTGACTCCGAGGTGTCGGACTCCTCGCCGGACTCCGAACCTCCTGCGCCCCCTCCAATCGAATCCGATTGGGCGCCGATCATGGAGTTCACTGCCGCGGACATATTTCAACACTCACCTTTTGGCAACATCCTGAATTCGCTAAAGTATCTCTCGCTATCAGGAGAGCCCTGGCCGAATTGCAGTCAGGATGGTTGGGATGCGGACGACGAAGAAATTCAAAGCCCACCCACCACCCACTTTGTAGCCACTGTCAACGATCTAACCGACATGCTAGACTACGACTCCGAAGACATCGACGGTATGGACGACGATGCCAGAGACGACCAAGAACCAGCGCCTACGGGGCACTGGAAGACCACCTCGTCATACAACATATATATGGTGGACATCCCAAAGGATGGGAATGGCGAGGAAGCAGCGGAGGAAGACTCCTCCAAGAAACAGCCCAAGCGTCGGCGTCAGCGGAGCCGCCCTAAATCCCGCCACAGCAAGAATGGAGGTTCCGGCACCGGAGATAATAACACCCCAGAGAGTGCCGAAGAAAACCCCCTCCAGCAAGATTCAGCACAGGAGGACGGAGAAGCCAGCCCTCATGAGAGAGCGGCAGACGAAGAGGTAGAGGATGATAATTACATGCCTCCCTCCGGAGACAAGGCAAGCCTCAACGATGACGAATTCATCATGCCCGAGGATCCCATCGAACAAGAGCGTTTCAAACGCAGGCAAATGGCCACGGAGAACAGCCTAAAGAAAAAGCAGCAACAGGTTAGAGCTCATCAAGACCTGCTAGCCGACAGATGGACTGAAGTCCTTGCGGCCGAAGAGTATGAACTCGAACGCCCCTCCAAAAGCTACCCCAAACGCAAGTTGCTCCCCCAATTAGAGGAGGAGGCATATAAACCTGCATCACCAGAGCGCAATACGGCTGACCGACCACCTCGTGGCCGCGACATAGAGGCCTTTAGGCCCTCCATTAGAACCGTACCCCGGCACCGCTCGAAAAGTACGAAGCCACGGGGGAATGCGCCGGACTTGCGAGACATATTGGAGGATAAGGCAAGACAATCAAGATCGATCTACGGATTGCGTGGGCGCCAAACAATGCGCGACGACGACCGTCGCACCGGATACAGCAACTCCGGCAGGGCCGAACTGTTGGAAATATGCCCTAGAGGCAATAATAAAAGTATTATTATATTTCCTTGTTCATGATAATTGTCTTTTATTCATGCTATAACTGTATTATCCGGAAATCGTAATACACGTGTGAATACATAGACCACAATATGTCCCTAGTGAGCCTCTAGTTGACTAGCTCGTTGTGATCAACAGATAGTCATGGTTTCCTGGCTATGGACATTGGATGTCGTTGATAACGGGATCACATCATTAGGAGAATGATGTGATGGACAAGACCCAATCCTAAGCCTAGCACTAAGATCGTGTAGTTCGTTTGCTAGAGCTTTTCCAATGTCAAGTATCTCTTCCTTAGACCATGAGATTGTGCAGCTCCCGGATACCGTAGGAATGCTTTGGGTGTACCAAACGTCACAACGTAACTGGGTGGCTATAAAGGTGCATTACAGGTATCTCCAAAAGTATCTGTTGGGTTGGCACGAATCGAGACTGGGATTTGTCACTCCGTGTAAACGGAGAGGTATCTCTGGGCCCACTCGGTAGGACATCATCATATGCGCAATGTGACCAAGGAGTTGATCACGGGATGATGTGTTACGGAACGAGTAAAGAGACTTGCCGGTAACGAGATTGAACAAGGTATAAGGATACCGACGATCGAATCTCGGGCAAGTATAATACCGCTAGACAAAGGGAATTGTATACGGGATCGACTGAGTCCTTGACATCGTGGTTCATCCGATGAGATCATCGTGGAACATGTGGGAGCCAACATGGGTATCCAGATCCCGCTGTTGGTTATTGACCAGAGAACGTCTCGGTCATGTCTACATGTCTCCCGAACCCGTAGGGTCTACACACTTAAGGTTCGATGATGCTAGGGTTATAAAGGAAGTTTGTATGTGGTTACCGAATGTTTTTCGGAGTCCCGGATGAGATCCCGGACGTCACGAGCAGTTCCAGAATGGTCCGGAGGTAAAGATTTATATATGGGAAGTCCTATTTTGGCCACCGGAAAATGTTCGGGATTTTTCGGTATTGTACCGGGAAGGTTCTAGAAGGTTCCAGAGTGGGGCCCACCTGCATGGGGGGACCCACATGAACGTGGGTAGTGAGGGAAAGGCCCCACACCCCTGGTCAAGGCGCACCAAGATCCCCCCTTAGAAGGAATAAGATCATATCCCAAAGGGATAAGATCAAGATCCCTAAAAAGGGGGGATAGCAATCGGTGGGGAAGGAAATGATGGGATTTCTTTCCTCCCACCTTTGCCAACGCCCCAATGGACTTGGAGGGCAAGAAACCAGCCCCCTCCACCCCTATATATAGTGGGGAGGCGCATGGGAGCTTCACCCTTGCCCCTGGCGCAGCCCTCCCTCTCCCAAGTGCTCCTCCTCTCTCGTGGTGCTTGGCGAAGCCCTGCAGGATTGCCACGCTCCTCCACCACCACCACGCCGTTGTGCTACTGCTAGATGGAGTCTTCCTCAACCTCTCCCTCTCTCCTTGCTGGATCAAGGCTTGGGAGACGTCACCGGGCTGTACGTGTGTTGAACACGGAGGTGTCGTGCGTTCGGCACTTGATCATCGGTGATTTGAATCACGACGAGTACGACTCCATCAACCCCGTTCACTTGAACGCTTCCGCTTAGCGATCTACAAGGGCATGTAGATGCACTCTCCTTTCTACTCGTTGCTGGTCTCTCCATAGATAGATCTTGGTGATACGTAGGAAAATTTTTGAATTTCTGCTACGTTCCCCAACAGTGGTATCAGAGCTAGGTCTATTGCGTAGATTCTTTGCACGAGTAGAACACAAAGTAGTTGTGGGCGTTGATTTTGTTCAATATGCTTACCGTTACTAGTCCAATCTTGTTTCGACGGTATTGTGGGATGAAGCGGCCCGGACCGACCTTACACGTACTCTTACGTGAGACAGGTTCCACCGATTGACATGCACTTGGTGCATAAGGTGGCTAGCGGGTGCCAGTCTCTCCCACTTTAGTCGAAACGGATTCGATGAAAAGGGTCCTTATGAAGGGTAAATAGCAATTGACATATCACGTTGTGGTTTTGCGTAGGTAAGAAACGTTCTTGTTAGAAACCCATAGCAGCCACGTAAAACATGCAAACAACAATTAGAGGACGTCTAACTTGTTTTTGCAGGGTATGCTATGTGATGTGATATGGCCAAGAAGAATGTGATGAATGATATGTGATGTATGAGATTGATCATGTTCTTGTAATAGGAATCACGACTTGCATGTCGATGAGTATGACAACCGGCAGGAGCCATAGGAGTTGTCTTAATTTATTGTATGACCTGCGTGTCATTGAACAACGCCATATAATTACTTTACTTTATTGCTAACCGGTAGCCATAGTAGTAGAAGTAATAAGTTGGCGAGACGACTTCATGGAGACACGATGATGGAGATCATGATGATGGAGATCATGGTGTCATGCCGGTGACGATGATGATCATGGAGCCCTGAAGATGGAGATCAAAAGGAGCAAAATGATATTGGCCATATCATGTCACTATTTGATTGCATGTGATGTTTATCATGTTTATGCATCTTGTTTACTTAGGATTACGGTAGTAAATAAGGTGATCCCTTACAAAAATTTCAAGAAGTGTTCTCCCCTAACTGTGCACCGTTGCTACAGTTCGTCGTTTCTAAGCACCACGTGATGATCGGGTGTGATGGATCCTTACGTTCACATACAACGGGTGTAAGACAGATTTACACAGCGAAAACACTTAGGGTTAACTTGACGAGCCTAGCATGTACAGACATGGCCTCGGAACACGGAGACCAAAAGGTCGAGCATGAGTCGTATAGTAGATACGATCAACATGAAAATGTTCACCAATGATGACTAGTCCGTCTCACGTGATGATCGGACACGGGCTAGTTTGACTCGGATCATGTGATCACTTAGATGACCAGAGGGATGTCTATCTGAGTGGGAGTTCATAAGATGAACTTAATTATCCTGAACATAGTCAAAAAGACCTTTTGCAAATTATGTCATAGCTCACGCTATAGTTCTACTGTTTACATATGTTCCTAGAGAAAATATAGTTGAAAGTTGATAGTAGCTATTATGCGGACAGTAGAAAGCTTATGTCCTTAATGCACCGCTCAGTGTGTTGAACCCCAAACGTCGTTTGTGGATGTTACGAACATCAGACATACACGTTTTGATAACTACGTGATAGTTCAGTGAAACGGTTTAGAGCAGAGGCACCAAAGACGTTTTTTGAAACGTCACAGAACATATGAGATGTTTCGAGGGCTGAAATTGGGATTTCAGGCTCGTACCCACGTCAAGAGGTATAAGACCTCCGACGATTTTCTTAACCTGCAAACTAATGGAGAAAAGCTTAATCGTTGAGCTTGTGCTCAGATTGTCTGAGTGCAAAAATCACTTGAATCGAGTGGGAGTTGATCTTCCAGATGGATAGTGATGTTTCTCCAAAGTCATTGCCACCAAGCTGCTAGAGCTTTGTGATGAACTATAACATATCAGGGATAGATATGATGATCCTTGAAGTATTCACGACGTTTGACACCGCGAAAGTAGAAATCAAGAAGGAGCATCAATTATTGATGGTTGGTGAAACCACTAGTTTCAAGAAAGGCAAGGGCAAGAAGGGATACTTCATGAAACGGCAAATCAGCTGCTGCTCTAGTGAAGAAACCCAAGGTTGAACCCAAACCCGAGACTAAGTGCTTCTGTAATAACGGGAGAACCACTGGAGCGTAATTACCCTAGATACTTGGTAGATGAGAAGGCTGGCAAAGTCGATAGAAGTATATTGGATATACATTATGTTAATGTGTACTTTACTAGTACTCCTAGTAGCACCAGGGTATTAAATACCGGTTCGGTTGCTAAGTGTTAGTAACTCGAAATAAAAGCTGCGGAATAAACGGAGACTAGCTAAAGGTAAGCTGACGATATGTGTTGGAAGTATTTCCAAGTTTGATGTGATCAAACATCGCACGCTCCCTCTACCATCGAGATTGGTGTTTGCATTGAGCATAGATATAATTGGATTATGTCTATCGCGATACGGTTATTCATTTAAGGAGAATAATGGTTACTCTGTTTATTTGAATAATACCTTCAATGGTCTTGCACCTAAATGAATGGTTTATTGAATCTCGATCGTAGTGATACACATTTTCATGCCAAAAGATACAAGATAGTAATGATAGTACCACTTACTTGTGGCACTGCCATGTAAGTCATAATGGTATAAAATGCATGAAGAAGCTCCATGTTGATGGATCTTTGGACTCACTCGTTTTTGAAAAGTTTGAGACATGCGAACCATGTCTATTGGTGTATATGCATGAAGAAACTCCATGCAGATGGATCGTTTGGACTCACTTGATTTTGAATCACTTGAGATATGCAAATCATACCACATGGGCAAGATGACTGAAAAGCCTCGTTTTCAGTAAGATGGAACAAGATAGCAACTTGTTGGAAGTAACACATTTTGATGTGTGCAGTCCAATGGGTGCTGAGGCATGCAGTGAATATCGTTATGTTCTTACTTCACAGATGATTCGAGTAGATGTTGAGTATATTTACTTGGTGAAACACAAGTCTGAATTATTGAATGGTTCAAGTAATTTCAGAGTGAAGTTTAAGATCTTCGTGACAAGAGGATAGAATATCTATGATATGATCATAGAGATGAATATCTGAGTTACGAGCTTTGGCACACAATTAAGACATTGTGGAAATTGTTTCGCAATTAATACCGCCTGGAACACCATAATGTGATGGTGTGTCCGAACATCATAACTGCACCCTATTGGATATGATGCATACCATGATGTCTCTTATCGAGTTACCACTATCGTTCATGGGTTAGGCATTAGAGACAACCACATTCACTTTAAATAGGGCACCACGTAATTCCGTTGAGATGACACCGTATGAATTATGGTTTAGAGAAACCTAAGTTGTCGTTTCTTAAAGGTTTGGGGCTGCGATGAAAAAGTTTCAGGATTGGTAAGCTCGAACCCAAAGCGGATAAAATGCATCTTCATAGGACACCCAAAACAGTTGGGTATACCTCCTAATTCAGATCTGAAAGCAATATGGATTGTTTATTGAATCGGGTCCTTTCTCGAGAAAAGGATTGTCTCGAAAAGTTGAGTGGGAGGATGGTGGAGACTTGATATGGTTATTGAACCATCACTTCAACCAGTGTGTATAAGGGCACATGAAGTTGTTCCCGTGGCACCTACACCAATTGAAGTAGAAGCTTATGATAGTGATCATGAAGTTTCGGATCAAGTCACTGCCGTACCTCGTAGGGTGACAAGGATACGTACTACTTCAGAGTGGTACAGTAATCCTGTCTTGAAGGTCATGTTGCTAGACAACAATGAACCTATGAGCTATGGAGAAGTGATGGTGGACCCAAATTCCGACAAATGGTTAGAAGCCATGAAATCCGAGATAGGATCCATGTATTAGAACAAAGCATGGACTTTGGTGGACTTGCCCAAAGATCGGCAAGCCATTGAGATAAATGGATCTTTAAGAAGAAGACGGACATGGATGGTAATGTCACCATCTATGAAGCTCGACTTGTGGCGAAGAGTTTTTCACAAGTTCAAGGAGTTGACTGCGATGAGATTTTCTCATCCGTAGCGATGCTTAAGTCCATCGGATTCATGTTAGCATTAGCTGCATTTATGAAATCTGGCAGATGGATGACAAAACGAGTTTCCTTACCAGTCTTCGTATGGAAAGGTTGTATGTGATAAAAATCAGAAAGTTTTTGTCGATCCTAAGGATGCTAAAAAGTATGCTAGCTCCAGCGATCCTTCCATGGACTGGAGTAAGCATCTCGGAGTTGGAATGTGCGCTTTGATAAGATGATCAAAGATTTTGGGTTTATACAAAGTTTATGAGAAACTTGTATTTCCAAAGAAGTGAGTGGGAGCACTATAGAATTTCTGATGAGTATATGTTGTTGACATATTGATGATCAGAAATGATGTAGAATTTCTAGAAAGCATATAGGGTTATTTGAAAACTGTTTTTCAATGGAAAACCTGGATTAGGCTACTTGAACAATAAGCATCAAGATCTATAAGATAGATCAAAATGCTTAATAGTACTTTCAAATGAGCATGTACCTTGACATGATCTTGAAGGTGTTCAAGATGGATCAGTCAAAGAAGGAATTCTTGCCTGAGATGTAAGGTATGAAGTTAAGACTTAAAATCTCGACCACGGCAGAATAGAGAGAAAGGACGAAGGTCGTCCCCTATGCTTTTATCATAGGCTCTCTACAGTATGCTATGCTGTGTACCGCACCTGTAGTGTGCCTTGCCATGAGTCAGTCAAGGGGTACAAGAGTGATCCAAGAATGGATCACAGGACAGCGGTCAAAGTTATCCTTAGTAACTAGTGGACTAAGGAGTTTTTTCGATTATGGAGGTGATAAAGAGTTCGACGTAAAGAGTTATGTCGATGCAAGCTTAACACCTATCTGGATAGCTCTGAGTAGAAATACTAGATACGTATAATGGAGCAACTTTTAGTATAGCTCCAAGTAGAACAGTTATTTGGAATAGCTCCAAATAGAGCGTGGTAGCTACATCTAGGAGATGACATAGAGATTTGTAAAGCACACACGGATCTAAAAGGTTCAGACCCGTTGACTATAACCTCTCTCACAAGCATAACATGATCAAACCCAGAACTCATCGAGTGTTAATCACATGGTAAATGTGAACTAGATTATTGACTCTAGTAAACTCTTTGGGTGTAAGTCACATGGGGATGTGACCTTGAGTGTTAATCACATATCGATGTGAACTAGATTATTGACTCTAGTGCAAGTGGGAGACTGTTGGAAATATGCCCTAGAGGCAATAATAAAAGTATTATTATATTTCCTTGTTCATGATAATTGTCTTTTATTCATGCTATAACTGTATTATCCGGAAATCGTAATACACGTGTGAATACATAGACCACAATATGTCCCTAGTGAGCCTCTAGTTGACTAGCTCGTTGTGATCAACAGATAGTCATGGTTTCCTGGCTATGGACATTGGATGTCGTTGATAACGGGATCACATCATTAGGAGAATGATGTGATGGACAAGACCCAATCCTAAGCCTAGCACTAAGATCGTGTAGTTCGTTTGCTAGAGCTTTTCCAATGTCAAGTATCTCTTCCTTAGACCATGAGATTGTGCAGCTCCCGGATACCGTAGGAATGCTTTGGGTGTAACAAACGTCACAATGTAACTGGGTGGCTATAAAGGTGCATTACAGGTATCTCCAAAAGTATCTGTTGGGTTGGCACGAATCGAGACTGGGATTTGTCACTCCATGTAAACGGAGAGGTATCTCTGGGCCCACTCGGTAGGACATCATCATATGCGCAATGTGACCAAGGAGTTGATCACGAGATGATGTGTTACGGAACGAGTAAAGAGACCTGCCGGTAACGAGATTGAACAAGGTATAAGGATACCGACGATCGAATCTCGGGCAAGTATAATACCGCTAGACAAAGGGAATTGTATACGGGATCGACTGAGTCCTTGACATCGTGGTTCATCCGATGAGATCATTGTGGAACATGTGGGAGCCAACATGGGTATCCAGATCCCGCTGTTGGTTATTGACCAGAGAACGTCTCGGTCATGTCTACATGTCTCCCGAACCCGTAGGGTCTACACACTTAAGGTTCGATGATGCTAGGGTTATAAAGGAAGTTTGTATGTGGTTACCGAATGTTTTTCGGAGTCCCGAATGAGATCCCGTACGTCACGAGGAGTTCCGGAATGGTCCGGAGGTAAAGATTTATATATGGGAAGTCCTATTTTGGCCACTGGAAAATGTTCGGGATTTTTCGGTATTGTACCGGGAAGGTTCTAGAAGGTTCCGGAGTGGGGCCCACCTGCATGGGGGGACCCACATGAACGTGGGTAGTGAGGGAAAGGCCCCACACCCCTGGTCAAGGCGCACCAAGATCCCCCCTTAGAAGGAATAAGATCATATCCCAAAGGGATAAGATCAAGATCCCTAAAAAGGGGGGATAGCAATCGGTGGGGAAGGAAATGATGGGATTTCTTTCCTCCCACCTTTGCCAACGCCCCAATGGACTTGGAGGGCAAGAAACCAGCCCCCTCCACCCCTATATATAGTGGGGAGGCGCATGGGAGCTTCACCCTTGCCCCTGGCGCAGCCCTCCCTCTCCCAAGTGCTCCTCCTCTCTCGTGGTGCTTGGCGAAGCCCTGCAGGATTGCCACGCTCCTCCACCACCACCACGCCGTTGTGCTGCTGCTGGATGGAGTCTTCCTCAACCTCTCCCTCTCTCCTTGCTGGATCAAGGCTTGGGAGACGTCACCGGGCTGTACGTGTGTTGAACGCGGAGGTGCCGTGCGTTCGGCACTTGATCATCGGTGATTTGAATCACGACGAGTACGACTCCATCAACCCCGTTCACTTGAACGCTTCCGCTTAGCGATCTACAAGGGTATGTAGATGCACTCTCCTTTCTACTCGTTGCTGGTCTCTCCATAGATAGATCTTGGTGATATGTAGGAAATTTTTTGAATTTCTGCTACGTTCCCCAACACAAACACAGTAGACAAAGCTCGTTGGAGCTACGTCGTGATATAGCCCAATATAGAGGCGCCACACACCCACTATGCTTCACAGATGAAGTAATGGATCATCAAATCCCCGAAGGGTTTAAACCAGTGAACATTGAATCCTACGATGGCACAACAGACCCCGTGGTTTGGATCGAAGACTATCTCCTTCATATCCACATGGCCCGCGGTGACGATCTTCACGCCATCAAATATCTCCCACTCAAGCTTAAAGGACCAGCTCGGCATTGGCTTAACAGCTTGCCAGCAGAATCAATTGGGTGTTGGGAAGACCTGGAAGCTGCATTCCTTGACAACTTCCAGGGCACATATGTGCGACCACCAGACGCCGATGACCTAAGCCACATAATTCAGTAGCTAGACGAATCAGCCAGACAGTTTTGGACATGGTTCTTAACAAAGAAAAATCAAATCGTCGACTGTCCGGATGCAGAGGCCCTCGCAGCCTTCAAACATAACATCCGCGACGAGTGGCTTGCCCGGCACCTAGGACAGGAAAAGCCAAAATCCATGGCAGCCCTCACATCACTTATGACCCGCTTCTGCGCGGGAGAGGACAGCTAGCTAGCCCGTAGTAACAACCTCAACAAAAATTCTGGCAGACTGGATACCAAGGACCGCAATGGCAGGTCGCGTCGCAACAAAAACAAACGCCGCGTTAACGGTGATAACACTGAGGATACGGCAGTCAACGCCGGATTCAGAGGCTCTAAACCCGGTCAGCGGAAAAAGCCATTCAAAAGAACTACTCCGGGTCCGTCCAATTTGGACCGAATACTCGACCGCTCTTGCCTGATACATGGCACCCCCGAAAAGCCAGCTAATCACACCAACAGGGGTTGTTGGGTATTCAAGCAGGCAGGCAAGTTAATTGCCGAAAACAATGACAAGGGGCTGCATAGCGATGACGAGGAGGAGACCCAGCCACCGAACAATAGAGGACAGAAGGGTTTCCCCCCACAAGTGCAGACGGTAAACATGATATACGCAACCCACATACCCAAGAGGGAGCGGAAGCGTGCACTCAGGGACGTATATGCGATGGAGCCAGTCGCCCCGAAGTTCAACCCATGGTCCTCCTGCCCGATTACTTTTGATCGAAGAGACCACCCACCAGTATCCGTCACGGCGGATTCGCCGCATTGGTTTTAGACCCAATCGTCGATGGATTTCACCTCACCAGAGTCCTGATGGACAGCGGCAGCAGCCTTAACCTGCTTTATCAGGATACAGTGCGCAAGATGGGAATAGACCCCTCAAGGATTAAACCAACAAAGACGACCTTCAAGGGCATCATACCAGGTGTAGAGGCCAATTGTACAGGCTCAGTTACACTGGAAGTGGTCTTAGGATCCCAGGATAACTTCCGAAGCGAGGAGTTAATCTTCGACATAGTTCCTTTCCGCAGTGGCTATCACGCTCTGCTCGGACAGACCGCATTTGCAAAGTTCAATGCGGTGCCGCACTACGCATACCTCAAGCTCAAGATGCCAGGCCCTCGAGGAGTCATCACGGTCAACGGAAACACTGAACGCTTCCTCCGAACGGAGGAACACACAGCGGCTCTCGCGGCAGAAGTACGGAGCAGCCTCTTAAGGCAATTCTCGAGTCCGGCCGTTAAGCGACCAGACACGGCTAAATGCGCCCAGAGTAACCTATAACAAGACCACCTGGCACGTTCCGAGCACGCGTACCAATGCGGCCCCAACCCCTGCCCTTGCAAAATTGCAAGACTGGTCCTTCGCATACATCATTACGCTCTGGAGATACCATGGGCATAGGGGGAGGGGCACGACCATGACAGGCCCATAGTGCGGCTCAACCACACCAGGGGCTCCCAAGTGTGTCACTCTTTTTCTTTTTTCCTTTTTCTTATCCACAGGACTCCGTTCACCTGAGGCCCTGTCCGGTAGTAGACCTGCCAAACTCACGATGCAACAGCCAGGGGAGGAGGAAGGCTATGACGAGTATCCAGGTGGTCTCCATTATGAGCATTAAATCCGTTTTATACACCATTCCGCAGCCTACCCCTGGAGGGGGACATGTTTAATAGTCCTATCCCTTGCTTACCTCACTATTTGTATAGTTCTGCATTCATGGCAGTATTTCTTGAATAAATAATGCATCGCTTTTTGCTTATAACTGCATTTCTTTCTTATATATATGTTCATTTATGACATGTTGCATCCATACTTTGGTACGGCTAAATACACCAGGGGCTCAAGTTCCCCACATTATGGTGTGATAAGTCCGAACACTTTCACAAGTGCGGCACCCCGAACTTATAGCATTATATGCATCGGCTCCGAATCATGTCTTGGGTCAATAGTTGGGTTTGCCTGGCTCCCATGTTTTGGTACCTTATGTTCCGTTGTATCGGCTAAGGTAGCACTGGGAGAACCACTGCGATTGCGCCCCGGTTGAGCCGGGCGAGCGCCTCAGTGGAGAAAGCTAAAACTGACCGTCATGATAAGGCGAGAGCTAGTCGCTGTTCGAGAGGTTTTTTCGAGTCCCTAAAGACTTATGCCGCTTAGAGCGAGGAACCGGCTTTGTCCGGCCCAGGCATGGATAGCGCCCCGAACTCGATTTTCCGAACACTAGGGGCTTCGCCGAAATTTAAAATTATAGAATTCTATGGCTAAGTGAGAGTGTTCAAGCATTATAAGTCCGGTTGCCTCGTTCGTTGTGTTGCGCGCCTCCCTAGATGGACCCAAACATGGGAACAAGAGCGCTCAAGTTTATCCCGAACACCCCAGCACTAGTGGCATGGGGGCTGAAGCCAACGACTTGCCATCTCTCAGATTTGATAAACGGCCACACAAAATGTAATATTTTAAATTAAAAAGCGTTGCTTAGCGCATATGAACAAAGTTTTCAGCCCACAGGATAACAAAATGCGAGTCTACTCAAATATTACATCTTTGGAGCACTCACCCGCAATCATGCGGGCACCCTTCAGGACACTCTTATAATACATTTCGGGTGTGCGATACTCCTTGCCCGCCGGTGGCGCGTCCATCACAAGTTTCTCAGCGTCCATCCTGCCCCAGTGCACCTTTGCACGGGCAAGGGCCCGACGGGCACCTTCAATGCAAGAGGAGTACTTGACGACTTCAACCCTGGGACACGCATCCACCAGCCGCCGCACCAGGCCGAAGTAGCTCCCAGGCATGGCCTCCTTGGGCCACAGCCGAACTATGAGGCCCTTCATGGCCTGTTCGGCTACCTTGTGGAGCTCGACCAGCTGCTTCAGTTGGTCGCTAAGGGGCACCAGATGTCCGGCCTCAGCATACTGAGACCAGAAGACCTTCTCCATCGAGCTCCCCTCATCGGCCCGGTAGAAAGCGGTAGCATCGGACATGCTGCGGGGCAGATCTGCGAACGCTCCTGGAGAGCTCCAAATTCGGGTAAGTAATAGGTAATTCACATTCACATGCTTGCTTTGCATGAAAAATGCCTTACCTGCCGCTATCTTCTTCAACACCTCGATTTCCTGGAGGGCCTTGTGGGCTTCGGCCTTAGCGGCTTTGGCACTCTCAAGAGCCGATGCAAGCTCGGACTCTCGAGTCTTTGAGTCGCGCTCCAAGCTCTCATGTTTTTCCATGAGAGCCTGGAGCTCTTGCTGCACCTCTGCCACCCGCGCCTCCTGCTTCTCTCGCTCAGCTCGCTCCGCGGCTGCATTGCATTCGGCCGCGGACACCGCCTCCTTCAGGGCCGCCACCTCATTCGTGGCCCCTGGAGTACCCACGTTATCCTTGTTATTTCTCTTGCAACCAAATCATTTTCTGTAAGGTACAAATTTAATACGGTGTTACTCACCTTCCTTGTCCTCGAGCTGCTTCTTGGCATGGCCGAGCTCGCTCTCGGACCGGTCGAGGCTCTGCTTCAAAGCATTGACCTCCATAGTCAGTGCGGTAGAGGTCAGCAGCGCAGCCTGCAATCCCATATTGACATATTTTTTAGAACTCCTGTGTATATCTTTTTAGATCCTCCGTCCGGCTTTTTCTTTTCGAACACCAAACCGAGCATCAGGGGCTACTGTCTATGCGGTATTATTTTACATATCTTAAAATTCTTACCTCAAAGCATGTTAGAAGGCTGCTGTAGGCTTCGGTCAGCCCGCTCTTGGTGAGCTGAACCTTCTGAATCACTGCACTCATGACAGTGCGGTGTTCTTCTTTGATGGAAGCGTCGTTGAGCGCCTCCAGCAAGTTATCCGGCGCCTCCGGTTGGACAGAGGCCGCCGGTGTCACAGTCTTGCCCTTCTTATGAAGGGGCCGCTCGCCGGACTCCGGAACCACTGCAGGTTCCGGTGCGGAGTCCGGTGCAGAGTCCGGGAGGTTGCCTTGCGGCACCTCCGGGGTCTCCTCCTCCTGGCGGGTCCCTTCCCGGGATCCCACCTCGGTGTCGTCAGTGTCACGGGGGGTTGAGGCGGTCGGAAGAGAATCCATATCCGACGTGCCCAAGGACCCGCTCGACGAAGCGGGAAGATCGTCCTTGGCCGGACTACGGGTTGTATGTGGCATTAGAAAGACACCATGTGGCAAAAAGAAAAATTATAAATTATCTAGGTGTCTGGATACTTGGGCTTGGCCCTTGAGGGCCACTCCTCGTTGCCGTCGCCAACGTTGGCGGAGCAGTCCGGGGGAAGGGTCCTTCCCTTCTTGGACCCTTCGGCCTCCCTCGTTGGGGAGGCCTTCCTCTTCTTCTCTCCCCCTGCTAGGGGAGAGGCCTCTTTCTTCTCCTCCTTGTCCTCAGGGGAGGAGTCCGCCTCGGAGTCATCGGACGATGAGTCCGATACCACCTGACGCCGGGAACTCCTTCGGGTTCCCGTGGCCTTCTTCTTGGCCTTCTTCTCCGGCACCACGTAAAGTGCCGGGACCAACAGCCCCGTCAAACGGGTGTCCGCTGGGTCTTCTGGAAGGGGAGCCGGACAGTTAACTTGTCCGGACGTCTTCTGCCAGTCCTGTTAAAGGCATTGGGAGTTTAGATCCCGCATAGAGTCAAACTATGAAAAGCAAATGTCCCATAAAGGATAACATAGCTTACCTCACGAGTCGGACGCTGCGTGCTAAATCCGCGATCTTCGGTAGCGGATGCGGGAGCTTCGGCGCCCTTGAACAGCACCCTCCAGGAAGCTTCGTACGTATGTCGAAGAGCCAGCTCAAGGTCCGGTGCTGTGCCAGATCAAACTCCCACAAATTAAAGTCCCGTTGCTGGCAGGGGAGAATCCGGCGGACGAGCATGACCTGGATCATGTTGACAAGCTTGAGCTTCTTGTTCACCAGGGTCTGGAGACAGGACTGGAGTCCGGTCAGCTCCTCCAAACTACCCCAAAGCAAGCCCTTCTCTTTCCAGGAGGTGAGCTGCATGGGGATGCCAGATCTGAATTCGGGGGCCGCTGCCCATTTAGGGTCACGCGGCTCGGTGATGTAGAACCACCCCAATTGCCACCCTTTGACGGATTCCACGAAGGCACCCTCGAGCCAAGTGACGTTGGGAATTTTGCCCACCATGGCGCCTCCGCACTCCGCTTGACTGCCCTTCACAACCTTCGGCTTGATATTGAACGTCTTTAGCCACAAGCCGAAGTGGGGCTAGATGCAGAGGAAGGCCTCGCACACGACGATAAACGCCGAGATATTGAGGATGAAATTTGGGGCCAGATCGTGGAAATCCAGGCCGTAGTAGTACATGAGCCCCCGGATGAAGGGGTGGAGTGGGAAGCCCAGTCCGCAGAGGAAGTGGGGAAAGAATACGACCCTCTCATGGGGCCTGGGGGTGGGGATGAGCTGCCCCTCGTCGGGCAGCCGGTGCGCGATGTCGCTGGACAGGTATCCGGCGCTGCGCAGCTTCTCGATGTGCCCCTTTGTAACGGAGGAGGCCATCCACTTCCCTCCCGCTCCGGACATGGCTGGAGAAGGTCGAGGTGAGATTTGCGGACTTGGGCGCTGGAGCTCGAGTACGCGGAGATGGATAAGCAAAGGAGAAAGAAGGCGTAGGTAAAAGAGGTGGATCCTTATCCCCTTATACATGGGCGGACGAAACTATACGTCCCCACCGGCCTGGTAAAACTCGCTTATCTCCCAAGCGCCACAATCAATGGCGCGGTTGGGTTACCCACGTCCGTATTGATGGGAATCCCGGAATAAGGGGAACACGATCTCTGCTTCGACAAGACGTGCCAAGGAAACTGCTTCGCTAAACGCGCTGAAGTGGTATAATAAAACCGATTCGAGTAAAGGCTTGGTAATGGTGTGACGTCACACCACAAAATACGTCAGCAAATTGAACTTGTGTGAGTATTATTCTCTCTACAGTGGTACGTGGAATTTATTTTGCAGAGCCGGACACTATCCTGATGTTCACAATCTTCTATGAATTATTCGGAGGAGGAACCCGCCTTGCAATGCCGAAGACAATATGCACGCCGGACTCGGTGTCATTGAAGCCTAGTTCAGGGGCTACTGAGGGAGTCCTGGACTAGGGGGTGTCCGGATAGCCGAACTATCATCATCAGCCGGACTCCAAGACTATGAAGATACAAGATTGAAGACTTCGTCCCGTGTCCGGAGGGGACTTTCCTTGGCGTGGAAGGCAAGCTTGGCAATACGGATATGTAGATCTCCTACCATTTTAACCGACTCTATGTAACCCTAGCCCTCTCCGGTGTCTATATAAACCGGAGGGTTTTTAGTCCATAGGAACAACAATCATACCATAGGCTAGCTTCTAGGGTTTAGCCTCCTTGATCTCGTGGTAGATCCACTCTTGTACTACCCATATCATCAATATCAATCAAGCAGGAGTAGGGTTTTACCTCCATCGAGAGGGCCCGAACCTGGGTAAAAACATCGTGTCCCTTGTCTCCTATTACCATCCGCCAAGAAGCACAGTTCGGGACCCCCTACCCGAGATCCGCCGGTTTTGACACCGACACCCTCCCTCGTCTGCATTAAAGGCGTATCAGGAACTGCGCCGCCCGCTGTCAAATCGAATACTCCCTTCGTCTAGGTGAGTACTATAAGTCATCTTACGAAAACCAAATACTAGTAAGACTAGCCACCGTGGGAGTAACTTCAGCAGTAACATCGAGTCCAACTCAACAAATTTTCTTATGTGGCAGTGAGTTAATGAGGAGAGAGGTAGTTAACATCACATGTCCCAATGCAATATGAGTCTATAACCTAATAAATGAAGTTTCGCATGTTACCACACTTATGTCACTACTACCTCTGTCCGGGTTTATTGGTCCCCATTGTATTTTGTGCCAAATTTTGACCATAGATTAAACTAAGAAAATGTTCACTCATGTCACCAAACATTATATTTTTCAAAACTATGTTCAAAGACGAATCCAATGAGATAATTTTTCATGACATGCATTAACATTTTGTTAGTTAAATCTTTAGTCAAAACTTGGCACAAATTATAAAAGGGACCTATAAACCAGGACAGAGGTAGTACCCACTATGAAGGTAGTAACATAGTCTAGGGATATGTGTATGTTACTAGTGTATGTTACTCACCATTGTGGCTAGTCTAACACATAGGCGTGGTGCATTAACTCTCACGCTGTTTCTTATTTTTTGACATAAATAGAGGAATCAACCAAGAAGAGATGTGGGGCTTGTATGCTTTTAATGACTTGAGACTATCAAACATGACATGCAGTGGTCAGTTCGTTGCACAAGAACAAATACAACCCACGTCGGCACACACGCATCTTATAGCATCACATCCAATGGCTATAAAAGATGAATGAGACCAAATTATATCTCATCTAGATGAGTTCTAGCAAATCTGTATTAATAATACTTAGTACTCCTGCGCTATGTATCATATAAGTATCATGTAGTACTTTATTTATTGCCATGTATGACACATAGTTCACGAGTGCTCTCTATATGTACCACCTTTTTTTTAATTTCAAGTTTTGCTCCATGGTGCAATCCATCGATACTACTACTGTACAAAAGTGGAGTATATACATTTTTAAAAGGCTAGAGGGCGGGGCAATCTAGCTCGGTCGGTTTCACGAGAGGCGAGGGCCTTTGCGATTTGACGGCTCATTAATGCTGTCAAATCGAATAGTACTGCACCGCCCGCTGCACGCCCGACGCCTCCATTAAACCCCTCCGTTAAAACCGCATGCAAACCGGGAATCCTACTCCGGCCACACGTCCATTCATGAGCGGGCCGGAATTAAACGCAACACCGGCCAAGCTCCTCCCGTCCGCCCTCAGTTTAAACGAGGCCAGACGCCGGCCAAGCTCCTACCGTCCGCCCTCTATTTACACGAGGCCAGACAGACAGTGGGCAATAATCGCACCCCTCCACCGCTCCCCCATCTCGTCCTTCACCATTTTCTCCACCCTTCCGATGGCTTCTGATGAGCCGTTCTCCGGCATATTACCCGGCTGGGTGGTCCGCCGAGCCCTCCGGATACGGGTGAGGCCGCTCGGTGCTTCACCAACCTCGCTTGGCCCGACGGAGCCAGTTGCTGCCCCAAGCAAGCGCGTGGTTCAGCAACTCGCCGCCCCAGTTCAGCTCGATGAGGAGTGGCGAGTTGCTCCATGCCGGCACGGCGGCGAGCACGCCGGTACGGGCGCCGTCGCTGCCGCGTCGTACCGTGCCACCAGTGTCTGCGGTGGCCACGTCTCCCATGTCTGTGGGCGCGCCTCCCGTGCCAGCGGCAGCGCCATGCAGGCAGAGACAGAAGCCATGTGCATAGAGAGTAACCAGTCGGTGGCCAGCTTCTCCCTGTCCGCCGCCATCATCGAGGAGAAGTAGAACACGGGAGGCCGCCGCCACTTGGGACCCATGAAGGCCACCACCGAGGCGATGACCGCGGATTCAGGTGGTTTCTTTGCTGCTTCGTCTCTTCCGAGGACCTTCGTCGACCCCGCAAGTGTCTGACGGACATGAGGAAGACAAAGGGATCCGCAGGCGGCCATTTAGAACTAAAATAAGTCTAGATATATCCATTTCTAGGACAAGTATTTCCGGACGGAGGGAGTATTAATTATACAAGAGAGCCGGATTGGCACCTCTTAGTTCATGTAAATGTAATGAAATCCATCATGTTTATATGAAGATCCGGCTTTTTTATACGAAATCCTTCATGCTTATATGAAATCAATCCGTGTTTGCACGAATTTCATCTGGTTGGTTAGAGTTGTAGAAATGTATGCCGCTGGTGTTTGATGTCGTCCTCCGCAGAAGGAAGCGGGAGGAAATTTGCCGGCTGCCGTTCGAGATGCTCTTTATGCTGGAAATAATAGAGTGACATCCAATCCATTTGAGTTAATTGCCTATATGATTGTCCCTTTATAAAAAGTTAATTGCATGTACAATGTACACGTGACTTGTAGGGTGGCTACAGCTTCGTACAGAAAGTTAAAAAGAAACAAGTCCATCCTTAATATTCTAAGTACTCTGTGGGTTCCACTGTCAGTACAGTAGCAAAACAAGTATATATTAAATAAGTAGAGTAATATATAATATACAAATCTAAAGTTAAAAGACAGAATTCGAACTCATGTCATCGCGTTGCGAGCATCCGACGCTAACCAGCCCAGCACATTTTTGTTGTAGACCATGCTGGAGATATATCTCCATGTCTACTCTTATATATACTCCATTCGTTCCTAAATATTTGTCTTTTTCAGATTTCAAATGGACTACCACATACGGATGTGTATGTAGACATATTTTAGAGTGTAGATTCACTCATTTTGCTACGTATGTCTTTTCAGGAAGGGGTCAGATTTGTCCTTGATTTATTTATGAGGTATCCATATGGCACTGCACCGCCAAGAAAAGAGGGTAACATCAAAATTATGGACTACTCTTTTGAGTATGTTGGTAAGGTCCGGTCATAGTCACTTGTTGAAATCTCTAAAAAGACAAATACTCCCTCCGTCCGGAAATACTTGTCATGAAAATGGATAAAATGAAATGTATCTAGACGTATTTTAGTTTTAGATACATCTATTTTTATCCATTTTGATGACAAGTATTTTCAGACGGAGGGAGTAGAAAACAGAGTTGGTGATGATGGTGTGCGTGCCATCCTGCAATATAGGCAGTCGGATTTATATCTAACGGATAGGAAAGAAACAATGGCAATTTTGCAAAAATATACCCACACGTCTCTCCACGTTCGCAAATAAGGCCTTCCCTCGTTCAGCCTTTTCTCTCACAAGATAAACTACTCATACAAATGCATCTTGATGTTCCGTGCAACGCACGGGCAGCTAGCTAATTTCTTTTAAAGTAGTTGCTGCGATAATTGGGTTGAAGTGATATGTTTTATGTCTGCCCCGAATGATTTCAGATTCACTAGTACTCCCTCCGTTCCAAAATAGATGACCCAACTTTATACTAAAGTTAGTACAAAGTTGAGTCATCTATTTTGGAACGGAGGGAGTAGTAACAAAGAAAAGGTTGCTTTGTTAATTAACAGAAAACAGGGTGAAAACTATCACATGAGGCCGGTAAAAACAAGGCACACTGGGTTCAGCATCATCGTCACTACAGTTGTGCGTGCGCGAGAAGTCTACATATCGAGGGGGCTACCGAGCGAGGCACCGAGACACAATGTTTGAGAGAGAAACCAATTGACAGATTATGATCAGATCGAGTTGTCACCCTTCTGCTGTCATTGTTGGGGGGGGGGGAGGGAGAGAAAGACGTATCGAGAGTGTGTGCGGTAGGCATAGAGGCACAACTAGCGAGTGTGTGTGCGTGTGTGTGTGTTTGAAAGAGGAGTCGATAGATTATTATGAAGATCGATGTGCCACCCTACTCCTTCAGTGTCGGGTAGTGTGTGTGTGTGTATGTTTGAGAGAGAATCCAGTCGATAGATTAGTATCAAGATCGAGGTGTCACCCTACTCCTTCGGTGCCGGGTAGTGTGTGTGTGTGTGTATGTTTGAGAGAGAAGCCAGTCGATAGATTAGTATCAAGATCGAGGTGTCACCCTACTCCTTTGGTGTTGGGAAGTGTGTGTGTGGGGGGGGGAGGGGGCAGTGACACTCACATATCTCTACTCTTATAAAAAACAGAGTTGGTGATGATGGTGTTCCTGCCATCCTGCAATATAGGCCATCCGATTTATATCCGACGGACATGAAGGAAAATATGGCAATTTTGCAAAAAGATACCCACACCCCTCTCCGCATTTGCAAAATAAGGCATTCCCTCGTTCATCCTTTTCACCCACAAGATAAACTTCTCATACAAATGCATCTTGATGTTCCGTGCAACGCACATGGGCATCTTGCTAGTAGGGAGAAGGAGTTTGTGTGACACATGTCTAGCTATATTAAGGGATAGGTAGATAGCATATGTGTGAGAGACATTATTATACTTTGAGACATTAGTGGCTGTGGGTGGGCGGAATTAAAGGGGTGGGCGTGTTAGACATAGAGAGCGTGTGTGTTTCTGTGTGAGAGACTTGTAGGACGGGGTAGAAAGACGAATTTAACCCTGACGGAGGGAGAGAAATACACGAAGTGCGCATGTGTGATTCTGATGCCCATAGGGAAATGAGATATGTATGCGTGTGAGAGAGATTGCATAATTCATTCACGTATCACTATCTAGCGACCGTGGACGTGCATCGCTTGAACATAAGTCAATATCTACTTCGTATCGTGGCCAAAGGTACAATATCGATTCAACGCTATAAAGATTGGACACTCACATATCACTTTTTTTTTCTATTTAAATAAACCTTTTTTAGTTGTGCATGCCAAAGTTACAGTGATGTTTCTTCAAACAACCAATGTAGCTATCATGCACATGCACCATTGTTACTCTTGCATTCAAATTCATTAGTATTGGATGATTTAAGTTTCTATTTTGAAGTAATATATATGTAATATTCATATATGAATTCAACAGTTACACAATTTATGAAATGGAGGCTATGTAATCATATGAGGTAACACTTTTAAGTAGCTAACTACAATATCCATTTCTTTTTGTGCGCCTCTACACTAACACGTCAATGCATTATGTTTAAAGTAAATAACCAATGGCACTAAATTATCTATTTACACGAGAAATACATAGGCTGAGCGTTTGATCCCTTTTTTTGTGAACACGCCACTACACCCGTACGATTGGCCGCGCCCGTGTGAACGTCCAAGTTATCGGCGCATCATCCCAAGTTATTGTCTTTTTTTCTAGGGTGGACTTCACACCAGTTATTAACTGCTGATGCGTGCCCAGTGTACACAGTCTAGCATGACCTTCCCGCTAGCATGGTCCAAAATTAGTTGAAACTGGATACGAACGATCCCGCGGACGACAAAATCTCCCGCCTCCTTCTAAAATTTCCGCACCTTAGTCTTTAGCATGCGAAATCCCCCTTTTGTCCTTGGTGCACGGAGACCAACAGTTACAATACCACCCTCATCTACATGATAGGTCGGGGCTACTTTGGTAACTTCCGGTTCCCCCCACTACACGCCACCCCCATTTCCTCTCCCCTCCTCCCACAAAAATGACTAACTCCACAGCACCAAAGCATCTTACATCACGCCGTTCGTACTTCATCGCCCTTTCTCCCCTCCCCTCTCGAAACCATAGACTGCTCATCCATCAGCGTACCATAGCCCATTCACTGCCAGCGGCGTCCACCTCGCCGGATCTGCTTCTACGGCTGCATCTACCCCTCCCACCTCCCCTAGAAACAAGTAGACTGCTCATCCACCACTGTACCACAGCCCATTCAGTGCCGGCCTTGTCCACGGCGCCGGATCTGCTTCGCCGGTACTCTTGTCAACCGCCGCGCATCTGCAGCGGCTCATTCGTACTCCCCATCGGAGACGCTTCGTCCACACCCCCCGGAGCCGCCCCACCGACACCCCAGTCGACGACCTCTGATCCTCTTCGCCGACACCTTCCTCAACCCTACCGGAGCCGCTTCGCCGACACCAGCGTCAACCCTACCGGAGTAGCTTCGCCTATACCATTCTCAACCCTACCGGGGCCGCTTTGCCAACTCACAAGTCCACGGCCTCAGATCCGCTTCCTCGCACCCTCATCCAACCTACCGGAGCAGCTTCTGACACCCCGTCCACGGCCGCAGATCCGCATCGTCGACACCACCCTTAACCCAACCAGCGGAGCAGCTTCTAATGCCCCGTCCACGGCCGCAGATCTGCATCGTCGACACCATCCTTAACCCAACCACCAGAGCAGCTTCTGACGCCCCATCCACGGCCGCAGATCCGCGTTGTCGACACCATCCTTAACCCAACCACCAGAGAAGCTTCACCTACGCCCTCGTCCACGGCCACAAATCCGCTTCGCCCACACCATAGTCCACCCTACCGGAGCCGCTCCACAAACACCCTACTCGACGGTTCTAGATCTCCTTACTGGACCTCGACAGCCAGCGCAGCGTCATCACCCTCGATGTTTCTAACTTGATTCCCACCGTCTGGAGAGATGCCAAGCACCCGTCACGGCCTAGGTACTTGTCACCTTTAAACCCGTCCACCATCACCTACCCGATGTACTTCAAATATACTAACCGGACGCTGTTACCTGTTATGCAGCTGGCAAAAACTACAAGGATGATGTTTCTTCTGGATCTAACAGCTTGGCCAACCAAGATCCTGGACTGCGGCATTGCTATGATCTTGTAAGTGCGTCTCTCTCTCTTGTATTGTTCTGTGCCTGTCAGCGTGCTTTGCTAGGATTTTCGACCAGTAATCCCTTTGTGCAGACAATGATTTCTACTACTGGCTGCTAAATTAGATATGTAGATGTCATACATGATACTACCTTGTACCTCCATTCCTAAATATAAGTCTTTCTAGAGATTCCACTATAGGCTACATACGGAGCAAAATGAGTGAATGTACACTCGAAAATGCATCTATATACATCTGTATGTGGTCCATACCGGAATCTCTACAAAGACGTATATTTAGGAATAGGGGCAGTACATTACACAAAATCGTAGGTGGCATGTAGGAATTCCAGGGCACTACATTAGGCTCCCTTAGAGTGCCTGCCAGTCCAGCATACAGAGTCATGGCTCGTTTATGGTACACACACAATCGTTAATTGGTGGTTTAAATATGCGCAAGGGATATGCAATGTAGTATCATGTAGAGATGTTTGGAATTAGCTGTGTCAACTTGTAGATAGGGTTACACAATGAAAAAGTACAAGATGTATGTGGCAATTTCATGGAACATCGCAAAAAAAGGAGAGGCACCGGTGAGCCTATACAGTGTGCTATGGTACGTCACTCCTCCATTGCAATCATCGTGACATGTTATTTGTATGCTAGTTCTATTAGCCAAGTTTCTTAGGGACAATTATTATGAGTTATCCTAAGAAAATAAGCACCTATGAATATAAGCTCCATGTAATACACCAACCAGTTCTTTTCATTGCGTTTTCAGCTTATCTTTGGTATGATCAGTGGAAAGTCTAGATTGCATTATATATATTTTTCATTTTGCTGCACATATGGAAATTAATTTGACTTGCAAACATCACAAATTGAACCCAGTGCAGTAATTAATATGATAGGAAAACAGACCATCACTATTTGCTCAAAATGCAAATACAAAGATACCATCTACTTGGCACAATCTACTTTGGTCAATGTTTTCCATAGAGATCCCATTGCCTAATTTAAATGAAGAATGCATGACCCACATTTAAATGAAGAACAATTATTTGTTGAAATTCGATGGTCCAAGTGGCTGGTTATTATCATATAGCAGCACCACCTGAAAGCATCATATAGCAGTAGTAGTAGCTCATAGCAACTCATCATACAGCAGCAGCAGTCTGCAATTCATCATGTACCAGCAGCAGCTCATAGCAATTCATCATATAGCAGCAGCAGGAGCAGCTCATAACAATTCATCATATAGCAGCAGCAGGAGCAACTTGTAGCAACTCATCATATAGCAGCAGCAGCAGCTCATAGCAACTCATCATACAGCAGCAGCAGTCTGCAATTCATCATATACCAGCAGCAGCTCATAGCAATTCATCATATAGCAGCAGCAGGAGCAGCTCATAGCAATTCATCATATAGCAGCAGCAGGAGCAGCTTGTAGCAACTCATCATATAGCAGCAGCAACAGCTCATAGCAATTCATCGTATAGCAGCAGCAGCTCATAGCAACTCATCATACAGCAACAGCAGCTCATAGCAATTCATCATATAGCAGCAGCAGGAGCAGCTCATAGCAATGCATCATATAGTAGCAGCAGAAGCATCTCATAGCAATTCATCGTATAGTGGATCAGAATGAAAATTTGGCAAAAAATCAGAGGAGATCCTCACCTTGTTGGATGAGCTCATCCTTCAATAGCACCTCAAGGCCATGGCCTGGGAGGAGGGGAGGGGGAACCAGGTGCCTTCTGCCGCAGTGTGGCATCAGCCGTAGTTGTGCAGCGCCCGCTGGAGTAGTGCGTTGGACGAACCACAGTGGAGCAGCTGCTGAAGACCATGAGAATGAGGGGCGGCGCCAGAGGGAGGAGCAGCCAGGGAGATTTGCCCCTACCCGCCGACCATGTAGCCTGGCTGGACATAGCATCGTCGAGGACCAGGCCAGATGGGACCAGTGGCGACGGCTCGCTGGAGGAACCCTAGTGCTGCAGGCACGGGATCGAGGTAGAGGGAAAGGGGAGAGGAGATGCAAGCAGGCAGGGCAATGAATGCTTGCATGTTTGTTTTTACTTGAGGGTCAGGTGTGACACAGGCGTCAGCAGTTGCATTTTGAGTGTAATATAGGCAGACAATAGAGTCATTTCACTATTCCCCTTCCCTTCAATTTTTAGTGAGGTTCTACCCAAAACACCCCCCTCCAAAGTGAAGTTAAGCCCAAGCCCATAACTCAAAAATGACTTCTTTACATCTTTTATGGCTTATTTTGACAATATAGCCTGAAAAGGCGGAATCGAACTGGCCCTTAACCTACAATTCAATTGTGCGTGCAATGATGAATCACTCCTGCCTGCTATCTGTACATTTAGGCATCATCATACATGGCATAACCTAATACATGTGCATTCCATTGTAGAATCTGGAATATGCAATGTTTATGTTAGTTCATACGTTGCACATGATGTTTAAATGCCCCTTAAATCTGGTCAGTCAAGTGATGGTCTTTAAGCCTCCTTCTTTGCTTCTTTTCTTGATATGTAAGATTTGCTCACACATCTGTTCAATTGCTTGTTTGCATCAGCCAGCCATACTAGGATTGTTTGCTTTGATTACTTGCTATTCTTGACCTAACACTCTAACAGAGCTTATCAATGATTGAAACACTAAGGGCTGCTGTAGTGGGGCCTTGTCTAACTCATAGGTGAATAAAGGTTTGGCTGTACACTACAGTAGTCTCTCCACGAGTACCTGGAGATCCAGTTCGAAGGTATGCCTAGTTTTTACATAGTGCAGACATAGTAAATGATCATTTCATTGTGTGCAAGTGCAAGAGATGCGGCATGTTTCATTATGTGGTGTTGTTTTGTTATAATCTCATCCTTTTGTGTTCACAGACTAGAAAGTATGCATATTTATCTTCCAAGGAGACGAGTAACTAGTTTGTGTCACCTTGCAGAGGGGGTGCAATGAAGATAAGATTGAGGATTTCCAAGTACAAGATGTTAGGAAGGAGCCTTGCAAGAGAAGTAGGAGCTGCGCTGAGCCTCTTCAACCTGCTAAGGTAAGTCACTGTATGCAACTCAACAGTTCAATTCCTTGTTTGTTTCAGGCATAGTTAATTTTCTCTTTTCAATTGCTTTATTTGTCCTCACTTAATGAGATGCCCAAATAATTATGCCTGATGTTCGGTACTTGTATCACTATTAGTTGACATAATTAAAGGCCTTACCATTTAATTACTCCGCCGAAGTGTGCCTGAAGCTTTGAAGTCTATTAACCAATTATTATTGCATGAGGCTCACAATCTAGTTTATACTATGCTAATGATTGCATAGTTTTGCCTACTGTAGTATGTTTGTATGAAACCCTCTGCAGTTCATTATGCTCCCTAAGACTTTAATTGAGGTACAGAATGGCCAACTTCTTGCTTACTTCTACGCAATGTGCTGTCTAAATTTGTAACTTGTCTGTGTTTTGGATTGGGCCCCAACATCATGCTCCTCTAGTGAGCTAAGAGAGATTTTTGTATGCAGGCTGCACAGACTATCATTTTATAATTTTTAAAATATCACCTACTTATGCTTCATGACGTGTAACATTTTTTTTGTGGAAGTGACGTGTAACATTATTGTTAGTCCTATTTTGCCATGTAGTACAAAATAGTGTCTTGTTCGGTTCACTGTTGTAACTATATTTTTGCCCTAGTCATGTGTACTTACAGAAACATTTCAGGATGAAGTGACATCAACACAAAAATCTGCGAGCAGTGCGGCATGGCCATTACCGAATGATTATGGATTCGAATTGGAATGTGCTGATGTTCTCAAGCATCAACTAGAGGTGGCAAGACAACGTGTACATGATTGTCAACGTATGATGAACAAGTTGAGACTGGACATGCAGGTATTAGATGCAGGAGTGAAAAAAATGAAACAAGACACCGAGGTAACCATGAAGGAATTGGAGATTTTGCAGACTGAAATTTGTGCTATCTGAATCCGGCCAATCCTATTTTCTGAACAGATTATAGTTCAAATGGAGTTAAGTTTATGCGCGTCCATGATGTATGAGCCGTATTTGCCCAGTGTATGTAATTTGCTGTTTGTGTATGCTTTATTATCACCTATGCCGTACCATAATGCCCAGTGGGTATAATCGGCTGTAATTTCTTTATTGTATAGTGTAGGATTATTCTACCTTTCTATGCCTTGATCTCTTTGTTGTATAGTGTATGCTTTTTAGAGGTGATAGTATTGAGTAGGATAATTCTTTGAATATGCTATATCGTTCAAACGGGGGCCAACTCTCTCGACCATGGGCCTTCTACGTCTCGTAGGATCCATGGGCCTTCTACGTCTCGTAGGATCCATAGGCCTTCTACGTCTCGCAGGATCCATGGGAATTCTACGTCTCGCAGTGTCCATGGGCCTTCTACGTCTCGCAGGATCCATGGGCCTTCTACGTCACGTAGGATCCATGGGCCGCCGACTCATTTATGGGTCTTGTACTCGCCTTTAATGGGCCATAGACGGGCCTATAATGGAAATCGTACGTTTTATTGGCTGACCATAACGGACCGTTAATAGGCCGTATTTGGTGATGCTATGAAAATGGCCCAATAGAATAACGGACCACAAACGGGTCGACTGTAACGACGGGCTGAATTTGGCCCACAAGCAAAAAATGACAGTAACGGGCCGTAAGTAACCAAATGCTGCAAATAAGCCCAAGAATAAATGGGCTCTGAGAAGGCCGAAAGATAACATGGGCTGTAAATGGCCCAACAGAATAACGGGCCCTTAATGGGTATAAAGCGATACACTGTTCATTACGGGCTAGTTTCACCATGGGCCGTTAATGGGTCTAAAGTAATACACTGTTCATCACGGGCCAGTTTCACCACGGGCCGTTAATAGGCCAAGAGTTACATAGGGCCTCATATGGGCCGAAAGACGTCATGGGCCATACATGGGCCAGAAGTGAAAATGGGCTGGAATCATATTGGATGGCCCAGATGACGCTATTGGGCCTAATTCGGGTAGGGCGTAACGGGACTTGGGTTAGCGGGCTGTAAATGGGCTATATGCGAACAGGCCGTTAACAGGCTTTCCATGGGCCGGCCCATCACCTTTTGACCAAGTCAAACGAGCCGGCCTTTTCACAGGAATGGGCCTCTGTTGGGCCGTGCCACGTGTCGATGTATCATAGGCGCCTTCCGTCCAATGAGTGGATGACATCTGTCCCAACAATGAGCCGACACGTGTTTCCTCCAGCCAATGATGATTTTACACGTGGAAAATGCCCATTGGTCGGGGCTGTTAATGGGCTATCGGATGCAAAACCCGACCCGATAGCTTAACGGCGTTCTGTTACGGTGGATGCCATGTGTCGGTCACCCTTGATGAAAGCACTTCTGTGACGCGTGATTTATCGTCATGGAAGTGGACACTTCTGTGATGATAATTTTGGTAATGTCATCGAACACTTCTACGACAGCACAGGTATGACTATCTCGATTCTGTCATAAATTTGTCATGGATGTACATGCATGACAAAAAACGCGACCTACTGTGACAAACACGTATCATCACGGAAGTGTATTTATTTGTAGTGAAGATGCATAAAAGATAAACATCACATGCAATCAATATAAGTGATATTATATGGCCATCATCATCTTGTGCCTTTGATCTCCATCTCCAAAGCACCGTCATGATCACCATCGTCACCGGCGTGACACCTTGATCTCCATTGTAGCATCGTTGTCGTCTCGCCAACTATTGCTTCTACGACTATCGCTACCGCTTAGTGATAAAGTAAAGCAATTACATAGCGATTGCATTTCATACAATAAAGCGACAACCATATGGCTCCTGCCAATTGCCGATAACTCTGCTACAAAACATGATCATCTCATACAATAAAATATAGCATCATGTCTTGACCATATCACATCACAACATGCCCTGCAAAAACAAGTTAGACATCCTCTACTTTGTTGTTGCAAGTTTTACGTGGCTGCTACGGGCTAAGCAAGAACCGTTCTTACCTACGCATCAAAACCACAACGATATTTCGTCAAGTATGTGCTATTTTAACCTTCACAAGGACCGAGCATAGCCACACTCAATTCAACTAAAGTTGGAGAAACTGACACCCGCCAGCCACCAGTGTGGGAAGCATGTCGATAGAACCAGTCTCGCGTAAGCATACGCGTAATGTTGGTCCGGGCCGCTTCATCCAACAATACCGCCGAATCAAAGTATGACATGCTAGTAAGCAATATGACTAGTATCACCCACAACTCACTTGTGTTCTACTCGTGCATATAACATCTACGCATAAACCTGGCTCTGATACCACTGTTGGGAAACGTAGTAATTTCAAAAAATTCCTACGCACACGCAAGATCATGGTGATGCATAAAAATGAGAGGGGAGAGTGTTGTCCATGTACCCTCGTAGACTGTAAGCAGAAGCGTTATGACAACGCGGTTGATGTAGTTGTACGTCTTCACGATCGACCGATCCTAGTACCGAACGTACGACACCTACGCGATCTGCACACGTTTAGCTCAGTGATGTCCCATGAACTCATGATCCAGTAGATCTTTGAGGGAGAATTCCGTTAGCACGACGGCGTGATGACGGTGTTGATGAAGCTACCGACGCAGGGCTTCGCCTAAGAACCGCTACGATATGACCGAGGTGGATTATGGTGGAGGGGGGCACTGCACACGGCTAAAGATCAATGATCAACTTGTGTTTTGGGGTGCCCCCTGCCCCCGTATATAAAGGAGCAAGGTGGGAGGCGGCCGACCAAGGAGGAGGGCGCGCCAAGGGGGGAGTCCTACTCCCACCGAGAGTAGGACTCCCCTTTCCTAGTAGGAGTAGGAGAAGGGGGAAGGGAAGGAGGGGGCACCGCCCCTTCCCCCTAGTCCAATTCGGACTAGGCTTGGGGGGGGGGCAGCCCTAGCCAGTCCCTCTCTCTCCGTAAAGCCCATTAAGGCCCATATACTCCCAGGGGGGTTCCGGTAACCTCCTGGTACTCTGGTATTTATCCGGTTACTCCCGGAACCCTTCTCGTGTCCGAATATAACTTTCCAATATATCAATCTTTAGGTCTCGACCATTTCGAGACTCCTCGTCATGTCCGTGATCTCATCCGGGACTCCAAACAACCTTAGGTACATCAAAACACATAAACTCATAATACCAATCGTCACCGAACGTTAAGCGTGCAGACCCTACGGGTTCGAGAACTATGTAGACATGACCGATTCACGTCTCCGGTCAATAACCAATAACGGAACCTGGATGCTCATATTGGTTCCTACATATTCCACGACGATCTTTTATCGGTCAAACCGCATAACAACATACGTTGTTCCCTTTGTCATCAATATGTTACTTGCCTGAGATTCGATCATCGGTATCTCAATACCTAGTTCAATCTCGTTACCGACAAGTCTATTTACTCATTCTGTAATGCATCATCCCGCAACTAACTCATTAGTCACATTGCTTGCAAGGCTTATAGTGATGTGCATTACCCAGAGGGCCCAGAGATACCTCTCCGACAATCGGAGTGACAAATCCTAATCTTGATCTATGCCAACTCAACAAGCACCATCGGAGACACCTGTAGAGCACCTTTATAATCACCCAGTTACGTTGTGACATTTGGTAGCACACAAAGTGTTCCACCGGTATTCGGGAGTTGCATAATCTCATAGTCATAGGAACATGTATAAGTCATGAAGAAAGCAATAGCAACAAACTAAACGATCAAGTGCTAAGCTAACAGAATGGGTCAAGTCAATCACATCATTCTCTAATGATGTGACCTCGTTAATCAAATGACAACTCATGTCTATGGTTAGGAAACACAACCATCTTTGATTCAACAAGCTAGTCAAGTAGGGCCATACTATTGACACTTTGTTTGTCTATGTATTCACACATGTACTAAGTTTCCGGTTAATTCAATTCTAGCATGAATAATAAACATTTATCACGATATAAGGAAATATAAATAACAACTTTATTATTGCCTCTAGGGCATATTTCCTTCAGTATGCTCATTACCATTAACATGAAAAGTGACATTGCCTTTGTTGCAATCAATAATAGCCCCTGCAGTATTAAAAAAGGGTCTACCAAGGATGATCGACATACTGTCATCCTCGGGAATATCAAGAATAACAAAGTCCATTAAGATAGTAACGTTTGCAACCAATACAGGCACATCCTCACAAATACAGATGGATATAGCAGCTGATTTATCAGCCATTTGCAAAGAGATTTTAGTAGGTGTCAACTTACTCAATTCAAGTCTATGATACAAAGAGAAAGGCATAACACTAACACCAGCTCCAAGATCACATAAAGAAGTTTTAACATAGTTTCTTTTAATGGAGCATGGTATAGTTGGTATTCCTGGATCTCCTAGTTTCTTTGGTATTCCACCCTTAAAAGTGTAATTAGCAAGCATGGTGGAAATTCCAGGTTCAGTATATTTCTTTTATTTGTTACAATATCTTTCATTTACTTAGCATAAGGAGACATTTTCAGAATATTAGTCAAACACATACGCAAAAAGACAGGTCTAAGCATTTCAACGAAGCGCTCAAAATCCTCATCATCCTTTCTCTTGGATGGCTTAGGAGGAAAGGGCATGGGTTTCTGGACCCATGGTTCTCTTTCTTTACTGTGATTTCTAGCAACGAAGTTGTCGGATTTCGGGTTCCGGCAAAACCCTTGAGGTTCGAACACTGGGGTGCGCACGAAGATTTCCCCCTACCGAATCTCGCTCTGAGCCTCGCCGCGATCCCTAAGCTTAGCTCAATGAACTCACAACACAAGAGACACAAGATTTATACAGGTTCGGGCCACCGTTGTCGTGTAATACCCTACTCCTGTGTGGGGGTGGTGGATTGCCTCTTGGGCTGATGATGAATAGTACAAGGGAAGAACAGCCTCTTGAGGAGAGGTGTTCTTTACCTGGTGTGGTGTGAACTGTATTCCCCCTACTCCTGTGGTGGCTAGCCCTATTTATAGGGGCCCTGGTCCTCTCCCCAAATATTGAGCGGGAAGGGATCCAACAACGGCCAATTTGAAAGGGGACAGCTAGTACAAGCCATCCTGACTAAAGGTGGTCTTCGCCTGTCAAAGGCGCTGGTGATGACACGGTCTTGGGCTCCATGGTGACCTCTGTCCTGCTGGCCTTGGTCTTTTTGCACCGATATGGAAACCTTTGCCTGATGCCTCAGTAGTCCGCGCCTGCGCTTGCCCCCTTAGCACCAAAGGGGAAACGAGGACACTGGACGCGATGGCACCAGCCTGGCGTCTGCCTGGCCTTGGTCGTCATGGCTTGCATCAAGGGAACCTCGTGAGGTACTGTAACGCCCCGAATCCAATGCGCCAGGTGTCTGCTAGTTGTTCGTCGTCATTGCCATGTCATGTGCTTGCGTGTTGCATTTTGCCGTGTCATCATCTGCATTTCATATCATGTCATCATGTGCATTTCATTTTGCATACGTGTTCGTCTCATGCATCCGAGCATTTTCCCCGTTGTCCGTTTTGCAATCCGGCGCTCCTATGTCCTCCGGCGTCCCCCTTTTGCCTCTTTTCATGTGCGGGTGTTAAACTTTCTTGGAATGGAACGAGGTTTTCCAAGCGGCCTTGGTATAGCACCGGTAGACCGCCTGTCAAGTTTCGTGCCATTCGGAGGTCGTTTGATACTCCAACGGTTAACCGGGTAACCGCAAAGCCTCTTTTGTCTTGCAGCCCAACACCCCTTTCAAAGTGGCCCAAAGCCCAGCAAACTCCCCTCCATGCTCTCGGTCGTTCGATCACGATCGTGTGGGCGAAAACCGCTCCTCATTTGGACTCTCCTAGCTCCCTCTATCTATAAATAGGTCCTCCCCCCCCCCCCCCCGAATTTTCGCGGATGAAACCCTAGCCTAGCCTCTCTCTCGCCCGCCGGACATGTCCGTGCGCCGCCGGACGTGTCCGCCGCCCTCAGCCACGTCACCCGGCCAATCCCGGGGCGACATTTCGCCTCCGCGCCGCCCCTCGCCCTATCCGTCGCCGCCGCGTGTCCGTAGCGCCTCCCGCGGCCCGCCGGGGCCCGCCCGGCCCGATCCGGCCGCGCCGCCTGCCCGACGCCGCGCTGGCCGGGGCCGCCGCCGCCCGCCGCCCGCACGACCCCGTCGCCGGATCAGCGTCGCCGCGGCCGTCGCCTCACCGCCCGACGCCGCGCCCGGCCGCGCCGCCGCGCCCGTCCGCCGCCTCGCCCGCCTCCACGCCTCCTCGCCGGCGTGCGCCGTCGCCCTCCGCCCGCAGGCGCCCACCTCCGCCGCGGAGCGCCGCCGCCCCCTGCTCCAGCTCCGCCGCCCCATGCCCGGCGCCGCGCCACTCCGGTCCCACTCCGACGAGCTCCCTGGCCAGCCCCCTCCTCTCCAACTCCGGTGAACCTCGAAGTTCGTGCCGGACGAACCCTAGATCTGGATCCAGGTCGACCCCGATTTTTTTCCAAGTCTCGAATATTTTGCATAATCATGCCATGTTCATCGCATCACAACTTGCTGCATACTGCTCCGTTTCATGCGTGTAATATCTCAAATTGTTCGCCTCGACGATTACTTCATTTCATTCCATTGCATCATGTTCATTTGAGCTCATCTTGATGCCCGAAATGCTGTTGGAAGAGTGCATGTTGATGTTAATCTGCTGAAACTGTTATAACTTGTTGTTTTGTCATTTTTGCCATGTTTGATGTGTGCATCCTATGAGGTTGATGTCTACATGTGTTTTGATCTATGCTATGCCATCTTTCCAGAGGTGCAATCCATGTATTTTTGTGAGTTGTGTGCTGAGTGCATCAAGCTTGTTAAGGAGGGTACTTGCTGTTGTTGTTTTCCTGACAGATTCTGTTATATTTTGTTGCTATGTTAACCTGCTGCTACAAGTCATTTCGTGCAATATTTTGGAGATGTTCACTAAGGATGTTTTGTTATACATGTCTTGCTCTATCCATTCATGCCCCTGGTTGCATTTATAGCTTGCTGTAGATTGTTCATATCTTGCTCCAAAGTTGCTAAATGATGTTGCTGTCAGCTTGTTAACATTAAGTTCAATGTTTCCATGATTGTTTGCTAGTGATCCATGCACCCTATGGCCTTGTTCTTGCCATGCTTAGCTTAATAAACATGTCTTCTTGCTGTTGGTTGCCTTGCCATGCCATGTATTGCTCGGTGGTGAGTGATTCAAGCTCACCAACATGCCTACTTATTGTTGTTCCTGCCATGTTTGAATCTGTAATATAACTTGCCATGTTTACATGGGTGCCATCATATTTTCTGTGCCCTTTTGGCTCATGGTCAGTAAGGGTCTTTTGATCTATGCTTTTAGTAGATTCATGCCATGCCTTTGTTTGCCATGTTAAGTTCCTGTAACATGTTGTTTGATAGCTCTAAACATTGCAACCTGATGTTATTTCTGCTAAGGTCTGAAACTGTTATTATTTGCAATCTTACCATGTCCTTTTGAGCATGTTCTAGTTGTTTCTGGAGATAGCTCAATGTTCATGTCTTGTAATGCTTTACCAGTACTTCATGCTCATGCCTTTTGTTCTTATGTTGGGGTGCTGTAGCTTGTTGTTTTGATGCTTTTAAGATGCCTAGTTGCTTTTATGGACAGATTGTTGCTATGACTTGTTTAGAGTGTATGTGTTGCACCGTTGCTCCGTTTTGAGTGTGCTCTATATGAAACTTGCTTGTTTTTGCATGTAGTTTCATATTATCATGTTGCATCCTTGTTTTGGTGTGTTTGCTTGATGTTTGCAAGCATTTTGCATCAATGCCATGCTTGACTTATTTTGCTCATATCTTCTAGGCCGTAGCTCCGAATCTAATGAACTTTATTTGTAACTTGACTAGAATTTCGTGTAGATCATCTTGGTGCATCTTAACTTGCTGTTTAAGAACTTCAACATAATGTTTGTTCATATCTGGACAAATTTCGAAATTTGCATATGAGGACTTACCGGAATTGCTATATGTTGTTCCCGGCCTCATTTAAACTTGCCTTGATGTGTTGTTCTTGTTTGCATCATCTCTTGCCATGAGTAGCTTCATGTAGCCTTGTCATGCATCATGCTTGTTTGTGCATCATGTCATGTTCATGAGTGGTGTGTTTACTATGTTGTGTGCTTCTTCTCCATAGTTCCCATTTCGTTGCGATCGTGAGGATTCGTTCGTCTACGTGTGGTTCGTCTTCGTGGCTTCATCTTCTTCATGGACTCGTTCTTCTTCCTTGTGGGATTTCAAGAAAGATGAACGCTACCCTGGATCTCACTACTATCATTGCTATGCTAGTTGCTTCGTTCTATCGCTTTGCTGCGCTTCCTATAACTTGTTCTTCAAGCCTCCCCAAATTGCCATGAACCTCTAACCTTTTGACACCCTTCCTAGCAAACCGTTTCTTGGCTATGTTACCGCTTTTGCTCAGCCCCTCTTATAGCATTGCTAGCTGCAGGTGAAGATGAAGATTGCTCCTTGGTGGACAGGGTTATGTTGGGATATCACAATATCTCTTATATTATTAATGCATCTATATACTTGGTAAAGGGTGGAAGGCCCGGCCTTATGCCTGGTGTTTTGTTCCACTCTTGCCGCCCTAGTTTCCGTCATACCGGTGTTATGTTCTCGGATTTTTGCATTCCTAACGCGGTCGGGTGATTTATGGGACCCCCTGATAGTTCGCTTTGAATAAAACTTGTCCAGCAAGGCCCAACCTTCGTTTTACCATTTGCCTCACCACCACCTATACCCTTCCCTTGGGTCAGCCAACCCAAGGGTCATCTTTATTTTAGTCCCCCCGGGCCAGTGCTTGTCTAAGTGTTGGTCCGAACTGAGCTGCCTGCGGGGCCACCTCGGGGCAACTTGAGGGCTGGTTTTACTCGTAGCTAGTCTCATCCGGTGTTGCCCTGAGAACGAGATATGTGCAGCTCCTATCGGGATTGTCGGCGCATCGGCCAGCTTTGCTGGTCTTGTTTTACCATTGTCGAAATGTCTTGTAAACCTGGATTCCGAGACTAATCGGGTCTTCCTGGGAGAAGGAATATCCTTCGTTGATCGCGAGAGCTTATCATGGGCTAAGTTGGGACACCCCTGCAGGGTATAAACTTTCGAGAGCCGTGCCCGCGGTTATGTGGCAGATAGGAATTTGTTAATGTCCGGTTGTAGATAACTTGACACCAGATCCGAAATAAAACACATCAACCGCGTGTGTAGCCGTGATGGTCTCTTCTCGGTGGAGTCCAGGAAGTGAACACGGTTTCTGTGTTATGATTGACGTAAGTAGGAGTTCAGGATCACCTCTTGATCATTGCTAGCTTCACGACCGTTCCTTTGCATCTCTTCTCGCTCTCATTTGCGTATGTTAGCCACCATACTTGCTTAGTCGCTGCTGCAGCCTCAGCACTTTACCCCTTCCTTTCCCATTAAGCTTTGCTAGTCTTGATACCCATTGTAATGGGATTGCTGAGTCCTCGTGGCTCACAGATTACTACAACAACAGTTGCAGGTACAGGTTATGCGATGATCATGACGCGAGAGCGATGTTTGCTTGTTTTGGAGTTCGTCTTCTGCTTCTTCTTCGATCAGGGGATAGGTTCCAGGTCGGCAGCCTGGGCTAGCAGGGTGGATGTCGTTTGAGTTTCTGTTTGTGTTTCATCCGTAGTCGGGTGTTTCTCTTATGTAAGATGATGTTGTATTCGTATGGCATTGTATGCCTCTTGTATGTATCCCCATCTATTATGTAATGTTGATGTAATGATATCCACCTTGCAAAAGTGTTCCAATATGCGGGTCTATCCTTGGTGGGACCTTTGAGTTCGTTTTGGATAGGGTCGCATATTGGGCGTGACAAGTTGGTATCAGAGCCTCGACCGACCCTAGGAGCCCCCTTGATTGATCGTGTAGTTTGTCCGTTGTCGAGTCTAGAAGAAAACTGATTTCTGAGTCTAGTTATATCGGAGAGTAGGAATTCTTTTTACTCCTCGCCCCCTTCGTCGATCTGGTGAGGAATCTTGACGTAGGTGTTTTGAATTACTCCTCTTCCCATTCAAAATTTTCTTTAGGTTCACGCAGTTGGTTTTCCGGTAGTTGTTCCTCAGCTCTTTTATCCGGTGCATTTCTCGTAAAGTTGACTCAAGCCTCTTCATCTTTGCCAAGTTCAATCCTCAGTTCTTCCTCCGACGTCATTGTTTTCCCTTGTCCGAAGTTGTCCTTTTTTCCCACCCGACCTCCCTTTTTCATCTCGGAACCGGAGTCCGTAATCGAGTATCCATCCTACTCGTGCGAAGTCTTTGCTTTCTTTCCTCAATGATTTCAACCGGTGTTTTTTCTTCAAGTTATTCGTCGGTTTCCCCTTCGAAGTTGCCTTTGTTTTCCCGCCCTCCCACCCTCTTCTTCCCGGAGTTTGAGTCTCTTTCGACCATCAATTTCATTCGTACGGAGCCTCTTCAGTCTTTCCTCAATCATTTCAACCGGTGAATTCTCGTCTCGTTTGTCATTCTTCATCTCTTTTTCTTCTACGGTGGTTTCAATTCAAGGTTTTCGGTAGTGATTATATTCTTTTCCTCAGCTCAAGTGTTTCTCCCTGCTCATTCGCCTCTCACCAGTTTATCCTTCCGGAGTGCTCAAGACATCTCAGGAGATTCGTCTGTGTTCGAATTAATTCGTGGTTATCACCTCATTCAAATATTTCAATTGTTCCGGTGCATCATCTATCTGTTTAACATCCCTTTCCAACGGTGTTATCTCTTTAGTGGGCCCTAACCCACAGGTCTTTTCCCAGGATCTTACCTGACTCTTCTAATTCCCCCAGAGTTATTCTCAAATTCTTTTGAAAGTGTGACATAAGAATGGATTCCATCAGTCAGATGCCTTTCCAAGATCGTTTTCAAAATTCTTTTCATTGTTGGCTCAACCTTTTCGGTTTTCATTCTCACGGAGTACCTCAGTAATTTTGGTGTTGTTTTCTGTCGCCATTTGAAGATCGAAGAAGATTTCTGTTAAAACTTGTCCGTTCTCCCGGAGATTCGTGGTTCTAGCTTCTTGTTACCCTCTCGAATTATTCCATTTGTTAGATATTCTTTTCACCCATCCGGAGTATGTCAGGAGTTGTTATCCGTTTCATTTCACCGGATGCCATCATTCCAGTTATCGTTCGCTATTTATCCCGGTGGTTCGTTCAAGATTCTTTTTCCTTCATTATCATTTTTAATCCATTCGTTCTTTTCAATCTTACCGGTGGCTCTTGAAGACTTTCTCAAGTTTGCGATATGTCACTTCTCAATCCTTTTCAAGAAGAATAAGTAGTATGCAAAAATCCATTGCTTGTCATCAATTAAATTTGATGAAGGATAAGCATACAATAAATCTTATTCTTATTTCATCCAAGTGATTAATCCCTTTCTTAGGAGTTTCTTCTTGATGAATAAATTCTAGTTCCAAGTCTTTTCATCTTTTGTTTCCCGGAGTTCAAAGCTTCCTCGGCTATTTTGTCGGAACCTCCATCTAAATCATCGCAAGGCTCATCTTATTCTTTCATCCTTCACTCTATCTCATCATCTTTTGTCACAGGAGTTCTTCATGGTGGTTCTTCACGATTTAATTCATTCTTCAAGAGTTCATCAAGATTCTTGCTGGTGGAGTTCAAGTATTTTTCTTCTCACGTCTCGACATGCAATTAATTCTCCGTATACTTTTGAAGTGGAGTTTTGCATTTCTTCATTCTTCTCAGCCATTTAATCTTTTCCGCTCGTGGTTGGTTATCACCTCATAATTTTGATATGTTATCCATAAGTCCACAACAATCTATTCTTTTCGTTGTTGATTTTCTCAACAACTCCGTTCAATCCTTTCTTCCGAGGTTGCTTTCTATTTCATTCGTGGCACAAGTTGTCATTTTCTTATCAGTTCTTTTCATTCAATTATTTCAATTCCTCCGGAGGCATTGCATTGGTCATCTCGTCAAGTGCCATCTCTTTGGGTGAAGCTCGTGTTCTAGTCCTCCATGTTTCAGCTGGAGTGCTACCTAAATCCTTTCAGTCTTATCCGTTTCTTTTCTCATTCTAACCACTCCGGTTAGAACGAGTCGTTTCATAGTCTATCTGATTCCGTGAGTTTTCGATTCTCGTCATTCTCGTCGTTCCCCTCTTCTTATCGAGTGCTCTCGATTCTTTGCTTCTTCTCTTGGGTTCTTGTTTCACCTCATCCCTTTTTCCTTCCGTCTCGGTCCTAAGATCTCGGGACGAGATCTCTTGTTAGTGGAGGAGTGTTGTAACGCCCCGGATCCGATGCGCCAGGTGTCTGCCAGTTGTTCGTCATCATTGCCATGTCATGTGCTTGCGTGTTGAATTTTGTCGTGTCATCATCTGCATTTCATATCATGTCATCATGTGCATTTCATTTTGCATACGTGTTCGTCTCATGCATCCGAGCATTTTCCCCGTTGTCCATTTTGCAATCCGGCGCTCCTATGTCCTCCGGCGTCCCCCTTTTGCCTCTTTTCATGTGCGGGTGTTAAGCTTTCTCGGAATGGAACGAGGTTTGCCAAGCGGCCTTGGTATAGCACCGGTAGACCGCCTGTCAAGTTCAGTGCCATTCGGAGGTCGTTTGATACTCCAACGGTTAACCGGGTAACCCCAAAGCCTCTTTTGTCTTGCAGCCCAACACCCCTTTCAAAGTGGCCCAAAGCCCAGCAAACTCCCCTCCATGCTCTCAGTCGTTCGATCACGATCGTGTGGGCGAAAACCGCTCCTCATTTGGACTCTCCTAGCTCCCTCTATCTATAAATAGGTCCTCCCCCCCCCCCCCGAATTTTCGCGGATGAAACCCTAGCCTAGCCTCCCTCTCGCCCGCCGGACATGTCCGTGCGCCGCCGGACGTGTCCGCCGCCCTCAGCCACATCACCCGGCCAATCCCGGGGCGACACGTCGCCTCCGCGCCGCCCCTCGCCCTATCCGTCACCGCCACGTGTCCGCAGCGCCTCCCGCGGCACGCCGGGGCCCAGGAGGGGCCCGCCCGGCCCGATCCGGCCGCGCCGCGTGCCCGACGCCGCGCTGGCCGGGGCCGCCGCCGCCTGCCGCCTGCACGACCCCGTCGCCGGATCACCGCCGCCGCGGCCGTCGCCTCGCCGCCCGACGCTGCGCCCGGCCGCGCCGCCGCGCCCGTCCGCCGCCTCGCCCGCCTCCACGCCTCCTCGCTGGCGTGCACCGTCGCCCTCCGCCCGCAGGCGCCCTCCTCCGCCGCGGAGTGCCGCCGCCCCCCTGCTCCAGCTCCGCCGCCCCATGCCCGGCGCCGCGCCACTCCGGTCCCACTCCGACGAGCTCCCTGGCCGGCCCCCTCCTCTCCAACTCCGGTGAACCTCGAAGTTCGTGCTGGACAAACGCTAGATCTGGATCCAGGTTGACCCCGATTTTTCTTCTAAGTCCCGAATATTTTGCATAATCATGCCATGTTCATCGCATCACAACTTGCTGCATACTGCTCCGTTTCGTGCGTGTAATATTTCAAATTGTTTGCCTCGACGAGTACTTCATTTCATTCCATTGCATCATGTTCATTTGAGCTCATCTTGATGCCCGAAATGCTGTTGGAAGAGTGCATGTTGATGTTAATCTGCTGAAACTGTTATAACTTGCTATTTTGTCATTTTTGCCATGTTTGATGTGTGCATCCTATGAGGTTGATGTCTACATGTGTTTTGATCTATGCTTTGCCATCTTTCCAGAGGTGAAATCCATGTATTTTTGTGAGTTGTGTGCTGAGTGCATCAAGCTTGTTAAGGAGGGTACTTGCTGTTGCTGTTTTCCTGACAGATTCTGTTATATTTTGTTGCTATGTTAACCTGCTACTACAAGTCATTTCGTTCAATATTTTGGAGATGTTCACTAAGGATGTTTTGTTATAAATGTCTTGCTCTATCCATTCATGCCCCTGGTTGCATTTATAGCTTGCTGTATATTGTTCATATCTTGCTCCAAAGTTGCTAAATGATGTTGCTGTCAGCCTGTTAACATTAAGTTCAATGTTTCCATGATTGTTTGCTAGTGATCCATGCACCCTATGGACTTGTTCTTGCCATGCTTAGCTTCATAAACATATCTTCTTGCTGTTGGTTGCCTTGCCATGCCATGTATTTCTCTGTGGTGAGTGATTCAAGCTCACCAACATGCCTACTTATTGTTGTTCCTGCCATGTTTGAATCTGTAATATAACTTGCCATGTTTACATGGGTGCCATCATATTTTCTGTGCCCTTTTGGCTCATGGTCAGTAAGGGTCTTTTGATCTATGCTTTTAGTAGATTCATTCCATGCCTTTTTTTGCCATGTTAAGTTCCTGTAACATGTTGTTTGATAGCTCTAAACATTGCAAGCTGATGTTATTTCTGCTAAGGTCTGAAACTGTTATTATTTGCAATCTTACCATGTCCTTTTGAGCATGTTCTAGTTGTTTCTGGAGATAGCTCAGCGTTCATGTCTTGTCATGCTTTACCTATACTTCATGCTCATGCCTTTTACTCTTATGTTGGGGTGCTGTAGCTTGTTGTTTTGATGCTTGTAAGATGCCTAGTTGCTGTTATGGACAGATTGTTGCTATGACTTGTTTAGAGTGTATGTGTTGCACCGTTGCTCCGTTTTGAGTGTGCTATATATGAAACTTGCTTGTTTTTGCATGTAGTTTCATATTATCATGTTGGATCCTTGTTTTGGTGTGTTTGCTTGATGTTTGCATGCATTTTGCATAAATGCCATGCTTAACTTATTTTGCTCATATCTTCTAGGCCGTAGCTCCGAATCTAATGAACTTTATATGTAACTTGACTAGAATTTCGTGTAGATCATCTTGGTGCATCTTAACTTGCTGTTTAACAACTTCAACGTAATGTTTGTTCAGATCTGGACCAATTTCGAAATTTGCATATGAGGACTTACAGGAATTGTTATATGTTGTTCCCGGCCTCATTTAAACTTGCCTTGATGTGTTGTTCTTGTTTGCATCATCTCTTGCCATGAGTAGCTTCATGTAGCCTTGTCATGCATCATGCTTGTTTGTGCATCATGTCATGTTCATGAGTGGTGTGTTTACTATGTTGTGTGCTTCTTCTCGATAGTTCCCGTTTCATTGCGATCGTGAGGATTTGTTCGTCTACGTGTGGTTCGTCTTCGTGGCTTCATCTTCTTCATGGACTCGTTCCTCTTCCTTGCGGGATTTCAGGCAAGATGACCGCTACCCTAGATCTCACTACTATCATTGCTATGCTAGTTGCTTCGTTCTATCGCTTTGCTGCGCTTCCTATAACTTGTTCTTCAAGCCTCCCCAAATTGCCATGAACCTCTAACCTTTTGACACCCTTCCTAGCAAACCGTTGCTTGGCTATGTTACCGCTTTTGCTCAGCCCCTCTTATAGCGTTGCTAGCTGCAAGTGAAGATGAATATTGCTCCTTGGTGGACAGGGTTATGTTGGGATATCACAATATCTCTTATATTATTAATGCATCTATATACTTGGTAAAGGGTGGAAGGCCCGGCCTTATGCCTGGTGTTTTGTTCCACTCTTGCCGCCCTAGTTTCCGTCATACCGGTGTTATGTTCCCAGATTTTTGCGTTCCTAACGCGGTCGGGTGATTTATGGGACCCCCCTGACCATTCGCTTTGAATAAAACTTGTCCAGCAAGGCCCAACCTTGGTTTTACCATTTGCCTCACCACCACCTATACCCTTCCCTTGGGTCGGCCAACCCAAGGGTCATCTTTATTTTAGCCCCCCGGGCCAGTGCTTGTCTAAGTGTTGGTCCGAACTGAGCTGCCTGCGGGGCCAACTCGGGGCAACTTGAGGGCTGGTTTTACTCGTAGCTAGTCTCATCCGGTGTTGCCCTGAGAACGAGATATGTGCAGCTCCTATCGGGATTGTCGGCGCATCGGGCGGCTTTGCTGGTCTTGTTTTACCATTGTCGAAATGTCTTGTAAACCGGGATTCCGAGACTGATCGGGTCTTCCTGGGAGAAGGAATATCCTTCGTTGATCGCGAGAGCTTATCATGGGCTAAGTTGGGACACCCCTGCAGGGTATAAACTTTCGAGAGCCATGCCCGCGGTTATGTGGCAGATGGGAATTTGTTAATGTCCGGTTGTAGATAACTTGACACCAGATTCGAAATAAAACGCATCAACCGCGTGTGTAGCCGTGATGGTCTCTTCTCCGCGGTGTCCGGGAAGTGAACACGATTTCTGTGTTATGATTGACATAAGTAGGAGTTTAGGATCACCTCTTGATCATTGCTAGCTTCACGACCGTTCCTTTGCATCTCTTCTCGCTCTCATTTGCGTATGTTAGCCACCATACTTGCTTAGCCGCTGCTGCAGCCTCACCACTTTACCCCTTCCTTTCCCATTAAGCTTTGCTAGTCTTGATACCGATGGTAATGGGATTGCTGAGTCCTCGTGGCTCACAGATTACTACAACAACAGTTGCAGGTACAGGTTATGCGATGATCATGACGCGAGAGCGATGTTTGCTTGTTTTGGAGTTCGTCGTCTGCTTCTTCTTCGATCAGGGGATAGGTTCCAGGTCGGCAGCCTGGGCTAGCAGGGGGGATGTCTTCTGAGTTTCTGTTTGTGTTTCATCCGTAGTTGGGTGTTTCTCTTATGTAAGACGATGTTGTATTCGTGTGGCATTCTATGCCTCTTGTATGTATCCCCATCTATTTTGTAATGTTGATGTAATGATATCCACCTTGCAAAAGCGTTCCAATATGCGGGTCTATCCTTGGTGGGACCTTTGAGTTCCTTTTGGATAGGGTCGCATATTGGGCGTGACAGGTACCCTTTGCCTTGATATCTCCACCTCCTCGCAAGCCTGCCTAGTGAGGCCTCTCCTGAGGAGTGTCGGTGTCAAAACCGGCGGATCTCGGGTAGGGGGTCCCGATCTGTGCGTCAAGTCTGATGGTAACAGGAAGCAAGTGACACAGATGTTGATCCAGGTTTGGGCCCTCTCGATGGAGGTAAAATCCTACTTCCTGCTTGATTAATATTGATGATATGGGTAGTACAAGAGTAGATCTACCACGAGATCATAGAGGCTAAACCCTAAGAGCTAGCCTATGATGGTATGATTGTAATTGTGATCGGCCTTCTAAGGACCAACCTCTCTAGTTTATATAGACACCGGAGAGGACTAGGGTTTACATGGAGTCGTTTACAAGGAAGGAAAAACAATATCTAGATTGCCAAGCTTGCCTTCCACGCAAAGGAGAGTCCCATCCGGACACGGGCTGAAGTATTGAGTCTTGTATCTTCACGCTTCAATAGTCCGGACGTTGTACATAGTCCGGCAGTCCGGATACCCCTAATCCAGGACTCTCTCAGTAGCCCCTGAACCAGGCTTCAATGACGATGAGTCCGGCGCGCAGTATTGTCTTTGGCATTGCAAGGCGGGTTCCTCCTCCGAATACTCCAAAGTAATCACCGAACACTTAGACCGTGTCCGGATCTGCGAGATGATCTTCATATGCCACCGTGGAGAGATTGATATTTCACAAATGCAATCTGCTGACAACTTTTTCTGATGACGTGACATGTTATTACGGTCGGATCATTATTCGAACCGTTTTCCCACAACCAGCTACAACGCATATTGCGAGGCGGTTTCTTTGACACGTCTTGTCAAAGCAAAGATCGTGTCCCCTTATCACGGGATTCTCATCAATACAGGTATGGGTAATCTCACCACGCCATTAATCGTGGCGCTTGGGAAACAAGCGATTCTCAACGGGCAAGTGGGGAGGCGCACCGCTCTCGGCTCCTCTATAAAGGGATAAGATTTCCCCATTTTCACCCACACCTTCTTCCTCCTTTGCCCACTCTTGCCCCCTCGAGCTCTAGCGCCCAAGTCCAAGTCTTCTCCGCACAGCTAAACATGTCCGGAGCAGGAGGCAAGTGGGTGGCTTCCACCGTCAAGGAGAAGCACATCGCAAATCTTCGGGCGGCCGAATAGTTGGCCGCGGACATAGTGGACCGTCTACCAGATGCCGGGCAGGTCATTCCGACCCCAGGATCCCACGAGAGGGTCGTATTCATCGCCCACTTCATCCGTGGACTAGGATTTCTACTCCATCCCTTCGTCCGTGGGCTGATGTTCTACTATGGGCTAGATTTCCATGATCTAGCCCCGAACTTCATCCTCAACATCTTGGCGTTCATCGTCGTATGCGAAGCCTTCCTCCGCATCCGGCCTCACTTTGGCCTATGGCTGCAAACCTTCTGCGTGAAGCCGAAGGTTGTAAGCGGCCAACAAGCGGAGTGCGGAGGGGCCATGGTGGGCAGAATGCCTAATGTGACATGGCTCGACGGCTCCTTTGCGGAGACCGTAAAGTGATGGCAATCGGGGTGGTTCTACATCACCGAGCCATGCGGCGCCAACTAGGCGGCAGCCCCCGAATTCAGATCCGGAGCCCTCATGCGGCTCACCTCCTGGGAAAGGAAGGGCCTATCCTGGGGCGATTCTACGGAGCTGACCGGACTCCAGACATGCATCAAAAGCAAGAAGGACAAGAACATCAAGCTTGTCAACGTGATCCAGGTCATGCTCATTCGCCGGATCCTGCCCTGCCAGAGGCGGGCAGTCAATCTGTGGGAGTTCGTTCCAACCGAACACCGGAAGCTCCCGAAGCTCTATGACATGATGCGCAAAGGCGCATGGAAGGTGCTATTCAAGGCCTCTGAAGTACCTCCTCCCACATCCGAGGACCGCGGGCTTCACGCCGCGCGGGCTCCTAGTCAGGTGAGTTCTCAGACTGCCACCGGACCCGGTTCTTTCCAATATATTCATGGGAGAGCCTTAAGTAATTATGCATGTTTGCTTCAGGATTATGTGGAGACAGCGGAGCAGGTTTACTGTCCGGCTCCGCTGCCAGAAGGCCCAGCTGATGCTCTCCGGACGAAGATGTTGGTCCCGGCACCGTGCAAGGTGCCGGAGAAGAAGGCCGAGAAGAAGGCCCCAGGGATCCGAAAGGGTCTCCGTCGCAAGGTTGTCCCAGAGGCCTCGTCCGAAGACAGAGGCGCACTCCTCCCACGAAGGGGAGGAAGAAGAAGAAGAGGACGCCCCATCCGGAAAGGATGAGGGGTCCGGGGAGGCGGACCAGGGGGCCGGAAAAGGCCCCCGGCGCAAGGCCATCATACCCTTGTCATCTGATGACGACGAGACAGATTCTTCCCGCGGAGGCGGGAGGAACCAAGAAGAAACTCTACCTCCCCACACTGGGGAGGAGAGAAAGAGAAAAACTTCCCCGGAGGGGGAGGCTGGGGCGTCCAAGAAGGGAAATGCATCCCTTCCGGACTATTCCGCCACGGCCGCTCACAACAAGGAGGGGTGGCTGCCCTGGGGGAAGCCCCCGGTGCGATTGTAAGTGTCCGCATTCTATCATGGTTTCACTTCATAGTTTTTATACTTATAGTGCCGAACATATATGCAGTCCGGCCAGGGCTCACCCCGAGGTATCTTCCTCCGGGTCCCTGAGTGATTTAGTGATAAATTCGCTTCCGACGGCCACTACCCCTCATCACGCGGATGACACGGAGGTGTTGTCCCGAAGGCTCCCAGAGCAGGGGGAGGTGACTCTGGAGACGCCTCACGGCGGGACTCCAGATGTCGGGCACGCGGGGTTCAAGATCCCCGCGGATCATGTCGATGAGAGCCATGGCCAACCGGGCTCTCAGCCGAACACAATTCTGGAACCTTTGATGGTCCCGGACTCAGGCGGGCGACCCCTCGTTAGGGAGGGGGAGCCGTCTGTGTTGCGGACTTCTGTTGCGCATGAGGCGTCGGACTGTCTGCTGGAAGCGCTTCGCGGCGCTTCCCTGGATGAAGGGCACCGTACTCTTATGAGTACGGTGATTCAGAAGGTTTCGTCCGCCAAAAGCGGACTAACCAAAGCTTGCACCAGCCTCCTAACAGGCTTCGAGGTAAGTAATAAATATGTGTGAAATTACCACGCGATAGGTAGTAGCCCCTAATACTCTGTTTGGTGTTCGGAAAGAAAAGCCAAACGGAGGGCCAATTATAATCCACAGGAGTCTAATAATAAGTATTGTTGTGAATAAGCAGGCTGTGCTGCTTGCTGCTGCTGCCCGTACTGCCGAGGTTGCCAAACTGAAGCGGGACCTGGAGCAGGCGCAGGGAGAGCTCGACCTCACGAAGAGGTAGCTCGAAGAGAACAAGGGTAAGTGATTCCCGCTCTTATGCATTTAAGGATAGGCAGAATTGGTGAGTCTAACACCTAAGTGTCGTGACCGTGTAACAGGGGCCACCGCCGAAGTGGCGTCCCTAAGAAGGCGCTGTCCGAGGCCAAAGACAAGGCGGCCTTGGAGTGTAAGGAGCGCGAAAAGCAAAGTGCTAGGGTAGTTGAGGTACAGCAAGAGCTCCAGGACCTCGGCAAGAAATGTGAGTCCATGGAGCATGATCTGAACGCGAAAGAGGCCGAGCTTGAGAAGGCCCTTGTGAATTTGAAAGACGCCAAGGCCGAAGCCGAGAAAGCACAGCAGGAGATCCAGGAGGCCAAGAAGATAGCAGCGGGTAAGAAGTTCTTTATGCAAAGCAAACATGTGGAGGAGGCGTTTCTTTTACTTACTCGAATTCGGAGCTCTCTAGGGGCATTCGCAGATCTGCCACGCAGCATATCAGATGCCACAGAGTTCTACCGTGCCCAGGAGGGGAACTCAACGAAGAAGCTGTTTTGGTCCCAGTATGCTGAGGCCGAACACCCGATGCCTCTGAGTGACCAACTGAAGCAGTTGGTCGAACTCCACAGGGCGGCCGAACTGGCTATGAAAGGTTTCATAGTCTGGATGTGGCCTGGTGAGCTCATGCCCAATAGCTACTTTGGCCTGATCAAGCGGATGGTGGATGCCTGCCCGCGGCTTGAGGTGATAAAGCGATCCATTTGCATCGAGGGTGCCCGCCGGGCCTTTTCCCGCGTCAAGGTGCATTGGGGCAAGCTGGATGCGGAGAAGCTGGTCAAGGACGGGCCGCCGGAGGGCAAGGTGCATTGCCATGCCGAGCTGTACTATGATGGCGTTATGAAGGGTGCTTGTCTCGTGGCTGACAAATGTACATAGAACACCATTTTTGAATGAATTCACTTCTGTCATGTTTGTATTTTAAGGACGAAGTTACTTGCGCTATGTAGCGCTTTTGTTATTTAAAATATTACTTTCTGTGCGGCTGTTTATAAAATTCGGAAAGTAGGCCAGTCGTTGGCTTCCTCCCCCACGTAACTAGTACTGGGGTGTTCGTGGAAAACCCGGACACTCTTTATCCAAATGTTTGGTCCCTTAAGGAGGTGTCTGGCGCAACGAACAAGGCAATCGGACTATGCGGCTCTATAACTTTCACTTAGCCATAGAAGTCTACAATTTTAAATTTCGGCAAAGCCCCTAGAATCCGGAAGGCCGAATCGGGGCGCTATACACGCCTACATCGGACGAAGCCGATATATCGCCTAAAGCGGAAAATCTTTAAGGATTTTAAGACCTCTCGAACAGCGACCAGCTCTCGCCACATCATGCCGGTCAGTTTTCGGCTTTCTCTACTGAGGTGCTCGTCTGGAAGAACCGGGACACAATCGTAGTAGGTCTCCCTACGCTATCTTAGCCGATATAATGGAATGTAAGGCACGAAAACAAGGGAGCCGGGCTATCCCAACTGTAAACCCAAGACATGATTCGGAGCTGATGCATATAGTGCTATAAGTTTGGGGTGCCGCACTGTCGAAAGTGTTCAGACTTTATTTTCCATATTACGGGGAGCCATGAGAAGCCCCTGGCAAACTGACCGTACCAAGGTGTACAGATGCAATACCAAATAAACATTTATAAGAGAAGAAAATGCTCAAATAAGGATAATAAGCTGACGCTATATATAATCTCCCATTGACGAAAAATACGTTTAAGCGTATGTTTACAATGGATGCATGAAGCAGAGATAAAATAGGACTATTTGACATGTCCTATCCAAGGGCGGGCTATGTGCAGATAGATAAAGCAGGTATAATGATCGCAAATAGATTCCACCTGGGTTTTCCCTTCTATGCTGCACGTCTGTTGCCTCCTTGGATGTATCTCCCATATGAGTCTGGCAATTCGTCCCTTCTGAGGATGCTGCACTAACGCGGTGTCCTAAAAGGTAAGAGGGAAAGAGTATGAAGGTATTTGGCAGTTACCCGCACTATCGACTGCGTCATTGATGCGCCTCCGCCTATGCCCATGGTATCTTGAGTGTGTAATTGTGTATGCGTGGCACGAATGCTGCTTTGGAGGGGCTTGAGCGGAGGCCGGACTGCTAATCATGCTCTTGGCATTCCTGATGATCCTGTTGCGGGGTGTTCCGGACTCGCTTGACAGTGCTCGAGGTTGTTGCCGGATTGGTTTGTCGGAGTAGGCTGCATTGTACTTCTGCCGCGAGGGCTGCCGTATGCTCTTCTGTTTGAAGGGAGCGGTCCATATTTCCATTGACAGTGATGACCCCGCGCGGTCCTGGCATCTTGAGCTTGTGGTATGCATAATGTGGTACCTGATTGAATCTAGCGAATGCGGTTCGTCCGAGCAGTGCATGGTAGCCACTGCGGAAAGGGACGATGTCAAAGATTAGCTCTTCGCTCCTGAAGTTGTCCGGGGATTCGAAGACCACTTCCAATGTTATAGAGCCCGTACAGCGGGCCTCTACTCCAGGAATAACACCTTTAAAGGTGGTTTTAGTGGGCTTGATCCTTGAAGGGTCAATGCCCATTTTGCACACTGTGTCCTGATAAAGCAGGTTCAGGCTGCTGCTGCCGTCCATAAGGACACACGTGAGGTGGAATCCGTCGATGATTGGGTCTAAGACCAATGCGGCTGAGCCGCCGTGACGGATGCTAGTAGGGTGATCCCTACGGTCAAAGGTGATCGGACAAGCTGACCATGGATTGAACTTGGGGGCGACTGGCTCCATGGCATAGACGTCCCGTAGTGCTCGCTTCCGTTCCTGCTTGGGGATGTGGGTGGCATAGATCATGTTGACCGTTTTCACCTAGGGGGAAATTTCTTTTGTCCCCCTGTGTTCGGACGCCGGGGCTCTTCGTCATCGTCGCTGTGCAGCCCCTTGTCCTTGTTTTCGGCGTTTATCTTGCCGGCCTGTTTGAACACCCAACAGTCTCTATTAGTGTGGTTGGCTGGTTTGTCCGGTGTGCCATGAATTTGGCACGAGCGCTCTAGTATGCGGTCCAGACTGGGCAGTCCCTGATTATTTCTTTTGAACACCTTTTTCCGCTGTCCGGACTTAGATCCGCTGAATCCGGCGTTGACTGCCGTGTCATCAGTGCTGTCACCGTTGTTCCTTCTCTTGTGTCTGCTGCGCCGTGGCTAGCCGTTAGTATCGCGGCCATCCGAAGTGCCGGAATGTGGCGTGGTGCCGCTGCAAGCCAACCAGCTATCCTCACCCGCACAAAAGCGGGTCATTAGTGTTGTGAGAGCTGCCATGGACTTGGGTTTTTCCTGGCCGAGGTGTCTAGTGAGCCACTCGTCACGGATATTATGCTTGAAAGCCGCCAAGGCTTTGGCGTCCGGACAGTCAACTATTTGGCTCCTCTTAGTTAGGAACCGAGTCCAGAATTTCCAGTCTGACTCTCCGGGCTATTGAGTAATGTGGCTTAGGTCATCAGTGTCCGGTGGTCGTACATATGTGCCGTGGAAGTTATCAAGGAATGCCTCTTCCAGGTTTTCCCAACTGCCAATGAAATTTGCTGGCAGGCTGTTTAACCAGTGCCTGGCTGGTCCTTTGAGCTTAAGGGGAAGATATTTGATGGCGTGTAGATCATCTCCGCAGACCATGTGAATGTGGAGAAGGAAATCTTCGATCCATACTGCGGGTCTGTTGTGCCATCGTATGATTCAATGTTTACGGGTTTGAACCCTTCGGGGAATTCATGATCCATCACTTCGTCAGTGAAGCAGAGGGGGTGTGCGGCGCCTCTGTGCCGGGCTATGTGGCTACGCAGGTCGGATTGGTCTGGGTTGTTGTGTTCGGCCCGGCCGGACTTGTTGATGATGTATCCGGCGCGACGGTCATCATCACGACGGGCTGGGCGCGCCCCCGCGATCCGTAGATCGATCTTGGCTGTCCTGCTTTGTTTTCCAGAATATCTTGCAGGTCTTGCTTGTTGCCCTGGGCCGTAGTATATCGGTGTGGGGTGCGGGCTGATATCCCGTTTTATCCTGGCCACGGGGTGGCCGGTCAGCCGTTTGGCGCTCGAGTCCATATTCCTCGGCTGCCACGACTTCAGTCCATCTATCTGTGAGTAGGTGATCAGCTTGGAGTTGCTGCTGCTTCTTCTTCAGGCTCCTTGCAGTGGCTATAAGTCTACACTTAAAGTGCTCCTGCTCCACGGGATCCTCAAGTACGCCGAATTCATCGTCGACGAGGCTAATCTCGTCTTTGGAGGGGGGCATGTAGTTGTCCTCCTCCGGGTATCCATCCGTCGCCTGTTCTTCTGGGCTGACCTGCTCATCTTCCTGTCCGGCCTGCTCGAAGGCGGGCTGGTCAGGGTCATATTCTTCTTCGGTGCCATCCGGATTATTTTCGTCTCCGGGGCCGGTATTGCTGTGGCGGGGCTTGGAGCGGCGCCAACGATGCCCATGCTTTGGTTTTCTTCCTGAGGGGTTATCCTCCATTGCCTCGTCGCCATTAGTTTCCTTTGGAGTGTCCACCATATATATATCATATGAGGAGGTGGCCGTCCACCACCCCGTGAGCGGTGGCTCCTGTAATTCTCCTACATCGTCATCCATACTGTCGATGTCTTCAGAATCAAAGTCAAGCACGTTGGTTAAATCATCGATCGTGGCAATGAAGTGGGTGGTGGGTGGGCAACGAATTCCATCGTCCTCCGCTTCCCACTCAAGCCGGACATAGTTCGGCCCAGAGTCTAATGACAAAGAGAGAGACTTCAATAAGTTCAGCATGTCGCCAAAGGGCGAGGGCTGAAATACGTCCGCCGCAGTGAACTCCATCACCGGAGCCCAACCAGGTTTAGCGGGCTCGGGGACGTGTGGACTGGAACCTAAAACCGGATATGAGTCCGGGTGTCCGGAGTCACAGGCTCCCTCAGAAGTGAGGCATGTGTTCAGCTCCATCATTGATGGGGTACGGCCTGCGGGGCGGGGTCCAGCCCTCCATCCTTAGGCAACGCAACCTGCCCCAGATTTAAATTCGAGGCTTCTGCTGGGGTGATATCCCGAGCATCGTCTGATAGCAGGTCTAAGCCATGCTCATCGTGACTGTTTGGAGCTCCTGGCGCTGGCCCGAATCCGTCGAAGACTAAGTCTCCATGAATATCTACTGTGTAGTTCAAGTTTCCGAACCTGACCTGGTGGTCGGGGGCATAGCTATCGATGTGCTCCAGGTGGCCAACCGAGTTGGCCCGCAGTGCGAAGCCGCCGAACACGAAGATCTGTCCGGGGAGAAAAGTCTCACCCTGGACGGCGTCGTTGATGATGATTGAAGGAGCCATCAAGCCTGACAGCGACGACACAGATGAACTCTCAATGAAAGCACCAATGTCGGTGTCAAAACCGGCGGATCTTGGGGAGGGGGTCCCGATCTGTGCGTCAAGGCTGATGGTAATAGGAAGCAAGGGACACAGATGTTTACCCAGGTTCGGGCCCTCTCGATGGAGGTAAAACCCTACTTCCTGCTTGATTAATATTGATTATATGGGTAGTACAAGAGTAGATCTACCACGAGATTGTAGAGGCTAAACCCTAAGAGCTAGCCTATGATGGTATGATTGTAATTTTGATTGGCCTTCTAAGGACCAACCTCTCCAGTTTATATAGACACCGGAGAGGGCTAGGGTTTACATGGAGTCGGTTACAAGGAAGGAAACACAATATCTAGATCGCCAAGCTTGCCTTCCACGCAAAGGAGAGTCCCATCCGGACACGGGCCGAAGTCTTGAGTCTTGTATCTTCACGCTTCAAAAGTTCGGACGTTCTACACAGTGCGGCACTCCGGATACCCCCTAATCCAGGACTCCCTCGTGGAGGACTTGTGTCGTCTGCCCCGCGAGGCTTGGCCCCTCGCGAGGGTCTTGAGTGTTTGGTTGATGAAGATGGGACGTACTGTGCCACTGATGGAGCCACGCCGCGGGCCGCAGGCAGGCAAGTCTGGGGACCCCCGTTCCCAGAATGCCGACAGTAGCCCGCGGGCCCAAGGCACGCTCAGACTTGGCTTAGCGGCGAAGCCAAAGGGCAAGTGCGGAGCACCGCGGGCCCCAATAGCCTGCGGCCTTGGTCGATGCGTGGCGACTGATTGGACATGGGCATCTCCGCTTCCCCATGCTGCCCCAATATCCGCCTGGCTAGGCGGCCACAGCTGTTGGGGAACGTAGTAATTTCAAAAAAATTCCTATGCACACGCAAGATCATGGTGATGCATAGCAACGAGAGGGGAGAGTGTTGTCCACGTACCCTCGTAGACCGTAAGCGCAAGCATTATGACAACGCGGTTGATGTAGTCGTACGTCTTCACGATCCAACTGATCCAAGCACCGAACGTACGGCACCTCCGAGTTTAGCACACGTTCAGCTCGATGACGATCCCCAGACTCCGATCCAGCAGGGTGTCGGGGATGAGTTCCGTCAGCACGATGGCATGGTGACGATGATGATGTTCTACCGATGCAGGGCTTCACCTAAGCACCGCAACGATATGACCGAGGTGGAATATGGTGGTGGGGGGCACCGCACACGGCTAAGGAACGATCACGAAGATCAACTTGTGTGTCCAGAGGTGCCCCCCTGCCCCCGTATATAAAGGAGCCAAGGGGGAGGGGGCGGCCGGCCAAGGAGGGCGCACCAAGGGGGAGTCCTACTCCCACCGGGAGTAGTACTCCCTTTCTTTCCTAGTTGGAGAAGGAGAAGGGGGAAGGAGGAGGAAGAGGGGAAGGAAAGGCCCCCCCCCTCTCCTTGTCCTATTCGGACTAGGGAGGGGAGGGGGCGCAACCCACCTCTTGCCTCCTCTCCTCTTCTCCCTTAGGGCCCATGAAGGTCCAATAACCCCCGGGGGGGTTCCGGTAACCCCCCGGTACTCCGGTAAAATCCCGATTTCACCCGGAACGATTCCGATATCCAAATATAGGCTTCCAATATATCGACCTTTATGTCTCGACCATTTCGAGACTCCTCATCATGTCCGTGATCACATCCGGGACTCCGAACAACCTTCGGTACATCAAAACTTATAAACTCATAATAAAACTGTCATCGTAATGTTAAGCGTGCGGACCCTACGGGTTCGAGAACTATGTAGACATGACCTAGAACTATTCTCGGTCAATAACCAATAGCGGAACCTGGATGCTCATATTGGCTCCTACATATTTTACGAAGATCTTTATCGGTCAAACCGCATAACAACATACGTTGTTCCCTTTGTCATCGGTATGTTACTTGCCCGAGATTCGATCGTCGGTATCCAATACCTAGTTCAATCTCGTTACCGGCAAGTCTCTTTACTCGTTACGTAATGCATCATTCAGTAACTAACTCATTAGCTACATTGCTTGCAAGGCTTATAGTGATGTGCATTACCGAGGGGGCGCAGAGATACCTCTCCGACAATCGGAGTGACAAAACCTAATCTCGAAATGCGCCAACTCAGCATGTACCTTCGGAGACACCTGTAGAGCTCCTTTATAATCACCCAGTTACGTTGTGACGTTTGGTAGCACACAAAGTGTTCCTCTGGTAAACGGGAGTTGCATAATCTCATAGTTATAGGAACATGTATAAGTCATGAAGAAAGCAATAGCAACATACTAAACGATCAAGTGCTAGGCTAACGGAATGGTTCATGTCAATCACATCATTCTCCTAATGATGTGATCCCGTTAATCAAATGACAACACATGTCTATGGTTTAGGAAACATAACCATCTTTGATTAATGAGCTAGTCTAGTAGAGGCATACTAGTGACGTTATGTTTGTCTATGTATTCACACATGTATCATGTTTCCGGTTAATACAATTCTAGCATGAATAATAAACATTTATCATGATATGAGGAAATAAATAATAACTTTATTATTGCCTCTAGGGCATATTTCCTTAAGTCTCCCACTTGCACTAGATTCAATAATCTAGATTACACAGTAATGATTCTAACACCCATGGAGTCTTGGTGTTGATCATGTTTTGCTCGTGGAAGAGGCTTAGTCAATGGGTCTACAACATTCAGATCCGTATGTATCTTGCAAATCTCTATGTCTCCCACCTGGAATTGATCCCGGATGGAATTGAAGCGTCTCTTGATGTGCTTGGTCCTCTTGTGAAATCTGGATTCCTTTGCCAAGGCAATTGCACCACTATTGTCACAGAAGATCTTCATTGGTCCCGATGCACTAGGTATGACACCTAGATCGGAAATGAACTCCTTCATCCAGACTCCTTCATTTGTTGGTTCTGAAGCAGCTATGTACTCCGCTTCACATGTAGATCCCGCCATGACGCTTTGTTTAGAACTGCACCAACTTACAGCTCCACCGTTTAATAAAACACGCATCCGGTTTGCGATTTAGAATCGTCCGGATCAGTGTCAAAGCTTGCATCGATGTAACCATTTACGACTAGCTCTTTGTCACCTCCATATATGAGAAACATATCCTTAGTCCTTTCCAGGTATTTCAGGATGTTCTTGACCGCTGTCCAGTGATCCACTCCTGGATTACTTTGGTACCTTCCTGCCAAGCTTATTGCTAAGCATACGTTAGGTCTGGTACACAGCATTGCATACATGATAGAGCCTATGGCTGAAGCATAGGGAACATCTTTCATTTTCTCTCTATCTTCTGCTGTGGTCGGGCATTGAGTCTGGCTCAATTTCACACCTTGTAATACAGGCAAGAACCCTTTCTTTGCTTGATCCATTTTGAACTTTTTCAAAACTTTATCAAGGTATGTGCTTTGTGAAAGTCCAATTAAGCGTCTTGATCTATCTCTATATGTCTTGATGCCCAATATGTAAGCAGCTTCACCGAGGTATTTCATTGAAAAACTTTTATTCAAGTATCCCTTTATGCTATCCAGAAATTCTATATCATTTTCAATTAATAATATGTCATCTACATATAATATCAGAAATGCTACAGAGCTCCCACTCACTTTCTTGTAAATACAGGCTTCTCCAAAAGTCTGTATAAAACCATATGCTTTGATCACACTATCAAAGCGTTTATTCCAACTCCGAGATGCTTGCACCAGTCCATAAATGGATCGCTGGAGCTTGCATACTTTGTTAGCACCTCTTGGATCAACAAAACCTTCTAGTTGCATCATATACAACTCTTCTTCCAGAAATCCATTCAAGAATGCAGTTTTGACATCCATTTGCCAAATTTCATAATCATAAAATGCAGCAATTGCTAACATGAATCGGACAGACTTAAGCATCGCTACGGGTGAGAAAGTCTCATCGTAAGCAACCCCTTGAACTTGTCGAAAACCTTTCGCAACAAGTCGAGCTTTATAGACAGTTAGATTACCATCAGCGTCAGTCTTCTTCTTAAAGATCCATTTATTCTCAATGGCTTGCCGATCATCGGGCAAGTCAACCAAAGTCCATACTTTGTTCTCATACATGGATCCCATCTCAGATTTCATGGCTTCTAGCCATTTTGCAGAATATGGGATCATCATCGCTTCCTCATAGTTTGTAGGTTCGCCATGGTCAAGTAACATGACTTCTAGAATAGGATTACCGTACCACTCTGGTGCGGATCTTACTCTGGTAGACCTACGAAGTTCAGTAGAAACTTGATCTGAAGTTTCATGATCAATATCATTAGCTTCCTCACTAATTGGTGTAGTTGTCACAGGAACCGGTTCTTGTGATGGACTACTTTCCAATAAGGGAGCAGGTACAGTTACCTCATCAAGTGCTACTTTCCTCCCACTCACTTCTTTCGAGAGAAACTCCTTCTCTAGAAAGGATCCGAATTTAGCAACGAAAATCTTGCCCTCAGATCTGTGATAGAAGGTGTACCCAATAGTCTCTTTTGGGTATCCTATGAAGACACATTTCTCCGACCTGGGTTCGAGCTTATCTGGTTGAAGTTTCTTCACATAAGCATCGCAGCCCCAAACTTTAAGAAACGACAACTTTGGTTTCTTGACAAACCATAGTTCATAAGGCGTCATCTCAACGGATTTTGATGGTGCCCTATTTAACGTGAATGCGGCCGTCTCTAAAGCATAAACCCAAAACGATAGCGGTAAATCAGTAAGAGACATCATAGATCGCACCATATCTAGTGAAGTATGGTTACGACGTTCGGACACACCATTTCGTTGTGGTGTTCCGGGTGGTGTGAGTTGCGAAACAATTCTGCATTGTTTCAAATGTAAACCAAACTCGTAAGTCAAATATTCTCCTCCACGATCAGATCGTAGAAATTTTATTTTCTTGTTACGATGATTTTCTACTTCACTCTGAAATTCTTTGAACTTTTCAAATGTTTCAGACTTGTGTTTCATCAAGTAGATATACCCATATCTGCTCAAATCATCTGTGAAGGTGAGAAAATAACGATACCCGCCGCGAGCCTCAATATTCATTGGACCACATACATCAGTATGTCTGATTTCCAATAAATCAGTTGCTCGCTCCATAGTTCCGGAGAACGGCGTTTTAGTCATCTTGCCCATGAGGCACGGTTCGCAAGTACAAAGTGATTCATAATCAAGTGATTCCAAAAGTCCATCAGTATGGAGTTTCTTCATGCCCTTTACACCGATATGACCTAAACGGCAGTGCCACAAATAAGTTGCACTACCATTATCAACTCTGCATCTTTTGGCTTCAACACTATGAATAAGTGTATCACTACTATCGAGATTCAATAAAAATAGACCACTCTTCAAGGGTGCATGACCATAAAAGATATTACTCATATAAATAGAACAACCATTATTCTCTGATTTAAATGAATAACCGTCTCGCATCAAACAAGATCCAGATATAATGTTCATGCTCAACGCTGGCACCAAATAACAATTATTTAGGTCTAAAACTAATCCCGATGGTAGATGTAGAGGTAGCATGCCGACCGCGATCACATCGACTTTGGAACCATTTCCCACGCGCATCGTCACCTCGTCCTTAGCCAATCTTCGCTTAATCCGTAGTCCCTATTTCGAGTTGCAAATATTAGCAACAGAACCAGTATCAAATACCCAGGTACTACTGCGAGCATTAGTAAGGTACACATCAATAACATGTATATCACATATACCTTTGTTCACTTTGCCATCCTTCTTATCCGCCAAATACTTGGGGCAGTTCCGCTTCCAGTGACCAGTCTGCTTGCAGTAGAAGCACTCAGTCTCAGGCTTAGGTCCAGACTTAGGTTTCTTCTCGTGAGTAGCAACTTGTTTGATGTCCTTTTTGAAGTTCCCCTTCTTCTTCCCTTTGCCCTTTTTCTTGAAACTGGTGGTCTTATTAACCATCAACACTTGATGCTCCTTCTTGATTTCTACCTCCGCAACTTTTAGCATTGCGAAGAGCTCGGCAATAGTCTTGTCCATCCCTTGCATATTATAGTTCATCATGAAGCTCTTGTAGCTTGGTGGCAGTGATTGAAGAATTCTGTCAATGACACTATCATCAGGAAGATTAACTCCCAGTTGAATCAAGTGATTATTATACCCAGACATTTTGAGTATATGTTCACTGACAGAACTATTCTCCTCCATCTTGCAGCTATATAACTTATTGGAGACTTCATATCTCTCAATCCGGGCATTTGCTTGAAATATTAACTTCAACTCCTGGAACATCTCATATGCTCCATGACGTTCAAAACGTCGTTGAAGACCCGGTTCCAAGCCGTAAAGCATGGCACACTGAACTATCGAGTAGTCATCAGCTTTGCTCTGCCAGACGTTCTTAACATCGTCAGTTGCATCAGCAGCAGGTCTGGCACCCAGCGGTGCTTCCAGGACGTAATTCTTCTGTGCAGCAATGAGGATAATCCTCAGGGTACGAACCCAGTCCGTGTAATTGCTACCATCATCTTTCAACTTTTCTTTCTCAAGGAGCGCATTAAAATTCAACGGAACAACAGCACGACCCATCTATCTACAACAAACACAAACAAGCAAAATACTATCAGGTACTAAGTTCATGATAAATTTAAGTTCAATTAATCATATTACTTAAGAACTCCCACTTAGACAGACATCTCTCTAGTCATCTAAGTGATCACGTGATCCAAATCAACTAAACTGTCGGAGTAATGGGCCACGGGTAGGCTGACCCGGGACCCAGGATCTTTCAAGACATCGGGGCAGGCCGCGCCCCTCCAGCCGAGTCCCAGCTGGCGATCTCCCGAGAAGCCGAGTCTCAGCTGGCGATCTCCGGAGGAGCCGACTCCCAGATGACGACTTCAAAGCAAGCCGATTCCGAGCTGGCGACCTCCAGGAGTGCCGACTATGGGAGTCGGCCCATGACACTTCACGAGGCCCGATGCGGGGTACGGTCACAACGTGGCCGTCCCTCCCTGCCTACAAGGGACCGGCATAGCTATAGTGAGCCGTATTGCTGGGAGATCTCCGGCGAGGCGCGACACTGTTGCCATGCCTGCCCTGACCTCAGCCATAGTGCGCGACGCACTGTGCCCATGACGCCGGCCTGTACGGCCCGAAGACCGCGGGGCCGCCTGTCAGTGGGTGAATTGAAGGCGGCCAGAGCACCCGAAGACGGCCCTGTGGGAGTCGGCCTCCCTGGAGTCGGCCGTCTCCCCTCCAGGGCCCCACGAGCCATTAACCAGATTGGATGGGGAATGGCGACAGTGATCGCCCGATAGATGGCGGTACTGTTGCCACGACCCAACGACGAAGCCTGCGTCATCAGGAGCAGCACACAGTGTCCGGCCTGTCCACGGGACCCACTAGTCGGCGGGCCCCAGAAGCCGGCGGGAAGGACGGCGACATGAGAGATAGACGGCTGGGACCCACGCCAAGTCGGATTACCATTGTACCCCCAGGGGGTAGGCCTATATAAACCCCCCGGGGCACCCATCCAAAGGGTTCAGACCTTGATAGAGATAGACACACAGCCCAGGGAGGAGAGAACTAGCCTCGCTCTCTCCTGCCTCCCGATACAGCTCCAGGAGCACCTTTGTAGTCACCTTGCTATAGTGACCATGCGGAGACCCCGCAGAGCAGCAGTAGGGGTGTTATCTCCTCGGAGAGCCCCGAAGCTGGGTAAGATTCGCCGGCGTGCATGTCTACGCCTTATCCCGTTTCCACGCACCGGCGACGTTCTACTCGCCCCCACCATGATAAGCCATCCTTTGGCATATGTCACACCCAACCCCCGACATTTGGCGCCCACCGTGGGGCGAGGTGCACCGTCGTACGGAGATCTGCTCTGGACGGGAACCCTCTTCCTCCCTGGCGAGCGCAGCCAGCCGGGCTCGCCAGATGGAGTCTGCATCAACACGCTGCATGGCGCTGAGGCCGCCTGCGCCGCGAGCGGCCTCGCCGAACTTATCGGCGAGGTTCGCCTCTCAGACGAACCTGCGTCCGACGCAGGCACGGGTGGCCCCGAGCGCCTTCTCGCGGGCCTCCTCGACCAACTCCATGTCGCCGGCGAGCCTGCCGTAGACTTGGAGTCCATAGGCTCCTCCGACCCGTTGCTGGTCGACTCCGACGCCGGGTCGCTTGACATTTTCCCCACCAATGTGGTGGTCTACGACGAGCCGCTTCCATACGAGGAGAGCGGCGGAAGCGCCGTCACGGAGGTGCTCGTCATCAGCCACGGCGAGCACTTCGGCGAAGAAGCCCAGGACCCGCTAGCTGCGGCCCTGCAAGACCTAACCGCGCCCATGCTAGAGGACGCCGACGCCGAGACGCTGGAGACGCGGCGCCTTCAGATCATCTAAGGCGCCAAGAAGCTGGCAAGCATGAGGTGCTTGTCAGAGGCATACCAGCGCGAGATGGATCACGCCGTAGGCGGCTCGCCGGCTCCGACTGGGCCGAGCCGTCTAGGTGCGGTCCGGCAGCGCGGCGCGGCCATCGCCGACTTGCTCGAGGCAAAACGCCCCGTGTACGCCACCCCAACGGAGAACATCCGCACCGCTGAAGCGGCGACTGACAAGCTGAAGAACTTCGAGGGTGAAGAGTGCCGTATGATGATGGAGCGAGTCCAGCAGCTCCCTGACGCGGTTGCTGCGCAAAACGCGGCCGGCGGCCGTGCAGATGCGCTGCAGCAGCCGAACGACGACTTGCCTCCCCGCCGAGATCAAGGCGCGACCTCCCGGACGCCGACTGGCGGAGTCCGCGGAAGGAAAGAGAAGGAGCCGGCTGTCAGTCACAGTCGGACTCATATCTCCATCGAGCGCGACCAAGACGGCCGCCCGAGAGCAGTAGAGCGGCGGGACGACTACCTGCCTCCCCCGCCCAGAAGAGAGCGGCGATTTTCCCCGCCGCCTGTTGAGCATCCGACTCTCGGAGGTCGCCTTGGCCGCCGAGAGGGAGTCGGAGAGAATGACGCCCGCCATCGGATCGACCGACTCCACCGATCCCTGGCGCTGGAAGAAGAAGACGAGCTGGGTCCGCCTTGCTTCGGGCCCCGCATCAGAGACGAGCCCTTCCCAAAAGGGTTCACGCTCCCCCGAGACACACCCAAGTACATCGGCTCCGTGAAGCCGGAAGACTGGCTGATAGACTACTCCACAGCCGTTAGCATAGCAAACGGCAACAAGCGAGTTGCCGTGAAGTACGTTCCTCTCATGCTCCAGGGCACGGCCCGGACATGGCTAAACAGCCTGAAGCCCCGCAGCATCAACAGCTAGGTCGACTTCACCGAAGCCTTCATCCGCAACTTCACAAGAACATACAAGTGACCTCCCAAGCCGCGCCAGCTCTCCTTGTGTGCGCAAGGCCCTGAAGAATCAACGCGCGACTACCTCACGCGCTGGGGCGAGCTTCGAAACTCCTGCGAGGGCGTGCACGAGGTGCAGGCTATCGAGTACTTCACTGCCGGGTGCCGAGAGGGCACCCTCCTCAAGCACAAACTCCTCTGCGACGAGCCAGAAACCCTCGACGAACTGCTAGTCATAGCAGACAAGTACGCCACGGCCGACTCTTCCATGAAGACGGAGATTCAAGTCAACACGGCTGGCAAGGTGACTCCCAGGCTCCCAGAACTCTGGCTGGAGATACCAATCGGCGACAGCAACAGAACGACAACAAACGCAAGGCCCAACAGCCGACTTCCAACAGTCGGCAGGTCGCGGCAGTCGAAGATCAGCAGCCGGAAGGGCAGCCTCTGGCCAAGCGGCAGAAGGGCGGCAAATCCAATTGGTTGCCAGCCTTCTCCTACGAGCAGACTCTGGATGGTCCTTGCAAGTTCCACAGCGGCGCGAAGCCGTCAAACCACACCACCAGAAAGTGCCACTGACTCACCAGGATCGCCAAGGGAGACGGACTCACTCCTCCACCGCCTGCTGGGCCGCCGCCTCCGCCGCCGCCCCAGCAGCCGGCGGCCCGGCCAGTCGGCGCAGTACAAGACGAGTTCCCAGAAGAGCATGAAGCCTACGTAGTGTTCACCAGTGTGGCAGATGACCGGCGCAGCAGGCACCAACAGCAACAAGAAGTAAATGCAGTAGCAACAGATGCTCCAGAGTTCATGCATTGGTCCGAGAGGCCTATCAGCTGGAGTCGGGTGGATCACCAGAGGCGATGCCGAGTCCGGGCTCTTATGCCCTGGTCCTAGGTGCGACCTTGGCCACTGATAGGCGGGCCGCCCGCTTTTCGCGGGTCCTGATAGATGGATGCAGCAGCATAAACATCCTATACAAGGACACCATGGAGAAGCTAGGAACCAAGCGAAGACAGCTGCAGAGCAGCCGGACCGTGTTCCATGGAATTGTACCCGGCCTCTCCTGTTCGCCCATCGGCAAGATCCTGATAGACGTCCTCTTCGGAGACAAAGACCACTTCCGCCTAGAGTCAGTCTGGTTCGAGGTGGTGGACTTGGAGAGCCCGTACTACGCTCTGCTTGGCCGACCTGCCTTGGCCAAGTTCATGGCGGTTCCCCACTACGCCTACCTCAAGATGAAGATGCCGAGTTCCAAGGGGATTCTGAACATAGCCGGCGATTACAAGAAGTCGTCCGCCTGCGCGGCCGAGAGCAGTCGGCTGGCCGAGTCCCTGGTGATCGCGGCCGAGAAGCGGCTCCTTGACCGAGTCGTGGCGATGGCCGGAAAGCAGCCAGAGATGCGCCCGACCCGAAGGAGTCGGAGGCAGAAGGATCATTCAAGCCGGCCAAAGAGACCAAGAAGATACCCTTGGACCCGGAACACCCAGAAAGGTACGCTGTCATGGGCACGGGCCTTGACAGCAAATAGGAAGGCGAGCTCGTCGATTTCCTCCGTGAGAATCGGGACATCTTTGCATGGTCCCCCAAAGACATGCCAGGTGTATCGACGGAATTCGCCGAGCACAAGCTACACGTCAGGCCAAATATGAAGCCCGTCAGGCAGCCCTTGCGCCGCCTGTCAGAAGAGAAAAGAAGAGTTGTTGGGGAAGAGATAGCCCGGCTCTTTGCAGCCGGTTTCATCATGGAAGTGTTTTTTCCAGAGTGGCTGGCAAACCCGGTTTTGGTACTGAAGAAGAACAAGCAGTGGCGGATGTGCATCGACTACACAAGCCTCAACAAAGCCTGCCCAAAGGACCCGTTTGCTCTGCCAAGATCAGGTGATAGACTCCACAGCCGAATGCGAGCTGCTGAGTTTCCTAGACGCATACTCAGGATACCACCAGATCAAGCTGAACCCAGCGGACAGACTGAAGACCGCATTCATCACACCATTTGGAGCCTTCTGCTACCTGACAATGACGTTCGGCTTAAGGAATGCCGGCGCCACCTTTCCACGTTGCATGCAGAAGTGCCTCCTCAAGCATCTCAGCAGGAACGCCCACGTCTATGTGGATGATGTGGTGGTGAAGACAGAGAAGCGTGGGATGCTGCTGGAAGACCTCAAGGAGACCTTTGAAAACCTGCGCCGATTCCAGATCAAGCTCAACCCTGAGAAGTGCATTTTCGGAGTACCAGCCGGCCAGCTCCTCGGCTTCCTGGTCTCCGAACGCGGCATAGAGTGCAACCCCGTGAAGATCAAGGCCATCGAGAGAATGGAGGTACCCAGCCGACTGTTGGATGTGCAGAAGTTCACCGGCTGTCTGGCATCCATCAGCCGATTTATCAGTCGGCTGGGCGAGAAAGCTCTGCTCTTGTATCAATTGATGAAGAAGACCACCTTTTTTGAGTGGAACCACAAGGCGGATAAGGCATTTCTCCAGTTGAAGAAGATGTTGACTACTCCCCCCGTGTTGTCGGCTCCGACTCCCAAAGAGCCCATGCTCTTGTACATCGCCGCCACCAGCCGAGTAGTCAGCACAGTCATTGTAGTCGAGCGCAAGGAGGAAGGCAAGGCGCTCCTTGTCCAGAGACCGGTATATTACCTAAGCGAGGTACTGTCGACCTCCAAGCAGAACTACCCTCACTACTAGAAGATGTGCTACGGCGTGCATTTTGCCGCCAAGAAGCTGAAGCCCTACTTTCAAGAGCATCCAATCACCGTGGTTTGCACAGCTCCACTCGCCGAGATCATTGGAAGCCGAGACGCCTCCGGCCGAGTGGCCAAATGGGATATAGATCTAGCTCCTTACACCATCTACTACCAGCCCCGCACCGCCATCAAGTCGCAGGCGCTGGCCGACTTCCTCGTCGACTGGGCCGAGACCCAGTACCTGCCGCCAGCGCCTGACTCCACCCATTGGCGGATGCATTTCAATGGCTCCAAGATGCGCACCGGCCTGGGGGCCGGCATCATCCTCACCTCCCCTAAGGGCGACAAGCTCAAGTATGTGCTGCAGATCCACTTCGCCGCCTCCAACAACGTCGCCGAATATGAGGCGCTCATTCATGGGCTCCGGCTTGCCAAAGAACTCGGCATTCGCCGGATCCTGTGTTATGGCGACTCCGACTTGGTGGTTCAGCAGTCATCTGGCGACTGGGACGCCAAAGACGCAAACATGGCGAGCTACCGCTTCCTGGTGCAGCAACTCAGTGGATACTTTGAGGGGTGCGAATTCCTTCACGTGCCAAGAAATGACAATGATCAAGCAGATGCCTTGGCATGAGTCGGCTCCACTCGCCAAGCGATACCTTCCGGCGTTGCCCTTCAGCGCCTCCTCAAGCCGTCTATCAAGCCTTCACCAGAGTCAGACTCCATCTTCGTGCCGGCTCCTCCAGAAGTAGTCGGATCCGACTCCAAAGCCCCAGCAGACAGGCTCAAGAAAACCACAGTCGAAGCCGGCCCGGGGACTTCAGAGCCCGGCCCGGGGACTGTGCCAACCAGCCCGGGGACTTCAGATCCCGGCCCGGGGACTGTGCCAGCCGGCCCAAAGACTCCGTCAATCCAGCAAACGGCCGCGGACTCCAACCCGCCGCCTCCCAGCCCAGCCACCCTTGTCCAAGTCGCTGTGGTAGCAGCTGAAGAAATAGCAGCACCTTCATGGGCGCAGCCCATCCTCAAGTTTTTACTGAACAAAGAGCTGCAATAGATGAGATCCTGGCTCGGCAAGTGCAGCACCGAGCGGCAGCATACACCATAGTCAACAAAGAGCTAGTCAGGCGTAGTGTCACTGGTGTCTACCAGCGCTTCGTAGAATGAGAACAAGGCCAAGCGATTCTCAGAGACATCCATCAGGGCGAGTGCGGCCACCATGTGGCTTCAAGGGCACTCGTGGCCAAAGCCTTTCGGCACGGCTTCTTTTGGCCGACTGCCCTGGAAGAAGCTAAAGAGCTAGTCCAAAAATGCAAGGGGTGCCAGATGTTCCGCTCCAAGCCACTTCAGCCGGCTTCCGCGCTGAAGACAATCCCCATCGCCTGGCCCTTCGCAGTTTGGGGCCTGGACATGGTAGGACCATTCAAGACGGCCCGAGGCGGCCTAACTCATCTGCTTGTCGCGGTGGACAAGTTCACCAAGTGGGTGGAAGCAAAGCCCATCAAGAAGTTGAACGGGTCGACTGTAGTAACCTTCATTGCCGACATCACGGTGCGGTACGGCATACCGCACAGCATCATCACAGACAACGGCACAAACTTTGCCAAGGGCGCCTTGGCTCGTTTCTGCGCGACGCAGGGCATCCGACTGGACTTAGCGTCCGTTGCCCATCCGCAGTCAGACGGCCAGGTGGAACGAGCCAATGGCCTCATCCTGTCCGGCATCAAGCCTCGACTGGTCGAACCACTCGAGCGTTCGGCCGGCTGTTGGGTCGAGGAGCTGCCAGTCGTCCTCTGGAGTCTGCGCACGACTCCAAACAAGTCAACCGGCTTCACGCCTTTCTTCCTCGTCTACGGTGCCGAAGCTGTCATCCCGACGGATATAGAGTTCGACTCTCCACGAGTCACCATGTACACCGAAGAGGAAGCTGAAGAAGCACGCCAAGACGGCGTCGATCTGCTGGAAGAGGGCCGACTGTTGGCACTCAGCCGGTCCAGCATCTACCAGCAGAGTCTGCACCGATACTACAACTGCAAGGTCAAGCCGAGATCGTTCCAAGAGGGCGACCTTGTACTCCGGCTTATTCAGAGAACAGCCGGCCAGCACAAGTTGTCGGCGCCTTGGGAGGGTCCCTTCATCATCAGCAAGGTGCTAGGGAACGACGCCTACTATCTGATTGACGCTCAGAAGCCTTGAGCGCGCAAGAGGGACAACTCCGGCAAAGAAACAGAGCGCCCGTGGAACGCGAATCTTCTTCGAAGATTTTACAGTTGATGCAGTATGTATCGCACTACCCCCTTTTGTATTAAAGTACTAAGACCTTAGGCCCCCCGAGACGAGCTCGGGGACTGCCTTTTTGTTATCTGTATGATAAGAATTACGCTTCCGAATATGCTACTCTTTTTTATCATACTGTCTGGCACCGGGTCCGACTAGTCGACCCGGGGACTTGCCGTCTTCCGCTATGAAATGCTTCCTGCAGTCGGACAAGTAATGTGTTGCGCTCAAGCCGTCTCCTGTCAAAAGCCGCAGCTCGCAGAGCGACTGCTGGTAGGCAGAGAACAAGCAAGAACAAGCGCACGCATGAAAAAATGGCTAAGGACCTAAAAGCTTATGCATAGCTCAAGCCAGCTACCAGCCTCCCCCCACAGAGCCGACTCATGAGCAGTCGGCTCATCGTCTTAGCTTTTATCAAAGACAACCGACTCTCGGATAGTCGGCATGTCGCTTTCTAGACGACTTGCTAAAGAAACTCTAAACGGCTAAGTACTTGCCTTCCTGAAGTAGCCAAGCACTTGACCTAGCGACAGTCCGCAGAGCGGCTGTCTAGCCGGCAAGGCGGCAACTAAAGGTAGATGGCAAAGGAAAAAGTCTAAGGAGCAATAAGCAAGGAAAGGCGGAAATCAGATAAATATTTACATAGGCCCTCGGCCGAATCTCCGAATAGAAATTCAGGATACACCCCGCGGGTGGAATTGTTTGAACCTAACAATTCTTTCAAAAGATTACTGAAGACAGATAAACAGAAGCGGAAAAAGCAGTCTAGGAGGCGGCCTCCGGGGCTGGAGGATCGGAGGTGACGGCGGTGTCGGGTGCCGGGGCAGTCGGCTGGGCGGTCTCAGCTTGGTTGCCTCCGGCGGCAGTCGCCATTTCTCCACGCGGCTCGTTGCTGGAGGCGCGATCTGGCTGAGGCTGGCCGTTTGCTTCGTCTTCTGGCGCCTCCTCCTCGCCTCCGTCCTCTGCCTCGTCCTCCTCCTCGGCGCTGGAGTCAATCACCTCCGTCGAGTCTTCGTCATACTCCGGGTTCATCCCGAACCAGTTCGGCGGCACTTCCTCGCCACCTTCAGTCCGCTCGGGCACGAACACGCTGGTGTCCGTATACTCGGCGATGGCTGCCGCGCGCTCGACAAGGGCGCCTTCTACAGCCTCCAGCTCAGCCTGGGCTTCTGACCGGAACGCGGCCAGACGGTCCAGGTCCAGCCCCGGATACCACACCTTGACGAACTCCAAGGCCCGGCGTGCTCCGGCCCGGGCCGAGGAGCCCTTTCAAGCCTCAAGACGGCCGGCGGCGACTTCCAGCCAGTCGGCGGTCCGACTAGCGGTGCGCAGAGCCGGCATGTCCGGCCACAGGGCGGCAACCGCCTGGGCGCCGGCACGCTGAAGCCGGCGCAGCAGCCGGTGAGCTGGATGAAGACGGGCCGCAATGCTCAGGAGCTGCTCGTCGATGGTTCGGGGGGCATTGGCGGCGATCACCTCACCCTTCGCCCATCGCGCCTCCTGAGCCGCCTCGATGGCCAGAGGGACTGCCTGTGAATGACCAGGAAAGAAGTCTGCCAAGACAGAAAAGAAGATAGTCGAAAAATCAGAAGTCGGCCTGACACGTAGTCGGAAGACCAAAGAAATGAAAGAGACTTACCATCAACGATGTCCTCGAGCTCGTGGTAGCCAGAGGTCAGCATCGCCTCCCTGTCAGTCCAGGTGGAACGCTCGATCTCGAACTCGGCCATGAGGGCGGCCTCCCGCATCTTGGCCTCGTCCTGCGCCTTCTGGAGCAGCTCCTTCTGCTCGGCCAGCTGCGTCACCAGCAGATCGCGCTTTTTGGCGAGCCTGCTGCATTCCTTTTCCTTGGCGCGACGAGCAGTGTTGGCCTCGCCCAGCTGCTCCTGAAGGGCGGCGTTGGCGCCTGAAGAACGAAGAAAGAGACAAGAAAGTCATCAGTAAATTAGATCGCCGGGGAGATCCGGCCCGACTACACAGCAGTCGGCCCGAATCTCGGGGACTACAGCCCGCGGGTGCGCCAGTGCACCCCTGTGAAGAAGGAAGAAAAGAGATCACCCCGGCTTTCCACCAAGTCGGCGGTCCGCTTGTTCAGCTCCTTGACATTGCGGTTGAAGGCAGTGGCGCGGAGGTTATGATACTCCTACAAAAAGCCGACAAAGGCAAAAGTTAGTATTCGGAACTCGCCAGAGGGAGTTCTGAATCGCCTGCTCAGCAGCCGGCCCGGAACTCGGGGACTACACCCAGTGGGTGCGCTGGCGCGCCCCCACAAAGAAAGACAGGAATCAAAAAAGAAGAAGGAAACATACTCGGATGGATGTCCGCACGGCCAGATGCGTTCTGGTGCAGACTTGGAGGGCGTCGCTTTCCGCGTGCAGCTTCGCCTGGACGTCCAGGAGGGCTTGGTTCAGCGGGCCGGTTCCGCCTCCGCGCAACCACCCGGTGGGCGCGGCACTAGAGGCCTCGACGTCCAGACTTGCCGAGCTGGCTGCGCCGGTCTCCCGAGCTCGCGGCGCCGAGCTCGTCCTCTCAAGCCGGCGGTTCGCCGGCGCGGCGACTTGAAGAAGCAGCCGCGCCTCGGCCTCATCCGTGATTGGCAGATCCAACGGTCCCACCGGCTGTTTGCTGTGCGGCCTCCCATACGGTGGCGGAGGCAGCGGAGGCGGCGGAGGCGGCGCGAGGGTGTCCGAGCCTGAAGCCTCGTCGCCCTCCTCCACGATGGGGTTCTCGGTGCCGACCTCTCCGGTCTGCCCCGTGAACTCCGGAGCCGGCGGCGCCAACGACAACGGAGGGACGAGGATCGCCGATCGGTGACGCGCGACCTCCTCAGCACGCCGCTTCGTCGCGGCGGCGGTTTCAGCCTCCTCCAGCTTCTTCTGGGTGTTGGCGGCCGCCTTCTCGGCCTGCGCCTTCTCCAGGCGGTCGGCCTCCTCCTCATCGCGCTTCTCCGCGCGCGACCCGCCGGGTGTTGACGGACGTCTCTACCGACCCCATGACAGAGGGGACGGCGACTCTCTCAAGGGAGAGGGGGGCTCTGGAGAAGAATGGAGGGAAAATCAAAGAGGACTCGGGCAAAATCCAACAAAGAAAATAAAAGAGCGTAAAGACTTACGCGGAAACTAACGGCGGCCTTCTCACTTCCCTTCGGAAGCGGTTGGCCTTCGCGGCTGCCTCCTCCCGTTTGGTCGCGGCGGCCGCCCCCTTGAACTTCTTCGGCTTGCTGCCGGGCGCGCTCGGCCCGGCGTGATGCCTCTTCGCGCCGCCATGGCCGGAGTGCCGGTCCTCGGCTAGTGGCATGGGACGACTTCCACGTCGGCGTCGTCTTCGGGCCAGTCGGCGAAGGTGGCCGAGGGCCTGAGGCCGCCGTCTGCCCCTTCTCCGCAGCCTTTGGCGTCAGCCTCCAGCGCCGCCGCCCCCAAGTCGGGATCGTCGACATCGCTATCCTCGCGGTCTGGGACATAGTCGCGGGGCTCTCTCACGGCGCCGGCTGCAGGCTCCATGAGGGGGTTCTGCCCAGAAGGAACCAACAAAGATTAGAAGCCAGAGTCGGCTGCAAAGAAGACCAAACCACATAAAGATGCGACTTACCACTGGAGGGGGGCTATCGCGCGAGTACGGCTCCTTGCCGAACTGCCAGTCCTCCGTGAACTCGCAGTGCGCGATGTGGTTCACCAAGTTTGCCACCTCCCTGCGGGGCATCTCCTTGGTGCACATCCGACTCGGGTCGTGGCGGCCGCTCATCTGACAGATTAGATGAGGCCGGCCTTGAAGCGGGAGGACTCGGCGCGCCACGAAGGCGGCCAGAAGGTCAGATCCGACGAGGCCCTCCGACTGCAGCAGAACTCGGAGTCGCGCTACGGCGGCGGCTCCGGAGGGAGTCAGCGACTTGGACCGGTGAGACCAACTGGGAAGCCTCCCAGTTAAACGAGCGGGGTTGAAGGGCGGCAGGTTGACCCAGTCGCCGTCGGTGGAGAGGTTCTTCACATAGAAGTAGGAGCGCTACCACATCTTCACCGACTTTATCAGCGAGATGGGAGGAAAAGGGTTGTCGGCCGTCGAGCGCCGCACCGCGATGTAGGTGTCGCACTGAGCTGGCGTGCCGGCGGCCTGCGTGCCGAGCTTCAAAGAGAAAAATTCTCCCCACAACTCGAGGGTGGGGAGAACACCGAGGAAGCCTTCGCACAGAGTGGCGAAGGCGGAGAGTAGCACCACCACATTCGGGGTGAGGTGGTGCGGCTGAAGATTGTGGAACTCCACGAACGAGCGGAAGAAACCGCTCGCCGGCAGCCCCAGCCCGCGCATGAGGTGCGAGCGGAAGACGACCCGCTCGCCCTCCTCCGACGCGGGCCGGATCTCTCCCACCGGCGCGGGGCGGGCGTGCACGAGGTCCGCGCTGGGGAGACGGCGGGTCCGGCGGAGGAACTCGATATGTTCTGCCTCCACATCCGAACCGTCCCACACGCTGGAGCGCATAGCAGGGGCCGCGGCGGAGGAAGAACTCATCGCCGTGGTGTGAAGTGCTCTTGCTCGCGGCGGAGGAAGAAGAGAAGGCAGGAGAGTGGGGGAGAGGATGCGCGTACAATACCGCCCCGCTCCTCTCTGCCTATTTATAGCCCTACGGGCTGAGGAGCCGAGGGGGCGGGCGTGAGATTAACTGCGCACGAAGCCCCACGCCGCCCCACGATTTACCCCACGAAGTTACTGCGCGCAGTAAAGACATGGGGAAGCCAACCGTTCACAACCGCAGTGGATCCGTTCGGAAGCCGAGGCACAGTAGTGGCGGGCCCCGCCTGACGGCCCGTCCCGTCGCGCGCATGGGTGAGCAGACTATCCTCCCCATGTGGCACCACGCGATAGGACTGCCTCGATGGCAGCAGGGAAGCGTATCTGATACGCCGCCTGATTTCCCGCCGCGACTTACAAACAATGTCCCCTCGCTGAACAAGTCCGACTTCGGTGAGTCGACCCAAAGAAGACAACGACCGAGTCTCAGAGTCGGCGCTGGGAAGTTTGAAACTGTTGAAGCCCCATGAGGCGGCGTCCGCAGGGCTTCACCAGCTTCGGGGACTACTGTCGGAGTAATGGGCCACGGGTAGGCTGACCCGGGACCCAGGATCTTTCAAGACATCGGGGCACGCCGCGCCCCTCCAGCCGAGTCCCAGCTAGCGATCTCCCGAGAAGCCAAGTCTCAGCTGGCGATCTTCGGAGGAGCCGACTCCCAGATGACGACTTCAAAGCAAGCTGACTTCGAGCTGGCGACCTCCAGGAGTGCCGACTATGGGAGTCGGCCCATGACACTTCACGAGGCCCGATGCGGGGTACGGTCACGACGTGGCCGTCCCTCCCTGCCTACGAGGGACTGGCATGGCTACAGTGAGCCGTATCGCTGGGAGATCTCCGGCGAGGCGCGGCACTGTTGCCATGCCTGCCCTGACCTCAGCCACAGTGCGCGACGCACTGTGCCCACGATGCCGGCCTGTACGGCCCGAAGACCACGGGGCCGCCTGTCAGTGGGTGAATCGAAGGTGGCTAGAGCGCCCGAAGACGGCCCTGTGGGAGTCGGCCGTCTCCCCTCTAGGGCCCCACGAGCCATTAACCAGATTGGATGGGGAATGGCGACAGTGATCGCCCGATAGACGGCGGTACTGTTGCCACGACCCAATGACCAAGCCTGCGTCATCAGGAGCAGCGCACAGTGTCCGGCCTGTCCGTAGGACCCACCAGTTGGCGGGCCCCAGAAGCCGGCGGGAAGGACGGCGACATGAGAGACAGACGGCTGGGACCCACGCCCAGTCGGATTACCATTGTACCCCCAGGGGGTAGGCCTATATAAACCCCCCGGGGCACCCATGCAAAGGGTTCGGACCTTGATAGAGATAGACACACAACCTAGGGAGGAGAGAACTAGCCTCGCTCTCTCCTGCCTCCCGATACAGCTCCAGGAGCACCTTTGTAGTCACCTTGCTATAGTGACCATGCGGAGACCCCGCAGAGCAGCAGTAGGGGTGTTATCTGCCCGGAGAGCCCCGAAGCTGGGTAAGATTCGCCGGCGTGCATGTCTACGCCTTATCCCGTTTCCAGGCACCAGCGACGTTCTACTCGCCCCCACCATGATAAGCCATCCTTTTGCATATGTCGCACCCAACCCCCGACATAAACCATGTCCGATCATCACATGAGATGGAGTAGTTTCAATGGTGAACATCACTATGTTGATCATATCTACTATATGATTCACGTTCGACCTTTCGGTCTCCGTGTTCGGAGGCCATATCTGTATATGCTAGACTCGTCAAGTTTAACCTGAGTATTTCACGTGTGCAACTGTTTTGCACCCGTTGTATTTGAATGTAGAGCCTATCACACTCGATCATCACGTGGTGTCTCAGCACGAAGAACTTTCGCAATGGTGCATACTCAGGGAGAACACTTCTTCATAATTTTAGTGAGAGATCATCTTAAAATGCTACCGTCAATCAAAGCAAGATAAGATGCATAAAGGATAAACATCACATGCAATCAATATAAGTGATATGATATGGCCATCATCATCTTGTGCTTGTGATCTCCATCTCCGAAGCACCATCGTGATCACCATCGTCACCGGCGCGACACCTTGATCTCCATTGTAGCATCATTGTCGTTACGCCATCTATTGCTTCTACGACTATCACTACCGCTTAGTGATAATGTAAAGCAATTACAGCGCGTTTGCATTTCATACAATAAAGCGACAACCATATGGCTCCAGCCAGTTGCCGATAACTTCGGTTACAAAACATGATCATCTCATACAATAAAATATAGCATCATGTATTGACCATATCACATCATAACATGCCCTGCAAAAATAAGTTAGACGTCCTCTACTTTGTTGTTGCAAATTTTACATGGCTGCTACGGGCTGAGCAAGAACCGTTCTTACATACGCATCAAAACCACAACGATAGTTCATCAAGTTAGTGTTGTTTTAACCTTCGCAAGGACAAGGCATAGTCACACTCGGTTCAACTAAAGTGAGAGAGATAGACACCCGCCAGTCACCTTTAAGCTCGAGTGCTCGTAATGGTGAAACCAGTCTCGCGTAAGCGTACGCGTAATGTCGGTCCGAGCCGCTTCATCTCACAATACCGCTGAACCAAAGTATGACATGCTGGTAAGCAATATGACTTGTATCTCCCACAACTCACTTGTGTTCTACTCGTGCATATAACATCAACGCATAAAACCTAGGCTCTGATACCACTGTTGGGGAACGTAGTAATTTCAAAAAATTTCCTACGCACACGCAAGATCATGGTGATGCATAGCAACGAGAGGGGAGAGTGTTGTCCACGTACCCTCGTAGACCATAAGCGGAAGCGTTATGACAATGCGGTTGATGTAGTCACATGTCTTCACAATCCGACCGATCCAAGAACCGAACGTACGGCACCTCCGAGTTCAGCACACGTTCAGCTCGATGATGATCCCCGGACTCCGATCCAGCAGTGTGTCGGGGATGAGTTCTGTCAGCACGATGGCGTGGTGACGATGATGATGTTCTACCGACGCAGGGCTTCGACTAAGCACCGCAACGATATGACCGAGGTGGAATATGGTGGAGGGGGGCACCGCACACGGCTAAGGAACGATCACGAAGATCAACTTGTGTGTCCAGAGGTGCCCTCCTGCCCCCGTATATAAAGGAGCCAAGAGGGAGGGGGCGGCCGGCCAAGGAGGGCGCGCCAAGGGGGAGTCCTACTCCCACCGGGAGTAGGACTCCCTTTCTTTCCTAGTTGGAGAAGGAGAACGGGGAAGGAGGAGGAAGAGGGGAAGGAAAGGGGGGGCGCCGCCCCCCTCTCCTTGTCCTATTTGGACTAGGGAGGGGAGGGGGCGCAGCCCACCTCTTGCCTCCTCTCCTCTTCTCCCTTAGGGCCCACGAAGGCCCAATAACCCCCGGGGGGGTTCTAGTAACCCCCCGGTACTCCGGTAAAATCCCGATTTCACCCGGAACGATTCCGATATCCAAATATAGGCTTCCAATATATCGATCGTTATGTCTCGACCATTTCGAGACTCCTCATCATGTCCGTGATCACATCCGGGACTCCGAACAACCTTCAGTACATCAAAACTTATAAACTCATAATAAAACTGTCATCGTAACGTTAAGCGTGCGGACCCTACGGGTTCGAGAACTATGTAGACATGACCTAGAACTATTCTCGGTCAATAACCAATAGCGGAACCTGGATGCTCATATTGGCTCCTACATATTCTATGAAGATCTTTATCAGTCAAACCGCATAACAACATACGTTGTTCCCTTTGTCATCGGTATGTTACTTGCCCGAGATTCGATCATCGGTATCCAATACCTAGTTCAATCTCCTTACCGGAAAGTCTCTTTACTCGTTACGTAATGCATCATTACATAACTAACTCATTAGCTACATTGCTTGCATGGATTATAGTGATGTGCATTACCGAGGGGGCCCAGAGATACCTCTCCGACAATCGGAGTGACAAAACCTAATCTCGAAATACGCCAACTCAACATGTACCTTTGGAGACACCTGTAGAGCTCCTTTATAATCACCTAGTTACGTTGTGATGTTTGGTAGCACACAAAGTGTTCCTCCGGTAAACGGGAGTTGCATAATCTCATAGTTATAGGAACATGTATAAGTCATGAAGAAAGTAATAGCAACATACTAAACGATCAAGTGCTAGGCTAACGGAATGGGTCATGTCAATCACATCATTCTCCTAATGATGTGATCCCGTTAATCAAATGACAACACATGTCTATGGTTTAGGAAACATAACCATCTTTGATTAATGAGCTAGTCAAGTAGAGGCATACTAGTGACGTTATGTTTGTCTATGTACTCACACATGTATCATGTTTCCGGTTAATACAATTCTAGCATGAATAATAAACATTTATCATGATATGAGGAAATAAATAATAACTTTATTATTGCCTCTAGGGCATATTTCCTTCAACAGCACCCTACACAGTTATTTCCTTCTCGTAGGCGGCTTGTTCCCCATCCTTCCTTCTTCATCGAGCGCTTGCCTCCGCTTCCAATCTGACTCAAGCTCTGTCCCCTCCATTGCCATGGCGCCGACTAGCACAGAGAAAGGGAAGAAGCCTATGCTCTCAGCCAATCCACCCCTGACAATCGAGCCCGCCGTCGGCCGACCGCGGGTGCTCAACCTGGAGGCCATGGGCAAGGTCTGCCCTGCGCTCGCTTACAGCTTCAACGAGTGGGGAGGGACGGTGGCTTGGCCTGCGTCCCGAGCTTCCATTAAGAGGACAACCACTGAGGTTCGGTTCTTCATTGACGCCCTGTGGGCTGGCCTGGTTCCCCCTTTCTCCGCCTTCTTCAGCGCAGTGCTCTCCCATTACCAGATCCACATGCTGCATCTTGGTCCCCAATCCATTGCCCTTCTCGCTGTCTTCGCCTTCGTTTGCGAGGCCATGGTGGGCATTGCTCCTTCTGTTGCCCTCTTGCGCCATTTCTCCTCGCTGCATCTGACCGACCCCTCGCAGTGCTCGGGGTGCCTGAGCTTCCAGGCTGTGGCAGAGACGGCCGCCTCGAGGATTGATTTTGATCTCCCGCCATCCACGAGCGGGTTCTGAACGCGGTGGGTGTACGTGGATTTCGGAGTGCTCAGCTCCCTGCTCTTGCCTCCGTCGTCGCCCGCCATCCCCAACTCCGACTGGGGCCACGAGAGGCTCGCGAGCTCTCGCCTTTCCTTCGTTTGGCTCCGGTTGAAGAGGTTGAGAGACCTCGGCGTGACTGCACCCCAGGTGGTGAAGGAGTTCCTCGGGCATCGCATTGCCCCTCTCCAGTGCCATTCCTGACTGATGTGGGCCCTGACCGGAGACCAAGATCACATGAGGATTCAGGAGTCGAGGCTCTCGCCCGAAGTGCAGAGGATGGTGCTTGAAGTCTTGACTGGCAACCCCTCGCCAGGGGATATGCCGCAAGAGGGTTGTCTCTTGTATCTCTTCTCGAACAGGGTTGAGTTCGCGGGACAGATGCCTTCCTTCAAAAAATGGGTGTTGCGCCCGGTTGGCCTTGTGGGGCCTCGCGAGAATCCTGTCATCGTGGCTCCCCTCCTTGCCACCAGCACTGAGCTTGCCCCAAGAGTGGTTGCAGGGAGGCAAGCGTCGCCTGAGGCCGGAGGCGCGGGCGTCGAGATGCCAACACCGCTTGAGGTTCCCGAGGCGCCATCCTCCAGAACCCATGAGGCTCGCCCTGGGGCGGTTGTTGAGGGGAAGATGCATTCTGCGGTTCTTGAGGCCGGAGCTCCTGAGACCTTGGCAAACCAGCATGAGGCGGGGCCTGATTGCTCTTCCCAGCTTGGCACTCCTGGGTTCGACCGTCTAGGTGCCTCTCCAGCCGCGCCCCGCGCTGGCCCCCACGTCCAGCGCCTAGGCCGGTTCCGCGTGGACTTCGCCGTGCTCCATAAGAGGAAGGAGTCTTCAAGCTGCAGTGGTGGCACCATCCGACCGTTGAAACATAGAAATTACATCACCATAGACGAGTAAGTACCTTAATTATCCTTGTAATTCCTCAATCGTTGCTTCCCCTCCTGACTGTGGCTCTTAAGGACCCCTCCTGCCAAGCCTGCGGAGTCTCCCGAGAAGTAGCCTCTTCCGGCCTTGTCTTCATCGCGAGCCTTGAGCGCCCGAAGCCTGCACGCCGCCCCTAGCGCCGGGTCAGCCGGGGAAGCGAGCCCGTCCGCAAGGTGACTTGATCCCGTGCCCTTGCCGCCTTTCCTTCGGAGCCTTGCCTGGAATGCGGCTAGCCTTCCCAGGCTCCTCCTTTGGTCGCGGACGACAGCTGGTTGGCGTCGATCCTGGGATCCTCTTTGAGTGGCAGGCCTGTGCTGGTCCGGGTCCCTTGCAGGGCCTGGCCAGCGACCATGGGGGCGCCAGCCCCCAGCCCCCTACCGGGTGGGGGCGAATCGCTTCGGATCCCACCGACGGCACCCGCGACGGGGGACGACATCAGCCGTGCGATCAAGTTTGCGCGCGCGAAGCATCGTCCGCCGCGAGTTCTTCCAAAAGGCGATGGACGCGATGGGCCAGCTTGGTGGAGAGCTTTCGGACGTAGACGCGCGCCTGGAAGCCGAGGGCCTACGGCTGATCGAGGAGCGACATAAACTAAAGGTGGCCATCAACCTCGCTCGCCACCAGCGCGAGCTGGACAACGTGAAGGTCGAGGCATCCCTTGTGACCTCACGAGAAGCCTACTCCCGAGCTTTGGAGGAGGCCCGGGAATTAGATCATCGTCGCGAGATTGCAGAGAAGCGCGCGTGGGAGCTCCAAGCCTGGAGCGCCTCTTTGGAGCAGCAAGTGGAGTTGCGCCAAGCCGCCCTTGCATCGCTGAGGGGGACGCCTGTCAAGGAGGAGGAGCTCCGGAAGTGTGAGGAAGCGCTGACGCTGGAGGCCATCGAGCGCAGTCTTGATCTTGAGCGGTTGGAGACGAGGGAGTGCCAAGTTACCCAAGCGGAGGACGCCGTTGGCTGAAGCGAGGCCCGGGTCCAGGAGGAAGTCGACCACCGCACGGCCGAGGCTCGTGCAGATCTTGCGAGCAGGTATGACCTGAAGCTGAAGCTGGTTGAAGCCGAGGTTGCGGGTAGGACTGCCGCCCTCAGGTCCAGGCTAACTGAAGCGGAACGACACGCAGAGGCGGCCGCGGCCGCCCTGGTCTTGGTGCAGGCCGAGCTGGCCTCTGCCCGCGCCGAGCTACTTCCTCTTCAGCAGCGGGTTGCCGACGTCGAGTCTGTCGCACAGCAAAACAGGGAGGAAGTGCTTCAACGGTGGACGTTGGAGCACGTGCATGGCCCCATGCTCCAAGACCTCAGGAATAGGGCCATCACGGCCCTGGGCAACATCTGTAATGAGAACGCCCCGCATCCCCACACAACCGATTACGCCAGTCATCTCCACTTCTTTACTGACGTGGTGACGCGCCTGGAGAACCGCTCCGAGAGAGCTCACCAGCTTGTTGAGGAGAGGAGCCGCAGCCTGCTCGGGTGCGCGTTTTACCGCGTCTTCACCATCTTCAGAACACCAATCCCGACTTTGACTTTGATACCGCCATCGCCCCAGTGCCCGAGGCCATCCGGGGCGACCTGGCGCGGTGGGTGGAGGACAACGTGGATACGCTTGTTAGGGACTTTGCGTCCGATGACAGAGGGGTGGTAGTCACGGCAGACGAAGGCGATGTGGTCGATGATGGTGAGGGTGGCGCCGGTGATGGTGATGGCGATGCCAGTGACAACGACAGCGGCGCCAGCGATGCATCTGGAGGCGACCCGGGGGACGCGGTGAGCGATATGTCTAACTGATCCCATGTTTCTCTGCTATTTATCCTGCATGCAGAAGCTCGGGCACGGCCCCAAAGGTTGTAAGAGCATTTTGGGAGGGGATGCCCCTCATGTAAAAAGATTGCCATTTTTATGGCTTCAGGGCCAAGCTGAATATATGCTTCTATGAGCCTACGGGTTCTGCGGCGAGCTTGCCGTTGTAGTTTACCTTTAGCCAGGACAGGTCCTAAACCAGCTCGTGAGGTTGTGAGCTTCCGAGGATCCCCCGAGGGACCTGCCGACCAGGTCGAGAGGGCCTCACGAGAGCAAGTGCCAACCGTAGTAAGGCATGCATGCAGCGTACATGCGCTTCGCCCAGCCCCACTCGCAAGGGGCTCGCGAGGGGGAGGCAGCCTGTGCGAACTCCAAATTAGGGCAGGAACCAGAACGCAAGAAATCACACGAACGAGAAAAGTCACCCTCCCCACACACACAAATGAAATTTCAACTCCAACTTAAATCCAAAGCAAGGAAGCACGACTACAGAAAGGCGGAGTCAAAAAGCAAATGGCCGCGTCCGGCACCTAGTCTAGTCTTCGACGTCTTCTTACCAGCGCGGAGCTAAGTGCTGCAACTGGGCTTGGGAGGGAGCCCCCGAGGCCCAAGGGTGGCACCCCTAAGGCTCCGGGGCGTGTACAACCCCACTCAATATTATGCAAGAGTATCGCGGGCGGCGAGCTTCACAGGCACTGGGCCTTCTTCACAGGCACCGGGCCTTGCTTCATATCGCCAGACGAGGGCCCCTCCTTGCGCTACCCTCAAACACCATTGGCGGCAACCGGAAACCAGGACGACGCCAAAGGGGCAAAGGGGACGCCAGCGGCGCCCTTGTTGCCCACGGGTCCTCTGCCGGGGGTAGGCTTTGCAGCACCTCCCCGGCAGAGGGCCTACCTCCGGGGGGTGCCTTGCTCCATGTGCCGTGGGGAGGGGTCAGCGTCCCGACCCCTCTGCTGCAGCCCCCAGTGTGCTCCTCCTGGTGGAAGGGAGGTTGCCAAGCTGGGGCAGCCGCCCGCTGTTGCGACCTGACCCTCCTGTGACCCATGGTTAGCATAAGCTTGCTCCTGAGGAATTAGTGGTACCCGGTAGCTGCTGCTGTCAGCACGGTTGGTGAGGCTCCCTTGAGGCTCCTAGAAGGGCTCAGCTTCTGGCGTCTCTTCTTCCCAGCCTGGCCCGGGGAACGAGCTAGGGTCGTCTTCCAGTGTGTACTCCCTTTCCACCATGCGGGGCACGTAAGCCTCCGAAGCTGCCGCCTTGAAGACTTTGCCGTAGTGCCCCACACTCCATGTCGCTCGGCCTAGCGCACCGTCTTGAGGATAGTAGGGCTGCGGCCCGCCCAGGCCGTAGGCGGCAGTGCGCATGCCCTCATTCACCGATGGTGGTGTGGGCACGGCCTGGCGTCTGGCGCCGATGGTTGAGCTGGTGTTGATGAAGCATTGGGGCATGCTTGGGGGCACGCCTGCGTGGAGAGGTCCATCGTGTGGTCCGGCCACGGCCCGGGGTGCAAGCTGGAAGCAGAAGGGTGGTGCCCCTGAGGCCGCGGCGTCCAGGAGCTCGGCAATGCGCTCCAGCAACGCATCCCGACCGCTCTCCATCAACCTGCACCGCAGCAGCTCCCGAGCCAGAATGAGCGCGGCTCTCATGTTTGCTTATTCCCCTCGGGTGTGCGGTGCTGTGGCCGCGGTGTGGCTTGAGGCCCTCGCAGCTGCCCGCACCTGCCACAGAGTAAGGGCGGGCGGTGTGTGACCGCGACGCCTGTGCCCCGCGGCGTTCTGTGGTGCGTGAGCTGCCTGGGGCATGGAGTTGAGGTCTTCTTGGGCAGGCGGCGTGGCTCGGGCTGGAGAGGCCGCCCAGCGACCGGCGCTGGTCATCGCATCGCCAGACATGGATGCGACGAAGCGATGGGACGCGGATCAGCGGAAGGAAGACTTCGGTGCACCCCTACCTGGCGCGCCAAATGTCGGATTTCGGGTTCCGGCAAAACCCTTGAGGTTCGAACACTGGGGTGCACAAGAAGATTTCCCCCTACCGAATCTCGCTCTCAGCCTCGCCGCAATCCCTAAGCTTAGCTCGATGAACTCACAACACAAGAGACACAAGATTTTTACAGGTTCGGGCCACCGTTGTGGTGTAATACCCTACTCTTGTGTGGTCGTGGTGGATTGCCTCTTGGATGATGAACAGTACAAGGGAAGAACAGCCTCTTGAGGAGAGGTGTTCTTGAGCTGGTGTGGTGAAGATGAACTGAATTCCCCCTACTCCTGTGGTGGCTAGCCCTATTTATAGGGTCACTGGTCCTCTCCCCAAATATTGAGCAGGCAGGGATCCAACAACGTCCAATTTGTAAGGGGACAACTAGTACAAGCCATCCTGACTAAAGGTGATCTTCGCTTGTCAAAGGCGCTGGTGATGACGCGGTCTTGGGCTCCACGGTGACCTCCGTCCTGTCGTCCTGCTGGCCTTGGTCTTTTTGCACTGATATGGAAACCTTTGCCTGATGCCTCGGTACTCCACGCCTGCGTTTGCCCCCTTAGCACCAAAGGGGAAACAAGGACACTGCACGCACTGGCGCCCACCTGGCCTTGGTTGTCATGGCTTGTGTCACGGGAACCTCGTGAGGTACCCTTTGCCTTGATCTCTCCGCCTCCTTGTGAGCCCGCCTGGTGAGGCCACTCCTGAGGAGGCCTTGTGTCGTCCGCCACGTTAGGCTTGGCCCCTCAGGATACAAAGGTTCCTGGGTCATCTTACCACCTCTAGTCATAACCCTAACAGCATTATCATTGTTCTTACTATTCAACTCATTGAGCAAATCATCATGTGCCTTAAGTACTTATTCTACTTGAGTTTCAACCATGGAAGCATGGTTACTAATAATCTTGAGATCACTAATAGTTCTACTCATGTAATCACCCAAGCAGTCAAGCATGTAAGCATTACGTTTCAATTGTCCACTAACATAAGCATTGAAATTTTCTTGCTTAACAATAAAATTATCAAACTCATCCAAGCATTGCCTAGAAGACTTATTATGAGGAATATCACCTTCATCAAATCCATAGAGAGAATTTACCTCTACTACCCATGTCGGGTTACCAAGACCATGTATTTCTTCAATAGGCGGTAAACTCTTAACATCTTCAGCTTTAGTACCTTTTTATTTCGTAGATTTCTTTGCCTCTTGCATATCTTCAGGACTGAGAAATAGAATACCTCTTTTCTTCGAGTTGGCTTAGGAGTTGGTTCGGGAAGAGTCCATACTCAATATATTATTCAATAGCAATTCAGCTTGCTCAATAGTTCTTTCCCTGAAAACACAAACAACACAACTATCTAGGTGGTCCCTAGAAGCATTGGTTAGTCCATTATAAAAGATATCAAGTATTTTATTTGTCTTGAGAGGATTGTCAGGCAAAGCATTAAGTAATCGGAGAAGCCTCCCCCAAGCTTGTGGGCGACTCTCTTCTTCAATTTGCACAAAGTTAAATATTTCCTTTAAAGCAACATGTTTCTTATGAGAAGGAAAGTATTTTTTGGAGAAGTAGTAAATCATATCCTGGGGACTACGCACACAACCAGGAGCAAGAGAATTAAACCATAACTTAGCATCACCCTTTAACGAGAAAGGAAACAACTTAAGAATATAGTAATAGCGATTTTTTTTCCTCATGAGCAAATAGGGTGGCTATATCATTCAATTTAGTAAGATGTGCCACAACAGTTTCACATTCATAACCATGAAAAGGATCGGATTCAACCAAAGTAATTAACTCAGGATCGATAGAAAATTCATAATCCTTATTAGTAACAAATATAGGTGAAGTAGCAAACTTAGGATCATACTGCATTCTAGCATTCAAAGATTTTTCTTTCCACTTGCTTAATAATTTCTTAAGATCATCTCTACCCTTATAAGGAAGAAAGTCCCTAGCTACCTCTCCATCCATAACATAACCCTTATCCATAACTGGAAGTTCATATCTAGGAGAGCTAGTCTTATCACTTGTTTCAAAGTTTTCAGTTTCAATAATTTCATCAGTATCAGAAATATCATCATCTTCAGCATAATCAATAGTTCTAACTCTAGCAAGATGTTCATCAAGTAATTCACCCAGTGGCACAGTTTTATCAAGCAAAGTAGTAGCATCATGAGCATCATTCATAGTAGAGGTAGCATCATCAATAACAGGTGCGTCCTTCCCGGTCCTCTCGTACTAGGGAAAGGTCCTCTCAATGCTCTAACGCCCACACCGGATATGGACCGAACTGTCTTGCGACATAACAGAATCAATAACAGTTGTAGGTGTCGCAAGCTTACTCAAAACAGATGGTGAATCAAGTGCAGAGCTAGATGGCAGTTCCTTACCTCCCCTCGTAGTAGAGGGAAAAATCTTGGTTCTGGTATCCTTCAAATTCCTCATAGTGATCAGCAGATATAAATCCCAAGTGACTCAGAGAATAGAGCTATGCTTCCTGGCAATGGCGCTAGAAAAAGGTCTTGATAACCCACAAGTGTAGGGGATCGCAACAGTTTTCGAGGGTAGAGTATTCAGCCCAAATTTATTGACTTGACACAAGGGGAGCCAAAGAATATTCTCAAGTATTAGCAGCTGAGTTGTCAAATCAACCACACCTGGAAGACTTAATATCTGCAGCAAAGTATTTAGTAGCAAAGTAATATGGAAGTAATGGTAACGGTGATAAAGGTAATAGTAGCAGTTTTGTGGCAACTGTAACAGTGGCAACGGCAAAGTAACGTAGCAAAGATCAATATGTGAAAAGCTCGTAGGCAATGGATCAATGATGGATAATTATGTCAGATGCCATTCATCATGCAACACTTATAACCTAGGATGATAAAGAACTAGCTCCAATTCATCAATATAATGTAGGCATGTATTCCAAATATAGTCATACGTGCTTATGGAAAAGAACTTGCATGACATCTTTTGTCCTACCCTCCTATAGCAGCGAGGTTCTAATGGAAACTAAGGGATATTAAGGCCTTCTTTTAATAGAGAACCGGACCAAGGCATTAGCACTTAGTGAATACATGAACTCCTCAAACTACGGTAATCATCGGAAAGAATCCCAATTATTGTCACCTTGGGGTATGCGGATCATAACTCGTAATAGGTGTCTACAACTTGCAAGATAGGATCAAGAACACAAATATATTCATGAAAACATAATAGGTTTAGATCTAAAATCATGGCACTTGGGCCCTAGTGACAAGCATTAAGCATAGCAAAGTCATAGCAACATCAATCTCAGAACATAGTGGATACTAGGGATCAAACCCTAACAAAACTAACTCGATTACATGGTAAATCTCATCCAACCCATCACCATCCAGCAAGCCTATGATGGAATTACTCACGCATGGTGGTGAGCACCATGAAATTGGTGATGTAGGAAGGTTGGTGATGATGATGGCGATGGATCCCCCTCTCTGGAGCCTTGAACAGACTTCGGATATGCCCTCCCGATAAAGAACATGAGGTGGTGGTGGCTCCGCATCATAAAACGCAATGAATCCTTCTCTCTGATTTGTTTCTCCCCGAACGTGAATATATGGAGTTGGAGTTGAGGTCGGTGGAGGTCCAAGGGACCCACAAGGCAGGGGGCGTGCCCTGGACGCGAGGGGGGGGGGGGGGGGCGCCCCCACCCTTGTGGACAGCTGGTGGGTCCCCTCTGGTTGATTCTTTCGCCAATATTGTTTATTTATGCCAAAATATTCTCTGTAAATTTTCAGGTCATCCTAAGAACTTTTGTTTTTGCACAAAAATAACACCAAGGCAATTCTGCTGAAAACAACATCAGTCCGGGTTAGTTCCATTCAAATTATGCAAATTAGAGTCCAAAACAAGGGCAAAAGAGTTTGGAAAAGTCGATACGATGGAGACGTATCAGGAGGCAACCCAATGAAAAAAAATTATTTTGTTTTTTTTCTGTTCTTGAGTGTTTGCACAATTATGCTACTATTATCATTGTGTTTTTATGTTTTGATTAGTGTTTGTGCCAAGCAAATCCCTTGGGATCATGTTGGGTGATAGTTGATTTGATCTTGTTGAAAAACAGAAACTTTTGCGTCCAGTAAAACAATTTTTAAAATTCACAGAAAGGCGATAAAATCATGATTTTTGTACACAAGATTGATATATAAATTTCCTACGATTTTCTAATTTTTCAGAATTTTTGGAATTAGAGAAGTATTCTAAGTTTTCATATTTCTATAGACTGTTCTGTTTTTGGCAGATTCTGTTTTCTTTGCGTTGTGTGCTTATTTTGATTAATTTATGGACTCTATCGGGGGGTATGAGCCATAGCAAAGTTGGAATACAGTAGATATAATGCAAGAATAAAATATGAATGGGTTTTCAACAGTACTTAGAGTAGTGATTTGCTTTGTTATACTAACGGATCTCAAGAAGGTTTTGTTGAGTTTTGTGTGATTGAAGTTTTCAAGTTTTTTGTGAGATCTTGATGGATGAAGGGATAAGGTGTAAGAAGAGCCTAAGCTTGGGGATGCCCATGGCATCCCAAGCTATTATCTAAAAGAGAAGCAAGCAACTAAGCTTGGGGATGCCCGAGTGGCATCCCCTCTTTCTTCTAACGGTTATCAGTATTTTACTTGGAACTATATTTTATTCGTCACATATCATGAGTTTTGCTTGGAGCGTCTTGTATGATATGAGTCTTTGCTTGTTTTTCTTTTTATTTTGTATCATCTATCCTTTCTGGACACACCTATTTAGGAGATCCGAAATTATGCTATGATTTGTTAGAATTGCTCTCTATGCTTCACTTAAATCTTTTGAGCTATGGAATGCTTCACTTATATCTTTTTGAGGACATTGTGCTTTATTAGTTTTGAAGAAATGCTCTCATTCTTCACTTGGATTCATTTGAGAGTTAGTAATTTTTTTTAAGAAATTCTCTCATGCTTCACTTATATTATTTTGGGAGAAGAAAATATTTATGCTCATGTTCTTCACTTAGATTTGTTTGAGCTATCAAAAGCAACATATGAAATTAGTCCCAAAGTGATAGATATTCAAGAGGGATATAATAAAAACTTTCATGAAGATCATTGGACAAAATAAACTTGATTCTTTGTAATAGTTTTGCGGTATGATGATATAATATGTGAGTCATATTGATGAGTAATTATGCTTTAGTAAGAATATTGGTGTTAAGGTTTGTGATTCCCTATGAAAGCACGGAAGTCAATAGATATGCAATAAAATTACATTCTACTTATTGTGCATTATTCGGTGTTACTTATGATTAATGCTCGCTTATGAGATTTTTTGTTTCTTGGTTGGATGCTGTCACGCCCAATATGCGATACTATCCTAAAGAGACTCGAAGGGCCCACCAAGGATAGAACCGCATATTGATACGCTTTTGCAAGGTGGATATCATTACATCAACATTACATATAGACGGGGATACATACAAAAGGCATACCATGCCACATGAATACAACATCATCTTACATAAGAGCACCATCCGACTACGGATGAAACACAAACAGAAACTCAAACGACATCCACCCTGCTAGCCCAGGCTGCCGACCTGGAACCTATCCCCTGACGGTCATCTTGCCTGAAATTCCGCTAGGAAGAAGAACGAGTCCATGAAGAAGATGAAGCCACGAAGACGAACCAAGCGTAGACGAACGAATCCTCACGATCGCAACGAAACAGGAACTATCGAGAAGAAGCACACAACATGGTAAACACACCACACATAAACATGACATGATGCTCAACCAAGTATGATGAAAGACAAGACTACATGAAGCTACTCATGGCAAGAGATGATGCATACAAGAACAACACATCAAAGCAAGTTTAAATGAGGCCGGGAACAACATATAACAATTCTGGTAAGTCCTCATATGCAAATTTAGAAATTGGTCCAGATCTGAATAAATCTTATGTTCAAGTTGTTAAAAATCAAGTTAAAGAGCACCAAGAGAATCTACACGAAATTCTAGTCAAGTTACATATAAAGTCCACTTAGTTCGGAGCTACGGCCTAGAAGATATGAGCAAGTTAAGCATGGTATTGGTGCAAAATGCATTCAAACATCAAGCAAACATTCCCAAAACAAGGATGCAACATTATAATATGAAACTTCATGCAAAATCAAGCAAGATTCATATAGAGCACACCCAAAATGGAGCAACGGTTCCACACATACACTCTATACAAGTTTTGAAGGACAAGCTGTCTAAAACAGCAACCAGGCATCTAGCAAGCATCAAAACAATATGCTATAGCATCTCAACGTGAAAACAAAAGACATGGGCATGAAGTACAGGTAAAGCATGACAAAACATGAACACTAAGCTATCTCCATAAATCACAAGATCATGCTCAAAAGGACATGGCAAGATTGCACATAATAACAGTGTCAGGCTTAGCAGAAATAACATCAGGTTGCAAAGATTAGGGCTATCAAACAACGTGTTACAGGAACTTATCATGGAAAACAAAGGCATGGCATGCTAGTAGTGAAGACAAAGAACAAAACTCCCTTACTGAACTAATTCCAAAGATCAAACGAAAAGATGGTAGCATCCATGAAAACATGGTAAATGATATGACAGATTCAGACATGGCAGGAACAACAATAAGTAGGCCTGTTGGTGAGCTTGTACCACTCACCACAGAGAAATAAATGGCATTACAAGGTAACAAACAGTAATATGACATAATTATAAAGCTAAACATGGCAAGAGAAAGTTTATAGGGTGCATGGATCACTAGCAAAGCTCATGGCAAAACTGAACTTAATGTTAACAGGCTGACAACAACATTATTTAGCAATTTGAGAGCAAGATTACAACAATCTACATCAGGCTATAAATTCAACCAGTGGCATGGATAGATATAGCATGACATGTATAACAAAACATCCTAAGTGAACATCTCCAGATTATGCATAGAATGACTTGTATCAGCAGGTTTACATAGCATCAGGATATAGCAGATTTAGCCTAGCAAAACAGTAACAGCAAGTACCCTACTTCGCGAGCTCAATGCAATAACTATAAGACTCACAAAAATACATGGACGGCACCACTATAAAGACGGCATGATGTAGCTCAAAACTCTTGTAGACATCAGGCTCATAAGATGCACACACAAAATGCAACGAAAAAGACAAAACAGCAAGTTATAACAGTTTCAGCAGGTTAACATCATATAGCACTCTTGCAACGATGATTATGGCATCAAGATGGACTCAAACAAGCATGGCACAATGTAAAGAAATGAAAAGCATCTCTCAATGAACATTTTCATATATCACGCACGCAAAACGGAGCTACGGTCACGGAGTTATGATGCGATGAACATGGAATGAAAATGCAAGAAACTGGGGACGAGAGAAATTCGACCTCGGGGAAAATTTAACGGGGCACGGGAACCGAGGCTCGCCGGAGATGGCGGGAAAGGAGATGGGGCTTGCCGGAGATGGCGGATCCGGGTTGGATCTCGCCGGAACCGGCCGGATCCCGTTGCGGGGAGGCGGAGGAGGTCGCCGACGGGCGCGGGGCGAGGCCGGTCGCTCAGGGCGTGGACTACGGCGTGGAGTGGCGCAGCGAGGCGGAGGCGGCGAGGCAAGCGGCGACGCAGCCGGCGGCGGGGTCGCTGCGTGGGAGCCGGCGGGCTCGGGCGCGGGAGCCCGCGGGGCGGCGGTGGCGACCCGGGCCGGGAGGGCCGGCCATGGGCTCGTGGGCCTGGCGCGGAGAAGCGGAGCGGGCGCGGTGAGGCGGCGGTGCCCGGTTGGCTAGCGGCGGCGGCGGGGTGATGTGGCATCACGCCATTGGCCGGAGCGATGTGTCCGGTGGACATGTCCGGCGCGGATGGACAGGTCCGGCGGCGCGAGGAGGAAGACTGCTAGGGTTCATCCGCGAATTTCGAGGGGAGACACCTATTTATAGATAGAGGGAGCTAGGAGAGTCCAAATGAGGAGCGGTTTCGCCCACACGATCTTGATCGAACGACCGAGAGCATGGAGGGGGTTTGGTTGGGCTCATGGGCTGTTTTGGAGGGGTGTTGGACTGCACACAAAAGAGGCCTTTGCGGTTACCCGGTTAACCGTTGGAGTGTCAAACGGACTCCAAATGGCAATAAACTTGACAGACGGTCTACCGGTTGTGTACAAAGGCCGCTTGGAAAATCACGGTCCATTCCAAGAATGTTTAACACCCGCTCACAACAGGAGACAAAAGGGGAACGCCGGAGGGCATAGGAGTGTCGTATTGCAAAATGGACAACGGGGAAAATGCTCGGATGCATGAGACGAACACGTATGCAATGCAATGCACATGATGACATGGCAAAATACAACACGCAAGCACATGACATGGCAACAACGGCGAATAACTGGCGGACACCTGGCACATCGAATTCGGGGCGCTACAACTCTCCTCCACTAACAAGAGATCTCGTCCCGAGATCTTAGGACCGAGACGGGGAGGAAAGGGGGATGAGGTGAAATAAGAACAGAAGAGAGAGGGTGAACAAAGTCGAGAACCCTCGAGTAGGAAAAGAAAAGACGAATATGATGAGAATCAAAGCTCCGAAACAAAAATGGATTCAAAACACTCCGGTTAGAACAAGATAGAAGCAGAATAAGGATGACAGAATTTAGGCAGAACTCCAGCTGAACATTGAAAGATTAGAACATGAAGTTGAGAAGATGGAGCGATACTTGACTAGAGGAACAACACAATGCCTCCGGAAAACTTGAAAGAGTTGAATGAAAGGAAAGATAAAGAAAAAGATATCATCTACCACAATTGAGTTTGAAAGCATCCTTAGAAGGAAGGATAGAACGGAGTTGTTGAAAATTCAACAACAAAAAAGATAAGCTTCTTGTTGTGGACTTATGGAAAACATCTCAAAATTATGGGGTGATAACCAACCACAAGCGGAAAAAGATTGAATTTCTGAGAGAGAACGAAGAAATGCAAAACTCCATGAGGGAGTCCTGGACTAGGGGGTGTTCGGACAGCCGGACTATCAATTTCTGCACACCAGAGTACCTTGATCTGGCCCCCTGCAGAAGGGAACTGACAAACTAAACTGGGCGCTGCACCATCTTCTTCTGTTTCTCTTCTTGTGGCTGCGCAGATCTATCCTTGTCGGAACCAGAACTTGTCGGGGAAGCCCCCTTCTTGTCGCTGGACTCGCTTGCCGCGGTCGCTGGCTCATCATCCGCCTCCCTCTCCGCTACTAACGCAGCACTAACCACTTGATTGGTTGCCGCCAGATATAGCAGCAACTTCTCTTATGGCTTAGGTGCGACAAGTATTGGAGTGGAGGATAGGTATCTCTTCAAGTCCTGCAGCGCGGCATCCGCTTCCGGAGTCCATTTCATTGGACCTGCCTTTTTCAAAATTTTGAAGAATGGCAAGGCGCGCTCGGCAGACTTAGAGATGAACCTACTGAGAGCATCAACGTAGCCGGCAAGCCTTCGCACATCCTTGACGCGCTTCGGTGCTTCGATCTGTTCAATGGCTTCGATCTTGTCGGGATTGGCCTCGATCCCCCGCTGGGACACAAAGAATCCGAGAAGCTTGCCGGAAGGAACTCCAAACACGCACTTCTCGGGATTCAACTTGAGATTGATCTTGCGCAGATTTGCAAAAGTCTCATTGAGGGAGTCCTGGACTAGGGGGTGTTCGAACAGCCGGACTATCAATGTCCGCCGGACTCCAAGACTACGAAGATACAAGATTGAAGACTCCAGCTCGTGTTCGGAAGGTACTTTACTTGGCGTGGAAGGCAAGCTTGGCGATACGGATATGTAGATCTCCTACTATTGTAACCGACTCTGTGTAACCCTAGCCCTCTCCGGTATCTATATAAACTGGAGGGCTTTAGTCCGTAGGACAACATACATTACAACAATCATACCATAGGCTAGCTTCTAGGGTTTAGCCTCCTTGATCTCGTGGTAGATCTACTCTTGTACGACCCATATCATCAATATTAATCAAGCAGGAGTAGGGTTTTACCTCCATCGAGAGGGCCCGAACCTGGGTAAAAAACATCGTGTCCCTTGTCTGCTGTTACCATCCGCCTAGACGCACAGTTCGGGACCCCCTACCCGAGATCCGCCGGTTTTGACACCGACATTGGTGCTTTCATTGAGAGTTCCTCTGTGTCGTCACCAATAGGCTTGATGGCATCTTCAACCTGCAACGCTGTCCTGGGTGAGACTTTCCTCCCCGGACAGATCTTCATATTCGGCGGCTTCGTGCTGCGGGCCAATTCACTTGGCCATCTGGAGCAGATCGAAAGCTACGCCCCTGACCGTCAGGTCAGATTTGGAAGCTTAAACTTCACGGCCGATGTCCGAGGAGATTTGATCCTCGATGGACTCGAGCCACAGCCAAGCGCGCCGCACTGTGATGATGGGCATGATCTAGCTCTGCCGCCGAACAGTGCTTTGGTGGCCGCACACGAATCCGCTCCGGCCATTAGCCCGGAGCCGATCGCCCAGATCGAGGGCTGGTGGATAGACGCCGCCCCGGGGGCTTCAACATCCACGGTGATGGAGCCGAACACCAATCTTGTCCCCTGCGAAACTCGTGATTCCGAGGCGCCGGACTCCTCGCCGGACTCCGAACCTCCCGCGCCCCTACCAATCAATCCAGATTGGGCGCCGGTTATGGAATTCACCGCCGCGGACATCTTTCAATGCTCGCCTTTTGGCGATATCTTAAATTCACTAAAGCATCTCTCGTTATCAGGAGAGTCCTGGCCGGTTTATGGCCAGGATGGTTGGGACGCGGACGACGAAGAAATTCAGAGCCCACCCACCACCCACTTTGTAGCCACTGTCGACGATTTAACCGACATGCTAGACTACGACTCCAAAGACATCGACGCTATGGAAGACGATACCGGAGACGAACAGGAACCAGCGCCCACAAGGCACTGGAAGGCCACCTCGTCATATGATGTATACATGGTGGATACCCCAAAAGATGGGGTTGGCGAAGGAACAGCGGAGGCAGATTCCTTAAAGAAACAGCCCAAGCGCCGGCGTCAGCGGCGCCGCTCTAAATCTCGCCACAGCAAAAACGGAGATTCCGGCACAGGAGATAATAACACTCCAGAGAGTGCCGAAGACAATCCCCTCCCGCAAGACTCAGCGCAGGAGGATGCAGAAGCAAGCCCTCATGAGGGGGCGGCAGATGAAGAGGTTGAGGATCATGATTGCATGCCTCCCTCCGAAGATGAAGCAAGCCTCAACAATGACGAATTCATCGTACCCGAGGATCCCGTTGAACAAGAGCGCTTCAAGCGCAGGCTTATCGCCACAGCAAACAGCCTAAAGAAAAAGCAGCAACAGCTTCAAGCTGATCAGGACCTGCTGGCTGATCGATGGACCGAGGTCCTCGCGGCCGAAGAGTATAAACTTGAACGTCCCTCCAAAAGTTACCCAAAACGCAAGCTGCTCCCCCGATTAGAGGAGGAAGCATACATACATCCATCACCAGCGCACGATATGGCTAACCGACCACCCCGTGGTCGTGACAGAGAGACATCCAGGCCCCCAGCCAAGACCATACCCCGGCATCGCTCCAAAAGTACGAAGCCAAGAGGGAACGCGCCGGACTTGCAAGACATATTGGAGGACAAAGCAAGGCAATCAAGATCCATCTATGGATCACGTGGGCGCCCTACGACCCATGACGAATACCGTCGTGCCGGATACAATAACCCCGGCCGGGCCGAACACAGCAGATAGCGCTCTCTCGAGCTGCGTCGCGATATTGCTCAATACAGGGGCGCCGCACACCCGTTATGCTTCACTGACGAAGTAATGGATCATCAGATCCCCGAAGGGTTTAAACCCGTAAACATCGAATCTTACGATGGCACAATAGACCTCGCGGTGTGGATCGAAGACTATCTTCTCCACATCCATATGGCCCGCGGCGACGATCTCCACGCCATAAAATACCTCCCACTCAAGCTTAGAGGACCAGCTCGGCATTGGCTTAACAGCTTGCCCGCAGAGTCAATTGGGTGTTGGAAGGACCTGGAGGCCGCATTCCTTGATAACTTCCAAGGCACATATGTGCGACCACCAGACGCCGATGACCTCAGCCACATCATTCAGCAGCCAGACGAATCGGCCAGGCAATTCTGGACACGGTTCTTGACAAAGAAAAATCAAATCGTCGACTGTCCGGACGCAGAGGCCCTTGCAGCCTTCAAACATAATATCCGGGACGAATGGCTAGCCCGGCACCTCGGGAAGGAAAAGCCGAAATCCATGGCAGCCCTCACATCGTTAATGACCCGCTTTTGTGCGGGAGAGGACAGCTGGCTAGCCAGCAGCAACAATCTCCGTAAAAATTCTAGCAGTCCGGATACTAAGGACAACAACGGCAGGTCACGTCGAAACAAAAACAAGCACCGAATTAACGGCGATGATAAGGAGGATACGGTAGTCAATGCCGGATTCCGAGGCTCTAAACCCGGTCAATAGAAGAAGCCATTTAAAAGAACCATTCCGGGTCCGTCCAATTGGGACCGAATACTCGACCGCTCATGCCAGATACATGGCACCCCTGAAAAGCCAGCTAACCACACCAATAGAGATTGCTGGGTATTCAAGCAGGCCGGCAAGTTAATTGCCGAAAACAATGACAAGGGGCTAAATAGCGACGACGAGGAAGAGACCCGGCCGCCAAACAACAGAGGACAGAAGGGTTTTCCCCCACAAGTACGGACGGTGAATATGATATACGCGACCCATATACCCAAGAGGGAGAGGAAACGCGCACTAAGGGACGTCTATGCGATGGAGCCAGTCGCCCCAAAGTTCAACCCATGGTCCTCTTGTCCGATCACTTTCGATCGAAGAGACCATCCGACCAGCATACGCCATGGCGGATTTGCCGCATTGGTCTTAGACCCAATCGTCAATGGGTTTCACCTCACGAGAGTCCTGATGGATGGAGGCAGTAGCCTGAACCTGCTTTATCAGGATACAGTGCGCAAAATGGGCATAGACCCATCAAGGATTAAACCTACAAAGACAACCTTTAAAGGTGTCATACCAGGAATGGAAGCCAACTGTACAGGCTCAGTCACACTAGAAGTGTTCTTCGGATCCCCGGATAATTTCCGGAGCGAAGAGTTAGTCTTCGACATAGTCCCGTTTCGCAGCGGCTATCACGCTCTGCTCGGACGAACCGCGTTTGCCAAATTCAAGGCGGTGCCGCACTATGCATACCTAAAGCTCAAGATGCCAGGCCCTCGTGGAGTCATCACGGTCAATGGAAATACGGAACGCTCCCTCCGAACGGAGGAACATACAGCGGCTCTCGCGGCAGAAGTACAGAGCAGCCTTTTAAGGTAATTCTTGAGCCCGGCCGTTAAACGGCCGGATACAGCAAAGCGCGCCCAGAGCAATATCAACCAAGACCACCTGGCGCGACCAGAGCACGCGTAGCAATGCGGCCCCAACCCTCGCCCGCGTGTGATCGCAAGAATAACACTCCGCGTACATCATTACGCTTCGGAGATACCATGGGCACAGGGGAGGGGGCACGATCACAACGGACCCAGAGTGCGGTTCGACCACACCAGGGGCTCGCAAATGTGCCTCTTTTTTTTTATTATTATTTTTCTTATTTTTTGTACACAGGACTCTGTTAACCAGAAGCCCTGTCCGGCGTTGAACCTGCCGAACTCATGATGCAATAGTCAGGGACTAAAGAAGGCAGCGTCGAACACTCAGGTGGTCTCAATTACGAGCATTAAATTCGATTATATACACCAAATCCGCAGCTCATCCCTGGAGGGGGACATGTTTATTTAGTCCAAATCCCTTGCTTACCTCACTATTTGTATCAGTCCGCTCTACTAGCAGGCTTTTTCTTTCATTACTAATGCAACACCTTTATGATCGCAATTGCATTACATTTTATATATATGTTCATTATATGACATTTTGGCACCCGTATATTTTTGGTACGGCATAATACACCAGGGGCTTATGTTCCCCACTTTATGGTGTGATAAAGTCCAAACACTTTCACAAGTGTGGCACCCCGAACTTATAGCATTATATGAATCGGCTCCGAATCATGTCTTGGGTCAATAGTTGGGTTTGCCCGGCTCCCATGTTTGGCTCCTTACGTTTCCGTTCCGTCGGCTAAGGTAGCACTGGGAGAACCACTGCGATTGCGCCCCGGTTGAGCCGGGTTAACGCCTCAGTGGAGAAAGCTAAAACTGACCGGCATGATAAGGCGAGAGACTGGTCGCTGTTCGAGAGGTTTTTTCGGGTCCTTAAAGACTCACGCCGCTTCGAGCGAAGTTCTGGATTATGTCCGATGAAGGCGTGGATAGCGCCCCGGATTCGGTCTTCCGAATACCAGGGGCTTCGCCGAAATTTAAAATTATAGAATTCTATGGATAAGTGAGAGTGTTCAAGCATTATATGTCCGGTTGCCTTGTTCGTCGTGTTGAGCGCCTCCCTAGATGGACCCAAATATGGGAACAAGAGTGCTCAAGTTTATCACCGAACACCCCAGCACTTGTGGCTTGGGGGCTGAAGCCAACGACTTGCCATCTCTCAGATTTTATAAACGGCCGCACAGAAGGTAATATTTTAAATTAAACAAGCGTTGCTCATGGCGCATATGAACGAAGTTTTCAGCGCACAGGATAAATACACAGCGAGTTCACTCAAAGATTACATTTCGGGAGCACTCATTTGCAATATTGCAGGCTCCCTTTAGGACAATATTATAATACTTCTCTGGCGTGCGATACTCCTTGCCCGGTGGCGGTGGGTCCATGAGAAGCTTCTCCGCATCCAATTTGCCCCATTGCACCTTTATGCGGGCAAGGGCCCGACGAGCACCTTCGATACAGGCGGAGCGCTTGACTACATCCAGCCTAGGGCATGCATCCACCAGCTGCCGCACGAGGCCAAAGTAGCTACCAGGCATGGCCTGTCCAGGCCACAGCCGGACTATGAGGCCCTTCATGGCCTCCTTAGCTACTTTGTGGAGTTCGATCAGCTGCTTCAGCTGGTCGCTTGGGGGCACCGGATGGCCGGCCTCAGTATACTGAGACCAGAAGACCTTCTCTGTCGAGCTCCCCTCCTCGCCACGATAGAATGCGGTGGCATTAGCCACACTACGTGGCAGATCTGCAAATGCCCCTGGAGAGCGCCGAATTCGGGTAAGTGTCCGGTAGTTCACATTAACATGCCTGCTTTGCATGAAAAACGCCATACCCGCCGCTATCTTCTTTATGTCCTCAACCTCCTGAAGGGCCTTCTGGGCCTCGGCCTTGGCGGACTTGGCACTTTCGAGAGCCACGGCAAGCTCGGACTCTCGAGTCTTGGAGTCACGCTCCAAACTCTCATGTTTTTCCATGAGAAGCTGGAGCTCTTGCCGAACCTCCGCCACCCGCACCTCTTACTTTTCTCGCTCAGCCCGTTCCGCGGCCGCATTGTGTTCGGCCGCGGACACAGCATCCTTCAGGGTTGCCACCTCGTTAGTGGCCCCTACAATGCACATATTATCCTTGTTAATTTTTTGCAACCAAAATCCTTTTCTGTAAGGTACTTATTCAAAGAAGTGTTACTCACTTTCTTTTTCCTCGAGCTGCTTCTTTGCATGGCCGAGATCTTGCTCGGATCGCTCGAGATTCTTTTTCAGCACGTCAACCTCCGCCGTTAGTGTGGCAGAGGTCAGCAGTGCAGCCTGCAAACCCATATTGACATATTTTAGGCAACCCTGCGTATATCTTGTTATAGATCCTTAGTCCGGCTTTTCTTTCCGAACACCGAACCAAGCATCAGGGGCTACTGTCTATGTGGTATTATATTACATAATTTTAACTTCTTACCTCAAAGCCTGTTAAAAGGCTACTGCAGGCTTCGGTCAACCCGCTTTTCGCGAGCTGAACCTTCTCAATCACCGCACTCATGATGGTGCGGTGTTCTTCCTCGATGGAAGCGCCTTTAAGCGCTTCCAGCAGGTTATCCGGCGCCTCCGGTTGGACGGAGGCCGCCGGCGTCACGGTCCTGCCCTTCTTTCGAAGGGGCCGCTTGCCGGACTCTGGAACCACTGCGGGTTCCAATGTGGAGTCCGGCACGAAGTCCGGGGGGCTGCCTGATGGCGCCTCCGGAGCCTCCTCCTGATGGGTCCCTCTTTGGGATCCCACCTCGGCTTCCTCGTTGGCGCGTGGGGTGGAGGCGGTCGGGATGGAATTCACATCCGACGAGGCCAATGACCCGCTCGATGAGTCGGGGAGATCATCATTGGCCGGACTACGGACAGAATGCGGCGCTAGAAGGATACTTCGCGACATAAAAGAAATTATACATCAAGGATCCGGATACTTACGATCTTGCCGGACGCCTGGCCCTTGGAGGCCGCTCATCCTCACCAACGCTGATGTTGGCGGAACTGTCCGGGGGGATAGTTCTCCCCCTCTTGGACCCTTCGCCCCCCCCGATGGGGGAAGCCTTCCTTTTCTTCTCTCCCTCCTCTGGGAGAGAATACTCCTCCTCCTCGTCTTCGGAGGAGGAATCTTCGTCGTCGTCAGACGCCTGATTGCGGGAACTCTTTCGAGTCCCCGCGGCCACCTTCTTGGCCTTCTTCTCCGGCACCACGTGCGGTGCCGGAACTAGCAGCCTTGTTAAACGGGCGTTCGCTGGGTCTTCTGGCATGGGAGCCGGGCTGATGAGCAGCTTGGCCTTCTCCATCCATTCCTGTCAAAGGAAGAGGCAGAATGAAGCCTCACTAGAGTCAATCTAATCATCACAAGTGTCCCGTAATGGGGTTGAATCACTTACCTCGTCAGTTGGATTCTGCGAGCTGAATCCGCGGTCTTTGGTCGCGGACGTAGGGGCTTCGACGCCCTTGAACAGCACCCTCCAGGCGTCTTCGTATGTTGTATCGAAGAGCCCGTTTAGCGCCTGGTGCTGTTCCGGATTGAACTCCCACAAATTAAATGCCCGTTCTTGGCATGGGAGGATCCGCCGGATGAGCATGACTTGGACCACGTCGACGAGCCTGAGCTTATTGCTCACCATCTTCTTGATACATGCTCGGAGTCCCGTCACCTCCACCGGATTCCGCCACTGCAAGCCCTTCTCTTTCCAGGAGGTGAGCTGCGTGGGGATGCCTGATCTAAACTCGGGGGCCGCTGCCCATGTGGATTTGCGCGGCTCGGTGATATAGAACCACCCCGATTGCCACCCCTTGACGGAGTCCACGAAGGTCCCTTCTAGCCAAGGGACGTTGGGCAATTTGCCCAACATAGCGCCTCCGCATTCCGCTTGCGTACCCTTCACAACCTTCGGCTTGACATTAAAGGTCTTGAGCCACAGGCCGAAGTGGGGCCGGATGTAGAGAAAGGCCTCGCACACGACGATAAACACCGAGATGTTGAGGATAAAGTTCGGCGCCAGATCGTGGAAATCCAGGCCGTAGTACATGAGCCCCCGGACAAATGGATGGAGCGGAAAGCCCAGTCCGCGGAGGAAGTGGGGAAGGAAGACGACACTCTCATGAGGCCCGGGGGTAGGGATGAGCTGCCCCTCGTCGGGCAGCCGATGCGCGATATCGCCGGAAAGGTATCCGGCGCTGCGCAGTTTGGTGATGTCCTCCTCCTTGACGGTGGAGGCTAACCATTTGCCTCCCGCTCCAGTCATATTCGGAGAAGGTTGAGGTGAGATGCGCGAGTTCGGGCGTTGGAGCTTGAATTCGCGGGGGTGGATAAGCAAAGGAGGAGGAAGGCGTAGGTGAGAAGGTGAATCCTTATCCCTTATATATAGGCGGACAAAACTATGTGTCCCCCACCGGCCTGGTAAAACTCGCTTATCTCCCAAGCGTCACCGTTGATGGCGCGGTTGGGTTACCCACGCACGTATTGATGAGAATCCTGGAATAAGGGGAACACGATCTCTGCTTCGATAGGACGTGCCGAGGAAACCGCTCTGCTAATGCTGAGGTGGTATGATGATTCAAACAAAGGCCTGGTGGCGGTGTGATGTCACACCGCATAATACGTCAGCAGATTGAATTAAGTGTACATTTTATTCTCTCTACGGTGGAATGTGGAATTTATTTTGCAGAGCCGGACACTATCCTGGTGTTCACTATCTTCTCTGGATTATTCAAGGGAGGAACCCGCCTTGCAATGCCGAACATTATGCACGCCGGACTTATCGTCATTGAAGACTGGTTCAGGGGCTACTGAGGGAGTCCTGGACTAGGGGGTGTTCGGACAGCCGGACTATCAATGTCCGCCGGACTCCAAGGCTACGAAGATACAAGATTGAAGACTCCGGCTCGTGTCCGGAAGGTACTTTACTTGGCGTGGAAGGCAAGCTTGGCGATACGGATACGTAGATCTCCTACTATTGTAACCGACTCTGTGTAACCCTAGCCCTCTCCGGTATCTATATAAACCGGAGGGCTTTAGTCCGTAGGACAACATACATTACAACAATCATACCATAGGCTAGCTTCTAGGGTTTAGCCTCCTTGATCTCGTGGTAGATCTACTCTTGTACTACCCATATCATCAATATTAATCAAGCAGGAGTAAGGTTTTACCTCCATCGAGAGGGCCCGAACCTGGGTAAAAAACATCGTGTCCCTTGTCTCCTGTTACCATCCGCCTAGACGCACAGTTCGGGACCCCCTACCCGAGATCCGCCGGTTTTGACACCGACACTCCATTTCAAAAGAATATGGAGAATTAATTGCACCTCATGAAGCAAGAAGAAGAATACTTGAGCTTCGCCTACAAGAAGAATCTTGATGAACACTAGAAAATGAATTAAATCATGACGAACCACCGTGAAGAGCTCCGGTAACAAAAGGATGATGAGATAAAATTCAAGGATGAAAGAATAAGATTACAAACTTGCGATGCTTAAGATGGAGCTTCATGACGGAACAAGTGAGAAGCTTGGAACTTCGGAAAAGAAAAGACGAACAACTTAGAACCGAGAAATTATTCAACATGAACAATCTCCGAAGAAAAGAATTAATCAACTAGACCACGATGAAATGAGAATAAGAATTATGTTATGCTTATCCTTCATCAATTAAATTGATGAGAAGCAACGGATTGCATACCACTTATTCACATTGGGAAAAGATTAAGGGGAGATATAGCGCCAAATTTGGGAAGGTCTTCATGAGCCAATGATAGGATTGGAAAGAACGATGAATTTATGTGATGAGAACAGAAAAGGAATCTTCAACGAACCACCGTAAGAATTCAAAATTGAATGACGAAAGAGAATGAATCACCGGGAAGAATTAGAGCAAGCACGAAGATACTTGAGGAGATTTGGAAACAAGAGAACGAAGAGATCGCGAACTGATTAAAGAGTACTTGAACGAAGCACCGGAAGAATAATGAGACGAACGAAGGGGCACAGAAATGGAATAGTTGAAGAACAAATTTGAAAACTTCAAACGAAGAAATATTCCAAAAAGATGGCCTCCGGATGATTGAGACGGAAAACAACTCCTGAAATACTCCAGATGGATGAAAAGAATTTCTAACAAACGGGGTAATTTGCGAGGATAACAAGAAGCACGAATCTTCAAGAGAGCGGGTAAGATTTAGAGGAAAAACTCTTCTTCAATCTTCAAAGCTAAGAATGAAGACGAGAAACACCACCGAAATTGTTGACAAACTCCGGAATAATGAAAAATAGGAAAGGTTGAACCAAAGACGAAAAGAATTTGAAAGCGATCTTGGAGATGGCATTTGACTGATGAAATTCATTCTTACGTCAAACTCCGAAAAGAATTTGAGAATAGCTCCGGGAAATTAGAAGAGTCAGGTAAGATCCTGGGAAAAGACCTGTGGGTTAGGGCCCACTAAAAGAAAACACCGTTGAAAAGGATTGTTGAACAGATAGATGATGCACCGGAATAATTGAAATATTTGAATGAGGTGACAACCTCGAATTAATTGGAACACAGATGAATCTCCTGAGATGTCTTCCGAACTCCGGAAGGATTGAATGGTGAGAGGCAAATGAGCAAGGAGAACACTTTAACCAAGGAAAAGAATGTGATCAACCCGAAAAACTTGAATTGAATCCACCGAAAAAGAAAAGAGATGAAGAATGACGAACAAGACGAGAATTCACCGGTTGAAATAATTTACGAAAGACTGAAGAGGTTCCGCACGAATGAAATTGATGCTCGAAAGAGACTCAGGCTCTGGGAAGAAGAGGGTGGGAGGGCGGGAAAACAAAGGTAACTTGGAAGGGTAAACCGACGAATATCTTGAAGAGAAAACACCGGTTGAAATCATTGAAGAAAGAAGGCAAAGACTTCGCACGAGTAGGATGGATACTCGAATACGGACTCCAACTCCAAGATGAAAAGGGGTGGGCGGGTGGGAAAAGAAGACAACTGAGGATAGAGAAACAACTTCGTTGAGAGGAAAACTGAGGATTGAACTTGCAAAGATGAAGAGGGTCGAGTCAACTTGACAAGAAATGCACCGGATGAAAAGAGCTGAGAACCAATGAACGAAAAAATAACCGCGTGATCCTAAAGAAAATTGGAAGGGGAAGAAAAGTAATTCAAAACACCTATGTCAAGATTCCTCACCAGAGCAACGAAGGGGCTGAGGAGTAAAAAGAATTCCAACTCTCCGATATAACTAGAATCTGAAAAAAATTTCTTCTAGACTTGACAATGGCTAACTACGAACATCAAGGGGGCTCCTATGGTTGGTCGAGGCTCTGATACCAACTTATCACACCCAATATGCGATACTATCCTAAAGAGACTCGAAGGTCCCACCAAGGATAGAACCGCATATTGATACGCTTTTGCAAGGTGGATATCATTACATCAACATTACATAATAGATGGGGATACATACAAAAGGCATACCATGCCACACGAATACAACATCATCTTACATAAGAGCACCATCTGACTACGGATGAAACACAAATAGAAACTCAAACGCATCCACCCTGCTAGCCCAGGCTGCCGACCTGGAACCTATCCCCTGATCAAAGAAGAAGCAGAAGAACAACTCCAAAACAAGCAAACATCACTCTCACGTCATGATCATTGCATAACCTGTACCTGCAACTATTGTTGTAGTAATCTGTGAGCCACGAGGACTCATCAATCCCATTACCATGGGTATCAAGACTAGGAAAGCTTAATGGGTAAGGAAAGGATAAGTGGTGAGGTTGCAGCAGCGACTAAGCATGATATGGTGGCTAACATACGTAAATAAGAGCGAGAAGAGAAGCAACGGAATGGTCGTGAAGCTAGAAATGATCAAGAGGTGATCCTGAACTCCTACTTACGTCAAACATAACCCAAAACCGTGTTCACTTCCCGGACTCCGCCGAAAAGAGACCATCACGGCTACACACGCGGTTGATGCGTTTTAATTAAGTCAAGTGTCAAGTTATCTACAATAGGACATTAACAAATTCCCATCTGCCACATAATCGCGGGCATGGGTCTCGAAAGTTTATACCCTGCAGGGGTGTCCCAACTTAGCCCGTCACTAGCTCTCACGGTCAACGAAGGATATTCCTTCTCCCAGGAAGACCCGATCAGTCTCGGAATCCCGGTTTACAAGACATTTCGACAATGGTAAAACAAGACCAACAAGACCGCCCGATGTGTCGACAATCCCGATAGGAGTCGCACATATCTCGTTCTCAGGACACACCGGATAAGCTAAGCATACAGGTACCGACGTAACCCAAGTTGCCAAGGGATGGTCCCGCACGGTGCTCTAGTTTGGACCAATACTTAGACAAGCATTGGCCCGGGGCGGCTAAAATAAAGATGACCCTTGGGTTAATTACTCTCAAGAGAAAGGTATAGGTGGTAGGAAAATGGTAAAACCAATGTTGGGCCTTGCTGGAGGAGTTTTATTCAAGGCGAACTATCAAGGGGGTCCCATAAATCACCCAACCGCATTAGGGACGCAAAATCCGGGAATATAATACTGATATGACGGAAACTAGGGCAGCAAGAGTGGAACAAAACACCAGGCATAAGGCCGATCCTTCCAACCTTTACCAAGTATATAGATGCATTAATAATATAAGAGATATTGTGATATCCCAACACAATCCTGTGCACCATGGATCAATCTTCAACTTTACCTGCAACTAACAACGCTATAAGAGGGGTTGAGCAAAGCGGTAACATAGCCAAGCAACGGTTTGCTAGGAAGGTGACAAAGGTTAGAGGTTCATGGCAATTTGGGAGGCTTGATAAGCAAGTGGTAGGTAACTCGGCAAAGCGATAGAACGAAGCAACTAGCATAGCAATGATAGTAGTGAGATCCAAGGGGACGGTCATCTTGCCTGAAATCTCGCTAGGAAGAAGAACGAGTCCATGAAGAAGATGAAGCCACGAAGATGAACCAATCGTAGACGAATGAATCCTCACGATCGCAACGAAACAGGAACTATCGATAAGAAGCACACGACATGGTAAACACACCACACATAAACATGACATGATGCTCAACAAAGTATGATGCAAGACAAGACTACATGAAGCTACTCATGGCAAGAGATGATGCATACAAGAACAACACATCAAAGCAAGTTTAAATGAGGCCGGGAACAACATATAACAATTCCGGTAAGTCCTCATATGCAAATTTAGAAATTGGTCCAGATCTGAATAAATCTTATGTTCAAGTTGTTAAACAGCAAGTTAAAGAGCACCAAGAGAATCTACATGAAATTCTAGTCAAGTTACATATAAAGTTCATTTAGTTCGGAGCTACGGCCTAGAAGATATGAGCAAGTTAAGCATGGCATTGGTGCAAAATGCATTCAAACATCAAGCAAACATACCCAAAACAAGGATGCAACATGATAATATGAAACTTCATGCAAAATCAAGCAAGATTCATATAGAGCACACCCAAAACGGAGCAACGGTTCCACACATACACTCTATACAAGTTTTAATGGACAAACTGTCGAAAACAGCAACTAGGCATCTAGCAAGCATCAAAACAATATGCTTCATCATCTAAACGTGAAAACAAAAGGCATGGGCATGAACTATAGGTAAAGCATGACAAAACATGAACACTGAGCTATCTCCAGAAATCACAAGATCATGTTCAAAAGGACATGGCAAGATTACAAATAATAACAGTTTCAGGCTTAGCAGAAATAACATCAGGTTGCAATGATTAGGGCTATAAAACAACATGTTACAAGAACTTATCTTGGCAAACAAAGGCATGACATGCTAGTACTAAAGAGAAAAAACAAAACTCCCTTACCGAACTAATTCCAAAGATCAATCGAAAAGATGGTAGCATCCATGGAAACATGGCAAATGATATGACAGATTCAGACATGGCAGGAACAACAATAAGTAGGCATGTTGGTGAGCTTGTACCACCCACAACAGTGAAACACATGGCATGAAAAGGTAACAAACAGTAAGATGACATAATTATGAAGATAAACATGGCAAGATCAAGTTCATAGGGTGCATGGATCACTAGCAAAGCTCATGGCAAAACTGAACTTAATGTTAACAGGCTGACAACAACATTATTTAGCAATTTGAGAGCAAGATTACAACAAGCTACAGTAGGCTATAAATGCAACCAGGGGCATTTATGGATATATAATGACATGTATAACAAAACATCCTTAGTGAACATCTCCAGATTATGCATAGAATGACTTGTAGGAGCAGGTTTACATAGCATCAGGATATACCAGATTCAGCCTAGCAAAACAGTAACAGCAAGTACCCTACTTCACGAGCTCGATGCACTAACTATCAGACTCACAAAAATACATGGATGGCACCAATGTAAAGATGGCATGATTTAGCTCAAAACTCATGTAGACATCAAGCTCATAAGATGCACACACAAAATGCAACGAAAAAGACAAAACAGCAAGTTATAACAGTTTGAGCAGGTTAACATCATATAGCACTCTTGCAACGATGATTAGGGAATCAATATGGACTCAAACAAGCATGGCACAATGGTACCAAATGAATAGTATCTCTCAATGAACATTTTGATATATCACGCACGCAAAATGGAGCTACGGTCACGGAGTTATGATGCGAAGAACAGGGCATCAAAATGCAAGAAACTGGGGACTTAGGAGAAATTCGACCTCGGGGAAAAAGTCAACGGGGCACGGGAACCGAGGCTCACTGGAGCGGGGCTCGCCGGAGATGGTGGGGAAGGAGACGGGGCTTGCCGGAGATGGCGGATCCGGGCCGGATCTCGCCGGATCCGACCGGATCCCGCGCGGGGAGGCGGAGGAGGTCGCCGGCGGGCGCGGGGCGAGGCCGGGCGCTCGGGGCACGGACTCCGGCATGGAGCGGCGTAGCGGGGCGGAGGCGGCGAGGCAAGCGGCGGTGCAGCCGGCGGCGGGGGCACTGCGCGGGAGCCGGCGGGCTCGGGCGCGGGCGCCCGTAGGGCGGCGTCGGCGGTGACCCGGGCCAGGAGGGCCGGCCATGGGCTCACGGGCCTGGCGCGGAGGAGCGGAGCGGGTGCAGTTAGGCGGCGGCGCCCGGTTGGCTAGCGGCGGCGGGAGGGTGACGTGGCATCACGCCATTGGCTGGAGCGACGTGTCCAGCGGACATGTCCGGCGCGGATGGACAGGTTCGGCGGCGCGAGGAGGAAGACTGCTAGGGTTCATCCGCGAATTTCGGGGGGAGACACCTATTTATAGATAGAGGGATCTAGGAGAGTCCAAATGAGGAGCGGTTTCTCCCACACGATCGTGATCGAACGACCGAGAGCATGGAGGGGGTTTGGATGGGCTCATGGGCTGTTTTGGAGGGGTGTTGGGCTGCACACAAAAGAGGCCTTTGCGGTTACCCGGTTAACCGTTGGAGTGTCAAACGGACTCCAAATGGCAAGAAACTTGACAGGCGGTCTACCGGTGGTGTACAAAGGCCGCTTGGCAAATCACGGTCCATTCTGAGAATGTTTAACACTCGCTCACAACAGGAGACAAAAGGGGAACGCTGGAGGGCATAGGAGTGTCGGATTGCAAAACAGACAACGGGGAGATTGCTCGGATGCATGAGACGAACATGTATGCAATGCATTGCACATGATTACATGAAAAAATGCAACATGCAAGCACATGACATGGCAACAATGGCGAATAACTGGCGGACACCTGGCGCATCAAATCCGGGGCGTTACAGATGCTTCTCAATCTTTTGCTAGCCTTCACTTGTACTAAGTGGGATTACTACTTGTGCATCTAAAATCCTTAAACTAGTTTTGCCATATGAGTCCACCATACCTACCTAAATGCGGTATTCTTCTGCTGTTCTAAGCAAATTTGTATGTGCCATCTCTAATCTTCAAAATAAATTTCCTTTTTGTGTGCTCGTACCGCTCATGAAATGGTAGGGGGTGGCTGATATTTTTCCATGCTAGATGTGTTATTCTGATGATGAGTGTTTATTCATTTGTCATTGCACGAGAGTACGACAAAGGTATTAGGGATGGCCAATCCTGAAATGAAAAATGAACTTACTTTATGTTGTCAAATAATAAATTCCTTGGAAAGTGTTCGTATGGACGGCACCTGCGGATTCGGTTAGCCGTGGAATGTGAAACTATGGTGGAAAAAGGAATAAACTTTATTTTCTATTTGGGAACCGCCTATGATGTATCTAGCATGGAAAGTATTGGAAACTACTCGATTATTTTTGTTGACAGGAAAAGCATGCCACCCAAAATGTTGGCACACATGTGCCAAGTCGAGTCACTCAATTCATTCAAAGGAGGGTACCATCCCATCATACCACATCATAATCATTCTAATAGCATGTTGGCCCACAAGGTAAACCATTATAACTCATAGCTAATCAAGCATGGCACAAGCAACTATAATCTCTAAATGTCATTGCACATATGTTTACTTCATAATAAGCTGACTCAGAAACGATGAACTCATCATATTTACAAAAACAAGAGAGGCCGAGTTCATACCAGCTTTTCTCATCCCAATAAGTCCATCATATATCATCATCATTGCCTTTCACTCGCACGACCGAACGATGTGTATAATAATAATAGTGCACGTGCATTGGACTAAGCTGGAATCTGCAAGCATTCAACTCAAGAGAGAGGGCAAGTAATATGGGCTCTAAGTTAAATAAACTATCATGCAAATAAGAGCCACTAAGCATTTTCAATATAATCTTCTCGACCCCCAAAGTAAGAAAAGAAAATAAAACTATTTACACGGGAAAGCTCCTAACAAGTAAAAGAAGAACGAGAAATCTTTTTGGGTTTTCATTTTAATTGCTACTACAAGCATAGAAATTAAACTAACTAATTTTTTTGTTTTTCTTAAGGTTTATCAAACACACAAGAAGAAAACTGGAAAAAGAAATTTAAACTAGCATGGATAATACAATGAAAGAGAATGAGCACCGACGACTAGTGTGTGAACATGAATGTAAAGTCGGTGAGAAATACGTACTCCCCCAAGCTTAGGCTTTTGGCCTAAGTTGGTCTAGTACCAAGGACCTCTGCTACTCTCCCCGGTGTAATGGGAGGTGTGATCAGGATACCACTGGCTGGTCATCTCCGGATCCCACTGGACAGATGATGCACGATAAGGGTCCAGTTCAGGTTCCGGCTCAAGTTCAGGTTCTGGAGTAAAAGCTTGAGCTCGACGATTGTTCACCGCTTTCGGTGTGACAAGAAAATTTTCTGCAAGCAAATCAAACAACAAAGGCGCATGCAAAATAATAATCTCAAAGTGTTTCTTATTGAATCTAAGTTTATACAAGAGCATCTTTTCTTCGTTGTCAACAATAAACTTGTGTGCTACCATGCTCTTGTAATCTAAAATGTGAGGAGGTAATTTTATCTCCTCCTTCTCATGGTGCCTAATGGGTATCTGAAAATGTCTAGCAAGACGTGCAGCATAGACACCTCCAAATATGGGGCCTTTTGTACTGTTCAGGGCTAGCCGTTTAGCAATGATGGCACCCATACTAAAAGTATTGTCTCCAAGCAAAGCATGTTGAAGAATGATAATATCAGGAATGCTCAAGTTTCCACTATTTCCACGACCAATCAAGCATCTACTAGAAAATATGGCAAAGTAGCATAAAACAGGATAGTGTATGCTAGAGACTTTTGCCTCAGAGCCCTTCTTTGGCTCCTCTACAGCTATAGTATTAACAAAGCCACCCACATCTTCACGATGGGGTTCCTCTAATTCTCCCTCATAAGGTATCCTACACACCGCGCAAAAATTACGTAAAGACATTTCTTTGAATTCATCATATAAATGAAATGATACTGCAGGCGGTGACTTCTTAGGATAATAATAAAAGTTTTGCACGAAAGTATTGGTGAGTAAGAGATACTGATCTATTCGGTCGTTGATGAAACTGGTGAGGCCTGCAGTCTCGATCAAATAATAAAAATCTTCATGAATTCCAGCTTCTTTCAAGAAATCCTCACATGGCCATTCACACGACCGTACTTCCGCTAAGCAAGGAAGATTATACTTGGCCTTTTCCTTCTCTTTGGCTTGTTTTTCCTGAGAGCTTTGGCTAGAAGAGCCCCTCAAAAGTTTCCTCAACATTTTCTGAAAATTTCTGAAATTTTAGTAACTTCAAAATAAAAGTGAATAAAACTAAACAAGATTGGTAGCAACTACTCCTACAAGTGCCAAGAGCCTATATCATGCATTAGAATTGCTTGGGACCTCATAAATTTAACATGCAAGCTCAAGAACATGGTCACCTAAGCAGCAAAAATTTGCAATGAATAAAGCACCGGAACAAAAACTAATTGGACTAATGGATGAGTCATATACCAAGCAACAATCTCCCAAAGCAGTTTTGTGAATGGAGCTTTGAGCAAGGAGATCGAAAATCGCAGCAAAACGAGCTAGAACTCGTGCTTGAGCTGGATGGGGATTTTTTGGGTAGAAGATGAAGTGTGCGGGTGCTGGCATAAGTGGAGGGGGGCCACCAGGGGCCCACGAGACAGGGGGCGCGCCCTATGGGGGGGCTCCACTCTCGTGGCCTGGTGCTTGCCCCTCCTGCAGTGTTTTCAGTGCCTAAAATCCTCAAATATTCCATAAAAAATCATACTAAATTTGCAGGGTATTTGGAGCACTTTTATTTTCGGGATATTTTTCAATGCACGGATAATTCAGAAAACAGACAGATAATACTATTTTTGCTTTATTTATTCTAAATAATAGAAAGTAAAAAGAGGGTACAGAAGGTTGTGCCTTCTAGTTTCATCCATCTCGTGATCATCAAAATGAATCCACTAACAAGGTTGATCAAGTCTTGTTAACAAACTCATTCTGAATAACACGAAACCGGAGAAATTTTGAATAAGACTAAGTTACCTCAACGGGGATATGAAAATCCCCAACAATAAGAATATCATACTTTTTCTTGACAGTAGGAAGAGGAAATTCAAAACCTCCAATAATAATAGTTGGAACATTTCCAATAGAATTGATGCTATGAACTTGAGATTGTTTCCTCGGAAAGTGTACCGTATTCTCATTACCATTAACATGAAAAGTGACATTGCCTTTGTTGCAATCAATAACAACCCCTGCAGTATTAAGAAAAGGTCTACAAAGGATGATAGACATAATATCGTCCTCGGGAATATCAAGAATAACAAAGTCCGTTAAGATAGTGACATTTGCAACCGCGACAGGCACATCCTCACAAATACCGACGGGTATAGCAATTGATTTATCAGCCATTTGTAAAGATATTTCAGTAGGTGTCAACTTATTCAATTCAAGTCTACGATATAAAGAGAGAGGCATAACGCTAACACCGGCTCCAAGATCACATAAAGCAGTTCTAACATAATTTCTTTTAATGGAGCATGGTATAGTTGCTACACCTGGATGTCCAAGTTTCTTTGGTATTCCACCCTTAAAGGTGTAATTAGCTAGCATGGTGGAAATTTTAGCTTCCGGTATCTTTCTTTTATTTGTGATGATATCCTTCATATATTTAGCATAAGGATTTACTTTCAGCATATCAGTTCAGTGCATACGTAAGAAAATAGGTCTAATCATTTCAGCAAAGCGCTCAAAATCCTCATCATCCTTTGTCTTGGATGGTTTAGGAGGAAACGACATGTGTTTCTGAACCCATGGTTCTCTTTCTCTATCGTGCTTCCTAGCAACAAAATCTCTCTTATCATAACGTTGATTCTTTGATTGTGGGTTATCAAAATCAACAACAGGTTCAATCTCTACTTCATTGTTTTTGCTAGGTTGAGTATCAACATGAACATCATCATTAACATTATCACTAGGTTCATGTTCATCACCTGATTGTGTTTCAGCATCAGAAATAGAGATATCATTAGGATTCTCAGGTGTGTCTACAGTAGGTTCACTAGAAGCATGCAAAGTTCTATCATTTTTCTTTTCTTCTTTTTAGAAGAACTAGGTGCCTCTAAATTATTTCTCTGAGAATCCTGCTCGATTCTCTTAGGGTGGCCTTCAGGATACAAAGGCTCCTCAGTCATTCTACCAGTTCTAGTAGCCACTCTAACAGAAAAGTCATTTTTCTTATTTAATTCATCAAGCAAATCATTTTGAGCTTTAAGTACTTGCTCAGCTTGGGTAGCAACCATAGAAGTATATTTGCTAATGCGTTTGAGTTCATCTTTAACTCTAGCCATATTATCGCTCACACGTCCTATCTCGAAAGCATTATTCTTTAACTCTCTACCAACATAAGCATTAAAACTTTCTTGTCTAGCCATAAATTCATCAAATTCATCTAAGCATGGGCTATGAAATTTAGTAGAGGGGATTTCAACTTTATCATATCTATAGAGAGAATTTACCTTTACTACCTGTGTCGGGTTATCAAGACAATATGGTTCTTCAACAGGCGTGTCGTGGGAACGAACACCTATGGGACCGGAGCCCCTTACGGTTTAGCGGGGGGCGGAGATCGCACGAAGAGCAGATCGAGGCGAAGCACACGAGCGATTTTACCCAGCTTCGGAGCTCTCCGGGGAGATAACACTCCTACTGCTGCTTGTCTAATTGTATTGCCTTCTTGCTCGAGAGCGTGAGTGTTTTCTGGTTTAGAATGCTTCGAACCCCTTCTACGTTGCGCATGGGCCTCCTTTTATATGCTAAAGGGGTCACCGACAGGTGGCAACGTAGGCGAGGGCAAAAATGTAAAAGGAGTTGTGGTTGGTACAACTACCTGAACAGTGTATCCTACCTAACCCTGACGGCAGGGGACAAGGGCATTAAATGCCCGTCTGTGTCGCCCAAACAGTGCATAAAAAGGACCGTCAGGGGCGCCACCGCTTGCCACGATGGCAATCTTGTCAGCGCCGCTTGCCACCTCGCACCACTGGCTGCACAGCCTCTCGCCACGCGCGCTTGGAGCAGCCCCAGGGCGACACGTTGGTGGATGCGCTGGAGCGCGGGTACAGAGTGGTAGCTTGCCGCGGCAAGCGCCTTGCCACGGTTGTTGGCTTGTCGCGTCCGAAAGCTTGTCGCTCGCCGGGCCTTACCGGGACGCGTGGCGCGTCGCGGCAAGTTCCTTGAGGTGCCTTGGTTGGTCTTCCCAGCAAGCTCCTCTTGCCGGGGTCTTGTCTCCTTAGCTTAAACACTTTGTTCTTGAATGGCTCCAAAGGAACCACGGAGGAACTTGGCGGTCTCCCGGCAAGCCTTGCCGCGGGGTGCTGCGACTGCCCATGCACAAGTTCGGGATACTAGGGTACCCCTACTCTAGTACACCGACAAGAGCCCCCGGGCCTAGGCCACACACGGTGCCGAGCGCTGTTGGGCCAGGCCCAAAACAGGGCACGGGCATGTGCGGCCTGGGGCCACGCCGTATCTTGCTCCGTATCCACCGCGCCCTCCCCTAACGGCACGCGTTGAATGCGGCATCGTGGGAGAGATCGTGGGTGGTTCTTTATTCGGAAAAACGGAACTTCCGCCCCCTCCCTCTTTATAAGTAGAGGAAACAGGGGCAGTTTGCCCATCTTGCCCGTTGCTACTTCCAATCTCAGAAATCTCCGCCGCTCCCCCCTTCTTCCAAAGCCAAGAGAGAGTAGCGCTCCGCCCCCCATCGCCGCTGGCGCCACCAACGCATTCGATCCCCCCCCACTACCTCTGCCATGGCTCCGAAAGCCGGGAAGGGTGTGAAGTCGGCCGAGGCGCTGCGGCTCGAGGCGCTGCGAAAGAAGCGGGCAACTTTTCCCCCCCGAGCTCGCCGCGAAGGAGCTGAGGGAGTGGTACTACCTCTTATGGTCGACGGAGACGCGAGCGCATCCGCGCACAAAGGTACTCTCCGCCACCGCTTCGGAACGCGCTCCGAACGGATACCCTTTCTTCGCGCTGTTCTTTTACTGCGGGCTCTACCCGCCTTTCTCTGAATTCTTCTGCGATATCATGAACACCTACGGGTTCCACCTCCTTGACTTCACCCCCAACGCCGTTCTAACCATGGCAGTTTTCGCGCATCTCTACGAAAACTTTGTCGGAGTCCATCCAAATGTAGCCCTTTTCCGCCACTTCTTTATGCCCCGAGTTGAGAGAGGGGAGCCCCTATCCGGCGGAATCGCCTGGATCTCGAGAGCCGGCAAGAAGGAAGCGTATCTGGAAGGAGAGCTCCACAGCAAGTGGGAGGAGTGGAGAGCGGAATGGTGCTGGATCGTTGAGGAGAACCCGCAGCCGTTCACCGCCCAGCACCAAGCCCCAGTAGTGCGCGGCAACGATTGGAGCGCCCTGGCCGTGGACGACGATAAGCTGAAGATTGCCATCACCCGGATCTTGCGGCTCAGGCTTGCCGGGATCACTGTAGGCGCCATTGGCGCGGATTTTCTTCGCCGCCGCATCGCCCCCCTGCAAGAGAGGAGGAGACCCGCCTGGGAGTTCGGGGGTCCGGCGGACATCATGAGGCTGCGCCCTAGCCTCAACTTCAACTACACTGTCCTGGAGCTGGACGCGATGCTCAAGGAGCTGTTCAAGCACGATCCTCATCACCCCGAATGGTTCAGGCTGCCGCAGGGCATCGTCCCGCTGTGCAACAATTCCTCGCTCGATCGCATCCGTGCAATGATGCCGCAGTGCGATTCGCATGGAATCGTTCCAACTTGGCAATAGCCCGCAGACGACGTCGTGCAGCAGTTCTTCGACGGCTTGGTGGAGGTGGCGGTCCGCTCTGATGAACAGAAGAGCCTCACCCGCGACACCACCGATGCGGAGATGCGGCGCATCGCCACTAGGGCGGAAGAGGCGGCGGCAGCCACTGCCGCGGGTGAGTTTGGATTCATGTCGGTGTACTAAAGTAGGGGTACCTCAGTATCCCGAACTTGTGCACGGGCAGTCGCAGCGTCCCGCGGCAAGGCTTGCCGGGCGTCCGCCAAGATCCTCCATAGCTCATATTGATGCCATTCAAGAACAAAGTATCTTAACTAAGAAGACGAGGCCCCGGCAAGAGTAACTCGCCAGGAAGGACAAGGCCCCGGCAAGAGGAGCTTGCCGGGAAGGCCAACCAAGGCACTACGGAGAACTTGCCGCGACGAGCCGCGCGTCCCGGCAAGACCCGACGAGCAACAAGCTCTCGGGCACGACAAGACGACGACCGCGGCAAGGAGCTTGCCGCGGGAAACCCCCACTTCACGCCCGCGCTCCAGCACACCTGCCAACGTGTCGCTCTGGGACCCTTCCAGGAACACGTGGCAGGAGGCCGTGCAGCTAGGGGTGCGAGGTGGCAAGCAGGCGCTGACAAGATAACCATCGTGGCAAACGGTGGCATCCCTAGCGGTCCCTTTCGGTACTGTTTAGGTGACACAGACGAGCAATTAATGCCCTTGTCCCCTGCCGCCAGGGTTAGGTATGATAACACTGTACATGTAGCTGTACCAACCACCACTCTTCCATTTTTGCCCTTTCCCTCCGTTGCCACCTGTGGGTAACCCCTTGAGCATATAAAAGGAGGCCTGTGTGCAACGTAGAAGGGGGTTAGCTACTTAGGGGGTTAGCTACTTCGAAACTAGAGGACTCCCACACTCTCAAGCAAGAACAATATAGAAACACAAAGCAGCAGTAGGAGTTTTATCTCTCCGGAGAGCTCCGAAGCTGGGTAAAATCCCTCGCGTGCTTCGCCTCGATCTGCTCTTCGTGCGCCCTCCGCCCCCTTGCCGAACCGAAAAGGGGCCCTGGCCCATAGGTGCTCGTTCCCCGCGACATCTCTGGCGCACCAGAGATGTCGCGGGGAACGAGCACCTATGGGGCAGGGCCCCTTTTCGGTTCGGCAAGGGGGCGGAGGGCGCACGAAGAGCAGATCGAGGCGAAGCACGCGAGGGATTTTACCCAGCTTCGGAGCTCTCCGGAGAGATAAAACTCCTACTTCTGCTTTTCGTTTATATTTTGTTCTTGCTTGAGAGTGTGGGTGTCGTCTAGTTTCGAAGTAGCTAACCCCCCTCTACGTTGCACACGGGCCTCCTTTTATATGCTCCAGGGGTTACCCACAGGTGGCAACGGAGGTAAAGGGCAAAAATGGAAGAGTGGTGGTTGGTACAGCTACCTGTACAGTGTTATCATACCTAACCCTGGTGGCAGGGGACAAGGGCATTAATTGCCCGTCTGTGTCGCCTAAACAGTACCGAAAGGGACTGCTAGGGACGCCACCATTTGCCACGATGGTTATCTTGTCAGCATCTGCTTGCCACCTCGCACCCCTAGCTGCACGGCCTCCTGCCACGTGTGCCTGGAAGGGTCCCAGAGCGACACGTTGGCAGGTGTGCTGGAGTGCGGGCGCGAAGTGGGGGTTTCCCGCGGCAAGCTCCTTGCCGCGGTCGTCGTCTTGTCGTGTTCGGGAGCTTGTCGCTCACCGGGCCTTGCCGGGGCGCGCGGTGCGTCGCGGCAAGTTTTCTTGGAATGCCTTGAGTGGCCTTCCCGGCAAGCTCCTCTTGCCAGGGTCTTGTCTTCTTCCCGGCCAGCTTCTCTTGCCGGGGCCTTGGTTGGCCTTCCCGGCAAGCTCCTCTTGCCGGGGCCTTGGTTTGAGTACTTTGTTCTTGAATGGTCTTCAAAGTAGCCGCGGAGGGTCTTGGCGGCCACTCGGCAAGCCTTGCCGCGGGATGCTGCGACTGCCCGTGCACAAGTTCCTCGGCCTGAATCTGATCTCTTCCGCGGTACTCAAGAAGCTCCAGGTCCCCGACAGCGAGCTCGAAGAGACCGGCACCTTTCAAGGAATCAACCCGAGAAGGAGCAAGCCAAAGGGGAAGATCACGCTACCAGTAACGTTTGTCAGTAAGCTGAACTTCAGGACAGAGAGAGTCACATTCGACGTTGCTGATTTTCCATTGCCCTACAATGGGATACTTGGCCGTCCAGCGCTTGCCAAGTTCATGGCAGCCTCTCATCACGCCTACGACGTGCTCAAGATGCCCGGTCCGATAAGTGTCATTTCTGTCCATGGCGACAAGAAAGATGCACTTATCTGTACCGACAAAATCTACCGGGAAGCAGCAGCCGCAGCAGAACACAAACCACTTGCCGCTGAAGCTCCCGGGGGGAAGAAGAAGACCAAGTCCGGCAAGAGTAGCTCTGATGCCCACTCCGACAAGCGCACCTCTTCGGAGTGCTGCGCTACCGTCGAGGACGCACCATCGAGCTCCACCGGCAAATGCAAGAAGGCAAAGACAGCTTCACCACAAACCAAGAAAGTGGCCGCCAAGGAGGACGACACTGGTGGTACCTTCACCATTAGTGCCGCGCTTGACCCTAAATAGGAAAGCGCGCTCGTTGCTTTCCTGTGGGCGAATGTCGATGTATTTGCATGGCAACCATCTGACATCCCTGGTGTTCCCAGGAAAGTAATTGAGCACCACCTTGCCGTCTACCCTCACGCGTGGCCCGTCAAGCAGCGAGTCAGAAAACGAGCAGTAGAACGCCAAGAGTTCATTGCAGAGGAGATCAAGAAGTTGGAAGCAGCAGGCTTGGTCCGAGGAGTACTCCATCCAACGTGGTTAGCCAATCCAGTAGTCGTGCGCAAAGCGAACGGGAAGTGGAGGCTTTGTATTGACTTCACTGATGTTAATAAAGCTTATCCCAAGGATCCATTTCCCTTGCCGCGCATTGACCAGATTGTCGACTCCACGGCAGGATGTGATCTGCTTTCATTCCTTGATGCATACTCAGGATATCATCAGATCTTCATGGTGGAAGAGGATGAAGAGAAAACCGCATTCATTACTCCATGTGGCACGTACTGCTTTGTAGGGATGCCTTTCGGACTAAAGAATGCTGGTTCAACATTTGCAAGGGTAGTCAGTCATGCTTTTGAGCCACAGCTGCGCAGAAATGTAGAAGCTTACATGGATGACATAGTGGTCAAGAGCAAGGACAAAGAAACTTTGATCCAAGATCTGGATGAGACTTTTGCAAACCTGCGCAAGATCAATCTCAAGATGAATCCCGAGAAGTGCGTGTTTGGAGTTCCTTCCGGCAAGCTTCTCGGATTCTTTGTGTCCCAGCGGGGGATCGAAGCCAATCCCGACAAGATCGAAGCCATTGAACAGATCGAAGCACCAAAGCGCTTCAAGGATGTGCGAAGGCTTGCCGGCTGCGTTGCTGCTCTCAGTAGGTTCATCTCTAAGTCTGTCGAGCGCGCCCTGCCGTTCTTCAAAATTTTGAAAAAGGCAGGTCCAATGAAATGGACTCCAGAAGCGGAGGCCGCGCTGCAGGACTTGAAGAGATACCTATCCTCCACTCCAATACTTGTCGCACCTAAGCCACAAGAGAAGTTGCTGCTATATCTGGCGGCAACCAATCAAGTGGTTAGTGCTGCGTTAGTAGCGGAGAGGGAGGCGGATGATGAGCTAGCGACCGCGGCAAGCGAGTCCAGCGACAAGCAGGGGGCTTCCCCGACAACTTCTGGTTCCGACAAGGATAGATCTGCGCAGCCACAAGAAGAGAAACAGAAGAAGATGGTGTAGCACCCAGTTTACTTTGTCAGTTCCCTTCTGTAGGGGGCCAGATCAAGGTACTCTGGTGTGTAGAAATTGCTTTTCGGCCTTCTCATGGCCTCGAGGAAGCTGCGCCATTACTTTCAAGCACACGAAATCACAGTTGTCACTCGCTTTCCGTTGAAGAGGATATTGCAGAATCCAGAAGCAACAGGCAGGATTGTCGAGTGGGCGCTGGAATTGTCAAGCTTTGGCCTCAAGTTTGAGAGCACTTCAACTATCCAGAGCCGAGCATTGGCAGAATTCATAGAAGAATGGACGCCAACACCTGATGAAGAAACTCCGGAGAGGAGCATCCCCGTCAAGGAAGTGAACAAAGAATGGATCATGTACTTTGATGGTGCCTTCTCGCTGCAAGGCGCCGGTGCGGGCGTACTACTCGTCGCACCCACCGGAGAGCACCTCAAGTACGTGGTCCAGATGCACTTTCCCAAGGAGCAAGCAACAAACAATACTATGGAGTATGAAGGCTTGCTTGCCGGACTCAGGATCACGGCAGACCTTGGGATCAAGAAGCTTATTGTCCGGGGTGACTCACAGCTTGTCGTCCGTCAAGTAAACAAAGATTATCAGAGTCCGTTGATGGAAGCCTACATTGATGAAGTGAGGAAGTTGGAAGAGCATTTTGACGGCCTGCAAATGGAACATGTTCCAAGAACTCAAAATGACATTGCAGACGGCCTGTCAAAGTGCGCCGCACTCAAGTTACCTGTGGAACCAGGGATTTTTGTGCTCAAGCTGACTCAGCCATCTGTAACACCATCAACTGGACAGAGCAAGAAGAGGAAGTTGGTTACTGGTGACTACTTTCCGGCAGAGCTCCCCGAAACCGCCGTCAAGAAGGTCCCCAAGATCAACACAAAGAGCGCTGAGGAGCAGTCTGCTCTGACAAGCCCTAGGGCTTGTTTCGTTGAAGCAGACGCTCCCGACAAGCTGTGTCCCGACACGCTTGCCGGGGAGCATCACACTCCGGCTGAATCACAGATTCTTGCTGTGGAAGCAGATGTTCCCGCAGCAGCATTTGCGCCTCTAGTCCTTGTCGTTGAGCCACAGGCTCCGGCATGGGCACAGCAGATTGTCCATTTCCTTCAAATAGGAGAACTTCCCGAAGAGCAAGAAGAAGCGGAGAGAGTAGCCCAGCAATCAAGTATGTACCAGTTTGTCGATGACATACTGTACAGAAGAAGATTCAACGGAGTGAAATTGAAGTGCATTTCCCGGGAAGATGGATAGGAGCTGTTGGCGGAGATACATGGAGGCATATGTGGTCACCACATTGGCGCAAGAGCACTTGCCGACAAAGCTTTCCGGCAAGATTTCTTTTGGCCAACAGCCCTCCAGGATGCAACTGCACAAGTAACCAAGTGTGAAGCGTGCCAGTTCCACTCCAAGCAGATACATCAACCAGCTCAAGCTCTCCAAACAATCCCTTTATCCTGGCCATTTTCGGTCTGGGGGCTCGACATCCTTGGCCCCTTTCCCTGAGCTGTCGGGGGCTTTGAGTACTTGTACGTCGCAATCGACAAGTTCACAAAGTGGCCTGAAGTGGAAGCAGTGAGGAAGGTGACAGCACAGTCAGCAGTCAAATTCTTCAGGTAAATTGTTTGCCATTTCGGAGTCCCTAACAGGATCATCACCGATAATGGCACACAATTCACGAGCCGCACCTTCATGCAGTACGTCCAAGATCTTGGCACCAAGATCTGCTTCGCTTCTGTTGCTCATCCGAGAAGCAACGGTCAAGCGGAGAGGGCAAACGCTGAAGCGCTGCGCGGGCTCAAGACCAGAACTTTCGACAGGCTGCACAAGTGCGGAAGAAATTGGATCGAGGAGCTGCCGGTGGTTCTTTGGTCGATCAGGACGACGCCAAATCGAGCCACTGGCCAGACACCTTTTTCTCTAGTATATGGAGCAGAAGAAGTTCTCCTCATGGAACTCGTATACGGATCGCCTCGAGTGCTCGCTTATGATGAGCTTGAGCAAGAGCAGCTGTGGCAAGATGACGCGCTGCTCCTCGAGGAAGATCATCTTCAGGCTGCTGTACGAGCTGCTCGCTACTAGCAAGCTTTGTGCCGCTACCACAGCCGCAAAGTTAATGCCAGAAGCTTCGAGGAAGGCGACCTTGTTCTTCGGCGCGTTCAATCCGCCAAGAATTCCAACAAGTTGACGCCGAAGTGGGAAGGCCCTTATCGGGTGAAACGGGTCACTAGGCCTGGCGCTGTCCGCTTTGAGACCGAAGATGGCTTTCCGGTGAGCAACTCCTGGAACATAGAGCATCTTCGTAAGTTTTACACATATGGCGCGGTTGCCGGAACCTGTTCCGGCAACCACCTTTTGTACAAGCCTTGCCGCTGTTGCATGTAACCCTTTGTACAAAGCCGGGCGCAGATCCCGTGCATAAAGTTTATGTGCTCAACACATGTTGTCAAATTTCATGCCTTTTTCTTTTATGCATGTATTATCTGACAATTTTGTGCAGCACTCGCCTCCGGTAAGCAATAACATAAGTCTCCATATCTTTATTTTCTCTTGTTTCTTTTTTCTCAAAAAGAAGGTTCCTTCGCCCACAAGTTCACGGGGGGGGGGGGGGGGGGGGAGGAGAGGATAAAGGTGTGGACCGAGCGTCGTTCAAAGAAGTATGGCCTTGCCGGGACACAGACGACAAGAAAGATAAGTTGCCAAAGTTTGAGCATGATCAGTTCTTAAAATTTTAAGCTATCCTCCTTGAACGACTGTGCTTTGTATGGAAAACCTGTGCACGGAGGAACCTCTTCGTAGCTAGTTGCGCCCTTACTTTGTTTCGAGTCCGCTCAACAACTTAACTGTGCTGCAACTAGTTGCGGCAAGGTTTCTTGCCGGAGCCGGCACCGCCAGCAAGCTGCTGATGTTCCACACTCAGCACTCGCGGCAAGCGTGCTCCGGCACCGCCAGCAAGCTGCTGATGTTCCGCACTCAGCACTCGCGGCAAGCGTGCCCGTGCCGGCAAGTTCCCTAAAAGCATAGGGTAAAAACATACAAAGAAAGGACCAAGTAAAGGAGATAGCATAGCAAGCATTGCCCAGAATAAAGTTATATTACAAAAGTAACTTGTTGCGGCACTGACTAAATTGTTCTCATGACTTAGATAAACAACGACAAGGAAAGGAGAAGAAAGGTGGTCTAATCCACGCGCTCGCCGTCAACCCTCTTGACCTCATTCACCTTGTCCATGATGGGTGCGACAATGGCTTTGAGTTCTTCAAGATCAGCACCCGCTGGCAGCTTCTTGAGGACGCGGGTGAGGTCGAGGCCCGGGTTGCGGAAGAGTATCTTCACCAACACCTTCTCCAAGACCTTGGCGCAGATTGCGCGCGACTCATCCGCCAGCTTCTTCGGGATCCTTTCCCGGAGTTGCTGGAGGGCCGTCACCACGCCCTTGAAGAAAAAAGTAAGCTTGGCGCTGGGCGGGAGATTTTCGTCAGTGGAGTACCCGAAGCCCGCCAAGTCCAGTTCCGCCAGCTCCTCGTCGATGGAGGAAGCGATGTTGACGAGGCCCTCCGTCCAGAGCTCCACCGTGACCTTGAAGGTGTTCTGAGTCTCGGCAGCCCTCGTCAGCAGTTCTTCGTTGCCCTTGACCTCTTTCTTCAAGTCATCCTCTCGCCTCTTGGCGGCATCCAGCGTCTCCGTTATGGTGGCCAGCTTCAGCTTCAGATCAGCGCTCGAGTCCTTGGCGGCGTTCAGTTCCTTGATCTTCTCGGCGAGTTGAAATTGCAGATCGCCATGGGCAAGTGCATCCTTCTTGCATTCACGCTGGAGTGCGGCAAGCTCTTCATTCTTCCCTTTCATGTCCGCCTCCAGCTGCATCACCTTCACCTCTAACTCCTTCTTGGCGGCCTCAGCAGCCGCGGCGGCATCCTTCGCCTCCTTGAGTGCCCCGCCAAGTGACTGCTCCCGGGCCTCGAGCTCCTCCTCGTGGCTATCCAGGTTAACCTTTTTCTGTGTCAGTTCACCTTCCCGCCTGGACAGCTCCTCGGCGGCGAGCCTCTGCTGCTCCTCGGCTTCAGCCTTTTCCAGGATGAACGCCTTCTTCGCCTCGTCAAGTTGCTCCCTTTCCTCCACAATGGATCGGAGGGCCTCCTGGTTACGGCTCTTGAGCTCCTCCGCATGCTTTTCTATGTCTACTCCCGCCCGCGCGACAAGCGCTTCCCGGGACTCAAGCTTCGCTTGACGGGCGCGGTAGAGTGACACCAACTTTCGGAGCAACTGCTCCTCCTCGGACTCGCCACTGCTGCTGCTGGGCGCGTCAACCACTGCCAGCCCAGCAGAGGCGAGTACTTCTCCGTCAAACTCTTCTCCTTCAACCGGCGCCCTGGAACTCGACGCCGAGGGAAGCTTGATGTATACGCCCTCTCCGGCCTTTAAGTAGGCGCCTGGCTGGGGCTCCTCGGAGCCCGGCACTGCATCAGCGGTGGAGGGGTCGGCAGTCGGTGTAGCGCCCTGCGCTCCTGCACCCTCAGGGTCGCCAGTATGATTGCCGGACCCCTCACCAGCTCCTGCGCCAGCAGCCTTGGCGGCTTCTTCGTCGGCGGGTTCATCAGTGCCGGCCTCTTCCTCGTCCGCAGTAGCATCTTCAGTATTGCCGCGTGCGCCTTCCTCACCGGTGGCCTCAGTCTCCATCGGATCTGTGAGAGGGGGATCAGAAGACAGGAAGAGGAATAAAAAGTCAAGCAAAGATCCAAAAAGAAGATCAGAAGAAGAGAAGCCCAAGGGAAAATTTCCGACAAGGAGGGTTACCTGTGCTGGGCTCTGTGACCGTGGGCTCCACCACTAAAGGCTCGCTGGTCCCGCCCCTCGCCGGGGAACTGCCCCTTGCCGGGGACCGCTCCCTTGCCGGAGAGCGCTCCCTTGTTGGAAAATCGCCCCTTGGCGGCGTAGTTGAAGCAGACAACACCTCTGGAGCGGCTTTTGGTTCCTCCTGATGGGCTTGCTCTGCTCCTACACGAGCAAATCAACAATCAAGAAGTCAGCAAAAGAAGAAACACCCATGCGCGCCCCACAACAGGAAGTGAACCAAACACTTACGCTGGGGGCTGTGCTGGGGGCTGCTGCGAGGAGAAGGAATCGGGTCCATCAAGGTGGTCTCGGACGTGTCTTCTGCCATCACAGCAGGATCGTCCTCGATGACAACCACAGGAATCTTGGCCCTCTTCGCCACTCTCTCGGCCAGAATCCTGGAATGGAACAGGGATTCAGAGGGAAGCAAATCAGATACAAGACAAGCAACAACAAAGATCAAAAGAAAAACAAGTACGGTGAGAAGAAAGCCTTACTCCTCCTCCTCTTCTTCCTCCTCGTCGGAACTCAGCGTAGAGAGGTCAAAATCTGGTACCCTCTCTGCGCGGCGAGGCGGAGGAGTAGGCTCCCTTGGACGTTTGCCGGGAGCTGCGGCAGGGTCGGGCGTGGCAGCCCGGGAAGACCCCGCCTCAGTTGCCGGCCCGGCCTGAGACACTCCCGCGGCAACGGTACTTGCCGCGGTGGAGCGCGTCCCACGACACTGCGACTGTTGGCCTGCTTGCCGCTCTGCTGTGTCTCCAACTCGACGGAGGGGCCTTCTTGGTTGGAATTGGGGCTGCGCTGGGGGCTCCGCCTGCGGCAAGCTGCTCGAGGACGGCTGGCCGCTCGCGCCCTCGGCGGGCTCGCTCGCTTCGGCCTCGGGCTCCCCCTCGCCAACGACCCCTCCGGCAAGGTCCTCCCGGTCGGCAAGGCTTGCCACCTCGGCCGCCTCTGCCTCCTCCAATGTGAAGCCAAACTCGCCCGCGGCGGCGGCTGCCGCCGCCTCTTCAGCCCTGGTGGCGATGTACTGCATCTCGTCGTCGGTGGTGTCACGGGTGAGGAGCCTCTGCTCGTCGGCATTGACTGCTACCTCCGTCAAGCCATCGAAGAATTGCCGCACGACATCGTCGGCGGGCTCCATCCAAGTTGGGCTTATCCCGTGCGAGTCGCACTCTGGCATCATTGCGGAGATGCGATCGCGCTGGGAGTTGTTGCACAATGGGATGACGCCCCGCGGCAGCCTGAACCACTCTGGATGGTTGGCGTCATGCTTGAACAGCTCCTTTAGCATCCCGTCAAGCTCCAGAACTGTGAAGTTTAAGTTGAGGCCTGGATGCAGCCTCATGATATCCGCCGGGCCGCCAAACAGCCAGGCGGGCCTCCCCCTCTTCTGTAGAGGGGCGATGCGATGGCGAAGGAAATCCGCGCCAACTGCCCCTGCTGTGAGCCCGGCAAGCCTGAGCCGGAGGATTTGGGTGGTGGCAATCTTCAGCCTGGCGTCGTCCGGCGACAGAGCGCTCCAGTCGCCGCCGCGCACTACCCGGGTCTGGCGCAGGTTGGTGAATGGCTGCGGATAGGCGTCAACGATCCAGCACCACTCCGCCCTCCACTCCTCCCACTTGCTGCGGAGCTCGCCCGCCAGATACACCTCCTTCATGCCGATTCATGAGGTCCAGGCGATTCCGCCAGCCAATGGTTCTCCTTTCTCGGCTCGGGGGGTGAAATAGTGGCAAAAAAGAGCAACATTTGGGTGGATGCCAACGAAGTTCTCGCAGAGGTGTGCGAAAACCGCCATTGTCAGAACGGCGTTGGGGGTGAAATCAAGAAGATGAAACCCGTAGGTATTCATGATGTCGTAGAGGAAATCAAAAAAGGTGGGCAGAGCCCACAATAGAAGAACACCGGAAAGAAATAGTACCCTTTTGGGCACCACTTTGAAGTGGAAGCTTCGGCGGAGAGCACCTGCGTCTGGGATGGACGTCTGGGTGGACGTCTGGGATGTTGCGCTGCACCTGGCTGAATCTCTGTATGTACTTGCGCAGGGGTTCTCCTTCCTTCTAGGCGAGCAGATGAAGATCGCTCTCCTGGCTGGGGGCTGCTGCGAGGAGAAGGAATCGGGTCCGTCAAGGTGGTCTCGGACGTGTCTTCTGCCATCACAGCAGGATCGTCCTCGATGACAACCACAGGAATCTTGGCCCTCTTCGCGGCTCTCTCGGCCAGAATCCTGGAATGGAACAAGGATTCAGAGGGAAGCAAATCAGATACAAGACAAGCAACAACAAAGATCAAAAGAAAAACAAGTACGGTGAGAAGAAAGCCTTACTCCTCCTCCTCTTCTTCCTCCTCGTCAGAACTCAGCGCAGAGAGGTCAAAATCTGGTACCCTCTCTGCGCGGCGAAGCGGAGGAGTAGGCTCCCTTGGACGTTTGCCGGGAGCTGCGGCAGGGTCGGGCGTGGCAGCCCGGGAAGACCCCGCCTCAGTTTCCCGGGAAGGGGAAGAGGGCTGGCGACAAGGCCGTCAGGTCAGAGTACGAGGGCGTGGTGCCCTCGACAGCATGTTGACGTCCTGCCGCCCCGTCTTCGAGCCCCGCTTCCGGCGCCGCCATCACTGTCCAGCCTTCGGACGGCCCCCGGGGTGTTCTCTTGGTGTCTTCTAGCACCCGTAGCTCGCCTAGGCGCTCCCTTTGCCCTTTTCGCCTCCTTGACCTACCTCCTTAAGAGAGGGACAGGAAAGGGATTACGAGCATCTTATCTTTTTAATTTGTAAGCCTTCGGGCCTTAGCTGCATCTAAAACTTGTAATCCTCTCTTTCATGTTTTTCATCCTCTATGGACTGTACCTGAGTGGGATGTTTTTTAATGAAAAGGGGATGCTTGCCGGGTTATTTGTCTCGCGGGTTGAACCCATGCCAAGGAGCAAATCCTTGGTATCCCTCGGACAGACAGTTCGCCTCCCGGCAACAGGCCCTGCCACCTCCCCACGTCGCTCGACTTTTCTCACGCCTTTGATGGAGGCGGGAACGAGGTGGGTGCGGCCTCCTCGTTTCATCCCTTCACTGCCGCAACTACGACCAAACTTGGCCCCGGGAATGGGCCCCAGGGCCTAGAGTTGAGGGAGCACAGCAGTTTTTGGGAAGAAACGCGGTTTCGCATTCCCCAGTCCATAAGAGGATGCATGAAGAGGGACGAAAGACTTATCTGATATTGCAGCCCCCGGCAACTCTGGCTTACCGCGGACGAATCTTGGCACTCGCAGCCCCCAGCAATACTGGCTTGCCGGGGCCTAGGTGCCGGCGCGCCCTTCTTCTCCTTTTCGTCCTCAAGCGGTCTGGCCAGGATATGCGAGCCCTGCGAACGAAGGAAAAGCAAAGGGACGGACTCTCGACCTCTAAGCTAGGGGTTAGCTGCTGTTAGGCACTATCAACCCTAACCAAGGACGAGACTCGACCTAGCATGCATGCTATAACCCCGGGGTGTCAGCGCTTCATTTACTTGTGCTCAGGGTCTGCGCCTGGCTCTGTACAAAGGATTACATGCAACAGCGGCAAGACTTGTACAGAAAGGTGGTTGCCGGACCGGGTCCGACAACCGCGCCTTACGGATAAAACTTACGAAGATGGTCTATGTTCCAGGAGTTGCTCACCGGAAAGCCATCTTCAGTCTCAAGGCGGACAGCGCCAGGCCTAGTGACTCGTTTCACCCAATAAGGGCCTTCCCACTTTGGCGTCAACTTGTTGGAATTCTTGGCGGATTGAACGCGCCGAAGAACAAGGTCACCTTCCTCGAAGCTTCTGGCATTAACTTTGTGGCTGTGGTAGCGGCGCAAAGCTTGCTGGTAGCGAGCAGCTCGTACAGCAGCCTGAAGACGATCTTCCTCGAGGAGCAGCGTGTCATCTTGCCGCAGCTGCTCTTGCTCAAGCTCATCATAAGCGAGCACTCGAGGCAATCCGTATACGAGTTCTGTGGGGAGAACTGCTTCTGCTCCATATACTAGAGCAAAAGGTGTCTGGCCAGTGGCTCAATTTGGCGTCGTCCTGATCGACCAAAGAACCACCGGCAGCTCCTCGATCCAATTTCTTCCGCACTTGTGCAGCCTGTCGAAAGTTCTGGTCTTGAGCCCGCGCAGCACTTCAACCTTTGCCCTCTCCGCTTGACCGTTGCTTCTCAGGTGAGCAATAGAAGCGAAGCAGATCTTGGCGCCAAGATCTTGGACGTACTGCATGAAAGTGCGGCTCGTGAATTGTGTGCCATTGTCCGTGATGATCCTGTTAAGGACTCCGAAACGGCAAACAATTGACCTGAGGAACTTAACTGCTGACTGTGCTGTCACCTTCCTCACTGCTTCCACTTGAGGCCATTTTATGAACTTGTCGATTGCGACGTACAAGTACTCAAAGCCCCCGACAGCTCGGGGAAAGGGGCCGAGAATGTCGAGCCCCCAGACCAAAAATGGCCAGGATAAAGGGATTGTTTGGAGAGCTTGAGCTGGTTGATGTATCTGTTTGGAGTGGAACTGGCACGCTTCACACTTGGTTACTTGTGCAGTTGCATCCTGGAGGGCTGTCGGCCAAAAGAAACCTTGCTGGAAAGATTTGCCGGCAAGTGCTCTTGCGCCAATGTGGTGACCACATATGCCTCCATGTATCTCCGCCAACAGCTCCTGTCCATCTTCCCGGGAAATGCACTTCAATTTCACTCCGTTGAATCTTCTTCTGTACAGTATGTCATCGACAAACTGGTACATACTTGATTGCCGGGCTACTCTCTCCGCTTCTTCTTGCTCTTCGGGAAGTTCTCCTGTTTGAAGGAAATGGACAATCTGCTGTGCCCATGCCGGAGCCTGTGGCTCGACAACAAGGACTAGAGGCGCAAATGCTATTGCGGGAACATCTGCTTCCACGGCAAGAATCTGTGATTCAGCCAGAGCGTGATGCTCCCCGGCAAGCGTGTCGGGACACAGCTTGTCGGGAGCGTCTGCTTCAACGAAACAAACCCTGGGGCTGGTCGGAGCAGACTGCCCCTCAGCATTCTTTGTGTTGATCTTGGGGACCTTCTTGACGGCGGCTTCGGGGAGCTCTACCGGAAGGTGTTCGCCAGTAATCAACTTCCTCTTCTTGCTCTGTCAAGTTGATGGTGTTACAGATGGTTGAGTTAGCTTGAGCACAAAAATTCCTGGTTCCACAGGTAACTTGAGTGCGGCGCATTTTGACAGGCCGTCTGCAATGTCATTTTGAGCTCTTGGAACATGTTCCATTTGCAGGCCGTCAAAATGCTCTTCCAACTTCCTCACTTCATCAATGTAGGCTTCCATCAACAGACTCTGATAATCTTTGTTTACTTGACGAACGACAAGCTGTGAGTCACCCCTGACAATAAGCTTCCTGATCCCAAGGTCTGCCGCGATCCTGAGTCCGGCAAGCAAGCCTTCATACTCTGCAGTATTGTTTGTTGCTTGCTCCTTGGGAAAGTGCATCTGGACCACGTACTTGAGGTGCTCTCCGATGGGTGCGACAGGTAGCACGCCCGCACCGGTGCCTTGCAGCGAGAAGGCACCGTCAAAGTACGTGATCCATTCTTTGCTTGCTTCCTTGACGGGGATGCTCCTCTCCGGAGTTTCTTCATCAGGTGTTGTCGTCCATTCTGCTATGAATTCTGCCAATGCTCGGCTCTGGATAGTTGAAGTTCTCTCAAACTTGAGGCCAAAGCTTGACAATTCCAGCGCCCACTCGACAATCCTGCCTGTTGCTTCTGGATTCTGCAATATCCTCTTCAACGGAAAGCGAGTGACAACTGTGATTTCGTGTGCTTGAAAGTAATGGCGCAGCTTCCTCGAGGCCATGAGAAGGCCGAAAAGCAATTTCTGCACACCAGAGTACCTTGATCTGCCCCCCTGCAGAAGGGAACTGACAAAGTAAACTGGGCGCTGCACCATCTTCTTCTGTTTCTCTTCTTGTGGCTGCGCAGATCTATCCTTGTCGGAACCAGAACTTGTCGGGGAAGCCCCCTGCTTGTCGCTGGACTCGCTTGCCGCGGTCGCTGGCTCATCATCCGCCTCCCTCTCCGCTACTAACGCAGCACTAACCACTTGATTGGTTGCCGCCAGATATAGCAGCAACTTCTCTTGTGGCTTAGGTGCGACAAGTATTGGAGTGGAGGATAGGTATCTCTTCAAGTCCTACAGCGCGCTTCCGGAGTCCAACGGGAAGTGGAGGCTTTGTATTGACTTCACTGATGTTAATAAAGCTTGTCCCAAGGATCCATTTCCCTTGCCGCGCATTGACCAGATTGTCGACTCCACGGCAGGATGTGATCTGCTTTCATTCCTTGATGCATACTCAGGATATCATCAGATCTTCATGGCGGAAGAGGATGAAGAGAAAACCGCATTCATTACTCCATGTGGCACGTACTGCTTTGTACGGATGCCTTTCGGACTAAAGAATGCTGGTTCAACATTTGCAAGAGTAGTCAGTCATGCTTTTGAGCCACAGCTGCACAGAAATGTAGAAGCTTACATGGATGACATAGTGGTCAAGAGCAAGGACAAAGAAACTTTGATCCAAGATCTGGATGAGTGTCGGTGTCAAAACCGGCGGATCTTGGGTAGGGGGTCCCGAACTGTGCGTCTAGGCGGATGGTAACAGGAGACAAGGGACACGATGTTTTTTACCCAGGTTCGGGCCCTCTCGATGGAGGTAAAACCCTACTCCTGCTTGATTAATATTGATGATATGGGTAGTACAAGAGTAGATCTACCACGAGATCAAGGAGGCTAAACCCTAGAAGCTAGCCTATGGTATGATTGTTGTAATGTATGTTGTCCTACGGACTAAAGCCCTCCGGTTTATATAGATACCGGAGAGGGCTAGGGTTACATAGAGTCGGTTACAATAGTAGGAGATCTACGTATCTGTATCGCCAAGCTTGCCTTCCACGCCAAGTAAAGTACCTTCCGGACACGAGCCGGAGTCTTCAATCTTGTATCTTCGTAGTCTTGGAGTCCGGCGGACATTGATAGTCCGGCTGTCCGAACACCCCCTAGTCCAGGACTCCCTCAGTAGCCCCTGAACCAGTCTTCAGTGACGATAAGTCCGGCGTGCATAATGTTCGGCATTGCAATTCGGGTTCCTCCCTTGAATAATCCAGAGAAGATAATGAACACCAGGATAGTGTCCGGCTCTGCAAAATAAATTCCACATTCCACCATAGAGAGAATAAAATGTACACTTAGTTCAATCTACTGACGTATTATGCGGCGTGACATCACACCGCCACCAGGCCTTTGTTTGAATCATTATACCACCTTAGCATTAGCAAAGCGGTTTCCTCGGCATGTCTTATCGAAGCAGAAATCGTGTTCCCCTTATTCCGGGATTCTCATCAATACGTGCGTGGGTAACCCAACCGCTCCCGTCGCCACGCCTCCTCTATTGAAGGGGAATCCCAAACGGTCACGGAGACGGCCCTTGGTATTTTTTCCCCTTTATAAGAGGACCAAGGCTCGCCATTGTTCTTCAATCTCGCATCGAATCTCTTTCCCGCTCCCGGTTCCAACACCCAGAGCCTCGGATTCGAGCGCTTCGGATCCTTAACCATGTCCGGCTCTGACCTCCAGGGCCGGTGGATGCCCTCCTCCGTCACGGAGGAAGACATATTGAAGCTGCGTGAGGCCAAGTACCTGGCCTTCGAGATTTCGCACAGGTTGCCTGCTCAAGGGCAGGTTGTGCCGGCCCCCGAGCCCGGTGAATACGTCGTTTTCGTATCCCACCTCCGTCGGGGTTTAGGCTTCCCGACGGATCCCTTCGTGAGAGGGCTCCTGTTCTACTATGGGCTGGACTTTCACGACTTGGCTCCGGAGTCCATCCTCCATATCTCCGCATTCATTATCGTCTGCGAAGCCTTCCTCCGCCTCATTCCCCACTTCGGCTTATGGCTGAAGACCTTCAAGGTGGAGCCGAAGATGATCGGGGGGCGTCAAGCGGAGTGCGGAGGGGCGACCATAAGCAAAAAGGTCGATGCCCCGTGGCTCGAGGGTTCCTTCCAAGAGGAACTCGGATTATGGCAGCAGGAGTGGTTCTATATCACCGCTCCAAGGGGCAGCAAGCAAAAGCCGCCGCCCTTATTCCGCCCGGGACCTCCACGCCAACTGATGTCGTGGGTCAACCAAGGGCTCAATTGGGGGCCGTCCGAAGACGTGCCTTCACTGCGGGACCGGATTCGAGATCTCCAAGCGAGGGAGATCGACCTGATCAAGGTGATGCAGGTCATGCTAATCAGGCATCTTCTGCCCTGCAAGCGCCGTCCTCTCCGTCTATGGGAATTCAACCCGGAGGGACCTCGGATTCTCCAACACTTCATGGGTGCGACACCCGTGGAGATGTACAAGTTGTTCTTTGGACCGCGGGTGGCGTGTCCGGATTCAGCCGAGGATGCAGGTCTAAGCCGCGATCGCCCGGATACTCAGGTAAGTAGCTCAGAGTCCGGACATTCTGTTTATGTGCCTTTCCAGAGTTCACCTTCTGACCCTTTGTTCTTTACAGGAATGGGTGGCGCGATCAAGGCTGATAAGGTGTCCAGCCGCCCTCCCAGAGACCGCACAGGAGCCCGTGCTGGTCAGAATGTTGGAGGTTGCGCCCACAGAAGGGGGCGACGGGGGAAATAGAGGAGCTAATATTTCGCCCAAAGGGGCGACTGAAGGAGGAAGCAAAAACCCCTCCCTTCAGGGAGAGAAGAGGACCGCCTCCGAAGATCCGGAGGCCAAAGCCCCTAAGCGTGGGAAGAGATCTTCCCCGGGGGGTCCGGCGCCCGGAAAGAATCCGGACGCGCAATCATCATCAAAGGATCGGCCCTCCAGCGAGCCGTGAGTATGAAAGAGAGAGTTGATTAGTAAGGAAATACCTTCATTTGTGCTTCTGTAGATAACCAAAATATTTATATTGCAGTTCGGATCTACAGCCTTCTCAGATGAGTTCATCTTCGGGGGACCTTCTTCCGGAGATGATGGAGAGCGATACGCCCCCATCCGCAGCGCCGCCAGGTGAGGCTGGCGAACCCGAAGTGTCATCACGGAGGGTATCCCCGAGTCCGGAGGGGCCAGAGAGTTCGGCGCCTACTAGTGTTCGGCTGGGAGAACTGAAGAATTTGCTCGAGAGGGCGTCTATCTCAGAAGATCACCGTGCATTAATGCGTATGGTGGTTGGAAGGATTTCGTCCGCTGAGAGCGGATTGCGTAATGCCGCCATGAGTTTGCTGGCGGGATTTGAGGTATGCGAAAATAACGCACCCCTTTGTCTTTTAACAGTTTTGCATATAAAAAATGCGCCCTGTATAGATAGTAGCCCCTGAGACTCGGTAGGTTGTCGGAAATGACGGTGTACCGAGGATCGAAATCTAAAGAAATGAATTCCGTCGTACCTATGCAGGTGGCGGATAGTCCGGGGGCTAGCCGGACTAGTGAGTTTGCCGAGTTAAATCGGAAACTGGACTTGGCAGATGCGAACATCGCACTTGTCAACAGGCGACTTGACGAGTCGCAAGGTAAAAGAGTTCTCCACAGTCGCTTTATTAGGGGGGTCAAAGCCCTCCTTTGATAAATTATATGCTGTTTATACAGACGGTGCTACTGCTGTGGAGGACCTTCGGGCCGAACTTGCTCGAGCTAAGGAGCAAGCCCGAAGGAGTGAAGCGGCTGCCTCGAGGGCGGCCGAGGAGTTGAAAGCCGAAAAGGCTGCGCACTGCCTAAGCAGGGCCGAGGTGGCCGAATTGGCCATGAAAGTAAAGGATGCTGTCGACCGCAATGAGGCTCTTGAAAAGGAGCGCTTATCGGAGCGGGAAGACCTGAAGAAGGCCACCGCCGAAGCCAAGGATGCCCGCTCTGCAATGCGGGCTATGAAGGAGGAGCTGCGCCAGGCCGGAGAGATCGTGGCTGGCAAGCCTTTTCTGCTGTGTCGCTGATTTATGGATGGAAAGTATGCTCAATTTGAGCGGCTGTGGAGTCCGGAGGATCCGTATATGGACTTAGCTGCAAGTGCGGCTGATGCCGTTAAGCACTTCCGGAGCCAGAAGGATCATAAGACGGAAGAGCTATATTGGTCTCAATTCCACAGTCCGGATCACCCACTTCCATTGACAGACCGGTTGGCCGAATGGGACGAGCTAAATAGATTGTCCGGACTTGCCATGACTGACATCGTGGCCCATGTCTGGCCAGAGAGGTCCAAGGCGACGAGCTATTTTGGTTTATTACAGCAATTCCTTGGGGCGGTGCCGCGTATAAAGGAGATGAAGCGGTCGGCCTGTATAGAGGGCGCGCGGATGGCTCTTGCCCGTGTAAAGGCATATTGTCCAGAGATGGACGCTACCGCTGTTGCTGCCCAGGGTTCGGATGAAAACCGGCTCCCTGCCGAGCACTATTTCGGGGAAGTTATGCGTGGCGCTCATGTAATAGAGTCGCAGTGCTCGAAGAATGTAACGTTCAAATGAGCGCATTAGCTTATAAATTGATGATTATGTTATAACTGCTTTTTATACTTGTGCGTCCAAGTAGTAAAACTTCTCCTTTTTGGCCGTTTACGTATACGTGTGTATAACATGAAAGATGCAGTCTTCGGCTTCAGCCACCACGCACAAGGTGCTGGGGTGTTCGCAAAAATAGCGCGTTTTCACACTTAATCCGACGTCTCGGTCATATTATAAGGAGGTGGTAGCGTAGCAAACGAGGCAATCCGGACTATAATGCTTTATCACTTTCACTTAGCCAGTGGAGCTCGAGGGTGGGGCTACGATATAGCCCCTGGTGGCATCGCCCTTCTCCGAAGTCGGAGTGCGTGTGCCTGACCGGGAAACGACCCTTCGTCAAAGCGGGGAATTCTAAACATTCCGATAGTCGATCGAGGGCTGACCAGTCTCTCGCTGCATCATGACAGTCAGTTTTCGGCTTTCTCTACTGAGGTGCTCGCCCAGCCGAACTGGGGCACAATCGCAGTAGTTCTCCTGGTGCCGCGTTAGCCGATGATACGGAACGTAAGGCAGCAAAACACAGGAGCCGGGCAAACCCAACATTTGACCAAAGACATGATTCGGAGCTGATGCATATAATGCCTAACTCGAGACGCCGAACACTCCCTAAGGTGTTCGGTCTTTATAATAATGGGTAGAACGATGCCCTAAGCCCCTAGTGTCCAGGTACGGGCATGATCTTCTGACGCGGCCGATGCCAAAGCGTCAGGCTCCGCTTTGGCTATAGGAAGAAACCAAGGGAGAATAACAACGAAAGACAGTGAAAAAGGTCTACGCAGGGTCTTAATCTGAAAAGAATCCTCACAACGGGTCCCTATGGCACGTCTACGCCTGTGTCCCCGTTGCGCCGTTATCCTGGATGGGTATGCACGTTGTTCATCTGTAAAAAGAGAGGAACATTAGTTTTAAAAACAAATTGTGCAAAAAATATTAGAAATATAAATAATTAAAGCGGTTCGTATAAACCCGCGGTGATTTGTGCACGCAGCCCCCTGTAAAGGGGTATGCGGCTAGGGAGCCCCTAGCCCAATTACGCCGGATTCGTCTATCCAAGTCCGGGGTCTTTAAGTGACCCTCGCACTAAAATTATGCCACGCGGTCCGGGCATCTTGAGTGTAAGAGATGCATAATGCGGTATGGCGTTGAAGCGGACAAAAGCCTGTCGTCCCAAGAGTGCTTGACATTCACTTTCAAACGGGACGATATGAAAAATTAATTTTTCGCATCGAGAATTGTTCGGCGATCCGAACACGACTTCTAGTAATATGGAGCCTGTGCACTTGGCGTGATGGCCTGGCGTCACTCCTTTAAAGGAAGTGCGGCTGTGTCGAATTTTGGTAGGGTCTATCCCCATCCTACGGATTGTGTTCGAATATAGCAGGTTTAAGTCACTGCCTCCGTCCATTAGAAAATTAGTAAATTGCAATCCATCTATTATGAGATTCAATATCAGGGGAGTCCGTCCCGCATTTCGAATGCTTCTGGAATAGTCCAGGTGGTCGAAAGTGATTGGTTTTGATATCCAATCTCTACGGTCTGCTGGGTTGGACCGTGCGAAGCTCTTTTTAGAAAGTGTCGCACTATTTTTCCATATTATCACATGAAGTGAGTTTACTGTTTTGACCCCTTGTGGGAAAGTCTTTTGTTTTCCGGTGCTCTGCTGGTGGGGTTTATCTTCTTCGCTTGACGCGTCGAGCCCCTTGTGTTCGGCGTTTAGTCGGTCGGACTGTTTAAAAACCCAACAATCCCTGTGGGTGTGATTCGCAGGCCTTCCGGGGGTACTGTGGATTTGACATATCCGACCCAAAATTTTGTTTAAGTTGGACAATTCGTAACTGTCATCCTTAAGAGGCTGTGTTTTATTATTGGGCCGCGAGCTTTTGAATCCGGCGTTGACTGCCGCGCTCTTTGGGCTTTTCTCTTTATTCCGGCGCTGTTCTTTTCTGCGCCGCGATTTTCCGTTTCCATCTCTTATCTCTGATGTACTTGGGTCGCTGGTGCTGCATCGTGCTAACCAGCTATCCTCGCCCGCACAAAAGCGGGTCATGAGGCTTGTCAGTGCGGACATTGTTCTCGGTTTCTCTTGACCGAGGTGCCTGGCGAGCCATTCGTCTCGGATATTGTGCTTGAAAGCTGCTAAGGCTTCAGCGTCCGGACAGTCGACTATTTGGTTCTTTTTGGTGAGGAACCTGTTCCAGAATTTCCGCGCTGACTCTCCGGGCTGTTGAGTTATATGAATTAGGTCATCTGCATCCGGATGGTGGACATAAGTCCCTTGAAAATTTGCTCTAAACGCATCCTCAAGCTCTTCCCAACTTCCAACAGTATTTTCTGGGAGGCTTTTAAGCCAATGACGGGCTGGCCCTTTGAGCTTGAGGGGTAGGTATTTTATGGCGTGGAGATCATCTCCTCTGGCCATATGTATATGTAGTATATAATCTTCTATCCAGACTCCAGGGTCTGTTGTCCCATCGTATGCTTCTATGTTTATGGGTTTAAACCCTGCTGGGAATTCATGGTCCAGCACCTCATCAGTGAAACATAGTGGGTGTGCGGCGCCCCTGTATTTGTGTGTGCCGCTATCATCGGACACCTGACGTGTTGTCTTGCTTCCTGGGGCCTTCTCCTTAGGCCCGTAGATGGATCTGGCTGGGCCATCTATCCTTCCAAGTTCGTTGGTTGGTTTATGTGGGGCGCCGCTGTCAGAATTTGGCCTATCATCTGGCCGTCTATCTGGCCAGGTAGCCTCTTTATTTTTGGACGGTGCGGGCTCTATGGCCTCTTCGTCGAATTCTGGTAGTAGCTTGCACTTCGGGTGGCTCTTTGGTTGGTGGCCATTGCCGTACTTATCTCCGGTTTTGAGCATTGTGCTCCATCTCATTCTGAGTGTATTTTCCGCTGTTTTGAGCCTCCGTTTTTCCTTCTTCAGGCTTTTTGCTGCGGCGATAAGCCTACGCTTGAAGCGCTCTTGTTCGACGGGATCCTCGGGTACGACGAATTCGTCATCGTTGAGGCTTGCTTCGTCATCGGAGGGAGGTATGTAATTATGATCCTCAACCTCTTCGTCTTCCGCCCCCTCATGAGGGCTTGCTTCTGCATCCTCCTGCGCTGAATATTGCTAGAGGGGATTGTCTTCGGCATTCTCTGGAGTATTATTGTCTCCTGTGCTGGAATTTCCGTTTTTGCTGTGGCGAGATTTAGAGCGGCGCCGCTGACGCCGGCGCTTGGGCTGTTTCTTTAAGGAATCTTCCTCCGCTGTTCCTTCGCCGTCCCCATCTTTTGGGGTATCCACCATGTATAGGTCGTATGACGAGGTGGCCTTCTAGTGCCCTGTGGGCGCTGGTTCCTGTTCGTCTCCGGCATCGTCTTCCATAGCGTCGATGTCTTCGGAGTCGTAGTCTAGCATGTCGGTTAAATCGTCGACAGTGGCTACAAAGTGGGTGGTGGGTGGGCTCTGAATTTCTTCGTCGTCCGCATCCCAACCGTCCTGGCCATAATCCGGCCAGGACTCTCCTGATAACGAGAGATGCTTTAGTGAATTTAAGATATCGCCGAAAGGCGAGCATTGAAAGATGTCCACGGCGGTGAATTCCATAACCGGCGCCCAATATGGATTGATTGGTAGGGGCGCGGGAGGTTCGGAGTCCGGCGAGGAGTCCGGCGCCTCAGAATCACGAGTTTCGCAGGGGACAAGATTGGTGTTTGGCTCCATCGCCGTGGATGTTGAAGCCCCCGGGGCGGCGTCTATCCACCAGCCCTCGATCTGGGCGATCGGCTCCGGGCTAATGGCCGGGGCGGATTTGTGTGCGGCCACCAAAGCACTGTTCGGCGGTAGAGCTAGATCATGCCCATCGTCACAGTGCGGTGCGCTTGGCTATGGCTCGAGTCCATCGAGGATCAAATCTCCTCGGACATCGGCTGTGAAGTTTAAGCTTCCAAATCTAACCTGACGGCCAGGGGCGTAGCTTTCGATCTGCTCCAGATGGCCAAGTGAATTGGCCCGCAGTGCGAAGTCGCCGAATACGAAGATCTGTCCGGGGAGGAAAGTCTCACCCAGGACAGTGTTGCAGGTTGAAGATGCCATCAAGCCTATTGGTGACGACATAGAGGAACTCTCAATGAAAGCACCAATGTCGGTGTCAAAACCGGCGGATCTCGGGTAGGGGGTCCCGAACTGTGCGTCTAGGCGGATGGTAACAGGAGACAAGGGACACGATGTTTTTTACCCAGGTTCGGGCCCTCTCGATGGAGGTAAAACCCTACTCCTGCTTGATTAATATTGATGATATGGGTAGTACAAGAGTAGATCTACCACGAGATCAAGGAGGCTAAACCCTAGAAGCTAGCCTATGGTATGATTGTTGTAATGTATGTTGTCCTACGGACTAAAGCCCTCCGGTTTAGATAGATACCGGAGAGGGCTAGGGTTACACAGAGTCGGTTACAATAGTAGGAGATCTACGTATCCGTATCGCTAAGCTTGCCTTCCACGCCAAGTAAAGTACCTTCTGGACACGAGCCGGAGTCTTCAATCTTGTATCTTTGTAGTCTTGGAGTCCGGCGGACATTGATAGTCCGGCTGTCCGACCACCCCCTAGTCCAGGACTCCCTCAATGAGACTTTTGCAAATCTGCGCAAGATCAATCTCAAGTTGAATCCCGAGAAGTGCGTGTTTGGAGTTCCTTCCGGCAAGCTTCTCGGATTCTTTGTGTCCCAGCGGGGGATCGAGGCCAATCCCGACAAGATCGAAGCCATTGAACAGATCGAAGCACCGAAGCGCGTCAAGGATGTGCGAAGGCTTGCCGGCTGCGTTGCTGCTCTCAGTAGGTTCATCTCTAAGTCTGCCGAGCACGCCTTGCCATTCTTCAAAATTTTGAAGAAGGCAGGTCCAATGAAATGGACTCCGGAAGTGGATGCCGTGCTGCAGGACTTGAAGAGATACCTATCCTCCACTCCAATACTTGTCGCACCTAAGCCACAAGAGAAGTTGCTGCTATATCTGGCGGTAACCAATCAAGTGGTTAGTGCTGCGTTAGTAGCAGAGAGGGAGGCGGATGATGAGCCAGCGACCGCGGCAAGCGAGTCCAGCGACAAGCAGGGGGCTTCCCCGACAAGTTCTGGTTCCGACAAGGATAGATCTGCGCAGCCACAAGAAGAGAAACAGAAGAAGATGGTGCAGCGCCCAGTTTACTTTGTCAGTTCCCTTCTGCAGGGGACCAGATCAAGGTACTCTGGTGTGCAGAAATTGCTTTTCGGCCTTCTCATGGCCTCGAGGAAGCTGTGCCATTACTTTCAAGCACACGAAATCACAGTTGTCACCCGCTTTCCGTTGAAGAGGATATTGCAGAATCCAGAAGCAACAGGCAGGATTGTCGAGTGGGCGCTGGAATTGTCAAGCTTTGGCCTCAAGTTTGAGAGCACTTCAACTATCCAGAGCCGAGCATTGGCAGAATTCATAGCAGAATGGACGCCAACACCTGATGAAGAAACTCCGGAGAGGAGCATCCCCATCAAGGAAGTGAACAAAGAATGGATCATGAACTTTGATGGTGCCTTCTCGCTGCAAGGCGCCGGTGTGGGCGTACTACTCGTCGCGCCCACCGGAGAGCACCACAAGTACGTGGTCCAGATGCACTTTCCCAAGGAGCAAGAAACAAACAATACTGCGGAGTATGAAGGCTTGCTTGCCGGACTCAGGATTGCGGCAGACCTTGGGATCAAGAAGCTTATTGTCCGGGGTGACTCACAGCTTGTCGTCCGTCAAGTAAACAAAGATTATCAGAGTCCGTTGATGGAAGCCTACATCGATGAAGTTGCAAGAGCATTTCGACGGCCTGCAAATGGAACATGTTCCAAGAGCTCAAAATGACATTGCAGACGGCCTGTCAAAGTGCGCCGCACTCAAGTTACCTGTGGAACCAGGGATTTTTGTGCTCAAGCTGACTCAACCATCTGTAACACCATCAACTGGACAGAGCAAGAAGAGGAAGTTGGTTACTAGTGACTACTTTCCGGCAGAGCTCCCCGAAACCGCCGTCAAGAAGGTCCCCAAGATCAACACAAAGAGCGCTGAGGAGCAGTCTGCTCCGACAAGCCCTAGGGTTTGTTTCATTGAAGCAGACGCTCCCGACAAGCTGTGTCTCGACACGCTTGCCGGGGAGCATCACGCTCCGGCTGAATCAAAGATTCTTGCCGTGGAAGCAGATGTTCCCGCAGCAGCATTTGCGCCTCTAGTCCTTGTCGTCAAGCCACAGGCTCCGACATGGGCACAGCAGATTGTCCATTTCCTTCAAACAGGAGAACTTCCCGAAGAGCAAGAAGAAGCGGAGAGAGTAGCCCGGCAATCAAGTATGTACCAGTTTGTTGACGACATCTTGTACAGAAGAAGATTCAACGGAGTGAAATTGAAGTGCATTTGCCGGGAAGATGGACAGGAGCTGTTGGCGGAGATACATGGAGGCATATGTGGTCACCACATTGGCGCAAGAGCACTTGCCGGCAAAGCTTTCCGGCAAGGTTTCTTTTGGCCGATAGCCCTCCAGGATGCAACTGCACAAGTAACCAAGTGTGAAGCGTGCCAGTTCCACTCCAAACAGATACATCAACCAGCTCAAGCTCTCCAAACAATCCCTTTATCCTGGCCATTTTTGGTCTGGGGGCTCGACATCCTTGGCCCCTTTCCCCGAGCTGTCGGGGGCTTTGAGTACTTGTACGTCGCAATCGACAAGTTCACAAAGTGGCCTGAAGTGGAAGCAGTGAGGAAGGTGACAACACAGTCAGCAGTCAAGTTCTTCAGGTCAATTGTTTGCCGTTTCGGAGTCCATAACAGGATCATCACCGACAATGGCACACAATTCACGAGCTGCACCTTCATGCAGTACGTCCAAGATCTTTGCACCAAGATCTGCTTCGCTTCTGTTGCTCACCCGAGAAGCAACGGTCAAGCGGAGAGGGAAAACGCTGAAGTGTTGCCCGGGCTCAAGACCAGAACTTTCGACAGGCTGCACAAGTGCGGAAGAAATTGGATCGAGGAGCTGCCAGTGGTTCTTTGGTCGATCAGAACGACGCCAAATCGAGCCACTGGCCAGACACCTTTTGCTCTAGTATATGGAGCAGAAGCAGTTCTCCCCACAGAACTCGTATACGGATCGCCTCGAGTGCTCACTTATGATGAGCTTGAGCAAGAGCAGCTGCGGCAAGATGACGCGCTGCTCCTCGAGGAAGATCGTCTTCAGGCTGCTGTACGAACTGCTCGCTACCAGCAAGCTTTGCGCCACTACCACAGCCGCAAAGTTAATGCCAGAAGCTTCGAGGAAGGCGACCTTGTTCTTCGGCGTGTTCAATCCGCCAAGAATTCTAACAAGTTGACGCCGAAGTGGGAAGGCCCTTATCGGGTGAAACGAGTCACTAGGCCCGGCGCTGTCCGCCTTGAGACCGAAGATGGCAGGGCGCCTTTTCGGTTCGGCAAGGGGGCGGAGGGTGCATGAAGAGCAGATCGAGGCGAAGCACGCGAGGGATTTTACCCAGCTTCGGAGCTCTCCAGAGAGATAAAACTCCTACTGCTGCTTTGCGTTTATATTTTGTTCTTGCTTGAGAGTGTGGGTGTCGTCTAGTTTCGAATGAGCTAACCCCCCTCTACGTTGCACACGGGCCTCCTTTTATATGCTCAAGGGGTTACCCACAGGTGGCAACGGAGGTAAAGGGCAAAAATGGAAGAGTGGTGGTTGGTACAGCTACCTATACAGTGTTATCATACCTAACCCTGGCGGCAGGGGACAAGGGCATTAATTGCCCATCTGTGTCGCCTAAACAGTACCGAAAGGGGCCGCTAGGGACGCCACTGTTTGCCACGATGGTTATCTTGTCAGCGCCTGCTTGCCACCTCGCACCCCTAGCTGCACGGCCTCCTGCCACGTGTGCCTGGAAGGGTCCCAGAGCGACACGTTGGCAGGTGTGCTGGAGCGCGGGCGCGAAGTGGGGGTTTCCCGCGGCAAGCTCCTTGCCGCGGTCGTCGTCTTGTCGTGTTCGGGAGCTTGTCGCTCACCGGGCCTTGCCGGGGCGCGCGGTGCGTCGCGGCAAGTTTTCTTGGAATTCCTTGAGTGGCCTTCCCGGCAAGCTCCTCTTGCCGGGGTCTTGTCTTCTTCCCGGCCAGCTTCTCTTGCCTGGGCCTTGGTTGGCCTTCCCGGCAAGCTCCTCTTGCCGGGGCCTTGGTTTGAGTACTTTGTTCTTGAATGGTCTTCATAGTAGCCGCGGAGGGTCTTGGCGGCCACTCGGCAAGCCTTGCCGCGGGATGCTGCGACTGCCCGTGCACAAGTTCGGGGTACTAGGGTACCCCTACTCAAGTACACCGACAGGAGCCCCCGGGCCTGGGCCAGACACGGTGCTGAGCGCTGTTGGGCCAGGCCCAAAACAGTGCACGGGCACGCGCGGCCTAGGTCACACCGCATATCTCTCCGCTTCCAACGCGCACGCCCAGAACGGCACGCGTCAAACGCGGCGTCGTGGGTGACGTGGGCGGCGTGCGCGGGGCTAAGCCCCGTGAGCATGCGTCAAGCCATGATGAAGGGGACGGTTCACGCTCTCCTACCTAAACGGAGGTAGGCGTGGGGGCGCGGTGCATTTACTGGACGGGGCCGGTGCGCGGTTTTTCGAGGCGTCCACTCCCACGATCACGGGGTGGGGCGAGGCCGCCTCATCCGTCGCCTCGGCTCTGCATCCCCGCCACGCGGCTCCCATGCGCTTGGGGTCGCGGACGGTGGAAGTGGGAATCTGGGCCGTCGCGAGCAGAGGCAGCGGGTCGGCCCCGACTCCCTGCTCTTCTCGTGCCTTGATTCGCTGAGCACATGCGGTGTTCTGAGTCTCGGCAGCCCTCGTTAGCAGTTCTTCGTTGCCCTTGACCTCTTTCTTCAAGTCATCCTCTCGCCTCTTGGCGGCATCCAGCGTCTCCGTCAAGGTGGCCAGCTTTAGCTTCAGATCAGCGCTCGAGTCCTTGGCGGTGTTCAGTTCCTTGATCTTCTCGGCGAGTCGAACTTGCAGATCGCCATGGGCAAGTGCATCCTTCTCGCGTTCACGCTGGAGTGCGGCAAGCTCTTCATTCTTCCCTTTCATGTCCGCCTCCAGCTGCATCACCTTCACCTCTAACTCCTTCTTGGCAGCCTCAGCAGCCGCGGCGGCATCCTTCGCCTCCTTGAGTGCCCCGCCAAGTGACTGCTCCCGGGCCTCGAGCTCCTCCTCGTGGCTGTCCAGGTTAACCTTTTTCTGTGTTAGTTCACCTTCCCGCCTGGACAGCTCCTCGGCGGCGAGCTTTTGCTGCTCCTCGGCTTCAGCCTTTTCCAGGATGAACGCCTTCTTCGCCTCGTCAAGTTGCTCCCTTTCCTCCGCAATGGATCGGAGGGCCTCCTGGTTGCGGCTCTTGAGCTCGTCCGCATGCTTTTCTATGTCAACTCCCGCCCGCGCGACAAGCACTTCTCGGGACTCAAGCTTCGCTTGACGGGCGCGGTAGAGTGACACCAACTTCCGGAGCAACTGCTCCTCCTCGGACTCGCCACTGCTGCTGCTGGGCGCGTCAACCACTGCCAGCCCAGCAGAGGCGAGTACTTCTCCGTCAAACTCTTCTCCTTCGATCGGCGTCCTGGAACTCGATGCCCAGGGAAGCTTGATGTATACGCCCTCGCCGGCCTTTAAGTAGGCGCCTGGCTGGGGCTCCTCGGAGCCCGGCACTGCATCAGCGGCAGAGGGGTCGGCAGTCGGTGTAGCGCCCTGCGCTCCTGCACCCTCAGGGTCGCCAGTACGATTGCCGGACCCCTCGCCAGCTCCCGCGCCAGCAGCCTTGGTGGCTTCTTCGTCGGCGGGTTCATCAGCGCCGGCCTCTTCCTCGTCCGCGGCGGCATCTTTGATATTGCCGCGTGCGCCTTCCTCACTGGTGCCCTCAGTCTCCATCGGATCTGTGAGAGGGGGATCAGAAGACAGGAAGAGGAAGAAAAAGTCAAGCAAAGATCCAAAAAGAAGATCAGAAGAAGAGAAGCCCAAGGGAAAATTTCCGACAAGGAGGGTTACCTGTGCTGGGCTCTGTGACCATGGGCTCCACCACTAAAGGCTCGCTGGTCCCGCCTCTTGCCGGGGAACTGCCCCTTGCCGGGGACCGCTCCCTTGCCAGAGAGCGCTCCCTTGTCGGAAAATCGCCCCTTGGAGGCGTAGTTGAAGCAGACAGCACCTCTGGAGCGGCTTCTGGTTCCTCCTGATGGGCTTGCTCTGCTCCTACACGAGCAAATAAACAATCAAGATGTCAGCAAAAGAAGAAACACCCATGCGCGCCCCACAGCAGGAAGTGAACCAAACACTTACGCTGGGGGCTGTGCTGGGGGCTGCTGCGAGGAGAAGGAATCTGGTCCATCAAGGTGGTCTCGGACGTGTCTTCTGCCATCACAGCAGGATCGTCCTCGATGACAACCACAGGAATCTTGGCCCTCTTCGTCGCTCTCTCGGCCAGAATCCTGGAATGGAACAGGGATTCAGAGGGAAGCAAATCAGATACAAGACAAGCAACAACAAAGATCAAAAGAAAAACAAGTACGGTGAGAAGAAAGCCTTACTCCTCCTCCTCTTCTTCCTCCTCGTCGGAACTCAGCGCAGAGAGGTCAAAATCTGGTACCCTTTCTGCGCGGCGAGGCGGAGGAGTAGGCTCCCTTGGACGTTTGCCGGGAGCTGCGGCAGGATCGGGCGTGGCAGCCCAGGAAGAACCCGCCTCCGTTGCCGGCACGGCCGGAGATGCTCCCGCGGCAACGATACTTGCTGCGGTGGAGCGCGTCCCACGACGCTGCGGCTGTTGGCCTGCTTGCCGCTCTGCTTTGTCTCCAACTCGACGGAGGCGCCTTCTTGGTTGGAATTGGGGCTGCGCTGGGGGCTCCGCCTGCGGCAAGCTGCTCGAGGAAGGCTGGCCGCTCGCGCCCTCGGCGGGCTCGCTCGCTTCGGCCTCGGGCTCCCCCTCACCAACGACCCCTCCGGCAAAGTCGTCCCGGTCGGCAAGGCTTGCCACCTCGGCCGCCTCTGCCTCCTCCAATGTGAAGCCAAACTCACCCGCAGCGGCGGCTGCCGCCGCCTCTTCAGCCCTGGTGGCGATGTACCGCATCTCGTCGTTGGTGGTGTCGCGGGTGAGGAGCCTCTGCTCGTCGGCATTGACTGCTACCTCCGTAGGGCCATCGAAGAATTGCCGCACGACGTCTTCGGCGGGCTCCATCCAGGTTGGGCTTATCCCATGCGAGTCGCACTCTGGCATCATTGCGCAGATGCGATCGCGCTGGGAGTTGTTGCACAACGGGATGACGCCCCGCGGCAGCCTGAACCACTCTGGATGGTTGGCGTCATGCTTGAACAGCTCCTTCAGCATCCCGTCAAGCTCCAGAACTGTGAAGTTGAAGTTGAGGCCTAGACGCAGCCTCATGATATCTGCCGGGCCGCCAAACAGCCAGGCGGGCCTCCCCCTCTTCTACAGAGGGGCGATGCGACGGCGAAGGAAATCCGCGCCAACTGCCCCTGCTGTGAGCCCGGCAAGCCTGAGCCGGAGGATTCGGGTGGTGGCAATCTTCAGCCTGGCGTCGTCCGGTGACAGAGCGCTCCAGTCGCCGCCGCGCACCACCCGGGTCTGGCGCAGGTTGGTGAATGGCTGCGGATTGGCGTCAACGATCCAGCACCACTCCGCCCTCCACTCATCCCACTTGCTACGGAGCTCGCCCGCCAGATACACCTCCTTCATGCCGATTCGTGAGGTCCAGGTGATTCCGCCAGCCAATGGTTCTCCTTTCTCGGCTCGGGGGGTGAAATAGTGGCGAAAAGGAGCAACATTTGGGTGGATGCCAACGAAGTTCTCGCAGAGGTGTGCGAAAACCGCCATTGTCAGAACGGCGTTGGGGGTGAAATCAAGAAGATGAAACCCGTAGGTATTCATGATGTCGCAGAGGAAATCAGAAAAAGGTGGGCAGAGCCCACAATAGAAGAACACCGGAAAGAAATAGTACCCTTTTGGGCACCACTTTGAAGTGGAAGCTTCAGCGGAGAGCACCTGCGTGCGCGGATGCGCCCGCGTCTCCGTCGACCAGAAGAGATAGAACTCCTCCCGCAGCGCCTTCGGGGTGAGCTCGGGGGGGAAAAGTGCTCGCTCCTTGCGCAGCGCCTCCAGCCGCAGCGCCTCGGCCGACTTCATGCTCTTCCCGGTCTTTGGAGCCATGGCGGGAGCAGTGGAGGAGGTTGGCGACGGCGGCGGGGACGGCGGCGGCGACGGGCGGCGGAGCACCGCTCTCTTTCGGCTTGGGAAGCGGAGGGGAGTGGCGGAGCTTTCTGAGGAAGGAACTGCAAGTGGCGAAGGTTGGGGAACGGCCCTGTTTCCCCTGCTTATAAACAGGGGGGCGGACATTACGCATTTCCTAGATTTAAGAATTGCCCACGATCTCTCCCACGACGCCGCGTTTGACGCGTGCCGTTACGAGAGGGCGCGGTGGGTATGGAGTGGATTTGGTTTGGACCCAGGCCGCATGTGCCCGTGCCCTGTTTTGGGCCTGGCCCAACAGCGCTCGGCACCGTGTATGGCCCAGGCCCGGGGGCTCCTGTCGGTGTACTAAAGTAGGGGTACCTTAGTATCCCGAACTTGTGCACGGGCAGTCGCAGCGTCCCGCGGCAAGGCTTGCCGGGCGTCCGCCAAGATCCTCCATAGCTCATATTGATGCCATTCAAGAACAAAGTATCTTAACTAAGAAGACGAGGCCCCGGCAAGAGTAACTCGCCGGGAAGGACAAGGCCCCGGCAAGAGGAGCTTGCCGGGAAGGCCAACCAAGGCACTACGGAGAACTTGCCGCGACGCGCCGCGCGTCCCGGCAAGACCCGACGAGCAACAAGCTCTCGGGCACGACAAGATGACGACCGCGGCAAGGAGCTTGCCGCGGGAAACCCCCACTTCGCGCCCGCGCTCCAGCACACCTGCCAACGTGTCGCTCTGGGACCCTTCCAGGCACACGTGGCAGGAGGCCGTGCAGCTAGGGGTGCGAGGTGGCAAGCAGGCGCTGACAAGATAACCATCGTGGCAAACGGTGGCGTCCCTAGCGGTCCCTTTCAGTACTGTTTAGGCGACACAGACGGGCAATTAATGCCCTTGTCCCCTGCCGCCAGGGTTAGGTATGATAACACTGTACAGGTAGCTGTACCAACCACCACTCTTCCATTTTTGCCCTTTCCCTCCGTTGCCACCTGTGGGTAACCCCTTGAGCATATAAAAGGAGGCCCGTGTGCAACGTAGAAGGGGGTTAGCTACTTAGGGGGTTAGCTACTTCGAAAGTAGAGGACTCCCACACTCTCAAGCAAGAACAATATAGAAACACAAAGCAGCAGTAGGAGTTTTATCTCTCTGGAGAGCTCCGAAGCTGGGTAAAATCCCTCGCGTGCTTCGCCTCGATCTGCTCTTCGTGCGCCCTCCGCCCCCTTACCGGACCGAAAAGGGGCCCTGCCCCATAGGTGCTCATTCCCCGTGACAATTCACCATGGAGGAGGCAGAGGCAGCAGAGAAGGCAAGCCTTGCCGATCAAGATGAGCTTGCCGGAGAGCTTGCCGGCGAGGGAGAGCTTGCCGAGCCTGAAGCCGAGTCGAGCGAGCCCGCCGAGGGTGCGAGCGGCCCACCATCTTCAAGCAGCTTGCCGCAAGCAGAGCCCCCGGCTCCACCAAGAAGGCATCTCCACAGGGCTGGGGACGTAGCAGGGCTGCAGACGGGTCAACAGCCGCTGCGCCGCGCGACATGCTCCGCCGCGACAAGCACCGTTGCCGCGGGAGCGTCTCACGCCGCTACGGCAATTGGAGCGGGGTCCTCCCGGACCGCCACTTATGATCCTGCCGCTGCCCCCGCCAAGCGGTCAAGGGAGCCTACTCCTCCGCCCCGTCGCGCCGAAAGAGGGCCGGACTTCGACCTCTCCGCGCTCAGCTCCGACGAGGAAGAAGAAGAGTAAGATTCTTTGCTGTACTTGTAGTTCTTCAATTTTTGCTGTTTTGTCTTGCATCTGATTTGCTTTACTCTGAACTCGTTCCTTTTTAGGACCCTGGCCCAAAGAGCAGCGAAGAGAGCCAGGGCTCCGGTGATTGTCATCGAGGACGAGCCCACCGCGACAGCAGGGGGCGCGCCCGAGACCACCTTGCCGGACCCGGCAACTACTCCCCGAAGCAGCCCCCCGCGAGGAGGCCGCCAAGGCTGCTGCCGCAGAAGCCGGCGAGGGGTCTGGCGATCACACTGACGACCCTGAGGCCGCAGGAGCGCAAGGCGCTACGCCGACCGCTGATCCCTCCGCCGCTACCGCAGCACCAGACTCCGAAGAGCCCCAGCCCGGCGCCTATTTGAAGGCCGGCGGTGGTGTCTTCATCAAACTCCCCTGGGCGTCAAGCTCCAGGGCGCCGGTCGAAGGAGAAGTCTTTGACGGAGAAGTGCTCGCCTCCGTTGGGCTGACGCTGGTTGACGCGCCGAGCAGCAGCAGCGGTGAGCCTGAGGAGGAATAGCTACTGCGGAGGCTGCTGTCACTCTACTGCGCCCGACAAGCCAAGGTAGAATCCCGGGAAGCGCTTGTCGCACAGGTGGGAGTGGATATTGAGAAGCATGTGGAGGAGCTCCGGAGTCGCAACCAGGAAGCCCTCCGGTCTATTGCAGAGGAGCGGGCGCAACTCGTCGAGGCGCGGAAAGCCTTCCTCCTCGAGAAGGCTGAAGCTGAAGAGCAACAGCGGCTTGCCGCCGAGGAGCTGTTTGCGCGGGAAGGCGAGTTGGCGCAGCGGAAGGTCAATCTTGATAGCCACGAGGAGGAGCTTGCCGCGCGCGAGGAAACATTTGGCGGGGCTCTCAAGGAAGCAAAGGATGCTGCCGCATCTGCCCAGGCCACCAAGAAGGAGCTGGAGACGAAGGTGGCGCAACTAGAGGCCGATCTCAAGGCAAGGAGCGAGGAGCTTTCCGCGCTCCAGCGCGAGCGCAAGAAGGACGCCCACGCCCACGGTGAGCTGCAGGGTCGTCTCGTCGAGAAGGGCAAGGAGCTGAGCGCCGCCAAGGACTCCAACGCAGATCTTAAGTTGAAGCTAGCTACTTTAACCGAGACGCTGGATGGCGCCAAGGAGCGGGAGGTGGCCTTGAAGGAGGAGATCAAGGCCAACGAAGCGCTGCTGACGAGGGCCGCCAAAACCCAGAACACTTTTAGGGAGACTGCGGAGCTCTGGACAGAGGGTCTCGTGAATATCGCCGCAGTTATTGACGGGGAGCTGGCGCAGCTGGGCATGGAGGATCTCGGGTACTCCTCCGACGAGAACCTCCAACCCAGCGCCAAGCTCACCTTGTTCTTCAAGGCGTGGCGACGGCCTTCCAGCAACTCCGGGAAAGGATCCCGAAGCAGCTGGCCGACGAGTCGCGCATGATCTGCGCGAGAGTTCTTCAAAAGGTGCTGGTGAAGGTGGCCTTCCGCAACCCGGGCCTCAACCTCACTAATGTCCTTAAGAAGCTGCCGGCGGATGCTGATCTGGAATCGCTCAAGGCCCTTGTCACACCCATTGTGGACAAGGTGAACGAAGTCAAGAGAGTTGACAGTGATCGCGTAGATGAGGCCGCCTATTTTCTCCTTTTCTTGTCGCTGCTGATCATGTTACGAGAACAATCTATTAGAGCTACAACAAGCTATCTTGTAATATAACTTTTATTTTGGGCAGTATTCGCTATGTTATTCCCTTTACTTGATTCCTTCCTTTGTATGTTTTTGCCCTATGCTTTCAGGGAACTTGTCGGCGTGGGCACCTTTGCCGCGAGCGCTGAGTGCAGAACGTCAGCAGCCTGCTGGCGGTGCCGCTACCTACAAGAAACCTTGTCGCAACTAGTCGCAGCACACTTAAGTTGTTGAGCGGACTCGAAACAAAGTAAGCGCGCAACTAGCTACGAGTTGGTTCCTCCGCGCACAGGTTTTCCATACAAAGCACGGTCGTTCGAGGAAGATAACTTAAAATTTTTAAAACTGATTGCTCAAGCTTTGGCAACTTAGCTTTTCTGTCGTTTGCGTCCCGGCAAGGCCAAACTTTCTTGAACGACGCCTGGTCCACATCATCATCCTCTCCTTTTCCCCCGGCAAACTTGTGGGCGAGGGAATCTTCCTTTTGAGAAAGAGAAAGAAGAGAAAATAAAGATATGGAGCCTTACGGATCGTTATTGCTTACCGGGGGCAGGTGCTGCACAAAGTGTCAGATAACACATGCAAAAAATAGAAAGCATGAAATTTTACAAGATGTGCGGAGCACATGAGCTTTATTTATGCACGGAGTCTGCGCCCGGCTTTGTACAAAGGACTACATGCAACAGCGGCAAGACTTGTACAAAAGGTGGTTGCCGGAACAGGTTCCGACAACCGCGCCTTACGGGTAAAACTTACGAAGATGCTCAATGTTCCAGGAGATGCTCACCGGAAAGCCATCTTCGGTCTCAAGGCGGACAGCGCTAGGCCTAGTGACTCGTTTCACCCGGTAAGGGCCTTCCCACTTCGGCGTCAACTTGTTGGAATTCTTGGCGGACTGAACGCGCCGAAGAACAAGGTCGCCTTCCTCGAGACTTCTGGCATTAACTTTGCGGCTATGGTAGCGGTGCAAAGCTTGCTGGTATCGAGTAGCTCGTACAACAGCCTGAAGACGGTCTTCCTCAAGGAGCAGCGCGTCATCTTGTCGCAGCTGCTCTTGCTCAAACTCATCATAAGCGAGCACTCGAGGCGACCCGTATACGAGTTCCGTGGGGATAACTGCCTCTGCTCCATAGACTTGAGCAAAAGGTGTCTGTCCAATGGCTCGATTTGGTGTCGTCCTGATTGACCAAAGAACCACCGGCAGCTCCTCAATCCAGTTTTTTCCGCACTTGCGCAGCCTGTCGAAAGTCCTGGTCTTGAGCCCACGCAGCACTTCAGCATTTGTCCTCTCCGCTTGACCATTGCTTCTCGGATGAGCAACATAAGCGAAGAAGACCTTGGCGCCAAGATCTTGGACGTACTGCATGAAGGTGCGGCTCGTGAACTGCGTGCCATTGTCGGTGATGATCCTGTTAGGGATCCCGAAACGGCAAACAATCGACCTGAAGAACTTGACTGCTGACTGTGCTGTCACCTTTCTCACTGCTTCCACTTCCGGCCACTTTGTGAACTTGTCGATCGCAACGTACAAGTACTCAAAGCACCTGACAGCTCGGGGAAAGGGGCCGAGGATGTCAAGCCCCCAGGCCGAAAATGGCCAGGATAAAGGGATCGTCTGGAGAGCTTGAGCTGGCTGGTGTATCTGCTTGGAATGGAACTGGCACGCTTCACACTTGGTTACTTGTGCAGTTGCATCCTGGAGGGCTGTCGGCCAAAAGAAACCTTGCCGGAACGCCTTGCCGGCAAGCGCTCTTGCGCCAATGTGGTGACCACATATGCCTCCATGTATCTCCGCCAACAACTTTTGTCCATCTTCCCGGGGAATACACTTCAATTTCACACTGTTGAATCTTCTTCTGTACAGAGTGTCGTTGACAAACTGGTACATACTTGACTGCCGGGCTACTCTTTTCGCTTCTTCTTGCTCTTCGGGAAGTTCTCCTGTCTGAAGGAAACGGACAATCTGCTGTGCCCATGCTGGAGCTTGCGGCTCGACAACAAGGACTAAAGGCACATATGCTGCTGCGGGAACATCCGCTTCTACGGCGAGAATCTGTGGCTCAGCCGGAGCTTGATGTTCCCCGACAAGCTTGCCGGAGCAAAACTTGTCGGGAGCGTCTGCTTCAACGGAACAAACCCTGGGCTTGTCGGAGCAGCCTGCTCCTCAACACTCTTGGTGTTGATCTTGGAGACCTTCTTGGCGGCGGCTTCAGGGAGCTCTGCCGGAAAATAGTCACCAGAAATCAACTTCCTCTTCTTGCTCTGTCCAGTTGATGGTGTTACAGACGGCTGAGTCAGTTTGAGCACAAAGATCCCTGGTTCCACAGGTAACTTAAGTGCGGCGCACTTTGACAGACCATCGGCAATGTCGTTCTGAACTCTTGGAACATGTTCCATCTGTAGGCCGTCAAAGTGCTCTTCTAACTTTCTCACTTCATCAATGTAAGCTTCCATCAACGAACTCTGATAATTCTTGTTCACTTGGTGGACGACAAGCTGCGAGTCACCCCTGACAATGAGCTTCTTGATCCCAAGGTCTGCTGCGATCCTGAGAGCGGCAAGCAAACCCTCATACTCTGCAGTATTGTTTGTTGCTTGCTCCTTGGGAAAGTGCATCTGGACTACGTACTTGAGGTGCTCTCCGGTGGGTGCGACAAGTAGCACGCCTGCACCGGTGCCTTGCAGCGAGAAGGCACCATCAAAGTACATCAGCCACTCTTTGTTTGCCTCCTTGACGGGGATGCTCGTTTCTGGAGTTTCTTCATCTGGTGTTGGCGTCCACTCTGCTATGAACTCTACCAATGCCCGGCTCTGGATAGTTGAAGTACTCTCAAACTTGAGGCCAAAGCTTGAAAGTTCCAGTGCCCACTCGACAATCCTGCCTGTTGCTTCTGGATTCTGCAGTATCCTCTTCAGCGGAAAATGAGTGACAACTGTGATCTCGTGTGCCTGGAAGTAATGGCGCAGCTTTCTCGAGGCCATGAGAAGGCCGAAAAGCAGTTTCTGCACGCTAGAGTACCTTGATCTAGCCCCCTGCAGAAGGGAACTGACAAAGTAAACTGGGCGCTGCACCATTTTCTTTTGTATCTCCTTATGCGCCTGCGTAGATCCATCCTTGCCGGGACCAGAGCTTGTCGGTGAAGCCCCCTGCTTGTCGCTAGATGCACCTGCCGTGGTCGCTGGCTCATCATCCGCCTCCCTCTCCGCTACTAATGCAGCACTAACCACTTGATTGGTTGCCGCTAGATGCAGCAGCAACTTCTCTTGTGGCTTAGGCGCGACAAGTATTGGAGTGGAGGACAGGTATCTCTTTAGCGCAGCCTCCGCTTCCGGAGTCCATTTCATTGGACCTGCCTTTTTCAATATTTTGAAAAACGGCAGGGCGCGCTCAGCAGACTTAGAAATAAACCTGCTGAGAGCAGCCATGCAACCGGCAAGCCTTCATACATCCTTGACGCGCTTCGGTGCTTCAATCTGCTCAATGGCCTTGATCTTGTCAGGATTGGCTTCAATTCCTCGCTGAGACACGAAGAACCCGAGAAGCTTGCCGGAGGGGACTCCAAACACACACTTCTCGGGGTTAAGCTTGAGGTTGATCTTGTGAAGATTTGCAAAGGTTTCATCTAAATCCTGAATCAGAGTTGCCTTGTCCTTTCTCTTGACCACTATGTCATCCATGTAAGCTTCCACATTTCTGTGCATTTGTGGCTCAAAAGCGTGATGGACTACCCTTGCAAATGTTGAACCAGCATTCTTTAATCCGAAAGGCATCCGTATAAAACAGTATGTGCCACATGGAGTGATGAATGCGGTCTTCTCCTCATCCTCTTCTGCCATGAAGATCTGATGATATCCTGAGTATGCGTCAAGAAATGAAAGCAAGTCACATCCGGCCGTGGAGTCAACAATCTGGTCAATGCGCGGCAAGGGAAATGGGTCTTTGGGACAAGCTTTATTAACGTCGGTAAAGTCGATACAAAGCCTCCATTTCCCGTTTGCCTTGCGCACGACTACAGGATTGGCCAACCACGTAGGATAGAGCACTCCTCTGACAAGGCCTGCTGCTTCCAGTTTCTTGATTTCTTCTGCTATGAATTCTTGGCGCTCCACTGCTTGCTTCCTGACCTTCTGCTTGACGGGCCGCGCATGAGGACAAACGGCAAGATGGTGCTCGATTACTTTCCTGGGAACACCGGGGATGTCAGACGGCTGCCACGCAAACACGTTGACGTTCGCCCGCTGGAAAGCAACGAGCGCGCTTTCCTATTTAGGGTCGAGAGTGGCACTGATGGTGAAGGTACGACCAGTGCCGTCCTCCTTGGCGGACACCTTCTTGGTCTCTGGCGGAGCTGCCTTCGTCTTCTTACACTTGCCGGTGGAGCTCGATGGTGCGTCCTCGACGATAGCGCATCACTCCGAAGAGGTGCGCTTGCCGGAGTGGGCATCAGAACTCTTGCCAGACTTGGTCTTCTTTTTCCCCCCGGGAGCTTCAGTGGCAAGTGACTTGTGATCCGCTGCGGCTGCTGCTTCCCGGTATATCTTGTCGGTGCAGATAAGAGCATCCTTCTTGTCGCCAGGGACAGAGATGACACTTAACGGATCGGGAATCTTCAGCATATTGTATGCGTAGTGAGAGGCTGCCATGAACTTGGCGAGCGCTGGACGGCCGAGTATCCCATTGTAAGGCAATGGAAAGTCAGCAATGTCAAAAGTGACCCTCTCAGTCCTGAAGTTCAACTTGCTGCCAAACGTCAGCGGCAACGTGATCTTTCCCTTCGGCTTGCTCCTTCCTGGATTGATTCCTTGGAATGTGCCGGTCTCTTCGAGCTCGCTGTCAGGGATCTGGAGTTTCTGGAGTACCGCGGAGGAGATCAGGATCAAGCCGGCCCCGCCGTCAACTAGCATCTTAGTGACCTTGAGGTTGCGGATAGTTGGTGAGACCAACATCGGCAAGCACCCGACCGCAGTTATGCGATCAGGGTGGTCCTCAATATCAAAGACGATAGGCATGCTGGACCATTTCAGAGGCTTGCATGACTCGACGGGCGGTTCTGCTGCATTGACTTCCCGCACCCACTTTTGAGCTGGCGGTGTGAAGTATGCAGAGAAGCACCGCCGTCAACGCATAGGACCTCTATGGCTTTCTGGAACTCCTTCTCATCGGCCTCGTCATCATCCATATCTTCATCTTCATCGTCATCTTCATCCTTGTCGCGGCCGCGGGGAGGCCTGTCTCCTTGCCGCTGCTTGGCCTTGCCGCGGAGTCCTCCCCGGCCGGGACGTTTCTTGCCGGATCCTCCAGTACCTTCTTGGGCCTTCTCCTTGTCGCGCCGCTCATACTCAGCCTTTTGCTGCTCGACAAGCTGCTCGACTTTCTTGCATCTCTGGAAATCATGGCCCTTGGTGCGGTGGATCTTGCAGTACTGCTTGCCGGAGCCGTCCTGCTTGTCGGCGGCCGCCACAGCTTCGGCTTCCTTGGCGCCACCTCCATTGCCGGACTGCTCAACGACTAGCACATCTTTGCCTTTCTTCTTCCTGTTGTTCCGCCGCCGGTTTTTCCTTGCCGGGGCGGCATCCTCGCTGTCAGATCCTCCTGCTCCTGTATTCTCTCCGGGGAGTCTCATCCCTTCTTCAGCACGTGCACACTTGTCGGCCAGGGCATATAGCTCACTGATGTCCCTGATCTTGCACATCGCCATCTCCTCCCGCATCCTGCGGTTACGCACGTTCTGATGGAACGCGCTGATGACCGCAGCAGGGTGGACATCTGGGATTGTGTGCTATACATGGCTGAATCTCTGAGTGTACTTGTGCAGGGACTCTCCTTCCTTCTGGACGAGTATGTGAAGGTCGCTCTCTTGGCCATGAGGTTTGTGGCCGCCTATGAAGGCGCCGACAAACTGATGACATAGATCTTCCCATGAGGATATGGAGTTGTTCGGCAAGTGCATGAACCAGGATCTGACATTGGGCTTGAGCACCAGCAGGAAGTAGTTGGCAAGGATCTTGTCGTCCCATCCCCCGGCAGCTTGCACCGCGATGGTGTAGATGTTGAGGAACTCCGACGGATGCGTCTTGCCGTCGTACTTCTCTGGTACGTCTGGCTTGAAATTCTTTGTGCTGGGCCACTGGACTTGCCGCAGCTCACGAGTGAACGCAGGGCAACCTACCGTGTACGGCAAGTCGCCTGGTTCCCCTGGCGCATGCATGTCGACAGTGGGCCCAGCGCGCTGGTCCGATTCATGTCACGCTTCTCTTTGACGCTCGATGCGAGTACGAGCGTCTTCTTGCTGTCGTTCTTGAAGAACTTGGCGCTGATCGCGACGAGCTCGTGGATCTGATGACGCTGTGGAGTCAGTGTCGAGGTTGACCCGGCGAGTCGGCGATCTTGGCCTTCGGGGTGGAGAGTGCATGGTGGTCGCACCCCCACCGGTCTTGTCGCCATCGGCTCGTGCCTGGCAGTCTTGCCGCGGCTTCGATGTACTCGGTTGCCGTGGAGTGTCGCCGTTGGCGAAGCCGATGAGACTCTGAATGGTGGCCCTCCAATCGTCAATCTTGTCCGCCGTTGGAGGGTAATCCAGGAGCAGTTGAGCTCGGGCTAACGCTTCTGCTGGGGTCTTCGGTGGCGGCGGCGAACGGTGCGAGGAGCGGGATATGCTCGGACTCCCAACTGGGTTGGAAGGAGCAGTATCCCGTCCAGGCGACCGTGTCTTGCTCGTGCCAGCATGTTGGCGTGCATGCTGGTCTTGAGCACCCTGAGATCCACCAGCTCGATCTTGGTCCAACGAGCGTATGGTACCGCGAGTACCATGACGCTGTCGGTCCCACGCCTCCTGAGATGGGCGCGGTGCGTGTACGGACGCCGAGGTCTGTGCAGCCTTGTCCTTGGACCTGGCGGCACCGTGAGCTCCCTCGTCGACGCTCGTTCCTCCGCGGCGTCTATCCCACCACCCGTTTGCTCCGGTGGCGGTGGGATCGACGTGGACGGAGCAGCCACCTCCGAAGCCTTCTTCTTCGGTGGCATGTCGATGAAGATGATGAAGATAGCTCGTGCGAACGCCGGATCAGGTTCACACAACCTCGACGCCCCCTACCTGGCGCGCCAAAGATGTCGTGGGAACGAACACCTATGGGACCGGAGCCCCTTACGGTTCAGCGGGGGGGGGGGGGGGGGGGGGGGGGGCGGAGATCGCACGAAGAGCATATCGAGGCGAAGCACACGAGCGATTTTACCCAGCTTCGGAGCTCTCTGGAGATATAACACTCCTACTGCTGCTTGTCTGGTTGTATTGCCTTCTTGCACGAGAGCGTGAGTGTTTTCTGGTTTCGAATGCTTCGAACCCCTTCTACGTTGCGCATGGGCCTCCTTTTATATGCTAAAGGGGTCACCGACAGGTGGCAACGTAGGCGAGGGCAAAAATGTAAAAGGAGTTGTGGTTGGTACAACTACCTGAACAATGTATCCTACCTAACCCTGACGGCAGGGGACAAGGGCATTAAATGCCCGTCTTTGTCGCCCAAACAGTGCATAAAAAGGACCGTCAGGGGCGCCACTGGTTGCCACGATGGCAATCTTGTTAGCGTCGCTTGCCACCTCGCACCGTTGGCTGCACAGCCTCTCGCCACGCGCGCCTGGGGCGGCCCCAGGGCGACACGTTGGTGGATGCGCTGGAGCGCGGGTACAGAGTGGTAGCTTTCCGCGGCAAGCGCCTTGCCACGGTTGTTGGCTTGTCGCGTCCGGAAGCTTGTCGCTCGCCGGGCCTTGCCGGGACGCGTGGCGCGTCGCGGCAAGTTCCTTGACGTGCCTTGGTTGGCCTTCCAGGCAAGCTCCTCTTGCCGGGGTCTTGTCTCCTTAGCTTAAACACTATGTTCTTGAAGGGCTCCAAAGGAACCACAGAGGAACTTGGCGGTCGCCCAGCAAGCCTTGTCGCGGGGTGCTGCGACTGCCCGTGCACAAGTTCGGGATACTAGGGTACCCCTACTCTAGTACACCGACAAGGCGGTATATTAAGACCATGTATTTCTTCAATAGGAGGTATATTCTTAACATCTTCAGCTTTAATACCTTTTTATTTCATTGATTTCTTTGCCTCTTGCATATCTTCAGGACTGAGAAATAAAACACCTCTCTTCTTCGGAGTGGGTTTAGGAATAGGCTCAAGAGTTGGCTCAATTGGTTCAGGAATTGGCTCAGGAAGAGTCCAATTATTTTCATTAGTCAACATATTATTCAATAGTATTTCAGCTTCGTCAACTGTTCTTTCCCTGAAAACACAACCAGCAAAACTATCCAAGTAGTCCTTGGAAACATCGGTTAGTCCATTATAAAAGATATCAAGTATTTCATTTTTCTTAAGAGGATGATCAGGCAAAGAATTAAGTAACCGGAGAAGCCTCCCCCAAGCTTGTGGGAGACTCTCTTCTTTGATTTGCACAAAATTATATATTTCCCGCAAGGAAGCTTGTTTCTTATGAGTAGGGAAATATTTAGCAGAGAAGTAGTAAATCATATCCTGGGGACTATGCACACAACCAGGAGCAAGAGAATTATACCAAGTCTTAGCATCACCCTTTAACGAGAACGGAAATATCTTAATAATATAATAATAGCAAGACTTCTCATCATTAGTAAACAGGGTAGCTATATCATTCAACTTGGTAAGATGTGCCACAACAGTTTCAGATTCAAGGCCATAAAAAGGATCAGATTCAACTAAAGTAATAATCTCAGGATCAACAGAGAATTCGTAATCCTTATCAGTAACACAGATAGGTGAAGTAGAAAAAGTAGGGTCACGTTTCATTCTAGCATTAAGAGACTGCTGCTTCCATTTAGCTAATAATTTCTTAAGATCATATCTATCATTGCAAGCAAATATTTCCCTAGCAGCTTCTTCATTCATAACATAACCCTTAGGAACAACAAGCAATACATAATCATTGAGAGAACCTTCATCATCACTATCATTAATAATAGCATCTTCAATATTTTCATTCCCCCTAACTCTAGCAAGTTGTTCATCAAGAAATTCACCTAATGGCAAAGTAGTATCACACACAGAAGTAATTTCATCATGCATAGCAGAAGTGGCATCATCAATAACATGTGACATATCAGAATTCATAGCAGTAGCAGGTTTAGGTGCCGCAAGCCTACTAATAACGGAAGGAGAATCTAGTGCAGAGCTAGATGGCAATTCCTTACCTCCCCTCGTAGTTGAAGACAAAATAGTAGTTCGATCATCTTTCAAGTTCTTCATAGTGATCAACAGATATAAATCCCAAGTGACTCAGAGAATAGAGCTATGCTCCCAGGCAACGGCGCTAGAAATTAGTCTTGATAACCCACAAGTGTAGGGGATCACAACAGCTTTCGAGGGTAAAGTATTTAACCCAAATTTATTGATTCGACACAAGGGGAGCCAAAGAATATTCTTGAGTATTAGCAGTTGAGTTGTCAATTCAACCACACCTAGATAACTTAGTATCTGCATCAAAGTATTTAGTAGCAAAGTAATATGATAATAGAGGTAACGGTAGCAAAAGTAAAGATAATAGTTTTTGGGTTTTTGTAGTAGTTGTAACAGTAGCAACGGAAAAGTAAATAAGCGAAGAACAATATGTGAAAAGCTCGTAGGCAATGGATCAGTGATGGATAATTATGCCGGATGTGATTCCTCATGTAATAGCTATCACATAGGGTGACACGGAACTAGCTCCAGTTCATCAATGTAATGTAGGCATGTATTTCGTAAATAGTCATACGTGCTTATGGAAAAGAACTTGCATGGCATCTTTTGTCCTACCCTCCCGTGGCAGCGGGGTCCTAGCGGAAACTAAGGGATATTAAGGCCTCCTTTTAATAGAGAACTGGAACAAAGCATTAGCACATAGTGAATACATGAAGTCCTCAAACTGCTGTCATCACCGAGAAGTATCCCGATTATTTTCACTTCGGGGTTGTCGGATCATAACACATAATAGGTGACTATAGACTTGCAAGATAGGATCAAGAACACACATATATTCATGAAAACATAATAGGTTCAGATCTGAAATCATGGCACTCGGGCCCTAGTGACAAGCATTAAGCATAGCAAAGTCGTAGCAACATCAATCTCAGAACATAGTGGATACTAGGGATCAAACCCTAACAAAAATAACTTGATTACATGGTAAACCTCATCCAACCCATCACCGTCCAGCAAGCCTATGATGGAATTACTCACGCACGGCGGTGAGCATCATGAAATTGGTGATGGAGGATGGTTGATGATGACGACGACGACGAATCCCCCTCTCCAGAGCCCCGAACGGACTCCAGATCAGCCCTCCCGAGAGAGATTAGGGCTTGGCGGCGGCTCCGTGTCGTAAAACGTGATGAAACTTTCTCTCTAATTCTTTTCTCCCTGAACATGAATATATGGAGTTGGAGTTGAGGTCGGTGGAGGTCCAGGGGGCCCACGAGATAGGGGGTGCGCCCTACAGGGGGGGCGCCCCCCTGTCCCGTGGACAGGCCCTGGGCCCCCTGATGTATTTCTTTCGCCCAGAAATTCTTATTAATTCCAAAAAGTGCCTCCGTGGATTTTCAGGACATTCCGAGAACTTTTCTTTTCTACACATAAAACAACATCATGGCAGTTCTCCTAAAAACAGCGTCAGTCCGGGTTAGTTTCATTCAAATCATGCAAGTTAGAGTCCAAAACAAGGGCAAATATGTTTGGAAAAGTAGATACGTTGGAGACGTATCATCCTCTCCCACATGCTGTACTGGAGGAGGCAAAGCCTCGTGCCCCGATTTCACACTAGACAAGCTAACCCTGAAGTGCCCAGCGGGGATTGGCTGGTTGTGGAACGTCGGTTTCAAGGGGTTCAATATCATCCCCTTTCCCACGTCCACCTTCTGGCCTTTGATCAAGTAGAGTATGGTGCATGGGGTTTCTTCGCCCTGCAAAAACATATGTCTGTGGCGTAAAACATCCGAAAGGCAACGAAAATGGAATATTCTATATATATATATATATATATATGTTGGTGCGACATTCTATTTTGATAGGACATGATTATTTGTTAGTATGCTTCGAAGTATTACTATTTTTATGTTTTATAAGCTTTTAGCTTGAATCATTTGGATCTGAACAATCATGCCACAATAAAGGAAATTACATTGAGAATTATGCTACGTAGCATTCCACATCAAAAATTCTGTTTTTATCATTTACCTACTCGAGGACGAGCAGGAATTAAGCTTGGGGATGCTTGATACGTCTCCAACGTATCTATAATTTTTGTTTGTTCCATGCTATTATATTACCTGTTTTGTGTTTATGGGCTTTACTTTACACATTTATATCATTTTTGGGACTAACCTACTAGCCGGAGGCCCAGGCCGTATTGCTGCTTTTTTTGCCTATTTTAGTGGTTCGAAGAAAAGGAATATCAAACGGAGTCCAAACGGAATGAAACCTTCAGGAGCGTGATGTTTGGAACGAACATGATCCAGAGGACTTGGAGTGCAAGTCAAGAAGCAATCAAGGAGGCCGCAAGGGTGGAGGGCGCGCCCCCCTACTGGGCGCGCCCCTATCTCGTGGGCCCCTCGGGCGTCCACCAACGTACTTCTTCTTCCTATATATACCCACGTACCCCGAGAACATCAGAGGCAACCACGAAAAGCTATTTCAACCAACGTAACCTTCTGTATCCGCGAGATCCCATCTTGGAGCCTTCATCGGCGCTCCGTCGGAGGGGGAATCGACCACGGAGGGCTTCTACATCAACACCATAGCCTCTCCGATGAGTTTTGAGTAGTTTAACATAGACCTTCGGGTCCATAGTTATCAACTAGATGGCTTCTTCTCTCTCTTTGAATCTCAATACCATGTTCTCCTTGATCTTCTTGGAGATCTATTCGATGTAACTCTTTTTGCGGTGTGTTTGTCGAGATCCGATGAATTGTGGGTTTATGATCAAGTTTATTTATGAGAAATATTTGAATCTCCTCTGAATTCTTTTATGTGTGATTAAGTTATCTTTGCAAGTCTCTTTGAATTATCAGTTTGGTTTGGCCTGCTAGATTGATCTTTCTTTCAATGGGAGAAGTGCTTAGCTTTGGGTTCAATCTTGTGGTGTCCTTTCCTAGTGACAGCAGGGGCAGCAAGGCACGTATTGTATTGTTGCCATCGAGGATAAAAAGATGGGGTTTATATCATAGTGCATGAGTTTATCCCTCTACATCATGTCATCTTTCTTAATGCGTTACTCTATTCTTTACGAACTTAATACTCTAGATGCATGCTGGATAGCGGTCGATGTGTGGAGTAATAGTAGTAGATGCAGGCAGGAGTCGGTCTACTTGTCACAGACGTGATGCCTATATACATGATCATGCCTAGATAATCCATAATTATTCGCTTTTCTATCAATTGCTCGACAGTAATTTGTTCACCCACCGTAATACTTATGCTATCTTGAGGGAAGAGACTAGTGAAAACTATGGCCCCCGGGTCTATTTTTTATCATATAAGCTTTTAATCTACTTTTATTTGCATCTTTACTTTTCCAATCTATATCATAAAATACCAAAAATATATTTATCTATCATATTATCTCTATCAGATCTCAATTTTGCAAGTGGTCGTGAAGGGATTGACAACCCCTTTATTGCGTTGGTTGCGAGTTCTTGTTTGTTTGTGTAGGTGTGTGGGACTTTTGAGGAGCCTCCTACTGGATTGATACCTTGGTTCTCAAAAACTGAGGGAAATACTTACGCTACTATTGCTGCATCACCCTTTCCTCTTCAAGGAAAACCAACGCAAGCGCAAGACATAGCAGGGCCTCGTGGGCTGGGGTCAAGGTCACCGCGGCAGGCAGTGTGGTTTTGACCCACGGCTGGCAGGTGCTTGCCCGTGCACGAGGACTGAGCGGGAGGTGCACCCTCCACTTCAAGTACGATGGCCTCGTGACCCTCTTCATGAGGGTGTTCAGCGAGGACGGCCGCCGCACGGGGTGCTGCCTAGAAGATGGCAGCGGCGATGATGAGCTTGGTCTTGATGATGGCCGCGATGGTGACGAGGGTGAGCTTGCCCTTGACGATGGCCATGCTTCCTCCAGCAGCGACGGCTCCTCTTCAGGCGAGAGCTCCAGCAGCGGTGGCTACGGCCAACCTCCGCACTGTCGAGCTCGCATCGGGGAAGGCAACAGGTCGTCTCGCCGCCGCGCCCCGGTGAAGTAGGAGGAGGGCCCGAACTGAGCCCGGGGCTGCCGAGCCTGGCTTCAGGAGCTCCTGCGGTCGTGCGGGCCGCTTCTGTTTAACCTTTCCTTTCTCCTGCATTTTGAAAAAGTAGAGTGCCCCACTGGGTGTGTAATGAATTGTGGCAGTTATGCCATTATGCTATGCTTATTGTCTTGATGTTATGTCGTGATATCTGTATTCTGAGTGGGCACTGGTAGGGTAACTTAGCTTGATAGATGCTCGCGGCAGCTTCCCACCTCGCGAGGGCGCGACTCTTGATGCCTGGCGGAGCCCCCCTCCTGATGACTCGGGAGTCGTCGGTCTCAGGAGACGCTGTAGAGCTGCTATAGGGTTGTTAAAAAATCTTGACGGGGCATCTCATTCCTCCTTGCGCGAGCCCCCTGTCGTGGGTTTAGCTGTGGCTCAGTGCACCGCGTCATGCTGCCCAGGGGGCACGGACATAAGAGGGTGCGCATGCCCACGAGCTCGATCGAGGGCGTCTCACGAGGATTAAGAAGGCCGAAGCACTGGGGCAACGGGGTTTCGGCGAGGCTTGCTTGCGTGCGGGTGAACCCAAACGCGCATGCCTGCCTAGTCCCCATGCACGGGACGCACAAGGAGGAACGACGAGCAACTACCGCTCTTCCTTGGCCAAGGCTAAGAATGAGCGGAGCGAGAGGAGAGAAAACCCAACTTCAGCGAAACAAAATGCGAAAACTCCAAATTCCATTAAGAAACTACAAACCAACTACAGAAAGCAAGCAAAAGAATAGCCGCGTCCGTCACCTAGTCTAGTCTTCTCACCAGCGCGGAGCTAAGTGCTGCCATGAGGACATGGGAGGGAGCCCCCGTGAGGCCCGCGGGCGACACTCAGGAGACTCCGGGGCGTGTACAGCCCCACTCATTATTACGTGAGAGTTTCATGACTGGAGACCTTCACAGGCATGAGCCTTGCTTCATGGGTAGAACTTCCGGAGGTGCTAGATGTTCCAGGCGTTCTGGATGGGGATCCCGTCCTGTGTCTCTAGGCGTGTGGCACTAGGCCTGGAGACACGGGCAATCCTAAACGGGCCCTCCCACATGGGTGAGACTTTGTGCAACCCTTCCCTGGAGAGCACCCGCCTCAGGACGAGATCACCCACCTCGAGCATCCTGGGGCGGACGCTGTAGCAGTGGTACCGCTGCAGCGCCTGCTGGTACCTTGACGCTCAGAGCGAGGCTGGACGGCGGCATTCCTCCCCCAGCACGAGATCCATCCCCCGCGTGGCGTCCTGGCGTGCCTCATCAAACGCCAAGACCTGCGTGGAGCTATGCTTGACCTCGTGTGGGAGAACCGCTTCAGCTTCGTAGACAAGGAAGAACAGGGTCTCGCCCGTCGGCTTGGTTGCGGTGGTGCGAATGGACCACAACATGGACTGGAGCTCGTCGAGCCATCCCCTGCCGAAAGCCTTGAGCTTCTTCTTGAAGGTCCTTGCCTTGAGGCCTCTCAGGACCTCTGAATTGGTGCGCTCGGCCTGGCCATTTATCCTGGGATGTGCCACCAAAACATAGCATATCTCTGTTCCAAGGTTAGCACAATATGTTTTGAAAAGGTTGCTGGTGAACTTGGAGCCATTGTCAGTGATGATGCGATTAGGAACCTAAAACCGGATCACGAGGCCCTTCATTAATTTGACGGCCGAGCCGGCCGGGATGGTGCGGACAGCTTCTACCTCCGCCCACTTGGTGAACTTGTTGATGGTGACGTAGAGGTAGCAGTAGCCCCCAGACGCTCGAGGGAATGTTCCCAAGATATCCAGCCCCTAGACTGCGAACGGCCATGTGAGTGGAATGGTCTGGAGGCCCTGAGCAAGCTGATGGATCTACTTGGCATGGAATTGGCAGGCTTCACAGGATTTCACCAGCTCGGTGGCGTCGGTGAGTGCCGTGGGCCAGCAGAACCCACTGCGGAACGCCTTGCCCACGAGGGTGCGTGATGAAGAGTGATGTCCGCAGTCCTAGCCATGTATGTCGGCCAGCAGCTCAAGCCCCTGCTCCCTGGAGATGCATAGCAAAGAAACATTATTGGGCCGCTTACGGTACAACTCACCATCCTGGTTGCAGTATGCGGTGGCCTAGCGAGCCATGCGCTCGGCATCTTCCTCCTTCTCCAGCAGGGTCCCATGAAGCAAGTACACCTTGAACTCCTTGGTCCAGCACCCCTCTTGAGGCTCGAGCGCGAGGAGCACATGGGCCCCCGAGGTTGGGCCGCAAGCAGGGGCGCCTGTCGCAGGGGCTCGGGGAAGGTCCGCCTAATGCGGTGCTAGTTCCGTGGCAGGGGGAGCAGCTGAAGTCTTGAAGAGCCGTTCCTCAAAAATGCCTGGCTCCTGAGGCAGCCGCTGGGATGCCCTCTTGGCAATGCCGTCCGCCTCCTTGTTTGTGCCTCGTGGCACATGCTATAATTCAAAGCTCAAGAATTGTTTTTCCATTTTGTGTACCTCTTCCAGGTATGCTTCCATGTTCTCGTCCTTCAGGGTGTACTCTTTGTTGGAGAAGTTGACGAGGAGCTGGGAGTCGCACCTGATGGTGAGGCGCTTCACCCCTAGCACTGCTGCAGCTCCGAGGCCCGCAATTAGGCCCTCGTACTCTGCGATGTTGATGGAGACCTTTCGCCCTGCTGGAAGCAGGGTTGTACAACACAGTAGAGCTTGTCCTTGATGGGTGAAATGAGCACTGCTCCAGCCCCCATGCCCTGGCGCGCGAACGCGCCATCGAAGCACATGATTGATACGTCTCCAACGTATCTATAATTTTTGATTGTTCCATGCTATTATATTACCTGTTTTGGATGTTTAATGGGCTTCAAATATGCTCTTTTATATTATTTTTGGGACTAACCTATTAACCAAAGGCCCAGTGCCAGTTTTTTTTGCCTATTTTAGAGTTTTGCAGAAAAGGAATACCAAATGGAGTCAATCAGAATGAAACCTTCACGATGATCTTTCTTGGACCGAAAGCAAACCAGAAGACTTGGGGTTGAAGTCAGAGACGCAACGAGGCGTCCACGAGGCAGGAGGGCGTGCCCGGGGGGGGGGGTAGGCGCGCCCCCACCCTCGTGGGCCCCTCATAGCTCCACCGACGTAGTTCTTTCCCCTATATATACTTACACCCTAAAAACATCAGGGGAATCCACGAAACCACTTTTCCACCACCGCAACCTTATGTGCCCGTGAGATCCCATCTTGGGGCCTTTTTCATCGATCTGCCGGAGGGGGAATCGATCATGGAGGGCTTCTACATCAACACCATTGCCTCTCCGATGAAGCATGAGTATTTTACCACAGACCTTTGGGTCCATAGTTATTAGCTAGATGGATTCTTCTCTCTCTTTGATTCTCAATACAAAGTTCTCCTCGATGTTCTTGGAGATCTATTCGATGTAATACTCTTTTGCGGTGTGTTTTGCCGAGATCCGATGAATTGTGCATTTATGATCAAGATTATCTATGAATATTATTTGGTTCTTCTCTAAATTCTTATATGCATGATTTGATATCTTTGCAAGTCTCTTCAAATTATCGGTTTAGTTTGGCCTACTAGATTGATGTTTCTTGCCATAGGAGAAGTGCTAAGCTGTGGGTTCAATCTTGTGGTGTCCTTTCCCAGTGACAGTAGGGGCAGCAAGGCATGTATTGTATTGTTGCCATCGAGGATAAAAAGATGGGGTTTATATCATATTGCTTGAGTTTATCCCTCTACATCATGTCATCTTGCTTAATGCGTTACTCCATTATTCTTATGAACTTAATACTCTAGATGCATGCTGGATAGCGGTCGATGTGTGGAGTAATAGTAGTTGATGCAGGCAGGAGTCGGTCTACTTGACAAGGACGTGATGCCTATGTTCATTATCATTGCCTTACATGTCATCATAATTATGTGCTTTTCTATCAATTGCTCAGCAGTAATTTGTTCACCCACCGTAATACATGCTATCTCGAGAGAAGCCACTAGTGAAACCTATGCCCCCTGGGTCTCTTTCCCATTATATTAAAGTCTCTTTTCCATATTGTTGAATCTCGTTTACTATTTTGCAATCTTTACTTTCCAATCTATAGAACAAAAATACCAAAAATATTTACTTTATTATCTCTATCAAGTCTCACTTTTGTGAGTGATCGTGAAGGGATTGACAACCCCTTTATCGCGTTGGTTGCAAGTTCTTGATTGTTTGTGTAGGTATTTGGTGACTTGTGCGTCGTCTCCTACTGGATTGATAGCTTGGTTCTCAAAACTGAGGGAAATACTTACGCTACTTTGCTACATCACCCTTTCCTCTTCAAGGGAAAACCAATGCAAGCTCAAGAGGTAGCAAGAAGGATTTCTGGCGCCGTTGCCTGGGATATCTACACCAAGTCAAGCCATACCAAGTACCCATCATGAACTATTCTCCCTTGCATTACATTATTTGCCATTCGCCTCTTGTTTTCCTCTCCCCCACTTCTAAAATGATTTTCGAAATCCTTTGCCATTTCTTCGCCCCTCTTCTGTTAGTTTCTTTACGCTTGCTTCTTGTGTGTTCATATGTTAGATCGTTTGTTTAGCCCTCATGGCTAGTCCTCCTATTGTTGTTAGTACTCCCGATAACTAAGTTCTCAATTTTAAACAAAGGGAGGGAGAAAATCTAAAAGATGCTTGGTATAGAATTTGCAATGCTCAAAATAGATCTACTAGAAATAAATCCACTTCCGCTCTTCTTCGCAATTTTTATGTAGGCATTACTCCTTGGAATAGATATGTTCTTGACACCATTACTGGAGGAAATTTCTTTGGAAGCCATACTTTTGATTCTTATAACGCCATCATAGATTTGTTAGGCCCACCACCTCTTTTGGTCAATGGAACCATTTTAACCTTGTAACATGTGATGCAAAGGCTTGATATTATTGTAAATAAAATTTCTACTGTAGAGTTAATTGAAAATTTGGATAAAAAGATTCATAATCAAATTACTCAATATGGATCTAAGGTAGGAGTCACTCTAAAGAATCTTAGGGAAAAAGAACCCATAGTTAATGAAAAGATAAATCAAGATTCTACTAGAATTGATAAACTCGAAGATATTATTACCAACTTGGGTTCCGCTTTTTCTGCTGTTAAAAATACCTCAAATCCTCCTCCTGCCAAAGTTGCCAAGTTTTTCTACGTTCCTAAGAATAAGGGTGAATCCTCTAGTAAGGAAAATGAAGATCTCAAATCAATAAGTATGCACCCCAATTTTTTCGATATCATTAAGGAAACTTTTGCTACAAATGAATTTCTTGATTTCCTGCTAGGAGTTTGATAATTAACAAAACCAAAGAACCTCCTAAGGGCTATGCGTGTTCAATTGAAGAATTGCATACCAAAGATGACAATACCTAGATCTATTCTTGTTTTTATGCCTAGCTAGGGGCGTTAAACGATAGCGCTTGTTGGGAGGCAACGCAATTTTATTTTTGTTCTTTGCTTTTTGCTACTGTTTAGTAATAAATAATTCATATAGCTTCTGTTTAGATGTGGGTTTATGTTTTAATTATTGTTTGTGCCAAGTAGAACCTTTGGGAAGACTTGGGTGAAGTCTTTGCGATCTTGCTGTAAAAACCAGAAACTTTTGCGCTCATGAGAATAGCTGTCATTTTTTTATAGAAGAGTTCTTTCAGGTTGATTATTTTTGCAGAAGAATAATAGACAAATTCCTCACGTCTACCAATTTATTTCAGAATTTTTGGAGTTACATAAGTATTCGAAAGTTACAGATTGCTACATACTGTTCTGTTTTTGACAGATTCTGTTTTTCGTGTGTTGTTTGCTTATTTTGACGAATCTATGAGTAGCATCGGGGGTATGAACCATAGAGAAGTTGGAATACAGTAGGTTTAACACAATATAAATAAATAATGAGTTCATTGCAGTATCTTAAAGTGGTGGTTTATTTTCTTATACTAACGGAGCTCATGAGATTTTTCTGTTGAAGTTTTGTGTTGTGAAGTTTTCTAGTTTTGAGTAAAGATTTGATGGATTTTGGAATAAGGAGTGGCAAGAGCCTAAGCTTGGGGATGCCCAAGGCACCCCAAGGTAAAATTCAAGGACAACCAAAAGCCTAAGCTTGGGGATGCCCCAGAAGACATCCCCTCTTTCGTCTTCGTCTATCGGTAACTTTACTTGAGGCTATATTTTTATTCACCACATGATATGTGTTTTGCTTGGAGTGTCTTGTATGATTTGAGTCTTTGTTTTTTAGTTTAACACAATCATCCTTTCTATACACACCTTTTGGGAGAGACACGCATGAATCGGAATTTATTAGAATACTCTATGTGCTTCACTTATATATTTTGAGTTAGACAATATTGCTCTAGTGCTTCACTTATATCTTTTTAGAGCATGACGATGGTTTTATTTTATAGAAATTGTTGATCTCTCGTGCTTCACTTATATTATTTTGAGAGTCTTTTATAAAAGTATGGTAATTTGCTTTGGTTATAAAATTAGTCCTAATATGATGGGCATCCAAGAGGGGTATAATAAAAACTTTCATACAAAGTGCATTGAATACAATGAGAAGTTTGATTCTTTATGATTGTTTTGATATATGAAGATGGTGATATTAGAGTCATGCTAGTAGAGTAGTTGTGAATTTGAGAGATACTTGTGTTAAAGTTTGTGATTCCCGTAGCATGCACGTATGGTGAACCGTTATGTGATGCAGTTGGAGCATGATTTATTTATTGATTGTCTTCCTTATGAGTGGCGGTCAGGGTCGAGTGATGGTCTTTTCCTACCAATCTATCCCCCTAGGAGCATGCGCGTAGTACTTCGTTTCGATAATTAATAAATTTTTGCAATAAGTATATGAGTTCTTTATGACTAATGTTGAGTCCATGGATTATACGCACTCTCACCCTTCCACCATTGCTAGCCTCTCTAGTACCGCACAACTTTCGCCAGTACCATACACCCACCATAGATCTTCCTCAAAACAGCCACCATACCTACCTATTATGGCATTTTCATAGCCATTCCGAGATATATTGCCATGCAACTTTCCACCGTTTCATTTATTATGACACGCTCCATCATTGTCATATTGCCTTGCATGATCATGTAGTTGACATCGTATTTGTGGCAAAGCCGCCATTCATAATTTTTCATACATGTCACTCTTGAATCATTGCACATCCCGGTACACCACCAGAGGCATTCACATAGAGTCATATTTTGTTCTAAGTATTGAGTTGTAATTCTTGAGTTGTAAGTAAATAAAAGTGTGATGATTTTCATTATTAGAGCATTGTCCCAGTGAGGAAAGGATGATGGAGACTATGATTCCCCCACAAGTCGGGATGAGACTCCGGCCAAAAAAAGAGAAAAAGAGGCCATAAAAAAAGAAGAGAAAATGCCCAAATAAAAAATGAGAGAAAAAGAGAGAAGGGGCAATGCTACTATCCTTTTTCCACACTTCTGCTTCAAAGTAGCACCATGATCTTCATGCTAGAGAGTCTCCTATGTTGTCACTTTCATATACTAGTGGGAATTTTTCATTATAGAACTTGGCTTGTATATTCCAATGATGGGCTTCCTCAAAGTGCCTTAGGTCTTCGTGAGAAAGCAAGTTGGATGCACACCCACTTAGTTTCTTTTTGAGCTTTCATACACTTATAGCTCTAGTGCATCCGTTGCATGGCAATCCCTACTCACTCACATTCATATCTATTGATGGGCATCTCCATAGCCCGTTGATACGCCTAGTTGATGTGAGACTATCTTCTCCTTTTTTGTCTTCTCCACAACCACCATTCTATTCCACCTATAGTGCTATGTCCATGGCTCACGCTCATGTATTGCGTGAAGATTGAAAAATTTTGAGAACATCAAAAGTATGAAACAATTGCTTGGCTTGTCATCGGGGTTGTGCATGATTAAATACTTTGTGTGATGAAGATAGAGCATAACCAGACTATATGATTTTGTAGGGATAGCTTTCTTTGGCCATGTTATTTTGACAAGACATGATTGCTTTGTTAGTATGCTTGAAGTATTATTGTTTTTATGTCAATATTAAACTTTGGCCTTGAATCTTTTGGATCTGAACATAAATGCCACAATAAAGAAAATTGCATTGATAAATATGTTAGGTAGCATTCCACATCGAAAATTCTGTTTTTATCATTTACCTACTCGAGGACGAGCGGGAATTAAGCTTGGGGATGCTTGATACGCCTCCAACTTATCTATAATTTCTTATTGTGCCATGCTATTATATTATCTGTTTTGGATGTTTAATGGGCTTTAATATGCTCTTTTATATTATTGTTGGGACTGACCTATTAACCGAAGGCCTAGTGCCAGTTTCTGTTTTTTGCCTATTTTAGAGTTTTGCAGAAATGGAATACCAAATGGAGTCCAAACAGAATTAAACCTTCGGGATGATCTTTCTTGCACCGAAAGCAAACCAGAAGACTTGAAGTTGATGTCAGAGACGCAATGTGGCGTCCACGAGGCAGGAGTGCGCGCCCAGGGGGGTAGGCGCGCCCCCACCCTCATGGGCCCCTCGTAGCTCCACCGACCTAGTTCTTTCACCTATATATACTCTTACACCCTAAAAACATCAGGGGGAGCCACGAAATCACTTTTCCACCGCCGCAACCTTCTGTACATGTGAGATCCCATCTTGGGGCCTTTTCCGGCATTCTGCCGGAAGGGGAATCGATCACGGAGGGCTTCTACATCAACACCATTGCCTCTCCGATGAAGCGTGAGTAGTTTACCATAGACCTTTGGGTCCATAGTTATTAGCTAGATGGCTTCTTCTCTCTCTTTGATTCTCAATACAAAGTTCTCCTCGATGTCCTTGGAGATCTATTCGATGTAATATTCTTTTGCGGTGTTTTTGCCAAGATCCGATTATTTGTGGATTTATGATCAAGATTATCTATGAATTTTATTTGGTTCTTCTCTGAATTCTTATATGCATGATTTCATATCTTTATAAGTCTCTTCGAATTATCAGTTTAGTTTGGCCTACTAGATTGATCTTTCTTGCCATAGGAGAAGTGCTTAGCTTTGGGTTCGATCTTGCGGTGTCCTTTCCCAGTGACAGTAGGGGCAGCAAGGCACACATTGTATTGTTGCCATCGAGGATAAAAAGATGGGGTTTATATCATATTACTCGAGTTTATCCCTCTACATCATGTCATCTTGCTTAGTGCATTACTCCGTTCTTACGAACTTAATACTCTAGATGCATGCTGGATAGCGGTCAATGTGTGGAGTAATAGTAGTAGATGCAGGCATGAGTCAGTCTACTTGACACGGACATGATGCCTATGTTCATGATCATTGCCTTAGATGTCATCATAATTATGCGCTTTTCTATCAATTGCTCGGTAGCAATTTGTTCACCCACCGTAATACATGCTATCTCGAGAGATGCCACTAGTGAAACCTATGGCCCCCGAGTCCCTTTTTCATTATATTAAAGTATCTTTTCCATATTGTTGAATCTCGTTTACTATTTTGCAATCTTTACTTTCCAATCTATGCAACAAAAATACAAAAAATACTTACTTTATTATCTCCATCAGGTCTCATTTTTGCGAGTGACCGTGAAGGGATTGACAACCCCTTTATCGTGTTGGTTGCTTGTTCTTGATTGTTTGTGCAGGTATTCGGTGAATTCTGCATCGTCTCCTACTGGATTGATACCTTGGTTTTCAAAACTGAGGGAAATACTTACGCTACTTTCCTGCATCACCCTTTCCTCTTCCAAGGGAAAACCAACGCAGGCTCAAGAGGTAGCAATGATCCATCCATCTGGCGCCTCATCTTCAGGCAGGAGGGAATGGTCCTCGCATACTTCGCGATCAAGGACGTTGGTCCACTCTGCCATGAAATCTATGAGGGCCACGGCCTTGATGACCCTGGTGGTGCTGAACTCTAGCTGAAATGCCTACAACTCGATGTTCCACTCTGCGACCCTTCCAGCAGCCGTAGGGCTCCGAAACTCCCTCTCCAGTGGGTAGGCTGAGATGATCTTGATGGGGTGGCCTTGGAAGTAGTGGCGCAGCTTCCCGGAGGCGACGAGGAGCGTGAGCAAGAGCTTTTACGGTATGGGGTAGCGCACCCGTGCCTCCCGTAGCACCGTGCTGACAAAGTAGACCGGGTGCTCGACGAGGGAGGAGGCATTGGTGAGGTCTTGTATCTCTTGAGTATGCTGGCTGATGACCCACAAGTGTGTTGACGCTCAAAAGTGGCACAATGGTAAAAGTTGCTTTAAGCTATGTCAAGATTAATTCAAACTTATGATTGGAGGTCATCATGGGATGGATCTTTTTGAGAAGATCAAGATGGATATGAAGATGGTCTAAAACGGAGCTCGGATGCAAAATTATGACAAGTTCACAGATGCTCACGTTGACACCAGATTAAAGAATGGCTGGAAACCCAATTAATGTGTCCTCATATGGAAAAATGATCAACACGAATTGTCTTCGTCTCGTCGAAACGGTCGATTTTGATATAAAATTCGTCTTAATCCAAGGTCGCATGCAAAAGTTACAGCCAGTACAAGATGCTGCTACACTGAATGGCCGGACACTCCGGGGAAAATCATCCGGGTTTTGATTTTATCTGTGGATGGCCGGACACTCCAGGTATGTTCGTCCGGGTTTTGAATTTTGCTGCTGCAGACTTCGGAAAACAGCCGGAAACCCACTCTAGATGGCCACAGATCAAAAAACTTTGAACATGAAAGTTGTTCGCCTCGTCAAAACAGTCAAGATTGCTTTTGGTCTCGTTTCCATCCAAGATCGTTTACTCCCCCAAACATGGCCTGCAAGGTGCAGCTAGATTTTACCAAACAATTTTGGAAAGTTCGGACCAAACAAATCCGAATAGGACTAGGGTTTTGGACGTGAATTGAAGCCTTTTCCTTGCACGGGAAGTCCAGCCGCCTCTTATATACTTAAGGGGTGACGGCCAATTGAACAACAACACACAATCGAACAATCAATCTACCACTTTTTATCTTTTTATATTTTCTCCTTAACCCTAGTTCTTCTTTTTCTCGTTCTTCGTTCATTCTTCTTCATTGCAGGGGCAGCGAACCTCGAGGCCCTACGGGCGATCAGGTCGACCTAGGGCAGCCCATAGCCTCCGCGCGCCCTGACGGGGTCCCTCCCGGGCGTGTGGGGTTTCGGGTCCTCAAAAGCGCCCGCCGGATTGCCTGCGTACCACGCTTCCGGACGGATCTCCTTTGATGTGAGCTGTGGTGCATCACCCTCGGTGTTGGAGGTACACGGTGACGTGTTCGTGTGCGAACACACTTTTTGGCGACTCTGCTGGGGACGAAGCTTTGAACAGTCTCCGGCCCATTCTTGCTACGAAGAGATCGTCATCTAGGGTTTGCAATCTACAAAGGTAATATGAATACCCAATTCACATATGTAGATGCAAATAATGCATATGTTGTTGCTAGATCATCTAATGAGCATAATGTATCGGCTAGCCCTAGCTTTATCAATCATGCATCTAATTATGTGCAAGGGCCAATGCAACAAAATATCCATGATTCTACTTCATATAATTTTAGCAACATGCAACATATGTATCCCAACTCCCATGCATCGGCAACCCCACAAATTTATATGCCGATGAATAACGTGATGAGTTCGGTTAATCAAGTTGAGACACACCCTATGTAGGAACTTCCAATGGTATGCAACAAAGTGTTTCAAGTTCTTATTCATCGGCAAATAACTTGCAGTACGTTAATCCAAACGTGCTGGTGGATAGGGGAATTGGCCATGTTACTACTAGTTATTTGGCCAATTACCCTCAAACATCATATGCTACACCTAATGCTACTAATTTTTTGGCACCATATGCTACTGTTGATGTCCATAATTCGGCTCCGCACCTTCATGGTCATGGCCGAATAAGTGAAACTTCTGCTGGAGCACAAATGCCTTCACCTACTACCGTGGCATATCATGTACCCCCTACACAATTACAGAATTTCGGCAACATCTCATTGCCGAAAGAGTCTAAAAGCATTGGGGGGCAACCATATCCAGACTGGGTAATTAAGAACAAGCTTACATTCTCTTGGGATTTGTGCAACTCTATTCGCAAGGAACTAATAGAAGGCAGGAAGCCTCATGATTTTGCTGCTGTAAAAGCTAGAGTTGTGCAAATGATGCAGTTGCCCAGTGCTGTACCATCCAGTGTACCACCTAAACAATCGCAAAGTTTCGGCACCTCATTGCCGAGAGAGTCTCAAAGTATTGGGGGGCAATCTCATGACGAGTGGATGGAAATTGAGATGAAAAAGTTTAAAGCTCGCCAAGCTGAGATGTGGGCTAAAATTAGACGAAAGCGAGAAGCCTCGCAAATTCGGAAAGATAAAGTTGTTGATTCAGGTAACAAAGAAAATTTGATTATTAGAAAAGCCGAATCAGGTAGTATATATTCCGAGTTCATCAAATCCAAAGAGGCAAGCATTATTAAGAAAGGGCATGGAAAGCATAGCAAAACAGCCATACTTATTTTTTCGAAGTCAATGGAACCTACTTCCTGCCCTATGAGTTCCGTGCCATAGAAGTTGACAAGCCTCAAGGACAAGAACAAGTAGCCGAACAAAGGTCGGCTGACATGGATCTTCAAAGCAATGATGCCCGGAATCAAGAAAAAGATGATGAAAAGGTGTTGGGGAGCCATCCAAAGACAGAGCAAGATGTTCTTCAAGTAGCACCACCATCATATTCTCCCAACATATTTGAAGAGGTATGCATAGAGAGTAATTTACCTATTTTTAGATTTGGTCGCGACTTCATTATTGATGCATCTATAAGAAATATTCTCATAAGTAATTTTGAAAGACCAATGAAGAAGGGTAATTTACTTGTTAGAAATAAACTTGTTATGAAGCATATCGGTCAACACATTACACCATTCAGAAAGACCGATAGCGAAAAATTATTGCAGCCAAGGCTTTCCCCATTGCTTTGTCTAAAATTCATATCTAATTGGGTAGCTTTGCTTATTTCTTACTTGGCTTACACTTGGTCTGAATTGAGACATGTATGTTCTAACTATTTTCGTTTCAGAAATTTATAGCCAAGGTTAAAATCTTCTGAGCAAACCGATGCAAGTATAGTTTCTTATCCAATGACATCAGTAAGAGAATGCAAAATAAAATTCATAGCCGAATGGGGAGATACAAAATCGGAATCATTCGTTTGCTTAACTCCAAAGCCGTTCTCACAGCAAGATCGGCTAGAAATAAAAAGGTTGCCTTCAATTCAAGCATGTGTGATCAAATATTTGATTTGTTGCTGAAAAACAATTACATAAGAATTTTTGATCACCATGTCAAGCCATCAATTCAAGGACGAATGTATTGTAGGTTGCATCATTCGTTCAAACATAATTTTGAGGATTGCAATATGTTTCATCAAATAGTTAAATCGGCCATTGATAAAGGACGACTGAAATTTGTTGAGACACCAAGAGATGACCAGTCTATTCCGATTGGTCCCGATGGCAGAAAGTTTTTGCATCAGCTTCTTCAAGCCGATCCATTTAAAGAGAAGGTAAAAACTACAGGTGATGGGATCAAGCTTTCAAGTAAAGAAGTTGTTGAAGAGCATAATGAACATAATCTTGAGGGCAAAAATTCCATCAGAGCTACAATGGAGACGCCAAGGACTGGGGGGCAGCAAGCAAATCCAATGATCGATGAAAGCAAACCAAAAGAAAACAAAGGCCGAAGTAAGCGCAAGTGTAAGAGATCAAAAATCACCTTCGCTGAACTATTGAAAAATATCAAAATAAGAGTGAAGAGAAGATTGCTTATCGGCCAAATCATGCAAAGAAACCAAGATCACCCCCAAGGCGCAAAAATGAGGATTGGTATTGGCAAAGTGAGAATTTTAATGCAACATATTCATGTCTTTATTTTGGGCCACCAATGCCAATGTCGTGGATGCCTCCCTGTGCTCATATAGATCCATATCCATCATGGGATAGGTATGATAGAAGTGCACATTCTCCATCTTATTTTAGATCATCTCACAAATATCATGCAGCTCCGAGAAGATCAACATTTGAACAATCACATGTTAAAGACCGTTTCAATCATAACGAATCGGTACAGAGCTCAAGGAAGAAGAAAGAGGTGGTCAAGCAAGTTTACCATGTTAAAAGAGATGGTCGTAAGAGTGCAACTTCAGATTTGATCTCAAATGAAAAAGAGCCAATTAAAGTGTTGAAATTAGCTACTAAAGGCAATGAGACGAAGCAACCAATTATCGAGAGTCAAAGTGCCAAATCTGAAGAAAAGAAGTTTAAAGTACACAAGGTAAAACAAGAATTGCCATTGCTTCAAACGAAATCACAACTGGGGTGCCCACTCGGCTTATCGTATTGGCGAAAGAAGGAATTACAAAATCTTAGTGCACAAGAGCTGAGAAAGAGGAACATGGCACGGGTTCCCAAGAGGATCAATCAAAACAAAAATGATGTGCATGCTTCAATTTCAACAAGTACAATAAAAGTGAAGAAAGAGAAGGATGGAAGCAACAAACAATTAAGCCAAATGTGTGCATCACAACATCGAAATCTTCGGTTAGCAGATCATCCATTTTATTCAACAATGACATTGATTCCTTTGCCATGGAATTCATTCACAGGTATGATCAGTTACCCTCCATGGACTTATTTTGATCCATGGATGCAACATAATTTTATATATCATGACAGAGTATTACCAAGTCACTATACATTTGGGTAGTTACATTTTTGTTGCTAAGACAAAGGGGCCGAAATATTTTATTGCTATTTTATTTGTTTATTTCGTCTATATATGCTTTAATGGATGAATTCTACATGGACCTCATGGTAACGGCCGATACTTAACTATCGTCCTAAGAAACTATGTGATCATGGCCGGTGTGGAATTCTAACATCGTCCTTAGTTCGGTTGGAGAGCGAGACAAGCTACGTGCTCATAGGAATTTATATTTATATTTAAATGGAGTTGAGACATCATGACCGATGTCATTGAATACATGCTGCATAGACCAATTCATAGTTGCAGAATTGGCTAGTGGGCTTATACTTTGTTTGGATATGATTTGGCTTATGCATCTTTGAGATATATAAGAGGCCAAATAATAGCTGATTTTATTACTGAACTTCGGATTGATGACAAGCATGATATTGATGTAAACCTTGCCTCGTTAGTACCATGGAGATTATATTTTGATGGTTCAGTTTGTAGCAATGACCAAGGTGTTGGTATTGTTTATATATCTCCTCATGGTGCTGTTTTTTAAGCCTCATGCCGCTTGGAATACTTTTGCACAAATAATCAAGCCGAATATGAAGCATTTTTATTCGTCTTAAAGATGTTGCTTGCCATAGGTGCTACACATATTGAGGCTTTTGGTTATTCGTTATTAGTAGTGCAACAAATATCCAAAGTCTTTCAATGTTTTCACGAAACACTTAATGTTTATCTTGATAAATGTCTAGATATAATTTCTACTTTGGATTATTTTAGCATTGCTCATATATCTAGACATGACAATGGGAGGGCAAATGAGTTGGCACAACAAGCATCTGGCTATCATGTTGATCCTGGCATGTTTCATATTTCTCAAAGGCCGATGTCTAGTCTTGCCAACATAGGGGAGGCCGAACCGGAGCCCACCGTTTCGGCCACTAATGAAATATTTAATGCAGGAGAAAATTAAGTTGGAGGAAGCCCATTATTGATTATTTGTGTGATCCTAGTAAAAGGGTGGACAGGACTATTCGGCGTATGGCTTTCAAATACACAGTGAGAGATGATGGTGTTTATCGCCGATCGGTTGATGATGTTCTTTTAAAGTGCCTGGACGAGGACCAAGTGAGAGTTGCTATGGGAGAGGTCCATGAAGGTATTTGTGGAACTCATCAGTCGGCTCCCAAGATGAAATGGTTACTACGATGTGCTGGGTTTTATTGGCCGACAATGGTTAGTGATTGCTTCTGGTACTATAAAGGATGTGAAGCTTGTCAAAAGTTTGGTGATATTCAGTTAGCACCCGCTGCTACGTTACATCATATTATCAAGTCGTGGCCTTTTAGAGGTTGGCGATTGGACTCTATTGGTGAGATTCATCCTTCTTCTTCAAAGGGGCATCGTTTCGTGTTGGTGGCAACTGATTATTTCACTAAATGGTATGAAGCAATACCACTCCAAAATGTGACGCATACAGAGGTAATTCAATTAACAACTGAGCATATTTTTCATAGATTCGGCATTCCTCAAACATTAACTACGGACCAAGGTTCATCCTTTATGTCACATCAAGTCAGAGAATTTGCCGAATCATATAAGATAAAGTTGCTCAATTCCTCTCCATATTGTGCCCAAGATAATGGACAAGCCGAGTCTAGTAATAAAGTATTAATCAAGCTCATCAAGAAGAAGACTGAGGATAATCCAAGGAGATGGCATGAGCTATTGTCCGAAGCTTTGTGGGCGCACAGAATCTCAAGGCATGGTGCAACAAAGGTAACTCCATATGAGCTCATATATGGTCAAGAGGCCGTTTTACCAGTGGAAGTGAATTTGAATGCTTTAAGAATAGCCAAATAAAATTATTTATCGGCGGTAGACTTCAATAACTTCATGATGGACAATATTGATGAAGTCGCCGATAAACGTTTGGCTGCTTTGAATGCCATAGAGAGAGATAAGTTGAGGGTGGCAAGAGCTTACAATAAGAAGGTCAAGTTGAAGAATTTTCAAGTTGGCGATCTCGTGTGGAAGGTGATTCTACCAATTGGTTCAAAAGATAGAAAATTCAGGAAGTGATCTCCAAGTTGGGAAGGTCCTTTTAAGATTACAAGAGTGGTTCCGGGAAACTCATATTTGGTGGAATCAGTACAAGGCACATTATTACCTCGACCTCTCAATGGCAAATATTTAAAGAAGTATCACCCAAGTGTATGGCAAGAAGCCTAGATAGGAAAACGGCCGATATATAACTATCGCCCTTAGCATAAACATGGCCGATGTATAATTATCGCCCTAAGAACATATAAATGGCCGATGGAGTGTTGACATCGTACTCAGAACAAATATGGTACAATTTATTTTTCAGCACCATAGCTTTGCCGAAAATCAGGGGGGGCATGTGTTGACGCTCAAAAGTGGCACAATGGTAAAAGTTGCTTTAAGCTATGTCAAGATTAATTCAAACTTATGATTGGAGGTCATCATGGGATGGATCTTTTTGAGAAGATCAAGATGGATATGAAGATGGTCTAAAACGGAGCTCGGATGCAAAAATTATGACAAGTTCACAAATGCTCATGTTGACACCAGATTAAAGAATGGCTGGAAACCCAATTAAGGTGTCCTCATATGGAAAAATGATCAACACGAATTGTCTCCGCCTCGTCGAAACGGTCGATTTTGATATAAAATCGTCTTAATCCAAGGTCGCATGCAAAAGTCACGGCCAGTACAAGATGCTGCTACACTGAATGGTCGGACACTCCGGAGAAAATCATCCGGGTTTTGATTTTATCTGTGGATGGCCGGACACTCCGGGTATGTTCGTCCAGGTTTTGAATTTTGCTGCTGCAGACTTCAGAAAACAGCCGGAAACCCACTCAAGATGGCCTCAGATCAAAAAACGTTCAACATGAAAGTTGTTCGCCTCGTCGAAACGGTCAAGATTTCTTTTGGTCTCGTTTCCATCCGAGATAGTTTACTCCCCCAAACATGGCCTGCAAGGTGCAGCTAGATTTTACCAAACAATTTTGGAAAGTTCGGACCAAACAAATCCGAATTGGACTAGGGTTCTGGACGTGAATTGAAGCCTTTTTCTTGCACGGGAAGTCCAGCCGCCTCTTATATACTTAAGGGGTGACGGCCAATTGAACAACAACACACAATCGAACAATCAATCTACCACTTTTTATCTTTTTATATTTTCTCCTTAACCCTAGTTCTTCTTCTTCTCGTTCTTTGTTCGTTCTTCTTCATTGCAGGGGCGGCGAACCTCGAGGCCCTAGGGGTGATTAGGTCGACCTAGGGCAGCCCATAACCTCTGCGCGCCCTAGCGGGGTCCCTCCCAGGTGTGTGGGGTTTCGGGTCCTCAAAAGCGCCCGCCGGATTGCCTGCGTACCGCGCTTCCGGACGGGTCTCCTTCGACGTGAGCTGCGGTGCATCACCCTCGGCGTTGGAGGTACACGGTGACGTGTTCGTCTGCGAACAAAGTGTAGGAGACCTATCGTAGTCCTTTCGATAAGTAAGAGTGTCGAACCCAACGAGGAGCAGAAGGAAATGATAAGCGGTTTTCAGTAAGGTTTTCTCTGCAAGCACTGAAATTGTAGGTAACAGATAGTTTTGTGATAAGATAAAGTGTAACGAGTAACAAGTAAATAAAGTAAATAAAGTGCAGCAAGCTGGACCAATCCTTTTTGTATAAAAGGATAAGCCTGGACAATTTCTTATAATGAGAAAAGAGCTCCCGAGGATACATGGGAATTATCGTCAAGCTAGTTTTCATCACGCTCGTATGATTCGCGTTCAGTACTTTGATAATTTGATATGTGGGTGGACCGGTGCTTGGGTACTGCCCTTACTTGGACAAGCATCCCACTTATGATTAACCCCTATTGCAAGCATCCGCAACTACAAAAGAAGTATTAAGGTAAACCTAACCACAACCTTAAACATATGGATCCAAATCAGCCCCTAATGAAGCAACGCATAAACTAGGGTTTAAGCTTCTATCACTCTAGCAACCCATCATCTACTTATTGATTCCCAATGCCTTCCTCTAGGCCCAAATAATGGTGAAGTTTCATGTAGTCGACGTTCACATAACACCACTAGAGGAGAAGACAACATACATCTCATCAAAATATCAAACAAATACCAAATTCACATGACTACTAATAGCAAGACTTCACCCATGTCCTCAGGAACAAACATAACTACTCACAAAGCATATTCATGTTCATAATCAGAGGGGTAATAATATGCATTAAGGATCTGAACATATGATCTTCCACCAAGTAAACCAATTAGCATCAACTACAAGGAGTAATCAACACTACTAGCAACCCACAGGTACCAATTTGTGGTTTTGATACAAGATTGGATACAAGAGATGAACTAGGGTTTTGAGAGGAGATGGTTCTGGTGAAGATGTTGATGGAGATTGACCCCCTCCCGATGAGAGGATCGTTGGTGATGACGATGGTGATGATTTCCCCCTCCCGGAGGGAAGTTTCCCCGGCTGGCCAGGGTGTGGGCCCCCTCAGGTGTTTCTTTCGCTCAATAATTCTTATAAATTACAAAAATAAGTTCCGTGGAGTTTCAGGATTTTTGGAGCTGTGCACAATAGGTTTCCAATGTTTGCTCCTTTTCCAGCCAGAATTCCAGCTGCCGGCATTCCCCCTCTTCATGGTAAACCTTGTAAAATAAGAGAGAATAGCCATAAGTATTGAGATATAATGTGTAATAACAGCCCATAATGCAATAAATATTTATATAAAATCATGATGCAAAATGGATGTATCAACTCCCCCAATCTTAGACCTCGCTTGTCCTCAAGCGGAAGCCGATATCGAAAAATATGTCCACATGTTTAGAGATAGAGGTGTCGATAAAAATAAAATACGGACATGAGGGCATCATGACCATTCTTATAACAGCAACATAAATAGATTTTGTCATATGACTTCTTATGCTCAAGTAACAATCAATTTGTAATGTCAAGTATGGTTCAGAAACTTCATTGGAAGCTAACAAACTATAATCTCAGTCACTGAAGCAATTGCAATTTATCATAACATCTGAAAGAGTCAAGAATAGAGCTTTTCAGCAAGTCCACATACTCAACTATCATGTAGTCTTCTACAATTGCTAACACTCACGCAATACTTGTGGTTATGGAGTTTCAGCCGGACACTGAGAAAGATAGGGGCTTATCATGTTGCCTCCCAACGTATTCACCTTTAGGTGATGTCAACAATAATAGTCCATGCTAACTTACACCCAATTGGATATATATATCATGATATTTCAAACACGAGGAGCTTGCTAAAGGATAAAATGAAAAAGGGAAAGGTGAAGATCACCTTGACTCAAGCATAAAATAAAAACATAAAATAAAAGATAGGCCCTTCGTAGAGGGAAGTAGAGGTTGTCATATGCTTTAGGGTTGGATGCATAAAATATTAATGCAAAAGAACGTCACTTTATATTGCCACTTGTATGTGGATCTTTATTATGTAGTCCGTCGCTTTTATTGCTTCCACAACAAGATCGTATAAAGCTTATTTTCTCTGCACTAATAAGTCATACATATTTAGATAGCAATTTTTATTGCCTGCAACATGACAACTTACTTGAAGGATCATACTCAATCCATAGGTAGGTATGGTGGACTCTCATGGCAAAACTGGGTTTAAGGATATTTGGAAGCACAAGTAGTATCTCTACTTGGTGGAAGGAATTTGGCTAGCATGAGGGGGAAAGGCAAGCTCAACATGTTTGGAAGGTCAATGACAATATACTTTAACTAAGATGTGAGAAAACATAAACCATTACGTTGTCTTTCTTGTCCAACATCAACTCTTTTAGCATGTCATACTTAATGAGTGCTTCACAATCATAAAATATGTCCAAGATAATATATTTGTATGTGAAACCTCTCTTTCCTTATTACTTCCTATCAATTGCAACGATGAGCAAAACTACGTTTATCGACTCTCAACAACTTTTATGCCTCATACTTTCTATGTGTGAAGTCATTACTATCCAAAAGATCAAGATGAACTCTTTTATTCTTTCTTTCTACTTCCTCAAGATCATGGCAAGAAAGCAAAGCCCTTGAATCAACACTAATCTTTATTATAGATAGCTCACGGACTCGATTACATGAGGAGATCACAAAGCAAAACTCAAAACTACTTGATATCAAAACTTCAGTCTACTAGATCAAGATACTACTAAAAGGATCGAACTAAATAAAACAGTAAAGATAAGAGTGTGATGGTGATACGATACCGGGGCACCTACCCCAAGCTTGGAAGTTGCCAAGGGGAGTGCCCATACCCATGTGATTATGTCCTCGGAGGTGGTGAAGTAGGAGTTTTTGATGATGTAGGCTTGTCGTCCATCTTCCAAGGCATAGGCTCTCCATCATAGAAGGATGATCGAGTCTCCAGGATCCTTAAATCTGCAGCCAAACTCATCCTCTTGAATCTATATTCATACTCACAGTTCTGGTTTTGCAGGTCATAGATCTGGGCTTGGAGGTGCTCGATTTTCTCTTGAAGCTTGAAGATGGTCTCCCCAATGACCTTGGAATCTAGCTTGTGGTTGTTGGTGAACTCCGTGATCATCATATGGTTGGCGTTGAGGCCACGCTCCACCATCCCTTGGCACTTGAAAACTTGCTGCTTCACGGCTTCGAGCTTTGTCTCCATGCTTCCGGTACGCCTTGGTCTCTCCACATCGCGGATGTGCAGCACCCCCTCATGCATCTCAATGGTTTGAGGGTGTCATAGCACCTCCGCGAGATAGGGGTTGATAACCCTCTAGAAAAACTTGTCCTTGGGAGTGCTTGGAGATGTCATGATGCTCGAGATCTGAAACAGAAACAGCTCGAAACGAAAACAGAGGATATTTGCTTGATACGGTGGTCAAAACCTTCGGGAGTTTATATAATGAATTTTTACCGACCAAAATACGTAACGTGCAAGAAAACGGAGTCTGGGAGGCACACGAGGTGGCCACGAGACAGGGGGCGCGCCTAGGAAGGGTGGGCGCGCCCTCCACCCTCGTGGAGGCCTTGTGTCCTTCCCGGACTACTTCTTTCTTTCTAAAATTCTTAAATAATCAAAACTGATAAAAATTGCCATTAGAATTGTTTTGGAGTCGGTTTACTTACCATACCACATACCTATTCCTTTTCAGAGTTTGGAACGTTCTAGAAAGTGTCCCTTATGTATTCCTCCGGGGTCAACATTGATAGGATTACCTAAGATATAATGTTTAATTCTTTGACCGTTCACCACCCTCGGACTTGTGCCTTCGAAGTTGTTGATTTTTATGGCACCAGAACGATAGACCTCCTCGATAACGTAAGGACTTCCCATTTAGAGAGAAGTTTTCCTGCAAAAAATCTTAAATGAGAGTTGAATAATAACACATAATCACCTACGTTAAACTCACGCTTTTGTATCCTTTTGTCATGCCAGCGTTTGACTTTTTCTTTGAATAGCTTGGAATTCTCATAGGCTTGGGTTCTCCATTCATCAAGTGAGCTAATATCAAACAACCTTTTCTCACCCGCAAGTTTGAAGTCATAGTTGAGTTCTTTAATAGCCCAATATGCTTTATGTTCAAGTTCTAGAGGTAAATGACATGCTTTTCCATAAACCATCTTATACGGAGACATAACCATAGGATTTTTGTATGCAGTTCTATAGGACCATAATGCATCATCAAATTTTTTGGACCAATTCTTTCTAGATCTATTGACAATCTTTTGCAAAATTAATTTGAGTTCTCTATTGCTCAACTCTACTTGACCACTAGACTGCGGATGATAAGGAGATGCGATTCTATGATCAACATCATACTTAGCAAGCATCTTACGGAAAGCACCATGAATAAAATGTGAACCACCATCAGTCATAAGATATCTAGGGACTCCAAACCTCGGAAAAATAACTTCTTTAAGCATTTCAATAGAAGTGTTATGATCAGCACTACTAGTTGGAATAGCTTCTACCCACTTAGTAACATAATCAACAGCAACTAAAATATGTGTGTAAACATTAGAGGCAAGAAAAGGTCCCATATAATCAAAGCCCCAAACATCAAATGGTTCAATAACAAGAGAATAATTCATTGGCATTTCTTGACGTCTACTAATATTACCAATTCTTTGACATTCATCACAAGATAAGACAAACTTACGAGCATCTTTGAAGAGAGTAGGCCAATAAAAACAAGATTGCAGTACCTTATGTGTAGTTCTATCTCCAGCATGGTGTCCTCCATAGGATTCAGAGTGACACTTGCGTAGGATCTGTTCTGTTCATGCTCAGGTACACAACATCTAATAACACCATCTACTCCTTCTTTATAAAGGTGTGGGTCATCCCAGAAGTAATGTCTTAAATCATAAAAGAACTTTTCTTTTGCTGGTATGTGAAACTAGGTGGTATAAATTTAGCAACAATGTAATTAGCATAATCAGCATACCAAGGAGCAGTACGAGAAGCATTAACGACCGCTAATTGTTCATCAGGAAAGCTATCATCAATAGGCAGTGGGTCATCCAGAACATTCTCTAACCTAGACAAGTTGTCTGCAACGGGGTTCTCAGCTCCCTTTCTATCAATAATATGCAAATCAAATTCTTGGAGCAAGAGAACCCATCTAATGAGTCTAGGCTTAGCATCTTTCTTTTCCATAAGATATTTAATAGCAGCATGATCAGTGTGAATAGTAACTTTGGAAACAACAATATAAGGTCTAAACTTATCACATGCAAACACAACTGCTAAGAATTCTTTTTCAGTAGTAGCATAATTTCTCTGGGCAGTATCAAGAGTCTTACTAGCATACTGGATAACAATCAATTTCTTATCAATTCTTTGCCCTAGAACAGCACCTACAGCATAATCACTAGCATCACACATAATTTTAAAGGGTAAATTCCAATCAGGTGGCTGAACAATAGGTGCAGTGATCAAAGCTTTCTTAAGTATTTCAAATGCTTCTACACAATCATCATCAAAGACAAAAGGAATATCTTTTTGCAATAAATTAGTCAGAGGCCTAGAAATTTTAGAAAAGTCCTTAATGAACCTCCTATAAAAACCGGCATGACCAAGGAAACTTCTTATACCTTTTATGTCCTTGGGACATGGCATATTTTCAATAGCATCAACTTTAGCCTTATCAACTTCAATACCTCTCTCGGGAATCTTATGCCCCAAGATAATGCCTTCATTAACCATAAAGTGGCACTTTTCCCAATTCAAGACGAGACTAGTGTCTTCGCATCTCTGCAAAACTCGATCAAGGTTGCTCAAGCAATCATCAAAAGAGGATCCATAAACGGAGAAATCATCCATGAATACCTCACAAATCTTTTCACAAAAGTCAGTGAATATAGCCATCATACATCTTTGAAAGGTAGCAGGTGCATTACATAAACCAAAAGGCATACGTCTATAAGCAAAAGTACCGAAAGGGCAAGTAAAAGTAGTTTTTGATTGATCCTTCGCTGACACAGGTATCTGCGAGAAACCAGAATAACCATCTAGAAAGCAAAAATGTGTGTTTGGATAGACTTTCTAGCATTTGATCAATAAAAGGTAAAGGGTAATGATCTTTCTTAGTAGCTTTATTTAATTTATGGAAATCAATTACCATCCTATAACCTGTAATAATTCTTTGCGGGATCAATTCATCTTTATCATTAGGAAGGCAGTAATACCTCCCTTTTTAGGAACACAATGGATAGGGCTTACCCAATCACTATCAGCAACGGGATAAATTATACCTGCCTCAAGGAGCTTTAGTATCTCCTTTCTTACCACTTCTTTCATCTTGGGATTGAGTCGTCGTTGAGGATCTCTAACTGGTTTGGCATTGTCCTCCAAATTAATTTTGTGTTGGCATAACATGGGACTAATGCCCTTGAGATCATCCAGAGTATATCCAATAGCAGCACGATGCTTCTTCAGAGTTTTCAATAATCTTTCTTCTTCTTGCTCTGAAAGGTTAGCACTAATAATAACAGGATATATTTTCTTTTCATCAAGATAAGCATACTTAAGATTATCGGCTAATGGTTTGAGTTCAAACACGGGATCACCCTTGGGTGGAGGGGTATCCCCAAGAATTTCAATGGGAAGGTTGTGTTTTAGCATAGGTTCCTGTTTAAGGAACATTTCATCTATTTCCCTTCTTTCCTTCATAAACATATCATTCTCATGGTCTTGCAATCAGTAGGAGGCACAACAATGGAAGCAAGACCAATAATCTCATCCTTACTAGGTAATTCTCTATCACGAGGTTGTCTATGAAACTTAGCAAAATTAAACTCATGAGACATACCCTCTAAGCCAATTGTAACAGTATCCTTTTCACAATCAATCTTAGCATTAACTGTATTCAAGAAGGGTCTACCAAAAATAATGGGACAAAAGTCATCTTGTGGGGAACTAAGAACAAGAAAATCAGCAAGGTATTTAACCTTCCCACACAAGACTTCAACATCTCTAACAATCCCAATTGGTGAAATAGTATCTCTATTGGCAAGTTTGATAGTAACATCAATACCTTCCAATTCAATGGGTGCAATGTCATGCATAATTTCTTTATATAAGTCATAGGGTATTGCACTAGCACTAGCACCCATATCACCTAAGCCATGATAACAATGATCTCCTATTTTAACAAAAATAACAGGCATGCCTACCACAGGTCTATGTATCTTAGTATCTAGTCTAACAATATTAGCAGTCTCACCAAAGAAATAAATAACATGCCCATCTAAATCATCATCCAAGAGATTTTTAACCATAGCAATACTAGGTTCAACTTTGATTTGCTCAGGAGGTGTATAAGTCCTAGTATTACTCTTACGAACAACAGTCGAAGTTTTAGCATGATCCTTTATCCTAACAGGAAAAGGAGGTTTCTCAACATAAGTAGTAGGAACAATAGAATCACTATAGGTGACAGTCTTTTCTTCAACTGTAATAGGTGCAACTACTTTTACTTCAACGGGAGGATTATATTTAAACCACTTCTCCTTAGGGAGATCAACGTGAGTAGCAAAAGATTCACATGAAGAAGCTACTATCTCAGAGTCAAGTCCATATTTAGCGCTAAATCCACGGAAGTATCCATAAAAGATTTAACACAATCAAACTTAGGTGTCATACCTGACTCCTTACCATCGTCGGAATCCCAATCTTCAGAGTTGCGTTGAATTCTTTCCAATAGCTCCCATTTGAATTCAATCGTCTTCAGCATATAAGGACCAGCGCAGGAAGTATCGAGCATGTTGCGATCACTGAGAGAAAGTCGAGCATAAATTTTTTGAATAATCATTTCTCTGGAGAGCTCATGATTGGGGCATGAATATAACATTGACTTAAGCCTCCCCCAAGCTTGAGTGATGCTTTCTCCTTCCCGAGGCCAGAAATTATATATGTAATTACGATCATGATGAACAAGATGCATAGGATAGAACTTCTGGTGAAATTCCAACTTCAATCGTTTATAATTCCAAGATCCCGTATCATCACATAGCCTATACCATGTCAATTCATCTCCCTTCAAAGATAAAGGGAAGACCTTCCTTTTAACAACGTCATCGGGAATACCTGCAAGCTTAAATAATCCACAAACTTCATCCACAAAGATAAGGTGTAAATCGGGATGCAATGTTCCATCTCCTGCAAATGGATTAGCTAGCAGTTTCTCTATGATACCCGAAGGAATCTCAAAGTAAATGTTTTTAATAGGTTCAGTAGGTTAAGGAGCAACTATTTGCTCTTCTAGTCAAGGTGAAGATACCCCGAACAAGCTCCTCAAAGTATTAGTTTCCATAGTGACAAGTAACAAAAAATTTCAGCACACTATATAAATGTTTCCTTACCAAGTTCCACTCACCAAAAGCGCTACACTCCCCTGCAGTGGCGCCAGAAAAGAGTCTTGATGACCCACAAGTGTAGGGGATCTATAGTAGTCCTTTCAATAAGTAAGAGTGTCAAACCCAACGAGGAGCAGAAGGAAATGATAAGCGGTTTTCAGTAAGGTTTTCTCTGCAAGCACTGAAATTGTAGGTAACAGATAGTTCTGTGATAAGATAAATTGTAACGAGTAACAAGTAAATAAAGTAAATAAAGTGAAGCAAGGTGGCCGAATCCTTTTTGTAGCAAAGGATAATCCTGGACCATTTCTAATAATGAGAAAAGAGCTCCCGAGGACACATGGGAATTATCGTCAAGCTAGTTTTCATCACGCTCATATGATTCGCGTTCGGTACTTTGATAATTTGATATGTGGGTGGACTGGTGCTTGGGTACTGCCCTTACTTAGACAAGCATCCCACTTATGATTAACCCCTATTGCAAGCATCCGCAACTAAAAAAGAAGTATTAAGGTAAACCTAACCACAACCTTAAACATATGGATCCAAATCAGCCCCTAACGAAGCAACACATAAACTAGGGTTTAAGCTTCTGTCACTCTAGCAACCCATCATCTACTTATTACTTCCCAATGCCTTCCTCTAGGCCCAAATAATGGTGAAGTGTCATGTAGTCGATGTTCACATAACACCACTAGAGGAAAAGACGACATACATCTCATCAAAATATCGAACGAATACCAAATTCACTTGACTACTAATAGCAAGACTTCACCCATGTCCTCAGGAACAAACGTAACTACTCACAAGGCCTATTCATGTTCATAATCAAAGGGGTAATAATATGCATTAAGGATCTGAACATATGATCTTCCACTAAGTAAACCAATTAGCATCAACTACAAAGAGTAATCAGCACTACTAGCAACCCACAGGTACCAATTTGTGGTTTTGATACAAGATTGGATACAAGAGATGAACTAGGGTTTTGAGAGGAGATGGTGCTGGTGAAGATGTTGATGGATATTGACCCCCTCCTGATGAGAGGATCGTTGGTGAGGACGATGGTGATGATTTCCCCCTCCCGGAGGGAAGTTTCCCCGGTAGAACAGCTCTGCCGGAGCTCTAGATTGGTTCCACCAAGGATCCGCCTCGTGGCGGCGGAGTTTCATCCCGTAAGCTTGCCCACGATTTTTTCCAGGGTAAAATCCTTCATATAGCAGAAGATGGACATCGAAGGGCCACCAGGGAGCCCAGGAGACAGGGGCGCGCCCAGTAGGAGTGGGCGCGCCCCCACCCCCCTGGCCAGGGTGTGGGCCCCCTCAGGTTTTTCTTTCGCTCAATAATTCTTATAAATTCCAAAAATAAGTTCCGTGGAGTTTTAGGATTTTTGGAGCTGTGCAGAATAGGTTTCCAATGTTTGCTCCTTTTCCAGCCAGAATTCCAGTTGCCGGCATTCCCCCTCGTCATGGTAAACCTTGTAAAATAAGAGAGAATAGCCATAAGTATTGAGATATAATGTGTAATAACAGCCCATAATGCAATAAATATTGATATAAAAGCATGATGCGAAATGGACGTATCACTAGCCTTCAGGGGTCTTGTTGTTTGTCCATCTGCTACGGCCTCATGAGCCCCATTCTCAGGAGCCCCGCTGGCTGGGAGGCCGGCCGGGGCCCCAGGAGCGATATCGACCAGCGGTGCAGTTGAGGCCTTAGGAGCACCATCTTGGGGCCGCAGTGTCCCGCATGGCGACGAGGCGCCCCGCCATGGGCCCTCGGTCGGACGCTCTTCCCTTAGCGCCACCAGTGCTGCGCTGGAAGAGTGAGGCGTGGCGTCCGGGTAGAGCACCAAGGGCTCGAAGGGGCGCGGCGCCACCATCACCGGTGGGCTGGTGAGGTATCTCTTGAGGTCTTGGAAAGCCACATCATCTTTAGGGGTCCACTCGAACAGCCCCTTCCTTTTCATTAGCTTGAAGAATGGGAGGGCGCGCTCCCCCAACTTGGAAATGAAGCGCCCCAGCGAGGTCACACAGCCTGCCAGCTTTTGCATCTCCTTGAGGGTTTGTTGCGGGCTCATGTCTTTTATGGCCTTGACCTTCTCCGGGTTGGCCTCGATCCTCCTGTGTGACACCAAGAAACCCAGCAGCTTGCTGAAGGGGACGCCAAACACACAGTTCTCTGGGTTGAGCCATAGGTACACTTTGTGCAGGTTGGCAAATGTTTCCTCCAGGTCCCCGATGAGGGTTCTTGCCTCCCGAGATTTCACTACTATGTCATCGACATAAGCCTCATTGTTCCTCCCGAGCTGTTGTCCCAAAGCGATATGCATTAGCCGCTGAAAGATTGCTCCAGCATTACGCAGCCCGAATGGCATACAGGTGTAGTAGTACACCCCGCATGGGGTTAGGAACGTCGTCTTCTCCACATCTTGTACATCCATCTTGATTTGGTGGTAGCCCGAGAAGGCGTCCAAAAAGCACAGCAGATCGCACTCGGCAGTCGAGTCAATGATCTGATTGATGCGCGGGAGTGGGAAGGGGTCCTGTGGGAAAGCCTTGTTGAGGTTGGTGAAATCGACGCACATGCGCTCCTTCCTGACCTTCTTAGGGACAATAACTGGGTTCGCCAGCCACTCCGGGTACCGCACCTCCCGAATGACATCGGCATCTTGCAGCTTGCGGGTCTCTTGGATGATGAACGCCTACTTCTTCATGGACTGCTGTCATGCCTTCTGTTTCACCGGGCACACATTTGGGCACACCCTTAGGTGATGCTTGATTATTCCCCTCAGAATCCCAACCAGGTCCTTGGGCTCCCATGCAAACACTTCCTTGTTGGCGCGCAAGAAGCAGACCAATGCCCTTTCTTGGTCTGGAGGGAGGCCGACACCTATGGTGAAGGTGGCTCCTGATGCTCCCTCTTCATCAATTGGTACTTGCTTCGTCTCGGCTCGATCTTGGGAAAACAACTGTTTCTTCTTGGCAGGTGCGGCCTTCGGAGCCTGTGGGGCTCCTTTTTCACTCAACTGTGAGGCCACCGCGGACCTGAAGGCGAGCTTGAGGGCCAGCAGCTTGTGCTTGGTGTCCCCTGCCACAGTGAGGACGTGCTACCTCTTGAGCATCCATTGGTTTTTCCCTTGAAGAGGAAAGGGTGATGCAACAAAGTAGCATAAGTATTTCCCTCAGTTTTGAGAACCAAGGTATCAATCCAGTAGGAGACGACACACAAGTCACCTAGTACCTGCACAAACAATCAAGAACCTTGTAACCAACGCGATAAAAGGGTTTTAAATCCCTTCACGACCAATCACAAAAGTGAGATCTCATAGAGATAGTAAAGTAAATATTTTTGATATTTTTGTTGTATAGATTGGAAAGTAAAGATTGCAATAAAAAGGAACGGCGATAGAAAATGGCAAGTTGATTCAATATAATGGAAAAGAGACCCGGCGGCCATAGGTTTCACTAGTGGCTTCTCTCAAGATAGCATATATTAGGGTGGGTGAACAAATTACTGCCGAGCAATTGATAGAAAAGCGCATAATTATGAAGACATGTAAGGTAATGATCATGAACATAGGCATCACGTCCGTGTCAAGTAGACCAAAACAATTCTGCATCTACTACTATTACTCCACACATAGACCGCTATCCAACATGCATCTAGAGTATTAAGTTCATAAGAATGGATTAACGCATTAAGCAAGATGACATGATGTAGAGGGATAAACTCAAATAATATGATATAAACCCCATCTTTTTATCCTCGATGGAAACAATACAATACGTGCCTTGCTGCCCCTATTGTCACTGGGAAAGGACACCGTAAGATTGAACCCAAAGCTAAGCACTTCTCCCATTGCAAGAAATATCAATCTAGTAGGCCAAACTAAGCCGATAATTCGAAGAGACTTGCAAAGATATCAAATCATGCATATAAGAATTCAGAGAAGAACCAAATAATATTCATAGATAATCAAGTTCATAAATACACAATTCATCGGATCTCGGCAAACACACCACAAAAGAGTATTACATCGAATAGATCTCCAAGAACATTGAGGAGAACTTTGTATTGAGAATCAAAGAGAGAGAAGAAGCCATCTAGCTAATAACTATGGACCCGAATGTCTGTGGTAAAATACTCACGCTTCATCGGAGAGGCAATGGTGTTGATGTAGAAGCCCTCCGTGATAGATTCCCCCTCCGGTAGCTTGCCGGAAAAGGCCCCAAGATGGGATCTCACGGGTACAGAAGGTTGCGGCGGTGGAAAAGTGGTTTCGTGGCTCCCCCTGATGTTTCTAGGGCATAAGAGTATATATAGGCGAAAGAAGTACGTCGGTGGAGCTACGAGGGGCCCACGAGGGTGGGGGCGCGCCTACCCCCTGGGCGTGCCCTCCTGCCTCGTGGCCACCTTGTAGACTCCCAGACTTCAACTCCAACTCTTCTGGATTGCTTTTGGTCCAAGAAAGATCCTCGCGAACGTGTCATTTCGTTTGGACTCCGTTTGATATTCCTTTTCTGTAAAACACCAAAATAGGCAAAAAAAACATAAACTCGCACTGGGCCTCCGGTTAATAGGTTAGCCCCAAAAAATAATATAAAAGAGCATATTAAAGCCCATTGAAGATCCATAACAGATAATATAATAGCATGGAACAATCAAAAATTCTAGATATGTTGCAGAGGTATCAAGCATCCCCAAGCTTAATTCCTGCTCGTCCTCGAGTAGGTAAATGCTAAAAACATAATTTTTGATGTGGAATGCTACCTAGCATATTTCTCAATGTAATTTTCTTTATTGTGGCATGAATGTTCAGATCTGAAAGATTCAAGACCAAAGTTTAATATTGACATAAAAACAATAATACTTCAAGTATACTAACAAAGCAATAATGTCTTCTCAAAATAACATGGCCAAAGAAAGCTATCCCTACAAAGTCATATAGTCTGGTTATGCTCTATCTTCATCACACAAAGTATTTAATCATGCACAACCCCGATGACAAGCCAAGCAATTGTTTCATACTTTTGATGTTCTCAAACTTTTTCAATCTTCACGCAATACATGAGCGTGAGCCATGGACATAGCACTATATGTGGAATAGAATGGTGGTTGTGGAGAAGATAAAAGGGAGAAGATAGTCTCACATAAACTAGGCATATCAATGGGCTATGGAGATGCCCATCAATAGATATCAATGTGAGTGAGTAGGGATTGCCATGCGACGGATGCACTAGAGCTATAAGTTTATGAAAGCTCAACAAAAGAAACTAAGTGGGTGTGCATCCAACTTGCTTGCTCACGAAGACCTAGGGAACTTTGAGGAAGCCCATCATTGGAATATACAAGCCAAGTTCTATAATGAAAAAATCCCACTAGTATATGAAAGTGACAACATAGGAGACTCTCTATCATGAAGATCGTGGTGCTAATTTGAAGCACAAGTGTGGTAAAAGGATAATAGCATTGCCCCTTCTCTTTTTTCTCTCATTCTTTTATTTGGGCATTTCTCTTTTTTATGGCCTTTTTTATTTAGTCCGGAGTCTCATCCCGACTTGTGGGGGAATCATAGTCTCCATCATCCTTTCCTCACATAGGACAATGCTCTAATAATGAAGATCATCACACTTTTATTTACTTACAACTCAAGAATTACAACTCGATACTTAGAAAAAAATATGACTCTATGTGAATGCCTCCGGTAGTGTACCGGGATGTGCAATTATTCAATAGTGGCATGTATGTAAAAATTATGAATGGTGGGTTTGCCACAAATACGATGTCAACTACATGATCATGCTAGCAATATGACAATGATGGAGCATGTCATAATAAACGGAACGGTGGAAAGTTCCATGGCAATATATCTCGGAATGGATATGGAAATGCCATAATAGGTAGATATGGTGGCTGGTTTTAGGAAGGTATATGGTGGGTGTATGGTACCAGCGAAAGTTGCGCGGTACTAGAGAGGCTAGCAATGGTGGAAGGGTGAGTGCGTATAATCCATGGACTCAACATTAGTCATAAAGAACTCACATACTTATTGCAAAAAATTATTAGTTATCAAAACGAAGTACTCCGCGCATGCTCCTAGGGGGATAGATTGGTAGGAAAAGACCATCGCTCGCCCCCGACTGCCACTCATAAGGAAGACAATCAATAAATAAATCATGCTCCAACTTCATAACATAACGGTTCACCATACGTGCATGCTACGGGAATCACAAACTTTAACACAAGTATCTTTCAAATTCACAACTACTCAACTAGCATGACTCTAATACCACCATCTTCATATCTCAAAACAATCATAAAGAATCAAACTTCTCATAGTATTCAATGCACTTTATATGAAAGTTTTTATTATACCCATCTTGGATGCCCATCATATTAAGAATAATTTTATAACCAAAGAAAATTACCATGCAGTTCTAAAAGACTCTCAAAATAATATAAGTGAAGCATGAGAGATCAATAATTTCTATAAAATAGAACCACCACCGTGCTCTAAAAAGATATAAGTGAAGCACTAGAGCAAAATTTTCTAGCTCAAAAGATATAAGTGAAGCACATAGAGTATTCTAATAAATTCCGATTCATGTGTGTCTCTCCCAAAGGGTGTGTACAGCAAGGATGATCGTGGTAAACTAAAAAGCAAAGACTCAAATCATACAAGACGCTCCAAGCAAAACACATATCATGTGGTGAATAAAAATATAGCCTAAAGTAAAGTTACAGATAGACGAAGACGAAAGAGGGGATGCCTTCCAGGGAATCCCCAAGCTTAGGCTTTTGGTTGTCCTTAGATTATCTTGGGGTGCCTTGGGCAGCCCCAAGCTTAGGCTCTTGCCACTCCTTATTTCAAAATTCATCAAATCTTTACCCAAAACTTGAAAACTTCACAACACAAAACTTCAACAGAAATTCTCATGAGCTCCATTAGTATAAGAAAACAAACCACCACTTTAAGGTACTGTAATTAACTCATTCTTTATTTATATTGGTGTTAAACCTTCTGTATTCCAACTTATCTATGGTTCATACCCCCCCGATACTACTCATAGATTCATCAAAATAAGCAAACAACACACGAAAAACAGAATCTGTCAAAAACAGAACAGTCTGTAGAAATCTGTAACTTTCGAATACTTCTGTACCTCTAAAAATTATGAAATAAATTGGTGCACTTTAGGAATTTGTCTATTAATCATCTTCAAAAAAATCAACCTAAAAGCACTCTCCAGCAAAAAATGACAGCTATTCTCGTAAGCGCAAAAGTTTCTGTTTTTTACAGCAAGATCACAAAGACTTCACCCAAGTCTTCCCAAAGGTTCTACTTGGCACAAACACTAATTAAAACATAAAACCACATATAACCAGAAGCTAGATGAATTATTTATTACTAAACAGTAGCAAAAATTAAAGAACAAAAATAAAATTGGGTTGCCTCCCAACAAGCGTTATTGTTTAACACCCCTAGCTAGGCATAAAAACAAGAATAGATCTAGGTATTGCCACCTTCTCCCTTTTGGTAATGAAGGGATAATTTCTTATCTAAAGCACTTATCTTTCTATTTTGCGATAGCACGTGTCCATTAATGGTAGAAGAAATATTAATCACACTACAAAAATTTGCATCTAAGCTAGCCTTCATCTCTTTGATAATTTAGTTCTGATAAAAACACAAAAGAGAAGTGGATTAAACCTTTTCACTCATGGGGTGTCCAAATATAGATTTCATCTTTTCATAAGTATCGATGGCATCCCCCTCAAGAAAACCTTCTTCAAAAATAGAATCTAAAACTTTCTTGAAAGAAGAGGGTAAGCCAACATAAAAACTTTTTAATATATCTCAATTTGATATTGGGGTAGATAGCTGGCTGAGATCCTTAATAGCCTATCCCAAGCGCCTTTCAAAGATTCATCAAGCAAATAACAAAAAATTACGGGGTCATCATCATAAAAATTATTCAAACTCTCATCGATAATACTTGTAGGTCTTTCCATAGCATCATTATTTATGAGCTTAGAGAGGACAGAGGGACTATTCAAAGTATTAAAACCTGGGAGAAAACCCTTTGCCCCTTTTGGTTCGGCCATGGAGATGGAAGGGCAAAACTAAGCAAACAAGACAAAAACGAGAGAAGGCAAAGGTTTTTGAAAATCATTTTAGAAGTGGGCGAGAGGAAAATGAGAGGCAAATGGCAAATAATGTAATGCGAGGGAGAAGAGTTTATGATGGGTACTTGGTATGTCAAGACTTGGCGTAGATCTCCCCGGCAACGGTGCCTGAAATCCTTCTTGCTACCTCTTGAGCATGCGTTGGCTTTTCCCTTGAAGAGGAAAGGGTGATGCAGCAAAGTAGCGTAAGTATTTCCCTCAGTTTTGAGAACCAAGGTATCAATCCAGTAGGAGACGACACACAAGTCACCTAGTACCTGCAAAAACAATCAAGAACCTTGCAACCAACGCGATAAAGGGGTTGTCAATCCCTTCACGGCCAATCACAGAAGTGAGATCTGATAGAGATAATAAAGTAAATATTTTTGGTATTTTTGTTGTATAGATTCGAAAGTAAAGATTGCAATAAAAAGGAACGGCGATAGAAATTGGCAAGTTGATTCAATATAATGGAAAAGAGGCCCGGGGGCCATAGGTTTCACTAGTGGCTTCTATCAAGATAGCATATATTACGGTGGGTAAACAAATTACTCTCGAGCAATTGATAGAAAAGCGCATAATTATGAAGACATCTAAGGCAATGGTCATGAACATAGACATCATGTCTATGTCAAGTAGGCCGGAACGATTCTGCATCTACTACTATTACTCCACACATTGACCGCTATCTAGCATGCATCTAGAGTATTAAGTTCATAAGAACGGAGTAACGCATTAAGCAAGATGGCATCTTGTAGAGGGATAAACTCAAAGAATATGATATAAACCCCATCTTTTTATCGTCGATGGCAACAATACAATATGTGCCTTGCTACCCCTACTGTCACTGAGAAAGGACACCGCAAGATTGACCCCAAAGCTAAGCACTTCTCCCATTGCAAGAAAGATCAATCTAGCAGGACAAACTAAACCGATAATTCGAAGAGACTTGCAAAGATATCAAATCATGTGTCGTGGGAAACGAACACCTATGGGGTAGGGCCTCTTTCGGTCCGGCAAGGGAGCGGAGAGCGCACGAAGAGCGGATCGAGGCGGAGCACGCGAGCGATTTTTACCCAGCTTCGGAGCTCTCCGGAGAGATAATACTCCTACTGATGCTTTGTGGTTGTATTCTGTTCTTGCTTGAGAGCGTAAGGATGGTGTAGTTTCGAATGAGTCGAACCCCTTCTACGTTGCGCATGGGCCTCCTTTTATAGGCTCAAGGTGTCACTGACAGGTGGCAACGCAGGCAAGGGTACAAATGTAAAAAGGGTGGTTGGTACAACTGCCATCTACAGTGCACCCTACCTAACTCTGACGGCAGGGGACAAGAGCATTTAATGCCCGTCCGCCTCGTCCAACAGTGCAGAAAAGCGACCGTTAGGGGCACCACCGCTCGCCACGATGGCCTTCTCATCATCTCCACTCGCCACCTCGCACCACTTGGCTGCACAGCTTCCCGCCACGTGCGTCTGGAATGGTCTCAGAGCGACACGTCTACGGATGCGCTGGAGCGTGGGCACAGAGTGGTGGCTTCGCCGCGGCAAGAGCCTTGCCGCGGTCGTTGTCTTGTCGTGCCCAAAAGCTTGTCGCTCGTCGGGTCTTGCTGGGACGCGCGGCGCGTCGCGGCAAGTTCCTTGAAGTGCCTGGGTTGGCCTTCCCGGCAAGCTCCTGTTGCCGGGGCCTTGTCCTTCCCGGCAAGCTCTTCTTGCCGGGGTCTTGTCTTCTCAGTTAAAACACTTTGTTCTTGAATGGCATCAATAGGAACTACGGAGGATCTTGGTGGACACCCGGCAAGCCTTGCCGCGGGACGCTGCAACTGCCCGTGCACAAGTTCGGGATACTAAGGTACCCCTACTTTAGTACACCGACAGGAGCCCCCGGGCCTGGGCCACACACGGTGCCGAGCGCTGTTGGGCCAGGCCCAAAACAAGGCACGGGCACACGCGGCCTGGGTCCATACCAAATCTAACTCCGTATCCACCGCGCCCTCCCGTAACGGCACGCGTCAAACGCGGCGTCGTGGGAGAGATCGTGGGTGATTCTTTAATCGAAAAAGGCGTAACGTTCGCCTCCTCCTCTTTAGAAGCAGGGGAAACAGGGGTCGTTCCCCCACCTTCGCCACTTGCAGTTGCTTCCTCAGAAATCTCTGCCGCTCCCCTCCGCTTCTCAAAGCCGAAAGAGTGCAGCGCTCCGCCCCCGTCGCCGCCGTCGCCGCCAACGCCCTCGCCCTCCCCCACCGCTTCCGCCATGGCTCCGAAGACCGGGAAGGGTGCGAAGTCAGCCGAGGCGCTGCGGCTTGAGGCGCTGCGCAAGGAGCAAGCACTTTTCCCCCCAGAGCTTTCCGCGAAGGAGCTGCGGGAGTGGTTCTACCTCTTCTAGTCGACGGAGACGCGGGCGCATCCGCGCACGCAGGTACTCTCCCCCGAAGCTTCTACTTCGAAGCGGTGTCCAAAAGGATACTACTTCTTTCCATTGTCCTTCTATTGCGGGCTCTGCCCGCCCTTTTCCGATTTCTTCTGCGATATCATGAATACCTATGGGTTTCATCTCCTTGACTTCACCCCCAACGCCGTTTTGACCATGGCGGTTTTCGCAAATCTCTGCGAGAACTTCGTCGAAATCCACCCAAATGTTGCCCTTTTTCTCCACTACTTCATGCCCCGGGCCGAGAAAGGAGAGCCCTTAGCTGGCGGGATCGCCTGGATCTCGAGAGTTGGCATGAAGGAGGTCTATCTGGAGGGGGAGCTCCGCAGCAAATGGGAGGAGTGGCAAGCGGAGTGGTGTTGGATTGTTGATGAGAACCCGCATCCATTCACCAACTTGCGCCAAGCCCGAGTAGTGCGCGGCGGCGACTGGAGCGCCCTCGCGGCGGATGATGCTAGATTGAAGATCGCCACCACCCGGATCTTGCGGCTCAGGCTTGCCGGGCTCACTGTAGGGGCTGTTGGCGTGGACTTTCTTCGCCGCCGCATCGCCCCTCTGCAGGAGAGGGGGAGACCCGCCTGGTTGTTCGGGGGCCCGGCGGATATCATGAGGCTGCGCCCAGGCCTCAATTTTAACTTCACTATTTTGGAGTTGGATGGGACGCTCAAGGAACTATTCAAGCATGACCCCAACCATCCCGAGTGGTTCAGGCTGCCGCAGGGCATCGTCCCGTTGTGCAATAACTCCCAGCTCGACCGCATCCGCGCAATGATGCCGGAGTGCGACTCGCATGGGATTATCCCAACTTGGCAGGAGCCCGCCGACGCTGTCGTGCAGCAATTCTTCGATGACTTGGTGGAGGTGGCGGTTCGCGCCGACGAGCAGAGGCTTCTCACCCGTGACACCACTGATGATGAGATGCGGCGCCTCGTCACCAGGGCGGAGGAGGCGGCGGCAGCCGCCGCCGCGGGCGAGTTCGGGTTTACTTTGGTGGAGGCAAAGGCAGCCGAGGCGGCAAGCCTTGCCGACCGAGAGGATCTTGGCGGGGAGGTCGTTGGCGAGGGAGAGCCCGAAGCCGAAGCGAGCGAGCCCGCCTGGGGCGCAAGTGGCCAGCCGTCTTCAAGCAACTTGCCGCAGGCGGAGCCCCCAGTGCAGCCCCCAGCTCAACCAAGAAGGCGCCTCCGCAGGACCGGAGACACAGCAGGGCGGCAGACGGGCCAACAGCCGCCGTGCCGCAGGACACGCTCCGCCGCAACAAGCACCGTTGCCGCGGGAGCATCTCACGCCGCCCCGGCAACTGGGGCGGGGTCTTCTCGGGCCGCCGCTTCCGACCCTGCCGCAGCTCCCGCCAAGCGTCCAAGGGAGCCTACTCCTCCGCCTCGTCACGCTGAGAGGGTACCAGACTTCGATCTCTCCGCGCTCAGCTCCGACGAGGAGGAAGAAGAGGAGGACGAGTAAGTCTTTTCTTTTTGTTGTACTTATGGTTCTTCAATTCTTGCTGTTTCTTGTCTTGTATCTGATCTGATTCTCTCTGAACCTTGTTCCTTTTCAGGACTCTGGCCCAGAGAGCGGCGAAGAGGGCCAAGGTCCCCGTGGTTGTCATCGAGGACGATCCTGCTGTGACAGTAGAGGACGCGTCCGAGACCACCTTGTCGGACCCGGCAATCTCTCCCCGAAGCAGCCCCCAGCGCAGCCCCCAGCATAAGTATTTGTTCACTTCCTGTTGTGGGGCGTGCATGGGTGCTCTTTCCTTGCTGATATCTTGATTATTGGTTTGCTTGTGTAGGAGCAGAACAGGCTCACCAGGAACAACCAGAAGCTGCCCCTGAGGTGCTATCTGCTTCGACTACGCCGCCAAGGGGTGATTCTTCGGCAAGGGAGAGGTCCCCGGCAAGGGAGGAGTCTCTGGCAAAGGGCAGCACCAGCGACCCTCCGGTGGTGGAGCCCATGACCGTGGATCCCAGCACTGGTAATTTCCCTTGCTTGAAACTTCCCTTGGATTCTTCTTCTGATCTTCTTTTTTGGATATTTGCTTGACTTTTTCTCCCTCTTCCTGTCTTCAGATCCTCCCTCCACTGAACCGATGGAGACCGAGGCCACCGGCGAGGAGAACGTGCGCGGCAATGTTGGCGAAGCCGCTGGCACCGAGGAAGAGGCCGGCGCTGATGATCCTGCCGACGAAGAGGCCGCCAAGGCTGCTGGCGCTGGAGCTGGCGAGGGGTCCGACGGCCGCACTGATGACCCGGGGGCCGCAGGAGCGCAAGGCGCTACGCCGACTGCCGACCCCTCCGCCGCTGACGCAGCGCCAGGCCCCGAAGAGCCCCAGCCCGGCACCTACTTGAAGGCCGGCGAAGGTATCTTCATCAGGCTCCCCTGGGCATCAAGCTCCAGGGCGCCGGTCGAGGGAGAAGCTTTTGACGGGGAAGTGCTCGCCTCTGCTAGGCTGACGGTGGTTGACGCGCCAAGCAGCAGCAGTGGCGAGTCTGAGGAGGAGCAGCTGCTCCGGAAGTTGGTGTCGCTCTACCGCGCCCGACAAGAGAAACTGGAGTCCCAGGAAGCGCTTGTCGCGCAGGCGGGAGTAGACATAGAGAAGCATGCGGAGGAGCTCCAGAGCCGCAACCAAGAGGCCCTCTGGTCCATTGCGGAGGAGAGGGCGCAGCTTGCTGAGGCGCGGAAGGCCTTTCTCCTCGAGAAAGCTGAAGCCGAAGAGCAGCAACGGCTTGCCACCAAGGAGATGTCCGTGCGAGAAGGCGAGCTGATGCAGAAGAAGGTTAACTTGGACAGCTATGAGGAGGAGCTTGTCGTGCGCGAGAAGACACTTGGAGGAGCCCTCAAGGAAGCGCAGGATGCTGCCGCAGCTGCCGAGGCCGCCAAGAAGGAGCTGGAGGTGAGGGTGACGGAGCTAGAAGCCACCCTCAAGGCAAAGAATGAAGAGCTTGCCACGCTTCAGCGCGAGCGCGAGAAGGATGCCCTTGCCCACGGTGAGCTGCAGGGTCGTCTCTCTGAGATGGGTAGGGAGCTGAACACCGCCAAGGACGCCAATGCTGATCTCGAGCTGAAGCTGGCCACGCTGACAGAGACGCTGGATGGCGCCAAGAAGCGGGAGGCGGACTTGAAGGGAGAGATCAAGGCCAATGAGGTGCTGCTGACGAGGGCCGCCGAAACCCAGAACACCTTCAGGGATACTGTGGAGCTCTGGACGGAGGGCCTCGTCAACATCACCGCAGTCATCGACGAGGAGCTGGCGCAGCTGGAATTGGAGGGCTTCGGGTACTCTTCTGATGAGAACCTCCAGCCCAGCGCCAACCTTACTCTATTCTTTAAGGGCGTGGCGACGGCTCTCCAGCAACTCCGGGAAAGGATCCCGAGGCAGCTGGCCGACGAGTCGCGCGCAATCTGCGCCAGAGTCCTGGAGAAGGTGTTGGTGAAGGTGCTCTTCCGCAATTCGGGCCTCAACCTCACCAACGTCCTCAAGAAGCTGTCGGCGGGTGCTGATCTTGAAGAGCTCAGGGCCCTTGTCGCACCCATTGTGGACAAGGTGAATGAAGTCAGGAGGGTCGACGGTGATCGTGTAGACTAGGCCGCCTTTCTCCTCCTTTTTCTTGCCGCTGCCAGATATGTCACAGGAACAATCTATTAGAGCGCGGCAAGTTATTTTTGTAATATAACTCTATCTTGGGCAGTATTTGCTATGTTATTTCCTTTACTTGATTCCTTCCTTTGTATGTTTTTACCCTACGCTTTTAGGGAACTTGCCGGCGCAGGCACCCTTGCCACGAGCGCTGAGTGCGAAACATCAGCAGCCTGCTGGCGGTGTTGCTTCCGGCAACAAACCTTGTCGGAACTAGTCGCAGCACACTTAAGTTGTTGAGCGGACTCGAAACAAAGTAAGGGCGCAACTAGCTACGAGTTGGTTCCTCCGCGCATAGGTTTTCCATACAAAGCACGGTCATTCAAGGAGGATAACTTAAAAAATTTCAAAACTAGTTGTGCTCAAACTTTGGTAACTTAGCTTTTCTGTCACTTGAGTCCCGGCAAGGCGATACTTTTCTTGAACGACGCCTGGTCCACACCATTACCTTCTCCTCCCCCCCCCCCCCCCCGGTGAACTTGTGGGCGAAGGAACCTTCCTTTTGAGAAAAAGAAAGAAGAGAAAATAAAGATATGGAGCCTTAAGGCTCGTTATTGCTTACCGGGGGTAAGTGCTGCACAAAGTGTCAGATAATACATGCAAAAAAGGAAAAAGCATGAAATTTGACAAGATTTGCAGAGCATATGATCTTTATTTATGCACGGGATCTGCGCCCGGCTTTGTACAAAGGGTTACATGCAACAGCGGCAAGGCTTGGACAAAAGGTGGTTGCCAGAACGGGTTCCGGCAACCGCACCTTATGGGTAAAATTTACGAAGATGCTCAATGTTCCAGGAGTTGCTCACCGAAAAGCCATCTTCGGTCTCAAGGCGGACAGCGCCAGGCCTAGTGACTCGCTTTACCCGATAAGGGCCTTCCCACTTTGGCGTCAACTTGTTGGAATTCTTGGCGGATTGAACGCGCCGAAGAACAAGGTCGCCTTCCTCGAGACTTCTGGCATTAACTTTGCGGCTATGGTAGAGGCGCAAAGCTTGCTGGTATCGAGCAGCTCGTACAGCAACCTGAAGATGATCTTCCTCAAGGAGCAGCGCGTCATCTTGCCGCAGCTGCTCTTGCTCAAGCTCATCATAAGCGAGCACTCGAGCCGATCCGTATACGAGTTCTGTGGGGAGAACTGCCTCTGCTCCATAGACTAGAGCGGAAGGTGTCTGGCCAGTGGCTAGATTTGGCGTCGTCCTAATCGACCAAAGAACCACCGGCAGCTCCTCGATCCAGTTCTTTCCGCACTTGTGCAGCCTGTCGAAAGTTCTGGTCTTGAGCCCACGCAGCACTTCATTGTTTGCCCTCTCCGCTTGACCATTGCTTCTCAGGTGAGCAACAAAAGCGAAACAGACCTTGGCGCCAAGATCTTGGATGTACTGCATGAAGGTGTGGCTCGTAAATTGTGTGCCGTTGTCGGTGATGATCCTGTTAGGGACTCCGAAACGGCAAACAATCGACCTGAAGAACTTGACTGCTGACTGTGTTGTCACCTTCCTCACTGCTTCCACTTCTGGCCACTTTGTGAACTTGTCGATTGCAACGTACAAATACTCAAAGCCCCCAACAGCTCGGGGAAAGGGGCCGAGGATGTCGAGCCCCCAGACCGAAAATGGCCAGGATAAAGGGATCGTCTGGAGAGCTTGAGCTGGTTGGTGTATCTTCTTAGAATGGAACTGGCACGCTTCACACTTGGTTACTTGTGCAGTTGCATCCTGGAGGGCTGTTGGCCAAAAGAAGCCTTGCCGGAAAGCTTTGCCGGCAAGTGCTCTTGCGCCAATGTGATGACCACATATGCCTCCATGTATCTCCGCCAACAGCTTCTGTCCGTCTTCCCGGGGAATGCACTTCAATTTCACTCCGTTGAATCTTCTTCTGTACAGTATGTCATTGACAAACTGGTACATACTTGATTGCCGGGCTACTATCTCCGCTTCTTCTTGCTCTTCGGGAAGTTCTCCTATCTGAAGGAAACGGACGATCTGCTGTGCCCATGCTGGAGCTTGCGGCTCGACAACAAGGACTAAAGGCACAAATGCTGCTGCGGGAACATCCGCTTCCACGGCAAGAACCTGAGGCGCTGCCGGAGCTTGGTGTTCCCCGGCAAGCTTGCCGGAGCAAAACTTGTCGGGAGCGTCTGCTTCAAAGGAACAAACCCTAGGGCTTGTCGGAGCAGACTGCCCCTCAGCACTCTTTGTGTTGATCTTGGGGACCTTCTTGGCGGCGGCTTCGGGGAGCTCTGCCGGAAAGTAGTCACCAGAAACCGACTTCCTCTTCTTGTTCTGTCCAGTTGATGGTGTTACAGATGGTTGAGTTAGCTTGAGTACAAAAATTCCTGGTTCCACAGGTAACTTGAGTGCAGCGCATTTTGACAGGCCATCTGCAATGTCGTTCTGGGCTCTCGGAACATGTTCCATCTGTAAGCCGTCAAAATGCTATTCCAACTTTCTCACTTCATCAATGTAAGCTTCCATCAACGGACTCTGATAATCTTTGTTCACTTGGCGGACGACAAGCTGCAAGTCACCCCTGACAATAAGCTTCTTGATCCCAAGGTCTACCGCGATCCTAAGTCCAGCAAGCAAGCCTTCATACTCTGCAGTATTGTTTGTCGCTTGCTCCTTGGGAAAGTGCATCTGGACGACGTACTTGAGGTGCTCTCCGGTGGGTGCGACAAGTAACACGCCCACACCAGCGCCTTGCAGCGAGAAGGCACCATCAAAGTACATGATCCATTCTTTGCTTGCTTCCTTGACGGGGATGCTCGTCTCTGGAGTTTCTTCATCAGGTGTTGGCGTCCATTCTGCTATGAATTCTGCCAATGCTCGGCTCTGGATAGTTGAAGTACTCTCAAACTTGAGGCCAAAGCTTGACAATTCCAGTGCCCACTCGACAATCCTGCCTGTTGCTTCTGGATTTTGCAATATCCTCTTCAACGGAAAGCGAGTGACAACTGTAATCTCATGTGCTTGAAAGTAATGGCGCAGCTTTCTCGAGGCCATGAGAAGGCTGAAAAGCAACTTCTGTACACCAGAGTACCTTGATCTAGCCCCCTGCAGAAGGGAACTGACAAAGTAAACTGGGCGCTGCACCATTTTCTTTTGCTTCTCTTCTTGTGGCTGCACAGATTCATCCTTGTTGGGACCAGAGCTTGTCGGGGAAGCCCCCTGCTTGTCGCTGGATGCACTTGCCATGGCCGCTGGCTCATCATTCGCCTCCCTTTCCGCCACTAACGCAGCACTAACCACTTCATTGGTTGCCGCTAGATATAGCAGCAACTTCTCTTGTGGTTTAGGTGCGACAAGTATTGGAGTGGAGGACAGGTATCTCTTCAAGTCCTGCAGCGCAGCCTCCGCTTCTGGAGTCCATTTCATTGGACCTGCCTTTTTCAAAATTTTGAAAAATGGCAGGGCGCGCTCAGCAGACTTAGAGATGAACCTGCTGAGAGCAGCTACGCAGCCGGCAAGCCTTCGTACATCCTTGACGCGCTCCGGTGCTTCGATCTGCTCAATGGCCTTGCTCTTGTCGGTGTTGGCTTCAATCCCCCGCTGAGACATAAAGAACCCGAGAAGCTTGCCGGGAGGGACTCCAAACACACACTTCTCGGGGTTGAGCTTGAGATTGATCTTGCGCAGATTTGCAAAGGTCTCGTCCAAATCTTGGATCAGAGTTGTTCTGTCCTTGCTCTTGACCACTATGTCATCCATGTAAGCCTCTACATTTCTGTGCAACTGTGGCTCAAAAGCTTCGTGAACTACCCTTGCAAATGTTGAACCAGCATTCTTTAGTCCGAAAGGCATCCGTACAAAGCAGTACGTGCCACATGGAGTAATGAATGCGGTTTTCTCCTCATCCTCTTCTGGCATGAAGATCTGATGATATCCTGAATATGCATCAAGAAATGAAAGCAAATCACATCCTGCCGTGGAGTCGACAATCTGGTCAATGCGCCGCAAGGGAAATGGATCTTTGGGACAAGCTTTATTAACATTAGTGAAGTCAATACAAAGCCTCCATTTCCCGTTCGCTTTGCGCACGACTACAGGATTGGCCAGCCACGTTGGATGGAGCACTCCTCTGACCAGGCTTGCTGCTTCCAACTTCTTGATCTCTTCAGCAATGAATTCTTGGCGCTCCACTGCTTGCTTCCTAACTTTCTGCTTGATGGGCCGCGCGTGAGGACAGACGGCAAGGTGGTGCTCAATTACTTTCCTGGGAACACCGGGGATGTCAGATGGTTGCCATGCAAACACATCAACATTCGCCCGCAGGAAAGCAACGAGCGTGCTTTCCTATTTAGGATCAAGCGTGGCACTGATGGTGAAGGTACCACCAGTGCCGTCCTCCTTGGGGGCCACTTTCTTGGTCTCTGGCGGAGCTGCCTTCGCCTTCTTACACTTGCCGGTGGAGCTCGATGGTGCGTCCTCGACGGTAGCGCAGCACTCCGAAGAGGTGCACTTGCCGGAGTGGGCATCAAAGATCTTGCCGGACTTGGTCTTCTTCTTCCCCTCGGGAGCTTCAGCGGCAAGTGGCTTGTGATCTGCTGCGGCTGCTGCTTCCCAGTAGATCTTGTCAGTGCAGATAAGGGCATCTTTCTTGTTGCCAGGGACAGAGATGACACTTATCGGTCCTGGCATCTTGAGCACGTTGTAGGCATAGTGAGAGGCTGCCATGAACTTGGCGAGCGCTGGACGGCCAAGTATCCCATTGTAGGGAAATGGGAAATCAGCAACGTCAAAGGTGACCTTCTCAGTCCTAAAGTTCAGCTCGCTGCCAAATGTTACTTGCAACGTGATCTTCCCCTTCGGCTTGCTCCTTCCCGGATTGATTCCTTGGAAGGTACCAGTCTCTTCGAGTTCGCTGTCGGGGATCTGGAGCTTCTTGAGCACTACGGAGGAAATCAGATTCAAGCCGGCCCCGCCGTCAACCAGCATCTTTGTGACCTTGAGGTTGCGGATAGTTGGTGAAACCAACATCGGCAAGCACCCGACCGCAGTTATGCAATCAGGGTGATCCTCAACGTCAAAGATGATGGGCGTGTTGGACCACTTCAGAGGCTTGCGAGACTCAACTGATGGTTCTGCTGCATTAACTTCTCGCACCCACTGTTCGAGCTGGCGGTGTGAAGTATGCAGAGAATCACCACCATCAACGCACAGAACTTTTGTTGCTTTCTGAAATTCCTGCTCATCGGCCTCATCCTCATCCATCTCTTCATCTTCGTCTTCGTCTTCATCCTTGTCGCGGCCGCGGGGAGGCCTGTCTCCTTGCCGCTGCTTGGCCTTGCCGCGGCACCCTCCCCGGCTGGGACACTTCTTGCTGGATCCTCCACCACCTTCTTGGGCCTTCTCCTTGTCGCGTCGCTCGTATTCAGCTTTCTGCAGTTCAACAAGCTGCTCAACTTTCTTGCAGGTCTGGAGATCATGGCCCTTGGTGCGATGGATCTTGCATTACTGCTTGCCGGAGCCGTCCTACTTGTCGGCGGCCACCACGGCCTCGCTGGAGTTACCAGCTTTGGCCTTCTCAGCGCCTCCTCCGTTGCCAGACTGCTCGACAACTAGCACATCTTTAGCTTTCCTCTTCCTGTTGTTCCGCCTCCGGTTTTTCCTTGCCGGGGCGACATCCTCACTGTCAGACCCTTCTGCTCCTGCATTCTCTCCGGGGAGTTTCCTCCCCTCTTCAGCACGTGCGCACCTGTCGGCCAGGGCATATAGCTCGCTGACATCTCTGATCTTGCACATCGCCATCTCCTCCCTCATCCTGCGATTATGCACGTTCTGATGGAACGCGCTGATAACCGCGGCAGGGTGGACGTCTGGGATGTTGCGCTGCACCTGGCTGAATCTCTGAATATACTTGCGCAGGGGCTCTCCTTCCTTCTGGGCGAGCAGATGAAGATCGCTTTCCTGGCCATGGGGCTTGTGGCCGCCTGTGAAGGCGCCGACAAACTGATGACACAGGTCCGCCCATGAGGAGATGGAGTCATCCGGCAAGTGCATGAGCCAGGATCTGACGTTGGGATTGAGTACCAGCGGGAAGTAGTTGGCAAGGATCTTCTCGTCACGCCCCCCGGCAGCTTGCACCGCGATGGTGTAGATGCTGAGGAACTCCGACGGATGCAGCCTGCCATCATACTTCTCCGGTACGTCTGGCTTGAAGTTCTTGGTACTGGGCCACTGGACTTGCCGCAGCTCACGAGTAAACGCAGGGCAACCTACCGCGTACGGCAAGTCGCCTGGTTCCCCTGGCGCATGCATGTCGACGGCGGGCCCAGCGCGCTGTTCTGACTGACGTCGCGCTTCTCTTCGACGCTCGATGCGGGTGCGAGCGTCTTCGTGCTGTCGTTCTTGAAGAACTTGGCGTTGATCGCGACAAGCTCGTGGATCTGACGACGCCGTGGAGTCGGTGTCGAGGTTGACCCGGCGAGTCGGCGATCTTGGCCTTCGGGGCGGGGAGTGCACGGTGGTTGCACCCCCACCAGTCTTGTCGCCATCGGCTTGCACCTGGGCGTCTTGCCGCGGCTTTGACGTGCTCGGTTGCCGGGGAGTGTCGCCGTTGGCGAAGCCGATGAGGCTCTGAATGGTGGCCCTCCGATCGTCGATCTTGTCTGGCGCTGGAGGGTAATCTAGAAGCAGTTGGGCCCGGGCCAATGCTTCTTCTGGAGTCTTGGTGGCGGCGGTGAACGGCGCGAGGAGCGAGATATGCTCGCACTTCTAACAATGTTAGAAGGAGCAGCATCTCGTCCAAGCGACCGCGCCACGCTCGTGCCAGCATGTTGACGTGCATGCTGATCTTGAGCGTCCCGAGATCCACCAGCTTGGCCTTGACCCAACGAACGTATGGTATCGCGTGTACCATGACTTTGTCGGTCCCGCGCCTCCTGAGATGGGCGCGGTGCGTGTACGGACGTCGAGGTCTGTGCGGCCTTGTCCTTGGACCTGGCAGCATCGTGAGCCCCCTCGTCGGCGCCCATCCCCCCGCCGGCGTCTACTCCACCACCCGCTTGCTCTGGTAGCGGTGGAATCGACGGAGACGGTCCAGCCACCTCCGAAGCCTTCTTCTTCGGTGGCATGTTGAAGATGGTGATGAAGAAAATGAAGATCTGGCTCGCGTGAACGCCGGATCAGGTTCACGCAACCTCGACGCCCCCTACCTGGCGCGCCAAAGATGTCGTGGGAAACGAACACCTATGGGGCAGGGCCCCTTTCGGTCCGGCAAGGGAGCGGAGAGTGCACGAAGAGCGGATCGAGGCGGAGCACGCGAGCGATTTTTACCCAGCTTCAGAGCTCTCCGGAGAGATAATACTCCTACTGCTGCTTTGTGGTTGTATTTTGTTCTTGCTTGAGAGCGTAAGGATGGTGTAGTTTCGAATGAGTCGAACCCCTTCTACGTTGCGCATGGGCCTCCTTTTATAGGCTAAAGGGGTCACCGACAGGTGGCAACGCAGGCAAGGGTACAAATGTAAAAAGGGTGGTTGGTACAACTGCCATCTACAGTGCACCCTACCTAACTCTGATGGCAGGGGACAAGAGCATTTAATGCCCGTCCGCCTCGTCCAACAGTGCAGAAAAGCGATCGTTAGGGGCGCCACCGCTTGCCACGATGGCCTTCTCGGCATCTCCACTCGCCACCTCGCACCGCTTGGCTGCATAGCTTCCCGCCACGTGCGTCTGGAATGGTCTCAGAGCGACACGTCTACGGATGCGCTGGAGCGTGGGCACAGAGTGGTGGCTTCGCCACGGCAAGCGCCTTGCCGCGGTCGTTGTCTTGTCACGCCCAAAAGCTTGTCGCTCGTCGGGTCTTGCCGGGACGCGCGGCACGTCGCGGGAAGTTCCTTGAAGTGCCTGGGTTGGCCTTCCCGGCAAGCTCCTCTTGCCGGGGCCTTGTCCTTCCCGGCAACCTCTTCTTGCCGGGGTCTTGTCTTCTCAGTTAAAACACTTTGTTCTTGAATGGCATCAATAGGAACTACGGAGGATCTTGGTGGACACCCGGCAAGCCTTGCCGCGGGACAGTGCAACTGCCCGTGCACAAGTTCGGGATACTAAGGTACCCCTACTTTAGTACACCGACATCATGCATATAAGTATTCAGAGAAGAACCAAATAATATTCACAGATAATCAAGTTCATAAATCCACAATTCATCGGATCTCGGCAAACACACCACAAAAGAGTATTACATCGAATAGATCTCCAAGAACATCAAGGAGAACTTTGTATTGAGAATCAAAGAGAGAGAATAAGCCATCTAGCTAATAACTATGGACCCAAAGGTCTGTGGAAAACTACTCACGCTTCATCATAGAGGCAATGGTGTTGATGTAGAAGCCCTCCATGATCGATTCCCCCTCTCGCAGATCACCGGAAAAGGCCCCAAGATGGGATCTCACGGGTACAGAAGGTTGCGGCGGTGGAAAAGTGGTTTCCTGGCTCCCCCTGATGTTTCTAGGGTATAAGAGTATATATAGGAGAAAGAAGCACGTTGGTGGAGCTATGAGGGGCCCATGAGGGTGGGGGCACGCCTACCCCCCTGGGCGCGCCCTCCTGCCTTGTGGCCACCTCGTAGAGTCCCATACTTCAACTCCAAGTCTTCTGGATTGCTTTTGGTCCAAGAAAGATCCTCGCGAAGGTTTCGCTCCGTTTGGACTCCGTTTGATATTCCTTTTCTGTAAAACACTAAAATAGGCAAAAAAACAGAAACTGGCACTGGGCCTCCGGTTAATAGGTTAGTCCCAAAAATAATATAAAAGAGCATATTAAAGCCCATTGAACATCCATAACAGATAATATAATAGCATGGAACAGTCAAAAATTATAGATACGTTGGAGACGTATCAGGACGCCGCTGCTTCCCGACATCTTCATGAGGTTGTAGGCTGGATGTGTCGCTGCCATGAACTTGGCCAGGGCTGGGTACACGAGGATGGCATTGTACGGGAGGCCGATTCGGGTGATGTCAAAGTAGATGAGCTCGAAGCAGTAGTTGTCGCGTGTGCCGAAGGTGACGGGAAGGCGGATCTTCCCCAGGGGGCTGGTGGAGCCGTCGACGACCCCGGAGAATGGCTTGGTGGGGCGGAGCTGGCCATGGGGCATGTGAAGCAAGCCAAATGCCTCCACGGAGAGCAAATTGAGGCCGGCTCCACCGTTGATGAGGGTCTTGGTGACCGCCACGTTGTAGATGGTGGGGGTGCAGAGCATCGGGAGCGTGCCTGCGGTGGTAGCTGGGTGATCCCCTGAGTCAAACGTGAGGTCGGCCTTTGGCGGCGCCCAGCCTGGGGAGCCCTTTGCTGCACACGAGTGGCACCCACTTGGCAGAAGAACTGCTTGATGTGGCGGTCTGAGGTCAGTGCCTGCAAGCCACCGAGGAGGGCTGCGACAGCGTGGGGTGTCGGTGCCACGAAGCACATGATGAAGAGGCCGCACAGCTCCTCCCAGGAGGCCACTAAAGACCCTGGCAAGTTGAGTAGCCAGGCGCGCGGTGCACCCACAAGGGCCATGGGGAGCCAGTTGGCCATGACCTTGTCGTTGCCACCGGCCACCCAAACTTCCTCCTCGTACGCTTGGAGGAAGCCTGCCGGATCTGCCGCACCGTCGTAGTGGGGCGGCAACTCCGGCCTAAACTTGGGTGGCCACTGCACCCGCCACACGACGGGGGTGAAAGCTCGGAGACCCATGGCTTCTCCGAAGGTGCACGATGATCCGGCCAACGAAGGAGCGCCCGCCATGAGAGCCGACAGCGGAGCGCAGAGGACGGAGCGGCAGATCTTCAACACCCCCTACCTGCCGCGCCAAATGTCGAATTTTGGGTTCCGCAGGCCCTTGAGAGGTTTGAACTCTGGGCTGCATGTGGAGATCTTAACCTCTCGAGTCTACATGCTCGCAAATCTCATAGCCTAGTACAACGAACTCGAAGGAAAGGGGACACAACAGTTTACCCAGGTCCGGGCCACCTCGCGGTGTAAAATCCTACTTCTGCTTTGTGGTGGATTTGCCTCGTGGGGCTGAGGATGAACTAGTACAGTGGTGAACAACCTCGGGAGGTCTGTTCTTGAGATCAAGTGAGCTGGCGAGGGTGGAACGGATTCGGTCGACTTGATCCATCGTCCTCCCCGTCCATGGTGGTGGCTAGGTCCTATTTATAGCGGCCTTGGCCCTCTTCGCAAATGAAGGCAAGAAGGGATCCCACAACGGCCAAATTTGAAGGAAGACAACTAGTACATCTTATCCTGATGAAAGTGGTCTTCGCCTGGAAAAGCCTCTCGAGATGATGCCGTGGTGGGCTCAGTGATGACCTTCGTCCTGGCGGTCTTGGTCTTGTTGCACGGGAATGGAAACCTTTGGCTTCTTCCTCGGGACTCCATGTGTGGCACCCCGGCTCAGAGAAACTGGAACGCCCCGTATTCTAGCCCAGAGATCGAGGAGAAGTCTCCGGAATACGGCACTGCTTGACATAGAACACATCAGCTCTTATTACAAGAATAAATACAAAGGTCTGATGTTACAAAGGTTCACATCAGCATAGCAACACTACGCCTGCGATACTACACTTGCTCTATGTTAGCAGTGGAACAACTCTTAGCGGCGGAAATCTTCTAGCAGCGGAACAATGACGAAGGTGGTGAACTCCACTCCGGAGGGACTCTGGCTGGGACACGATCTAGCTCGCACGAACGGAAACCATGACAAGCAATCAAGCAATCACGACATCACCTGCAATATGGCATGACACACCAGGTCAGTACATTGAATGTACTTGCAAGCTCACAACAACCAAAAACATCAAGGCAAGATAACAACATAGCATTAAGCAGGTTAATTAAATTAACAGCTACCATGATACAACAGCAACTCCTAAGCATGATATGAAAATACTACAATACTGATAAATCACCATCTTCGATCTCCATAACCATATCTCTCTTGGCTAACCGGCCAAGCAATATACCATCTCGATCACCTCGTGATCAAAACCAAACTGTAACCGTGATCCTTACGGCGATCACAACCACGACCAATACTTAGCCCGTGATCCTTACGGAGATCACAACTCGACCAATAAATGGCCTGTGATCCTTATGGCGATCACAACCCGACCAATAAATGGCCCGTGATCCTTATGGCGATCACAACCACGACCAATACTTGGCCAATCTGTACTACGCCAAATATCCACATATCCATCACCTATAAGTCATTCCGTCATGTGAGTGTTGATTGAACGGGGTACCCTAGTACGAACCCATGCCCATGACCGAGGACGCGGCTATCGATAGATTAAACATACACTCTGCAGAGGTAGCACACTGTACCCACACCACAGAACCCATGGCCTCGCACTCCCATTCGGGTGGACCAACGGTGTTCCAACAAAAACGATCTACTGCCATGACACTCTCCCGGCCACTCCGACTCACTCCCCTCTGGGCTAAGTCATGGGTGGCCCTGTGTCTACCTCAAGACACAACAACCACCGTCGTGGCCAAACATAAACGTCCCAAACGGGGACACGAGCTCAAAACCAACTACGAGCACACAAGGCTTATGCCGTCCTACCTGATCAGGGTAGCGCCCCCGCATAACCTTTCCTCGTTGGAGGCACCGGCGAGAGGCACGACAATAGACCGCATTAGGGTCGTCCCATACCGGCAAATGTGGTTGCACTGGAAAAAGTCTGGTTCGGCGGCACCTGACCAACTTAATGACGGAATTTATCCCCAAAAATATAACCATGATAACTGATACTCCGATGTCAACTATCAAACTATAATTCAAGTCATAGCAATATCCAACAAATAATCTGATCATAATATCATCATCTCAAAATACTCCAAGGGTAGCACAACACTACTATCATGATGAAAAATAACACTACTACTCCAATATGCAAGAACAAGCTATCCAACTAAGATCCACATGTAAACATCATCTCCAAAACAATACTCCAAGCAACAGAACATCAACTAGCATCATGCAAATCATCATACTAACCACTAATAATCCAAAGGCAGCATGATATCCAAGGTAATACTCCAAAATATAATAACAAATATCATCAAGGAACAATCATAATACCAGCAACTAATACTCCAATGGCAACATGATACTCATCAACTACAAACATAACTCCTAGTAATCCAAACAATAGCATGGCAACAACAAGATCAAAATAATACGCCGGGAAAATGCCATGCACAAAGTCATGTTGCTAATGCAATACTTTAAACAAGTTCAATATGAATTAAACCATGTCACTGCATTACAGTGATGCAAATGGAGGGTGTGGCTTGCCTGGGGTGGAAGAAATCATCGGGAGAAAGTGCGAGAAGCTCGCGGAAAGAATTGTCGGAAATTGTTCTCTCTCGGAAGGGACTGATTAAGGGCAAGGGCATAATGGTCATTTTCACAATGTCAAAACATGGTGAAAGTGAAACCAACAAAATGGGCTTGACGAAACAAAGAAGTGAGCGTTGGAATCACCTCATTTGGAGTTACAGTTAAAAAGTTATGGGGTGTTGAAGTTCAAGGACTTTTCTGTAAAAATTTCATCACAAACAAGTCCCTGTGTGGATAAGGCAGAAACGCAAAGTTAGAAATACCCTTTCGGTCAGTGAAAACATAAAACGAAAATACCCCTTCACTTATCTGACGTGGCGGGGGCTGGTCAACGCGTGTGGCTGCCAGGTAGGGTCGGGGCTGGGCGGGTCCCGCGGGACGGGGCCCGTCACTTAACCACGTGGCCACCGGGGTCAACGCCCTGTGCAGATGACGAGCGGGGCCCGCGGCTGACATCTCTCTATCCCGCTCCTCCTTCTTCCCCGACGCGGGCGCAGAACAGAGGCGAGGTCGCGCACTCCGGCGAGGCTCCCGGGCGGCTCCGGCCATCTCCCGCACCGTGCAGCACACCGGCGCGCTCGGGGAGAAGCGGCGCATCCGCCACCAGCCAGACGAAGCGCTGGGGAGGCGCAGACCAACAGCGAGTAGCGGCGACAGAGGACGGCGGCCGGCAATGGGCCAGGCTGCTCCGGCCGTCTCCGGCGACGCGAAGCATATCGGCGAGTTCAGGGCGACGAGGCGGATCCATTCAGGGGCGAAATAGCTGCCAGGGAGGGGTGAAGAGGAGGGGAGGCCACCGCGACGGGGAACTACAGAGGCGGCGGTTGGTCGAGGGGCACGACCCTAGAGGGGCTCCGGCGACGAGGGGAAGGGCAGGGGAGACTCACCGGAGTGGTGGGAAGGCGATGGTGGTGGCTAGAGGTGGAGGAGGGCTCGACTTCGGCCGAATTTAGGCCGGAGGGGGCGGCGGCCGTGGCGGCAATGGTGGTCGTGGAGGGGGTCTCGAGCTCAGGGAAGTGCATGGGCGGGGCTAGAGGGGGTGCAGGAGGCGAGTGGTGAGCTCGGAGAGGCTCGGGGAGGGCTTAAATAGCCGGGCGGCGAGGTGGCCGAGCTGGCACCGCCGCGGACGCGTGTCTGGTGCCGCGGGCGCGTGCTCGCATGCATGAGCTCGGAGGCAGGCGAAGAGGGAGGCACAGGCGAGAGCTCACGAGGAGGAGGAGGCTAAAGGAGCGTAGGGAGGAAGATGGCGGCGACGGGAAGATCCAAAACTCCACTGTACGCCCGTGGGCACGCGGCGGCGAGCGTCGGTGAGCAAGCAGACGGAGGGGAAGAGGGGTCCAAGAGGACTGCGACGACGCGGGCTATCTACTGGACATCTTCACAAGCACGAAGCCGACGAGAGGGGGAGGGGCCCGAGCAAGAAACCATTCTGGGCGCGCTCATGGCATGCCAAAACGGTGGTCACCACCAGTACTGGCATGTGTGGTAGGCAAACAGCTGGCAAATGTTGTCTAGTGGTAAGTATGTAGAAGGTGGGTTTCAACTGCGGTGGTAGTTTGGTGAAAACGGATTTGGTTAAAAAGTTAGTGAGCTCTGAAGTTTACTACAGGAAATTTTATCAGCTCAATGTGATCAACAGGGGGCTGCTATGTGTCAAGTGTTATGTCTGGGGTGTTTAGGCTAGGAAGGACTAAAGTTCTGGAGAGTTTGAGGAGAAATGGACCAAGATTTACTGCAGTTGCTTCACAACTGACCAAAATGGTCCAGAAACTAGATCATGATGGTGCAATCACAGGGAGTGTCACCTTGGGCTAATATTAGGCAAGGCAGAGTCATTTGGTCTTATTAAGATGCTCAAAAAGTCTCATACCATTTGGCAAATCCAAACTGGTACTTGCTTCACAAACATCTCCTCTGGACAGAAACTTGGAATAATTTTGGTGATCAAATGGATCAATTAAATGGTGCCAAATTGGGTGGAGATATGTTTTATGGTTATAAGAATGATCTGGTAATTTATCAGGATTTTTGAAGCAATATAGAATACACTTGCTTCACAACCTGAAAATAAGGCCAGAATCAAAGATTTGGTCCTGTGCTCACATATTTTACTGGATGGGGCTGAAAATGGGTGGAGGGGTTTAATATGATTACATTAAGGAGTGTGCAAAATATCAACTCATTTAGGTACTCCTAGCTAGTACTTCCTTCACAAAGCCTTCTGTTTGACAGAAACTTTGAAAATTCACTGAGGAAGATTGGCTAGGCAAATAAAGTTGAACTTGTGCATGAGGCAATTATTTGGACATATGAACATGCCCAAAAAGGTTGGGAGCCAGTAGGAAAAATATAAGTGACACTTCCTTCACAAAGTGCCATTCAGGGCAGAATAGAAATAGGAATATTGGGGAATTATTTTTGAACTGGCAAGGCAATGTTTGGGCATATTTGAGCTATATATGACCCAAGGAATTATGAGAATTATTTGGGGATTTTTGGATGGACAGAAATATAGGTTGCTTCACAACCTAGGGCAGATAGGGTTATTCCTTTAATGAAAAAGGAATATTCCCTAGAAAAGAATCTTAAGGTTTGGTCAAGGAGTGAAGTGACATGATCTTGGCAAGGTTTTGAGAATGATTAGCCACTTGGGAGGAGGAATGTGGATGATTTCCCAGATGGCAAGGCCACAAAACCACTCCAAAAAGAAAAACAGAGCAAAAACCAAATAAATCAAAAGAAAAAGAAAAGGGCCAAAATCCAGGCTGTTACAAACCTCCCCCCCCCCCCCCTTAAAGAAATCTCGTCCTCGAGATTTGGTTTCTCAGGGAACAAGTATGACTTGAGGACACCGTCTCCAACTTGGGTATCCTTTTTCCTTTATTTATTGTTCCCCAAGAATTTTAAATGATCAACTTAGCTTGATCTGGGGTGGTTTGCTTCACCTTTCCCAAATTCTGACAGGTCTTTGCTCATATACCAAATCTTTTTGTTGACGTGAATTTTCTCATATCTGCGGTGGTATCCAATGGATCTGAGCATAAATTTTTCCTTTGGTCAGGAAATCCCTTTTACTTCTGTCATGGGGTTGCTTCAAATAAATGCAGGCCTTTTAGTTTCCATAAATGCTGAGAATTATCATGGCCATCTTCTGACAGGATCTAACGGCTCATAGGGGCATTGATTTATCTTGATTTATTTCTTTGGCTCGAGCATGAGATATGTACCAAAGATTTGACTGCCTTCTGTCGTGAGCGATATAATGGTGTATAGAGTTATAGTTGTGCCATACTTCAAATATTTACATCTTGAGACTGGCCCGACAGGGGCTGACGGGCAATTGCTTTTCCTGACAGACTGGCCATGTACTTGATTCCGTCGGTGAGTATACCGGGTCTGAGCTGATTGTTTGGCTTTTGATTTTTCTCATGTGGTTGATATACCCATCTGTGGTGATAGGCTGTGATATGCTTTAATATTGCCGTTGAGGTCAGACTGCTGAGCTTGCAAAGAAATCTTGGATCTGGCAGAACAAACTTGGATATTCCACGCTAACCATGTCAAGCGGGTCAGCGGGATATGAAAATCCCTGTAAATAGGGTAGGCTGCTGAGAGTATGCCTTTGTGGATCCATATGGAAGTATGGCCTCCAACTGAGTTGGGTATCCGGACCCTGATGGTCGTGCAAAAATCATCATACCTTTGCTATCAGTCTCATCCTTTTTACGGTCATGATTTTCTTTGTTAGGATACCTTACTGAAATAACTTGGTTACACATGTCCTTGATTCGTCGTATGACCATGGATGCGATTAGTGCAATATTTTTGACGTTAGTCCTTGTGCTTGTTTTCTGACCTAGGTTCGCATTCATATGACATATGCCTGGGGTTTGTAGCTGTACGGAGCTCATTGATGAGGCCAATCATACAAGAAGGTGACAAGGTTTTATAATATCTCCTTGTCAGTTGCGGGAATAATAACCTTGATGACCATTGTCAAGACTGTGGTTTCTGTGAGGTTATCACCTTGCATCAGATGAGATGTATCTCTGCCTATTTTCCTTTGCCTGACTGGGGAGGTTGGTGAATCCTTACTTTTCTTAGGTATATCTATTGGGTCACTATCGCATCTCATATGAGTGAATGATATGACTAGGGATACATGCTCACCATATATAAGAATGATATGCCACCGATCACTCGATCCTTGCGGTAGGCATCTGTTTTGTCTAAATTTTACCTCTCACAAAATTATTGCAAGTCTGGTCCTTGAACGGTACTGCCCTCATATAATCTCTGAGGACGGTGTAATAGTATGATACTGACGCAGACTGAATGGCTTATGAGAGAAGCCATCCGAGTAGCTTGCGGAGGAAGACTTGTTAACTTCTGCTCAAATCTTTTGTTTGGGTATCTTGCAGAAGAAGCCTCTATAGCTTACACACGAAGCTTGGTCTGATTATTGTGTTGGAGAAGCCTGAGTTCCGTACTTGAGAAGCTTCTCCTCAGGTTTGCTTGTTGAGAAAAAATCATTTTCATCTATCAGAAGCTTTTACCAAGGTATCTTGCTGTGAAAGATCGGGTATCGCGGGCCGAAAATTGTTCACATATCATGTTGAGGAAAATTTGAGGAGCCTTGCATCATAAATTTCTTCCAATAGCGTGTGGAAGAAGACTGAGTTTCTTATATCCAAAACTTCATACTAATATGCAGATTGAAATCCATACATACGCCCATAATATTCTGAGGCTGATTATTTGTATGAGAAAAATGGTTTGACTGTCTTTCTTGAGCATACCAATTCTGACTTTATTTAGAATGATAACATATTTCAAGCATCATGCATTGCTGAGCCAAAATTTTGTATATGATCCATACCTCTGTCTGAAAATATACCGTTGATCTTGTACCTGACTGGTCTTTCTGCCGGCTGGATCATTACTGCTGTGAGGATTTTGAACTGATGTAGACTCGATGCTGATAATCAATCCAATACACCATCGGTATTTGAGCAGATGATAATTTCATAATGCAGTTGACTGGGTAGACCATAATGTCTAGCTGAGCTTCTTTCAAATATTTCAAATCCTTATTGCTTCTTTGAGTTTGGTTTCGGTGAATGAGAAACTCTTTATAGGGGGAAAAATGTAACACCGGGGCCCAAAAAGAAAGAAGCAAAATAAAACGCAACTAAACAAAAGCACACAGCAACAAACAATTCACACACAATCAATGTCACATATTACTGCTAGTCACACAATATGCATGCCTACTTAAGCACACAAATCTCGCGGGATCTCCGGTTCTACGATCTAGCATGTTGTGACGATGTGCACGAGGACGAATAAATGTGTGGAAGAATTGGTGTAAACAGCTCTACACCAAGTGCTAGCTTAGCTAGGTGGCAACCTGAACTAGCTCGGAGGTGAGGACGTACTCGGTAATCAAGTAGTGGGACACGAAGGTCGCAACCACATTATGATCAAGCAGACGGAAAAAGATCTGTACTCGTCCAAGTAATAGGATAGCAAGGAAAACTGAGGCTGCTGACATTGCCCTTTCTTGATAATTAAGATCATTATGGGTTGTCAATAGGACATAATAAAAGAATGATCCAGGATAGAAGCATGTCCATCACCGAAATGATAGGTGGGACTGAAAGAAAGACATCGGCGCGATACCTGAGCACCATTTCTGCAAACAGTGTCGGGATCACTTGGCGTCACTCCGCTGGGACAGAATTGACACCAAACACCAAAAGAAAAAAGGAACTGGAGGAATGCAAAGGTTGAGCTGTAGTGGATCCAAACCGATGCTAGCTACACTCACCAGATAAACCGTTATCACAAATACTAAGGCTATATGCATGATATGCAACAAACAAATGCAGCAACCAAATGCAATAAACAAGCCAGACTCCATACTACCGATTTCTACCGGTTTCTACCGCTCGCGCTGACTAGGGCATCCTATAGCTAGACCTGCTCTGATACCAAGCTTGTGGCACCCCGGCTCAGAGAAACCGGAATGCCCCGTATTCCAGCCCAGAGATCGAGGAGAAGTCTCAGGAATATGGCACTGCTTGACATAGAACACATCAGCTCTTATTACAAGAATAAATACAAAGGTCTGATGTTACAAAGGTTCACATCAGCACGGCGACACTATGCCTGCGATACTACACTTGCTCTATGTTAGCAGCAGAACAACTCTTAGCAGCGGAAATATTCTAGCAGCGGAACAACGACGAAGGTGGTGAACTCCACTCCGCAGGGACTCTGGCTGGGACGTGATCTAGCTCGCACGAACGAAAACCACGACAAGCAATCAAGCAATCACAACATCACCTGCAATCTGGCATGACATGCCAGGTCAGTACATTGAATGTACTTGCAAGCTCACAACAACCAAAAACATCAAGGCAAGACAACAACATAACATTAAGTAGGTTAATTAAATTAACAACTACCATGATACAACAGCAACTCCTAAGCATGATATGAAACTACTACAATACAGATAAATCACCATCTTCGATCTCCATAACCATATGTCTCTAGGCTAACCGGCCAAGCAATATACCATCTCTATCACCTCGTGATCAAAACCAAACTGTAACCGTGATCCTTACGGCGATCACAACCACGACCAATACTTGGCCCGTGATCCTTACAGCGATCACAACCCGACCAATAAATGGCCCGCGATCCTTACGGCAATCAAAACCCGACCAATAAATTGCTCGTGGTCCTTACGGCAATCACAACCACGACCAATACTTGGTCAATCTGTACTGCTCCAAATATCCACATATCCATTACCTATAAGTCATTCCGTCATGTAAGTTTTGATCGAATGGTGTACCCTAGTCCGAACCCATGCCGATGACCGAGGACGCGGCTATCGATAGATTAAACATACACTCTGCAGATGTAGCACACTGTACCCACACCACAGAACCCATGGCCTCGCACTCCCATTCGGGTGGACCAACGGCGTTCCGACAAAACCAATCTACTGCCATGACACTCTCCCGGACACTCCGACTCACTCCCCTCTGGGCTAAGTCATGGGTGGCCCCGTGTCTACCTCAAGACACAACGACCACCGTCGTGGCCAAAACAAAAACGTCCCAAATGGGGACACGAGCTCAAAACCAACTACGGGCACACAAGGCTTATGCCATCCTACCTGATCAGGGTAGCGCCCGCGTATAACCTTCCCTCGTTGGGGGCATTGGCGAGAGGCACGATAATAGACCGCATTAGGGTCGTCCCATACCGGCAAATGTGGTTGCACTGGAAAAAGTCCGTTTCGGCGGCACCTGACCAACTTAATGATGGAATTTATCCCCAAAAATATAACCATGATAACTGATACTCTGATGTCAACTATCAAACTATAATCCAAGTCATAGCAATATCCAACAAATAATCTGATCATAATATCATCATCTCAAAATACTCCAAGGGTAGCACAACACTACTATCATGATGAACAATAACACTACTACTCCAATATGCAAGAACAAGCTATCCAACTAAGATCCACATGTAAACATCATCTCCGAAACAATACTCCAAGCAACAGAACATCAACTAGCATCATGCAAATCATCATACTAACCACTAATAATCCAAAGGCAGCATGATATCCAAGGTAATACTCCAAAATATAATAACAGATATCATCATGAAACAATCATAATACCAGCAACTAATACTCCAATGGCAACATGATACTCATCAACTACAAACATAACTCCTAGTAATCCAAACAATAGCATGGCAACAACAAGAACAAAATAATACTCCGGGAAAATGCCATGCACAAAGTCATGTTGCTAAAGCAATACTTTAAACAAGTTCAATATGAATTAAACCATGTTACTGCATTATAGTGATGCAAATGGAGGGTGTGGCTTGCCTGGGGTGGAAGAAATCATCGGGAAAAATGCGAGAAGCTCGCGGAAAGAATTGTCGGAAATCATTCTCTCTCGAAGGGGGATGATTAAGGGCAAGGGCATAATGGTCATTTTCACAATGTCAAAACATGGTGAAAGTGAAACCAACAGAACAGGCTTGACGAAACGAAGAAGTGAGCGTTGGAATCACCTCATTTGGAGTTACGGTTAAAAAGTTATGGGGTGTTGAAGTTCAGGGACTTTTCTGTAAAAATTTCATCACAAAAAAGTCCCTGAGTGGATAAGGTAGAAACGCAAAGTTAGAAATACGCTTTCGGTCAGTGAAAAGATAAAATGAAAATCCGCCTTCACTTATCTGACGTGGCGGGGGCTGGTCAACGCGTGTGGGTGCCATGTGGGGTCGGGGCTGGGCGAGTCCCGCGTGGCGGGGCCCGTCACTTAACCACGTGGCCACCGGGGTCAACGCCCTGTGCAGATGATGAGCGGGGCCCGCGGCTTACATCTCTCTCTCCCGCTCCTCCTTCTTCTTCCCCGACGCGGGCGCAGAACAGAGGCGACGTCGCGCGCTCCGGCGAGGCTCCCGGATGGCTCCGGCCATCTCCCGCACCGTGTAGCACACCGGCGCGCTCGGGGAGAAGCAGCGCATCCACCACCGGCTAGAAGAAGCACTGGGGAGGCGCAGACCGGCGGCGAGGAGCAGCGACAGAGGAGGACAGAGGACGGCGGCCGGCAATGGGGCAGGCTGCTCTGGCCGTCTCCGGTGACGCGAAGCATACCGACGAGTTCAGGGCGATGAGGCGGATCCATTCAAGGGCGAAACGGCCGTCGGGGAGGGGTGGGGAGGAGGGGAGGCCGCGGCGACAGGGAACTACAGAGGTGGCGGCTGGTCGAGGGGCACGGCCCTAGAGGGGCTCCGGCGACGAGGGGAAGGGCAGGGGAGACTCGCCGGAGTGTGGGGAAGGCGATGGTGGTGGCTAGAGGTGGAGGAGGGCTCGGCTTCGGCCGAATTTAGGACGGAGGGGCGGTGGCCATGGCATCAATGGTGGTCGTGGAGGGCGTCTCGAGCTCAGGGAAGTGCATGGGCGGGGCTAGAGGAGGTGCAGGAGGCGAGTGGTGAGCTCGGAGAGGCTCGGGAAGGGCTTAAATAGCCGCGGGGCAAGGTGGCCGAGCTGGCACCACCGCGGACGCATGTCCGGCGCCGCAGACGCGTGCTCGCGTGCATGAGCTCGGAGGCAGGCGACGAGAGAGGCACAGGGGAGAGCTCACGAGGAGGAGGAGGCCAAGGGAGCGCAGGGAGGAAGACGACGGCGACGGGAAGATCCAAAACTCCACTGTACGCCTGTGGGCACGCGGCGGCGAGCGTCGGTGAGCAAGCGGACGGAGGGGGAGAGGGGTCCAAGAGGACTGTGACGATGCGGGCTACCTACTGGACATCTTCACAAGCGCGAAGCCGACGAGAGGGGGAGGGGCCCGAGCAAGAAACCATTCTGGGCGTGCTCATGGCATGCCAAAACGATGGTCACCACCAGTACTGGCATGTGTGGTATGCAAACAGCTGGCAAATGTTGTCTAGTGGTAAGTACGTCGAAGGTGGTTTTCAACTGCGCTGGTAGTTTGGTGAAAACGGCTATGGTTAAAAAGTTAGTGAGCTCTCATGTTTACTGTAGTAAACTTTATCAGCTCAATGTGATCAACAGGGGGCTGCCATGTGTCAAGTGTTATGTCTGGGGTGTTTAGGCTAGGAAGGACTACAGTCCTGGAGACTTTGGATTTACTGCAGTTGCTTCACAACTGACCAAAATGGTCCAGAAACTAGATCATGATGGTGCACTCACAGGTAGTGTCACCTTGGGCTAATATTGGGCAATGCAGAGTCATTTGGTCTTATGAAGATGCCCAAAAAGTCTCATACCATTTGGCAAAGCCAAACTGGTACTTGCTTCACAAACATCTCCTTTGGACAGAAACTTGGAATAATTTTGGTGATCAAATGGATCAATGAAATGGTGCCAAATTGGGTGGAGAGATGTTTTATGGGTATAAGAATGATCTGGTAATTTATCAGGATTTTTGAAGCAATATAAAATACACTTGCTTCACAACCTGAAAATAAGGCCAGAATCAAAGATTTGCTCCTGTGCTCACATAGATGATTGGACGGGGCTGAAAATGGATGGAGGGGTTTAATATTAGCACATTAAGAAGTGTGCAAAAGATCAACTCATTTCGGTACTCATAGCTAGTACTTCCTTCACAAAGCCTTCTGTCTGACAGAAACTTTGAAAATTCACTGAGGAAGATTGGCTAGGCAAATAAAGTTGAACTTGTGCATGAGGCAATTATTTGGACATATGAACATGCCAAAAAGGTTGGGAGCTAATAGGAAAAATATATGTGACACTTCCTTCACAAAGGGCCATTTAGGGCAGAATAGAAAAAGGAATATTGAGGAATTATTTTTGAACTGGCCAAGGCAATGTTTGGTCATATTTGAGCTATATATGACCCAAAGGAATTATGAGAATTATTTGGGGATTTTTGGATGGACAGAAATATAGGTTGCTTCACAACCTAGGGCAGATAGGGTTATTCCTTTAATGAAAAAGGAATATTCCCTAGAAAAGAATCTTAAGTTTTGGTCAAGGAGTGAAGTGACATGATCTTGGCAAGGTTTTTAGAATGATTAGCCACTTGGGAGGAGGAATGAGGATGATTTCCCAGATAGCAAGGCCACAGAACCACTCCAAAAAGAAAAACAGAGCAAAAACCAAATAAATCAAAAGAAAAAGAAAAGGGCCAAAATCCAGGCTGTTACACCATGCCTGCTGCTTGCCTCCTTTGCACCAAAGAGGAAACTGGTAGACTGCGCCCGCTGGCATCCGCCTGGCCTCGGTTGTCATGGCTCACATCACCCGAACCTCATGAGGTGAGCCTTGCATAGAAATCTCTGCTCCTCGGGAGCCAGCCTGAGAAGGTTGCTCCCTTTGGAGGTCTTTGTGTTGTGTGCCTCACGAGGCTTGGCCCCTCGCGAGGGTCTTGAGTTGTCGATGTCAAAGCTGGGCCATACCAGGCCGTCGATGGAGCCACGCCGTGGGCCGCAAGCAGGCAAGTCTGGGTACCCCCATTCCCAGAATGCCGACACTATTTAAAGTGAATGCGGCTGTCTCTAATGCATAAACCCAAAACGATAGTGGCAAATCAGTAAGAGACATCGTAGAATGCACCATATCCAGTAAAGTACGGTTACGACGTTCGGGCACACCATTACGCTATGGTGTTCCAGGTGGCGTGAGTTGTGAAACAATTCCACATTGTCTTAAATGAGCGCCAAACTAGTAACTCAAATATTGACCTCCACGATCAGATCCTAGAAACTTTATTTCTTGTTACGATGATTGTCCACTTCACTATGAAATTCCTTGAACTTTTCAAATGTTTCAGCCTTCTATTTCATTAAGTAAATATACACATATCTACTCAAATCATCTGTGAAGGTAAGAAAACAACAATATCCACTACATGCTTCAACACTCATCGGACCGCGTACATAAAGTCACTTGCCCGCTCCATTGTACCGGAAAATGGGGTTTTAGTCATCGTGCCCACGAGGCACGATTCACATGTATCAAATGATTCACAATCAAGTGATTCCGAAAGTCTATCAGCAAGTTTCTTCTTGCGCTTTACACCAATATGACCTAAGCGGCAGTGCCACAAGTATGTGGTTCTATCATCATTAACTTTGCATCTTTTGGGATCAATATTATGAATATGTGTATCACTACGATTGAGATTCAACAAGAATAAATCATTCACAAGGGGTGCATGACCATACACTACAAAAAAATACACTTTCGTGATGATACGTGTTTGTCACAGTACGTAGGTCACGTTTTCTGCCATGCATGTACATCCATGACGATTTTATGACAGAATCAAGATAGTCATACCTGTGCTATCGTAGAAGTGTTCCATGACAGTACCAAAATTATCATCATGGAAGCGTTCACTTCCATGAAGATAAATGACGCGTCATGGAAGTGCTTTTGTCAAGGGTAACTAACACGTGGCATCCACCATAACGGGTCGTCGTTATGCTATCGGGTCCGGTTTTGGTTCTGATAACCCATTAACAGCAATGACCAATGGCAATTTTCCACGTGTAAAATTCTCATTGGCCGGAGGAAACACGTGTCAGCTCCTCATTGGGTCAAATAGGCGCCTATGATATGTCAACACGTGCGGCAGCCCAACACTGGCCCATTTAGCTTACAAAGGCCGGCCCGTTTGACTTGGTCAAAAGCTAGCGGACTGGACCATGAAAAGCCTGTTAAATGTATGTTCGCATATAGCCCATTTTACGGCCCGGTAACTCACGACCCGTTATGGCGTTCCCGAAATTGGCCCAACAGTATAATACCAGCCCATTTCATTTTTGGCCCATGTATGGCCCACGACGTGTTTTGGCCCATATGAGGCGTTTCGTATCTTTGGGCCCTTTAATGGGCCACGGTGACTCTGGCCCATAATAAACAGTAAATTCTTTATGCCCAGTAAATGCCCATAATTCACATGGGCCGTTTTCAGCCCATGTTAGCTTTCGGCCTACTAACGGCCCATACATTCTTGTGCTCCTTTCCGGCCCTCGATTACTTCCGGCCTGTTACTGGCCTATTCCTCTAATGGGCCAAATTCGGCCTGTGGTTAGAATCAACCCGTTTGTGGCCTGTTAACCTGTTGCGCCGCTTCCAGCACGTCCTATATTTTGGCCCATTAACGACATGTTATGCATGTGATAGAATTAAGCCTTTGTTGTCTTTCGACCTGTTAATGGCCTGTTACCATGCTAGACTGATACCAATTACGCCCGTTTACGGCCCATGTGGGCCCATTTATCCGACGGCCTGAGGCCCACTGAATCTACGGCCCGTTGGAGGCCCATTTATCCGATGACCCGTAGGAGGCCCATGGATCCTATGGCCCATAGCAGGCTCAAGGTTACCACGGTGTGTTGTATATGGCCCATGGTTGTTGAGGCCACTAGAAAACCAAGGAAAAAGAAGACTAGGAAAATAAATAAGCCAGAAACTAATGCTAGGCTATTAAGGCGATTGCATAGATTACATCCACTGGGCATCAAAGTTCGCCACCAATGCAAATATAGGGAACACCCTACACTATACAAAAATGGATTGTTGTTTTCTTGAACCAGCGGTTGCACGTTAAGAACAAATTTTGTATCGCAACAAAACAAATTACAACCGTAAAACAAAAGGAAGGTTGGCATAGAAGTTAACAGTCCGGCAGATAAATGCACCACCAGAAGTTCAAAAGCTCAGTTCATTTGACCTGACTGTTACATTTTCATGATGTACTGTCTGATGGAGCACCATAACCTTCGCCTACATTTATCCTAGGCTCCTAAACAACATAGCAAATGTCTGATAGTCTGGTTTCAAAACCATGCATATCTTGATGACATCGAACAATGGTTGTCCTTGTTTCACAAAGGGTCTCTGTTAGGGAATGGACCTTTGTCTGGAGCGCAGATATAACATTTTTAGCTTGCATATCTTGATCATGTGGCAGTTTGGACGAGATTTCCTTAACAACCAACACAGGATTATGCAGGAACGTGCTTTTGGCACTGTTAGTGGACAGGTACTGACCCACTGCAGCAAGAGGTGACATTGCGGTTATAGTTGCCTCGTCACCTTCAGAAGGTGGCGGTTCCACCATTTGTTCCATAGCTTGCTGAAAAATTGAGTTTTTACATTAGTAGTACTAGAACAGAAGATATTAAGGAGGCAGCAAAACCAAAAAACAGCTTTGGTCTATATACTGAATTTATTTATGTGAAACCATGTAAAATATTAGTTGTATTTTACTGCAAAGTACATAATAAAACTAGGTTCCAAACATATGACCATGTACCCATGGCTAATGTATTGTCTATTTCTTCACATTGTATTGACAACTAAGGATAAAGAGATAAAGTTCATAATACGGTAAGCATAGTATGACATCAGTCATATCACAAAACAACTGAGAACAGACAAACATGCAATTGTAACATTGTGTAGACAAGTCCAGCACGGAACTAGATTATAGATCAAGATCAAAGGAACATCACTCCTCTCTTTTAAACCTTGTAAGGTGCAATGATACGCTAAGACAATTGTGTATAAAATTGAAAAGAGTAATAGACATTGGCCGCAAACCGTGCAGTTCAATGCACAAGTCAGAGTAAGTAGTAGTTAAAAGGCATGCAGATTAAGCACTTACAACAGCGGCTTTGACTGGTGTAGTCATGCCCTTCATCTTGCAGGTGTGGCAGTCCTTGAAGATTTCCACAACATTTGGTTCAGGTACTTTTTGGTCCTTGTGGGCATTCCTCTACATTTGGAACAAGTCAATATAGATCTGATAATATGGCACAACAAAAAGAGTGAAACAACATCTAATTACAAGAGCCTCGCAGTGTGCAATATAGCTACAAGATCCTATCGTTTGTTGGAATTTCACTTTCGTACGGTTGGCCTTGTTCTTTGAACAGTTCACCTACAAGAAGATAGAGTTGTGAGGCACATGCATAAATAGGAGTTCAACATGTGATCTGATCACATATATATAAGGTACTTGATACTTTGGATCAGACCAGTGTTTAACGAGGCATCTCCGGTCTTCATCTGATATATTTTCCACTAGAGATGTTTGGGCAAGTTCACTGTTAGCCTTGCCTTCAAAGTGAGTTTTCCTCAAGTTATACCGATACTGTCGCAGAGCAGACTTGAAAAGCATGCTTGCCTGGTCGCATCATCTTGGCTATCCAACTTGAACCTCAGTTGTTGAAAATATGGGAGTCTCATTACCAGCAACCTAGAAAATATGGGACAGAGCAAGACGATATTACTAATTTCCATACATAACCATACTTACAGATAAATGGTCGAGGAAGGTGTTGAACTGGGTTTTGTCTTTGTCATTCCTGTACTGAATCCATGTTGGGAGGATACGTGCATCACACCTAACGGCAACTGTTGTCTCTGATACTAACTTGGCTGACTCTGTAGCATCACCTGGCCTTTTTAAACCTGCCTCAAAACGGATCTCCATTCTTCCTCCTCTAGATTTAGTTAACCTATCGAGCATTATCCCTGATGTCTGTTTCGTCTTGCGCCTAGGTGCTAGTCCAACAATGAACATAGGAAGTGCTAGTGTACATCAAACTGTGAGACAACATATAAATAAGCATGCAACTGTAGCTTGACTCCAGCAACTACCTTCTTGTTGTTGAAGCTCACAAGGTCCATCTGATATTTCATCTGAAATTTCCATCTCATCTTGTGTCAAGAGTGCTCCAGAAGTAGTTTCAGATGGCAAGGGAGCTTGGGAACTTGTCGCTAGCTGAGTTGACAAACGAGTAACTTGTGCATCTGTTGGTACTGTGGAAGGTGTTGCAACAACTAGGGCTGTCGTTGCTTGTTTGGTGGCAGCTATTAGTTTTTGTTTGGATTGTTTTGAAACTGGTGTAGCACGGGATACCGTGCTTGGACAATTTTTCGGTGGACTTTGACCTTCTATTCCACCATCAGTACCAGCAGAATCTGCATAATTCTTCCGCTTCTGTTTCCGTGTGTCCTGAGTACTAACACCGTCCCCTGCCATTCTGTGTTCCTTCCTCTCTCTTTGTGCCATGTCAAGTCAAGCCGACAAGAAAAAGGAATAAAAATTTAGTTCTTCAGAACAAATTGATGCATGATATAGACGAACTAAACTTTGATGTTAGACAACCACATGATAGGAGGATGTAATGTGTATGAAAAACATTACGACGCGAGATAATTAGAACTATGATGTGTAAACTAAGCAGGAGGCATTTCAATAAATTAGTAGCAATGCAATCAAAGGTAGACACCATATGAAAGATGCTACAAGTTTCGCTCTGCCAAGTTAACAATGTCTCATAATAACTGGCATTTAAACAAATGTGAAGCACTACAAGAAATAAATCATATGCAAGATGCAAACAACATCACACTACCAAGTTAAAGGTCTCTCGTCATTAGTGCCATTGCATATTCACAACATTGCATATTCACAGTGTCGTGGGAAAACACAGCCACCTATGGGGCCATCTGCCCCTTGTGGTTCGGCACGGGGGAAGAGCACATAGAATAAAGAGCGGAGGGCATATAGCAGCATGGCGGCGTAGACGCACGCAGTTTTACCTAGGTTCGGGCCGCTGCGAGGCGTAAAACCCTATTCCTGCTTTGGTGGATTGATGTACGGACTGTGGTGGAGACGCAGCGCTCTTTCCTGGCCCTCCTTTTATAGATCAAGGGGTCACCACAATAGCAAATCAGTCATTGCGTACTGATTAGATAGCAAACAGTGCTATCATACCTAACTCTGCAGACAGGACAAGGTGCATTAAATGCACCACTTACTGTCACATCGTGGCGTAGCCCGACAAGCCTTGCCATGCCATTCGGCCACCTTCTTGCCGTCTTGTGTGACATGTCCCTGGACGGGTGTCATTTGGAGGTGATTTCCTTCAGAAATGGCTACCACGTGCCAAATAATACCCACTTAATCACTTGGGGGCTCGATAACGCACCGATAGGTGACTTGCATTGCTGTGAGGTGGAGCGGGGGAAACCGCCCCTGGCATGCTTGCAAGCCTGCCGGAGTAGTCTTGAGACTTGTCTTTAGTAACCTCGACCCCACCAGGCTCGCCTGCCAGGCAAGGGAGGTTTTTCCTTAGTGACATCTTGCTCCTTTGGTTGGTCTTGGTCTTCTTGATCCTCCCTTTGATTTCTCAAAGAGCTTATCTCTCCTGCTTGGCCTTGTCTTGGATGTTCTAATCTTGCTCTTAAGCCTGTGTACAGTCTTGGCAACACACCTGGGGTTTGTTGCACTGACAGGAGCCCCACGGCCTAGCCTGAACGCGCTGCCGACCATCGTCGGGGTAGGCCTTGTCGAGTACACAGGCGAGAGGGCTGGTGGTATCTCGCCCTTTGAGATCTTCTTTGGATCTTCATTAATCCGTGCTTAAGTCAGTTTCTGGTTTCCCCGGGCGTTGTGCAAGACGTTGTGGGGGGAGTTAATGAGCCACGATTCACATGGGCTACCCACGTCCCACGTTCATGGGGAGGTAACCGTCATTCCACTAGTTTTCCCGCCCCTGGTGCTTCCACCATGTGTGTCGCATGCATCGTGCAGGGTTGGTGGCGGATGCGGAAGGCGCGGGGATGAGCGTCATGGCAGAAAACTAGACATCATGGATTGGCGCAGGGGGTCAGCTTAGATTCCTCGAGCTGTTGATGGCGCAGGGGAGCCAGACTAGAGGAGCGGGGCGGCTACCTCCAGGGTAAAGAGCCAGGCCCCTCCCCCGTTCGCCTATCTAAAAAGGAACATGGGGCAGGGTGCTCCTTCACTCATCTCACTACTTCCTTTTCATTAGCAGTTCCTGTCCACCATAGTGAGGGCCGGGGGCGCGATGGTGTTTCGGTGGTGGTGACGGGAGCTTCTACTCAACAACGCCTCCCTCCTCCCCCTGGAGACGTGGGGGTGGAGCCCGCCGCGAGAGGAGGTGGGAGGGGGCGAGGTCGCGGCCGTTGTGGTGCTCGAGGTCGAGGAGGACGGGGAGGCGCTCTAGTCGCCCCTCCGCCGGCCTCTCAACCTCCAATGGAGGGCCATGTCGGAGACCAGTCATTGGAGTTCATCATCAGACTACACAGGTCCTCGCGCGGCCTCCTCCGTCACCCCACTCCATTTGCGAGGGTGATGGAGCTTGAACAGCCGCACACATTGAAGCTACACATGAGGGGTTGCTGTAATGGCAACATGCGGGTGGATGTGGATTTCCCCACCCCTCATGTCATGCTCTTCTGACGCGGCTGGAAGACTTTTGCTCACGCCCACAGCTTGTCGGAGGGGCACATCCTCCATTTTAAATTAATGGGGGCCGATCTACTCTCCGTCAAGGTCTTCGGGTACTCGGGAGCTCGCTTAGGGTGTTGTGCGAAGAGCTCGACCGATGACGAAAGCTCCTCCTGGAGCGATATCGACGAGGAGGACAGTGACGGTGATGACAAAGTCGCCGACAGGGAGGACGACGGCTCCGACTCCGGCTGAACACCAGCCACACCATCACGGTCAGGCGGCGGCACCGCCATCTGCATATGCACCTCCTTCCCGGCAAGGCGATTTGCCTGGGAGTTGGATGTGGAGGTGCGGATGGTGTCTCTGGCTCCTCCAGTAGCCTTCCAGCTAGGCCCCGAAAGGCTTCCTTGTGGGCTCCTTCTTTTGTTCGCCCTGCCGCGTCCTACTGGCCCTGGTGGCGGTGACTAGGGGGCATCTCCACCGATCTCTTCACCATCACCTTAGGCCGCGCCCTCCCGATCTTGTTAGGCTCCTCGACATGGGGCCTGACAGGGTCAGGCTGGGCATCAGCCCATCCACTCCTTTTGCCCGCTTCACCTCCCACCGTAGTGTCTAGGAGGAGAGGGACAAGAAAGAGATTACGGGGCACTTATCGTTTTTCAGTCTAATAAGTGTAGGCATTTGTCAAACTTTAGTCTAAATAGTGTAAACTTCATTATCCATGTTTGTGTTCTGTAAGGTCTGTACTTTCTTATCAGCATATTAATGAAAAAGACAAGCCTTGTCGGGTACTTGTGCATGTATAATGTCCATGCAGAGGTGATATGCCTCTATACATTTAAGTAAACAAGTTTTCCCCGATAGACTATTGATACGTCTCCGTCGTATCTAATTTTCCAAACTCTTTTGCCCTTGTTTTGGACTCTAATTTGCATGATTTGAATGGAACTACCTGGACTGACGCTGTTTTCAGGAGAATTGCCATGGTGTTATTTTTGTGCAGAAATAAAAATTATCGAAATGACCTGAAACTTCATGGAGATGATTTTTGGAATTAATAAAAAATATTGGCGAAACAATCAACCAAAGGGGGCCCACACCCTGGCCACAAGGGTGGGGGGCGCGCCAACCCCCCTGGGGTGCGCCCTTTGTCCTTGTGCCCCCTGGACCTCCACCAACCTCAACTCCAACTCCATATATTCACGTTCGGGGAGAAAAAATCAGAGAGAAAGAATCATCGCGTTTTACGATACAGAGCCACTGCCAAGCCCTGTTCTTCCTCGGGAGGGCAGATCTGGAGTCCGTTCGGGGCTCCAGAGAGGGGAATCCGTCGCCATTATCATCATCAACCATCCTCCATCACCAATTTCATGATGCTCACCACCGTGTGTGAGTAATCCCATCGTAGGCTTGCTGGACAGTGATGGGTTGGATGAGATTTACCATGTATGTTTTGTTAGGGTTTGATCCCTAGTATCCACTATGTTACAAGATTGATGTTGCTATGACTTTGCTATGCTTAATGCTTGTCACTAGGGCCCAAGTGCCATGATTTAAGATCTGAACCTATTATGTTTTCATGAATATATTTGTGTTCTTGATCCTATTTTGCAAGTTATAGTCACCTACTACGTGTTATGATCCGGCAACCCCGGAGTGACAATAGTCGGGACACTTCCCGGTGATGACCATAGTTTGAGGAGTTCATGTATTTAGTAAGTGCTAATGCTTTGGTCCGATACTCTATTAAAAGGAGGCCTTAATATCCCTTAGTTTCCAATAGGACCCCGCTGCCACCGGGGGGGGGGGGGGGTAGGACAAAAGATGTCATGCAAGTTCTTTTCCATAAGCACGTATGACTATATTCAGAATACATGCCTACATTATATTGATGAATGGAGCCAGTTATGTGTCACCCTATGTTATAACAGTTGCATGATGAATGCCATCCGAGATAATTGTCCATCATTGATCCATTGCCTATGAGCTTTTCACATATTGATCTTTGCTAAGTTACCTTTTTGTTGCCACTGTTATGATTACTACTAAACTGTTACTGTTACTTTTGCCACTGTTACCGTTACTTCCATACTACTTTGCTACTAAATATTTTGCTGCAGATATTAAGTCTTTCAAGTGTGGTTGAATTGACAACTCAGATGCTAATACTTGAGAATATTCTTTGGCTCCCCTTGTGTCGAATCAATAAATTTGGGTTTAATACTCTACCCTCGAATTTTTTTGTGATCCCCTATACTTGTGGGTTATCAAGACCTTTTTCTGGTGTCGTTGTCGGGGAACATAGCTCTATTCTCTGAGTCACTTGGGATTTATATCTGTTGAACACTATAAGGAACTTGAAAGATCAAAGAACCAAGATTTTTCCGTCAACTACGAGGGGAGGTAAGGAACTGCCATCTAGCTCTGCACTTGATTCTCCTTTTGTTTTGAGTAAACTTGCGACACCTACACCTGCTATTGATTCCGATATGTCGCATGTTATTGATGATGCCACTTCTTCTATGCATGCAAGCTTTTATATAGCGGATAGCGGACTCATTGCAGATTAGGGTCCTTGTAGCGGAACGCGTATAGCGGGCAATATTGCGGGTGCTATGTCCACATAGCAAATTTTTAAAAACACTCATAAATTTGAGATTGTTGTGTATATTTCTAGGCCACTGACAAAAAATATGAAACTTAAATTGAGAAATCATCATTTATATAAGAATATAAACTATAATTGAAAAATATTTGGTCGTGCAACCATGCAAGCAAGACACATTTACCAAAATAGATCACACAACTGAACAACAAGGACTTATATAGCGGGCAATATTGCGGATAGCGGACGATATAGCGGTCTAACAAGTGATATTGCACGCGCATCATGACAACCCGCTATTTTCTAACACAACCTTAAACTAATAGCGGTAGGGTGACGCTACCGCTATTGCGGCTGCAATAGCAGAGGTAGCAGACATTATTTAAAAGCTTGTGTGCATGATGCTTATGATGATACTACTTCTCTGCCTGACAATATTGTGCCACTAGGTGAATTTCTTGATGAACAACTTGCTAGGGTTAGAGAGAATGAAATTACTGAAACTGATAATATTATTGAAACTTAAGATTATGATTCTCCCCGTAGATATGAATTGTCTGTTGTACCTGAGGGTTATGTTATGGATGAAGAAACTGCTAGTGAGTTCTTGCTTGCAATAATAGAGATGATCTTAAGAAACTGTTAGCTAAGCTGAAAGAGAAATCCTTGAATGCTAGAATGAAATATGATCCCACTTTTGCTACTTCACCTATCTTGTTACTAATAAGGATTATGATTTCTCTGTCGATCCTGATTTAATTACTTTGGTGGAATCTGATCCTTTCTATGGTTATGAATCTGAAACTGTTGTGGCATATCTTACTAAATTGAATGATATAGCCACCCTATTTGCTCATGAGGAAACTTTTTGCTATTACTATATTATCAAATTGTTTCCTTTCTTGTTATAGGGTAATGCTAAGTTATGGTTGGATGTTAAAGATATGCAAGAGGCAAAGAAATCTATGAATGAAAAAGATATTAAAGCTGAAGATGTTAACAATCTACCGCCTATTGAAGAACATGGTCTTGATAACCCGACACAAGTAGTAGAAGTAAACTCCATATATTTGATGAAGGTGATATTCCTCATAATAAGTCTGCTAGTCAATGGTTGGATGCGTTGATAATTTTATTGTTGAACAAGAAAACTTCAATTCTTATGTTAGTAGACAATTGAAACGTAATGCTTAAATGCTTGACCACTTGGGTGATTATATGAGTAGAGTTGTTAATGATCTTAAGCTTATTATTAAACATTTTTCCATCGTTACAACTCAAGTAGAACAAGTACTTAAGTCACAAGATGATTTGCTTAATGAGTTGAATAATAAGACCAATGATAATGTTGTTATGGTTATGACTAGAGGTGGTAAGATGACCCAGGAACCTTTGTATCCTGAGGGCCATCCTAATAGAGTTGAGCAAGATTCTCAGACAATTAATACTAATGCACCTAGTCCTAGTAATAAAAATAAAAAGAAAACTGATAGGACTTTGCATGCTTCAAGTGAACCTGTTATAGGTACATCTGAGAATCCCAATGATATTCTATTTTTGATGTTGAGACACAATCTGGTGATGAACATGAACCTAGTGATAATGTTAGTAATGATGTTCATGCTCAACCTAGTAATGATAATGATATAGAGATTCAACCTATTGTTAATCCTGATAACCCACAATCAAAGAATCAATGTTATGATAAGAGAGACTTTGTTGGTAGGAAACATGGTAAAGAAAGAGAACCATGGGTTCAGAAGCCCATGCCCTTTCCTCCTAAGCCATCCAAGAAAAATGATGACAAGGATTTTGAGCGCTTTGCTGAAATGATTAGACCTATCATTTTGCGTATGTGTTTGACTGATATGCTTAAAATGTCTCCTTATGCTAAGTATATGAAAGATATTGTTACAAATAAAAGAAAGATACTGGAAGCTGAAATTTCCACCATGCTTGCTAATTATACTTTTAAAGATGGAATACCAAAGAAACTTGGAGATCCAGGAGTACCAACTATGTCATGCTCCATTAAAAGAAACTATGTTAAAAGTGCTTTATGTGATCTTGGAGCTGGTGTTAGTGTTATGCTTTTCTCTTTGTATCGTAGACTTGAATTGAATAAGTTGACACCTACTGAAATTTCTTTGGAAATGGCTGATAAATCAACTGCTATACCCATCGGTATTTGTGAGGATGTGCCTGTTGTGGTTGCAAACGTTACTATCTTAACGTACTTTTTTATTCTTGATATTCCAGAGGACGACAGTATGTCGATCATCCTTGGTAGTCCTTTTTTGAATACTATAGGGGGTGTTATTGATTGCAACAAGGGCAATATCACTTTTCATGTTAATAGTTATGAGCATACGGTACACTTTATGAAGAAACAACATCAAGTTCATAGTATCAATTCTATTAGAAAATTTCCAACTATTACTATTGGAGGTTTTGAATTCCCTCTTCCTACTATCGTAAAGAAATATGATATTCTTATTGTTGGGGACATGCATATCCCCGTTGAGGTAACCTAGTGTTATTTGAAAGTTCTCCGGTTTCATGTCATTCGGAAGAAGTTTGTTAATAAGACTTGATCAAACTTGTTAACGGATTCCTTTTGATGAGCATGAGATGGATGAATTTAGAAGGCGCAACTCACTATACCCACCTTTTACTTTCTGGTATTTAGATTAAATATAGCAAAAATAGTATTTCTGTCTGTTTTCTGAATTATCTGTGCAATAAAAAAGTACCCCGAAAATAAAAGTTCTCAAATTGCCCTGAAAATTTAGTATGATTTTTTATAGAATATTTTAGAATTTCTGGCAATGAACACACAACAGGGGGCCTCACCAGCTGGCCACAAGGGTGGAGGGCATGCTCTACCCCCTGGGCACGCCCCCCGACCTTGTGGGCCCCACGTGCCCCCCCTCCACTTATTCCAGCACCCATCCACTCCTTCTTCCTCTAGAAAAAACCACTCCATAGCCCAAACTCGTGTTCTTGCTCGTTTTGCTGCCATTTTCGATCTCCTTGCGCAAAGCTCCATTCACAAAACTGCATTGGGGGATTGTTCTTTGGTATGTGACTCCTCCAATGGTCCAATTAGTTTTTGTTCTAGTGCTTTATTTATTGCTAATTTTTGCTGCTTTGTTGACCCTGTTCTTGAGCTTGCATGTCAAATTTATATGGTCCAAAGTAGTTTTGATTCATGATATAGCCTCTAGTCACTTGTAGGAGTAGTTGCTATTAATATTGTTGAGTTTGTTGCACTTCTATTTTGAGTCACTAAAAATTTCAGAAATTTTTAGAGAAAGAAATAAATGTCTAGGAGAATGTACCAAGGTGGTTCTTCAAGGAAGCAAGCATCGAGGCGCGCGATACGCGTACCGTACCTTGAACCACCAAGGGAAGCTCAAGTGAAGCCTTGTGTATTGCCATCGGACGAATTTATGGTTCGTGCAGCTTTCAAGGATGAGTTTTATGCATATGTACAAAATGTCGACCTTAAGGACTTCTTATCAGACAAGTGCCTACAATATTATTATCTCATGGACTCCTTTGTGCGGAGGTTTGAGTTTTCATCCAAGTGTAATACTCATACTGTCCTGGTTGATCTTTATGATGAATCTTATACCATGGACCTAGAAGATTTTTGTGATGCATGCAAAATTCCACAATGGGGCCTTCTTAGTGAGCCTCACAAATCTGAATATAATGATTTCCTTGCTAGCATCACCATTGGAGAAACTACAAAAATCACTACCATAGGGAGTATTCACTTTCCTTCCATACATTGCTTTGATCTCTTTATAAGAATATGCATTAATGGTAAACATGAGCATAGCCACCTTTGCGTTCCAGATCTTAGTGTCCTCAAGTGTGTTGTGTTAAGTGATAAGCGATATAACTTGGGGGCTATTATTGCGACGAGGTTAAATTTTAATGCTAAACATGGAGATTTATTTGCTGGGATTTCGTTTAGCTAATTATTTAGGTGTACCCATAAGGGGGTATGATATTGAGTTGCCACTTGCTTTTCTAGATTATGATGCTATGGTACGCTACTAGTTTCCTAAGAGGAATGATCATTTCCTCCAGTACCGACTAATATTTGACAGACAATGCCGTCTATGTTACCCTTCCTGCTCCTGCCTTCTTTAACTTTCAGGTAAATGGGAGATATTTTATAACTAGGGATGAGGCAAAAGAGTATGAGAGAACAGCGGAGGCCGCTCGCCTTCAGGAGGCAGCTCGCCAAGCGGTAGCTGCCGTAGTATAGTACGACCCCAACTATGATTCCGGATATCATCCGGGCCAGTGGTGGCCCTAGACCAACTTAGGCCAAAAGCCTAAGCTCGGGGGAGTACGTATTTCTCACTGACATTACATTCATGTTCACACACTCATTCCAGTTGTCGGTGTTCATACTTTTTCATTGTATTATCCATGTTAGTTTATTTCTCTTTATCACTTTCTTCTTGTGTGTTTGAAAAATCTTAAGAAAAATTTAAAAAAATAGGTGTAGATAGTTTACTTTCTATGCATGCTTAGTCGTAATATTAAAAGAAAACCTAAAAAGATTTCTCGTTCTTCTTTTGCCTGTTGGGAGCTTTCCCATGTAAATAGTTTTTCTTCTTCTTGTTTTACTTTCTTAAAAAAAACAATAACTCCAAAAAATATTTCATTGTGTTTCTTTGAAATTCTTTTCTTTTCTTCGGGGGTCAAGAGGAGAAGACCATGATGAAAATTTTGAGTGGCTCTCATATGCATTACTGTTGATCTAATAAAGAGCACATATTACCTTGTCTTCTCCTTTGAATAAATGTTTGCAGGTTACATCTTAGTCCAATGCACGTGTACTGTTATTATTATCCACACTGTTCGGTCGTGCAAGTGAAAGGCAATAATGATGATATATGATGAAATGATTGAGATGAGGAAAAGCTGGTATGAACTAGACCTATCTTGTTTTTGTAAGTATGATTAGTTCAACGTTCGTGATTCAGCCTATTATGGAAGGGACATGTTTGCAATGACAAGAGATTATAATTACTCATGCCAAGCTTAATTAGCTAGGAGCTTATAATGGTTTGCCTTGTGTGCCAACATGGAAATAAAAATGGTTGTGATGTAGTATGATAGGATGGTATCCTCCTTTGAATGACTCGAGTGGCTTGACTTGGCACATGTTCACGCATGTAGTTGAAACAAAATCAACATAGACTCCACGATATTTATGTTCATGGTGATTTATTTCCTACTCATGCTTGCACTCAATGTTGGTTAATCTTAATGCATGTTTATGATTGTTGTCGCTCTCTAGTTGGTCGCTTCCTAGTCTTTTTCTAGCCTTCACTTGTACTAAGCGGGAATACTGCTTGTGCATCCACTTCCATAAACCCAAAGTTATTCCATACGATTCCACCATACCTTCCTATATGCGGTATTTACCTGTCATTCCAAGTAAATTTGCAAGTGCCAAACTCTAAACCTTCAAATAATAATCTGTTTTGTATGCCTAAATTGCTCATGTACCAACTAGGGCTGCCAATATCTTCCATGCTACGTGGGTTATTCTCATGATGAGTGGACTCCACTCATCATTCACGAGAAAATGGCTGGTAATCGTGATGCCCAGTCCAATGCTCAAATCAAATCAGAATTATATTAAACAAAACTCCCCCAGGACTATTGTTTGTTGGACAGTACCCGTTGTTTCAGACCAGCCGTGCAATGTGCTTGTTGGTGGAGGGGAGTATAAACTTTACCATTCTGTTTGGGAACCACCTATAATGTATGTAGCATGGAAGATACCGAGATCTCTTGGTTGTTATGTTGACAATGAAAGCATGCCTCTCAAAATATTATTTATCTCTATTTTAAAACTTGAGCTCTGGTATCTCTGCAAATCCCTGCTTCCCTCTGCGAAGAGCCTATCTATTTACTTTTATGTTGAGTCATCATCCTCTTATAAAAAGCACTAGTTAAAGAGCACCACTCTGATTTATATGCATTGTTATTAATCTCGGAGACCTAAATGTTATTGTGAATATGGTTAGTTCATAATCTCTGCTGAAAACTTGAATGCTCGCTTTACATATTTCCAACAACAAGACCAAACATAGTTTGTAAAAGTTTTTCTTTAACATTTTTAGTTTATCAACTGAATTGCTTGAGGACAAGCAATGGGTTAAGCTTGGGGGAGTTGATACGTCTCCATCGTATCTACTTTTGAAAACTCTTTTGCCCTTGTTTTGAACTCTAATTTGCATGATTTGAATGGAACTAACCCGGACTAACAATGTTTTCAGCAGAATTGCCATGGTGTTTGTCGCGGGAAACCACGACCACCTATGGGACCAAGAGGCCCCTTGCTGGTTCGGAATGGGGGAGTCATGTTGCACAAAGAGCAGACGAGCGTGAAGCAGCACGGTAGAGATCACACGGGAAGTTTTACCCAGGTTCGGGCCACTGGGAGGCATAAAACCCTACTCCTGCTTTTGGTGGATTGATGGTGGAAATGTGGTGGTGGAGTGTAGTACACTTTGTTGGCGTCAAAACCGGCGGATATCGGGTAGGGGGTCCCAAACTGTACGTCTAAGGCTAATGGTAACAGGAGGCAGGGGACACGATGTTTACCCAGGTTTGGGCCCTCTCTATGGAGGTAATACCCTATTTCCTGCTTGATTGATCTTGATGATATGATTATTACAAGAGTTGATCTACCACGAGATCGTAGAGGCTAAACCCTAGAATCTAGCCTATGATTATGATTGTTGTTGTCCTACGGACTAAACCCTCCGGTTTATATGGACACCGAAGGGGGCTAGGGTTACACAGAATCGGTTACAGAGAAGGGAATCTACATATCTGAATTGCCAAGCTTGCCTTCCACGCAAAGGAGAGTCCCACTCGGACACGGGTCGAAGTCTTCAATCTTGTAGCTTCATAGTCCAACAGTCTGGCATAAGCATATAGTCCGGCTGTTTCCTGCTTGTGTTTTTACCTCCAGTGTTCTTTTTGCTAAACTATGCTTTGAGGCATCTTCAAATTCTTTGATATTGATGTTGTTTTATCGTGCAAATTCCTAGATGCTATTGATTGATGTTGATGTTGCCATTTTTGCCAAGTATGCCGGTTCTCTCTTGGACTTGCAAGGTTCTCTTTGGACTACTTTGAGGAGGTCACCTTTAATTCATTTGGATCGGGATCACCCAGCTAGCTAAATTCATGTGGGTGATGGGTTGATTCCTTACCGTAAAAACGATTGCAAAGTTTAACCTACCAAAAAAATGAGGCATCCATGTAAAAAGATTGACCAAGGAAAATACATCCATGTGGCGCTAGATGAGTGGCCAGTGTAAAGTTCCAGCAGAGCAACAAGGTTGAAAAGAACAAGGTTCAGAACTTAAATGTTGTCTCCACTCTCCAGTTTAAATTCAGTAACAAGGGAGAGCAAAAACCTTTTGCTGATGCTGGAGGAGAACGGAGGAGGGTGGTTGCTTGATTGCAGAACATGAGCACACTCACGACGTTCGGCGTTGTTTCGTTAGTAGTTCGTCGGATCGGACGACCAAGCGTGCACATCATATGCCTGTGAAGATCAGCAAGCAAGTGGTGTGGTGAAACGAATGGTGATGAAGTAGGGGAAATATACGCGCATGATGGTGCAACATTTTCTGATTAAATGCAGTCTAGACTGACTTTTAGACTGATTTTCCATCAAAATTGAAAATAGTTACACCAAGTTTCAAAATAGAAAATACACTTCTCAGTTTTACAAACTGAAAATTACTGTATGACAGTACAAAACTTGCTTGCAATGAAATCCCAACTCTCTAAAACTGAAACTTTAACTGAACTTTAGACTGAATTTTTACTCCAAGAATATTTATATTCAGATCACTTTAACTGAATTTTAGACTGAGTTTTAGATTGAATTTTAAACTTTCTTGCAATAAGCTTGCAGTACACTTTATATAAAGATCAGGAGCCAAGCTCTAAAATTGAATTTTTAACTGAGTTTTAAAGTGAATTTTTACGACTGCACCTGTTTCAATTTCAGTTTCAGATAAAGTTTATATTCAGATCAAGACTGACGAAACTGACTTTATATTCGGTTTCAGGTAAGGACATCAAAGAATCTACAGCAGTGAGTCCAATTCTACAGCATATGTGACAGAGATTCTATAGCATTGTGGCCAATTCTACATCTGTTTTAGAGAATCTACAACAATGAGGCCAATTCTATTGTGTGGCAATTCTATTGTAGCAGCCGAATCAATTCTACTCAAGCAAAGAATCTGTAGTACTCAAGCAAATTTCAAGGAATGAATTAGTATGCAAGCAAATGTGTACTCAAGAAAATCTGTAGTCTCGAGGCCAATCAGTATGGAAGCACCCGTGTAAGCAAGCAAAGAATCTACAACACCGACGAGGAACAGACCTTGAGGTTGGTGTGCTTGGCGGTGGAGTCCTAGAGCGGATGGAGGAACATGTCGAAGCTCGCCGCCCCCTCGCCACCACCATCCTGCCGCCGCTGCTGCGTGGCCGTAGCCACGTCGTAGTCATACCTGCACTGATGCTGGATGAGCGTGATGAAGGCAGCCAGGTAGCCGCGGCTGTAGGAGATGAGCTCCTCACCTGGCGACTAGCAGCAGCCCCGTGCAGGTGACCGGCAGAAGTAGCTCTATCATGCCGTCTTGGTAGTCTGCGCCGCAGATTGAGCACGGCCACTGCAGATCGAAGAGCCAAAGGGGGAAATCAGATTTTCACCGATGCGGAGGGACACGCGAGAGCAAAATAATCAGCAGCAAACATTGTATTGGTCACTCAAACAATTCATGAAAGAATATTGAAGGAAGAGAGATTTCACATACAAATATATTATCTTAGACATCTTCTATGATTTTGAGCCCCATTAATTATTTTCAAACCTGAGCAAATTAGTTGAAATTGGACAAGGAAGACAACATAATCAGTTATGCTTGGGTATATTTGTATAGAAGTTATATTGTTATAGATCCTCCAACATGTGGTGCTTGCCACTACTGGAATCAGCTACTTTGCCATCTGCCAGATCTTTGTCGTCCGCTAGCGGACGGCAAAGAAGCTCTTTGCCATCAGCTACCGAAAAGCAGACGGCAAAGAAACGGCAGATGGCAAAGAAGCTCTTTGCCATGCGCCAATTCGTTGCCGTCCGCAAGCTGACGGCAAAGAATCTTTGTCGTCAGCCAGCTGACGGCAAAGAGGGAGGTGGCCCCCACCCACCCGCCCGTTTAAAAAAAACTTAACACCCCCCCTCTTTGCCGTCTGCTAGCAGACGGCAAAGAGAGATAATGGCGGACGGCAAAGAGTGGCGGACGACAAAGAGCCGAGTAACTAACGGACGCCACCCCCCGCCCGTTACTCTCCCTTCTCTTCCTCTCTCCTCCCCGACGCCCCGCCCTATAGCTAGATCCACCGCCGCCCCCGCCGCCCGGCGCCGCCCCCGCCCCTGCCGCCCGGCGCCGCCCCCGCACCCTTGGCCCATCGCGCCACCACCCCTCCGCCCCCACCCCACCCGTCGACGCCCCGTCGCCCCACCACCCCTCTGCCACCCGCCGCCCGACGCTGCCCCCGCCCCCGCACCCCGCACCCTTGGCCCGTCGCCCCACCACCCCTCCGGCCCCCCACCCCACCCGCCGCCTGGCGCCCCCCCCCCCCCCCCGCCGCCCGCCGACCGTCCCATTGCTCCGGTGAGGGACTACTACTTTTTTTCTGTTTTTTCAATTTTTTTGTGTTTAATTGTTAGTGCTAGATTGTGTTAGTGTTAGTGTTAGAAAAGAATTAGAAGAAGTAGAAGAAGTAGAAGTAGTAGAAAGATGAAAAAAGAAGAAGAAGAAAAGAAGTAGAAGAAGTAGAAGAAGAAGAAAAGAAGAAACGAAAAGAAGTAAAAAAGTAGAAAAAAGATGAAAGAAGAAGAAGAGAAAGAAAGAAGAAGAAGGATAGAAGGAAACCCAGACACCCCGACACCCCGACCCCGACACCCCGACCCCCTGACCCCGACACCCCGACACCCCGACCCCGACACCACACCCCGACCCTGACACGACACCTAGACACCCCGACACCCGACCCCCCCGAGGCCGACAGGGTCTTATATTTGTGAATTATTAGTTAGGTCATATATTTTTCGATTTTGTTATGAAAAACATCATATATAATTGTGTTGATCGGGTTGATTTAAATGTGCAGTTGTTTCACCGCTGCGAGGTTTGGTGTTCGACGACCTTGCCGTGCGTTTGACGAGCTCTGCCCCTTCGTTCGTGGGTGAGCACAAATGACATGTCCTCCTCCCCCATTAATTATTTGCTCTGTTCCGGTGTTCGTGCCAATGAAACTTGATAGCTAGCTATATATGTGTCTTGAATCATCAGTATGCGTAACCAATATGTGTCTCCCGTTCGAAAGCGTCATAGTTATAAATATGCATGCATTTGCATATTTATAACCTTGATTCTTTCGAATTGTCCAACGCTATACATGGACAACCCGAGTATGTGTAGATTGGGTTTGTTTTCCCATATGCTTTGCTCCAGATCCGACACATAAATTTTGTCAGTGCGTCCCTTGTTGTTCTCCGGGTACACATCCTCTCTGTTTATTGCAGAGACGTGTATCAGGAGAATAGCGGGGAGGTGCTGCCGAAATTTTGCGTCAGATCTGGAGCATAGCATGGGAAAATGAACCCAATCTACACATACTCGGGTGGGATTAGGACCTATCATTACCTATTAGAGTGTAGGTTGCATGGACGTAATAAAATTGACAAAGTAGATCAACTGATGAATATATACATGGTGAATTATATATATAATTGTTGTGTGTCCAGTAGCTCTGAAAGTCAAGATGAGTGATCGTGCGTGGATGTATACCGGTCACACTGGTCAGAACAAATGGAGTGCTGAATGGTTCACAAAAACCTAGGGGTTTGTGCAAGCCGCATTTGCAAATGGCCAGAGGAAAACTTGGTGCCCCTGTTTCCGATGCGGGAATTGGGAAAAGAGGACAGAGGCTGAAATGGGTAAACACCTGCAGAAGAATGGTTTTACGCCCGATTATACGGTGTGGACATTTCATGGTGAGTCTGCCCAACGTGACCGAGCTGAGGTGGATCATCGTCGCACCGACGAGCATGGTACCGGGATGGAAAACATGGTACAAGACTATGATGATGCTCGGGATTCGGACGAGGAGATGGAGGAATCTGCAAAGGCCTTCAATGAAATGTTGGAGTCTTCAAAACGTCTGCTCCACGAGCACACTGAGCTTTGTCAGTTGGATGCCATCTCACAAGTAATGGCTTTGAAGGCTCAGTTCAACTTGGGCAGAGAATGCTATGATGCAATTATGACAGTATTTGGACGCTTTCTACCCAAAGGCCATGTAATGCCTGCAAACCTATACTAGTCGGACAAAATCCTCCGTGCACTGAAGATGCCCTATGAGAAGATACATGCCTGTGAGAAAGGATGTGCCTTATTTAGGCTTGACTATGCGGACTTGAACTATTGTCCCATTTGCAAGTCTTCCAGGTATATTGTGGTAGACAACGGTATGGGTGAGAAGACACAGAACAAAATCCCTATTAGTGTTCTTCGGTATATGCCAATCGTACCAAGACTTCAACGTCTTTTCATGGTCGAAGAGACGGCCAGACAGATGACATGGCACAAAACAGGCAAAAGAACCGAACTAGATGCAGATGGGAATCTGATGATGGTACACACATCGGATGGTGTTGTGTGGAAAAAGTTTGATGAATTACATGCTGACAAAGCGGCAGATTTGAGGCATCCTCGAGTCGGCATCAGCACCGATGGGTTCAGTGTGTTTGGTATGACGGCAGCCCAATATAGTTGTTGGCCCATATTTGTCTTTCCACTCAATCTCCCCCCCCCCCCGGACAGATTATGCAAAGAAAGAACATTTTCCTGACGTTGATAATTCCAGGGCCCAACTATCCAGGGAAAAATATGAATGTGTACATGCAGCCACTTAAGGACGAATTGCAAGAAGCCTGGGATAATGGGTTCAAGACATACGACGCCTATAGCAAACGAAACTTCATAATGCGTGTCTGGTACATGTACTCGATGCATGACTTGCCGGCGTATGCGCTATTCGTTGGCTGGTGTGTGCATGGAAGGTTCCCGTGCCCCACATGCAAGGGAGCTCTTGAGTTTCGTTGGCTTCAGGCCGGTCGCAAGTTTTCTTGCTTCGACATGCATAGACAGTTCCTGGATCCTCGCCATAAGTTCAGGAAAGACAAGAAGAACTTCATCAGAGGTAGAGTTGTAAAAATCTCTACACCACCTGCGTTGACAGGCCAATAGACCCTGGATCAGTTAAACGCTCTCGAGCCAGATCCAGAGCATCTAGGGTACTTCAAGGGGTATAATTCTGAGCACGCCTGGACTCACAAAACATGCTTATGGGATCTGCCTTACTTCAAAGACCTCCTTTGCCCACACAACATCGACGTGATGCACACTGAGAAGAATATCGCCGAGGCACTTTTTGGTACATTGTTCAGCATAGATGGGAAGTCAAAGGATAATACTAAGGCTAGAGTCGATCTGGAGGCGCTATGTGATAGGCCGTTACAAAACATGAAAGAACCGAAAGGAAAGCAGAACTGGACGAAGCCAAAGGCATGGTTCAATCTTGGAAGGCCAGCTATGAGGGAAATTATCTTGTGGGTGAAAATGTAGTTGATGTTCCCCGATGGGTATGCAGCAAATCTAAAGTGGGGAGCGAGTCTTGATAAATTGAAGATATTTGGTCTCAAGAGTCATGATTGGCACATATGGATTGAGCGGGTAATGCCGGTGATGTTGCATGGCTTCATCCCTGAGGGTGAATGGCTAGTACTGGCAGAACTCAGCTATTTCTTCCGTGTTCTTTGTGCGAAAGAACTATCGCCTGGCGTGCTAGAAGAAATGGAAGAGTTGGCACCAGAGTTGATCTGCAAGTTAGAGAAGATCTTTCCACCGGGCTTCTTTAATCCAATGCAGCATTTGATTTTGCATCTCCCGACCGAGGCAAGATTGGGGGGCCCATGCAAAATCGTTGGTGCTACCCAACTGAGAGGATGCAGAAGACGCTTCGAGAAAAATGTAAAAATAAACGTAGAATTGAAGCGTCTATGGCTGAGGCATTCATCACTGAGGAGGCGGCAAACTTCGTGATAGCACACTACGAAACCAAAAATCGTCATTTGCATAATCCGAAGCCTCGGTACAATGCTGATGAGCCTAAAAAGGGTGGATCCAACCTCAGCCTATTCAAAGGGAATCTCGCACCAGCCAGTGTTTCAAATCCAGTATCTTTGGATAACGAAGAATGGCGGACCATCTCGTTGTATATCTTCAACAACCTGATAGAAGTGCGGCCGTACATCGAGTAAGTTCTCGGTACATTGTTTCGCAACTTCTATTTCCTTTGAACTGCTCTTATTCCTGGATATTTCATACAGTCGATACGTTGCCCTATTCTCGTATGGAGCGGTGATCCAAAAGGATCTCGTCGAAGAGTATGAGCTTCTCACAAAGCAAGGAGGCGGCTATCCCGGTTTCATCTCTTGGTTCAAAGAAACAGTAAATTCTATTAGACAATTTCATTTCATTCGCTAATTTGTGCGTAATGCAACAATCCTTTCATATTAAACTTGTAGGCTAATTCAGAGTCTATGGACGCCGAATTGAGACAAGTCGCTAATGGTTTTGACTATAAGGTCCGTTCATTTGACAAATACGACATCAACGGGTATCATTTTCGTACCTATGGCAAAGAGCTATCTATGGCCGACCGAAAGTCTACAAATTGTTGTGTATCTGCTATCGGCGAAGGAGGTACCGAGTATTATGGGAGAGTCGAAGCAATTTATGAACTTCTATTCTATGGTGAAAACCCACCGAATGTCGTAGTCTTCAAATGTTATTGGTTTCAGCCGAAGGAGACTAGAAGGACTCATGAACATATAGGGCTAGTTGAAATCAACCAAAGCACCCATTTAGATGTTCATGATGTCTATATTACGGCTCAACAGGCGACCCAAGTATTCTATCTACCTTGGGCCTGCCAAACTAATCCAAATCTGAAAGGTTGGGATGTCGTTTATGAAGTGTCGCCACGTGCTAGACTATCTCCCCCAAAGGAAGAGGATTATGAACCTCACATTAACCCAGACACATATGAACACTACATGAATCTGCTACTTTGCCATCTGCCACGGCGGACGGCAAAGGCATGGATGGCGGACGGCAAAGGTCTTTGTCGTTGGCCGCAGACGGCAAAAGTGGACGGCAATGTAAGGGACGGCAAAGAGCTACATTGCCGTCCACTTCGGTCGGCTGACGACAAAGGGTCCTTTGCCATCAGCTGCCGACGGCAAAGAATGCTGACGGCAATAATTGCGCTGTTACTCCGTTAGGTGGTTAATGGCAAGCCTTTGCCGTCCGCCGCTATAGGCAAAGTTTTTTTCCTCTTTGCCGTCCGCTGCTGTAGGCAAAGTTTTTTTCCTCTTTGCCGTCAGCCACTGTTGGCAAACTGACCAAATAGGTCAGCCTCCCAGGAAGCACAGTTGCCTGCCACGTGGCCTCTTTGCCGTCCGCTGCTGATGGCAAAGAGCCCTTTGCCGTCGGTGGCGGACGGCAAAGAGCCTGCATAATGGCTTTTTTTCCCTGTTTTTTTTTAAATCCAACAATTTTCATAGCAAATATATATGACATATATAGATATATTTCACAGGGCTATTTAACAGCACATAAGTTTCATCGTACATACATATATAGTTCCATCCACTCATACATAGCAAGTTGCACATACACATAAGTTGAAACCATTAGGAGGTTGCACATACATATTACAATGCAAAGTTTCATCAAGATAGCAAGTTCCATCGTAGCATACACATAAGTTGCAACCATTAGAAGAATACTAGAAGAGAATGAAATAAAAAACAAGCACTCCATAGCAAGCTAGCTTCCGAGAAGTGAATGAAATCTGCAAAATGGCAAATAAGAAAGTTAGGAAAAGGTGACTAGAAGAAGAAGACTAGAAGAAGAAGCACGCCATTGTTTGTGAGGTAACTTAGGTGAAATGGATCATTTATGAGCTAACTTAGGTAAAATGCATCATTTTAGAGCTAATGTAGGTAAAATGGATCGTTTATGAGCTAACTAAGCTAATTATGTAGTTTTTTACATAAGTAAGGTAAGTACATGTCATTATTGAGCAAACCTAGTTAACTAAGCATATTATAACTAACTTAGGTCATTTTGGAGGAAACAAAGCTAAGTATAGATCGTTTTAGAGCTAACTTAGGTAAAATGGCTGGTTTTGGAGGTCGGTAAGCTTATTAAGTCATTTTGCAGGAAAAGAAGCTAACTCTAGGTCATTAAGGTAAGCATATTGGATGAAATAAAGCTAAGTCTAGGTCTTTATGCATTTGTTAAGCAAAAAACTAGAGAAACTTACCTTGATCATGGAGGTGTGGGAGCGGGCTGGCTCATGCCAGTAGCTAGAGAAGGATCGTGTGATGCTTGTGTGGAGTTACGCTGCACCAAAGATCATTTCCAATGTTTCGTTAGCATGATGACACTCAAATGTTAAGACTAGCAAGTAACGTCCATTCAAATTAAACTCACCGTGGTCTCAGGAGCAATCTCTGGATCAATGGCTATGGAGCCATGGGACCTCCCGCCACTAGATATCATCACCTGCTCTGGATTGTAGGGGATCTGGCTCGGGTTAAACTCCACCCCTTTCCTCGCCTTCCCCTTGACTTGCTTGTAAGAGGCAGTGTGGGCCATGGCATACAGGTCATACCCCTCTAGCACCTTATCCGTCTTATTGTAGCATGCCTGAAAGAGAGAAACAAAGTAAATTAGTAATTAAAGGGCTCAAGCTAGCATGATGAATGAATTGCATTAATCATGAAGCAAACCACATTACCCAATTCTGCCCGAACTGATATAAGCTGGAGCTACCTTGATGGTGTGGCACACCTTCAATTTGGGCATGTTTGTCCTTGGCCTCGGTCGTCTCCCCTTCCATCTTTCAACACCTGCCATGACAAAGAGTAAACAAATTTAGTACAACATAAAAAAAATACCAACATGAATAATAATATGTATATCACTTAAGTGTATCATCATCAAGTACAACATAAAAAAATTGAATACCTAACACTACTAATAATCTCGATCAGTATCATCAATAAATGCATAATCATCATCATCACTATAATGAATGACGGGCTCATAGGGTTCAGTGGCATCAACATGTGGAAGGCCACCTTTACGTAATCGGTCAAGCATTGAGATGTCTTCCGCAGCAGTAACCTCTTCTTGTTCTGGCTCTTCTTGTTCCTCCTCTGGGGTGATGTGGGATTCACTGTCGCTGTCTACTTTAATGTTTTGGGGTGAAGTATACCGGTTCTTGAAACGCTTTTTGGAAAAACGTGTCTCTTGGAAGAATTCTCCTTCATATGTGTCTGGGTTAATGTGAGGTTCATAATCCTCTTCCTTTGGGGAGATAGTCTAGCACGTGGCGGCACTTCATAAACGGCATCCCAACCTTTCAGATTTGGATTAGTTTGGCAGGCCCAGGGTAGATAGAATACTTGGGTCGCCTGTTGAGCCATAATATAGACATCAGGAACATCTAAATGGGTGCTTTGGTTGATTTCAACTAGCCCTATATGTTCATGAGTCCTTCTAGTCTCCTTCGGCTGAAACCAATAACATTTGAAGACTACGACATTCGGTGGGTTTTCACCATAGAATAGAAGTTCATGAATTGCTTCAACTCTCCCATAATACTCGGTACCTCGTTCGCCGATAGCAGATACATAACAATTTGTAGACTTTCGGTCGGCCATAGATAGCTCTTTGCCATAGGTTCGAAAACGATACCCGTTGATGTCGTATTTGTCAAATGAACGGACCTTATAGTCAAAACCATTAGCGACTTGTCTCAATTCGGCGTCCACAGACTCTGAATTAGCCTACAAGTTTAATATGAAAGGATTGTTGCATTATGCACAAATTAGCGAATGAAATGAAATTGTCTAATAGAATTTACCGTTTGTTTGAACCAAGAGATGAAACCGGGATAGCCGCCTCCTTGCTTTGCGAGAAGCTCATACTCTTCGATGGAATCCTTTTGGATCACCGCTCCATACGAGAATAGGGCGACGTATCGACTGTATGAAATATCCAGGAATAAGAGCAATTCAAAGGAAATAGAAGTTGCGAAACAATGTACCGAGAACTTACTCGATGTACGGCCGCACTTCTATCAGGTTGTTGAAGATATACAACAAAATGGTCTGCCATTCTTCGTTATCCAAAGATACTGGATTTGAAACACTGGCTAGTGAGAGATTGCCTTTGAATAGGCTGAGGTTGGATCCACCCTTTTTAGGCTCGTCAGCATTGTACCGAGGCTTCGGATTATGCAGATGACGATTTTTGGTTTCGTAGTGTGCTGTCACGAAGTTTGCCGCCTCCTCAGTGATGAATGCCTCAGCCATAGACGCTTCAATTATACGTTTATTTTTACATTTTTCTCGAAGCGTCTTCTGCATCCTCTCAGTTGGGTAGCACCAACGATTTTGCACGCCCCCCCCCCCCCAATCTTGCCTCTGTCGGGAGATGCAAAATCAAATGCTGCATTGGATTAAAGAAGCCCGGTGGAAAGATCTTCTCTAACTTGCAGATCAACTCTGGCGCCAACTCTTCCATTTCTTCTAGCACGCCAGGCGATAGTTATTTCGCACAAAGAACACGGAAGAAATAGCTGAGTTCTACCAGTACTAGCCATTCATCCTCAGGGATGAAGCCACGCAACATCACCGGCATTACCCGCTCAATCCATATGTGCCAATCATGACTCTTGAGACCAAATATCTTCAATTTATCAAGACTCATTCCCCTCTTTAGATTCGCTGCATACCCATCGGGGAACATCAACTGCATTTTCACCCACAAGATAATTTCCCTCATAGCTAGCCTTCCAAGATTGAACCATGTCTTTGGCTTCGTCCAGTTCTGCTTTCCTTTCGGTTCTTTCATGTTTTGTAACGGCCTATCACATAGAGCCTCCAAATCGACTCTAGCCTTTGTATTATCCTTTGACTTCCCATCTATGCCGAACAATGTACCACAAAGTGCCTCGGTGATATTCTTCTCAGTGTGCATCACGTCGATGTTGTGTGGGCAAAGGAGGTCTTTGAAGTAAGGCAGATCCCATAAGCATGTTTTGTGAGTCCAGGCGTGCTCAGAATTATACCCCTTGAAGTACCCTGGATGCTCTGGATCTGGCTCGAGAGCGTTTAACTGATCCAAGGTCTGTTGGCCTGTCAACGCAGGTGGTGCAGAGTTTTTTACAACTCTACCTCTGATGAAGTTCTTCTTGTCTTTCCTGAACTTATGGTGTGGATCCAGGAACTGTCTATGCATGTCGAAGCAAGAAAACTTGCGACCGGCCTGAAGCCAACGAAACTCAAGAGCTCCCTTGCATGTGGGGCACGGGAACCTTCCATGCACACACCAGCCAATGAATAGCGCATACGCCGGCAAGTCATGCGTCGAGTACATGTACCAGACACGCATTATGAAGTTTCATTTGCTATAGGCGTCGTATGTCTTGAACCCATTATCCCAGGCTTCTTGCAATTCGTCCTTAAGCGGCTGCATGTACACATTCATATTTGTTCCCCGGATAGTTGGGCCCTGGAATTATCAATGTTAGGAAAATGTTCTTTCTTTGCATAATCTGTCCGGGGGGGAGATAGAGTGGAAAGACAAATACGGGCCAACAACTGTATTGGGCTGCCGTCATACCAAACACACTGAACCCATCGGTGCTGATGCCGACTCGAGGATGCCTTGGATCTGCCGCTTTGTCAGCATGTAATTCATCAAACCTTTTCCACGCAACACCATCCGATGTGTGTACCATCATCAGTTTCCCATCTGCATCTAGTTCGGTTCTTTTGCCTATTTTTTGCCATGTCATCTGTCTGGCCGTCTCTTCGACCATGAAAAGACGTTGAAGTCTTGGTACGATTGGCATATACCGAAGAACATGAACAGGGATTTTGGTCTGTGTCTTCTCACCCATACCGTTGTCTACCACAATATACCTGGAACACTTGCAAATGGGACAATAGTTCAAGTCCGCATAGTCAAGCCTAAATAAGGCACATCCTTTCTCACAGGCATGTATCTTCTCATAGGGCATCTTCAGTGCACAGAGGATTTTGTCCGACTGGTACAGGTTTGCAGGCATTGCATGGCCTTCGGGTAGAAAGCGTCCAAATACTGTCATAATTGCGTCATAGCATTCTCTGCCCAAGTTGAACTGAGCCTTCAAAGCCATTACTTGTGAGATGGCATCCAACTGACAAAGCTCAGTGTGCTCGTGGAGCGGACGTTTTGAAGACTCCAACATTTCATTGAAGGCCTTTGCAGATTCCTCCATCTCCTCGTCCGAATCCCGAGCATCATCATAGTCTTGCACCACATTTTCCATCTCGGTACCATGCTCGTCGGTGCGACGATGATCCACCTCAGCTCGGTCACGTTGGGCAGACTCACCATGAAATGTCCACACCGTATAATCGGGCGTAAAACCATTCTTCTGTAGGTGTTTACCCATTTCAGCCTCTGTCCTCTTTTCCCAATTGCCGCATCGGAAACAGGGGCACCAAGTTTTCATCTGGCCATTTGCAAATGCGGCTTGCACAAACCCCTTGGTTTTTGTGAACCATTCAGCGCTCCATTTGTTCTGACCAGTGTGACCGGTATACATCCACGCACGATCACTCATCTTGACTTTCAGAGCTACTGGACACACAACAATTATATATATATAATTCACCATGTATATATTCATCAGTTGATCTACTTTGTCAATTTTATTACGTCCATGCAACCTACACTCTAATAGGTAATGATAGGTCCTAATCCCACCCGAGTATGTGTAGATTGGGTTCACTTTCCCATATGCTATGCTCCGGATCCGACGCAAAATTTCGGCAGCACCTCCCCGTTGTTCTCCTGATACATGTCTCTGCAATAAACAGAGAGGATGTGTACCCGGAGAACAATAGGGGAGGCACTGACAAAATTTATGCGTCTGATCTGGAGCAAAGCATATGGGAAAACGAACCCAATCTACACATACTCGGGCTGTCCATGGATAGCGTTGGACAATTCAAAAGAATCAAGGTTATAAATATGCAAATGCATGCATATTTATAACTATGACGCTTTCGAACGGGAGACACATATTGGTTACGCATACTGATGATTCAAGACACATATATAGCTAGCTACCAAATTTCATGTCATTTGTGCATATAATTAATGGGGGAGAAGGACATGTCATTTGTGCTCACCCACAAACGAAGGGGCAGAGCTCGTCAAACGCACGGCGAGGTCGTCGAACACCAAACTTCGCAGCGATGAAACAACTGCACATTTAAATCTACCCGATCAACAAAATTATATATGATGTTTTTCATAACAAAATCAAAAAATATATGACCTAACTAATAATTCACAAATATATAACCCCGTCGGCCTCTGGAAGGCCAAAGAGCACCTTTTCGGGAGGTTTAGGGGGTCTGGGTGTCATGTCGGTGTCTGGGTGCTGTTTCGGGGTTAGGGTGTCGTGTCGGGGTCGGGGTGTCGGGGTGTGGTGTCGTGGTCTGTGTGTCGGGGTGTGGTGTCGGGGTCGGGGTGTCGGGGTCAGGGTGTCGGGGTCAGGTGTCGGGGTGTGGTGTCGGGGTCGGGGTGTCGGGGTCAGTGGTCGGGGTGTTTCCTTCTATCCTTCGTCTTCTTCCCTTCTCGTCTTTTTCTTTTTTCTTTTTCCTTTCTTCTTCTTCTTCTATCCTTCTTCTTCTTTCCTTTCTTCTTCTTCTTCTTCTTTCCTTTCTTCTTCTTTCCTTTCTTCTTCTTCTTCTTTTTTCATCTTTTTTCTACTTCTTTTACTTATTTTCTTTTCTTCTATTCTTCTTCTTCTACTTCTTCTACTTCTTTTCTTCTTCTTCTTTTTCATCTTTTTTCTACTTCTTTTCTTTTCTTCTTTTTCATCTTTTTTCCACTTCTTCTTCTTTTCTTCTACATATTCTTTTTTCTAACACTAACACTAAATTTTCTTCTTTTCTAACACTAACACTAACACTAACAATTAAACAAGAATTAAACAGCAAAAAAAGAAAAACAGAAGAAAAAAACTCACCGGAGCAGGGGGCGACGCTGGCGCCGGGGTGGTGGGTGGGTGGGGGGCGGCGGGGCTCCGGGGCAGTGGGATGGCCAGGCGGCGGGGGCGGGGGCGGCGCCGGGTGGCGGGACGGTGGGGGCGGTGGCGGGTGGGGGAGGGGTGGGAGCGGCGGCGGCGCCGGGCGGCGGCGGGCGGTGGCGGGTGCGGCGAGGGCGGGGGCGGCGCCGGGCGGCGGGGGCGGGGGCGGAGGAGGTCGAGGGAGAGAGATGAGTAACGGGCGGGGGAGGGGGCTCGGCCGTTAGTTAGGTTAGTTAGGGTAGCCTTTGCCGTCTGCCCTCCTTTGCCGTCCGCTTTTCTTCATATTTGCCGTCTGCGGCAGACGGCAAAGCGGGGGGACGTTAAGTATTTTTTAACCAGCTCCTCAGTGGGCCCCCCCTCCCTCTTTGCCGTCTGCTAGCGGACAGCAAAGATTCTTTGCCGTCAGCTAGCGGACGGCAAAGAGCTGGCTGATGGCAAAGGCTTTCTTTGCCATCAGCCAGTTCTTTGCCGTCTGCTTTCGGGTAGCTGATGGCAAAGAGCTTCTTTGTCGTCCGCTAGCTGACGGCAAAGAGCTGGCAGATGGAAAAGTAGCTGATTCTAGTAGTGGAAGGAGAATTCTTCCAAGAGACACGTCTTTCCAAAAAGCGTTTCAAGAACCAGTATACTTCACCCCAAAACATTGAAGTAGACAGCGACAGTGAATCCCACATCACCCCAGAGGAGGAACAAGAAGAGCCGGAACAAGAAGAGGTTACTGCTGCGGACGACCTCTCAATGCTTAACCGATTACGTAAAGGTGGCCTTCCACATGTTGATGCCACTGAACCCTATGAGCCCGTCATTGATTATAGTGATGATGATGATTATGCATTTATTGATGATACTGATCGAGATTATTAGTAGTGTCAGGTATTCAATTTTTTTATGTTGTACTTGATGATGATACACTTAAGTGATATACATATTATTATTCATGTCGGTATGTTTTTTATGTTGTACTAATTTCGTTTACTCTTTGTCATGGCAGGTGCTGAAAGATGGAAGGGGAGCCGACTGAGGCCAAGGACAAATGTGCCCAAACTGAAGGTGTGCCACACCATCAAGGTAGCTCCAGCTTATATCAGTTCGGCTGGGTATGTGGTTTGCTTCATGATTAATGCAATTCATTCATCATGCTAGCTTGAGCCCTTTAATTACTAATTTACTTTGTTTCTCTCTTTCAGGCATGCTACAATAAGACGGATAAGGTGCCAGAGGGGTACGACCTGTATGCCATGGCCCACACTGCCTCTTACAAGCAAGTCAAGGGGAAGGCGAGGAAAGGGGAGGAGTTTAACCCGAGACAGATTCCCTACAATCCAGAGCAGGTGATGATATCTAGTGGCGGGAGGTCCCGTGGCTCCATAGCCATTGATCCAGAGATTGCTCCTGAGACCACGGTGAGTTTAATTTGAATGGACGTTACTTGCTAGTCTTAACATTTGAGTGTCATCATGCTAACGAAACATTGGAAATGATCTTTGGTGCAGCGTAACTCCACACAAGCATCACACGATCCTTCTCCAGCTACTGGCATGAGCCAGCCCGCTCCCACACCTCCATGATCAAGGTAAGTTTCTCTAGTATTTTGCTTAACAAATACATAAAGACCTAGACTTGGCTTTATTTCATCCAATATGCTTACCTTAATGACCTAGAGTTAGCTTCTTTTCGTGTAAAATGACTTAATAAGCTTACTGACCTCCAAAACCAGCCATTTTACCTAAGTTAGCTCTAAAACGATCTATACTTAGCTTTGTTTCCTCCAAAATGACCTAAGTTAGTTATAATATGCTTAGTTAACTAGGTTTGCTCAATAATGACATGTACTTACCTTACTTATGTAAAAAAACGGCATAATTAGCTTAGTTAGCTCATAAACGATCCATTTTACCTACGTTAGCTCTAAAATGATGCATTTTACCTAAGTTAGCTCATAAACGATCCATTTCACCTAAGTTACCTCACAAACGATGGCGTGCTTCTTCTTCTAGTCTTCTTCTTCTAGTCACCTTTTCCTAACTTTCTTATTTGCCATTTTGCATATTTCATTCACTTCTCGGAAGCTAGCTTGCTATGATGGAATGCTTGTTTTTTATTTCATTCTCTTCTAGTATTCTTCTAGCTTGCTACAATGGAACTTGCTATCTTGATGAAACTTTGCATTGTAATATGTATGTGCAACTTCCTAATGGTTGCAACTTATGTGTATGTGCAACTTGCTATATATGTATGTACGATGAAACTTATGTGCTGTTAAATAGCCCTGTGAAATATATCTATATATGTCATATATATTTGCTGTGAAAATTGTTGGATTTAAAAAAACAGGGAAAAAATCCAATATGCAGGCTCTTTGCCGTCTGCCACTGACGGCAAAGGGCTCTTTGCCTTCAGCAGCGGACGGCAAAGAGGCCACGTGGCAGGCAACTGTGCTTCCTGGGAGGCTAACCAATTTGGTCAGTTTGCCTACAGTGGCTGACGGCAAAGGCCTACGAAGTTTGCCATTAGCGGCCGACGGCAAAGGCTTGTTGTTAACCACCTAACGGAGTAACCGCGCATTTATTGCCGTCGGCTGCTGATGGCAAAGGCCCCTTTTCCGTCAGCCGCCCGAAGCAGACGGCAACATAGCTCTTAGCCGTCCCGTACTTTGCCGTCCACTTTTGCCGTCTGCGGTGGACGGCAAAGACCTTTGCCGTCCGCCATCCATGCCTTTGCCGTCCACCGTGGTAGATGGCAAAGTAGCTGATTCCTGTAGTGTGCTGTTTAGAATCCTTTGCTAGCCAAAACTTCTGTACTAAGCGGGAATACTGCTTGTGCATCCAAATTCCTTGAACCAAGTTTCTTCCATGAGTGTCCACCGTATCTACCTATATGCGGTATTTTCCTGTTGTTCCAAGTAAATTTGCATGTGCCAAACTCTAAACCTTCAAACAATAATCTGTTTTGTATGCCCGAATTGCTCATGTAGCGACTAGGGGCTGTCAGTATCTTCCATGCTAGGTGGGTTATTCTCACGATGAGTGGAATCCACTCATCATTCACGAGAAAATGGCTGGTAACTGGGATGCCCATTCCTATGATCAAAAGATCAAAAACAAATCGCAAATAATTTAAACAAAACTCCCCCAGGATTGTTGATAGTTGGACAGCACCCGTTGTTTCGGACAAGCCGTGGAGTGTGATTGTTGGTGGAGGGGGAGTAAAATCTTTACCTTCCTGTTTGGGAACCGCCTATAATGTATCTAGTATAGAAGATGTTGGGAACTCTTGGTTGTTATGTTGACAATGAAAGCATACCTCTCAAAATTATTTTCATCTCTGTTTAAAAGCTTTGAGCTCTGGCACCTCTGCAAATCCCTGCTTCCCCCTGTGAAGGGCCTATCTTTTACTTTTATGCAAGAGTCAGTAGTATTCCTTCTCATTCCAACCTAATCTTTTTAGTTGGCAAGCATCATGTGATGGGAAAAGATCTAAGCATATATCGCCATTCAAATATATTTGATCATGAATTATTATTGTTGACAATTATCTATATGATAAGTAAGTTGGGAGGCGAAACATTAAACCCCTATCTTTCTCTGTGTTCGATCGATGCTATTTGTTCTAAAAATATGCTTTGGGTGGTAGCAATCATGGAAGACTATATGATAGTTGAGTATGTGGGATTTGCTAAATCAAAGCTCTTACATAGACCCTTCCAGAAAATAAGATGAATTGCATGCTTGATGACTGAGAACATAGTTTTCTAGTTTTCAAGAAAGTTTATGGTCTATCTTTAACATGTGAATAGCATGTTACTTGATCATGAGAAGTTTTATGAGATGAGCTACTATTATGACATATAATGATGCTAGAAAAGGTGATTGAAATTATCATTGATCAAACTTGTGCACCTGCTAGCATTCACACTTCATAAATTATTTCTTGTATAATTTACCTACTCGAGGACGAGCAGGAATTAAGCTTGGGGAAGCTGATATGTCTCCAACGTATCTATAATTTATGAAGTATTCATGCTATTATATTATTTGTTTTGGATGTTTATGGGCTTTATTATACACTTTTATATTATTTTTGGGACTAACCTTTTAACCGGAGGCCTAGCCCAAATTGTTGTTTTCTTGCCTATTTCAGTGTTTCGAAGAAAAGGAATATCAAACGGAGTCCAAACGGAATGAAACCTTCGAGAGAGTTATTTTTGGAACGGAAGCAATCCAGGAGACTTGGAGTAGACGTCAGGGAAGCTTCGAGGTGGCCACGAGGCAGGGAGGCGCGCCCCCCACCCTCGTGGGCCCCTCGTGGCTCCCTTGACCGACTTATTTTGCCTATATATATCCATATACCCTAAATACATTGAGGAGCACCATAGATCGGGAGTTCCACCGCCGCAAGCCTGTATAGCCACCAAAAACCTCTCGGGGGACCGTTCTGGCCCCCTGTCGCAGGGGGAATCCATCACCGGTGGCCATCTTCATCATCCTGGCGCGCTCCATGACGAGGAGGGAGTAGTTCACCCTCGAGGCTGAGGGTATGTACCAGTAGCTATGTGTCTGATCTCTCTCTCGTGTTCTTGATTTGGCACGATCTTGATGTACCGCGAGCTTTGCTATTATAGTTGGATCTTATGATGTTTCTTCCCCTCTACTCTCTTGTAATGGATTGAGTTTTCCCTTTGAAGTTATCTTATCAGATTGAATCTTTAAGGATTTGAGAACACTTGATGTATGTCTTGCATGTGCTTATCTGTGGTGACAATGGGATATTCACGTGATCTACTTGATGTATGTTTTGGTGATCAACTTGCGGGTTCCGTGACCTTGGGAATCTATGTATAAGGGTTGTCACACATTTTCGTCTTGACTCTCCGGTGGAAACTTTGGGGAACTCTTTGAAGTACTTTGTGTTGGTTTCAATAGATGAATCTGAGATTGTGTGATGCATATCATTTAATCATACCCACGGATACTTGAGGTGACATTGGAGTATCTAGGTGACATTAGGGTTTTCGTTGATTTGTGTCTTAAGGTGTTATTCTAGTACGAACTCTATGATAGATCGAACGGAAAGAATAGCTTCGTGTTATTTTACTACGGACTCTTGAATAGATCAATCAGAAAGAATAGCTTTGAGGTGGTTTCGTACCCTACAATAATCTCTTCGTTTGTGCTCCGCTATTAGTGACTTTGGAGTGACTCTTTGTTGCATGTTGAGGGATAGTTATATGATCCAATTGTGTTATTATTGTTGAGAGAACTTGCACTAGTGAAAGTATGAACCCTAGGCCTTGTTTCCTAGCATTGCAATACCGTTTGTGCTCACTTTTATCATTAGTTACCTTGTTGTTTTTATAATTTCAGATTACAAAAACCTATAACTACCATCCATATTGCACTTGTATCACCATCTCTTCGCCGAACTGGTGCACCTATACAATTTACCATTGTATTGGGTGTCTTGGGGACACAAGAGACTCTTTGTTATTTGGTTGTAAGGTTGTTTGAGAGAGACCATCTTCATCCTACGCCTCCCACGGATTGATAAACCTTAGGTCATCCACTTGAGGGAAATTTGCTACTGTCCTACAAACCTCTGCACTTGGAGGCCCAACAACGTCTACAAGAATAAGGTTGCATAGTAGACATCAGTGCTGCATCACCTTCTTCTTCTGCCTTACTTCGCTTACTTGCGCAGACTCTGTCATGCCAGGACCGGGCTCTGTCGGGGGTTCTGCCTTGCCGGCATCGGGCCCGGCCGGCCCTGGTTCCTCATCCGACGGCCTTGCTACTGCTGTTGCCTCTTCCTCAACTTCTCTCTGTGCCACTAGTGCAGCACTGACCACTTGATTCGTCGCTGCTAAATATAGCAGCAACGGCTCTTGCGGTTTGGGCGCAACTAGTATCGGCGTAGAAGAGAGGTACCTCTTCAAATCTTGCAACGCAGCCTCTGCCTCCGGGGTCCATTTCATTGGACCCGCCTTTTTCAAAATCTTGAAAAAGGGGAGGGCGCACTCAACAGATTTAGAGATGAACCTACTTAGGGCGGCAACGCAGCCAGCAAGCCTACGGACGTCCTTGACTCGTCTGGGCACCTCAATTTGCTCAATTTCTTTGATCTTGTCGGGATTTGCTTTGATTCCGCGCTGAGACACAAAGAACCCAAGAAGTTTGCCAGATGGGACGTCGAACACACACTTCTCTGGGTTGATCTTGAGGTGGATCTTGCGCAAATTTGCAAGTGTTTCCTCTAGATCCTGCACGAGCGTGGCCTTGTCCTTGGTTTTGACCACTATATCATCCATATTTCGATGGAGCTGGGGCTCAAAACCAATTTGGACTGCTCGGGCGAATGTTGAACCAGTGCTTTTCAACCCGAAAGGCATTCGTACGAAACAGTACGTACCACATGGGGTGATGACGCGGTCTTTTCTTCATCTTCCTTCTTCATGAAGATCTAATGGTACCCTGAGTAGGCATCAAGGAACGACAGCAGGTCGCACCTGGCAGGGGAGTCCCCTATATGGTCGATGCGTGGCAACGGGAAAGGATCCTTTGGACAGGCTTTATTGATATCAGTATAGTCAATACACAGCCTCCATTTCCCATTTGCCTTACGCGCTACCACTGGATTGGCCAACCACGTCGGGTGGAGTACTCCCTTGACCAAACCTGCTGCTTCCAATTTCCTGATCTCCTTGATGATGAACTCTTGTCGCTCCAAAGCTTTCTTTCTGACCTTCTGCTTGACGGGCCGTGCATGGGGACAGACAGCAAGGTGGTGCTCAATCACCTCCATGGGAACGCTGGGGATGTCGGATGCTTGCCATGCAAAAACATTGACATTCACCCACAGGAAGGCAACAAGCGCGCTTTCCTATTTGCTGTCAAGGGTGGAGCTTATGGTAAAAGCTCTGCATGTACCATGCTCCCTGATAGGTATCGTCTTGGTTTCTGGTGGGGCCGCCTTGGACTTTGTGCTCTTGCCGGTAGAGCTCTCTGGTACGTCCTCAACGGGAACGCAGCACTCCGAAGAGGCGCGTTTGTCGGAGTGGGTGCAGGAGCCCTTGCCGGAGCCAGGAATCTTGCCGGCGGCCGAAGCCTTGCCGGTCTTCTTCTCGGTGGCGGGAGCAAGTGTCTTGGCGGCGGACGCTGCAACTACCTCTCGGTAGAGTTGATCGGCGCAGATGAGCGCATCCGTCTTGTCGCAGCTGACGGTGATGATGCTCATCGGGCCGAGCATCTTCAGCTTGTTGTACGCGTAGTGTGACGCCGCCATAAACTTGGCTAGTGCTGGACGTCCAAGGATCCCGTTATATGGCAACGGGATATCGACGACATCAAAAACGATTTTCTCTGTCCTGTAGTTTAGGACCCCACCAAATGTAACCGACAGCGTGACCTTTCCCTTGGGTTGACTCCTCCTCGGATTGATCCCTTGGAACATACCCGTTTCCTCGAGATCTTCATCAGGGATCTGTAACCTCCTGATCACGTTGGGCGAGATCAAGTTCGGACCGGCCCCGTCGTCAACTAACATTTTTGTCACCTTGAGGTTGCGTATTGTTGGTGATACCAACAAAGGCAAACACCCGACCGCGGTTGTGCGATCAGGGTGATCCTCGGCATCAAAAATGATAGGCGTGTGGGACCACTTCAGCAGCTTTTGGGTGTCGACCATCAGTTCCATCGCATTAATCCCACGCACCCACTGTTTAAGTTGGCGGTGGGAAGAATTCAACGAGGCACCTCCGTCAACACACATGACCTCTGTCGCCTTCTGAAACTCATGCTCGGTGGACTCGTCGTCATCATCATGATCGTCATCCTCCTCTTTCTTGCCGCGGCCTCAGGCAGGCCTCTTTTGTTGCTTCTCCTTGTCGCGGCGACCTCCCCGACCTCCGCGCTTCTTGCTGGATCCCTCAGTGCCATATTGGCCCTTCTCTTTGTCTCATCTCTTGTACTCAGCCCTCTGCTTCTCCATTAGTTGCTCAACTTGGCGGCGGTTTTGGAGGTCGTGGCCCTTGGTACGGTGAATCTCGCAATACTGCTTGTCGGAGCCCTCTGACTTGCCGACAGCCGCCAAGGCCCAGCAGGCATTGCACCCGCCGATCTCCTTGCCGGGGTCATCAACCTTGGCCTTCTTAGCAGTGCCAGGGTTGGCCGGATTCCTCGATGGCAAGCATAGTCTTGCCCTTGCACTTCCTGTTGCATCGTCAGTCCTTCTTTGCCGGGGCAACGACATCTTCATCTTCAGAGTCACTTCCTGTGTCGGCATCTTTGCTAGGGTACTTTCTTCCTTCCTCAGCACGGGCACACCTCTCGGCCAGAACATATAGTTCGGCAACATTCGCGACCTTGTTCATTGCCAGCTCTTCATGCATCTTACGATTGCGCATGTTCTGATGAAACATGCTGATGACAGCGGCAGGATGAACATCGGGGATGTTGTATTGCACATGGCTGAATCTTTGTATGTATTTGCGCAGGCATTCACCGTATCTCCGAGGGATCACATGCAAATCGCTTGCCTGGCCAGGAGCTACATGGCCGCCCGTAAATGCACCGACAAAATCATGGCACAGATCCGACCAAGAGGAGATGGAATCTATCGGCAAGTGCATGAACCATGACCTAACATTGGGCTTGAACACCAACGAGAAATAGTTGGCAAGTACCTTGTCGTCTCATGCTCCGGCAGCTTGCATCACAATGGTGTAAACGCTCAGGAGTTCAGACGGATGGGTCTTGCCGGTGTACTTCTCCAGGACCTCTGGTTTGAACGTGCGGGTGGTGGGCCACTGGAACTGCTGTAGCTCACAAGTGAACGCTGGACAAGTGATTGCATAGGGCAAGTCGCCAGCATCCCCAGCGCAGGCCGGTATGCAGTAAGCCCAGTTCGCCTATCAGATTGGTGACACGCCTCCCGTCGCTGCTCAGTAGTGGTCCGGGCATCTTCCCTGAGTCGTTCCCGAAGAACCTCACGTTGGTCGCAACGCGCTCATGGGTCATACGACGTCGTGGAAACATTATCACAGGCGTCAAACCGACGGGCCGGCCGTGGTGGAGGGGAGTGCACCATGTTGCGGCACCTCCAACCCTTCCACTGTCAACGCACGCCAGTTCAGTGGTCTGTCGCCGCGACGGACTTGCTTCCTGGTGGCCATCCCTGTTGGCGTGGCCGATAAGGCTTTGGATGGCAGCCCTCCACTCTTCTTGCTTCTCCGCAGCATGAGGAAAGTCGAGGAGTAGCTGCGCCCGCGCCAATGCTTCTGCTCATGTCGGTGGCAGCGACGGGAGCAAGGAATGGGAGGAACTCGGACTTCTAACTATGTTAGAAGGAGTCCCATCACGGTTCCGCAGCCGCGCGCCTTTTTTGCCAGCATCATGGCGTGCATGTCGACCTTGCGCGTCTTGAGAGTGACGCTGTGGGCTCTTGCCACGGTGATGCCCGGGGTCCTCAACGTCGCGGTGCTGTTCATTGCGCATGAGCTGGGAGGACCGCAGCGCGTGCACTGGCGGGGTCGTCTTTCTGCCCTTGGAGGTCCCCGCGCCAACCGTAGGTAGCGCGGCTTCGTCCTTGGGTGCAGCGGCGTGCGGACCGTCGTCGCCGCTGCGGACGCCGCCGCTCGCCTGGCTTCTCGTATCAGGGTGGCGTGGATGATCTTGACCTCCTCCACCTCCGGCGTATACCACATCGCCTGTCCATGCTGGCACGAGCGGGGAGGCTCCAGATGAACCGACCGCTGCGATCGTCTTCTTCTTTGGAGCCATGGCGATGAAGGAACTTCTACCCTAACTGCTAGACCAGATTCTCACAACTACTGCCCCCTACCTGGCGCGCCCAAGATGTTGGGGAAATGAACACCTATGGGATCAAGGGCGATCCCTTCTACGGCTAGCGGGGGGAAGGAGCTGCAAGAAGAGTCGGTCTAGTGATCAGCGTGAGTAGATTTTTACCCAGGTTCGGGCCACACTCGTGCGTAAAACCCTAGTCCTGCTTGTGTGTTGATTCTGTGTTCCTGAGCTCTTGAACTAGCTGCGATGCATGCCCAGTCAAAAAGTCTGAATCCCCTCTCTGTATGCCTCGGGCCTCCTTTTATATGTCTAAGGGGTTGCCACAGCGGCACACAGGAGGTGGAAAGTAAGTTACAGTGCATGACCTTATCGCTCGGCACCGTAGGATAAACACATTTAATGCGCTGCTTACATGCCCTCTTACTTTATCGGGGACGGCAACAAAAACCATCTTGTCTGTCGCTACCCTTCCTTGCCTTGACACGCGTCTAGGCTGATGAGGCATGCAGTGCCACGCTGGCTAGCTAGCTGCTGTGTTGGCGCAATGGCGGAGCCTCCGCGAAGATCTGCATGCCGCCACGCAGGATTCTGCCTAGTTGGCAAGCTGGTCATCGCACTGGAGTGGTGGTGAGGTGGCAAAAATCTTGACGGGTGCGGGCCTGGCCACTGCCCTGCAATCGTCCCCGGCAAGGGCCTTGCTGGGGGTCTTCGTCTTCTGGTCCCACGTGGGCCTGTTGACCACCAATCTTCACAAGATCTGCATGCCACTTTCCATGCGCCCCCCTGAGCCTTGGCCTTGATGCTATCGATGGTGTCAAAGCTCTTAGTCCTCAAGGGCGATGGCCTTGCTGGTGCCTCATAGGTTGCCCCAGCAAGGCTCTTGCCGGGGCCACATAGGCTGCTCCGGCAAGGATGTTGCCGGGGGAGGCCCAGTCTGCCTTCTACTTTTTGTTCACTGTCTTGAACGTCTGTCTTGGTAGTCTTGCGTTTTGTCTCCTGTTGCCCTGCCAGTCCCTGCCGCAGGTGTTGCTATGACTGCCCGTGCACAAGTAAGGGGTACAAAAAGAGCCCATACTTTCGTACACCGACATCTGATATTTGGGTTCTGTTTGGCCAACTTCATCTATTTATCTTGCAATGGGAAGAGGTGCTTTGTGATGGGTTCGATCTTACGGTGCTTGATCCCAGTGACAGAAAGGGAAATGACACGTATGTATCGTTGCTATTAAGGATAACAAGATGGTGTCTATTTCTACATAAATAGATCTTGTCTACATCATGTCATCGTTCTTATTGCATTACACCGTTTCTCCATGAACTTAATACACTAGATGCATGCTGGATAGTGGTCGATGTGTGGAGTAATAGTAGTAGATGCAGGCAAGAGTTGGTCTACTAATCTTTGACATGATGCCTATATAATGATCATTGCCTGGATATCGCCATGATTATTTGAAGTTCTATCAATTGCCCAACAGTAATTGTTTTCCCACCATTTGCTATTTTTTTCGAGAGAAGCCACTAGTGAAACCTACGGCCCCGGGTCTCTTTTCATCATATTTGCCTTTGCAGTCTATTTTCCTTTGCTTCTATTTTCAGATATATTAAACCAAAAATACAAAAATACCTTGCTGCAATTTATTTGTTCCACGATTTATTTATCCTATCTACCACTTTTACCTCACGTTATTTGCCTATCTTACCCGGAAGGGATTGACAACCCCTTTAACACGCCAGGTTGCGAGTATTTGTTCTTTGTGTGTAGGTGCTATTTACGTGGTGTGAGGAGGTTCTCCTACTGGTTCGATAACCTTGGTCTCATCACTGAGGGAAATAACTACCGTCGCTAACTGCATCATCCCTTCCTCTTTGGGGAAATACCAACGTAGTTCTAGCAGACATCAAAAGGAATTTCTGGTGCCGTTGCCGGGGAGGATCTTCAACATCAACCAGGTTCCTAATCACAAATCTCATCTCCTCACAATTTATATTATTTTCCTTTTGCCTCTCGTTTTCCTCTCCCCCACTTCACAAAATTTGTCATTTTATTTGCCCTATTTTTCGTTCGCCGTTTTCTTGTCAGATCTGTTTTTGTGTGTGATCTTGTTTGTGTAGTCATGATGCCTCAAAGAAAATATTATGATATTCCTTACCCAAATATTTTGCTTGATATTGAGAAAATCACTAAGGAATATATGACTACACAATTTGAGCATAATAAGTATTTTACGGAAGAACTTAAGGAACACTCCATTGTGTTAGAGGCTATAACAAAACAACTTGATTATATTAGTACAGAAGTTTCTAATATCCAATCTAAGTATGCTTTTGCTGAAAGTTTGTTGGGAAAAATATCCGATGCACAAGCTACTTTAGTGAATCAAATGGCTGCCAAACCAATCTCGTTAGAAAATAAAAATGATGATCTTAAAATGATTGGTGTTTCTTCTATTGATTCTTTGTTTAGTAAAATTAAGATTGATGAAAAAGGGACTGTAGAAGAGTCAACTTTAGTTAGAAGGCGTCCCTATGATTCGAAGGGTGAAAATCTTGTTGAAAAAATTGATTAAAGTGGGTTTGAAGAGGTCAATACTTTCACTAGTGATGTGCCCACTATTTTAGTTTAAAAAGACTTTAATTATGATAGTTGCTCTTTGATTGACTATGTTCCTTTGTTGCAATCCATGATAAATTCACCCCATGCTTATGAACAAAATAAAGTTTTTACTAAACATATTGTTGATGCCATGATGAATGCTTTTGAAGAAAAGTTGGAATTAGAAGTTTCAATTCCTAGAAAATTGCATGATGAATGGGAACCTACTACCAAAGTCAAGATTAAAAATTATGAGTGTTTTTCTTTGTGTGACTTGGGTGCTAGTGTTTCTACAATTCCGAAATCTTATGTGATGTGCTTGGTCTTACCGGTATTGAAGAATGCTCTTTAAATTTGCACTTGGTGGATTCTACTATTAAAAAGCCTATGGGAAGAATTAATGATGTTCTTATTCTTGCAAATAAGAATTATGTGCCCATAGATTTTATTGTTCTTGATATTGATTACAATCCGTCTTGTCCAATTATTCTTGGTAGACCGTTTTTACGTACTATTAGTGTCGTGATTGATATGAAAGAAGGAAATATTAAATTTCAATTTCCACTAAAGAAGGGTATGGAACACTTCCCTGGAACAAGAATTAGGCCACCATATGAATCAATCATGAGGGCATCTCATGGATCTAGAACCAAAGATGACAACACTTAGATCCTACGTGTTATGCCTAGCTAGGGGCGTAAAACGATAGCGCTCGTTGGGAGGCAACCCAACTTGTATATTTTTTCTTTTTGGTTTTCTTGCTCTTTTCAATAAAATACCAAATTATACCTCTGGTTAGATGTGTTTTTGTGGTTTAAATTAGTGTTTGTGCCAGGCAAGGCCTTTGGTATGATTTGGGTAAAAGTTGATTTGATCTTGCTGAAAAACAGAAACTTTTGCGCTCACGAGACTATTTGTAATTTTTAACAGAAGAGTGATTTTGTGTTGATTCTTTTTCCAGAATATTAATAGACCAATTTCTCACTTCAGTCCAATTTTTCAGAATTTTTGGAGTTACAGAAGTATTCGAAATATTCGTATTGCTACAGACTGTTCTGTTTTTGACAGATTATGTTTTCTTTGTGTTGTGTGCTTGTTTTGATGATTCTATGGTTTTCTTCGATGATTTTTTGCCATAGAAAATTTGGAATAGAGTATATATAATGCAAAAACAAAATAATAATAGGTTTACAACAGTACTTATAGTAGTGGTTTTCTTTCTTATACTAACGGATCTCACGAAGGTTTTGTTGAGTTTTGTGTTATTGAAGTTTTCAAGTTTTGGGTGATCTTACGATGGATGAAGGAATAGGGATTAGCAAAAGGCTAAGCTTGGGAATGACCGAGGCACCCCAAGGTAATATTGGAAGAAGTAGCAAGCAACTAAGCTTGGGGATGCCCCCGAGTGGCATCCCCGCTTTCTTCTAACAACCATCGGTATTTTACTTGAAGCTATATTTTTATTCGTCACATATTATGAGTTTTGCTTGGAGCGTCTTGTATGATATGAGTCTTTGCTTGTTTTGCTTTGTGTTTTTAGTCTTTAATCCTTGCTGAACACACCTTTTTGAGAAAGCTAAAAATTATGCTATGCTTCACTTAAATTTTTAGAGCCATGGATTTGCTCTAGTGCTTCACTTATATCTTTTTGAGCACAGTGTGCTTTGTTATTTTTGAGGAAATTCTCTCATGCTTCACTTAGATTTATTTGGGAGTTAGTAAAATTTTCATAAATTCTCTCTTGCTTCACTTAGATTATTTTGAGAGAAATAAAAATTATGCTCATGATCTTCACTTATATTTGTTTGAGCTTATCAAAAGCAACATATGAAAATAGTCCCAAAGTGATAGATATCCAAGGAGGATATAATAAAAACTTTCACCAAGATCATTGGAAAAAATAAACTTGATTCTTAGTAATGTTTTTGAGATATGACGAGTGTTGGTATGGAGGGCACCCGTGATGAGTGTTTATTCACTTGCCATTGCACGAGAGCACGGCAGAGGTATCAGGGATTCCCAGTCCTGAAATGAAAATGAATTTACTTTATGTTGTCAAATAATAAATTCCTTCGAAAGTGTTGGTATGGAGGGCACCCGTGGATATGGACAAGCCATGGAAAGTGAAAGTAATGGTGGAAAAAGGAATAAACTTTATTTTCTGTTTGGAAACCTCTTATGATGTATCTAGCATGGAAAGTGTTGGGACCTCTAAGTCATTTTTGTTGGTGGGAAAAGTATGACTCTCAAAATGTTTTTATCTCTCAATTTAAGCTTTGAGCTCTCGCACCTCTACAAATCCCTACTTCCCTCCGCGAAGGGCATTTCTTTTACTTATACAATTTTTATTTTGAATTTGAGTCTCCATCTTCTCTTATAAATCACCAACTAAGGGGCACTATGATCGTATTTGAGCATTGGGTGTAGCTAATATTCGAGTGTGTTTCATGAATGGATCAATGATTGAGCATAATGGGCTAGGGATAATTTGCTTTAGTGTTGATACTTTGAAAGACATGGTTGCTTGTTGCTATGCTTGAGTATTAAAGTCTTCATGTCAAAACTAGACTATTGCTTTGAATCATATAAAATTCCAAATGTACATGCTATAAAGAAAATAAATGTGATGAACATGTTAGGCAGCGTTCTACATCAAAAATTCTATTTTTATCATTTACCAACTCGAGGACGAGTAGGAATTAAGCTTGGGGATGCTGATACGTCTCCAATGTATCTATAATTTTTATTGTTCCATGTTGTTATATTATCATTCTTGGATGTTTTACAATCATTTTATAGTCATTTTATATCATTTTTTGGTACTAACCTATTGACATAGTGCCCAGTGTCAGTTGTTGTTTTCTGGATGTTTTTTACATTGCATGAAATCAATACGAAACGGAGTCCAAACGCAGCGAAACGGTTTGAGAATTTTTTTGGGCCAGAAGACATCCAGTGGGCCAAGAACGCACATGAGGGGAGCTCTGAGGGGAGCACAACCCACCAGGGCGCGCCTGGGGGCCCAGGCGCGCCCCGGTGGATTGTGCCCTCCTCATTGGCCTCCCACACCGCCTCTTTTCTCTATAAATACCCCAGTATTCCAGAAACCCTAGGGGAGTCGATGAAAATCAATTGCAACCGCCACAGAGTCCACAAACACCAGATCCAATCTAGACACCATCACGGAGGGGTTCACCACTTCCATTGGTGCCTCTCCGATGATGCGTGAGTAGTTCTTTGTAGACCTACGGGTCCGTAGTAAGTAGCTAGATGGATTCCTCTCTCTCTTGATGATCAATACAATGGTCTCTTGGAGATCCATATGATGTAAGTCTTTCTGCGATGTGTTTGTTGGGATCCGATGAACTTTGAGTTTATGATCAGATCTATGTTTTTATCCATGAAAGTTATTTGAGTTTTCTTTGATCTATTATATGCATGATTGCTTATAGCCTCGTATTTCTTCTCCGTTAGTTGGGTTTTGTTTGGCCAACTTGATCTATTTATCTTGCAATGGGAAGAGGTGCTTTGTGATGGGTTCGATCTTACGGTGCTTGATCCCAGTGACAGAAAGGGAAATGACACGTATGTATCGTTTCTACTAAGGATAATAAGATGAGGTCTATTTCTACATAAATAGATCTTGTCTACATCATGTCATCATTCTTATTGCATTACTCTGTTTCTCCGTGAACTTAATACACTAGATGCATGCTGGGTAGCGGTCGATGTGTGGAGTAATAGTAGTAGATGCAGGCAGGAGTCAGTCTACTAATCTTGGACGTGATGCATATATAATGATCATTGCCTGGATATCGTCATGATTACTTGAAGTTCTATCAATTGCCCAACAGTAATTGTTTTCCCACCGTTTGCTATTTTTTCCGAGAGAAGCCACTAGTGAAACCTATGGCCCCCGGGTCTCTTTTCATCATATTTGTCTTTGCGATCTATTTTCCTTTGCTTTTATTTTCAGATCTATTAAACCAAATATACAAAAATACCTTGCTACAATTTATTTGTTCTGCGATCTATTTATCCTATCTACCACTTTTACCGCATGTTATTTGCCTATCTTGAGGCGCCGTACCCAAAAGGGATTGACAACCCCTTTAACATGTTGGGTTGCAAGTATTTGTTATTTGTGTGCAGGTGTTGTTTACGTGGTGTGAGGAGGTTCTCCTACTGGTTTGATAACCTTGGTCTCATTAATGAGGGAAATACCTACCGTTGCTATACTGCATCATCCCTTCCTCTTTGGGAAATACCGGCATAGTTCTAGCATACATCAGGACGTCATCGAGCTGAACGTGTGCAGAACTCAGAGGTGTTGTGCATTTGGTGCTTGATCAGTCGGAACAAAAAGAAGTTCGACTACATCAACCACGTTAACAAACACTTCCGCTTTTGGTCTACGAGGGTACGTGGACACACTCTCCCCTTCTCGTTGCTATGCATCTCCTAGATAGATCTTGCGTGAGCGTAGGAATTTTTTTGAAATTGCATGCTATGTTCCCCAACAATGGCATTAGAGCCAGGTATATGCGTAGATGATATGCACGAGTAGAACACAAAGAGTTTTGGGTGGTGATCGTCATACTGCTTACCACCAATGTCTTATTTTGATTCAGCGGTATTGTTGGATGAAGCGGCCCGGACCTACCTTACATGACCACGTTCATGAGACCGGTTCCACCGACACACATGCAACTAGTTTTGCATAAAGGTGGCTGGCAGGTGTCTATTTCTCCAACTTTAGTTGAATCGAATTTTACTGCAGCTGGTCCTTGTTGAAGGTTAAAACAGCAAACTTGATAAATCATCGTTGTGGTTTTGATGCGTAGGTAAGAACGGTTCTTACTAGAAGCCCGTAGCATCCACGTAAAACTTGCAACAACAAAGTAGAGGACGTCTAACTTGTTTTTGCATGGCATGTTGTGATGTGATATGGTCAAGACATGATGTGATATACGTTTTTGTACGAGATGATCATGTTTTGTAAAATTATCGGCAACTGGCAGGAGCCCTATGGTTGTCACTTTATTGTATGAAATGCAAATGCCATGTAATTGCTTTACTTTATCACTATGCGTTAGCAATAGTTGTAGAAGCAATAGTTGGCAAGACGACAACGACACTACAATGGAGATCAAGGTGTCAGCCAGTGATGGTGGAAATCATGACGGTGCTTTGGAGATGGAGATCAAAGGCACAAGATGATGATGGCCATATCATGTCACATATTTTGATTGCATTTGATGTTTATCTTCTATGCATCTTATGTTGCTTAGTACGGCAGTAGCATTATAATATGATCCCTCACTAAAATTTCAAGGTATAAGGGTTCTCCCTGAGTATGCACCGTTGCGACAGTTTATCGTGCCGAGACACCACGTGATGATCGGGTGTGATAAGCTCTACGTTCACATACAACGGGTGCAAGAAAGTTTTGCACATGCGGAATACTCGGGTTAAACTTGACGAGCCTAGCATGTACAGACATGGCCTCAGAACACTGGAGACTGAAAGGCCGAACGTGAATCATATAGTAGATATGATCAACATAGAGATGTTCACCATTGAAAACTACTCCATCTCACGTGATGATCGTACATGGTTTAGTTGATATGGATCACGTGATCATTTAGATGACTCGAGGGATGTCTATCTAAGTGGGAGTTCTTAAGTAATATGATTAATTGAACTTAATTTATCATGAACTTAGTCCTGATAGTTTTTGCATATCTATGTTGTAGATCAATGTCCCGTGCTACCGTTCCCTTGAATTTTAATGCGTTCCTAGAGAAAGCTAAGTTGAAAGATGATGGTAGCAACTACACGGACTGGGTCCGTAACTTGAGGATTATCCTCATTGCTGCACAGAAGAATTATGTCCTTGATGCACCGCTAGGTGACAAGCCCCCTCCCGCTAATGTAGACGCTTTGAATGTCTGGCAGACGTGGTCTGATGACTACTCTATAGTTCAGTGTGCCATGCTTTACGGCTTAGAATCGTGACTTCAAAGACGTTTTGAACGTCATGGACTATATGAGATGTTCCAAGAGTTGAAGTTAATATTTCAAGCAAATGCCCGAGTTGAGAGATATGAAGTCTCTAACAAGTTCTATAGCTGCAAGATGGAGGAGAATAGTTCTGTCAGTGAACACATACTCAGAATGTCTGGGTATCATAACCACTTAACTCAGCTGGGAGTTAATCTTCCAGATGATAGTGTTATTGACAGGGTTCTTCAATCACTACCACCAAGCTATAAAGGCTTCGTGATGAACTATAATATGCAAGGGATGGATATGACAATTCCTGAGATCTTCACTATGCTCAAAGCTGCGGAGGTAGAAATCAAGAAAGAGCATCAAGTGTTGATGGTTAACAAGACCACTAGTTTCAATAAAAAAAGGCAAGGGAAAGAAGGGGAACTTCAAGAAGAATGGCAAGCAAGTTGTCACTCCCGGGAAGAAGCCCAAGTCTGGACCCAAGCCTGAAACTGAGTGCTTCTACTGCAAAGGGACTAGTCACTGCAAGCGGAACTGCCCCAAGTATTTGGCGGATAAGAAGGATGGCAAAGTGAACAAAGGTATATTTGATATACATGTTATTCATGTGTACCTTACTAATGCTCGTTGTAGCGCCTGGGTATTTGATACTGGTTCTATTGCTCATATTTGCAACTCGAAACATGGGATACGGATTACACGAAGATTGGCTAAGGACGAGGTGCCAATGCGCGTCGGGAATGATTCCAAGGTTGATGTGATCGTCATCAGCACGCTACCTCTACATCTACCTTCGGGATTAGTTTTAGACCTCAATAATTGTTATTTGGTGCCAGCGTTGAGCATGAACATTATATATGGATCTTGTTTGATGCGAGACGGTTATTCATTTAAATCAGAGAATAATGGTTGTTCTATTTATATGAGTAATATTTTTATGGTCATGCACCCTTGAAGAGTAGTCTATTTTTCTTGAATCTCGATAGTGGTGATACACATATTCATAATATTGATGCCAAAAGATGCAAAGTTGATAATGATAGTGCAGCATATTTGTGGCACTACCGTTTAGGTCATATTGGTGTAAAGCGCATGAAGAAACTCCATGCGGATGGACTTTTGGAATCACTTGATTATGAATCATTTTATGCTTGCGAGCCATGCCTCATGGGCAAGATGACTAAGACTCCGTTCTCTGAAACAATGGAGCGGGCCACTGACTTATTCGAAATAATACATACTGATGTATGCGGTCCGATGAGTGTTGAGGCTTGCGGCAGGTATCGTTATTTTCTAACCTTCACAGATGATTTGAGCGGATATGGGTATATCTACTTAATGAAACACAATTCTGAAACATTTGAAAAGTTCAAAGAATTTTAGAGTGAAGTGGAGAATCATCATAGCAAGAAAATAAAGTTTCTACGATCTGATCGTGGAGGCGAATATTTGAGTTATGAGTTTGGCCTTCATTTAAACCAATGTGGAATAGTTTCACAACCCACGCCACCTGGAACACCACAGCGTAATGTTGTGTACGAATGTTGTAATCGTACTTTATTGGATATGGTGCGATCTATGATGTCTCTTACCGATTTACCACTATCGTTTTGGGGTTATGCATTAGAGATAGTTGCATTCACGTTAAATAGGGCGCCATCTAAATCCGTTGAGATGACACTGTATGAACTATGGTTTGGCAAGAAACCTAAGCTGTTGTTTCTTAAAGTTTGGGGTTGCGATGCTTATGTGAAAAAGCTTCAGCCTGATAAGCTCGAACCCAAATTGGTGAAGTTCGTCTTCATAGGATACCCAAAAGAAACTGTTGGGTACACCTTCTATCACATATCTGAAGGCAATATCTTTGTTGCTAAGAATGGATCCTTTCTAGAGAAGGAGTTTCTCTCGAAAGAAGTGAGTGGGAGGAAAGTAGAACTTGATGAGGTAATTGTACCTTCTCTCGAATTGGGAAGTAGCTCATCACAGAAAACCTTTCCCGTGATGCCTACACCAACTAGAGAGGAAGCTAATGATAATGATCATGAAACTTCAGATCAAGTTACTACCGAACCTCATAGGCCAACCAGAGTACGTTCCACACCAGAGTGGTGCAGTAATCCTATTCTAGAAGTCATGTTACTAGACCATGACGAACCTACAAACTGTGAGGAAGTGATGATGAGATCAGATTTTGCGAAATGGCTTGAGGCCATGAAATCTGAGATGGGATCCATGTATGAGAACAAAGTGTGGACTTTGGTTGACTTGCCTGATGATCGGCAAGCCATAGAGAATAAATGGATCTTCAATAAGAAGACTGGCGCTGATGGTAATGTTAGTGTCTACAAAGCTCGAATTGTTGCGAAAGGTTTTCGACAAGTTCAACGAGTTGACTACGATGAGACCTTCTCACTCGTAGCGATGCTCAAGTATGTCCAAATCATATTAGCAATTGCCGCATTTTATGATTATGAAATCTGGCAAATGGATGTCAAAACTGCATTCCTTAATGGATTTCTTAAAGAACAGTTGTATATGATGCAACCAGAAGGTTTTGTCGATCCTAATGGTGCTAACAAAGTGTGCAAGCTCCAGCGATCCATTTATGGACTGGTGCAAGCATCTCGGAGTTGGAATATCCACTTTGATGAAGTGATCAAAGCATATGGTTTTATACGGACTTTTGGAGAAGCCTGTATTTACAAGAAAGTGAGTGGGAGCTCTGTAGCATTTCTAATATTATATGTGGATGACATATTGTTGATTGGAAATGATATAGAATTTCTGGATAGCATAAAAGGATACTTGAATAAGAGTTTTTCAATGAAAGACCTCGGTGAAGCTTCTTATATATTGGGCATCAAGATCAATAGAGATAGATAAAGACACTTAATTGGACTTTCACAAAGCACATACCTTGATAAAGTTTTTGAAGAAGTTCAAAATGGATCAGTCAAAGAAAGGGTTCTTGCCTGTATTACAAGGTGTGAAGTTGAGTCAGACTCAATGCCCGGCCACTGCAAAAGATAGAGACAAAATGAAAGTCATTCCCTATGCCTCGGCCATAGGTTCTATCATGTATGCAATGTTGGGTACCAGACCTGATGTGTGCCTTGCTATAAGTCTAGCAGGGAGGTACCAAAATAATCCAGGAGTGGATCACTGGATAGCGGTCAAGAACATCCTGTACCTGAAAAGGACTAAGGATATATTTCTCGTTTATGGAGGTGACAAAGAGCTCATCATAAATGGTTACGTTGATGCTAGCTTTGACACTGATCTGGATGACTCTAAGTCACAAACCGGATACGTATTTATATTAAATGGTGGAGCTGTCAGTTGGTGCAGTTTCATGCAAAGTGTCATGGCGGGATCTACGTGTGAAGCAGAGTACATAGCTACTTCGAAAGTAGTGAATGAAGGAGTCTGGATGAAGGAGTTCATATCCGATCTAGGTGTAATACCTTGTGCATCGGGTCCAATGAAAATCTTTTGTGACAATACAGGAGCAATTGCCTTGGCGAAGGAATCCAGATTTCACAAAAGAACCAAACACATCAAGAGACGCTTCAACTCCATCCGTGATCAAGTCAAGGAGGGAGGCATAGAGATTTGCAAAATACATACGGATCTGAATGTGGAAGACACGTTGACTAATCCTCTTCCTTGAGCAAAACATGATCAGCACCAAGACTCCATGGGTGTTAGAATCATTACAATGTAATCTAGATTATTGACTCTAGTGCAAGTGGGAGACTGAAGGAAATATGCCCTAGAGGCAATAATAAAGTTGTTATTTATATTTTCTTATATCATGATAATGTTTATTATTCATGCTAGAATTGTATTAACCGGAAACTTGATACATGTGTGGATACATAGACAAAACATAGTGTCCCTCGTAAGCCTCTACTAGACTAGCTCATTAATCAAAGATGGTTAAGTTTCCTAGCCATAGACATGTGTTGTCATTTGATGAATGGGATCACATCATTAGGATAATGATGTGATGGACAAGACCCATCCGTTAGCTTGGCATAATGATCATTAAGTTTTATAGCTATTGCTTTCTTCATGACTTATACATATTCCTTTGACTATGAGATTGTGCAACTCCCGGATATCGGAGGAATACCTTGTGTGCTATCAAACGTCACAACGTAACTAGGTGATTATAAAGATGCTCTATAGGTATCTCCGAAGGTGTTTGTTGGGTTGGCATACATCGAGATTAGGATCATTTGTCACTCCGAGTATCGGAGAGGTATCTCTGGGCCCTCTCGGTAATGCACATCATTATAAGCCTTGCAAGCAATGTGACTAATGAGTTAATTGCGGGATGATGCATTACGGAACGAGTAAAGAGACTTGTCGGTAACAAGATTGAACTAGGTATGAAGATACCGACGGTCGAATCTCTGGCAAGTAACATACCGATGACAAAGGGAATTACGTATGTTATCATTGCGGTACGGCCGATAAAAGATCTTCGCAGAATATGTAGGAACCAATATGAGCATCTAGGTTCCGATGTTGGTTATTGAACGGAGAGGTCTCTCGGTCATGTCCATATAGTTCTCGAACCCGTAGGGTCCGCACGCCTAATGTTCGACGACGATTTGTATTATATGAGTTATGTGATTTGGTGATGGAATGTTGTTCGGAGTCCCGGATGAGATCACGTACATGACGAGGAGTCTCGAAATGGTCGAGAAGGAAATATTGTATATTGGATGGTATTCGGACAATCGAAAGTGTTCCGGAATGTATCGGGTACATATCGGGGTACCGAGGGGTTACCGGAACCCCTGGGGGAAGATATGGGCCATATGGGCCATAGGAGGGAGGCACACCAGCCCACAAAGGGGTGGCGCGCCCCCCACAGGGAAGGAGGCCGAATTGGACTAGGGAGGGGGGCACCCCCCTTTACTCCCCCCTCTCTCTCTCTTTCTTTCCCCCTTTCCCCTCCGGTAAAAGGAAAGGGGGGTCGAATCCAACTAGGAGCCCAAGTAGGATTCCTCCTACTTGGGCGCGCCTAGGGCCAGCCTCCTCTCCCTCCCTCCTTTATATACGTGGGGGTGCGCCTACAACACACATAAATTGTTCCAAGCCGTGTGTGATGTCTACTACACAACCTTCTTATTGTAGACGTTGTTGGGCCTCCAAGTACATAGGTTTGTAGGACAGTAGCAAATTTCCTTCAAGTGGATGGCCTAAGGTTTATCAATCCGTGGGAGGCGTAGGATGAAGACGGTCTCTCTCAAACAACCTTGCAACCAAATAACAAAGAGTCTCTAGTGTCCCCAACACACCCAATACAATGGTAAATTATATAGGTGCACTAGTTTGGTGAAGAGATGGTGATACAAGTGCAATATGGATGGTAGATATAGGTTTTCATAATCTGAAATTATAAATACAGCAAGGTAGCAAGCAATAAAAGTGAGCGAAAACGGTATTGCAATGGTTCGAAACAAGGCCTAGGGTTCATACTTTCACTAGTGCAAGTTCTCTCAACAATAGTAACATAATTAGATCATATAACAATCCCTCAACATGCAACAAAGAGTCACTCCAAAGTCACTAATAACAGAGAACAAATGAAGAGATTATTGTAGGGTACGAAACCACCTCAAAGTTATTCTTTCCGATCAATCCATTGGGCTATTCTTATAAGTGTCACAAACAGCCCTAGAGTTCATAGTAAAATAACACCTTATGACACACATCAACCAAAACCCTAATGTCACCTAGATACTCCAATGTCACCACAAGTATCCGCGGGTTTGATTATACGATATGCATCACACAATCTCAGATTCATCTATTCAACCGACACAAAGAACTTCAAAGAGTGCCCCAAAGTATCTACCGTAGAGTCAAGACGAAAACATGTGCCAACCCCTATGCATAAGTTCACAAGGTCACTGAACCCACAAGTTGATCAACAAAACATACATCAAGTAGATCACGTGAATATCCCATTGCCACCACAGATAAGCACATGCAAGACATACATCAAGTGTTCTCAAATCCTTAAAGACTCAATCCGATAAGATAACTTCAAAGGGAAAACTCAATGCATTACAAGAAGGTAGAGGGGGAGAAACATCATAAGATCCAACTATAATAGCAAAGCTCGCGGTACATCAAGATCGTGCCACATCAAGAACACGAGAGAGAGAGAGAGAGAGAGATCAAACACATAGCTACTGGTACATACCCTTAGCCCCGAGGGTCAACTACTCCCTTTTCGTCATGGAGAGCGCCGGGATGATGAAAATGGCCACCAATGATGGATCCCCCTTCCGGCAGGGTGCCAGAACAGGGTCCCGATTGGTTTTTCGTGGCTACACAGGCTTGCGGCAGCAAAACTCCCGATCTAGGTTTTGTTCTGGAAGTTTGGGGATTTATAGGAGGGGTTGGCATCAGTTTCACATCAGGAGGCCCCACAGGGAGTCCACGAGGCAGGGGGCATGCCCTAGGGGGCACCCTCCACCCTCGTGGTGCCCTCGGGACTCCCCTCCGGTAGCTTTTCATTCCAGTACTTTTTATATTTTCCAAAAATATTCTCCGTTGATTTTTAGCGCATGCTGAGAACTTTTATTTCTGCACAAAAACAACACCATGGTAGTTCTGCTGAAAATAGCATCAGTCCAGGTTAGTTCTAACCAAATCATACCAAAATCATGTACAAATATTATAAACATGGCAGGAATACATCAAAAATTATAGATACGTTGGAGACGTATCAAGCATCCCCAAGTTTAATTCCTGCTCGTTCTCGAGTACGTAAATGATAAAAATAGAATTTTTGATGTGGAATGCTACCTAACATAATTATCAATGTAATCTTACTTATTGTGGCAAAAATATTCAGATCCATAAGATTCAAAACAAAAGTTTAATATTGACATAAATACAATAATACTTCAAGCATACTAATAAAGCAATCATGTCTTCTCAAAATAACATGGCCAAAGGAAGTTATCCTACAAAATCATATAGTCTGGCTATGCTCTATCTTCATCACACAAAATATTTAAATCATGCACAACCCTGATGACAAGCCAAGCAATTGTTTCATACTTTTGATGTTCTCAAACTTTTTCAATCTTCACGCAATACATGAGCGTGAGCCATGGATATAGCACTATAGGTGGAATAGAATGGTGATTGTGGAGAAGACAAAAAGGGAGAAGATAGTCTCACATCAACTAGGCGTATCAACGGGCTATGGAGATGCCCATCAATAGATATCAATGTGAGTGAGTAGGGATTTCCATGCAACGGATGCACTAGATCAATAAGTGTATGAAAGCTCAAAAAGAAACTAAGTGGGTGTGCATCCAACTTGCTTGCTCAAGAAGACCTAGGGCATTTTGAGGAAGCCCATCATTGGAATATACAAGCCAAGTTCTATAATGAAAATTCCCACTAGTATATGAAAGTGACAACATAGGAGACTCTCTATCATGAAGATCATGGTGCTACTTTGAAGCACAATGGAAAAAGGATAGTAACATTGCCCCTTCTCTCTTTTTCTCTCATTTTTTATTTTATTTATTTGGGCCTTCTCTCTCTTTTTTTATGGCCTCTTTTTTTTTATTTTTCGTCCGGAGTCTCATCCCGACTTGTGGGGGAATCATAGTCTCCATCATCCTTTCCTCATTGGGACAATGCTCTAATAATGATGATCATCCCACTTTTATTTACTTAGAACTCAAGAATTACAACTCGATACTTAGAACAAAATATGACTCTATATGAATGCCTCCGGCGGTGTACCGAGATGTGCAATGAATCAAGAGTGACATGTATGAAAGAATTAGAAAGGTGGCTTTGCCACAAATACGATGTCAACTACATGATCATGCAAAGCAATATGACAATGATGAAGTGTGTCATAACAAATGGAACGATGGAAGATTGCATGGCAATATATCTCGGAATGGCTATGGAAATGCCATAATAGGTAGGTATGGTGGCTGTTTTGAGGAAGTTATATGGTGGGTGTATGGTACCGATGAAAGTTGCGCGGTACTAGAGAGGCTAGCAATGGTGGAAGGGTGAGAGTGCGTATAATCCATGGACTCAACATTAGTCATAAAGAACTCACATACTTATTGCAAAAATCTATTAGTCATCGAAGCGAAGTACTACGCACATGCTCCTAGGGGGGTAGATTGGTAGAAAAAGACCATCACTCGTCTCTGACGGCCACTCATAAGGAAGACAATCAATAAATAAATCATGTTCCGACTTCATCACATAACGGTTCACCATACGTGCATGCTACGGGACTCACAAACCTCAACACAAGTATTTCTCAAATTCGCAACTACTCTCTAGCATGACTCTAATATCACCATCTTCATATATCAAAACAATCATAAAGAATCAAACTTATCATTGTATTCGATGCACTTTATATGAAAGTTTTTATTATATCCCTCTTGGATGCCCATCATATTAGGACTAGATTTATAACCAAAGCAAATTACCATGTTGTTTAAGACTCTCAAAATAATATAAGTGAATCATGAGAGTTCATCTATTTCTTCAAAATAAAAACATCGTCGTGCTCTAAAAAGATATAAGTGAAGCACTAGAGCAAACGACAAACAACTCCGAAAGATATAAGTGAAGATCAATGAGTAGTCGAATAATTATGCAACTATGTGAAGAATCTCTAACATTTAAGAATTTCAGATCTTTGGATATTATTCAAACATCAAGCAAAACAAAATAAAATAAATTGACACTCCAAGCAAAACACATATCATGTGGTGAATAAAAATATAGCTCCAAGTAAAGTTACCAATGAACGAAGACAAAAAAGGGGATGCCATCCGGGGAATCCTCAAGCTTAGGCTCTTGGTTGTCCTTGAATATTTTCTTGGGGTGCTTTGGTCATCCCCAAGCTTAGGCTCTTGCCACTCCTTATTCCATAGCCCATTGAATCTTTACCCAAAACTTGAAAACTTCACAGCACAAAACTCGACAGAAAACTCGTAAGCTCCGTTAGTATAAGAAAATAAATCACCACTTAGGTACTATTGCGGACTCATTATTTATTTATATGGGTGTAATATCTAATGTATTCCAACGTCTCTATGGTTCCTACCGTCCGATACTACTCATATATTCATCAAAATAAGCAAACAACACATAGAAAACAGAATCTGTCAAAAACAGAACAGTCTGTAGTATCTGTAACTCTCGAATACTACTGTAACTTCAAAAATCCATAAAAATTAGGAAAGCCTGATAAATTTATATACCAGTTCATATCAAAAAGAATAAGATCAAAATAACGTTCATGTGAATTACTAAAACTAATTTACTGGGCGCAAAAGTTTCTGATTTTCAGCAGGATCAACACAACTATCACCGTAAGCTACCCCAAAGGTCTTACTTGGCACTTTATTGAAACAAAAGCTATAAAACATGATTACTACAGTAGCATAGTCATGTAAACACACAAAAACAGTAATGGTAAATATTGGGTTGTCTCCCAACAAGCGCTTTTCTTTAATGCCTTTTTAGCTAGGCATGATGATTTCAATGATGCTCATATAAAAGATAAGAATTGAAACACAAAGAGAGCATCATGAAGAATATGACTAGCACATTTATGCCTAGGGATTTTGTGAGCAAACAACTTATGGGAACAATAATTAACTAGCATAGGAAGGCAAGACAAGCATAACTTCAAGACTTTAAGCACTTAGAGAGAAAACTTGATATTATTGCAATTCCTACAAGCATATATTCCTCCCTCATAATAATTTTCAGTAGCATCATGAATGAATTCAACAATATAACTATCACATAAAGCATTATTTTCATGATGCATAGGCATAAAATTTTTATTACCCTCCACATAAGCAAATTTCTTTTCATGAATAGTAGTGGGAGCAAACTCAACAAAATAACTATCATGTGAGGCATAATCCAATTGAAAATTAAAATCAAGATGACAAGTTTTATGGTTATAGTTCTTCTTTATAGCATACATGTCATCACAATAATCATCATAGATAGCAACTTTGTTCTCATAGTCAATTGGAACCTCTTCCGAAATAGTGGATGCATCACTAAATAAAGTCATGACCTCTCCAAATCCAATTTCATAATTATCACAATAAGATTAAACACCCTCCAAAATAGTGGGATCAATACTTCCTAAAGTTGGCACTCTTCCAAACCCACTTTCATCAATATAATCATCATAAATAGGAGGCATGCTATCATCATAATAAATTTGCATATCAAAACTTGGGAGACCAAAAATATCATCTTCATTAAACATAGCATCCCCAAGCTTGGGACAAACATTAATTGTAGTAAATAAATTCTCAAACATGTCATTTTCATCAAACATAGCATCCCCAAGCTTGGGCCTTTGCATATCATAAGCACAATCACTCTCATCATTAATAGTATGCATAGCACCAATAGTATAGCAATTATTATCATCACAATGAGTAGTAGGCATAACCATAATAGAAGCAACATCATTTGGGAGGGATACCTTTTTACCTTTGCTTCTCAGTCTTTTCTTTTTCTTCTTCACATTATGTGTGGGTTTAATCCTCTTTTTGGAGCTCCTTATTAATGAGATTGGTTGAATAGAAGGCTCCCCCCCGTTACCTGATTCATCATAAGAAATAATAGGGGGATATTGGGAAACCTCTTCCCTTTCATTAGTATTCTCTTCATATTCTATTTGTTTTCTTGTCTTTATGTAATTGGCAATATAAGGATTTTCAGTGCAATTCACCGCACAATACATATAAATTTCCTCTAAATCAAAATCAAGAACTTTATCAAGGACAAATTCTGGAATATCCTTAGTTATACATTTTATTTCTTCATAACCCATAAGCAAACTAAGTTCGTTATGATACGCAAGGGAAATCAAGTCATCACAATTTCTGGACACGATTCGATCATGAAACAATTTGCATTGGAGATTTAAATGATCACGTTTATTGCAAAGTTCACAAGTATGGCTAAGAAAATTTAAATTTTCAGAACAAACATCTAGCCTCTCTTGCAAAAATTTAGTTTCTAAATACTTATGCCTCTTGCAAAATCGATCTTCCCTATTTGGTGTGTACTTGCAAACTTTATGCACTCCACAAAAGTTGACATGCCTATAAGAGACATTTTTATCATTACTAGTGCAATCATCATTAGTACTATGGATATTCAAAGAGTTCATACTAACAACATTGCAATCATGCTCATCATTCAAAGATTTAGTGCCAAACATTTTAATGCATTCTTCTTCTAGCACTTTGGCACAATTATCAAAATCCTTATTTTCATGAAAGATATTAAAAAGATAAAGCATATGTGGCACCCTCAATTCCATTTTTTATAGTTTTCTTTTATAAACTAAACTAGTGATAAAACAAGAAACTAAAAGATTAAGTTGCAAGATCTAAAGATATACCTTCAAACACTCACCTCCCTAGCAACGGCACCGGAAAAGAGCTTGATGTCTACTACACAACCTTCTTCTTATAGACATTATTGGGCCTCCAAGTGCAGAGGTTTGTAGGACAGTAGAAAATTTCCCTCAAGTGGATGACCTAAGGTTTATCAATCCGTGGGAGACATAGGATGAAGATGGTCTCTCTCAAACAACCCTGCAACCAAATAACAAAGAGTCTCTTGTGTCCCCAACACACCCAATACAATGGTAAATTGTATAGGTGCACTAGTTCAGCGATGAGATGGTGTATACAAATGCAATATGGATGGTACATATAGGTTTTGTAATCTGAAATTATACAAATAGCAAGGTAGAAAGCGATAAAAGTGAGCGAAAACGGTATTGCAATGGTTCGAAACAAGGCCTAGTGTTGGGGATATGACTATTTGTGTAAGCCGCCCAGGAGGGGCCGGGTTACGCAAAGAGTACTCATCAGAGGAAGCCCAAGACCAAGCATGAAGATGGCGGTTCAATAAGGAGCTTAAGGCCCACGGGCGGCTTAAGCCCATTGTAGTAAACCGCCATGATGGCATGACTTGTAACGTAAGGTAGATTTAACTGGTCACCGAGCCGGACTCTGTTTATAAGTCGGCCGGGACTCTGTAAGCCGGTGGGCGTCAACCCATGTATATAAGGGGACGACCTGTGGCGGCTTAGGGCAAGAAACAACTCATCGAGAGCCAGGCATAGCGTATCTCGCTCCCTGGTCATCGAAACATCAATACCAACCCAACTAGACGTAGGCCTTACCTTCACCGTAAGGGGCCGAACTAGTATAAACTCTCTTGTGTCCCTTGTCCCGATTTAACCCCTTAAAGCTTCCTAGTTGCGATGGCTCCACAACTAAGTCCTTTCATGAGGACATCTGACGTGACTATTCCACGACACCTAGGGTTCATACTTTCACTAGTGCAAGTTCTCTCAACAATAATAACATAATTAAATCATATAACAATCCCTCAACATGCAACAAAGAGTCACTCCAAAGTCACTAATAACAGAGAACAAATGAAGAGATTATTGTAGGGTACGAAACCACCTCAAAGTTATTCTTTCCGATCAATCCGTTGGGCTATTCTTATAAGTGTCACAAACAGCCCTAGAGTTCATAGGAAAATAACACCTTAAGACACACATCAACCAAAACCCTAATGTCACCTAGATACTCCAATGTCACCACAAGTATCCGCGGGTTTGATTATACGATATGCATCACACAATCTCAGATTCATCTATTCAACCAACACAAAGAACTTCAAAGAGTGCCCCAAAGTATCTACCGGAGAGTCAAGACGAAAACATATGCCAACCCCTATGCATAGGTTCACAAGGTCACTGAACCCGCAAGTTGATCACCAAAACATACATCAAGTAGATCACGTGAATATCCCATTGCCACCACAGATAAGCACATGCAAGACATACATCAAGTGTTCTCAAATCCTTAAAGACTCGATCCGATAAGATAACTTCAAAGGGAAAACTCAATCCATTACAATAAGGTAGAGGGGGAGAAACACCATAAGATCAAACTATAATAGCAAAGCTCGTGGTACATCAAGATCATGCCACATCAAGAACAAGAGAGAGAGAGAGGGAGAGAGAGAGAGAGATCAAATACATAGCTACTGGTACATACCCTCAGCCCTGAGGGTGAACTACTCCCTCCTCATCATGGAGAGCATCGGGATGATGAAGATGACCACCGATGATGGATCCCCCTTCCGGCAGGGTGCTGGAACAGGGTCCCGATTGATTTTTCGTGGCTACAGAGGCTTGCGGCAGCTGAACTCCCGATCTAGGTTTTGTTCTAGAAGTTTGGGGATTTGTAGGAGGGGTTGGCGTCGGTTTCACGTCAGGGGACCCGTAAGGAGTCCACGAGGCAGGGGGCGTGCCCTAGGGGGCACCCTCCACCCTCGTGGTGCCCTCGGGACTCCCGTCCGGTAGCTTTTCGTTCCAGTATTTTTTATATTTTCCAAAAATATTCTCCCTTGATTTTCAGCGCATTCCGAGAACTTTTATTTCTGGGAAAAAACAACACCACGGTAGTTCTGCTGAAAGCAGCGTCAGTTCGGGTGAGTTCTAACCAAATCATACCAAAATCATGTAAACATATTATAAACATGGCATGAATACATCAAAAATTATAGATACGTTGGAGACATATCAGTGTGTGGCGCACCCCTCCACAGTTTACGCCTCCAGTCATATTCCCGTAATGCTTAGGCGAAGCCCTGCGCGGATCACTTCACCATCACCGTCACCACGCCATCGTGCTGACGAAACTCTCCCTTGACACTTTCCTGGATCAAGAGTTCGAGGTACGTCATCGAGCTGAACGTGTGCAGAACTCGGAGGTGCCGTACGTTCGGTGCTTGATCGGTCGGAATGAGAAGAAGTTTGACTACATCAACCGCGTTAACAAACGCTTCCACTTTCGGTCTACGAGGGTACGTTGACACACTCTCCCCTTCTCGTTGCTATGCATCTCCTAGATAGATCTTGCATGAGCATAGGAATTTTTTTGACATCCTACGTCCCCTACAGTTGACAGTCCATACGACCACTCATACGAGCACTCGAGGCCTTATGGAACGCCATCTTTTGTTTTGTTGCACCTGTGACTTGAGTCTCTTCATGGACGTTGCTTCATTTGGCTTGATTTCTGATACGTCTCCAATGTATCTATAATTTTTGATTGTTCTATGCTATTATATTACCCCTTTTGGATGTTTATGGGCTTTATTTTACACATTTATAATATTTTTGGGACTAACCTACTAACCAGAGGCCCAGCCCATATTGCTGTTTTTTTTGCCTATTTCAGTATTTCGAAGAAAAGGAATATCAAACGGAGTCCAAACGGTATGAAACCTTCGGGAGCGTGATTTTTGGAACGAACGTGATCCAGAGGACTTGGAGTGCAAGTCAAGAAGCAGCCGAGGCTCTCACGAGATATGAGAGCGCCCCCCTCCCCCCCTATAAGGCGCGCCCCCCTGTCTCGTGGGCCCCTCGGGCATCCACCGACGTACTTCTTCTTCCTATATATACCTACGTACCCCGAAAACATCCAGGAGGCAGACGAAACACAATTTCCACCATCGTAACCTTCTGTCTCCGCGAGATCTCATCTTGGAGCCTTCGCCGGCACTCTGCCAGAGGGGCAATCGACCATGGAGGGCTTCTACATCAACATCCTTGCCCCTCCGATGAGTTGTGAGTAGTTTACCATAGACCTACGGGTCCATAGTTATTAGCTAGATGGCTTCTACTCTCTTTTTGGATCTCAATACAATGTTCTCCCCCTCTCTTGTAGAGATCTATTCGATGTAAACTCTTTTTGCAGTGTGTTTGTCGAGATCCGATGAATTGTGGGTTTATGATCAAGTTTATCTATGAATAATATTTGAATCTTCTCTGAATTCTTTTATGTATGATTGAGTTATCTTTGCAAGTCTCTTCGAATTATCAGTTTGGTTTGGCCTACTAGATTGATCTTCCTTGCCATGGGGAAGTGCTTAGCTTTGGGTTCAATCTTGCGGTGTCCTTACCCAGTGACAGAAAGGGTTGCAAGGCACGTATTGTATTGTTGCCATCGAGGATAACAAGATGGGGTTTATATCATATTGCTTGAGTTTATCCCTCTACATCATGTCATCTTGCTTAATGCGTTACTCTGTTCTTATGAACTTAATACTCTAGATGCAGGCAGGAGTCGGTCGATGTGTGGAGTAATAGTAGTTGATGCAGGCAGGAGTTGGTCTACTTGTCACGGACGTGATGCCTATATACATGATCATGCCTAGATAATCTCATAATTATTCGCTTTTCTATCAATTGCTCGACAGTAATTTGTTCACCCACCGTAATATATATGCTATCTTGAGAGAAGCCACTAGTGAAACCTATGGCCCCCGGGTCTATCTCTTATCGTATTTGCTTCCGATTTACTTTTATTTGCATCTTTACTTTTTGCATCTATATTATAAAATACCAAAAATATATTTATCTTATCATACTATCTTTATTAGATCTCACTTTCGCAAGTGGCCTTGAAGGGATTGACAACCCCTTTATTGCGTTGGTTGCGAGTTCTTTGTTTGTTTGTGTAGGTGCGTGGGACTTTTGAGGAGCCTCCTACTGGATTGATACCTTGGTTCTCAAAAACTGAGGGAAATACCTACGCTATTATTGCTGCATCACCCTCTCCTCTTCGAGGAAAACCAACGCAAGCTCAAGACGTAGCAAGAAGGATTTCTGGCGCCGTTGCCGGGGAGGTCTTCGCTCAAGTCAAGACATACCAAGTACCCATCACAAACCCATCTCCCTCGCATTTACATTATTTACCATTTGCCTCTCGTTTTCCTCTCCCCCACTTCACCCTTGCCATTTTATTCGCCCTCTCTTTCCCAATCTCCTCCTCTCTCTTTCGTTTGTCCGTTGTTTGCTCGTCGTTATGTCTAGTTCCTTATCTGCTCCTATGTCTCCCGAGTTTGAAGTTCTTCACTTCAAGCAAAGGCAAGGAGAAAACTTAAAAGATGCTTGGTATAGGATGATGGAATCTTATCGCAAGTGCCCCCTAGAGGTGAACTTTGGAATTCTTCTTCGCAATTTTTATGTTGGGTTAAATATGACGCATAGACAACTCTTGGATTGCATTGCCAAGGGAAATTTTATCAAAATTGATCCTAGTACTGCTCATGAAATTATAGAGGGAATAGTGGGAACACTACCTCAAAAGGGAGGATCACATCCTACCCAAGAAGAAACACAAGTGTTTGGAAAGATTTGCGAAGTAACAAAATTTTTACAAAAGTCTCTTGAGCCTCTTAAAAGTGTTAGCGGAAATCTCCACCGCATGAATATGTTGATTACTCTTTGCAATAAGCGGTTGGATTATTTAGATCTAAACATTTCCAAGTATGAATGGAAACGTAAATAACCTCCTGGATTCGAGCATGACTCCGCTAAAAAACTGAAAAATTAAGGATGGCACTCATTAGATCTATCTTCGCTTTTATGCCTAGCTAGGGGCGTTAAACGATAGTGCTAGTTGGGAGGCAACCCAATTTTCTTTATGTTTTTTGTTTTTGCTCCTGTTTAGTAATAAATCTTGCATCTACCTTCTGTTTAGATGTGTTTTTATCTTTTAATTAGTGTTTGTGCCAAGTAGAACCTATAGGATAACCTATGATGATAGTTGATTTGATTCTGCTGAAAAACAGAAACTCTGCATGCACGAATATAATTTTGTTAAATCACAGGAACGTGATTTTGTGTTGATTCTTTTTTATGCTGATCAATAAACAAATTTTCCAGTACTTCCTAATTTGGTAGGATTTTTAGAGTTCTAGAAGTTTGCATTAGTTACAGATTGTTACAGACTATTCTGTTTTTGACAGATTCTGTTTTTCGTGTGTTGTTTGCTTATTTTGATGCATCTATGGCTAGTAAAATAGTTTATAAACCATAGAGAAGTTGGAATACATTAGGTTTAACACCAAAATAAATAAAGAATGAGTTCATTACAGTACCTTATGTGGTGGTTTTGTTTTCTTTCACTAATGGAGCTTATAAGATTTCCTGTTGAGTTTTGTGTTGTGAAGTTTTCAAGTTTTGGGTAAAGCTTTTATGGACTATGGAATAAAGGGTGGCAAGAGCCTAAGCTTGGGGAATACCAAGGCACCCCAAGATATTCAAGAATAGACAAAAGCCTAAGCTTGGGGATGCCCCGGGAAGCCATCCCCTCTTTCATCTTCGTTCATCGGTAACTTTACTTGGAGCTATATTTTTATTCGCCATATGATATGTGTTTTGCTTGGAGCGTAGTGTATTATATTAGTCTTTGCTTTTGTAAGTGCATCTAGTGCCCCTTAGTGATTTTGGTGTATTGAAGACCTATAGGTTAAGGGACTAATGCGTTTGTGAGTGTACACAGGTCTATAAGTCTATGAGGAGTTTGATATTTACAGAGAAAGTCGACCCCTAAAAATGAAGTTCTTCGACTGAAGACTATGATATTCTGAAGACTTCCTGAAGACTTTGAAAGTGAAGAAATTGGTGTGACCTTGAAGACTTGATATTCATTTGAGGAACATGAAGCGTGAAGACTTTTGTTTTCGTAGTTTCATTTTCTCTTTCTTGAGTCATAGGAAACACCGTACTGTTAAAGGGGGTCGAGGAAATACTAAGGAAAAATTTCCATGTGATGCTCAACTCAAAATCCTACACCTACCAATCCCTTCGAGTGAAGCCTTTGGAAATCTCATACAGTTCAGTCACTTTCTTCAGTGACAGAGACGAAGTTCTTCTGGTCAATGATGAATTTGTTCTGACTGAGGAGTTAGGAATTCGCCAGTGCGAATTGCCTACACAATGAGGAACATGATAGCCCTGAGGAATTTGAGAGTCAAATTCCTGACCGTTGCTGAGCTGCGCACCAGCTGTCCCAAAATATCTTATCCACCTAACGGTCATATCATTGAAGGGCATTTATGTCTTATCATGTCGGGCTGCTCCCTAGGCTATAAATAGCCGTCCCCTACAACCACTAGCTGGTTGGCTGATCCGAGAGAACTTGACACTTGTCATTTGAGAGCAACCCATCCTCCGAGGACTTTGAGAGAAAATCATCGAGTGAGGAAAACCCAAAACCAAACCCCTACAAACCCAAAGTGATTGAGCATCACTGAAGAAATTGATCCTGCGTGGATCCGACGCTTGTTACCTTTGAAGACTGTGCTTCTTCCAGACGGTTAGGCATCATGGTCTAGAGCATCCAAGAGGAATTGTGGATCGCCAAGTGACCAAGTCTGTGAAGGTTTGGAAGTCGCCTGAAGACTTACCACGAGTGATTGGATGAGGTCTGCGTGGCCTTAGTTCAAGGAGAATACGGTGAGGACTAGATGTCCTGAGCTGCGTGCTCAGCGACTGGGTGTCCGGGACTGCGTGTCCTTGAGTTTAAATACTCAGCCGCTCCAACCAGATGTACAACTGAGACAGCAGTTGGAACTGGTTTACCAAATCATTGTCTTCACCAACCTAACTGGTTCTATTTCCTCAACCCTTTCATTTCCTCATTACTGTGTTGAGTGTTTGTTCATATCTGTGCTTGAAGACTTTGACTGAAGACTTTCTCAAATTCCTCAGTTCAATTTCTTCAGTCTGTTTGTCTTCATCTTGTGTTATCCTGTGATTACGCTTTCTGTACTCTGTGCTAGTCTTCATTTCATCATGATGACCATGCTTGTATTCTGTTATGCTTACTTCTGAGTACTTATTCCGCTGCAAGTAGTTCTTCGCTAAGGAATTTACTCACCAGCAAATTCCTCAGTGAAGAATTCATAAAAATCGCCTATTCACCCCCCCCCTCTAGTCGATATAACGCACTTTCAATTGGTATCAGAGCAAGGTACTCCCTTGTTCTGTGTGATTTTGGTTTAACCGCCTGGAGTTTTAGTTATGTCGACTGCAGGTATGATCAAGGTCTCAGCTGGGTGTCCTACCTTTGATGGGACGGACTACCCCTACTGGAAGAACAAGATGCGAATGAATCTTGAGGCAATTAACAACGATCTCTGGTATGTTGTGGAAAATGGTGTTCCCTCTGTCTCACCCTCACTGAACGCTACCGATGTGAAGAGATTCAAGCAACTCCATTCTCAAGCGAAGAATATCATATGTGGCCATCTGAGTAAAGGACAGTATGGAAGAGTGAGTGCTTTGGAAACTGCTAAGCTTATCTGGGATAGGTTGTCCAAAGTAAATGAAGGAGTCTCAACTCAGTGTGACTCTCGAATTGATGTTCTTCGGAATCTCTTCAACCGCTTCAAAAGACTCGACAATGAAAATGTCCAACAAACCTTTGATCACCTCACTGACATCTCAAATGAGCTTCAAGCCCTCCGTGCCACTGACATCACTGATCATGAGGTGGTGAAGAAACTGTTGAGATCGCTTGATTCCTCATTTGATACTCTAGGACTGATGATACCAGAACATGCTGACTACAAGTCTCTTGATCCTGCCGATATCCTCGAAAGGCTAAATACTCACGAGTTCCAGCTTGCTGAAAAGAGAGATCTCTATGGTTCGAGCTATGGCAAACCGCGTGCCCTGAAGGCCAAGGCTGTGTCTGACTCTGAATGTGAGAATTCTGGTAGTAGCCTTGGTGATCCTGAAGAATTGAGCCAGGAGCTAGCACTGCTCGTGAAGAAATTCCAGAAGTTCTCAAGATGTGGTCGCTTTGGAAAATCCTCAAGAAGCAGTGATTCCTCATCCAGTGACTATAAGAGAAGGCTGTGCCACAAATGCAAGAAACCTGGTCACTATATTCAAGATTGTCCTCAGTGGGAAAAGGAAATGAAGAAGAAGAAATACAAGGATTACAGTTCTGGTGATGCGAAGAAGAAGAATAAATCGTCAAAATCTTCGTCAGCAAAATCCTCGAAGTCTTCATCTCACAAGAAGAGCAGCTCCAAGAAGGCTCGGGCATTCATTGGCAAGGAAATGGACTCTGAAGCTGAATCTGAGGAAAATGAGGAAGAGGAGGCGTCTGAAGAATCCGAATCTGGTGTGGCTAGTCTGGCCTTCGCTACTGCTTTCGTCAGCAAGTCCATCTTCAACACTGAAGAAACTGACCCCACCGACAAGCCTGATGAAGATAATGATGGCTACACTCCCACCTATTGCTTCATGGCGAAAGGTGCAAAGGTACTCAAATACAACTCCTCTGAATCTAGTGAAAATGAATCTGATGAGGATCTCAAGCCCAGCTACTCTAAACTTGCTAAGATTGCTGTAAAACAACAATGGGCTTTTGAAAAGGTTCAAAACATGCTAGACAAAAGTGATGATATGTTGGGTGAAGAAATGGATCGCACTAAAGCCCTGACTGAAAATCTTCAGAGACTTCAGTCTAGGTTGGACAACCTTCAAAGTCATCATAACACTCTCTTATCTGATCATGAGAAACTTTCTTATGAATTTCTTCAAGGAAAGCAAGATCACGAGAAGCTTTCTTCTGAATCTCTTCAAAGAAAGGAAGATCTTCAAAAGCTAAGAGTGTGTTATGAAGATCTTCAGAAGGAGCGCGATTCATTACTAGCTCAACAAATCAGCACTTCTCAGGAAGAATTTGTTCCTCCATGCTTAAAGTGCATTGAACGTGAATCTGCTAATTCTTCACCTGAATGTTCAAATGCTTCAACTGTTACAAATTCTTCACCTGCCTCTGCTATCACTAATTCCTCATCTGAGGACATTGCTAGTATCACTGACAATGCAGGGCTGAAGGAATTGTACATGACAGGCATGTACAAAAGCCTCAAAGGGCATCAGACTCTTTGTGATGTGCTTAAAAAGCAGATCCTCAACAGAAACCCTAGGAAAGAGGGTATCGCCTTTGAGAGGAAACTTAATGCTGATGGAACATATTGGAAGCCTGAGAAGTACCCCAAAACCTCATTGGTTGCTGCAAAGGGACCTCCAGTTGATCGATCTAACTTATCTGGCTTTACATGTGAATCTCTTCATTCGTCTGGTGAGTCATTTGACTCCAACTATAAACTGTTCAAAAATCAGAATGGTGAAGTATTTGCTAGATATGTTGGCACTAACTGCAGGAATGGTTCTCCTATGAAGAAAATCTGGGTTCCCAAGAAGTGCCTTGAAAGTCTTCAGGTGAATGTCCTCATGACACCACCTGTGAAGAACAGGAACCCCAGATCAAATTCTTCATATGGACCAAATTCTTCATATGGATCCAAGTCCTCATACGGACCAAATTCCTCACATGGATCAAATTCCTCAAAAGGATCAAAGTCCTCATATGATTATCATCGTGCTAACAACTCTGTCTCGCAGGGTAGAGCTAAGGGCTATGAATATGTGCATTATTCTTCAAACCATTATGTTCATAAGTCCTCGAAGAATTTCTCTGCTTATTCATATGCTTACCCTAACCCCTCTTATGTGAAACGAAATGGTTTGGCCACTATGCCACCATTCTCGTATGGTGCTCGCAGAGTGATGAACTCTTTGCCACCCCTTCAGATGTGGGTGGTGAAGAAAAGGAACTAATCTCTTCTGCAGGGTCAGGTCTCCAGACGTGCTTTAATGTTTGAAGAATTTGCTGGGGACCTAACAAAATGCCTGAAAGGACGCAGGCGAATCATGATGAAATGAACCTTCATTTCACACGTCCTCATACTGCTATATCTGTTTACTGCTTGATGAAATTCATCTGATGAACTTGATATCATATTCTTCACTGATGAAGCAAATGAGATTGTAAGCTACACTAATTCATCTGCAGGATGATCAACCCAAAACTACTGAATGGGTCCTCGATAGTGGATGTATGAATCACATGACTGGTGACAAGAATCTATTGATGGAGGCTCCCTTATCACTGTCACATCTGAAGCATATCATCTTTGCTGACAAAGGCAAAATTCAGGTATTGGGTCTTGGTAAGGTTGCAATCTCTAAGGATAAACACATGGACAAAGTCATGCTTGTTGAGTCCTTAGGATATAACCTCATGTCAGTCTCAATGCTTTGTGATCTTGATATGGTTGTTATCTTTGGCAAGTATCGCTGTGTCGTGATTATGGAAGCTAACAATTCCAAAGTCTTCGAAGGCTTTAGGAGAGGAGATTTGTATATTGTTGATTTCTCTACAGGACCACAACCAGCCGTGTGTCTACTTGCAAAAGCTTCAGAAGGCTGGCTATGGCATCGACGACTTGGTCACGCAGGCATGAGGAATTTGCACACGCTTGCGAAGAAGAAGCATGTCATTGGCATTGAAAATGTCAAATTCCTCAAGGATCACTTATGCGGAGCCTGTGAAGCTGGAAAAATGACCAAGGCCAAGCATCCAGCGAAGACTATCATGACCACTACTCGTCCATTCGAATTGCTTCACATGGACCTCTTCGGACCTAACCATTACTCAGCAGTAACTAATGATGCATCTCTATATGGTTTTGTCATTGTTGATGATTACTCTCGATATACATGGGTACACATTGTTACTTACAAACATGAAGTGCAGGAAGTCTTCAAACGATTTTCCTCGAGGGCTTCAACCAACTTTGGTGTGAAGATCAAGCACATCAAAAGTGACAATGGAACTGAGTTCAAGAATTCCGGTCTTGATGACTATCTTGATGAACTTGGTATTACTCATGAGTTATCTGCTCCCTATACCCCTCAGCAAAATGGCGTCGTGGAGCGCAAGAACAGAACTCTTGTTGAGATGGCTCGCACTATGCTTGATGAATACAAAACGCCTCAGCGTGTTTGGATTGATGCAATTGACACTGCATGCCACATCATCAACAGAGTATATCTTCACAAATTCTTCAAGAGGACGGCCTATGAACTCCTCACTGACAATAAACCCAATGTGAGTTATTTCGAAGTCTTCGGTGCTAAATGTTGGATTAGAGATCCTCACCACAACTCTAAATTTGCACCGAAAGCACATGAAGGTTTTATGCTTGGTTACAGAAAGGACTCGCACACCTACAGAGTCTTCAACATTGTTCTTCACAAGATTGTTGACACTGTAGATGTGCGGTTCGATGAAACTAATGGCTCGCAAAGAGAGCACCTACCTTCTGTATTAGATGAACCAGCACCTGAGGATTCTATCAAGTTCAAGGCAACTGAGGATGTCATTCCTACTGAAGAATCTGCTAAAGAATTCATTCCAGTTCATGAAGAACATCGAGCTGATGCACCTGAAGAAAATCCTGAGGAAAATGGTGCTGAAGAAAATGCTGATCAACCTCAGCGACAACCAGCTCATCCTCGCGTTGCAAAAGAAGTGCAAGTGGAGAAGATCATCGATGACATTAGTGCACCAGGTCCTCTCACACGCTCAAAAGCTTCACATTTATCTAACTTTTGTGGGCACTATGCTTTTGTCTCTATCACAGAGCCCACCAAGGTAGATGAAGCATTTCTGGAGCCGGAGTGGATTCAGGCTATGCAAGAAGAACTACATCAGTTCGAGCTCAACAATGTCTGGGAACTGGTCAAACGTCCAGATCCTCGCAAGCATAATATCATTGGCACAAAGTGGATCTACCGCAACAAGCAAGATGAAAATGGCCTTGTGGTGAGGAATAAGGCACGACTAGTAGCTCAAGGCTACACACAGGTTGAAGGAATTGATTTCGATGAAACTTTTGCACCTGTTGCTAGACTTGAGGCTATTCGCATATTACTTGCTTACGCTAACCATCATGATATCATCTTATATCAAATGGATGTGAAAAGTGCATTCCTCAATGGTAAGCTTGAGGAAGAAGTATATGTTGCTCAACCCCCAGGTTTTGAAGATCCAAAGAATCCTGACAAAGTCTTCAGACTAAATAAGGCCCTCTATGGCCTCAAGCAAGCCCCTCGGGCGTGGTATGATACATTGAAGGAATTCTTTGTGAAGAATGGCTTCACACCCGTTTCACTCGACCCTACTCTCTTTACTAAATCTTATGATGGTGAACTGTTTGTGTGCCAAATATATGTTGATGATATTATCTTTGGCTGTACTGACCAACATTATAGTGATGAATTTGCCTATATGATGAGTGAAGAATATCAAATGTCTATGATGGGAGAGTTGAAATTCTTCTTAGGTCTTCAAATTCGTCAGCAGCGCAATGGCATATTCATATCTCAGGAGAAATACCTCAAAGATGTACTGAGGAAATTCGGCATGCAAGATTGCAAAGGCGTCAAAATTCCTATGCCCACAAATGGCCATCTATGCACTGATGAAAATGGTATTGACTTCGATCACAAGGTATACCGCTCCATGATTGGTTCTTTATTGTACTTATGTGCATCTAGGCCAGATATAATGCTTAGTGTTTGCATGTGTGCCCGATTTCAAGCTGCACCGAAGGAATCACACCATAAGGCTGTGAAGCATATTCTTCGATATCTAGCTCACACACCAACACTAGGATTATGGTACCCCAAGGGCTCTGCTTTTGATCTCACTAGATATTCTAACTCTGACTATGCTGGTGATCGTGTGGACCGCAAGTCAACTTCTGGCACTTGTCATTTCCTTGGATGATCTTTGGTCTGTTGGTCCTCGAAGAAACAGAACTACGTATCACTGTCTACTGCGGAAGCTGAATACATTGCTGCTGGCTCTTGCTGCGCTCAACTGCTTTGGATGAAGCAAACCCTCAAGGACTATGGCGTCAACGTGAAGAATGTGCCTCTCCTCTGTGACAATGAGAGTGCCATCAAGATTGCTCACAACCCAGTTCAGCACTCGAAGACAAAGCACATTCAGATTCATCATCATTTTCTTCATGATCATGTGTTGAAGAGAACTACGTATCACTGTCTACTGCGGAAGCTGAATACATTGCTGCTGGCTCTTGCTGCGCTCAACTGCTTTGGATGAAGCAAACCCTCAAGGACTATGGCGTCAACGTGAAGAATGTGCCTCTCCTCTGTGACAATGAGAGTGCCATCAAGATTGCTCACAACCCAGTTCAGCACTCGAAGACAAAGCACATTCAGATTCATCATCATTTTCTTCATGATCATGTGTTGAAGGGCGACATCTCCATAGAGCACGTGAAGACTGCAGAACAGCTAGCTGATATCTTCACTAAGCCCTTGGATGAGAAGAGATTTAGCAAGTTGCGGTGTGAGCTAAATATCTTAGAATCTTCGAATGTTCTTTGAAAAGGACACACATCCTAACACTTATGCAAAATTGATGACTTAGATGTGCAACACATGAAGAAACGTTTTTCTTCAATCAATGAAGAATAACACTCTAAGTGTGAAGAAATTAATGAAGAATTTGATTCCCAGAACCCTACGACAATTGTACGCGGTGTCTGAAATCATCATTCTTATACGGTGGGTCACGCCACCACAAAAAGTTGAAAATCTTCAATTTGGGTTTTTCCTCAGTTTTGAAATTCTTCAGTTTTTCAAATTCTTCAACTTTGCAAAATCTTCACTGTTTCCGTCGTTTTTCTTCATTGGCTATATATATATATATGTATGAGTTTATGTCCTCTACAGCATTCACTTATGGCTATTTCTTCAAGTTGCTTCTTCTGCTAAGTGAATGTGATCGGACCCTTCCCCCTCTATGCTATACTCAACCCAATCTATTCACAAATTCTTCATGTGCGTTATATTTGAAACTCGTTCAAAATCTTCACTGTGTCCTTTTCAGCTGAAGAAATTACGAATGAAACTTTAAAACAAATCTTATCCAGATTTTCGGTTTTGCCGCTCAAACCGTTCCGCATCCCACGATGCATTATTATATTCACTCACGATCTTACACGATCTCAACTACACAGTACGTGGGTGACACATGTCGCGTGAAGGAGAAAGGGCAGGGGCATGTTCGTCCCAAAATCTTCGGGCGAACAGTTTTTCACCGTGTCTATAAATACCCCTCTCCCCTTCCTCACTTCATTTACTCCGCTCGATCGCTCTCTCTCGCTCGAGCTCCTTAAACCCTAGCGCCGCTGCTACTCCATCGTCGCCGGTGAGGAAGAGCTTCGCTGCCTCGACCTCGTCGCCATCGTACTCGCGCCGGTTGCGGAAATCTTCACTCCGCCGCCGTCGTAGCTGTCTTCCTCTGCCAAGTTAGGGCGTGGGAGATCTAACCTGACGAACTTCACATCTGTTCATCTCAGTTCGTCATTTTCTTCACTTCGGGTAATTAAAAGTTACTTTTATTACTCGCCTTGATTCTCAAACTTACCTGAAAATCTTCAAAGGTGTTTATTCTTCAAATCTTCACACATATGAACACCTCACACATTGTATGTTCTTGATCCATTTCTCTAAGCAATCATTTTCTTCAAGATTCCTCAATTGTGTGGATCTTCGATTTGTACAACTCTGGAACCTAAGACAAAGCACGCTTAGTGAAATTCCTCAAGGCTCATCTGGTCAAATTCCTCAAAACTTGTCTTTTTGAGAACGCATATGACCTCTCCAAATTCCTCGCACCTACACTCTGTTCACAGGTACTCATGTCTGCTGCTGAATCACAAGGTTCTCATCAACTTAACTCATTTGCAGCGTTCCTCGAAGAAAAACTGCATACGTCTTCAGAGTGTTCAATTGTTCAAATTCCTCATCTGAAGAATATGGCAGACGGTAAGAGGCCGCAGAAAAGAGGAAAGAAGCCTGAGGTCATGACTTCTTTCGAGATCCCTGATGACATATATAAGGACTATTGCACACCTGATGAAGCCAAGTTCGGCAAAGAGAACAAAAATCAGCGCAAGGTGCGCATTCAGAGGATTGAACGGAGATGGGCAAGAGAATGGAGGGAGTACAGATATGTTACTCCCAAGTATATGAAGAAATTTGCTTTAAATCCTCCATGCCCAAGAGCTCCATTGGAACCTGGCCAAGTAGCTGATCCCACCAGCATCAAGCGTGGTGAGTACTTTCCTGAAGAATGGGCTAAGCGCCAAGCTAAATTGGCAAGACAAGCCAAGGAGGCAGTGAAGAAATTCAATGAGGATTCTGCCACTACTGCTGCAACTGAGGCCTCGGTCAGGCCGAGGAAATCTATGCCAAAGAAGCCTGCTCGTAAGCCAAGTGTTTCACCAACAACGCCCTCACGGCCAAGTTCCTCAGTAATGCCCTCACGGCAAATTCCTCACACTGCTACTGCCCCACCAAAGTCCTCAGTAGCTCCTTCAAAGTCCTTAGCTCCTGTGCATCTGGCTACATGTCAAAGGACTGCTGGTTTCTCGATTGCCTCTGGTGTCTCAGCAAGTTCCTTAGCTGCACCAATGTCATCATCAGGCCCCACATTGTTGAAGACTAAAGCAATAGCTAGACGCGGTCCTCGGCCAAGTCCAAGGAAGAAACAGGTCACATTCCATGTGCCATCTGATGATGAAGCTTCTGATGATGAACTTGCGAAAATCATCAGAGACAGACAGGTGAAGGCCGCTAGAGCCAAAGGCACATCTGTGCCACTGCTTTTGGATCTGAGGAAAATCCTCAATTACATTGATCTCTGGCACAAGGATCCAAACACCCCAATGCCTGATTTTCATCTGACCCCTGGTCAAAGTCACATGCTGACCCATTTCATCACTCAAGAGAAATGGAAGTTTGAAAAGGCAAGAGAGATCAAGAAAGCGCAATACAGAAAGGAGAAGCTCCTGAAGAAAAATGTTGTCAGAATGACACCTGAGGAACTTCTCAAGGCTCAGTCTGAAATTCAAGCCCTCAGCAAAGACTTTGATGCCTACTATGCTGATTGGCAAGGAGCCAAAGTGAGATTCGTCAATCTGACGAAGAAAATCACAAATGTTGCAGCCCCATCGCAATAAGAAAATCTTCAGGCTGTAGACTCTGCGCAGCCTGCTGAAGAACATGCCAGCACCGCTGATGACCTTCGGCCTGCTGAAGAAAATGCTAGTTCCAGGGCTGGTGAAGAAATTCCAGCCGCTGAAGAAATTGCCAGGGCATCCACTAGTGGTGCGCCTGAAGAAACTGAAGAGATCAGGGCAACTGCATCAGTTGCGCCTGAAGAAAATCAACCGGATTCCTCAGCTCCTCCCGCGCCTACACCAACTCCAATTCTTCCATCTGCCTATGAGGTGAAGAAGACCAAGGCTGCAGAGCAAGCTGCAGTGAAGAAAAGGAAGGCATCAGCTGCGTCAGAATCTTCGGCTGCAAAGAAAATGAAGCCAATGACCAGCTCACTCGAAAATCTGATTGATGATGTTCCAATTTCCTCCATGCCATCAAAGGACCTTGTTCCTTTTGGAGAAGACTATGTGATCCCAAGAGGATCTGATGAAGAAAATCATTCTGCTGCTTCGTCAGAGTAGATTGATGAAGAAATTGAAGTGGATGAAATCCCTTCAACGACAGTCATTTCCTCACCTATGCCTCAGTTCACAGCTGAAGAGGCTGGTGTTGAGGAAATTGAAGATGAAGATGTGGATATAGGATGCACCACACCAGTGATGAATGATGACTTTTGGGAAAGTCAGCATCCCAATACTCCTCTCTTCACACCTATCCAACAGATTCCTCAGTCCCCTGCACCAACAGTTCAACTGGGCTCTGAAGAAACTCATCCCACTCCCTCTGTTCATGAAGACATTCCAGCCACTAGTGCTGAAGAACCTGCTACTGATGATCATCAGGTTGCACAAGAAGAGGAACCAGAAATTCCTCAGCCTGAAGAACCTGAGCTCGTGATTCCTGAGGTGGTGATGCAACTCACTGACATCCCTCTGCCAAAGCCAAAGAATCCGTTCTCAAGCAAACAGAAGTTCAAGACTGAAGACTTCTTTTCTGAGCATGTATTCTTCACCGACTACAACCCCTATGACTCTGCTCGCATAAGGAAGAGGCGTTTCTGGACTGCTAGTCAAGCCAACTTCTATTCCTCAGTGCTGTTTGACAAAGACAAAATCTTTGATCATGAACATATTCCTCACGTAGATATGGAATCTCTGCCATGCTTCGAGCCAGTGCTCAGTGTTCTTCACGATGCAGTATTACTCAATTTCTGCACTAACATCTGTGATTGGAATGAAGAACTCATTCTTCAATTCTACGCTACACTGCATATCACTGGAGACGCTGAAGATGTCAACTCATGGGTGTTGGATTGGATGACTGAAAACACTCACTACAAGGCACCAGCAACTGAATTGCTTCGTGTCCTTCCTCTTGATCCTCCCCATGACAGTGCACGTTGCATTTACAGTGACCCTGAACTGACAAATCACTATATGCAAGTGCTCGTGAAGCCTTTGAAGCCTGGGCAGGCCCCTCGAACCAAATTCCTCGTCAAGGAATTACTCTATGTGCCTCGGACTGTCTATCGCATTCTGACGAAGACAATGAGTCCTATCAAAGGCCACGACTCAAATGATGAAGAAGTCGTTGGCATCATGAAGAATATGCTTTTCAACATGATTCATGGCGTTCCCGTCAACTTCCATGATTTCTTCATGAGAACTCTGGCCAATGTTGCTATGTCACCATTCGAGCTGAAGCCCTATGCTCCTTGGATTATGAGATTCATCAGGGCAAGATCTTCACTGAATTACAAAGCTGACACTCTGAACCACGGTAGCTACTTGCCTCCCATTGAAGTCCTCAAACGGACAGTTTCATCATCTGATGATAAAGGCAAGGCAGCTGCTGTGATCGATGAAGGCATTCGTCCATTAGATGGTCAATTTCGCAAGGCTGCATCTTACTCCACCAATGACGACTTTGCCACACATGACTCTGCCGCAAATAACTCAGCCAAGCAAAATCCTCAAGCCACAGCACCCAGGGTGATGACTGACCGTGAGTTACTCCTCAGTCTTCATCAGAAGGTTGATCGCAATCACAAATGGGTAAAGCGTCAGTTTGGTGCACTTATTCACAATATGACCTCAACACACAATGCAGTGAAGAAGAACCAATACTACCTTCATGAAACCTTCAACCGCACCTGGGCTGTCCTAACTCATGTCTATAGCACTGAAGAACTGAAGACTATGGGTCTCAAGGAAGAATTTGACTGGTCTGCACCTCCTCCGAAGAAATTCAAGAGGGTCAAAGTTCCTCAACTGGTGGCCAGCTCTTATTCTTCATCGCGTGACACCGATGAGTATGAAGATTTGGACGACACTGCAGCAGGCCCTGCTACAACGAACAACCCCGACAACGCTAGCGCTCCTCCATCGACTTGAAATTCTTCAGGGGCGTTAGTCCTCAGTTTCAATCCTTTTGGTCATTTGATGACAAAGGGGGAGAAATCTGAGTTAGTCTTCAAGCGGGTCTATATTAAGGGCATTTTTTTAAGTTACAACTCTCGTTCTTCTGAAACTTTTATTTGGATCGAGTTGTAATCTTAAACCCGATGGTGCGCTGATACTTTTGTTGCACTATGCTCTGATACTTTTGATGCTCTATTCGGCATGCTTATTCCTAGTTAATGTCATTGCACGCATGCTGAATCTCATCAGGCACCATATTTCATCATGCATTTCAAATTCTTCATATTATATATCAAATGCGTGTATGCATTACAAGATATAGGGGGAGATCTCCATGATTCAACTCTTCAAATGTGCATTGCCTCAAACGCAAATTTCTCACTATGCACATCTTCAGGGGGAGTCCTTCTATATCTTGTAATCAAATTCCTCAATATCAGTATTTACACTTCACATGTTTATCCCCGTTGAAAACTTAACATATATTGTCATCAATCACCAAAAAGGGGGAGATTGTAAGTGCATCTAGTGCCCCTTAGTGATTTTGGTGTATTGAAGACCTATAGGTTAAGGGACTAATGCGTTTGTAAGTGTACACAGGTCTATAAGTCTATGAGGAGTTTGATATTTACAGAGAAAGTTGACCCCTAAAAATGAAGTTCTTCGACTGAAGACTTTGATATTCTGAAGACTTTCTGAAGACTTTGAAAGTGAAGAAATTGGTGTGACCTTGAAGACTTGATATTCATTTGAGGAACATGAAGCGTGAAGACTTTTGTTTTCGTAGTTTCATTTTCTCTTTCTTGAGTCATAGGAAACACCGTACTGTTAAAGGGGGTCGAGGAAATACTAAGGAAAAATTTTCATGTGATGCTCAACTCAAAATCCTACACCTACCAATCCCTTCGAGTGAAGCCATTGGAAATCTCATACAGTTCAGTCACTTTCTTCAGTGACAGAGATGAAGTTCTTCTGGTCACTGATGAATTTGTTTTGGCTGAGGAGTTAGGAATTCGCCAGTGCGAATTGCCTACACATTGAGGAACATGATAGCCCTGAGGAATTTGAGAGTCAAATTTCCGATCGTTGCTGAGCTGCGCGCCAGCTGTCCCAAAATATCTTATCCACCTAACGGTCATATCATTGAAGGGCATTTATGTCTTATCATGTCGGGCTGCTCCCTAGGCTATAAATAGCCGCCCCCTACAACCACTAGCTGGTTGGCTGCTTCGAGAGAACTTGACACTTGTCATTTGAGAGCAACCCATCCTCCGAGGACTTTGAGCGAAAATCATCGAGTGAGGAAAACCCAAAACCAAACCCCTACAAACCCAAAGTGATTGAGCATCACTGAAGAAATTGATCCTGCGTGGATCCGACGCTTGTTACCTTTGAAGACTGTGCTTCTTCCAGACGGTTAGGCGTCATGGTCTAGAGCATCCAAGAGGAATTGTGGATCGCCGAGTGACCAAGGCTGTGAAGGTTTGGAAGTCGCCTGAAGACTTACCAGGAGTGATTGGACGAGGTCTGCGTGGCCTTAGTTCAAGGAGAATACGGTGAGGACTGGGTGTCCTGAGCTGCGTGCTCAGCGACTGGGTGTCCGGGACTGCGTGTCCTCGAGTTTAAATACTCAGCCGCTCCAACCAGACGTACAACTGAGACAGCAGTTGGAACTGGTTTACCAAATCATTGTCTTCACCAACCTAACTGGTTCTATTTCCTCAACCCTTTCATTTCCTCATTACTGTGTTGAGTGTTTGTTCATATCTGTGCTTGAAGACTTTGACTGAAGACTTTCTCAAATTCCTCAGTTCAATTTCTTCAGTCTGTTTGTCTTCATCTTGTGTTATCCTGTGATTACGCTTTCTGTACTCTGTGCTAGTCTTCATTTCATCATGATGACCATGCTTGTATTCTGTTATGCTTACTTCTGAGTACTTATTCCGCTGCAAGTAGTTCTTCGCTAAGGAATTTCCTCACCAGCAAATTCCTCAGTGAAGAATTCATAAAAATCGCCTATTCACCCCCCCCCCCTCTAGTCGATATAACGCACTTTCAGCTTTTTAGTTTACCACAATTATCCTTGATGTACACACCTTTTGGGAGAAGCCTATTTGATTAGAATTTGCTAGAATACTCTATGTGCTTCACTTATATCTTTTGAGCTTGATAGTTTTTGCTCTAGTGCTTCACTTATATCTTTTAGAGCACGGTGGTGTCTTAATTTTGAAGAAATTTATAGTCTCTCATGCTTCACTTATATTATTTTGAGAGTCTTTTAGAACAGCATGTTATTTGCTATGGTTATAAAATTGGTCCTAGAATGGTAGGCATCCAAGTTGGGTATAATAAAAACTATCATAGGAAGTGAATTGGATGCTATGATCAATTTGATACTTGATAATTGTTTTGAGATATGGAGGTAGTGATATTAAAGTCATGCTAGTTGGGTGATTATGAAATTAAAAAATGCTTGTGTTGAAGTTAGCAAGTCCCTTAGCATGCACGTATGGTTAAAGTTGTGTAACAAATTTGAAACATGAAGTGTACCTGGCTTGTGCATCCTTATGAGTGGCGGTCGGGGACGAGCAATGGTATTTTCCTACCAATCTATCCCCCTAGGAGCATGCGCATAGTACTTGATTTTTGATGACTTCTAAATTTTTGCAATAAGTATATGAGTTCTTTTGACTAATTTTGAGTCCATGGATTATACGCACTTTTACCTTTCCATCATTGCTAGCCTCTTCGGTACCGTGCATTGCCCTTTCTCACCTTGAGAGTTGGCGCAAACTTCGCCGGTGCATCCAAACCCCGTGATATGATACGCTCTATCACACATAAACCTCCTTATATCTTCCTCAAAACAGCCACCATACCTACCTATTATGGAATTTCCATAGCCATTCCGAGATATATTGCCATGCAACTTTCCACCGTTCCGTTCATCATGACATACTTTACTTTTGTCATATTGCCATTGCATGATCATGTAGTTGACATCGTATTTGTGGCAAAGCCACCATGCATTATTTTTCATACATGTCACTCTTGATTCATTGCACCATCCCGGTACACCGCCGGAGGCATTCATATAGAGTCATATCTTGTTCTAGTTTCGAGTTGTAATTCATATGTTGTAATCAATAGAAGTGTGATGATCATCATTATTAGAGAATTGCCCAAAGAAAAAAAAGAAAAAAAAAAGAAGAAAGGCCAAAAGAAAAAAAAAGGCCCAAAAAATAAGAAAAAATAAGAAAATAAATAAAAAGGGCAATGTTACTATCTCTTTTTCCACACTTGTGCTTCAAAGTAGCACCTTGTTCTTCATGTAGTGAGTCTCGTATTTTTGTGCTTCAAAGTAGCACCATGTTTTTCATATAGTGAGTCTCATAGGTTGTCTTTTTCATACTAGTGGGAATTTTTCATTATAGAACTTGGCTTGTATATTCCTACGATGGGCTTACTCAAATGCCCTAGGTCTTCATGAGCAAGCAAGTTGGATGCACACCCACTAGTTTTCTTTTGTTGAGCATTCATTTATAGCTCTAGTGCATCCGTTGGATGGCAATCCCTACTCCTCATGTTGACATCAATTGATGTGCATCTCCATAGCCCGTTGATTATCCTCGTCAATGTGAGACTTTCACCTTTTTTGTCTTCTCCACACAATCCCCATCATCATATTCTATTCCACCCATAGTGCTATATCCATGCCTCACGCTCATGTATTGCATGAAGGTTGAAAAAGTTTGAGATTATTTAAGTATGAAACAATTGCTTGGCTTGTCATCGGGGGTATAGAAGTTGGGAACATCTTTGTGTGACGAAAATGAAGCATAGCCTAACTATATGATTTTGTAGGGATGAACTTTCTTTTGCCATGTTATTTTGAGAAGACATGATTACTTTGATTAGTATGCTTGAAGTGTTACTATTTCTTTTATCAATATGAACTTTTATTTTGAATCATTTGGATCTGAACATTCATGCCACAATAAAGAAAATTATATTATGAATTATGCTAGGTAGCATTCGACATCAAAAATTCTCTTTTTATCATTTACCTACTCAAGGATGAGCACGAATTAAGCTTGGGGATGCTTGATATGTCTTCAACGTATCTATAATTTTTGATTGTTCCATGCTATTATATTACCCCTTTTGGATGTTTATGGGCTTTATTTTACACATTTATATCATTTTTGGGACTAACCAACTAACCGGAGGCCCAACCCATATTGATGTTTTTTGCCTATTTCAGTATTTCGAAGAAAAGGAATATCAAACGGAGTCCAAACGGAATGAAACCTTCGGCAGCGTGATTTTTGGAACAAACGTGATCCAGAGGACTTGGAGTGCAAGTCAAGAAGCAGCCGAGGCTCCCACGAGATAGGAGGGCGCCGCCCCCCCCCCCCCCATTGGGCGCGCCCCCCTATCTCGTGGGCCCCTCGGGCGTCCACCGGCGTACTTCTTCTTCCTATATATACCTACGTAGCCCGAAAACATCCAGGGGGCAGACAAAACACAATTTCCACCACCGTAACCTTCTGTATCCGCGAGATCACATCTTGGAGCCTTCGCCGGCACTCTGCGGAGGGGGATCGACCATGGAGGGCTTCTACATCAACATCCTTGCCCCTCCGATGAGTTGTGAGTAGTTTACCACAGACCTACGGGTCCATAGTTATTAGCTAGATGGCTTCTTCTCTCTTTTTGGATCTCAATACAATGTTCTCCCCCTCTCTTGTGGAGATCTATTCAATGTAAACTCTTTTTGCGGTGTGTTTGTCGAGATCCGATGAATTGTGGGTTTATGATCAAGTTTATCTATGAATAATATTTGAATCTTCTCTGAATTCTTTTATGTATGATTGAGTTATCTTTGCAAGTCTCTTCGAATTATCAGTTTGGTTTGGCCTACTAGATTGATCTTCCTTGCCATGGGAGAAGTGCTTAGCTTTGGGTTCAATCTTGCGGTGTCCTTACCCAGTGACAGAAAGGGTTGCAAGGCACGTATTATATTGTTGCCATCGAGGATAACAAGATGGGGTTATATCATATTGCTTGAGTTTATCCCTCTACATCATGTCATCTTTCTTAATGCGTTACTCTGTTCTTATGAACTTAATACTCTAGATGCAGGCAGGAGTCGGTCGATGTGTGGAGTAATAGTAGTAGATGCAGGAAGGAGTCGGTCTACTTTTCACGGGTGTGATGCCTATATACATGATCATGCTTAGATAATCTCATAATTATTCGCTTTTCTATCAATTGTTCGACAGTAATTTGTTCGCCCACCGTAATATCTATGCTATCTTGAGAGAAGCCACTAGTGAAACCTATGGCCCCGGGTCTATCTCTTAACGTATTTGCTTCCGATTTACTTTTATTTGCATCTTTACTTTTTGCATCTATATTATAAAATACCAAAAATATATTTATCTTATCATACTATCTTTATTAGATCTCACTTTCGCAAGTGGCCTTGAAGGGATTGACAACCCCTTTATTGCGTTGGTTGCGAGTTCTTTGTTTGTTTGTGTAGGTGTGTGGGACTTTTGAGGAGCCTCCTACTGGATTGATACCTTGGTTCTCAAAAACTGAGGGAAATACTTACACTACTATTGTTGCATCACCCTCTCCTCTTCGAGGAAAACCAATGCAAGCTTAAGACGTAGCAATTTCTAGCAATCCCTCTTGGTTTCCTTCCATAATTGATATTTTGTGCCAAACACTGGAAAAATGGATTTTTTTTTCTTCTCTTTTGAGAGATTAGCGTTAGAAATATCCGAAGAATAATAAAAAATCTGGTGAAAACCAAGCAAGAATCACTAGGAAATCATCACGAATTCTTGAGACATCAACTCCCCCAAGCTTAGAATTTTCTCATGCTCGAGCAAACAAGAAATCAAGGGAATGAAAGGGAGCTTAATTGAATAGAAAGAAGTTTTACCAACTCAAGAGAGTACATCATACCCCTCTTCTCCTATCCTGCAAAGTCATTCAAGAAAGTATTCGCAATTGAATAGCTGCACCTAAGCTCGTTGCCTAACCATGTATAGCTTCATATCACTAGTTATAATTTTGCAAACCAAATTTTCTTTGTTAACCGGCAAGTGGATTTTTTTTCATCGATGGATATTCGACCCAAGCTCATTATTCAACAAACGCATTAGGTAGTTTGGGAAACAAAGAGAGCAAAGAATTCAAGCATTTCATTAGCACATACTAGTGCCTCCTAGTCATGGCTTTCAAACACTTCTTTCAATGATTATCCTTTAGAACTTTAACTCTCGATGATCGGGTTATGCCAAAGTTTACTATATGCAATTGGGTTATGTTGTGGCTTAATTTTGTGCACTATGATCAAGAATGATTGTCTCTTTCGAGCTCAGTGATCAGTGCTCTTAGTGTCTAAGCTTGGGGATGCCCCGGATGGCATCCCTCTTTCGTCTACAATCTATCGGTATGTTACTTGGAGCTACAATTTTATTCATCACATGATATGAGTTTTGCTTGGAGCATCTTGTGCCATAGTTTTTTCTTTGTTTGCTTTCTAGTTTGCCACAATCATTGTTTGTTGGACACACCTTTTGGGAGGGACATGCATTTATCATGATTTGTTAGAATACTCTATGTGCTTCACTTATATCTTTTGAGCTAGGTAGTTGCTCTAGTGCTTCACTTATATCCTTTAGAGCATGGCGGTGGTTATATATAATAGAAATGATTGCACTCTCATGCTTCACTTAAATACTCTTGAGAGTCCATAAATAAGAAGTGGTAATGTGCACATGTTATAAGACTAGTCCGAGAAGGATAGGTATTCAGGGGGATATAATAAAAACTTTCATGTAGATCACTAAATATGAAATGCAGGGTTCAATGATATTGATGTCATAATATGAAAGGGTATTGGTTCATGATCATTGGTAGTAGAAATAACTGTATTAAAGCTTACTATTAACTTCTCATATAAATGTTGGTCATGGCATGGTGGGGAGGTTTGAGAATTTATATTTCTGATTGAAATCCTTGAGTGTTGTTATAATTAGATGCGCGCAATGGTTAACTCCTACTAGCCAATTCCCTAGGGGCATGCAAGCAGTACTTTGCTTTGCGGAATAATAGGCTTTCAAAATAAGTATGTGAGTTCTTTATGACTGATGTGAGTCCATGGATTATACGCACTCCTACCTTCCCACAATTTGCTAGCCTCTTCAGTACCATGCATTGCCTTTTCTCACCTCGAGAGTTGGTGCAAACTTCGCCAGTGCATCCAAACCTCGTGGTATGATACACTCTATCACACATAAGCCTCCTTATATCTTCCTCAAAATAATCACCATACCTACCTATTACGGCATTTCCATAGCCATTCCGAAATATATTGTCATGCAACTTCCATTGTTCCGTTTGCATGACATGTGTGTTCATCATCATATTGCTTTGCATGATCATATAGAGCTGACATGATATTTGTGCCACAAACACCATTCATCATTATTATACATGTTACACTAGATCATTGCACATCCTAGTACACTGCCAGAGGCATTCATATAGAGTCATATTGTTTTAGTTTTATCAAGTTGTAAGTAAATAAAAGCGTGATGAACATCATTATTAGAACATTATCTCCGTGAGGAAAGGATGATGGAGACTATGGTTCCCCCACAAGTCGGGATGAGACTCCAGACGAAAATAAAAAACAGATAAAAAAAGGAGAAAGAAAAAATGAGAGAAACAAGAGTAGGGCCAATGTTACTATCCTTTTTCTATACTTGTGCTTCAGAGTAGCACCATGTTCTTCATACAGAGAGTCTCATGAGTCATCAGTTTCATATACTAGTGGGAATTTTTCATTATATAACTTGGCTTGTATATACCGATGATGGGCTTCCTCATATGCCCGAGGTCTTCATGAGCAAGCAAGTTGGATGCACACCCACTAGTTTTCACTAACCTTTCATACACTTATAGCTCTTAGTGCATCCGTTTCATGGCAATCCCAACTCCTCGCATTGACATCGATTGATGGGCATCTCCATAGCCCGTTGATTAGCGTGTTGATGCGAGACTTTCTTATTTTTTTGAATTCCCTTATTGATCTCTATCACCACATTCTATTCCACCTATAGTGCTATATCCATGGCTCACGCTCATGTATTGCGTGGGGTTGAAAATGCTGAAGTGCGTTAGAAGTACGATCCAATTGCCTAGTTTGACACCGGGTTGCTCATGATTTATATTTATGTGGTGAAGGCAGAGTCATGCCATTCTAACATGATAAAATGAGTGGGTATAACATTCGTTAACGATCGTATATTTTTAAAAAGTAATGATTATGCTTCTTATATCCATGGATATTATTATGTTGATACTGTTACTTCACGATTTCTCAATAATTATACCGTAAAGAGATTACATGATACACATGTTAGGTATCATTTCACATATCAAACAAAGTCCAAGCACATGTGTTAGGGCATAATTATACCGTAAAGAGATTACATGATACACATGCCTAGTGCCAGTTCCTGTTTTTGCTTGTTTTTTGGCTTTTCAGAAAATCAATACCAAAAGAAGTCCAAACACGATGAAACTTTACGGTGATTTGTTTTGGACCAGAAGGGACCCTAGAAGGTTTGGGAGGAGGCCAGAAGATCTATGAGAGCCACGAGCTCATAGGGCGCACCCACTGAGCTCGTGGGACCGACACAGCTCCATTTGACCTAATTCCACCTCTACAAATTCCCAAATATTGCCAAACCAACAGAGAGCCACCCAAAACACTTCTTCCACCACCACAAGCTTCTGTTCTTTCGCGATCCCATCTGGAGGCCTTATCCGGTACTTCTGCCAGAGGGATAATCAATCACAGAGGGATTCTACATTATCCTTGCTGCCTTCTGATGATGCGTGAGTAGTTCACCACAGACCTACGGGTCCATAGCTAGTAGCTAGATGGATTCTTTTCTCCCTTTGATCTTCAATACAACGGTCTCCTCGATCTTCTTGGAGTCCTATACGATGTAATCTTCTTTTGCGGTGTGTTTTTTGGGATCCAATTTATTGTGGGTTTATGATCAGATTATTCATTAAAAGTAATTGAGTCTTTTCTGAACTTTATTACGCATGATTATTATAGCTTTGTATTTCTCTCCGATCTATCCATTTGGTTTGGCCAACTAGGTTGATTTATCTTCAATGGGAGATGTACTTTGTGATGGGTTTAATCTTGCGGTGTCCTCACCAGTGACAAAAGGGGTAGCGAGGCACATATTGTATTGTTGCTATTAAGGGTAAAACGACGGGGTTTAATCATATTGCTTGAGTTTACTTTGTCTACATCATGTCATCTTGCTTAAGGTGTTGCTTTGTTTGTCATGAATGTAATACCATAGATGCATGCTGGATACCGGTTGATTGTTGGAGTAATAGTAGTAGATGCGGACAGGAGTCGGTCTACTTGTCACGGTCGTGATGCCTATATACAGGATCATTGCCATGAATACATCATAACTATGTGCTTTTCTATCAATTACCAAACAGTAATTTTTTTACCCACCATATGCTATCGTTTTGAGAGAGAAGCCTCTAGTGAAAACTATGGGCCCCCGAGTCTACTTTAATCATATTATAAAAACCAAATATACCTTGCTGAAATTTATTTACTTTTATTTTGTTTTGCAATTTATCCATCTACTTATATAAGATTTGATCCTTGCAAGTAACGAGTTCAAGGGGATTGACAACCCTCTTGCCCGCGTTGGGTGCAAGTATTTGCTTTTGTGTGTGCAGGTGTTGTTCACCAGGGTTTTGTTTATGCTCCTTTTGGTTCGACAAACCTTGGTTCTCACTGAGGAAAATGCTTATCTCTACTGTACTGCTTCACTCTTTCTCTTTGGGGAAAATCCCAATGCAGCTCACAAGTAGCAGATACTGATGCATCCTGATTTTTGTGAAATATTGTGAAGCAAAGGGAACATCACATGATAACCAAAGGTTCACTGGAATATCATTCGCGTACTCACAGGGACCAATATGGACGTCCACGGTCCCGCTGTCGGTCATTAAACGAATGGTTTCATCCATGTCTGTGAGTTACTAAACATATGGGGTCACAAGCTTAAGGAAATCACGATCTGCCGAGTGTTAGTAGGACGGGAGTCATGAGAATATATTTGTGGAATTATTTCATGAATATTTATAATAGTTTCGAGAGGATCTGGAAGCGTTTCGAGGTCACCGGAAGGGTTTCGACGAATATGGGGTAATACCGGATATTACTGATATATTATATATAGGTGGAAAATGTTTCCGGAGATGTTAATATATATATATATATATATATAATGGTCTATAAGTATATATATATATATATATATATATATATATATATATATATATAATGGTCTATAAGTATATATATATATAATGGTCTATAAGTATTTAGAATATTTATATATAATGGTCTATAAGTATATATATAATGGTCTATAAGTATTTAGAATATTTATATTTAACTTTAGGCCAAGTGGTGGAAGGAATTATGGGCCACGAAGGCCCATAAGGAAGTGGCGACCCCCTTGCCATATGGGGGGCCCGAATTGGACTTGGGGAGGACTCCTCCCCCTTTGGTTGGCGCCCCAAGGAGGGTCTTTCCCTCCTTGGTGGCTGGCCCCCTCCTCCTCCAACCTATATATACTAGGTTTTTTTGCTCTATTGAACATACAAGTTTTGGAGCCTCATCTAGTTCTTCTAGTTCTAGTTCTAGTTGGTCCTAGTTGACTAACAGAGCTAGGATAATCCACTTTTCCTGATAATTAGAAGCCATATGTGGTTTAATGTCCTTCCTCTAATTCTTCAGCGAAGATTAGCTCTGGACGGAGAAGCGCTACATGATCGTGAAGGCTGCACACTTGCAACCAAGTAGAGAGGCCATGCTTTCGGTCTTCTGTTCGAGGGATTGTTCGTGGGCGGTACAAGGGACCGTTCATAGACGGTTCGAGGGACTCCATGTACAACCTACACCGACACATTCATCTTTTGCTGCAACTCGGCGACGGTAACGATCGTGATCCCAACCCATTATGCATCTTCATATTGATCTTGGGTGATCGTAGGCGTGATTTTTTTTTGTTTTTTACTACGTTTCCCAACATAAAACACCTCCATTTGTTCAATACTCTTTATCCTCGTCCCAAACTTGCTGATTATTTGGAGATGGAGGGAGCAAGACCCAATCTACACATCCAGCAAACTGACTTATGTTCCTCGCTCGATTTCTTCATCAACACGTGTTACTCTTGGATCTTGGGCTCTTGGCTGGTAGATGTCATCCCTGGAAGCTTCCTTGCTTGTGGTGTGCTCTAGGAAGTTTGTAAAGGTGGGGCGGTCGCCTCCAAGACCAACTCTGAGTGATTTAAGCCTATTCGTGGAGGTGGCTCGAATGGGGAATGTAGTGAGTCACTTGGTGGTGCTCCGGAGCTTTGCCTTCGGCACCACTCCCATGGAGATTAGCACTCTCCGAAGAGTGTGTACTTAGGGATAAAATCCACGGTATCGACTCACTTTTGATTAATCCTTTCCTCTACCTTTACTTGCTTTTTATGCTTGTTGGCTTGCTAATTAGATTGTTGCCTAGCATAATTTGCCTGCTTGCCATATAGGTTGTTCTCACCTGGTTGCATATCTGGAGAATTTACTTTATCTGTATTGACCTAAAAATTAGAAATTAATCTTCAAATTTGTAGTCTCCTATTCACCCCCTCCCCTCCAATCGACCTCTCTCTCTCTCTCTCTCTCTCTCTCTCCCTCCCTCCCTCTCTCTCTCTCTCTCTCTCTCTCTCTCTCTCTTGTCGGATTTGTCGCCCACCTCCTGCACGACCTGCGCGCCACAAATTCTAGCACCCCATGTCGCCATGACGTGCATGACGCCCACACCCCACAACCAAGCCTATCGAGACCTCTATAGAAACCCTTGACCCCCGTCATCATTTCTTGGCTCGCGCACCACCTCCCAGCCGCCAGGCCACCAGAATCAAACCTCATGTCACCACCACTTGGGTGGACTCCAACAAGCAACCATGTCGTCACCCGTAAACCCTGTCCCTCTTCACCTTGATCCTCTCTCTCCCTCACCACTTCCCTTGCATAAGAACTTCCAAACTGTCTAATCAGTCCACGCCTGATGATTGCCGCCACCACCGACGTTCCAGTTGCTCTACATGCCATGTGATTGGTCATAAATCATCTCAAATACATATGGTGCATAATAAAACACCCTTCTCTCCATCACAGCAGCATTGAGCTCATGGAAGATGAAACAAATGACATCCACATTGCCCTTTCCTTCATAGTGACAAGAATAATGCATCAAGTTGACCAAGTGCCCGCACACTCAGTTTCCATCACCAGCCTTCACTACAAGAGTCTCACTCGGCGCAAGATATCATAACATGGCAGAAACTCAGTGGTAACTCCAACATGAACATCTGCCTTTGTTGGATAGAGATCAATGAGCGCCTCCTTCTGCATTGGTAGTCAAAGTGAACTCTACACCCACTACCAGCACCCTCTAAATAGTCATAGCACAACACTCCATCAAACCTTGCAAGCGGAGCAAACTTCTTTTGGTTCCTTGTCATCCAGGTTGAGGTCAGATGGTCATTTGTGCCAAAATGCACTATAGCAAAGAACTGCATCACAAGCTCAATGTCAAAGTCCTTCTGATGAGACATAATAGAGACCATACCAAAATATGTGACAAGTCACTTCACTCTTGCAAATTGGAATGTGTTGGTTGTTGTTGAAGTTTGAAGAGTTGATGCTCTTCTGAGTCACAGACTTGTTAGTGAAGGACTCATGCACATTATGATAGGCCTCTCTTATTCAGGGCACCAAAATATCTCATCACACTCTTCATCCTGGCCATTAGATATGTCTCAAGTCGGGTGCTCTCATTCGAGAAATCGATCGTGCAACGGTTGCCTTCGACATGTCTAGTCAACCCTCAACTCTAATATTTTCTCCATCATCTCACACTCCAAAGGCCAATTCTCCAACTCCATCTCTATAGCCCACCAAACCTCCACTAGACAACTTATCATCACAAATGTGTATGCCCCTCCCAACATCACCTCAAACCAGTTTATTAACAAGAGCTCAAGGACTTAGCACCCGATCTTAAATTTCTCAGTTGGCATGTCATAGGGAACTTGAACCACATCTGCTTTTTCACCCCAGAAAGACAAGATTGGGTCGTTTACCACATTTTATTGGGTGTTTGATGGTTTGCGTTCTGTTGTATCAATGGAGGGTGGACCCGGCCCCACCAGGGGGCGGTGCAAATTAAAGTGGTAAGTAAAGTGCGGGAAGCGGTCCAATTAGGGGGTAGATCATTTATCAATCCCATCTTTGGTCAAGTAAACTACTCTGCCACTTCTAAAAGTAAGCCGCATCAGATAGCTCGTGTGATTGGTTCAATTTTTTTTTGAAACACGGTCCCTTAGGGCCCGAATCATTAAGAAAGGTCGAAGAGACTTGCCTGGTTAATTAACGAAAAACGGGTAGAAAACCGTCGCAACACGCCCGCAAAAAGAAGGCACACAGCGCGACTTGGCAACCCACACAAGAACGGACATACGTCGTCGAGGAGAAAAGCATTGTCGAGGTTGCAATCCAGTGTCATTGTCATCACACCTCCGCGAGGGCGACTCCGACACCATCCTCAAGGACCACCGATGTAGCCCTCACCGCAAACAAGCGTTGAGGCATGTGCCGGCTGATTCCAAACAGTCCACCGCACGCGTCAATGACCAGGCAGCTTCGACTTTGTCGATGAGCATTGCAGGGGAAAAGCGATGAGCCTATGTGGAGCTAGCACCGAAACCAACCACCCGTCTCGTGTCATCGTCACCGCAGGGACACCTCCTCTGCAGCTCCAACTTCGGGAAGACAAGTGAGGCACGGCGACCCCTCGAATACGTCGAATGAGACCAACTACCAAAGCTCGGTTGCAGCACAACTCCGCCCGAAGCCGCCATCATTGTCACGCAAGAAGTCACACAACGTCCGCATTGCCGGATGGACAAGTGCCGACCACAATGTTGCAAGCGTCCAGCGTAAGGAGCGTGCAAACGCGATCCAATGCTCCTCAAGGTGACGCCCCAAAGAAGGAAGCGACGATGCCGCCGCCGCCGCCCAACCCGACCCGACTGGGCCTTAAGCTTTCACCCGAAGAGTTGGAACCGAGGGTGTGTAGGGGATGGACTGCACGACGACGCCTCCAAGAAGATGACATGACGGCCGCGGATGCCGGCACCGTCAGCCGATAAGAACCCGGCAAGCTTTCGCCCAGAGCATCGCCCAACACCACACCCTCACGCATTGCACCTCCACTGACCCGCACACCTTCGGCGAAGCCCTCGCGCCATGACCAAGTAAAAGCCACCACCACACCACGCAACCACCACTGGTCTCACCGACCAGAGACAAGAATAGGACGGACAACACACCTCAACGACGTCTTCTTAAGAGCGCGACACCTGAGGGTGTCGCCATCGCTGGCCTCTGCCAGCATCTTGAGGGGGAGCTTTCATCCGCCGCTGCCACACTACTTGCCAGAGCCCGAGCCCGGTCGGACCACCAAGCAGCCTCTTGCCACAACCTCAGCCACCGTTAGGGGGGGGGGGGGGGGGGGGTGTCGAGGCGCCCCAGTGCTACTCACCGAGCGGCACGGGAGCAAGGGGAAATATCTTGCTTGGATCAATTATCAATCCCAGCTTTGGTCAAATAAACTGCTCTGGTACTTCTGAAAAATATCCACGTGCATGGATCTTATCAATCCGAGCTCTGGTAAGTAAACTGCTCTATCATCTCTGAAAAATACGCCAGGCAAGTTTAGGGTTAAGGTTAACCGGAATTAATATGTATAGTTTGCCACTTAGAGGAATTAGGAGGTCAAGGTGATCCCGTGCTATCATCTCTGAGTTCAAGCTTTTTTTCAGGCTTCACTCGAATCTATGTCCAAGAAAATATCCAGTGCTACCGAAAGTCATATGATCCCGTGCTCCAAGCTTGGGTCATGAACATCAATGAACTGCTTCTGTGTGTGACCACACAACTCTGAAGGATACTTTTGCAATTTCCCATGGACTTCATCTATGTTCCTTGGATCGAAGATCAAAGGGTTTCAGGCTTCCCGGGAGCGCAGGGGCATGCAAATCCCAGTATAGCACTGGATATGCACTCCTATGCTACCCACATGATCCGCCATTTGCGCACCCCCTCGCTGCTTTCCTTCCCCCACCCCCCACCACACATCCATCCATACGCATGCCGCAAAGGAACACACGCATGGATAGTAGGTAGACCATAGATGCAAGGAGAGAAGGGTTATCGTGCCGCAAACACACACATACACACACTCTGCAGTAGTTCATCCCACGGCTCTGTTCTCTTTTTTTTCCTCTGATGATTGGTTAGGAACAAAACTGGAGACAGGCAAATCCAAACTTCCAAAACTTTCCCACCGGGAAACCACCCAAATCAGTGTCCCTCTCCAAGCTTGCGAAAGGATGCAAGTATGAACCATCTCCAACTCTACTCTTCTTCTTCGTCATCTTCATCTTCCTCTTCAGCTTCCTTGAGCCACTGCCAAGGAAATGACAAATTATTACTACTAGTATACCTCAGACAATTCATATCATAATGTTTTTTGTCATGCCAACCAAACACATGCTACAAGCCCTGCCATCATACTACCACGAGTTATCAAAAATACAATCAGCTGAACTTGTGCCAATATAGGAGTAGATATTAATTAGTCAAGTGTAAATCATTCCCCAAGATAAAAAGATTTAGGACCGGGGAAAGCAACTACAGAAAAAAAAATAAGCCATGAGAAACTAGCAAAATAAATCTCACGCAAAAATGAGAAGGGACAACTCGACCAAGTGCAGCACATATACCTGAATAAAAACATCAGACTGTTTAACGAAAACTTTATCCGGCTCATCGGCATTTTCTTTTTCTTCCGCCCATCTCAAAATTGCATCTTCACTAACTATCTCCTTATCATAGAGGTAAGGCAAGATCTGCATTCAATAGCAGATTATCAGAACCAACCAAAACAGTACTTCATCAATTCCAAAATAGTGTACACACCACCCAGTAGTGCAAACAAGACTATATATGTATATCCATAAAAATAACTTGTCGGCAACTGAATAGCTCTTTACCTTTGAAAACAGTGGAGAAAATTCTTTTGTCATCTCTTGACACATTTCCTCGAATTTCAATAGTATTTCCATCTGCATCACCATCACGAAATGATTCATTTAGCTATGTTAAATATCAAAGGACAAAAACACCACAAAATAACACAGGAACTTCCTTGAAAAAGGAGAAACCCGGTCTGAGGCTCAGAGTGCATGTTTCTTTCATGAAAATCTGTGGGGAAATCCTGTTTTCAAACTGGACCTAAAACTTAACAATCACAGTAGAGGCCCTTCCAACAGTCTGTCATGCAACAACACAACAACTTGAAATCGAATCACCACAACCACCACACTACATGGAGTACACGCCCATTGTGCAGATCAATATCTCACCAGGTCAACTTATATGATAACCGCAGTTATAATTTGTAGTCTCAAAATATCTAATAAAGAAACACACAGACTCAAATATTGAAGAAAACTGACATGATTAAACCTGACAATGAACACATTGGACACATAAAATCATTAAACCTGACAGTACTTCTGCAGAACCAAGTTCAACTTTTCAGGTCCCTCAAAAAAAAATCAACTTTTCAGGCATAAGCTACTCATGCAGATTTCAAGGGATTTATCCAGTATATCGTCAAGCCATACCTCCTCATCAACTGTCTTGGTGTAATTGCGTAAAAGATCCTTCCACTTGGTAAGTGCATCCGCAGTTGACTTTAGAAGACTATCTATATAAAGAGGGGGGAAGCAAGGCAAATAAGCTTGCATCCCATATCAAATCTAACAGCTATAAGTATACCATATCAAAAAATGCATGACCCCAAAGTTCCACAATAAGAATGAAACTGTCATGTTTGGAATAAAGGAATGTAATGTTTAATGCAAAATCCTATGAACATCCTGCATAACCAAATATCCAAGCTAAGCTCCTCTGTAAACTGGTTCATTTCTATTACGATTAAACACCCAAATATCTTAGCTAATGATCAAATAGTTATCCCAATTTTAAGTCCACAATGGTTACAAAACTACAAAGTGCCCTAGAAATCATACCGTTAGTAGATTGTGCAGCAACTAATGCAGCCCTCATTATCGAATAGAAAACTGCTCCAGCACAATCTGCGTGTTGAAGGCTATAAGACAACCTGAAAAGTAAACACAAAATTGCAAACAACGCAATCAGCATGATGACTATAATAAAAAGATAGACAAAACTACAGAATGGGCATGCTCCATCAATGATCTGAAGGTTGAATAGACAAAACAATTATATTAAAATAGCTGCACCTATTGATGTAACTTTAACTAGGCAGCTCGAAAAGCATCTGAAGTTCTAAACGGAAATCAAAGAGACTAGTCTATTATGGCCAAGCCATCAAATTGGAACAAGACACAGCAAACAACTTTCATATCTATAGTCTATACAAGCAAAACTAGTGCTTGGGAAACAGAGTGTTAATCTAAATTCACATGCTTAATGAGCATTGGCAGTGCGAAACAGTTTGCAGTTTTAGAATTTAGATGGTGTGTGAAGCATTGCTACAATATTCCTGCAGAATAAATAATGTGGAATATGACTTCTTGTTTATTCAATGTTCCATATGAAAAAAAAAAGTGATTGTATCTTATCGTGATATGTATATTTTAATTATTTTCCATAAAATAAAATATCTTCTGCAAAAAAACTGCCCTTTCATCTGCTTGTGTATCATTACTGCCTTAAAAGAAAATGAAAACTACAGCATGTTACCCATAAATAAAATGTTGTCCAGGATAAACCATACTCAAAGGATGACTGACGTGTTATAGTTGTATACATTTATACAGTCACACATACGTCAGTGGGACAGAAAAGAGCTTACACCTGAGCGCGTTGATTTCTAGTATCAAATTATCTTGATGAACCCCATCAACTGCCCGTTGGAAAGTCTCTTCGACCTACGTAGGGTAAACCAATCAGTAAACTGAAAAATAAATAAGAGTATGAGAATCCCAATTATATGCTACTAACCTCTTTCTCAAACTTAGTATAATCATCATCCTCAATCACACTAATCTCAAAATCATTGTCACGGACTGCTTCAGATGGACAGTTGTTCAAGTCTTCTTCCGATCCAACATCACCGTCAACAGAAACTGCATGCTGCAACTCTTGAAGTTTTTCTTTAGGAATTGGAGCAATTGATTGTCTCCACTCCTCCTGAATTCCAGTATCACCACTTGCCCATATGTAACTAAGGACACCAGAGGTACCAGTCTAAGCAATATCAAAAACAGCAACCATAATGATTATAAGATCAAGACATGGCAAATGCATCACCAGGGTGCCTGGAGATAATCCTGACAACTAACACAGTAATGGTAAGCACGCATTGCAAAAATCACTGTGCCATCTAAGAATAGAAGAATACCTCAGATGCCCCTAAGTCATCATCTTCGGATACGATGGTAGGGTGGTTGGCATTACTCCTCGTGCTGGAAAAGGCTGAAATACAGGAATCCAGTTTGCCAAGTAAAATGTGAGTGATACAGGTCCAAACAACCATAAGAACAAATTGGAAAGGCATGTATGAACAAGAATGGACATTTTACGGTATGCAGGCTTACGTGCACTATCTGTAACTCCAGAATTGGTGTCAGCATACTCAAGTTCCTCATCACTATCTTCATTTGAAGGCTTATCAAGTAGTGACACTTTTGAATAGGCAGGAACAACAACATTCTTTCCAACTTTAATCTGACAAATAAGAATTTCATCAATATTAGCAAGGCTGCTGGATAGGAAACTACAACTGGTACAATCTGTTCCTAGAAGATAAATTGGGAGCATAAAAACGTACTCCCTCCGTTCCAAAATAGATGACCCAACTTGATACTAACTTTAGTACAAAGTTGGGTCATCTATTTTGGAACGGAGGGAGTAATATATAGCAACATACCTTAAACGACAATATGCAGCCAGGCTCAACAATTGCCCCTGCCCTTAGATGCACATCATCGCAGACTAAGGAGTTACTCACTTTGCATCCATCTTCAATTATGACATTATCCCATATATAGGAACCGTGAATGAGAACGTTTTTCCCAATACTGCAACCTTCCCCAATTACCGAATTCGATATCTTGCACTGCTCTCCAATATTTGTTGCATTGCCAATAACAGAATTCGCACCAATTTGTGCAGAATGCGACAATGTTACATCTAGAGAAGACGTGATTCATATGGAAAGGTGGTGTTATACAATTTACAGGAACGGAAGATGCTTCCTAAATGACAAGTCAAAATCATGCCCAAAAAACCACAGTTTAAAACAGCCGATGTACCTTGACAAAGCATTTTAATAATATTATCAACTAATATCTGTGACCATTTCTTCATTCCAAATCAAGCATATTGAGTTGATAAATTCATCGAGATTTAGAGGAATGAATCAAGGAATGATATGAAACAAGGTACAGAAAAAGATCTTTGCGGAATTCTCTTTTCAGTACGTAACTACGCATACCTGATGCCTTGTAAATTCCTTGGCGGTGAAGTTTCATTTCATGGCAGTTACCAAAGGATAACACATCAGGCACCATAGGGTATGTCCATCTTTGTATTATATCTTTGCTCACGGCATCATAACTCCTGAAATTATCTATTCTTGCAGCATAGCTGGAGTGTATTTCATGAGTATAGATTTTGTATCCCATAATCTGAAACGGTTGGCAGGCCGTTTGATTGTTACAGAAGAGACATGACAGCAGAGATGGCACTCATGATACTGCACTAAACTCTAAAGACAAGCATCATGTTCTCTTGTATTAAATAGGTCCAGTGGTAGTGAATGGACTTACATCGTCAACAAGTAAACCCTTCACAAAATGACGCCGGAGATGTTGATAGTCAAAGTTATCGGTAAAAAGACTAAGGACATCTGGCGAGCAGATATCAATATAGCAATCCTGTCAGAAAAAGAGGGAGATGAAGATCAATAAAACAAGAAAGATTTGCAAGCAATAGAGAATACATATGCATGGTCTCAGTAACATAGCAAAAATGAGCTTAGAGAAGAACATATATCCATTATTTAATCAACAAGTTTGAAAGCAGACCTCCATGTTATTATGCAGCTGGAGAGTAGGATTATTGGCCAGTATATCCTTATCAATTGTCACGCACAGGTGTGAGCTATCTGCCCTATCCTCATAATAAAGTAGCTCCTTTGTCTCAGATGCTAGCGCCATAACAATTTCATCATTGCCCAAACGTGTCTGGTGCGTCAGGATTGAAGGTTTTGAATGCTTTATAATCATAGTCATAACAGCAAGTGGGTCCTTTTTCCTTCTGTCCTTGTGTCCCTGGAGAACCTCTTTTAAGCTCATGTTGCTGATTGTATCACCGCTGATGAGAACAAAATCACCATTTATCTACACAAAAGGAAACAATTGAAAGTATAAACGAAATGGCAGACACTGTGTCATTATGTGAACATATGAGGACAGGACAAGCAAGTAAGACTGCATTACATATGTGTTACAACAATTGAGGCACAAGCTACAGCTAGTTGGACAAAAAAAATGCATGCTCAGTTTCACTTAACGACCGATAGATGTCTCCAGGATATTGGAGATACCTGCCATGTACGTGATTTGGATCTTACTATCCTTTTCTACGTTGATGCTGAGACTAGGTTCATGCATTCCAGAGTTCTCTTTGTCCATCTCATTTTGTGTTTTGTCTTCCCGTGTTTGTATTCAGAACATGCTATGTGTGTCGTCAGTTCTGTGATACAGTATGTGCCAACCTTATATGAAGAATCACTGGAATTTTTAACCGATTGATACTTAGTAGTTTGTACGACATAGGACATACTATTACTAAGTAGGCACAGCAATCACAGAGCTAAGCACTTCAAAAATATCTAAATTGAGCAGAACTAATGCTTTCAGTATGATGTTATAGTTAAAACCTTGAACATCTTTTTTGGGTAGTGGCTATTTGACAGGAAAGCCAATATTAGGTTTGGCTCTGACTCGAAAATGATATTGTCATGTTTTTCATCACAATCTCTAGCTGGTTGCAATTGTCTCCCAAGTCCACAGTATAGAGGCAACCAGTACCTAATTGGACGACGTTTGCATGAACTGGAATGACATAAAGTGATAAGATTTTAATCTATTTTCCTTCGTTGAATGAGCTGGAATGACACTGCCAAAATCTCCCCAGGCTTCAGTTTCACATAGGTTCACTAATTCACTATAACTTCTAGTCAACGATAAAGTGTTAAGCAGTAACAGCAACAGACACTGCAGCTAATACTGCAGTCATGCACAACCCACAGCAAGGGTGCGGGTCAGAAACTCACAAGGCCACGGCCATACATGACGCGGAGAGCGTCGCCTGCGCTGATCGCATCATGCGACTCGACGGCCATGACGGCCATCTCCCGGGCCGCGGGCTTCCCAGTCCAGCCCGCCTCCTCCAGGTGCTCCTTGACCTGCTGCGCGTGCGCACAGCAGAAGACAAAGACCTCCTCAACGCCCTCGGTCTCCAACCAGGACAGCGTGTAGTCGATCATGGGCACGTTCACCAGCGGCAGAAGCACCTGCGGGGACAGCACAATTCAGGTGCCAAGGGTGCACGCGAGAGCGGACAGGGGGCGGCGGTATGGTTTTGGGGAGGCACGCGGTACCTTGGGGCGCTCGAGGGTGATGGGGCGGAACTTGAGCGTGAAGCTGTCGGCGAGGAGGACGGCCTGGAGGGGCGAGCGCGAGAGCTCATCGGCGTCTTCTCGGGCGGCGGCTCCGCCGCGCGACTTCTTCTGAGACATGGCTGCGGCGGCGGCGGCGGGGAGGGGCGCGAGCTCTCCTTCTTTTCCTTTCTTCTCCGATTTTTCTGTGTACAGGGAGCACGGCCGTCGGAGTCGGGGCGTTAGAGAAGGACCTCGGCCTGAGGCGGAAGAAGAGGAGCTCGTCCGGGTGCTGCCAGAGCTCGGGCGGAGTGAGGCGTGGCGGCCAGCTTGTCGCGGCGGCCCGGCGGCGCGAAACGCGGGCTGCTCCTGGCGGCGCTAGGGTTACAGAATGGTGAACGGGCAGAGAGGACATAGCGCTGCGAACCGGTACGCTCTTCGTCTCACCCGGCGGTGAGCCGGTGACAGAAAACCAGTAATTTTCCCGACCTCCTCACAAAAAATGTTCGGACCAGTCCAACATCCGAAATCCCATGAATCTCCTCCAAGTTTATGTCGGACTATCTACCCAGCTTCATAGGCCATTCCAATTCCAATATTCACAACCATTAGATTTTGGATGAGGGAAATCCGGATCGTTTATTAGAGCATATTATTATAATCAGAGTTGCCAAATCCGAGCCCCTATGCGTCCGCCGACGTGTCCAACAATGACCGGGCAGGCATTAAAAATCTGCCTCCATCAAACCAAATCCTCAAATCTATACTAGTCTCATACAACATTAAGTTGCATACACAGTTAAACATACATGTCATCGAACAATAAAAAATTAACATGTTCTACTAGCTACAAATGAAACGGTAATGAAAGAAGTTCATCCACGAGCGCTCTTATCCTTGTTGTCTCTTTGCGGGAATAGTGGTCGAAGAAGCAAAACGGATCGAGGCGGATCTGCTCACAACGGGAGATGCCTGATCTGTCCTCATCCTCATCCTTCTCCTCCTTGGGGGGGGGGGGGGGGGGTCCTGCCATGGCACGGACCACTCCTCCTTTGCCACTTCACGGCGATTCGGGCATGGAGGGCTTCCTCGTCCTTGTCACGGTGGCGTGTGATTCCGCTGGCTCCGCCTCGAGGGCTGTCGCGACATCCCACGCACGCTGCCTCGCGCCACCCGACCCCACGCCGTGCGCAAGAAGAAGCCCAAGAAGGATATCATGCCGGAATAGAGGGCCAAAGAGTTGGCGAAGAGGGTTGGCCGACGGAAGGTCGAGGCAAACAAAAAAGAAGTCGCTGCTGCACAACAGGAGGTCGCCATTGCGGCAATGAGGCCCTTGTCGCCAAGGCCACGCACCAAGGCTCCTCCTGCTAGGGTTCCATCGTAGCGAACGGTCCATTCTTGCCGCCGCCATGGCCGCGGTGAGCATGGGCTCGTCGGCTGCCTGCTCGCCATGTCCAGAGTCGCCACGTACCTCCACCATGCTGCAGACGCACGGCTTCCCTCCCAACACGACCCAGCCATGTCCTGCTTCTCCACCTCACTTCGGAACTGCTCACCAAAAGTGATTGTGATCACACCGTCCACTCCCGTGGTCGTGGCCATCGACCTCAATGCCACACCTGTGGCCGATGGGTCATCCATCGGGGCGCAAAGGGAAGCGACCGCGGGAGATTCCTACTGGCAACCTTCCTGACGCCTGCAACGATACGCCAGCCCCGACATCCACGCATGAAGACCCGTCCTACTACAACGATTCACGGAAAACATCATTTAGAAGGGCGGCCAAGCGTACGATGCCGATGAGACCCAAAGCCAAGACGGCCGCGACCACTTCACGCAAAGCCAAGAGGGCATGGACGTTCATGACAACCAAGAAGACACCCACAACCAAGGCGACCAATGGCAAGAAGACACTTACGGACAAGAGGAAGAAGACAATGTGGACATTGAGAGGAGCCTTTTTATGCAGATGAGCTCACTAACCAAGACAATGCACAAAAGAGGAGGCGACAAAGCATTCAGACGAAAGCATACACAAAGGATAAGGATAATTAAGTTGATTTGCGAAGGGTTGGAAGGAAATTGGACAAGATCCCAAGATAGGCGCTGAGCAAAAAGGATCAACATTTTGGCGAGAGTTCATAGATACTTTCATGAACGTAGGAAGTTCCCGACCTACAAGTTTGAGAGCAATCGTGGTGACGTGTCAATCTCAAAGAGGTGGTGGATCATTTGGCAAGAGTGTAATAAGTTTGTGGCACCCTTGAGAGGATCGAAGGCCGTCACATAAGTGACCTAGACATCAAAGATACGGTATAAGATTCCTTCTTCTTGTTCATATCTGTGTATCTTGTTGATTGATGATTTTATGTCCATTGCATATGAATGCACATTTTTGTCTTTATTTTCATTTGTAGGCATACCAAGCTTTGGAGCCTCCAAGGCCCAACATTGGGACAAGCCATTCACCCTCACCCATTGTTGGACGATCATTTGCGATTGCCCAAATTTTAGGGAGCAATATGCCGCCCAAAAGGAAGAATGGAGGGCCGGTGTCCGTCATTGAGCATGGTGAAGGAGAGAAAGCGGCCCAGGGGGGAGACCAACTCCAAGTTGGATGAGAAGCATGATGTGGCGACATTCACCTTGCAAGAAACTTTGCAAGGGTTCATGACCCAAAAGGAAGCAAGAGAGAAGAGGAAGCGTCAAGAGAGAAGAGGAGCAAATGAAGGAATTGATCCCGGGCACCAGTGATCCCGGATGAACAGTAAAATCCGAAAAAATAGTAAAAAAATTCAAAAAAATCTGAATTTTTTTGTCAAGAAACTTTGATGTTTTTTCTACATGCGTGCCAATTTTCGTGATGAAATGACATTTGTGGAGGTGTCAGCAAAAAAAAAAACAAAATCATGCTCCAAAAAAACTGTTTTTGGAAGCATTTTGGAGCATCGATTTTGTTTTTTTGCTGAGACCTGCATGAATGTCATTTTGTCATGAAAATTTGTACGCATGTGAAAAATATGTCAATGTTTGTTGCCAAAAAAATTCAGATTTTTTTGAACTTTTTAAATATTTTTTTGTTTGTACTGTAGCAAAGGGTGCCTGTGAGCTCGAGCTCACAATAGCACTTTCGGCAAATGAAGGCTTACATTGAGATATACAAAAGAAGAAACTCGAGATCGAAGAGAACGTCCAAAAGAAGAAACTCGAGATCGAAGAGAACGTCCAAAAGAAGAAACTCGAGATCGAAGGGAACGTTCAAAAGCAAAAGCTTGAGATCGAGGAGAGCATTGCAAACACAAAAGCAAAGGAGGTGAGGCTCAAGCTAATGACGAAGGAAGTGGAGATCATGACGGACTTGAGCAAGATGTCCTAAGGAGAAGCGTTTGGTTCGAGAAGAGGCAAAAGGAGATGCTCAAACTAGATGGTTGAAGTATGGCTGAGAGCGCCATCATTTTTGCATGCCGGCATGAACTACGACCGAGATGTATGGACCATGGTCTTTTTGTGTGTGCTGGCATGAACTATGATGGTTTTTTTATAGACTGGCAGATATGTCTGCACGTACGTCGATATGAACTATGATCGCTCGCATAAACTATGGACACTCACCTTAAATTAATTTTTTTTAATTTTGTAGCAAAATTCGACTGCATGAAAATGGGTCGGCTGGTTGGCGCACCGATCAGATTTAAACGGACACAACTGTACAAGGCGCCTTCAACTGACCTAAAAGAAAAAGAATTTACTGCCTCCGTTTGCATCGGCGCGTCGGAGTTGCCGTTCTCCCCTGTGCACGTACTGTGTTTGTTTCCCACCTCCAACGCCACGTGCTAACATCCACGCTTCTCCCTCGACACCTCCTCTCTCTCTCTCTCCCCCAACGCGTCAGCGGCAACCTCCCTCTCCTCGCACACGGATCATTCCACCGGCACATCCGTACCACACGCAGCCGTTCTGTTCGTCGGTTTGGCGGCGAGCGGCGGAAGCACGAGGTACCTACCTAGTATATACAGAAGCAATCTCTCCTTTCCTGTCCTCCTCTGCATTGGTCTCTGGCCGTCCATGCGTTTTCTGGCCTTCCGATCGAGCATCGCATCTCTGGAGTCCTTGCAATCAAGCTAGAACCGGGAGCAGGACGTCGGTCAGCAGGTAAGGTTTTAATTCGGAGATTCCAGTTCCGGCGCTGCGATCTCGGGTGGACTCTGGACGATCCAATCTAGCTAGTTTCTTCTTGAAAGTTTCCCATCAGGAAACGGCGGGGGGCGACAGTTTTTCCTTTCTTTCTTTTCTTCCAGTGTTGATGGCCATCTGTATATCATCGGGATATGGTTCTGTTTAATTGCGTCTCAGTTCGTTGATTCTTTGGAGGAACCTGTTTCATCTTTAACCTGTGCTACTGAATTAATGATGTACTCTTTTGTGGTGTCAAGTCAACTACGCTAGCACATCCATCTCGCTGATACTACTAGATTAAATTAGTATTAGTAACAAGAATATGTACTTACTGTAAATTATTCATTAAAGAATCGGATTGGAACCATTCTACATGTCCCTGTAGTACTAACTAATGCTGTATTAAACATTGATTTAACACTTATGTCAACTAGGCTACGCCAGTAACTATCAATAGCTGGTAGATTGGGAATGGGTAATCATTGATGAGTTCTATGTCTCTAAAGAAACTGATTGCAGCAAACCCAAAAGACGGAAGAATTCTTGGCTAAGATTATACTAATTGGAAGGTTTCCTGGCAAAAGTACTAATTATAATGTAGGAAGGATTGATACAAATAGGTGTTATAACATGTTTGAGGAGTTATAATATGGAAATGCTTTTATGTTAAGACTTTAATAAGATAGATGAAGTATCGAATTAGTTGGGTTTGGTGAGAATTGGTTGAACTGGAGGGAGAATGGAGGATCCATCTATGCATATTCTTGGAATAAGTTCTTTACTAATAGGTGATGCAGATCTTGACCAAGTGGCAGAAACAAATAGGACAGAGATGGCTAAAAAAATTGGTGTGGAATGTGGTCTTCACTTTTGACCTTGAGAAATATTGCACTGCTTAATTCACTCGATTCACCTTTTCTGTAATTTATTAACCACGCCGAGTGAATTTTTCATGTGCTCACACATGTGTCTGCAATTGCAGCATCCTTGCTTCTAAATGGCCAAGGAGGTAATCAAACAGGCTATCACTTCAACAACTCCTGCATCGGCTGAGTCGAAGAAAGAAGATTTCCCGGTAAATACCACTGAAAATACAGATGGCAACAGTTTGCCAGCCTTTCTGAGGAGGAAAGAGAAGCCAATCCCACATTACCAGAGAGCATCGACTGGCTCATGCCATGACAACTGCAAACTTGGTATTCATCATTCTTCCGAGTCTAAGAAATACTCGCCTGTTCGTGGCTGGCGTCAGGACCGCGCAAACGCCAGGAATGGAACACACGACCTGGCTGTAGTCATCCCACAAGGAGACAAAGCAAGAAAGAAGAGTCAGACGCTGAAGATTTCTCATGTAAATGATGGCGCTGCTCCTGCTAAGCCTGAATTTACCAAGCAGAAGCCATCACTGAAAGGAGTACCTGGTCGTCTTGAAAGGTCTCCATGTGCAGAGTTGTTATCAGATGAAGTATCTGGAACTGTTGTGGCTGGAAACCAGCCAGATTGTGCGAAGTGCCTCATCATCTCACTTGATGACTTGTCGAGCTGTGGAGATGGACAATTGTCAGAAGGAGCTGTAAGCATTGAGCTGGATATGCCGTTGGCCATCCAGGACAGGGATGAGTCTGACGATCATAGTACGAATCATTCCGCAAATGACTATGTAAGTTCAGAGAACATGACTAAGCAGACTGTGATGGCATCAGAGAAGCACAAACAAGATAAGGACGTGACTAAACCACAGAGCTTCTCCCAAGAGTCTGTGAAAACAAACAGGAAAGCAAGGTCGACTATAACCAGAAACACCATGTCAAAGCAGAAGAGAGAAATAATATCACATGAGAAGGCTGCAGGTACATCAGCTGGAAGCGCCGATGGACCAAGGACAACGGTGAAAAAGGCGGATCCTAGCGCCGTGTGCCAAACCTGCTACAAATAAATATGCTCCATCTCCATCTCCATCACCTCCTTCTGGGAAGCAGACTGAAAGAAAGATTACGCTGAATAATGTTGCCAAGAATGCTCAATTTTGCCAAAACAAGGGAGAAGAGAAGGTTGCATTGAGTCAACTGAAGCTGTCTCGTTCTACAGTGAGAGCAGTCAGGAAAGAAACTTCTGCTTTCCCAGTGAAGAGTAAGAAGGTTTATGGGATAGAAAGTTTTTCTGGGTGCAAGGATAAAATGTCGAAGACAGCTTCGCCAAAAATACGAAAACCAGACGTTAACAACAAAGAGAGACAATCTCGCAAAGGTACATTTTATCTTTACCTTCTGAATCATAAACATATAATTGCACCTTAGGTCACAAATTTCCTAAGTCTTCTATACAATATTATGAATTTCACATGGCAATTAATAATGCCAATATGCAACTTGTATGGCATGATTGATTATAGCGCTGCCTTAAATTGATCATGCCATCCTAGTTTAGCCTACAAAAACGTCTTGTATTTTGGCATGGAGGTAGTAACATCTAACATGGCAATGTACGGACAAGTTTCTATGAAATATTTCTTTTCAAATAAACATATGCTTGGAGTTCATGGCAAGACAATGACAAGACATCATTCCCATTTTACAGAAATTGGGGCTATTGCAAGAACTGAAATCGCAGGAAGGCCAAAGATAACATCCACGCCCTCAGGCGTCATCATGAAGTCGCCTCGCATGCTGAGGTTTCGCCGTGGCAAGGTGCTGAACCTTGGCAGCAACTCTGACAACAGCACTCCCAGACGAGTACAGTTCAGGCCTGCAGATGCTACAGATGACGGCAACGGAAGCAAGTATCCTGCCAGACGCAGAATCACCAAGAACAATGAAGCTAAAGCTTCTGCTGCATCAAAAGATTCAGGTGCTTCAAGAGCTGAAGTTGTTGTCCTGAGGCATCAGGGTGCCAATGACAAAAAGAAGAGCAAGCCGCGATTATTCAACAATGTGATCAAGGAGACCGCGAGCAGGCTCGTCGAGGCGAGGAGGAGCAAAGTGAAGGCCCTCGTTGGCGCTTTCGAGACAGTGATCTCGCTTCAAGGTATAAAGCAAGGCAGACCCAGCATTTGCTGACCTGAAGTTTGCCAAGTGAAATTCAAGTAAATGTGGGGGTCTCTGGAGTTTCCATGTTATAGAGGTTCCAATTGGAGTTCTTGTGCACATTCCTCTGCTTTGGGTTCACAGGCCTACAGATAAGAAAAATCACCGAATAGGAATAATTTACTGTGCTGGTATACTAAACTAAACTTTGTTTCAGTTTACCTAATTCCAAGAGAGATTTGACAAAATTGTCTTTTACATTTGAGCTGCTGCCTGTTCCGTTCCTGAATGCCATTAAGCAAAATCGTCCTGGGGGTTAAAAATCTGCATTTGTTTTCTCAAGATTAAACTTGTGGTGGTGAAAATGATGTCATAACAACATACAAACTATCTCAAAAAGAAAGAAAAACGTCAGCGTCTCACTCCTAGGGACGCCCATATTCTCCTGCATTCACCGGTGGCATGCCGCGAGTAAAGCTCGATGTCTCCTCTTGACCTCCAAGTCACCGGACGGAGGCAGAAGAAGCCGGCGACAATGAACTGAGGATTAGATCGCCACCCGGAGAAGAAAGCAACAAGGAGGGCAGAAATCCATCCAAACAGAATCAGGCAAGCCTACCCTCACTAGATTCCCAACGAAGAAGTTGAACCTGGCTCCGCTTCGCCGAAGAGAAGCCGAAAGAAACAAATATGAACCGCCATCGTCCACTCTGCCAAAGGACGCTGTCGAAGACCACCAAGATGAAACATACACAAAAACAGGGCCCCTAATCTAAGTTCCACACGCCCTTTGCCGATGGCAATCAGCATCGCCGGAACGAGGACATGATGTTAGAGTCCCGATCTATATTTCACTCACAAGTAACAGGATTACAGAGATAATGCCACAACTACACTTGTTCTTTTTTCGACAAAGAGAATGTTGGAAATATTAGGACTTTTTCGATTAGACTAATCCACGAGTAAACAGTAAGCATGGCAAGGCATGCATCTCATGCCGATACCTAAGCATACTAGCACGTACAGAACATAGAACCGAACCATCTATGAGCAGTACAAATACGAGTAAATGAGGGGTGAACAGATCATACCCTCCGGTTGGCTAGGCCAACGCGGCGGCGGCAGCAGCAGCCTCGGCTTAGTCCCTGGGCTTCTTCTTGGCGGCGGCGTCGTCAGCCATGGTGTCGATGCAGGGGAAGTAGTGGAAGCAGAGGCGGACGGAGCTCGGGAGCAGTCGCGTCGAGACGCTCCCCAAAAACCTTATTGCCGTTCTCCCGGGCAGGATCTCGAACGACAGGGTTTCGGAGGCACCTGCTCTCTCGACCAACCGTGCACGCGGTCGTCGGGATGGAATCGCCGGAAGCAGCACAGAGAGAGGAACAACAGATGACAGCTAGGGTTGTACGAGAGGGAGTGAGTGAACTGAGTTAGGGTTCACTCCACTAGGCAGGGCCTTCTTATATAGGTCGTTGGGTAGATGGGCCTGGGCCAGGCCCACGACCGAGTCCGCGAACATCCCACGGTCCAATTTCTTGGACAGTGGCGCGTCCGTAAGCGACTCGTTAATTAGTTAACAATTAATTAACCATTCCTGAGTGGCAAAAATAAGCTTCGGCTTGGCTCATTCCCGCAACCCGCGGCGCGCGCGTCGTGACGAGGCGAGGCGGGCCGCGGAGGAGGAGGAGCGCTCGTGTACAACTCCTATTCTCAAACTCCCAATAGCAAGTGGTAGAGTATCCCTTATAAAGAGGTCTCACTCTTCTTACTGTAGCAGTATGGTACTAAACTTCCCACGCTTCCCACCACTTGCCGTACACATGCATGGGCCTTAGAGATTAACCAGGGATTATTGTCTTATATGGGCCTAAGCCCATCCATAATCCAACAATCCCTCACCAGATTTCGAGCCACATAAGTTTGTCAACTGTTCCAACCAATGATATACCAGAATTTTCAGTGGAGACTGTTAAGTTGAACTTCCACCTAGAGCAATGGGATTAGACTTCTTCACAACTGAACAATGGACTATGCCTTGAATTGTCAATTTGGCGTGTAGAAGTTTTGCCTATTGTCAGCTGATACGTGGTTGCCGAAGGCTAAACCCCACGGGTGGAGCTTATTAGTCATACTCCGTACCTCTCATGAGCTTCCTAGAGATCACCCAATCTCATAGACTGTGACCAGCAGTCGGGCTCACATAGGCGTGTTCCTCCAAAGAATGCTTTGTAGGTTAGCATCTTGCTTACACAAGCTTTGGAACACATTAAGACAAAAGCCAGCCTGCCTTACATAATTGAGAGTAGTACTACATCTCCAATGGAGTGGGTTTATTAAGGATACTCTCATCAGTTGACCGCTGGATTGTTTTCCCAGGTCCTAATTCACGTGATCTCCGATCACATAGGTTGGGTTACCCCCATGGCAACTTACGTGGGTCTCATACCCATCTCCCTCGATGCATTTTCTATCACAATCCGTGATAGCCCTTTCGTAAAAGTGTCTGGCAGATTCTTAGCCGTCTGGATATAATCCAACGGTATTACTCCGGAGTTTCTTGATTTTCTGACAGATTTCAATCTTCTTCTTATGTGCTTTGTGGATCTCATGTTGTCCTTTGAACTCTTAGCCTTGGCAATCACCGTTTGATTGTCACAGTTCATAAGGATAACCGGCACTGGTTTGTCAACCACTGGCAGATCCATCAAAAGCTCTCGAAGCCATTCTGCTTCGACGCATGATGTGTCTAATGCTGTGAGTTTTGCTTCCATAGTCGATCTGGTTAAGATCATCTGCTTGCAAGACTTTCAGGAAACAGCACCACCACCAAGTGTGAAGACATGTCCACTTGTGGCTTTCATCTCATCAGCATCAGATATCCAATTCGAATCACTATACCCCTCAAGTACTGTCGGGTACCCAGAAGAGTGAATCCCATAGTTCGCAGAACCTTGTTGTTGGAAATATGCCCTAGAGGCAATAATAAAATGGTTATTATTATATTTCCTTGTTCATGATAATTGTCTGTTGTTCATGCTATAATTGTATTGACCGGAAACTATAATACATGTGTGAATACATAGACCACAACATGTCCCTGGTGAGCCTCTAGTTGACTAGCTCGTTGATAAATAGATGGTTATGGTTTCCTGACCATGGACATTAGATGTCGTTGATAACGGGATCACATCATTAGGAGAGTGATGTGATGGACAAGACCCAATCCTAAGCATAGCACAAGATCGTGTAGTTCGTTTGCTAAGAGCTTTTCTAAATGTCAAGTATCATTTCCTTAGACCATGAGATTGTGCAACTCCCGGATATTGTAGGAATGATTTGGGTGTACCAAATGTCACAACGTAATTGGGTGGCTATAAAGGTGCACTACAGGTATCTTCAAAAGTGTCTGTTGACTTGGCATGAATTGAGACTGGGATTTGTCACTCCATATGACGGAGAGGTATCTCTGGGCCCACTCGGTAATGCATCATCATAATGAGCTCAATGTGAGTAAGGAGTTAGTCACAGGATCATGCATTACAGAATGAGTAAAGAGACTTGCCGGTAACAAGATTGAACGAGGTATTGGGATACCGACGATCGAATCTCGGGCAAGTAACATACCGGTTGACAAAGGGAATTGTATACGGGATTGATTGAATCCCCGACATTGTGGTTCATCCGATGAGATCATCATGGAACATGTGGCAGCCAACATGGGTATCCAGATCCCGCTGTTGGTTATTGGCCGGAGAGATGTCTCGGTCATGTCTGCATGATTCCCGAACCCGTAGGTCTACACACTTAAGGTTCGGTGACGCTAGAGTTGTTATGGGAATTAGTATGTGGTTACCGAATGTTGTTCGGAATCCCGGATGAGATCCTGGATGTCACGAGGAGTTCCGGAATGGTCTGGAGATGAAGATTTATATATGGGAAGTCCTTATTCGATCGCCGGAAGTGTTCGGGGGTTTACCAGTATTGTACCGGGCCATCGGAAGGGTCCACCTGCCCCAGAAGGCCCTATGGGCTGAATATGGAGGGGAACCAGCCCCTAGGTGGGCTGTGCGCCAACTCCCCCTAGGGCCCATGCGCCTAGGGTTTGGGGGGAAACCCTAAAGGGGGCGCTCCCCTTGGCTTGGGGGGCAAGCCTCCCCCCTTGGCCGCCGCCCCCCTCTAGATCCATCTGGAGGGGGCCGGCCCCCCCTCTCCCTTGCCCCTATAAATAGTGGGGAGGTGGGAGAGCTGCCGCACCCTTCCCTTGGCGCAGCCCTCCCCCTCTCCAACACTTCCTCCTCCTCCGTAGTGCTTGGCGAAGCCCTGCCAGAGAACTGCAAGCTCCACCACCACGCTGTCGTGCTTCCGGAGCTCTCCCTCAACTTCTCCTCTCCCCTTGCTGGATCAAGGAGGAGACGTCCCCGGGCTGTACATGTGTTGAACGTGGAGGCACCGTCCGTTCGGCGCTAGATCGGATTTTCCGCGATTTGAATCGCCGCGAGTATGACTCCATCATCCGCGTTCTTGTAACGGTTCCGTTTAGCGATCTTCAAAGGTATGAATATGCACATCCTCTCTCTCTCTCTCTCTCTCTCTCTCTCTCTCTTGTTGCTAGAATCTCCTAGATGGATCTTGGTGATTCGTAGGAAATTTTTGAATTATTGCTACGTTCCCCATCAGTGGCATCATGAGCTAGGTCTATGCATAGATTCTATGCACGAGTAGAACACAATTAGTTGTGGGCGTTGGTTTGTTCAATTTTCTTACCGTTACTAGTCCTATCTTGGTTTGGCGGTATTGTGGGATGAAGCGGCCCGGACCGACCTTACACGTATGCTTACGTGAGACAGGTTCCACCGACTGACATGCACTTGTTGCATAAGGTGGCTAGCGGGCGTCTATCTCTCCCACTTTAGTCGGATCGGATTCGATGAAAATGGTCCTTATGAAGGGTAAATAGCAATTGGCATATCACCATTGTGGCTTTTGCGTAGGTAAGAAATGTTCTTGCTAGAAACCCATAGCAGCCACGTAAAACATGCAACAACAATTAGAGGACGTCTAACTTGTTTTTGCAGGGTATGCTATGTGATGTGATACGGCCAAAGGAATGTGATGAATGATATATGTGATGTATGAGATTGATCATGTTCTTGTAATAAGAATCACGACTTGCATGTCGATGAGTATGACAACCGGCGGGAGCCATAGGAGTTGTCTTAATTTATTGTATGACTTGCGTGTCATTGAAAACGCCATGCAATTACTTTACTTTATTGCTAACCGTTAGCCATAGTAGTAGAAGTAATAGTTGGCGAGACAACTTCATGAAGACACGATGATGGAGATCATGATGATGGAGATCATGGTGTCATGCCGGTGACGAAGGTGATCATGCCGCGCCTCCAAGATGGAGATCAAAGGCGCAAGATGATATTGGCCATATCATGTCACTTTATGATTTGCATGTGATGTTTGTCATGTTTACATCTTATTTGCTTAGAACAACGGTAGCATAAATAAGATGATCCCTCACTAAAATTTCAAGAAAGTGTTCCCCCCAACTGTGCACCTTTGCGAAAGTTCGTTGTTTCGAAGCACCACGTGATGATCGGGTGTGGTAGATTCTAACATTCGCATACAACGGGTGTAAGCCAAATTTACACATGCAAAACACTTAGGTTGACTTGACGAGCCTAGCATGTACAGACATGGCCTCGGAACACAAGAGACCGAAAGGTCGAACATGAGTCGTATAGTAGATACGATCAACATGAAGATGTTCATCGATGATGACTAGTCTGTCTCACGTGATGATCGAACACGGCCTAGTTGACTCGGATCATGTGTCACTTAGATGACTAGAGGGATGTCTATCTAAGTGGGAGTTCATTAAGTAATTTGATTAGATGAACTTAATTATCATGAACATAGTCTAAAATATATTTACAATATGTCTTGTAGATCAAATGGCCCATGCTAATGTTGCCCTCAACTTCAACACATTCCTAGAGAAAACCAAGCTGAAACACGATGGTAGCAACTATACAGACTGGGTCCGAAACTTGAGGATCATCCTCATAGATGCCAAGAAAGCATTTGTCCTTGAAGCACCGCTAGGTGAAGCACCCATTTTTCAAGCAACTCAAGACGTTATGAATGCCTGGTAGTCGCGTAGTGATGATTACTCCCTGGTTCAGTGCGGCATGCTTTACAGCTTAGAACCGGGGCTCCAAAAGCATTTTGAGCAGCATGGAGCATATGAGATGTTCCAAGAGCTGAAAATGGTTTTCCAAGCTCATGCCCGGGTCGAGAGATATGAAGTTCTCCGACAAGTTCTACAGTTGTAAGATGGAGGAAAACAGTACTGTCAGTGAGCATATACTCACTATGTCTGGGTTGCACAACCGTTTGTCTCAGCTGGGAGTTAATCTTCCAGATGACTCGATCATTGACAGGATCCTCCAGTCGCTCCCACCTAGCTACAAGAGCTTTGTGATGAAATACAATATGCAAGGGATGGAGAAGTCCATTCCTGAGTTATATTCAATGCTGAAATCAGCGGAGGTTGAAATCAAAAAGGAACATTAAGTGTTGATGGTGAATAAGACCACTAGTTTCAAGAAAGGCAAGGGTAAAAAGAACTTCAAGAAGGACGACAAGGGAGTTGCCGCGCCCGGTAAATCAGTTGCGAGGAAGAAGCCAAACAATGGACCCAAGCCCGAGACTCAGTGCTTTTATTGCAAGGGAAATGGTCACTAGAAGCGGAACTGTCCCATGTACTTAGCGGACAAGAAGGCTGGCAACACCAAAGGTATATGTGATATACATGTTATTGATGTGTACCTTACCAATACTTGTAGTAGCTCTTGGGTATTTGATACCAGTGCGGTTGCTCATATTTGTAACTCAAAACAGGAGCTGCAGAATAAGCGGAGACTGGCGAAGGACGAGGTGACGATGCGCGTCGGGAATGGTTCCAAGGTTGATGTGATCGCCGTCGGCACGCTAGCTCTACATCTACCTACGAGATTAGTTTTAAACCTCAATAATTGTTATTTAGTGCCAGCTTTGAGCATGAACATTGTATCTGGATCTCGTTTAATGCGAGATGGCTACTCAGTTAAACCCGAGAATAATGGTTGTTCTATTTATATGAGAGATATGTTTTATGGTCATGCCCCGCTGGTCAATGGTTTATTCTTATTGAATCTCGAACGTGATGTTACACATATTCATAGTGTGAATACCAAAAGATGAAAAGTTAATAATGATAGTCCCACATACTTGTGGCACTGCCGCCTTGGTCACATTGGTGTCAAACGCATGAAGAAACTCCACGCAGATGGAATTTTGGAGTCTCTTGATTATGAATCATTTGACACGTGCGAACCATACCTCATGGGCAAAATGACCAAGACTCCGTTCTCTGGAACAATGGAGCGAGCAACCAACTTGTTGGAAATAATACATACTGATGTGTGCGGTCCAATGAGCGTTGAGGCTCGCGGTGGCTATCGTTATGTTCTCACCCTCACTGATGACTTAAGTAGATATGGGTCTGTCTACTTAATGAAACACAAGTCTGAGACCTTTGAAAAGTTCAAGGAATTTCAGAGTGAGGTAGAAAATCAACGTGACAGGAAAATAAAGTTCTTACGATCAGATCGTGCAGGAGAATATTTGAGTCGCGAGTTTGGTACGCACTTAAGGAAATGTGGAATTGTTTCACAACTCACGCTGCCTGGAACACCTCAGTGTAATGGTGTGTCCAAACGTCGTAATCACACTCAATTGGAGATGGCGCGATCTATGATGTCTCTTACCGATTTACCGCTATCATTTTGTGGTTATGCTTTAGAGACAGCCGCACTCACTTTAAATAGGGCACCGTCTAAATCCGTTGAGATGACACCGTATGAATTATGGTTTGGAAAGAAACCTAAGCTGTCGTTTCTAAAAGTTTGGGGATGCGATGCTTATGTCAAGAAACTTCAACCTGAAAAGCTTGAATCCAAGTCGGAAAAATGCGTCTTCATAGGATACCCTAAGGAAACCATTGGGTACACCTTCTACCTAAGATCCGAATGCAAGATCTTTGTTGCCAAGAACGGGTCCTTTCTGGAGAAAGAGTTTCTCGAAAGAAGTAAGTGGGTGGAAAGTAGAACTTGATGAAGTACTACCTCTTGAACCGGAAAGTAGCGCAGCTCGGGAAGATGTTTCTGTGGTGCCTGCACCGACTAGAGGAAGTTAATGATGATGATCAAGGAACTTTGGATCAAGTTGCCACTGAACTTCGTATGTCCACTAGGGCACGTTCCGCACCAGAGTGGTACGGCAACCCTGTCTTGGAAATCATGTTATTAGACAATGGTGAACCTTCGAACTATGAAGAAGCGATGGCGGGCCCGGATTCCAGCAAATGGCTTGAAGCCATGAAATCCGAGATAGGATCCATGTATGAAAACAAAGTATGGACTTTGACAAACTTGCCCGATGATCGGCAAGCCATAGAAAATAAATGGATCTTTAAGAAGAAGACTGACGCGGATGGTAATATGACCGTCTATAAGGCTCGACTTCTCGCTAAGGGTTATCGACAAGTTCAAGGGGTTGACTACGACGAGACCTTCTCACCCGTAGCAAAGCTGAAGTCCATCCGAATCATGTTAGCAGTTGCCACATTCTATGATTATGAGATATGGCAAATGGACGTCAAAACGGCATTCCTTAACGGTTTCCTTAAGGAAGAATTGTATATGATGCAGCCGGAAGGTTTTGTCGATCCTAAGAATGCTAACAAGGTATGAAAGCTCCAGCGCTCCATCTATGGGCTGGTGCAAGCATCTCAGAGTTGGAACATTCGCTTTAATGAAATGATCAAAGCGTTTGGGTTTATGCAGACTTATGGAGAAGCCTGCGTTTACAAGAAAGTGAGTGGGAGCTCTGTAGCATTTCTCATATTATATGTGGATGACATACTATTGATGGGAAATGATATAGAACTTTTGAAAAGCATAAAGGTATACTTGAATAAGTGTTTTTCAATGAAGGACCTTGGAGAAGCTGCTTACATATTAGGCATCAAGATCTATAGAGATAGATTGAGACGCCTCATCAGTCTTTCGCAAAGCACATACCTTGATAAGATATTGAAGAAGTTCAATATGGATCAGTCCAAGAAGGGGTTCTTGCCTGTATTGCAAGGTGTGAAATTGAGCACGGCTCAATGCCTGACCTCGGCAGAAGATGGAGAAAAGATGAGCGTCGTCCCCTATGCCTCAGCCATAGGGTTTATCATGTATGCCATGTTGTGTACTAGACCTGATGTGAACCTTGCCGTAAGTTTGGTAGGGAGGTACTAAAGTAATCCCGGCATGGAACACTGTACAGTGGTCAAGAATATCCTAAAGTATCTGAAAAGGACTAAGGATATGTTTCTTGTTTATGGAGGTGACGAAGAGCTCGTCGTAAAGGGTTACGTCGATGCTAGCTTCGACACAGATCTTGATGACTACAAGTCACAAACCGAGTACGTGTATATTTTGAATGGCGGGGCAGTCAGCTGGTGCAGTTGCAAGCAAAGTGTCGTGGCGGGATCTACATGTGAAGCGGAGTACATGGCAGCCTCGAAGGCAGCACATGAACCAATCTGGATGAAGGAGTTCATTACCAACCTAGGAGTTATTCCCAATGCGTCGGGCCCGATGACTCTCTTCTGTGACAACACTGGAGCTATTGCCCTTGCCAAGGAGCCCAGGTTTCACAAGAAGACCAGACATATCAAGCGTCGCTTCAACTCCATTCGTGAAAATGTTCAAGATGGAGACATAGATACTTGTAAAGTGCATATAGATCTGAATGTCACGGATCCGTTGACTAAACCTCTTCCACGAGCAAAACATGATCAACACCAGAACTCTATGGGTGTTTGATTCATCACAATGTAACTAGATTATTGACTCTAGTGCAAGTGGGAGACTGTTGGAAATATGCCCTAGAGGCAATAATAAAATGGTTATTATTATATTTCCTTATTCATGACAATTGTCTGTTGTTTATGCTATATTTGTATTGACCGGAAACTGTAATACATGTGTGAATACATAGACCACAACATGTCCCTAGTGAGCCTCTAGTTGACTAGCTCGTTGATCAATAGATGGTTATGGTTTCCTCACCATGGACATTAGATGTCGTTGATAACGGGATCACATCATTAGGAGAATGATGTGATGGACAAGACCCAATCCTAAGCATAGCACAAGATCGTGTAGTTCGTTTGCTAAGAGCTTTTCTAAATGTCAAGTATCATTTCCTTAGACCATGAGATTGTGCAACTCCCGGATACCGTAGGAATGCTTTGGGTGTACCAAACATCACAACGTAACTGGGTGGCTATAAAGGTGCACTACAGGTATCTCCGAAAGTGTCTGTTGAGTTAGCACGAATCGGGACTGGGATTTGTCACTCTGTATGGCGGAGAGGTATCTCTAGGCCCACTCGGTAATGCATCATCATAATGAGATCAATGTGACTAAGGAGTTAGTCATGGAATCATGCATTATGGAACAAGTAAAGAGACTTGCCGGTAACGAGATTGAACGAGGTATTGGGATACCGACGATCGAATCTCGGGCAAGTAACATACCGGTTGACAAATGGAATTGTATACGGTATTGATTGAATCCCCGACATCGTGGTTCATCCGATGAGATCATCGTGGAACATGTGGGAACCAACATGGGTATCCGAATCCCGCTGTTGGTTATTGGCCGGAGTGATGTCTCGGTCATGTCTGCATGATTCCCGAACCTGTAGGGTCTACACACTTAAGGTTCGGTGACGCTAGAGTTGTTATGGGAATTAGTATGTGGTTACCAAATGTTGTTTGGAGTCTCGGATGAGATCCCGGACGTCACGAGGAGTTCTGAAATGGTTCGGAGATGAAGATTTGTATATGGGAGATCCTTATTCAGTCGCCGGAAGTGTTCGGGGGTTTACCGGTATTGTACCAGGACCACCGAAAGGGTTCTGGGGGTCCACTGGGAGGGTCCACGATACGTCTCCAACGTATCTATAATTTTTGATTGTTCCATGCTATTATATTACCCATTTTGGATGTTTATGGGCTTTACTTTACACATTTATATCATTTTTGGGACTAACCTACTAACCGGAGGCCCATCCCGTATTGCTGTTTCTTTGCCTATTTCAGTGTTTCGAAGAAAAGGAATATCAAACAGAGTCCAAATGGAATGAAACCTTCGGGAGCGTGATTTTTGGAACGAACGTGATCCGGAGGACTTGGAGTGCAAGTCAAGAAGCAGCCGAGGCGGCCACGAGGGTGGAGGGCGCGCCCACCCCTACAGGGCGCGCCCCCTATCTCGTGGGCCCCTCGGGTTGCCACCAACCTACTTCTTCCTCCTATATATACCCATGTACCCCGAGAACATCAGAAGCGACCAGGAAAACGTAATTCCACCGCCGCAACCTTCTGTATCCGCGAGATCCCATCTTGGAGCCTTCGTCGGTGCTCCGCCGGAGGGGGAATCGACCATGGAGGGCTTCTACATCAACACCATAGCCCCTCCGATGAGTTGTGAGTAGTTTACCACAAACCTTCGGGTCGATAGTTATTAGCTAAATGGCTTCTTCTCTCTTTTTGGATCTCAATACCATGTTCTCCTCGATCTTCTTGGAGATGTATTCGATGTAACTCTTTCTGCAGTGTGTTTGTCGAGATCCGATGAATTGTGGGTTTATGATCAAGTTTATCTACGAGAAATATTTGAATCTCCTCTGAATTATTTTATTTATGATAGAGTTATCTTTGCAAGTCTCTTCGAATTATCAGTTTCGTTTGGCCTACTAGATTGATCTTTCTTGCAATGGGAGAGGTTCTTAGCTTTGGGTTCAATCTTGCGGTGTCCTTTCCCAGTGACAATAGGGGTAGCAAGGCACGTATTGTATTGTTGCCATCGAGGATAAAAAGATGGGGTTTATATCATATTGCATGAGTTTATCCCTCTACATCATGTCATCTTTCTTAATGCGTTACTCTGTTCTTTATGAACTTAATACTCTATATGCATGCTGGATAGCGGTCGATGTGTGGAGTAATAGTAGTAGATGCAGGCAGGAGTCGGTCTACTTGTCACGGACGTGATGCCTATATACATGATCATGCCTAGATAATCTCATAATTATTCGCTTTTCTATCAATTGCTCGACAGTAATTTGTTCACTGATAAGTGTAGGGGATCAATCGTAGTCCTTTCGATAAGTAAGAGTGTCGAACCCAACGAGGAGCAGAAGGAAATGATAAGCGGTTTTCGGTAAAGTTTTCTCTGCAAGCACTGAAATTGTAGGTGATAGATAGTTTTGTGATAAGATAAATAGCAACGAGTAACAAGTAAATAAAGTGCAGCAAGGTGGCCCAATCCTTTATGTAGCAAAGGATAAGCTTGGACAATTTCTAATAATGAGAAAGGAGCTCCCGAGGACACCTTGGGAATTATCGTCAAGCTAGTTTTCATCACGTTCATATGGTTCGCATTCGGTACTTTGATAATTTGATATGTGGGTGGACCGGTACTTGGGTACTTCCCTAACTTGGACAAGCATCCCACTTATGGTTAACCCCTATTGCAAGCATCCGCAACTACAAAAGAAGTATTAAGGTAAACCTAACCACAGCATTAAACATATGGATCCATATCAGGCCCTAACGAAGCAACGCATAAACTAGGGTTTAAGCTTCTGTCAGTCTAGCAACCCATCATCTACTTATTACTTCCCCATGCCTTCCTCTAGGCCCAAATAATGGTGAAGTGTCATGTAGTCGACGTTCACATAACACCACTAGAGGAAAAGACAACATACATCTCATCAAAATATCGAACGAATACCAAATTCACATGACTACTAATAGCAAGACTTCACCCATGTCCTCAGGAACAAACGTAACTACTCACAAAGCATATTCATGTTCATAATCAGAGGAGTAATAATATGCATAAAGGATCTGAACATATGATCTTCCACCAAGTAAACCAATTAGCATCAACTACAAGAAGTAATCAACACTACTAGCAACCCACAGGTACCAATTTGTGGTTTTGATACAAGATTGGATACAAGAGATGAACTAGGGTTTTGAGAGGAGATGGTGCTGGTGAAGATGTTGATGGAGATTGACCCCCTCCCGATGAGAGGATCGTTGGTAATGACATTGGTGATGATTTCCCCCTCCCGGAGGGAAGTGTCCCCGGCAGAACAGCTCCGCCAGAGCCCCAGATTGATTCCGCCAAGGTTCCGCCTTGTGGCGGCGGAGTTTCGTCCCATAAGCTTGCCCATGATTTTTTTCAGGGTAAAAGCGATGATATAGAAGAAGATGGACACCGGAGGCCCAGGAGATAGGGGGTGCGCCACCTGTCTCCTGAACAGGGTGTGGGCCCCCCGGCGTATTTCTTTCGCTCAGAAATTCTTATTAATTCCAAAAAGTTGTTTTGTGGAGTTTCAGGACTTTTGGAGCTGTGCAGAATAGGTTTCCAACGTTTGCTCCTTTTCTAGCCAGAATTCCAGCTACCGGCATCCCCCTCTTCATGGTAAACCTTGTAAAATATAAGAGAATAGCCATAAGTATTGAGATATAATGTGTAATAACAGCCCATAATGCAATAAATATTGATATAAAAGCATGATGCAAAATGGACGTACCAACTCCCCCAAGCTTAGACCTTGCTTGTCCTGAAGCGGAAGCCGAAATCGAAAAATATGTCCACATGTTTAGAGATAGAGGTGTCGATAAAAATAAAATACGGACATGAGGGCATCATGATCATTCTTATAACAGCAACACATATAGAATTTATCATATGATTTCTTATGCTCAAGTAACAATCAATTCACAATGTCAAATATGGTTCAGAAACTTCATTGGGAACTAACAAACTATAATCTCAGTCATTGAAGCAATTGCAATTTATCGTAACATCGGAAAGAGTCAACAATAGAGCTTTTCCGCAAGTTCACATACTCAACTATCTTGTAGCCCTCTACAATTGCTAACACTCACGCAATACTTGTGGTTATAGAGTTTCAGCCGAGCACTGAGAAAGATAGGGGCTTATTGTCTTGCCTCCCAACGTATTCACCTTTAGGTGATGTCAACAATAATAGCCCATGCTAACTAACATCCAGTTGGATATATATATATATATATACACATATATATATATATATATATATATATATATATATATATATATATATAATGATCTTTCAAACATGAAGAGCTTGCCAAAGGATAAAATGAAAAAGGGAAAGGTGAGGATCACCTTGACTCAAGCATAAAGTATAAAACATAAAGTAAAAGATAGGCCCTTCGCAGAGGGAAGCAGAGGTTGTCATGTGCGTTTAGGGTTGATGCACAAAATCTTAATGCAAAAGAACGTCACTTTATATTGCCCCTTGTATGTGGACCTTTATTATGCAGTCCGTTGCTTTTATTACTTCCACAACAAGTTCATACAAAGCTTATTTTCTCTACACTAATAAGTCATACATATTTAGATAGCAATTTTTATTGCTTGCAACATGACAACTTACTTGAAGGATCTTACTCAATCCATAGGTAGGTATGGTGGACTCTCATGGCAAAACTGGGTTTAACGGTATTTGGAAGCACAAGTAGTATCTCTACTTGGTGCAAGGAATTTGGCTAGCATGAGGGGGAAAGGCAAGCTCAACATGTTTGGAAGGTCAATGACAATATACTTTAACTGAGATGTCGGAAAACATAAACCATTACGTTGTCTTCCTTGTCCAACGTCAACTCTTTTAGCATGTCATACTTAATGAGTGCTCCCAATTATAAAGGTGTCCAAGATAATATATTTATATGTGAACCCCTCTTTCCTTATCACTTCCTATTAATTGCAACGATGACCAAGGCTAAGTTTATCAACTCTCAACAATTTTTATGCCTCATACTTTCTATGTGTGAAGTCATCACTATCCATAAGATCAATATGAACTCTTTTATTCTTTCTACTTTCTCAAGATCATAGAAACATAGCAAAACCCTTGACTCAACACTAATCTTTATTTTAGATAGCTCACGGACTCGATTACAAAAAGAGATCACAATGCAAAACTCAAAACTACTTGATATCAAAACTTCGAACTACTAGATCAAGATACTACTAAAAGGATCGAACTAAATAAAACGGTAAAGATAGGAGTGTGATGGTGATATGATACCGGGGCACCTCCCCCAAGCTTGGCAGTTGCCAAGGGGAGTGCCCATACCCATGTGATTGTTTCTCCTTCTTCACGGTTGGTGTTATGATCTTCTTGGCGATGATTCCCTTCAAGATACGGTTCTCCTCCCCGAGCTTATTAACTTTTTGTTTGAGGTCCATAATTTCTTTATGGAGCTTGCCAGTAACGGCCAAAGCTCCTTTTACCCAAGGTTGATGCATAGCTTCTGGAGAAAAAGTGAAACTCTTTTTCATATTTTCATAAGAAAGAAATCTAGAGTTGGAAGGAATGACCGAAGTAGGGACAGCCAGGCTAGGTAGTTCCCCCATAGTGAATTCTGCTCGGAGACGAGAGGTAACTTCTTGATCCTCCTCCATGGCATCTATTCTTTTCAAATCAGCCTCCATCTCATCCTTCGTTGATGGTCCAAAGTGATAGGCATCGCTATTTGCTCTAGGACCTGGCGTTGGGTGAGATACCCGACTCTCTCCAACTGACTCCTGAGAAGACATCTTGCTTTATTCTGCAACAGGAACAGCTCGAAACGAAAACAGAGGATATTTGCGTGATACGGTGGTCAAAACCTTCCGGAGTATATATAATGAATTTTTACCGACCAAAACACGTAACGTGCAAGAAAAACGGAGTCCGGGAGGCACACGAGGTGCCCACGAGACAGGGGGCGCGCCCTATAGGGGGGGGGGGGCTCCTCTCTCGTGGGAGCCTCGTGTCCCTTTCAGACTACTTCTTTCTTCCTAAAATTCTTAAATATTCCAAAACTGATAAAAATTGCCATTGGAGTTGTTTTGGAGTCGGTTTACTTACCATACCACATACCTATTCCTTTTCGGAGTCTGGAACGTTCTGGAAAGTGTCTCTTATGTATTCCTCAGGAGTTACGGTTTCAATAATATTAGTTTCACCATTGATAGGATTACCTAAAATGTAATGTTTAATTCTTTGACCGTTTACCACCCTTGGACTCGTGCCTTTGAAGTTGTTGATTTTTATAGCACCAGAACGATAGACCCCCTCGATAACGTAGGGACCTTCCCATTTTGAGAGAAGTTTTCCTGCAAAAAATCTTAAACGAGATTTGAATAATAACACATAATCTCCTACGTTAAACTCACGCTTTTGTATCCTCTTATCATGCCAGCGTTTGACTTTTTCTTTGAATAGCTTGGTATTCTCATACGCTTGGGTTCTCCATTCATCAAGTGAGCTAATATCAAACAACCTCTTCTCACCAGCAAGTTTGAAGTCATAATTGAGCTCTTTAATATCCCAATATGCTTTATGTTCAAGTTCAAGAGGTAAATGACATGCTTTTCCATAAACCATCTTATAAGGAGACATACCCATAGGATTTTTGTATGCAGTTCTATAGGCCCATAATGCATCATCAAGTTTTTTGGACCAATTCTTTCTAGATCTATTCACAGTCTTTTGCAAAATTAATTTGAGCTCTCTATTGCTCAACTCTACTTGACCACTAGACTGCGGATGATAAGGAGATGCGATTCTATGATTGACATCATACTTAGCAAGCATCTTACGGAATGCACCATGAATAAAATGTGAACCACCATCAGTCATAAGATATCTAGGGACTCCAAACCTCGGAAAAATAACTTCTTTAAGTATTTTAATAGAAGTGTTATGATCAGCACTACTAGTTGGAATAGCTTCTACCCACTTAGTAACGTAATCAACAGCAACTAAAATATGTGTATAACCATTAGAGGCAGGAAAAGGTCCCATATAATCAAAGCCCCAACCATCAAACGGTTCAATAACAAGAGAATAATTCATAGGCATTTCTTGACGTCTACTAATGTTACCTATTCTTTGGCATTCATCACATATAAGGCAAACTTACGAGCATCTTTGAGGAGAGTAGGCCAATAAAAACCAGATTGTAGTACCTTGTGTGTAGTTCTATCTCCAGCGTGGTGTCCTCCATAGGATTCAGAGTGACACTTGTGTAGAATCTGTTCCTGTTCATGCTCAGGCACACAACGTCTAATAACACCATCTACTCCTTCTTTATAAAGGTGTGGATCACCCCAGAAGTAATGTCTTAAATCATAAAAGAACTTTTTCTTTTGCTGGTATGTGAAACTAGGCGGTATATATTTAGCAACAATGTAATTAGCATAATCAGCATACCAAGGAGCAGTACGAGAAGCATTGACGACCGCTAATTGTTCATCAGGAAAGCTATCATTAATAGGCAGTGGGTCATCAAGAACATTCTCTAACCTAGACAAGTTATCTGCAACGGGGTTCTCAGCTCCCTTTCTATTAATAATATGCAAGTCAAATTCTTGGAGCAGGAGAACCCATCTAATGAGCCTAGGCTTAGCATCTTTCTTTTCCATAAGATATTTAATAGCAGCATGATCAGTGTGAATAGTAACTTTGGAATCAACAATATAAGGTCTAAACTTATCACATGCAAACACAACTGCTAAGAATTCTTTTTCAGTAGTAGCATAATTTCTCTGGGCAGTATCAAGAGTCTTACTAGCACACTGGATAACATTCAATTTCTTATCGACTCTTTGCCCTAGAACAACACCTACGGCATAATCACTAGCATTGCACATAATTTCAAAAGGTAAATTCCAATCAGATGGCTGAACAATAGGTGAAGTGATCAAAGCTTTCTTAAGTATTTCAAATGCTTCTACACAATCATCATCAAAGACAAAAGGAATATATTTTTGCAATAAATTAGTCAGAGGCCTAGAGATTTTAGAAAAGTCCTTAATGAACCTCCTATAAAAACCGGCACGACAGAGGAAACTTCTTATACCTTTTATGTCCTTGGGACATGGCATCTTTTCAATAGCATCAACTTTGGCTTTATCAACTTCAATACCTCTCTCGGAGATCTTGTGCCCCAAGACAATGCCTTCATTAACCATAAAATGACACTTTTCCCAATTCAAGACGAGACTAGTGTCTTTGCATCTCTGCAAAACTCGATCAAGGTTGCTCAAACAATCATCAAAAGAGGATCCATAGATGGAGAAATCATCCATGAATACCTCACAAATCTTTTCACAAGAATCAGAGAATATAGCCATCATGCATCTTTGAAAGGTAGCAGGTGCATTACATAAACCAAAAGGCATACGTCTATAAGCAAAAGTACCAAAAGGGCAAGTAAAAGTAGTTTTAGATTGATCCTTCGCCGATACAGGTATCTGAGAGAAATCAGAATAACCATCTAGAAAGCACAAATGTGTGTGTTTGGATAGTCTTTCTAGCATTTGATCAATAAAAGGTAAAGGGTAATGATCTTTCTTAGTACCTTTATTTAACTTATGGAAATCAATTACCATCCTATAACCTGTAATAATTCTTTGCGAGATCAATTCATCTTTATCATTAGGAACAACGGTAATACCTCCCTTTTTAGGAACACAATGGACAAGGCTTACCCATTCACTATCAGCAACGGGATAAATAATACCTGCCTCAAGGAGCTTTAGTATCTCCTTTCTTACCACTTCCTTCATCTTGGGATTTAATCATCTTTGAGGATCTCTAACTGGTTTGGCATCTTTCTCCACTGTAATTTTGTGTTGGCATAATGTGGGACTAGTGCCCTTAAGAACATCCAGAGTATATCCAATAGCTGCTCGGTGCTTCTTCAGAGTTTTCAATAATCTTTCTTCTTCTTTCTCTAAAAGGTTAGCACTAATAATAATAGGATATATTTATTTTTCATCAAGATAAGCATACTTAAGATTATCAGGTAATGGTTTGAGTTCAAACACGGGATCACCCTTGGGTGGAGGGGGATCCCCAAGAATTTCAACGGGAAGGTTATGTTTCAGCACAGGTTCCTGTTTAAGGAACACTTCATCTATTTCCTCCCTTTCCTTCATAAACATATCGTTTTCATGGTCTAGCAAATATTGTTCTAACGGATCAGTTCGGGGAACAACAATGGAAGCAAGACCAATAATTTCATCCTTACTAGGTGGTTCCCTATCACGAGGTTGTCTTCTAAACTTAGCAAAATTAAACTCATGAGACATACCATCTATGCCAACAGTAAGAGTATTCTTTTCACAATTAATCTTAGCACTAGCCGTATTCAAGAAGGGTCTACCAAAAATAATGGGACAAAAATCATCTTGTGGGGAACCAAGAACAAGAAAATCAACAGGGTATTTAACCTTCCCACACAAAACTTCAACATCTCTAACAATCCCAAAGGGTTTAATGGTATCCCTATTAGCAAGCTTGATAGTAACATCAATGTCTTCTAATTCAATGGGTGCAATGTGATGCATAATTTCTTGATATAAAGTATAAGGTATTGCACTAGCACTAGCACCCATATCACATAAGCCATGATAACAATGATCTCCTATTTTAACAAAAATAACAGGCATGCCTACGGCAGGTCTACGTGTCTTAGTATCAGGTCTAGCAATATTGGCAGTCTCACCACAGAAAGAAATAACATGCCCATCTAAATCCTCATCCAAGAGATCTTTAACCATAGCAATACTAGGTTCAACATTAATTTGCTCAGGAGGTGTATAAGTCCTAGTATTACTCTTACGAACAACAGTCGAAGCTTTAGCATGATCCTTTATCCTAACAGGAAAAGGAGGTTTTTCAACATAAGCAGTAGGAACAATAGGATCACTATAGGTAATAGTCTTTTCTTCGACTGTAATAGGTGGAACTACTTTCACTTCAATAGGAGGAATATATTTAAGCCACATCTATTTAGGGAGATCAACGTGAGTAGAAAAATATTCACAGAAAGTAGCTACTATCTCAGAGTCAAGTCCATACTTAGCGCTAAACCCACGAAAAGCATCGGTATCCATAAAAGATTTAACACAATCGAACTTAGGTGTCATACCTGACTCCTTACCATCGTCGGAACCCCAATCTTCATAGTTGCATTTAATTCTTTCCAATAAGTCCCATTTGGAATCAATAGTCTTCAGCATATAAGAACCAACACAGGAAGTATCGAGTAGGTTGCGATTATCAAGAGAAAGTCGAGCATAAAAATTCCGAGTAATCATTTCCCGAGAGAGCTCATGATTGGGGCATGAATATAACATTGACTTAAGCCTCCCCCAAGCTTGAGCATGCTTTCTCCTTTGCGAGGCTAGAAATTATATATGTAATTACGATCACGATGAACAAGATGCATAGGATAGAACTTCTGGTGAAATTCCAACTACAATCGCTTATAATTCCAAGATCTCGTATCATCACATAGCCTATACCATGTCAATGCATCTCCCTTCAAAGATAAAGGGAAGACCTTCCTTTTGAAAACATCATCGAGAATACCTGCAAGCTTAAATAATCCACAAACTTCATCCACAAAGATAAGGTGTAAATCGGGATGCAATGTTCCATCTCCTGCAAATGGATTAGCTAGCAGTTTTTCTATCATACCCGAAGGAATCTCAAAGTAAATATTTTCATAAAGTTCAGTGGGTTGAGGAGTAACTCTTTGCTCTTCTGGTTGGGGTGAAGATACCCCAAACAAGCCCCTCAAAGTATTAGTTTCCATAGTGACAAGTAACAGAAAATTTCAGCACACTATATAAATGTTTCCTTACCAAGTTCCACTCACCAAAAGCGCTACACTCCCCGGCAACGGCGCCAGAAAAGAGTACTGATGACCCACAAGTGTAGGGGATCAATCGTAGTCCTTTCGATAAGTAAGAGTGTCGAACTCAAGAAGGAGTAGAAGGAAATGATAAGCGGTTTTCGGTAAGGTTTTCTCTGCAAGCACTGAAAATGTAGGTGATAGATAGTTTTGTGATAAGATAAATAGCAACGAGTAACAAGTAAATAAAGTAAATAAAGTGCAGCAAGGTTGCCCAATCCTTTATGTAGCAAAGGATAAGCCTGGACAATTTCTAATAATGAGAAAGGATCTCCCGAGGACACATTGGGAATTATCGTCAAGCTAGTTTTCATCACGTTCATATGATCCGCGTTCGGTACTTTGATAATTTGATATGTGGGTGGACCGGTACTTGGGTACTGCCCTAACTTGGACAAGCATCCCACTTATGATTAACCCCTATTGCAAGCATCCGCAACTACAAAAGAAGTATTAAGGTAAACCTAACCACAACATTAAACATATGGATCCATATCAGCCCCTAACGAAGCAACACATAAACTAGGGTTTAAGCTTCTGTCACTCTAGCAACCCATCATCTACTTATTACTTCCCCATGCCTTCCTCTAGGCCCAAATAATGGTGAAGTGTCATGTAGTCGATGTTCACATAACACCACTAGAGGAAAAGACAACATACATCTCATCAAAATATCGAACGAATACCAAATTCACATGACTACTAATTGCAAGACTTCACCCATGTCCTCAGGAACAAACGTAACTACTCACAAAGCATATTCATGTTCATAATCAGAGGAGTAATAATATGCATAAAGGATCTGAACATATGATCTTCCACCAAGTAAACCAATTAGCATCAACTACAAGGAGTAATCAACACTACTAGCAACCCACAGGTACCAATTTGTGGTTTTGATACAAGATTGGATACAAGAGATGAACTATGGTTTTGAGAGGAGATGGTGCTGGTGAAGATGTTGATGGAGATTGACCCCCTCCTGATGAGAGGATCGTTGGTAATGACGTTGGTGATGACTTCCCCCTCCCGGAGGGAAGTGTCCCCGGCAGAACAGCTCCACCAGAGCCCTAGATTGATTCCGCCAAGGTTCCGCCTCGTGGCGGCGGAGTTTCATCCCGTAAGCTTGCCCATGATTTTTTCCAGGCTAAAAGCGATGATATAGTAGAAGATGGACGCCGGAGGCCTACCAGGGGGCACAGGAGATAGGGGGCGCGCCCTATAGGGGGGGTGCCCCCTGTCTCCTGGACAGGGTGTGGGCCCCCTGGTGTATTTCTTTCACTCAGAAATTCTTATTAATTCCAAAAAGGTGTTTCGTGGAGTTTCAGGATTTCCGGAGCTGTGCAGAATAGGTTTCCAACGTTTGCTCCTTTTCCAGCCAGAATTCCAGCTGCCGGCATCCTCCCTTCATGGTAAACCTTGTAAAATAAGAGAGAATAGCCATAAGTATTGAGATATAATGTGTAATAACAGCCCATAATGCAATAAATATTGATATAAAAGCAGGATGCAAAATGGACGTATCATTCACCCACCGTAATACTTATGCTATCTTGAGAGAAGCCACTAGTGAAACCTATGGCCCCCGGGTCTATCTTTTATCATATAAGCTTTTCATCTACTTTTATTTGCATCTTCACTTTTCCAATCTATATCATAAATGCCAAAAATATATTTATCTTATCATACTATCTCTATCAGATCTCACTTTTGCAAGTGGCCGTGAAGGGATTGACAACCCCTTTATTGCGTTGGTTGCGAGTTCTTTGTTTGTTTGTGTAGGTGCGTGGGACTTTTGAGGAGCCTCCTATTGGATTGATACCTTGGTTCTCAAAAACTGAGGGAAATACTTACGCTACTATTGCTGCATCACCCTTTCCTCTTCAAGGAAAACCAACGAAAGCTCAAGACGTAGTAGTCCACCTGCCTCGGAGGGCCCTATGGGCTGAATATGGAAGGGAACCAGCCCCTAGGTGGGCTGGGCGCCAACTCCCCCTAGGGCCCATGCGCCTAGGGTTTGGGGGAAACCCTAAAGGGGGCGCCCCCTTGGCTTGGGGGGCAAGCCTTCCCCACTTGCCCCCTCTAGATCCATCTGGAGGGGGCCGACCCCCCTCTCCTGTGCCTTATAAATAGTGGGGAGGTGAGAGGGTTGCCGCACCCTTCCCCTGGCGCAGCCCTCCCCCTCTCCAACACTTCCTCCTCCTCCGTAGTGCTTGGCGAAGCCCTGTCGAAGAACTGCAAGCTCCACCACCACGCCGTCGTGCTGCCGAGCTCTCCCTCAACTTGACCTCTCCCCTTGCTGGATCAAGAAGGAGTAGACGTCCCCGGGATGTACGTGTGTTTAACTCGGAGGCGCCATCCATTTGGCGCTAGATCGGATCTTCCGCAATTTGAATTGCCGCGAGTACGATTCCATCATCCGCGTTCTTGTAATGCTTTCGTTTAGCAATCTTCAAAGGTATAAAGATGCACATCCTATCTCTCTCTCTTGTTGCTAGAATCTCCTAGATGGATCTTGGTGATGCGTAGGAAATTTTTGAATTATTTCTACGTTCCCCATCACTTGCAAGTAACGCATCACTCGCTCAACAAGATGCCAATGCACATCTCTCGCATTGGAAACAAACCGTCTAAGTTTGCACACAGCAAATGAGATGTCAGGACGAGTAGCACATGCTAGGTACATCAGTGAACCAACCACTTGAGAATATCTCAATTGATCTACAGCCGTGCCTTCGAACTTTTGAATCCGCATGCTAGGATCATATGGTGTTGCAGAAGGTTTGTAGTCCGAGTATCCAAAATAGCTCAAAATCTTCTCAACATGGTGGGATTGCAAAAGTGTAATTCCACCCTCAGAGTTTCTTAGTAGCTTGATGTTCAAGATAACATCAGCCACGCCCAGGACTTTCATCTCAAAGTTATGAGATATAAAAGCCTTGACCTCCTCAATGACTTTGAGGTGGGCAAATATATGTATGCCATCGACATACAGACATAATATAACTCCTTCACCCCCACCATAGCAATATTATATAGATTTGTCAGCTTCGTAATAACAAAGCCAATAGATGTTAGAGTAGTGTTGAACTTCTCATGCCATTGATTAGGTGCTTGTTTCAAGCCATACAAGGATTTCACTAGCTTGCACACCTTTCTTTCCTAACCATTTACTACAAAGCCATCTGGCTGTTGCATGTAAATTTCCTCGTCTAGCTCTCCGTTAAGGAAAGCCTTCTTAACGTCCATCTGGTGAACGAGAAGACCATGTGAGGCATCCAAAGCAAGTAACACTCGAATGATTGTCAGTCTAGCCACATGTGAGTAAGTGTCGAAGAAATCCTCTTCTTCTTTCTAGGTATAACCCTTGGCCACAAGCCTAGCCTTGTACTTCTCAACAGTACCATCAGGCCTAAGATTTTTCTTGAACACCCACTTACATCCCAATGGTTTACAACCATAAGGACGATCAGTGATCTCCCATGCCCCGTTAGCCAATATGGAATCCATCTTGCTACGGACCGCATCCTTCCAGTAGTGAGCATCCAGAGATGCATAAGCTTCTGAAATGGAACTGGGAGTGTGATCATCCACGAGGTATACGAGAAAATCATCACCAAAAGACTTTGTAGTCCTTTGTCTCTTGCTCCTAACAGGCTTCCTCGTCATCATCCGTGGAACTCTCATAACTTTTATGTTCATAATATTCCATTGGAATGGCAGGTTCAGGCGTCTCATCAGATTCCAGTCTATAAGTGCGTTGCATATCTCTCATGGCGAAAATATCCTCAAAGAATGTAGCATCCCTAGACTCCATGATCGTACCGACCTTCACATTGTGTACATCGGATTTCACCACTAGAAATCTATAGCCAACACTATGCTTGGCATACCCAAGAAAAACGCAATCCACAGTCTTTGGCCCCAACTTGCGCTTTTTGGTTATCGGCACGTTGACTTTCGCCAAACAGCCCCAAGTGCGTAAGTAGGAGAGTGTAGTTCTTTTCTTTTCCCATTGCTCATAGGGAGTAGTCTCATTATCCTTTGTGGAAACTTTATTCAGGACATGGCATGATGTCAATACAGCCTCCCCCCACCATGCCTTGTATAAACCCGATGTATCTGACATGACGTTAACCAAATCAGTTAGAGTACAGTTTTTTCGTTCGGCAACCCCGTTTTACTGGGTTGAGTAGGGAGGCGTCCTCTCATGAATAATACCATGTTCCGCACAGAATAAATCAAACTCATTAGAAAAGTACTCTCCACCTCGATCAGACCAGACTTGTTTTATTTTCTTCTCAAGTTGGTTCTCAACTTCAGCCTTATAGACGTTAAAGTAGTGTAGAGCCTCATCCTTAGTGTTTAACAAACACACATAGCAGAATCTAGTGGAATCATCAATCAGAGTCATGAAGTATTTATTTTCACCTCTGGTCAACACACCATTCATCTCACAGAGATCTGAATGTATGAGATCTAGTGGTGCTAGGTGTCTCTCCTTCGCAAGCTTGTGAGGCTTACAAGGTTGCTTAGCTTGCACACACGCATGACACTTGGAGCCTTTAGCTAAAGTGAAACTCGGGATTAAGTCCATCTTAGCTAGCCGCATCATACAACGAATTTTATGTGACAAAGACGTGAATGCCAAACCTCATATTCGTTCACATTAGAATGAATTTGGTTCACGACTTTCTTACAGAAATCCTCCAAGGAAAGAAGGAACAAACCACCACAATCATACCCTTTTCCAACAAATAGTCCATACCGAGATACGACTACTTTGTTAGACTCAAATACTAACTTAAACCCTTCTTTCCATCAAAGGGAGCCACTAATGAGATTCTTCTTGATGGCGGGGACATGCTGCATGTTCTTCTGTTGCACGATCTTTCCCGAAGTAAACTTCAGATCTACCGTGCCAACACCATGAACAGAAGCATGCGAGCCATTCCCCATCAGGACGGAACAATCTCATGTGACCTGGTAAGAAGAAAAAAAAGACACATCAGCACACACATGAATATTAGCCCCAGTGTCAACCCACCAATCGGTGGACTGGCAAACTGAAAGTATGGGAAATAGATTACCATACCCAGATGCCGCGTCATGATACGTCTCCAACGTATCTATAATTTTTGATTGTTCATAGCTATTGTATTACTCCTATTGGATGTTTATGGGCTTTATTTTACACATTTAGGGTTGGAAAAAGCGGTAGGCGTAAGCGAGGCGATTGGCCTTCGCCTAGTGCCTAGGCGGTGCCTAAGCGCCCTAGGCGCGGCTTAGGCGGTAATATAGTTTTTACTCGTAGTGTATTTGTGAATGGGTGTTGATATTAGTTTAGGGCATATAAATAAGTTAATTACCATCGACTGCCATTGGAATACAATCCATTTGGCATATTAGTGCAGTACATGGCATGATTTCTTGCTTGCGTAGGCAATTCCTTGCTTGTCGTGCCTAGACCTCCATTTATGCCCTAGGCGAGGCGTTTAGCCATTGCCTAGCGCCTAGGCGTGCCTAAGCGCCTCCTAGGCACTGCCTTTTCCAACAGAGCCCAAAGGCCCAGCCCGTATTGCTGTTTTTTTTGCCTATTTCAATATTTTGAAGAAAAGGAATATCAAACGGAGTCCAAACAGAATGAAACCTTCGGGAGCATGATTTTTGGAACGAACGTGATCCAGAGGACTTGGAGTGCAAGCCAAGAAGCAGCCGAGGCGGCCACGAGGGTGGAGGGCGCGCCCACCCCTACAGGGCGTGGCCCCTATCTCGTGGGCCCCTCGGGCGGCCACCGACCTACTTCTTCCTCCTATATATACCCACGTACCCCGAAAACATCTAGGGAGCCAACAAAAACAATTTCCACCGCCGTAACCTTCTGTATCCGCGAGATCCCATCTTGGAGCCTTCGTCAGTGCTCCGCCGGAGGGGGAATCGACCACGGAGGGGTTCTACATCAACACCATAGCCCCTCCGATGAGTTGTGAGTAGTTTACCACAGACCTTCGGGTCCATAGTTATTAGCTAGATGACTTTTTCTCTCTTTTTGGATCTCAATACCATGTTCTCCCCCTCTCTTGTGGAGATCTATTCGATGTAACTCTTTTTGCGGTGTGTTTGTCGAGATCCGATGAATTGTGGGTTTATGATCATGTTTATCTATGAGAAATATTTGAATCTCCTCTGAATTCTTTTATGTATGATTGAGTTATCTTTGCAAGTCTCTTCGAATTATCAGTTTGGTTTGGCCTACTAGATTGATCTTTCTTGCAATGGGAGAAGTGCTTTGCATTGGGTAAAATCTTGCGGTGTCCTTACCCAGTGACAATAGGGGTTGCAAGGCACGTATTGTATTGGTACCATCGAGGATAAAAATAGGGGGTTTATATCATATTGCATGAGTTTATCCCTCTACATCATGTTATCTTTCTTAATGCGTTACTCTGTTCTTATGAACTTAAGACTCTAGATGCATGCTGAATAGCAGTCGATGTGTGGAGTAATAGTAGTAGATGTAGGCAGGAGTCGGTCTACTTGTCGCGGACGTGATGCCTATATACATGATCATGCCAAGATAATCTCATAATTATTCGCTTTTCTATCAATTGCTCGATAGTAATTTGTTCACCCACCGTAATACTTATGCTATCTTGAGAGAAGCCACTAGTGAAACATATGGCCCCTGGCTCTATCTTTTATCATATAAGCTTTCAATCTACTTTTATTTGCATCTTTACTTTTCCAATCTATATTATAAAATACCAAAAATATATTTATCTTATCATACTATCTCTATCAGATCTCACTTTCGCAAGTGGCCATGAAGGGATTGACAACCCCTTTATTGCGTTGGTTGCGAGTTCTTTGTTTGTTTGTGTAGGTGCGTGGGACTTTTGAGGAGCCTCCTACTGGATTGATACCTTGGTTCTCCAAAACTGAGGGAAATACTTACACTACTATTGCTGCATCACCCTTTCCTCTTCAAGGAAAACCAACGCAAGCTCAAGACGTGGCAAGAAGGATTTCTGGCGCCGTTGTCGGGGAGGTCTTCTCTCAAGTCAAGACATACCAAGTACCCATCACAAACTCATCTCCCTCGCATTTACATTATTTGCCATTTGCCTCTCATTTTCCTCTCCCCCACTTCACCCTTGCCGTTTTATTCGCCCTCTCTTTCCCAATCTTCTCCTCTCCTTTTCGCTTGCCTTTTTTTGCTTGCTTGTGTGTTGGATTACTTGTCGCCATGGCGCAAGATAATACCAAATTGTGTGATTTCTCCAATACCAATAATAATGATTTCCTTAGTACTCCGATTGCTCCTCTTAATGATATTGAGTCTTGTGAAATCAATACTGCTTTGCTGAATCTTGTTATGAAAGATCAATTCGCCGGCCTTCCTAGTGAAGATGCCGCTACCCATCTAAACAACTTTGTTGATTTGTGTGATATGCAAAAGAAGAAAGATACGGATAATGATATTGTTAAATTGAAGTTATTTCCGTTTTCACTTAGAGATCGTGCTAAAGTTTGGTTTTCGTCTTTGCCTAAGAATAGTATTGATTCATGGAATAAGTGGAAAGATGCTTTTATCTCTAAGTATTTTCCTCCCGCTAAGATCATCACTCTTAGGAACGATATTATGAATTTTAAACAACTTCATCATGAGCATGTTGCCCAATCTTGGGAAAGAATGAAATTGATGATTCGCAATTGCCCTACTCATGGTTTGAATTTATGGATGATCATACAAATTTTTTATGCCGGATTGAACTTTGCTTCTATAAATCTTTTAGATTCGGCCGCGGGAGGCACGTTTATGGCAATCACTTTAGATGCTACAAAACTTCTTGATAATATTATGGCTAATTATTCTCAATGGTACACCGAAAGATCTAGTAGTAAAAAAGTGCATGCTATAGAAGAAATTAATGTTTTGAGTGGAAAGATGGATGAGCTTATGAAATTGTTTGCTACTAAGAGTGCTCCTCTTGATCCCAATGATATGCCTTTGTCTAATTTGATTGAGAATAATAATGAATCTATGGATGTGAATTTTGTTGGTAGGAATAGTTTTGAAAACAATGCTTATAGAGGAAACTTTAATCCTAGACCGTTCCCTAGTAATTCCTCTAACAATTATGGAAATTCCTACAATAATTCTTATGGTAATTTAATAAGATGCCCTCTGATTTTGAGAATAGTGTGAAAGAATTTATGATCTCTGGAAAGAATTTTAATGCCTTGCTTGAATAAAAATTGCTCAAAGTTGATGATTTGGCTAGGAACGTAGATAGACTTTCGCTTGATGTTGACGCTTTGAAACTTAGATCTACTCCTCCTAAGCATGATATCAATGAGTCTCTCAAAGCAATGAGAGTGTCCGTTGATGAGTGCAAGGAAAGAACCGCTAGATTGCGTGCTAAGAAAGATTGCTTTGTAAAGGCGTGTTCTTCTAGTTTCTGTGAAAATAATGATGAAGATCTTAAAGTTATTGATGTGTCCCCTATTATATATTTGTTTTGCAATATGAACTTTAATAATAATGGGACTGGAGATGAGTCAACTTTAGTTAGAAGGCGTCCCAATAATTCGGAGTTTTAGATCTTGATGCTAAATTTGGAAAAAGTGGGATTGGAGAGGTCATGACTTTAAATAGCATTGAACCCACTATCTTGGATTTCAAGGAATTTGATTATGATAATTGTTCTTTAGAAGGTTGTATTTCCTTGTTGCAATCCGTTGTGAATTCTCCTCATGCTTATAGTCAAAATAAAGCTTTTACCAAACATATTGTTGATGCCTTGATGCAATCTTATGATTAAAAACTTAATTTGGAAGTTTCTATACCTAGAAAACTTAATGATGAGTGGGAACCTACTATAAAGATTAAAATTAAATATCATGAGTGTTTTGCTTTATGTGATTTTGGTGCTACTGTTTCCACGATTCTGAAAACTTTATGTGATATTCTAGGTTTCCATGATCTTGATGATTGCTCTTTAAATTTGCACCTTGCGGATTCCACCATTAAAAAGCCAATGGGAAGGATCAATGATGTTCTCATTGTTGCAAATAGAAATTTGGTGCCCGTAGATTTTATCGTTCTTGATATAGATTGCAATCTTTCTTGCCCTATTATTCTTGGTAGACCTTTCCTTAGAATGATTGGTGCGATTATTGATATGAAGGAAGGGAATATTAGATTCCAATTTCCATTAAGGAAAGGCATGGAACACTTTCCAAGAAAGAAAATTAAATTACCTTTTGAATCTATCATGCGGGATACTTATGAATTGAGTGCCAAAGATGACACTACTTAGATCTATCTTCGCTTTTATGCCTAGCTAGGGGCATTAAACGATAGCGCTAGTTGGGAGGAAACCCAATTTTATTTGTGTTTTTATAAATTTTGCATCTACCTTCTGTTTATATGTGTTTTTATCTTTTAATTAGTGTTTGTGCCAAGTAGAACCTATAGGACAACCTACGGTGATAGTTAATTTGATTCTGCTGAAAAACAGAAATTTTGCACGCACGAAATTAATTTTTGTTAAATCACAGAAACGTGCTTTTGCATTGATTATTTTTTCTGTAGATCAATAGACAAATTGTTCAGGACTTCCTATTTTGGTTGGATTTTTAGAGTTCCAGAAGTTAGCGTTCATTACAGATTGCTACAGACTGTTCTGTTTTTGACAGATTCTGTTTTTTGTGTGTTGTTTGCTTATTTTGATGCATCTATGGCTAGTATTAAGTGGTATGAACCATAGAGAACTTGAAATACAGTAGGTTTAACACCAATATAAATAAATAATGAGTTCATTACAGTACCTTATGTGGTGGTTTTGCTTTCTTTCACTAACGGAGTTTATGAGATTTCCTGTTGAGTTTTGTGTTGTGAAGTTTTCAAGTTTTGGGTAAAGATTTGATGGACTATGGAATAAGGAGTGGCAAGAGCCTAAGCTTGGGGATGCCCGTGGCACCCCAAGATATTCAAGAATATCCAAAAGCCTAAGCTTGGGGATGCCCCCGGAAGGCATCCCCTCTTTCGTCTTCGTTCATTGGTAACTTTACATGGAGCTATATTTTTATTCGCCACATGATATGTGTTTTGCTTGGAGCGTCGTGTATGATATTAGTATTTGCTTTTTAGTTTATCACATTCATCCTTGCTTTACACACCTTTTGGGAGAAGCCCACTTGATTAGAATTTATTAGAATACTCTATGTGCTTCACTTATATCTTTTGAGCTAGATAGTTTTTGCTCTAGTGCTTCACTTATATCTTTTAGAGCACGGTGGTGGCTTAATTTTGTAGAAATTGCTAGTCTCTCATGCTTCACTTATACTATTTTGGGAGTCTCTTATAACAGCATGGTATTTTCTATGGTTATAAAATTGGTCCTAGAATTGTAGGCATCCAAGTTGGGTATAATAAAAACTATCATAGGAAGTGAATTGGATTCTATGATCAATTTGATACTTGATAATTGTTTTGAGATATGGAGGTAGTGATATTAAAGTCATGCTAGTTGGGTGATTATGAATTTAAAGAATGCCTGTGTTGAAGTTAGCAAGTCCCGTAGCATGCACGTATGGTTAAAGTTGTGTAACAAATTTGAAAAATGAAGTGTCCTTGGATTGTGCATCCTTATTAGTGGCGGTCGGGGATGAGCGATGGTCTTTTCCTACCAATCTATCCCCCTAGGAGCATGCGCGCAGTGCTTGGTTTTTGATGACTTGTAGATTTTTGCAATAAGTATATGAGTTCTTTTGACTAATGTTGAGTCCATGGATTATACGCACTTTTACCTTTCCATCATTGCTAACCTCTTCGGTACCGTGCATTGCCCTTTCTCACCTTGAGAGTTGGTGCAAACTTCGCCGGTGCATCCAAACCCCGTGATATGATACGCTCTATCACACATGAACCTCCTTATATCTTCCTCAAAACAGCCACCATACCTACCTATTATGGCATTTCCATAGCCATTCCGAGATATATTGCCATGCAACTTTCCACCTTTCCGTTTATCATCATGACACACATTACTATTGTCATATTGCCATTGCATGATCATGTAGTTGACATCGTATTTGTGGCAAGGCCACTTTGCATAACTTTTCAAACATGTCACTCTTGATTCATTTGCCCATCCCGGTACACCGCCGGAGGCATTCATATAGAGTCATATCTTGTTCTAGTTTTGAGTTGTAATTCAAGTGTTGTAAATCAATAAAAGTGTGATGATCATCATTATTAGAGCATTGTCCCAAAAAATAAATAAAAAAGAAAGGCCAAAAAGAAAAAAAAGAAAGGCCCAAAAAAAGAAAAAAAGAAAGGCCAAAAAGAAAAAAAGAAAGGCCCAAAAAAGAAAAAAAAGAAAAAAAGAAAAATAAATAAAAAGGGGGCAATGTTACTATCTATTTTCCACACTTGTGCTTCAAAGTAGCACCATGTTCTTCATATAGCGAGTCTCATATGTTGTCACTTTCATATACTAGTGGGAATTTTTCATTATAGAACTTGGCTTGTATATTCCTACGATGGGCTTCGTCAAAATGCCCTAGGTCTTCGTGAGCAAGCAAGTTGGATGCACACCCACTAGTTTTCTTTTGTTGAACTTTCATACATTTATAGCTCTAGTGCATCCGTTGCATGGTAATCCCTACTCCTCATGTTGACATCAATTGATGGGCATCTCCATAGCCCGTTGATTATCCTCGTCAATGTGAGACTTTCTCCTTTTTTGTCTTCTCCACACAATCCCCATCATCATATTCTATTCCACCCATAGTGCTATATCCATGGCTCATGCTCATCTATTGCGTCAAAGTTGAAAAAGTTTGAGATTATTTAAGTACGAAACAATTTCTTGGCTTGTCATCTGGGGTATAGAATTTGGGAACATTCTTGTGTGAGAATATGAAGCATAGCCTAACTATATGATTTTGTAGGGATGAACTTTCTTTAGCCATGTTATTTTGAGAAGACATGATTACTTTGATTAGTATGCTTGAAGTATTACTATTTCTTATGTCAATATGAACTTTTATTTTGAATCATTTGGATCTGAACATTCATGCCACAATAAAGAAAATTACATTGATAATTATGCTACGTAGCATTCCACATCAAAAATTCTGTTTTTATCATTTACCTACTCGAGGACGAGCAGGAATTAAGCTTGGGGATGCTTGATACGTCTCCAACGTATCTATAATGTTTGATTGTTCCATGCTATTATATTACCCCTTTTGGATGTTTATGGGCTTATTTTACACATTTATATCATTTTTGGGACTAACCTACTAACCGGAGGCCCAGCCCGTATTGCTGTTTTTTTGCCTATTTCAGTATTTCGAAGAAAAGGAATATCAAACAGAGTCCAAACGGAATGAAACCTTCGGGAGCGCGATTTTTGGAACGAACGTGATCTAGAGGACTTGGAGTGCAAGCCAAGAAGCAGCCAAGGCGGCCACGAGGGTGGAGGGCGCGCCCACCCCTGCAAGGCGCGCCCCCTATCTCGTGGGCCCCTCGGGTGGCCACCGACCTACTTCTTCCTCCTATATATACCCACGTACCACGAAAACATCCAGGGAGCCAACAAAAAACAATTTCCACCGCCGTAACATTCTGTATCCGCCAGATCCCATCTTGGAGCCTTCGCTGGCGCTCCGTCGGAGGGGGAATCTACCATGGAGGGCTTCTACATCAACACCATAGCCCCTCCGATGAGTTGTGAGTTTACCGCAGATCTTCGGGTCAATACTTATTAGCTAGATGGCTTCTTCTCTCTTTTTGGATCTCAATACCATGTTCTCCCCCTCTCTTGTGGAGATCTATTCGATGTAACTCTTTTTGCGGTGTGTTTGTCGAGATCCGATGAATTGTGGGTTTATGATCAAGTTTATCTATGATAAATATTTGAATCTCCTCTGAATTCTTTTATGTATGATTGAGTTATCTTTGCAAGTCTCTTCGAATTATCAGTTTGGTTTGGCCTACTAGATTGATCTTTCTTGCAATGGGAGAAGTGCTTAGCTTTGGGTTCAATCTTGCGGTGTCCTTACCCAGTGACAATAAGGGTTGCAAGGCACGTATTGTATTGTTGGCATCGAGGATAAAAATATGGGGTTTATATCATATTGCATGAGTTTATCCCTCTACATCATGTCATCTTTCTTAATGCGTTACTCTGTTCTTATCAACTTAATACTCTAGATGCATGCTGGATAGCGGTCGATGTGTGGAGTAATAGTAGTAGATGCAGGCAGGAGTCGGTCTACTTGTTGCGGATATGATGCCTATATACATGATCATGCCTAGATAATCTCATAATTATTCGCTTTTCTATCAATTGCTCGACAGTAATTTGTTCACCCACAGTAATACTTATGCTATCTTGAGAGAAGCGACTAGTGAAACCTATGGCCCCCGGGTCTATCTTTTATCATATAAGCTTTCAATCTACTTTTATTTGCATCTTTACTTTTCCAATCTATATTATAAAATACCAAAAATATATTTATCTTATCATACTATCTCTATCAGATCTCACTTTCGCAAGTGGCCGTGAAGGGATTGACAACCCCTTTATTGCATTGGTTGCGAGTTCTTTGTTTATTTGTGTAGGTGCGTGGGACTTTTGAGGAGCCTCCTACTGGATTGATACCTTGGTTCTCAAAAGATGAGGGAAATACTTATGCTACTATTGCTGCATAACCCTTTCCTCTTCAAGGAAAACCAATGCAAGCTCAAGACTTAGCACATCCTTGTTGCTCAGAGTGACATTGACAGACTTGGAGTCCTGTCCTGACTTCTTGTACTTGTTTAGGCACTTGTTTGCCCAGTATTCCTCTGAACCACAAGTAAAGCAGTCATCTCTCTTTTTGTCTTTCTTCTTACCCTTCTTCTTAAAGGTAGTATTCTGCTGGACAGAGTTCTTTCCCTTGAACTTGTGGAAGTTCTTCTGCACCACATGTTCAGTGGGGAGGTAAATGATGCTGCTGCCGAGTTTATACCGGTAGAGTTGTGATTTGGACTTTGCAATTCGTTTTCAGACCATTCCGAGTGGTGTCCATGGAGTCAACTGATGTATAATTGTCTCATGAAAACTCTAGGTTATCAGATGATGGCTAGACATCAATACATAATGCTAGTACTTGGTCCATATAATTGCTCCATACCTGTATGGTTGTGTAGATTACTATATGTGTGCTTCGAGTTCTGTACTTTGATGGAAAAGAATACAACCTGAAATTTTATTGAATTCGGACGTGTGATGCTGCCACAGTTTCTCACAAAAATTGTTTCATCAGTTTGGAAAAAAATGCATTTAGCTTTGGGCAGGGTGCCAGGTCTCTGAAACTACTGATGGATGAGGTGGTAAAATATGTTCGGATTTGGATGAACTCTCATCGAGTTTATAACATTAGTAGCGGTTACCCATAAACGTGCTGGACTAAATGTCCATCTGTTCTGAGTAGTGACCATGATCAGAAAAGGTGGCAAAGGTAGATATGATTGCACTTATACCTGGGTTCATGCCGTCGGTCGCATTGTCTTGGCAGAGGTTGAATATGGTTTGACTTTTTGAATTTTGAACTGTACTGGCAGGAGTGAGCTAGGCATCTGCACATAAAACCATAGGCATGAGGGTCTGTGAACTTGAGTACTGCTGCATCTCGACTCGAAGTACTTCGGTATCTTAGATCATCTACAACCAGGATTGGCTAATTTCGATTCCCAAACATCATGGACATGCCCAGTCAGTGATCGGGCGCGTCTGTTTTGGGCTTCCGTTTGTGTATACAACCATGTCCTCTACATCCTCCCCAAACTATGTGTTAGAGGTATGGTGGGGGACCATGGTGGACCATCGGAGAAGGCGGCTTGGACAGGGCGGCACAGGACATCGACACCAGATGCATCCAGTGCCAAAAGATGGGTCATGGGGACGGATGGAGGAAGAAGCCGACAACGAGCACATAATTTAAGAAGAGGGGACGGAAAGAGGAAGAAGCCAACAACGAGCACATAATTTTAGAAGAGGGTGTGGGAATAGAGGGATGGTTAAGGTCAACGGTGGGCCTACGGAGAAGTCGGCTCGAGCAGGGCAACACGCGACATTGGCACCGACCGCGACCAATATCGAAGGGCGGATCGGGGTCAACGGTGGACCGACATATAAGGTAGATCGGGACCAGTGTCGGGGCAATAGTGAACCGACAGAGAAGGCGGCTCGGGTAGGGTAGCGCACAACATCAGCACCGGTCTCGACCAGTGTCATAGGATGGGCCATGGGGACGGAAGGAGGAAGATCAAGGTCATAGTTGCTCTCATAGTATCTGCTCAAGAAATTGATATAAGGCAATATATATATTTGAAGAACTTCACTCATGTCAGTTAGTCACCAGTTTGGTTCATGTTCCTATATTTTGCCCGTAGCAACGCATGGTCATTCTACCAGTATATTAATATTGTGAAGGGGCCCGACATTTGTATCAGCAAGATGTCCAAAGGCATCAAGAATACACATAGCCAAAAAAGAAAATAAAAAGAACAGAAAAAAGACCCCGCCACGATGATCAATCACTAGCATCAACACCACTCTAACCATCACCGAAGACAAAAATCGGATTACATAGAGGTTCTTCAAAAGCAATGCCTCCAAGAAGTAAACAATACACAAGTGTTGTCGTTGCCTGATCGAAGATCTCGGGGTTCCACCCTGGAGAAAGTCCGAGTTCACCCAAAAACAATGTCTTCAACAAGGCCATTGCTAGGTACAAGCGATAAAGGCCACACCTTGGGTTTTTACCCTTGGAATCGAGACTCGGTACTCGAGGAGCACCACCAAAAATGTGGTCCTTCAGTGTTGCCGCCCCCGCTTGTCGAGGCCGCTGTTGCAAGTCACCAAACACATGGCACATGGTCTTCATCGCATCCAGTACACCCTTCCACCAAAGCTTCAAGACCTCCAATCAGCCGCCATGACTTTCTCCACCTCTATCAATGCCTTGGGAATCTTGACTTAGACATGTCCCATGACACCAATAAGAAACCGAAGCTTCGCGACGTGCCCTCTTGAGGTCGTGTTGGCTGATAATATGAGTGCACACGACCGGAGCCTTGCCGATCTTGATATCCAGGGGTGACATAGGCCAATCCGCAGAGATCTCTGACGGGGAAGCACATAACTCATCAGCGGCCAGATCCAAGAGGTCGACTTCCAGCAGAAAGACGACTTGGTGGAAGAAGAGCGCTAAGGCCAAACCACCATTATGAGGCCGAAGCTAGCAGCCACGCCGCCCTCCTCTCGATCCAGATCTGTAGACAAAGGTCAGCGACGCCGCATTGTGTCACCTGCAACCGCGGAGGCCCAACCTTGGCGAGAGGCCATGCATGGTAGGAGACGTGGACCATCCATCCCTGGCTGGATCCAGTGACTCCAAGCCCCACCATTACTGCTGCGATGACACCGCGTGTAGCCTGCAAGCCCAGCCACGATGCCGCCCAAGTGGTCACTGATGAAGTCATGTACCTAGGGTAGGGTCATGGACCTGTCCAAGGTACCCACCCCAAGGACATCTTTAGAAGAAGCTGCCTTCCAGTCGACCAAGAGGGATTCCACTCGACGGACTCGAAGACACTCGACTATGAAGACTCACTCGACCACCAGGAGATCAAGAGCCACTCTATATCCAAACGGTCTGTAATTAAGTAGTCTTTATGGCCATGATGACACTTTATGTAAGGCATTACCAGTAACGCCTGGCCTTAATGTACTTTAAACCCTCCGCTACGTGGGCTGGCTGGGGTCCTGGCAGACACTATATAAGCCACCCCCTCCACTGGTAGAATGGTTCGCACCCCTGTAACTCATACGCATATAATCCAGTCGACCGCCTCCGGGCTCCGAGACGTAGGGCTGTTACTTCTTCTGAGAAGGGCCTGAACTTGTAAATCCCTTGCGTATACAACTACTCCATAGCTATGATCTTGCCTCTCCATACCTACCCCCTATTCTACTGTCAGTCTTAGTACCACGACAGTTGGCGCCCACCATGGGGCAGGTGTCTTAGCGACTTATTGGAGAAGTTGCAATTGTTCCGATCGCCTTCATCATGGTTTCTAGCGGAGTTCTGGTCAAGGGCCGCGAGATCCGTCTCAGCGCGCTCACGTTCATCGCCGATGACTCCGCCTGGCTCCAGGAGGCTCCACTCGACATCGACGCGCTTCCCGTCCGCGGGGCGACGCACTTTCGCGCATGTGTCCGCGGCGTCCTGCTGTGGCAACCGTCGGCTCCGTATCGGTCGACTCCTGTGTCGTCCTCCCTTCCTGTCTCCCGCCAGTGCAAGCGCTCTGGTCGGTCGAGGCTTCAGCGGTGGGTGAGACACGTAGTGGTTCGCCAAACGGCCACTACCCAAGTCGCGACGATCGAGCCCGACGAGTCTCTCTACAGCCTGTTCGTTCTGTTGACTGACTCCGTAGTGACTGCATCCGAGTGCGACAGCAGTGATCCAGCGGCAGAGGTCCTGATGGTTAATGGGCCTCGTAGTCCTCCCGGCTTCCCTCGCACCGACGGGGCGGACGGCGGAGGCGACCCCACTCAGGTCCACGAGGAGTATCAACCCGAGCCACTCACTTCTCTGCAAAGGGAAGATCTTCGCCGCCGGAATATGGATGCTCTGCATACTCCCATCGTGGGAGAAACCCCCGAGGCTCGTGCCTTGGAGGATGCGCGTTTGGCCAACTTAGCCGAGCGCACTCAACTGGAGAACCTCCAGCGAGCACTCGACAAGCGCGCACGGCAACGAGTACCAGACTCTAGTCGACGTCAACTCTTTCCGCCGCCGACTCAGGTATATCAAACCCCAATTCAGAATCTAGCAGCTACAGCCCGTATAGCGGAGTCAATTCAGCCCTCTTAGTCAGAGGCTGGCAGAGGCTTGATGTAGATCAAAGATTCGCTTCGGGCAGCAGGAGATCAGAATTCTGCTATATCACAGTCATGCAATAGGATTCACAGTCGATCCGTCGCTGTGAATACAGTCCAGTCGGCTCATAGCCCAAGATCGACTCCGCAGCGTGAGGGACGTGGGGGACGACGTGATCAGTATGATGACCGATTCGATCGTGAGGGACCACGTGAGGGACGTGGGGGACGACGTCGAGTGCCCACTCCTTCCCCGAGGGGTGGGTCTTACGCCCCTCGACAACAAGATGACAGACGCCAGCACAGTGCTGGGCGGAGAGCTCCGGTTGACCCCAGAGAACCAGGCTTTGACGCAAGATCCATTATCGTGCAAGGTTTGGTCGACCGGAATAGAACTCATCGAGAAGGCCACGACAGAGATGTGCCCACCAGCAGCCAAGTTCATGTTTTAGGACCAGAATGTTTCAACAGAGCCATCAGAGCCGCGGTGATCCCTCCCAACTTCAGGTTGGCGACTGGCGTGAGTAAGTTCACTAGTGAGTCCAAGCCCGATACTTGGCTTGAGGACTACCGAGTGGCTATTCAGATTGGCGGTGGCTATGATGAGGTGGCTATGAAACACCTACCACTCATGTTGGAGGGTTTGGCCAGGGCCTGGTTGAATCAGTTGGCTCCTAGCAGTATTTACACTTGAGAATATCTTGCCCGAGTGTTCGTCAGGACATTTGAGGGAACTTGCAAGCGACCGGCAGGACTGACAGAGTTGCAGGTCCGCGTGAAAAAGACGAATGAGACCCTGAGGGATTACATCCAGAGGTGGATCACGTTGCATCATATGGTGGAGAACGTATCTAATCATCAAGCAGTCCGTGCCTTCAAGGAAGGCGTTAAGAACAGAGAGTTGAGTTTGAAGTTTGGTCGGACCGGAGATATGACCCTGAGTCGAATGATGGAGATTGCCACCAAATACGCCAATGGTGAAGAGGAGGATCGACTCCGGAGTGGCAAGTACAAGCCGAGTCAGTCGGAAAAAGGAAACTCCAGTCGGAAGCAGAAGCAGAAAGCCGAGCCAGCTGCTCCTGGAGAAGCCCTGGCCGTGACTCAGGGCAAGTTCAAAGGGAAGCCCAAAGGATCCTGGAACCCCAAGAAGGTGAAGGATAAGGAAGGAAACGGCGTGATGGATTTGCCATGCCACATCCACACGAAGAAAGACGAAGAGGGTAACTTCATTTACCCAAAACATACCACTCGCCAGTGCTGGCTCTTAATCCAGCAGTTTCAAGGGAAACAACCCAATGATAAGGAGAAGGAGTCAGACAAGGCTGAGGACAAAGAGGACAATGATGAAGGGTACCCCCATGTCAATTCCACCCTGATGATTTTTGCTGATGTGGAGAGCAAAAGTCGATTGAAAGTTATCAACCGTGAGGTGAATATGGTTGCTCCGGCGACACCCAGCTATCTGAAATGGTCTCAGACCGCCATTACATTCGACCAGTCCGATCATCCGACGCACATAGCCACCCCTGGGAGGCAAGCTTTGGTAGTCGACCCGGTCGTCGAAGGCACTCGACTGACTAAGGTTCTGATGGATGGTGGCAGTGGGCTGAATATATTGTATGCGGAGACGCTGAAAGGAATGGGCATTCCGATGTCCAGAGTCAGTTCCAGCAACATGAGTTTCCATGGAGTCATTCCTGGAAAGAACGCTGAGTCACTCGGCCAAATAGCTCTTGATGTGGTTTTCGGCGATTCAAAGCATTTCCACAAAGAAAAGCTAACATTTGAAGTCGTGGATTTCCAGAGTTCTTATCATGCTATTTTGGACAGGCCAGCTTATGCACGGTTCATGGCTCGACCATGTTACGTGTACCTCAAACTGAAGATGCCTGGTCCCAAAGGAGTGATTACCATCACTGGCAATCGGAAAAAGGCAGAAGAGTGCTTTCAGAAAGGCTCAAAGATTGCCGATGCTCAGATAACAATGGTGGAGCTGCAGGAATATCAGAAAAATGCAGATCCGAGTGATTTATTGTGGGCCAAGAAGCCCGCCACAGAGTCAGCATTCCAGTCATCTGGTGAGACGAAGCCAGTTCAGATTCACCCGACCGATCCCAGCGCTGCTCCGACTCATATTTCCACAACACTCGACTCTAAATAGGAAGAAGCGCTCATCCGGTTCCTCCGTGAGAACTGGGACATCTTCGCATGGAAGCCTGCTGACATGCCGGGTGTACCCAGGGGGCTGGCTGAGCATCATTTACGAGTCGACCCAAAAGCAAAACCTGTCAAAGAACATCTTCGACGGTCCGCCGTCCAGAAGAGAAAGGCCATTGGTGAGGAGGTGGCTCGGCTCCTGGCAGCAGAGTTTATCCGAGAGATTTACCACTCCGAGTGGCTCGCCAATGTTGTCATGGTCCCCAAGAAGGACAAGTCACTTTGCATGTGCATTGATTTCAAACATATCAATCGGGCCTACCCGAAAGATCATTTTCCTCTCCCTCGCACCGACCAAATTGTCGACTCGACTGCGGGATGTGAGAGATTGTCTTTTTAGACGCCTATTGAGGGTACCATCAGATCCGTCTGTATGGGCCCGACGAGATAAAAACATCTTTCATCACTCCATTCGGGTGCTTCTGCTATGTCACCATGCCATTCGGCCTCAAGAATGCCGGAGCCACGTTGATGAGGATGATTCAAAAGTGTCTACTCACTCAAATCAGTCGGAACGTGGAAGCGTACATGGATCATATTGTGGTCAAATCACGGAAGGGTTCCGACCTGTTGACTGACCTCGCCGAAACATTTTCCAATCTCAGGAGGTATGATACCAAGCTCAATCCATCAAAGTGCACATTCGGAGTTCCTGGTGGAAAGTTACTCGGTTTTCTCGTTTACGAACGAGGAATCGACGCTAACCCAGAAAAAGTTGGCACTATACTCCGAATGAAATGCCCTGTGCGTGTGCACGATGTCCAAAAGCTTACTGGATGCTTGGCCGCGTTAACTCGATTCATCTCTCACCTCGGTGAAAAGGCATTGCCTCTTTACCGACTAATGAAGAAGTTAGACAAGTTCGAGTGGACTCCAGAAGCTGATGCAGCGTTTGCCGAGCTAAAAGTTCTGCTCTCCACCCAGCCGGTGCTTAATGCTCCAATCAGCAACGAGCCTCTGTTGCTTTACATCGCAGCCACAGGACAAGTCGTCAGTACAGTACTTACGATCGAGCGGGAAGAAGAAGGGAAAGCCTTCAAAGTTCAGCGCCCAGTGTATTATATTTCCGAAGTGTTGACCCCATCGAAGCAAAGATACCCTCATTATCAGAAGCTTGTATATGGGATCTACATGACCACGAAGAAGGTTGCTCATTATTTCTCTGATCATTCCATTACAGTCATCAGTGACGCCCCACTGTCAGAGATTCTGCACAACAGAGATGCAACCGGTCGAGTGGCGAAATGGGCGATTGAACTCCTTCCCCTTGATATCAAGTTTGAGGCAAACAAAGCCATTAAGTCCCAAGCAGAAGCAGATTTCCTTGCCGAGTGGATTGAACAACAGCAACCGACTCAAGTTCACTCGGAGCACTGGGACATGTTCTTCGACGGTTCTAAGATGTTAAATGGTTCCGGCGCTAGGGTGGTATTGGTTTCTCCCCGAGGAGATAAGCTCAGATCCAGATCCACTTTGATTCCTCCAACAATGAAGCAGAATACGAGGCACTTTTGTATGGGTTGCGCATGGCCATTTCACTCGGCGTCCGTCGCCTTATGGTTTATGGCGACCCAGATTTGGTGGTCAATCAGGTGATGAAGGAGTGAGACATTAGAAGCCCATCCATGACTGGATACTGCAATGCAGTGAGAAAGCTTGAAAAGAAATTTGAAGGGTTAGAGCTCCATCATATCCCCCACTGAAGAATCAAGCGGCTGATGATTTGGCGAAGATAGGTTCCAAGAGAGAAGCCATTCCCAGTGATGTGTTCTTGGAGCATATCCATACCCCATCAATTCAAGAAGATCCTTTTACCAAAGAAGCTCCGCAGCCTAAAAGTGTCACTGATCCGACTGAAGTTGAAGTTCCAACAGTGGTCGACCTGATCATGGAAGCATTGGTGATTACTCCCGATTGGACAATACCGTACATCGCGTATATCTTAAGGAAAGAGCTCCCAGAGGATGAAGAAGAGGCTCGACAGATCGTCCGCCAATCTAAGGCCTTTACTGTGATAAAGGGACAATTGTACAGAGAAAGCGCGACTGGAGTTGGTCAGAAGTGTATAACGCCAGAAGAAGGTCGGATAATCCTTGACGATATCTACTCGGGGACCTGTGGCCATCATGCGTCCTCTCGGACCATTGTGGCTAAAGCATACCGAGCGGGATTTTACTGGCCAAGAGCGAATGAAATGGCAAAGGAGATAGTCGACAAGTGTGAAGGATGTCAATTTTACTCCAATATGTCACACAAACCCGCCTCAGCCTTGAAGACCATTCCACTCGTCTGGCCTTTCGCTGTATGGGGATTGGATATGGTTGGACCGCTGAGAACAGGCAGAAGCGGCTTCACCCTTGTGCTGGTAGCAGTCGACAAGTTCACCAAGTGGATTGAGGCTAAACCCATCAAGAATCTTGATGCCGACACTGCTGTCAGCTTCATCAGGGAGTTGATATTCAGATATGGAGTTCCACACAACATCATCACTGACAATGGGTCAAACTTAGATTCCGAGGAATTCCGGGCCTTCTGCACATCTCAGGGCACTCGAGTCGACTATGCTTCAGTAGCTCACCCCCAGTCGAATGGACAGGCAGAACGAGCAAATGGCTTGATTCTCAAAGGATTGAAACCCCGATTAATGCGTGATCTCAAGCACGCTGCTGGTGCATGGGTCGACGAACTTCCGTCAGTACTTTGGGGATTAAGGACCACACCTAATCGGTCGACTGGGAGAACTCCGTTCTTCTTGGTCTACGGAGCTGAAGCGGTCTTGCTGAGTGACCTGCTTCACAAGCGAAGCAGAGCAAGCCCGGCAGGACGCAGTCGACCTTCTGGAAGAAGAAAGAGAGATGGCTTTGATCCGATCGACCATTTATCAGCAGGACTTGCGTCGCTTTCACGCCAAAAACGTGAAGAGTTGAGCCTTCCAAGAAGGAGATTTGGTTCTCCGAGTGGATCAGCAGAAGCCACACAAGCTTGCTCCTACTTGGGAAGGTCCCTTCATCATCACCAAAGTTCTCCACAATGGAGCATACCGCCTTTACAATGTCGAGCACCAGATTGACGAGCCCTGAGCTTGGAACGCGGAGTTGCTCCGCCCCTTTTATACTTGAGTATGCACTCGGATGAGATGTAATAAAAGTACTTCTGTAGTTCATTTTTCAAAGACAATAGTGTTATAATTTTCCCAGTGATTGTTGTTGCTATTGTTCACATAAAGGTCCCCCAGTGGGTGGCTTAGCTGCGAATCCGTTTTGCCTAAGTTTGTAAAAAAAAAATCCTTGCCGAGTGGTGAGCCAGCCTCCCACTCGGGGGCTTAGCTGCGAATCTGTTTCACCTAAGTTTAGCAAAATCCTACCGAGTGGCGAGCCAGCCTCCCACTCGGGGGCTTAGCTGCAGTCCAAGTACTCGCCTAAGTTTAACAAAATCCTACCGAGTGGCGAGCCAGCCTCCCACTCGGGGGCTTAGCTGCAGTCCAAGTACTCGCCTAAGTTCAACAAAATCCTACGGAGTGGTGAGTCAGCCTCCCACTCGGAGGCTTAGCTGCAGTCCAAGTACTCGCCTAAGTTTAAACAAAATCCTGCCGAGTGGTGAGCCAGCCTCCCACTCGGGGGCTTAGCTGCAGCATAGCGCTCGCCTAAGCACAAATACAACGTGCGCTCCACAAAGGGTACGAGGTGCAGGTCGACTGCTATCCTCTCCTTCCGAGCTACGCCACAAATACAACATGCGCTCCACAAAGAGGACGAGGTGCAGGTCGACTGCTACTCTCTCCTTCCGAGCTACGCCACAAATACAACGTGCGCTCCGCAAGGAGGACGAGGTGCAGGTCGACTGCTACCCTCTCCTTCCGAGCTACGCCACAAATATCCTACCGAGTGGAGAGCAGACCTCCCACCCGGGGGCTTAGCTGCAGCCCAGTGCTCACCTAAGTTTTTGAAAATCCTACCGAGTGGAGAGCAGACCTCTCACTCGGGGGCTTAGCTGCAGCCCAGTGCTCGCCTAAGTTTTTGAAAATCCTACCGAGTGGAGAGTAGACCTCCCACTCGTGGGCTTAGCTGCAGCCCAGTGCTCACCTAAGTTTGTAAAAATCCTACCGAGTGGAGAGCAGGCCTCCCACTCGGGGGCTTAGCTGCAGCCTAGTGCTCGCCTAAGTTTTTGAAAATCCTACCGAGTGGAGAGTAGACCTCCCACTCGGGGGCTTAGCTGCAACCCAGTGCTCGCCTAAGTTTGTAAAAATCCTACCGAGTGGAGAGCAGACCTCCCACTCGGGGGCTTAGCTGCAGCCAAGTGCTCGCCTAAGTTTGTAAAAATCCTACCGAGTGCAGAGCAGATCTCCCACTCGAGGGCTTAGCTGCGGCCCAGTGCCAGCCTAAGTATGACGAAGTACAAGTCGATTGCAATCTGTGCTTCATCCCTACCTGCAAAAGAGCATCTCAAAACACCAGCACATAGACCGAGCGAAAGACAATGTTCGTTCGGAGGCAGTTGCAGACATATTTAATGTCAAATTCAAGTTCAGATAGCGTTCTAGGGAACCAGAAGTGCTCAGGCACCAAGCCTCTTAAAGTTTATCGGTTACAAAAACCACTCGGCATACCGAGGCAAATTTAAGGCATCAAGCATCAAAGTTTTTTACCCCTCCTGTGGAGGGCTGGAAGGCGCAACGAACTCGTCCAGGTCGATTCCATCTGCGATCCGAGTGGCAGCAGCGATGAAAGTCTCCACGAAGGATCGGAAGTCATGTTTCTTGGTATTGGCCACCTTGAGAGCCGCCAGCTTGTCCTCTCGCGCGTCCTTGAAGTGAACACGAACCAGAGATAGAGCAACGTCAGCACCGCACCTGGCAGAAGACTTCTTCCATTCTTGCAGTCGACTTGGAACTTCGTTCAGTCGAGTCATCAGAGACTCAAGATCATTCTGAAGTGTTTCTCCTGTCCAGAGTGTTGTGTCGATGCGTGACGTCACAACCTTCAGCCTTACAAGATAGTCGACAACTGCAGCAACGCGAGACTCGAGTCGGAGCACGTTCATGGCGGCTTCATCCTTCACAGGAGAGTTGATGGGATCTAGGCTCGTCTCCAGTCGACCAGTCTCCTCCTCAAAGTTTTGGCAGAACTCTATAGACACGACCCCAAAGTTAAGGCAGCAGTTTGGTGGTAGGACCATAATTAAAGGCCTGTCGGATACAAAGGGTTACCTTCAAGCATGAGGAATAGCTTCTTGGCGAGTCCTCCTAGATAAGCCTCCAGATCATTGTTCTTTCCCACCAATTCGCTGGCCTTGTCACTCAAGGCAATCTTGTCATTCTTTAATCAACTGACCTCCTTGTTGGCCGCATCAAGAGCAGCTTTCAGATTGGTATTCTTTTCTTCAAGTTTGCCGATTGAAGCCAGCTTCTCCTGTGCGAGCTTGGTCCTCTCTGAAGCTGCTTTCTGCGCCTCAGCAAGGTCAAGGTCCTTCTTCTTTAGAGAATCTCTCAGTTTATCTGTAAGATCACAGTGAGATCAGACCCAGGAATGGAGAAGAGACAAAAGCAGTCGTCAAGGTTCTCACCAAACATACCTTTTGCCTCCTCCTTCGCCTTCGTGAAGTTCTCCTGGACAAGCTTCAGATCAAGTTCAAGCTGGATATGCTTGTTCTCCAACTCAGTATAACGAGCTGCAAGCTCGCAAGATTTCTGCGAAGGACCAATCGACAGACGTCAAAGATAGGTCACTTCTGAGTGACTAAGGAAAAAAATGTAGTATCTCTAAGACTACAGACGAATTTAAACATTGGACTGTAGTCTCGGGGACTACACCCAGTGGGTGCACTCAGCGTGCCCCCACTAGTTCTATCAGCTAGAGTCGATCAGTCGACCAAAAAAGACAGAAAGGCTAACCACCAGCAGTTAGCCACAGTAAAAGAAAAAAAAAGAGAGGTGTTCTTCAGACCGTAGTCGACTGCCAGCAGTCGACCACGGTCTCGGGGACTACACCCAGTGGGTGCACTCAGCGTGCCCCCATCGGTTCTATGGTTCCATTCGACCAGATCGAGCATAGAAAGTAATGAGAAAAAGTTCAAGACAAAAGACTATGGTCGACTGCCCGCAGTCCACCATAGCCTTGGGGACTACACCCAGTGGGTGCACTCAGCGTGCCCCCACTAACCTAGATGTTCAATTGACACACCCAGTGGGTGTACGGCAGATACTAAGATTTTCAGAAAAGTTTTCAGGTATCATATCCTAACAGAACAGGCGGTGATCGACTAACCTGAACTTTGCTCTGAAGGGCCGAACTGGCGTCGTAAGCTGCTTGCCTGGCGTCTCAGATCGCCTTCACTTGTTCCATCATGACCCCCGCCTGGCGTATGGCTTCTTTAGCAGCGCTTGCTTGGTCCTCTGGGACGTGGTGGGTGGATAATAGTGAAGGCTGATCAGCACTCGACGACAAAGGGCGAGCACTCGTCAGCGGCACCGCAAAGGATACGGTAGGCCGAGTGACGTTGTCCCCCTACACAACCAACGTCTCAGGTGCTGACGCGACCTGAGCCGTCTTGCCAGCAGACGCTCTCCTATTCCTCCTATGCCTCAGTGGTTCCTCGTCATCATCATCAGGAAGATCAATGATGATATTAGATGGAGCTGCAGAAAAGATTCAAAGTTAAAAATGAAGATCCTACCGACTGAAAACGAAACTACAAAGGTCATACCAGGGTTGGAAGTGACATCATCCTCCATTTCGTGATCTTCAGGTCTGGTCGTGGTATCAGAAGTAGCAGCACTGCAGTTTCAGAAGTCAGTCGGTCAGCTAACGAATCGACCAAGAATAAATCCATGTGAAACAAGAAAACACAAGTTACGTCATTACCCAGAAATAGTGGGGATCACCATCTTCATCTTCGGCAAGGCCTTCGTCGGCTTCGACGACGCCACTCGAGATTGCTTCGGCGCTTTCTCAGTTGGCGCCGGAGAGGACGTCCGAGGACGCTTGGTCGACTGCACAACAGGCGCGACCCCCTTACCGCGCTCGGATGCAGGGTCATGGACAAGCTTGGATCGTCTTTCAGAACGGGAAGGTGCTACTTCCTCCTCCTCCTCCTCCTCTTCCTCGTCAGAGCCATCATCTTCATCACCATCATCACTATCCGATTCCCACTCCTCCGGGCTCTCGCCTCCACTTCCTTCCTCTTCCTCGGTCTATGCTTGCGCCCCGTTGGGCATCAAATACAACTCAGTAGAGATCTTAAAGACAACAAAACAAGATAAAAGTTAGTCGAGTGAGTTGCAGCAAAACAGAATGAACGGAACATGAGTACAGTCGGAGATAAGTGGTCATACCTTGTCGGGTTCATAAGACTGGTCGAGTGGTGGGATCCTCCTAGCCCCACGAGGGTTATCTTTGTTCCCCGTGATGGCGGTCATCCACCTCTCCAGTGTGGCGTCGTCGACCTCCTCTAGGTGGACCCGAGTGGTGTCTTCGGTACCAGAGTACAACCACATCGGGTGGCCTCGGTATTGGAGTGGCTGGATGCGCCGTCGAAGAAAAACCTCCAAAAGATCCATGCCAGTGACCCCATCACGAATGAGTTGGACTACACGCTCCATCAACATTTTAACCTGAGCCTTCTCCTCCAAAAGCACCTTCAGGGAAGATGGCTTGTTCACTCGGTCCATGGAGAACGGAGGGAGACCAGTCGACTGCCCCGGCGTCGACTCGTCTTGGCAGTAGAACTAGGTCGACTGCCACCCTCTAACCGACTCGGGAAGGGTCATGGCTGGGAAGGCACTCTTACTCCTCATCTGGACCCCAAGACCCCCACACATCTGGATTACTTGGGTCCTCTCGTCATTCGGACTCACCTTTTTCACCGTCTGAGAACCACAAGTGAATATGTGCTTGATGAGGCCCCAGTGCGGCCGACAACCCAAGAAGTTTTCGCACAAAGACACGAAAGCGGCGAGATAGGCAATGGAGTTGGGAGTGAAGTGATGGAGTTGTGCCCCAAAGAAGTTCCGAAACCCTCGAAAGAAAAGATTCGGCGGCAGAGAGAACCCGCGATCTACATGGGTGGCTAAGAGAACACACTCACCCTCCTGTGGCTGTGGTTGCCACTCCGTCCCCGGAAGCCTTGCTGACCCATGGGAGATCGGTCCCTCATTGGCCAGATCGTCGAGGTCTTTCTGGGTGATGGTCGAGCGGATCCAGTCTCCCTGGATCCAGCCTTGCGGCAAGCTGGACCGCGACGAGGATCCGCCCCGACTGGTCGCTCTCCCCTTCGCTTTTGCCTTCGCCGTCGCCTTCTTCGCCCGCTCCAGGGCCGCCGTCTTCTCCTTCACCATCGTTACCAGCAAGGCGCACGAGGAGCAGATGAGCGGCAATAAAAACGGGTGCAGCAGGCGAGTTTGAGGAAGAGGGAGAGGGGGATGAGGACGCACTGTTCAAAAAACCCCCGTCCGGCGCCTTATATAAGGTCACTTCCGAGTGGCTGACTGGTAGGCCCGGCCGATTCTGTCAAATCCCGAAACAGTCGCGCGCGCGATACGTGGTGAAAAAGGCGGTGCGGAAATCGAGGCGTCTTTGCCTTATCCCATCCGAGTACCGCGGTCTTCTCCGCTTCACGCGCTTCCCAAAATTTGGATCCCGCTAAATCCGTCAACAGCAGAGCAACTTGTCAGACGGCGGATTTCCTATGATCCGTCGCTCGGAAATCACCGAGTTCATAAAGTTCACTCGACAGAGGAAAAGAATGGATCAAGGCGATTGAAATAAAAGTTGATGCCATCGCTAAAAAGTCATTGATCCAGAGTGAGACATACTCGGAACACAAAAAACAGGTCGGAAAGATTATCAACTCCTTCCTCACTCAAACCTCGATCCATTCGGGGGCTAATGATGAAGTCATGTACCTAGGGTAGGGTCATGGACCTGTCAAAGGTACCCTCCCCAAGGACATCTTTAGAAGAAGCTGCCTTCTAGTCGATCAGGAGGGATTCCACTCGACGGACTCGAAGACACTCGACTATGAAGACTCACTCGACCACCAGGAGATCAAGAGCCACTCTGTATCCAAACGGTCTGTAATTAAGTAGTCTTTATGGCCATGATGACACTTTATGTAAGGCGTTACCAGTAACGCCTGGCCTTAATGTACTTTAAACCCTCCGCTACGTGGGCTGGCTGGGGTCCTGGCAGACACTATATAAGCCACCCCCCTCCACTGGCAGAAGGGTTCGCACCCGTGTAACTCATACGCATATAATCCAGTCGACCGCCTCCGGGCTCCGAGATGTAGGGCTGTTACTTCCTCCGAGAAGGGCCTGAACTCGTAAATCCCTTGCGTATACAACTTTTCCATAGCTAGGGTCTTGCCTCTCCATACCTACCCCCTATTCTACTGTCAGTCTTAGTACCACGACAGTCACCGCATCCGCCATCGCCTCAAAGAGGGACCGCTGCCCCGGAGCCCTATCTCCGCCATCGTCACTGTCGGTGCGCTATCAATCGCCACAGAGAGGAGACCAGCCGAGTTGCCCCACTGCCACCACTACGCGCAGGCTTTTCCATGCAGTGGCTACCGAAGACGGCGAGGAGGAGGAGCGGAGCAAGAAGGGTCACCTGTCAGAAGGAGATGGTGGCCACCCGAGTCGCCCTGCTGGGGGACGACGCAAGGGCAGACTCCTTTTTTCCAGATCGTGATTTGTTTCGATTGGGATTAGTTCTTGTGAGAGCAGAAAGGAAGAGGAGTATTGTCGGTGCCGTTGTCGTGCCTGATCCTACACGGATGCCTTCACTTGCTTCTCTCTCCTTTGGTAGTTGTAGCCGACGTGATGTTTTGAGTCTTCTTGATATGATCCAATATAGGCCCACGTACATGCGGTTGGGTTGATAGATCCTCGGTGGACGACCGATGATGCAATCCTCCGCCTGAGGGCATGGCTAATCCCAGGGTAATGCCCAACATGCCATGTAGGATTGGATGTCAAGAGAAATAGGTTTGGATGGTAAAGTAGGATCCTCTGCAAGAGGTGGGTGCTTGGAAATAAAAAGTGTGGTCCGGTGCAAAAAACTGAAAAAAATTGGTGTGGAGAGTAGAGATCAAGGTTTTGGTTACCGAACGAAATTTCAAGATTTCGCGCGGCTTCCAAGTATTTCGGTGCTCCTGTTTTATGATAATTACAAGTTCATGTTCTATCTATATTATTTTCAAAAAAAATTGAATTCAAAATTTAGTTATAAATTTTGTTCCAAATATGCTCAGTATTTCTCAGTAACTATGGTAAGGGCATCCCAAACGCTGACGCACAAATATATCCGGTATACGTCCGTTTTTATGTCCAGACATGGTCCGTGGACATGATGCGGGAGGGAGCCATCCCATGCTAATCACGTAGATGAGGATCATGCATGTGGTGAGATATTTGTGATTTAGTGTCCGGTTGGGAGTAGAGAGGAGAGAGAGACCATGCATATGCGGTTAGAAGAAGAGAGAGAAGAGGGAGACCATGCATGTGATTTGTCAAGTTTATGCCTGGACTCTAGCAAAGCCTCGCACGTTTGTCTCTTGGATACCGCACGTTCGGACTGCTAAGCGGACATATATAGGTCTCTGTTGGATGATAAAAATGGTTCGAACATATAGTGGAGGTTTGAGGGTCCGCCTTGGAGATATCCTAACCACGTTTACCGCCCCGGTTAAAAGTACCCCATTCGGTAATCAAAACCTTAATAGGGATGCATGGCATGTATATATATTTTCGAAACGGAGGCAAAGATTGCCTTATCTATTAATTAAGCAGAAGAGAATTGCCCAGTTAATTACGGAAAACCGGGCAAAAACCGGAACAACAAGGGCCAAGCCCACTCCCATAGACTGAAACACACAGGGCAAAGCCCACCCTAAACGACGACAAGTCGACATGCGGCCAGACAACGCAGCTCCGACTCTGACGAAGAACTCAGGAGAACAAAACCAGGCATGGCTGGCGCCACGGAAAATCGCCGAACGGGCCACCTACAGCCAATCATCGTACACCACAGGGCTCCGCCGCCGCAGTTTCGACTCCACAGCAACAAGCAAACTGAGGCAAAACCGTGGACACGCCGAAGAAGAGCCGACTATCGCAACCATCGCCGTGTTGTCGACATCGCTCCCACCATCATCGTTGCCACAAAAGTCTGGTCGCCACAGTGATTCTCTCGGGGCCGCCGCCCTAACATCCACCACTCCGTCGCGCCCAGCGCAATCAACCAACACCGCCTTCCAGGGCCGTCCCCCCGACATACCACCGCTCCCCTTGAGCAGCAACGCCGCACAACCCAGCTGCCTGCAGCCCACACTGCTCAGGGCAACCGCTCACAGACCACGAACGTCGCACCACATCCGAGGCCGCCGCCCCGACGTAAAGTCAGACCGCCCCCTCTGGAACGCATCGACCGAACCGACACCCCTACCGCCCAAGCAGGACAAGGATGCCACCAAACCAATGTCGAGATGGAACCCCACCTCATAGATTTGCCACTCACATTGTTCCCGAGATCGCCATCTCGACGCACAATCAGAAACCATCCGGAGCCTCCGCCCCGACGTCCACTGTCCCCGTCGACGAGGAGATCCGTGCAAACTGCAACATGCTGACTCTCCAAGACGATGCCTCAAAGAAGGAAACAACGTAGCCGCCATCATCGTCCGCTTCGACCAACCGAAGCTAGGGATTTCTCCCGGAGAGCTATGTAATGGAGCTCCATGGCAACACCTTCAAGAAGGGGAACGACACCATGGCCATGGGCACATGGCGCCGCTGTTGCCGGCACCGACCCAAGGTCAGTGCCAGACTTTCGCCCGGAGCTCCTTCACACCTCCGAATCCGAGCAGATCCGAAGCACTGCACAGTGCACAATCCCCATGGTCGACTTCCACCGGCTCCACCTCGTCGTGCAGCTGCCGCACCTCGCAACCGCGCCGGCAACCACAAGCTCACCTCCCCAAACCCCGCTCGACGCCAGAACCACGGCACCCGAGCCCCTTGTGCAGCTGCTGCCCGGCCCCCTGCTACCATCGGCTCCGCCGCGAGCTGCAGACGCCCCGAGACGACGCCACCACTTGCGCGCTAGTGTAGCCCGCCAGCACGACCACCACAGACCTCCCCGCGCCCCGCCACCCACCTCTGACAACGCGCCCAGCCGCTGCCACACCGAATCCGTCCTAGGCTGGCCAGATCCGGCCGCCACGCACCTACCGCCGCCCCTCAGCCGCGTCCCACCGCCTGCGCCAGAGCAAGGGAGCAACATCGAGGGCCGACGCCGCCGGACACCCGGAGCAGCCTCCGCGACGCTAGTCGCCGCCGGATCGCTCACGAGCGGCTGGGATCCGCGCGCCGCGCCACCCAACGAGGTGCCCCGCCGCCACCCTCCCTGGAGCCTTCCCGGGCTTTGCCGGCGGGCTCCTCAGGCGGCGGCGAGACGAGGGGAGGGGGTGGAGGGGACAGGTGGCGGCGCTGGTGGGGGCTCCCCGAGTCGCCAGAGCAGAGGCGACGCGGGGGTCGGTATCACTAGGTACTTTCACTATAGTCTCTATTTTATATTCTTTGATGAAGCCCACTAATTATAGCTTGAAGAAAAAATCTATGTAGATGTCTCAAACTACTTTTTTCATGGTCACCGTAGTTTTCTTTGCGGGCAACACTTTTGGGTCGACATCCCTCCTTCGTTTCGAAATAGAGTAAAATGTATTCATGGTTACTGAATTTATATCATAAGCTCACTTTGATCACTCTATTTAAAAATACGGTCAATACGGTCATCATATACGACTTGAGGTGATTCTACGGTCACTGCCTCACCATGTTGCTTCGTATTTCACTCTATTATCCGGTCAAACGGCACGGAACCCTCTCTTTACCTTTACGTGGGTCCCTGTGTGTCCTGGGCTATATAAGCCTGCTAGCCAGTTAACCGGAGGATCAATGTGTCCACAAGTTGAGCGATTAGTTTTGTTAGTGTCGTAGCCGCCATGTGTGTGCATGCATGCTATTGTGCGCTGGTGGGACAGGGCATCGTGCTCCCTCTGCATGCTATCTACTTCTAGTACATTCTTCCTCCGTTCCTAAATATAAGTTTTTAAAAAGATTTTGCTATGAACCACATACGAAGCAAAATAAATAAATCTACATTCTAAATGCATTTATATACATCCGTATGTGGTTCATAATCAAATCTCTATAAAAAATTATATTTAAAAACAAATAGAGTATATAGGACGTTCGCCATCGGAGTGCGAATTTTTGGCGGACGAGCGTCTCAGTGCACGGTATCCTGACCGTTCTAATGGGCTTTGTGATTCGAGCCTGTCAGGCGGCTGTCTCCCACACCGGCCTGCTAGGAATAGTGTGTAGGCTTAGTAGGCGTACATGGCTGGAACACATGCAACCCGTCGTGGAGCAAGATAGAGTTTCGAAATGGCACATATGCTTGTCACGTGGGCCTGCAAGCTCGTATGCCCCAGCTAGACAAGCAAGGTCCTGCCCACGCCCCTGCCCATCTCGCCTTCCTCCTTTCGACCTGAAGCGCGGCTGTGCCATGGATGCTCCCAGGAAACTCCCCATGATGGACCACACAGGTAATTAGTGTTCACCTGATTGGCTGTCAACAATCTTCGCATGATGTTTTTTTTGAAACAAGGCAAAAGACTTGCCATTTTCGTTGATTAAGAAGGAGTGAGAATTGCCTGGTTAATTGACGGAAAACTGGGCTAAAACCGATACAACCAACCCACATAAAGTGGGTACCACCGGCCAACCTGGCCACCGACATGGGATCACAGAGCTACAAAGAGGGAAAGACATCCGCCGAGCAGTCGCAAGCGTCATCGTCATCACCGGCTACCTCCGAACGGGCGACTCCGACTTCACCGTAGACCTTCATCGTCGAAGCCGACCCGCAAACAGCTGCACAGAAACCATGACGGCACATGCCAACAGAAGGCCACACGCGCGAACAACCGACAGCTCCGACTCTGACGACGATCATCACAAGGGAAATATGCAGGACTTGCGTCGACCATGCCCTAAAGAGCACCTCGGACACGCTGGAAAGATCCGACTACCGAAGCCCGAGCCGCGACCAAGGCTCCTCTCGACGCCATCATCGTTGCCAAACAGAAATCAGCGCCCCCGAAAAGGCTGCCTCAGCAAACTATGCGGCGAAGATGCCGCAAACCACGCGGCGAAGATGCCGCAACCCCCGCGGCGAAGATGCCACCATCCACCGGTCTCCCAGTCGTAGCCGGCTCCGAGACGATGCCCCCAAGGAGGAGAAAGACGCGAAGACGCCTCCATCGCCCGATCCAGCGGATCTGAGGTTTCCCTCCGGAGCCAAAGCCGTGGGGAGAAGCAGGAGCACCTCCACGATGACGCTTCCAAGAAAGATCACGGTACCCGTGGGCACCGCCGTCACCGGATCCGACGGAGACCGGAGCAAGGATTTCTCCTGGAGTTGCGCCGTCCACCATCCGCCACCGACCACCGCCTACTAACCACCACCCCTGCTGAGAGCAACCTCACTCCGGCCGCGGGATCCCTCGATCCACCGCAACCAGGCACGCACCACCTTCCGGGCCGTAGCCGCCGCCACCACCACATCCGGGGCCGCCGCCCCGGCAACCAAAGACCTCCACCGCGCGGCCGCCGCATGCTGCACAGCCAGAGAGGAAACCCGAGCAGGGAGGGGGGGCCGCCACCCCACCCCAACTCGCCGGACGAGCTGCCAGATCCGCCGCCTCGTCAGCGAAACACCAGCCGGCACCACCACGACACCAAGCAGGAGAACGCAGCAAGGGCCTCTCGAACCCAACACCACCGTACGCGCCGGCCACAGCTCGCGAGGATCCAGATCGGGCCCGCACGGGCGCCACGACCGCGACCGCCGCTCGCAACGGTGCGCCCAGCTTCGCGACCAGATCTCCGCATGATATTTCGTTGCCTGTTTGTTTGATATATGAGACTCAAACAGTCGATGAAAACATACATATATTTGATTGCTTCTTTTTTTTTTTGCCGAAGCAGCATATGTTTGACTTGTTGTAATAATGTTCTACATTTTCAGCCAACCCGTCCTACACGATATGAATTTGCTCTGCATGCGTTTTCTGATTTGTTGGTCGACCATAGGACAAAGATGGAGTGCTCGTAAGATAAACGGCTATTCTAGCTTGATTTCTTGTAAGTTAAAGTGTTCTGGTTTGTGTGTTCAGATTCAAAAGTTTTATTTGTAGATTAGACAAAAGATGTGTTTTATTGACAAAATTAGGCTAGACGAATCGAGTAAAATGTAGCCATCGCTAATTAGGTAAAATGTAGCCTGTTAATATTTATTTAGTCAAACATAGACAAATCAATTTAGATTAACAATGAATTATGTAATCGAATAAAATATAGCCGTCGTTAATTAGGTAGAATTAGACTCGACGAATGGAGTAAAATGTGTTTTGTTTACATTTATTTGATAGATCTCATGGGATAATTAGGAATGCAAGTAATGTCCCGGGGAGATCTAAAACTGTAATAACGGTTAAACATTCAGGTCATTACCATGATAAGTGTTTCTGTTGAGTAAGTTTGGTATTCTGGGAATGAAATTAATTAATTACTGAAAATGTAACCAACATGCTTACACACTTTAACAGCCACTTAATAACCGTGACTTAAAATGTTCTATAAACAAGTTGATAAAAAGAACCGCCCCGTAATTAGTATTTCAAGAACTACATTTATCTTTTTTTTTGCCGGGAAGTACATTTATCTTAATGAACAAAGGTCCGAGATGTAATGCTTCGTCATTACCAGGGTCAGATTTTTTTGTTGCGCATGTATACCAGAAAACGTATTCTGTACGAAGATTAGGTGTACATATAAACTTAAATAGGACTGGAAGAAGCAATCAACGATTTTTTCCTTGCGAGATTAACAAGTCAGTACTTGACTGGTCAAAAAGTTCCTAATCTCTTCGTCTCAAAATAACCTGATTAACACATGTCTGCGGGTGGAACATGTCTAAACTCACCGAATAATTTTTCTCGCTGCTTGTAGTCACATCAGCTCGTCACATGTGCAGCCCCAGCAATGCTGTTGCCTTTTTTTTTGCATCGAATTTAGGACTTTATTCAGAATAACAGAAGTCGGTTACAGTCTGCCCGTAGGCTGGCACGTAGGAAATCTGGGCTAACATCTAGCCAACTATCCGTCCCATCAAGCGTACAGGCACGCTACGCACAAAGATGGCCTGGTACATTCAAGTTCCTACCGACATGGCGAACCGAAAAGGAAATAAAGTGTGGTACAATGTCCAGTAATTCTCTAAAGATAGGCGACGCAATTGATCTAGAATTGCCTCGCGAGTGCCAGAGATCAACCAAGTGAAGACAGTCAATCTCCATTATCACATGTGAGTAACCTCGGAGCTGAGCAAAAATTACCCCCTCCCTGAAAGCCAGGAGCTCGGCAATGAAAGGGTCCGATACCCCCGGCAAAGGCTTGCACCAGGCACCTTGGAAAGCCAGGTGGGAACGTGCAACTCTTCCCGCCCCTCCGCTGGCCCGGTCGTCGAACATTGACCCGTCAGTGTTAGTGGTAATCCATCCCGCTTCGGGGGGGGGGGGGGGGGGGGGGGGGGGGGGGGGCGTCCGAGGGTGTTGACCTGGTATGTCAATAATAGACATCGTCTCATGTATCCACCTCATGGCCATCGTTGGGTCGAACCCCTGCTGTTCGTGTGTCCACTTGTTCCGCGAAGTCTAAATGGAATGCAATGTTGTTGCCTTTACCACGGAACGCTAATCAATGGACTGTAGTACTACTAGCTAGATTCGGTACCTGCTGCTACCTGCCTGACGCGGAATACACGCTGTGGCCAGCCTTTACGAGGGAATAAGAACCGGAAATACAGGGGAAGCTCGGATCCCCAAAGCATGCCAACGGACTGGATAAAGTCCTACCTGGTGCGCGGGCTCTATTGGGCATTTTCGGTTCGCCATCTTCTATCACGCGGACGCATTCCTAGGGCCATTCCACTCCATGCCGCACGCCATCGCCACCTGCACCCCAACGAGCTCGGCCACCATGCCCGCATGCGCTGCGCAGCCGTGAGAGTTAAACACGATGTGTTAGGCAAGTTTAACAATTTTGACCCGTGAACGCAATCAATTCACAAAATGAACTGCCCACAAAACTAATTCACACGGCTGACCTTTTGAGTGGCGCCCGACACGCAGGCACTACACCCCGTGATGCAGCGCCTAGCTCCGGGAATTGCACATTTGTCCACCGTGACAGCCCCTGGGCCCGCACCCAGCAGTGCAACGCCTCTGAGCTAGGCGCCACACATGTAATGTGCAGCGCCTAGCCCTTAGGCGCTCCACTGTCTGTTACTAGTTGGCTGGCCCCCCTTCCCCGACTCCCCCCCCCCCCCCCACACAACCCAACCCCCAAAGCATTCTCACCCGAGATTTACCTTCTCTCCCCCTCTCAAATCCTTTCCTAAATCTTCCAAATTTGAAGATTTTGTCCGTGGATTTCGAACTTAAACCCTCCCCCAAGGTAATCTTCTCCGATCCCTTTGCTTTTATCCACTAGGAGGCATGCGTGTTCTGTGTGTTGCATGCGTGTTCTGTGAGTATATATGTTCAACAAGAAGTTGTGCTCTTTTATTGAGAAATTAAAACAAAGTTGTGTGGGCATGGTTGTTAGCGTACGTGGGCTTCAACAGATGATCGGTGGTTCTCCTGGGCGTTTTTCCAATGACAGATGGGCCCCACATAGCTAGAGGGAGGGTGCTGTGATGTTTGACGAGTCAACAAAAAAAACCGGGAAAAAAAACCGGGACGACGGTCGCTGGAAGACGTTTTCCTACCCTAGCCGCCGCTGCCACCAGGCGACTAGGGCGAGGCACTTTTTCCTCCGATCTCCACCGGCCGGTGCGCTGGCCCCCCTCCCTTCGACTACTGCTCCGGCGGCAGGAGGGAGGGGGGACCCCGTTCCTCCGCTCTGTAGTAAGATTTTGGATTTGTAGGTCGTGGTGCGTCGTTGGAGTGGTGGGAGCGGCGCCCGGACGAATAAATCTGCCTCAACCCCACTCCCACACCGGCGGTGTCCTCCATGGTGGCGTCTCGGAGTTGATGGCATCGTGTCTCTATCGATCCCTCAGATCGACAGCATTAGGGTTCATGGATGGTGTTGACGAGGCGGCGGCGGCAACTCCATCAGGTGTGTCTCTCCTTCTGCTATGTCCCCGTTGCTGTGGCGTTGTCTCCAACCTCATGGTGGAGCAGGGAGATTTTGTCGTTCAGGAGTGCGCGCAGGCGGTTGTCTACGCAAGTGACAGCTGGAAGATGGAGTATGTTGTGTTGGGTCTGTGGTCGAAGGCGGGCAGTTCTGGTTTCCTTCTCCGACGTCGTCGTCATGCGAGGGTGTCAGTTCTGAAGTTCGATGGCGTGTCCGGGGACATGTTCCCCCGGTCTGATTCTTTCAACGGCTATGGTTTTGCTTTTGGTAAACTACTTTGGAGGTCCGTAAAGCTGCTGATCAGCGATGGAGCCGTGTCGAGCTTGGGCGAAGAGGTGATCTGTTTTTTTTACCCTTTGGTGGCCGCTTCGGTGGTGTCGAAGGAAAGGGACAGGCGCTGGTATTTTGCATAAGATTTTCCTATCTTTTCAGTCATGTATGGTCGGTGCTTACGTGCCTTGTAACTTGATCTTTATTCTATATAAATGAGACACGTATTATCATGCAAAAAAAAAACCCGAAGCTATACGGTGACCCAGTGACCATATAATCACCTGAAGTCGTATATAGTGACCGTATTAATCGTATTTTCAAGTACAGTGACCAAAATGAGCTTTTGACATAAGTTTAATGACAGCCAACTTTTTCCCCCGGAAAACCCGGTGTCTGGCGATCAGGCGATTAGGGTTTACGGGTGGCATCTGGCGGCGCTCGTCGGATCTGCCGACGGAGCGCAACTCAGGCTCGGTGGAAGATGGCGTCGTCCTCAACCGCAGGCAAAGAGAAGGGATCCCTGTCTCCGAGGGCGGCGAGGGCGAAGTTGGTGGAGGCCTTAGGCAAGTTAGACATCACCGACGAGGAAGCTACGCCCCTGGTCGTGGATGATCTTGAGGAAGGCGAGCAGCAGAAGTGGATGGTGGCTGGCAAGGTTCTTCATCGCAATATACTGCATATCCAGATGATCACCAATGCTCTACGACCCACGTGGGGTAATCCCAAGGGTCTGGCTTTTAGATCTGTGGGAGAGAATATGTTTGTAGCAGATTTTGCTACCAAAAGAGATAGAGATCACATTTGGGAGGGATCGCCATGGCACGTAAGCAAGCACGCAGTGATTCTTTCGGATTTTGATGAGTGCATGCGTCCTTCTGAATTGCAATTTGACAAGCTTCAGTTATGGGCTCGAGTCGTCAATCTCCCTTTTAATCTTCGTAATGAAAAGTGGAGTAAAGCAATAGCAGGCCAAATTGATAAGCTGGCGACGGACATTCAGTTTGATCACATGACTGGATATCTTAGAGCCAGAGTGACTATCGATGTAGGGAAACCTCTTAGGAGGTGGATACTGATTGAATCTAAGAGAAGGAACTGCATGGATCCATATGATATACTTTATGAAAATGTTCCTCACTTTTGTTTTTCCTGTGGTCGTCTCGGTCATGGGGATCTCTATTGCCCTACACCTGGAACCAGAGATGCCAATGGAGTCCTGCCTTTCGGGAAGGGATTGCGGGCGCCAGATGACAGGTGGAAGGGCACATCGGGGGATAGCTCGTCGAGAGAATCGAGTATGCCCCAGTCCAGGAAGGCTGAAACTCGTCAGTCTTCCACGGAGGCAAAGGGAGCAGCTGAGGTAACATCTCCTTTGAAGAACAAGACCAACCAGAACAAACGGAAAGGGGGGCCTCAAGCACAAAAGCAAGTCTACAGGAAAGTTGAGATGCCTCTGCTGGCTAATAGGCCTTTTAATGGGAATGATACGATAGAGGATGAGTCCTCTGTTGGAGTTTCTGAGACGGGAAAAGAACCGGAGGGGGAGGTAGAAAGGGAGGCTAAGAATAAAAAACCTACCCCGACCTCTTCAGATGCATCGGCAGAAGCTGCAGGGCAGCTCTGCCGGAAGCAATGAGTTGCATGAGCTGGAACTGCCGCGGGCTTGGGAACCCGGAGGCAGTTCGAGAGCTTTGCAATGTTGTGAAGCAAGAAGGGCCCAGTCTCCTCTTTCTGATGGAGACAAAGATTTCAGCAAAAAGAGTAGAAAGCTTGCAGAATCAGTTAGGGTTTGCGGGCTGTTTTGCAGTAGATAGTAATGGTTTGAGTGGGGGCATCGGTATGTTCTGGGCGGCGGATGTGGATGTGGAACTGAAAAATTATAGCGCATCGCATATTGATGTCAAGGTCAGTAAGAAGGCTCGAAACTCGGTTGAGTGGAGAGTGACAGGGTTTTATGGAGGTCCACGGGCGGAAGATAGACGCCATAGTTGGAGGTTCCTTCGTCAGTTATTTCAAATCCAGCACGAAGCTTGGTTGTGCGTCGGAGATTTCAATGAAACTTTATTTGCTTCTGAACATTTTTCTCGTGCCGATCGGCCAGAATGGCAAATGAGGGCGTTCAGAGAAGCTCTTGATGATTGCTCACTCCTGGATCTTGGTTGGAAGGGAGTGGAGTATACTTGGGATAATGGGCAGGGAGGGGTATCTAATGTGAAAGCCCGACTCGACAGAGGTTTGGGCAACTTGCAGCTAACCCAGCTTTTCCCACACACATCGGTGCGCCACATTAGCACAGCGGAGTCGGATCATTGCTTTGTTCTAGTTGACTTACGCGATAAGAGGGCTGCACATCGACAAGGAGCAGCGCGACAGTTTCGATACGAAGACGTATGGCAGACACACTCTGAGTATGATCTTTTTGTTCTGAAAGAGTGGCAGAAGGGAGCCGGTCGGAACGGTCTTGCTGGTATGCTCGATGCATTGAACCACATACAGACCAAGTTGGCTGCATGGGGGGCAAAGGAGTTCGGGTGTCTCACGCGTAAAGTGAAGAAGCTGAGAGATAAACTGGACTGGCTACGTCGACGACCGGGGCGGCAGGGCCCATCCGATGAGGAGAGGGCAATAGCTAAACAGCTTCGGGAGACACTAAGACAGGAGGAAATCTGGATGAGACAGAGATCACGAGTTCCTTGGCTGCGAGAGGGGGATCGGAACACGGGGTATGTCGTGGTTCTAAGTCTGACAGTAGAGTGGGGAGTAGGTATGGAGAGGCAAGGTCCTAGCTATGGAGAGGTTGTAAACACAAGCGATGTACGAGTTCAGGCCCTTCTCGGAGGAAGTAAAAGCCCTACGTCTCGGAGCCCTGAGGCGGTCGAGTGGATTATGTGTATAGGTGTTACAAGAGTGCGAAACCCTCTGCCTGTGGAGGGGGGTGGCTTATATAGAGTACGCCAGGACCCCTGCCAGCCCACGTAATGGAGGGTTTAAAGTATATTAAGTCTGGGGCGTTACTGGTAACGCCCCACATAAAATGCCTTAACTATCATTAAGTCTATTCAATTATAGGCCGTTGCAGTGCAGAGTGCCTTCTGACCTTCTGGTGGTCGAGTGTATCTTCATGGTCGAGTGAATCTCCATGGCCGAGTCCTTCTGGTCAGTCGAGTGGGTTCCTCGTTGGTCGACTGGAAGGTGATCTCTTCTAAGGCTGTCCCTGGGTAGGACATTCAGGTCAGGCCTATGACCCTACCCTAGGTACATGAATCCATCATTAGCCCCCGAATGGATTGAGGCTTGAATGAGGAAGGAGTTAATGCTGTTTCCGATTGACTTTTGCATACTGGCTATACGGAATTTGGGGGAGCGCGCGAAGCGGAACGGACCGTGGCGCTCGGACGGGACGGGACATAAACGCCTCGATCTCCGTGCCGCTTTTTCCGCCACGTATCGTGTCAGTGCAACTGTTTCGGGATATGATTAGGTTGCCTGGGTCCACATGTCATCCACTCGGAAGGGATGATATAAATGCAACCGACGAGGGTTTTCTGAACAGTGCTCCATTCTTTCTCCTCTGTTTTCCTCGTCCCCGCCCAACGCGCTTGCTCTCGCCCCCGCAAAGCTCTCCCTCGCGCACCTCACCGGCAGCCATGGTCAAGGAGAAGACGGCGGCGTTGGAGCGCGCAAAGAAGGCGTCGGCGACGGAGAAGGCATCGGCGGCGGAGAAGGCGAAGGGGAGATCCACCAGCCGCAGTGGGTCTTCGTCGAGATCCCGCTTGCCGAAGGGCTGGGTCCAGGGAGATTGGATCTAGTCGACCATCAGGGAGAAGGACCTCCTCGACATGGCCGACGACGGGCTGATCCCCCATGGCGCAGCAAGACTCCTAAGGAAAGGGTGGCAACCTCAGCCGGAAGAGGGTGAGTGTGTGCTCCTGGCGACTCATATTGATCGAGGGTTTTCTTTGCCACCGAGCATCTTCTTTCGTGGTTTTTTGAACTTCTTTGGAGCCCAACTCCACCACTTTACTCCGAACTCCATTGCGTACCTTGCTGCATTCGTATCCATGTGCGAGAGTTTCCTGGGCTGTCGACCGCACTGGGGCTTGTTCAAGCACATCTTCACGTGTTGTTCTCGGACCGTGAAGAAGGCGAGTCCAGGCGACGAGAAGACCCAGGTTGTCCAAATGTGCGGGGGTCTGGGGATTCAAGTGAGGAACAAGAGCACCTTCCCCGCTATGACGTTTCCCGAGTCGGTCAGAGGCTGGCAGTCGACTTGGTTCTACTACCGGGACGAGCTGACGCCGGGACAGTCGAGTGGACTTCCCCCATTCACCATGAGTCGAGTGAACAAGCCTTCCTCTCTGAAGGTGGTTCCGGAGGAGAGGGCTGACGTGAAGATGTTGATGGACCGAGTGGTGCAGTTGGTCCGGGACGGCGTGACTGGCATGGATCTTCTGGAGGTTTTCCTTCGGCGGCGGATCCAGCCTCTTCAGTTCCGGAGCCATGGCATGTGGTTGTACTGCGGGACTGAAGACGATACCCGAGTCCACCCAGAAGCAGTCGACGACGCCACGGTGGAAAGATGGATGGCCGCGGTCACTGGGAATAAGGATAACCCCCGTGGATCCAGGAGGGTTCCTCCACTCGACCATCACACCGTTCCAGACAAGGTATATTTGCTCTGCCTTCCATTGTATATTCGTCGAATGGGTTTCTGTATATTCTGCGACTTGGTCGACTGAGCTTTGTCTTGACGTCTTCTAGGCTCTCACCGACCTGTATTCGATGCCCAATGGAGCTCAGGCTCCGACTGAGGAGGAAGAAGCCAGCGGGGGCGAGAGCCAGGAGGAGTGGGATTCAGACGCTGCCGAAGATGACGATGACGACGACGATGACGAGGACGAAGAGGAGGAGGAGGAGGAGGAGGAGGTTGCACCGCCGCGCTCGGAAAGGCGGTCGAAGCTTGTCCATGACCCCGCGACTGAACGCGGTAAGGGGGTGGCGACTGCCTCGCAGTCGACCAAACGCCCTCGGACCGCTTCTCCGGTGCCGAGTGAAAGGGCTCCGAAGCAGTCGAAGGTGGCTCCGCCGAAACCCGCCAAGCTCCTGCCGAAGATGAAAGTGTCCATCCCCACCATATCTGGGTAAACACGCTACTTGAGTTCTCTTGTTTTGTATAAGCTTTATCTCTGGTTGATACTTGAGTTGGTCGACTGATTCTTTGGGACTTTAGTGCTGCAACTTCTGAGACCTCAGGCAAGGCTGACGACCATGAGATGGAGGACGCAGCAACCTCAAATCCTGGTACAATACTCTCAATTCTGTCCTTAGTCGACTGACTCAAGATTTCTGACTTTGACTCTTTTTCTGAAGCTCCACCCCATGACATTATCACCCTTCCTGAAGATGACGATGAGGATGAAGAACCGCTGAGGCACATGATGAGCAGCAAGACGTCTACTGGTAATGCAACCCAGAGCGCGACGGCGCCCGAGACCGTGGTCTCGGAAGGGGAGAACCTCACTCGACACATCGTGTCTTTCGCGGTGCCGTTGACGAGTGCTCATCCTACTTCGTCGAGTGCTGCACAACCTTCGCTCTTCACAACACATCATGTCCCAGAGGACCAAGCCAGTGCTGCTAAGGAGGCGATACGTCAAGCGGGGATCATGATGGAGCAGGTGAAGATCGTCCGGGATGCAAGCCAAGCAGCTTATAACGCTAGCTCCGCCCTTCAAAGCAATGTTCAGGTCAGTCGACCACCGCCTGTTCTGTTAGGATATGCTATCAAAACTTTTTCTTTCTGATTTCTGAAATCCATAGCAATCACCCGCTGGGTGTGTCGATAGAAAATTCCGTATTTAGCGGGGGCACGCTGAGTGCACCCGCTGGGTGTAGTCCCCAAGGCTAAGGTCGACTGCTGGCAGTCGGCCTTAGGCTTTAGAAGTAAAGGTTGTTCACCATTCAATTTGGTCGACTGATCGACTCTGTCTTGAACAGAACTTAGTGGGGGCACGCTGAGTGCACCCACTGGGTGTAGTCCCCGAGATTGTGGTCGACTGCTTGCAGTCGACTACAGTCTGAAGACCACATCTCTCTTTTTTTGGGTCGACTGGTCAACTCTGTCTTGAACAGAACTAGTGGGGGCACGCTGAGTGCACCCATTGGGTGTAGTCCCCGAGACTACGGTTGAATGCTTGCATTCGACTGTAGTCTTAGAAACGTATGATTTTTCTCTATCCACTCGGAAGTGAACCATCTTTGATATTTTGTCGATTGGTTCTTCGTAGAAATCCTGTGACCTTGCGGCTCGCTATACGGAACTGGAGCGGAAGCATATTCAGCTCGAGTTGGATCTGAAGCTGGTGCAGGAGAATCTGACGAAGGCGAAGGAGGAGACCAAAGGTATGTTCGGTGAGACCTCGACGACTCCTTTTTCCTTCCATTTGTTTCAAAATTTGACTTTGCTGTAACTTGCAGACAAGGTGCGGGAGGCCCAGAAGAAGAAAGACCTTGAGCTAGCTGAGAAGACCAAGCTTGCTGACGAGAAGTTAGCTTCAGTCACCAAGCTTGAACAGGAAAATCACAATCTGAAAACTGCTCTGGCGATTGCCTCCAAGGAAGTTGACCGACTGAAAGCTGACAAGACTACCTTGACCGAGAAGATCAACCAATTGACCGGGAAGAAGAATGACCTAGAAGGCTTCCTGGGTGGTCTTGCCAAGAAATTGTTTCTTATGCTCGAAGGTAATCTTTTTCACTCGACCAACATTTTCGATTGTGACGCTTCCATTCGACCATTGTCTTGATTCGGCGTTTTGTCCTTGCAGAATTCTGTTGGAACTTTGAAGAAGAGACTAGCCAGTTGAAGCCGAACCTTGATCCTGTCAATTCTCTGGTGAATGATGAAGTTGCCATGAATGTCTTCCGACTGGAGTCTCGCGTTGCAGCTGTCGTGGACTATCTTGCAAGGCTGAAGGCCGCCACTTCTCGCATCGACTCGACGCTTTGGCCCGGGGCGACACTTCAGAATGACCTCGAGTCGTTGATGGCTCGACTAAACGCAGTCCCCGACCGAGTGCAAGAGTGGAAGAAGTCCTCGGCTCGGTGCGACGCAGATGTTGCCCTGTGCCTGGCCCGAGTCCACTGCAAGGACGCGCGAGAAGAGAAGCTGGCGGCTCTCCGAGTGGCCAACACCAATAAACACGACTTCAGGTCCTTCATGGAAACTTTCATCGCTGCTGCTACCTGGATCGCAGACGGGATCGACCTCGACGAGTTTGTTGCTCCTTCCAGCCCTCCACAGGAGGGGTAAAAATCTTTCTTTAAGCCCGACACTTTAAATTTGCCTCGGTATGCCGAGTGGAATTGTAACCGGTAAACCTTAACAGGCTTAGTGCCTGAGCACTCTCGGTTCCTTTAGGTATCGACCTAAACTTGGATTTGATGTTTGGATATGATCGCTCCTGGTTCGAATTGTCCTTTGCAGGTTCACAGCAGGATGTCCACTGCAGTCGACTTATTCCTTAGGCGAGCACTGGGCTGCAGCTAGGCCTCCGAGTGAGAGGTTCGCTCTTCACTCGGGAGGATTTTTATTCCTTAGGCGAGCGCTGGGCTGCAGCTAAGCCTCCGAGTGAGGGGTTTGCTCTTCACTCGGTAGGATTTTTTATAACTTAGGCGAGCGCTGGGCTGCAGCTAAGCCTCCGAGTGAGAGGTTTGCTCTTCACTCGGTAGGATTTTTTATAACTTAGGCGAGCGCTGGGCTGCAGCTAAGCCTCCGAGTGAGAGGTTTGCTCTTCACTCGGTAGGATTTTTTATAACTTAGGCGAGCGCTGAGCTGCAGCTAAGCCCCCGAGTGAGAGGTTTGCTCTTCACTCGGTAGGATTTTTTATAACTTAGGTGAGCGCTGGGCTACAGCTAAGCCTCCGAGTGAGAGGTTTGCTCTTCACTCGGTAGGATTTTTTATAACTTAGGCGAGCGCTGAGCTGCAGCTAAGCCCCCGAGTGAGAGGTTTGCTCTTCACTCGGTAGGATTTTTTATAACTTAGGCGAGCGCTGGGCTGCAGCTAAGCCCCCGAGCGAGAGGTTTGCTCCTCACTCGGTAGGATTTTTATGCCTTAGGTGAGCGCTGGGCTGCAGCTAAGCCTCCGAGTGAGGGGTTTGCTCTTCACTCGGTAGGATTTTTATGTTGTATTTGTGGCGAAGCTCGGAGGAGAGAGTCGCAGTCTATCTGCACCTCGTCCTCTTTGCGAGCCCACATTATACTTACGGCGTAGCTCAGAGGAGAGGGTCGCAGTCGACCTGCACCTCGTCCTCCTTGCAAGCATATGTGGTACTTAGGCGAGCGCTGAGCTGCAGCTAAGCCCCCGAGTGAGAGGTTTGCTCTTCACTCGGTAGGATTTTTATAACTTAGGCGAGCACTGGGCTGCATCTAAGCCCCCGAGTGAGAGGTTTGCTCTTCACTCGGTAGGATTTTTATAACTTAGGCGAGTACTGGGCTGCAGCTAAGCCTCCGAGTGAGAGGTTTTCTCTTCACTCGGTAGGATTTTTTATAACTTAGGCGAGCGCTGGGCTGCAGCTAAGCCTCTGAGTGAGAGGTTTGCTCTTCACTCGGTAGGATTTTTTATAACTTAGGCGAGCGCTGAGCTGCAGCTAAGCCCCCGAGTGAGAGGTTTGCTCTTCACTCGGTAGGATTTTTTATAACTTAGGCGAGCGCTGGGCTGCAGCTAAGCCCCCGAGTGAGAGGTTTGCTCTTCACTCGGTAGGATTTTTATAACTTAGGCGAAACGGATTCGCGGCTAAGCCCCCGAGTGGAAGTCTGGCTTACCACTCGGTAGGATTTTTACAAACTTAGGCGAAACGGATCCGCGGCTAAGCCACCCGCTGGGGGAAAAAGTGACAAAAATTATGAAGGAATTATGGCACTATTATTTCGAGATCCATGAACTACAGAAGTATTTTATTACAACTCATCCGAGTGGAAAACTTTTAAGTGTAAAACGGGCGGAGCAGATCCGCATTCCAAGCTCGGGGCTCTTCGATGTTGTGTTCGACGTTGTAGAGACGGTATGCCCCGTTGTGGAGAACTTTGGTGACGATGAAGGGTCCTTCCCAAGAAGGAGCGAGCTTATGCTGTTTCTGCTGATCCACTCGGAGAACTAGATCTCCTTCTTGGAAGGCTCGACCCCTCACATTCCTGGCGTGAAAGCGACGCAAGTCTTGTTGATAGATGGTCGATCAGATCAGAGCCATCTCCCTTTCTTCCTCTAGAAGGTCGACTGCGTCCTGACGCGCTTGCTCAGCTTCTGCTTCGTTGTAGAGTTCAACTCGAGGAGCATTGTGAAGAAGATCACTCGGCAAGACTGCTTCAGCTCCATAGACCAAAAAGAATGGAGTTCTTCCAGTCGACCGATTGGGTGTGGTTCGCAAACCCCAAAGCACCAAGGGAAGTTCGTCGACCCATGCTCCAGCCGCGTGCTTGAGATCACGCATCAGTCGGGGTTTCAAACCCTTGAGGATTAAGCCATTGGCTCGCTCCGCTTGTCCATTCGACTGGGGGTGAGCGACTGAAGCGTAGTCGACTCGTGTGCCTTGAGCGTTGCAGAAATCCTTGAGTTCTTCTGAGTCAAAGTTCGATCCATTATCCGTAATGATGCTGTGCGGGACTCCATATCTGAATGTCAGCTCCCTGATGAAGGTAACTGCAGTACCGGCGTCAAGATTCTTGATTGGTTTAGCCTCGATCCACTTTGTGAACTTGTCGACTGTGACCAGTACGTGCGTGAAACCACTTCGACCTGTTCTCAGGGGACCGACCATGTCCAACCCCCATACTGCGAATGGCCAAACGAGTGGAATAGTCTTCAGAGCTGACGCGGGCTTGTGTGACATATTGGAGTAGAATTGACATCCTTCGCACTTGTCCACTATTTCCTTTGCCATCTCATTCGCCCTTGGCCAGTAAAATCCAGCTCGGTATGCTTTGGCTACAATGGTCCGAGAGGACGCATGGTGACCACAGGTCCCCGAGTGGATATCATTGAGAATGATTCGACCTTCTTCTGGCGTTATGCATTTTTGACCAACCCCAGTCGGGCTTTCTCTATATAGCTGTCCTTGGACAACGGTAAAGGCTTTGGATCGACGGACGATCTGCCGAGCCTCTTCCTCATCCTCTGGGAGCTCTCTTCTCAGGATATATGCGATATAGGGAATTGTCCAGTCGGGAGTGACTACTAAAACCTCCATGACCAAGTCGACCACTGCTGGGACCTCAACCTCAGTCGGATCTGTGGCACTCTTGGGCTGTGGAGCTTCCTCTGTGAAGGGATCTTCTTTAACTGACGGTGTGTGTATATGCTCCAAAAACACACCACTCGGAATGGCTTCTCTTTTGGAACCTATCTTTGCCAGATCATCAGCTGCTTGATTTTTCAGTCGGGGGATGTGATGGAGTTCCAACCCCTCGAACTTCTTTTCCAGCTTCCTCACTGCATTGCAGTATCCAGTCATGGCTGGGCTTCTCACGTCCCACTCCTTCATCACCTGGTTGACCACTAAATCTGAATCGCCATAAACCATCAGGCGACGGACGCCGAGTGAGATGGCCATGCGCAATCCATATAAAAGGGCCTCATACTCTGCCTCATTGTTGGAGGAATCAAAGTGAATCTGGAGCACATATCTAAGCTTATCTCCTCTGGGGGAAACCAGAACAACCCCAGCACCAAAACCATTCAGCATCTTAGAGCCATCGAAGAACATGGTCCAATGCTCCGAGTGAACTTCAGTCGGCTGCTGTTGTTCAATCCACTCGGCGAGGAAATCTGCTATTGCCTGGGACTTAATGGCTTTCCTTGCCTCGAACTTGATATCAAGGGGAAGAAGTTCAATCGCCCATTTCGCCACTCGACCAGTTGCATCTCTGTTGTGCAGAATCTCTGACAGTGGAGCGTCGCTGACGACTGTGATAGAATGATCAGAGAAATAATGAGCAACCTTCTTCGTGGTCATGTATATTCCATACACAAGCTTCTGATAATGAGGATATCTCTGCTTGGATGGAGTCAAGACTTCCGACAAATAATACACCGGGCGCTGAACTTTGAAGGCTTTTTCTTCTTCTTCCCGCTCGACCGTAAGTACTGTACTAACGACTTGTCCTGTGGCTGCAATATAAAGCAACAAAGGCTCTTTGCTGATTGGAGCAGCAAGCACCGGCTGGGTGGAGAGCAGAGCTTTTAGCTCGGCAAATGCTGCATCAGCTTCTGGAGTCCACTCGAACTTGTCTGCCTTCTTCATCAGTCGGTAAAGAGGCAATGCCTTTTCACCGAGTCGTGAGATGAATCGACTTAATGCGGCCAAGCATCCAGTAAGCTTCTGGACATCGTGCACTCGCACAGGGCGTTTCATTCGAAGAATAGTGCCGATCTTCTCTGGATTTGCGTCGATCCCTCGCTCGGAAACGAGAAAACCGAGTAACTTTCCACCAGGAACTCCGAATGTGCACTTCGATGGATTGAGCTTGATATCGTACCTTCTGAGGTTGGCAAATGTTTCGGCGAGGTCAGCAAGCAGGTCGGAACCTTTTCGCGACTTAACGACGATATCATCCATATACGCTTCCACATTCCGACTGATTTGAGTGAGAAGACACTTCTGAATCATACGCATAAATGTGGCTCCGCATTCTTGAGGCCGAATGGCATGGTGATATAGCAGAAGCACCCGAATGGAGTGATGAAAGCTGTTTTTACTTCGTCGGGTCCATACAGACGGATCTGATGATATCCGGAATATGCGTCTAGAAAAGACAATCTCTCACATCCCGCGGTCGAGTCAACAATTTGATCTATGCGAGGGAGAGGAAAATGATCTTTCGGGCAGGCCCGATTGATGTGCTTGAAGTCAATGCACATGCGGAGTGATTTGTCCTTCTTGGGAACCATGACGACATTAGCGAGCCACTCGGAGTGGTATATCTCTCGGATAAATCCTGCCGCCAACAGTCGAGCCACTTCCTCACCAATAGCTTTTCTCTTCTAGACGGCGGACCGCCGAAGATGCTCTTTGACTGGTTTTGCTGATTTGTCGACTCTGAGGCGATGCTCAGCCAGTCCCCTGGGAACACCTGGCATGTCAGCTGGCTTCCATGCAAAAATGTCCCAGTTCTCACGGAGGAACTAGATGAGCGCTTCTTCCTATTTTGGGTCGAGTGTCGTGGAGATGTGGGTCGGGGCTGCATTGGGGTCGGTCGGGTGAATGTGAACAGGTTTTGTCTCACCAGACGACTGAAATACAGACTCTGTGGCTGGTTTCTTAGATCGCAACAAATCACTCGGATCTGCGTTTTGCTTGTACTCTTCGAACTCGACCGCTGTCACCTGGGAGTCGGCAATCTTGGAGCCCTTCTGAAAGCACTCTTCTGCCTTTTTCCGATCGCCAGTGACAGTGATCACCCCTTTGGGACCTGGCATTTTCAGTTTGAGGTACACGTAACATGGTCGAGCCATGAACCGTGCGTAGGCGGGCCTCCCCAAAATGGCGTGATACGCGCTCTGAAAATCCACAACCTCAAAGTTCAACTTTTCCTTGCGAAAATGTTTTGAGTCGCCAAAAACCACGTCCAGGGCTATTTGGCCGAGTGAGTTGGCTTTCTTCCCTAGTATGACTCCGTGGAAACTCATGTTGCTGGTGCTCAGTCGGGACATCGGGATGCCCATTCCCTTCAATGTGTCTGCATACAACAAGTTCAGCCCACTGCCACCGTCCATCAGCACTTTCGTCAGTCGAGTGCCTTCGACAACTGGATCGACCACCAAAGCTTGCCTCCCAGGGGTGGCAATATGAGTCGGGTGATCAGATTGGTCGAATGTGATGGGTGTTTGGGACCATTTCAGATAACTTGGTTTTGCTGGGGCAACCATATTCACCTCGCGGTTAATGACTTTCAGTCGACTCTTGCTTTCCACATCCGCGAAGATCATCAGAGTGGAGTTGATATGCGGATATTCTTCCTCACTGCCCTCTTTGTCTCCGGCCTTGTCTGACTCTTTCTCCTTGTCCTTAGACTGTTTTCCCTGAAACTGCTGGATCAGGAGTCGACACTGGCGAGTGGTGTGCTTTGGGTAAATAATGTTGCCCTCTTCATCTTTCTTCGTGTGGATGTGGCACGGCATATCCATCACGTCGTTTCCTTCTTTATCCTTTACTTTCTTAGGATTCCAGGATCCTTTTGGTTTCCCTTTGAACTTTCCCTGAGTCACGGCCAGGGCTTCTCCAGGAGCTGCTGGCTCGGCTTTCCGCTTCTGTTTCCGACTGGAATTTCCCTTCTCCGACTGACTTGTCTTATACTTGCCGCTTCGGAGTCGGTCCTCTTCCTCGCCATTGGCGTATTTGGTAGCAATCTCCATCATCCAACTCAGGGTCATGTCTCCGGTTCGACCAAACTTCAGACTCAATTCTCTATTCTTGACGCCATCTTTGAAGGCGCAGACTGCTTGATGATTAGACACATTTTCCACAGTATGGTGCAGAGTGATCCACCTCTGAATGTACTCTCTGAGAGTCTCATTGGGCTTCTGCACACAAACTTGCAGCTCTGTCAAACCAGCTGGTCGCTTGCAAGTTCCTTCAAAAGTTCTGACGAACACTCGGAACAAATCTTCCCAAGTGTAAATACTGCTAGGAGGTAACTGATTCAACCACCTCTGGCTGAACCTTCCAGCATGAGGGGCAAATGCTTCATGGCCACCTCGTCATTCCCACCGCCAATCTGAACAGCCACTCGATAGTCCTCAAGCCAAGTTTCAGGCTTGGACTCCCCAGTGAACTTGCTGACCCCTGTCGCCAACCTGAAATTGGGGGGAATCACTACGGCTCTGATAGCCCTGCTAAAACACTCTGGACCAGAAACATGCACTCGACTGCTCGTGGGTGCATCTCTCTCGGGTCCACCTCGATGGGCTCTGTTCCGGTCGACCAAGCTTTGCACGATAATGGATCGCGCGTCGAAGCCTGGCCCCCTGGGGTCGACTGGAACTCTTCGCCCGGCACTGCACTGACGCCTGTCATCCTGTCGCCGAGGAGCGTAAGACCCTTCCCTCGGAGGGGAAACGGGCACTCGACGCCTGTCATCTCGGTCGAGTCGGTCTCCATACTGATCACGCTGGTTGTCGCGCCCTTCCCGCCGCGGAGGAGATCTGGGACTGTGAGCCGACTGAACCGTATTCGCAGCGACGGATCGACTGTGAATTCTGTTGCGCGATTGTGACACGGCCGAGTTCTGGTCCCCAGCTGCTCGGAGCAAATCTCTGATCTGCATCAAGCCTCTCCCAGCTTCCGACTGTGAAGGCTGGATGGACTCTGCTATACGGGTTGCAGCTGCTTAATTCTAAATTGGCGTGCGGTATACCTGAGTCGGTGGGAAGAGTCGACGTCGACTGGCTTCGGGGACTCGTTGCCGCGCGCGCTCGTCGAGTGCTCGTTGAAGGTTCTCCAGACGAGCGCGTTCAGCCACATTGGCCAAACGTGCCTCCTCCAAGGCGCGAGCCTCGGGGGTTTCTCCCGTAATGGGAGTATGCATGGAATCCACGTTCCTGCGGCGAAGCTCTTCTCTCTGCGGAGAGTCGAGTGCCTCGGGCTGGTACTCTTCGTGGTCCTGTGCGGGGCTACCTCCGCCGCCTGCTCCGCCGCCATGGGCGAAGCCGGGAGGACTGCGGGGCCCGTCGACCATGAGAATTTCCGCTGCTGGATCACTGCTATCGCACTCGGATGCAGTCTCTACGGAGCCAGTCGACAGATTGAACAAGCCGTAGAGAGATTCGTCGGGCTCGATTGCCGCAACTTGTGCGATGGCCGTCTGGCAAGCCACCGCGTGCTTCGCCCACCGCTGAAGCCTCGACCGACCAGAGCGCTTGCGCTGGTGGGAGACCGGACGGGCGACCGATAAAGGAGTCGACCGATAAGGGGCCGACGGTTGTCGCAGCAGAACGCCGCAGACACACGCGCGAAAATGCGTCGCACCGCGGACGGGGAGCGCATCAACGTCGAGTGGAGCCTCCTGGAGCCACGCGGAGTCGTCGACGACGAAGGTGAGAGCGCCAAGACGAATCTCGCGCCCCTCGACCAAAACTCCAGCAGTCATCATGATGAAAGTATTCGAAAATACTGCAACTTCTCCACAAAATCGCTAAAACACCTGACCCACGGTGGGTGCCAACTGTCGTGGTTCTAAGTCTGACAGTAGAGTGGGGAGTAGGTATGGAGAGGCAAGGTCCTAGCTATGGAGAGGTTGTAAACACAAGCGATGTACGAGTTCAGGCCCTTCTCGGAGGAAGTAAAAGCCCTACGTCTCGGAGCCCTGAGGCGGTCGAGTGGATTATGTGTATAGGTGTTACAAGAGTGCGAAACCCTCTGCCTGTGGAGGGGGGTGGCTTATATAGAGTACGCCAGGACCCCTGCCAGCCCACGTAATGGAGGGTTTAAAGTATATTAAGTCTGAACGCCCCACATAAAATGCCTTAACTATCATTAAGTCTATTCAATTACAGGCCGTTGCAGTGCAGAGTGCCTTCTGACCTTCTGGTGGTCGAGTGTATCTTCATGGTCGAGTGAATCTCCATGGTCGAGTCCTTCTGGTCAGGCGAGTGGGTTCCTCGTTGGTCGACTGGAAGGTGATCTCTTCTAAGGCTGTCCCTGGGTAGGACATTCAGGTCAGGCCTATGACCCTACCCTAGGTACATGAATCCATCAGGGTATTTTCATGCACAAGCAGCGCAAAGGCAGAGAATGAACAAAATCGAGGGGCTCGAACGCGCGGATGGATCCATATGCCAAACGCCGGACGAGACACATGCAGAAGTCCAAGGGTTCTATGAAGCCCTCTACACAAGTCAGGGATTCAAACCAATGGATGAGCTGCTGGCTTTTGTTCCAACGAAAGTAACGGGAGAGATGAATGATGAACTTGTTAAACCGTATACTGCGGAGGAGGTCAAGACGACTTTGTTCCAAATGGCGCCGTCCAAGGCGCCGGGTGTGGACGGATTCACAGCGGGGTTTTTTCAGCGTCACTGGCCCTTACTAAAAGATGACATAATCCCGGCTGTGCTAGATTTTTTGAATGGGGGAGTGTTACCTAAGGGCATGAATGACACTTCTATCACATTAATCCCAAAGGTGCGTCACCCACAACGTATATCTCAGTACAGACCCATATCTTTGTGTCCTGTTCTCTATAAGATTGCCTCCAAGTGCATCACAAACAGGGTCAGAATGATAGTGGGCGAGATAATCAGTGAGGAGCAAAGCGCCTTTGTGCCTGGGCGACTCATTACTGATAATGTTTTGATTGCTTATGAGAGCGTTCACGCTATGAGAAGGAGGAAAAGAGGGAAGAATGTTGCTTGTGCCGTAAAGCTCGATATGATGAAGGCATATGACCGAGTGGAATGGCATTTTCTTGAGGCGATTATGCTACGGTTGGGTTTTTGTTCACAGTTTGTCAGACTTATGATGAAATGTGTAACATCAGTAAGATTTACAGTTCGAGTGAATGGTCAGTTGCTTCCATACTTCACACCATCTAGAGGGCTCCGTCAGGGAGACCCTAGTTCATCGTTCTTGTTTCTTATTTGTGCTGAGGGTTTTACCTCGTTACTGAAATACTATGGAGGGATTCATGTTGACAGAGGCATACAGGTTAGCCCTCGTTCTCCTTGGATTAATCACCTACTCTTCGCTGACGACAGTTTGATATTTCTGAAGGCAGAAGGGCAGAGTGCGACAAGGTTGAACGAGGTGCTTCGAATTTATGGTGAGTGCTCGGGACAAAGTGTTAATAGGGACAAGAGTGCTGTCTTTTTCAGTCCTAACACACCCGATGCAGTTCGTCAGGAACTCAAGGCAGTGCTGGGAATTTATGTGGAGGCGTTCAATGAACGTTATCTGGGTCTACCAACTGCCATAGGGTGCATCACTAGTGGTACGTTCGAATATCTGAGTGAAAGGATTAGAAGCAAGTTGCAAGGAGGCACCGAGCGGCTAATTTCATGTGCTGGGAGGGAGGTCAGGATTAAGGCTGTCACACAGGCGATCCTGACCTATTCCATGACTTGCTTCAAGCTCACAAAAAAGGTGTATAAGGGTTTTTCATCAAAAATGGCTAGGTATTGGTGGAGTAGTTCTGTTGACCGCCGGTCTCTGCATTGGATCGACTGGGACTCACTAACCAAGCCAAAGATTGCCGCAGGGATGGGGTTCAGGGACCTGGAAATGTTCAACTTGCCTCTGCTTGGGAAGCACGGGTGGATGCTGATCACGAACCCAGAATCTCTCTGTGCACGTGTATTGAAAGGGAAGTATTTTCCCGCTGGTGAATTCATGGATGCAGCTGTCCCGAAGCATGCTTCAGCTACGTGGAGAACTATAGTGTCGGGAAGGGAAGCTTTACAGATGGGCTTAATAAAGAGAATTGGAGATGGCACGAGTGTTTCAACATGGAATGATAGCTGGATACCGGGCCTTCTCACACTTCGGCCTTCTGTGCAAACCGGAAATGTCGTGATTCCTCGAGTTGCTGATCTGATCGTTGCCGATCAAGGTACGTGGAACAGCGAGCTCGTAAGGCAAAATTTTATAGCCCCTGAAGCAGATGCAATTCTGAATATTCCGTTGAGCTTCGAAGGAGGGGATGATTCATGGGCTTGGGCTGCAGAAAAGTCTGGGATATACTCTGTGAAATCTGCTTACCGATCTTTAATGACCCGCAACGAGCATACCGCTCTAGGGGAAGGGACGGTGACCGAACCTTCAGAGAACAAAAAACAGTTATGGTCTAGACTCTGGAAGCTCAAGGTTGTGCCAAAAGTGCGGGTGTTTTGGTGGCGAGTACTCAGGAACATTCTGCCTGTTGAAAGCATATTGAAGCATCGACACATTGCGGACATAGCTCGCTGCAAAGTCTGTTTACACACAGACGAAGATATTTATCATGCACTGATCAAGTGCTCGCATGCAAAGACATTCTGGAGTGTGGCAAGAGACTGGCTCAATGTCAAACTACCAGATCTTCATACATTGACATGGTCCCAAGACATCTTGTGTGACCCCAGGTTTGAAGACAGGGAACGTGCAAAAATCATCACAGTTATGTGGGCGATTTGGACGTCCCGAAACAATATCACGCACGATAGATCAAATCTTGACCCGGTGATGACTATGAAGAAGGCTAGAGACGATCTGGCGATCCTAGAGCTACCCAGGGCGGTGGCGCGATCCCTACCAGGGTTTGGGTGGCGCCCTCCCGAGGAGGGCTGCATCAAGATCAATACCGATGCAGGGATATCGATGGAGGCAAGGCTTGCTGGATTGGGAGGTGTCGCTCGGTCATCTTCTGCATTCATCGGAGCTTGATGCAAACCAGCTCGCGGTGTTACCGATCAGCTAGTAGCGGAGGCTATGGCTCTCCATGAAGGTGTGGTTTTTGCAAAGCTTCGGGGCTTTGGGCGAGTACAGATGGAGACTGATAGCAAAGATGTGGTGGATCTCTGGGACTCGCGCCGTTCTTCGCGCTCCCTCATAGCGCCTGTGTTACTAGATATTGAAGAGCTAGCAGATACTTTTACTAGTTTTATTATCATTCATGTAAAGAGGCGTTCAAATATTCCGGCCCACCTGTGTGCAAGACATGCAAGCACATTGGAGGTGACAGAGTGTTGGATGGGCTCTCCCCCTGGACTTCTGGTCACTAGTCTGATGGCGGACAGTGCCGGAGCTAGCTTAATTGAATAAAGCTCTTCAGTTGCACGCAAAAAAAAACATAAGTTTAATGACCGCGGGTGCATTTTACTCTTTGAAATACATACCTCCTTTTTGAGAGGATGAGGATCACAAAATTGGGACGCGGACGCGCCGGGGGGGGGGGGGGGGGGGGGTGTTTACAAAATTCAAATTCCAAATGTTGGAAGGGGCGCAAGTACTCGATTACTTTCCCCTCCAAGGCTCCAACGGTCCACGTCCTCGGTTGATCACCCGCGATAACAGCGGGGATCACCAAAATCTCCTGCCTTCAGCCAAACTCCTCGCCCCAATCGCCGCGCTAAAAGCTCTTGAGTGACCGCCGACGAGCCATTTCGACGCGCTCACTCGGCCGCCAACTTCACCGACGGTGAAAGCCACTGCCGCCAGGATATTTTGCTGCATTCCGCCGCTCCTGGATGGCTGGATCGATGGGGTTCCGGATCCATGTCGGGCGACCACGCCTCCGGATACTGTGGCCTCGTTCGGGCTCCTCGGTTCCTCGGGGGTCCCCGTCCGGTCGAGCTCTTCCTGCCCAGAATCCTGTCTGCGGAAGGACGGGGTCGGCGGGGGACGCTGTGGAGATCAGCTCCGACGAGGAGGACTCTCGCCCCGCCCCTGTGGCAAGGAAGTTGCCTTGCGATGATGCTGAGTCGAAGAAGGGCGAGTCGGACGGCGCCGGTGTTGCCACGGATGACGACGACTGCGTGGTTCTAGACGGCGACCCTGATGGGGCGGTTGCCGCTGTGGAACAGAAGTGGGCTGCGGGGAACGATGCCAGCTCCGATGAACTGCAGATAGTTGCAGAGAAAGGGCAGGTATTTAGTTTCTAACGTTAGGATCCGTAGCACCGCATTTATGATGTGTATGTGATTTCAGAATCGACTTGCGAAGGTGATTCATCAAATAGAAAAGAGCATACAGAAATGTATTTGTATGAAATCGATACGCAATTTCCTTAAATGAAATCTATCGTATGTTCAGTCACTGCTGCAGAACACGACTTCTGATTTCAGATAATGTGCAAGCTGCTAAAGATGCATTATTCAACTTGTAGCATAGTGTCTGCCGTTGCATCCTTAGACCACCGGACTTTAGCTGTTTATTTATCCTTTTATTTGTATTCTGTATTGATAGTCAGCCATACCCAACTTGTTTGCGGGTTCATGGTCACTGCTGGTGCTATTTGGGCTTGTTTCTTCTAGTACAAAATGATGCCCATTAAGATGTGTGTTCAAGAAAAGAGAAAAATTGTTAGATAGAAGTTGTTTGCTTAAGTGCATATATGAATAGTACATTCTTCCATGTCTACCTGCTCATATGGTCTATGACAGGCTGAATATCTGCGTTTTTTTAATTGATGTCTGACAAAGAAAATTTGGGTTTTTGGAGTTCCTAGGAAGACCGTGCACTACTACTGTGAAGCTGCATTAGCATTAATTCGTTATTGGATATGTTTCTCCAGGTAGCATGCAGAGACTTCCCTCACTCGTGCCATTTATGTTCTAACTTGCCCTTCGGCACTACTTCTCATGAGAAACATTGTACCATGGTAAGTTACAAGCTTTCTCACTCCCTGATCCTGTTGGCAATGTGGTAAAATGCGAATTCATTGTTGTTCTCCAAATGCAGTGCTACTGTTTTGCATGTGATGTCCATGCTCCGTGCGATTATTGGGGTAAAGGTCTCTCCATTGATGATCATTGTCATGCTACTGATAAGGAAACTAAGTGGAAAATACTGAGGCTTGCGTTCAAGTGCAAAGGGCTTCCAGCATCTCATCCAGAAAAGGAAAATACCGTATACCCAGCAATGGCGTCAGTCGGCCGCTTTTCTCTTGGCAATCGGAGTCCTCTTCAGAATGTTGTGAACCAAAACAGGCAAATACATGCTTCAGTTAGAACCGCGCCGAATGTAGCCCCAACTGTCAGTGCACGAAGAGCATTCCCTGTGACAAGAGCTGAAGGTAGCACAAGCAATGCCCACACTTCTCAAGTTACTTATCCTGTAGCGACAACTGTCAGTGCACCAAGAGCAATCCCTGAGACGAGAGCTGAAGGTAGCACAAGCAATGCTCACACTTCTCAAGCTTCTCACGCTGTAGCTCCAACCGTTGGTGCACCAAGAGCGTACCATGCACCAAGAGCTGAAGGTAGTACAAGCAATGCTCACAATTCTCAAGTTACTTATCCTGTAGCTCCAACTGTTAGTGTACCAAGGCCACACCTTGCGGCAAGATCTGGAAGAGGTTCAAACAACGCTCACACTTCTCAAGTTACTTATCCTGTAGCTGTAGCTGTAGCTCCAACTGTCAGTGCACCAAGACCACAGCCTGTGGCAAGAACTGGAAGAGGTTTAAACAACGCTCAAAACGCACAAATTACTCACCCTGTACAGCCAACTGTCAGTGCACCAAGAGCTTACCCTGCGGCAATAGCTGAAAGAGGCAATGCTCAAACCGCTCAACTTACTTACCCGGCCACTGCCAGCCACCACCTGCCGGAGCCAGAGCCGGACCAATATGAAGAGTACTGGGAGGACACACCAGAGGAATATGCGTCAGATGGGTCCACGGTGTATGTCGGAAACCTACCCTACCACATTGACGAAGAGTCCCTCGCACTGAACTTCGAGCATGCCGGAGTCGTCGTGTTCTCTGAGGTTAGCCTTTTTAGCTCTTCATCATCCTTGTTCGCTCTATGATATATGAAAAATATGCCCCAAATCCATCACCGGCATGAACGGACTGTTTGTTTGGCAATCTGTTTCATCAGTACTATTTTTTTAGAGAATTTCATCAGTACTGCTGATGCAGCTAGCAGGATTTTTTTTCTCTCTCCTTGTTCTAAAATGCAGATGTGTGCAGGTCATTTACGATGACAAAACAGGCCAGAGCCGTGGATTTGGGTATGTCACCATGAGTACTGTTCAGGAGGCTGAGAAGGCTGTTAGAATGTACCATGGATACGTGAGTATTTTCTGTAGCTTCATGGGGCTGGTTTATATTTTAATACGAGCCAACTTAATCGGTCCCTTCATTCTGTTAACCCTGTTTACTAGCTTACTGATTCATGGTTGGTATGAAGTATGTACACCAGAGTGGTCTTTAATCTTTTTCATTTCTGGTAGCTTTTAGAAATGTCTGATGTGTAGTTCAGTTCATATGCTAAAGGCAGGCTGTAGAAACCTTATGCTTTGGGCTTCGCTGATTAACTTTTCATGCGGACATTACAGGCGATATATGGCAGCGTCAGACCTCTGACGGTATATATCACAGCTCCCCGTCAATCTGGGTCTTCGTTCGAAATCTTCGTGTGCAATCTGCCGTGGCAAGTGGACGACTCGTGGTTGGAGAAGCTGTTCAGCGCGCACGGCGAAGTGGTTGATGCTAGAGTAGTCTACTATGAGCGCAGAGGAGGGACCAGGCGTTCAAGGGGTTTTGGTTTTGTCACAATGGCGACGGAGGAGCAATCGTACTACGCGATCAATTCTCTAAACAAGCAGGTCTGTGTAACAACTGGTTGGTTTCAGTGTCAGCTCAGAAATCTGGTTTTCACTTTGAATTTCTGCAGGTTCTGGAAGGACGTACCCTGCGAGTGAAGGTTTCGAGGGAGAGTCCACAACAAGGCTATTGAAGATGTGGCACGGCTGATACAGGAACTACAGTGACATGCCTTGTGCAAGGGTACAGGAAAGTGAACTGCATGAATTTTTCGTATTGTTCATCTAGGAAGTTTTATAAGAACTCCGCAGGTGAGGTGTTTGCACAGAGAAGTGCCCAAGAGAAAACTTCCATGAGATTGAGACCTTATGTTTGTTCTCCAACTTCCATGAGATTGAGACCTTATGTTTGTTCTCCAACTTCCATGAGATTGAGACCGCAGATGTAAAAGAAATTCAGAGGTTTCAAATCGTTCAGCTTTTCCTCCATTTTCCCTCGTACTCAGACTGTTTTCATATCTGGCTACTTCACATACCTCAATTTGTGCAACAACTCAGTTGTTTTGTGCTGATGAGGGCGCCCAAAAACTGAAAGAAACGCCAAAATTATATCTTTGTCACGTGCTGAAACTTAGGTGCCCCCCTAGCTGGTTTTTATGATCTATAGCAAAGGGACTAAGTTTTGCTCTAACCGAACCCAAAGATGCTATTTCTGGAAGATGGTTTTCGACCCCTCAATTTTCAAGGAACAAGTAACCCCCTAGCTGGTTTTTATGATCTATAGCAAAGGGACTAAGTTTTGCTCTAACCAAACCCAAAGATGCTATTTCTGGAAGATGGTTTTCGACCCCTCAATTTTCAAGGAACAAGTATTGGCAATATTAAGGACAGTTTCATGACTTAAAGCATCTACAGCCGCACACAGCAAATCCGGTGCCTCAAACGCCCGCGGACGTGCCCCGGCGAATCCGTGTGCAGTTAGTTACTGGGGACCCCTCATTTGTCTGCTCCCACAGCCATGTCCCTCATATCTGAACCCCGAAATCCATGCAACCCATGCAATGCTACGTAGTTGAACATGATGAACACACTTAGAGCATCTCCAACAGCCGCACAAAAATTTCGCGCCCAAATAAAGTTATAGCGCGCCACTGTAGCACTTTTAATGTGCCGGGATCAACATTGCTTTAGCAGACGCCCTAAAACGCGCGCCCCAGAAAGCACGCAATGCAAATTGTGAAGCATGCGCAATCCAAAGCCCAAAATATGCTGCGCGCGACAGCGTTTTTCAGCGCGTGCCCAAAACTTTTTAGCGCGCGCAATATTTTACAGCATCTGTTGGAGCTGTTCGGCGCCAAAAGAATTTTTAGCGCGCGGAGCTCTTTTTGGGCACATGTTGGAGATGCTCTTAATAGCAACAATCAGACTAAATTCCTCCGATACAAAAGCATCATAGTTCATCGCCGGACAAAAGGATCAAAGTTCGATGCTACAAAAAACATGGATAAAACTAAGAAGGGCGGAGGGAATCACCATTTCCTTGCCGGGCCTTTCCCCTCGTGGTCACCGGTGCCATTGTGCCCGTTCGTGTAGGCGTCAACATTGGAGCTGGAGCCGTCCGTTACGTCCAAGTCATTGTCGGAGCATATTTGGCCCATCAACCTCCGGAGCAAGCGATCCTACTCCTTCGCATGTTGGACCGCCTTCGCCTTGGCCACCACCTCCTTAGATGCCTCATGCTCCGACAGCTTGATGGCGAGCCGAAGCGCCTTGGCATTCTCGCCGCGCATCCATCTCTGCCTTTGTAAGGGAGCGTCGGAGAATCGACGCGAGAAGCACGTCCTCGGGATCGACCGGCACGGCCAATGCTCACCCACTGTCGCCCTCTTCCTTAATCTGCCGCCGCTCGTGGTGGGCTGCCCGTGCCTCAGATTCGAGCGCCCTCGTCCTTGTCCGTGCCAGCGCCGACGCGAGGACACAGCGGTGGCTGGTTACCCCATTCGAAGCAGATTGAGCTTGCAGTGGGGGTGGCGTACCTAGATAGGCCTGGAGCGGTCGAAGCTGCGTGGCGGGTAGGAGGGCCCGACGATGTCGTTGGCGCTGCATCGATGGGTTACGGCCATTGCGGAACCGGTGCTGCTGCTGCCGCCCTGGTCCAACTCTGGCCACCTCAAAGCGATGCAAAGGGTGATCTCCTTCACATCGCCTGGCTTTGCATCTCACAGCAGGCTCGCCCACTCGTCAGAGCTGCCGGATCTGCCATTGGAGCCAGCGCTGCTACTGGCGCTTGCCATCGATCGAAAAGCAGAGGGGACTAGGAGTTGAGGAGATGGATAAAGAGAGAGTAGAACGGACTGATTGACTTTGATCTAGGGTTTGTCCGAAGGGGATATTTGTGGGGCCTAGGGTGAGCCTGGCTGGCCTCCCCATGTCCGCCGTAGATTTGTGCTGGATATGAGGGGTGCACGACAGCCCGACGTTTGGGGCCGGTTTGAGGAGGCCGAGCGGGTCTACTCTTTTTGGTCGGTCAGTGACTGATCCGTCTGCCCGGGCGGTTGGGAATGGTTTGAGGCGCCCGACTGTAGATGCTCTTAGTGTGGTCATAGATTATTTTCCAGGGCTCACCCTCCTGATCCGAGGGAATGCGCTGTATGTCAAGATGGCAACGGGGACGAAACCCATCGGGTTTTGCCTTCCCAAACCCATCCCCACGAGAAAATCGTGAACCCGTCCCCATCCCCATCATCGTGTGCGGGGCTAGTTTTTTGCCCGTCCCCTAAACCCATCGGGTTTCGGGGAACCTACGGGGAACCCACAATAAAATCAAAATATTTAAACAAACATAGTGGTGACAAAGAATAACATTTCAGCAGCAAAACAATCACATTTCAGCAGCATAACTTGAGTAAATTTCAACAAAAAACAATAGTAGATGGTTCAACAGCTATATAAGTTCTGAAATAGAACTTATAGTTCACAAATCACTTTAAAGTTGGAATCATCATGGCATCTTTCACATCTCCAAGCCTCCAAACGACCATCTTGAAATCTTCCAATGCCGAATCAAAGTGCCAAGTCCCAGGGAAGATCAAAATTCGCTCAAGCTAAAGTTAAACATGAGAAAAATATGTAGATTAGTATATGAAACTTGCAACTACCTGTACTTCACCTGCATTCCATCTTGAATGTCTTGAATACAACTCCAAAAGCTTTGTCCTTATTCATTGTCAGCATCTATGAGAATCAAATAAGTAGTAATGAACATCTTATGAAACATTGCAGCAAGATAATGATAAACTTTATGATGATATGTAAAGAAAGACACACCTTTATATTTGCTTCTTATCCAATCTTGTGAACACATCAAGGCCTCTAAGATTTCGGGGGTAAGATGACTAAGGTGGTAAAAAAATAATGTAATTTCGCGGGTATTGCCGGGTTTCGGGTTCGGGGACTACCGAAACGGGTGTAAACCCACGAAACGTGTCAGGTTGTATAATGTGCCCAACAACGGCCCCGCGGGGATGAAAAGATGCCCATCCCCGTCCCCTAATAGGGTAAAAACCCACGGGGACGCGGGTTTCGGGGCCCCATTGCCATCTTGAGCTGTATGGGTATGGGTGATAACTCCCATGTCGTTCATACCCTGGGGTGCCATGTCCGCCATCGTCAGCTGATCTGACAGGGCCTCACCGTCCTCGCCCGTGTTTCTCCCCTATTGGGAGCCCACTATCTTCGTCATATCCTCTTGTCCCATCGGGCCGGTGGCGGGCCTAGACGGACATGGATGTGCCAAACAACTCCGTCTTTTGATCATTGTAGTGCCTTTCCTGACAGTGATTGCACTTATGCAGTGCCGCCATAGACCAACCCTCTGCTACTTGTAAATTGTGTTGGGATTTTCCCTAAAGAGGAGGGTTGAAGCAGTACAATAGAGATAAGTATTTCCCTTAGTGAGAACTAAGGTTATCGAACCAATAGGAGAACCACACAAACTCTCGTACTTAGCACCTACGCACACAAAAGCAAATACTTGCACCCAACATGGGCAAGAGGGTTGTCAATCCCCTTGAACTTGTTATTTGCAAGGATGGATTCTAATAGTGATAGATAGATAAAAAGAAAAGTAAAATAAAAAAATCGCAGCAAGGTATTTTTGGTTTTATAATAATATGATAAAAGTAGACACAAGGGCCATAGTTTTTACTAGAGTCTTCTCTCTCAAAACAATAACATACAGTGGGTAAGCAAACTATTGTTGGGCAATTGATAGAAACATGCATAGTTATGACGCATTCATGGCAATGATTATGTATATAGGCATTATGTCCGTGACAAGTAGACCGACTCCTACCGACATCTACTACTATTACTCCACCAATCGACCGCTATCCAACATGCATATATAGTATTAAGTTCATGACAAACAAAATAACACCTTAAGCAAGATGGCATGATGTAGACAAAGTATACTCACGCAATATGATTAAACCCCGTCGTTTTAACCTTAATGACAACAATACTACACGTGCCTCGCTACCCCTCCTGTCACTGGGTAAGGGCACCACAAAATTGAACCCATTATAAAGTACCTCTCCCACTGAAGATAAATCAATCTAGTTGGCCAAACCAAACAGATAGATTGGAAAGAAATACAAAGCTATAACAATCATGCATAATAAAGTTTAGAAAAGACTCCACTACTTTCAGTGAATAATCTGATCATAAACTCACAATTCATCAGATCCCAACAAACACACCACAAAATAAGATTACATCCGATAGAACTCCAAGATCAAGGAGAAGACTGTATTGAAGATCAAAGAGTGTGAAGAAGCCATCTAGCTATTAGCTATGGACCCGTAGGTCTGTGGTAAACTACTCACGCATCATCAGAAGGCAACAAGGATGATGTAGAAGCCCTACATGATCGATTCCCCCTCTGACAGAGTATCGAAAAAGGCCTACAAAAGAACAAAAGCTTGCGGTGGAGCAAAAAGTGTTTTGGGTGGCTCTCTGTTGGTTTGGGAATATCTAGTAATTTATAGAGGTGGAGTTAGGCCAAACAAAGTTGCATGGGGCCCACGAGCTCAGGCGGCGCACCCTACCCTCCAGGGCACGCCCTGTGAGCTTGTGGCTCTCTTGGAGCTCTTTTGGCCTCCTCCCGAACCTTCTAGGATCCCTTTTGGTCCATAAAAGATCACCGTAAAGTTTCATCGTGTCTGGACTTCGTTTGGTATTGATTGTTTGAAAAGGCAAAAACAAGCAAAAAAAAACAGGAACATACAATGGGCACTGGGTTAATAGGTAGTCCCAAAAATGATACAAAATAGCATAAAAATGCATATAAAGCATCCAAGATTGATAATATAATAGCATGAAACAATCAAAAATTATAGATATGTTGGAGACGTATCAGCATCCCCAATCTTAATTCCTGCTCGTCATCGAGTAGTAAATGATAAAAACAGAATTTTTGATGTGAAATGCTACCTAACATGTGTATCATGTAATCTCTTTATGGTATAATTATTGGGAAACGATGAAGTAACAATATTAACATAATAATATCCATGAATATAAGAAACATAATCATTAATTTTTTCAAAATATACGATCCTTAACGAATGTTATCCCCACTCAATTTTATCATGCTAGCATGGCATGACTCTGCCTTCACCGCATAAATATAAATCATGAGCACCCTGGTGTCAAACCAGGCAATTGGATTGTACTTCTAACGCGCTTCAGCATTTTCAACCCCACGCAATACATGAGTGTGAGCCATGGATATAGCACTATAGGTGGAATGGAATGCGGTGATAGAGATTAATAAGGGAAGACAAAAAGGAAGAAAGTCTCGCATCAATGCGACTAATGAACGGGCTATGGAGATGCCCATCAATCAATGTCAATGCGAGGAGTAGGGATTGCCATGCAACAGATGCACTAAGAGCTATATGTGTATGAAAACTCAATGGAAACTAAGTGGGTGTGCATCCAACTTGCTTGGTCATGAAGACCTCGGGCATTTGAGGAAACCCATCATCAGAATATACAAGCCAAGTTCTCTAATGAAAAATTCCCACTAGTATATGGAAGTGACAACTCAGGAGACTCTCTATATGAAGAACAGGGTGCTACTCTAAAGCACAAGTGTGGAAGAGGATAGTAACATTACCCATTCTCTCTTTTCTCTCATTTTTTTATTTTTTGTCTGAAGTCTCATCCTGACTTGTGGGGAAATCACAGTCTCCATCATCCTTTCCTCACTAGTACAATGCTCTAATAATTATGATCATCACACTTTTATTTACTTACAACTCGATAAAGCGAAACAGTATGACTCTATATGAATGCCTCTGGCAGTGTACCGGGATGTGCAATGATCTAGCATAACATGTATAAAAATGATGAATGGTGGCTATGCCACAAATATCATATCAGCTCATATGATCATGCAAAGCAATATGATGATGAACACACATGTCATGAGTATGGAACGGTGGAAGTTGCATGGCAATATATCTCGGAATGGCTATGGAAATGCCATAATAGGTAGGTATGGTGACTGTTTTGAGAAAGATATAAGGAGGCTTATGTGTGATAGAGCGTATCATACCACGGGGTTTGGATGCACTAGCGAAGTTTGCACCAACTCTCGAGGTGAGAAAGGGCAATATACGGTACCAAAGAGGCTAGCAAATTGCAGAAAGGTAGGAGTGCGTATAATCCATGGATTCACATTAGTCATAAAGAACTCACATACTTATTGTGAGTGCCTATTAGCCCTCAAAGCAAAGTACTACTCGCATGCCCCTATGAAACTGGTTGGTAGGAGTTAACCATCGCGCGCATCCAATTATAACAACACTTAAGGATTTCAATCAGAAATACAAATGCTCAAACCTCCTCACCATGCCATGACCAACACTTAGATGAGAAGTTAATAAAAAGCTTTAATACCAATATTTCTACTAACCAATGACCATGAACCAATATCCTTTCATATTGCAACATCAATATCATTAAACCATGTGTTTCGTATTTAGTGATCTACATGAAAGTTTTTATTATACCCCCTTGAATACCTATCCTTCTTGGACTAGTCTTATAACACGTGCATATTACCACTTCCTATTTATGAACTCTCAAAAATATTTGAGTGAAGCATTAGAGTGCAATCATTTCTATAAAATATAACCACCGCCGTGCTCTAAAAGATATAAGTGAAGTACTAGAGCAACCGCCTAGCTCAAAAGATATAAGTGAAGCACATAGAGTATTCTAACAAATCACGATAAATGTGTGTCCCTCTCAAAAGGTCTTTCCAGCAAACAGTGATTGTGGCAAACTAAAAAGAAAACAAAGCAAAACTATGGCACAAGACGCTCCAAGCAAAATGAGAGACTACACGTGCATGCTTCGGGAATCACAAACCTTAACACCAATATTCTTACTAAATCACAATCATTCACTAGTACCTCCCACATATTACCATCTTTATATCACAAAACTATTGCAAGGAATCAAACTTACCATACTCAGTGATCTACATGAAAGTTTTATTACATCCCTCTTGAATACCTATCATATTAGGACCAATTTCATAACTTGTACATATTGCCATTACTATTATTAACTCCCAAAATTATATATGTGAAGCATGACAGTGCAACTATTTCTTTAAAATATAACCACCACCGTGCTCTAAAATATATAAGTGAAGTACTAGAGCAACTGCCAAGCTCAAAAGATATAAGTGAAGCACAAAGAATATTCTCAAAAATCATGAATAATGTGTGTCCCTCTCAAAAAGGTGTGTCCAACAAAGATGATTGTGGCAAACTAAAAATCAAACAAATCAAAGACTCATATAATACACGACGCTCCAAGCAGAACTCCTATCATGTGATGAATAAAAATATAGCTCCAATTAATTTACCGATGGTTGATAGAAGAAAGAGGGGATGCCATCCGGGGCATCCCCAAGCTTAGATGCTTGGGTATCCTTGAATATTACCTTGGGGTGCCTCGGGCATCCCCAAGATTGGGCTCTTGCCACTCTCAATTCCTTCATCCATCGTGATCTCACTCAAAACTCAACAGAAAACTCGTGAGATCCATTAATATAACAAGCAAATCATCACTTTACGTACTGTTGCAAATCCATTCATATTTTATTATTTCATAATACCTACTAATTATAACTTCACCATGATTTATACTCCCTGATACAATCCATAGATTTATCAAAACAAGCAAACAATGTAACAAAAACAGAATCTGTCAAAAACAGGATCGTCTGTAATGATTCGAACAATGACCATGCTTCTGTAACTCCAAAAAATCTGAAGAGTTAGGAAAATGTGTAAATTTTTTGTATAAATATGTGTAAAAAATTTAGAATTTTATCATGTTCTAGTTAATTTAAACAATTCTGCTTATGGGCACAAAAGTTTTTGTTTTCTAACAGAATCAAAGCAACTATCAACCAAATTATCCCAAAGGCTTTACCTGGCACAAACACTAATTTAAACATAAAAACACAACCATAACAGTACCATAATTGTTTGCACACCAAAAAAGCAGAAAATAAACAAGAAAAAATAAAGATAGCTATTGGGTTGCCTCCCAACAAGCGATATTGTTTTACTATCCTAGCTAGGCGCAATGCATAGTTTAAGTGTTTTCATCCTTCAAATTAATTCCATAGGCAGCCCTCATAATAGATTCATATGGTGGATTAATTCTCTTTCTAGGGAAGTGTTCCATTCCTTTCTTTAATGGAAATTGAAAATTTATATTACCCTCTTTCATATCAATAATAGCACCTATGGTTCGTAGGAAAGGCCTGCCAAGTATTATGGGACATGACAGATTGCAATCAATATCAAGAACAATGAAATCAATAGGCACATAATTCATATTTGCAAGAATAAGAACATCATTAATTCTACCTAGAGGTTTCTTAATACTAGTATCCGCTAAGTGCGAATTAAGAGAACATTCATCCAAATCATGAAGGCCTAGCACATCACATAAAGATTTTGGTATTGTGAAAACAAGTAATCACATAAAGCATTGCACTCATAATTTTTTATCTTTATTTTAATAGTAGGTTCCCATTCATCATATAATTTTGTAGGTATTTAAACCTCCAATTCTAGCTTTTCTTCTAAAGCATTCATCATAGCTTCTACAATATGTTTAGTAAAAGCTTTATTTTGTTCATAAGCATTGGGTGAATTTATCATGGATTGCAACAAGGAAGTAAACTCAATTAAAGAACAACTATCATAATTGAAATCCTTGAAATCCAAAGTATTGGGCACATCACTATTTAAAGTTTTGACCTCTCCAAACCCACCTTTATCAATTTTTTCATTAAGATTTTCACCCTCCAAACAATGGGGATGCCTTCTAGCTAAAGTTGACTCATCTTTGGTCCCCTTTTCATCAAGTTTTACATTATTAAACAAACATTAAGTGGGTGTGACACCAATCTATTTAATATCTTCATCATTACCAAGTGCAAAAGATTCCGGTTTAGCTGCCATTTTGTTCACTAGTGTAGTTTGCATATCAAAAACTTTTCCTAGTAAATTTTCAGTAAGGGCAAGCTGAGATTGAAGATTGGCAACTTATTTATTGACATCATCGAGTTGTTTTCCAATATCATCTAATAAGGTGGAGTATTCTTTAAGTTCTCCAGTACAGAATTTATTGTGCTCAAATTGACTAAACATGAAGTCCTTAGTATTTTTCTTGATTTCGGCTATCCTTTTATGATAAGAAGTATCATGATAATTTTCTTGAGACATACTGATAAAGCAAGCAAAAAAGGCAAATGAAAAATATTTTTGTGTTTTCGTGAAATTGTTTTACAAGTGGGGGAGATGAAAACGAGAGTCAAATGGAAAATGAAAGTAAATGCAAGGAGATAAAGTTTATGCGATGGTACTTGATAGGTTTTGCTGATGTGATCTCCCCGGCAACGGCGCTAGAAATTCTTCCTGCTACTTGTGAGATGCGTTGGGATTTCCCTAAAGAGGAGAGGATGATGCAGTATAGTAGAGATAAGTATTTCTCTTAGTTAAGAACCAAGGTTATCAATCCAGTAGGAGAACCACACAAGACCTCGTGAACTACACCTACACACAAAATAACAAATACTTGCACCCAAGGCAAACAAGGGGTGGTCAATCCCTTAGCGGTTAATTGAAAGGATGAAATCTCGTAGTGATAGATAGGTAAACAAAAAAACAAAATAAAATAATGGTAAATAAATTTTAGCAACGTATTTTTGGATATAAATATATGATAAATATAGACCCGGGGGCCATATTTTTACTAGAGGCTTCTCTCTTGAACATAGCATATGGTGGGTAAACAAATCACTATTGGGCAATTGATAGAAAAGCGCATACTTATGAGATATCCAAGGCAATGGTCATGTATATATGCATCATGTCCGACAAACGTATACGGACTCCTGCATGCATCTACTACTATTACACCACACATAAACCACTATCCAGCATGCATCTAGAGTATTAAGTTCATAAAGAACGGAGTAATGCCTTAAGCAAGATGACATGATGTAGACAAAGTAAACCCAATCAATATGAATAAACCCATCATTTTATCCTTAATATCAACAATACAAATACGTGTCTTGTCCCTTTCTATCACTGGGATATAGAGCACCGCAAGATTGAACCCATTACAAAGCACCTCTCCCATTGCAAGATAAATGAATCTAGTTGACCAAACCAAACAGATAGTTCAGAGAGAAATACAAAGCTATAATAATCATGCATAAAAGAAATCAGAGAAGACTCAAATAATATTCATAGATAATCTAATCATAAACCCACAATTCACCGAATCCCAACAAACACACCACAAAAGAAGATTACATCGAACAGTTCTCCAAGAACATCGAGGAGAACATTGTATTGAAGATCAAAGAGAGAGAAGAAGCCATCTAGCTACTAGCTATGGACTGAAGGAAATATGCCCTATAGGAAATAATAAAGTTGTTATTTATAGTTCCTTATATCATGATAAATGTTTATTATTCATGCTAGAATTGTATTAATCGGAAACTTAGTACATGTGTGAATACATAGACAAAACAGAGTGTCCCTAGTATGCCTCTACTTGACTAGCTCGTTAATCAAAGATGGTTATGTTTCCTAACCATAGACATGTGTTGTCATTTGATGAACGGGATCACATCATTAGAGAATTATGTGATGGACAAGACCCATCCGTTAGCTTAGCATTATGATCGTTATAGTTTTATTGCTACTGCTTTCTTCATGACTTATACATGTTCCTCTGACTATGAGATTATGCAACTCCCGAATAGCGAAGGAACACCTTGTGTGCTATCAAACATCACAACATAACTGGGTGATTATAAAGATGCCCTACAGGTGTCTCCAAAGGTGTTTGTTGAGTTGGCATAAATCAAGATTAGGATTTGTCACTCCATGTATCAGAGAGGTATCTCTGGGCCCTCTCGGTAATGCTCATCGCTATAAGCCTTACAAGCAATGTGACTAATGAGTTAGTTACGGGATAAAGCATTATAGAATGAGTAAATAGACTTGCCGATAACGAGATTGAACTAGGTACGATGATACCGACAATCGAATCTCGGGCAAATAACATACCGATGACAAAGGGAACAACGTATGTTGTTGTGTGGTTTGACCGATAAAGATCTTCATAGAATATGTAGGAGCCAATATGAGCATCCATGTTCCACTATTGGTTATTGATCAGAAATGCGAAACGGGTCAGAATCGACAAAAACCGCGAGTGTTGATGACCGACAAGTAAACGCACCCCGGGATTCGTCAATCGTGGAAATCACTTCGGGACCCCAAAACTGAGTAATAATCCAAGAAACGGGCCAGAATCGGCCCAAACTGCGAGTCTTGACGACGAACACATAAGTAGACCTTGGGGTTCGACAACCATGGAAATCCCTTTGGGACCCCAAAACGGTGAGTAATAGTCCATGAAACTGATCAGAATCGACAAAACTCACGAGTGTTGATGACCAACACGTAAATGCACCCCAGGGTTCGTTAATCGTGGAAATCGCTCTGGGACCTGAAACTGGTGAGTAATAGTCTAGAAACTGAACAGAATTGGCCAAAATTGTGAGTGTTGATGACCGACACGTAAACGCACCCCGGTATTCAACAACCAAGGAAATCACTTCGGGACCACAAAACGGTGAGTAATAGTCCACGAAACGGGTCAGGATCGACAAAAACCACGAGTGTTGATGACTGACACGTTAACGCACCCCGCGGTCCGCTAATCGTGGAAATCACTCCGGGACCCCAAAACAGTGAGTAATAGTCCACGAAACGGGCCAGAATTGGCCAAAACTACGAGTGTTGATGACCGACACGTAAGCGCACCTTGGGGTTCAACAACTATGGAAATCGCATTGGGACCCCCAAACGGGGAGTAATAGTCTCTGAAACGGGTCAGAATTGGCCACAACTGTGAGTTTTGACGACGGAAACGTAAACGCACATCGGGGATCGTCAACAGTGGAAATCACTCTGGGACCCCAAAACGCTGAGTAATAGTGCATGAAACGGACCAGAATCGGCCAAAATTGTGAGTGTTGATGACCGACACATAAACGAATCACGGGGTTCGTCAATCGTGGAAATCACTTCGGGACCCCAAAACTGAGTAATAATCCAAAAAATGGGCCAGAATCGGCCCAAACTGCGAGTCTTGATGGCCAACACATAAGCATGCCTTGGGGTTCGACAACCATGGAAATCGCTTTGGGACCCCAAAACGATGAGTAATACTACATGAAACGGGTCAGAATCGACAAAACCCACGAGTGTTGATGACCGGCACGTAAACGCACCCCAGGGTTCTTTAATCATGGAAATCGCTCTGGGACCCGAAATCGGTGAGTAATAGTCCACGAAACTAACCAGAATTGGCCAAAATTGTGAGTGTTGATGACCGACACGTAAGCGCACCTTGGGGTTCAACAACGATGGAAATCGATTTGGGACCCCAAAACGGTGAGTAATAGTCCACGAAACGGGTCAGAATCGACAAAAACCGCGAGCATTGATGACCGACACGTAAACGCACCCCGGGATTCCTCAATCGTGGAAATCACTTTGGGACCCCAAAACTGAGTAATAATCCAAGAAACGGGCCAGAGTCGGCCCAAACTATGATCTTGATGACCAACACATAAGCACACCTTGGGGTTCGACAACCATGGAAATCCCTTAGGGACCCCAAAACAGTGAGTAATAGTCCATGAAATAGGTCAGAATCGACAAAACCAACGAGTGTTGATGACCGACACGTAAACGCACCCCAGGGTTCTTTAATCGTGGAAATCGCTCTAGGACCCGAAACCGGTGAGTAATAGTCCACGAAACTAACCAGAATTGGCCAAAATTGTGAGTGTTGATGACCGACACGTAAGCGCACCTTGGGGTTCAACAACCATGGAAATCGATTTGGGACCCCAAAACGGTGAGTAATAGGCCACGAAACGGGTCAGAATCGACAAAAACCGCGAGTGTTGATGACCGACACGTAAACGCACCCTGGGATTCGTCAATCGTGGAAATCACTTCGGGATCCCAAAACTGAGTAATAATCCAAGAAACGGGCCAGAATCGGCCCAAACTGTGAGTCTTGACGACCAACACATAAGCAGACCTTGGGGTTCGATAACCATGGAAATCCCTTTGGGACCCCAAAACGGTGAGTAATAGTCCATGAAACGGGTCAGAATCGACAAAACTCACGAGTGTTGATGACCCACACGTAAATGCACCCCAGGGTTCGTTAATCATGGAAATCGCTCTGGGACCCGAAACCAGTGAGTAATAGTCCAGAAACTGAACAGAATTGGCCACAATTGTGAGTGTTGATGACCGAACGCACCCCGGGGTTCAACAACCATGGAAATCACTTTGGGACCACAAAACGGTGAGTAATAGTCCACGTAACGGGTTAGGATCGACAAAAACCACGAGTGTTGATGACTGACACGTTGACGCACCCCGGGGTCCGCTAATCGTGGAAATCACTCCGGGACCCCCAAACAGTGAGTAGTAGTCCACGAAACGGGCCAGAATTGGACAAAACTGCGAGTGTTGATGACCGACACGTAAGCGCACCTTGGGGTTTAACAACTATGGAAATCGCTTTGGGACCCCAAAACGGGGAGTAATAGTCTATGAAACGGGTCAAAATTGGCCAAAACTGTGAGTTTTGACGATGGAAACGTAAACGCACTTCGGGGATCGTCAACCGTGGAAATCACTCTGGGACCCCAAAACGCTGAGTAATAGTGCATGAAACGAACCAGAATCGTCCAAAATTGTGAGTGTTGATGACTGACACGTAAACGCATCCCGGGGTTCGTCAATCGTGGAAATCACTTTGGGACCCCAAAACTGAGTAATAATCCAAGAAACGGGACATAATCGGCCCAAACTGCGATCTCGACGACCAACACATAAGCACAACTTGGGGTTCGACAACCTTGGAAATCCCGTTGGGACCCCAAAACGGTGAGTAATAGTCCATGAAACGGGTCAGAATCGACAAAACCCATGAGTGTTGATGACCGACACGTAAACGCACCCCAGGGTTCTTTAATTGTGCAAATCGCTCTGGGACCCAAAACCGGTGAGTAATAGTCCACGAAACTAACCAGAATTGGCCAAAATTGTGTGTGTTGATGACCGACACGTAAGCGCACCTTGGGGTTCAACAACTATGGAAATCGCTTTGGGACCGCAAAACAGGGAGTAATAGTCTATGAAACGGGTCAGAATTGGCCAAAACTGTGAGTTTTGACGATGGAAACGTAAACACACTTCGGGGATCGTCAACCGTGGAAATCACTCTGGGACCCCAAAACGCTGAGTAATAGTGCATGAAACGGACCAGAATCGGCCAAAATTGTGAGTGTTGATGACCGACACGTAAACGAATCCCGGGGTTAGTCAATCGTGGAAATCACTTCTGGACCCCAAAACTGAGTAATAATCCAAAAAACGGGCCAAAATTGGCCCAAACTGCGAGTCTTGACGGCCAACACATAAGCATGCCGTGGGGTTCGACAACCATGGAAATCCCTTTGGGACCCCAAAACGGTGAGTAATAGTCCATGAAACGGGTCAGAATCGACAAAACCCACGAGTGTTGATGACCGACACGTAAACGCACCCCAGGGTTCTTTAGTCATGGAAATCGCTCTAGGACCCGAAACCGGTGAGTAATAGTCCACGAAACTAACCAGAATTGGCCAAAATTGTGAGTGTGTATGACCGACACGTAAGCGCACCTTGGGGTTCAACAACCATGGAAATCGATTTGGGACCCCAAAACGGTGAGTAATAGTCCACGAAACGGGTCAGAATCGAAAAAAACCGCGAGTGTTGATGACCGACACGTAAATGCACCCCGGGATTCGTCAATCGTGGAAATCACTTCGGGACCCCAAAACTGAGTAATAATCCAAGAAACGGGCCAGAATCGGCCCAAACTGCGAGTCTTGACGACGAACACATAAGTAGACCTTGGGGTTCGACAACCATGGAAATCCCTTTGGGACCCCAAAACGGTGAGTAATAGTCCATGAAACTGATCAGAATCGACAAAACTCACGAGTGTTGATGACCGACACGTAAATGCACCCCAGGGTTCGTTAATCGTGGAAATCGCTCTGGGACCTGAAACTGGTGAGTAATAGTCTAGAAACTGAACAGAATTGGCCAAAATTGTGAGTGTTGATGACCGACACGTAAACGCACCCCGGTATTCAACAACCAAGGAAATCACTTCGGGACCACAAAACGGTGAGTAATAGTCCACGAAACGGGTCAGGATCGACAAAAACCACGAGTGTTGATGACTAACACGTTAACGCACCCCGCGGTCCGCTAATCGTGGAAATCACTTCGGGACCCCAAAACAGTGAGTAATAGTCCACAAAACGGGCCAGAATTGGCCAAAACTACGAGTGTTGATGACCGACACGTAAGCGCACCTTGGGGTTCAACAACTATGGAAATCGCATTGGGACCCCCAAACGGGGAGTAATAGTCTCTAAAACGGGTCAGAATTGGCCACAACTGTGAGTTTTGACGACGGAAACGTAAACGCACATCGGGGATCGTCAAGAGTGGAAATCACTCTGGGACCCCAAAACGCTGAGTAATAGTGCATGAAACGGACCAGAATCGGCCAAAATTGTGAGTGTTGATGACCGACACATAAACGAATCACGGGGTTCGTCAATCGTGGAAATCACTTCGGGACCCCAAAACTGAGTAATAATCCAAAAAATGGGCCAGAATCGGCCCAAACTGCGAGTCTTGACGGCCAACACATAAGCATGCCTTGGGGTTCGACAACCATGGAAATCGCTTTGGGACCCCAAAACGATGAGTAATACTACATGAAACGGGTCAGAATCGACAAAACCCACGAGTGTTGATGACCGGCACGTAAACGCACCCCAGGGTTCTTTAATCGTGGAAATCGCTCTGGGACCCGAAATCGGTGAGTAATAGTCCACGAAACTAACCAGAATTGGCCAAAATTGTGAGTGTTGATGACCGAAACGTAAGCGCACCTTGGGGTTCAACAACCATGGAAATCGATTTGGGACCCCAAAACGGTGAGTAATAGTCCACGAAACGGGTCAGAATCGACAAAAACCGCGAGCATTGATGACCGACACGTAAACGCACCCCGGGATTCCTCAATCGTGGAAATCACTTTGGGACCCCAAAACTGAGTAATAATCCAAGAAACGGGCCAGAGTCGGCCCAAACTATGATCTTGATGACCAACACATAAGCACACCTTGGGGTTCGACAACCATGGAAATCCCTTAGGGACCCCAAAACAGTGAGTAATAGTCCATGAAATAGGTCAGAATCGACAAAACCAACGAGTGTTGATGACCGACACGTAAACGCACCCCAGGGTTCTTTAATCGTGGAAATCGCTCTAGGACCCGAAACCGGTGAGTAATAGTCCACGAAACTAACCAGAATTGGCCAAAATTGTGAGTGTTGATGACCGACACGTAAGCGCACCTTGGGGTTCAACAACCATGGAAATCGATTTGGGACCCCAAAACGGTGAGTAATAGGCCACGAAACGGGTCAGAATCGACAAAAACCGCGAGTGTTGATGACCGACACGTAAACGCACCCTGGGATTCGTCAATCGTGGAAATCACTTCGGGACCACAAAACTGAGTAATAATCCAAGAAACGGGCCAGAATCGGCCCAAACTGTGAGTCTTGACGACCAACACATAAGCAGACCTTGGGGTTCGATAACCATGGAAATCCCTTTGGGACCCCAAAACGGTGAGTAATAGTCCATGAAACGGGTCAGAATCGACAAAACTCACGAGTGTTGATGACCAACACGTAAATGCACCCACGGGTTCGTTAATCATGGAAATCGCTCTGGGACCCGAAACCAGTGAGTAATAGTCCAGAAACTGAACAGAATTGGCCACAATTGTGAGTGTTGATGACCGAACGCACCCCGGGGTTCAACAACCATGGAAATCACTTTGGGACCACAAAACGGTGAGTAATAGTCCACGTAACGGGTCAGGATCGACAAAAACCACGAGTGTTGATGACTGACACGTTAACGCACCCCGGGGTCCGCTAATCGTGGAAATCACTCCGGGACCCCCAAACAGTGAGTAGTAGTCCACGAAACGGGCCAGAATTGGCCAAAACTGCGAGTGTTGATGACCGACACGTAAGCGCACCTTGGGGTTTAACAACTACGGAAATTGCTTTGGGACCCCAAAACGGGGAGTAATAGTCTATGAAACGGGTCAAAATTGGCCAAAACTGTGAGTTTTGACGATGGAAACGTAAACGCACTTCGGGGATCGTCAACCGTGGAAATCACTCTGGGACCCCAAAACGCTGAGTAATAGTGCATGAAACGAACCAGAATCGTCCAAAATTGTGAGTGTTGATGACTGACACGTAAACGCATCCCGGGGTTCGTCAATCGTGGAAATCACTTTGGGACCCCAAAACTGAGTAATAATCCAAGAAACGGGACATAATCGGCCCAAACTGCGATCTCGACGACCAACACATAAGCACAACTTGGGGTTCAACAACTATGGAAATCACTTTGGGACCCCAAAACGGGGAGTAATAGTCTACGAAACGGGTCAAAATTGGCCAAAACTGTGAGTTTTGACGATGGAAACGTAAACGCACTTCGGGGATCGTCAACCGTGGAAATCACTCTGGGACCCCAAAACGCTGAGTAATAGTGCATGAAACGAACCAGAATCGTCCAAAATTGTGAGTGTTGATGACCGACACGTAAACGCATCCCGGGGTTCGTCAATCATGGAAATCACTTCAGGACCCCAAAACTGAGTAATAATCCAAGAAACGGGCCAGAATCGGCCCAAACTGCGAGTCTTGACGGCCAACACATAAGCATGCCTTGGGGTTCGACAACCTTGGAAATCCCGTTGGGACCCCAAAACGGTGAGTAATAGTCCATGAAACGGGTCAGAATCGACAAAACCCATGAGTGTTGATGACCGACACGTAAACGCACCCCAGGGTTCTTTAATTGTGCAAATCGCTCTGGGACCCAAAACCGGTGAGTAATAGTCCACGAAACTAACCAGAATTGGCCAAAATTGTGTGTGTTGATGACCGACACGTAAGCGCACCTTGGGGTTCAACAACTATGGAAATCGCTTTGGGACCGCAAAACAGGGAGTAATAGTCTATGAAACGGGTCAGAATTGGCCAAAACTGTGAGTTTTGACGATGGAAACGTAAACACACTTCGGGGATCATCAACCGTGGAAATCACTCTGGGACCCCAAAACGCTGAGTAATAGTGCATGAAACGGACCAGAATCGGCCAAAATTGTGAGTGTTGATGACCGACACGTAAACGAATCCCGGGGTTAGTCAATCGTGGAAATCACTTCTGGACCCCAAAACTGAGTAATAATCCAAAAAACGGGCCCAAATTGGCCCAAACTGCGAGTCTTGACGGCCAACACATAAGCATGCCGTGGGGTTCGACAACCATGGAAATCCCTTTGGGACCCCAAAACGGTGAGTAATAGTCCATGAAACGGGTCAGAATCGACAAAACCCACGAGTGTTGATGACCGACACGTAAACGCACCCCAGGGTTCTTTAATCGTGGAAATCGCTCTAGGACCCGAAACCGGTGAGTAATAGTCCACGAAACTAACCAGAATTGGCCAAAATTGTGAGTGTGTATGTCCGACACGTAAGCGCACCTTGGGGTTCAACAACCATGGAAATCGATTTGGGACCCCAAAACGGTGAGTAATAGTCCACGAAACGGGTCAGAATCGACAAAAACCGCGAGTGTTGATGACCGACACGTAAACGCACCCCGGGATTCGTCAATCGTGGAAATCACTTCGGGACCCCAAAACTGAGTAATAATCCAAGAAACGGGCCAGAATCGGCCCAAACTACGAGTCTTGACGACCAACACATAAGCAGACCTTGGGGTTCGACAACCATGGAAATCCCTTTGGGACCCCAAAACAGTGAGTAATAGTCCATGAAACGGGTCAGAATCGACAAAACTCACGAGTGCTGATGACCAACACGTAAATGCACCCTAGGGTTCGTTAATCATGGAAATCGCTCTGGGACCCGAAACCAGTGAGTAATAGTCCAGAAACTGAACAGAATTGGCCACAATTGTGAGTGTTGATGACCGAACGCACCCCGGCATTCAACAACCATGGAAATCACTTCGGGACCACAAAACGGTGAGTAATAGTCCACGTAACGGGTCAGGATCGACAAAAACCACGAGTGTTGATGACTGACACGTTAACGCACCCCGGGGTCCGCTAATCGTGGAAATCACTCCGGGACCCCCAAACCGTGAGTAATAGTCCACGAAACGGGCCAGAATTGGCCAAAACTGCGAGTGTTGATAACCAACACGTAAGCGCACCTTGGGGTTCAACAACTATGGAAATCACTTTGGGACCCCAAAACGGCGAGTAATAGTCTATGAAACGGGTCAAAATTGGCCAAAACTATGAGTTTTGACGATGGAAACGTAAACGCACTTCGGGGATCGTCAACCGTGGAAATCACTCTGGGACCCCAAAACGCTGAGTAATAGTGCATGAAACGAACCAGAATCGTCCAAAATTGTGAGTGTTGATGACCGACACGTAAACGCATCCTAGGGTTCGTCAATCATGGAAATCACTTCAGGACCCCAAAACTGAGTAATAATCCAAGAAACTGGCCAGAATCGGCCCAAACTGGGAGTCTTGACGGCCAACACATAAGCATGCCTTGGGGTTCGACAACCTTGGAAATCCCGTTGGGACCCCAAAACGGTGAGTAATAGTCCATGAAACGGGTCAGAATCGACAAAACCCACGAGTGTTGATGACCGACACGTAAATGCACCCCAGGGTTCTTTAATTGTGCAAATCGCTCTGGGACCCAAAACCGGTGAGTAATAGTCCATGAAACTAACCAGAATTGGCCAAAATTGTGTGTGTTGATGACCGACACGTAAGCGCACCTTGGGGTTCAACAACTATGGAAATCGCTTTGGGACCGCAAAACGGGGAGTAATAGTCTATGAAACGGGTCAGAATTGGCCAAAACTGTGAGTTTTGACGATGAAAACGTAAACACACTTCGGGGATCGTCAACCGTGGAAATCACTCTGGGACCCCAAAACGCTGAGTAATAGTGCATGAAACGGACCATAATCGGCCAAAATTGTGAGTGTTGATGACCGACACGTAAACGAATCCCGGGGTTCATCAATCGTGGAAATCACTTCTGGACCCCAAAACTGAGTAATAATCCAAAAAACGGGCCAAAATTGGCCCAAACTGCGAGTCTTGACGGCCAACACATAAGCATGCCTTGGGGTTCGACAACCATGGAAATCCCTTTGGGACCCCAAAACGGTGAGTAATAGTCCATGAAACGGGTCAGAATCGACAAAACCCACGAGTGTTGATGACCGACACGTAAACGCACCCCAGGGTTCTTTAATCGTGGAAATCGCTCTAGGACCCAAAACCGGTGAGTAATAGTCCACGAAACTAACCAGAATTGGCCAAAATTGTGAGTGTGTATGACCGACACGTAAGCGCACCTTGGGGTTCAACAACCATGGAAATCGATTTGGGACCCCAAAACGGTGAGTAATAGTCCACGAAACGGGTCAGAATCGACAAAAACCGCGAGTGTTGATGACCGACACGTAAACGCACCCCGGGATTCGTCAATCGTGGAAATCACTTCGGGACCCCAAAACTGAGTAATAATCCAAGAAACGGGCCAGAATCGGCCCAAACTGCGAGTCTTGACGACGAACACATAAGCAGACCTTGGGGTTCGACAACCATGGAAATCCCTTTGGGACCCCAAAACGGTGAGTAATAGTCCATGAAACGGGTCAGAATCGACAAAACTCATGAGTGTTGATGACCGACACGTAAATGCACCCCAGGGTTCGTTAATCGTGGAAATCGCTCTGGGACCCGAAACCGGTGAGTAATAGTCCAGAAACTGAACAGAATTGGCCAAAATTGTGAGTGTTGATGACCGACACGTAAACGCACCCCGGGGTTCACCAACCAAGGAAATCACTTCGGGACCACAAAACGGTGAGTAATAGTCCACGAACGGGTTAGGATCGACAAAAACCATGAGTGTTGATGACTAACACGTTAATGCACCCCGGTGTCCGCTAATTGTGGAAATCACTCCAAGACCCCCAAACAGTGAGTAATAGTCCACGAAACGGGCCAGAATTGGCCAAAACTGCGAGTGTTGATGACCGACACGCATGCGCACCTTGGGGTTAAACAACAATGGAAATCGCTTTGGGACCCAAAACGGGGAGTAATAGTCTATGAAACGGGTCAGAATTGGCCACAACTGTGAGTTTTGACGATGGAAACGTAAAGGCACTTCAGGATCGTCAATAGTGGAAATCACTCTGGGACCCCAAAACGCTGAGTAATAGTGCATGAAACGGACCAGAATCGGCCAAAATTGTGAGTGTTGATGACCGACACGTAAACGAATCCTAGGTCCGTCAATCGTGGAAATCACTTTGGGACCCCAAAACTGAGTAATAATCCGAAAAACGGGCCAGAATCGGCCCAAACTGCGAGTCGTGACGGCCAACACATAAGCATGCCTTGGGGTTCGACAACCATGGAAATCCCTTTGGGACCCCAAAACGGTGAGTAATAGTCCATGAAACGGGTCAGAATCGACAAAACTCATGAGTGTTGATGACCGACACGTAAATGCACCCCAGGGTTCGTTAATCATGGAAATCGCTCTGGGACCCGAAACCAGTGAGTAATAGTCTAGAAACTGAACAGAATTGGCCACAATTGTGAGTGTTGATGACCGAACGCACCCCGGGGTTCAACAACCATGGAAATCACTTCGGGACCACAAAACGGTGAGTAATAGTCCACGTAACGGGTCAGGATCGACAAAAACCACGAGTGTTGATGACTGACACGTTAACGCACCCCGGGGTCCGCTAATCGTGGAAATCACTCCGGGACCCCCAAACAGTGAGTAATAGTCCACGAAACGGGCCAGAATTGGCCAAAACTGCGAGTGTTGATGACCGACACGTAAGCGCACCTTGGGGTTTAACAACTATGGAATCGCTTTGGGACCCCAAAACAGGGAGTAATAGTCTATGAAACGGGTCAAAATTGGCCAAAACTGTGAGTTTTGACGATGGAAACGTAAACGCACTTCGGGGATCGTCAACCGTGGAAATCACTCTGGGACCCCAAAACGCTGAGTAATAGTGCATGAAACAAACCAGAATCGTCCAAAATTGTGAGTGTTGATGACTGACACGTAAACGCATCCCGGGGTTCGTCAATCGTGGAAATCACTTTGGGACCCCAAAACTGAGTAATAATCCAAGAAACGGGACAGAATCGGCCCAAATTGCGATCTTGACGACCAACACATAAGCACAACTTGGGGTTCGACAACCTTGGAAATCCCGTTGGGACCCCAAAACGGTGAGTAATAGTCCATGAAACGGGTCACAATTGACAAAACCCATGAGTGTTGATGACCGACACGTAAACACACCCCAGGGTTCTTTAATTGTGCAAATCGCTCTGGGACCCAAAACCGGTGAGTAGTAGTCCACGAAACTAACCAGAATTGGCCAAAATTGTGTGTGTTGATGACCGACACGTAAGCGCACCTTGGGGTTCAACAACTATGGAAATCGCTTTGGGACCGCAAAACGGGGAGTAATAGTCTATGAAACGGGTCAGAATTGGCCAAAACTGTGAGTTTTGATGATGGAAACGTAAACACTCTTCGGGGATCATCAACCGTGGAAATCACTCTGGGACCCCAAAACGCTGAGTAATAGTGCATGAAACGGACCAGAATCGGCCAAAATTGTGAGTGTTGATGACCGACACGTAAACGAATCCCGGGGTTCGTCAATCGTGGAAATCACTTCTGGACCCCAAAACTGACTAATAATCCAAAAAAGGGGCCAAAATTGGCCCAAACTGCGAGTCTTGACGGCCAACACATAAGCATGCCTTGGGGTTCGACAACCATGGAAATCCCTTTGGGACCCCAAAACGGTGAGTAATAGTCCATGAAACGGGTCAGAATCGACAAAACCCACGAGTGTTGACGATCGACACGTAAACGCACCCCAGGGTTCTTTAATCGTGGAAATCGCTCTAGGACCCGAAACCGGTGAGTAATAGTCCACGAAACTAACCAGAATTGGCCAAAATTGTGAGTCTGTATGACCGACACGTAGGCGCACCTTGGGGTTCAACAACCATGGAAATCAATTTGGGACCCCAAAACGGTGAGTAATAGTCCACGAAATGGGTCAGAATCGACAAAAACCGCGAGTGTTGATGACCGACACGTAAACGCACCCCGGGATTCGTCAATCGTGGAAATCACTTCGGGACCCCAAAACTAAGTAATAATCCAAGAAACGGGCCAGAATCGGCCCAAACTGCGAGTCTTGACGACCAACACATAAGCAGACCTTGGGGTTCGACAACCATGGAAATCTCTTTGGGACCCCAAAACGGTGAGTAATAGTCCATGAAACGGGTCAGAATCGACAAAACTCACGAGTGTTGATGACCAACACGTAAATGCACCCTATGGTTCGTTAATCATGGAAATTGCTCTGGGACCCGAAACCAGTGAGTAATAGTCCAGAAACTGAACAGAATTGGCCACAATTGTGAGTGTTGATGACCGAACGCACCCCGGGGTTCAACAACCATGGAAATCACTTCGGGACCACAAAACGGTGAGTAATGGTCCACGTAACGGGTCAGGATCGACAAAAACCACGAGTGTTGATGACTGACACGTTAACGCACCCCGGGGTCCGCTAATCGTGGAAATCACTCTGGGACCCCCAAACCGTGAGTAATAGTCCACGAAACGGGCCAGAATTGGCCAAAACTGCGAGTGTTGATGACCGACACGTAAGCGCACCTTGGGGTTCAACAACTATGGAAATCACTTTGGGACCCCAAAACGGGGAGTAATAGTCTATGAAACGGGTCAAAATTGGCCAAAACTGTGAGTTTTGACAATGGAAACATAAACGCACTTCGGGGATCGTCAACCGTGGAAATCACTCTGGGACCCCAAAACGGTGAGTAATAGTGCATGAAACGAACCAGAATCGTCCAAAATTGTGAGTGTTGATGACCGACACGTAAACGCATCCCGGGGTTCGTCAATCATGAAAATCACTTCAGGACCCCAAAACTGAGTAATAATCCAAGAAACGGGCCAGAATCGGCCCAAACTGCGAGTCTTGACGGCCAACACATAAGCATGCCTTGGGGTTCGACAACCTTGGAAATCCCGTTGGGACCCCAAAACGGTGAGTAATAATCCATGGAACGGGTCAGAATCGACAAAACCCATGAGTGTTGATGACCGACACGTAAATGCACCCCAGGGTTCTTTAATTGTGCAAATCGCTCTGGGACCCGAAACCGGTGAGTAATAGTCCACGAAACTAACCAGAATTGGCCAAAATTGTGAGTGTGTATGACCGACACGTAAGCGCACCTTGGGGTTCAACAACCATGGAAATCAATTTGGGACCCCAAAACGGTGAGTAATAGTCCACGAAACGGGTCAGAATCGACAAAAACCGCGAGTGTTGATGACCGACACGTAAACGCACCCCGGGATTCGTCAATCGTGGAAATCACTTCGGGACCCCAAAACTAAGTAATAATCCAAGAAACGGGCCAGAATCGGCCCAAACTGCGAGTCTTGACGACCAACACATAAGCAGACCTTGGGGTTCGACAACCATGGAAATCTCTTTGGGACCCCAAAACGGTGAGTAATAGTCCATGAAACGGGTCAGAATCGACAAAACTCACGAGTGTTGATGACCAACACGTAAATGCACCCTATGGTTCGTTAATCATGGAAATTGCTCTGGGACCCGAAACCAGTGAGTAATAGTCCAGAAACTGAACAGAATTGGCCACAATTGTGAGTGTTGATGACCGAACGCACCCCGGGGTTCAACAACCATGGAAATCACTTCGGGACCACAAAACGGTGAGTAATGGTCCACGTAACGGGTCAGGATCGACAAAAACCACGAGTGTTGATGACTGACACGTTAACGCACCCCGGGGTCCGCTAATCGTGGAAATCACTCTGGGACCCCCAAACCGTGAGTAATAGTCCACGAAACGGGCCAGAATTGGCCAAAACTGCGAGTGTTGATGACCGACACGTAAGCGCACCTTGGGGTTCAACAACTATGGAAATCACTTTGGGACCCCAAAACGGGGAGTAATAGTCTATGAAACGGGTCAAAATTGGCCAAAACTGTGAGTTTTGACAATGGAAACGTAAACGCACTTCGGGGATCGTCAACCGTGGAAATCACTCTGGGACCCCAAAACGGTGAGTAATAGTGCATGAAACGAACCAGAATCGTCCAAAATTGTGAGTGTTGATGACCGACACGTAAACGCATCCCGGGGTTCGTCAATCATGAAAATCACTTCAGGACCCCAAAACTGAGTAATAATCCAAGAAACGGGCCAGAATCGGCCCAAACTACGAGTCTTGACGGCCAACACATAAGCATGCCTTGGGGTTCGACAACCTTGGAAATCCCGTTGGGACCCCAAAACGGTGAGTAATAATCCATGGAACGGGTCAGAATCGACAAAACCCATGAGTGTTGATGACCGACACGTAAATGCACCCCAGGGTTCTTTAATTGTGCAAATCGCTCTGGGACCCAAAACCGGTGAGTAATAGTCCACGAAACTAACCAGAATTGGCCAAAATTGTGTGTGTTGATGACCGACACATAAGCGCACCTTGGGGTTCAACAACTATGGAAATCGCTTTGGGACCGCAAAACGGGGAGTAATAGTCTATGAAACGGGTCAGAATTGGCCAAAACTGTGAGTTTTGATGATGGAAACGTAAACACACTTCGGGGATCGTCAACCGTGGAAATCACTCTGGGACCCCAAAACGCTGAGTAATAGTGCATGAAACGGACCAGAATCGGCCAAAATTGTGAGTGTTGATGACCGACACGTAAACGAATCCCGGGGTTCGTCAATCGTGGAAATCACTTCTGGACCCCAAAACTGAGTAATAATCCAAAAAACGGGCCAAAATTGGCCCAAACTGCGAGTCTTGACGGCCAACACATAAGCATGCCTTGGGGTTCGACAACCATGGAAATCCCTTTGGGACCCCAAAACGGTGAGTAATAGTCCATGAAACGGGTCAGAATCGACAAAACCCACGAGTGTTGATGACCGACACGTAAACGCACCCCAGGGTTCTTTAATCGTGGAAATCGCTCTAGGACCAGAAACCGGTGAGTAATAGTCCACGAAACTAACCAGAATTGGCCAAAATTGTGAGTGTGTATGACCGACACGTAGGCGCACCTTGGGGTTCAACAACCATGGAAATCGATTTGGGACCCCAAAACGGTGAGTAATAGTCCACGAAACGGGTCAGAATCGACAAAAACCGCGAGTGTTGATGACCGACACGTAAACGCACCCCGGGATTCGTCAATCGTGGAAATCACTTCGGGACCCCAAAACTGAGTAATAATCCAAGAAACGGGCCAGAATCGGCCCAAACTGCGAGTCTTGACGACCAACACATAAGCAGACCTTGGGGTTCGACAACCATGGAAATCCCTTTGGGACCCCAAAACGGTGAGTAATAGTCCATGAAACGGGTCAGAATCGACAAAACTCACGAGAGTTGATGACCAACACGTAAATGCACCCTATGGTTCGTTAATCATGGAAATCGCTCTGGGACCCGAAACCAGTGAGTAATAGTCCAGAAACTGAACAGAATTGGCCACAATTGTGAGTGTTGATGACCGAACGCACCCCGAGGTTCAACAACCATGGAAATCACTTCGGGACCACAAAACGGTGAGTAATAGTCCATGTAACGGGTCAGGATCGACAAAAACCACGAGTCTTGATGACTGACACGTTAACGCACCCCGGGGTCCGCTAATCGTGGAAATCACTCTGGGACCCCCAAACCGTGAGTAATAGTCCACGAAACGGGCCAGAATTGGCCAAAACTGCGAGTGTTGATGACCGACACGTAAGCGCACCTTGGGGTTCAACAACTATGGAAATCACTTTGGGACCCCAAAACGGGGAGTAATAGTCTATGAAACGGGTCAAAATTGGCCAAAACTGTGAGTTTTGACAATGGAAACGTAAACGCACTTCGGGGATCGTCAACCGTGGAAATCACTCTGGGACCCCAAAACGGTGAGTAATAGTGCATGAAACGAACCAGAATCGTCCAAAATTGTGAGTGTTGATGACCGACACGTAAACGCATCCCGGGGTTCGTCAATCATGAAAATCACTTCAGGACCCCAAAACTGAGTAATAATCCAAGAAACGGGCCAGAATCGGCCCAAACTGCGAGTCTTGACGGCCAACACATAAGCATGCCTTGGGGTTCGACAACCTTGGAAATCCCGTTGGGACCCCAAAACGGTGAGTAATAATCCATGGAACGGGTCAGAATCGACAAAACCCATGAGTGTTGATGACCGACACGTAAATGCACCCCAGGGTTCTTTAATTGTGCAAATCGCTCTGGGACCCGAAACCGGTGAGTAATAGTCCACGAAACTAACCAGAATTGGCCAAAATTGTGAGTGTGTATGACCGACACGTAAGCGCACCTTGGGGTTCAACAACCATGGAAATCAATTTGGGACCCCAAAACGGTGAGTAATAGTCCACGAAACGGGTCAGAATCGACAAAAACCGCGAGTGTTGATGACCGACACGTAAACGCACCCCGGGATTCGTCAATCGTGGAAATCACTTCGGGACCCCAAAACTAAGTAATAATCCAAGAAACGGGCCAGAATCGGCCCAAACTGCGAGTCTTGACGACCAACACATAAGCAGACCTTGGGGTTCGACAACCATGGAAATCTCTTTGGGACCCCAAAACGGTGAGTAATAGTCCATGAAACGGGTCAGAATCGACAAAACTCACGAGTGTTGATGACCAACACGTAAATGCACCCTATGGTTCGTTAATCATGGAAATTGCTCTGGGACCCGAAACCAGTGAGTAATAGTCCAGAAACTGAACAGAATTGGCCACAATTGTGAGTGTTGATGACCGAACGCACCCCGGGGTTCAACAACCATGGAAATCACTTCGGGACCACAAAACGGTGAGTAATGGTCCACGTAACGGGTCAGGATCGACAAAAACCACGAGTGTTGATGACTGACACGTTAACGCACCCCGGGGTCCGCTAATCGTGGAAATCACTCTGGGACCCCCAAACCGTGAGTAATAGTCCACGAAACGGGCCAGAATTGGCCAAAACTGCGAGTGTTGATGACCGACACGTAAGCGCACCTTGGGGTTCAACAACTATGGAAATCACTTTGGGACCCCAAAACGGGGAGTAATAGTCTATGAAACGGGTCAAAATTGGCCAAAACTGTGAGTTTTGACAATGGAAACGTAAACGCACTTCGGGGATCGTCAACCGTGGAAATCACTCTGGGACCCCAAAACGGTGAGTAATAGTGCATGAAACGAACCAGAATCGTCCAAAATTGTGAGTGTTGATGACCGACACGTAAACGCATCCCGGGGTTCGTCAATCATGAAAATCACTTCAGGACCCCAAAACTGAGTAATAATCCAAGAAACGGGCCAGAATCGGCCCAAACTGCGAGTCTTGACGGCCAACACATAAGCATGCCTTGGGGTTCGACAACCTTGGAAATCCCGTTGGGACCCCAAAACGGTGAGTAATAATCCATGGAACGGGTCAGAATCGACAAAACCCATGAGTGTTGATGACCGACACGTAAATGCACCCCAGGGTTCTTTAATTGTGCAAATCGCTCTGGGACCCAAAACCGGTGAGTAATAGTCCACGAAACTAACCAGAATTGGCCAAAATTGTGTGTGTTGATGACCGACACATAAGCGCACCTTGGGGTTCAACAACTATGGAAATCGCTTTGGGACCGCAAAACGGGGAGTAATAGTCTATGAAACGGGTCAGAATTGGCCAAAACTGTGAGTTTTGATGATGGAAACGTAAACACACTTCGGGGATCGTCAACCGTGGAAATCACTCTGGGACCCCAAAACGCTGAGTAATAGTGCATGAAACGGACCAGAATCGGCCAAAATTGTGAGTGTTGATGACCGACACGTAAACGAATCCCGGGGTTCGTCAATCGTGGAAATCACTTCTGGACCCCAAAACTGAGTAATAATCCAAAAAACGGGCCAAAATTGGCCCAAACTGCGAGTCTTGACGGCCAACACATAAGCATGCCTTGGGGTTCGACAACCATGGAAATCCCTTTGGGACCCCAAAACGGTGAGTAATAGTCCATGAAACGGGTCAGAATCGACAAAACCCACGAGTGTTGATGACCGACACGTAAACGCACCCCAGGGTTCTTTAATCGTGGAAATCGCTCTAGGACCAGAAACCGGTGAGTAATAGTCCACGAAACTAACCAGAATTGGCCAAAATTGTGAGTGTGTATGACCGACACGTAGGCGCACCTTGGGGTTCAACAACCATGGAAATCGATTTGGGACCCCAAAACGGTGAGTAATAGTCCACGAAACGGGTCAGAATCGACAAAAACCGCGAGTGTTGATGACCGACACGTAAACGCACCCCGGGATTCGTCAATCGTGGAAATCACTTCGGGACCCCAAAACTGAGTAATAATCCAAGAAACGGGCCAGAATCGGCCCAAACTGCGAGTCTTGACGACCAACACATAAGCAGACCTTGGGGTTCGACAACCATGGAAATCCCTTTGGGACCCCAAAACGGTGAGTAATAGTCCATGAAACGGGTCAGAATCGACAAAACTCACGAGAGTTGATGACCAACACGTAAATGCACCCTATGGTTCGTTAATCATGGAAATCGCTCTGGGACCCGAAACCAGTGAGTAATAGTCCAGAAACTGAACAGAATTGGCCACAATTGTGAGTGTTGATGACCGAACGCACCCCGAGGTTCAACAACCATGGAAATCACTTCGGGACCACAAAACGGTGAGTAATAGTCCATGTAACGGGTCAGGATCGACAAAAACCACGAGTCTTGATGACTGACACGTTAACGCACCCCGGGGTCCGCTAATCGTGGAAATCACTCTGGGACCCCCAAACCGTGAGTAATAGTCCACGAAACGGGCCAGAATTGGCCAAAACTGCGAGTGTTGATGACCGACACGTAAGCGCACCTTGGGGTTCAACAACTATGGAAATCACTTTGGGACCCCAAAACGGGGAGTAATAGTCTATGAAACGGGTCAAAATTGGCCAAAACTGTGAGTTTTGACAATGGAAACGTAAACGCACTTCGGGGATCGTCAACCGTGGAAATCACTCTGGGACCCCAAAACGGTGAGTAATAGTGCATGAAACAAACCAGAATCGTCCAAAATTGTGAGTGTTGATGACCGACACGTAAACGCATCCCGGGGTTCGTCAATCATGAAAATCACTTCAGGACCCCAAAACTGAGTAATAATCCAAGAAACGGGCCAGAATCGGCCCAAACTGCGAGTCTTGACGGCCAACACATAAGCATGCCTTGGGGTTCGACAACCTTGGAAATCCCGTTGGGACCCCAAAACGGTGAGTAATAATCCATGGAACGGGTCAGAATCGACAAAACCCATGAGTGTTGATGACCGACACGTAAATGCACCCCAGGGTTCTTTAATTGTGCAAATCGCTCTGGGACCCGAAACCGGTGAGTAATAGTCCACGAAACTAACCAGAATTGGCCAAAATTGTGAGTGTGTATGACCGACACGTAAGCGCACCTTGGGGTTCAACAACCATGGAAATCAATTTGGGACCCCAAAACGGTGAGTAATAGTCCACGAAACGGGTCAGAATCGACAAAAACCGCGAGTGTTGATGACCGACACGTAAACGCACCCCGGGATTCGTCAATCGTGGAAATCACTTCGGGACCCCAAAACTAAGTAATAATCCAAGAAACGGGCCAGAATCGGCCCAAACTGCGAGTCTTGACGACCAACACATAAGCAGACCTTGGGGTTCGACAACCATGGAAATCTCTTTGGGACCCCAAAACGGTGAGTAATAGTCCATGAAACGGGTCAGAATCGACAAAACTCACGAGTGTTGATGACCAACACGTAAATGCACCCTATGGTTCGTTAATCATGGAAATTGCTCTGGGACCCGAAACCAGTGAGTAATAGTCCAGAAACTGAACAGAATTGGCCACAATTGTGAGTGTTGATGACCGAACGCACCCCGGGGTTCAACAACCATGGAAATCACTTCGGGACCACAAAACGGTGAGTAATGGTCCACGTAACGGGTCAGGATCGACAAAAACCACGAGTGTTGATGACTGACACGTTAACGCACCCCGGGGTCCGCTAATCGTGGAAATCACTCTGGGACCCCCAAACCGTGAGTAATAGTCCACGAAACGGGCCAGAATTGGCCAAAACTGCGAGTGTTGATGACCGACACGTAAGCGCACCTTGGGGTTCAACAACTATGGAAATCACTTTGGGACCCCAAAACGGGGAGTAATAGTCTATGAAACGGGTCAAAATTGGCCAAAACTGTGAGTTTTGACAATGGAAACGTAAACGCACTTCGGGGATCGTCAACCGTGGAAATCACTCTGGGACCCCAAAACGGTGAGTAATAGTGCATGAAACGAACCAGAATCGTCCAAAATTGTGAGTGTTGATGACCGACACGTAAACGCATCCCGGGGTTCGTCAATCATGAAAATCACTTCAGGACCCCAAAACTGAGTAATAATCCAAGAAACGGGCCAGAATCGGCCCAAACTGCGAGTCTTGACGGCCAACACATAAGCATGCCTTGGGGTTCGACAACCTTGGAAATCCCGTTGGGACCCCAAAACGGTGAGTAATAATCCATGGAACGGGTCAGAATCGACAAAACCCATGAGTGTTGATGACCGACACGTAAATGCACCCCAGGGTTCTTTAATTGTGCAAATCGCTCTGGGACCCAAAACCGGTGAGTAATAGTCCACGAAACTAACCAGAATTGGCCAAAATTGTGTGTGTTGATGACCGACACATAAGCGCACCTTGGGGTTCAACAACTATGGAAATCGCTTTGGGACCGCAAAACGGGGAGTAATAGTCTATGAAACGGGTCAGAATTGGCCAAAACTGTGAGTTTTGATGATGGAAACGTAAACACACTTCGGGGATCGTCAACCGTGGAAATCACTCTGGGACCCCAAAACGCTGAGTAATAGTGCATGAAACGGACCAGAATCGGCCAAAATTGTGAGTGTTGATGACCGACACGTAAACGAATCCCGGGGTTCGTCAATCGTGGAAATCACTTCTGGACCCCAAAACTGAGTAATAATCCAAAAAACGGGCCAAAATTGGCCCAAACTGCGAGTCTTGACGGCCAACACATAAGCATGCCTTGGGGTTCGACAACCATGGAAATCCCTTTGGGACCCCAAAACGGTGAGTAATAGTCCATGAAACGGGTCAGAATCGACAAAACCCACGAGTGTTGATGACCGACACGTAAACGCACCCCAGGGTTCTTTAATCGTGGAAATCGCTCTAGGACCAGAAACCGGTGAGTAATAGTCCACGAAACTAACCAGAATTGGCCAAAATTGTGAGTGTGTATGACCGACACGTAGGCGCACCTTGGGGTTCAACAACCATGGAAATCGATTTGGGACCCCAAAACGGTGAGTAATAGTCCACGAAACGGGTCAGAATCGACAAAAACCGCGAGTGTTGATGACCGACACGTAAACGCACCCCGGGATTCGTCAATCGTGGAAATCACTTCGGGACCCCAAAACTGAGTAATAATCCAAGAAACGGGCCAGAATCGGCCCAAACTGCGAGTCTTGACGACCAACACATAAGCAGACCTTGGGGTTCGACAACCATGGAAATCCCTTTGGGACCCCAAAACGGTGAGTAATAGTCCATGAAACGGGTCAGAATCGACAAAACTCACGAGAGTTGATGACCAACACGTAAATGCACCCTATGGTTCGTTAATCATGGAAATCGCTCTGGGACCCGAAACCAGTGAGTAATAGTCCAGAAACTGAACAGAATTGGCCACAATTGTGAGTGTTGATGACCGAACGCACCCCGAGGTTCAACAACCATGGAAATCACTTCGGGACCACAAAACGGTGAGTAATAGTCCATGTAACGGGTCAGGATCGACAAAAACCACGAGTCTTGATGACTGACACGTTAACGCACCCCGGGGTCCGCTAATCGTGGAAATCACTCTGGGACCCCCAAACCGTGAGTAATAGTCCACGAAACGGGCCAGAATTGGCCAAAACTGCGAGTGTTGATGACCGACACGTAAGCGCACCTTGGGGTTCAACAACTATGGAAATCACTTTGGGACCCCAAAACGGGGAGTAATAGTCTATGAAACGGGTCAAAATTGGCCAAAACTGTGAGTTTTGACGATGGAAACGTAAACGCACTTCGGGGATCGTCAACCATGGAAATCACTCTGGGACCCCAAAACGCTGAGTAATAGTGCATGAAAAGAACCAGAATCGTCCAAAATTGTGAGTGTTGATGACCGACACGTAAACGCATCCCGGGGTTCGTCAATCATGGAAATCACTTCAGGACCCCAAAACTGAGTAATAATCCAAGAAACGGGCCAGAATCGGCCCAAACTGTGAGTCTTGACGGCCAACACATAAGCATGCCTTGGGGTTCGACAACCTTGGAAATCCCGTTGGGACCCCAAAACGGTGAGTAATAATCCATGAAACGGGTCAGAATCGACAAAACCCATGAGTGTTGATGACCGACACGTAAATGCACCCCAGGGTTCTTTAATTGTGCAAATCGCTCTGGGACCCAAAACCGGTGAGTAATAGTCCACGAAACTAACCAGAATTGGCCAAAATTGTGTGTGTTGATGACCGACACGTAAGCGCACCTTGGGGTTCAACAACTATGGAAATCGCTTTGGGACCGCAAAACGGGGAGTAATAGTCTATGAAACGGGTCAGAATTGGCCAAAACTGTGAGTTTTGATGATGGAAACGTAAACACACTTCGGGGATCGTCAACCGTGGAAATCACTCTGGGACCCCAAAACGCTGAGTAATAGTGCATGAAACGGACCAGAATCGGCCAAAATTGTGAGTGTTGATGACCGACACGTAAACGAATCCCGGGGTTCGTCAATCGTGGAAATCACTTCTGGACCCCAAAACTGAGTAATAATCCAAAAAACGGGCCAAAATCGGCCCAAACTGCGAGTCTTGACGGCCAACACATAAGCATGCCTTGGGGTTCGACAACCATGGAAATCCCTTTGGGACCCCAAAACGGTGAGTAATAGTCCATGAAACGGGTCAGAATCGACAAAACCCACGAGTGTTGATGACCGACACGTAAACGCACCCCAGGGTTCTTTAATCGTGGAAATCGCTCTAGGACCCGAAACCGGTGAGTAATAGTCCACGAAACTAACCAGAATTGGCCAAAATTGTGAGTGTGTATGACCGACACGTAGGCGCACCTTGGGGTTCAACAACCATGGAAATCGATTTGGGACCCCAAAACGGTGAGTAATAGTCCACGAAACGGGTCAGAATCGAGAAAAACCGCGAGTGCTGATGACCGACACGTAAACGCACCCCGGGATTCGTCAATTGTGGAAATCACTTCGGGACCCCAAAACTGAGTAATAATCCAAGAAACGGGCCAGAATCGGCCCAAACTGCGAGTCTTGACGACCAACACATAAGCAGACCTTGGGGTTCGACAACCATGGAAGTCCCTTTGGGACCCCAAAACGGTGAGTAATAGTCCATGAAACGGGTCAGAATCGACAAAACTCACGAGTGTTGATGACCAGCACGTAAATGCACCCTATGGTTCGTTAATCATGGAAATCGCTCTGGGACCCGAAACCAGTGAGTAATAGTCCAGAAACTGAACAGAATTGGCCACAATTGTGAGTGTTGATGACCGAACGCACCCCGGGGTTCAACAACCATGGAAATCACTTCGGGACCACAAAACGGTGAGTAATAGTCCACGTAATGGGCCAGGATCGTCAAAAACCACGAGTGTTGATGACTGACACGTTAACGCACCCCGGGGTCCGCTAATCGTGGAAATCACTCTGGGACCCCCAAACCGTGAGTAATAGTCCACGAAACGGGCCAGAATTGGCCAAAACTGCGAGTGTTGATGACCGACACGTAAGCGCACCTTGGGGTTCGACAACTATGGAAATCACTTTGGGACCCCAAAACGGGGAGTAATAGTCTATGAAACGGGTCAAAATTGGCCAAAACTGTGAGTTTTGACGATGGAAACGTAAACGCACTTCGGGGATCGTCAACTGTGGAAATCACTCTGGGACCCCAAAACGCTGAGTTATAGTGCATGAAACGAACCAGAATCGTCCAAAATTGTGAGTGTTGATGACCGACACGTAAACGCATCCCGGGGTTCGTCAATCATGGAAATCACTTCAGGACCCCAAAACTGAGTAATAATCCAAGAAACGGGCCAGAATCGGCTCAAACTGCGAGTCTTGACGGCCAACACATAAGCATGCCTTGGGGTTCCACAACCATGGAAATCCCGTTGGGACCCCAAAACGGTGAGTAATAGTCCATGAAACGGGTCAGAATCGACAAAACCCATGAGTGTTGATGACCGACACGTAAATGCACCCCAGGGTTCTTTAATTGTGCAAATCGCTCTGGGACCCAAAACCGGTGAGTAATAGTCCACGAAACTAACCAGAATTGGCCAAAATTGTGTGTGTTGATGACCGACACGTAAGCGCACCTTGGGGTTCAACAACTATGGAAATCGCTTTGGGACCGCAAAACGGGGAGTAATAGTCTATGAAACGGGTCAGAATTGGCCAAAACTGTGAGTTTTGACGATGGAAACGTAAACACACTTCGGGGATCGTCAACCGTGGAAATCACTCTGGGACCCCAAAACGCTGAGTAATAGTGCATGAAACGGACCAGAATCGGCCAAAATTGTGAGTGTTGATGACCGACACGTATACGAATCCCGGGGTTCGTCAATCGCGGAAATCACTTCTGGACCCCAAAACTGAGTAATAATCCAAAAAACGGGCCAAAATTGGCCCAAGCTGCGAGTCTTGACGGCCAACACATAAGCATGCCTTGGGGTTCGACAACCATGGAAATCCCTTTGGGACCCCAAAACGGTGAGTAATAGTCCATGAAACGGGTCAGAATCGACAAAACCCACGAGTGTTGATGACCGACACGTAAACGCACCCCAGGGTTCTTTAATCGTGGAAATCGCTCTAGGACCCGAAACCGGTGAGTAATAGTCCACGAAACTAACCAGAATTGGCCAAAATTGTGAGTGTGTATGACCGACACGTAAGCGCACCTTGGGGTTCAACAACCATGGAAATCAATTTGGGACCCCAAAACGGTGAGTAATAGTCCACGAAACGGGTCAGAATCGACAAAAACCGCGAGTGTTGATGACCGACACGTAAACGCACCCCGGGATTCGTCAATCGTGGAAATCACTTCGGGACCCCAAAACTGAGTAATAATCCAAGAAACGGGCCAGAATCGGCCCAAACTGCGAGTCTTGACGACCAACACATAAGCAGACCTTGGGGTTCGACAACCATGGAAATCCCTTTGGGACCCCAAAACGGTGAGTAATAGTCCATGAAACGGGTCAGAATCGACAAAACTCACGAGTGTTGATGACCGACACGTAAATGCACCCCAGGGTTCGTTAATCATGGAAATCGCTCTGGGACCCGAAACCAGTGAGTAATAGTCCAGAAACTGAACAGAATTGGCCACAATTGTGAGTGTTGATGACCGAATGCACCCCGGGGTTCAACAACCATGGAAATCACTTCGGGACCACAAAACGGTGAGTAATAGTCCACGTAACGGGTCAGGATCGACAAAAACCACGAGTGTTGATGACTGACACATTAACGCACCCCGGGGTCCGCTAATCGTGGAAATCACTTCGGGACCCCCAAACAGTGAGTAATAGTCCACGAAACGGGCCAGAATTGGCCAAAACTGCGAGTGTTGATGACCGACACGTAAGCGCACCTTGGGGTTTAACAACTATGGAAATCGCTTTGGGACCCCAAAACAGGGAGTAATAGTCTATGAAACGGGTCAAAATTGGCCAAAACTGTGAGTTTTGACGATGGAAACGTAAACGCACTTCGGGGATCGTCAACCGTGGAAATCACTCTGGGACCCCAAAACGCTGAGTAATAGTGCATGAAACAAACCAGAATCGTCCAAAATTGCAAGTGTTGATGACTGACACGTAAACGCATCCCGGGGTTCGTCAATCGTGGAAATCACTTTGGGACCCCAAAACTGAGTAATAATCCAAGAAACGGGACATAATCGGCCCAAATTGCGATCTCGACGACCAACACATAAGCACAACTTGGGGTTCGACAACCTTGGAAATCCCGTTGGGACCCCAAAACGGTGAGTAATAGTCCATGAAACGGGTCAGAATCGACAAAACCCATGAGTGTTGATGACCGACACGTAAACACACCCCAGGGTTCTTTAATTGTGCAAATCGCTCTGGGACCCAAAACCGGTGAGTAATAGTCCACGAAACTAACCAGAATTGGCCAAAATTGTGTGTGTTGATGACCGACACGTAAGCGCACCTTGGGGTTCAACAACTATGGAAATCGCTTTGGGACCGCAAAACGGGGAGTAATAGTCTATGAAACGGGTCAAAATTGGCCAAAACTGTGAGTTTTGACGATGGAAACGTAAACGCACTTCGGGGATCGTCAACCGTGGAAATCACTCTGGGACCCCAAAACGCTGAGTAATAGTGCATGAAACGAACCAGAATCGGCCAAAATTGTGAGTGTGGATGACCGACACGTAAACGAATCCCGGGGTTCGTCAATCGCGGAAATCACTTCTGGACCCCAAAACTGAGTAATAATCCAAAAAACGGGCCAAAATTGGCCCAAACTGCGAGTCTTGACGGCCAACACATAAGCATGCCTTGGGGTTCGACAACCATGGAAATCCCTTTGGGACCCCAAAACGGTGAGTAATAGTCCATGAAACGGGTCAGAATCGACAAAACCCACGGGTGTTGATGACCGACACGTAAACGCACCCCAGGGTTCTTTAATCGTGGAAATCGCTCTAGGACCCGAAACCGGTGAGTAATAGTCCACGAAACTAACCAGAATTGGCCAAAATTGTGAGTGTGTATGACCGACATGTAGGCGCACCTTGGGGTTCAACAACCATGGAAATCGATTTGGGACCCCAAAACGGTGAGTAATAGTCCACGAAACGGGTCAGAATCGACAAAAACCGCGAGTGTTGATGACCGACACGTAAACGCACACCGGGATTCGTCAATCGTGGAAATCACTTCGGGACCCCAAAACTGAGTAATAATCCAAGAAACGGGCCAGAATCGGCCCAAACTACGAGTCTTGACGACCAACACATAAGCAGACCTTGGGGTTCGACAACCATGGAAATCCCTTTGGGACCCCAAAACGGTGAGTAATAGTCCATGAAACGGGTCAGAATCGACAAAACTCACGAGTGTTGATGACCGACACGTAAATGCACCCCAGGGTTCGTTAATCATGGAAATCGCTCTGGGACACGAAACCAGTGAGTAATAGTCCAGAAACTGAACAGAATTGGCCACAATTGTGAGTGTTGATGACCGAATGCACCCCGGGGTTCAACAACCATGGAAATCACTTCGGGACCACAAAACGGTGAGTAATAGTCCACGTAATGGGTCAGGATTGACAAAAACCACGAGTGTTGATGACTGACACGTTAACGCACCCCGGGGTCCACTAATCGTGGAAATCACTTCGGGACCCCCAAACAGTGAGTAATAGTCCATGAAACGGGCAAGAATTGGCCAAAACTGCGAGTGTTGATGACCGACACGTAAGCGCACCTTGGGGTTTAACAACTATGGAAATCGCTTTGGGACCCCAAAACAGGGAGTAATAGTCTATGAAACGGGTCAAAATTGGCCAAAACTGTGAGTTTTGACGATGGAAACGTAAACGCACTTCGGGGATCGTCAACCGTGGAAATCACTCTGGGACCCCAAAACGCTGAGTAATAGTGCATGAAACAAACCAGAATCGTCCAAAATTGCGAGTGTTGATGACTGACACGTAAACGCATCCCGGGGTTCGTCAATCGTGGAAATCACTTTGGGACCCCAAAACTGAGTAATAATCCAAGAAACGGGACATAATCGGCCCAAATTGCGATCTCGACGACCAACACATAAGCACAACTTGGGGTTCGACAACCTTGGAAATCCCGTTGGGACCCCAAAACGGTGAGTAATAGTCCATGAAACGGGTCAGAATCGAAAAAACCCATGAGTGTTGATGACCGACACGTAAACACACCCCAGGGTTCTTTAATTGTGCAAATCGCTCTGGGACCCAAAACCGGTGAGTAATAGTCCACGAAACTAACCAGAATTGGCCAAAATTGTGTGTGTTGATGACCGACACGTAAGCGCACCTTGGGGTTCAACAACTATGGAAATCGCTTTGGGACCGCAAAACGGGGAGTAATAGTCTATGAAACGGGTCAGAATTGGCCAAAACTGTGAGTTTTGATGATGGAAACGTAAACACACTTCGGGGATCGTCAACCGTGGAAATCACTCTGGGACCCCAAAACGCTGAGTAATAGTGCATGAAACGGACCAGAATCGGCCAAAATTGTGAGTGTGGATGACCGACACGTAAACGAATCCCGGGGTTCGTCAATCGCGGAAATCACTTCTGGACCCCAAAACTGAGTAATAATCCAAAAAACGGGCCAAAATTGGCCCAAACTGCGAGTCTTGACGGCCAACACATAAGCATGCCTTGGGGTTCGACAACCATGGAAATCCCTTTGGGACCCCAAAACGGTGAGTAATAGTCCATGAAACGGGTCAGAATCGACAAAACCCACGGGTGTTGTTGACCGACATGTAAACGCACCCCAGGGTTCTTTAATCGTGGAAATCGCTCTAGGACCCGAAACCGGTGAGTAATAGTCCACGAAACTAACCAGAATTGGCCAAAATTGTGAGTGTGTATGACCGACATGTAGGCGCACCTTGGGGTTCAACAACCATGGAAATCGATTTGGGACCCCAAAACGGTGAGTAATAGTCCACGAAACGGGTCAGAATCGACAAAAACCGCGAGTGTTGATGACCGACACGTAAACGCACCCCGGGATTCGTCAATCGTGGAAATCACTTCGGGACCCCAAAACTGAGTAATAATCCAAGAAACGGGCCAGAATCGGCCCAAACTACGAGTCTGGACGACCAACACATAAGCAGACCTTGGGGTTCGACAACCATGGAAATCCCTTTGGGACCCCAAAACGGTGAGTAATAGTCCATGAAACGGGTCAGAATCGACAAAACTCACGAGTGTTGATGACCGACACGTAAATGCACCCCAGGGTTCGTTAATCATGGAAATCGCTCTGGGACACGAAACCAGTGAGTAATAGTCCAGAAACTGAACAGAATTGGCCACAATTGTGAGTGTTGATGACCGAATGCACCCCGGGGTTCAACAACCATGGAAATCACTTCGGGACCACAAAACGGTGAGTAATAGTCCACGTAATGGGTCAGGATTGACAAAAACCACGAGTGTTGATGACTGACACGTTAACGCACCCCGGGGTCCACTAATCGTGGAAATCACTTCGGGACCCCCAAACAGTGAGTAATAGTCCATGAAACGGGCAAGAATTGGCCAAAACTGCGAGTGTTGATGACCGACACGTAAGCGCACCTTGGGGTTTAACAACTATGGAAATCGCTTTGGGACCCCAAAACAGGGAGTAATAGTCTATGAAACGGGTCAAAATTGGCCAAAACTGTGAGTTTTGACGATGGAAACGTAAACGCACTTCGGGGATCGTCAACCGTGGAAATCACTCTGGGACCCCAAAACGCTGAGTAATAGTGCATGAAACAAACCAGAATCGTCCAAAATTGCGAGTGTTGATGACTGACACGTAAACGCATCCCGGGGTTCGTCAATCGTGGAAATCACTTTGGGACCCCAAAACTGAGTAATAATCCAAGAAACGGGACATAATCGGCCCAAATTGCGATCTCGACGACCAACACATAAGCACAACTTGGGGTTCGACAACCTTGGAAATCCCGTTGGGACCCCAAAACGGTGAGTAATAGTCCATGAAACGGGTCAGAATCGAAAAAACCCATGAGTGTTGATGACCGACACGTAAACACACCCCAGGGTTCTTTAATTGTGCAAATCGCTCTGGGACCCAAAACCGGTGAGTAATAGTCCACGAAACTAACCAGAATTGGCCAAAATTGTGTGTGTTGATGACCGACACGTAAGCGCACCTTGGGGTTCAACAACTATGGAAATCGCTTTGGGACCGCAAAACGGGGAGTAATAGTCTATGAAACGGGTCAGAATTGGCCAAAACTGTGAGTTTTGATGATGGAAACGTAAACACACTTCGGGGATCGTCAACCGTGGAAATCACTCTGGGACCCCAAAACGCTGAGTAATAGTGCATGAAACGGACCAGAATCGGCCAAAATTGTGAGTGTTGATGACCGACACGTAAACGAATCCCGGGGTTCGTCAATCGTGGAAATCACTTCTGGACCCCAAAACTGAGTAATAATCCAAAAAACGGGCCAAAATTGGCCCAAACTGCGAGTCTTGACGGCCAACACATAAGCATGCCTTGGGGTTCGACAACCATGGAAATCCCTTTGGGACCCCAAAACGGTGAGTAATAGTCCATGAAACGGGTCAGAATCGACAAAACCCACGGGTGTTGATGACCGACACGTAAACGCACCCCAGGGTTCTTTAATCGTGGAAATCGCTCTAGGACCCGAAACCGGTGAGTAATAGTCCACGAAACTAACCAGAATTGGCCAAAATTGTGAGTGTGTATGACCGACACGTAGGCGCACCTTGGGGTTCAACAACCATGGAAATCGATTTGGGATCCCAAAACGGTGAGTAATAGTCCACGAAACGGGTCAGAATCGACAAAAACCGCGAGTGTTGATGACCGACACGTAAACACACCCCGGGATTCGTCAATCGTGGAAATCACTTCGGGACCCCAAAACTGAGTAATAATCCAAGAAACGGGCCAGAATCGGCCCAAACTGCGAGTCTGGACGACCAACACATAAGCAGACCTTGGGGTTCGACAACCATGGAAATCCCTTTGGGACCCCAAAACGGTGAGTAATAGTCCATGAAACGGGTCAGAATCGACAAAACTCACGAGTGTTGATGACCAACACGTAAATGCACCCTAGGGTTCGTTAATCATGGAAATCGCTCTGGGACCCGAAACCAGTGAGTAATAGTCCAGAAACTGAACAGAATTGGCCACAATTGTGAGTGTTGATGACCGAACGCACCCCGGGGTTCAACAACCATGGAAATCACTTCGGGACCACAAAACGGTGAGTAATAGTCCACGTAACGGGTCAGGATCGACAAAAACCACGAGTGTTGATGACTGACACGTTAACGCACCCCGGGGTCCGCTAATCGTGGAAATCACTTCGGGACCCCCAAACCATGAGTAATAGTCCACGAAACGGGCCAGAATTGGCCAAAACTGCGAGTGTTGATGACCGACACGTAAGCGCACCTTGGGGTTTAACAACTATGGAAATCGCTTTGGGACCCCAAAACAGGGAGTAATAGTCTATGAAACGGGTCAAAATTGGCCAAAACTGTGAGTTTTGACAATGGAAACGTAAACGCACTTCGGGGATCGTCAACCGTGGAAATCACTCTGGGACCCCAAAACGCTGAGTAATAGTGCATGAAACGAACCAGAATCGTCCAAAATTGTGAGTGTTGATGACCGACACGTAAACGCATCCCGGGGTTCGTCAATCATGGAAATCACTTCAGGACCCCAAAACTGAGTAATAATCCAAGAAACGGGCCAGAATCGGCCCAAACTGCGAGTCTTGACGGCCAACACATAAGCATGCCTTGGGGTTCGACAACCTTGGAAATCCCGTTGGGACCCCAAAACGGTGAGTAATAGTCCATGAAACGGGTCAGAATCGACAAAAACCGCGAGTGTTGATGACCGACACGTAAACGCACCCCGGGATTCGTCAATCGTGGTAATCACTTCGGGACCCCAAAACTGAGTAATAATCCAAGAAACGGGCCAGAATCGGCCCAAACTGCGAGTCTTGACGACCAACACATAAGCAGACCTTGGGGTTCGACAACCATGGAAATCCCTTTGGGACCCCAAAACGGTGAGTAATAGTCCATGAAACGGGTCAGAATCGACAAAACTCACGAGTGTTGATGACCGACACGTAAATGCACCCCAGGGTTCGTTAATCATGGAAATCGCTCTGTGACCCGAAACCAGTGAGTAATAGTCCAGAAACTGAACAGAATTGGCCACAATTGTGAGTGTTGATGACCGAATGCACCCCGGGGTTCAACAACCATGGAAATCACTTCGGGACCACAAAACGGTGAGTAATAGTCCACGTAACGGGTCAGGATCGACAAAAACCACGAGTGTTGATGACTAACACGTTAACGCACCCCGGGGTCCGCTAATCGTGGAAATCACTCCGGGACCCCCAAATAGTGAGTAATAGTCCACGAAACGGGCCAGAATTGGCCAAAACTGCGAGTGTTGATGACCGACACGTAAGCGCACCTTGGGGTTTAACAACTATGGAAATCGCTTTGGGACCCCAAAACAGGGAGTAATAGTCTATGAAACGGGTCAAAATTGGCCAAAACTGCGAGTCTTGATGACCAACACATAAGCAGACCTTGGGGTTCGACAACCATGGAAATCCCTTTGGGACCCCAAAACGGTGAGTAATAGTCCATGAAACGGCTCAGAATCGACAAAACTCACGAGTGTTGATGACCAACACGTAAATGCACCCTAGGGTTCGTTAATCATGGAAATCGCTCTGGGACCCGAAACCAGTGAGTAATAGTCCAGAAACTGAACAGAATTGGCCACAATTGTGAGTGTTGATGACCGAAAGCACCCCGGGGTTCAACAACCATGGAAATCACTTCGGGACCACAAAACGGTGAGTAATAGTCCACATAACGGGTCAGCATCGACAAGAACCACGAGTGTTGATGACTGACACGTTAACGCACCCCGGGGTCCGCTAATCGTGGAAATCACTTCGGGACCCCCAAACCGTGAGTAATAGTCCACGAAACGGGCCAGAATTGGCCAAAACTGCGAGTGTTGATGACCGACACGTAAGCGCACCTTGGGGTTCAACAACTATGGAAATCACTTTGGGACCCCAAAACGGGGAGTAATAGTCTATGAAACGGGTCAAAATTGGCCAAAACTGTGAGTTTTGACGATGGAAACGTAAACGCACTTCGGGGATCGTCAACCGTGGAAATCACTCTGGGACCCCAAAACGCTGAGTAATAGTGCATGAAACGAACCAGAATCGTCCAAAATTGTGAGTGTTGATGACCGACACGTAAACGCATCCCGGGGTTCGTCAATCATGGAAATCACTTCAGGACCCCAAAACTGAGCAATAATCCAAGAAACGGGCCAGAATCGGCCCAAACTGCGAGTCTTGACGGCCAACACATAAGCATGCCTTGGGGTTCGACAACCTTGGAAATCCCGTTGGGACCCCAAAACGGTGAGTAATAGTCCATGAAACGGGTCAGAATCGACAAAAACCGCGAGTGTTGATGACCGACACGTAAACGCACCCCGGGATTCGTCAATCGTGGTAATCACTTCGGGACCCCAAAACTGAGTAATAATCCAAGAAACGGGCCAGAATCGGCCCAAACTGCGAGTCTTGACGACCAACACATAAGCAGACCTTGGGGTTCGACAACCATGGAAATCCCTTTTGGACCCCAAAACGGTGAGTAATAGTCCATGAAACGGGTCAGAATCGACAAAACTCACGAGTGTTGATGACCGACACGTAAATGCACCCCAGGGTTCGTTAATCATGGAAATCGCTCTGGGACCCGAAACCAGTGAGTAATAGTCCAGAAACTGAACAGAATTGGCCACAATTGTGAGTGTTGATGACCGAATGCACCCCGGGGTTCAACAACCATGGAAATCACTTCGGGACCACAAAACGGTGAGTAATAGTCCACGTAACGGGTCAGGATCGACAAAAACCACGAGTGTTGATGACTAACACGTTAACGCACCCCGGGGTCCGCTAATCGTGGAAATCACTTCGGGACCCCCAAACAGTGAGTAATAGTCCACGAAACGGGCCAGAATTGGCCAAAACTGCGAGTGTTGATGACCGACACGTAAGCGCACCTTGGGGTTTAACAACTATGGAAATCGCTTTGGGACCCCAAAACAGGGAGTAATAGTCTATGAAACGGGTCAAAATTGGCCAAAACTACGAGTCTTGATGACCAACACATAAGCAGACCTTGGGGTTCGACAACCATGGAAATCCCTTTGGGACCCCAAAACGGCGAGTAATAGTCCATGAAACGGGTCAGAATCGACAAAACTCACGAGTGTTGATGACCAACACGTAAATGCACCCTAGGGTTCGTTAATCATGGAAATCGCTCTGGGACCCAAAACCAGTGAGTAATAGTCCAGAAACTGAACAGAATTGGCCACAATTGTGAGTGTTGATGACCGAACGCACCCCGGGGTTCAACAACCATGGATCACTTCGGGACCACAAAATGGTGAGTAATAGTCCACGTAACGGGTCAGCATCGACAAAAACCACAAGTGTTGATGACTGACACGTTAACGCACCCCGGGGTCCGCTAATCGTGGAAATCACTTCGGGACCCCCAAACCGTGAGTAATAGTCCACGAAACGGGCCAGAATTGGCCAAAACTGCGAGTGTTGATGACCGACACGTAAGCGCACCTTGGGGTTCAACAACTATGGAAATCACTTTGGGACCCCAAAACGGGGAGTAATAGTCTACGAAACGGGTCAAAATTGGCCAAAACTGTGAGTTTTGACGATGGAAACGTAAACGCACTTCGGGGATCGTCAACCGTGGAAATCACTCTGGGACCCCAAAACGCTGAGTAATAGTGCATGAAACGAACCAGAATCGTCCAAAATTGTGAGTGTTGATGACCGACACGTAAACGCATCCCGGGGTTCGTCAATCATGGAAATCACTTCAGGACCCCAAAACTGAGTAATAATCCAAGAAACGGGCCAGAATCGGCCCAAACTGCGAGTCTTGACGGCCAACACATAAGCATGCCTTGGGGTTCGACAACCTTGGAAATCCCGTTGGGACCCCAAAACGGTGAGTAATAGTCCATGAAACGGGTCAGAATCGACAAAACCCACGAGTGTTGATGACCGACACGTAAATGCACCCCAGGGTTCTTTAATTGTGCAAATCGCTCTGGGACCCAAAACCGGTGAGTAATAGTCCACGAAACTAAGCAGAATTGGCCAAAATTGTGTGTGTTGATGACGGACACGTAAGCGCTCCTTGGGGTTCAACAACTATGGAAATCGCTTTGGGACCGCAAAACGGGGAGTAATAGTCTATGAAACGGGTCAGAATTGGCCAAAACTGTGAGTTTTGACGATGGAAACGTAAACACACTTCGGGGATCGTCAACCGTGGAAATCACTCTGGGACCCCAAAACGCTGAGTAATAGTGCATGAAACGGACCAGAATCGTCCAAAATTGTGAGTGTTGATGACCGACACGTAAACGAATCCCGGGGTTCGTCAATCGTGGAAATCACTTCTGGACCCCAAAACTGAGTAATAATCCAAAAAACGGGCCAAAATTGGCCCAAGCTGCGAGTCTTGACGGCCAACACATAAGCATGCCTTGGGGTTCGACAACCATGGAAATCCCTTTGGGACCCCAAAACGGTGAGTAATAGTCCATGAAACGGGTCAGAATCGACAAAACCCACGAGTGTTGATGACCGACACGTAAACGCACCCCAGGGTTCTTTAATCGTGGAAATCGCTATAGGACCCGAAACCGGTGAGTAATAGTCCACGAAACTAACCAGAATTGGCCAAAATTGTGAGTGTGTATGACCGACACGTAAGCGCACCTTGGGGTTCAACAACCATGGAAATCGATTTGGGACCCCAAAACGGTGAGTAATAGTCCACGAAACGGGTCAGAATCGACAAAAACCGCGAGTATTGATGACCGAGACGTAAACGCACCCCGGGATTCGTCAATCGTGGAAATCACTTCGGGACCCCAAAACTGAGTAATAATCCAAGAAACGGGCCAGAATCGGCCCAAACTGCGAGTCTTGACGACCAACACATAAGCAGACCTTGGGGTTCGACAACCATGGAAATCCCTTTGGGACCCCAAAACGGTGAGTAATAGTCCATGAAACGGGTCAGAATCGACAAAACTCACGAGTGTTGATGACCAACACGTAAATGCACCCTAGGGTTCGTTAATCATGGAAATCGCTCTAGGACCCGAAACCAGTGAGTAATAGTCCAGAAACTGAACAGAATTTGCCACAATTGTGAGTGTTGATAACCGAACGCACCCCGGGGTTCAACAACCATGGAAATCACTTCGGGACCACAAAACAGTGAGTAATAGTCCACGTAACGGTCAGCATCGACAAAAACCACGAGTGTTGATGACTGACACGTTAACGCACCCCGGGGTCCGCTAATCGTGGAAATCACTTCGGGACCCCCAAACCGTGAGTAATAGTCCACGAAACGGGCCAGAATTGGCCAAAACTGCGAGTGTTGATGACCGACACGTAAGCGCACCTTGGGGTTCAACAACTATGGAAATCACTTTGGGACCCCAAAACGGGGAGTAATAGTCTACGAAACGGGTCAAAATTGGCCAAAACTGTGAGTTTTGACGATGGAAACGTAAACGCACTTCGGGGATCGTCAACCGTGGAAATCACTCTGGGACCCCAAAACGCTGAGTAATAGTGCATGAAACGAACCAGAATCGTCCAAAATTGTGAGTGTTGATGACCGACACGTAAACGCATCCCGGGGTTCGTCAATCATGGAAATCACTTCAGGACCCCAAAACTGAGTAATAATCCAAGAAACGGGCCAGAATCGGCCCAAACTGCGAGTCTTGACGGCCAACACATAAGCATGCCTTGGGGTTCGACAACCTTGGAAATCCCGTTGGGACCCCAAAACGGTGAGTAATAGTCCATGAAACGGGTCAGAATCGACAAAACCCACGAGTGTTGATGACCGACACGTAAATGCACCCCAGGGTTCTTTAATTGTGCAAATCGCTCTGGGACCCAAAACCGGTGAGTAATAGTCCACGAAACTAAGCAGAATTGGCCAAAATTGTGTGTGTTGATGACGGACACGTAAGCGCTCCTTGGGGTTCAACAACTATGGAAATCGCTTTGGGACCGCAAAACGGGGAGTAATAGTCTATGAAACGGGTCAGAATTGGCCAAAACTGTGAGTTTTGACGATGGAAACGTAAACACACTTCGGGGATCGTCAACCGTGGAAATCACTCTGGGACCCCAAAACGCTGAGTAATAGTGCATGAAACGGACCAGAATCGTCCAAAATTGTGAGTGTTGATGACCGACACGTAAACGAATCCCGGGGTTCGTCAATCGTGGAAATCACTTCTGGACCCCAAAACTGAGTAATAATCCAAAAAACGGGCCAAAATTGGCCCAAGCTGCGAGTCTTGACGGCCAACACATAAGCATGCCTTGGGGTTCGACAACCATGGAAATCCCTTTGGGACCCCAAAACGGTGAGTAATAGTCCATGAAACGGGTCAGAATCGACAAAACCCACGAGTGTTGATGACCGACACGTAAACGCACCCCAGGGTTCTTTAATCGTGGAAATCGCTATAGGACCCGAAACCGGTGAGTAATAGTCCACGAAACTAACCAGAATTGGCCAAAATTGTGAGTGTGTATGACCGACACGTAAGCGCACCTTGGGGTTCAACAACCATGGAAATCGATTTGGGACCCCAAAACGGTGAGTAATAGTCCACGAAACGGGTCAGAATCGACAAAAACCGCGAGTATTGATGACCGAGACGTAAACGCACCCCGGGATTCGTCAATCGTGGAAATCACTTCGGGACCCCAAAACTGAGTAATAATCCAAGAAACGGGCCAGAATCGGCCCAAACTGCGAGTCTTGACGACCAACACATAAGCAGACCTTGGGGTTCGACAACCATGGAAATCCCTTTGGGACCCCAAAACGGTGAGTAATAGTCCATGAAACGGGTCAGAATCGACAAAACTCACGAGTGTTGATGACCAACACGTAAATGCACCCTAGGGTTCGTTAATCATGGAAATCGCTCTAGGACCCGAAACCAGTGAGTAATAGTCCAGAAACTGAACAGAATTTGCCACAATTGTGAGTGTTGATAACCGAACGCACCCCGGGGTTCAACAACCATGGAAATCACTTCGGGACCACAAAACAGTGAGTAATAGTCCACGTAACGGTCAGCATCGACAAAAACCACGAGTGTTGATGACTGACACGTTAACGCACCCCGGGGTCCGCTAATCGTGGAAATCACTTCGGGACCCCCAAACCGTGAGTAATAGTCCACGAAACGGGCCAGAATTGGCCAAAACTGCGAGTGTTGATGACCGACACGTAAGCGCACCTTGGGGTTCAACAACTATGGAAATCACTTTGGGACCCCAAAACGGGGAGTAATAGTCTACGAAACGGGTCAAAATTGGCCAAAACTGTGAGTTTTGACGATGGAAACGTAAACGCACTTCGGGGATCGTCAACCGTGGAAATCACTCTGGGACCCCAAAACGCTGAGTAATAGTGCATGAAACGAACCAGAATCGTCCAAAATTGTGAGTGTTGATGACCGACACGTAAACGCATCCCGGGGTTCGTCAATCATGGAAATCACTTCAGGACCCCAAAACTGAGTAATAATCCAAGAAACGGGCCAGAATCGGCCCAAACTGCGAGTCTTGACGGCCAACACATAAGCATGCCTTGGGGTTCGACAACCTTGGAAATCCCGTTGGGACCCCAAAACGGTGAGTAATAGTCCATGAAACGGGTCAGAATCGACAAAACCCACGAGTGTTGATGACCGACACATAAATGCACCCCAGGGTTCTTTAATTGTGCAAATCGCTCTGGGACCCAAAACCGGTGAGTAATAGTCCACGAAACTAACCAGAATTGGCCAAAATTGTGTGTGTTGATGACCGACACGTAAGCGCACCTTGGGGTTCAACAACTATGGAAATCGCTTTGGGACCGCAAAACGGGGAGTAATAGTCTATGAAACGGGTCAGAATTGGCCAAAACTGTGAGTTTTGACGATGGAAACGTAAACACACTTCGGGGATCGTCAACCGTGGAAATCACTCTGGGACCCCAACACGCTGAGTAATAGTGCATGAAACGGACCAGAATCGTCCAAAATTGTGAGTGTTGATGACCGACACGTAAACGAATCCCGGGGTTCATCAATCGTGGAAATCACTTCTGGACCCCAAAACTGAGTAATAATCCAAAAAACGGGCCAAAATTGGCCCAAGCTGTGAGTCTTGACGGCCAACACATAAGCATGCCTTGGGGTTCGACAACCATGGAAATCCCTTTGGGACCCCAAAACGGTGAGTAATAGTCCATGAAACGGGTCAGAATCGACAAAACCCACGAGTGTTGATGACCGACACGTAAACGCACCCCAGGGTTCTTTAATCGTGGAAATCGCTATAGGACCCGAAACCGGTGAGTAATAGTCCACGAAACTAACCAGAATTGGCCAAAATTGTGAGTGTGTATGACCGACACGTAAGCGCACCTTGGGGTTCAACAACCATGGAAATCGATTTGGGACCCCAAAACGGTGAGTAATAGTCCACGAAACGGGTCAGAATCGACAAAAACCGCGAGTATTGATGACCGACACGTAAACGCACCCCGGGATTCGTCAATCGTGGAAATCACTTCGGGACCCCAAAACTGAGTAATAATCCAAGAAACGGGCCAGAATCGGCCCAAACTGCGAGTCTTGACGACCAACACATAAGCAGACCTTGGGGTTCGACAACCATGGAAATCCCTTTGGGACCCCAAAACGGTGAGTAATAGTCCATGAAACGGGTCAGAATCGACAAAACTCACGAGTGTTGATGACCAACACGTAAATGCACCCTAGGGTTCGTTAATCATGGAAATTGCTCTGGGACCCGAAACTAGTGAGTAATAGTCCAGAAACTGAACAGAATTGGCCACAATTGTGAGTGTTGATGACCGAACGCACCCCGGGGTTCAACAACCATGGAAATCACTTCGGGACCACAAAACGGTGAGTAATAGTCCACGTAACGGGTCAGCATCGACAAAAACCACGAGTGTTGATGACTGACACGTTAACGCACCCCGGGGTCCGCTAATCGTGGAAATCACTTCGGGACCCCCAAACCGTGAGTAATAGTCCACGAAACGGGCCAGAATTGGCCAAAACTGCGAGTGTTGATGACCGACACGTAAGCGCACCTTGGGGTTCAACAACTATGGAAATCACTTTGGGACCCCAAAACGGGGAGTAATAGTCTACGAAACGGGTCAAAATTGGCCAAAACTGTGAGTTTTGACGATGGAAACGTAAACGCACTTCGGGGATCGTCAACCGTGGAAATCACTCTGGGACCCCAAAACGCTGAGTAATAGTGCATGAAACGAACCAGAATCGTCCAAAATTGTGAGTGTTGATGACCGACACGTAAACGCATCCCGGGGTTCGTCAATCATGGAAATCACTTCAGGACCCCAAAACTGAGTAATAATCCAAGAAACGGGCCAGAATCGGCCCAAACTGCGAGTCTTGACGGCCAACACATAAGCATGCCTTGGGGTTCGACAACCTTGGAAATCCCGTTGGGACCCCAAAACGGTGAGTAATAGTCCATGAAACGGGTCAGAATCGACAAAACCCACGAGTGTTGATGACCGACACATAAATGCACCCCAGGGTTCTTTAATTGTGCAAATCGCTCTGGGACCCAAAACCGGTGAGTAATAGTCCACGAAACTAACCAGAATTGGCCAAAATTGTGTGTGTTGATGACCGACACGTAAGCGCACCTTGGGGTTCAACAACTATGGAAATCGCTTTGGGACCGCAAAACGGGGAGTAATAGTCTATGAAACGGGTCAGAATTGGCCAAAACTGTGAGTTTTGACGATGGAAACGTAAACACACTTCGGGGATCGTCAACCGTGGAAATCACTCTGGGACCCCAACACGCTGAGTAATAGTGCATGAAACGGACCAGAATCGTCCAAAATTGTGAGTGTTGATGACCGACACGTAAACGAATCCCGGGGTTCATCAATCGTGGAAATCACTTCTGGACCCCAAAACTGAGTAATAATCCAAAAAACGGGCCAAAATTGGCCCAAGCTGTGAGTCTTGACGGCCAACACATAAGCATGCCTTGGGGTTCGACAACCATGGAAATCCCTTTGGGACCCCAAAACGGTGAGTAATAGTCCATGAAACGGGTCAGAATCGACAAAACCCACGAGTGTTGATGACCGACACGTAAACGCACCCCAGGGTTCTTTAATCGTGGAAATCGCTATAGGACCCGAAACCGGTGAGTAATAGTCCACGAAACTAACCAGAATTGGCCAAAATTGTGAGTGTGTATGACCGACACGTAAGCGCACCTTGGGGTTCAACAACCATGGAAATCGATTTGGGACCCCAAAACGGTGAGTAATAGTCCACGAAACGGGTCAGAATCGACAAAAACCGCGAGTATTGATGACCGACACGTAAACGCACCCCGGGATTCGTCAATCGTGGAAATCACTTCGGGACCCCAAAACTGAGTAATAATCCAAGAAACGGGCCAGAATCGGCCCAAACTGCGAGTCTTGACGACCAACACATAAGCAGACCTTGGGGTTCGACAACCATGGAAATCCCTTTGGGACCCCAAAACGGTGAGTAATAGTCCATGAAACGGGTCAGAATCGACAAAACTCACGAGTGTTGATGACCAACACGTAAATGCACCCTAGGGTTCGTTAATCATGGAAATTGCTCTGGGACCCGAAACTAGTGAGTAATAGTCCAGAAACTGAACAGAATTGGCCACAATTGTGAGTGTTGATGACCGAACGCACCCCGGGGTTCAACAACCATGGAAATCACTTCGGGACCACAAAACGGTGAGTAATAGTCCACGTAACGGGTCAGCATCGACAAAAACCACGAGTGTTGATGACTGACACGTTAACGCACCCCGGGGTCCGCTAATCGTGGAAATCACTTCGGGACCCCCAAACCGTGAGTAATAGTCCACGAAACGGGCCAGAATTGGCCAAAACTGCGAGTGTTGATGACCGACACGTAAGCGCACCTTGGGGTTCAACAACTATGGAAATCACATTGGGACCCCAAAACGGGGAGTAATAGTCTACGAAACGGGTCAAAATTGGCCAAAACTGTGAGTTTTGACGATGGAAACGTAAACGCACTTCGGGGATCGTCAACCGTGGAAATCACTCTGGGACCCCAAAACGCTGAGCAATAGTGCATGAAACGAACCAGAATCGTCCAAAATTGTGAGTGTTGATGACCGACACGTAAACGCATCCCGGGGTTCGTCAATCATGGAAATCACTTCAGGACCCCAAAACTGAGTAATAATCCAAGAAACGGGCCAGAATTGGCCCAAACTGCGAGTCTTGACGGCCAACACATAAGCATGCCTTGGGGTTCGACAACCTTGGAAATCCCGTTGGGACCCCAAAATGGTGAGTAATAGTCCATGAAACGGGTCAGAATCGACAAAACCCACGAGTGTTGATGACCGACACGTAAATGCACCCCAGGGTTCTTTAATTGTGCAAATCGCTCTGGGACCCAAAACCGGTGAGTAATAGTCCACGAAACTAACCAGAATTGGCCAAAATTGTGTGTGTTGATGACCGACACGTAAGCGCACCTTGGGGTTCAACAACTATGGAAATCGCTTTGGGACCGCAAAACGGGGAGTAATAGTCTATGAAACGGGTCAGAATTGGCCAAAACTGTGAGTTTTGACGATGGAAACGTAAACACACTTCCGGGATCGTCATCCGTGGAAATCACTCTGGGACCCCAAAACGCTGAGTAATAGTGCATGAGACGGACCAGAATCGTCCAAAATTGTGAGTGTTGATGACCGACACGTAAACGAATCCCGGGGTTCGTCAATCGTGGAAATCACTTCTGGACCCCAAAACTGAGTAATAATCCAAAAAACGGGCCAAAATTGGCCCAAGCTGCGAGTCTTGACGGCCAACACATAAGCATGCCTTGGGGTTCGACAACCATGGAAATCCCTTTGGGACCCCAAAACGGTGAGTAATAGTCCATGAAACGGGTCAGAATCGACAAAACCCATGAGTGTTGATGACCGACACGTAAACGCACCCCAGGGTTCTTTAATCGTGGAAATCGCTCTAGGACCCGAAACCGGTGAGTAATAGTCCACGAAACTAACCAGAATTGGCCAAAATTGTGAGTGTGTATGACCGACACGTAAGCGCACCTTGGGGTTCAACAACCATGGAAATCGATTTGGGACCCCAAAACGGTGAGTAATAGTCCACGAAACAGGTCAGAATCGACAAAAACCGCGAGTGTTGATGACCGGCACGTAAACGCACCCCGGGATTCGTCAATCGTGGAAATCACTTCGGGACCCCAAAACTGAGTAATAATCCAAGAAACGGGCCAGAATCGGCCCAAACTGCGAGTCTTGACGACCAACACATAAGCAGACCTTGGGGTTCGACAACCATGGAAATCCCTTTGGGACCCCAAAACGGTGAGTAATAGTTCATGAAACGGGTCAGAATCGACAAAACTCACGAGTGTTGATGACCAACACGTAAATGCACCCTAGGGTTCGTTAATCATGGAAATCGCTCTGGGACCCGAAACCAGTGAGTAATAGTCCAGAAACTGAACAGAATTGGCCACAATTGTGAGTGTTGATGACCGAACGCACCCCGGGGTTCAACAACCATGGAAATCACTTCGGGACCACAAAACGGTGAGTAATAGTCCATGTAACGGGTCAGGATCGACAAAAACCACGAGTGTTGATGACTGACACGTTAACGCACCCCGGGGTCCGCTAATCGTGGAAATCACTCCGGGACCCCCAAACCGTGAGTAATAGTCCACGAAACGGGCCAGAATTGGCCAAAACTGCGAGTGTTGATGACCGACACGTAAGCGCACCTTGGGGTTCAACAACTATGGAAATCACTTTGGGACCCCAAAACGGGGAGTAATAGTCTATGAAACGGGTCAAAATTGGGCAAAACTGTGAGTTTTGACGATGGAAACGTAAACGCACTTCGGGGATCGTCAACCGTGGAAATCACTCTGGGACCCCAAAACGCTGAGTAATAGTGCATGAAACGAACCAGAATCGTCCAAAATTGTGAGTGTTGATGACCGACACGTAAACGCATCCCGGGGTTCGTCAATCATGGAAATCACTTCAGGACCCCAAAACTGAGTAATAATCCAAGAAACGGGCCAGAATCGGCCCAAACTGCGAGTCTTGACGGCCAACACATAAGCATGCCTTGGGGTTCGACAACCTTGGGAATCCCGTTGGGACCCCAAAACGGTGAGTAATAGTCCATGAAACGGGTCAGAATCGACAAAACCCATGAGTGTTGATGACCGACACGTAAATGCACACCAGGGTTCTTTAATTGTGCAAATCGCTCTAGGACCCAAAACCGGTGAGTAATAGTCCACGAAACTAACCAGAATTGGCCAAAATTGTGTGTGTTGATGACCGACACGTAAGCGCACCTTGGGGTTCAACAACTATGGAAATCGCTTTGGGACCGCAAAACGGGGAGTACTAGTCTATGAAACGGGTCAGAATTGGCCAAAACTGTGAGTTTTGACGATGGAAACGTAAACACACTTCGGGGATCGTCAACCGTGGAAATCACTCTGGGACCCCAAAACGCTGAGTAATAGTGCATGAAACGGACCAGAATCGTCCAAAATTGTGAGTGTTGATGACCGACACGTAAACGAATCCCGGGGTTCGTCAATCGTGGAAATCACTTCTGGACCCCAAAACTGAGTAATAATCCAAAAAACGGGCCAAAATTGGCCCAAGCTGCGAGTCTTGACGGCCAACACATAAGCATGCCTTGGGGTTCGACAACCATGGAAATCCCTTTGGGACCCCAAAACGGTGAGTAATAGTCCATGAAACGGGTCAGAATCGACAAAACCCATGAGTGTTGATGACCGACACGTAAACGCACCCCAGGGTTCTTTAATCGTGGAAATCGCTCTAGGACCCGAAACCGGTGAGTAATAGTCCACGAAACTAACCAGAATTGGCCAAAATTGTGAGTGTGTATGACCGACACGTAAGCGCACCTTGGGGTTCAACAACCATGGAAATCGATTTGGGACCCCAAAACGGTGAGTAATAGTCCACGAAACAGGTCAGAATCGACAAAAACCGCGAGTGTTGATGACCGGCACGTAAACGCACCCCGGGATTCGTCAATCGTGGAAATCACTTCGGGACCCCAAAACTGAGTAATAATCCAAGAAACGGGCCAGAATCGGCCCAAACTGCGAGTCTTGACGACCAACACATAAGCAGACCTTGGGGTTCGACAACCATGGAAATCCCTTTGGGACCCCAAAACGGTGAGTAATAGTTCATGAAACGGGTCAGAATCGACAAAACTCACGAGTGTTGATGACCAACACGTAAATGCACCCTAGGGTTCGTTAATCATGGAAATCGCTCTGGGACCCGAAACCAGTGAGTAATAGTCCAGAAACTGAACAGAATTGGCCACAATTGTGAGTGTTGATGACCGAACGCACCCCGGGGTTCAACAACCATGGAAATCACTTCGGGACCACAAAACGGTGAGTAATAGTCCACGTAACGGGTCAGGATCGACAAAAACCACGAGTGTTGATGACTGACACGTTAACGCACCCCGGGGTCCGCTAATCGTGGAAATCACTCCGGGACCCCCAAACCGTGAGTAATAGTCCACGAAACGGGCCAGAATTGGCCAAAACTGCGAGTGTTGATGACCGACACGTAAGCGCACCTTGGGGTTCAACAACTATGGAAATCACTTTGGGACCCCAAAACGGGGAGTAATAGTCTATGAAACGGGTCAAAATTGGCCAAAACTGTGAGTTTTGACGATGGAAACGTAAACGCACTTCGGGGATCGTCAACCGTGGAAATCACTCTGGGACCCCAAAACGCTGAGTAATAGTGCATGAAACGAACCAGAATCGTCCAAAATTGTGAGTGTTGATGACCGACACGTAAACGCATCCCGGGGTTCGTCAATCATGGAAATCACTTCAGGACCCCAAAACTGAGTAATAATCCAAGAAACGGGCCAGAATCGGCCCAAACTGCGAGTCTTGACGGCCAACACATAAGCATGCCTTGGGGTTCGACAACCTTGGAAATCCCGTTGGGACCCCAAAACGGTGAGTAATAGTCCATGAAACGGGTCAGAATCGACAAAACCCACGAGTGTTGATGACCGACATGTAAATGCACCCCAGGGTTCTTTAATTGTGCAAATCGCTCTAGGACCCAAAACCGGTGAGTAATAGTCCACGAAACTAACCAGAATTGGCCAAAATTGTGTGTGTTGATGACCGACACGTAAGCGCACCTTGGGGTTCAACAACTATGGAAATCGCTTTGGGACCACAAAACGGGGAGTAATAGTCTATGAAACGGGTCAGAATTGGCCAAAACTGTGAGTTTTGACGATGGAAACGTAAACACACTTCGGGGATCGTCAACCATGGAAATCACTCTGGGACCCCAAAACGCTGAGTAATAGTGCATGAAATGGACCATAATCGGCCAAAATTGTGAGTGTTGATGACCGACACGTAAACGAATCCCGGGGTTCGTCAATCGTGGAAATCACTTCTGGACCCCAAAACTGAGTAATAATCCAAAAAACGGGCCAAAATTGGCCCAAACTGCGAGTCTTGATGGCCAACACATAAGCATGCCTTGGGGTTCGACAACCATGGAAATCCCTTTGGGACCCCAAAACGGTGAGTAATAGTCCATGAAACGGGTCAGAATCGACAAAACCCACGAGTGTTGATGACCGACACGTAAACGCACCCCAGGGTTCTTTAATCATGGAAATCGCTCTAGGACCCGAAACCGGTGAGTAATAGTCCACGAAACTAACCAGAATTGGCCAAAATTGTGAGTGTGTATGACCGACACGTAAGCGCACCTTGGGGTTCAACAACCATGGAAATCGATTTGGGACCCCAAAACGGTGAGTAATAGTCCACGAAACGGGTCAGAATCGACAAAAACCGCGAGTGTTGATGACCGACACGTAAACGCACCCCGGGATTCGTCAATCGTGGAAATCACTTCGGGACCCCAAAACTGAGTAATAATCCAAGAAACGGGCCAGAATCGGCCCAAACTGCGAGTCTTGACGACCAACACATAAGCACACCTTGGGGTTCGACAACCATGGAAATCCCTTTGGGACCCCAAAACGGTGAGTAATAGTCCATGAAACGGGTCAGAATCGACAAAACTCACGAGTGTTGATGACCGACACGTAAATGCACCCTAGGGTTCGTTAATCGTGGAAATCGCTCTGGGACCCGAAACCGGTGAGTAATAGTCCAGAAACTGAACAGAATTGGCCAAAATTGTGAGTGTTGATGACCGACGCGTAAACGCACCCCGGGGTTCACCAACCAAGGAAATCACTTCGGGACCACAAAACGGTGAGTAATAGTCCATGAACGGGTCAGGATCGACAAAAACCACGAGTGTTGATGACTGACACGTATGCACACCTTGGGGTTAAACAACTATGGAAATCGCTTTGGGACCCCAAAATGGGGAGTAATAGTCTATGAAACGGGTCAGAATTGGCCACAACTGTGAGTTTTGACGATGGAAACGTAAAGGCACTTCAGGATCGTCAACTGTGGAAATCACTCTGGGACCCCAAAACGCTGAGTAATAGTGCATGAAACGGACCAGAATCGGCCAAAATTGTGAGTGTTGATGACCGACACGTAAACGAATCCTGGGTCCGTCAATCGTGGAAATCACTTTGGGACCCCAAAAATGAGTAATAATCCAAGAAACGGGCCAAAATCGGCCCAAACTGCGAGTCTTGACGGCCAACACATAAGCATGCCTTGGGGTTCGACAACCATGGAAATCCCTTTGGGACCCCAAAACGGTGAATAATAGTACATGAAACGGGTCAGAATCGACAAAACCCACGAGTGTTGACGATCGACACGTAAACGCACCCCAGGGTTCTTTAATCGTGGAAATCGCTCTGGGACCCGAAACCGATGAGTAATAGTCCACGAAACTAACCAGAATTGGCCAAAATTGTGAGTGTGTATGACCGACACGTAAGCGCACCTTGGGGTTCAACAACCATGGAAATCGATTTGGGACCCCAAAACGGTGAGTAATAGTCCACGAAACAGGTCAGAATCGACAAAAACCGCGAGTGTTGATGACCGGCACGTAAACGCACCCCGGGATTCGTCAATCGTGGAAATCACTTCGGGACCCCAAAACTGAGTAATAATCCAAGAAACGGGCCAGAATCGGCCCAAACTGCGAGTCTTGACGACCAACACATAAGCAGACCTTGGGGTTCGACAACCATGGAAATCCCTTTGGGACCCCAAAACGGTGAGTAATAGTTCATGAAACGGGTCAGAATCGACAAAACTCACGAGTGTTGATGACCAACATGTAAATGCACCCTAGGGTTCGTTAATCATGGAAATCGCTCTGGGACCCGAAACCAGTGAGTAATAGTCCAGAAACTGAACAGAATTGGCCACAATTGTGAGTGTTGATGACCGAACGCACCCCGGGGTTCAACAACCATGGAAATCACTTCGGGACCACAAAATGGTGAGTAATAGTCCACGTAACGGGTCAGGATCGACAAAAACCACGAGTGTTGATGACTGACACGTTAAAGCACCCCGGGGTCCGCTAATCGTGGAAATCACTCCGGGACCCCCAAACCGTGAGTAATAGTCCACGAAACGGGCCAGAATTGGCCAAAACTGCGAGTGTTGATGACCGACACGTAAGCGCACCTTGGGGTTCAACAACTATGGAAATCACTTTGGGACCCCAAAACGGGGAGTAATAGTCTATGAAACGGGTCAAAATTGGCCAAAACTGTGAGTTTTGACGATGGAAACGTAAACGCACTTCGGGGATCGTCAACCGTGGAAATCACTCTGGGACCCCAAAACGCTGAGTAATAGTGCATGAAACGAACCAGAATCGTCCAAAATTGTGAGTGTTGATGACCGACACGTAAACGCATCCCGGGGTTCGTCAATCATGGAAATCACTTCAGGACCCCAAAACTGAGTAATAATCCAAGAAACGGGCCAGAATCGGCCCAAACTGCGAGTCTTGACGGCCAACACATAAGCATGCCTTGGGGTTCGACAACCTTGGAAATCCCGTTGGGACCCCAAAACGGTGAGTAATAGTCCATGAAACGGGTCAGAATCGACAAAACCCACGAGTGTTGATGACCGACACGTAAATGCACCCCAGGGTTCTTTAATTGTGCAAATCGCTCTGGGACCCAAAACCGGTGAGTAATAGTCCACGAAACTAACCAGAATTGGCCAAAATTGTGTGTGTTGATGACTGACACGTAAGCGCACCTCGGGATTCAACAACTATGGAAATCGCTTTGGGACCGCAAAACGGGGAGTAATAGTCTATGAAACGGGTCAGAATTGGCCAAAACTGTGAGTTTTGACGATGGAAACGTAAACACACTTCGGGGATCGTCAACCGTGGAAATCACTCTGGGACCCCAAAACGCTGAGTAATAGTGCATGAAATGGACCATAATCGGCCAAAATTGTGAGTGTTGATGACCGACACGTAAACGAATCCCGGGGTTCGTCAATCGTGGAAATCACTTCTGGACCCCAAAACTGAGTAATAATCCAAAAAACGGGCCAAAATTGGCCCAAACTGCGAGTCTTGACGGCCAACACATAAGCATGCCTTGGGGTTCGACAACCATGGAAATCCCTTTGGGACCCCAAAACGGTGAGTAATAGTCCATGAAACGGGTCAGAATCGACAAAACCCACGAGTGTTGATGACCGACACGTAAACGCACCCCAGGGTTCTTTAATCGTGGAAATCGCTCTAGGACCCGAAACCGGTGAGTAATAGTCCACGAAACTAACCAGAATTGGCCAAAATTGTGAGTTTGTATGACCGACACGTAAGCGCACCTTGGGGTTCAACAACCATGGAAATCGATTTGGGACCCCAAAACGGTGAGTAATAGTCCACGAAACGGGTCAGAATCGACAAAAACCGCGAGTGTTGATGACCGACACGTAAACGCACCCCGGGATTCGTCAATCGTGGAAATCACTTCGGGACCCCAAAACTGAGTAATAATCCAAGAAACGGGCCAGAATCGGCCCAAACTGCGAGTCTTGACGACCAACACATAAGCACACCTTGGGGTTCGACAACCATGGAAATCCCTTTGGGACCCCAAAACGGTGAGTAATAGTCCATGAAACGGGTCAGAATCGACAAAACTCACGAGTGTTGATGACCGACACGTAAATGCACCCTAGGGTTCGTTAATCGTGGAAATCGCTCTGGGACCCGAAACCGGTGAGTAATAGTCCAGAAACTGAACAGAATTGGCCAAAATTGTGAGTGTTGATGACCGACGCATAAACGCACCCCGGGGTTCACCAACCAAGGAAATCACTTCGGGACCACAAAACGGTGAGTAATAGTCCACGAACGGGTCAGGATCGACAAAAACCACGAGTGTTGATGACTGACACGTTAATGCACCGCGGGGTCCGCTAATCGTGGAAATCACTCCGAGACCCCCAAACAGTGAGTAATAGTCCACGAAACGGGCCAGAATTGGCCAAAACTGCGAGTGTTGATGACTGACACGTATGCGCACCTTGGGGTTAAACAACTATGGAAATCGCTTTGGGACCCCAAAATGGGGAGTAATAGTCTATGTAACGGGTCAGAATTGGCCACAACTGTGAGTTTTGACGATGGAAACGTAAAGGCACTTCAGGATTGTCAACTGTGGAAATCACTCTGGGACCCCAAAACGCTGAGTAATAGTGCATGAAACGGACCAGAATCGGCCAAAATTGTGAGTGTTGATGACCGACACGTAAACGAATCCTGGGTCCGTCAATCGTGGAAATCACTTTGGGACCCCAAAAATGAGTAATAATCCAAGAAACGGGCCAAAATCGGCCCAAACTGCGAGTCTTGACGGCCAACACATAAGCATGCCTTGGGGTTCGACATCCATGGAAATCCCTTTGGGACCCCAAAACGGTGAATAATAGTACATGAAACGGGTCAGAATCGACAAAACCCACGAGTGTTGACGACCGACACGTAAACGCACCCCAGGGTTCTTTAATCGTGGAAATCGCTCTGGGACCCGAAACCGGTGAGTAATAGTCCACGAAACTAACCCGAATTGACCAAAATTGTGAGTGTTGATGACCGACACGTAAGCGCACCTTGGGGTTCAACAACTATGGAAATCACTTTGGGACCCCAAAACGGGGAGTAATAGTCTATGAAACGGGTCAAAATTGGCCAAAACTGTGAGTTTTGACGATGGAAACGTAAACGCACTTCGGGGATCGTCAACCGTGGAAATCACTCTGGGACCCCAAAACGCTGAGTAATAGTGCATGAAACGAACCAGAATCGTCCAAAATTGTGAGTGTTGATGACCGACACGTAAACGCATCCCGGGGTTCGTCAATCATGGAAATCACTTCAGGACCCCAAAACTGAGTAATAATCCAAGAAACGGGCCAGAATCGGCCCAAACTGCGAGTCTTGACGGCCAACACATAAGCATGCCTTGGGGTTCGACAACCTTGGAAATCCCGTTGGGACCCCAAAACGGTGAGTAATAGTCCATGAAACGGGTCAGAATCGACAAAACCCACGAGTGTTGACGATCGACACGTAAACGCACCCCAGGGTTCTTTAATCGTGGAAATCGCTCTGGGACCCGAAACCGATGAGTAATAGTCCACGAAACTAACCAGAATTGGCCAAAATTGTGAGTGTGTATGACCGACACGTAAGCGCACCTTGGGGTTCAACAACCATGGAAATCGATTTGGGACCCCAAAACGGTGAGTAATAGTCCACGAAACAGGTCAGAATCGACAAAAACCGCGAGTGTTGATGACCGGCACGTAAACGCACCCCGGGATTCGTCAATCGTGGAAATCACATCGGGACCCCAAAACTGAGTAATAATCCAAGAAACGGGCCAGAATCGGCCCAAACTGCGAGTCTTGACGACCAACACATAAGCAGACCTTGGGGTTCGACAACCATGGAAATCCCTTTGGGACCCCAAAACGGTGAGTAATAGTTCATGAAACGGGTCAGAATCGACAAAACTCACGAGTGTTGATGACCAACATGTAAATGCACCCTAGGGTTCGTTAATCATGGAAATCGCTCTGGGACCCGAAACCAGTGAGTAATAGTCCAGAAACTGAACAGAATTGGCCACAATTGTGAGTGTTGATGACCGAACGCACCCCGGGGTTCAACAACCATGGAAATCACTTCGGGACCACAAAATGGTGAGTAATAGTCCACGTAACGGGTCAGGATCGACAAAAACCACGAGTGTTGATGACTGACACGTTAAAGCACCCCGGGGTCCGCTAATCGTGGAAATCACTCCGGGACCCCCAAACCGTGAGTAATAGTCCACGAAACGGGCCAGAATTGGCCAAAACAGCGAGTGTTGATGACCGACACGTAAGCGCACCTTGGGGTTCAACAACTATGGAAATCACTTTGGGACCCCAAAACGGGGAGTAATAGTCTATGAAACGGGTCAAAATTGGCCAAAACTGTGAGTTTTGACGATGGAAACGTAAACGCACTTCGGGGATCGTCAACCGTGGAAATCACTCTGGGACCCCAAAACGCTGAGTAATAGTGCATGAAACGAACCAGAATCGTCCAAAATTGTGAGTGTTGATGACCGACACGTAAACGCATCCCGGGGTTCGTCAATCATGGAAATCACTTCAGGACCCCAAAACTGAGTAATAATCCAAGAAACGGGCCAGAATCGGCCCAAACTGCGAGTCTTGACGGCCAACACATAAGCATGCCTTGGGGTTCGACAACCTTGGAAATCCCGTTGGGACCCCAAAACGGTGAGTAATAGTCCATGAAACGGGTCAGAATCGACAAAACCCACGAGTGTTGATGACCGACACGTAAATGCACCCCAGGGTTTTTTAATTGTGCAAATCGCTCTGGGACCCAAAACCGGTGAGTAATAGTCCACGAAACTAACCAGAATTGGCCAAAATTGTGTGTGTTGATGACTGACACGTAAGCGCACCTTGGGATTCAACAACTATGGAAATCGCTTTGGGACCGCAAAACGGGGAGTAATAGTCTATGAAACGGGTCAGAATTGGCCAAAACTGTGAGTTTTGACGATGGAAACGTAAACACACTTCGGGGATCGTCAACCGTGGAAATCACTCTGGGACCCCAAAACGCTGAGTAATAGTGCATGAAATGGACCATAATCGGCCAAAATTGTGAGTGTTGATGACCGACACGTAAACGAATCCCGGGGTTCGTCAATCGTGGAAATCACTTCTGGACCCCAAAACTGAGTAATAATCCAAAAAACGGGCCAAAATTGGCCCAAACTGCGAGTCTTGACGGCCAACACATAAGCATGCCTTGGGGTTCGACAACCATGGAAATCCCTTTGGGACCCCAAAACGGTGAGTAATAGTCCATGAAACGGGTCAGAATCGACAAAACCCACGAGTGTTGATGACCGACACGTAAACGCACCCCAGGGTTCTTTAATCGTGGAAATCGCTCTAGGACCCGAAACCGGTGAGTAATAGTCCACGAAACTAACCAGAATTGGCCAAAATTGTGAGTGTGTATGACCGACACGTAAGCGCACCTTGGGGTTCAACAACCATGGAAATCGATTTGGGACCCCAAAACGGTGAGTAATAGTCCACGAAACGGGTCAGAATCGACAAAAACCGCGAGTGTTGATGACCGACACGTAAACGCACCCCGGGATTCGTCAATCGTGGAAATCACTTCGGGACCCCAAAACTGAGTAATAATCCAAGAAACGGGCCAGAATCGGCCCAAACTGCGAGTCTTGACGACCAACACATAAGCACACCTTGGGGTTCGACAACCATGGAAATCCCTTTGGGACCCCAAAACGGTGAGTAATAGTCCATGAAACGGGTCAGAATCGACAAAACTCACGAGTGTTGATGACCGACACGTAAATGCACCCTAGGGTTCGTTAATCGTGGAAATCGCTCTGGGACCCGAAACCGGTGAGTAATAGTCCAGAAACTGAACAGAATTGGCCAAAATTGTGAGTGTTGATGACCGACGCGTAAACGCACCCCGGGGTTCACCAACCAAGGAAATCACTTCGGGACCACAAAACGGTGAGTAATAGTCCACGAACGGGTCAGGATCGACAAAAACCACGAGTGTTGATGACTGACACGTTAATGCACCCCGGGGTCCGCTAATCGTGGAAATCACTCCGAGACCCCCAAACAGTGAGTAATAGTCCACGAAACGGGCCAGAATTGGCCAAAACTGCGAGTGTTGATGACTGACACGTATGCGCACCTTGGGGTTAAACAACTATGGAAATCGCTTTGGGACCCCAAAATGGGGAGTAATAGTCTATGTAATGGGTCAGAATTGGCCACAACTGTGAGTTTTGACGATGGAAACGTAAAGGCACTTCAGGATTGTCAACTGTGGAAATCACTCTGGGACCCCAAAACGCTGAGTAATAGTGCATGAAACGGACCAGAATCGGCCAAAATTGTGAGTGTTGATGACCGACACGTAAACGAATCCTGGGTCCGTCAATCGTGGAAATCACTTTGGGACCCCAAAAATGAGTAATAATCCAAGAAACGGGCCAAAATCGGCCCAAACTGCGAGTCTTGACGGCCAACACATAAGCATGCCTTGGGGTTCGACATCCATGGAAATCCCTTTGGGACCCCAAAACGGTGAATAATAGTACATGAAACGGGTCAGAATCGACAAAACTCACGAGTGTTGACGACCGACACGTAAACGCACCCCAGGGTTCTTTAATCGTGGAAATCGCTCTGGGACCCGAAACCGGTGAGTAATAGTCCACGAAACTAACCCGAATTGACCAAAATTGTGAGTGTTGATGACCGACACGTAAGCGCACCTTGGGGTTCAACAACTATGGAAATCACTTTGGGACCCCAAAACGGGGAGTAATAGTCTATGAAACGGGTCAAAATTGGCCAAAACTGTGAGTTTTGACGATGGAAACGTAAACGCACTTCGGGGATCGTCAACCGTGGAAATCACTCTGGGACCCCAAAACGCTGAGTAATAGTGCATGAAACGAACCAGAATCGTCCAAAATTGTGAGTGTTGATGACCGACACGTAAACGCATCCCGGGGTTCGTCAATCATGGAAATCACTTCAGGACCCCAAAACTGAGTAATAATCCAAGAAACGGGCCAGAATCGGCCCAAACTGCGAGTCTTGACGGCCAACACATAAGCATGCCTTGGGGTTCGACAACCTTGGAAATCCCGTTGGGACCCCAAAACGGTGAGTAATAGTCCATGAAACGGGTCAGAATCGACAAAACCCACGAGTGTTGATGACCGACACGTAAATGCACCCCAGGGTTCTTTAATTGTGCAAATCGCTCTGGGACCCAAAACCGGTGAGTAATAGTCCACGAAACTAACCAGAATTGGCCAAAATTGTGTGTGTTGATGACTGACACGTAAGCGCACCTTGGGATTCAACAACTATGGAAATCGCTTTGGGACCGCAAAACGGGGAGTAATAGTCTATGAAACGGGTCAGAATTGGCCAAAACTGTGAGTTTTGACGATGGAAACGTAAACACACTTCGGGGATCGTCAACCGTGGAAATCACTCTGGGACCCCAAAACGTTGAGTAATAGTGCATGAAATGGACCATAATCGGCCAAAATTGTGAGTGTTGATGACCGACACGTAAACGAATCCCGGGGTTCGTCAATCGTGGAAATCACTTCTGGACCCCAAAACTGAGTAATAATCCAAAAAACGGGCCAAAATTGGCCCAAACTGCGAGTCTTGACGGCCAACACATAAGCATGCCTTGGGGTTCGACAACCATGGAAATCCCTTTGGGACCCCAAAACGGTGAGTAATAGTCCATGAAACGGGTCAGAATCGACAAAACCCACGAGTGTTGATGACCGACACGTAAACGCACCCCAGGGTTCTTTAATCGTGGAAATCGCTCTAGGACCCGGAACCGGTGAGTAATAGTCCACGAAACTAACCAGAATTGGCCAAAATTGTGAGTGTGTATGACCGACACGTAAGCGCACCTTGGGGTTCAACAACCATGGAAATCGATTTGGGACCCCAAAACGGTGAGTAATAGTCCACGAAACGGGTCAGAATCGACAAAAACCGCGAGTGTTGATGACCGACACGTAAACGCACCCCGGGATTCGTCAATCGTGGAAATCACTTCGGGACCCCAAAACTGAGTAATAATCCAAGAAACGGGCCAGAATCGGCCCAAACTGCGAGTCTTGACGACCAACACATAAGCACACCTTGGGGTTCGACAACCATGGAAATCCCTTTGGGACCCCAAAACGGTGAGTAATAGTCCATGAAACGGGTCAGAATCGACAAAACTCACGAGTGTTGATGACCGACACGTAAATGCACCCTAGGGTTCGTTAATCGTGGAAATCGCTCTGGGACCCGAAACCGGTGAGTAATAGTCCACAAACTGAACAGAATTGGCCAAAATTGTGAGTGTTGATGACCGACGCGTAAACGCACCCCGGGGTTCACCAACCAAGGAAATCACTTCGGGACCACAAAACGGTGAGTAATAGTCCACGAACGGGTCAGGATCGACAAAAACCACGAGTGTTGATGACTGACACGTTAATGCACCCCGGGGTCCGCTAATCGTGGAAATCACTCCGAGACCCCCAAACAGTGAGTAATAGTCCACGAAACGGGCCAGAATTGGCCAAAACTGCGAGTGTTGATGACTGACACGTATGCGCACCTTGGGGTTAAACAACTATGGAAATCGCTTTGGGACCCCAAAATGGGGAGTAATAGTCTATGTAACGGGTCAGAATTGGCCACAACTGTGAGTTTTGACGATGGAAACGTAAAGGCACTTCAGGATCGTCAACTGTGGAAATCACTCTGGGACCCCAAAACGCTGAGTAATAGTGCATGAAACGGACCAGAATCGGCCAAAATTGTGAGTGTTGATGACCGACACGTAAACGAATCCTGGGTCCGTCAATCGTGGAAATCACTTTGGGACCCCAAAAATGAGTAATAATCCAAGAAACGGGCCAAAATCGGCCCAAACTGCGAGTCTTGACGGCCAACACATAAGCATGCCTTGGGGTTCGACAACCATGGAAATCCCTTTGGGACCCCAAAACGGTGAATAATAGTACATGAAACGGGTCAGAATCGACAAAACCCACGAGTGTTGACGACCGACACGTAAACGCACCCCAGGGTTCTTTAATCGTGGAAATCGCTCTGGGACCCGAAACCGGTGAGTAATAGTCCACGAAACTAACCCGAATTGACCAAAATTGTGAGTGTTGATGACCGACACGTAAGTGCACCTTGGGGTTCAATAACCATGGAAATCGATTTGGGACCCCAAAACGGTGAGTAATAGTCCACGAAACGGGTCAGAATCGACAAAAACCGCGAGCGTTAATGACCGACACGTAAACGCACCCCGGGATCCGTCAATCGTGGAAATCACTTTGGGACCCCAAAACGCTGAGTAATAGTGCATGAAATGGACCAGAATTGGCCAAAATTGTGAGTGTTGATGACCGACACGTAAACAAATCCCGGGGTTTGTCAATCGTGGAAATCACTTCGGGACCCCAAAACGGAGTAATAATCCAAAAAACGGGCCAGAATTGGCCAAACTGCGAGTCTTGATGGCCAACACATAAGCATGCATTGGGGTTCGACAACAATGGAAATCCCTTTGGGACCCCAAAACGGTGAGTAATAGTCCATGAAACGGGTTAGAATCGACAAAACCCACGAGTGTTGATGACCGACACGTAAACGCACCCCAGGGTTCTTTAATCGTGGAAATCGCTCTAGGACCCGAAACCGGTGAGTAATAGTCCACGAAACTAACCAGAATTGGCCAAAATTGTGAGTGTGTATGACCGACACGTAAGCGCACCTTGGGGTTCAACAACCATGGAAATCGATTTGGGACCCCAAAACGGTGAGTAATAGTCCACGAAACGGGTCAGAATCGACAAAAACCGCGAGTGTTGATGACCGACACGTAAACGCACCCCGGGATTCGTCAATCGTGGAAATCACTTGGGGACCCCAAAACTGAGTAATAATCCAAGAAACGGGCCAGAATCGGCCCAAACTGCGAGTCTTGACGACCAACACATAAGCAGACCTTGGGGTTCGACAACCATGGAAATCCCTTTGGGACCCCAAAACGGTGAGTAATAGTCCATGAAACGGGTCAGAATCGACAAAACTCACGAGTGTTGATGACCGACACGTAAATGCACCCCAGGGTTCGTTAATCGTGGAAATCGCTCTGGGACCCGAAACCGGTGAGTAATAGTCCAGAAACTGAACAGAATTGGCCAAAATTGTGAGTGTTGATGACCGACGCGTAAACGCACCCCGGGGTTCACCAACCAAGGAAATCACTTCGGGACCACAAAACGGTGAGTAATAGTCCACGAACGGGTCAGGATCGACAAAAACCATGAGTGTTGATGACTGACACGTTAATGCACCCCGGGGTCCGCTAATCGTGGAAATCACTCCGAGACCCCCAAACAGTGAGTAATAGTCCACGAAACGGGCCAGAATTGGCCAAAACTGCGAGTGTTGATGACTGACACGTATGCGCACCTTGGGGTTAAACAACTATGGAAATCGCTTTGGGACCCCAAAATGGGGAGTAATAGTCTATGTAACGGGTCAGAATTGGCCACAACTGTGAGTTTTGACGATGGAAACGTAAAGGCACTTCAGGATCGTCAACTGTGGAAATCACTCTGGGACCCCAAAACGCTGAGTAATAGTGCATGAAACGGACCAGAATCGGCCAAAATTGTGAGTGTTTATGACCGACACGTAAACGAATCCTGGGTCCGTCAATCGTGGAAATCACTTTGGGACCCCAAAAATGAGTAATAATCCAAGAAACGGGCCAAAATCGGCCCAAACTGCGAGTCTTGACGGCCAACACATAAGCATGCCTTGGGGTTCGACAACCATGGAAATCCCTTTGGGACCCCAAAACGGTGAATAATAGTACATGAAACGGGTCAGAATCGACAAAACCCACGAGTGTTGACGACGGACACGTAAACGCACCCCAGGGTTCTTTAATCGTGGAAATCGCTCTGGGACCCGAAACCGGTGAGTAATAGTCCACGAAACTAACCCGAATTGACCAAAATTGTGAGTGTTGATGACCGACACGTAAGTGCACCTTGGGGTTCAATAACCATGGAAATCGATTTGGGACCCCAAAACGGTGAGTAATAGTCCACGTAACGGGTCAGAATCGACAAAAACCGCGAGCGTTAATGACCGACACGTAAACGCACCCCGGGATCCGTCAATCGTGGAAATCACTTTGGGACCCCAAAACGCTGAGTAATAGTGCATGAAATGGACCAGAATTGACCAAAATTGTGAGTGTTGATGACCGACACGTAAACAAATCCCGGGGTTTGTCAATCGTGGAAATCACTTCGGGACCCCAAAACGGAGTAATAATCCAAAAAACGGGCCAGAATTGGCCAAACTGCGAGTCTTGATGGCCAACACATAAGCATGCATTGGGGTTCGACAACAATGGAAATCCCTTTGGGACCCCAAAACGGTGAGTAATAGTCCATGAAACGGGTCAGAATCGACAAAACCCACGAGTGTTGATGACCGACACGTAAACGCACCCCAGGGTTCTTTAATCGTGGAAATCGCTCTAGGACCCGAAACCGGTGAGTAATAGTCCACGAAACTAACCAGAATTGGCCAAAATTGTGAGTGTGTATGACCGACACGTAAGCGCACCTTGGGGTTCAACAACCATGGAAATCGATTTGGGACCCCAAAACGGTGTGTAATAGTCCACGAAACGGGTCAGAATCGACAAAAACCGCGAGTGTTGATGACCGACACGTAAACGCACCCCGGGATTCGTCAATCGTGGAAATCACTTGGGGACCCCAAAACTGAGTAATAATCCAAGAAACGGGCCAGAATCGGCCCAAACTGCGAGTCTTGACGACCAACACATAAGCAGACCTTGGGGTTCGACAACCATGGAAATCCCTTTGGGACCCCAAAACGGTGAGTAATAGTCCATGAAACGGGTCAGAATCGACAAAACTCACGAGTGTTGATGACCGACACGTAAATGCACCCCAGGGTTCGTTAATCGTGGAAATCGCTCTGGGACCCGAAACCGGTGAGTAATAGTCCAGAAACTGAACAGAATTGGCCAAAATTGTGAGTGTTGATGACCGACGCGTAAACGCACCCCGGGGTTCACCAACCAAGGAAATCACTTCGGGACCACAAAACGGTGAGTAATAGTCCACGAACGGGTCAGGATCGACAAAAACCATGAGTGTTGATGACTGACACGTTAATGCACCCCGGGGTCCGCTAATCGTGGAAATCACTCTGAGACCCCCAAACAGTGAGTAATAGTCCACGAAACGGGCCAGAATTGGCCAAAACTGCGAGTGTTGATGACCGACACGTATGCGCACCTTGGGGTTAAACAACTATGGAAATCGCTTTGGGACCCCAAAATGGGGAGTAATAGTCTATGAAACGGGTCAGAATTGGCCACAACTGTGAGTTTTGACGATGGAAACGTAAAGGCACTTCAGGATCGTCAACAGTGGAAATCACTCTGGGACCCCAAAACGCTGAGTAATAGTGCATGAAACGGACCAGAATCGGCCAAAATTGTGAGTCTTGATGACCGACACGTAAACGAATCCTGGGTCCGTCAATCGTGGAAATCACTTTGGGACCCCAAAACTGAGTAATAATCCAAGAAACGGGCCAGAATCGGCCCAAACTGCGAGTCTTGACGGCCAAGACATAAGCATGCCTTGGGGTTCGACAACCATGGAAATCCCTTTGGGACCCCAAAACGGTGAATAATAGTACATGAAACGGGTCAGAATCGACAAAACCCACAAGTGTTGACGACCGACACGTAAACGCACCCCAGGGTTCTTTAATCGTGGAAATCGCTCTGGGACCCGAAACCGGTGAGTAATAGTCCACGAAACTAACCCGAATTGACCAAAATTGTGAGTGTTGATGACCGACACGTAAACGCACCCCGGGATTCGTCAATCGTGGAAATCACTTGGGGACCCCAAAACTGAGTAATAATCCAAGAAACGGGCCAGAATCGGCCCAAACTGCGAGTCTTGACGACCAACACATAAGCAGACCTTGGGGTTCGACAACCATGGAAATCCCTTTGGGACCCCAAAACGGTGAGTAATAGTCCATGAAACGGGTCAGAATCGACAAAACTCACGAGTGTTGATGACCGACACGTAAATGCACCCCAGGGTTCGTTAATCGTGGAAATCGCTCTGGGACCCGAAACCGGTGAGTAATAGTCCAGAAACTGAACAGAATTGGCCAAAATTGTGAGTGTTGATGACCGACGCGTAAACGCACCCCGGGGTTCACCAACCAAGGAAATCACTTCGGGACCACAAAACGGTGAGTAATAGTCCACGAACGGGTCAGGATCGACAAAAACCATGAGTGTTGATGACTGACACGTTAATGCACCCCGGGGTCCGCTAATCGTGGAAATCACTCTGAGACCCCCAAACAGTGAGTAATAGTCCACGAAACGGGCCAGAATTGGCCAAAACTGCGAGTGTTGATGACCGACACGTATGCGCACCTTGGGGTTAAACAACTATGGAAATCGCTTTGGGACCCCAAAATGGGGAGTAATAGTCTATGAAACGGGTCAGAATTGGCCACAACTGTGAGTTTTGACGATGGAAACGTAAAGGCACTTCAGGATCGTCAACAGTGGAAATCACTCTGGGACCCCAAAACGCTGAGTAATAGTGCATGAAACGGACCAGAATCGGCCAAAATTGTGAGTCTTGATGACCGACACGTAAACGAATCCTGGGTCCGTCAATCGTGGAAATCACTTTGGGACCCCAAAACTGAGTAATAATCCAAGAAACGGGCCAGAATCGGCCCAAACTGCGAGTCTTGACGGCCAAGACATAAGCATGCCTTGGGGTTCGACAACCATGGAAATCCCTTTGGGACCCCAAAACGGTGAATAATAGTACATGAAACGGGTCAGAATCAACAAAACCCACAAGTGTTGACGACCGACACGTAAACGCACCCCAGGGTTCTTTAATCGTGGAAATCGCTCTGGGACCCGAAACCGGTGAGTAATAGTCCACGAAACTAACCCGAATTGACCAAAATTGTGAGTGTTGATGACCGACACGTAAGCGCACCTTGGGGTTTAATAACCATGGAAATCGATTTGGGACCCCAAAACGGTGAGTAATAGTCCACGAAACGGGTCAGAATCGACAAAAACCGCGAGCATTAATGACCGACACGTAAACGCACCCCGGGATCCGTCAATCGTGGAAATCACTTTGGGACCCCAAAACGCTGAGTAATAGTGCATGGAATGGACCAGAATTGGCCAAAATTGTGAGTGTTGATGACCGACACGTAAACGAATCCCGGGGTTTGTCAATCGTGGAAATCACTTCGGGACCCCAAAACTGAGTAATAATCCAAAAAACGGGCCAGAATTGGCCCAAACTGCGAGTCTTGATGGCCAACACATAAGCATGCCTTGGGGTTCGACAACAATGGAAATCCCTTTGGGACCCCAAAACGGTGAGTAATAGTCCATGAAACGGGTCAGAATCGACAAAACCCATGAGTGTTGATGACCGACACGTAAACGCACCCCAGGGTTCTTTAATCGTGGAAATCGCTCTAGGACCCGAAACCGATGAGTAATAGTCCACGAAACTAACCAGAATTGGCCAAAATTGTGAGTGTTGGTGACCGACACGTAAGCGCACCTTGGGGTTCAACAACCATGGAAATCGATTTGGGACCCCAAAACGGTGAGTAATAGTCCACGAAACGGGTCAGAATCGACAAAAACCGCGAGTGTTGATGACCGACACGTTAACGCACCCCAAAAGAGTGAGTAATAGTCCACGAAACGGGCCAGAATTGGACAAAACTGCGAGTGTTGATGACCGACACGTAAGCGCACCTTGGGGTTCAACAACTATGGAAATCGCTTTGGGACCCCAAAACGGGGAGTAATAGTCTATGAAACGGGTCAGAATTGGCCAAAACTGTTAGTTTTGACGATGGAAACGTAAACGCACTTCGGGGATCATCAACCGTGGAAATCACTCTGGGACCCCAAAACGCTGAGTAATAGTGCATGAAACGGACCAGAATCGGCCGAAATTGTGAGTGTTGATGATCGACACGTAAATGCATCCCGGGGTTCGTCAATCGTGGAAATCACTTCGGGACCGCAAAACTGAGTAATAATCCAAGAAACGGGCCAGAATCGGCCCAAACTGCGAGTCTTGACGGCCAACACATAAGCATGCCTTGGGGTTCGACAACCATGGAAATCCCGTTGGGACCCCAAAACGGTGAATAATAGTACATGAAACGGGTCAGAATCGACAAAACCCACAAGTGTTGACGACCGACACGTAAACGCACCCCAGGGTTCTTTAATCGTGGAAATCGCTCTGGGACCCGAAACCGGTGAGTAATAGTCCACGAAACTAACCCGAATTGACCAAAATTGTGAGTGTTGATGACCGACACGTAAGCGCACCTTGGGGTTCAATAACCATGGAAATCGATTTGGGACCCCAAAACGGTGAGTAATAGTCCACGAAACGGGTCAGAATCGACAAAAACCGCGAGCGTTAATGACCGACACGTAAACGCACCCCGGGATCCGTCAATCGTGGAAATCACTTTGGGACCCCAAAACGCTGAGTAATAGTGCATGGAATGGACCAGAATTGGCCAAAATTGTGAGTGTTGATGACCGACACGTAAACGAATCCCGGGGTTTGTCAATCGTGGAAATCACTTCGGGACCCCAAAACTGAGTAATAATCCAAAAAACGGGCCAGAATTGGCCCAAACTGCGAGTCTTGATGGCCAACACATAAGCATGCCTTGGGGTTCGACAACAATGGAAATCCCTTTGGGACCACAAAACGGTGAGTAATAGTCCATGAAACGGGTCAGAATCGACAAAACCCATGAGTGTTGATGACCGACACGTAAACGCACCCCAGGGTTCTTTAATCGTGGAAATCGCTCTAGGACCCGAAACCGATGAGTAATAGTCCACGAAACTAACCAGAATTGGCCAAAATTGTGAGTGTTGGTGACCGACACGTAAGCGCACCTTGGGGTTCAACAACCATGGAAATCGATTTGGGACCCCAAAACGGTGAGTAATAGTCCACGAAACGGGTCAGAATCGACAAAAACCGCGAGTGTTGATGACCGACACGTTAACGCACCCCAAAAGAGTGAGTAATAGTCCACGAAACGGGCCAGAATTGGACAAAACTGCGAGTGTTGATGACCGACACGTAAGCGCACCTTGGGGTTCAACAACTATGGAAATCGCTTTGGGACCCCAAAACGGGGAGTAATAGTCTATGAAACGGGTCAGAATTGGCCAAAACTGTTAGTTTTGACGATGGAAACGTAAACGCACTTCGGGGATCATCAACCGTGGAAATCACTCTGGGACCCCAAAACGCTGAGTAATAGTGCATGAAACGGACCAGAATCGGCCGAAATTGTGAGTGTTGATGATCGACACGTAAATGCATCCCGGGGTTTGTCAATCGTGGAAATCACTTCGGGACCGCAAAACTGAGTAATAATCCAAGAAACGGGCCAGAATCGGCCCAAACTGCGAGTCTTGACGGCCAACACATAAGCATGCCTTGGGGTTCGAAAACCATGGAAATCCCGTTGGGACCCCAAAACGGTGAATAATAGTACATGAAACGGGTCAGAATCGACAAAACCCACAAGTGTTGACGACCGACACGTAAACGCACCCCAGGGTTCTTTAATCGTGGAAATCGCTCTGGGACCCGAAACCGGTGAGTAATAGTCCACGAAACTAACCCGAATTGACCAAAATTGTGAGTGTTGATGACCGACACGTAAGCGCACCTTGGGGTTCAATAACCATGGAAATCGATTTGGGACCCCAAAACGGTGAGTAATAGTCCACGAAACGGGTCAGAATCGACAAAAACCGCGAGCGTTAATGACCGACACGTAAACGCACCCCGGGATCCGTCAATCGTGGAAATCACTTTGGGACCCCAAAACGCTGAGTAATAGTGCATGGAATGGACCAGAATTGGCCAAAATTGTGAGTGTTGATGACCGACACGTAAACGAATCCCGGGGTTTGTCAATCGTGGAAATCACTTCGGGACCCCAAAACTGAGTAATAATCCAAAAAACGGGCCAGAATTGGCCCAAACTGCGAGTCTTGATGGCCAACACATAAGCATGCCTTGGGGTTCGACAACAATGGAAATCCCTTTGGGACCACAAAACGGTGAGTAATAGTCCATGAAACGGGTCAGAATCGACAAAACCCATGAGTGTTGATGACCGACACGTAAACGCACCCCAGGGTTCTTTAATCGTGGAAATCGCTCTAGGACCCGAAACCGATGAGTAATAGTCCACGAAACTAACCAGAATTGGCCAAAATTGTGAGTGTTGGTGACCGACACGTAAGCGCACCTTGGGGTTCAACAACCATGGAAATCGATTTGGGACCCCAAAACGGTGAGTAATAGTCCACGAAACGGGTCAGAATCGACAAAAACCGCGAGTGTTGATGACCGACACGTTAACGCACCCCAAAAGAGTGAGTAATAGTCCACGAAACGGGCCAGAATTGGACAAAACTGCGAGTGTTGATGACCGACACGTAAGCGCACCTTGGGGTTCAACAACTATGGAAATCGCTTTGGGACCCCAAAACGGGGAGTAATAGTCTATGAAACGGGTCAGAATTGGCCAAAACTGTTAGTTTTGACGATGGAAACGTAAACGCACTTCGGGGATCATCAACCGTGGAAATCACTCTGGGACCCCAAAACGCTGAGTAATAGTGCATGAAACGGACCAGAATCGGCCGAAATTGTGAGTGTTGATGATCGACACGTAAATGCATCCCGGGGTTTGTCAATCGTGGAAATCACTTCGGGACCGCAAAACTGAGTAATAATCCAAGAAACGGGCCAGAATCGGCCCAAACTGCGAGTCTTGACGGCCAACACATAAGCATGCCTTGGGGTTCGAAAACCATGGAAATCCCGTTGGGACCCCAAAACGGTGAATAATAGTACATGAAACGGGTCAGAATCGACAAAACCCACAAGTGTTGACGACCGACACGTAAACGCACCCCAGGGTTCTTTAATCGTGGAAATCGCTCTGGGACCCGAAACCGGTGAGTAATAGTCCACGAAACTAACCCGAATTGACCAAAATTGTGAGTGTTGATGACCGACACGTAAGCGCACCTTGGGGTTCAATAACCATGGAAATCGATTTGGGACCCCAAAACGGTGAGTAATAGTCCACGAAACGGGTCAGAATCGACAAAAACCGCGAGCGTTAATGACCGACACGTAAACGCACCCCGGGATCCGTCAATCGTGGAAATCACTTTGGGACCCCAAAACGCTGAGTAATAGTGCATGGAATGGACCAGAATTGGCCAAAATTGTGAGTGTTGATGACCGACACGTAAACGAATCCCGGGGTTTGTCAATCGTGGAAATCACTTCGGGACCCCAAAACTGAGTAATAATCCAAAAAACGGGCCAGAATTGGCCCAAACTGCGAGTCTTGATGGCCAACACATAAGCATGCCTTGGGGTTCGACAACAATGGAAATCCCTTTGGGACCCCAAATCGGTGAGTAATAGTCCATGAAACGGGTCAGAATCGACAAAACCCATGAGTGTTGATGACCGACACGTAAACGCACCCCAGGGTTCTTTAATCGTGGAAATCGCTCTAGGACCCGAAACCGATGAGTAATAGTCCACGAAACTAACCAGAATTGGCCAAAATTGTGAGTGTTGGTGACCGACACGTAAGCGCACCTTGGGGTTCAACAACCATGGAAATCGATTTGGGACCCCAAAACGGTGAGTAATAGTCCACGAAACGGGTCAGAATCGACAAAAACCGCGAGTGTTGATGACCGACACGTTAACGCACCCCAAAAGAGTGAGTAATAGTCCACGAAACGGGCCAGAATTGGACAAAACTGCGAGTGTTGATGACCGACACGTAAGCGCACCTTGGGGTTCAACAACTATGGAAATCGCTTTAGGACCCCAAAACGGGGAGTAATAGTCTATGAAACGGGTCAGAATTGGCCAAAACTGTTAGTTTTGACGATGGAAACGTAAACGCACTTCGGGGATCATCAACCGTGGAAATCACTCTAGGACCCCAAAACGCTGATTAATAGTGCATGAAACGGACCAGAATCGGCCGAAATTGTGAGTGTTGATGACCGACACGTAAATGCATCCCGGGGTTCGTCAATCGTGGAAATCACTTCGGGACCGCAAAACTGAGTAATAATACAAGAAACGGGCCAGAATCGGCCCAAACTGCGAGTCTTGACGGCCAACACATAAGCATGCCTTGGGGTTCAACAACCATGGAAATCCCTTTGGGACCCCAAAACGGTGAGTAATAGTCTATGAAACGGGTCAGAATCGACAAAACCCACGAGTGTTGATGAACGACACGCAAACGCACCCTAGGGTTCTTTAATCGTGGAAATCGCTCTGGGACCTGAAACCGTGAGTAATTGTCCACGAAACTAACCAGAATTGGCCAAAATTGTGAGTGTTCATGACCGACACGTAAGCGAACCTTGGGGTTCAATAACCTTGGAAATCGATTTGGGACCCCAAAACGGGGAGTAATAGTCCACAAAACGGGTCAGAATCGACAAAGACCGCGAGTGTTGGTGACCGACACGTAAACGCACCCCGGAATTCGTCAATCGTGGAAATCACTTCGGGACCCCAAAACTGAGTAATAATCCAATAAACGGGCCAGAATCGGCCCAAACTGCGAGTCTTGACGACCAACACATAAGCATACCTTGGGGTTCGACAACCATGGAAATCCCTTTGGGACCCCAAAACGGTGAGTAATAGTCCATGAAATGGGTCAGAATCGACAAAACTCACGAGTGTTGATGACCGACACGTAAATGCACCCCAGGGTTCATTAATCGTGGAAATCGCTCTGGGACCCGAAACCGGTGAGTAATAGTCCAGAAACTGAACAGAATTGGCCAAAATTGTGAGTGTTGATGACCGACACGTAAACGCACCCCGGGGTTCAACAACCATGGAAATCACTTCGGGACCACAAAACGGTGAGTAATAGTCCACGAAACGGGTCAGGATCGACAAAAACTGCGAGTGTTGATGACCGACATGTTAACGCACCCGGGGTCCGCTAATCGTGGAAATCACTCCCGGACCCAAAAACAGTGTGTAATGGTCCATGAAACGGGCCAGAATTGGCCAAAACTGCGAGTGTTGACGACCGACATGTAAGCGCACCTTGGGGTTCGACAACTATGGAAATAGCTTTGGGACCCCAAAATGGGGAGTAATAGTCCATGAAACGGGCCAGAGTCGACAAAACCCACGAGTGTTGATGACAGACACATAAATGCACCCCAAGGTTCGTTAATTGTGGAAATCGCTCTGGGACCCGAAACCGGTGAGTAATAGTCCAGAAACTGAACAGAATTGGCCAAAATTGTGAGTGTTGATGACCGACACGTAAGCACACCTTTGGGTTCAACTACTATGGAAATCGCTTTGGGACCCCAAAACGGGGAGTAATAGTCCATGAAACGGGTCAGAATTGGCCAAAACTGTGAGTTTTGATGATGGAAACGTAAACGGACTTCGGGGATCGTCAACCGTGGAAATCACTCTGGGACCCCAAAACGCTGAGTAATAGTGCATGAAACGGACCAGAATCGGCCGAAATTGTGAGTGTTGATGACCGACACGTAAACGCATCCCGGGGTTCGTCAATCGTGGAAATCACTTCGGGACCCCAAAACTGAGTAATAATCCAAGAAACGGGCCAGAATCGGCCCAAACTGCGAGTCTTGACGGCCAACACATAAGCATGCCTTGGGGTTCGACAACCATAGAAATCCCTTTGGGACCCCAAAACGGTGAGTAATAGTCTATGAAACGGGTCAGAATCGACAAAACTCACGAGTGTTGGTGAACGACAAGTAAACGCACCCTAGGGTTCTTTAATCGTGGAAATCGCTCTAGGACCTAAAACCGGTGAGTAATAGTCCACGAAACTAACCAGAATTGGCCAAAATTGTGAGTGTTGATGAACAACACGTAAGCGAACCTTGGGGTTCAATAACCTTGGAAATCGATTTGGGACCCCAAAACGGGGAGTAATAGTCCACAAAACGGGTCAGAATCGACAAAGACCGCGAGTGTTGATGACCGACACGTAAACGCACCCCGGAATTCGTCAATCGTGGAAATCACTTCGGGACCCCAGAACTGAGTAATAATCCAAGAAACGGGCCAGAATCGGCCCAAACTGCGAGTCTTGACGACCAACACATAAGCATACCTTGGGGTTCGACAACCATGGAAATCCCTTTGGGACCCCAAAACGGTGAGTAATAGTCTATGAAACGGGTCAGAATCGACAAAACCCACGAGTGTTGATGAACGACACGCAAACGCACCCTAGGGTTCTTTAATCGTGGAAATCGCTCTGGGACCTGAAACCGTGAGTAATTGTCCACGAAACTAACCAGAATTGGCCAAAATTGTGAGTGTTGATGACCGACACGTAAGCGAACCTTGGGGTTCAATAACCTTGGAAATCGATTTGGGACCCCAAAACGGGGAGTAATAGTCCACAAAACGGGTCAGAATCGACAAAGACCGCGAGTGTTGGTGACCGACACGTAAACGCACCCCGGAATTCGTCAATCGTGGAAATCACTTCGGGACCCCAAAACTGAGTAATAATCCAATAAACGGGCCAGAATCGGCCCAAACTGCGAGTCTTGACGACCAACACATAAGCATACCTTGGGGTTCGACAACCATGGAAATCCCTTTGGGACCCCAAAACGGTGAGTAATAGTCCATGAAATGGGTCAGAATCGACAAAACTCACGAGTGTTGATGACCGACACGTAAATGCACCCCAGGGTTCATTAATCGTGGAAATCGCTCTGGGACCCGAAACCGGTGAGTAATAGTCCAGAAACTGAACAGAATTGGCCAAAATTGTGAGTGTTGATGACCGACACGTAAACGCACCCCGGGGTTCAACAACCATGGAAATCACTTCGGGACCACAAAACGGTGAGTAATAGTCCACGAAACGGGTCAGGATCGACAAAAACTGCGAGTGTTGATGACCGACATGTTAACGCACCCGGGGTCCGCTAATCGTGGAAATCACTCCCGGACCCAAAAACAGTGTGTAATGGTCCATGAAACGGGCCAGAATTGGCCAAAACTGCGAGTGTTGACGACCGACATGTAAGCGCACCTTGGGGTTCGACAACTATGGAAATAGCTTTGGGACCCCAAAATGGGGAGTAATAGTCCATGAAACGGGCCAGAGTCGACAAAACCCACGAGTGTTGATGACAGACACATAAATGCACCCCAAGGTTCGTTAATTGTGGAAATCGCTCTGGGACCCGAAACCGGTGAGTAATAGTCCAGAAACTGAACAGAATTGGCCAAAATTGTGGGTGTTGATGACCGACACGTAAGCACACCTTTGGGTTCAACTACTATGGAAATCGCTTTGGGACCCCAAAACGGGGAGTAATAGTCTATGAAACGGGTCAGAATTGGCCAAAACTGTGAGTTTTGATGATGGAAACGTAAACGGACTTCGGGGATCGTCAACCGTGGAAATCACTCTGGGACCCCAAAACGCTGAGTAATAGTGCATGAAACGGACCAGAATCGGCCGAAATTGTGAGTGTTGATGACCGACACGTAAACGCATCCCGGGGTTCGTCAATCGTGGAAATCACTTCGGGACCCCAAAACTGAGTAATAATCCAAGAAACGGGCCAGAATCGGCCCAAACTGCGAGTCTTGACGGCCAACACATAAGCATGCCTTGGGGTTCGACAACCATAGAAATCCCTTTGGGACCCCAAAACGGTGAGTAATAGTCTATGAAACGGGTCAGAATCGACAAAACTCACGAGTGTTGGTGAACGACAAGTAAACGCACCCTAGGGTTCTTTAATCGTGGAAATCGCTCTAGGACCTGAAACCGGTGAGTAATAGTCCACGAAACTAACCAGAATTGGCCAAAATTGTGAGTGTTGATGAACGACACGTAAGCGAACCTTGGGGTTCAATAACCTTGGAAATCGATTTGGGACCCCAAAACGGGGAGTAATAGTCCACAAAACGGGTCAGAATCGACAAAGACCGCGAGTGTTGATGACCGACACGTAAACGCACCCCGGAATTCGTCAATCGTGGAAATCACTTCGGGACCCCAGAACTGAGTAATAATCCAAGAAACGGGCCAGAATCGGCCCAAACTGCGAGTCTTGACGACCAACACATAAGCATACCTTGGGGTTCGACAACCATGGAAATCCCTTTGGGACCCCAAAACGGTGAGTAATAGTCTATGAAACGGGTCAGAATCGACAAAACCCACGAGTGTTGATGAACGACACGCAAACGCACCCTAGGGTTCTTTAATCGTGGAAATCGCTCTGGGACCTGAAACCGTGAGTAATTGTCCACGAAACTAACCAGAATTGGCCAAAATTGTGAGTGTTGATGACCGACACGTAAGCGAACCTTGGGGTTCAATAACCTTGGAAATCGATTTGGGACCCCAAAACGGGGAGTAATAGTCCACAAAACGGGTCAGAATCGACAAAGACCGCGAGTGTTGGTGACCGACACGTAAACGCACCCCGGAATTCGTCAATCGTGGAAATCACTTCGGGACCCCAAAACTGAGTAATAATCCAATAAACGGGCCAGAATCGGCCCAAACTGCGAGTTTTGTCGACCAACACATAAGCATACCTTGGGGTTCGACAACCATGGAAATCCCTTTGGGACCCCAAAACGGTGAGTAATAGTCCATGAAATGGGTCAGAATCGACAAAACTCACGAGTGTTGATGACCGACACGTAAATGCACCCCAGGGTTCATTAATCGTGGAAATCGCTCTGGGACCCGAAACCGGTGAGTAATAGTCCAGAAACTGAACAGAATTGGCCAAAATTGTGAGTGTTGATGACCGACACGTAAACGCACCCCGGGGTTCAACAACCATGGAAATCACTTCGGGACCACAAAACGGTGAGTAATAGTCCACGAAACGGGTCAGGATCGACAAAAACTGCGAGTGTTGATGACCGACATGTTAACGCACCCGGGGTCCGCTAATCGTGGAAATCACTCCCGGACCCAAAAACAGTGTGTAATGGTCCATGAAACGGGCCAGAATTGGCCAAAACTGCGAGTGTTGACGACCGACATGTAAGCGCACCTTGGGGTTCGACAACTATGGAAATAGCTTTGGGACCCCAAAATGGGGAGTAATAGTCCATGAAACGGGCCAGAGTCGACAAAACCCACGAGTGTTGATGACAGACACATAAATGCACCCCAAGGTTCGTTAATTGTGGAAATCGCTCTGGGACCCGAAACCGGTGAGTAATAGTCCAGAAACTGAACAGAATTGGCCAAAATTGTGAGTGTTGATGACCGACACGTAAGCACACCTTTGGGTTCAACTACTATGGAAATCGCTTTGGGACCCCAAAACGGGGAGTAATAGTCTATGAAACGGGTCAGAATTGGCCAAAACTGTGAGTTTTGATGATGGAAACGTAAACGGACTTCGGGGATCGTCAACCGTGGAAATCACTCTGGGACCCCAAAACGCTGAGTAATAGTGCATGAAACGGACCAGAATCGGCCGAAATTGTGAGTGTTGATGACCGACACGTAAACGCATCCCGGGGTTCGTCAATCGTGGAAATCACTTCGGGACCCCAAAACTGAGTAATAATCCAAGAAACGGGCCAGAATCGGCCCAAACTGCGAGTCTTGACGGCCAACACATAAGCATGCCTTGGGGTTCGACAACCATAGAAATCCCTTTGGGACCCCAAAACGGTGAGTAATAGTCTATGAAACGGGTCAGAATCGACAAAACTCACGAGTGTTGGTGAACGACAAGTAAACGCACCCTAGGGTTCTTTAATCGTGGAAATCGCTCTAGGACCTGAAACCGGTGAGTAATAGTCCACGAAACTAACCAGAATTGGCCAAAATTGTGAGTGTTGATGACCGACACGTAAGCGAACCTTGGGGTTCAATAACCTTGGAAATCGATTTGGGACCCCAAAACGGGGAGTAATAGTCCACAAAACGGGTCAGAATCGACAAAGACCGCGAGTGTTGATGACCGACACGTAAACGCACCCCGGAATTCGTCAATCGTGGAAATCACTTCGGGACCCCAAAACTGAGTAATAATCCAAGAAACGGGCCAGAATCGGCCCAAACTGCGAGTCTTGACGACCAACACATAAGCATACCTTGGGGTTCGACAACCATGGAAATCCCTTTGGGACCCCAAAACGGTGAGTAATAGTCCATGAAATGGGTCAGAATCGACAAAACTCACGAGTGTTGATGACCGACACGTAAATGCACCCTAGGGTTCATTAATCGTGGAAATCGCTCTGGGACCCGAAACCAGTGAGTAATAGTCCAGAAACTGAACAGAATTGGCCAAAGTTGTGAGTGTTGATGACCGACATGTAAACGCACCCCGGGGTTCAACAACCATGGAAATCACTTCGGGACCACAAAACGGTGAGTAATAGTCCACGAAACGGGTCAGGATCGACAAAAACCGCGAGTGTTGATGACCGACACGTTAACGCACCCCGGGGTCCGCTAATCGTGGAAATCACTCCCAGACCCCAAAACAGTGAGTAATGGTCCATGAAACAGGCCAGAGTTGGCCAAAACTGCGAGTGTTGACGACCGACACGTAAGCGCACCTTGGGGTTCGACAACTATGGAAATAGCTTTGGGACCCCAAAACGGGGAGTAATAGTCCATGAAACGGGACAGAGTCGACAAAACCCACGAGTGTTGATGACAGACACGTAAATGCACCCCAGGGTTCGTTAATTGTGGAAATCGCTCTGGGACCCGAAACCGGTGAGTAATAGTCCAGAAACTGAACAGAATTGGCCAAAATTGTGAGTGTTGATGACCGACACGTAAGCACACCTTGGGGTTCAACTACTATGGAAATCGCTTTGGGACCCCAAAACGGGGAGTAATAGTCTATGAAACGGGTCGGAATTGGCCAAAACTGTGAGTTTTGACGATGGAAACGTAAACGCACTTCGGGGATCGTCAACCGTGGAAATCACTCTGGGACCCCAAAACGCTAAGTAATAGTGCATGAAACGGACCAGAATCGGCCGAAATTATGAGTGTTGATGACCGACACGTAAACGCATCCCGGGGTTCGTCAATCGTGGAAATCACTTCGGGACCCCAAAACTGAGTAATAATCCAAGAAACGGGCCAGAATCGGCCCAAACTGCGAGTCTTGACGGCTAACACATAAGCATGCCTTGGGGTTCGACAACCATGGAAATCCCTTTGGGACCCCAAAACGGTGAGTAATAGTCTATAAAACGGGTCAGAATCGACAAAACCCACGAGTGTTGATGAACGACACGTAAGCGCACCCTAGGGTTCTTTAATCGTGGAAATCGCTCTGGGACCTGAAACCGGTGAGTAATAGTCCACGAAACTAACCAGAATTGGCCAAAATTGTGAGTGTTGCTGACCGACACGTAAGCGAACCTTGGGGTTCAATAACCTTGGAAATCGATTTGGGACCCCAAAACGGGGGGTAATAGTCCACAAAACAGGTCAGAATCGACAAAGACCGCGAGTGTTGATGACCGACACGTAAACGCACCCCGGAATTCGTCAATCGTGGAAATCACTTCAGGACCCCAAAACTGAGTAATAATCCAAGAAACGGGCCAGAATCGGCCCAAACTGCGAGTCTTGACGACCAACACATAAGCATACCTTGGGGTTCGACAACCATGGAAATCCCTTTGGGACCCCAAAACAGTGAGTAATAGTCCATGAAATGGGTCAGAATTGACAAAACTCACGAGTGTTGATGACCGACACGTAAATGCACCCCAGGGTTCATTAATCGTGGCTATTGCTCTGGGACCCGAAACCGGTGAGTAATAGTCCAGAAACTGAACAGAATTGGCCAAAATTGTGAGTGTTGATGACCGACACGTAAACGCACCCCGGGGTTCAACAACCATGGAAATCACTTCGGGACCACAAAACGGTGAGTAATAGTCCATGAAATGGGTCAGGATCGACAAAAACCGCGAGTGTTGATGACCGACACGTTAACGCACCCCGGGGTCCGCTAATCGTGGAAATCACTCCCGGACCCCAAAACAGTGAGTAATAGTCCATGAAACGGGCTAGAATTGGCCAAAACTACGAGTGTTGACGACCGACACGTAAGCGCACCTTGGGGTTCGACAACTATGGAAATAGCTTTGGGACCCCAAAACGGGGAGTAATAGTCCATGAAACGGGCCAGAGTCGACAAAACCCACGAGTGTTGATGACAGACACGTAAATGCACCCCAGGGTTCGTTAATTGTGGAAATCGCTCTGGGACCCGAAACCGGTGAGTAATAGTCCAGAAAATGAACAGAATTGGCCAAAATTGTGAGTGTTGATGACCGACACGTAAGCACACCTTGGGGTTCAACTACTATGGAAATCGCTTTGGGACCCCAAAATGGGGAGTAATAGTCTACGAAACGGGTCGGAATTGGCCAAAACTGTGAGTTTTGACGATGGAAACGTAAACGCACTTCGGGGATCGTCAACCGTGGAAATCACTCTGGGACCCCAAAACGCTGAGTAATAGTGCATGAAACGGACCAGAATCGGCCAAAATTGTGAGTGTTGATGACCGACACGTAAACACATCCAGGGGTTCGTCAATCGTGGAAATCACTTCGGGACGCCAAAACTGAGTAATAATCCAAGAAACGGGCCAGAATCGGCCCAAACTGCGAGTCTTGACGGCCAACACATAAGCACGCCTTGGGGTTCGACAACCATGGAAATCCCTTTGGGACCCCAAAACGGTGAGTAATAGTCCATGAAACGGGTCAGAATCGACAAAAACCACGAGTGTTGATGACCGACACGTAAATGTAACGTAGGGTTCGTTAATCCTGGAAATCGCTCTAGGATCCAAAACCGGTGAGTAATAGTCCACGAAACTGACCAGAATTGGCCAAAATTGTGATTGTTGATGGCCGACACGTAAACGCACCCCGGTGATCAACAACCATGGAAATCGCTTTGGGACCCCAGAACGGTGAGTAATAGCCCACGAAACGGGTCCGAATTGACAAAAACTGCGAGTGTTGATGACCGACACGTAAACGCACCCAGGGGTTCGTCAATCGTGGAAATCACTTCGGGACCCCAAAACTGAGTAATAATCCAAGAAACGGGCCAGAGTCGGCCCAAACTGTGATCTTGACGACCAACACATAAGCACACCTTGGGATTCGACAACCATGGAAATCCCTTAGGGACCCCAAAACGATGAGTAATAGTCCATGAAACGGGTCAGAATCGACAAAACCAACGAGTGTTGATGACCGACACGTAAACGCACCCAGGGGTTCGTCAATCATGGAAATCACTTCGGGACCCCAAAACTGAGTAATAATCCAAGAAACGGGCCAGAGTCGGCCCAAACTGTGATCTTGACGACCAACACATAAGCACACCTTGGGATTCGACAACCATGGAAATCCCTTAGGGACCCCAAAACGATGAGTAATAGTCCATGAAACGGGTCAGAATCGACAAAACCCACGAGTGTTGATGACCGACACGTAAACGCACCCCATGGTTCGTTAATCGTGGAAATCGCTCTGGGACCCGAAACCGGTGAGTAATAGTCCACGAAACTGACCAGAATTGGCCAAAATTGTGAGTGTTGATGACCGACACGTAAGCGCCCCTTGGGGTTCAACAACCATGGAAATCGATTTGGGACCCCAAAACCGTGAGTAATAGTCCACGAAACGGGTCAGAATCGATAAAAACCGCGAGTGTTGATGACCGACACGTTAACGCACCCCGGGGTCCTTTAATCAAGGTCCGGGACCCTAAAACAGTGAGTAATAGTCCACGAAACGGGCCAGAATCGTCCAAAACTGCGAGTGTTGATGACCGACACGTAAGCGCACCTTGGGGTTCAACAACTATGGAAATTGCTTTGGGCCCCCAAAACGGGGAGTAATGGTCTATGAAACGGGTCAGAGTTGGCCAAAACTGTGAGTTTTGACGATGGACACATAAGTGCACCTCGGGGATCGTCAACCGTTGAAATCACTCTGGGACCCCAAAACGCTAAGTAATAGTGCATGAAACGGACCAGAATCGGCCAAAATTGTGAGTGTTGATGACCGACACGTAAACGCACCCAGGGGGTTGGTCAATGGTGGAAATCACTTCGGGACCCCAAAACTGAGTAATAATCCAAGAAACGGGCCAGAATCGGCCCAAACTGCGAGTCTTGGTGACCAACACATAAGCAACCTTGGGTTTCGACAACCATGGAAATCCCTTTGGGACCCCAAAACGGTGAGTAATAGTCCATGAAACGGGTCAAAATCGACAAAACCCACGAGTGTTGATGACAGACACGTAAATGCACCCCAGGGTTCGTTAATTGTGGAAATCGCTCTGGGACCCGAAACCGGTGAGTAATAGTCCAGAAACTGAACAGAATTGGCCAAAGTTGTGAGTGTTGATGACCGACACGTAAGCACACCTTGGGGTTCAACTACTATGGAAATCGCTTTGGGACCCCAAAATGGGGAGTAATAGTCTATGAAACGGGTCGGAATTGGCCAAAACTGTGAGTTTTGACGATGGAAACGTAAACGCACTTCGGGGATCGTCAACCGTGGAAATCACTCTGGGACCCCAAAACGCTGAGTAATAGTGCATGAAACGAACCAGAATCGTCCAAAATTGTGAGTATTGATGACCGACACGTAAACGCATCCTGGGGTTCGTCAAACATGGAAATCACTTCAGGACCCCAAAACTGAGTAATAATCCAAGAAACGGGCCAGAATCGGCCCAAACTGCGAGTCTTGACGGCCAACACATAAGCATGCCTTGGGGTTCGACAACCTTGGAAATCCCGTTGGGACCCCAAAACGGTGAGTAATAGTCCATGAAACGGGTCAGAATCGACAAAAACCGCGAGTGTTGATGACCGACACGTAAACGCACCCCGGGATTCGTCAATCGTGGTAATCACTTCGGGACCCCAAAACTGAGTAATAATCCAAGAAACGGGCCAGAATCGGCCCAAACTGCGAGTCTTGATGACCAACACATAAGCAGACCTTGGGGTTCGACAACCATGGAAATCCCTTTGGGACCCCAAAACGGTGAGTAATAGTCCATGAAACGGGTCAGAATCGACAAAACTCACGAGTGTTGATGACCGACACGTAAATGTACCGTAGGGTTCGTTAATCCTGGAAATCGCTCTAGGATCCAAAACCGGTGAGTAATAGTCCACGAAACTGACCAGAATTGGGCAAAATTGTGAGTGTTGATGGCCGACACGTAAACGCACCCCGGTGATCAACAACCATGGAAATCGCTTTGGGACCCCAGAACGGTGAGTAATAGCCCACGAAACGGGTCCGAATTGACAAAAACCGCGAGTGTTGATGACCGACACGTAAACGCACCCAGGGGTTCTTCAATCGTGGAAATCACTTCGGGACCCCAAAACTGAGTAATAATCCAAGAAACGGGCCAGAGTCGGCCCAAACTGTGATCTTGACGACCGACACGTAAGCGCACCTTGGGATTCGACAACCATGGAAATCCCTTAAGGACCCCAAAACGGGGAGTAATAGTCCATGAAACGGGTCAGAGTCGACAAAACCCACGAGTGTTGATGACCGACACGTAAACGCACCCCAGGGTTCGTTAATCGTGGAAATCGCTCTGGGAACCGAAACCGGTGAGTAATAGTCCACAAAACTGACCAGAATTGGCCAAAATTGTGAGTGTTGATGACCGACACGTAAGCGCCCCTTGGGGTTCAACAACCATGGAAATCGATTTGGGACCCCAAAACCGTGAGTAATAGTCCACGAAACGGGTCAGAATCGACAAAAACCGCGAGTGTTGATGACCGACACGTTAACGCACCCCGGGGTCCTTTAATCAAGGTCCAGGACCCTAAAACAGTGAGTAATAGTCCACGAAACGGGCCAGAATCGTCCAAAACTGCGAGTGTTGATGACCGACACGTAAGCGCACCTTGGGGTTCAACAACTATGGAAATTGCTTTGGGCCCCCAAAACGGGGAGTAATGGTCTATGAAACGGGACAGAATTGGCCAAAACTGTGAGTTTTGACGATGGAAACGTAAATGCACCTCGGGGATCGTCAACCGTTGAAATCACTCTGGGACCCCAAAACGCTGAGTAATACTGCATGAAATGGACCAAAATGGGCCAAAAATTTAAGTGTTGCTGACCGACATGTAAACGCATCCCGGGGTTCGTCAATCGTGGAAATCACTTCGGGACCCCAAAACTAAGTAATAATCCAAGAAACGGGCCAGAATCGGCCCAAACTGCGAGTCTTGACGGCCAACACGTAAGCACGCCTTGGGGTTCGACAACCTTGGAAATCCCTTTGGGACCCCAAAATGGTGAGTAATAGTCCATGAAACGGGTCAGAATCGACAAAAACCACGAGTGTTGATGACCGACACGTAAATGTACCGTAGGGTTCGTTAATCATGGAAATCGCTCTAGGACCCGAAACCGGTGAGTAATAGTCCACGAAGCTGACCAGAATTGGCCCAAATTGTGAGTGTTGATGGCCGACACGTAAACGCACCCCTGGGTTCAACAACCATGGAAATCGCTTTGCGACTCCAAAACGGTGAGTAATAGTCCACGACACAGGCCAGAATCGGCCAAATCTACGAGTGTTGATGACCGACACGTAAGCGCACCTTGGGGTTCAACAATTATGGAAATTGCTTTGGGACAGCAAAACGGGGAGTAATAGTCTTTGAAACAAGACAGAATTGGCCAAAACTGTGAGTGTTGACGATGGACACATAAGTGCACCTCGGGGATCGTCAACCGTGGAAATCACTCTGGGACCCCAAAACGCTGAGTAATAGTGCATGAAACGGACCAGAATCGGCCAAAATTGTGAGTGTTGATGACCGACACGTAAACGCACCCAGGGGGTTGGTCAATGGTGGAAATCACTTCGGGACCCCAAAACTGAGTAATAATCCAAGAAACGGGCCAGAATCGGCCCAAACTGCGAATCTTGACGACCAACACATAAGCAGACCTTGGGGTTCGACAACCATGAAAATCCCTTTGGGACCCCAAAATGGCGAGTAATAGTCCACGAAACAGGTCAGAATCGACAAAACCCACGAGTGTTGATGACCGACACGTAAATGCACCCCAGGGTTCGTTAATCGTGGAAATCGCTCTGGGACCCGAAACCGGTGAGTAATAGTCCACGAAACTGACAAGAATTGGCCAAAATTGTGAGTGTTGATGACCGACACGTAAGCGCAACTTGGGGTTTGACAACCATGGAAAACGATTTGGGACCCCAAAACGGTGATTAATAGTCCACGAAACGGGTCAGAATCGACAAAAACCGCGAGTGTTGATGACCGACACGTAAACGCACCCCGGGGTTCGTCAATCGTGGAAATCACTTCGGGACCCCAAACTGAGTAATAATCCAAGAAACGGGCCAGAATCGGCCCAAACTGCGAATCTTGACGACCAACACATAAGCAGACCTTGGGGTTCGACAACCATGGAAATCCCTTTGGGACCCCAAAACGGCGAGTAATAGTCCACGAAACAGGTCAGAATCGACAAAACCCACGAGTGTTGATGACCGACACGTAAATGCACCCCAGGGTTCGTTAATCGTGGAAATCGCTCTGGGACCCGAAACCGGTGAGTAATAGTTCAGAAACTGAACAGAATTGGCCAAAAGTGTGAGTGTTGATGACCGACAAGTAAACGCACCCCGGGGTTCAACAACCATGGAAATCGCTTTGGAACCCCAAAACGGTGAGTAATAGTCCAGGAAACGGGTCAGGATAGACAAAAACCGCGAGTGTTGTTGACCGACACGTTAATGCACCCCGGGGTCCTTTAATCATGGTCCGGGACCCTAAAACAGTGAGTAATAGTCCACGAAACGGGCCAGAATCGGCCAACACTGCGAGTGTTGATGACCTACACGTAAGCGCACCTTGGGGTTCAACAACTATGGAAATCGCTTTGGGACCCCAAAACGGGGAGTAGTAGTCTATGAAACGGGTCACAATTGGCCAAAACTGTGAGTTTTGATGATGGAAACGTAAACGCACCTCGGGCATCGTCAACCGTGGAAATCACTCTGGGACCCCAAAATGCTGAGTAATAGCGCATGAAACGGACCAGAATGGGCCAAAATTTTAAGTGTTGATGACCGACACGTAAACGCATCCCGGGGTTCGTCAATCGTGGAAATCACTTCAGGACCCCATAACTAAGTAATAATCCAAGAAACGGGCCAGAATTGGCCCAAACTGCGAATCTTGACGACCAACACATAAGCAGACCTTGGGGTTCGACAACCATGGAAATCCCTTTGGGACCCCAAAACGGTGAGTAATAGTCCATGAAACGGGTCAGAATCGACAAAACTCACGAGTGTTGATGACCGACACGTAAATGTACCGTAGGGTTCGTTAATCCTGGAAATCGCTCTAGGATCCAAAATCGGTGAGTAATAGTCCACGAAACTGACCAGAATTGGGCAAAATTGTGAGTGTTGATGGCCGACACGTAAACGCACCCCGGTGATCAACAACCATGGAAATCGCTTTGGGACCCCAGAACGGTGAGTAATAGCCCACGAAACGGGTCCGAATTGACAAAAACCGCGAGTGTTGATGACCGACACGTAAACGCACCCAGGGGTTCTTCAATCGTGGAAATCACTTCGGGACCCCAAAACTGAGTAATAATCCAAGAAACGGGCCAGAGTCGGCCCAAACTGTGATCTTGACGACCGACACGTAAGCGCACCTTGGGATTCGACAACCATGGAAATCCCTTAAGGACCCCAAAACGGGGAGTAATAGTCCATGAAACGGGTCAGAGTCGACAAAACCCACGAGTGTTGATGACCGACACGTAAACGCACCCCAGGGTTCGTTAATCGTGGAAATCGCTCTGGGAACCGAAACCGGTGAGTAATAGTCCACAAAACTGACCAGAATTGGCCAAAATTGTGAGTGTTGATGACCGACACGTAAGCGCCCCTTGGGGTTCAACAACCATGGAAATCGATTTGGGACCCCAAAACCGTGAGTAATAGTCCACGAAACGGGTCAGAATCGACAAAAACCGCGAGTGTTGATGACCGACACGTTAACGCACCCCGGGGTCCTTTAATCAAGGTCCAGGACCCTAAAACAGTGAGTAATAGTCCACGAAACGGGCCAGAATCGGCCAACACTGCGAGTGTTGATGACCTACACGTAAGCGCACCTTGGGGTTCAACAACTATGGAAATCGCTTTGGGACCCCAAAACGGGGAGTAGTAGTCTATGAAACGGGTCACAATTGGCCAAAACTGTGAGTTTTGATGATGGAAACGTAAACGCACCTCGGGCATCGTCAACCGTGGAAATCACTCTGGGACCCCAAAACGCTGAGTAATAGCGCATGAAACGGACCAGAATGGGCCAAAATTTTAAGTGTTGATGACCGACACGTAAACGCATCCCGGGGTTCGTCAATCGTGGAAATCACTTCAGGACCCCATAACTAAGTAATAATCCAAGAAACGGGCCAGAATTGGCCCAAACTGCGAATCTTGACGACCAACACATAAGCAGACCTTGGGGTTCGACAACCATGGAAATCCCTTTGGGACCCCAAAACGGTGAGTAATAGTCCATGAAACGGGTCAGAATCGACAAAACTCACGAGTGTTGATGACCGACACGTAAATGTACCGTAGGGTTCGTTAATCCTGGAAATCGCTCTAGGATCCAAAACCGGTGAGTAATAGTCCACGAAACTGACCAGAATTGGGCAAAATTGTGAGTGTTGATGGCCGACACGTAAACGCACCCCGGTGATCAACAACCATGGAAATCGCTTTGGGACCCCAGAACGGTGAGTAATAGCCCACGAAACGGGTCCGAATTGACAAAAACCGCGAGTGTTGATGACCGACACGTAAACGCACCCAGGGGTTCTTCAATCGTGGAAATCACTTCGGGACCCCAAAACTGAGTAATAATCCAAGAAACGGGCCAGAGTCGGCCCAAACTGTGATCTTGACGACCGACACGTAAGCGCACCTTGGGATTCGACAACCATGGAAATCCCTTAAGGACCCCAAAACGGGGAGTAATAGTCCATGAAACGGGTCAGAGTCGACAAAACCCACGAGTGTTGATGACCGACACGTAAACGCACCCCAGGGTTCGTTAATCGTGGAAATCGCTCTGGGAACCGAAACCGGTGAGTAATAGTCCACAAAACTGACCAGAATTGGCCAAAATTGTGAGTGTTGATGACCGACACGTAAGCGCCCCTTGGGGTTCAACAACCATGGAAATCGATTTGGGACCCCAAAACCGTGAGTAATAGTCCACGAAACGGGTCAGAATCGACAAAAACCGCGAGTGTTGATGACCGACACGTTAACGCACCCCGGGGTCCTTTAATCAAGGTCCAGGACCCTAAAACAGTGAGTAATAGTCCACGAAACGGGCCAGAATCGTCCAAAACTGCGAGTGTTGATGACCGACACGTAAGCGCACCTTGGGGTTCAACAACTATGGAAATTGCTTTGGGCCCCCAAAACGGGGAGTAATGGTCTATGAAACGGGACAGAATTGGCCAAAACTGTGAGTTTTGACGATGGAAACGTAAATGCACCTCGGGGATCGTCAACCGTTGAAATCACTCTGGGACCCCAAAACGCTGAGTAATACTGCATGAAATGGACCAAAATGGGCCAAAAATTTAAGTGTTGCTGACCGACATGTAAACGCATCCCGGGGTTCGTCAATCGTGGAAATCACTTCGGGACCCCAAAACTAAGTAATAATCCAAGAAACGGGCCAGAATCGGCCCAAACTGCGAGTCTTGACGGCCAACACGTAAGCACGCCTTGGGGTTCGACAACCTTGGAAATCCCTTTGGGACCCCAAAATGGTGAGTAATAGTCCATGAAACGGGTCAGAATCGACAAAAACCACGAGTGTTGATGACCGACACGTAAATGTACCGTAGGGTTCGTTAATCATGGAAATCGCTCTAGGACCCGAAACCGGTGAGTAATAGTCCACGAAGCTGACCAGAATTGGCCCAAATTGTGAGTGTTGATGGCCGACACGTAAACGCACCCCTGGGTTCAACAACCATGGAAATCGCTTTGCGACTCCAAAACGGTGAGTAATAGTCCACGACACAGGCCAGAATCGGCCAAATCTACGAGTGTTGATGACCGACACGTAAGCGCACCTTGGGGTTCAACAATTATGGAAATTGCTTTGGGACAGCAAAACGGGGAGTAATAGTCTTTGAAACAAGACAGAATTGGCCAAAACTGTGAGTGTTGACGATGGACACATAAGTGCACCTCGGGGATCGTCAACCGTGGAAATCACTCTGGGACCCCAAAACGCTGAGTAATAGTGCATGAAACGGACCAGAATCGGCCAAAATTGTGAGTGTTGATGACCGACACGTAAACGCACCCAGGGGGTTGGTCAATGGTGGAAATCACTTCGGGACCCCAAAACTGAGTAATAATCCAAGAAACGGGCCAGAATCGGCCCAAACTGCGAATCTTGACGACCAACACATAAGCAGACCTTGGGGTTCGACAACCATGAAAATCCCTTTGGGACCCCAAAATGGCGAGTAATAGTCCACGAAACAGGTCAGAATCGACAAAACCCACGAGTGTTGATGACCGACACGTAAATGCACCCCAGGGTTCGTTAATCGTGGAAATCGCTCTGGGACCCGAAACCGGTGAGTAATAGTCCACGAAACTGACAAGAATTGGCCAAAATTGTGAGTGTTGATGACCGACACGTAAGCGCAACTTGGGGTTTGACAACCATGGAAAACGATTTGGGACCCCAAAACGGTGATTAATAGTCCACGAAACGGGTCAGAATCGACAAAAACCGCGAGTGTTGATGACCGACACGTAAACGCACCCCGGGGTTCGTCAATCGTGGAAATCACTTCGGGACCCCAAACTGAGTAATAATCCAAGAAACGGGCCAGAATCGGCCCAAACTGCGAATCTTGACGACCAACACATAAGCAGACCTTGGGGTTCGACAACCATGGAAATCCCTTTGGGACCCCAAAACGGCGAGTAATAGTCCACGAAACAGGTCAGAATCGACAAAACCCACGAGTGTTGATGACCGACACGTAAATGCACCCCAGGGTTCGTTAATCGTGGAAATCGCTCTGGGACCCGAAACCGGTGAGTAATAGTTCAGAAACTGAACAGAATTGGCCAAAAGTGTGAGTGTTGATGACCGACAAGTAAATGCACCCCGGGGTTCAACAACCATGGAAATCGCTTTGGAACCCCAAAACGGTGAGTAATAGTCCAGGAAACGGGTCAGGATAGACAAAAACCGCGAGTGTTGTTGACCGACACGTTAATGCACCCCGGGGTCCTTTAATCATGGTCCGGGACCCTAAAACAGTGAGTAATAGTCCACGAAACGGGCCAGAATCGGCCAACACTGCGAGTGTTGATGACCTACACGTAAGCGCACCTTGGGGTTCAACAACTATGGAAATCGCTTTGGGACCCCAAAACGGGGAGTAGTAGTCTATGAAACGGGTCACAATTGGCCAAAACTGTGAGTTTTGATGATGGAAACGTAAACGCACCTCGGGCATCGTCAACCGTGGAAATCACTCTGGGACCCCAAAACGCTGAGTAATAGCGCATGAAACGGACCAGAATGGGCCAAAATTTTAAGTGTTGATGACCGACACGTAAACGCATCCCGGGGTTCGTCAATCGTGGAAATCACTTCAGGACCCCATAACTAAGTAATAATCCAAGAAACGGGCCAGAATTGGCCCAAACTGCGAGTCTTGACGGCCAATACGTAAGCACGCCTTGGGGTTCGACAACCATGGAAATCCCTTTGGGACTCCAAAATGGTGAGTAATAGTCCATTAAACGGGTCAGAATCGAGAAAACTCACGAGTGTTGATGACCAACACGTAAATGTACCCTAGGGTTCGTTAATCATGGAAATCACTCTGGGACCCAAAACCGGTGAGTAATAGTCCACGAAACTGACCAGAATTGGCCCAAATTGTGAGTGTTGATGGCCGACACGTAAATGCACCCCTGGGTTCAACAACCATGGAAATCGCTTTGCGACCCCAAAACGGTGAGTGTTGATGACCGACACGTAAGCGCAGCTTGGGGTTCAACAATTATGGAAATTGCTTTGGGACCACAAAAGGGGGAGTAATAGTCCCTGAAACGAGACAGAATTGGCCAAAACTGTGAGTGTTGACGATGGACACATAAGCGCACCTCGGGGATCGTCAATCGTGGAAATCACTCTAGGACCCCAAAACGCTGAGTAATAGTGCATGAAACGGACCAGAATCGGCCAAAATTGTGAGTGTTGATGACCGACACGTAAACGCATCCCGGGGTTCGTCAATCGTGGAAATCACTTCGGGACCCCAAAACTAAGTAATAATCCAAGAAACGGGCCAGAATCGGCCCAAACTGCGAGTCTTGACAGCCAACACGTAAGCACGCCTTGGGGTTCGACAACCTTGGAAATCCCTTTGGGACCCCAAAATGGTGAGTAATAGTCCATGAAACGGGTCAGAATCGACAAAAACCACGAGTGTTGATGACCGACACGTAAATGTACCGTAGGGTTCGTTAATCGTGGAAATCGCTCTGGGACCCGAAACCCGTGAGTAATAGTCCACGAAGCTGACCAGAATTGGCCCAAATTGTGAGTGTTGATGGCCGACACGTAAACGCACCCCTGGGTTCAACAACCATGGAAATCGCTTTGCGACCCCAAAACGGTGAGTAATAGTCCACGAAACAGGCCAGAATCGGCCAAATCTGTGAGTGTTGATGACCGACACGTAAGCGCACCTTGGGGTTCAACAATTATGGAAATTGCTTTGGGACCGCAAAACGGGGAGTAATAGTCTTTGAAACGAGACAGAATTGGCCAAAACTGTGAGTGTTGACGATGGACACATAAGTGCACCTCGGGGATCGTCAACCGTGGAAATCACTCTGGGACCCCAAAAGGCTGAGTAATAGTGCATGAAACGGACCAGAATCGGCCAAAATTGTGAGTGTTGATGACCGACACGTAAACGCACCCAGGGGGTTGGTCAATGGTGGAAATCACTTCGGGACCCCAAAACTGAGTAATAATCCAAGAAACGGGCCAGAATCGGCCCAAACTGCGAGTCTTGGCGACCAACACATAAGCAACCTTGGGTTTCGACAACCATGGAAATCCCTTTGGGACCCCAAAACGGTGAGTAATAGTCCATGAAACGGGTCAAAATCGACAAAACCCACGAGTGTTAATGACCGACACGTAAATGCACCCCAGGGTTCGTTAATCGTGGAAATCGCTCTGGGACCCGAAACCGGTGAGTAATAGTCCACGAAACTGACAAGAATTGGCCAAAATTGTGAGTGTTGACGACCGACATGTAAGCGCAACTTGGGGTTCGACAACCATGGAAATCGATTTGGGACCCCAAAACGGTGATTAATAGTCCACGAAACGGGTCAGAATCGACAAAAACCGCGAGTGTTGATGACCGACACGTAAACGCACCCCGGGGTTCGTCAATCGTGGAAATCACTTCGGGACCCCGAACTGAGTAATAATCCAAGAAACGGGCCAGAATCGGCCCAAACTGCGAATCTTGACGACCAACACATAAGCAGACCTTGGGGTTCGACAACCATGGAAATCCCTTTGGGACCCCAAAACGGTGAGTAATAGTCCACGAAACAGGTCAGAATCGACAAAACCCACGAGTGTTGATGACCGACACGTAAATGCACCCCAGGGTTCGTTAATCGTGGACATCGCTCTGGGACCCGAAACCGGTGAGTAATAGTTCAGAAACTGAACAGAGTTGGCCAAAATTGTGAGTGTTGATGACCGACAGGTAAACGCACCCCGGGGTTCAACAACCATGGAAATCGCTTTGGAACCCCAAAACGGTGAGTAATAGTCCAGGAAACGGGTTAGGATAGACAAAAACCGCGAGTGTTGATGAACGACACGTTAACGCACCCCGGGGTCCTTTAATCAAGGTCCGGGACCCTAAAACAGTGAGTAATAGTCCACGAAACGGGCCAGAATCGGCCAAAACTGCGAGTGTTGATGACCGACACGTAAGCGCACCTTGGGGTTCAACAACTATGGAAATCGCTTTGGGACCCCAAAACGGGGAGTAATGGTCTATGAAACGGGTCAGAATTGGCCAAAACTGTGAGTTTTCACGATGGAAACGTAAATGCACCTCGGGGATCGTCAACTGTTGAAATCACTCTGGGACCCCAAAACGCTGAGTAATACTGCATGAAATGGACCAAAATGGGCCAAAAATTTAAGTGTTGATGACCGACACGTAAACGCATCCCGGGGTTCTTCAATCGTGGAAATCACTTCAGGACCCCAAAACTAAGTAATAATCCAAGAAACGGGCCAGAATCGGCCCAAATTGCGAGTCTTGACGGCCAACACGTAAGCACGCCTTGGGGTTCAACAACCTTGGAAATCCCTTTGGGACCCCAAAATGGTGAGTAATAGTCCATGAAACGGGTCAGAATCGACAAAAACCACGAGTGTTGATGACCGACACGTAAATGTACCGTAGGGTTCGTTAATCATGGAAATCGCTCTGGGACCCGAAACCAGTGAGTAATAGTCCACGAAGCTGACCAGAATTGGCCCAAATTGTGAGTGTTGATGGCCGACACGTAAACGCACCCCTGGGTTCAACAACCATGGAAATCGCTTTGCGACCCCAAAACGGTGAGTAATAGTCCACGAAACTGGCCAGAATCGGCCAAATCTGTGAGTGTTGATGACCGACACGTAAGCGCACCTTGGGGTTCAACAATTATGGAAATTGCTTTGGGACCGCAAAACGGGGAGTAATAGTCTTTGAAACGAGACAGAATTGGCCAAAGTGTGAGTGTTGACGATGGACACATAAGTGCACCTCGGGGATCGTCAACCGTGGAAATCACTCTGGGACCCCAAAAGGCTGAGTAATAGTGCATGAAACGGACCAGAATCGGCCAAAATTGTGAGTGTTGATGACCGACACGTAAACGCGCCCAGGGGGTTGGTCAATGGTGGAAATCACTTCGGGACCCCAAAACTGAGTAATAATCCAAGAAACGGGCCAGAATCGGCCCAAACTGCGAGTCTTGGCGACCAACACATAAGCAACCTTGGGTTTCGACAACCATGGAAATCCCTTTGGGACCCCAAAACGGTGAGTAATAGTCCATGAAACGGGTCAAAATCGACAAAACCCACGAGTGTTAATGACCGGCAGGTAAATGCACCCCAGGGTTCGTTAATCGTGGAAATCGCTCTGGGACCCGAAACCGATGAGTAATAGTCCGCGAAACTGACAAGAAATTGCCAAAATTGTGAGTGTTGATGACCGACATGTAAGCGCAACTTGGGGTTCGACAACCATGGAAATCGATTTGGGACCCCAAAACGGTGATTAATAGTCCACGAAACGGGTCAGAATCGACAAAAACCGCGAGTGTTGATGACCGACACGTAAACGCACCCCGGGGTTCGTCAATCGTGGAAATCACTTCGGGACCCCAAACTGAGTAATAATCCAAGAAACCGGCCAGAATCGGCCCAAACTGCGAATCTTGACGACCAACACATAAGCAGACCTTGGGGTTCGACAACCATGGAAATCCCTTTGGGACCCCAAAACGGTGAGTAATAGTCCACGAAACAGGTCAGAATCGACAAAACCCACGAGTGTTGATGACCGACACGTAAATGCACCCCAGGGTTCGTTAATCGTGGAAATCGCTCTGGGACCCGAAACCGGTGAGTAATAGTTCAGAAACTGAACAGAATTGGCCAAAATTGTGAGTGTTGATGACCGACAGGTAAACGCACCCCGGGGTTCAACAACCATGGAAATCGCTTTGGAACCCCAAAACGGTGAGTAATAGTCCAGGAAACGGGTCAGGATAGACAAAAACCGCGAGTGTTGTTGACCGACACGTTAACGCACCCCGGGGTCCTTTAATCATGGTCCGGGACCCTAAAACAGTGAGTAATAGTCCACGAAACGGGCCAGAATCGGCCAAAACTGCGAGTGTTGATGACCGACACGTAAGCGCACCTTGGGGTTCAACAACTATGGAAATCGCTTTGGGACCCCAAAACGGGGAGTAATAGTCTATGAAACGGGTCAGAATTGGCCAAAACTGTGAGTTTTGATGATGGAAACGTAAGCGCACCTCGGGGATCGTCAATCGTGGAAATCACTCTGGGACCCCAAAACGCTGAGTAATAGCGCATGAAACGGACCAGAATCGGCCAAAATTGTGAGTGTTGATGACCGACACGTAAACACACCCAGGGGTTGGTCAATGGTGGAAATCACTTCGGGACCCCAAAACTGAGTAATAATCCAAGAAACGGGCCAGAATCGGCCAAACTGCGAGTCTTGACGACCAACACATAAGCAACCTTGGGTTTCGACAACCATGGAAATCCCTTTGGGACCCCAAAACGGTGAGTAATAGTCCATGAAACGGGTCAAAATCGACAAAACCCACGAGTGTTAACGACCGGCACGTAAATGCACCCCAGGGTTCGTTAATCCTGGAAATCACTCTGGGACCCGAAACCGATGAGTAATAGTCCACGAAACTGACAAGAATTGGCCAAAATTGTGAGTGTTGATGACCGACACATAAGCGCAACTTGGGGTTCAACAACCATGGAAATCGATTTGGGACCCCAAAACGGTGATTAATAGTCCATGAAACGGGTTAGAATCGACAAAAACCGCGAGTGTTGATGACCCACACGTAAACGCACCCCGGGGTTCGTCAATCGTGGAAATCACTTTGGGACCCCAAAACTGAGTAATAATCCAAGAAACGGGTCCGAATCGGCCCAAACTGCGAATCTTGACGACCAACACATAAGAAGACCCTGGGGTTCGACAACCATGGAAATCCCTTTGGGACCCCAAAACGGTGAGTAATAGTTCATGAAACAGGTCAGAATCGACAAAAACCACGAGTGTTGGTGACCGACACATAAATGCACCCCAGGGTTCGTTAATCGTGGAAATCGCTCTGGGACCCGAAACCGGTTTGAAATAGTCCACGAAACTGACCAGAATTGGCCCAAATTGTGAGTGTTGATGGCCGACACGTAAACGCACCCCGGGGTTCAACAACCATGGAAATCGCTTTGCGACCCCAAAACGGTGAGTAGTAGTCCACGAAATGGGTCAGAATCAACAAAATCCGCGAGTGTTGATGACCGACATGTAAACGCACCCCGGGGTTCGTTAATCGTGGAAATCACTCCGGGACCCCAAAACAGTCAGTAATAGTCCACGAAACGGGCCAGAATCGGCCAAAACTGCGAGTGTTGATGACCGACACGTAAGAGCACCTTGGAGTTCAAAACCTATGGAAATTGTTTCGGGACCCCAAAACCGGTGAGTAATAGTCCACGAAACTGACCAGAATTGGCCAAAATTGTGAGTGTTGATGACCGACACGTAACCGCACCAACCATGGAAATCGCTTTGGGACCCCAAAATGGTGAGTAATAGTACACGAAACGGGTCAGAATCGACAAAAACCGCGAGTGTTGATGACCGACACGTAAACGCACCCCGGGGTTCGTCAATCGTGGAAATCACTTCGGGACCCCAAAACTGAGTAATAATCCAAGAAACGGGCCAGAATCGGCCCAAAATGCGCTCTTGACGACCAACACATAAGCACACCTTGGGGTTCAACAACCAAGGAAATCGCTTTGGGACCCCAAAACGGTGAGTAATAGTCCACGAAACGGACCAGAATCAGCCAAAATTGTGAGTGTTGATGACCGACACGTAAACGCATCCCGGGGTTCGTCAATCGTGGAAATCACTTCGGGACCCCAAAACTGAGTAATAATCCAAGAAATGGGCAGAATCGGCCCAAACTGCGAGTCTTGACGGCCAACACATAAGCACGCCTTGGGGTTCGACAACCATGGAAATCCCATTGGGACCCCAAAACGGTGAGTAATAGTCCATGAAACGGGTCAAAATCGACAAAACCCACGAGTGTTGATGAACGACACGTAAATGCACCCTAGGGTTCTTTAACCGTGGAAATCGCTCTGGGACTTGAAACCGGTGAGTAATAGTCCACGAAACTAACCAGAATTGGCCAAAATTGTGATTGTTGATGACCGACATGTAAGGGAACCTTGGGGTTCAATAACCTTGGAAATCGATTTGGGACCCCAAAACGGGGAGTAATAGTCCACAAAACGGGCCAGAATCGACAAAGACCGCGAGTGTTGATGACCGACACGTAAACGCACCCCGGAATTCGTCAATCGTGGAAATCACTTCGGGACCCCAAAACTGAGTAATAATCCAAGAAACGGTCCAGAATCGGCCCAAACTGCGAGTCTTGACGACCAACACATAAGCATACCTTGGGGTTCGACAACCATGGAAATCCCTTTGGGACCCCAAAACGGTGAGTAATAGTCCATGAAATGGGTCAGAATCGACAAAACTCACGAGTGTTGATGACCGACACGTAAATGCACCCCAGGGTTCGTTAATCGTGGAAATCGCTCTGGGACCCGAAACTGGTGAGTAATAGTCCAGAAACTGAACAGAACTGGCCAAAATTGTGAGTGTTGATGACCGACACGTAAACGCACCCCGGGGTTCAACAACCATGGAAATCACTTCGGGACCACAAAATGGTGAGTAATAGTCCACGAAACGGGTCAGGATCGACAAAAACCGCGAGTGTTGATGACCGACACGTTAACGCACCCCGGGGTCCGCTAATCGTGGAAATCACTCCCGGACCCCAAAACAGTGAGAAATGGTCCATGAAACGGGCCACAATTGGCCAAAACTGCGAGTGTTGACGACCGACACGTAAGCGCACCTTGGGGTTCGACAACTATGGAAATAGCTTTGGGACCCCAAAACGGGGAGTAATAGTCCATGAAACGGGCCAGAGTCGACAAAACCCACGAGTGTTGATGGCAGACACGTAAATGCACCCCAGGGTTCGTTAATCGTGGAAATCGCTCTGGGACCCGAAACCGGTGAGTAATAGTCCAGAAACTGAACAGAATTGGCCAAAATTGTGAGTGTTGATGACCGACACGTAAGCACACCTTGGGGTTCAACTACTATGGAAATCGCTTTGGGACCCCAAAACGGGGAGTAATAGTCTATGAAACGGGTCAGAATTGGCCAAAACTGTGAGTTTTGACGATGGAAACGTAAACGCACTTCGGGGATCGTCAACCGTGGAAATCACTCTGGGACCCCAAAACGCTGAGTAATAGTGCATGAAACAGACCAGAATCGGCCAAAATTGTGAGTGTTGATGACCGACACGTAAACACATCCAGGGGTTCGTCAATCGTGGAAATCACTTCGGGACGCCAAAACTGAGTAATAATCCAAGAAACGGGCCAGAATCGGCCCAAACTGTGAGTCTTGATGGCCAACACATAAGCACGCCTTGGGGTTCGACAACCATGGAAATCCCTTTGGGACCCCAAAACGGTGAGTAATAGTCCATGAAACGGGTCAGAATCGACAAAAACCACGAGTGTTGATGACCGACACGTAAATGTACCGCAGGGTTCATTAATCCTGGAAATCGCTCTGGGATCCAAAACCGGTGAGTAATAGTCCACGAAACTGACCAGAATTGGCCAAAATTGTGAGTGTTGATGGCCGACACGTAAACGCACCCCGGTGTCCAACAACCATGGAAATCGCTTTGGGACCCCAGAACGGTGAGTAATAGTCCACGAAACGGGTCCGAATTGACAAAAACCGCGAGTGTTGATGAACGACACGTAAACGCACCCAGGGGTTCGTCAATCATGGAAATCACTTCGGGACCCCAAAACTGAGTAATAATCCAAGAAATGGGCCAGAGTCGGCCCAAACTGTGATCTTGACGACCAACATATAAGCACACCTTGGGATTCGACAACCATGGAAATCCCTTAGGGACCCCAAAACGATGAGTAATAGTCCATGAAACGGGTCAGAATCAACAAAACCCACGAGTGTTGATGACCGACACGTAAACGCACCCCAGGGTTCGTTAATCGTGGAAATCGCTCTGGGACCCAAAACTGGTGAGTAATAGTCCATGAAACTGACCAGAATTGGCCAAAATTGTGAGTGTTGATGGCCAACACGTAAGCGCCCCTTCGGGTTCAACAACCATGGAAATCGATTTGGGATCCCAAAACGGTGTGTAATAGTCCACGAAACGGGTCAGAATCGACAAAAACCGCGAGTGTTGATGACCGATACGTAAACGCACCCCGGGGTTTGTCAATCATGGAAATCACTTCGGGACCCCAAAACTGAGTAATAATACAAGAAACGGGCCAGAATCGGCCCAAACTGCGAGTCTTGACGACCAACACATAAGCAGACCTTGGGGTTCGACAACCATGGAAATCCCTTTGGGACCCCAAAACGGTGAGTAATAGTCCATGAAATAGGTCAGAATCGACAAAACCCACGAGTGTTGATGACTGACACATAAATGCACCCTAGGGTTCGTTAATCGTGGAAATCGCTCTAGGACCCGAATCCGGTGAGTAATAGTTCAGAAACTGAACAAAATTGGCCAAAATTGTGAGTGTTGATGACCGACACGTAAACGCACCCCGGGGTTCAACAACCATGGAAATCGCTTTGGGACCCCAAAACAGTGAGTAATAGTCCAGGAAACGGGCCAGGATCGACAAAAACCGCGAGTGTTGATGACCGACACGTTAACGCACCCCGGGGTCCTTTAATCAAGGTCCGGGACCCTAAAACAGTGAGTAATAGTACACTAAACGGGCCAGAATCGGCCAAAACTGCGAGTGTTGATGACCGACACGTAAGCGCACCTTGGGGTTCAACAATTATGGAAATCGCTTTGGGACCCCAAAACGGGGTGTAATGGTCTATGAAACGGGTCAGAATTGGCCAAAACTGTGAGTTTTGACGATGGAAACGTAAATGCACCTCGGGGATCGTCAACCATGGAAATCACTCTGGGACCCCAAAACGCTGAGTAATAGTGCATGAAATGGACCAAAATGGGCCAAAAATTTAAGTGTTGATGACCGACACGTAAACGCATCCCGGGGTTCGTCAATCGTGGAAATCACTTTGGGACCCCAAAACTAAGTAATAATCCAAGAAACGGGCCAGAATCGGCCCAAACTGCGAGTCTTGACGGCCAACACGTAAGCACGCCTTGGGGTTCGACAACCTTGGAAATCCCTTTGGGACCCCAAAATGGTGAGTAATAGTCCATGAAACGGGTCAGAATCGACAAAAACCACGAGTGTTGATGACCGACACGTAAATATACCCTAGGGTTCGTTAATCATGGAAATCACTCTGGGACCCAAAACCGGTGAGTAATAGTCCACGAAACTGACCAGAATTGGCCCAAATTGTGAGTGTTGGTGGCCGACACGTAAACGCACCCCTGGGTTCAACAACCATGGAAATCGCTTTGCGACCCCAAAACGGTGAGTGTTGATGACCGGCACGTAAGCGCACCTTAGGGTTCAACAATTATGGAAATTGCTTTGGGACCGCAAAAGGGGGAGTAATAGTCCCTGAAACGAGACAGAATTGGCCAAAACTGTGAGTGTTGATGATGGACACATAAGCGCACCTCGGGGATCGTCAATCGTGGAAATCACTCTGGGACCCCAAAACGCTGAGTAATAGCGCATGAAACGGACCAGAATCGGCCAAAATTGTGAGTGTTGATGACCGACACGTAAACACACCCAGGGGTTGGTCAATGGTGGAAATCACTTCGGGACCCCAAAACTGAGTAATAATCCAAGAAACGGGCCAGAATCGGCCAAACTGCGAGTCTTGACGACCAACACATAAGCAACCTTGGGTTTCGACAACCATGGAAATCCCTTTGGGACCCCAAAACGGTGAGTAATAGTCCATGAAACGGGTCAAAATCGACAAAACCCACGAGTGTTAACGACCGGCACGTAAATGCACCCCAGGGTTCGTTAATCCTGGAAATCGCTCTGGGACCCGAAACCGATGAGTAATAGTCCACGAAACTGACAAGAATTGGCCAAAATTGTGAGTGTTGATGACCGACACGTAAGCGCAACTTGGGGCTCAACAACCATAGAAATCGATTTGGGACCCCAAAACGGTGATTAATAGTCCATGAAACGGGTTAGAATCGACAAAATCCGCGAGTGTTGATGACCCACACGTAAACGCACCCCGGGGTTCGGTAATCGTGGAAATCACTTCGGGACCCCAAAACTGAGTAATAATCCAAGAAACGGGTCCGAATCGGCCCAAACTGCGAATCTTGACGACCAACACATAAGAAGACCCTGGGGTTCGACAACCATGGAAATCCCTTTGGGACCCCAAAACGGTGAGTAATAGTTCATGAAACAGGTCAGAATCGACAAAAACCACGAGTGTTGGTGACCGACACATAAATGCACCCCAGGGTTCGTTAATCGTGGAAATCGCTCTGGGACCCGAAACCGGTTTGTAATAGTCCACGAAACTGACCAGAATTGGCCCAAATTGTGAGTGTTGATGGCCGACACGTAAACGCACCCCGGGGTTCAACAACCATGGAAATCGCTTTGCGACCCCAAAACGGTGAGTAGTAGTCCACGAAATGGGTCAGAATCAACAAAATCCGCGAGTGTTGATGACCGACATGTAAACGCACCCCGGGGTTCGTTAATCGTGGAAATCACTCCGGGACCCCAAAACAGTCAGTAATAGTCCACGAAACGGGCCAGAATCGGCCAAAACTGCGAGTGTTGATGACCGACACGTAAGAGCACCTTGGATTTCAAAAACTATGGAAATTGCTTCGGGACCCCAAAACCGGTGAGTAATAGTCCACGAAACTGACCAGAATTGGCCAAAATTGTGAGTGTTGATGACCGACACGTAACCGCACCAACCATGGAAATCGCTTTGGGACCCCAAAATGGTGAGTAATAGTACACGAAACGGGTCAGAATCGACAAAAACCGCGAGTGTTGATGACCGACACGTAAACGCACCCCGGGGTTCGTCAATCGTGGAAATCACTTCGGGACCCCAAAACTGAGTAATAATCCAAGAAACGGGCCAGAATCGGCCCAAAATGCGCTCTTGACGACCAACACATAAGCACACCTTGGGGTTCAACAACCAAGGAAATCGCTTTGGGACCCCAAAACGGTGAGTAATAGTCCACGAAACGGACCAGAATCAGCCAAAATTGTGAGTGTTGATGACCGACACGTAAACGCATCCCGGGGTTCGTCAATCGTGGAAATCACTTCGGGACCCCAAAACTGAGTAATAATCCAAGAAACGGGCAGAATCGGCCCAAACTGCGAGTCTTGACGGCCAACACATAAGCACGCCTTGGGGTTCGACAACCATGGAAATCCCATTGGGACCCCAAAACGGTGAGTAATAGTCCATGAAACGGGTCAAAATCAACAAAACCCACGAGTGTTGATGAACGACACGTAAATGCACCCTAGGGTTCTTTAACCGTGGAAATCGCTCTGGGACTTGAAACCGGTGAGTAATAGTCCACGAAACTAACCAGAATTGGCCAAAATTGTGATTGTTGATGACCGACATGTAAGGGAACCTTGGGGTTCAATAACCTTGGAAATCGATTTGGGACCCCAAAATGGGGAGTAATAGTCCACAAAACGGGCCAGAATCGACAAAGACCGCGAGTGTTGATGACCGACACGTAAACGCACCTCGGAATTCGTCAATCGTGGAAATCACTTCGGGACCCCAAAACTGAGTAATAATCCAAGAAACGGTCCAGAATTGGCCCAAACTGCGAGTCTTGACGACCAACACATAAGCATACCTTGGGGTTCGACAACCACGGAAATTCCTTTGGGACCCCAAAACGGTGAGTAATAGTCCATGAAATGGGTCAGAATCGACAAAACTCACGAGTGTTGATGACCGACACGTAAATGCACCCCAGGGTTCGTTAATCGTGGAAATCGCTCTGGGACCCGAAACTGGTGAGTAATAGTCCAGAAACTGAACAGAATTGGCCAAAATTGTGAGTGTTGATGACCGACACGTAAACGCACCCCGGGGTTCAACAACCATGGAAATCACTTCGGGACCACAAAATGGTGAGTAATAGTCCACGAAACGGGTCAGGATCGACAAAAACCGCGAGTGTTGATGACCGACACGTTAACGCACCCCGGGGTCCGCTAATCGTGGAAATCACTCCCGGACCCCAAAACAGTGAGAAATGGTCCATGAAACGGGCCACAATTGGCCAAAACTGCGAGTGTTGACGACCGACACGTAAGCGCACCTTGGGGTTCGACAACTATGGAAATAGCTTTGGGACCCCAAAACGGGGAGTAATAGTCCATGAAACGGGCCAGAGTCGACAAAACCCACGAGTGTTGATGACAGACACGTAAATGCACCCTAGGGTTCGTTAATCGTGGAAATCGCTCTGGGACCCGAAACCGGTGAGTAATAGTCCAGAAACTGAACAGAATTGGCCAAAATTGTGAGTGTTGATGACCGACACGTAAGCACACCTTGGGGTTCAACTACTATGGAAATCGCTTTGGGACCCCAAAACGGGGAGTAATAGTCTATGAAACGGGTCAGAATTGGCCAAAACTGTGAGTTTTGACGATGGAAACGTAAACGCACTTCGGGGATCGTCAACCGTGGAAATCACTCTGGGACCCCAAAACGCTGAGTAATAGTGCATGAAACAGACCAGAATCGGCCAAAATTGTGAGTGTTGATGACCGACACGTAAACACATCCAGGGGTTCGTCAATCGTGGAAATCACTTCGGGACGCCAAAACTGAGTAATAATCCAAGAAACGGGCCAGAATCGGCCCAAACTGTGAGTCTTGATGGCCAACACATAAGCACGCCTTGGGGTTCGACAACCATGGAAATCCCTTTGGGACCCCAAAACGGTGAGTAATAGTCCATGAAACGGGTCAGAATCGACAAAAACCACGAGTGTTGATGACCGACACGTAAATGTACCGCAGGGTTCGTTAATCCTGGAAATCGCTCTGGGATCCAAAACCGGTGAGTAATAGTCCACGAAACTGACCAGAATTGGCCAAAATTGTGAGTGTTGATGGCCGACACGTAAACGCACCCCGGTGTTCAACAACCATGGAAATCGCTTTGGGACCCCAGAACGGTGAGTAATAGTCCACGAAACGGGTCCGAATTGACAAAAACCGCGAGTGTTGATGACCGACACGTAAACGCACCCAGGGGTTCGTCAATCATGGAAATCACTTCGGGACCCCAAAACTGAGTAATAATCCAAGAAATGGGCCAGAGTCGGCCCAAACTGTGATCTTGGCGACCAACATATAAGCACACCTTGGGATTCGACAACCATGGAAATCCCTTAGGGACCCCAAAATGATGAGTAATAGTCCATGAAACTGGTCAGAATCAACAAAACCCACGAGTGTTGATGACCGACACGTAAACGCACCCCAGGGTTCGTTAATCGTGGAAATCGCTCTGGTACCCAAAACTGGTGAGTAATAGTCCATGAAACTGACCAGAATTGGCCAAAATTGTGAGTGTTGATGGCCAACACGTAAGCGCCCCTTGGGGTTCAACAACCATGGAAATCGATTTGGGATCCCAAAACGGTGAGTAATAGTCCACGAAACGGGTCAGAATCGACAAAAACCGCGAGTGTTGATGACCGACACGTAAACGCACCCCGGGGTTTGTCAATAATGGAAATCACTTCGGGACCCCAAAACTGAGTAATAATACAAGAAACGGGCCAGAATCGGCCCAAACTGCGAGTCTTGACGACCAACACATAAGCATACCTTGGGGTTCGACAACCATGGAAATCCCTTTGGGACCCCAAAACGGTGAGTAATAGTCCATGAAATGGGTCAGAATCGACAAAACTCACGAGTGTTGATGACCGACATGTAAATGCACCCCAGGGTTCGTTAATCGTGGAAATCGCTCTGGGACCCGAAACTGGTGAGTAATAGTCCAGAAACTGAACATAATTGGCCAAAATTGTGAGTGTTGATGACCGACACGTAAACGTACCCCGGGGTTCAACAACCATGGAAATCACTTCGGGACCACAAAATGGTGAGTAATAGTCCACGAAACGGGTCAGGATCGACAAAAACCGCGAGTGTTGATGACCGACACGTTAACGCACCCCGGGGTCCGCTAATCGTGGAAATCGCTTGGGGTTCAACAACTATGGAAATCGCTTTGGGACCCCAAAACGGGGAGTAATGGTCTATGAAACGGGTCAGAATTGGCCAAAACTGTGAGTTTTGACGATGGAAACGTAAATGCACCTCGGGGATCGTCAACCATGGAAATCACTCTGGGACCCCAAAACGCTGAGTAATAGCGCATGAAATGGACCAAAATGGGCCAAAAATTTAAGTGTTGATGACCGACACGTAAACGCATCCCGGGGTTCGTCAATCGTGGAAATCACTTCGGGACCCCAAAACTAAGTAATAATCCAAGAAACGGGCCATAATCGGCCCAAACTGCGAGTCTTGAAGGCCAATATGTAAGCACGCCTTGGGGTTCGACAACCATGGAAATCCCTTTGGGACCCCAAAACGGTGAGTAATAGTCCATGAAACGGGTCAGAATCGACAAAAACCACGAGTGTTGATGACCGACACGTAAATGTACCCTAGGGTTCGTTAATCATGGAAATCACTCTGGGACCCAAAACCGGTGAGTAATAGTCCACGAAACTGACCAGAATTGGCCCAAATTGTGAGTGTTGATGGCCGACACATAAACGCACCCCTGGGTTCAACAACCATGGAAATCGCTTTGCGACCCCAAAACGGTGAGTGTTGATGACCGGCACGTAAGCGCACCTTGGGGTTCAACAATTATGGAAATTGCTTTGGGACCGCAAAAGGGGGAGTAATAGTCCCTGAAACGAGACAGAATTGGCCAAAACTGTGAGTGTTGACGATGGACACATAAGCGCACCTCGGGGATCGTCAACCGTGGAAATCACTCTAGGACCCCAAAACGCTGAGTAATAGTGCATGAAACGGACCAGAATCGGCCAAAATTGTGAGTGTTGATGACCGACACGTAAACACACCCAGGGGTTGGTCAATGGTGGAAATCACTTCGGGACCCCAAAACTGAGTAATAATTCAAGAAACGGGCCAGAATCGGCCAAACTGCGAGTCTTGACGACCAACACATAAGCAACCTTGGGTTTCGACAACCATGGAAATCCCTTTGGGACCCCAAAATGGTGAGTAATAGTCCATGAAACGGGTTAAAATCGACAAAAACCGCGAGTGTTGATGACCCACACGTAAACGCACCCCGGGGTTCGTCAATCGTGGAAATCACTTCGGGACCCCAAAACTGAGTAATAATCCAAGAAACGGGCCCGAATCGGCCCAAACTGCGAATCTTGACGACCAACACATAAGAAGACCCTGGGGTTCGTAAACTATGGAAATCCCTTTGGGACCCCAAAACGGTGAGTAGTAGTCCATGAAACAGGTCAGAATCGACAAAAACCACGAGTGTTGGTGACCGACACATAAATGCACCCCAGGGTTCGTTAATCGTGGAAATCGCTCTGGGACCTGAAACCGGTTTGCAATAGTCCACGAAACTGACCAGAATTGCCCCAAATTGTGAGTGTTGATGGCGGACTCGTAAACGCACCCCGGGGTTCAACAACCATGGAAATCGCTTTGCGACCCCAAAACGGTGAGTAGTAGTCCACGAAATGGGTCAGAATCAACAAAATCCGCGAGTGTTGATGACCGACACGTAAACGCACCCCGGGGTTCGTTAATCGTGGAAATCACTCCCGGACCCCAAAACAGTCAGTAATAGTCCACGAAACGGGCCAGAATCGGCCAAAACTGTGAGTGTTGATGACCGACACGTAAGAGCACCTTGGAGTTCAACAACTATGGAAATTGCTTCGGGACCCCAAAACCGGTGAGTAATAGTCCACGAAACTGACCAGAATTGGCCAAAATTGTGAGTGTTGATGACCGACACATAACCGCACCTTGGGGTTTAACAACCATGGAAATCGCTTTGGGACCCCAAAACAGTGAGTAATAGTCCAGGAAACGGGCCAGGATCGACAAAAACCGCGAGTGTTGATGACCGACACGTAAACGCACCCCGGGGTTCGTCAATCGTGGAAATCACTTCGGGACCCCAAAACTGAGTAATAATCCAAGAAACGGGCCAGAATCGGCCCAAAATGCGATCTTGACGACAAACACATAAGCACACCTTGGGGTTCGACAACCATGGAAATCGCTTTGGACCCCAAAACGGTGAGTAATAGTCCACGAAACGGACCAGAATCAGCCAAAATTGTGAGTGTTGATGACCGACACGTAAACGCATCCCGGGGTTCGTCAATCGTGGAAATCACTTCGGGACCCCAAAACTGAGTAATAATCCAAGAAACGGGCAGAATCGGCCCAAACTGCGAGTCTTGACGGCCAACACATAAGCACGCCTTGGGGTTCGACAACCATGGAAATCCCATTGGGACCCCAAAACGGGGAGTAATAGTCCATGAAACGGGTCAAAATCGACAAAACCCACGAGTGTTAACGACCGGCACGTAAATGCACCCCAGGGTTCGTTAATCCTGGAAATCGCTCTGGGACCCAAAACCGGTGAGTAATAGTCCATGAAACTAACCAGAATTGGCCAAAATTGTGAGTATTGATGGCCGACACGTAAACGCACCCCGGGGTTCAACAACCATGGAGATCGCTTTGCGACCCGAAAACGGTGAGTAATAGTCCATGAAACGGGTTAGAATCGACAAAACTGCGAGTGTTGATGACCGACACGTTAACGCACCAGGGGGTTCGTTAATCATGGAAATCACTCCGGGACCCCAAAACAGTGAGTAATAGTCCACGAAACAGGCCAGATTCGGCCAAAACTACGAGTGTTGATGACCGGCACGTAAGCGCACCTTGGGGTTCAACAATTATGGAAATTGCTTTGGGACCGCAAAACGGGGAGTAATAGTCCCTGAAACGGGTCAGAATTGGCCAAAACTGTGAGTGTTGACGATGGACACATAAGCGCACCCGAGGATCGTCAACCGTGGAAATCACTCTGGGACCCCAAAACGCTGAGTAATAGTGCATGAAACAGACCAGAATCGTCCAAAATTGTGAGTGTTGATGACCGACACGTAAACACACCCATGGGTTCGTCAATCGTGGAAATCACTCCGGGACCCCAAAACTGAGTAATAATCCAAGAAACGGGCCAGAATCGGCCCAAAGTGCGAGTCTTAACGACCAACACATAAGCAACCTTGGGTTTCGACAACCATGGAAATCCCTTTGGGACGCCAAAACGGTGAGTAATAGTCCATGAAACGGGCCAGAATCGACAAAACCCACAAGTGTTGATGACTGACACGTAAACGCACCCCAGGGTTCGTTAATCGTGGAAATCGCTCTGGGACCTGAAACCGTGAGTAATAGTCCACGAAACTGACCAGAATTGACCAAATTGTGAGTGTTGATGACCGACACATAAGTACACCTTGGGGTTCAACAAACATGGAAATTGATTTGGGACCCCAAAACGGTGAGTAATAGTCCACGAAACTGGTCAGAATCGACAAAAACCGCGAGTGTTGATGACCGACACGTAAACGCACCCCGGGGTTCGTCAATCGTGGAAATCACTTCGGGACCCCAAAACTGAGTAATAATCCAAGAAACGGGCCAGAATCGGCTCAAAATGCGATCTTGACGACCAACACATAAGCACACCTTGGGGTTCGACAACCATGGAAATCGCTTTGGGACCCTAAAACGGTGAGTAATAGTCCACGAAACGGACCAGAATCAGCCAAAATTGTGAGTGTTGATGACCGACACGTAAACGCACCCCGGGGTTCGTCAATCGTGGAAATCACTTCGGGACCCCAAAACTGAGTAATAATCCAAGAAACGGGCCAGAATTTACCCGAACTGCGAGTCTTGACGGCCAACACGTAAGCACGCCTTGGGGTTTGACAACCAGGGAAATCCCTTTGGGACCCCAAAACGGTGAGTAATAGTCCATGAAACGGGTCAGAATCGATAAAAACCACGAGTGTTGATGACCGACAAGTAAATGTACCCTAGGGTTCGTTAATCGTGGAAATCGCTCTGGGACCCAAAACTGGTGGGTAATAGTCCATGAAACCGACTAGAATTGGCTAAAATTGTGAGTATTGATGGCCGACACGTAAACGCGCCCCGGGGTTCAAAAACCATGGAAATCGCTTTCCGACCCTAAAACGGTGAGTAATAGTCCACGAAACGGGTTAGAATCGACAAAATCTGCGAGTGTTGATGACCGACACGTAAACGCACCATGGGGTTCGTTAATCGTGGAAATCACTCCGGGACCCCAAAACAGTGAGTAATAGTCCACGAAACAGGCCAGATTCGGCCAAAACTACGAGTGTTGATGACCGGCACGTAAGCGCACCTTGGGGTTCAACAATTATGGAAATTGCTTTGGGACCGCAAAACGGGGAGTAATAGTCCCTGAAACGGGTCAGAATTGGCCAAAACTGTGAGTGTTGACGATGGACACATAAGCGCACCCGAGGATCGTCAACCGTGGAAATCACTCTGGGACCCCAAAACGCTGAGTAATAGTGCATGAAACAGACCAGAATCGTCCAAAATTGTGAGTGTTGATGACCGACACGTAAACGCACCCATGGGTTCGTCAATCGTGGAAATCACTTCGGGACCCCAAAACTGAGTAATAATCCAAGAAACGGGCCAGAATCGGCCCAAAGTGCGAGTCCTAACGACCAACACATAAGCAACCTTGGGTTTCGACAACCATGGAAATCCCTTTGGGACCCCAAAACGGTGAGTAATAGTCCATGAAACGGGTCAGAATCGACAAAACCCACAAGTGTTGATGACCGGCACGTAAACGCACCCTAGGGTTCGTTAATCGTGCAAATTGCTCTGGGACCCGAAACCGGTGAGTAATAGTCCATGAAACTGACCAGAATTGGCCAAATTGTGAGTGTTGATGACCGACACATAAGTGCACCTTGGGGTTCAACAACCATGGAAATCGATTTGGGACCCCAAAACGGTGAGTAATAGTCCATGAAACAGGTCAGAATCGACAAAACCCACGAGTGTTGATGACCGACACATAAATGCACCCAGGGTTCGTTAATCGTGGAAATGGCTATAGGACCCGAAACCGGTGACTAATAGTTCACAAGCTGAACAGAATTGGCCAAAATTCTGAGTGTTGATGACCGACACGTAACGCACCCCGGGGTTCAACAACCATGGAAATCGCTTTGGGACAACAAAACTGTGAGTAATAGTCCATGAAACGGGCCAGAATCGACAAAACCCACAAGTGTTGATGACTGACACGTAAACGCACCCCAGGGTTCGTTAATCGTGGAAATCGCTCTGGGACCTGAAACCGTGAGTAATAGTCCACGAAACTGACCAGAATTGACCAAATTGTGAGTGTTGATGACCGACACATAAGTACACCTTGGGGTTCAACAAACATGGAAATTGATTTGGGACCCCAAAACGGTGAGTAATAGTCCACGAAACTGGTCAGAATCGACAAAAACCGCGAGTGTTGATGACCGACACGTAAACGCACCCCGGGGTTCGTCAATCGTGGAAATCACTTCGGGACCCCAAAACTGAGTAATAATCCAAGAAACGGGCCAGAATCGGCTCAAAATGCGATCTTGACGACCAACACATAAGCACACCTTGGGGTTCGACAACCATGGAAATCGCTTTGGGACCCTAAAACGGTGAGTAATAGTCCACGAAACGGACCAGAATCAGCCAAAATTGTGAGTGTTGATGACCGACACGTAAACGCACCCCGGGGTTCGTCAATCGTGGAAATCACTTCGGGACCCCAAAACTGAGTAATAATCCAAGAAACGGGCCAGAATTTACCCGAACTGCGAGTCTTGACGGCCAACACGTAAGCACGCCTTGGGGTTTGACAACCAGGGAAATCCCTTTGGGACCCCAAAACGGTGAGTAATAGTCCATGAAACGGGTCAGAATCGATAAAAACCACGAGTGTTGATGACCGACAAGTAAATGTACCCTAGGGTTCGTTAATCGTGGAAATCGCTCTGGGACCCAAAACTGGTGGGTAATAGTCCATGAAACCGACTAGAATTGGCTAAAATTGTGAGTATTGATGGCCGACACGTAAACGCGCCCCGGGGTTCAAAAACCATGGAAATCGCTTTCCGACCCTAAAACGGTGAGTAATAGTCCACGAAACGGGTTAGAATCGACAAAATCTGCGAGTGTTGATGACCGACACGTAAACGCACCATGGGGTTCGTTAATCGTGGAAATCACTCCGGGACCCCAAAACAGTGAGTAATAGTCCATGAAACGGGCCAGATTCGGCCAAAACTGCGAGTGTTGATGACCGGCACGTAAGCGCACCTTGGGGTTCAACAATTATGGAAATTGCTTTGGGACCGCAAAACGGGGAGTAATAGTCCTTGAAACGGGTCAGAATTGGCCAAAACTGTGAGTGTTGACGATGGACACATAAGCACACCTCGGGGATCGTCAACCGTGGAAATCACTCTGGGACCCCAAAACGCAGAGTAATTGTGCACGAAACGGACCAGAATCGTCCAAAATTGTGAGTGTTGATGACCGACACGTAAACGCACCCATGGGTTCGTCAATCGTGGAAATCACTTCGGGACCCCAAAACTGAGTAATAATCCAAGAAACGGGCCAGAATCGGCCCAAAGTGCGAGTCCTAACGACCAACACATAAGCAACCTTGGGTTTCGACAACCATGGAAATCCCTTTGGGACCCCAAAACGGTGAGTAATAGTCCATGAAACGGGTCAGAATCGACAAAACCCACAAGTGTTGATGACCGGCACGTAAACGCACCCTAGGGTTCGTTAATCGTGCAAATTGCTCTGGGACCCGAAACCGGTGAGTAATAGTCCATGAAACTGACCAGAATTGGCCAAATTGTGAGTGTTGATGACCGACACATAAGTGCACCTTGGGGTTCAACAACCATGGAAATCGATTTGGGACCCCAAAACGGTGAGTAATAGTCCATGAAACAGGTCAGAATCGACAAAACCCACGAGTGTTGATGACCGACACATAAATGCACCCAGGGTTCGTTAATCGTGGAAATGGCTATAGGACCCGAAACCGGTGACTAATAGTTCACAAGCTGAACAGAATTGGCCAAAATTCTGAGTGTTGATGACCGACACGTAACGCACCCCGGGGTTCAACAACCATGGAAATCGCTTTGGGACAACAAAACTGTGAGTAATAGTCCAGGAAACGGGTCAGGATCGACAAAAACTGTGAGTGTTTGATGACTGACACGTTAACGCACCCCGGGGTCCTTTAATCATGGTCCGGGACCCTAAAACAGTGAGTAATAGTCCACGAAATGGGCCAGAATCGGCCAAAACTGCGAGTGTTGATGACTGACACGTAAGCGCACCTTGGGGTTCAACAATTGTGGAAATCGCTTTGGGACCCCAAAACGGGGAGTAATAGTCTATGAAACGGGTCAGAATTGGCCAAAACTGTGAGTTGTGACGATGGAAACGTAAACGCACCTCGGGGATCATCAACCGTGGAAATCACTCTGGGACCCCAAAATGCCGAGTAGTAGTGCATGAAACGGACCAGAATGGGCCAAAATTTTAAGTGTTGATGATCGACACGTAAACGCATCCCGGGGTTCGTCAATCGTGGAAATCACTTCGGGACCCCAAAACTAAGCAATAATCCAAGAAACGGGCCAGAATCGGACCAAACTGTGTGTCTTGACGGCCAACACGTAAGCACGCCTTGGGGTTCGACAACCATGGAAATCCCTTTGGGACCCCAAAACGGTGAGTAACAGTCCATGAAATGGGTCAGAATCGACAAAAACCACGAGTGTTGATGACTGACACGTAAATGTACCCTACGGTTCATTAATCGTGGAAATCGCTCTGGGACCCGAAACCGGTGGGCAATAGTCCACGAAACTGACCAGAATTGGCCCAAATTGTGACTGTTGATGGCCGACACGTAAACGCGCCCCGGGGTTCAACAACCATGGAAATCGCTTTGTGACCCCAGAACGGTGAGTAATAGTCCATGAAATGGGTCAGAATCAACAAAATCTGCGAGTGTTGATGACCGACACGTAAACGCACCCTGGGGTTTGTTAATCGTGGAAATCACTCCGGGACCCCAAAACAGTGAGTAATAGTCCATGAAACGGGCCAGAATCAGCCAAAACGGCGAGTGTTGATGACCGACACGTGAGAGCACCTTGGAGTTCAACAACTATGGAAATTGTTTCGGGACCCCCAAACCGGTGAGCAATAGTCCACGAAACTGACCAGAATTGGCCAAAATTGTGAGTGTTGATGACCGACACGTAGGCGCACCTTGGGGTTTAACAACCATGGAAATCGCTTTGGGACCCCAAAACGGTGAGTAATAGCCCACGAAACGGGTCAAAATTGACAAAAACCGCGAGTGTTGATGACCGACACGTAAACGCACCCCGGGGTTCGTCAATCGTGGAAATCACTTCGGGACCCCAAAACTAACTAATAATCCAAGAAACGGGCCAGAATCGGCCCAAACTGCGATCTTGACGACCAACACATAAGCACACGTTGGGGTTCGACAACCATGGAAATCCCTTTGGGACACCAAAACGGTGAGTAATAGTCCATGAAACGGGTCAGAACCGACAAAACCCACAAGTGTTGATGACCGACACGTAAATGCACCCCCGGGTTCGTTAATCGTGGAAATCGCTCTGGGACCCGAAACCTGTGAGTATAGTCCACGAAACTGACCAGAATTGGCCAAAATTGTGAGTGTTGATGACCGACACGTAAGCACACCTTGGAGCTCAACAACCATGGAAATTGCTTTGGGACCCCAAAACGGTGAGTAATAGTCGATGAAATGGGTCAGAATCGACAAAAACCGAGAGTGTTGATGACCGACACGTAAACGCACCCCGGGGTTCGTCAATCGTGGAAATCACTTTGGGACCCCAAAACTGAGTAATAATCCAAGAAACGGGCCAGAATCGGCCCAAACTGCGAGCCTTGATGACCAACACATCAGCACACCTTGGTGTTTGACAACCATGGAAATCCCTTTGGGACCCCAAAAGGGGGAGTAACAGTCCATGAAATGGGTCAGAATCGACAAAACCCACGAGTGTTGATGACCGACAAGTAAACGCACCCCGGGGTTCAACAACCATGGAAATCGCTTTGGGACCCCAAAACGGTGAGTAATAGTCCACGAAACGGGTCAGAATCGACAAAAACCGCGATTGTTGATGACCGACACATAAATGCACCCCAGGGTTCGTCAATCGTGGAAATCACTTCGGGACCCCAAAACTGTGTAATAATCCAAGAAACGGGCCAGAATCGGGCCAAAAACTGCGATCTTGACGACCAACACATAAGCACACCTTGGGGTTCGACAACCATGGAAATCCCTTTGGGACACCAAAACGGTGAGTAATAGTCCATGAAACGGGTCAGAATCGACAAAACCCACAAGTGTTGATGACCAACACGTAAATGCAACCTTGGGTTCGTTAATCGTGGAAATCGCTCTGGGACCCGAAACCGGTGAGTAATAGTCCACGAAACTGACCAGAATTGGTCAAAATTGTGAGTGTTGATGACCAACACGTAAGCGCACCTTGGAGTTCAACAACCATGGAAATCACTTTGGGACCCCAAAACAGTGAGTAATAGTCCACGAAACGGGTCAGAATCAACAAAAACCGCGAGTGTTGATGACCGGCACGTAAGCGCACCTTGGGGTTCAACAATTATGGAAATTGCTTTGGGACCGCAAAACGGGGAGTAATAGTCCTTGAAACGGGTCAGAATTGGCCAAAACTGTGAGTGTTGACGATGGACACATAAGCACACCTCGGGGATCGTCAACCGTGGAAATCACTCTGGGACCCCAAAACGCAGAGTAATTGTGCACGAAACGGACCAGAATCGTCCAAAATTGTGAGTGTTGATGACCGACACGTAAACGCACCCATGGGTTCGTCAATCGTGGAAATCACTTCGGGACCCCAAAACTGAGTAATAATCCAAGAAACGGGCCAGAATCGGCCCAAAGTGCGAGTCCTAACGACCAACACATAAGCAACCTTGGGTTTCGACAACCATGGAAATCCCTTTGGGACCCCAAAACGGTGAGTAATAGTCCATGAAACGGGTCAGAATCGACAAAACCCACAAGTGTTGATGACCGGCACGTAAACGCACCCTAGGGTTCGTTAATCGTGCAAATTGCTCTGGGACCCGAAACCGGTGAGTAATAGTCCATGAAACTGACCAGAATTGGCCAAATTGTGAGTGTTGATGACCGACACATAAGTGCACCTTGGGGTTCAACAACCATGGAAATCGATTTGGGACCCCAAAACGGTGAGTAATAGTCCATGAAACAGGTCAGAATCGACAAAACCCACGAGTGTTGATGACCGACACATAAATGCACCCAGGGTTCGTTAATCGTGGAAATGGCTATAGGACCCGAAACCGGTGACTAATAGTTCACAAGCTGAACAGAATTGGCCAAAATTCTGAGTGTTGATGACCGACACGTAACGCACCCCGGGGTTCAACAACCATGGAAATCGCTTTGGGACAACAAAACTGTGAGTAATAGTCCAGGAAACGGGTCAGGATCGACAAAAACTGTGAGTGTTTGATGACTGACACGTTAACGCACCCCGGGGTCCTTTAATCATGGTCCGGGACCCTAAAACAGTGAGTAATAGTCCACGAAATGGGCCAGAATCGGCCAAAACTGCGAGTGTTGATGACTGACACGTAAGCGCACCTTGGGGTTCAACAATTGTGGAAATCGCTTTGGGACCCCAAAACGGGGAGTAATAGTCTATGAAACGGGTCAGAATTGGCCAAAACTGTGAGTTGTGACGATGGAAACGTAAACGCACCTCGGGGATCATCAACCGTGGAAATCACTCTGGGACCCCAAAATGCCGAGTAGTAGTGCATGAAACGGACCAGAATGGGCCAAAATTTTAAGTGTTGATGATCGACACGTAAACGCATCCCGGGGTTCGTCAATCGTGGAAATCACTTCGGGACCCCAAAACTAAGCAATAATCCAAGAAACGGGCCAGAATCGGACCAAACTGTGTGTCTTGACGGCCAACACGTAAGCACGCCTTGGGGTTCGACAACCATGGAAATCCCTTTGGGACCCCAAAACGGTGAGTAACAGTCCATGAAATGGGTCAGAATCGACAAAAACCACGAGTGTTGATGACTGACACGTAAATGTACCCTACGGTTCATTAATCGTGGAAATCGCTCTGGGACCCGAAACCGGTGGGCAATAGTCCACGAAACTGACCAGAATTGGCCCAAATTGTGACTGTTGATGGCCGACACGTAAACGCGCCCCGGGGTTCAACAACCATGGAAATCGCTTTGTGACCCCAGAACGGTGAGTAATAGTCCATGAAATGGGTCAGAATCAACAAAATCTGCGAGTGTTGATGACCGACACGTAAACGCACCCTGGGGTTTGTTAATCGTGGAAATCACTCCGGGACCCCAAAACAGTGAGTAATAGTCCATGAAACGGGCCAGAATCAGCCAAAACGGCGAGTGTTGATGACCGACACGTGAGAGCACCTTGGAGTTCAACAACTATGGAAATTGTTTCGGGACCCCCAAACCGGTGAGCAATAGTCCACGAAACTGACCAGAATTGGCCAAAATTGTGAGTGTTGATGACCGACACGTAGGCGCACCTTGGGGTTTAACAACCATGGAAATCGCTTTGGGACCCCAAAACGGTGAGTAATAGCCCACGAAACGGGTCAAAATTGACAAAAACCGCGAGTGTTGATGACCGACACGTAAACGCACCCCGGGGTTCGTCAATCGTGGAAATCACTTCGGGACCCCAAAACTAACTAATAATCCAAGAAACGGGCCAGAATCGGCCCAAACTGCGATCTTGACGACCAACACATAAGCACACGTTGGGGTTCGACAACCATGGAAATCCCTTTGGGACACCAAAACGGTGAGTAATAGTCCATGAAACGGGTCAGAACCGACAAAACCCACAAGTGTTGATGACCGACACGTAAATGCACCCCCGGGTTCGTTAATCGTGGAAATCGCTCTGGGACCCGAAACCTGTGAGTATAGTCCACGAAACTGACCAGAATTGGCCAAAATTGTGAGTGTTGATGACCGACACGTAAGCACACCTTGGAGCTCAACAACCATGGAAATTGCTTTGGGACCCCAAAACGGTGAGTAATAGTCGATGAAATGGGTCAGAATCGACAAAAACCGAGAGTGTTGATGACCGACACGTAAACGCACCCCGGGGTTCGTCAATCGTGGAAATCACTTTGGGACCCCAAAACTGAGTAATAATCCAAGAAACGGGCCAGAATCGGCCCAAACTGCGAGCCTTGATGACCAACACATCAGCACACCTTGGTGTTTGACAACCATGGAAATCCCTTTGGGACCCCAAAAGGGGGAGTAACAGTCCATGAAATGGGTCAGAATCGACAAAACCCACGAGTGTTGATGACCGACAAGTAAACGCACCCCGGGGTTCAACAACCATGGAAATCGCTTTGGGACCCCAAAACGGTGAGTAATAGTCCACGAAACGGGTCAGAATCGACAAAAACCGCGATTGTTGATGACCGACACATAAATGCACCCCAGGGTTCGTCAATCGTGGAAATCACTTCGGGACCCCAAAACTGTGTAATAATCCAAGAAACGGGCCAGAATCGGGCCAAAAACTGCGATCTTGACGACCAACACATAAGCACACCTTGGGGTTCGACAACCATGGAAATCCCTTTGGGACACCAAAACGGTGAGTAATAGTCCATGAAACGGGTCAGAATCGACAAAACCCACAAGTGTTGATGACCAACACGTAAATGCAACCTTGGGTTCGTTAATCGTGGAAATCGCTCTGGGACCCGAAACCGGTGAGTAATAGTCCACGAAACTGACCAGAATTGGTCAAAATTGTGAGTGTTGATGACCAACACGTAAGCGCACCTTGGAGTTCAACAACCATGGAAATCACTTTGGGACCCCAAAACAGTGAGTAATAGTCCACGAAACGGGTCAGAATCAACAAAAACCGCGAGTGTTGATGACCGACACGTAAACGCACCCTGGGGTTCGTCAATCGTGGAAATCACTTTGGGACCCCAAAACTGAGGAATAATCCAAGAAACGGGCCAGAATCGTCCCAAGCTGTGAGTCTTGACGACCAACACATAAGCACACCTTGCTGTTCGACAACCATGGAAATCCCTTTGGGACCCCAAAACGGGGAGTAATAGTCCATGAAACGGGTCAGAATCGACAAAACCCACGAGTGTTGATGACTGAGGGAGTCCTGGACTAGGGGGTGTCCGAACAGCCGGACTATCATTGTCCGCCGGACTCCAAGACTACGAAGATACAAGATTGAAGACTCCGTCCCGTGTTCGGAGGGGACTTTCCTTGGCGTGGAAGGCAAGCTTGGCGATACGGATATGTAGATCTCCTACCATTGTAACCGACTCTGTGTAACCCTAGCCTCCTCCGGTGTCTATATAAACCGGAGGGCTTTATTCCGTAGGACACAACATACATTACGACAATCATACATAGGCTAGCTTCTAGGGTTTAGCCTCCTTGATCTCGTGGTAGATCCACTCTTGTACTACCCATATCATCAATATTAATCAAGCAGGACGTAGGGTTTTACCTCCATCGAGAGGGACCGAACCTGGGTAAAACATCGTGTCCCTCGTCTCCTGTTACCATCCGCCTAGACGCACAGTTCGGGACCCCCTACCCGAGATCCGCCGGTTTTGACACCGACATTGGTGCTTTCATTGAGAGTTCCTCTGTGTCGTCACCGAGAGGGCGGATGCCTCCACCCGTCTTCAAAGACGGTGTTTTCGCCGAAGGGGCCTTTGGCGCCGGCCAAACTATCCGGCTAGGTGGTTTTCTTATGACCGCCTGTTCGGCCGCCGCTTCGACAATGACTTCTCAAGTCGTCAGAAGCAATCTTCGCGTCAGCCCGAAAGCTGCCGAACAGTTGGATCCAATAGAGCTCTCGTCTGTTAACGAGCTCTTGGATCGCATCGCCGCCCTGGGAGTCGCTACGGACTACAACCAGATTGGGCTTAAAACCGATCTGAGAGAGATTGACTCTCCCCAGGCCACCCACCACGTCGCAGTGGTAGAGGAGCAATACAACAACTCTTTGCCTGTATTGAAAACTATTCATGTCTGGATTCCCGAACCCTCCACGCCGGATTTCCGCGGAGGGACGGACTTCGATCGAGCATTGAACTTAAAATCATGCATTGCTCCGGACTCGCTGGATTGTGTCCAGCAAACCAAGCTTCCAAATTCGGAAAACCCTCGGCCTTTGAGCCCCAAGATGGGCAGGGATCCGGACTTCAGTCCACCCACCCGCCCAGACATATGCGATCTATCTCTAATACGGCAAGAGCCCGGTGAAACAGTACACCACTACTGGGCCAGATTCCTCCTGGTTATGGACAGGATAAAGGACTGCCGAGAGGAAAACACAATCTCAATCTTCTGCAATAATTGCATGGACAAGGGAATATTGAACGCCATCGATCATCGCAAAATTACACGTTTCACCGATCTGGCGTCCATAGTACGAAAGTACTGTGCGATGGAGAGTTTCTGAAAAACCGAAAATCAATTTTGGGATAATCCGGCCCCAGCCCCAGTCCACAACAAAAGGGCACCTCACATTTAGGCCCCATATGCAAAAAAGAAAAAGCAAAAACCCAATAAGGGGCACGGAACCGTACTGGAGGGATGGCTCAATGGACCCTGTAAGCTTCATAGTACAGAGGGAGCCGTCCCAACACATAGCCTTCGAGCATGTTGGATATTACGGCAGGTGGCCAAAAGTGGCGAGGAGCTTCCAGCCCCAGAAAACCACTCCAACAATACCAGTACGGTATCAACAGTCTTCGAGACCTTCGCATCAAACAATATGCGAAAACGAACAATCCGTGGACTCGCCGAAATCTACCAAGTAGCAACAGCAAATCCATGGAGCGACACAGCTATTACCTTCAACGCCAGCGACGAGCCTAAATTCCGAACAGCCAGAGCGCCTGCTGCACTGGTACTTAGTCCCATAGTGGACGGCTTTCGACTGACAAAAGTCCTCAAGGATGGCGGCAGCGGACTAAACCTCATTTACGAGGAAACTCTGCGAAAAATGGAAATCGATTGGAGCCGTATTGAGCGAAGCAGCACAACCTTTAGAGGAATAATCCCTAGCCGGGAACCGCGCTGCACCGGAAAAATCACACTCGATGTGGTGTTCGGCTCGCCGGACAATTATAGATCCGAAGAAGTCACGTTCCAAGTGGCCCCGTTCAGCAGCGGATATCACGCCATATTAGGACGAGAGGCATTCACAATTTTTCAAGCAGTACCTCACTACGGGTACATGAAGCTCAAAATGCCTGGGCCCAGCGGAATAATCACTCTCGTTAGTGATCCGAACATAGCACTCCGCGCCAAAAACAAGACAGCCGCACTAGCCCTCGAGGCACTATCCGAAGCCTTAGCGGCAGAAGAACTCACCGCGCTGCGCTACACGGTGAACAGGGACGATGTGATACTCGATAAAAGATCCAAGTCCACCTCCTTCAAACCAGCAGACGAAATAACAAAATTCCAGGTCCACCCAACAGACCCAACAAAGATGGCCTCCATTGGGGCACAATTGAACCCCGAAGTAGACGCCGCACTGCGCGAATTCCTTCGGGAAAATTGGGACGTTTTCGCCTGGCATCCTTCGGATATGCTTGGAATCCCACGCAGGTTGGCAGAACACAGCCTAAACATCCTAAAAGGATTCAAGCCAGTCAAACAGGCTCTTCGATGATTTTCCGAACCGAAAAGACAGGCAATGGGAGAAGAGCTAGCCAAACTATTGGAAGCCGGATTCATTAAAGATATCGAACATCCGGATTGGCTAGCAAATCTGGTAATGGTACCAAAGAAGGACAAATCCTGGCGCCTTTGTGTCGATTTTAAAGACCTCAATAAGGCCTGCCCATAGGATCCCTTCCCTCTCCCCCGCATCGACCAAATTATCGATGCTACCGCAAGGCACGATTCATTGTGTTTCCTCGACGCATACTCTGGCTACCATCAAATCAAGATGGCAGAAGCAGACCAAGCCGCCACGGCATTCATCACCCCTTACGGACCATTCTGCTTCAACACGATGCCCTTCGGACTTAAAAACGCTGGCGCAACATATCAGCGCATGATTCAAACATGTCTGGCTACCCAGATCGGCAAAACAGTCGAGGCGTACGTAGACGACGTAGTCGTCAAAACAAAACACGTCGAAACTTTAGTAGACGATTTGAGGCTCACGTTTGACAACCTCAGAGCAGACGACATCAAGTTGAATCCGGAAAAATGCGTTTTCGGCGTACCAACCGGAAAGCTGCTGGGCTTCATCGTGTCCCGTAGAGGAATCGAAGCAAACCCGGCTAAAGTCCGAGCTTTGTCACAGTTGGACATTCCAAAAGACCTCAAACAAATACAAAAATTAACACGATGCGTGGCAGCTCTAAGCCGCTTTATCTCCCATCTAGGAGAAAAGGCGTTGCCCCTTTATCGCCTCCTCAGGCGCACCAAACACTTCGAGTGGACGGATGCTGCCACTGCCGGACTCGAAGAAATAAAGGCCATATTGGCAACCAATCCGGTCCTGGCCGCGCCCAATCTGGGCGAACCAATGTTGTTATACATCGCGGCAACACATCAAGTTGTAAGCGCGGTACTCGTCGTCGAATGAGAGACAGAAGGGCATAAATTCCCTCTTCAAAAACCAGTGTATTATGTATCCACTGTGTTAACCCCCTGCAAATCCCGTTACCCGCACTATCAGAAGATAGCATATGCGGTGTTCATGGCGTCTCGGAAGCTCCGACACTACTTTCAAGAGTGTTCGATAACAGTGGCCTAGGAAGTACCACTCAATGACATTATAAATAACCGCGACGCAACGGGAAGGATTGCAAAATGGGCCATTGAGCTCTTACCATTCGATATAACTTACAAACCTCGGCGAGCTATAAAGTCACAAGTCTTGGCTGACTTCGTCGCCGAATGAACCGAAGCCGAGCTCCCTAAAGAGTACGGCGCATACTCCAATTGGGTTATGCATTTTGACGGCTCTAAAATGTTGGCCGGACTGGGGGCTGGCATCGTATTGATGTCCCCAACAGGGGACACAGTCCAGTACGTACTTCAAATAATGTACACCGACTCCAACAACGCAGCCGAATACGAGGCCCTGTTACATGGTCTCCGGATGGCAGTTTCCATGGGCATTCAACGCCTAGAGGTGCGCGGGGATTCAAACCTTGCAATATCCCAAATAAATGGAGACGTTGACGCCAAGGATCCGAAAATGGCAGCATATCGCAACGCTATCTTAAAAATGTCAGCTCGGTTTGAAGGACTCGAATTCCATCACATAGCCCGGGATAATAACCAAGCGGCCGATGTACTGGCACGCATCGGGGCAAAACGTGATGCTATCCTCCAAATATCTTCCTAGAACGGCTCTTCAAGCCATCCGTACTATGGGAAGAGGAGCCCGGTAGTGACAAACCAGATAAAACCGCACCAATCGGTGATTCAGCAGATGACATAACACCTTCAGCCCACGTCATAATGGCAGTAATCGCCGCGTGGACACAACTTTTCCTAGCCTACTTACTTAGGCAGGAACTTCCCGAAGACCAAAACGAGGCCCGCTGCATAGTCCGGTGATCGAAAGCCTACAAGGTCCATGAGGGAGAACTTTATAAGAAAAGTACAACCGGAGTCCTTCAAAGGTGTATCTCCGAAGAGGAAGGGCGAAACCTCCTGGCTGAAATTCATGCCGGACTAGGCGGACACCACACAGCAGCCCGGGCCCTTGTAGGAAAGGCATTCCGTACAGGATTTTATTGGCCGACGGCCCGGGCAGACGCGCAGGACTTAGTCCAGCGATGCGTTGGTTGTCAGCTCTGTGCTAATCAGAGCCATATGCCGCCCACCGCCCTCAAAACCATACCCATTACCTAGCCGTTCGCGGTCTGGGGGCTTGATATGGTTGGACACCTTAAAGGGGGAACCCACAAGCAAAGGTACCTATTGGTCATGGTGGATAAATTCACCAAATGGATAGAGGCCAAACCGGTCAAAACGGCAGAGTCCGGACCAGTGATAGACTTTATATCAGGGGTAGTACACCGTTACGGAGTCCCCCACAACATCATCACCGACAACGGCACGAACTTCACAGCCGACGAGGTTAAGTCATGGTGCAAAAATATGGGCATCAAGCTCGACTAAGCTTCAGTTTATCACCCTCAAACCAACTGTCAAGTGGAACGAGCAAATGGTCTAATAATGAGCGGCATTAAACCCAGACTAGTGAGGTCACTTACTAAATCTGACACACAATGGGTCGAGGAGCTCGACTCCATACTCTGGGGGCTGCGGACAACACCTAACCGTACTACCGGATTCACACCATTTTTTATGGTCTACGGCGTAGAGGCAGTCCTGCCCTGCGAGATTATCCATGACTCACCTCGAGTGCGCATGTATGAAGAAAGAGAGGCCGAGCTTGATCGGCAGGACAGCTTGGACACATTGGAGGAAGAACGTGACGTCGCGAAGGCTCGTTCCGCATTCTATCAGCAGCAGGCCCGAAGATACCAAAGCAGAGAAGTACGGGCCAAGACTTACAACGTTGGTGAACTAGTTCTACGCCTGCCGGACAAGAAAAAGGACAAGCTCAAGCCCAAATGGGTGGGCCCCTTCATTATCGATCAAATCCTGACCGGCGGAGCATACCGTCTAAGAAATGCGTCGGATAACCGACTCGAGCCGAACCCATGGAACGCAGCCCGCCTCCGACGATTCTACGCCTAGCGCCGGACTAAGAGTTCGTCCCCTTCCCCCGTCCAAACTTTTACACTTCGGCTATCTTTTGTATCTCTTTTCATGCCTTTTTATTCAAAAGCCCTTGCGGGCCTATTTTTGCATTTTTCGCATACGCATGATGTGCCATCCGCACTCATTATTCCTGGGGGCTTCTTTTACAGAAGCTCAATTATACGGGTTTCATACCCAGCACATGTGTCAAGCTTCCACATGTACCTTTTACTCGCCATTATATGCATCGATATGACTTAAGTTTTGGCCAAGCTGGGTTGCCTGGCTCCTGTGCTTACCCTACGTTCCCGTTTGTTCGGCTAGGAGGTAAAGGGAGCACCTCTGCGATTGTTACTGCTAGGTCAGCCGGATGGGTACCTCAGACTAGGTGAAGCCGAAAGCTAGCGTTCTTAAGGGAATATTCGGTCGGTGACTTAAAAGATGACTTTTTACCTATTTATCTATCTGCCCCCAGATGTTTTACTGCTTTCTTTGCAGTCCGGACATGCACTTTAGGGCATGCCTCCCAGGGAAAGGAACCCTTAACAGAACTATTCTCCCTGGAAGATGTTTCTTACTAACCATGTAATATAACATAACTAGTTGGGCACTTGTCTGAAAAACGATCTACAATACGGCTAGAAGGCATTTCACATGTCACTTTAAAGGAAAACATACATTGTCAAATTTACTGATTGTATTCCTCCTCAATCCTGTCTAACAGGCTGTCTAATTTACAGTCCCGTTGGGAAAATTTAGCAGCCAACTCTACTTGGTTGTATACTAAACTCACAGGGATCTCCTTCCCTTCGGGCCCCACCGGTCCAACTTCGGCCATGTGGTTGGGATCCGCCTTCTTGTAACGCGTCTTCACCATGGCCCAAGCCTCCCTGGCACCTTGACGGCAAGCCAAAATCTTCCACAAACGGAAGCGCTGCCGCACTCCCTGAAGCTTCTCCGAAAGCTCCCCAAGGCCCTCGGGTAGGGAGAGGGCTGGCCATAAAGCCTGGACGACGCCTCTCATTGCCTGCCGAACTCGTTCGAGCAGTTGCAACAGCTCGGGAAGTTGATCACCCGTTGATATGGGCATCTCCTCGGCCGGGCGACCTGTGAGTATACCTACAAGACATACTATGTCAATTTGCTTCTTCGCCGAACTCTTCTTTTAAAGGGAGTCCGCTCAAGCACTTACTATAAATGCCGCAATGAAGCCGCCGATTCTCCTTAACGGAGCCGGATAGCTTGGCTCGAGCGCCTTTCAGCTCTTCTCCGAGCTTGGCGTTGGCATCCTGGAGCCTGTTCCTTTCTTGCTGCACCCTATTCAGCACACTCTCGTCGGCCTTTAGCTGGCGCAGCAATGCTTGCCTGTCCGGATCTTGTCCGGCGGCACCTGCAATGTCATTATTAGACTCGCGCGCACGCCGCACATCGCTTATATTTATTAATAAAAATGTGTTACCAGGAGGGGTCTCTGCGTCTCCTCCTGCGGCAGCAAGTGCGGCCTCAAGTTGGGCCTTGCAATCTTGCAGCTCCCGAGACAGCTGGGCATTCTTCTCGGTAAGAGCCTGCGTTTTCAAATGATCCTTAAATCAGTTAACATAACTACTTTAAGTCTCGGGGGCTACTAGTATATATAACCATTAAAATTCCTTTACCCGTATGTCTTTTACATAGTGCTCCGTGGCTCTGGTAAAACCATCTTGAGCGGCACGGAGATGCGCGTCCCCCGTGTTAAAGGCGTCTAATGCCTCAGGGGAGAAGCATGCTTCACGAAATACTGTCCGGAGGCGCCTATGGTTCATGGCGCTCTCCACCTCAGACTTGGTGGCGGACAGTCTGTCGGTATCCTCCGTTGGAGGAGGATCCGGCCCGCATCTTGCGCTTTCCTCCCCCTCCAGGCCGGGCGCTGGAGCCTGGCCGGTGTGGGTTGGACCAGCAACTTCCGCGCCCGCAGTCCGGCGAGCGTTTTTTCTCCTATAAAGATCATGAGCACTCAGACGCTTCCTAGGAACGTCGCTCTGAAAATTCAAATACGAGCTATACCTTTGCGGCGACGTTTCTGTCCATGCCACGCTCCTTTTCCGCCTGCTGGTCCGGACTGACCTCTGTAGGTCAGCCGCCGCGGGCTCGGCTTCCCGCCGTGAAGGCGCTTCCTGCAAAATACCATCATTCGCGAAGGTTAGAAATGGGCAGGGAAGAGATAATGGTGTCCGGACTTCGGTCGCGGTCACCTGGGAAGCCGGACACAGTCCGGGGTAGTCCGCCGTAATGGCAACCAAAGCATTGTCTATGCTGAGCTGGTGAAACACCCCGTCGATCAGCTCCACCTCGATGTCCGGATCCTCTTCGGAGGCCGGATCTGGGGATCTTTCCGGATCCTCGGGTTGCGGAGCAGGACTTGCCATGTCGTCCACAGTCCGGCGTAGATCCTGCACCGAAGACATAATGTAAGAAGCCTAAACTTCGAAAGCGTGGGTTGAGCCCTTAAAGGTGTTCGCTTACCCATCCTGTAGGGTTGTTCATGGAAAACCCATTCAAAGGGTTCGTTCGAATGAAGTCCTCCTTCTCCCCCTTGTACAGACTGGACAGGACCTTCACCAGGTCCTCGATCGAATCTGGCCCTTTGCGGCCATGGAGGGTAGCATCGTCTTCCCCGTTGAAATCCCACATAGGGTGGCCTCTGTATTGCAGTGGCTGTACCCCACGCATGACGCATATCACCATGACTCCAATCATGGTCAACCCAGAATGAGCCAGCAATCTTATTTGGCCAATCAAGTAATGGACGCTCTTGTCTTCCTCCAAATGGGGGCTCCGTGGGCGCCAGCTGAGCCGTTTCTTCAGAGGAGCAGTACTAAACTCCGGGAGGCCAATCCGGATTGGGTCCGGCAGCGGGGCGTCTCCTATGTAAAACCACTCTGAAGGCCAGTCTTCGGACGCCTTCTTGGGGGTACCGGATGGGTATCCGGTCCCGGCGATGCGCCAAATTTCGGCGCCGCCCACTTGATATATGGACCCCTCGTGAGAACGGGGTACGAGGCAGAACAGCCTCTTCCACAATGCAAAATGGGGCTCGATGCCCAGGAACAGCTCGCAAAGAGCTACATAGCCCGCAATATGCAGGACAGAGGCGGGTGTGAGGTGGTGAAGCTGGAGTCCGTAGAACTCCAGGAGCCCGCGGAGGAACGGATGTATTGGGAATCCGAGTCCTCTTATCAGATAGGGGACGAAGCATACTCGCTCCCCCTTATTGGGGCTTGGGGTAGCCTCTACTTGCCTCCCACCTTGATAAGTGACCAGCCCGGCTCGAACCGGGACCATGAAGGCTGGAGGGAGATACCCTCCCGCTTGGAGCTTCACAAGCTCGTTGTGCGGAACAGAGCACCTCCTCCAATCCCCTGGCGGTGGGCTGGGAGCGCGAGAAGAAGAGCCGCGTCGACGGTCCATGATGGAATGGATTTTTAAGTCAAAGGCGCTCTGATGAAGTATTCGCGGGAGGAAGATGGTGTGGTTTGGATCTGGATTTTTGCCTCTTTTGTAGGCGGACGACTCGCACAACTAGGGGGTGAAACCTAAAAGATACCCTGGCTTTTCGCATTCGTGCGAAGCGTGGAAAAGGGTCATTATTTGGCGTAGAAGCCGAGGAACACAGTATTTAAGATGAAGCCGGACACTGTTCGGCAGGTACATGGAATTTGAAGGGAGAACCCGCCTTGCAACGCCGAAGACTATAAACGCGCTGGACTTATCGTCATTGAAGCCTGGTTCGGGGGCTACTGAGGGAGTCCTGGACTAGGGGGTGTCCGGACAGCCGGACTATCATCGTCCGCCGGACTCCAAGACTACGAATATACAAGATTGAAGACTCCGTCCCGTGTCCGGAGGGGACTTTCCTTGGCGTGGAAGGCAAGCTTGGCGATACAGATATGTAGATCTCCTACCATTGTAACCGACTCTGTGTAACCCTAGCCTCCTCCGGTGTCTATATAAAACGGAGGGCTTTATTCCGTAGGACACAACATACATTACGACAATCATACCATAGGCTAGCTTCTAGGGTTTAGCCTCCTTGATCTCATGGTAGATCCACTCTTGTACTACCCATATCATCAATATTAATCAAGCAGGACGTAGTGTTTTACCTCCATCGAGAGGCCCCGAACCTGGGTAAAACATCGTGTCCCCCTCGTCTCCTGTTACCATCCGCCTAGACGCACAGTTCGGGACCCCCTACCCGAGATCCGCCGGTTTTGACACCGACAATGACCGACACATAAACGCACCCCGGGGTTCAACAACCATGGAAATTGCTTTGGGACCCCAAGACGGTGAGTAATAGTCCACGAAACGGGTCAGAATCGACAAAAACCGCGAGTGTTGATGGCCGACACGTTAATGCACCCCGGGGCACGTTAATCGTGGAAATCACTCCGGGCCCCCAAAACCGTGAGTAATAGTCCATGAAACTGGCCAGAATCGGCCAAAACTGTGATTGTTGATAACCAACACGTAAGCGCACCTTGGGGTTCAACAAGTATGGAAATCGCTTTGGGACCCCAAAACCGATGAGTAATAATTCACGAAACTGACCAGAATTGGCCAAAATTGTGAGTGTTGATGACCGACATGTAAGCGCACCTTGGGGTTCAACAACCATGGAAGTCGCTTTGGGACCCCAAAACGGTGAGTAATAGTCCACGAAACGGACCAGAATGAGCCAAAATTGTGAGTGTTGATGACCGACACGTAAACGCATCCCGGGGTTCGTCAATCGTGGAAATCACTTCGGGACCCCAAAACTGAGTAATAATCCAAGAAACGGGCCAGTATCGGCCCAAACTGCGAGTCTTGACGGCCAACACATAAGCACGCCTTGGGGTTCGACAACCATGAAAATCCCATTGGGACCCCAAAACGGTGAGTAATAGTCCATGAAACGGGTCAGAATCGATAAAAACAACGAGCGTTGATGACCGACACGTAAATGTACCCTAGGGTTCGTTAATCGTGGAAATCGCTCAAGGACCCGAAACCGGTGGGTAATAGTCCACGAAACTGACCAGAATTGGCCCAAATTGTGACTGTTGATGGCCGACACGTAAATGCGCCCCGGGGTTCAATAACCACGGAAATCGCTTTGCGACCCTAGAACGGTGAGTAATAGTCCATGAAATGGGTCAGAATCAACAAAATCCACGAGTGCTGATGACCGACACGTAAACGCACCCCGAGATTCGTTAATCGTGTAAATCAGTCCGGGACCCCAAAACAGTGAGTAATAGTCCATGAAACGGGCCAGAATCAGCCAAAACGGCGAGTGTTGATGACCGACACGTAAGAGCACCTTGGAGTTCAACAACTATGGAAATTGCTTCGGGACCCCAAAACCGGTGAGTAATAGTTCACGAAACTGACCAGAATTGGCCAAAATTGTGAGTGTTCATGACCGACACGTAAGCGCACCTTGGGGTTCAACAACCATGGAAATCGCTTTGGGACCCCAAAACGGTGAGTAATAGTCCACAAAATGGGTCAGAATCGACAAAAACCGCGAGTGTTGATGACCGACACATAAACGCACCCCGGGGTTCGTCAATCTTGGAAATCACTTCGGGACCCCAAAACTGAGTAATAATCGTAGAAATGGGCCAGAATCGGCCCAAACTGCGATCTTGACGACCAACACATAAGCACACCTTGGGGTTCGACAACCATGGAAATCCCTTTGGGACACCAAAATGGTGAGTAATAGTCCATGAAACGGGTCAGAATCGACAAAGCCCACAAGTGTTGATGACCGACACATAAATGCACCCCCGGGTTCGTTAATCGTGGAAATCGCTCTGGGACCCAAAACCGGTGAGTAATAGTCCACGAAACTGACCAGAATTGGCCAAAATTGTGAGTGTTGATGACCGACACGTAAGGGCACCTTGGACTTGAACAACCATGGAAATCGCTTTGGGACCCCAAAACGATGAGTAATAGTCCATGAAACGGGTTAGAATCGACAAAAACCGCGAGTGTTGATGACTGACACGTAAACGCACCCCGGGGTTCGTCAATCGTGGAAATCACTTTGGGACCCCAAAACTGAGTAATAATCCAAGAAACGGGCCAGAATCGGCCCAAACTGCGAGTCTTGACGACCAACACATAAGCACACCTTGGTGTTCGACAACCATGGAAATCCCATTGGGACCCCAAAACGGGAAGTAATAGTCCATGAAACGGGTCAGAATTGACAAAACCCACGAGCGTTGATGACCGACATGTAAACGCACCCCGGGGTTCAACAACCATGGAAATCGCTTTGGGACCCCAAAACGGTGAGTAATAGTCCACGAAACGGGTCAGAATCGACAAAAACCGCGAGTGTTGATGACCGACACGTAAACGCACCCTGGGGTTCGTCAATCATGGAATTCACTTCGGGACCCCAAAACTGAGTAATAATCCAAGAAACGGGCCAGAATCGGCCCAAACTGCGATCTTGACGACCAACACATAAGCACACCTTGGGGTTCGACAACCATGGAAATCCCTTTGGGACACCAAAACGGTGAGCAATAGTCCATGAAGCGGGTCAGAATCGACAAAACCCACAAGTGTTGATGACCGACATGTAAATGCACCCCCGGGTTCGTTAATCATGGAAATCGCTCTGGGACCCAAAACCGGTGAGTAATAGTCCACGAAACTGACCAGAATTGGTCAAACTTGTGAGTGTTGATGACCGACACGTAAGCGCACCTTGGAGTTCAACAACCATGGAAATCGTTTTGGGACCCTGTCGGATTTCGAGTTTCGGCAGACCCTTGAGGTTCGAATCACTGGGGTGCGCGCGGAGATTCAACCCCCTACTTATCCTGACTAAAGTTGGTCCTCGCCTGTCAAAGGCTCTGGTGATGACGCCGGCTTGGGCTCCACAATGACTTCCTTCCGGCCGTTGGGCTGGTCTTGGTCTTGTTGCACCGAAACAGATGCCTTTGCTTGATGCTCTCGCCTGCGCTTGCTCCCTTTGCACCAAAGAGGAAAGGTGGACACTACGCGGGCTGGCGCCCGACTGGCGCCCTTGGTCGTCATGGCTTGCGTCATGGGCACCTCGCGAGGTACCCCGCCTTGAACTCTCCGCCTCCTCATGAGCCAGCCTGACGAGGCTGTGCCTGAGGAAGCTCCTTGTCGTCTGCCCCGCGAGGCTTGGCCCCTCGCGAGGGTCTTGAGCTTGCGCTAATGAAGATGGGCTGTGCTGGGCCTCCTTTGAGCCACGCCGCAGGCCGTAGGCAGGCAAGTCTGGGGACCCCCGTTCCCAGAACGCCGACAGTAGCCCCCGGGCCCACGACGCGCCCGAACTTGGCCGAGCAGAGGGGCGACAGGGCAAGTGCGAAGCGTCGCGGGCCCTAACAGCCTGCGGCCTTGGGCGCCACGTGGCGGTTGATTGGACGTGGGCGGCACTGTTCCCCCACGCCTCCTCATTTTGTGCCTTGCTAGGCGGACTCGCTGCCGCACACTGCTGTTCCCCTTTCTGCTGCTTGAGTGCTCCCTGTCCTTTCTTCTCTCGAACTCCAGCTCCTGCATCTAATCCAATCTCGAACCTTCCCCCATCCCCTTCCTGTTGCCATGGCCCCGCCGAGGAAGGGAAAAGGGAAGAAGCCCATGCCGCCGCCTCGCTCGTCGTCGACGGTGGCTCCCGCCGTCGGTTGGCCGGTCATAATCAATCAAGAAGGCCTGGGCAAGGTCCACTCGGCCCTGGCCACCATCTTCAATGAGAACGGGAGGACGACGGCCTGGCCTGCGTCTCGCTTCTCCGTTGACAAGATTCCCACCGAGGTCCGGTATTTCGCCGACGCCCTGTGGGCAGGACTGGTTCCCCCCTTCTCAAATTTCTTCAATGCTGTGCTTTCCCATTACCAGATCCATATGATGCATCTGGGTCCTAAATCCATCACCCTTCTTGTGGTATTTGCCTTCATTTTTGCGAGGCAATGACGGGCATCATTCCTTCGGTTGCCTTGCTGCGCCACTTCTTCTCTCTGCGCCTCGTCAACCCCACTCAATGCTCGGGGTGCGTGAGCTTCATTGCTGCGCCTGAGACAGCGGCTTCCAGAATTGACTTCAGTCTTCCCCCGCCCTCGCCTGGGTTTCATGAGCAGTGGCTGTATGTGGACGTAGGGTTGCCCAGACCCCTGCTGACAGAGCCATCTTCGCCTGCTGTCCCCAACTCAGGCTGGGGCCAAGTGATGCTCGCGAGCCCCCGACTCGCCTTCGTCTGGCACCGCTTCGAGTTCCTAAGAAAGCTTGGCGCGACGGCGCCCAAGGTGGTGAAGGAGTTCTTGCTACGCCGCGTCGCCCCTCTCCAGCGCCACTCATATTGAATGTGGGCCTACAGCGGTCGTAGGGACCGTATGCGGCTCCAGGAAGGGGACCTGACGCCTGAAGCTCTGAGGAAGGTGCTCTTGGTCTTGACTGGGGATCCTTCCCCCGGCGACATTCGTCAAGGGGGGGCCTTGCTGTACCTCTGCTCGAACAGAGGCGACTTTTTGAGCCAGATGCCCATCTTCGACGAATGGGGCCGCTCCCCGCTGGCCTCCAGGGGCCTCGCGAGATCCCAGTGGTGGTGGTTGCCCTCGCAGCCGCCCGGGGCGACTCTTCCTCAAGTGGTGGTGCAGGGAGGCGTGAGCCTCCGGAAGCCGAGGGTGCCCTCGCCGAGGTGACTGTGCTGGGCGACGCTCATGAGGGAGCGGCTCCCGAGGCCCGTGCTGCCGCAGTTGAAGGTGGCGAGAGGCCGCTTGCAGTGCATGAGGCTGAGGCTCCCGAGGCCCCAGCCGCTCTTCTTGGTGAGGCGATCAGCAGCGCGCATCAAGCGGACGCCCCCGACGCGAGTCGCCTTGATGCTTCCTCCTCGTCGCAAGCTGACCCCTGCGCCCAACTCTTGGGCCGCTTCCACGTGGACTTTGAGGCTCTACGGAAGAGGAGGGAGGCCCTGGGCGACGACTACCCTTGTCGCCTGCTGAAGCGTAGGAAGTACTATGCCATCGACGAGTAAGCCTTCTCCCTTTCCTGCTCCTGACTCTTTCGTTGCTTGTTGTGATCCTTGCCCTGCAGGGCCCTTCCTTCCGAGCTTACGGGGGTGGATGAGGAGCCATCCCCTTCGCCTCCGCCTCTTGCGTCGTCTTCGACCATCCCAAGAAGCCGGGCCCTCGTGGTGAGGCCGGTTGGCGAGACGAGTCATCCCGAAATGCAACTTGGCCCTGCGCTCCGCGCAGTCTTCCTTCGTGGGCCTTCCCGTGGCATAGGCAGCCTGCCGTGGGCTTCCCGTCTGGCTGTGGACCGCGATTGGCTGGGGTACTCCCGACGCTCTTTACTTGGAGATGGGCTAGCTTTAGGTCGGGCCCTTGGCAGGGCACGCCCAGCTATCTCGAGGGCGCCAGCCCCCAACCCCCTGCCCGAGGGGGGAGTGCTGATCCGCGCCCCATGGCGCTTGCTTGGGGCGGATTATGTTGTGGAGGATGTACTCGAGCGCGCCCGGGAGCGTCGCGCTCTTCGCCAAGGGTTCCTCCGGAGGGCGGCTGATGCGGTGAGCCTGCTTGGTGAGGAACTTGCTGATGAGGACGCGCGCCTTGAGGCTGAGGGCCTTCAGATGATTGCGGAGAGGCGCGAGATGGAGGCAGCTGCCGCCCGTGCGCACCGTCGGCGCGATCTTGATGATGAGGAGGCCAAGGCGTCGCTGTCGGCCTCTCGGGAGGCCCGTGCCCAGGCCATCGAAGAATCCCAGGAAGCTGACCGGCGGCGAGAGGCCACGGAGGAGCGGGCACAAGAACTCTTGGAACGGTGCCGCTCACTGGAGGAGCAGGTGGAGGTGCGCGAGGTGGCCCTCGCGTCAATGAAGGTGGCCTCCGGCGACCCAGCGGAGCTCCAGAAGCGTGAGGAGGTGTTGACACTGGAAGCCGCCGAACGCGCGCGGGAGCACGAGCGCCTGGAGATGAGGGAGCGCTGGGTGACACGGGCGGAGGACGACGTCGCTGCGCGGGAAGCCCGTGTTGCGGAGGAGGTCGGACGTTGGGTGGCGACAGCGCGCCTGAATCTCGAGCGCGAGCTCAAGGAGAGGCTGGAGTTGGTCCGGACCGAGGCTGAAGGTAGGACCACTGCCCTCAGGGCCAAGCTGGAGGAAGCAACGAGGCAGGACGATGCCTTGCGGGTCACACTTGAGGCAGCACAGGGGGAGTCAGCTACTTCCCATGCCGAGGTGCTTCTTCTTCACCGACAGGTGGTTGAGGCCGAGGCTGTCGCTCGCCAAAACGCGGACGAGATGCGTCAGCGGCGGCTCTTGGAGCATGAGCATGCCCCCATGCTCTCCACGCTTCGAGAAAGGGCCAACACGGCCTTGGGTATCATCTGCGAGGCGGCCGTTGGCGAGCTGTGTGCTATTAACTACGCCGGCAACCTTCAGTTCCTCACCGACATCGTGGCGCAGCTGGAGGCACGGTCGGTTCCTGCCAATAGGTTGGTGGAGGAGAGGATTCGAGCATTGCTCGGGCGCGCCTTCTCCCGCGTCTTCAGCCATCTCCGGAATATGGACCCTCACTTCAATTTTGATGCTGCCATCGCCCCAGTCCCTAGGCCGTCGAAGACGACCTGGCGTATTGGGTGGAAGACAACATGGACGCCCTCGTCAGGGCCTTCGCTTCAGACAACGACGGCGTGATCATGGCCGCCGACGAGGGCGGCGTGGTGAACGGCCCTGACGCCGACGAAGGCAACGCGGAAGGCGATGGCAAGGCCAGCGACGCCAGCGATAGCTCGGGCGGCGCTCCTGAGGATGCATTTGGGGATTTATCCGACTGACAGCATGTCATTCCTGTTTCCTTATCCTGCATGAATAGAACTCAGGCTTTTGTCCCGATGGTTGTGAGAGCATTTTGGGAGGGGGTGCCCCTCATGTAAAACCAATGTTTCAGCGCCTTAGACAATGCTACATTGCTCATAAGCCCATGCCAAGTGGTTGTCCATGTAATGAGCTGGCTAGTTAGTTTACCTTCGTCTTGTGCGGGTCCTGAGATAATTTGTGATAGGCTGCGGTGCCTCGGACGCCTCCTGATCGAATTCGTAGGATCTGCAGTGAAAAAACCTCCTGAGAGGGTACGTCAGCGGCAGTCTGGGCTGCACGCAAGCTAGGCGAGACCCCGCTCACGAGGGGCTCGTGAGGGGAGGCAGCTAAGGTGAGGTCATAATCGAAACGCGAGAGATTTCTCGAACAAGACTAAGCACCCCTTTCCCAACACACGCAAATCTCAAATCCAAGTTCAACTTAAATCCAGCGGGGGAAAGCAACAACCAAGGGAAAAGCAACGAAAGCAAACAAAAGGCCACGTCCGGCACCTAGTCTAGTTTTGGACGTCTTCTCACCAGCGCGGAGCTAAGTGCTGCCACTGGGCATGGGAGGGAGCCCCAGGGCCTGAGGCCGGCACCCCTGAGACTCCGGGGCGTGTACAGCCCCACTCATTATTACGTGAGAGTGTCACGGGGCGGCGAGCTTCACATGCACTAGTCCTTCTTCACAGGTACCGGCCTTGCTTCATATCGCTAGATGAGGGCCTCGCCTTGCGCCACACTCTAGTGCCATCAACGACGACCGGAAACCAGGACGCCGCCGATGGGGTAGAGTGGTCGCCAGCGGTTCCCCCGACGACCACGGGTCCTTCGCCAGGGGTAGGCCCTGAGGCACCTCCCCAGCGGAGGGCCTACCTCCTGGGAACGCCTTGCTCCGAACGCCACGGTGGTGATGTCGGATCTCGGCCCCTCTCCTGCAGCCCCCGACGCCCTCCTCCTTAGGGGTAAGAGACTGCTGGAGCGGGGCAGCTGCTCGCTGTGGCGACCTGCACCTCCTGCGACCCATGATTAGTGTATGCCTGCTGTTGAGGGATTAGTGGAACCCGATAATCGTCGCTCCCAGCGTGGCTGGCGAGGCCGTCCCGGGGTTCCTGGAAGAGCTCAGCTTCTGGCGCCTCGTCCCCCAGCTTGGGCTGAGGAGCGAGCCTTGTTCGCCCTCGCGCGGGTGCCCTTGATCCATCATGTGGGGCACGTACTCTTCCGCGGCCGTCACTCCGAAGGCTGCACCGTAGGGCTCCGCATGCCATGCAGCTCTGCTTGACGTGCCGGCCTGGTGATGGTAGCGCGGCGGCCCACGGGGGCCGTGAGTCGCGACGAGTCCTTCACTGATGGGGAGCAGAGCCGGTGCCGCGGCCGGCCCTGTGCTGACGGCTTCGCTGGTGTTGGAGTAGCTTTGGAGACCGCGGTTGCACGTGGGGCCCCCGCGCGGGCCGCACTGGGCCTGAGGCGGGAGCGGGGTGCAGAAGGGGTGAGCCCCCGAGGCGGCGAAGCCCAGGAGCTCCACCACCCGCTCTAGCAGCACACCGCGGCTGCCTTCCATCAGTCTGCACTGCAGCAGCTCTCGGGCCACCGTGAGCGCGGCCCTTGAGTTCGCCTGCTCCCGGCGGGTGTACGGCGCCGTTGCCGCGGCGTGGTTGGAGGCCCTCGCTGCCGACCGCGTTTGCCGCGGTGTTAGGGCCGTCGAGGCCTGTCCGCGTTGCCCACGGCCCGCAGCGCCCTGCGGACCGCGAGCTGCCTGGGGCATGGGGTCACCCGAGGCGAGCGGCTCTGCGCGGGCGGGCCAAGCCCGCCCAAGGATTTGGGTTGCCCGCCTGGTCGCCGGACATGGTGATGACAATGTGACGGGGCGCGAGGCGGTAGAAGGCAGATCCCGACACACCCCTACCTGGCGCGCCAAATGTCGGATACGGCTTCCGGCAGACCCTTGAGGTTCGAACACTGGGGTGCGCGCGGAGATTCAACCCCCTACCGTCTCGCACCTCGCCGAATCGCTGGGACCTAAACTACTAAACTGAACAGCACAAGGGACACAAGATTTATACTGGTTCAGGCCACCATTGTGGTGTAATACCCTACTCCAGTGTGTGGTGTGGTGGATTGCCTCTTGGGCTTGATGAGGAACAATACAAAGGGAGAACAGCCTCGCGAGGGTCCGTTCTTGGCTGGCGAGGATGAACTCCTAGGAGGAGTTCAGTCGCCTCTCTCTCTCTCTCTGTCTTCCTATCCTTGTTCTCTTGATCAGGTCTCGATGCCTCTACCTTGCGGGTGGCTAGTCCTATTTATAGGCAAAGGCCCTGGGCCTCTTCCCAAATATTGAGCGGGAAGGGCGGCAACAATTGGCCATTTTGAAGGGGAACAGCGGGTACACTTATCCTGACTAAAGTTGGTCCTCGCCTGTCAAAGGCTCTGGTGATGACGTCGGCTTGGGCTCCACAATGACTTCCTTCCGGCCGTTGGGCTGGTCTTGGTCTTGTTGCACCGAAATGGATGCCTTTGCTTGATGCTCTCGCCTGCGCTTGCTCCCTTTGCACCAAAGAGGAAAGGAGGACACTGCGCGGGCTGGCGCCCGACTGGCGCCCTTGGTCGTCATGGCTTGCGTCATGGGCACCTCGCGAGGTACCCCGCCTTGAACTCTCTGCCTCCTCATGAGCCAGCCTGACGAGGCCGTGCCTGAGGAAGCTCCTTGTTGTCCGCCCCATGAGGCTTGGCCCCTCGCGAGGGTCTTGAACTTGCGCTGATGAAGATGGGCTGTGCTGGGCCTCCTTTGAGCCACGCCGCAGGCCGCAGGCAGGCAAGTCTAGGGACCCCCGTTCCCAGAACGTCGACAGACCCCAAAACGGTGAGTAATAGTCCACAAAACGGGTCATAATCAATAAAAACTGCAAGTGTTGATGACCGACACGTAAACGCACCCCGGGGTTAGTCAATTGTGGAAATCACTTTGGGACCCCAAAACTGAGTAATAATCCAAGAAACGGGCCAGAATCGGCCCAAACTATGAGTCTTGACGACCAACATATAAGCACAACTTGGTGTTCGACAACCATGGAAATCCCTTTGGGACCCCAAAACAGGGAGTAATAGTGCATGAAACGGGTCAGAATCGACAAAACCCGCGAGTTTTGATGACCGACACGTAAACGCACCCCGGGGTTCAACAACCATGGAAATCGCTTTGGGACCCCAAAACGGTGAGTAATAGTCCACCAAATTGTGAGTGTTGATGACCGACACGTTAACGCACCCCGGGGCCCGTTAATCGTGGAAATCACTCTGGGACCCCAAAATAGTGAGTAATAGTCCATGAAACGGGCCATAATCGGCCAAAACTGTGATTGTTGATGACCAACTCTTAAGCACACCTTGGGGTTCAACAACTATGGAAATCGCTTTGGGACCCCAAAACCGGGGAGTAATAATTCACGAAACTGACCAGATTTGGCCAAAATTGTGAGTGTTGATGACCGACACGTAAGCGCACCTTGGGGTTCAACAACCATGGAAATCGCTTTGGGACCCCAAAACAGTGAGTAATAGTCCACGAAACGGACCAGAATGAGCCAAAATTGTGAGTGTTGATGACTGACACGTAAACGCATCCCGGGGTTCGTCAATCGTGGAAATCACTTCGGGACCCAAAACTGAGTAATAATCCAAGAAACGGGCCAGTATCGGCCCAAACTGCGAGTCTTGACGGCCAACACATAAGCACGCCTTGGGGTTCGACGACCATGGAAATCGCATTGGGACCCCAAAACAGTGACTAATAGTCCATGAAACGGGTCAGAATCGACAAAAACCACGAGTGTTGATGACCGACACGTAAATGTACCCTAGGGTTCATTAATCGTGGAAATCGCTCTGGGACCCGAAGCCGGTGGGTAATAGTCTACGAAACTGACCGGAATTGGCCCAAATTGTGACTGTTGATGGCCGATAGGTAAACGCACCCCGGGGTTCTATAACCATGGAAATCACTTTGCGACCCCAGAACGGTGAGTAATAGTCCACGAAACGGGTCAGAATCAACAAAATCCGCGAGTGTTGATGACCGACACGTAAACGGACCCCGGGGTTCGTTAATCGTGGAAATCACTCCGGGACCCCAAAACAGTGAGTAATAGTCCTTGAAACGGGTCAGAATCGACAAAACTCACAAGTGTTGATGACCGACACGTAAATGCACCCCCGGGTTCGTTAATCGTGGAAATCGCTCTAGGACCCTAAACTGGTGAGTAATAGCCCACAAAACTGACAAGAATTGGCCAAAATTGTGAGTGTTGATGACCGACACGTAAACCCACCCCGGGGTTCGTCAATCGTGGAAATCACTTTGGGACCCCAAAACTGAGTAATAATCCAAGAAACGGGCCAGAATCGGCCCAAACTGCGAGTCTTGACGACCAACACATAAGCACACCTTGGTGTTCGACAACCACGGATATCCCTTTGGGACCCCAAAACGGGGAGTAATAGTCCATGAAACGGGTCAGAATCGACAAAACACACGAGTGTTGATGACCGACACGTAAACGCACCCCGGGGTTCAACAACCATGGAAATCGCTTTGGGACCCCAAAACGGTGAGTAATAGTCCACGAAACGGGTCAGAATCGACAAAACCGCGATTGCTGATGACCGACACATAAACGCACCCTATGGTTCATCAATCATGGAAATCACTTCGGGACCCCAAAACTGAGTAATAATCCAAGAAACGGGCCACAATCGGCCCAAACTGCGATCTTGACGACCAACACATTGGCACACCTTGGGGTTCGACAACCATGGAAATCCCTTTGGGACACCAAAACGGTGAGTAATAGTCCATGAAACGGGTCAGAATCGACAAAACCCACAAGTGTTCATGACCGACACGTAAATGCACCCCCGGGTTCGTTAATCGTGGAAATCGCTCTGGGACCCGAAACCGGTGAGTAATAGTCCACGAAACTGACCAGAATTGGTCAAAATTGTGAGTGTTGATGACCGACACGTAAGCGCACCTTGGAGTTCAACAACCATGGAAATCGCTTTGGGACCCCAAGACGGTAAGTAATAGTCCACGAAACGGGTCAGAATCAACAAAAACCGCGAGTGTTGATGACCGACATGTAAATGCACCCCGGGGTTCGTCAATCGTGGAAATCACTTTGGGACCCCAAAACTGAGTAATAATCCAAGAAACGGGCCAGAATCGGCCCAAACTGCGAGTCTTGACGACAAACACATAAGCACACCTTGGTGTTCGACAACCATGGAAATCCCTTTGGGACCCCAAAACGGGGAGTAATAGTCCATAAAACGGGTCAGAATCGACAAAACCCACGAGTGTTGATGACCGACACGTAAACGCACCCCGGGGTTCAACAACCATGAAAATCACTTTGGGACCCCAAAACGGTGAGTAATAGTCCACGAAATGGGTCAGAATCGACAAAAACCGTGAGTGTTGATGATCGACACGTTAACGCACCTCGGGGCCCGTTAATCGTGGAAATCAGTCCGGGACCCCAAAATAGTGAGTAATAGTCCACGAAACGGGCCAGAATCGGCCAAAACTATGGTTGTTGACGACCAACACGTAAGCGCACCTTGGGGTTCAACAACTATGGAAATCGCTTTGGGACCCCAAAACCGGTGAGTAATAATTCACGAAACTGACCAGAATTGGCCAAAATTGTGAGTGTTGATGACCGACACGTAAGCGCACCTTGGGGTTCAACAACCATGGAAATCGCTTTGGGACCCCAAAACGGTGAGTAATAATCCAAGAAACGGGCCAGTATCGGCCCAAACTGCGAGTCTTGACGGCCAACACATAAGCACGCCTTGGGGTTCGACAACCATGGAAATCCCATTGGGACCCCAAAATGGTGAGTAATAGTCCATGAAACGGGTAAGAATCGACAAAAACCACGAGTGTTGATGACCGACACGTAAATGTACCCTAGGGTTCGTTAATCGTGGAAATCGCTCTGGGACCCGAAACCGGTGGGTAATAGTCCACGAAACTGACCAAAATTGGCCCAAATTGTGACTGTTGATGGCCGACACGTAAACGCACCCCGGGGTTCAACAACCATGGAAATCGCTTTGTGACCCCAGAACGGTGAGTAATAGTCCACGAAATTGGTCAGAATCAACAAAAACCGCGAGTGTTGATGACCGACACGTAAACGCACCCCGGGGTTCGTTAATCGTGGAAATCACTCCGGGACCCCAAAACAGTGAGTAATAGTCGATGAAACGGGCCACTATCAGCCAAAACTGCGAGTGTTGATGACCGACACGTAAGAGCACCTTGGACTTCAACAACTATGGAAATTGCTTCGGGACCCCAAAACAGGTGAGTAATAGTCCACGAAACTGACCAGAATTGGCCAAAATTGTGAGTGTTGATGACCGACACGTAAGCGCACCTTGGGGTTCAACAACCATGGAAATCGCTTTGGGATCCCAAATCGGTGAGTAATAGTCCACGAAACGGGTCAGAATCGACAAAATCCGCGAGTGTTGATGACCGACACGTAAACGCACCCCGGGGTTCGTCAATCGTGGAAATCACTTCGGGACCCCAGAACTGAGTAATAATCCAAGAAACGGGCCAGAATCGGCCCAAACTACGATCTTGACGACCAACACATAAGCACACCTTGGGGTTCGACAACCATGGAAATCCCTTTGGGACACCAAAACGGTGAGTAATAGTCCATGAAACGGGTCAGAATCGACAAAACCCACAAGTGTTGATGACCAACATGTAAACGCAACCCCGGGTTCGTTAATCGTGGAAATCGCTCTGGGACCCGAAACCGGTGAGTAATAGTCCACGAAACTGACCAGAATTGGCCAAAATTGTGAGTGTTGATGACCGACACATAAGCGCACCTTGGAGTTCAACAACCATGGAAATCGCTTTGGGACCCCAAAACGGTGAGTAATAGTCCACGAAACGGGTCAGAATCGACAAAAACCGAGAGTGTTGATGACCGACACGTAAACGCACCCCGGGGTTCGTCAATCGTGGAAATCACTTTGGGACCCCAAAACTGAGTAATAATCCGAAAAACGGGCCAGAATTGGCCCAAACTGCGAGTCTTGACAACCAACACATAAGCACACCTTGGTGTTCGACAACGATGGAAATCCCTTTGGGACCTCAAAACGGGGAGTAATAGTCCATGAAACGGGTCAGAATCGACAAAACCCACGAGTGTTGATGACCGACATGTAAACGCACCCCGGGGTTCAACAACCAGGGAAATCGCTTTGGGACCCCAAAACGGTGACTATTAGTCCACAAAACGGGTCAGAATCGACAAAAACCGCGAGTGTTGATGACCGACACGTTAACGCACCCCGGGGCCCGTTAATCGTGGAAATCACTCCAGGACCCCAAAACAGTGAGTAATAAGTCCATGGAATGGGCCAGAATCAGCCAAAACAGGTGAGTAATAGTCCACGAAACTAACCATAATTGGCCAAAATTGTGAGTGCTGATGACCGATACGTAAGCGAACCTTGGGGTTCAACAACCATGGAAATCGCTTGGGGACCCCAAAACGGTGAGTAATAGTCCACGAAACGGGTCAAAATGGACAAAAACCGCAAGTGTTGATGACCGACACGTAAACGCACCCCGGGGTTCGTCAATCGTGGAAATCACTTCGGAACCCCAAAACTGAGTAATAATCCAAGAAACGGGCCAGAATCGGCCCAAACTGCGATCTTGACGACCAACACATAAGCACACCTTGGTGTTCGACAACCATGGAAATCCCTTTGGGACACCAAAATGTGAGTAATAGTCCATGAAACGGGTCAGAATCGACAAAACCCACAAGTGTTGATGACCGACACGTAAATGCACCCCCGGGTTCGTTAATCGTGGAAATCGCTCTGGGACCCGAAACCGGTGAGTAATAGTCCACGAAACTGACCAGAATTGGCCAAAATTGTGAGTGTTGATGACCGACACATAAGCGCACCTTGGAGTTCAACAACCATGGAAATCGCTTTGGGACCCCAAAACGGTGAGTAATAGTCCACGAAACGGGTCAGAATCGACAAAAACCGAGAGTGTTGATGACCGACACGTAAACACACCCCGGGTTCGTCAATCGTGGAAATCACTTTGGGACCCCAAAACTAAGTAATAATCCAAGAAACGGACCAGAATCGGCCCAAACTGCGAGTCTTGACGACCAACACATACGCACACCTTGGTGTTCGACAACCATGGAAATCCCTTTGGGACCCCAAAACGGGGAGTAATAGTCCATGAAACGGGTCAGAATCGACAAAACACACGAGTGTTGATGACCGACACGTAAATGCACCCCGGGGTTCAACAACCATGGAATTCGCTTTGGGACCCCAAAACAGTGAGTAATAGTCCACGAAACGGGTCAGAATCGACAAAAACCGCGAGTGTTGATGACCGACACGTAAAGGCACCCCGGGGTTCGTCAATCGTGGAAATCACTTCGGGACCCCAAAACTGAGTAATAATCCAAGAAACGGGCCAGAATCGGCCCAAACTGCGATCTTGACGACCAACACATAAGCACACCTTGGGGTTCGACAACCATGGAAATCCCTTTGGGACACCAAAACGGTGAGTAATAGTCCATGAAACGGGTCAGAATCGACAAAACCCACAAGTGTTGATGACCAACACGTAAACGCAACCCCGGGTTCGTTAATCGTGGAAATCGCTCTGGGACCCGAAACCGGTGAGTAATAGTCCACGAAACTGACCAGAATTGGCCAAATTTGTGAGTGTTGATGACCGACACGTAAGCGCACCTTGGAGTTCAACAACCATGGAAATCTCTTTGGGACCCCAAAACGGTGAGTAATAGTCCACGAAACGGGTCAGAATCGACAAAAACCGAGAGTGTTGATGACCGACACGTAAACGCACCCCGGGTTCGTCAATCGTGGAAATCACTTTGGGACCCCAAAACTGAGTAATAATCCAAGAAACGGACCAGAATCGGCCCAAACAGCGAGTCTTGACGACCAACACATAAGCACACCTTGGTGTTCGACAACCATGGAAATCCCTTTGGGACCCCCAAACGGGGAGTAATAGTCCATGAAACGGGTCAGAATCGACAAAACACACGAGTGTTGATGACCGACACGTAAATGCACCCCGGGGTTCAACAACCATGGAATTCGCTTTGGGACCCCAAAACAGTGAGTAATAGTCCACGAAATGGGTCAGAATCGACAAAAACCGCGAGTGTTGATGACCGACACGTAAAGGCACCCCGGGGTTCGTCAATCGTGGAAATCACTTCGGGACCCCAAAACTGAGTAATAATCCAAGAAACGGGCCAGAATCGGCCCAAACTGCGATCTTGACGACCAACACATAAGCACACCTTGGGGTTCGACAACCATGGAAATCCCTTTGGGACACCAAAACGGTGAGTAATAGTCCATGAAACGGGTCATAATCGACAAAGCCCACAAGTGTTGATGACCGACACGTAAATGCACCCCCGGGTTCGTTAATCGTGGAAATCGCTCTGGAACCCGAAACCTGTGAGTAATAGTCCACGAAACTGACCAGAATTGGCCAAAATTGTTAGTGCTGATGACCGACACGTAAGCATACCTTGGAGTTCAACAACTATGGAAATCGCTTTGGGACCCCAAAATGGTGAGTAATAGTCCACGAAACGGGTCAGAATCGACAAAAACCGCGAGTGTTGATGACCGACACGTAAACGCACCCCGGGGTTCGTCAATCGTGGAAATCACTTTGGGATCCCAAAACTGAGTAATAATCCGAAAAACGGGCCAGAATTGGCCCAAACTGCGAGTCTTGACAACCAACACATAAGCACACCTTGGTGTTCGACAACGATGGAAATCCCTTTGGGACCTCAAAACGGGGAGTAATAGTCCATGAAACGGGTCAGAATCGACAAAACCCACGAGTGTTGATGACCGACACGTAAACGCACCCCGGGGTTCAACAACCATGGAAATCGCTTTGGGACCCCAAAACGGTGACTATTAGTCCACAAAACGGGTCAGAATCGACAAAAACCGCGAGTGTTGATGACCGACACGTTAACGCACCCCGGGGCCCGTTAATCGTGGAAATCACTCCAGGACCCCAAAACAGTGAGTAATAAGTCCATGGAATGGGCCAGAATCAGCCAAAACAGGTGAGTAATAGTCCACGAAACTAACCATAATTGGCCAAAATTGTGAGTGCTGATGACCGATACGTAAGCGCACCTTGGGGTTCAACAACCATGGAAATCGCTTGGGGACCCCAAAACGGAGAGTAATAGTCCACGAAACGGGTCAAAATGGACAAAAACCGCAAGTGTTGATGACCGACACGTAAACGCACCCCGGGGTTCGTCAATCGTGGAAATCACTTCGGAACCCCAAAACTGAGTAATAATCCAAGAAACGGGCCAGAATCGGCCCAAACTGCGATCTTGACGACCAACACATAAGCACACCTTGGTGTTCGACAACCATGGAAATCCCTTTGGGACACCAAAATGTGAGTAATAGTCCATGAAACGGGTCAGTATCGACAAATCCCACAAGTGTTGATGACCGACACGTAAATGCACCCCCGGGTTCGTTAATCGTGGAAATCGCTCTGGGACCCGAAACCGGTGAGTAATAGTCCACGAAACTGACCAGAATTGGCCAAAATTGTGAGTGTTGATGACCGACACATAAGCGCACCTTGGAGTTCAACAACCATGGAAATCGCTTTGGGACCCCAAAACGGTGAGTAATAGTCCACGAAACGGGTCAGAATCGACAAAAACCGAGAGTGTTGATGACCGACACGTAAACACACCCCGGGTTCGTCAATCGTGGAAATCACTTTGGGACCCCAAAACTAAGTAATAATCCAAGAAACGGACCAGAATCGGCCCAAACTGCGAGTCTTGACGACCAACACATAAGCACACCTTGGTGTTCGACAACCATGGAAATCCCTTTGGGACCCCAAAACGGGGAGTAATAGTCCATGAAACGGGTCAGAATCGACAAAACACACGAGTGTTGATGACCGACACGTAAATGCACCCCGGGGTTCAACAACCATGGAATTCGCTTTGGGACCCCAAAACAGTGAGTAATAGTCCACGAAACTGACCAGAATTGGCCAAAATTGTGAGTGTTGATGACCGACACATAAGCGCACCTTGGAGTTCAACAACCATGGAAATCGCTTTGGGACCCCAAAACGGTGAGTAATAGTCCACGAAACGGGTCAGAATCGACAAAAACCGAGAGTGTTGACGACCGACACGTAAACACACCCCGGGTTCGTCAATCGTGGAAATCACTTTGGGACCCCAAAACTAAGTAATAATCCAAGAAACGGACCAGAATCGGCCCAAACTGCGAGTCTTGACGACCAACACATAAGCACACCTTGGTGTTCGACAACCATGGAAATCCCTTTGGGACCCCAAAACGGGGAGTAATAGTCCATGAAACGGGTCAGAATCGACAAAACACACGAGTGTTGATGACCGACACGTAAATGCACCCCGGGGTTCAACAACCATGGAATTCGCTTTGGGACCCCAAAACAGTGAGTAATAGTCCACGAAACGGGTCAGAATCGACAAAAACCGCGAGTGTTGATGACCGACACGTAAAGGCACCCCGGGGTTCGTCAATCGTGGAAATCACTTCGGGACCCCAAAACTGAGTAATAATCCAAGAAACGGGCCAGAATCGGCCCAAACTGCGATCTTGACGACCAACACATAAGCACACCTTGGGGTTCGACAACCATGGAAATCCCTTTGGGACACCAAAACGGTGAGTAATAGTCCATGAAACGGGTCAGAATCGACAAAACCCACAAGTGTTGATGACCAACACGTAAACGCAACCCCGGGTTCGTTAATCGTGGAAATCGCTCTGGGACCCGAAACCGGTGAGTAATAGTCCACGAAACTGACCAGAATTGGCCAAAATTGTGAGTGTTGATGACCGACACGTAAGCGCACCTTGGAGTTCAACAACCATGGAAATCTCTTTGGGACCCCAAAACGGTGAGTAATAGTCCACGAAACGGGTCAGAATCGACAAAAACCGAGAGTGTTGATGACCGACACGTAAACGCACCCCGGGTTCGTCAATCGTGGAAATCACTTTGGGACCCCAAAACTGAGTAATAATCCAAGAAACGGACCAGAATCGGCCCAAACAGCGAGTCTTGACGACCAACACATAAGCACACCTTGGTGTTCGACAACCATGGAAATCCCTTTGGGACCCCAAAACGGGGAGTAATAGTCCATGAAACGGGTCAGAATCGACAAAACACACGAGTGTTGATGACCGACACGTAAATGCACCCCGGGGTTCAACAACCATGGAATTCGCTTTGGGACCCCAAAACAGTGAGTAATAGTCCACGAAATGGGTCAGAATCGACAAAAACCGCGAGTGTTGATGACCGACACGTAAAGGCACCCCGGGGTTCGTCAATCGTGGAAATCACTTCGGGACCCCAAAACTGAGTAATAATCCAAGAAACGGGCCAGAATCGGCCCAAACTGCGATCTTGATGACCAACACATAAGCACACCTTGGGTTTCGACAACCATGGAAATCCCTTTGGGACACCAAAACGGTGAGTAATAGTCCATGAAACGGGTCATAATCGGCAAAGCCCACAAGTGTTGATGACCGACACGTAAATGCACCCCCGGGTTCGTTAATCGTGGAAATCGCTCTGGAACCCGAAACCTGTGAGTAATAGTCCACGAAACTGACCAGAATTGGCCAAAATTGTGAGTGCTGATGACCGACACGTAAGCATACCTTGGAGTTCAACAACTATGGAAATCGCTTTGGGACCCCAAAATGGTGAGTAATAGTCCACGAAACGGGTCAGAATCGACAAAAACCGCGAGTGTTGATGACCGACACGTAAACGCACCCCGGGGTTCGTCAATCGTGGAAATCACTTTGGGACCCCAAAACTGAGTAATAATCCGAAAAACGGGCCAGAATTAGCCCAAACTGCGAGTCTTGACAACCAACACATAAGCACACCTTGGTGTTCGACAACGATGGAAATCCCTTTGGGACCTCAAAACGGGGAGTAATAGTCCATGAAACGGGTCAGAATCGACAAAACCCACGAGTGTTGATGACCGACACGTAAACGCACCCCGGGGTTCAACAACCATGGAAATCGCTTTGGGACCCCAAAACGGTGACTATTAGTCCACAAAACGGGTCAGAATCGACAAAAACCGCGAGTGTTGATGACCGACACGTTAACGCACCCCGGGGCCCGTTAATCGTGGAAATCACTCCAGGACCCCAAAACAGTGAGTAATAAGTCCATGGAATGGGCCAGAATCAGCCAAAACAGGTGAGTAATAGTCCACGAAACTAACCATAATTGGCCAAAATTGTGAGTGCTGATGACCGATACGTAAGCGCACCTTGGGGTTCAACAACCATGGAAATCGCTTGGGGACCCCAAAACGGTGAGTAATAGTCCACGAAACGGGTCAAAATGGACAAAAACCGCAAGTGTTGATGACCGACACGTAAACGCACCCCGGGGTTCGTCAATCGTGGAAATCACTTCGGAACCCCAAAACTGAGTAATAATCCAAGAAACGGGCCAGAATCGGCCCAAACTGCGATCTTGACGACCAACACATAAGCACACCTTGGTGTTCGACAACCATGGAAATCCCTTTGGGACACCAAAATGTGAGTAATAGTCCATGAAACGGGTCAGTATCGACAAAACCCACAAGTGTTGATGACCGACACGTAAATGCACCCCCGGGTTCGTTAATCGTGGAAATCGCTCTGGGACCCGAAACCGGTGAGTAATAGTCCACGAAACTGACCAGAATTGGCCAAAATTGTGAGTGTTGATGACCGACACATAAGCGCACCTTGGAGTTCAACAAGCATGGAAATCGCTTTGGGACCCCAAAACGGTGAGTAATAGTCCACGAAACGGGTCAGAATCGACAAAAACCGAGAGTGTTGATGACCGACACGTAAACACACCCCGGGTTCGTCAATCGTGGAAATCACTTTGGGACCCCAAAACTAAGTAATAATCCAAGAAACGGACCAGAATCGGCCCAAACTGCGAGTCTTGACGACCAACACATAAGCACACCTTGGTGTTCGACAACCATGGAAATCCCTTTGGGACCCCAAAACGGGGAGTAATAGTCCATGAAACGGGTCAGAATCGACAAAACACACGAGTGTTGATGACCGACACGTAAATGCACCCCGGGGTTCAACAACCATGGAATTCGCTTTGGGACCCCAAAACAGTGAGTAATAGTCCACGAAACTGACCAGAATTGGCCAAAATTTTGAGTGTTGATGACCGACACATAAGCGCACCTTGGAGTTCAACAACCATGGAAATCGCTTTGGGACCCCAAAATGGTGAGTAATAGTCCACGAAACGGGTCAGAATCGACAAAAACCGAGAGTGTTGACGACCGACACGTAAACACACCCCGGGTTCGTCAATCGTGGAAATCACTTTGGGACCCCAAAACTAAGTAATAATCCAAGAAACGGACCAGAATCGGCCCAAACTGCGAGTCTTGACGACCAACACATAAGCACACCTTGGTGTTCGACAACCATGGAAATCCCTTTGGGACCCCAAAACGGGGAGTAATAGTCCATGAAACGGGTCAGAATCGACAAAACACACGAGTGTTGATGACCGACACGTAAATGCACCCCGGGGTTCAACAACCATGGAATTCGCTTTGGGACCCCAAAACAGTGAGTAATAGTCCACGAAACGGGTCAGAATCGACAAAAACCGCGAGTGTTGATGACCGACACGTAAAGGCACCCCGGGGTTCGTCAATCGTGGAAATCACTTCGGGACCCCAAAACTGAGTAATAATCCAAGAAACGGGCCAGAATCGGCCCAAACTGCGATCTTGACGACCAACACATAAGCACACCTTGGGGTTCGACAACCATGGAAATCCCTTTGGGACACCAAAACGGTGAGTAATAGTCCATGAAACGGGTCAGAATCGACAAAACCCACAAGTGTTGATGACCAACACGTAAACGCAACCCCGGGTTCGTTAATCGTGGAAATCGCTTTGGGACCCGAAACCGGTGAGTAATAGTCCACGAAACTGACCAGAATTGGCCAAAATTGTGAGTGTTGATGACCGACACGTAAGCGCACCTTGGAGTTCAACAACCATGGAAATCTCTTTGGGACCCCAAAACGGTGAGTAATAGTCCACGAAACGGGTCAGAATCGACAAAAACCGAGAGTGTTGATGACCGACACGTAAACGCACCCCGGGTTCGTCAATCGTGGAAATCACTTTGGGACCCCAAAACTGAGTAATAATCCAAGAAACGGACCAGAATCGGCCCAAACAGCGAGTCTTGACGACCAACACATAAGCACACCTTGGTGTTCGACAACCATGGAAATCCCTTTGGGACCCCAAAACGGGGAGTAATAGTCCATGAAACGGGTCAGAATCGACAAAACACACGAGTGTTGATGACCGACACGTAAATGCACCCCGGGGTTCAACAACCATGGAATTCGCTTTGGGACCCCAAAACAGTGAGTAATAGTCCACGAAATGGGTCAGAATCGACAAAAACCGCGAGTGTTGATGACCGACACGTAAAGGCACCCCGGGGTTCGTCAATCGTGGAAATCACTTCGGGACCCCAAAACTGAGTAATAATCCAAGAAACGGGCCAGAATCGGCCCAAACTGCGATCTTGATGACCAACACATAAGCACACCTTGGGTTTCGACAACCATGGAAATCCCTTTGGGACACCAAAACGGTGAGTAATAGTCCATGAAACGGGTCATAATCGACAAAGCCCACAAGTGTTGATGACCGACACGTAAATGCACCCCCGGGTTCGTTAATCGTGGAAATCGCTCTGGAACCCGAAACCTGTGAGTAATAGTCCACGAAACTGACCAGAATTGGCCAAAATTGTGAGTGCTGATGACCGACACGTAAGCATACCTTGGAGTTCAACAACTATGGAAATCGCTTTGGGACCCCAAAATGGTGAGTAATAGTCCACGAAACGGGTCAGAATCGACAAAAACCGCGAGTGTTGATGACCGACACGTAAACGCACCCCGGGGTTCGTCAATCGTGGAAATCACTTTGGGACCCCAAAACTGAGTAATAATCCGAAAAACGGGCCAGAATTAGCCCAAACTGCGAGTCTTGACAACCAACACATAAGCACACCTTGGTGTTCGACAACGATGGAAATCCCTTTGGGACCTCAAAACGGGGAGTAATAGTCCATGAAACGGGTCAGAATCGACAAAACCCACGAGTGTTGATGACCGACACGTAAACGCACCCCGGGGTTCAACAACCATGGAAATCGCTTTGGGACCCCAAAACGGTGACTATTAGTCCACAAAACGGGTCAGAATCGACAAAAACCGCGAGTGTTGATGACCGACACGTTAACGCACCCCGGGGCCCGTTAATCGTGGAAATCACTCCAGGACCCCAAAACAGTGAGTAATAAGTCCATGGAATGGGCCAGAATCAGCCAAAACAGGTGAGTAATAGTCCACGAAACTAACCATAATTGGCCAAAATTGTGAGTGCTGATGACCGATACGTAAGCGCACCTTGGGGTTCAACAACCATGGAAATCGCTTGGGGACCCCAAAACGGTGAGTAATAGTCCACGAAACGGGTCAAAATGGACAAAAACCGCAAGTGTTGATGACCGACACGTAAACGCACCCCGGGGTTCGTCAATCGTGGAAATCACTTCGGAACCCCAAAACTGAGTAATAATCCAAGAAACGGGCCAGAATCGGCCCAAACTGCGATCTTGACGACCAACACATAAGCACACCTTGGTGTTCGACAACCATGGAAATCCCTTTGGGACACCAAAATGTGAGTAATAGTCCATGAAACGGGTCAGAATCGACAAAACCCACAAGTGTTGATGACCGACACGTAAATGCATCCCCGGGTTCGTTAATCGTGGAAATCGCTCTGGGACCCGAAACCGGTGAGTAATAGTCCACGAAACTGACCAGAATTGGCCAAAATTGTGAGTGTTGATGACCGACACATAAGCGCACCTTGGAGTTCAACAACCATGGAAATCGCTTTGGGACCCCAAAACGGTGAGTAATAGTCCACGAAACGGGTCAGAATCGACAAAAACCGAGAGTGTTGATGACCGACACGTAAACACACCCCGGGTTCGTCAATCGTGGAAATCACTTTGGGACCCCAAAACTAAGTAATAATCCAAGAAACGGACCAGAATCGGCCCAAACTGCGAGTCTTGACGACCAACACATAAGCACATCTTGGTGTTCGACAACCATGGAAATCCCTTTGGGACCCCAAAACGGGGAGTAATAGTCCATGAAACGGGTCAGAATCGACAAAACACACGAGTGTTGATGACCGACACGTAAATGCACCCCGGGGTTCAACAACCATGGAATTCGCTTTGGGACCCCAAAACAGTGAGTAATAGTCCACGAAACGGGTCAGAATCGACAAAAACCGCGAGTGTTGATGACCGACACGTAAAGGCACCCCGGGGTTCGTCAATCGTGGAAATCACTTCGGGACCCCAAAACTGAGTAATAATCCAAGAAACGGGCCAGAATCGGCCCAAACTGCGATCTTGACGACCAACACATAAGCACACCTTGGGGTTCGACAACCATGGAAATCCCTTTGGGACACCAAAACGGTGAGTAATAGTCCATGAAACGGGTCAGAATCGACAAAACCCACAAGTGTTGATGACCAACACGTAAACGCAACCCCGGGTTCGTTAATCGTGGAAATCGCTCTGGGACCCGAAACCGGTGAGTAATAGTCCACGAAACTGACCAGAATTGGCCAAAATTGTGAGTGTTGATGACCGACACGTAAGCGCACCTTGGAGTTCAACAACCATGGAAATCTCTTTGGGACCCCAAAACGGTGAGTAATAGTCCACGAAACGGGTCAGAATCGGCAAAAACCAAGAGTGTTGATGACCGACACGTAAACGCACCCCGGGTTCGTCAATCGTGGAAATCACTTTGGGACCCCAAAACTGAGTAATAATCCAAGAAACGGACCAGAATCGGCCCAAACTGCGAGTCTTGACGACCAACACATAAGCACATCTTGGTGTTCGACAACCATGGAAATCCCTTTGGGACCCCAAAACGGGGAGTAATAGTCCATGAAACGGGTCAGAATCGACAAAACACACGAGTGTTGATGACCGACACGTAAATGCACCCCGGGGTTCAACAACCATGGAATTCGCTTTGGGACCCCAAAACAGTGAGTAATAGTCCACGAAATGGGTCAGAATCGACAAAAACCGCGAGTGTTGATGACCGACACGTAAAGGCACCCCGGGGTTCGTCAATCGTGGAAATCACTTCGGGACCCCAAAACTAAGTAATAATCCAAGAAACGGGCCAGAGTCGGCCCAAACTGCGATCTTGACGACCAACACATAAGCACACCTTGGGGTTCGACAACCATGGAAATCCCTTTGGGACACCAAAACGGTGAGTAATAGTCCATGAAACGGGTCATAATCGACAAAGCCCACAAGTGTTGATGACCGACACGTAAATGCACCCCCGGGTTCGTTAATCGTGGAAATCGCTCTGGAACCCGAAACCTGTGAGTAATAGTCCACGAAACTGACCAGAATTGGCCAAAATTGTGAGTGCTGATGACCGACACGTAAGCATACCTTGGAGTTCAACAACTATGGAAATCGCTTTGGGACCCCAAAATGGTGAGTAGTAGTCCACGAAACGGGTCAGAATCGACAAAAACCGCGAGTGTTGATGACCGACACGTAAACGCACCCCGGGGTTCGTCAATCGTGGAAATCACTTTGGGACCCCAAAACTGAGTAATAATCCGAAAAACGGGCCAGAATTGGCCCAAACTGCGAGTCTTGACAACCAACACATAAGCACACCTTGGTGTTCGACAACGATGGAAATCCCTTTGGGACCTCAAAACGGGGAGTAATAGTCCATGAAACGGGTCAGAATCGACAAAACCCACGAGTGTTGATGACCGACACGTAAACGCACCCCGGGGTTCAACAACCATGGAAATCGCTTTGGGACCCCAAAACGGTGACTATTAGTCCACAAAACGGGTCAGAATCGACAAAAACCACGAGTGTTGATGACCGACACGTTAACGCACCCCGGGGCCCGTTAATCGTGGAAATCACTCCAGGACCCCAAAACAGTGAGTAATAAGTCCATGGAATGGGCCAGAATCAGCCAAAACAGGTGAGTAATAGTCCACGAAACTAACCATAATTGGCCAAAATTGTGAGTGCTGATGACCGATACGTAAGCGCACCTTGGGGTTCAACAACCATGGAAATCGCTTGGGGACCCCAAAACGGTGAGTAATAGTCCACGAAACGGGTCAAAATGGAGAAAAACCGCAAGTGTTGATGACCGACACGTAAACGCACCCCGGGGTTCGTCAATCGTGGAAATCACTTCGGAACCCCAAAACTGAGTAATAATCCAAGAAACGGGCCAGAATCGGCCCAAACTGCGATCTTGACGACCAACACATAAGCACACCTTGGTGTTCGACAACCATGGAAATCCCTTTGGGACACCAAAATGTGAGTAATAGTCCATGAAACGGGTCAGAATCGACAAAACCCACAAGTGTTGATGACCGACACGTAAATGCACCCCCGGGTTCGTTAATCGTGGAAATCGCTCTGGGACCCGAAACCGGTGAGTAATAGTCCACAAAACTGACCAGAATTGGCCAAAATTGTGAGTGTTGATGACCGACACGTAAGCGCACCTTGGAGTTCAACAACCATGGAAATCGCTTTGGGACCCCAAAACGGTGAGTAATAGTCCACGAAACGGGTCAGAATCGACAAAAACCGAGAGTGTTGATGACCGACACGTAAACACACCCGGGTTCGTCAATCGTGGAAATCACTTTGGGACCCCAAAACTAAGTAATAATCCAAGAAACGGACCAGAATCGGCCCAAACTGCGAGTCTTGACGACCAACACATAAGCACACCTTGGTGTTCGACAACCATGGAAATCCCTTTGGGACCCCAAAACGGGGAGTAATAGTCCATGAAACGGGTCAGAATCGACAAAACACACGAGTGTTGATGACCGACACGTAAATGCACCGCGGGGTTCAACAACCATGGAATTCGCTTTGGGACCCCAAAACAGTGAGTAATAGTCCACGAAACGGGTCAGAATCGACAAAAACCGCGAGTGTTGATGACCGACACGTAAAGGCACCCCTGGGTTCGTCAATCGTGGAAATCACTTCGGGACCCCAAAACTGAGTAATAATCCAAGAAACGGGCCAGAATCGGCCCAAACTGCGATCTTGACGACCAACACATAAGCACACCTTGGGGTTCGACAACCATGGAAATCCCTTTGGGACACCAAAACGGTGAGTAATAGTCCATGAAACGGGTCAGAATCGACAAAACCCACAAGTGTTGATGACCAACACGTAAACGCAACCCCGGGTTCGTTAATCGTGGAAATCGCTCTGGGACCCGAAACCGGTGAGTAATAGTCCACGAAACTGACCAGAATTGGCCAAAATTGTGAGTGTTGATGACCGACACGTAAGCGCACCTTGGAGTTCAACAACCATGGAAATCTCTTTGGGACCCCAAAACGGTGAGTAATAGTCCACGAAATGGGTCAGAATCGACAAAAACCGAGAGTGTTGATGACCGACACGTAAACGCACCCCGGGTTCGTCAATCGTGGAAATCACTTTGGGACCCCAAAACTGAGTAATAATCCAAGAAACGGACCAGAATCGGCCCAAACTGCGAGTCTTGACGACCAACACATAAGCACATCTTGGTGTTCGACAACCATGGAAATCCCTTTGGGACCCTAAAACGGGGAGTAATAGTCCATGAAACGGGTCAGAATCGACAAAACACACGAGTGTTGATGACCGACACGTAAATGCACCCCGGGGTTCAACAACCATGGAATTCGCTTTGGGACCCCAAAACAGTGAGTAATAGTCCACGAAATGGGTCAGAATCGACAAAAACCGCGAGTGTTGATGACCGACACGTAAAGGCACCCCTGGGTTCGTCAATCGTGGAAATCACTTCGGGACCCCAAAACTAAGTAATAATCCAAGAAACGGGCCAGAATCGGCCCAAACTGCGATCTTGACGACCAACACATAAGCACACCTTGGGGTTCGACAACCATGGAAATCCCTTTGGGACACCAAAACGGTGAGTAATAGTCCATGAAACGGGTCATAATCGACAAAGCCCACAAGTGTTGATGACCGACACGTAAATGCACCCCCGGGTTCGTTAATCGTGGAAATCGCTCTGGAACCCGAAACCTGTGAGTAATAGTCCACGAAACTAACCAGAATTGGCCAAAATTGTGAGTGCTGATGACCGACACGTAAGCGCACCTTGGAGTTCAACAACCATGGAAATCTCTTTGGGACCCCAAAACGGTGAGTAATAGTCCACGAAACGGGTCAGAATCGACAAAAACCGAGAGTGTTGATGACCGACACGTAAACGCACCCCGGGTTCGTCAATCGTGGAAATCACTTTGGGACCCCAAAACTGAGTAATAATCCAAGAAACGGACCAGAATCGGCCCAAACTGCGAGTCTTGACGACCAACACATAAGCACATCTTGGTGTTCGACAACCATGGAAATCCCTTTGGGACACCAAAACGGTGAGTAATAGTCCATGAAACGGGTCAGAATCGACAAAACCCACAAGTGTTGATGACCAACACGTAAACGCAACCCCGGGTTCGTTAATCGTGGAAATCGCTCTGGGACCCGAAACCGGTGAGTAATAGTTCACGAAACTGACCAGAATTGGCCAAAATTGTGAGTGTTGATGACCGACATGTAAGCGCACCTTGGAGTTCAACAACCATGGAAATCTCTTTGGGACCCCAAAACGGTGAGTAATAGTCCACGAAATGGGTCAGAATCGACAAAAACCGAGAGTGTTGATGACCGACACGTAAACGCACCCCGGGTTCGTCAATCGTGGAAATCACTTTGGGACCCCAAAACTGAGTAATAATCCAAGAAACGGACCAGAATCGGCCCAAACTGCGAGTCTTGACGACCAACACATAAGCACATCTTGGTGTTCGACAACCATGGAAATCCCTTTGGGACCCCAAAACGGGGAGTAATAGTCCATGAAACGGGTCAGAATCGACAAAACACTCGAGTGTTGATGACCGACACGTAAATGCACCCCGGGGTTCAACAACCATGGAATTCGCTTTGGGACCCCAAAACAGTGAGTAATAGTCCACGAAATGGGTCAGAATCGACAAAAACCGCGAGTGTTGATGACCGACACGTAAAGGCACCCCGGGGTTCGTCAATCGTGGAAATCACTTCGGGACCCCAAAACTAAGTAATAATCCAAGAAACGGGCCAGAATCGGCCCAAACTGCGATCTTGACGACCAACACATAAGCACACCTTGGGGTTCGACAACCATGGAAATCCCTTTGGGACACCAAAACGGTGAGTAATAGTCCATGAAACGGGTCATAATCGACAAAGCCCACAAGTGTTGATGACCGACACGTAAATGCACCCCCTGATTCGTTAATCGTGGAAATCGCTCTGGAACCCGAAACCTGTGAGTAATAGTCCACGAAACTGACCAGAATTGGCCAAAATTGTGAGTGCTGATGACCGACACGTAAGCATACCTTGGAGTTCAACAACTATGGAAATCGCTTTGGGACCCCAAAATGGTGAGTAGTAGTCCACGAAACGGGTCAGAATCGACAAAAACCGCGAGTGTTGATGACCGACACGTAAACGCACCCCGGGGTTCGTCAATCGTGGAAATCACTTTGGGACCCCAAAACTGAGTAATAATCCGAAAAACGGGCCAGAATTGGCCCAAACTGCGAGTCTTGACAACCAACACATAAGCACACCTTGGTGTTCGACAACGATGGAAATCCCTTTGGGACCTCAAAACGGGGAGTAATAGTCCATGAAACGGGTCAGAATCGACAAAACCCACGAGTGTTGATGACCGACACGTAAACGCACCCCGGGGTTCAACAACCATGGAAATCGCTTTGGGACCCCAAAACGGTGACTATTAGTCCACAAAACGGGTCAGAATCGACAAAAACCGCGAGTGTTGATGACCGACACGTTAACGCACCCCGGGGCCCGTTAATCGTGGAAATCACTCCAGGACCCCAAAACAGTGAGTAATAAGTCCATGGAATGGGCCAGAATCAGCCAAAACAGGTGAGTAATAGTCCACGAAACTAACCATAATTGGCCAAAATTGTGAGTGCTGATGACCGATACGTAAGCGCACCTTGGGGTTCAACAACCATGGAAATCGCTTGGGGACCCCAAAACGGTGAGTAATAGTCCACGAAACGGGTCAAAATGGACAAAAACCGCAAGTGTTGATGACCGACACGTAAACGCACCCCGGGGTTCGTCAATCGTGGAAATCACTTCGGAACCCCAAAACTGAGTAATAATCCAAGAAACGGGCCAGAATCGGCCCAAACTGCGATCTTGACGACCAACACATAAGCACACCTTGGTGTTCGACAACCATGGAAATCCCTTTGGGACACCAAAATGTGAGTAATAGTCCATGAAACGGGTCAGAATCGACAAAACCCACAAGTGTTGATGACCGACACGTAAATGCACCCCCGGGTTCGTTAATCGTGGAAATCGCTCTGGGACCCGAAACCGGTGAGTAATAGTCCACGAAACTGACCAGAATTGGCCAAAATTGTGAGTGTTGATGACCGACACGTAAGCGCACCTTGGAGTTCAACAACCATGGAAATCGCTTTGGGACCCCAAAACGGTGAGTAATAGTCCACGAAACGGGTCAGAATCGACAAAAACCGAGAGTGTTGATGACCGACACGTAAACACACCCCGGGTTCGTCAATCGTGGAAATCACTTTGGGACCCCAAAACTAAGTAATAATCCAAGAAACGGACCAGAATCGGCCCAAACTGCGAGTCTTGACGACCAACACATAAGCACAACTTGGTGTTCGACAACCATGGAAATCCCTTTGGGACCCCAAAACGGGGAGTAATAGTCCATGAAACGGGTCAGAATCGACAAAACACACGAGTGTTGATGACCGACACGTAAATGCACCCCGGGGTTCAACAACCATGGAATTCGCTTTGGGACCCCAAAACAGTGAGTAATAGTCCACGAAACGGGTCAGAATCGACAAAAACCGCGAGTGTTGATGACCGACACGTAAAGGCACCCCTGGGTTCGTCAATCGTGGAAATCACTTCGGGACCCCAAAACTGAGTAATAATCCAAGAAACGGGCCAGAATCGGCCCAAACTGCGATCTTGACGACCAAGACATAAGCACACCTTGGTGTTCGACAACCATGGAAATCCCTTTGGGACACCAAAATGTGAGTAATAGTCCATGAAACGGGTCAGAATCGACAAAACCCACAAGTGTTGATGACCGACACGTAAATGCACCCCCGGGTTCGTTAATCGTGGAAATCGCTCTGGGACCCGAAACCGCTGAGTAATAGTCCACGAAACTGACCAGAATTGGCCAAAATTGTGAGTGTTGATGACCGACACGTAAGTGCACCTTGGAATTCAACAACCATGGAAATCGCTTTGGGACCCCAAAACGGTGAGTAATAGTCCACGAAACGGGTCAAAATCGACAAAAACCGAGAGTGTTGATGACCGACACGTAAGCGCACCCCGGGGTTCGTCAATTGTGGAAATCACTTTGGGACCCCAAAACTGAGTAATAATCCAAAAAACGGGCCAGAATCGGCCCAAACTGCGAGTCTTGACGACCAACACATAAGGACACATTGGTGTTCGACAACCATGGAAATCCCTTTGGGACCCCAAAACGGGGAGTAATAGTCCATGAAACGGGTCAGAATCGACAAAACACACGAGTGTTGATGACCGACACGTAAACGCACCCGGGGTTCAACAACCATGGAAATCGCTTTGGAACCCCAAAACGGTGAGTAATAGTCCACGAAACGGGTCAGAATCGTGGAAAAAATTCGGGACCCCAAAACTGATTAATAATCCAAGAAACGGGCCAGAATCGGCCCAAACTGCGATCTTGACGACCAACACATAAGCACACCTTGGGGTTTGACAACCATGGAAATCCCTTTGGGACACCAAAACGGTGAGTAATAGTCCATGAAACAGGTCAGAATCGACAAAACCCACAAGTGCTGATGACCGACACGTAAATGCACACCCGGGTTCGTTAATCGTGGAAATCGCTCTGGGACCCGATACCGGTGAGTAATAGTCCACGAAACTGACCAGAATTGGCCAAAATTGTGAGTGCTGATGACCGACACGTAAGCGCACCTTGGAGTTCAACAACCATGGAAATCGCTTTGGGACCCCAAAACGGTGAGTAATAGTCCACGAAACGGGTCAGAATCGACAAAAACCGAGAGTGTTGATGACCGACACGTAAACGCACCCCGGGGTTCGTCAATCGTGGAAATCACTTTGGGACCCCAAAACTGAGTAATAATCCAAGAAATGGGCCAGAATCGGCCCAAACTAGGAGTCTTGACGACCAACACATAAGCACACCTTGGTGTTCGACAACGATGGAAATCCCTTTGGGACCCCAAAACGGGGAGTAATAGTCCATGAAATGGGTCAGAATCGACAAAACCCACGAGTGTTGATGACCGACACGTAAACGCACCCCGGGGTTCAACAACCATGGAAATCGCTTTGGGACCCCAAAACGGTGAGTATTAGTCCACAAAATGGGTCAGAATCGACAAAAACCGAGAGTGTTGATGACGGACACGTAAACGCACCCCGGGGTTCGTCAATCGTGGAAATCACTTTGGGACCCCAAAACTGAGTAATAATCCAAAAATCGGGCCAGAATCGGCCCAAATTTCGAGTCTTGACAACCAACACATAAGCACATCTTGGTGTTCGACAACGATGGAAATCCCTTTGGGACCCCAAGAAGGGGAGTAATAGTCCATGAAACGGGTCAGAATCGACAAAACCCACGAGTGTTGATGACCGACACGTAAACGCACCCCGGGGTTCGTCAATCATGGAAATCACTTCGGGACCCCAAAACTGAGTAATAATCCAAGAAATGGGCCAGAATCGGCCCAAACTGCGATCTTGACGACCAACACATAAGCACACATTGGGGTTCGACAACCATGGAAATCCCTTTGGGACACCAAAACGGTGGGTAATAGTCCATGAAACGGATCAGAATCGACAAAACCCACAAGTATTGATGACCGACACGTAAATGCACCCCCGGGTTCATTAATCGTGGAAATCGCTCTGGGGCCCGAAACCGGTGAGTAATAGTCCACGAAACTGACCAGATTTGGCCAAAATTGTGAGTGTTGATGACCGACACGTAAGCGCACCTTGGAGTTCAACAACCATGGAAATCGCTTTGGGACCCCAAAACGGTGAGTAATAGTCCACGAAACGGGTTAGAATCGACAAAAGCCAAGAGTGTTGATGACCGACACGTAAACGCACCCCGGTGTTCGTCAATCGTGGAAATCACTTTGGGACCCCAAAACTGAGTAATAACCCAAAAGACGGCCCAGAATCGGCTCAAACTGCGAGTCTTGACGACCAACACATAAGCACACCTTGGTGTTCGACAACCATGGAAATCCCTTTGGGACCCCAAAACGGGGAGTAATAGTCCATGAAACGGGTCAGAATCGACAAAACACACGAGTGTTGATGACCGACACGTAAACGCACCTCGGGGTTCAACAACCATGGAAATCGCTTTGGGACCCCAAAACGGTGAGTAATAGTCCACGAAACGGGTCAGCATCGACACATGTTTGGGGTTCGACAACCATGGAAATTCCTTTGGGACACCAAAACGGTGAGTAATAGTCTATGAAATGGGTCAGAATCGACAAAACCGACAAGTGTTGATGACCGACACATAAATGCACCCTCGGGTTCATTAATCGTGGAAATCGCTCTGGGACCCGAAACCGGTGAGTAATAGTCCACGAAACTGACCAGAATTGGCCAAAATTGTGAGTGTTGATGACCGACACGTAAGCGCACCTTGGAGTTCAACAACCATGGAAATTGCTTTGGGACCCCAAAACGGTGAGTAATAGTCCACGAAACGGGTCAGAATCGACAAAAATCGAGAGTGTTGATGACCGACACGTAAACGCACCCCGGGGTTCGTCAATCGTGGAAATCACTTTGGGACCCCAAAACTGAGTAATAATCCAAGAAACGGGCCAGAATCGGCCCAAACTGCGAGTCTTGACGACCAACAGATAAGCACACCTTGGTGTTCGACAACCATGGAAATGCCTTTGGGACCCCAAAACGGGGAGTAATAGTCCATGAAATGGGTCAGAATCGACAAAACACACGAGGGTTGATGACCGACACGTAAACGCACCCCGGGGTTCAACAACCATGGAAATCGCTTTGGGACCCCAAATCGGTGAGTAATAGTCCATGAAACGGATCAGAATCGACAAAAACCGCGAGTGTTGATGACCGACACGTAAACGCACCCGGGGTTCGTCAATCGTGGAAATCACTTTGGGACCCCACAACTGAGTAATAATCCAACAAACGGGCCAGAATCGGCCCAAACTGCGATTCTTGACGACCAACACATAAGCACACCTTGGTGTTGGACAACGATGGAAATCCCTTTGGGACCCCAAAACGGTGAGTATTAGTCCACAAAACGGGTCAGAATCGACAAAAACCGCGAGTGTTGATGACCGACACGTAAACGCACCCGGGGTTCGTCAATTGTGGAAATCACTTTGGGACCCCACAACTGAGTAATAATCCAACAAACGGGCCAGAATCGGCCCAAACTGCGATTCTTGACGACCAACACATAAGCACACCTTGGTGTTCGACAACGATGGAAATCCCTTTGGGACCCCAAAACGGTGAGTATTAGTCCACAAAACGGGTCAGAATCGACAAAAACCGCGAGTGTTGATGACCGACACGTAAACGCACCCGGGGTTCGTCAATTGTGGAAATCACTTTGGGACCCCACAACTGAGTAATAATCCAACAAACGGGCCAGAATCGGCCCAAACTGCGATTCTTGACGACCAACACATAAGCACACCTTGGTGTTCGACAACCATGGAAATCCCTTTGGGACCCCAAAACGGGGAGTAATAGTTCACGAAACGGGTCAGAATCGACAAAAACTGAGTGTTGATGACCGACACGTAAACGCACCCGGGGTTCGTCAATTGTGGAAATCACTTTGGGACCCCACAACTGAGTAATAATCCAACAAACGGGCCAGAATCGGCCCAAACTGCGATTCTTGACGACCAACACATAAGCACACCTTGGTGTTCGACAACGATGGAAATCCCTTTGGGACCCCAAAACGGTGAGTATTAGTCCACAAAACGGGTCAGAATCGACAAAAACCGCGAGTGTTGATGACCGACACGTAAACGCACCCGGGGTTCGTCAATTGTGGAAATCACTTTGGGACCCCACAACTGAGTAATAATCCAACAAACGGGCCAGAATCGGCCCAAACTGCGATTCTTGACGACCAACACATAAGCACACCTTGGTGTTCGACAACCATGGAAATCGCTTTGGGACCCCAAAACGGTGAGTAATAGTTCACGAAACGGGTCAGAATCGACAAAAACTGAGTGTTGATGACCGACACGTAAACGCACCCCGGGGTTCGTCAATCGTGGAAATCACTTTGGGACCCCAAAACTGAGTAATAATCCAAAAAACGGGCCAGAATTGGCCCAAACTGCGAGTCTTGACGACCAACACATAAGCACACCTTGGTGTTCGACAACCATGGAAATCCCTTTGGGACCACAAAACGGGGAGTAATAGTCCATGAAACGGGTCAGAATCGACAAAACACACGAGTGTTGATGAACGACACGTAAACGCACCCCGGGGTTCAACAACCATGGAAATCGCTTTGGGACCCCAAAACGGTGAGTAATAGTCCACGAAACGGGCCAGAATCAACAAAAACCGCGAGTGTTGATGACCGACACGTAAACGCACCCCGGGGTTCGTCAATCGTGGAAATCACTTCGGAACCCCAAAACTGAGTAATAATCCAAGAACCGGGCCAGAATCGGCCCAAACTGCGATCTTGACGACCAACACATAAGCACACCATGGGGTTCGAAAACCATGGAAATCCCTTTGGGACACCAAAACGGTGAGTAATAGTCCATGAAACGGATCAGAATCGACAAAACCCACAAGTATTGATGACCGACAAGTAAATGCACCCCCGAGTTTGTTAATCGTGGAAATCGCTCTGGGACCCGGAACCGGTGAGTAATAGTCCACGAAACTGACCAGAATTGGCCAAAATTGTGAGTGTTGATGACCGACACGCAGGCGCACCTTGGAGTTCAACAACCATGGAAATCGCTTTGGGACCCCAAAACGGTGAGTAATAGTCCACGAAACGGGTCAGAATCGAAAAAAACCGAGAGTGTTGATGACCGACACGTAAACGCACCGCGATGTTCGTCAATCGTGGAAATCACTTTGGGACCCCAAAACTGAGTAATAATCCAAAAAACGGCCCAGAATCGGCCCAAACTTCGAGTCTTGACGACCAACAATAAGCACACCTTGGTGTTCGACAACCATGGAAATCCCTTTGGGACCCCAAAACGGGGAGTAATAGTCCATGAAACGGGTCAGAATCGACAAAACACACGAGTGTTGATGACCGACACGTAAACGCACCCCGGGGTTCAACAACTATGGAAATCGCTTTGGGACCCCAAAACGGTGAGTAATAGTCGACGAAACGGGTCAGAATCGACAAAAACCGCGAGTGTTGATGACCGACACATAAACGCACACCGGGGTTCGTCAATCATGGAAATCACTTCGGGACCCCAAAACTGAGTAGTAATCCAAGAAATGGGCCAGAATCGGCCCAAACTGCGATCTTGACGACCAACACATAACACACCTTGGGGTTCGACAACCATGGAAATCCCTTTGGGGCACCAAAACGGTGGGTAATAGTGAATGAAACGGATCAGAATCGACAAAACCCACAATATTGATGACCGACACGTAAATGCACCCCCGGGTTTGTTAATCATGGAAATCGCTCTGGGACCCGAAACCGGTGAGTAATAGTCCACGAAACTGACCAGAATTGGAAAAAATTGTGAGTGTTGATGACCGACACGTAAGCGCACCTTGGAGTTCAACAACCATGGAAATCGCTTTGGGACCCCAAAACGGTGAGTAATAGTCCACGAAACGGGTCAGAATCGACAAAAACCGGGAGTGTTGATGACCGACACGTAAACGCATCCCGGTGTTCATCAATCGTGGAAATCACTTTGGGACCCCAAAACTGAGTAATAATCCAAAAGACGGCCCAGAATCGGCTCAAACTGCGAGTCTTGACGACCAACACATAAGCACACCTTGGTGTTCGACAACCATGGAAATCCCTTTGGGACACCAAAACGGGGAGTAATAGTCCATGAAACGGGTCAGAATCGACAAAACATACGAGTGTTGATGACCGACACGTAAAGGCACCCCGGGGTTCAACAACCGTGGAAATCGCTTTGGGACCCCAAAACGGTGAGTAATAGTCCACGAAACGGGTCAGAATCGACAAAAACCGCGAGTGTTGATGAACGACACGTAAACGCACCCCGGGTTTCGTCAATCGTGGAAATCACTTTGGGACCCCAAAACTGAGTAATAATCCAAGAAACGGGCCAGAATAGGCCCAAACTGCGAGTCTTGACGACCAACACATAAGCACACCTTGGTGTTCGGCAACCATGGAAATCCCTTTGGGACCCCAAAACTGGGAGTAATAGTCCATGAAACGGGTCAGAATCGACAAAAACCGCGAGTGTTGATGAACGACACGTAAACGCACCCCGGGGTTCGTCAATCCTGGAAATCACTTCGGGACCCCAAAACGGAGTAATAATCCAAGAAACGGGCCAGAATCGGCCCGAACTGCGATCTTGACGACCAACACATAAGCACACCTTGGGGTTCGACAACCATGGAAATTCCTTTGGGACACCAAAACGGTGAGTAATAGTCTATGAAACGGGTCAGAATCGACAAACCCACAAGTGTTGATGACCGACACGTAAATGCACCCCCGGGTTCGTTAATCGTGGAAATCGCTCTGGGACCCGAAACCGGTGACTAATAGTCCACGAAACTGACCAGAATTGGCCAAAATTGTGAGTGCTGATGACTGACATGTAAGCGCACCTTGGAGTTCAACAACCGTGGAAATCGCTTTGGGACCCCAAAACGGTGAGTAATAGTCCACGAAACGGGTCAGAATCGACAAAAACCGCGAGTGTTGATGAACGACACGTAAACGCACCCTGGGGTTCGTCAATCCTGGAAATCATTTCGGGACCCCAAAACGGAGTAATAATCCAAGAAACGGGCCAGAATCGGCCCGAACTGCGATCTTGACGACCAACACATAAGCACAGCTTGGGGTTCGACAACCATGGAAATTCCTTTGGGACACCAAAACGGTGAGTAATAGTCTATGAAACGGGTCAGAATCGACAAAACCCACAAGTGTTGATGACCGACACGTAAATGCACCCCCGGGTTCGTTAATCGTGGAAATCGCTCTGGGACCCGAAACCGGTGACTAATAGTCCACGAAACTGACCAGAATTGGCCAAAATTGTGAGTGCTGATGACTGACATGTAAGCGCACCTTGGAGTTCAACAACAATGGAAATCGCTTTGGGACACCAAAACGGTGAGTAATAGTCCACGAAACGGGTCAGAATCGACAAAAACCGCGAGTGTTGATGACCGACATGTAAACGCACCCCGGGGTTCGTCAATCGTGGAAATCACTTTGGGACCCCAAAACTGAGTAATAATCCAAGAAACGGGCCAGAATCGGCCCAAACTGCGATCTTGACGACCAACACATAAGCACACCTTGGTGTTCGACAACCATGGAAATCCCTTTGGGACCCCAAAACGGGGAGTAATAGTCCATGAAACGGGTCAGAATCAACAAAACACACGAGTGTTGATGACCGACACGCAAACGCACCCCGGGGTTCAACAACCATGGAAATCGCTTTGGGACCCCAAAACGGTGAGTAATAGTCCACGAAACGGGTCAGAATCGACAAAAACCGAGATTGTTGATGACCGACACGTAAACGCATCCCGGTGTTCGTCAATCGTGGAAATCACTTTGGGACCCCAAAACTGAGTAATAATCCAAAAGACGGCCCAGAATCGGCTCAAACTGCGAGTCTTGACGACCAACACATAAGCACACCTTGGTGTTCGACAACCATGGAAATCCCTTTGGGACCCCAAAACGGGGAGTAATAGTCCATGAAACGGGTCAGAATCGACAAAACACACGAGTGTTGATGACCGACACGTAAACGCACCCCGGCGTTCAACAACCATGGAAATCCCTTTGGGACCCCAAAACTGGGAGTAATAGTCCATGAAACGGGTCAGAATCGACAAAAACCGCGAGTGTTGATGAACGACACGTAAACGCACCCCGGGGTTCGTCAATCCTGGAAATCACTTCGGGACCCCAAAACGGAGTAATAATCCAAGAAACGGGCCAGAATCGGCCCGAACAGCGATCTTGACGACCAACACATAAGCACACCTTAGGGTTCGACAACCATGGAAATTCCTTTGGGACACCAAAACGGTGAGTAATAGTCTATGAAACGGGTCAGAATCGACAAAACCCACAAGTGTTGATGACCGACACGTAAATGCACCCCCGGGTTCTTTAATCGTGGAAATCGCTCTGGGACCCGAAACCGGTGACTAATAGTCCACGAAACTGACCAGAATTGGCCAAAATTGTGAGTGCTGATGACTGACATGTAAGCGCAGCTTGGAGTTCAACAACAATGGAAATCGCTTTGGGACCCCAAAACGGTGAGTAATAGTCCACGAAACGGGTCAGAATCGACAAAAACCGCGAGTGTTGATGACCGACACGTAAACGCACCCCGGGGTTCGTCAATCGTGGAAATCAATTTGGGACCCCAAAACTGAGTAATAATCCAAGAAACGGGCCAGAATCGGCCCAAACTGCGATCTTGACGACCAACACATAAGCACACCTTGGTGTTCGACAACCATGGAAATCCCTTTGGGACCCCAAAACGGGGAGTAATAGTCCATGAAACGGGTCAGAATCGACAAAACACACGAGTGTTGATGACCGACACGCAAACGCACCCCGGGGTTCAACAACCATGGAAATCGCTTTGGGACCCCAAAACGGTGAGTAATAGTCCACGAAACGGGTCAGAATCGACAAAAACCGAGATTGTTGATGACCGACACGTAAACGCATCCCGGTGTTCGTCAATCGTGGAAATCACTTTGGGACCCCAAAACTGAGTACTAATCCAAAAGACGGCCCAGAATCGGCTCAAACTGCGAGTCTTGACGACCAACACATAAGCACACCTTGGTGTTCGACAACCATGGAAATCCCTTTGGGACCCCAAAACGGGGAGTAATAGTCCATGAAACGGGTCAGAATCGACAAAACACACGAGTGTTGATGACCGACACGTAAACGCACCCCGGCGTTCAACAACCATGGAAATCCCTTTGGGACCCCAAAACTGGGAGTAATAGTCCATGAAACGGGTCAGAATCGACAAAAACCGCGAGTGTTGATGAACGACACGTAAACGCACCCCGGGGTTCGTCAATCCTGGAAATCACTTCGGGACCCCAAAACGGAGTAATAATCCAAGAAACGGGCCAGAATCGGCCCGAACTGCGATCTTGACGACCAACACATAAGCACACCTTGGGGTTCGACAACCATGGAAATTCCTTTGGGACACCAAAACGGTGAGTAATAGTCTATGAAACGGGTCAGAATCGACAAAACCCACAAGTGTTGATGACCGACACGTAAATGCACCCCCGGGTTCTTTAATCGTGGAAATCGCTCTGGGACCCGAAACCGGTGACTAATAGTCCACGAAACTGACCAGAATTGGCCAAAATTGTGAGTGCTGATGACTGACATGTAAGCGCAACTTGGAGTTCAACAACAATGGAAATCGCTTTGGGACCCCAAAACGGTGAGTAATAGTCCACGAAACGGGTCAGAATCGACAAAAACCGCGAGTGTTGATGACCGACACGTAAACGCACCCCGGGGTTCGTCAATCGTGGAAATCACTTTGGGACCCCAAAACTGAGTAATAATCCAAGAAACGGGCCAGAATCGGCCCAAACTGCGATCTTGACGACCAACACATAAGCACACCTTGGTGTTCGACAACCATGGAAATCCCTTTGGGACCCCAAAACGGGGAGTAATAGTCCATGAAACGGGTCAGAATCAACAAAACACACGAGTGTTGATGACCGACACGCAAACGCACCCCGGGGTTCAACAACCATGGAAATCGCTTTGGGACCCCAAAACGGTGAGTAATAGTCCACGAAACGGGTCAGAATCAACAAAAACCGAGATTGTTGATGACCGACACGTAAACGCATCCCGGTGTTCGTCAATCGTGGAAATCACTTTGGGACCCCAAAACTGAGTAATAATCCAAAAGACGGCCCAGAATCGGCTCAAACTGCGAGTCTTGACGACCAACACATAAGCACACCTTGGTGTTCGACAACCATGGAAATCCCTTTGGGACCCCAAAACGGGGAGTAATAGTCCATGAAACGGGTCAGAATCGACAAAACACACGAGTGTTGATGACCGACACGTAAACGCACCCCGGCGTTCAACAACCATGGAAATCCCTTTGGGACCCCAAAACTGGGAGTAATAGTCCATGAAACGGGTCAGAATCGACAAAAACCGCGAGTGTTGATGAACGACACGTAAACGCACCCCGGGGTTCGTCAATCCTGGAAATCACTTCGGGACCCCAAAACGGAGTAATAATCCAAGAAACGGGCCAGAATCGGCCCGAACAGCGATCTTGACGACCAACACATAAGCACACCTTAGGGTTCGACAACCATGGAAATTCCTTTGGGACACCAAAACGGTGAGTAATAGTCTATGAAACGGGTCAGAATCGACAAAACCCACAAGTGTTGATGACCGACACGTAAATGCACCCCCGGGTTCTTTAATCGTGGAAATCGCTCTGGGACCCGAAACCGGTGACTAATAGTCCACGAAACTGACCAGAATTGGCCAAAATTGTGAGTGCTGATGACTGACATGTAAGCGCAGCTTGGAGTTCAACAACAATGGAAATCGCTTTGGGACCCCAAAACGGTGAGTAATAGTCCACGAAACGGGTCAGAATCGACAAAAACCGCGAGTGTTGATGACCGACACGTAAACGCACCCCGGGGTTCGTCAATCGTGGAAATCACTTTGGGACCCCAAAACTGAGTAATAATCCAAGAAACGGGCCAGAATCGGCCCAAACTGCGATCTTGACGACCAACACATAAGCACACCTTGGTGTTCGACAACCATGGAAATCCCTTTGGGACCCCAAAACGGGGAGTAATAGTCCATGAAACGGGTCAGAATCGACAAAACACACGAGTGTTGATGACCGACACGCAAACGCACCCCGGGGTTCAACAACCATGGAAATCGCTTTGGGACCCCAAAACGGTGAGTAATAGTCCACGAAACGGGTCAGAATCGACAAAAACCGAGATTGTTGATGACCGACACGTAAACGCATCCCGGTGTTCGTCAATCGTGGAAATCACTTTGGGACCCCAAAACTGAGTACTAATCCAAAAGACGGCCCAGAATCGGCTCAAACTGCGAGTCTTGACGACCAACACATAAGCACACCTTGGTGTTCGACAACCATGGAAATCCCTTTGGGACCCCAAAACGGGGAGTAATAGTCCATGAAACGGGTCAGAATCGACAAAACACACGAGTGTTGATGACCGACACGTAAACGCACCCCGGCGTTCAACAACCATGGAAATCCCTTTGGGACCCCAAAACTGGGAGTAATAGTCCATGAAACGGGTCAGAATCGACAAAAACCGCGAGTGTTGATGAACGACACGTAAACGCACCCCGGGGTTCGTCAATCCTGGAAATCACTTCGGGACCCCAAAACGGAGTAATAATCCAAGAAACGGGCCAGAATCGGCCCGAACTGCGATCTTGACGACCAACACATAAGCACACCTTGGGGTTCGACAACCATGGAAATTCCTTTGGGACACCAAAACGGTGAGTAATAGTCTATGAAACGGGTCAGAATCGACAAAACCCACAAGTGTTGATGACCGACACGTAAATGCACCCCCGGGTTCTTTAATCGTGGAAATCGCTCTGGGACCCGAAACCGGTGACTAATAGTCCACGAAACTGACCAGAATTGGCCAAAATTGTGAGTGCTGATGACTGACATGTAAGCGCAGCTTGGAGTTCAACAACAATGGAAATCGCTTTGGGACCCCAAAACGGTGAGTAATAGTCCACGAAACGGGTCAGAATCGACAAAAACCGCGAGTGTTGATGACCGACACGTAAACGCACCCCGGGGTTCGTCAATCGTGGAAATCACTTTGGGACCCCAAAACTGAGTAATAATCCAAGAAACGGGCCAGAATCGGCCCAAACTGCGATCTTGACGACCAACACATAAGCACACCTTGGTGTTCGACAACCATGGAAATCCCTTTGGGACCCCAAAACGGGGAGTAATAGTCCATGAAACGGGTCAGAATCGACAAAACACACGAGTGTTGATGACCGACACGCAAACGCACCCCGGGGTTCAACAACCATGGAAATCGCTTTGGGACCCCAAAACGGTGAGTAATAGTCCACGAAACGGGTCAGAATCGACAAAAACCGAGATTGTTGATGACCGACACGTAAACGCATCCCGGTGTTCGTCAATCGTGGAAATCACTTTGGGACCCCAAAACTGAGTAATAATCCAAAAGACGGCCCAGAATCGGCTCAAACTGCGAGTCTTGACGACCAACACATAAGCACACCTTGGTGTTCGACAACCATGGAAATCCCTTTGGGACCCCAAAACGGTGAGTAATAGTCCATGAAACGGGTCAGAATCGACAAAACACACGAGTGTTGATGACCGACACGTAAACGCACCCCGGCGTTCAACAACCATGGAAATCCCTTTGGGACCCCAAAACTGGGAGTAATAGTCCATGAAACGGGTCAGAATCGACAAAAACCGCGAGTGTTGATGAACGACACGTAAACGCACCCCGGGGTTCGTCAATCCTGGAAATCACTTCGGGACCCCAAAACGGAGTAATAATCCAAGAAACGGGCCAGAATCGGCCCGAACTGCGATCTTGACGACCAACACATAAGCACACCTTGGGGTTCGACAACCATGGAAATTCCTTTGGGACACCAAAACGGTGAGTAATAGTCTATGAAACGGGTCAGAATCGACAAAACCCACAAGTGTTGATGACCGACACGTAAATGCACCCCCGGGTTCTTTAATCGTGGAAATCGCTCTGGGACCCGAAACCGGTGACTAATAGTCCACGAAACTGACCAGAATTGGCCAAAATTGTGAGTGCTGATGACTGACATGTAAGCGCACCTTGGAGTTCAACAACAATGGAAATCGCTTTGGGACCCCAAAACGGTGAGTAATAGTCCACGAAACGGGTCAGAATCGACAAAAACCGCGAGTGTTGATGACCGACACGTAAACGCACCCCGGGGTTCGTCAATCGTGGAAATCACTTTGGGACCCCAAAACTGAGTAATAATCCAAGAAACGGGCCAGAATCGGCCCAAACTGCGATCTTGACGACCAACACATAAGCACACCTTGGTGTTCGACAACCATGGAAATCCCTTTGGGACCCCAAAACGGGGAGTAATAGTCCATGAAACGGGTCAGAATCGACAAAACACACGAGTGTTGATGACCGACACGCAAACGCACCCCGGGGTTCAACAACCATGGAAATCGCTTTGGGACCCCAAAACGGTGAGTAATTGTCCACGAAACGGGTCAGAATCGACAAAAGCCGAGATTGTTGATGACCGACACGTAAACGCATCCCGGTGTTCGTCAATCGTGGAAATCACTTTTGGACCCCAAAACTGAGTAATAATCCAAAAGACGGCCTAGAATCGGCTCAAACTGCGAGTCTTGACGACCAACACATAAGCACACCTTGGTGTTCGACAACCATGGAAATCCCTTTGGGACCCCAAAACGGGGAGTAATAGTCCATGAAACGGGTCAGAATCGACAAAACACACGAGTGTTGATGACCGACACGTAAACGCACCCCGGCGTTCAACAACCATGGAAATCGCTCTGGGACCCCAAAACGGTGATTAATAGTCCACGAAACGGGTCAGAATCGACAAAAACTGCGAGTGTTGATGACCGACACGTAAACGCACCTGAGGTTCGTCAATCGTGGAAATCACTTTGGGACCCCACAACTGAGTAATAATCCAACAAACGGGCCAGAATCGGCCCAAACCGCGAGTCTTGACGACCAACACATAAGCACACCTTGGTGTTCGACAACGATGGAAATCCCTTTGGGACCCCAAAACGGTGAGTATTAGTCCACAAAACGGGTCAGAATCGACAAAAACCGCGAGTGTTGATGACCGACATGTTAACGCACCCCGGGGCCTGTTAATCGTGGAAATCACTCCGGGACACCAAAACAGTGAGTAATAGTCCACGAAATAGGCCAGAATTGGCCAAAATTGTGATTGTTGATGACCGACACGTAAGCGCACCTTGGGGTTCAACAACCAAGGAAATCGCTTTGGGACCCCAAAACGGTGAGTAATAGTCCACGAAACAGGTCAGAATGGACAAAAACCGCAAGTGTTTATGATCGACATGTAAACGCACCCCGGGGTTCGTCAATCGTGGATCACTTCGGGACCCCAAAACTGAGTAATAATCCAAGAAACGGGCCAGAATCGGCTCAAACTGCGATCTTGACGACCAACACATAAGCACACCTTGGGGTTCGACAACCATGCAAATCCCTTTGGGACACCAAAACGGTGAGTAATAGTCCATGAAACGGGTCAGAATCGACAAAACCCACAAGTGTTGATGACCGACACGTAAATGCACCCCCGGGTTCGTTAATCGTGGAAATCGCTCTGGGACCCGAAACCGGTAAGTAATAGTCCACGAAACTGACCAGAATTGGCCAAAATTGTGAGTGCTGATGACTGACATGTAAGCGCACCTTGGAGTTCAACAACAATGGAAATCGCTTTGGGACCCCAAAACGGTGAGTAATAGTCCACGAAACGGGTCAGAATCGACAAAAACCGCGAGTGTTGATGACCGACACGTAAACGCACCCCGGGGTTCGTCAATCGTGGAAATCACTTTGGGACCCCAAAACTGAGTAATAATCCAAGAAACGGGCCAGAATCGGCCCAAACTGCGATCTTGACGACCAACACATAAGCACACCTTGGTGTTCGACAACCATGGAAATCCCTTTGGGACCCCAAAACGGGGAGTAATAGTCCATGAAACGGGTCAGAATCGACAAAACACACGAGTGTTGATGACCGACACGCAAACGCACCCCGGGGTTAAACAACCATGGAAATCGCTTTGGGACCCCAAAACGGTGAGTAATAGTCCACGAAACGGGTCAGAATCGACAAAAACCGAGATTGTTGATGACCGACACGTAAACGCATCCCGGTGTTCGTCAATCGTGGAAATCACTTTGGGACCCCAAAACTGAGTAATAATCCAAAAGACGGCCCAGAATCGGCTCAAACTGCGAGTCTTGACGACCAACACATAAGCACACCTTGGTGTTCGACAACCATGGAAATCCCTTTGGGACCCCAAAACGGGGAGTAATAGTCCATGAAACGGGTCAGAATCGACAAAACACACGAGTGTTGATGACCGACACGTAAACGCACCCCGGCGTTCAACAACCATGGAAATCCCTTTGGGACCCCAAAACTGGGAGTAATAGTCCATGAAATGGGTCAGAATCGACAAAAACCGCGAGTGTTGATGAACGACACGTAAACGCACCCCGGGGTTCGTCAATCCTGGAAATCACTTCGGGACCCCAAAACGGAGTAATAATCCAAGAAACGGGCCAGAATCGGCCCGAACTGCGATCTTGACGACCAACACATAAGCACACCTTGGGGTTCGACAACCATGGAAATTCCTTTGGGACACCAAAACGGTGAGTAATAGTCTATGAAACGGGTCAGAATCGACAAAACCCACAAGTGTTATGACCGACACGTAAATGCACCCCCGGGTTCGTTAATCGTGGAAATCGCTCTGGGACCCGAAACCGGTGACTAATAGTCCACGAAACTGACCAGAATTGGCCAAAATTGTGAGTGTTGATGACCGACACGTAAGCGCACCTTGGAGTTCAACAACCATGGAAATCGCTTTGGGACCCCAAAACGGTGAGTAATAGTCCACGAAACGGGTCAGAATCGACAAAAACCGCGAGTGTTGATGACCGACACGTAAACGCACCCCGGGGTTCGTCAATCGTGGAAATCACTTTCGGACCCCAAAACTGAGTAATAATCCAAGAAACGGGCCAGAATCGGCCCAAACTGCGATCTTGACGACCAACACATAAGCACACCTTGGTGTTCGACAACCATGGAAATCCCTTTGGGACCCCAAAACGGGGAGTAATAGTCCATGAAACGGGTCAGAATCGACAAAACACACGAGTGTTGATGACCGACACGCAAACGCACCCCGGGGTTCAACAACCATGGAAATCGCTTTGGGACCCCAAAACGGTGAGTAATAGTCCACAAAACGGGTCAGAATCGACAAAAACCGAGATTGTTGATGACCGACACGTAAACGCATCCCGGTGTTCGTCAATCGTGGAAATCACTTTGGGACCCCAAAACTGAGTAATAATCCAAAAGACGGCCCAGAATCGGCTCAAACTGCGAGTCTTGACGACCAACACATAAGCACACCTTGGTGTTCGACAACCATGGAAATCCCTTTGGGACCCCAAAACGGGGAGTAATAGTCCATGAAACGGGTCAGAATCGACAAAACACACGAGTGTTGATGACCGACACGTAAACGCACCCCGGCGTTCAACAACCATGGAAATCGCTCTGGGACCCCAAAACGGTGAGTAATAGTCCACGAAACGGGTCAGAATCGACAAAAACTGCGAGTGTTGATGACCGACACGTAAACGCACCTGAGGTTCGTCAATCGTGGAAATCACTTTGGGACCCCACAACTGAGTAATAATCCAACAAACGGGCCAGAATCGGCCCAAACCGCGAGTCTTGACGACCAACACATAAGCACACCTTGGTGTTCGACAACGATGGAAATCCTTTTGGGACCCCAAAACGGTGAGTATTAGTCCACAAAACGGGTCAGAATCGACAAAAACCGCGAGTGTTGATGACCGACATGTTAACGCACCCCGGGGCCTGTTAATCGTGGAAATCACTCCGGGACACCAAAACAGTGAGTAATAGTCCACGAAATAGGCCAGAATTGGCCAAAATTGTGAGTGTTGATGACCGACACGTAAGCGCACCTTGGGGTTCAACAACCAAGGAAATGGCTTTGGGACCCCAAAACGGTGAGTAATAGTCCACGAAACAGGTCAGAATGGACAAAAACCGCAAGTGTTGATGATCGACACGTAAACGCACCCCGGGGTTCGTCAATCGTGGATCACTTCGGGACCCCAAAACTGACTAATAATCCAAGAAACGGGCCAGAATCGGCTCAAACTGCGATCTTGACGACCAACACATAAGCACACCTTGGGGTTCGACAACCATGCAAATCCCTTTGGGACACCAAAACGGTGAGTAATAGTCCATGAAACGGGTCAGAATCGACAAAACCCACAAGTGTTGATGACCGACACGTAAATGCACCCCCGGGTTCGTTAATCGTGGAAATCGCTCTGGGACCCGAAACCGGTAAGTAATAGTCCACGAAACTGACCAGAATTGGCCAAAATTGTGAGTGTTGATGACCGACACGTAAGCGCACCTTGGAGTTCAACAACCATGAAAATCACTTTGGGACCCCAAAACGGTGAGTAATAGTCCACGAAACGGGTCAGAATCGACAAAAACCGAGAGTGTTGATGACCGACACGTAAACGCACCCCGGGGTTCTTCAATCGTGGAAATCACTTTGGGACCCCAAAACTGAGTAATAATCCAAGAAACGGGCCAGAATCGGCCCAAACTGGGAGTCTTGACGACCAACAGATAAGCACACCTTGGTGTTCGACAACCATGGAAATGCCTTTGGGACCCCAAAACGGGGAGTAATAGTCCATGAAACGGGTCAGAATCGACAAAACACACGAGTGTTGATGACCGACACGCAAACGCACCCCGGGGTTCAACAACCATGGAAATCGCTTTGGGACCCCAAAACGGTGAGTAATAGTCCACGAAACGGGTCAGAATCGACAAAAACCGCGAGTGTTGATGACCGACACGTAAACGCACCCGGGGTTCGTCAATCGTGGAAATCACTTTGGGACCCCACAACTGAGTAATAATCCAACAAACGGGCCAGAATCGACCCAAACTGCGAGTCTTGACGACCAACACATAAGCACACCTTGGTGTTCGACAACGATGGAAATCCCTTTGGGACGCCAAAACAGTGAGTATTAGTCCACAAAATGGGTCAGAATCGACAAAAACCGCGAGTGTTGATGACCGACATGTTAACGCACCCCGGGGCCCGTTAATCGTGGAAATCACTCCGGGACACCAAAACAGTGAGTAATAGTCCATGAAACGGGCCAGAATCAGCCAAAACTGCGAGTGTTGATAACCGACATGTAAGAGCACCTTGGAGTTCAACAACTATGGAAATTGCTTCGGGACCCCAAAATAGGTGAGTAATAGTCCACGAAACTGACCAGAATTGGACAAAATTGTGAGTGTTGATGACCGACACGTAAGCGCACCTTGGGGTTCAACAACCATGGAAATCGCTTTGGGACCCCATAACGGTGAGTAATAGTCCACGAAACAGGTCAGAATGGACAAAAACTGCAAGTGTTGATGACCGACACGTAAACGCACCCCGGGGTTCGTCAATCGTGGATCACTTCGGGACCCCAAAACTGAGTAATAATCCAAGAAACGGGCCAGAATCGGCTCAAACTGCGATCTTGACGACCAACACATAAGCACACCTTGGGGTTCGACAACCATGCAAATCCCTTTGGGACACCAAAACGGTGAGTAATAGTCCATGAAACGGGTCAGAATCGACAAAACCCACAAGTGTTGATGACCGACACGTAAATGCACCCCCGGGTTCGTTAATCATGGAAATCGCTCTGGGACCCGAAACGGTGAGTAATAGTCCACGAAACTGACCAGAATTGGCCAAAATTGTGAGTGTTGATGACCGACACGTAAGCGCACCTTGGAGTTCAACAACCATGGAAATCGCTTTGGGACCCCAAAACGGTGAGTAATAGTCCACGAAACGGGTCAGAATCGACAAAAACCGAGAGTGTTGATGACCGACACGTAAACGCACCCCGGGGTTCGTCAATCGTGGAAATCACTTTGGGACCCCAAAACTGAGTAATAATCCAAGAAACGGGCCAGAATCGGCCCAAACTGCGAGTCTTGACGACCAACAGATAAGCACAGCTTGGTGTTCGACAACCATGGAAATGCCTTTGGGACCCCAAAACGGGGAGTAATAGTCCATGAAACGGGTCAGAATCGACAAAATACACGAGTGTTGATGACCGACACGTAAACGCACCCCGGGGTTCAACAACCATGGAAATCGCTTTGGGACCCCAAAACGATGAGTAATAGTCCACGAAACAGGTCAGAATGGACAAAAACCTCAAGTGTTGATGATCGACACGTAAACGCACCCCGGGGTTCGTCAATCGTGGATCACTTCGGGACCCCAAAACTGACTAATAATCCAAGAAACGGGCCAGAATCGGCTCAAACTGCGATCTTGACGACCAACACATAAGCACACCTTGGGGTTCGACAACCATGCAAATCCCTTTGGGACACCAAAACGGTGAGTAATAGTCCATGAAACGGGTCAGAATCGACAAAACCCACAAGTGTTGATGACCGACACGTAAATGCACCCCCGGGTTCGTTAATCGTGGAAATCGCTCTGGGACCCGAAACCGGTAAGTAATAGTCCACGAAACTGACCAGAATTGGCCAAAATTGTGAGTGTTGATGACCGACACGTAAGCGCACCTTGGAGTTCAACAACCATGAAAATCGCTTTGGGACCCCAAAACGGTGAGTAATAGTCCACGAAACGGGTCAGAATCGACAAAAACCGAGATTGTTGATGACCGACACGTAAACGCACCCCGGGGTTCTTCAATCGTGGAAATCACTTTGGGACCCCAAAACTGAGTAATAATCCAAGATACGGGCCAGAATCGGCCCAAACTGGGAGTCTTGACGACCAACAGATAAGCACACCTTGGTGTTCGACAACCATGGAAATGCCTTTGGGACCCCAAAACGGGGAGTAATAGTCCATGAAACGGGTCAGAATCGACAAAACACACGAGTGTTGATGACCGACACGCAAACGCACCCCGGGGTTCAACAACCATGGAAATCGCTTTGGGACCCCAAAACGGTGAGTAATAGTCCACGAAACGGGTCAGAATCGACAAAAACCGCGAGTGTTGATGACCGACACGTAAACGCACCCGGGGTTCGTCAATCGTGGAAATCACTTTGGGACCCCACAACTGAGTAATAATCCAACAAACGGGCCAGAATCGACCCAAACTGCGAGTCTTGACGACCAACACATAAGCACACCTTGGTGTTCGACAACGATGGAAATCCCTTTGGGACGCCAAAACAGTGAGTATTAGTCCACAAAATGGGTCAGAATCGACAAAAACCGCGAGTGTTGATGACCGACATGTTAACGCACCCCGGGGCCCGTTAATCGTGGAAATCACTCCGGGACACCAAAACAGTGAGTAATAGTCCATGAAACGGGCCAGAATCAGCCAAAACTGCGAGTGTTGATAACCGACATGTAAGAGCACCTTGGAGTTCAACAACTATGGAAATTGCTTCGGGACCCCAAAATAGGTGAGTAATAGTCCACGAAACTGACCAGAATTGGACAAAATTGTGAGTGTTGATGACCGACACGTAAGCGCACCTTGGGGTTCAACAACCATGGAAATCGCTTTGGGACCCCATAACGGTGAGTAATAGTCCACGAAACAGGTCAGAATGGACAAAAACTGCAAGTGTTGATGACCGACACGTAAACGCACCCCGGGGTTCGTCAATCGTGGATCACTTCGGGACCCCAAAACTGAGTAATAATCCAAGAAACGGGCCAGAATCGGCTCAAACTGCGATCTTGACGACCAACACATAAGCACACCTTGGGGTTCGACAACCATGCAAATCCCTTTGGGACACCAAAACGGTGAGTAATAGTCCATGAAACGGGTCAGAATCGACAAAACCCACAAGTGTTGATGACCGACACGTAAATGCACCCCCGGGTTCGTTAATCATGGAAATCGCTCTGGGACCCGAAACGGTGAGTAATAGTCCACGAAACTGACCAGAATTGGCCAAAATTGTGAGTGTTGATGACCGACACGTAAGCGCACCTTGGAGTTCAACAACCATGGAAATCGCTTTGGGACCCCAAAACGGTGAGTAATAGTCCACGAAACGGGTCAGAATCGACAAAAACCGAGAGTGTTGATGACCGACACGTAAACGCACCCCGGGGTTCGTCAATCGTGGAAATCACTTTGGGACCCCAAAACTGAGTAATAATCCAAGAAACGGGCCAGAATCGGCCCAAACTGCGAGTCTTGACGACCAACAGATAAGCACAGCTTGGTGTTCGACAACCATGGAAATGCCTTTGGGACCCCAAAACGGGGAGTAATAGTCCATGAAACGGGTCAGAATCGACAAAATACACGAGTGTTGATGACCGACACGTAAACGCACCCCGGGGTTCAACAACCATGGAAATCGCTTTGGGACCCCAAAACGATGAGTAATAGTCCACGAAACAGGTCAGAATGGACAAAAACCTCAAGTGTTGATGATCGACACGTAAACGCACCCCGGGGTTCGTCAATCGTGGATCACTTCGGGACCCCAAAACTGACTAATAATCCAAGAAACGGGCCAGAATCGGCTCAAACTGCGATCTTGACGACCAACACATAAGCACACCTTGGGGTTCGACAACCATGCAAATCCCTTTGGGACACCAAAACGGTGAGTAATAGTCCATGAAACGGGTCAGAATCGACAAAACCCACAAGTGTTGATGACCGACACGTAAATGCACCCCCGGGTTCGTTAATCGTGGAAATCGCTCTGGGACCCGAAACCGGTAAGTAATAGTCCACGAAACTGACCAGAATTGGCCAAAATTGTGAGTGTTGATGACCGACACGTAAGCGCACCTTGGAGTTCAACAACCATGAAAATCGCTTTGGGACCCCAAAACGGTGAGTAATAGTCCACGAAACGGGTCAGAATCGACAAAAACCGAGAGTGTTGATGACCGACACGTAAACGCACCCCGGGGTTCTTCAATCGTGGAAATCACTTTGGGACCCCAAAACTAAGTAATAATCCAAGAAACGGGCCAGAATCGGCCCAAACTGCGAGTCTTGACGACCAACAGATAAGCACACCTTGGTGTTCGACAACCATGGAAATGCCTTTGGGACCCCAAAACGGGGAGTAATAGTCCATGAAACGGGTCAGAATCGACAAAACACACGAGTGTTGATGACCGACACGCAAACGCACCCCGGGGTTCAACAACCATGGAAATCGCTTTGGGACCCCAAAACGGTGAGTAATAGTCCACGAAACGGGTCAGAATCGACAAAAACCGCGAGTGTTGATGACCGACACGTAAACGCACCCGGGGTTCGTCAATCGTGGAAATCACTTTGGGACCCCACAACTGAGTAATAATCCAACAAACGGGCCAGAATCGACCCAAACTGCGAGTCTTGACGACCAACACATAAGCACACCTTGGTGTTCGACAACGATGGAAATCCCTTTGGGACGCCAAAACAGTGAGTATTAGTCCACAAAATGGGTCAGAATCGACAAAAACCGCGAGTGTTGATGACCGACATGTTAACGCACCCCGGGGCCCGTTAATCGTGGAAATCACTCCGGGACACCAAAACAGTGAGTAATAGTCCATGAAACGGGCCAGAATCAGCCAAAACTGCGAGTGTTGATAATCGACATGTAAGAGCACCTTGGAGTTCAACAACTATGGAAATTGCTTCGGGACCCCAAAATAGGTGAGTAATAGTCCACGAAACTGACCAGAATTGGACAAAATTGTGAGTGTTGATGACCGACACGTAAGCGCACCTTGGGGTTCAACAACCATGGAAATCGCTTTGGGACCCCATAACGGTGAGTAATAGTCCACGAAACAGGTCAGAATGGACAAAAACTGCAAGTGTTGATGACCGACACGTAAACGCACCCCGGGGTTCGTCAATCGTGGATCACTTCGGGACCCCAAAACTGAGTAATAATCCAAGAAACGGGCCAGAATCGGCTCAAACTGCGATCTTGACGACCAACACATAAGCACACCTTGGGGTTCGACAACCATGCAAATCCCTTTGGGACACCAAAACGGTGAGTAATAGTCCATGAAACGGGTCAGAATCGACAAAACCCACAAGTGTTGATGACCGACACGTAAATGCACCCCCGGGTTCGTTAATCATGGAAATCGCTCTAGGACCCGAAACCGGTAAGTAATAGTCCACGAAACTGACCAGAATTGGCCAAAATTGTGAGTGTTGATGACCGACACGTAAGCGCACCTTGGAGTTCAACAACCATGGAAATCGCTTTGGGACCCCAAAACGGTGAGTAATAGTCCACGAAACGGGTCAGAATCGACAAAAACCGAGAGTGTTGATGACCGACACGTAAACGCACCCCGGGGTTCGTCAATCGTGGAAATCACTTTGGGACCCCAAAACTGAGTAATAATCCAAGAAACGGGCCAGAATCGGCCCAAACTGCGAGTCTTGACGACCAACAGATAAGCACAGCTTGGTGTTCGACAACCATGGAAATGCCTTTGGGACCCCAAAACGGGGAGTAATAGTCCATGAAACGGGTCAGAATCGACAAAATACACGAGTGTTGATGACCGACACGTAAACGCACCCCGGGGTTCAACAACCATGGAAATCGCTTTGGGACCCCAAAACGGTGAGTAATAGTCCACGAAACAGGTCAGAATGGACAAAAACCGCAAGTGTTGATGACCGACACGTAAACGCACCCCGGGGTTCGTCAATCGTGGATCACTTCGGGACCCCAAAACTGACTAATAATCCAAGAAACGGGCCAGAATCGGCTCAAACTGTGATCTTGACGACCAACACATAAGCACACCTTGGGGTTCGACAACCATGCAAATCCCTTTGGGACACCAAAACGGTGAGTAATAGTCCATGAAACGGGTCAGAATCGACAAAACCCACAAGTGTTGATGACCGACACGTAAATGCACCCCCGGGTTCGTTAATCGTGGAAATCGCTCTGGGACCCGAAACCGGTAAGTAATAGTCCACGAAACTGACCAGAATTGGCCAAAATTGTGAGTGTTGATGACCGACACGTAAGCGCACCTTGGAGTTCAACAACCATGAAAATCGCTTTGGGACCCCAAAACGGTGAGTAATAGTCCACGAAACGGGTCAGAATCGACAAAAACCGAGAGTGTTGATGACCGACACGTAAACGCACCCCGGGGTTCTTCAATCGTGGAAATCACTTTGGGACCCCAAAACTGAGTAATAATCCAAGAAACGGGCCAGAATCGGCCCAAACTGCGAGTCTTGACGACCAACAGATAAGCACACCTTGGTGTTCGACAACCATGGAAATGCCTTTGGGACCCCAAAACGGGGAGTAATAGTCCATGAAACGGGTCAGAATCGACAAAACACACGAGTGTTGATGACCGACACGCAAACGCACCCCGGGGTTCAACAACCATGGAAATCGCTTTGGGACCCCAAAACGGTGAGTAATAGTCCACGAAACGGGTCAGAATCGACAAAAACCGCGAGTGTTGATGACCGACACGTAAACGCACCCAGGGTTCGTCAATCGTGGAAATCACTTTGGGACCCCACAACTGAGTAATAATCCAACAAACGGGCCAGAATCGACCCAAACTGCGAGTCTTGACGACCAACACATAAGCACACCTTGGTGTTCGACAACGATGGAAATCCCTTTGGGACGCCAAAACAGTGAGTATTAGTCCACAAAACGGGTCAGAATCGACAAAAACCGCGAGTGTTGATGACCGACATGTTAACGCACCCCGGGGCCCGTTAATCGTGGAAATCACTCCGGGACACCAAAACAGTGAGTAATAGTCCATGAAACGGGCCAGAATCAGCCAAAACTGCGAGTGTTGATAACCGACATGTAAGAGCACCTTGGAGTTCAACAACTATGGAAATTGCTTCGGGACCCCAAAATAGGTGAGTAATAGTCCACGAAACTGACCAGAATTGGACAAAATTGTGAGTGTTGATGACCGACACGTAAGCGCACCTTGGGGTTCAACAACCATGGAAATCGCTTTGGGACCCCATAACGGTGAGTAATAGTCCACGAAACAGGTCAGAATGGACAAAAACTGCAAGTGTTGATGACCGACACGTAAACGCACCCCGGGGTTCGTCAATCGTGGATCACTTCGGGACCCCAAAACTGAGTAATAATCCAAGAAACGGGCTAGAATCGGCTCAAACTGCGATCTTGACGACCAACACATAAGCACACCTTGGGTTTCGACAACCATGCAAATCCCTTTGGGACACCAAAACAGTGAGTAATAGTCCATGAAACGGGTCAGAATCGACAAAACCCACAAGTGTTGATGACCGACACGTAAATGCACCCCCGGGTTCGTTAATCATGGAAATCGCTCTGGGACCCGAAACCGGTAAGTAATAGTCCACGAAACTGACCAGAATTGGCCAAAATTGTGAGTGTTGATGACCGACACGTAAGCGCACCTTGGAGTTCAACAACCATGGAAATCGCTTTGGGACCCCAAAACGGTGAGTAATAGTCCACGAAACGGGTCAGAATCGACAAAAACCGAGAGTGTTGATGACCGACACGTAAACGCACCCCGGGGTTCGTCAATCGTGGAAATCACTTTGGGACCCCAAAACTGAGTAATAATCCAAGAAACGGGCCAGAATCGGCCCATACTGCGAGTCTTGACGACCAACAGATAAGCACAGCTTGGTGTTCGACAACCATGGAAATGCCTTTGGGACCCCAAAACGGGGAGTAATAGTCCATGAAACGGGTCAGAATCGACAAAATACACGAGTGTTGATGACCGACACGTAAACGCACCCCGGGGTTCAACAACCATGGAAATCGCTTTGGGACCCCAAAACGGTGAGTAATAGTCCACGAAACGGGTCAGAATCGACAAAAACCGCGAGTGTTGATGACCGACACGTAAACGCACCCCGGGGTTCAACAACCATGGAAATCGCTTTGGGACCCCAAAACGGTGAGTATTAGTCCACAAAACGGGTCAGAATCGACAAAAACCGCGAGTGTTGATGACTGACACGTTAACGCACGCCGAGGCCCGTTAATCGTGGAAATCACTCCGGGACCCCAAAACAGTGATTAATAAGTCCATGAAACGGGCCAGAATCAGCCAAAACTGCGAGTGTTAATGACCGACACGTAAAGGCACCCCGGGGTTCAACAACCATGGAAATCGCTTTGGGACCCCAAAACGGTGAGTAATAGTCCACGAAACGGGTTAGAATCGACAAAACCGAGAGAGTTGATGACCGACATGTAAACGCACCCCGGGGTTCGTCAATCGTGGAAATCACATTGGGACCCCAAAACTGAGTAATAATCCAAGAAACGGGCCAGAATCAGCCCAAACTGCGAGTCTTGACGACCAACACATAAGCACACCTTGGTGTTCGACAACCATGGAAATCCCTTTGGGACCCCAAAACGGGGAGTAATAGTCCATGAAACGGGTCAGAATCGACAAAACACACGAGTGTTGATGACCGACACGTAAACGCACCCCGGGGTTCAACAACCATGGAAATCTCTTTGGGACCCCAAAATGGTGAGTAATAGTCCATGAAACGGGTCAAAATTGACAAAAATGGCGAGTGTTGATGACCGACACGTAAATGGACCCCGGGGTTCATCAATCGTGGAAATCACTTCGGGACCCCAAAACTGAGTAATAATCCAAGAAACAGGCCAGAATCGGCCCAAACTGCGATCTTGACGACCAACACATAAGCACACCTTGGGGTTCGACAACCATGGAAATCCCTTTGGGACACCAAAACGGTGAGTAATAGTCCATGAAACGGGTCAGAATCGACAAAACCCACAAGTGTTGATGACCGACACGTAAATGCACCCCCGGGTTCGTTAATCATAGAAATCGCTCTGGGACCCGAAACCGGTGAGTAATAGTCCACGAAACTGACCAGAATTTGCCAAAATTGTGAGTGCTGATGACCGACACGTAAGCGCACCTTGGAGTTCAACAACCATGGAAATCGCTTTGGGACCCCAAAACGGTGAGTAATAGTCCACGAAACGGGTCAGAATCGACAAAAACCGCGAGTGTTGATGACCGACACGTAAGCGCACCCCGGGGTTCGTCAATCGTGGAAATCACTTTGGGACCCCAAAACCAAGTAATAATCCAAGAAACGGGCCAGAATCGGCCCAAACTGTGAGTCTTGACGACCAACAGATAAGCACACCTTGGTGTTCGACAACGATGGAAATCCCTTCGGACCCCAAAACGGGGAGTAATAGTCCATGAAACGGGTCAGAATCGACAAAACCCACGAGTGTTGATGACCGACACGTTAACGCACCCCGGGGCCCGTTAATCATGGAAATCACTCCGGGACACCAAGACAGTGAGTAATAGTCCATGAAAGGGACCAGAATCAGCCAAAACTGCGAGTGTTGATGACCGACACGTAAGAGCACCTTGGAGTCCAACAACTATGGAAATTGCTTCGGGACCCCAAAACAGGTGAGTAATAGTCCACGAATATGACCAGAGTTGGCAAAAATTGTGAGTGTTGTTGACCGACACGTAAGCGCACCTTGGGGTTCAACAACCATGGAAATTGCTTTGGGCCCCCAAAACGGTGAGTAATAGTCCACGAAACGGGTCAAAATGGACAAAAACCGCGAGTGTTGATGACCGACACGTAAACGCACCCCGGGGTTCTTCAATTGTGGAAATCACTTCGGGACCCCAAAACTGAGTAATAATCCAAGAAACGGGACAGAATCGGCCCAAACTGCGATCTCGACGACCAACACATAAGCACACCTTGGGGTTCGACAACCATGGAAATCCCTTTGGGACACCAAAATGGTGAGTAATAGTCCATGAAACGGGTCAGAATCGACAAAACCCGCAAGTGTTGATGACCGACACGTAAATGCACCCCCGGGTTCGTTAATCATGGAAATCGCTCTGGGAGCTGAAACCGGTGAGTAATAGTCCACGAAACTGACCAGAATTGGCCAAAATTGTGAGTGTTGATGACCGACACGTAAGCGCACCTTGGAGTTTAACAACCATGGAAATCACTTTGGGACCCCAAAACAGTGAGTACACGAAATGGGTTAGAATCGACAAAAACCGAGAGTGTTGATGACCGACACGTAAACGCACCCCGGGGTTCGTCAATCGTGGAAATCACTTTGGGACCCCAAAACTGAGTAAAAATCCAAGAAACGGGCCAGAATAGGCCCAAACTGCGAGTCTTGACGACCAACACATAAGCACACCTTGGTGTTCGACAACCATGGAAATCCCTTTGGGACCCCAAAACGGGGAGTAATAGTCCATGAAACGGGTCAGAATCGACAAAACACACGAGTGTTTATGACCGACACGTAAAGGCACCCCGGGGTTCAACAACCATGGAAATCGCTTTGGGACCCCAAAACGGTGAGTAATAGTCCACGAAACGGGTTAGAATCGACAAAACCGAGAGAGTTGATGACCGACATGTAAACGCACCCCGGGGTTCGTCAATCGTGGAAATTACTTTGGGACCCCAAAACTGAGTAATAATCCAAGAAACGGGCCAGAATCGGCCCAAACTGCGAGTCTTGACGACTAACACATAAGCACACCTTGGTGTTCGAGAACCATGGAAATCCCTTTGGGACCCCAAAACGGGGAGTAATAGTCCATGAAACGGGCCAGAATCGACAAAACACACGAGTGTTGATGACCGACACGTAAACGCACCCCGGGGTTCAACAACCATGGAAATCGCTTTGGGACCCCAAAATGGTGAGTAATAGTCCACGAAACGGGTCAGAATTGACAAAAACGGCGAGTGTTGATGACCGACACGTAAACGGACCCTGGGGTTCGTCAATCGTGGAAATCACTTTGGGACCCCAAAACTGAGTAATAATCCAAGAAACAGGCCAGAATCGGCCCAAACTGCGATCTTGACGACCAACACATAAGCACACCTTGGGGTTCGACAACCATGGAAATCCCTTTGGGACACCAAAACGGTGAGTAATAGTCCATGAAACGGGTCAGAATCGACAAAACCCACAAGTGTTGATGACCGACACGTAAATGCACCCCCGGGTTCGTTAATCATAGAAATCGCTCTGGGACCCGAAACCGGTGAGTAATAGTCCACGAAACTGACCAGAATTGGCCAAAATTGTGAGTGCTGATGACCGACACGTAAGCGCACCTTGGAGTTCAACAACCATGGAAATCGCTTTGGGACCCCAAAACGGTGAGTAATAGTCCACGAAACGGGTCAGAATCGACAAGAACCGCGAGTGTTGATGACCGACACGTAAGCGCACCCCGGGGTTTGTCAATCGTGGAAATCACTTTGGGACCCCAAAACCAAGTAATAATCGAAGTAACGGGCCAGAATCGGCCCAAACTGCGAGTCTTGACGACCAACAGATAAGCACACCTTGGTGTTCGACAACGATGGAAATCCCTTCGGACCCCAAAACGGGGAGTAATAGTCCATGAAACGGGTCAGAATCGACAAAACCCACGAGTGTTGATGACCGACACGTTAACGCACCCCGGGGCCCGTTAATCATGGAAATCACTCCGGGACACCAAGACAGTGAGTAATAGTCCATGAAAGGGACCAGAATCAGCCAAAACTGCGAGTGTTGATGACCGACACGTAAGAGCACCTTGGAGTCCAACAACTATGGAAATTGCTTCGGGACCCCAAAACAGGTGAGTAATAGTCCACGAAACTGACCAGAGTTGGCAAAAATTGTGAGTGTTGTTGACCGACACGTAAGCGCACCTTGGGGTTCAACAACCATGGAAATTGCTTTGGGACCCCAAAACGGTGAGTAATAGTCCACGAAACGGGTCAAAATGGACAAAAACCGCGAGTGTTGATGACCGACACGTAAACGCACCCCGGGGTTCTTCAATTGTGGAAATCACTTCGGGACCCCAAAACTGAGTAATAATCCAAGAAACGGGACAGAATCGGCCCAAACTGCGATCTCGACGACCAACACATAAGCACACCTTGGGGTTCGACAACCATGGAAATCCCTTTGGGACACCAAAACGGTGAGTAATAGTCCATGAAACGGGTCAGAATCGACAAAACCCGCAAGTGTTGATGACCGACACGTAAATGCACCCCCGGTTTCGTTAATCGTGGAAATCACTCTGGGACCTGAAACCGGTGAGTAATAGTCCACGAAACTGACCAGAATTGGCCAAAATTGTGAGTGTTGATGACCGACACGTAAGCGCACCTTGGAGTTTAACAACCATGGAAATCGCTTTGGGACCCCAAAACAGTGAGTACACGAAATGGGTTAGAATCGACAAAAACCGAGAGTGTTGATGACCGACACGTAAACGCACCCCGGGGTTCGTCAATCGTGGAAATCACTTTGGGACCCCAAAACTGAGTAATAGTCCAAGAAACGGGCCAGAATAGGCCCAAACTGCGAGTCTTGACGACCAACACATAAGCACACCTTGGTGTTCGACAACCATGGAAATCCCTTTGGGACCCCAAAACGGGGAGTAATAGTCCACGAAACGGGTTAGAATCGACAAAACCGAGAGAGTTGATGACCGACATGTAAACGCACCCCGGGGTTCGTCAATCGTGGAAATCACTTTGGGACCCCAAAACCGAGTAATAATCCAAGAAACGGGCCAGAATCGGCCCAAACTGCGAGTCTTGACGACCAACACATAAGCAAACCTTGGTGTTCGACAACCATGGAAATCCCTTTGGGACCCCAAAACGGGGAGTAATAGTCCATGAAACGGGCCAGAATCGACAAAACACACGAGTGTTGATGACCGACACGTAAACGCACCCCGGGGTTCAACAACCATGGAAATCGCTTTGGGACCCCAAAATGGTGAGTAATAGTCCACGAAATGGGTCAGAATTGACAAAAACGGCGAGTGTTGATGACCGACACGTGAACGGACCCCGGGGTTCGTCAATCGTGGAAATCACTTCGGGACCCCAAAACTGAGTAATAATCCAAGAAACAGGCCAGAATCGGCCCAAACTGCGATCTTGACGACCAACACATAAGCACACCTTGGGGTTCGACAACCATGGAAATCCCTTTGGGGCACCAAAACGGTGAGTAATAGTCCATGAAACGGGTCAGAATCGACAAAACCCACAAGTGTTGATGACCGACACGTAAATGCACCCCCGGGTTCGTTAATCATAGAAATCGCTCTGGGACCCGAAACCGGTGAGTAATAGTCCACGAAACTGACCAGAATTGGCCAAAATTGTGAGTGCTGATGACCGACACGTAAGCGCACCTTGGAGTTCAACAACCATGGAAATCAATTTGGGACCCCAAAACGGTGAGTAATAGTCCACGAAACGGGTCAGAATCGACAAAAACCGCGAGTGTTGATGACCGACACGTAAGCGCACCCCGGGGTTCGTCAATCGTGGAAATCACTTTGGGACCCAAAAACCAAGTAATAATCCAAGAAACGGGCCAGAATCGGCCCAAACTGCGAGTCTTGACGACCAACAGATAAGCACACCTTGGTGTTCGACAACGATGGAAATCCCTTCGGACCCCAAAACGGGGAGTAATAGTCCATGAAACGGGTCAGAATCGACAAAACCCACGAGTGTTGATGACCGACACGTTAACGCACCCCGGGGCCCGTTAATCATGGAAATCACTCCGGGACACCAAGACAGTGAGTAATAGTCCATGAAAGGGACCAGAATCAGCCAAAACTGCGAGTGTTGATGACCGACACGTAAGAGCACCTTGGAGTCCAACAACTATGGAAATTGCTTCGGGACCCCAAAACAGGTGAGTAATAGTCCACGAAACTGACCAGAGTTGGCAAAAATTGTGAGTGTTGTTGACCGACACGTAAGCGCACCTTGGGGTTCAACAACCATGGAAATTGCTTTGGGACCCCAAAACGGTGAGTAATAGTCCACGAAACGGGTCAAAATGGACAAAAACCGCGAGTGTTGATGACCGACACGTAAACGCACCCCGGGGTTCTTCAATTGTGGAAATCACTTCGGGACCCCAAAACTGAGTAATAATCCAAGAAACGGGACAGAATCGGCCCAAACTGCGATCTCGACGACCAACACATAAGCACACCTTGGGGTTCGACAACCATGGAAATCCCTTTGGGACACCAAAACGGTGAGTAATAGTCCATGAAACGGGTCAGAATCGACAAAACCCGCAAGTGTTGATGACCGACACGTAAATGCACCCCCGGTTTCGTTAATCGTGGAAATCACTCTGGGACCTGAAACCGGTGAGTAATAGTCCACGAAACTTACCAGAATTGGCCAAAATTGTGAGTGTTGATGACCGACACGTAAGCGCACCTTGGAGTTTAACAACCATGGAAATCGCTTTGGGACCCCAAAACAGTGAGTACACGAAATGGGTTAGAATCGACAAAAACCGAGAGTGTTGATGACCGACACGTAAACGCACCCCGGGGTTCGTCAATCGTGGAAATCACTTTGGGACCCCAAAACTGAGTAATAGTCCAAGAAACGGGCCAGAATAGGCCCAAACTGCGAGTCTTGACGACCAACACATAAGCACACCTTGGTGTTCGACAACCATGGAAATCCCTTTGGGACCCCAAAACGGGGAGTAATAGTCCACGAAACGGGTTAGAATCGACAAAACCGAGAGAGTTGATGACCGACATGTAAACGCACCCCGGGGTTCGTCAATCGTGGAAATCACTTTGGGACCCCAAAACCGAGTAATAATCCAAGAAACGGGCCAGAATCGGCCCAAACTGCGAGTCTTGACGACCAACACATAAGCAAACCTTGGTGTTCGACAACCATGGAAATCCCTTTGGGACCCCAAAACGGGGAGTAATAGTCCATGAAACGGGCCAGAATCGACAAAACACACGAGTGTTGATGACCGACACGTAAACGCACCCCGGGGTTCAACAACCATGGAAATCGCTTTGGGACCCCAAAATGGTGAGTAATAGTCCACGAAATGGGTCAGAATTGACAAAAACGGCGAGTGTTGATGACCGACACGTGAACGGACCCCGGGGTTCGTCAATCGTGGAAATCACTTCGGGACCCCAAAACTGAGTAATAATCCAAGAAACAGGCCAGAATCGGCCCAAACTGCGATCTTGACGACCAACACATAAGCACACCTTGGGGTTCGACAACCATGGAAATCCCTTTGGGGCACCAAAACGGTGAGTAATAGTCCATGAAACGGGTCAGAATCGACAAAACCCACAAGTGTTGATGACCGACACGTAAATGCACCCCCGGGTTCGTTAATCATAGAAATCGCTCTGGGACCCGAAACCGGTGAGTAATAGTCCACGAAACTGACCAGAATTGGCCAAAATTGTGAGTGCTGATGACCAACACGTAAGCGCACCTTGGAGTTCAACAACCATGGAAATCAATTTGGGACCCCAAAACGGTGAGTAATAGTCCACGAAACGGGTCAGAATCGACAAAAACCGCGAGTGTTGATGACCGACACGTAAGCGCACCCCAGGGTTCGTCAATCGTGGAAATCACTTTGGGACCCAAAAACCAAGTAATAATCCAAGAAACGGGCCAGAATCGGCCCAAACTGCGAGTCTTGACGACCAACAGATAAGCACACCTTGGTGTTCGACAACGATGGAAATCCCTTCGGACCCCAAAACGGGGAGTAATAGTCCATGAAACGGGTCAGAATCGACAAAACCCACGAGTGTTGATGACCGACACGTTAACGCACCCCGGGGCCCGTTAATCATGGAAATCACTCCGGGACACCAAGACAGTGAGTAATAGTCCATGAAAGGGACCAGAATCAGCCAAAACTGCGAGTGTTGATGACCGACACGTAAGAGCACCTTGGAGTCCAACAACTATGGAAATTGCTTCGGGACCCCAAAACAGGTGAGTAATAGTCCACGAAACTGACCAGAGTTGGCAAAAATTGTGAGTGTTGTTGACCGACACGTAAGCGCACCTTGGGGTTCAACAACCATGGAAATTGCTTTGGGACCCCAAAACGGTGAGTAATAGTCCACGAAACGGGTCAAAATGGACAAAAACCGCGAGTGTTGATGACCGACACGTAAACGCACCCCGGGGTTCTTCAATTGTGGAAATCACTTCGGGACCCCAAAACTGAGTAATAATCCAAGAAACGGGACAGAATCGGCCCAAACTGCGATCTCGACGACCAACACATAAGCACACCTTGGGGTTCGACAACCATGGAAATCCCTTTGGGACACCAAAACGGTGAGTAATAGTCCATGAAACGGGTCAGAATCGACAAAACCCGCAAGTGTTGATGACCGACACGTAAATGCACCCCCGGTTTCGTTAATCGTGGAAATCACTCTGGGACCTGAAACCGGTGAGTAATAGTCCACGAAACTGACCAGAATTGGCCAAAATTGTGAGTGTTGATGACCGACACGTAAGCGCACCTTGGAGTTTAACAACCATGGAAATCGCTTTGGGACCCCAAAACAGTGAGTACACGAAATGGGTTAGAATCGACAAAAACCGAGAGTGTTGATGACCGACACGTAAACGCACCCCGGGGTTCGTCAATCGTGGAAATCACTTTGGGACCCCAAAACTGAGTAATAGTCCAAGAAACGGGCCAGAATAGGCCCAAACTGCGAGTCTTGACGACCAACACATAAGCACACTTTGGTGTTCGACAACCATGGAAATCCCTTTGGGACCCCAAAACGGGGAGTAATAGTCCACGAAACGGGTTAGAATCGACAAAACCGAGAGAGTTGATGACCGACATGTAAACGCACCCCGGGGTTCGTCAATCGTGGAAATCACTTTGGGACCCCAAAACCGAGTAATAATCCAAGAAACGGGCCAGACTCGGCCCAAACTGCGAGTCTTGACGACCAACACATAAGCAAACCTTGGTGTTCGACAACCATGGAAATCCCTTTGGGACCCCAAAACGGGGAGTAATAGTCCATGAAACGGGCCAGAATCGACAAAACACACGAGTGTTGATGACCGACACGTAAACGCACCCCGGGGTTCAACAACCATGGAAATCGCTTTGGGACCCCAAAATGGTGAGTAATAGTCCACGAAATGGGTCAGAATTGACAAAAACGGCGAGTGTTGATGACCGACACGTGAACGGACCCCGGGGTTCGTCAATCGTGGAAATCACTTCGGGACCCCAAAACTGAGTAATAATCCAAGAAACAGGCCAGAATCGGCCCAAACTGCGATCTTGACGACCAACACATAAGCACACCTTGGGGTTCGACAACCATGGAAATCCCTTTGGGGCACCAAAACGGTGAGTAATAGTCCATGAAACGGGTCAGAATCGACAAAACCCACAAGTGTTGATGACCGACACGTAAATGCACCCCCGGGTTCGTTAATCATAGAAATCGCTCTGGGACCCGAAACCGGTGAGTAATAGTCCACGAAACTGACCAGAATTGGCCAAAATTGTGAGTGCTGATGACCAACACGTAAGCGCACCTTGGAGTTCAACAACCATGGAAATCAATTTGGGACCCCAAAACGGTGAGTAATAGTCCACGAAACGGGTCAGAATCGACAAAAACCGCGAGTGTTGATGACCGACACGTAAGCGCACCCCGGGGTTCGTCAATCGTGGAAATCACTTTGGGACCCAAAAACCAAGTAATAATCCAAGAAACGGGCCAGAATCGGCCCAAACTGCGAGTCTTGACGACCAACAGATAAGCACACCTTGGTGTTCGACAACGATGGAAATCCCTTCGGACCCCAAAACGGGGAGTAATAGTCCATGAAACGGGTCAGAATCGACAAAACCCACGAGTGTTGATGACCGACACGTTAACGCACCCCGGGGCCCGTTAATCATGGAAATCACTCCGGGACACCAAGACAGTGAGTAATAGTCCATGAAAGGACCAGAATCAGCCAAAACTGCGAGTGTTGATGACCGACACGTAAGAGCACCTTGGAGTCCAACAACTATGGAAATTGCTTCGGGACCCCAAAACAGGTGAGTAATAGTCCACGAAACTGACCAGAGTTGGCAAAAATTGTGAGTGTTGTTGACCGACACGTAAGCGCACCTTGGGGTTCAACAACCATGGAAATTGCTTTGGGACCCCAAAACGGTGAGTAATAGTCCACGAAACGGGTCAAAATGGACAAAAACCGCGAGTGTTGATGACCGACACGTAAACGCACCCCGGGGTTCTTCAATTGTGGAAATCACTTCGGGACCCCAAAACTGAGTAATAATCCAAGAAACGGGACAGAATCGGCCCAAACTGCGATCTCGACGACCAACACATAAGCACACCTTGGGGTTCGACAACCATGGAAATCCCTTTGGGACACCAAAACGGTGAGTAATAGTCCATGAAACGGGTCAGAATCGACAAAACCCGCAAGTGTTGATGACCGACACGTAAATGCACCCCCGGGTTCGTTAATCGTGGAAATCACTCTGGGACCTGAAACCGGTGAGTAATAGTCCACGAAACTGACCAGAATTGGCCAAAATTGTGAGTGTTGATGACCGACACGTAAGCGCACCTTGGAGTTTAACAACCATGGAAATCGCTTTGGGACCCCAAAACAGTGAGTACACGAAATGGGTTAGAATCGACAAAAACCGAGAGTGTTGATGACCGACACGTAAACGCACCCCGGGGTTCGTCAATCGTGGAAATCACTTTGGGACCCCAAAACTGAGTAATAGTCCAAGAAACGGGCCAGAATAGGCCCAAACTGCGAGTCTTGACGACCAACACATAAGCACACCTTGGTGTTCGACAACCATGGAAATCCCTTTGGGACCCCAAAACGGGGAGTAATAGTCCACGAAACGGGTTAGAATCGACAAAACCGAGAGAGTTGATGACCGACATGTAAACGCACCCCGGGGTTCGTCAATCGTGGAAATCACTTTGGGACCCCAAAACCGAGTAATAATCCAAGAAACGGGCCAGAATCGGCCCAAACTGCGAGTCTTGACGACCAACACATAAGCAAACCTTGGTGTTCGACAACCATGGAAATCCCTTTGGGACCCCAAAACGGGGAGTAATAGTCCATGAAACGGGCCAGAATCGACAAAACACACGAGTGTTGATGACCGACACGTAAACGCACCCCGGGGTTCAACAACCATGGAAATCGCTTTGGGACCCCAAAATGGTGAGTAATAGTCCACGAAATGGGTCAGAATTGACAAAAACGGCGAGTGTTGATGACCGACACGTGAACGGACCCCGGGGTTCGTCAATCGTGGAAATCACTTCGGGACCCCAAAACTGAGTAATAATCCAAGAAACAGGCCAGAATCGGCCCAAACTGCGATCTTGACGACCAACACATAAGCACACCTTGGGGTTCGACAACCATGGAAATCCCTTTGGGGCACCAAAACGGTGAGTAATAGTCCATGAAACGGGTCAGAATCGACAAAACCCACAAGTGTTGATGACCGACACGTAAATGCACCCCCGGGTTCGTTAATCATAGAAATCGCTCTGGGACCCGAAACCGGTGAGTAATAGTCCACGAAACTGACCAGAATTGGCCAAAATTGTGAGTGCTGATGACCAACACGTAAGCGCACCTTGGAGTTCAACAACCATGGAAATCAATTTGGGACCCCAAAACGGTGAGTAATAGTCCACGAAACGGGTCAGAATCGACAAAAACCGCGAGTGTTGATGACCGACACGTAAGCGCACCCCGGGGTTCGTCAATCGTGGAAATCACTTTGGGACCCAAAAACCAAGTAATAATCCAAGAAACGGGCCAGAATCGGCCCAAACTGCGAGTCTTGACGACCAACAGATAAGCACACCTTGGTGTTCGACAACGATGGAAATCCCTTCGGACCCCAAAACGGGGAGTAATAGTCCATGAAACGGGTCAGAATCGACAAAACCCACGAGTGTTGATGACCGACACGTTAACGCACCCCGGGGCCCGTTAATCATGGAAATCACTCCGGGACACCAAGACAGTGAGTAATAGTCCATGAAAGGGACCAGAATCAGCCAAAACTGCGAGTGTTGATGACCGACACGTAAGAGCACCTTGGAGTCCAACAACTATGGAAATTGCTTCGGGACACCAAAACAGGTGAGTAATAGTCCACGAAACTGACCAGAGTTGGCAAAAATTGTGAGTGTTGTTGACCGACACGTAAGCGCAACTTGGGGTTCAACAACCATGGAAATTGCTTTGGGACCCCAAAACGGTGAGTAATAGTCCACGAAACGGGTCAAAATGGACAAAAACCGCGAGTGTTGATGACCGACACGTAAACGCACCCCGGGGTTCTTCAATTGTGGAAATCACTTCGGGACCCCAAAACTGAGTAATAATCCAAGAAACGGGACAGAATCGGCCCAAACTGCGATCTCGACGACCAACACATAAGCACACCTTGGGGTTCGACAACCATGGAAATCCCTTTGGGACACCAAAACGGTGAGTAATAGTCCATGAAACGGGTCAGAATCGACAAAACCCGCAAGTGTTGATGACCGACACGTAAATGCACCCCCGGGTTCGTTAATCGTGGAAATCACTCTGGGACCTGAAACCGGTGAGTAATAGTCCACGAAACTGACCAGAATTGGCCAAAATTGTGAGTGTTGATGACCGACACGTAAGCGCACCTTGGAGTTTAACAACCATGGAAATCGCTTTGGGACCCCAAAACAGTGAGTACACGAAATGGGTTAGAATCGACAAAAACCGAGAGTGTTGATGACCGACACGTAAACGCACCCCGGGGTTCGTCAATCGTGGAAATCACTTTGGGACCCCAAAACTGAGTAATAGTCCAAGAAACGGGCCAGAATAGGCCCAAACTGCGAGTCTTGACGACCAACACATAAGCACACCTTGGTGTTCGACAACCATGGAAATCCCTTTGGGACCCCAAAACGGGGAGTAATAGTCCACGAAACGGGTTAGAATCGACAAAACCGAGAGAGTTGATGACCGACATGTAAACGCACCCCGGGGTTCGTCAATCGTGGAAATCACTTTGGGACCCCAAAACCGAGTAATAATCCAAGAAACGGGCCAGAATCGGCCCAAACTGCGAGTCTTGACGACCAACACATAAGCAAACATTGGTGTTCGACAACCATGGAAATCCCTTTGGGACCCCAAAACGGGGAGTAATAGTCCATGAAACGGGCCAGAATCGACAAAACACACGAGTGTTGATGACCGACACGTAAACGCACCCCGGGGTTCAACAACCATGGAAATCGCTTTGGGACCCCAAAATGGTGAGTAATAGTCCACGAAATGGGTCAGAATTGACAAAAACGGCGAGTGTTGATGACCGACACGTGAACGGACCCCGGGGTTCGTCAATCGTGGAAATCACTTCGGGACCCCAAAACTGAGTAATAATCCAAGAAACAGGCCAGAATCGGCCCAAACTGCGATCTTGACGACCAACACATAAGCACACCTTGGGGTTCGACAACCATGGAAATCCCTTTGGGGCACCAAAACGGTGAGTAATAGTCCATGAAACGGGTCAGAATCGACAAAACCCACAAGTGTTGATGACCGACACGTAAATGCACCCCCGGGTTCGTTAATCATAGAAATCGCTCTGGGACCCGAAACCGGTGAGTAATAGTCCACGAAACTGACCAGAATTGGCCAAAATTGTGAGTGCTGATGACCAACACGTAAGCGCACCTTGGAGTTCAACAACCATGGAAATCAATTTGGGACCCCAAAACGGTGAGTAATAGTCCACGAAACGGGTCAGAATCGACAAAAACCGCGAGTGTTGATGACCGACACGTAAGCGCACCCCGGGGTTCGTCAATCGTGGAAATCACTTTGGGACCCAAAAACCAAGTAATAATCCAAGAAACGGGCCAGAATCGGCCCAAACTGCGAGTCTTGACGACCAACAGATAAGCACACCTTGGTGTTCGACAACGATGGAAATCCCTTCGGACCCCAAAACGGGGAGTAATAGTCCATGAAACGGGTCAGAATCGACAAAACCCACGAGTGTTGATGACCGACACGTTAACGCACCCCGGGGCCCGTTAATCATGGAAATCACTCCGGGACACCAAGACAGTGAGTAATAGTCCATGAAAGGGACCAGAATCAGCCAAAACTGCGAGTGTTGATGACCGACACGTAAGAGCACCTTGGAGTCCAACAACTATGGAAATTGCTTCGGGACACCAAAACAGGTGAGTAATAGTCCACGAAACTGACCAGAGTTGGCAAAAATTGTGAGTGTTGTTGACCGACACGTAAGCGCACCTTGGGGTTCAACAACCATGGAAATTGCTTTGGGACCCCAAAACGGTGAGTAATAGTCCACGAAACGGGTCAAAATGGACAAAAACCGCGAGTGTTGATGACCGACACGTAAACGCACCCCGGGGTTCTTCAATTGTGGAAATCACTTCGGGACCCCAAAACTGAGTAATAATCCAAGAAACGGGACAGAATCGGCCCAAACTGCGATCTCGACGACCAACACATAAGCACACCTTGGGGTTCGACAACCATGGAAATCCCTTTGGGACACCAAAACGGTGAGTAATAGTCCATGAAACGGGTCAGAATCGACAAAACCCGCAAGTGTTGATGACCGACACGTAAATGCACCCCCGGGTTCGTTAATCGTGGAAATCACTCTGGGACCTGAAACCGGTGAGTAATAGTCCACGAAACTGACCAGAATTGGCCAAAATTGTGAGTGTTGATGACCGACACGTAAGCGCACCTTGGAGTTTAACAACCATGGAAATCGCTTTGGGACCCCAAAACAGTGAGTACACGAAATGGGTTAGAATCGACAAAAACCGAGAGTGTTGATGACCGACACGTAAACGCACCCCGGGGTTCGTCAATCGTGGAAATCACTTTGGGACCCCAAAACTGAGTAATAGTCCAAGAAACGGGCCAGAATAGGCCCAAACTGCGAGTCTTGACGACCAACACATAAGCACACCTTGGTGTTCGACAACCATGGAAATCCCTTTGGGACCCCAAAACGGGGAGTAATAGTCCACGAAACGGGTTAGAATCGACAAAACCGAGAGAGTTGATGACCGACATGTAAACGCACCCCGGGGTTCGTCAATCGTGGAAATCACTTTGGGACCCCAAAACCGAGTAATAATCCAAGAAACGGGCCAGAATCGGCCCAAACTGCGAGTCTTGACGACCAACACATAAGCAAACCTTGGTGTTCGACAACCATGGAAATCCCTTTGGGACCCCAAAACGGGGAGTAATAGTCCATGAAACGGGCCAGAATCGACAAAACACACGAGTGTTGATGACCGACACGTAAACGCACCCCGGGGTTCAACAACCATGGAAATCGCTTTGGGACCCCAAAATGGTGAGTAATAGTCCACGAAATGGGTCAGAATTGACAAAAACGGCGAGTGTTGATGACCGACACGTGAACGGACCCCGGGGTTCGTCAATCGTGGAAATCACTTCGGGACCCCAAAACTGAGTAATAATCCAAGAAACAGGCCAGAATCGGCCCAAACTGCGATCTTGACGACCAACACATAAGCACACCTTGGGGTTCGACAACCATGGAAATCCCTTTGGGGCACCAAAACGGTGAGTAATAGTCCATGAAACGGGTCAGAATCGACAAAACCCACAAGTGTTGATGACCGACACGTAAATGCACCCCCGGGTTCGTTAATCATAGAAATCGCTCTGGGACCCGAAACCGGTGAGTAATAGTCCACGAAACTGACCAGAATTGGCCAAAATTGTGAGTGCTGATGACCAACACGTAAGCGCACCTTGGAGTTCAACAACCATGGAAATCAATTTGGGACCCCAAAACGGTGAGTAATAGTCCACGAAACGGGTCAGAATCGACAAAAACCGCGAGTGTTGATGACCGACACGTAAGCGCACCCCGGGGTTCGTCAATCGTGGAAATCACTTTGGGACCCAAAAACCAAGTAATAATCCAAGAAACGGGCCAGAATCGGCCCAAACTGCGAGTCTTGACGACCAACAGATAAGCACACCTTGGTGTTCGACAACGATGGAAATCCCTTCGGACCCCAAAACGGGGAGTAATAGTCCATGAAACGGGTCAGAATCGACAAAACCCACGAGTGTTGATGACCGACACGTTAACGCACCCCGGGGCCCGTTAATCATGGAAATCACTCCGGGACACCAAGACAGTGAGTAATAGTCCATGAAAGGGACCAGAATCAGCCAAAACTGCGAGTGTTGATGACCGACACGTAAGAGCACCTTGGAGTCCAACAACTATGGAAATTGCTTCGGGACACCAAAACAGGTGAGTAATAGTCCACGAAACTGACCAGAGTTGGCAAAAATTGTGAGTGTTGTTGACCGACACGTAAGCGCACCTTGGGGTTCAACAACCATGGAAATTGCTTTGGGACCCCAAAACGGTGAGTAATAGTCCACGAAACGGGTCAAAATGGACAAAAACCGCGAGTGTTGATGACCGACACGTAAACGCACCCCGGGGTTCTTCAATTGTGGAAATCACTTCGGGACCCCAAAACTGAGTAATAATCCAAGAAACGGGACAGAATCGGCCCAAACTGCGATCTCGACGACCAACACATAAGCACACCTTGGGGTTCGACAACCATGGAAATCCCTTTGGGACACCAAAACGGTGAGTAATAGTCCATGAAACGGGTCAGAATCGACAAAACCCGCAAGTGTTGATGACCGACACGTAAATGCACCCCCGGGTTCGTTAATCGTGGAAATCACTCTGGGACCTGAAACCGGTGAGTAATAGTCCACGAAACTGACCAGAATTGGCCAAAATTGTGAGTGTTGATGACCGACACGTAAGCGCACCTTGGAGTTTAACAACCATGGAAATCGCTTTGGGACCCCAAAACAGTGAGTACATGAAATGGGTTAGAATCGACAAAAACCGAGAGTGTTGATGACCGACACGTAAACGCACCCCGGGGTTCGTCAATCGTGGAAATCACTTTGGGACCCCAAAACTGAGTAATAGTCCAAGAAACGGGCCAGAATAGGCCCGAACTGCGAGTCTTGACGACCAACACATAAGCACACCTTGGTGTTCGACAACCATGGAAATCCCTTTGGGACCCCAAAACGGGGAGTAATAGTCCACGAAACGGGTTAGAATCGACAAAACCGAGAGAGTTGATGACCGACATGTAAACGCACCCCGGGGTTCGTCAATCGTGGAAATCACTTTGGGACCCCAAAACTGAGTAATAATCCAAGAAACGGGCCAGAATCGGCCCAAACTGCGAGTCTTGACGACCAACACATAAGCACACCTTGGTGTTCGACAACCATGGAAATCCCTTTGGGACCCCAAAACGGGGAGTAATAGTCCATGAAACGGGCCAGAATCGACAAAACACACGAGTGTTGATGACCGACACGTAAACGCACCCCGGGGTTCAACAACCATGGAAATCGCTTTGGGACCCAAAATGGTGAGTAATAGTCCACGAAACGGGTCAGAATTGACAAAAACGGCGAGTGTTGATGACCGACACGTAAACGGACCCCGGGGTTCGTCAATCGTGGAAATCACTTCGGGACCCCAAAACTGAGTAATAATCCAAGAAACAGGCCAGAATCGGCCCAAACTGCGATCTTGACGACCAACACATAAGCACACCTTGGGGTTCGACAACCATGGAAATCCCTTTGGGGCACCAAAACGGTGAGTAATAGTCCATGAAACGGGTCAGAATCGACAAAACCCACAAGTGTTGATGACCGACACGTAAATGCACCCCCGGGTTCGTTAATCATAGAAATCGCTCTGGGACCCGAAACCGGTGAGTAATAGTCCACGAAACTGACCAGAATTGGCCAAAATTGTGAGTGCTGATGACCAACACGTAAGCGCACCTTGGAGTTCAACAACCATGGAAATCAATTTGGGACCCCAAAACGGTGAGTAATAGTCCACGAAACGGGTCAGAATCGACAAAAACCGCGAGTGTTGATGACCGACACGTTAACGCACCCCGGGGCCCGTTAATCATGGAAATCACTCCGGGACACCAAAACAGTGAGTAATAGTCCATGAAAGGGACCAGAATCAGCCAAAACTGCGAGTGTTGATGACCGACATGTAAGAGCACCTTGGAGTCCAACAACTATGGAAATTGCTTCGGGACCCCAAAACAGGTGAGTAATAGTCCACGAAACTGACCAGAATTGGCAAAAATTGTGAGTGTTGTTGACCGACACGTAAGCGCACCTTGGGGTTCAAAAACCATGGAAATTGCTTTGGGACCCCAAAACGGTGAGTAATAGTCCACGAAACGGGTCAAAATGGACAAAAACCGCGAGTGTTGATGACCGACACGTAAACGCACCCCGGGGTTCTTCAATTGTGGAAATCACTTCGGGACCCCAAAACTGAGTAATAATCCAAGAAACGGGACAGAATCGGCCCAAACTGCGATCTCGACGACCAACACATAAGCACACCTTGGGGTTCGACAACCATGGAAATCCCTTTGGGACACCAAAACGGTGAGTAATAGTCCATGAAACGGGTCAGAATCGACAAAACCCACAAGTGTTGATGACCGACACGTAAATGCACCCCCGGGTTTGTTAATCGTGGAAATCGCTCTGGGACCTGAAACCGGTGAGTAATAGTCCACGAAACTGACCAGAATTGGCCAAAATTGTGAGTGTTGATGACCGACACGTAAGCGCACCTTGGAGTTTAACAACCATGGAAATCGCTTTGGGACCCCAAAACAGTGAGTACATGAAATGGGTTAGAATCGACAAAAACCGAGAGTATTGATGACCGACACGTAAACGCACCCCAGGGTTCGTCAATCGTGGAAATCACTTTGGGACCCCAAAACTGAGTAATAATCCAAGAAACGGGCCAGAATAGGCCCAAACTGCGAGTCTTGACGACCAACACATAAGCACACCTTGGTGTTCGACAACCATGGAAATCCCTTTGGGACCCCAAAACGGGGAGTAATAGTCCATGAAACGGGTCAGAATCGACAAAACACACGAGTGTTGATGACCGACACGTAAAGGCACCCCGGGGTTCAACAACCATGGAAATCGCTTTGGGACCCCAAAATGGTGAGTAATAGTCCACGAAACGGGTTAGAATCGACAAAACCGAGAGAGTTGATGACCGACATGTAAACGCACCCCGGGGTTCGTCAATCGTGGAAATCACTTTGGGACCCCAAAACTGAGTAATAATCCAAGAAACGGGCCAGAATCGGCCCAAACTGCGAGTCTTGACGACCAACACATAAGCACACCTTGGTGTTCGACAACCATGGATATCCCTTGGGGACCCCAAAACGGGGAGTAATAGTCCATGAAACGGGTCAGAATCGACAAAACACACGAGTGTTGATGACCGACACGTAAACGCACCCCGGGGTTCAACAACCATGGAAATCGCTTTGGGACCCCAAAATGGTGAGTAATAGTCCACGAAACGGGTCAGAATTGACAAAAACGGCGAGTGTTGATGACCGACACGTAAACGGACCCCGGGGTTCGTCAATCGTGGAAATCACTTCGGGACCCCAAAACTGAGTAATAATCCAAGAAACAGGCCAGAATCGGCCCAAACTGCGATCTTGACGACCAACACATAAGCACACCTTGGGGTTCGACAACCATGGAAATCCCTTTGGGACACCAAAACGGTGAGTAATAGTCCATGAAACGGGTCAGAATCGACAAAACCCACAAGTGTTGATGACCGACACGTAAATGCACCCCCGGGTTCGTTAATCATAGAAATCGCTCTGGGACCCGAAACCGGTGAGTAATAGTCCACGAAACTGACTAGAATTGGCCAAAATTGTGAGTGCTGATGACCGACACGTAAGCGCACCTTGGAGTTCAACAACCATGGAAATCGCTTTGGGACCCCAAAACGGTGAGTAATAGTCCACGAAACGGGTCAGAATCGACAAAAACCGAGAGTGTTGATGACCGACACGTAAACGCACCCCGGGGTTCGTCAATCGTGGAAATCACTTTGGGACCCCAAAACTGAGTAATAATCCAAGAAACGGGCCAGAATAGGCCCAAACTGCGAGTCTTGACGACCAACACATAAGCACACCTTGGTGTTCGACAACCATGGAAATCCCTTTGGGACCCCAAAACGGGGAGTAATAGTCCATGAAACGGGTCAGAATCGACAAAACACACGAGTGTTGATGACCGACACGTAAAGGCACCCCGGGGTTCAACAACCATGGAAATCGCTTTGGGACCCCAAAACGGTGAGTAATAGTCCACGAAACGGGTTAGAATCGACAAAACAGAGAGAGTTGATGACCGACATGTAAACGCACCCCGGGGTTCGTCAATCGTGGAAATCACTTTGGGACCCCAAAACTGAGTAATAATCCAAGAAACGGGCCAGAATCGGCCCAAACTGCGAGTCTTGACGACCAACACATAAGGACACCTTGGTGTTCGACAACCATGGAAATCCCCTTGGGACCCCAAAACGGGGAGTAATAGTCCATGAAACGGGCCAGAATCGACAAAACACACGAGTGTTGATGACCGACATGTAAACGCACCCCGGGGTTCAACAACCATGGAAATCGCTTTGGGACCCCAAAATGGTGAGTAATAGTCCACGAAACGGGTCAGAATTGACAAAAACGGCGAGTGTTGATGACCGACACGTAAACGGACCCCGGGGTTCGTCAATCGTGGAAATCACTTCGGGACCCCAAAACTGAGTAATAATCCAAGAAACAGGCCAGAATCGGCCCAAACTGCGATCTTGACGACCAACACATAAGCACACCTTGGGGTTCGACAACCATGGAAATCCCTTTGGGGCACCAAAACGGTGAGTAATAGTCCATGAAACGGGTCAGAATCGACAAAACCCACAAGTGTTGATGACCGACACGTAAATGCACCCCCGGGTTCGTTAATCATAGAAATCGCTCTGGGACCCGAAACCGGTGAGTAATAGTCCACGAAACTGACCAGAATTGGCCAAAATTGTGAGTGCTGATGACCAACACGTAAGCGCACCTTGGAGTTCAACAACCATGGAAATCACTTTGGGACCCCAAAACGGTGAGTAATAGTCCACGAAACGGGTCAGAATCGACAAAAACCGCGAGTGTTGATGACCGACACGTAAGCGCACCCCGGGGTTCGTCAATCGTGGAAATCACTTTGGGACCCAAAACCAAGTAATAATCCAAGAAACGGGCCAGAATCGGCCCAAACTGCGAGTCTTGACGACCAACAGATAAGCGCACCTTGGTGTTCGACAACGATGGAAATCCCTTCGGACCCCAAAACGGGGAGTAATAGTCCATGAAACGGGTCAGAATCGACAAAACCCACGAGTGTTGATGACCGACACGTTAACGCACCCCGGGGCCCGTTAATCATGGAAATCACTCCGGACACCAAAACAGTGAGTAATAGTCCATGAAAGGGACCAGAATCAGCCAAAACTGCGAGTGTTGATGACCGACATGTAAGAGCACCTTGGAGTCCAACAACTATGGAAATTGCTTCGAGACCCCAAAACAGGTGAGTAATAGTCCACGAAACTGACCAGAATTGGCAAAAATTGTGAGTGTTGTTGACCGACACGTAAGCGCACCTTGGGGTTCAAAAACCATGGAAATTGCTTTGGGACCCCAAAACGGTGAGTAATAGTCCACGAAACGGGTCAAAATGGACAAAAACCGCGAGTGTTGATGACCGACACGTAAACGCACCCCGGGATTCTTCAATTGTGGAAATCACTTCGGGACCCCAAAACTGAGTAATAATCCAAGAAACGGGACAGAATCGGCACAAACTGCGATCTCGACGACCAACACATAAGCACACCTTGGGGTTCGACAACCATGGAAATCCCTTTGGGACACCAAAACGGTGAGTAATAGTCCATGAAACGGGTCAGAATCGACAAAACCCGCAAGTGTTGATGACCGACACGTAAATGCACCCCCGGGTTTGTTAATCGTGGAAATCGCTCTGGGACCTGAAACCGGTGAGTAATAGTCCACGAAACTGACCAGAATTGGCCAAAATTGTGAGTGTTGATGACCGACACGTAAGCGCACCTTGGAGTTTAACAACCATGGAAATCGCTTTGGGACCCCAAAACAGTGAGTACATGAAATGGGTTAGAATCGACAAAAACCGAGAGTATTGATGACCGACACGTAAACGCACCCCGGGGTTCATCAATCGTGGAAATCACTTTGGGACCCCAAAACTGAGTAATAATCCAAGAAACGGGCCAGAATAGGCCCAAACTGCGAGTCTTGACGACCAACACATAAGCACACCTTGGTGTTCGACAACCATGGAAATCCCTTTGGGACCCCAAAACGGGGAGTAATAGTCCATGAAACGGGTCAGAATCGACAAAACACACGAGTGTTGATGACCGACACGTAAAGGCACCCCGGGGTTCAACAACCATGGAAATCGCTTTGGGACCCCAAAACGGTGAGTAATAGTCCACGAAACGGGTTAGAATCGACAAAACCGAGAGAGTTGATGACCGACATGTAAACGCACCCCGGGGTTCGTCAATCGTGGAAATCACTTTGGGACCCCAAAACTGAGTAGTAATCCAAGAAACGGGCCAGAATCGGCCCAAACTGCGAGTCTTGACGACCAACACATAAGCACACCTTGGTGTTCGACAACCATGGAAATCCCTTGGGGACCCCAAAACGGGGAGTAATAGTCCATGAAACGGGTCAGAATCGACAAAACACACGAGTGTTGATGACCGACACGTAAACGCACCCCGGGGTTCAACAACCATGGAAATCGCTTTGGGACCCCAAAATGGTGAGTAATAGTCCACGAAACGGGTCAGAATTGACAAAAACGGCGAGTGTTGATGACCGACACGTAAACGGACCCCGGGGTTCGTCAATCGTGGAAATCACTTCGGGACCCCAAAACTGAGTAATAATCCAAGAAACAGGCCAGAATCGGCCCAAACTGCGATCTTGACGACCAACACATAAGCACACCTTGGGGTTCGACAACCATGGAAATCCCTTTGGGACACCAAAACGGTGAGTAATAGTCCATGAAACGGGTCAGAATCGACAAAACCCACAAGTGTTGATGACCGACACGTAAATGCACCCCCGGGTTCGTTAATCATAGAAATCGCTCTGGGACCCGAAACCGGTGAGTAATAGTCCACGAAACTGACCAGAATTGGCCAAAATTGTGAGTGCTGATGACCGACACGTAAGCGCACCTTGGAGTTCAGCAACCATGGAAATCGCTTTGGGACCCCAAAACGGTGAGTAATAGTCCACGAAACGGGTCAGAATCGACAAAAACCGAGAGTGTTGATGACCGACACGTAAACGCACCCCGGGGTTCGTCAATCGTGGAAATCACTTTGGGACCCCAAAACTGAGTAATAATCCAAGAAACGGGCCAGAATAGGCCCAAACTGCGAGTCTTGACGACTAACACATAAGCACACCTTGGTGTTCGACAACCATGGAAATCCCTTTGGGACCCCAAAATGGGGAGTAATAGTCCATGAAACGGGTCAGAATCGACAAAACACACGAGTGTTGATGACCGACACGTAAAGGCACCCCGGGGTTCAACAACCATGGAAATCGCTTTGGGACCCCAAAACGGTGAGTAATAGTCCACGAAACGGGTTAGAATCGACAAAACAGAGAGAGTTGATGACCGACATGTAAACGCACCCCGGGGTTCGTCAATCGTGGAAATCACTTTGGGACCCCAAAACTGAGTAATAATCCAAGAAACGGGCCAGAATCGGCCCAAACTGCGAGTCTTGACGACCAACACATAAGCACACCTTGGTGTTCGACAACCATGGAAATCCCTTTGGGACCCCAAAACGGGGAGTAATAGTCCATGAAACGGGCCAGAATCGACAAAACACACGAGTGTTGATGACCGACACGTAAACGCACCCCGGGGTTCAACAACCATGGAAATCGCTTTGGGACCCCAAAATGGTGAGTAATAGTCCACGAAACGGGTCGGAATTGACAAAAACGGCGAGTGTTGATGACCGACACGTAAACGGACCCCGGGGTTCGTCAATCGTGGAAATCACTTCGGGACCCCAAAACTGAGTAATAATCCAAGAAACAGGCCAGAATCGGCCCAAACTGCGATCTTGACGACCAACACATAAGCACACCTTGGGGTTCGACAACCATGGAAATCCCTTTGGGGCACCAAAACGGTGAGTAATAGTCCATGAAACGGGTCAGAATCGACAAAACCCACAAGTGTTGATGACCGACACGTAAATGCACCCCCGGGTTCGTTAATCATAGAAATCGCTCTGGGACCCGAAACCGGTGAGTAATAGTCCACGAAACTGACCAGAATTGGCCAAAATTGTGAGTGCTGATGACCAACACGTAAGCGCACCTTGGAGTTCAACAACCATGGAAATCACTTTGGGACCCCAAAACGGTGAGTAATAGTCCACGAAACGGGTCAGAATCGACAAAAACCGCGAGTGTTGATGACCGACACGTAAGCGCACCCCGGGGTTCGTCAATCGTGGAAATCACTTTGGGACCCAAAAACCAAGTAATAATCCAAGAAACGGGCCAGAATCGGCCCAAACTGCGAGTCTTGACGACCAACAGATAAGCGCACCTTGGTGTTCGACAACGATGGAAATCCCTTCGGACCCCAAAACGGGGAGTAATAGTCCATGAAACGGGTCAGAATCGACAAAACCCACGAGTGTTGATGACCGACACGTTAACGCACCCCGGGGCCCGTTAATCATGGAAATCACTCCGGGACACCAAAACAGTGAGTAATAGTCCATGAAAGGGACCAGAATCAGCCAAAACTGCGAGTGTTGATGACCGACATGTAAGAGCACCTTGGAGTCCAACAACTATGGAAATTGCTTCGAGACCGCAAAACAGGTGAGTAATAGTCCACGAAACTGACCAGAATTGGCAAAAATTGTGAGTGTTGTTGACCGACACGTAAGCGCACCTTGGGGTTCAAAAACCATGGAAATTGCTTTGGGACCCCAAAACGGTGAGTAATAGTCCACGAAACGGGTCAAAATGGACAAAAACCGCGAGTGTTGATGACCGACACGTAAACGCACCCCGGGGTTCTTCAATTGTGGAAATCACTTCGGGACCCCAAAACTGAGTAATAATCCAAGAAACGGGACAGAATCGGCCCAAACTGCGATCTCGACGACCAACACATAAGCACACCTTGGGGTTCGACAACCATGGAAATCCCTTTGGGCACCAAAACGGTGAGTAATAGTCCATGAAACGGGTCAGAATCGACAAAACCCACAAGTGTTGATGACCGACACGTAAATGCACCCCCGGGTTTGTTAATCGTGGAAATCGCTCTGGGACCTGAAACCGGTGAGTAATAGTCCACGAAACTGACCAGAATTGGCCAAAATTGTGAGTGTTGATGACCGACACGTAAGCGCACCTTGGAGTTTAACAACCATGGAAATCGCTTTGGGACCCCAAAACAGTGAGTACATGAAATGGGTTAGAATCGACAAAAACCGAGAGTATTGATGACCGACACGTAAACGCACCCCGGGGTTCGTCAATCGTGGAAATCACTTTGGGACCCCAAAACTGAGTAATAATCCAAGAAACGGGCCAGAATCGGCCCAAACTGCGAGTCTTGACGACCAACACATAAGCACACCTTGGGGTTCGACAACCATGGAAATCCCTTTGGGACACCAAAACGGTGAGTAATAGTCCATGAAACGGGCCAGAATCGACAAAACACACGAGTGTTGATGACCGACACGTAAACGCACCCCGGGGTTCAACAACCATGGAAATCGCTTTGGGACCCCAAAATGGTGAGTAATATAGTCCACGAAACGGGTCAGAATTGACAAAAACGGCGAGTGTTGATGACCGACACGTAAACGGACCCCGGGGTTCGTCAATCGTGGAAATCACTTCGGGACCCCAAAACTGAGTAATAATCCAAGAAACAGGCCAGAATCGGCCCAAACTGCGATCTTGACGACCAACACATAAGCACACCTTGGGGTTCGACAACCATGGAAATCCCTTTGGGGCACCAAAACGGTGAGTAATAGTCCATGAAACGGGTCAGAATCGACAAAACCCACAAGTGTTGATGACCGACACGTAAATGCACCCCCGGGTTCGTTAATCATAGAAATCGCTCTGGGACCCGAAACCGGTGAGTAATAGTCCACGAAACTGACCAGAATTGGCCAAAATTGTGAGTGCTGATGACCAACACGTAAGCGCACCTTGGAGTTCAACAACCATGGAAATCACTTTGGGACCCCAAAACGGTGAGTAATAGTCCACGAAACGGGTCAGAATCGACAAAAACCGCGAGTGTTGATGACCGACACGTAAGCGCACCCCGGGGTTCGTCAATCGTGGAAATCACTTTGGGACCCAAAAACCAAGTAATAATCCAAGAAACGGGCCAGAATCGGCCCAAACTGCGAGTCTTGACGACCAACAGATAAGCGCACCTTGGTGTTCGACAACGATGGAAATCCCTTCGGACCCCAAAACGGGGAGTAATAGTCCATGAAACGGGTCAGAATCGACAAAACCCACGAGTGTTGATGACCGACACGTTAACGCACCCCGGGGCCCGTTAATCATGGAAATCACTCCGGGACACCAAAACAGTGAGTAATAGTCCATGAAAGGGACCAGAATCAGCCAAAACTGCGAGTGTTGATGACCGACATGTAAGAGCACCTTGGAGTCCAACAACTATGGAAATTGCTTCGAGACCGCAAAACAGGTGAGTAATAGTCCACGAAACTGACCAGAATTGGCAAAAATTGTGAGTGTTGTTGACCGACACGTAAGCGCACCTTGGGGTTCAAAAACCATGGAAATTGCTTTGGGACCCCAAAACGGTGAGTAATAGTCCACGAAACGGGTCAAAATGGACAAAAACCGCGAGTGTTGATGACCGACACGTAAACGCACCCCGGGGTTCTTCAATTGTGGAAATCACTTCGGGACCCCGAAACTGAGTAATAATCCAAGAAACGGGACAGAATCGGCCCAAACTGCGATCTCGACGACCAACACATAAGCACACCTTGGGGTTCGACAACCATGGAAATCCCTTTGGGACACCAAAACGGTGAGTAATAGTCCATGAAACGGGTCAGAATCGACAAAACCCACAAGTGTTGATGACCGACACGTAAATGCACCCCCGGGTTTGTTAATCGTGGAAATCGCTCTCGGACCTGAAACCGGTGAGTAATAGTCCACGAAACTGACCAGAATTGGCCAAAATTGTGAGTGTTGATGACCGACACGTAAGCGCACCTTGGAGTTTAACAACCATGGAAATCGCTTTGGGACCCCAAAACAGTGAGTACATGAAATGGGTTAGAATCGACAAAAACCGAGAGTATTGATGACCGACACGTAAACGCACCCCGGGGTTCGTCAATCGTGGAAATCACTTTGGGACCCCAAAACTGAGTAATAATCCAAGAAACGGGCCAGAATAGGCCCAAACTGCGAGTCTTGACGACCAACACATAAGCACACCTTGGGGTTCGACAACCATGGAAATCCCTTTGGGACACCAAAACGGTGAGTAATAGTCCATGAAACGGGCCAGAATCGACAAAACACACGAGTGTTGATGACCGACACGTAAACGCACCCCGGGGTTCAACAACCATGGAAATCGCTTTGGGACCCCAAAATGGTGAGTAATAGTCCACGAAACGGGTCAGAATTGACAAAAACGGCGAGTGTTGATGACCGACACGTAAACGGACCCCGGGGTTCGTCAATCGTGGAAATCACTTCGGGACCCCAAAACTGAGTAATAATCCAAGAAACAGGCCAGAATCGGCCCAAACTGCGATCTTGACGACCAACACATAAGCACACCTTGGGGTTCGACAACCATGGAAATCCCTTTGGGGCACCAAAACGGTGAGTAATAGTCCATGAAACGGGTCAGAATCGACAAAACCCACAAGTGTTGATGACCGACACGTAAATGCACCCCCGGGTTCGTTAATCATACAAATCGCTCTGGGACCCGAAACCGGTGAGTAATAGTCCACGAAACTGACCAGAATTGGCCAAAATTGTGAGTGCTGATGACCAACACGTAAGCGCACCTTGGAGTTCAACAACCATGGAAATCACTTTGGGACCCCAAAACGGTGAGTAATAGTCCACGAAACGGGTCAGAATCGACAAAAACCGCGAGTGTTGATGACCGACACGTAAGCGCACCCCGGGGTTCGTCAATCGTGGAAATCACTTTGGGACCCAAAAACCAAGTAATAATCCAAGAAACGGGCCAGAATCGGCCCAAACTGCGAGTCTTGACGACCAACAGATAAGCGCACCTTGGTGTTCGACAACGATGGAAATCCCTTCGGACCCCAAAATGGGGAGTAATAGTCCATGAAACGGGTCAGAATCGACAAAACCCACGAGTGTTGATGACCGACACGTTAACGCACCCCGGGGCCCGTTAATCATGGAAATCACTCCGGGACACCAAAACAGTGAGTAATAGTCCATGAAAGGGACCAGAATCAGCCAAAACTGCGAGTGTTGATGACCGACATGTAAGAGCACCATGGAGTCCAACAACTATGGAAATTGCTTCGAGACCCCAAAACAGGTGAGTAATAGTCCACGAAACTGACCAGAATTGGCAAAAATTGTGAGTGTTGTTGACCGACACGTAAGCGCACCTTGGGGTTCAAAAACCATGGAAATTGCTTTGGGACCCCAAAACGGTGAGTAATAGTCCACGAAACGGGTCAAAATGGACAAAAACCGCGAGTGTTGATGACCGACACGTAAACGCACCCCGGGGTTCTTCAATTGTGGAAATCACTTCGGGACCCCAAAACTGAGTAATAATCCAAGAAACGGGACAGAATCGGCCCAAACTGCGATCTCGACGACCAACATATAAGCACACCTTGGGGTTCGACAACCATGGAAATCCCTTTGGGACACCAAAACGGTGAGTAATAGTCCATGAAACGGGTCAGAATCGACAAAACCCACAAGTGTTGATGACCGACACGTAAATGCACCCCCGGGTTTGTTAATCGTGGAAATCGCTCTGGGACCTGAAACCGGTGAGTAATAGTCCACGAAACTGACCAGAATTGGCCAAAATTGTGAGTGTTGATGACCGACACGTAAGCGCACCTTGGAGTTTAACAACCATGGAAATCGCTTTGGGACCCCAAAACAGTGAGTACATGAAATGGGTTAGAATCGACAAAAACCGAGAGTATTGATGACCGACACGTAAACGCACCCCGGGGTTCGTCAATCGTGGAAATCACTTTGGGACCCGAAAACTGAGTAATAATCCAAGAAACGGGCCAGAATAGGCCCAAACTGCGAGTCTTGACGACCAACACATAAGCACACCTCGGTGTTCGACAACCATGGAAATCCCTTTGGGACCCCAAAACGGGGAGTAATAGTCCATGAAACGGGTCAGGATCGACAAAACACACGAGTGTTGATGACCGACACGTAAAGGCACCCCGGGGTTCAACAACCATGGAAATCGCTTTGGGACCCCAAAACGGTGAGTAATAGTCCACGAAACGGGTTAGAGTCGACAAAACCGAGAGAGTTGATGACCGACATGTAAACGCACCCCGGGGTTCGTCAATCGTGGAAATCACTTTGGGACCCCAAAACTGAGTAATAATCCAAGAAACGGGCCAGAATCGGCCCAAACTGCGAGTCTTGACGACCAACACATAAGCACACCTTGGTGTTCGACAACCATGGAAATCCCTTGGGGACCCCAAAACGGGGAGTAATAGTCCATGAAACGGGTCAGAATCGACAAAACACACGAGTGTTGATGACCGACACGTAAACGCACCCCGGGGTTCAACAACCATGGAAATCGCTTTGGGACCCCAAAATGGTGAGTAATAGTCCATGAAACGGGTCAGAATTGACAAAAACGGTGAGTGTTGATGACCGACACGTAAACGGACCCCGGGGTTCGTCAATCGTGGAAATCACTTCGGGACCCCAAAACTGAGTAATAATCCAAGAAACAGGCCAGAATCGGCCCAAACTGCGATCTTGACGACCAACACATAAGCACACCTTGGGGTTCGACAACCATGGAAATCCCTTTGGGACACCAAAATGGTGAGTAATAATCCATGAAACGGTTCAGAATCGACAAAACCCACAAGTGTTGATGACCGACACGTAAATGCACCCCCGGGTTCGTTAATCATAGAAATCGCTCTGGGACCAGAAACCGGTGAGTAATAGTCCACGAAACTGACCAGAATTGGCCAAAATTGTGAGTGCTGATGACCGACACGTAAGCGCACCTTGGAGTTCAACAACCATGGAAATCGCTTTGGGACCCCAAAACGGTGAGTAATAGTCCACGAAACAGGTCAGAATCGACAAAAACCGCGAGTGTTGATGACCGACACGTAAGCGCACCCCGGGGTTCGTCAATCGTGGAAATCACTTTGGGACCCCAAAACCAAGTAATAATCCAAGAAACGGGCCAGAATCGGCCCAAACTGCGAGTCTTGACGACCAACAGATAAGCACACCTTGGTGTTCGACAACGATGGAAATCCCTTCGGACCCCAAAACGGGGAGTAATAGTCCATGAAACGGGTCAGAATCGACAAAACCCACGAGTGTTGATGACCGACACGTTAACGCACCCCGGGGCCCGTTAATCATGGAAATCACTCCGGGACACCAAGACAGTGAGTAATAGTCCATGAAAGGGACCAGAATCAGCCAAAACTGCGAGTGTTGATGACCGACACGTAAGAGCACCTTGGAGTCCAACAACTATGGAAATTGCTTCAGGACCCCAAAACAGGTGAGTAATAGTCCACGAAACTGACCAGAGTTGGCAAAAATTGTGAGTGTTGTTGACCGACACGTAAGCGCACCTTGGGGTTCAACAACCATGCAAATTGCTTTGGGACCCCAAAACGGTGAGTAATAGTCCACGAAACGGGTCAAAATGGACAAAAACCGCGAGTGTTGATGACCGACACGTAAACGCACCCCGGGGTTCTTCAATTGTGGAAATCACTTCGGGACCCCAAAACTGAGTAATAATCCAAGAAACGGGACAGAATCGGCCCAAACTGCGATCTCGACGACCAACACATAACCACACCTTGGGGTTCGACAACCATGGAAATCCCTTTGGGACACCAAAACGGTGAGTAATAGTCCATGAAACGGGTCAGAATCGACAAAACCCGCAAGTGTTGATGACCGACACGTAAATGCACCCCCGGGTTCGTTAATCGTGGAAATCGCTCTGGGACCTGAAACCGGTGAGTAATAGTCCACAAAACTGACCAGAATTGGCCAAAATTGTGAGTGTTGATGACCGACACGTAAGCGCACCTTGGAGTTTAACAACCATGGAAATCGCTTTGGGACCCCAAAACAGTGAGTACACGAAATGGGTTAGAATCGACAAAAACCGAGAGTGTTGATGACCGACACGTAAACGCACCCCGGGGTTCGTCAATCGTGGAAATCACTTTGGGACCCCAAAACTGAGTAATAATCCAAGAAACGGGCCAGAATAGGCCCAAACTGCGAGTCTTGACGACCAACACATAAGCACACCTTGGTGTTCGACAACCATGGAAATACCTTTGGGACCCCAAAACGGGGAGTAATAGTCCATGAAACGGGTCAGAATCGACAAAACACACGAGTGTTGATGACCGACACGTAAAGGCACCCCGGGGTTCAACAACCATGGAAATCGCTTTGGGACCCCAAAACGGTGAGTAATAGTCCATGAAACGGGTTAGAATCGACAAAACCAAGAGAGTTGATGACCGACATGTAAACGCACCCCGGGGTTCGTCAATCGTGGAAATCACTTTGGGACCCCAAAACTGAGTAATAATCCAAGAAACGGGCCAGAATCGGCCCAAACTGCGAGTCTTGACGACCAACACATAAGCACACCTTGGTGTTCGACAACCATGGAAATCCCTTTGGGACCCCAAAACGGGGAGTAATAGTCCATGAAACGGGCCAGAATCGACAAAACACACGAGTGTTGATGACCGACACGTAAACGCACCCCGGGGTTCAACAACCATGGAAATCGCTTTGGGACCCCAAAATGGTGAGTAATAGTCCACGAAACGGGTCAGAATTGACAAAAACGGCGAATGTTGATGACCGACACGTAAACGGACCCCGGGGTTCGTCAATCGTGGAAATCACTTCGGTACCCCAAAACTGAGTAATAATACAAGAAACAGGCCAGAATCGGCCCAAACTGCGATCTTGACGACCAACACATAAGCACACCTTGGGGTTCGACAACCATGGAAATCCCTTTGGGACACCAAAACGGTGAGTAATAGTCCATGAAACGGGTTAGAATCGACAAAACCCACAAGTGTTGTTGACCGACACGTAAATGCACCCCCGGGTTCGTTAATCACAGAAATCGCTCTGGGACCCGAAACCGGTGAGTAATAGTCCACGAAACTGACCAGAATTGGCCAAAATTGTGAGTGCTGATGACCAACACGTAAGCGCACCTTGGAGTTCAACAACCATGGAAATCGCTTTGGGACCCCAAAACGGTGAGTAATAGTCCACGAAACGGGTCAGAATCGACAAAAACCGCGAGTGTTGATGACCGACACGTAAGCGCACCCCGGGGTTTGTCAATCGTGGAAATCACTTTGGGACCCAAAAACCAAGTAATAATCCAAGAAACGGGCCAGAATCGGCCCAAATTGCGAGTCTTGACGACCAACAGATAAGCACACCTTGGTGTTCGACAACGATGGAAATCCCTTCGGACCCCAAAACGGGGAGTAATAGTCCATGAAACGGGTCAGAATCGACAAAACCCACGAGTGTTGATGACCGACACGTTAACGCACCCCGGGGCCCGTTAATCATGGAAATCACTCCGGGACACCAAAACAGTGAGTAATAGTCCATGAAAGGGACCAGAATCAGCCAAAACTGCGAGTGTTGATGACCGACACGTAAGAGCACCTTGGAGTCCAACAACTATGGAAATTGCTTCGGGACCCCAAAACAGGTGAGTAATAGTCCACGAAACTGACCAGAGTTGGCAAAAATTGTGAGTGTTGTTGACCGACACGTAAGCGCACCTTGGGGTTCAACAACCATGGAAATTGCTTTGGGACCCCAAAACGGTGAGTAATAGTCCACGAAACGGGTCAAAATGGACAAAAACCGCGAGTGTTGATGACCGACACGTAAACGCACCCCGGGGTTCTTCAATTGTGGAAATCACTTCCGGACCCCAAAACTGAGTAATAATTCAAGAAACGGGACAGAATCGGCCCAAACTGCGATCTCGACGACCAACACATAAGCACACCTTGGGGTTCGACAACCATGGAAATCCCTTTGGGACACCAAAACGGTGAGTAATAGTCCATGAAACGGGTCAGAATCGACAAAACCCGCAAGTGTTGATGACCGACACGTAAATGCACCCCCGGGTTTGTTAATCGTGGAAATCGCTCTGGGACCTGAAACCGGTGAGTAATAGTCCACGAAACTGACCAGAATTGGCCAAAATTGTGAGTGTTGATGACCGACACGTAAGCGCACCTTGGAGTTTAACAACCATGGAAATCGCTTTGGGACCCCAAAACAGTGAGTACACGAAACGGGTTAGAATCGACAAAAACCGAGAGTGTTGATGACCGACACGTAAACGCACCCCGGGGTTCGTCAATCGTGGAAATCACTTTGGGACCCAAAAACTGAGTAATAATCCAAGAAACGGGCCAGAATAGGCCCAAACTGCGAGTCTTGACGACCAACACATAAGCACACCTTGGTGTTCGACAACCATGGAAATCCCTTTGGGACCCCAAAACGGGGAGTAATAGTCCATGAAACGGGTCAGAATCGACAAAACACACGAGTGTTGATGACCGACACGTAAACGCACCCCGGGGTTCAACAACAATGGAAATCGCTTTGGGACCCCAAAACGGTGAGTAATAGTCCACGAAACGGGTCAGAGTCGACAAAAACTGAGAGAGTTGATGACCGACACGTAAACGCACCCCGGGGTTCGTCAATCGTGGAAATCACTTTGGGACCCCAAAACTGAGTATAATCCAAGAAACGGGCCAGAATCGGCCCAAACTTCGAGTCTTGACGACCAACACATAAGCACACCTTGGTGTTCGACAACCATGGAAATCCCTATGGCGCCCCAAAATGGGGAGTAATAGTCCATGAAACGGGTCAGAATCGAGAAAACACATGTGTGTTGATGACCGACACGTAAACGCACCCCGGGGTTCAACAACCATGGAAATCGCTTTGGGACCCCAAAACAGTGAGTAATAGTCCACGAAACGGGTCAGAATCGACAAAACCGAGAGAGTTGATGACCGACATGTAAACGCACCCCGGGGTTTGTCAATCGTGGAAATCACTTTGGGACCCCAAAACTGAGTAATAATCCAAGAAACGGGCCAGAATCGGCCCAATCTGCGAGTCTTGACGACCAACACATAAGCACACCTTGGTGTTCGACAACCATGGAAATCCCTTTGGGACCCCAAAACAGGGAGTAATAGTCCATGAAACGGGTCAGAATCGACAAAACACACGAGTGTTGATGACCGACACGTAAACGCACCCCGGGGTTCAACAACCATGGAAATCGCTTTGGGACCCCAAAACGGTGAGTAATAGTCCACGAAACGGGTCAAAATCGACAAAAACCGCGAGTGTTGATGACCGACACGTAAACGCACCCCGGGGTTCGTCAATCATGGAAATCACTTCGGGACCCCAAAACTGAGTAATAATCCAAGAAACGGGCCAGAATCGGCCCAAACTGCGATCTTGATGACCAACACATAAGCACACCTTGGGGTTCGACAACCATGGAAATCCCTTTGGGACACCAAAACGGTGAGTAATAGTCCATGAAACGGGTCAGAATCGACAAAACCCACAAGTGTTGTTGACCGACACGTAAATGCACCCCCGGGTTCGTTAATCGTGGAAATCGCTCTGGGACCCGAAACCTATGAGTAAGGCCCCGTTCGGATCTTCTCCACGGGCTAGCTTCCCGAAACAGGTGCGTGAAGCCACCCCGAACGCCCCAGCTTCTCGAAGCTAGCTTCCTGGGGACAAGAATCGGCCCGTGTAATTTCCGCGAAGACGAGGAGCAGCGGAAGCCCCGCTTCGCAAAAACGAGAAGGTGAAGTTCGTCAAAATTATGTGGGAATGCCACCGCTAAGTTGCGTACCGGTTCGATCTGTTTTCTCCCGAGCTCCCGCACGAACGAGGCAGCAGACGTGGACGCATCAGGGTCATCCACAACGAACTGGGCCTGCAGCCCATGTGACCATCTAAGTTCCCTAACGGGCCATCTTCCTATAGCCCAGCACCAGCCCATGCAGCATGGAGAGAAACTGGCCACAGCCTGCCGAACGCACGCTACTCCTGGCGAGAAGCTGGAAGCTGGCGAGAGAAGCAGGAGACGAGGATTTCCTGAAGCTGGATAACTTCCGAACGGGCCCTAACAGTCCACGAAACTGACCAGAATTGGCCAAAATTGTGAGTGCTGATGACCGACACGTAAGCGCACCTTGGAGTTCAACAACCATGGAAATCGCTTAGGGACCCCAAAACAGTGAGTAATAGTCCACGTAACGGGTCAGAATCGACAAAAACCGCGAGTGTTGATGACCGACACGTAAACGCACCCCGGGGTTCGTCAATCATGGAAATCACTTTGGGACCCCAAAGCTGAGTAATAATCCAAGAAACGGGCCAAAATCGGCCCAAACTGCGAGCCTTGACGACCAACACATAAGCACACCTTGGTGTTCGACAACGATGGAAATCCCTTCGGACCCCAAAACGGGGAGTAATAGTCCATGAAACGGGTCAGAATCGACAAAACCCACGAGTGTTGATGACCGACACGTAAGCGCACCTTGGAGTTTAACAACCATGGAAATCGCTTTGGGACCCCAAAACAGTGAGTACACGAAACAGGTTAGAATCGACAAAAACCGAGAGTGTTGATGACCGACACGTAAACGCACCCCGGGGTTCGTCAATCGTGGAAATCACTTTGGGACCCAAAAACTGAGTAATAATCCAAGAAACGGGCCAGAATAGGCCCAAACTGCGAGTCTTGACGACCAACACATAAGCACACCTTGGTGTTCGACAACCATGGAAATCCCTTTGGGACCCCAAAACGGGGAGTAATAGTCCATGAAACGGGTCAGAATCGACAAAACACACGAGTGTTGATGACCGACACGTAAACGCACCCCGGGGTTCAACAACAATGGAAATCGCTTTGGGACCCCAAAACGGTGAGTAATAGTCCACGAAACGGGTCAGAGTCGACAAAAACTGAGAGAGTTGATGACCGACACGTAAACGCACCCCGGGGTTCGTCAATCGTGGAAATCACTTTGGGACCCCAAAACTGAGTATAATCCAAGAAACGGGCCAGAATCGGCCCAAACTTCGAGTCTTGACGACCAACACATAAGCACACCTTGGTGTTCGACAACCATGGAAATCCCTATGGCGCCCCAAAACGGGGAGTAATAGTCCATGAAACGGGTCAGAATCGAGAAAACACATGTGTGTTGATGACCGACACGTAAACGCACCCCGGGGTTCAACAACCATGGAAATCGCTTTGGGACCCCAAAACAGTGAGTAATAGTCCACGAAACGGGTCAGAATCGACAAAACCGAGAGAGTTGATGACCGACATGTAAACGCACCCCGGGGTTTGTCAATCGTGGAAATCACTTTGGGACCCCAAAACTGAGTAATAATCCAAGAAACGGGCCAGAATCGGCCCAATCTGCGAGTCTTGACGACCAACACATAAGCACACCTTGGTGTTCGACAACCATGGAAATCCCTTTGGGACCCCCAAACGGGGAGTAATAGTCCATGAAACGGGTCAGAATCGACAAAACACACGAGTGTTGATGACCGACACGTAAACGCACCCCGGGGTTCAACAACCATGGAAATCGCTTTGGGACCCCAAAACGGTGAGTAATAGTCCACGAAACGGGTCAAAATCGACAAAAACCGCGAGTGTTGATGACCGACACGTAAACGCACCCCGGGGTTCGTCAATCATGGAAATCACTTCGGGACCCCAAAACTGAGTAATAATCCAAGAAACGGGCCAGAATCGGCCCAAACTGCGATCTTGACGACCAACACATAAGCACACCTTGGGGTTCGACAACCATGGAAATCCCTTTGGGACACCAAAACGGTGAGTAATAGTCCATGAAACGGGTCAGAATCGACAAAACCCACAAGTGTTGTTGACCGACACGTAAATGCACCCCCGGGTTCGTTAATCGTGGAAATCGCACTGGGACCCGAAACCTATGAGTAAGGCCCCGTTCGGATCTTCTCCACGGGCTAGCTTCCCGAAACAGGTGCGTGAAGCCACCCCGAACGCCCCAGCTTCTCGAAGCTAGCTTCCTGGGGACAAGAATCGGCCCGTGTAATTTCCGCGAAGACGAGGAGCAGCGGAAGCCCCGCTTCACAAAAACGAGAAGGTGAAGTTCGTCAAAATTATGTGGGAATGCCACCGCTAAGTTGCGTACCGGTTCGATCTGTTTTCTCCCGAGCTCCCGCACGAACGAGGCAGCAGACGTGGACGCATCAGGGTCATCCACAACGAACTGGGCCTGCAGCCCATGTGACCATCTAAGTTCCCTAACGGGCCATCTTCCTATAGCCCAGCACCACCCCATGCAGCATGGAGAGAAACTGGCCACAGCCTGCCGAACGCACGCTACTCCTGGCGAGAAGCTGGAAGCTGGCGAGAGAAGCAGGAGACGAGGATTTCCTGAAGCTGGATAACTTCCGAACGGGCCCTAACAGTCCACGAAACTGACCAGAATTGGCCAAAATTGTGAGTGCTGATGACCGACACGTAAGCGCACCTTGGAGTTCAACAACCATGGAAATCGCTTAGGGACCCCAAAACAGTGAGTAATAGTCCACGAAACGGGTCAGAATCGACAAAAACCGCGAGTGTTGATGACCGACACGTAAACGCACCCCGGGGTTCGTCAATCATGGAAATCACTTTGGGACCCCAAAACTGAGTAATAATCCAAGAAACGGGCCAAAATCGGCCCAAACTGCGAGCCTTGACGACCAACACATAAGCACACCTTGGTGTTCGACAACGATGGAAATCCCTTCGGACCCCAAAACGGGGAGTAATAGTCCATGAAACGGGTCAGAATCGACAAAACCCACGAGTGTTGATGACCGACACGTAAGCGCACCTTGGAGTTCAACAACCATGGAAATCGCTTTGGGACCCCAAAACGGTGAGTATTAGTCCACAAAACGGGTCAGAATCGATAAAAGCCGCTAGTGTTGATGACCCACACGTTAACGCACCCCGGGGCCCGTTAATTGTGGAAATCACTCCGGGACACCAAAACAGTGAGTAATAGTCCATGAAACTTGCCAGAATAAGCTAAAACTGCGAGTGTTGATGACCGACACGTAAGAGCACCTTGGAGTTCGACAACTATGGAAATTGCTTCGGGAACCCAAAACAGGTGAGTAATAGTCCACGAAACTGACCAGAATTGGCCAAAATTGTGAGTGTTGATGACTGACACTGAAGCGCACCTTGGGATTCAACAACCATGGAAATCGCTTTGGGACCCCAAAATGGTGAGTAATAGTCCACGAAACGGGTCAGAATGGACAAAAACCGCGAGTGCTGATGACCAACACGTAAATGCACCCCGGGGTTCGTCAATCGTGGAAATCACTTCGGGACCCCAAAACTGACTAATAATCCAAGAAACGGGACAGAATCGGCCCAAACTGCGATCTCGACGACCAACACATAAGCACAACTTGGGGTTCGACAACCATGAAAATCCCTTTGGGGCACCAAAACGGTGAATAATAGTCCATGAAATGGGTCAGAATTCACAAAACCCACAAGTGTTGATTACCGACACGTAAATGCACCCCCGGGTTCGTTAATCGTGGAAATCACTCTGGGACCCGAAACCGTTGAGTAATAGTCCAAGAAACTGACCAGAATTGGCCAAAATTGTGAGTGTTGATGACCGACATGTAAGCGCACCTTGGAGTTCAACAACCATGGAAATCGCTTTGGGACCCCAAAACGGTGAGTAATAGTCCACGAAACGGGTCAGAATCGACAAAAACCGAGAGTGTTGATGACCGACACGTAAACGCACCCCGGGGTTCGTCAATCGTGGAAATCACTTTGGGACCCCAGAACTGAGTAATAATCCAAGAAACGGGCCAGAATCGGCCCAAACTACGAGTCTTGACGACCAACACATAAGCACACCTTGGTGTTCGACAACCATGGAAATCCCTTTGGGACCCCAAAACGGGGACTAATAGTCCATGAAACGGGTCAGAATCGACAAAACACACGAGTGTTGATGACCGACACGTAAACGCACCCCGGGGTTCAACAACCATGGAAATCACTTTGGGACCCCAAAATGGTGAGTAATAGTCCACGAAACGGATCAGAATCGACAAAAACGGCGAGTGTTGATGACCGACACGTAAACGCACCCCGGGGTTCGTCAATCATGGAAATCACTTCGGGACCCCAAAACTGAGTAATAATCCTAGAAACGGGCCAGAATCGGCCCAAACTGCGATCTTGACGACCAACACATAAGCACACCTTGGGGTTCGAATACCATGGAAATCCCTTTGGGACACCAAAACGGTGAGTAATAGTCCATGAAACGGGTCAGAATCGACAAAACCCACAAGTGTTGATGACCGACACGTAAATGCACCCCCGGGTTCGTTAATCATAGAAATCGCTCTGGGACCCGAAACCGGTGAGTAATAGTCCACGAAACTGACCAGAATTGGCCAAAATTGTGAGTGCTGGTGACCGACACGTAAGCGCACCTTGGAGTTCAACAACCATGGAAATCGCTTTGGGACCCCAAAACGGTGAGTAATAGTCCACGAAACGGGTCAGAATCGACAAAAACCGCGAGTGTTGATGACCGACACGTAAGCGCACCCCGGGGCCGGGGTTCGTCAATCGTGGAAATCACTTTGGGACCCCAAAACCGAGTAATAATCCAAGAAACGGGCCAGAATCAGCCCAAACCGCGAGTCTTGACGACCAACAGATAAGCACACCTTGGTGTTCGACAACGATGGAAATCCCTTCGGACCCCAAAATGGGGAGTAATAGTCCATGAAACGGGTCAGAATCGACAAAACCCACGAGTGTTGATGACCGACACGTAAACGCACCCCGGGGTTCTTCAATTGTGGAAATCACTTCGGGACCCCAAAACTGAGTAATAATCCAAGAAACGGGACAGAATCGGCCCAAACTGCGATCTCGACGACCAACACATAAGCACACCTTGGGGTTCGACAACCATGGAAATCCCTTTGGGACACCAAAACGGTGAGTAATAGTCCATGAAACGGGTCAGAATCGACAAAACCCACAAGTGTTGATGACCGACACGTAAATGCACCCCCGGGTTCATTAATCCTGGAAATCGCTCTGGGACCTGAAACCGGTGAGTAATAGTCCACGAAACTGACCAGAATTGGCCAAAATTGTGAGTGTTGATGACCGACACGTAAGCGCACCTTGGAGTTCAACAACCATGGAAATCGCTTTGGGACCCCAAAACAGTGAGTACACGAAACGGGTTAGAATCGACAAAAACCGAGAGTGTTGATGACCGACACGTAAACGCACCCCGGGGTTCGTCAATCGTGGAAATCACTTTGGGACCCCAAAACTGAGTAATAATCCAAGAAACGGGCCAGAATAGGCCCAAACTGCGAGTCTTGACGACCAACACATAAGCAGACCTTGGTGTTCGACAACCATGGAAATCCCTTTGGGACCCCAAAATGGGGAGTAATAGTCCATGAAACTGGTCAGAATCGACAAAAACGAGTGTTCATGACCGACACGTAAACGCACCCCGGGGTTCAACAACCATGGAAATCGCTTTGGGACCCCAAAACGGTGAGTAATAGTCCACGAAACGGGTCAGAATCGACAAAAACTGAGAGAGTTGATGACCGACATGTAAACGCACCCCGGGCTTCGTCAATCGTGGAAATCACTTTGGGACCCCAAAACTGAGTATAATCCAAGAAACGGGCCAGAATCGGCCCAAACTTCGAGTCTTGACGACCAACACATAAGCACACCTTGGTGTTCGACAACCACGGAAATCCCTATGGGGCCCCAAAACGGGGAGTAATAGTCCATGAAACGGGTCAGAATCGAGAAAACACATGTGTGTTGATGACCGACACGTAAACGCACCCGGGGTTCAACAACCATGGAAATCGCTTTGGGACCCCAAAACGGTGAGTAATAGTCCACGAAACGGGTCAGAATTAACAAAACCGAGAGAGTTGATGACCGACATGTAAACGCACCCCGGGGTTCGTCAATCGTGGAAATCACTTTGGGACCCCAAAACTGAGTAATAATCCAAGAAACGGGCCAGAATCGGCCCAAACTGCGAGTCTTGACGACCAACACATAAGCACACCTTGGTGTTCGACAACCATGGAAATCCCTTTGGGACCCCAAAACGGGGAGTAATAGTCCATGAAACGGGTCAGAATCGACAAAACACACGAGTGTTGATGACCGACACGTAAACGCACCCCGGGTTTCAACAACCATGGAAATCACTTTGGGACCCCAAAACGGTGAGTAATAGTCCACGAAACGGGTCAGAATCGACAAAAACCGCGAGTGTTGATGGCCGACACGTAAACGCACCCCGGGGTTCGTCAATCATGGAAATCACTTCGGGACGCCAAAACTGAGTAATAATCCAAGAAACGGGCCAGAATCGGCCCAAACTGCTATCTTGACGACCAACACATAAGCACACCTTGGGGTTCGACAACCATGGAAATCCCTTTGGGACACCAAAACGGTGAGTAATAGTCCATGAAACGGGTCAGAATCGACAAAACCCACAAGTGCTGTTGACCGACACGTAAATGCACCCCCGCGTTCGTTAATCGTGGAAATCGCTCTGGGACCCGAAACCTGTGAGTAAGGCCCCGTTCGGATCTTCTCCACGGGCCAGCTTCCCGAAACAGGTGCGTGAAGCCACCCCGAACGCCCCAGCTTCTCGAAGCTAGCTTCCTGGAGACAAGAATCGGCCCGTGTAATTTCCGCAAAGACGAGGAGCAGCGGAAGCCCCGCTTCGCAAAAACGAGAAGGTGAAGTTCGTCAAAATTACGTGGGAATGCCACCGCTAAGTTGCGTACCAGTTCGATCTGTTTTCTCCCGAGCTCCCGCACGAACGAGGCAGCAGACGTGGACGCATCAGGGTCATCCACAATGAACTGGGCCTGCAGCCCATGTGACCATCTAAGTTCCCTAATGGGCCATCTTCCTATAGCCCAGCACCAGCCCATGCAGCATGGAGAGAAACTGGCCACAGCCTGCCGAACGCACGCTACTCCTGGCGAGAAGCTGGAAGCTGGCGAGAGAAGCAGGAGACGAGGATTTCCTGAAGCTGGATAACTTCCGAACGGGCCCTAACAGTCCACGAAACTGACCAGAATTGGCCAAAATTGTGAGTGCTGATGACCGACACGTAAGCGCACCTTGGAGTTCAACAACCATGGAAATCGCTTTGGGACCCCAAAACAGTGAGTAATAGTCCACGAAACGGGTCAGAATCGACAAAAACCGCGAGTGTTGATGACCGACACGTAAACGCACCCCGGGGTTCGTCAATCATGGAAATCACTTTGGGACCCCAAAACTGAGTAATAATCCAAGAAACGGGCCAGAATCGGCCCAAACTGCGAGTCTTGACGACCAACACATAAGCACACCTTGGTGTTCGACAACGATGGAAATCCCTTCGGACCCCAAAACGGGGAGTAATAGTCCATGAAACGGGTCAGAATCGACAAAACCCACGAGTGTTGATGACCGACACGTAAGCGCACCTTGGAGTTCAAAAACCATGGAAGTCGCTTTGGGACCCCAAAACGGCGAGTATTAGTCCACAAAACGGGTCAGAATCGGTAAAAACCGCTAGTGTTGATGACCCACACGTTAACGCACCCCGGGGCCCGTTAATTGTGGAAATCACTCCGGGACACCAAAACAGTGAGTAATAGTCCATGAAACGGGCCAGAATAAGCTAAAACTGCGAGTGTTGATGACCGACACGTAAGAGCACCTTGGAGTTCAACAACTATGGAAATTGATTCGGGAACCCAAAACAGGTGAGTAATAGTCCACGAAACAGACCAGAATTGGCCAAAATTGTGAGTGTTGATGACCGACACTGAAGCGCACCTTGGGGTTCAACAACCATGGAAATCCCTTTGGGACCCCAAAATGGTGAGTAATAGTCCACGAAACGGGTCAGAATGGACAAAAACTGCGAGTGTTGATGACCAACACGTAAACGCACCCCGGGGTTTGTCAATTGTGGAAATCACTTCGGGACCCCAAAACTGACTAATAATCCAAGAAACGGGACAGAATCGGCCCAAACTGCGATCTCGACGACCAACACATAAGCACACCTTGGGGTTCGACAACCATGGAAATCCCTTTGGGACACCAAAACGGTGAGTAATAGTCCATGAAACGGGTCAGAATCGACAAAACCCACAAGTGTTGATGACCGACACGTAAATGCACCCCCGGGTTCGTTAATCGTGGAAATCGCTCTGGGACCTGAAACCGGTGAGTAATAGTCCACGAAACTGACCAGAATTGGCCAAAATTGTGAGTGTTGATGACCGACACGTAAGCCCACCTTGGAGGTTAACAACCATGGAAATTGCTTTGGCACCCCAAAACGGTGAGTAATAGTCCACGAAACGGGTCAGAATCGACAAAAACCGCGAGTGTTGATGACCGACTCGTAAATGCACACCGGGGTTCGTCAATCGTGGAAATCACTTCGGGACCCCAAAACTGAGTAATAATCCAAGAAACGGGCCAGAATCGGCCCAAACTGTGATCTTGACGACCAACACATAAGCACAACTTGGGGTTCGACAACCATGGAAATCCCTTTGGGACACCAAAACGGTGAGTAATAGTCCATGAAACGGGTCAGAATCGACAAAACCCACAAGTGTTGATGACCGAACCATAAATGCACCCCGGGTTCGTTAATCGTGGAAATCGCTCTGGGAACCGAAACTAGTGAGTAATAGTCCACGAAACTGACCAGAATTGGCCAAAATTGTGAGTGCTGATGACCGACACGTAAGCGCACCTTGGAGTTTAACAACCATGGAAATCGCTTTGGGACCCCAAAACGGTGAGTAATAGTCCACGAAACGGGTCAGAATCGACAAAAACCGCGCGTGTTGATGACCGACACGTAAGCGCACCCCAGGGTTCGTCAATCGTGGAAATCACTTTGGGACCCCAAAACTGAGTAATAATCCAAGAAACGGGCCAGAATGGGCCCAAACTAAGAGTCTTGACGACCAACACATAAGCACACCTTGGTGTTCCACAACGATGGAAATACCTTCGGACCCCAAAACGGGGAGTAATAGTCCATGGAACGGGCAGAATCGACAAAACCCACGAGTGTTGATGACCGACACGTAAACGCACCACGGGGTTCAACAACCATGGAAATCACTTTGGGGCCCCAAAACGGTGAGTATTAGTCCACAAAACGGGTCAGAATCGACAAAAACCGCGAGTGTTGATGACCGACACGTTAACGCACCACGGGGCCCGTTAATCGTGGAAATCACTCCGGGACACCAAAACAGTGAGTAATAGTCCATGAAACGGGCCAGAATCAGCAAAAACTGCGAGTGTTGATGACCGACACGTAAGAGCACCTTGGAGTTCAACAACTATGGAAATTGCTTCGGGACCCCAAAACAGGTGAGTAATAGTCCACGAAAGTGACCAGAATTGGCCAAAATTGTGAGTGTTGATGACCGACACGTAAGCGCACCTTGGGGTTCAACAACCATGGAAATCGCTTTGGGACCCCAAAACGGTGAGTAATAGTCCACGAAACAGGTCAGAATGGAGAAAAACCGCGAGTGTTGATGACCGACACATAAACGCACCCCGGGGTTCGTCAATTGTCGAAATCACTTTGGGACCCCAAATCTGAGTAATAATCGAAGAAACGGGACAGAATCGACCCAAACTGCGATCTCGACGACCAACACATAAGCACACCTTGGGGTTCGACAACCATGGAAATCCCTTTGGGACACCAAAACGGTGAGTAATAGTCCATGAAACGGGTCAGAATCGACAAAACCCACAAGTGTTGATGACCGACACGTAAATGCAACCCCGGGTTCGTTAATCGTGGAAATCGCTCTGGGACCTGAAACCGGTGAGTAATAGTCCACGAAACTGACCAGAATTGGCCAAAATTGTGAGTGTTGATGACCGACACGTAAGCCCACCTTGGAGTTCAACAACCATGGAAATCGCTTTGGGACCCCAAAATGGTGAGTAATAGTCCACGAAACGGGTCAGAATCGACAAAAACCGAGAGTGTTGATGACCCACACGTAAACGCACCCCGGGGTTCGTCAATCGTGGAAATCATTTTGGGACCCCAAAACTGAGTAATAATCCAAGAAACGGGCCAGAATCGGCCCAAACTGCGAGTCTTGACGACCAACACATAAGCACACCTTGTTGTTCGACAACCATGGAAATCCCTTTGGGACCCAAAAACGGCGTGTAATAGTCCATGAAACGGGTCAGAATCGACAAAACACACGAGTGTTGATGACCGACACGTAAACGCACCCCGGGGTTCAACAACCATGCAAATCGCTTTGGGACCCCAAAACGGTGAGTACTAGTCCATGACACGTAAGAGCACCTTGGAGTTCAACAACTATGGAAATTGCTTCGGGACCCCAAAACAGGTGAGTAATAGTCCACGAAACTGACCAGAATTGGCCAAAATTGTGAGTGTTGATGACCGACATGTAAGCGCACCTTGGGGTTCAACAACCATGGAAATCGCTTTGGGACCCCAAAACGGTGAGTAATAGTCCACGAAATAGGTCAGAATGGAAAAAAACCGCGAGTGTTGATGACCGACACGTAAGAGCACCTTGGAGTTCAACAACTATGGAAATTGCTTCGGGACCCCAAAACAGGTGAGTAATAGTCCACGAAAGTGACCAGAATTGGCCAAAATTGTGAGTGTTGATGACCGACACGTAAGCGCACCTTGGGGTTCAACAACCATGGAAATCGCTTTGGGACCCCAAAACGGTGAGTAATAGTCCACGAAACAGGTCAGAATGGAGAAAAACCGCGAGTGTTGATGACCGACACATAAACGCACCCCGGGGTTCGTCAATTGTCGAAATCACTTTGGGACCCCAAATCTGAGTAATAATCGAAGAAACGGGACAGAATCGACCCAAACTGCGATCTCGACGACCAACACATAAGCACACCTTGGGGTTCGACAACCATGGAAATCCCTTTGGGACACCAAAACGGTGAGTAATAGTCCATGAAACGGGTCAGAATCGACAAAACCCACAAGTGTTGATGACCGACACGTAAATGCAACCCCGGGTTCGTTAATCGTGGAAATCGCTCTGGGACCTGAAACCGGTGAGTAATAGTCCACGAAACTGACCAGAATTGGCCAAAATTGTGAGTGTTGATGACCGACACGTAAGCGCACCTTGGAGTTCAACAACCATGGAAATCGCTTTGGGACCCCAAAATGGTGAGTAATAGTCCACGAAACGGGTCAGAATCGACAAAAACCGAGAGTGTTGATGACCCACACGTAAACGCACCCCGGGGTTCGTCAATCGTGGAAATCATTTTGGGACCCCAAAACTGAGTAATAATCCAAGAAACGGGCCAGAATCGGCCCAAACTGCGAGTCTTGACGACCAACACATAAGCACACCTTGGTGTTCGACAACCATGGAAATCCCTTTGGGACCCAAAAACGGCGTGTAATAGTCCATGAAACGGGTCAGAATCGACAAAACACACGAGTGTTGATGACCGACACGTAAACGCACCCCGGGGTTCAACAACCATGCAAATCGCTTTGGGACCCCAAAACGGTGAGTACTAGTCCATGACACGTAAGAGCACCTTGGAGTTCAACAACTATGGAAATTGCTTCGGGACCCCAAAACAGGTGAGTAATAGTCCACGAAACTGACCAGAATTGGCCAAAATTGTGAGTGTTGATGACCGACATGTAAGCGCACCTTGGGGTTCAACAACCATGGAAATCGCTTTGGGACCCCAAAACGGTGAGTAATAGTCCACGAAATAGGTCAGAATGGAAAAAAACCGCGAGTGTTGATGACCGACACGTAAACGCACCCCGGGGTTCATCAATTGTGGAAATCACTTCGGGACCCCAAAACTGAGTAATAATCCAAGAAACGGGCCAGAATCGGCCCAAACTGCGATCTTGACAACCAACACATAAGCACACCTTGGGGTTCGACAACCATGGAAATCCCTTTGGGACACCAAAACGGTGAGTAATAGTCCATGAAACGGGTCAGAATCGACAAAACCCACAAGTGTTGATGACCGACACATAAATGCAACCCCGGGTTCGTTAATCGTGGAAATCGCTCTGGGAACCGAAACCGGTGAGTAATAGTCCACGAAACTGACCAGAATTGGCCAAAATTGTGCGTGCTGATGGCCGACACGTAAGCGCACCTTGGAGTTCAACAACCATGGAAATCGCTTTGGGACCCCAAAACGGTGAGTAATAGTCCACGAAACGGGTCAGAATCAACAAAAACCGCGAGTGTTGATGACCGACACGTAAGCGCACCCCAGGGTTCGTCAATCGTGGAAATCACTTTGGGACCCTAAAACTGAGTAATAATCCAAGAATCGGGCCAGAATGGGCCCAAACTAGGAGTCTTGACGACCAACACATAAGCACACCTTGGTGTTCGACAACGATGGAAATCCCTTCGGACCCCAAAACGGGGAGTAATAGTCCATGAAACGGGCAGAATCGACAAAACCCACGAGTGTTGATGACCGACACGTAAACGCACCCCGGGGTTCAACAACCATGGAAATCGCTTTGGGACACCAAAACGGTGAGTATTAGTCCACAAAACGGGTCAGAATCGACAAAAACTGCGAGTATTGATGACCGACACATTAACGCACCACGGGGCCCGTTAATCGTGGAAATCACTCCGGGACACCCAAACAGTGAGTAATAGTCCATGAAACGGGCCAGAATCAGCCAAAACTGCGAGTGTTGATGACCGACACATAAGAGCACCTTGGAGTTCAACAACTATGGAAATTGCTTCGGGACCCCAAAACAGGTGAGTAATAGTCCACGAAACTGACCAGAATTGGCCAAAATTGTGAGTGTTGATGACCGACAAGTAAGCGCACCTTGGGGTTCAACAACCATGGAAATCGCTTTGGGACCCCAAAACGGTGAGTAATAGTCCACGAAACAGGTCAGAATGGACAAAAACCGCGAGTGTTGATGACCGACGCGTAAACGCACCCCGGGGTTCGTCAATTGTGGAAATCACTTCGGGACCCCAAATCTGAGTAATAATCGAAGAAACGGGACAGGATCGACCCAAACTGCGATCTCGAGGACCAACACATAAGCACACCTTGGGGTTCGACAACCATGGAAATCCCTTTGGGACACCAAAACGGTGAGCAATAGTCCATGAAACGGGTCAGAATCGACAAAACCCACAAGTGTTGATGACCGACACGTAAATGCACCCCCGGGTTCGTTAATCGTGGAAATCGCTCTGGGACCTGAAACCGGTGAGTAATAGTCCACGAAACTGACCAGAATTGGCCAAAATTGTGAGTGTTGATGACCGACACGTAAGTGCACCTTGGAGTTCAACAACCATGGAAATTGCTTTGGGACCCCAAAACGGTGAGTAATAGTCCACGTAACGGGTCAGAATCGACAAAAACCGAGAGTGTTGATGACCCACACGAAAACGCACCCCGGGGTTCGTCAATCGTGGAAATCACTTTGGGACCCCAAAACTGAGTAATAATCCAAGAAACGGGGCAGAATCGGCCCAAACTGCGAGTCTTGACGACCAACACATAAGCACACCTTGGTGTTCGACAACCATGGAAATCCCTTTTGGACACCAAAACGGTGAGCAATAGTCCATGAAACGGGTCAGAATCGACAAAACCCACAAGTGTTGATGACCGACACGTAAATGCACCCCCGGGTTCGTTAATCGTGGAAATCGCTCTGGGACCTGAAACCGGTGAGTAATAGTCCACGAAACTGACCAGAATTGGCCAAAATTGTGAGTGTTGATGACCGACACGTAAGTGCACCTTGGAGTTCAACAACCATGGAAATTGCTTTGGGATCCCAAAACGGTGAGTAATAGTCCACGTAACGGGTCAGAATCGACAAAAACCGAGAGTGTTGATGACCCACACGAAAACGCACCCCGGGGTTCGTCAATCGTGGAAATCACTTTGGGACCCCAAAACTGAGTAATAATCCAAGAAACGGGGCAGAATCGGCCCAAACTGCGAGTCTTGACGACCAACACATAAGCACACCTTGGTGTTCGACAACCATGGAAATCCCTTTGGGACCCCAAAACGGCGTGTAATAGTCCATGAAACGGGTCAGAATCGACAAAACACACGAGTGTTGATGACCGACACGTAAACGCACCCCGGGATTCAACAACCATCCAAATCGCTTTGGGACCCCAAAACGGTGAGTAATAGTCCACGAAACGGGTCAGAATCGACAAAAACCGTGAGTGTTGATGACCGACACGTAAACACACCCCGGGGTTCGTCAATCGTGGAAATCACTTCGGGACCCCAAAACTGAGTAATAATCCAAGAAACGGGCCAGAATCGGCCCAAACTGCGATCTTGACGACCAACACATAAGCACACCTTGGGGTTCGACAACCATGGAAATCCCTTTGGGACACCAAAACAGTGAGTAATAGTCCATGAAACGGGTCAGAATCGACAAAACCCACAAGTGTTGATGACCGACACGTAAATGCACCCTCGGGTTCGTTAATCATGGAAATCGCCATGGGACCCGAAACCGGTGAGTAATAGTCCACGAAACTGACCAGAATTGGCCAAAATTGTGAGTGCTGATGACCGACACGTAAGCGCACCTTGGAGTTCAACAACCATGGAAATCGCTTTGGGACCCCAAAACGGTGAGTAATAGTCCACGAAACGGGTCAGAATCGACAAAAACCGCGAGTGTTGATGACCGACACGTAAGTGCACCCCGGGGTTCGTCAATCGTGGAAATCCCTTTGGACCCCAAAACGGGGAGTAGTAGTCCATGAAACGGGTCAGAATCGACAAAACCCATGAGTGTTGATGACCGACACGTAAACGCACCCCGGGGTTCAGCAACCATGGAAATCGCTTTGGGACCCCAAAACGGTGAGTATTAGTCCACAAAACGGGTCAGAATCGACAAAAACTGCGAGTATTGATGACCGACACATTAACGCACCACGGGGCCCGTTAATCGTGGAAATCACTCCGGGACACCCAAACAGTGAGTAATAGTCCATGAAACGGGCCAGAATCAGCCAAAACTGTGAGTGTTGATGACCGACACATAAGAGCACCTTGGAGTTCAACAACTATGGAAATTGCTTCGGGACCCCAAAACAGGTGAGTAATAGTCCACGAAACTGACCAGAATTGGCCAAAATTGTGAGTGTTGATGACCGACAAGTAAGCGCACCTTGGGGTTCAACAACCATGGAAATCGCTTTGGGACCCCAAAACGGTGAGTAATAGTCCACGAAACAGGTCAGAATGGACAAAAACCGCGAGTGTTGATGACCGACGCGTAAACGCACCCCGGGGTTCGTCAATTGTGGAAATCACTTCGGGACCCCAAATCTGAGTAATAATCGAAGAAACGGGACAGGATCGACCCAAACTGCGATCTCGAGGACCAACACATAAGCACACCTTGGGGTTCGACAACCATGGAAATCCCTTTGGGACACCAAAACGGTGAGCAATAGTCCATGAAACGGGTCAGAATCGACAAAACCCACAAGTGTTGATGACCGACACGTAAATGCACCCCCGGGTTCGTTAATCGTGGAAATCGCTCTGGGACCTGAAACCGGTGAGTAATAGTCCACGAAACTGACCAGAATTGGCCAAAATTGTGAGTGTTGATGACCGACACGTAAGTGCACCTTGGAGTTCAACAACCATGGAAATTGCTTTGGGACCCCAAAACGGTGAGTAATAGTCCACGTAACGGGTCAGAATCGACAAAAACCGAGAGTGTTGATGACCCACACGAAAACGCACCCCGGGGTTCGTCAATCGTGGAAATCACTTTGGGACCCCAAAACTGAGTAATAATCCAAGAAACGGGGCAGAATCGGCCCAAACTGCGAGTCTTGACGACCAACACATAAGCACACCTTGGTGTTCGACAACCATGGAAATCCCTTTTGGACACCAAAACGGTGAGCAATAGTCCATGAAACGGGTCAGAATCGACAAAACCCACAAGTGTTGATGACCGACACGTAAATGCACCCCCGGGTTCGTTAATCGTGGAAATCGCTCTGGGACCTGAAACCGGTGAGTAATAGTCCACGAAACTGACCAGAATTGGCCAAAATTGTGAGTGTTGATGACCGACACGTAAGTGCACCTTGGAGTTCAACAACCATGGAAATTGCTTTGGGATCCCAAAACGGTGAGTAATAGTCCACGTAACGGGTCAGAATCGACAAAAACCGAGAGTGTTGATGACCCACACGAAAACGCACCCCGGGGTTCGTCAATCGTGGAAATCACTTTGGGACCCCAAAACTGAGTAATAATCCAAGAAACGGGGCAGAATCGGCCCAAACTGCGAGTCTTGACGACCAACACATAAGCACACCTTGGTGTTCGACAACCATGGAAATCCCTTTGGGACCCCAAAACGGCGTGTAATAGTCCATGAAACGGGTCAGAATCGACAAAACACACGAGTGTTGATGACCGACACGTAAACGCACCCCGGGATTCAACAACCATCCAAATCGCTTTGGGACCCCAAAACGGTGAGTAATAGTCCACGAAACGGGTCAGAATCGACAAAAACCGTGAGTGTTGATGACCGACACGTAAACACACCCCGGGGTTCGTCAATCGTGGAAATCACTTCGGGACCCCAAAACTGAGTAATAATCCAAGAAACGGGCCAGAATCGGCCCAAACTGCGATCTTGACGACCAACACATAAGCACACCTTGGGGTTCGACAACCATGGAAATCCCTTTGGGACACCAAAACAGTGAGTAATAGTCCATGAAACGGGTCAGAATCGACAAAACCCACAAGTGTTGATGACCGACACGTAAATGCACCCCCGGGTTCGTTAATCGTGGAAATCGCTCTGGGACCTGAAACCGGTGAGTAATAGTCCACGAAACTGACCAGAATTGGCCAAAATTGTGAGTGTTGATGACCGACACGTAAGTGCACCTTGGAGTTCAACAACCATGGAAATTGCTTTGGGACCCCAAAACGGTGAGTAATAGTCCACGTAACGGGTCAGAATCGACAAAAACCGAGAGTGTTGATGACCCACACGAAAACGCACCCCGGGGTTCGTCAATCGTGGAAATCACTTTGGGACCCCAAAACTGAGTAATAATCCAAGAAACGGGGCAGAATCGGCCCAAACTGCGAGTCTTGACGACCAACACATAAGCACACCTTGGTGTTCGACAACCATGGAAATCCCTTTTGGACACCAAAACGGTGAGCAATAGTCCATGAAACGGGTCAGAATCGACAAAACCCACAAGTGTTGATGACCGACACGTAAATGCACCCCCGGGTTCGTTAATCGTGGAAATCGCTCTGGGACCTGAAACCGGTGAGTAATAGTCCACGAAACTGACCAGAATTGGCCAAAATTGTGAGTGTTGATGACCGACACGTAAGTGCACCTTGGAGTTCAACAACCATGGAAATTGCTTTGGGATCCCAAAACGGTGAGTAATAGTCCACGTAACGGGTCAGAATCGACAAAAACCGAGAGTGTTGATGACCCACACGAAAACGCACCCCGGGGTTCGTCAATCGTGGAAATCACTTTGGGACCCCAAAACTGAGTAATAATCCAAGAAACGGGGCAGAATCGGCCCAAACTGCGAGTCTTGACGACCAACACATAAGCACACCTTGGTGTTCGACAACCATGGAAATCCCTTTGGGACCCCAAAACGGCGTGTAATAGTCCATGAAACGGGTCAGAATCGACAAAACACACGAGTGTTGATGACCGACACGTAAACGCACCCCGGGATTCAACAACCATCCAAATCGCTTTGGGACCCCAAAACGGTGAGTAATAGTCCACGAAACGGGTCAGAATCGACAAAAACCGTGAGTGTTGATGACCGACACGTAAACACACCCCGGGGTTCGTCAATCGTGGAAATCACTTCGGGACCCCAAAACTGAGTAATAATCCAAGAAACGGGCCAGAATCGGCCCAAACTGCGATCTTGACGACCAACACATAAGCACACCTTGGGGTTCGACAACCATGGAAATCCCTTTGGGACACCAAAACAGTGAGTAATAGTCCATGAAACGGGTCAGAATCGACAAAACCCACAAGTGTTGATGACCGACACGTAAATGCACCCTCGGGTTCGTTAATCATGGAAATCGCCATGGGACCCGAAACCGGTGAGTAATAGTCCACGAAACTGACCAGAATTGGCCAAAATTGTGAGTGCTGATGACCGACACGTAAGCGCACCTTGGAGTTCAACAACCATGGAAATCGCTTTGGGACCCCAAAACGGTGAGTAATAGTCCACGAAACGGGTCAGAATCGACAAAAACCGCGAGTGTTGATGACCGACACGTAAGTGCACCCCGGGGTTCGTCAATCGTGGAAATCCCTTTGGACCCCAAAACGGGGAGTAATAGTCCATGAAACGGGTCAGAATCGACAAAACCCATGAGTGTTGATGACCGACACGTAAACGCACCCCGGGGTTCAGCAACCATGGAAATCGCTTTGGGACCCCAAAACGGTGAGTATTAGTCCACAAAACGGGTCAGAATCGACAAAAACCGCGAGTGTTGATGACCGACACGTTAACGCACCCCGGGGCCCGTTAATCGTGGAAATCACTCCGGGACACCAAAACAGTGAGTAATAGTCCATGAAACGGGGCAGAATCAGCCAAAACTGCGAGTGTTGATGACCGACACGTAAGAGCACCTTGGAGTTCAATAACGATGGAAATTGCTTCGGGACCCCAAAACAGGTGAGTAATAGTCCACGAAACTGACCAGAATTGGCCAAAATGGTGAGTGTTGATGACCGACACGTAAGCGCACCTTGGGGTTCAACAACCATGGAAATCGCTTTGGGACACCAAAACAGTGAGTAATAGTCCATGAAACGGGTCAGAATCGACAAAACCCACAAGTGTTGATGACCGACACGTAAATGCACCCTCGGGTTCGTTAATCATGGAAATCGCCATGGGACCCGAAACCGGTGAGTAATAGTCCACGAAACTGACCAGAATTGGCCAAAATTGTGAGTGCTGATGACCGACACGTAAGCGCACCTTGGAGTTCAACAACCATGGAAATCGCTTTGGGACCCCAAAACGGTGAGTAATAGTCCACGAAACGGGTCAGAATCGACAAAAACCGCGAGTGTTGATGACCGACACGTAAGTGCACCCTGGGGTTCGTCAATCGTGGAAATCCCTTTGGACCCCAAAACGGGGAGTAATAGTCCATGAAACGGGTCAGAATCGACAAAACCCATGAGTGTTGATGACCGACACGTAAACGCACCCCGGGGTTCAGCAACCATGGAAATCGCTTTGGGACCCCAAAACGGTGAGTATTAGTCCACAAAACGGGTCAGAATCGACAAAAACCGCGAGTGTTGATGACCGACACGTTAACGCACCCCGGGGCCCGTTAATCGTGGAAATCACTCCGGGACACCAAAACAGTGAGTAATAGTCCATGAAACGGGGCAGAATCAGCCAAAACTGCGAGTGTTGATGACCGACACGTAAGAGCACCTTGGAGTTCAATAACGATGGAAATTGCTTCGGGACCCCAAAACAGGTGAGTAATAGTCCACGAAACTGACCAGAATTGGCCAAAATGGTGAGTGTTGATGACCGACACGTAAGCGCACCTTGGGGTTCAACAACCATGGAAATCGCTTTGGGACCCCAAAACGGTGAGTAATAGTCCACGAAACGGGTCAGAATGGAAAAAAACCACGAGTGTTGATGACCGACACGTAAACGCACCCCGGGGTTCATCAATTGTGGAAATCACTTCGGGACCCCAAAACTGAGTAATAATCCAAGAAACGGGACAGAATCGGCCCAAACTGCGATCTCGACGACCAACACATAAGCACACCTTGGGGTTCGACAACCATGGAAATCCCTTTGGGACACCAAAACGGTGAGTAATAGTCCATGAAACGGGTCAGAATCGACAAAACCCACAAGTGTTGATGACAGACACATAAATGCACCCCCGGGTTCGTTAATCGTGGAAATCGCTCTAGGACTTGAAACCGGTGAGTAATAGTCCACGAAACTGACCAGAATTAGCCAAAATTGTGAGTGTTGATGACCGACATGTAAGCGCACCTTGGAGTTCAACAACCATGGAAATCGCTTTGGGACCCCAAAACGGTGAGTAATAGTCCACGAAACGGGTCAGAATCGACAAAAACCGAGAGTGTTGCTGAGCGACACGTAAACGCACCCCGGGGTTCGTCAATCGTGGAAATCAGTTTGGGACCCCAAAACTGAGTAATAATCCAAGAACGGGCCAGAATCGGCCCAAACTGCGAGTCTTGACGACCAACACATAAGCACACCTTGGTGTTCGACAACCATGGAAATCCCTTTGGGACCCCAAAACGGGGAGTAATAGTCCATGAAACGGGTCAGAATCGACAAAACCCACGAGTGTTGATGACCGACACGTAAACGCACCCCGGGTTCAACAACCATGGAAATCGCTTTGGGACCCCAAAACGGTGAGTATTAGTCCACAAAACGGGTTAGAATCGACAAAAACCGCGAGTGTTGATGACCGACACGTTAACGCACCCCGGGGCCCGTTAATCGTGGAAATCACTCCGGGACACCAAAACAGTGAGTAATAGTCCATGAAACGGGCCAGAATCAGCCAAAACTGCGAGTGTTGATGACCGACACGTAAGAGCACCTTGGAGTTCAATAACGATGGAAATCGCTTCGGGACCCCAAAACAGGTGAGTAATAGTCCACGAAACTGACCAGAATTGGCCAAAATGGTGAGTGTTGATGACCGACACGTAAGCGCACCTTGGGGTTCAACAACCATGGAAATCGCTTTGGGACCCCAAAACGGTGAGTAATAGTCCACGAAATGGGTCAGAATGGAAAAAAACCACGAGTGTTGATGACCGACACGTAAACGCACCCCGGGGTTCGTCAATTGTCGAAATCACTTCGGGACCCCAAATCTGAGAAATAATCAAAGAAACGGGACAGGATCGACCCAAACTGCGATCTCGAGGACCAACACATAAGCACACCTTGGGGTTCGACAACCATGGAAATCCCTTTGGGACACCAAAACGGTGAGCAATAGTCCATCAAAACGGGTCAGAATCGACAAAACCCACAAGTGTTGATGACCGACACGTAAGTGCACCCCGGGGTTCGTCAATCGTGGAAATCCCTTTGGACCCCAAAACGGGGAGTAATAGTCCATGAAACGGGTCAGAATCGACAAAACCCATGAGTGTTGATGACCGACACGTAAACGCACCCCGGGGTTCAGCAACCATGGAAATCGCTTTGGGACCCCAAAACGGTGAGTATTAGTCCACAAAACGGGTCAGAATCGACAAAAACCGCGAGTGTTGATGACCGACACGTTAACGCACCCCGGGGCCCGTTAATCGTGGAAATCACTCCGGGACACCAAAACAGTGAGTAATAGTCCATGAAACGGGGCAGAATCAGCCAAAACTGCGAGTGTTGATGACCGACACGTAAGAGCACCTTGGAGTTCAATAACGATGGAAATTGCTTCGGGACCCCAAAACAGGTGAGTAATAGTCCACGAAACTGACCAGAATTGGCCAAAATGGTGAGTGTTGATGACCGACACGTAAGCGCACCTTGGGGTTCAACAACCATGGAAATCGCTTTGGGACACCAAAACAGTGAGTAATAGTCCATGAAACGGGTCAGAATCGACAAAACCCACAAGTGTTGATGACCGACACGTAAATGCACCCTCGGGTTCGTTAATCATGGAAATCGCCATGGGACCCGAAACCGGTGAGTAATAGTCCACGAAACTGACCAGAATTGGCCAAAATTGTGAGTGCTGATGACCGACACGTAAGCGCACCTTGGAGTTCAACAACCATGGAAATCGCTTTGGGACCCCAAAACGGTGAGTAATAGTCCACGAAACGGGTCAGAATCGACAAAAACCGCGAGTGTTGATGACCGACACGTAAGTGCACCCTGGGGTTCGTCAATCGTGGAAATCCCTTTGGACCCCAAAACGGGGAGTAATAGTCCATGAAACGGGTCAGAATCGACAAAACCCATGAGTGTTGATGACCGACACGTAAACGCACCCCGGGGTTCAACAACCATGGAAATCGCTTTGGGACCCCAAAACGGTGAGTATTAGTCCACAAAACGGGTCAGAATCGACAAAAACCGCGAGTGTTGATGACCGACACGTTAACGCACCCCGGGGCCCGTTAATCGTGGAAATCACTCCGGGACACCAAAACAGTGAGTAATAGTCCATGAAACGGGGCAGAATCAGCCAAAACTGCGAGTGTTGATGACCGACACGTAAGAGCACCTTGGAGTTCAATAACGATGGAAATTGCTTCGGGACCCCAAAACAGGTGAGTAATAGTCCACGAAACTGACCAGAATTGGCCAAAATGGTGAGTGTTGATGACCGACACGTAAGCGCACCTTGGGGTTCAACAACCATGGAAATCGCTTTGGGACCCCAAAACGGTGAGTAATAGTCCACGAAACGGGTCAGAATGGAAAAAAACCACGAGTGTTGATGACCGACACGTAAACGCACCCCGGGGTTCATCAATTGTGGAAATCACTTCGGGACCCCAAAACTGAGTAATAATCCAAGAAACGGGACAGAATCGGCCCAAACTGCGATCTCGACGACCAACACATAAGCACACCTTGGGGTTCGACAACCATGGAAATCCCTTTGGGACACCAAAACGGTGAGTAATAGTCCATGAAACGGGTCAGAATCGACAAAACCCACAAGTGTTGATGACAGACACATAAATGCACCCCCGGGTTCGTTAATCGTGGAAATCGCTCTAGGACTTGAAACCGGTGAGTAATAGTCCACGAAACTGACCAGAATTAGCCAAAATTGTGAGTGTTGATGACCGACATGTAAGCGCACCTTGGAGTTCAACAACCATGGAAATCGCTTTGGGACCCCAAAACGGTGAGTAATAGTCCACGAAACGGGTCAGAATCGACAAAAACCGAGAGTGTTGCTGAGCGACACGTAAACGCACCCCGGGGTTCGTCAATCGTGGAAATCAGTTTGGGACCCCAAAACTGAGTAATAATCCAAGAACGGGCCAGAATCGGCCCAAACTGCGAGTCTTGACGACCAACACATAAGCACACCTTGGTGTTCGACAACCATGGAAATCCCTTTGGGACCCCAAAACGGGGAGTAATAGTCCATGAAACGGGTCAGAATCGACAAAACCCACGAGTGTTGATGACCGACACGTAAACGCACCCCGGGTTCAACAACCATGGAAATCGCTTTGGGACCCCAAAACGGTGAGTATTAGTCCACAAAACGGGTTAGAATCGACAAAAACCGCGAGTGTTGATGACCGACACGTTAACGCACCCCGGGGCCCGTTAATCGTGGAAATCACTCCGGGACACCAAAACAGTGAGTAATAGTCCATGAAACGGGCCAGAATCAGCCAAAACTGCGAGTGTTGATGACCGACACGTAAGAGCACCTTGGAGTTCAATAACGATGGAAATCGCTTAGGGACCCCAAAACAGGTGAGTAATAGTCCACGAAACTGACCAGAATTGGCCAAAATGGTGAGTGTTGATGACCGACACGTAAGCGCACCTTGGGGTTCAACAACCATGGAAATCGCTTTGGGACCCCAAAACGGTGAGTAATAGTCCACGAAATGGGTCAGAATGGAAAAAAACCACGAGTGTTGATGACCGACACGTAAACGCACCCCGGGGTTCGTCAATTGTCGAAATCACTTCGGGACCCCAAATCTGAGAAATAATCAAAGAAACGGGACAGGATCGACCCAAACTGCGATCTCGAGGACCAACACATAAGCACACCTTGGGGTTCGACAACCATGGAAATCCCTTTGGGACACCAAAACGGTGAGCAATAGTCCATCAAAACGGGTCAGAATCGACAAAACCCACAAGTGTTGATGACCGACACGTAAATGCACCCCCGGGTTCGTTAATCGTGGAAATCGCTCTGGGACCTGAAACCGGTGAGTAATAGTCCACGAAACTGACCAGAATTGGCCAAAATTGTGAGTGTTGATGATCGACATGTAAGCGCACCTTGGAGTTCAACAACCATGGAAATCGCTTTGGGACCCCAAAATGGTGAGTAATAGTCCACGAAACGGGTCAGAATCGACAAAAACCGAGAGTGTTGATGACCCACACGTAAACGCACCCCGGGGTTCGTCAATCGTGGAAATCATTTTGGGACCCCAAAACTGAGTAATAATCCAAGAAACGGGCCAGAATCGGCCCAAACTGCGAGTCTTGACGACCAACACATAAGCACACACCTTGGTGTTCGACAACCATGGAAATCCCTTTGGGACCCAAAAATGGCGTGTAATAGTCCATGAAACGGGTCAGAATCGACAAAACACACGAGTGTTGATGACCGACACGTAAACGCACACCGGGGTTCAACAACCATGCAAATCGCTTTGGGACACCAAAACGGTGAGTAATAGTCCACGAAACGGGTCAGAATCGACAAAAACCATGAGTGTTGATGACCGACACGTAAACACACCCCGGGGTTCGTCAATCGTGGAAATCACTTCGGGACCCCAAAATTGAGTAATAATCCAAGAAACGGGCCAGAATCGGCCCAAACTGCGATCTTGACGACCAACACATAAGCACACCTTGGGGTTCGACAACCATGGAAATCCCTTTGGGACACCAAAACGGTGAGTAATAGTCCATGAAACGGGTCAGAATCGACAAAACCCACAAGTGTTGATGACCGACACGTAAATGCACCCTTGGGTTCGTTAATCATGGAAATCGCTAGGGGACCCGAAACCGGTGAGTAATAGTCCACGAAACTGACCAGAATTGGCCAAAATTGTGAGTGCTAATGACCGACACGTAAGCGCACCTTGGAGTTCAACAACCATGGAAATCGCTTTGGGACCCCAAAACGGTGAGTAATAGTCCACGAAACGGGTCAGAATCGACAAAAACCGCGAGTGCTCATGACCGACACGTAAGTGCACCCCGGGGTTCGTCAATCGTGGAAATCACTTTGGGACCCCAAAACTGAGTAATAATCCAAGAAACGGGCCAGAATCGGCCCAAACTGCGAGTCTTGACGACCAACACCTAAGCACACCTTGGTGTTCGACAACGATGGAAATCCCTTCGGACCCCAAAACGGGGAGTAATAGTCCATGAAACGGGTCAGAATCGACAAAACCCACGAGTGTTGATGACCGACACGTAAACGCACCCCGTGGTTCAACAACCATGGAAATCGCTTTGGGACCCCAAAACGGTGAGTATTAGTCCACAAAACGGGTCAGAATCGACAAAAACCGCGAGTGTTGATGACCGACACATTAACGCACCCCGGGGCCCGTTAATCGTGGAAATCACTCCGGGACACCAAAACAGTGAGTACTAGTCCATGAAACGGGCCAGAATCGGCCAAAACTGCGAGTGTTGATGACCGACACGTAAGAGCACCTTGGAGTTCAATAACGATGGAAATTGCTTCGGGACCCCAAAACAGGTGAGTAATAGTCCACGAAACTGACCAGAATTGGCCAAAATGGTGAGTGTTGATGACCGACACGTAAGCGCACCTTGGGGTTCAACAACCATGGAAATCGCTTTGGGACCCCAAAACGGTGAGTAATAGTCCACGAAACGGGTCAGAATGGAAAAAAAACCACGAGTGTTGATGACCGACACGTAAACGCACCCCGGGGTTCATCAATTGTGGAAATCACTTCGGGACCCCAAAACTGAGTAATAATCCAAGAAACGGGATAGAATCGGCCCAAACTGCGATCTCGACGACCAACACATAAGCACACCTTGGGGTTCGACAACCATGGAAATCCCTTTGGGACACCAAAACGGTGAGTAATAGTCCATGAAACGGGTCAGAATCGACAAAACCCACAAGTGTTGATGACAGACACATAAATGCACCCCCGGGTTCGATAATCGTGGAAATCGCTCTAGGACCTGAAACCGGTGAGTAATAGTCCACGAAACTGACCAGAATTGGCCAAAATTGTGAGTGCTGATGACCGACACGTAAGCGCACCTTGGAGTTCAACAACCATGGAAATCGCTTTGGGACCCCAAAACGGTGAGTAATAGTCCACGAAATGGGTCAGAATCGACAAAAACCGAGAGTGTTGCTGAGCGACACGTAAACGCACCCCGGGGTTCGTCAATCGTGGAAATCAGTTTGGGACCCCAAAACTGAGTAATAATCCAAGAAACGGGCCAGAATCGGCCCAAACTGCGAGTCTTGACGACCAACACATAAGCACACCTTGGTGTTCGACAACCATGGAAATCCCTTTGGGACCCCAAAACGGGGAGTAATAGTCCATGAAACGGGTCAGAATTGACAAAACCCACGAGTGTTGATGACCGACACGTAAACGCACCCCGGGGTTCAACAACCATGGAAATCGCTTTGGGACCCCAAAACGGTGAGTATTAGTCCACAAAACGGGTCAGAATCGACAAAAACCGCGAGTGTTGATGACCGACACGTTAACGCACCCCGGGGCCCGTTAATCGTGGAAATCACTCCGGGACACCAAAACAATGAGTAATAGTCCATGAAACGGGCCAGAATCAGCCAAAACTGCGAGTGTTGATGACCGACACGTAAGAGCACCTTGGAGTTCAATAACGATGGAAATTGCTTCGGGACCCCAAAACAGGTGAGTAATAGTCCACGAAACTGACCAGAATTGGCCAAAATGGTGAGTGTTGATGACCGACACGTAAGCGCACCTTGGGGTTCAACAACCATGGAAATCGCTTTGGGACCCCAATACCGTGAGTAATAGTCCACGAAACGGGTCAGAATGGAAAAAAACCACGAGTGTTGATGACCGACACGTAAACGCACCCCGGGGTTCGTCAATTGTGGAAATCACTTCGGGACCCCAAAACTGAGTAATAATCCAAGAAACGGGACAGAATCGGCCCAAACTGCGATCTTGACGACCAACACATAAGCACACCTTGGGGTTCGACAACCATGGAAATCCCTTTGGGACACCAAAACGGTGAGTAATAGTCCATGAAACGGGTCAGATTCGACAAAACCCACAAGTGTTGATGACAGACACATAAATGCACCCCCGGGTTCGTTAATCGTGGAAATCGCTCTAGGACCTGAAACCGGTGAGTAATAGTCCACGAAACTGACCAGAATTGGCCAAAATTGTGAGTGTTGATGACCGACACGTAAGCGCACCTTGGGGTTCAACAACCATGGAAATCGCTTTGGGACCCCAAAACAGTGAGTAATAGTCCACGAGACGGGTCAGAATGGCGACAAACCGCGAGTGTTGATGACCGACACGTAAACGCACTCTGGGGTTCGTCAATTGTGGAAATCACTTCGGGACCCCAAAACTGAGTAATAATCCAAGAAACGGGACAGAATCGGCCCAAACTGCGATCTCGACGACCAACACATAAGCACACCTTGGGGTTCGACAACCATGGAAATCCCTTTGGGACACCAAAACGGTGAGTAATAGTCCATGAAACGGGTCAGAATCGACAAAACCCACAAGTGTTGATGACAGACACGTAAATGCACCCCCGGGTTCGTTAATCGTGGAAATCGCTCTAGGACCTGAAACCGGTGAGTAATAGTCCACAAAACTGACCAGAATTGGCCAAAATTGTGAGTGCTGATGACCGACACGTAAGCGCAGCTTGGAGTTCAACAACCATGGAAATCGCTTTGGGACCCCAAAACGGTGAGTAATAGTCCACGAAATGGGTCAGAATCGACAAAAACCGAGAGTGTTGCTGAGCGACACGTAAACGCACCCCGGGGTTCGTCAATCGTGGAAATCAGTTTGGGACCCCAAAACTGAGTAATAATCCAAGAAACGGGCCAGAATCGGCCCAAACTGCGAGTCTTGACGACCAACACACAAGCACACCTTGGTGTTCGACAACCATGGAAATCCCTTTGGGACCCCAAAACGGGGAGTAATAGTCCATGAAACGGGTCAGAATCGACAAAACCCACGAGTGTTGATGACCGACACGTAAACGCACCCCGGGGTTCAACAACCATGGAAATCGCTTTGGGACCCCAAAACGGTGAGTATTAGTCCACAAAACGGGTCAGAATCGACAAAAACCGCGAGTGTTGATGACCGACACGTTAACGCACCCCGGGGCCCGTTAATCATGGAAATCACTCCGGGACACCAAAATAGAGAGTACTAGTCCATGAAACGGGCCAGAATCGGTCAAAACTGCGAGTGTTGATGACCGACACGTAAGAGCACCTTGGAGTTCAATAACGATGGAAATTGCTTCGGGACCCCAAAACAGGTGAGTAATAGTCCACGAAACTGACCAGAATTGGCCAAAATGGTGAGTGTTGATGACCGACACGTAAGCGCACCTTGGGGTTCAACAACCATGGAAATCGCTTTGGGACCCCAAAACGGTGAGTAATAGTCCACGAAACGGGTCAGAATGGAAAAAAACCACGAGTGTTGATGACCGACACGTAAACGCACCCCGGGGTTCATCAATTGTGGAAATCACTTCGGGACCCCAAAACTGAGTAATAATCCAAGAAACGGGACAGAATCGGCCCAAACTGCGATCTCGACGACCAACACATAAGCACACCTTGGGGTTCGACAACCATGGAAATCCCTTTGGGACACCAAAACGGTGAGTAATAGTCCATGAAACGGGTCAGAATCGACAAAACCCACAAGTGTTGATGACAGACACATAAATGCACCCCCGGGTTCGTTAATCGTGGAAATCGCTCTAGAACCTGAAACCGGTGAGTAATAGTCCACGAAACTGACCAGAATTGGCCAAAATTGTGAGTGCTGATGACCGACACGTAAGCGCACCTTGGAGTTCAACAACCATGGAAATCGCTTTGGGGCCCCAAAACGGTGAGTAATAGTCCACGAAATGGGTCAGAATCGACAAAAACCGAGAGTGTTGCTGAGCGACAGGTAAACGCACCCCGGGGTTCGTCAATCGTGGAAATCAGTTTGGGACCCCAAAACTGAGTAATAATCCAAGAAACGGGCCAGAATCGGCCCAAACTGCGAGTCTTGACGACCAACGCAGAAGCACACCTTGGTGTTCGACAACCATGGAAATCCCTTTGGGACCCCAAAACGGGGAGTAATAGTCCATGAAACGGGTCAGAATCGACAAAACCCACGAGTGTTGATGACCGACACGTAAACGCACCCCGGGGTTCAACAACCATGGAAATCGCTTTGGGACCCCAAAACGGTGAGTATTAGTCCACAAAACGGGTCAGAATCGACAAAAACCGCGAGTGTTGATGACCGACACGTTAACGCACCCCGGGGCCCGTTAATCATGGAAATCACTCCGGGAGACCAAAATAGAGAGTACTAGTCCATGAAACGGGCCAGAATCGGAAACTGCGAGTGTTGATGACCGACACGTAAGAGCACCTTGGAGTTCAACAACTATGGAAATTGCTTCGGGACCCCAAAACAAGTGAGTAATAGTCCACGAAACTGACCAGAATTGGCCAAAATTGTGAGTGTTGATGACCGACACGTAAGCGCACCTTGGGGTTCAACAACCATGGAAATCGCTTTGGGACCCCAAAAGAGTGAGTAATAGTCCACGAAACGGGTCAGAATGGCGACAAACCGCGAGTGTTGATGACCGACACGTAAACGCACTCCGGGGTTCGTCAATTGTGGAAATCACTTCGGGACCCCAAAACTGAGTAATAATCCAAGAAACGGGACAGAATCGGCCCAAACTGCGATCTCGACGACCAACACATAAGCACACCTTGGGGTTCGACAACCATGGAAATCCCTTTGGGACACCAAAACGGTGAGTAATAGTCCATGAAACGGGTCAGAATCGACAAAACCCACAAGTGTTGATGACAGACACGTAAATGCACCCCCGGGTTCGTTAATCGTGGAAATCGCTCTTGGACCTGAAACCGGTGAGTAATAGTCCACGAAACTGACCAGAACTGGCCAAAATTGTGAGTGCTGATGACCGACACGTAAGCGCACCTTGGAGTTCAACAACCATGGAAATCGCTTTGGGACCCCAAAACGGTGAGTAATAGTCCACGAAATGGGTCAGAATCGACAAAAACCGAGAGTGTTGCTGAGCGACAGGTAAACGCACCCCGGGGTTCGTCAATCGTGGAAATCAGTTTGGGACCCCAAAACTGAGTAATAATCCAAGAAACGGGCCAGAATCGGCCCAAACTGCGAGTCTTGACGACCAACGCAGAAGCACACCTTGGTGTTCGACAACCATGGAAATCCCTTTGGGACCCCAAAACAGGGAGTAATAGTCCCTGAAACGGGTCAGAATCGACAAAACCCACGAGTGTTGATGATCGACACGTAAACGCACCCCGGGGTTCAACAACCATGGAAATCGCTTTGGGACCCCAAAACGGTGAGTATTAGTCCACAAAACGGGTCAGAATCGACAAAAACCGCGAGTGTTGATGACCGACACGTTAACGCACCCCGGGGCCCGTTAATCATGGAAATCACTCCGGGACACCAAAATAGAGAGTACTAGTCCATGAAACGGGCCAGAATCGGAAACTGCGAGTGTTGATGACCGACACGTAAGAGCACCTTGGAGTTCAACAACTATGGAAATTGCTTCGGGACCCCAAAACAAGTGAGTAATAGTCCACGAAACTGACCAGAATTGGCCAAAATTGTGAGTGTTGATGACCGACACGTAAGCGCACCTTGGGGTTCAACAACCATGGAAATCGCTTTGGGACCCCAAAAGAGTGAGTAATAGTCCACGAAACGGGTCAGAATGGCGACAAACCGCGAGTGTTGATGACCGACACGTAAACGCACTCCGGGGTTCGTCAATTGTGGAAATCACTTCGGGACCCCAAAACTGAGTAATAATCCAAGAAACGGGACAGAATCGGCCCAAACTGCGATCTCGACGACCAACACATAAGCACACCTTGGGGTTCGACAACCATGGAAATCCCTTTGGGACACCAAAACGGTGAGTAATAGTCCATGAAACGGGTCAGAATCGACAAAACCCACAAGTGTTGATGACAGACACGTAAATGCACCCCCGGGTTCGTTAATCGTGGAAATCGCTCTTGGACCTGAAACCGGTGAGTAATAGTCCACGAAACTGACCAGAACTGGCCAAAATTGTGAGTGCTGATGACCGACACGTAAGCGCACCTTGGAGTTCAACAACCATGGAAATCGCTTTGGGACCCCAAAACGGTGAGTAATAGTCCACGAAATGGGTCAGAATCGACAAAAACCGAGAGTGTTGCTGAGCGACAGGTAAACGCACCCCGGGGTTCGTCAATCGTGGAAATCAGTTTGGGACCCCAAAACTGAGTAATAATCCAAGAAACGGGCCAGAATCGGCCCAAACTGCGAGTCTTGACGACCAACGCAGAAGCACACCTTGGTGTTCGACAACCATGGAAATCCCTTTGGGACCCCAAAACAGGGAGTAATAGTCCCTGAAACGGGTCAGAATCGACAAAACCCACGAGTGTTGATGACCGACACGTAAACGCACCCCGGGGTTCAACAACCATGGAAATCGCTTTGGGACCCCAAAACGGTGAGTATTAGTCCACAAAACGGGTCAGAATCGACAAAAACCGCGAGTGTTGATGACCGACACGTTAACGCACCCCGGGGCCCGTTAATCATGGAAATCACTCCGGGACACCAAAATAGAGAGTACTAGTCCATGAAACGGGCCAGAATCGGCCAAAACTGCGAGTGTTGATGACCGACACGTAAGAGCACCTTGGAGTTCAATAACGATGGAAATTGCTTCGGGACCCCAAAACAGGTGAGTAATAGTCCACGAAACTGACCAGAATTGGCCAAAATGGTGAGTGTTGATGACCGACACGTAAGCGCACCTTGGGGTTCAACAACCATGGAAATCGCTTTGGGACCCCAAAACGGTGAGTAATAGTCCACGAAACGGGTCAGAATGGAAAAAAACCACGAGTGTTGATGACCGACACGTAAACGCACCCCGGGGTTCATCAATTGTGGAAATCACTTCGGGACCCCAAAACTGAGTAATAATCCAAGAAACGGGACAGAATCGGCCCAAACTGCGATCTCGACGACCAACACATAAGCACACCTTGGGGTTCGACAACCATGGAAATCCCTTTGGGACACCAAAACGGTGAGTAATAGTCCATGAAACGGGTCAGAATCGACAAAACCCACAAGTCTTGATGACAGACACATAAATGCACCCCCGGGTTCGTTAATCGTGGAAATCGCTCTAGGACCTGAAACCGGTGAGTAATAGTCCACGAAACTGACCAGAATTGGCCAAAATTGTGAGTGCTGATGACCGACACGTAAGCGCACCTTGGAGTTCAACAACCATGGAAATCGCTTTGGGGCCCCAAAACGGTGAGTAATAGTCCACGAAATGGGTCAGAATCGACAAAAACCGAGAGTGTTGCTGAGCGACAGGTAAACGCACCCCGGGGTTCGTCAATCGTGGAAATCAGTTTGGGACCCCAAAACTGAGTAATAATCCAAGAAACGGGCCAGAATCGGCCCAAACTGCGAGTCTTGACGACCAACGCAGAAGCACACCTTGGTGTTCGACAACCATGGAAATCCCTTTGGGACCCCAAAACGGGGAGTAATAGTCCATGAAACGGGTCAGAATCGACAAAACCCACGAGTGTTGATGACCGACACGTAAACGCACCCCGGGGTTCAACAACCATGGAAATCGCTTTGGGACCCCAAAACGGTGAGTATTAGTCCACAAAACGGGTCAGAATCGACAAAAACCGCGAGTGTTGATGACCGACACGTTAACGCACCCCGGGGCCCGTTAATCGTGGAAATCACTCCGGGACACCAAAATAGAGAGTACTAGTCCATGAAACGGGCCAGAATCGGCCAAAACTGCGAGTGTTGATGACCGACACGTAAGAGCACCTTGGAGTTCAATAACGATGGAAATTGCTTCGGGACCCCAAAACAGGTGAGTAATAGTCCACGAAACTGACCAGAATTGGCCAAAATGGTGAGTGTTGATGACCGACACGTAAGCGCACCTTGGGGTTCAACAACCATGGAAATCGCTTTGGGACCCCAAAACGGTGAGTAATAGTCCACGAAACGGGTCAGAATGGAAAAAAACCACGAGTGTTGATGACCGACACGTAAACGCACCCCGGGGTTCATCAATTGTGGAAATCACTTCGGGACCCCAAAACTGAGTAATAATCCAAGAAACGGGACAGAATCGGCCCAAACTGCGATCTCGACGACCAACACATAAGCACACCTTGGGGTTCGACAACCATGGAAATCCCTTTGGGACACCAAAACGGTGAGTAATAGTCCATGAAACGGGTCAGAATCGACAAAACCCACAAGTATTGATGACAGACACATAAATGCACCCCCGGGTTCGTTAATCGTGGAAATCGCTCTAGGACCTGAAACCGGTGAGTAATAGTCCACGAAACTGACCAGAATTGGCCAAAATTGTGAGTGCTGATGACCGACACGTAAGCGCACCTTGGAGTTCAACAACCATGGAAATCGCTTTGGGGCCCCAAAACGGTGAGTAATAGTCCACGAAATGGGTCAGAATCGACAAAAACCGAGAGTGTTGCTGAGCGACAGGTAAACGCACCCCGGGGTTCGTCAATCGTGGAAATCAGTTTGGGACCCCAAAACTGAGTAATAATCCAAGAAACGGGCCAGAATCGGCCCAAACTGCGAGTCTTGACGACCAACGCAGAAGCACACCTTGGTGTTCGACAACCATGGAAATCCCTTTGGGACCCCAAAACGGGGAGTAATAGTCCATGAAACGGGTCAGAATCGACAAAACCCACGAGTGTTGATGACCGACACGTAAACGCACCCCGGGGTTCAACAACCATGGAAATCGCTTTGGGACCCCAAAACGGTGAGTATTAGTCCACAAAACGGGTCAGAATCGACAAAAACCGCGAGTGTTGATGACCGACACGTTAACGCACCCCGGGGCCCGTTAATCGTGGAAATCACTCCGGGACACCAAAATAGAGAGTACTAGTTCATGAAACGGGCCAGAATCGGCCAAAACTGCGAGTGTTGATGACCGACACGTAAGAGCACCTTGGAGTTCAACAACTATGGAAATTGCTTCGGGACCCCAAAACAAGTGAGTAATAGTCCACGAAACTGACCAGAATTGGCCAAAATTGTGAGTGTTGATGACCGACACGTAAGCGCACCTTGGGGTTCAACAACCATGGAAATCGCTTTGGGACCCCAAAAGAGTGAGTAATAGTCCACGAAACGGGTCAGAATGGCGACAAACCGCGAGTGTTGATGACCGACACGTAAACGCACTCCGGGGTTCGTCAATTGTGGAAATCACTTCGGGACCCCAAAACTGAGTAATAATCCAAGAAACGGGACAGAATCGACCCAAACTGCGATCTCGACGACCAACACATAAGCACACCTTGGGGTTCGACAACCATGGAAATCCCTTTGGGACACCAAAACGGTGAGTAATAGTCCATGAAACGGGTCAGAATCGACAAAACCCACAAGTGTTGATGACAGACACGTAAATGCACCCCCGGGTTCGTTAATCGTGGAAATCGCTCTTGGACCTGAAACCGGTGAGTAATAGTCCACGAAACTGACCAGAACTGGCCAAAATTGTGAGTGCTGATGACCGACACGTAAGCGCACCTTGGAGTTCAACAACCATGGAAATCGCTTTGGGACCCCAAAACGGTGAGTAATAGTCCACGAAATGGGTCAGAATCGACAAAAACCGAGAGTGTTGCTGAGCGACACGTAAACGCACCCCGGGGTTCGTCAATCGTGGAAATCAGTTTGGGACCCCAAAACTGAGTAATAATCCAAGAAACGGGCCAGAATCGGCCCAAACTGCGAGTCTTGACGACCAACACACAAGCACACCTTGGTGTTCGACAACCATGGAAATCCCTTTGGGACCCCAAAACGGGGAGTAATAGTCCATGAAACGGGTCAGAATCGACAAAACCCACGAGTGTTGATGACCGACACGTAAACGCACCCCGGGGTTCAACAACCATGGAAATCGCTTTGGGACCCCAAAACGGTGAGTATTAGTCCACAAAACGGGTCAGAATCGACAAAAACCGCGAGTGTTGATGACCGACACGTTAACGCACCCCGGGGCCCGTTAATCATGGAAATCACTCCGGGACACCAAAATAGAGAGTACTAGTCCATGAAACGGGCCAGAATCGGCCAAAACTGCGAGTGTTGATGACCGACACGTAAGAGCACCTTGGAGTTCAATAACGATGGAAATTGCTTCGGGACCCCAAAACAGGTGAGTAATAGTCCACGAAACTGACCAGAATTGGCCAAAATGGTGAGTGTTGATGACCGACACGTAAGCGCACCTTGGGGTTCAACAACCATGGAAATCGCTTTGGGACCCCAAAACGGTGAGTAATAGTCCACGAAACGGGTCAGAATGGAAAAAAACCACGAGTGTTGATGACCGACACGTAAACGCACCCCGGGGTTCATCAATTGTGGAAATCACTTCGGGACCCCAAAACTGAGTAATAATCCAAGAAACGGGACAGAATCGGCCCAAACTGCGATCTCGACGACCAACACATAAGCACACCTTGGGGTTCGACAACCATGGAAATCCCTTTGGGACACCAAAACGGTGAGTAATAGTCCATGAAACGGGTCAGAATCGACAAAACCCACAAGTATTGATGACAGACACATAAATGCACCCCCGGGTTCGTTAATCGTGGAAATCGCTCTAGGACCTGAAACCGGTGAGTAATAGTCCACGAAACTGACCAGAATTGGCCAAAATTGTGAGTGCTGATGACCGACACGTAAGCGCACCTTGGAGTTCAACAACCATGGAAATCGCTTTGGGGCCCCAAAACGGTGAGTAATAGTCCACGAAATGGGTCAGAATCGACAAAAACCGAGAGTGTTGCTGAGCGACAGGTAAACGCACCCCGGGGTTCGTCAATCGTGGAAATCAGTTTGGGACCCCAAAACTGAGTAATAATCCAAGAAACGGGCCAGAATCGGCCCAAACTGCGAGTCTTGACGACCAACGCAGAAGCACACCTTGGTGTTCGACAACCATGGAAATCCCTTTGGGACCCCAAAACGGGGAGTAATAGTCCATGAAACGGGTCAGAATCGACAAAACCCACGAGTGTTGATGACCGACACGTAAACGCACCCCGGGGTTCAACAACCATGGAAATCGCTTTGGGACCCCAAAACGGTGAGTATTAGTCCACAAAACGGGTCAGAATCGACAAAAACCGCGAGTGTTGATGACCGACACGTTAACGCACCCCGGGGCCCGTTAATCGTGGAAATCACTCCGGGACACCAAAATAGAGAGTACTAGTCCATGAAACGGGCCAGAATCGGCCAAAACTGCGAGTGTTGATGACCGACACGTAAGAGCACCTTGGAGTTCAACAACTATGGAAATTGCTTCGGGACCCCAAAACAAGTGAGTAATAGTCCACGAAACTGACCAGAATTGGCCAAAATTGTGAGTGTTGATGACCGACACGTAAGCGCACCTTGGGGTTCAACAACCATGGAAATCGCTTTGGGACCCCAAAAGAGTGAGTAATAGTCCACGAAACGGGTCAGAATGGCGACAAACCGCGAGTGTTGATGACCGACACGTAAACGCACTCCGGGGTTCGTCAATTGTGGAAATCACTTCGGGACCCCAAAACTGAGTAATAATCCAAGAAACGGGACAGAATCGACCCAAACTGCGATCTCGACGACCAACACATAAGCACACCTTGGGGTTCGACAACCATGGAAATCCCTTTGGGACACCAAAACGGTGAGTAATAGTCCATGAAACGGGTCAGAATCGACAAAACCCACAAGTGTTGATGACAGACACGTAAATGCACCCCCGGGTTCGTTAATCGTGGAAATCGCTCTTGGACCTGAAACCGGTGAGTAATAGTCCACGAAACTGACCAGAACTGGCCAAAATTGTGAGTGCTGATGACCGACACGTAAGCGCACCTTGGAGTTCAACAACCATGGAAATCGCTTTGGGACCCCAGAACGGTGAGTAATAGTCCACGAAATGGGTCAGAATCGACAAAAACCGAGAGTGTTGCTGAGCGACACGTAAACGCACCCCGGGGTTCGTCAATCGTGGAAATCAGTTTGGGACCCCAAAACTGAGTAATAATCCAAGAAACGGGCCAGAATCGGCCCAAACTGCGAGTCTTGACGACCAACACACAAGCACACCTTGGTGTTCGACAACCATGGAAATCCCTTTGGGACCCCAAAACGGGGAGTAATAGTCCATGAAACGGGTCAGAATCGACAAAACCCACGAGTGTTGATGACCGACACGTAAACGCACCCCGGGGTTCAACAACCATGGAAATCGCTTTGGGACCCCAAAACGGTGAGTATTAGTCCACAAAACGGGTCAGAATCGACAAAAACCGCGAGTGTTGATGACCGACACGTTAACGCACCCCGGGGCCCGTTAATCATGGAAATCACTCCGGGACACCAAAATAGAGAGTACTAGTCCATGAAACGGGCCAGAATCGGCCAAAACTGCGAGTGTTGATGACCGACACGTAAGAGCACCTTGGAGTTCAATAACGATGGAAATTGCTTCGGGACCCCAAAACAGGTGAGTAATAGTCCACGAAACTGACCAGAATTGGCCAAAATGGTGAGTGTTGATGACCGACACGTAAGCGCACCTTGGGGTTCAACAACCATGGAAATCGCTTTGGGACCCCAAAACGGTGAGTAATAGTCCACGAAACGGGTCAGAATGGAAAAAAACCACGAGTGTTGATGACCGACACGTAAACGCACCCCGGGGTTCATCAATTGTGGAAATCACTTCGGGACCCCAAAACTGAGTAATAATCCAAGAAACGAGACAGAATCGGCCCAAACTGCATCTCGACGACCAACACATAAGCACACCTTGGGGTTCGACAACCATGGAAATCCCTTTGGCACACCAACACGGTGAGTAATAGTCCATGAAACGGGTCAGAATCGACAAAACCCACAAGTGTTGATGACAGACACATAAATGCACCCCCGGGTTCGTTAATCGTGGAAATCGCTCTAGGACCTGAAACCGGTGAGTAATAGTCCACGAAACTGACCAGAATTGGCCAAAATTGTGAGTGCTGATGACCGACACGTAAGCGCACCTTGGAGTTCAACAACCATGGAAATCGCTTTGGGGCCCCAAAACGGTGAGTAATAGTCCACGAAATGGGTCAGAATCGACAAAAACCGAGAGTGTTGCTGATCGACAGGTAAACGCACCCCGGGGTTCGTCAATCGTGGAAATCAGTTTGGGACCCCAAAACTGAGTAATAATCCAAGAAACGGGCCAGAATCGGCCCAAACTGCGAGTCTTGACGACCAACGCAGAAGCACACCTTGGTGTTCGACAACCATGGAAATCCCTTTGGGACCCCAAAACGGGGAGTAATAGTCCATGAAACGGGTCAGAATCGACAAAACCCACGAGTGTTGATGACCGACACGTAAACGCACCCCGGGGTTCAACAACCATGGAAATCGCTTTGGGACCCCAAAACGGTGAGTATTAGTCCACAAAACGGGTCAGAATCGACAAAAACCGCGAGTGTTGATGACCGACACGTTAACGCACCCCGGGGCCCGTTAATCATGGAAATCACTCCGGGACACCAAAATAGAGAGTACTAGTCCATGAAACGGGCCAGAATCGGCCAAAACTGCGAGTGTTGATGACCGACACGTAAGAGCACCTTGGAGTTCAATAACGATGGAAATTGCTTCGGGACCCCAAAACAGGTGAGTAATAGTCCACGAAACTGACCAGAATTGGCCAAAATGGTGAGTGTTGATGACCGACACGTAAGCGCACCTTGGGGTTCAACAACCATGGAAATCGCTTTGGGACCCCAAAACGGTGAGTAATAGTCCACGAAACGGGTCAGAATGGAAAAAAACCACGAGTGTTGATGACCGACACGTAAACGCACCCCGGGGTTCATCAATTGTGGAAATCACTTCGGGACCCCAAAACTGAGTAATAATCCAAGAAACGAGACAGAATCGGCCCAAACTGCATCTCGACGACCAACACATAAGCACACCTTGGGGTTCGACAACCATGGAAATCCCTTTGGCACACCAACACGGTGAGTAATAGTCCATGAAACGGGTCAGAATCGACAAAACCCACAAGTGTTGATGACAGACACATAAATGCACCCCCGGGTTCGTTAATCGTGGAAATCGCTCTAGGACCTGAAACCGGTGAGTAATAGTCCACGAAACTGACCAGAATTGGCCAAAATTGTGAGTGCTGATGACCGACACGTAAGCGCACCTTGGAGTTCAACAACCATGGAAATCGCTTTGGGGCCCCAAAACGGTGAGTAATAGTCCACGAAATGGGTCAGAATCGACAAAAACCGAGAGTGTTGCTGATCGACAGGTAAACGCACCCCGGGGTTCGTCAATCGTGGAAATCAGTTTGGGACCCCAAAACTGAGTAATAATCCAAGAAACGGGCCAGAATCGGCCCAAACTGCGAGTCTTGACGACCAACGCAGAAGCACACCTTGGTGTTCGACAACCATGGAAATCCCTTTGGGACCCCAAAACGGGGAGTAATAGTCCATGAAACGGGTCAGAATCGACAAAACCCACGAGTGTTGATGACCGACACGTAAACGCACCCCGGGGTTCAACAACCATGGAAATCGCTTTGGGACCCCAAAACGGTGAGTATTAGTCCACAAAACGGGTCAGAATCGACAAAAACCGCGAGTGTTGATGACCGACACGTTAACGCACCCCGGGGCCCGTTAATCGTGGAAATCACTCCGGGACACCAAAATAGAGAGTACTAGTCCATGAAACGGGCCAGAATCGGCCAAAACTGCGAGTGTTGATGACCGACACGTAAGAGCACCTTGGAGTTCAATAACGATGGAAATTGCTTCGGGACCCCAAAACAGGTGAGTAATAGTCCACGAAACTGACCAGAATTGGCCAAAATGGTGAGTGTTGATGACCGACACGTAAGCGCACCTTGGGGTTCAACAACCATGGAAATCGCTTTGGGACCCCAAAACGGTGAGTAATAGTCCACGAAACGGGTCAGAATGGAAAAAAACCACGAGTGTTGATGACCGACACGTAAACGCACCCCGGGGTTGATCAATTGTGGAAATCACTTCGGGACCCCAAAACTGAGTAATAATCCAAGAAACGGGACAGAATCGGCCCAAACTGCGATCTCGACGACCAACACATAAGCACACCTTGGGGTTCGACAACCATGGAAATCCCTTTGGGACACCAAAACGGTGAGTAATAGTCCATGAAACGGGTCAGAATCGACAAAACCCACAAGTATTGATGACAGACACATAAATGCACCCCCGAGTTCGTTAATCGTGGAAATCGCTCTAGGACCTGAAACCGGTGAGTAATAGTCCACGAAACTGACCAGAATTGGCCAAAATTGTGAGTGCTGATGACCGACACGTAGGCGCACCTTGGAGTTCAACAACCATGGAAATCGCTTTGGGGCCCCAAAACGGTGAGTAATATTCCACGAAATGGGTCAGAATCGACAAAAACCGAGAGTGTTGCTGAGCGACACGTAAACGCACCCCGGGGTTCGTCAATCGTGGAAATCAGTTTGGGACCCCAAAACTGAGTAATAATCCAAGAAACGGGCCAGAATCGGCCCAAACTGCGAGTCTTGACGACCAACGCAGAAGCACACCTTGGTGTTCGACAACCATGGAAATCCCTTTGGGACCCCAAAACGGGGAGTAATAGTCCATGAAACGGGTCAGAATCGACAAAACCCACGAGTGTTGATGACCGACACGTAAACGCACCCCGGGGTTCAACAACCATGGAAATCGCTTTGGGACCCCAAAACGGTGAGTATTAGTCCACAAAACGGGTCAGAATCGACAAAAACCGCGAGTGTTGATGACCGACACGTTAACGCACCCCGGGGCCCGTTAATCGTGGAAATCACTCCGGGACACCAAAATAGAGAGTACTAGTCCATGAAACGGGCCAGAATCGGCCAAAACTGCGAGTGTTGATGACCGACACGTAAGAGCACCTTGGAGTTCAACAACTATGGAAATTGCTTCGGGACCCCAAAACAAGTGAGTAATAGTCCACGAAACTGACCAGAATTGGCCAAAATTGTGAGTGTTGATGACCGACACGTAAGCGCACCTTGGGGTTCAACAACCATGGAAATCGCTTTGGGACCCCAAAACAGTGAGTAATAGTCCACGAAACGGGTCAGAATGGCGACAAACCGCGAGTGTTGATGACCGACACGTAAACCCACAAGTGTTGATGACAGACACATAATGCACCCCCGGGTTCGTTAATCGTGGAAATCGCTCTAGGACCTGAAACCGGTGAGTAATAGTCCACGAAACTGACCAGAATTGGCCAAAATTGTGAGTGCTGATGACCGACACGTAAGCGCACCTTGGAGTTCAACAACCATGGAAATCGCTTTGGGGCCCCAAAACGGTGAGTAATAGTCCACGAAATGGGTCAGAATCGACAAAAACCGAGAGTGTTGCTGAGCGACAGGTAAACGCACCCCGGGGTTCGTCAATCGTGGAAATCAGTTTGGGACCCCAAAACTGAGTAATAATCCAAGAAACGGGCCAGAATCGGCCCAAACTGCGAGTCTTGACGACCAACACACAAGCACACCTTGGTGTTCGACAACCATGGAAATCCCTTTGGGACCCCAAAACGGGGAGTAATAGTCCATGAAACGGGTCAGAATCGACAAAACCCACGAGTGTTGATGACCGACACGTAAACGCACCCCGGGGTTCAACAACCATGGAAATCGCTTTGGGACCCCAAAACGGTGAGTATTAGTCCACAAAACGGGTCAGAATCAACAAAAACCGCGAGTGTTGATGACCGACACGTTAACGCACCCCGGGGCCCGTTAATCGTGGAAATCACTCCGGGACACCAAAATAGAGAGTACTAGTCCATGAAACGGGCCAGAATCGGCCAAAACTGCGAGTGTTGATGACCGACACGTAAGAGCACCTTGGAGTTCAACAACTATGGAAATTGCTTCGGGACCCCAAAACAAGTGAGTAATAGTCCACGAAACTGACCAGAATTGGCCAAAATTGTGAGTGTTGATGACCGACACGTAAGCGCACCTTGGGGTTCAACAACCATGGAAATCGCTTTGGGACCCCAAAACAGTGAGTAATAGTCCACGAAACGGGTCAGAATGGCGACAAACCGCGAGTGTTGATGACCGACACGTAAACGCACTCCGGGGTTCGTCAATTGTGGAAATCACTTCGGGACCCCAAAACTGAGTAATAATCCAAGAAACGGGACAAAATCGGCCCAAACTGCGATCTCGACGACCAACACATAAGCACACCTTGGGGTTCGACAACCATGGAAATCCCTTTGGGACACCAAAACGGTGAGTAATAGTCCATGAAACGGGTCAGAATCGACAAAACCCACAAGTGTTGATGACAGACACGTAAATGCACCCCCGGGTTCGTTAATCGTGGAAATCGCTCTAGGACCTGAAACCGGTGAGTAATAGTCCACGAAACTGACCAGAATTGGCCAAAATTGTGAGTGTTGATGACCGACATGTAAGCGCAGCTTGGAGTTCAACAACCATGGAAATCGCTTTGGGACCCCAAAACGGTGAGTAATAGTCCACGAAATGGGTCAGAATCGACAAAAACCGAGAGTGTTGCTGAGCGACACGTAAACGCACCCCGGGGTTCGTCAATCGTGGAAATCAGTTTGGGACCCCAAAACTGAGTAATAATCCAAGAAACGGGCCAGAATCGGCCCAAACTGCGAGTCTTGACGACCAACACACAAGCACACCTTGGTGTTCGACAACCATGGAAATCCCTTTGGGACCCCAAAACGGGGAGTAATAGTCCATGAAACGGGTCAGAATCGACAAAACCCACGAGTGTTGATGACCGACACGTAAACGCACCCCGGGGTTCAACAACCATGGAAATCGCTTTGGGACCCCAAAACGGTGAGTATTAGTCCACAAAACGGGTCAGAATCGACAAAAACCGCGAGTGTTGATGACCGACACGTTAACGCACCCCGGGGCCCGTTAATCGTGGAAATCACTCCGGGACACCAAAATAGAGAGTACTAGTCCATGAAACGGGCCAGAATCGGCCAAAACTGCGAGTGTTGATGACCGACACGTAAGAGCACCTTGGAGTTCAACAACTATGGAAATTGCTTCGGGACCCCAAAACAAGTGAGTAATAGTCCACGAAACTGACCAGAATTGGCCAAAATTGTGAGTGTTCATGACCGACACGTAAGCGCACCTTGGGGTTCAACAACCATGGAAATCGCTTTGGGACCCCAAAACGGTGAGTAATAGTCCACGAAACGGGTCAGAATGGAAAAAAACCACGAGTGTTGATGACCGACACGTAAACGCACCCCGGGGTTCATCAATTGTGGAAATCACTTCGGGACCCCAAAACTGAGTAATAATCCAAGAAACGGGACAGAATCGGCCCAAACTGCATCTCGACGACCAACACATAAGCACACCTTGGGGTTCGACAACCATGGAAATCCCTTTGGGACACCAAAACAGTGAGTAATAGTCCATGAAACGGGTCAGAATCGACAAAACCCACAAGTGTTGATGACAGACACATAAATGCACCCCCGGGTTCGTTAATCGTGGAAATCGCTCTAGGACCTGAAACCGGTGAGTAATAGTCCACGAAACTGACCAGAATTGGCCAAAATTGTGAGTGCTGATGACCGACACGTAAGCGCACCTTGGAGTTCAACAACCATGGAAATCGCTTTGGGGCCCCAAAACGGTGAGTAATAGTCCACGAAATGGGTCAGAATCGACAAAAACCGAGAGTGTTGCTGAGCGACACGTAAACGCACCCCGGGGTTCGTCAATCGTGGAAATCAGTTTGGGACCCCAAAACTGAGTAATAATCCAAGAAACGGGCCAGAATCGGCCCAAACTGCGAGTCTTGACGACCAACGCAGAAGCACACCTTGGTGTTTGACAACCATGGAAATCCCTTTGGGACCCCAAAACGGGGAGTAATAGTCCATGAAACGGGTCAGAATCGACAAAACCCACGAGTGTTGATGACCGACACGTAAACGCACCCCGGGGTTCAACAACCATGGAAATCGCTTTGGGACCCCAAAACGGTGAGTATTAGTCCACAAAACGGGTCAGAATCGACAAAAACCGCGAGTGTTGATGACCGACACGTTAACGCACCCCGGGGCCCGTTAATCGTGGAAATCACTCCGGGACACCAAAATAGAGAGTACTAGTCCATGAAACGGGCCAGAATCGGCCAAAACTGCGAGTGTTGATGACCGACACGTAAGAGCACCTTGGAGTTCAACAACTATGGAAATTGCTTCGGGACCCCAAAACAAGTGAGTAATAGTCCACGAAACTGACCAGAATTGGCCAAAATTGTGAGTGTTGATGACCGACACGTAAGCGCACCTTGGGGTTCAACAACCATGGAAATCGCTTTGGGACCCCAAAACAGTGAGTAATAGTCCACGAAACGGGTCAGAATGGCGACAAACCGCGAGTGTTGATGACCGACACGTAAACGCACTCCGGGGTTCGTCAATTGTGGAAATCACTTCGGGACCCCAAAACTGAGTAATAATCCAAGAAACGGGACAGAATCGGCCCAAACTGCGATCTCGACGACCAACACATAAGCACACCTTGGGGTTCGACAACCATGGAAATCCCTTTGGGACACCAAAACGGTGAGTAATAGTCCATGAAACGGGTCAGAATCGACAAAACCCACAAGTGTTGATGACAGACACGTAAATGCACCCCCGGGTTCGTTAATCGTGGAAATCGCTCTAGGACCTGAAACCGGTGAGTAATAGTCCACGAAACTGACCAGAATTGGCCAAAATTGTGAGTGTTGATGACCGACATGTAAGCGCAGCTTGGAGTTCAACAACCATGGAAATCGCTTTGGGACCCCAAAACGGTGAGTAATAGTCCACGAAATGGGTCAGAATCGACAAAAACCGAGAGTGTTGCTGAGCGACACGTAAACGCACCCCGGGGTTCGTCAATCGTGGAAATCAGTTTGGGACCCCAAAACTGAGTAATAATCCAAGAAACGGGCCAGAATCGGCCCAAACTGCGAGTCTTGACGACCAACACACAAGCACACCTTGGTGTTCGACAACCATGGAAATCCCTTTGGGACCCCAAAACGGGGAGTAATAGTCCATGAAACGGGTCAGAATCGACAAAACCCACGAGTGTTGATGACCGACACGTAAACGCACCCCGGGGTTCAACAACCATGGAAATCGCTTTGGGACCCCAAAACGGTGAGTATTAGTCCACAAAACGGGTCAGAATCGACAAAAACCGCGAGTGTTGATGACCGACACGTTAACGCACCCCGGGGCCCGTTAATCGTGGAAATCACTCCGGGACACCAAAATAGAGAGTACTAGTCCATGAAACGGGCCAGAATCGGCCAAAACTGCGAGTGTTGATGACCGACACGTAAGAGCACCTTGGAGTTCAACAACTATGGAAATTGCTTCGGGACCCCAAAACAAGTGAGTAATAGTCCACGAAACTGACCAGAATTGGCCAAAATTGTGAGTGTTCATGACCGACACGTAAGCGCACCTTGGGGTTCAACAACCATGGAAATCGCTTTGGGACCCCAAAACGGTGAGTAATAGTCCACGAAACGGGTCAGAATGGAAAAAAACCACGAGTGTTGATGACCGACACGTAAACGCACCCCGGGGTTCATCAATTGTGGAAATCACTTCGGGACCCCAAAACTGAGTAATAATCCAAGAAACGGGACAGAATCGGCCCAAACTGCATCTCGACGACCAACACATAAGCACACCTTGGGGTTCGACAACCATGGAAATCCCTTTGGGACACCAAAACAGTGAGTAATAGTCCATGAAACGGGTCAGAATCGACAAAACCCACAAGTGTTGATGACAGACACATAAATGCACCCCCGGGTTCGTTAATCGTGGAAATCGCTCTAGGACCTGAAACCGGTGAGTAATAGTCCACGAAACTGACCAGAATTGGCCAAAATTGTGAGTGCTGATGACCGACACGTAAGCGCACCTTGGAGTTCAACAACCATGGAAATCGCTTTGGGGCCCCAAAACGGTGAGTAATAGTCCACGAAATGGGTCAGAATCGACAAAAACCGAGAGTGTTGCTGAGCGACACGTAAACGCACCCCGGGGTTCGTCAATCGTGGAAATCAGTTTGGGACCCCAAAACTGAGTAATAATCCAAGAAACGGGCCAGAATCGGCCCAAACTGCGAGTCTTGACGACCAACGCAGAAGCACACCTTGGTGTTTGACAACCATGGAAATCCCTTTGGGACCCCAAAACGGGGAGTAATAGTCCATGAAACGGGTCAGAATCGACAAAACCCACGAGTGTTGATGACCGACACGTAAACGCACCCCGGGGTTCAACAACCATGGAAATCGCTTTGGGACCCCAAAACGGTGAGTATTAGTCCACAAAACGGGTCAGAATCGACAAAAACCGCGAGTGTTGATGACCGACACGTTAACGCACCCCGGGGCCCGTTAATCGTGGAAATCACTCCGGGACACCAAAATAGAGAGTACTAGTCCATGAAACGGGCCAGAATCGGCCAAAACTGCGAGTGTTGATGACCGACACGTAAGAGCACCTTGGAGTTCAACAACTATGGAAATTGCTTCGGGACCCCAAAACAAGTGAGTAATAGTCCACGAAACTGACCAGAATTGGCCAAAATTGTGAGTGTTGATGACCGACACGTAAGCGCACCTTGGGGTTCAACAACCATGGAAATCGCTTTGGGACCCCAAAACAGTGAGTAATAGTCCACGAAACGGGTCAGAATGGCGACAAACCGCGAGTGTTGATGACCGACACGTAAACGCACTCCGGGGTTCGTCAATTGTGGAAATCACTTCGGGACCCCAAAACTGAGTAATAATCCAAGAAACGGGACAGAATCGGCCCAAACTGCGATCTCGACGACCAACACATAAGCACACCTTGGGGTTCGACAACCATGGAAATCCCTTTGGGACACCAAAACGGTGAGTAATAGTCCATGAAACGGGTCAGAATCGACAAAACCCACAAGTGTTGATGACAGACACGTAAATGCACCCCCGGGTTCGTTAATCGTGGAAATCGCTCTAGGACCTGAAACCGGTGAGTAATAGTCCACGAAACTGACCAGAATTGGCCAAAATTGTGAGTGTTGATGACCGACATGTAAGCGCAGCTTGGAGTTCAACAACCATGGAAATCGCTTTGGGACCCCAAAACGGTGAGTAATAGTCCACGAAATGGGTCAGAATCGACAAAAACCGAGAGTGTTGCTGAGCGACACGTAAACGCACCCCGGGGTTCGTCAATCGTGGAAATCAGTTTGGGACCCCAAAACGGAGTAATAATCCAAGAAACGGGCCAGAATCGGCCCAAACTGCGAGTCTTGACGACCAACACACAAGCACACCTTGGTGTTCGACAACCATGGAAATCCCTTTGGGACCCCAAAACGGGGAGTAATAGTCCATGAAACGGGTCAGAATCGACAAAACCCACGAGTGTTGATGACCGACACGTAAACGCACCCCGGGGTTCAACAACCATGGAAATCGCTTTGGGACCCCAAAACGGTGAGTATTAGTCCACAAAACGGGTCAGAATCGACAAAAACCGCGAGTGTTGATGACCGACACGTTAACGCACCCCGGGGCCCGTTAATCGTGGAAATCACTCCGGGACACCAAAATAGAGAGTACTAGTCCATGAAACGGGCCAGAATCGGCCAAAACTGCGAGTGTTGATGACCGACACGTAAGAGCACCTTGGAGTTCAACAACTATGGAAATTGCTTCGGGACCCCAAAACAAGTGAGTAATAGTCCACGAAACTGACCAGAATTGGCCAAAATTGTGAGTGTTCATGACCGACACGTAAGCGCACCTTGGGGTTCAACAACCATGGAAATCGCTTTGGGACCCCAAAACAGTGAGTAATAGTCCACGAAACGGGTCAGAATGGCGACAAACCGCGAGTGTTGATGACCGACACGTAAACGCACTCCGGGGTTCGTCAATTGTGGAAATCACTTCGGGACCCCAAAACTGAGTAATAATCCAAGAAACGGGACAGAATCGGCCCAAACTGCGATCTCGACGACCAACACATAAGCACACCTTGGGGTTCGACAACCATGGAAATCCCTTTGGGACACAAAAACGGTGAGTAATAGTCCATGAAACGGGTCAGAATCGACAAAACCCACAAGTGTTGATGACAGACACGTAAATGCACCCCCGAGTTCGTTAATCGTGGAAATCGCTCTAGGACCTGAAACCGGTGAGTAATAGTCCACGAAACTGACCATAATTGGCCAAAATTGTGAGTGTTGATGACCGACATGTAAGCGCAGCTTGGAGTTCAACAACCATGGAAATCGCTTTGGGACCCCAAAACGGTGAGTAATAGTCCACGAAATGGGTCAGAATCGACAAAAACCGAGAGTGTTGCTGAGCGACACGTAAACGCACCCCGGGGTTCGTCAATCGTGGAAATCAGTTTGGGACCCCAAAACTGAGTAATAATCCAAGAAACGGGCCAGAATCGGCCCAAACTGCGAGTCTTGACGACCAACACACAAGCACACCTTGGTGTTCGACAACCATGGAAATCCCTTTGGGACCCCAAAACGGGGAGTAATAGTCCATGAAACGGGTCAGAATCGACAAAACCCACGAGTGTTGATGACCGACACGTAAACGCACCCCGGGGTTCAACAACCATGGAAATCGCTTTGGGACCCCAAAACGGTGAGTATTAGTCCACAAAACGGGTCAGAATCGACAAAAACCGCGAGTGTTGATGACCGACACGTTAACGCACCCCGGGGCCCGTTAATCGTGGAAATCACTCCGGGACACCAAAATAGAGAGTACTAGTCCATGAAACGGGCCAGAATCGGCCAAAACTGCGAGTGTTGATGACCGACACGTAAGAGCACCTTGGAGTTCAACAACTATGGAAATTGCTTCGGGACCCCAAAACAAGTGAGTAATAGTCCACGAAACTGACCAGAATTGGCCAAAATTGTGAGTGTTCATGACCGACACGTAAGCGCACCTTGGGGTTCAACAACCATGGAAATCGCTTTGGGACCCCAAAACAGTGAGTAATAGTCCACGAAACGGGTCAGAATGGCGACAAACCGCGAGTGTTGATGACCGACACGTAAACGCACTCCGGGGTTCGTCAATTGTGGAAATCACTTCGGGACCCCAAAACTGAGTAATAATCCAAGAAACGGGACAGAATCGGCCCAAACTGCGATCTCGACGACCAACACATAAGCACACCTTGGGGTTCGACAACCATGGAAATCCCTTTGGGACACCAAAACGGTGAGTAATAGTCCATGAAACGGGTCAGAATCGACAAAACCCACAAGTGTTGATGACAGACACGTAAATGCACCCCCGAGTTCGTTAATCGTGGAAATCGCTCTAGGACCTGAAACCGGTGAGTAATAGTCCACGAAACTGACCAGAATTGGCCAAAATTGTGAGTGCTGATGACCGACACGTAAGCGCACCTTGGAGTTCAACAACCATGGAAATCGCTTTGGGGCCCCAAAACGGTGAGTAATAGTCCACGAAATGGGTCAGAATCGACAAAAACCGAGAGTGTTGCTGAGCGACACGTAAACGCACCCCGGGGTTCGTCAATCGTGGAAATCAGTTTGGGACCCCAAAACTGAGTAATAATCCAAGAAACGGGCCAGAATCGGCCCAAACTGCGAGTCTTGACGACCAACACACAAGCACACCTTGGTGTTCGACAACCATGGAAATCCCTTTGGGACCCCAAAACGGGGAGTAATAGTCCATGAAACGGGTCAGAATCGACAAAACCCACGAGTGTTGATGACCGACACGTAAACGCATCCCGGGGTTCAACAACCATGGAAATCGCTTTGGGACCCCAAAACGGTGAGTATTAGTCCACAAAACGGGTCAGAATCGACAAAAACCGCGAGTGTTGATGACCGACACGTTAACGCACCCCGGGGCCCGTTAATCATGGAAATCACTCCGGGACACCAAAATAGAGAGTACTAGTCCATGAAACAGGCCAGAATCGGCCAAAACTGCGAGTGTTGATGACCGACACGTAAGAGCACCTTGGAGTTCAATAACGATGGAAATTGCTTCGGGACCCCAAAACAGGTGAGTAATAGTCCACGAAACTGACCAGAATTGGCCAAAATGGTGAGTGTTGATGACCGACACGTAAGCGCACCTTGGGGTTCAACAACCATGGAAATCGCTTTGGGACCCCAAAACGGTGAGTAATAGTCCACGAAACGGGTCAGAATGGAAAAAAACCACGAGTGTTGATGACCGACACGTAAACGCACCCCGGGGTTCATCAATTGTGGAAATCACTTCGGGACCCCAAAACTGAGTAATAATCCAAGAAACGGGACAGAATCGGCCCAAACTGCATCTCGACGACCAACACATAAGCACACCTTGGGGTTCGACAACCATGGAAATCCCTTTGGGACACCAAAACGGTGAGTAATAGTCCATGAAACGGGTCAGAATCGACAAAACCCACAAGTGTTGATGACAGACACATAAATGCACCCCCGGGTTCGTTAATCGTGGAAATCGCTCTAGGACCTGAAACCGGTGAGTAATAGTCCACGAAACTGACCAGAATTGGCCAAAATTGTGAGTGCTGATGACCGACACGTAAGCGCACCTTGGAGTTCAACAACCATGGAAATCGCTTTGGGGCCCCAAAACGGTGAGTAATAGTCCACGAAATGGGTCAGAATCGACAAAAACCGAGAGTGTTGCTGAGCGACACGTAAACGCACCCCGGGGTTCGTCAATCGTGGAAATCAGTTTGGGACCCCAAAACTGAGTAATAATCCAAGAAACGGGCCAGAATCGGCCCAAACTGCGAGTCTTGACGACCAACACACAAGCACACCTTGGTGTTCGACAACCATGGAAATCCCTTTGGGACCCCAAAACGGGGAGTAATAGTCCATGAAACGGGTCAGAATCGACAAAACCCACGAGTGTTGATGACCGACACGTAAACGCACCCCGGGGTTCAACAACCATGGAAATCGCTTTGGGACCCCAAAACGGTGAGTATTAGTCCACAAAACGGGTCAGAATCGACAAAAACCGCGAGTGTTGATGACCGACACGTTAACGCACCCCGGGGCCCGTTAATCGTGGAAATCACTCCGGGACACCAAAATAGAGAGTACTAGTCCATGAAACGGGCCAGAATCGGCCAAAACTGCGAGTGTTGATGACCGACACGTAAGAGCACCTTGGAGTTCAACAACTATGGAAATTGCTTCGGGACCCCAAAACAAGTGAGTAATAGTCCACGAAACTGACCAGAATTGGCCAAAATTGTGAGTGTTGATGACCGACACGTAAGCGCACCTTGGGGTTCAACAACCATGGAAATCGCTTTGGGACCCCAAAACAGTGAGTAATAGTCCACGAAACGGGTCACAATGGCGACAAACCGCGAGTGTTGATGACCGACACGTAAACGCACCCCGGGGTTCGTCAATTGTGGAAATCACTTCGGGACCCCAAAACTGAGTAATAATCCAAGAAACGGGACAGAATCGGCCCAAACTGCGATCTCGACGACCAACACATAAGCACACCTTGGGGTTCGACAACCATGGAAATCCCTTTGGGACACCAAAACGGTGAGTAATAGTCCATGAAACGGGTCAGAATCGACAAAACCCACAAGTGTTGATGACAGACACGTAAATGCACCCCCGGGTTCGTTAATCGTGGAAATCGCTCTAGGACCTGAAACCGGTGAGTAATAGTCCACGAAACTGACCATAATTGGCCAAAATTGTGAGTGTTGATGACCGACATGTAAGCGCAGCTTGGAGTTCAACAACCATGGAAATCGCTTTGGGACCCCAAAACGGTGAGTAATAGTCCATGAAATGGGTCAGAATCGACAAAAACCGAGAGTGTTGCTGAGCGACACGTAAACGCACCCCGGGGTTCGTCAATCGTGGAAATCAGTTTGGGACCCCAAAACTGAGTAATAATCCAAGAAACGGGCCAGAATCGGCCCAAACTGCGAGTCTTGACGACCAACACACAAGCACACCTTGGTGTTCGACAACCATGGAAATCCCTTTGGGACCCCAAAACGGGGAGTAATAGTCCATGAAACGGGTCAGAATCGACAAAACCCACGAGTGTTGATGACCGACACGTAAACGCACCCCGGGGTTCAACAACCATGGAAATCGCTTTGGGACCCCAAAACGGTGAGTATTAGTCCACAAAACGGGTCAGAATCGACAAAAACCGCGAGTGTTGATGACCGACACGTTAACGCACCCCGGGGCCCGTTAATCGTGGAAATCACTCCGGGACACCAAAATAGAGAGTACTAGTCCATGAAACGGGCCAGAATCGGCCAAAACTGCGAGTGTTGATGACCGACACGTAAGAGCACCTTGGAGTTCAACAACTATGGAAATTGCTTCGGGACCCCAAAACAAGTGAGTAATAGTCCACGAAACTGACCAGAATTGGCCAAAATTGTGAGTGTTGATGACCGACACGTAAGCGCACCTTGGGGTTCAACAACCATGGAAATCGCTTTGGGACCCCAAAACAGTGAGTAATAGTCCACGAAACGGGTCACAATGGCGACAAACCGCGAGTGTTGATGACCGACACGTAAACGCACCCCGGGGTTCATCAATTGTGGAAATCACTTCGGGACCCCAAAACTGAGTAATAATCCAAGAAACGGGACAGAATCGGCCCAAACTGCATCTCGACGACCAACACATAAGCACACCTTGGGGTTCGACAACCATGGAAATCCCTTTGGGACACCAAAACGGTGAGTAATAGTCCATGAAACGGGTCAGAATCGACAAAACCCACAAGTGTTGATGACAGACACATAAATGCACCCCCGGGTTCGTTAATCGTGGAAATCGCTCTAGGACCTGAAACCGGTGAGTAATAGTCCACGAAACTGACCAGAATTGGCCAAAATTGTGAGTGCTGATGACCGACACGTAAGCGCACCTTGGAGTTCAACAACCATGGAAATCGCTTTGGGGCCCCAAAACGGTGAGTAATAGTCCACGAAATGGGTCAGAATCGACAAAAACCGAGAGTGTTGCTGAGCGACACGTAAACGCACCCCGGGGTTCGTCAATCGTGGAAATCAGTTTGGGACCCCAAAACTGAGTAATAATCCAAGAAACGGGCCAGAATCGGCCCAAACTGCGAGTCTTGACGACCAACACACAAGCACACCTTGGTGTTCGACAACCATGGAAATCCCTTTGGGACCCCAAAACGGGGAGTAATAGTCCATGAAACGGGTCAGAATCGACAAAACCCACGAGTGTTGATGACCGACACGTAAACGCACCCCGGGGTTCAACAACCATGGAAATCGCTTTGGGACCCCAAAACGGTGAGTATTAGTCCACAAAACGGGTCAGAATCGACAAAAACCGCGAGTGTTGATGACCGACACGTTAACGCACCCCGGGGCCCGTTAATCGTGGAAATCACTCCGGGACACCAAAATAGAGAGTACTAGTCCATGAAACGGGCCAGAATCGGCCAAAACTGCGAGTGTTGATGACCGACACGTAAGAGCACCTTGGAGTTCAACAACTATGGAAATTGCTTCTGGACCCCAAAACAAGTGAGTAATAGTCCACGAAACTGACCAGAATTGGCCAAAATTGTGAGTGTTGATGACCGACACGTAAGCGCACCTTGGGGTTCAACAACCATGGAAATCGCTTTGGGACCCCAAAACAGTGAGTAATAGTCCACGAAACGGGTCACAATGGCGACAAACCGCGAGTGTTGATGACCGACACGTAAACGCACCCCGGGGTTCGTCAATTGTGGAAATCACTTCGGGACCCCAAAACTGAGTAATAATCCAAGAAACGGGACAGAATCGGCCCAAACTGCGATCTCGACGACCAACACATAAGCACACCTTGGGGTTCGACAACCATGGAAATCCCTTTGGGACACCAAAACGGTGAGTAATAGTCCATGAAACGGGTCAGAATCGACAAAACCCACAAGTGTTGATGACAGACACGTAAATGCACCCCCGGGTTCGTTAATCGTGGAAATCGCTCTAGGACCTGAAACCGGTGAGTAATAGTCCACGAAACTGACCATAATTGGCCAAAATTGTGAGTGTTGATGACCGACATGTAAGCGCAGCTTGGAGTTCAACAACCATGGAAATCGCTTTGGGACCCCAAAACGGTGAGTAATAGTCCATGAAATGGGTCAGAATCGACAAAAACCGAGAGTGTTGCTGAGCGACACGTAAACGCACCCCGGGGTTCGTCAATCGTGGAAATCAGTTTGGGACCCCAAAACTGAGTAATAATCCAAGAAACGGGCCAGAATCGGCCCAAACTGCGAGTCTTGACGACCAACACACAAGCACACCTTGGTGTTCGACAACCATGGAAATCCCTTTGGGACCCCAAAACGGGGAGTAATAGTCCATGAAACGGGTCAGAATCGACAAAACCCACGAGTGTTGATGACCGACACGTAAACGCACCCCGGGGTTCAACAACCATGGAAATCGCTTTGGGACCCCAAAACGGTGAGTATTAGTCCACAAAACGGGTCAGAATCGACAAAAACCGCGAGTGTTGATGACCGACACGTTAACGCACCCCAGGGCCCGTTAATCATGGAAATCACTCCGTACACCAAAATAGAGAGTACTAGTCCATGAAACAGGCCAGAATCGGCCAAAACTGCGAGTGTTGATGACCGACACGTAAGAGCACCTTGGAGTTAAATAACGATGGAAATTGCTTCGGGACCCCAAAACAGGTGAGTAATAGTCCACGAAACTGACCAGAATTGGCCAAAATGGTGAGTGTTGATGACCGACACGTAAGCGCACCTTGGGGTTCAACAACCATGGAAATCGCTTTGGGACCCCAAAACGGTGAGTAATAGTCCACGAAACGGGTCAGAATGGAAAAAAACCACGAGTGTTGATGACCGACACGTAAACGCACCCCGGGGTTCATCAATTGTGGAAATCACTTCGGGACCCCAAAACTGAGTAATAATCCAAGAAACGGGACAGAATCGGCCCAAACTGCATCTCGACGACCAACACATAAGCACACCTTGGGGTTCGACAACCATGGAAATCCCTTTGGGACACCAAAACGGTGAGTAATAGTCCATGAAACGGGTCAGAATCGACAAAACCCACAAGTGTTGATGACAGACACATAAATGCACCCCCGGGTTCGTTAATCGTGGAAATCGCTCTAGGACCTGAAACCGGTGAGTAATAGTCCACGAAACTGACCAGAATTGGCCAAAATTGTGAGTGCTGATGACCGACACGTAAGCGCACCTTGGAGTTCAACAACCATGGAAATCGCTTTGGGGCCCCAAAACGGTGAGTAATAGTCCACGAAATGGGTCAGAATCGACAAAAACCGAGAGTGTTGCTGAGCGACACGTAAACGCACCCCGGGGTTCGTCAATCGTGGAAATCAGTTTGGGACCCCAAAACTGAGTAATAATCCAAGAAACGGGCCAGAATCGGCCCAAACTGCGAGTCTTGACGACCAACGCAGAAGCACACCTTGGTGTTTGACAACCATGGAAATCCCTTTGGGACCCCAAAACGGGGAGTAATAGTCCATGAAACGGGTCAGAATCGACAAAACCCACGAGTGTTGATGACCGACACGTAAACGCACCCCGGGGTTCAACAACCATGGAAATCGCTTTGGGACCCCAAAACGGTGAGTATTAGTCCACAAAACGGGTCAGAATCGACAAAAACCGCGAGTGTTGATGACCGACACGTTAACGCACCCCGGGGCCCGTTAATCGTGGAAATCACTCCGGGACACCAAAATAGAGAGTACTAGTCCATGAAACGGGCCAGAATCGGCCAAAACTGCGAGTGTTGATGACCGACACGTAAGAGCACCTTGGAGTTCAACAACTATGGAAATTGCTTCGGGACCCCAAAACAAGTGAGTAATAGTCCACGAAACTGACCAGAATTGGCCAAAATTGTGAGTGTTGATGACCGACACGTAAGCGCACCTTGGGGTTCAACAACCATGGAAATCGCTTTGGGACCCCAAAACAGTGAGTAATAGTCCACGAAACGGGTCAGAATGGCGACAAACCGCGAGTGTTGATGACCGACACGTAAACGCACCCCGGGGTTCATCAATTGTGGAAATCACTTCGGGACCCCAAAACTGAGTAATAATCCAAGAAACGGGACAGAATCGGCCCAAACTGCATCTCGACGACCAACACATAAGCACACCTTGGGGTTCGACAACCATGGAAATCCCTTTGGGACACCAAAACGGTGAGTAATAGTCCATGAAACGGGTCAGAATCGACAAAACCCACAAGTGTTGATGACAGACACATAAATGCACCCCCGGGTTCGTTAATCGTGGAAATCGCTCTAGGACCTGAAACCGGTGAGTAATAGTCCACGAAACTGACCAGAATTGGCCAAAATTGTGAGTGCTGATGACCGACACGTAAGCGCACCTTGGAGTTCAACAACCATGGAAATCGCTTTGGGGCCCCAAAACGGTGAGTAATAGTCCACGAAATGGGTCAGAATCGACAAAAACCGAGAGTGTTGCTGAGCGACACGTAAACGCACCCCGGGGTTCGTCAATCGTGGAAATCAGTTTGGGACCCCAAAACTGAGTAATAATCCAAGAAACGGGCCAGAATCGGCCCAAACTGCGAGTCTTGACGACCAACGCAGAAGCACACCTTGGTGTTTGACAACCATGGAAATCCCTTTGGGACCCCAAAACGGGGAGTAATAGTCCATGAAACGGGTCAGAATCGACAAAACCCACGAGTGTTGATGACCGACACGTAAACGCACCCCGGGGTTCAACAACCATGGAAATCGCTTTGGGACCCCAAAACGGTGAGTATTAGTCCACAAAACGGGTCAGAATCGACAAAAACCGCGAGTGTTGATGACCGACACGTTAACGCACCCCGGGGCCCGTTAATCGTGGAAATCACTCCGGGACACCAAAATAGAGAGTACTAGTCCATGAAACGGGCCAGAATCGGCCAAAACTGCGAGTGTTGATGACCGACACGTAAGAGCACCTTGGAGTTCAACAACTATGGAAATTGCTTCGGGACCCCAAAACAAGTGAGTAATAGTCCACGAAACTGACCAGAATTGGCCAAAATTGTGAGTGTTGATGACCGACACGTAAGCGCACCTTGGGGTTCAACAACCATGGAAATCGCTTTGGGACCCCAAAACAGTGAGTAATAGTCCACGAAACGGGTCAGAATGGCGACAAACCGCGAGTGTTGATGACCGACACGTAAACGCACCCCGGGGTTCGTCAATTGTGGAAATCACTTCGGGACCCCAAAACTGAGTAATAATCCAAGAAACGGGACAGAATCGGCCCAAACTGCGATCTCGACGACCAACACATAAGCACACCTTGGGGTTCGACAACCATGGAAATCCCTTTGGGACACCAAAACGGTGAGTAATAGTCCATGAAACGGGTCAGAATCGACAAAACCCACAAGTGTTGATGACAGACACATAAATGCACCCCCGGGTTCGTTAATCGTGGAAATCGCTCTAGGACCTGAAACCGGTTAGTAATAGTCCACGAAACTGACCAGAATTGGCCAAAATTGTGAGTGCTGATGACCGACACGTAAGCGCACCTTGGAGTTCAACAACCATGGAAATCGCTTTGGGGCCCCAAAACGGTGAGTAATAGTCCACGAAATGGGTCAGAATCGACAAAAACCGAGAGTGTTGCTGAGCGACACGTAAACGCACCCCGGGGTTCGTCAATCGTGGAAATCAGTTTGGGACCCCAAAACTGAGTAATAATCCAAGAAACGGGCCAGAATCGGCCCAAACTGCGAGTCTTGACGACCAACGCAGAAGCACACCTTGGTGTTTGACAACCATGGAAATCCCTTTGGGACCCCAAAACGGGGAGTAATAGTCCATGAAACGGGTCAGAATCGACAAAACCCACGAGTGTTGATGACCGACACGTAAACGCACCCCGGGGTTCAACAACCATGGAAATCGCTTTGGGACCCCAAAACGGTGAGTATTAGTCCACAAAACGGGTCAGAATCGACAAAAACCGCGAGTGTTGATGACCGACACGTTAACGCACCCCGGGGCCCGTTAATCGTGGAAATCACTCCGGGACACCAAAATAGAGAGTACTAGTCCATGAAACGGGCCAGAATCGGCCAAAACTGCGAGTGTTGATGACCGACACGTAAGAGCACCTTGGAGTTCAACAACTATGGAAATTGCTTCGGGACCCCAAAACAAGTGAGTAATAGTCCACGAAACTGACCAGAATTGGCCAAAATTGTGAGTGTTGATGACCGACACGTAAGCGCACCTTGGGGTTCAACAACCATGGAAATCGCTTTGGGACCCCAAAACAGTGAGTAATAGTCCACGAAACGGGTCAGAATGGCGACAAACCGCGAGTGTTGATGACCGACACGTAAACGCACCCCGGGGTTCGTCAATTGTGGAAATCACTTCGGGACCCCAAAACTGAGTAATAATCCAAGAAACGGGACAGAATCGGCCCAAACTGCGATCTCGACGACCAACACATAAGCACACCTTGGGGTTCGACAACCATGGAAATCCCTTTGGGACACCAAAACGGTGAGTAATAGTCCATGAAACGGGTCAGAATCGACAAAACCCACAAGTGTTGATGACAGACACGTAAATGCACCCCCGGGTTCGTTAATCGTGGAAATCGCTCTAGGACCTGAAACCGGTGAGTAATAGTCCACGAAACTGACCAGAATTGGCCAAAATTGTGAATGTTGATGACCGACATGTAAGCGCAGCTTGGAGTTCAACAACCATGGAAATCGCTTTGGGACCCCAAAACGGTGAGTAATAGTCCACGAAATGGGTCAGAATCGACAAAAACCGAGAGTGTTGCTGAGCGACACGTAAACGCACCCCGGGGTTCGTCAATCGTGGAAATCAGTTTGGGACCCCAAAACTGAGTAATAATCCAAGAAACGGGCCAGAATCGGCCCAAACTGCGAGTCTTGACGACCAACGCAGAAGCACACCTTGGTGTTTGACAACCATGGAAATCCCTTTGGGACCCCAAAACGGGGAGTAATAGTCCATGAAACGGGTCAGAATCGACAAAACCCACGAGTGTTGATGACCGACACGTAAACGCACCCCGGGGTTCAACAACCATGGAAATCGCTTTGGGACCCCAAAACGGTGAGTATTAGTCCACAAAACGGGTCAGAATCGACAAAAACCGCGAGTGTTGATGACCGACACGTTAACGCACCCCGGGGCCCGTTAATCGTGGAAATCACTCCGGGACACCAAAATAGAGAGTACTAGTCCATGAAACGGGCCAGAATCGGCCAAAACTGCGAGTGTTGATGACCGACACGTAAGAGCACCTTGGAGTTCAACAACTATGGAAATTGCTTCGGGACCCCAAAACAAGTGAGTAATAGTCCACGAAACTGACCAGAATTGGCCAAAATTGTGAGTGTTGATGACCGACACGTAAGCGCACCTTGGGGTTCAACAACCATGGAAATCGCTTTGGGACCCCAAAACAGTGAGTAATAGTCCACGAAACGGGTCAGAATGGCGACAAACCGCGAGTGTTGATGACCGACACGTAAACGCACCCCGGGGTTCATCAATTGTGGAAATCACTTCGGGACCCCAAAACTGAGTAATAATCCAAGAAACGGGACAGAATCGGCCCAAACTGCATCTCGACGACCAACACATAAGCACACCTTGGGGTTCGACAACCATGGAAATCCCTTTGGGACACCAAAACGGTGAGTAATAGTCCATGAAACGGGTCAGAATCGACAAAACCCACAAGTGTTGATGACAGACACATAAATGCACCCCCGGGTTCGTTAATCGTGGAAATCGCTCTAGGACCTGAAACCGGTGAGTAATAGTCCACGAAACTGACCAGAATTGGCCAAAATTGTGAGTGCTGATGACCGACACGTAAGCGCACCTTGGAGTTCAACAACCATGGAAATCGCTTTGGGGCCCCAAAACGGTGAGTAATAGTCCACGAAATGGGTCAGAATCGACAAAAACCGAGAGTGTTGCTGAGCGACACGTAAACGCACCCCGGGGTTCGTCAATCGTGGAAATCAGTTTGGGACCCCAAAACTGAGTAATAATCCAAGAAACGGGCCAGAATCGGCCCAAACTGCGAGTCTTGACGACCAACGCAGAAGCACACCTTGGTGTTTGACAACCATGGAAATCCCTTTGGGACCCCAAAACGGGGAGTAATAGTCCATGAAACGGGTCAGAATCGACAAAACCCACGAGTGTTGATGACCGACACGTAAACGCACCCCGGGGTTCAACAACCATGGAAATCGCTTTGGGACCCCAAAACGGTGAGTATTAGTCCACAAAACGGGTCAGAATCGACAAAAACCGCGAGTGTTGATGACCGACACGTTAACGCACCCCGGGGCCCGTTAATCGTGGAAATCACTCCGGGACACCAAAATAGAGAGTACTAGTCCATGAAACGGGCCAGAATCGGCCAAAACTGCGAGTGTTGATGACCGACACGTAAGAGCACCTTGGAGTTCAACAACTATGGAAATTGCTTCGGGACCCCAAAACAAGTGAGTAATAGTCCACGAAACTGACCAGAATTGGCCAAAATTGTGAGTGTTGATGACCGACACGTAAGCGCACCTTGGGGTTCAACAACCATGGAAATCGCTTTGGGACCCCAAAACAGTGAGTAATAGTCCACGAAACGGGTCAGAATGGCGACAAACCGCGAGTGTTGATGACCGACACGTAAACGCACCCCGGGGTTCGTCAATTGTGGAAATCACTTCGGGACCCCAAAACTGAGTAATAATCCAAGAAACGGGACAGAATCGGCCCAAACTGCGATCTCGACGACCAACACATAAGCACACCTTGGGGTTCGACAACCATGGAAATCCCTTTGGGACACCAAAACGGTGAGTAATAGTCCATGAAACGGGTCAGAATCGACAAAACCCACAAGTGTTGATGACAGACACATAAATGCACCCCCGGGTTCGTTAATCGTGGAAATCGCTCTAGGACCTGAAACCGGTTAGTAATAGTCCACGAAACTGACCAGAATTGGCCAAAATTGTGAGTGCTGATGACCGACACGTAAGCGCACCTTGGAGTTCAACAACCATGGAAATCGCTTTGGGGCCCCAAAACGGTGAGTAATAGTCCACGAAATGGGTCAGAATCGACAAAAACCGAGAGTGTTGCTGAGCGACACGTAAACGCACCCCGGGGTTCGTCAATCGTGGAAATCAGTTTGGGACCCCAAAACTGAGTAATAATCCAAGAAACGGGCCAGAATCGGCCCAAACTGCGAGTCTTGACGACCAACGCAGAAGCACACCTTGGTGTTTGACAACCATGGAAATCCCTTTGGGACCCCAAAACGGGGAGTAATAGTCCATGAAACGGGTCAGAATCGACAAAACCCACGAGTGTTGATGACCGACACGTAAACGCACCCCGGGGTTCAACAACCATGGAAATCGCTTTGGGACCCCAAAACGGTGAGTATTAGTCCACAAAACGGGTCAGAATCGACAAAAACCGCGAGTGTTGATGACCGACACGTTAACGCACCCCGGGGCCCGTTAATCGTGGAAATCACTCCGGGACACCAAAATAGAGAGTACTAGTCCATGAAACGGGCCAGAATCGGCCAAAACTGCGAGTGTTGATGACCGACACGTAAGAGCACCTTGGAGTTCAACAACTATGGAAATTGCTTCGGGACCCCAAAACAAGTGAGTAATAGTCCACGAAACTGACCAGAATTGGCCAAAATTGTGAGTGTTGATGACCGACACGTAAGCGCACCTTGGGGTTCAACAACCATGGAAATCGCTTTGGGACCCCAAAACAGTGAGTAATAGTCCACGAAACGGGTCAGAATGGCGACAAACCGCGAGTGTTGATGACCGACACGTAAACGCACCCCGGGGTTCGTCAATTGTGGAAATCACTTCGGGACCCCAAAACTGAGTAATAATCCAAGAAACGGGACAGAATCGGCCCAAACTGCGATCTCGACGACCAACACATAAGCACACCTTGGGGTTCGACAACCATGGAAATCCCTTTGGGACACCAAAACGGTGAGTAATAGTCCATGAAACGGGTCAGAATCGACAAAACCCACAAGTGTTGATGACAGACACGTAAATGCACCCCCAGGTTCGTTAATCGTGGAAATCGCTCTAGGACCTGAAACCGGTGAGTAATAGTCCACGAAACTGACCAGAATTGGCCAAAATTGTGAATGTTGATGACCGACATGTAAGCGCAGCTTGGAGTTCAACAACCATGGAAATCGCTTTGGGACCCCAAAACGGTGAGTAATAGTCCACGAAATGGGTCAGAATCGACAAAAACCGAGAGTGTTGCTGAGCGACACGTAAACGCACCCCGGGGTTCGTCAATCGTGGAAATCAGTTTGGGACCCCAAAACTGAGTAATAATCCAAGAAACGGGCCAGAATCGGCCCAAACTGCGAGTCTTGACGACCAACACACAAGCACACCTTGGTGTTCGACAACCATGGAAATCCCTTTGGGACCCCAAAACGGGGAGTAATAGTCCATGAAACGGGTCAGAATCGACAAAACCCACGAGTGTTGATGACCGACACGTAAACGCACCCCGGGGTTCAACAACCATGGAAATCGCTTTGGGACCCCAAAACGGTGAGTATTAGTCCACAAAACGGGTCAGAATCGACAAAAACCGCGAGTGTTGATGACCGACACGTTAACGCACCCCAGGGCCCGTTAATCATGGAAATCACTCCGGGACACCAAAATAGAGAGTACTAGTCCATGAAACGGGCCAGAATCGGCCAAAACTGCGAGTGTTGATGACCGACACGTAAGAGCACCTTGGAGTTCAATAACGATGGAAATTGCTTCGGGACCCCAAAACAGGTGAGTAATAGTCCACGAAACTGACCAGAATTGGCCAAAATGGTGAGTGTTGATGAACGACACGTAAGCGCACCTTGGAGTTCAACAACCATGGAAATCGCTTTGGGACCCCAAAACGGTGAGTAATAGTCCACGAAACGGGTCAGAATGGAAAAAAACCACGAGTGTTGATGACCGACACGTAAACGCACCCCGGGGTTCATCAATTGTGGAAATCACTTCGGGACCCCAAAACTGAGTAATAATCCAAGAAACGGGACAGAATCGGCCCAAACTGCATCTCGACGACCAACACATAAGCACACCTTGGGGTTCGACAACCATGGAAATCCCTTTGGGACACCAAAACGGTGAGTAATAGTCCATGAAACGGGTCAGAATCGACAAAACCCACAAGTGTTGATGACAGACACATAAATGCACCCCCGGGTTCGTTAATCGTGGAAATCGCTCTAGGACCTGAAACCGGTGAGTAATAGTCCACGAAACTGACCAGAATTGGCCAAAATTGTGAGTGCTGATGACCGACACGTAAGCGCACCTTGGAGTTCAACAACCATGGAAATCGCTTTGGGGCCCCAAAACGGTGAGTAATAGTCCACGAAATGGGTCAGAATCGACAAAAACCGAGAGTGTTGCTGAGCGACACGTAAACGCACCCCGGGGTTCGTCAATCGTGGAAATCAGTTTGGGACCCCAAAACTGAGTAATAATCCAAGAAACGGGCCAGAATCGGCCCAAACTGCGAGTCTTGACGACCAACGCAGAAGCACACCTTGGTGTTCGACAACCATGGAAATCCCTTTGGGACCCCAAAACGGGGAGTAATAGTCCATGAAACGGGTCAGAATCGACAAAACCCACGAGTGTTGATGACCGACACGTAAACGCACCCCGGGGTTCAACAACCATGGAAATCGCTTTGGGACCCCAAAACGGTGAGTATTAGTCCACAAAACGGGTCAGAATCGACAAAAACCGCGAGTGTTGATGACCGACACGTTAACGCACCCCGGGGCCCGTTAATCGTGGAAATCACTCCGGGACACCAAAATAGAGAGTACTAGTCCATGAAACGGGCCAGAATCGGCCAAAACTGCGAGTGTTGATGACCGACACGTAAGAGCACCTTGGAGTTCAACAACTATGGAAATTGCTTCGGGACCCCAAAACAAGTGAGTAATAGTCCACGAAACTGACCAGAATTGGCCAAAATTGTGAGTGTTGATGACCGACACGTAAGCGCACCTTGGGGTTCAACAACCATGGAAATCGCTTTGGGACCCCAAAACAGTGAGTAATAGTCCACGAAACGGGTCAGAATGGCGACAAACCGCGAGTGTTGATGACCGACACGTAAATGCACTCCGGGGTTCGTCAATTGTGGAAATCACTTCGGGACCCCAAAACTGAGTAATAATCCAAGAAACGGGACAGAATCGGCCCAAACTGCGATCTCGACGACCAACACATAAGCACACCTTGGGGTTCGACAACCATGGAAATCCCTTTGGGACACCAAAACGGTGAGTAATAGTCCATGAAACGGGTCAGAATCGACAAAACCCACAAGTGTTGATGACAGACACGTAAATGCACCCCCGGGTTCGTTAATCGTGGAAATCGCTCTAGGACCTGAAACCGGTGAGTAATAGTCCACGAAACTGACCAGAATTGGCCAAAATTGTGAGTGCTGATGACCGACACGTAAGCGCACCTTGGAGTTCAACAACCATGGAAATCGCTTTGGGGCCCCAAAACGGTGAGTAATAGTCCACGAAATGGGTCAGAATCGACAAAAACCGAGAGTGTTGCTGAGCGACACGTAAACGCACCCCGGGGTTCGTCAATCGTGGAAATCAGTTTGGGACCCCAAAACTGAGTAATAATCCAAGAAACGGGCCAGAATCGGCCCAAACTGCGAGTCTTGACGACCAACGCAGAAGCACACCTTGGTGTTCGACAACCATGGAAATCCCTTTGGGACCCCAAAACGGGGAGTAATAGTCCATGAAACGGGTCAGAATCGACAAAACCCACGAGTGTTGATGACCGACACGTAAACGCACCCCGGGGTTCAACAACCATGGAAATCGCTTTGGGACCCCAAAACGGTGAGTATTAGTCCACAAAACGGGTCAGAATCGACAAAAACCGCGAGTGTTGATGACCGACACGTTAACGCACCCCGGGGCCCGTTAATCGTGGAAATCACTCCGGGACACCAAAATAGAGAGTACTAGTCCATGAAACGGGCCAGAATCGGCCAAAACTGCGAGTGTTGATGACCGACACGTAAGAGCACCTTGGAGTTCAACAACTATGGAAATTGCTTCGGGACCCCAAAACAAGTGAGTAATAGTCCACGAAACTGACCAGAATTGGCCAAAATTGTGAGTGTTGATGACCGACACGTAAGCGCACCTTGGGGTTCAACAACCATGGAAATCGCTTTGGGACCCCAAAACAGTGAGTAATAGTCCACGAAACGGGTCAGAATGGCGACAAACCGCGAGTGTTGATGACCGACACGTAAATGCACTCCGGGGTTCGTCAATTGTGGAAATCACTTCGGGACCCCAAAACTGAGTAATAATCCAAGAAACGGGACAGAATCGGCCCAAACTGCGATCTCGACGACCAACACATAAGCACACCTTGGGGTTCGACAACCATGGAAATCCCTTTGGGACACCAAAACGGTGAGTAATAGTCCATGAAACGGGTCAGAATCGACAAAACCCACAAGTGTTGATGACAGACACGTAAATGCACCCCCGGGTTCGTTAATCGTGGAAATCGCTCTAGGACCTGAAACCGGTGAGTAATAGTCCACGAAACTGACCAGATTTGGCCAAAATTGTGAGTGTTGATGACCGACATGTAAGCGCAGCTTGGAGTTCAACAACCATGGAAATCGCTTTGGGACCCCAAAACGGTGAGTAATAGTCCACGAAATGGGTCAGAATCGACAAAAACCGAGAGTGTTGCTGAGCGACACGTAAACGCACCCCGGGGTTCGTCAATCGTGGAAATCAGTTTGGGACACCAAAACTGAGTAATAATCCAAGAAACGGGCCAGAATCGGCCCAAACTGCGAGTCTTGACGACCAACACACAAGCACACCTTGGTGTTCGACAACCATGGAAATCCCTTTGGGACCCCAAAACGGGGAGTAATAGTCCATGAAACGGGTCAGAATCGACAAAACCCACGAGTGTTGATGACCGACACGTAAACGCACCCCGGGGTTCAACAACCATGGAAATCGCTTTGGGACCCCAAAACGGTGAGTATTAGTCCACAAAACGGGTCAGAATCGACAAAAACCGCGAGTGTTGATGACCGACACGTTAACGCACCCCAGGGCCCGTTAATCATGGAAATCACTCCGGGACACCAAAATAGAGAGTACTAGTCCATGAAACGGGCCAGAATCGGCCAAAACTGCGAGTGTTGATGACCGACACGTAAGAGCACCTTGGAGTTCAATAACGATGGAAATTGCTTCGGGACCCCAAAACAGGTGAGTAATAGTCCACGAAACTGACCAGAATTGGCCAAAATGGTGATTGTTGATGACCGACACGTAAGCGCACCTTGGGGTTCAACAACCATGGAAATCGCTTTGGGACCCCAAAACGGTGAGTAATAGTCCACGAAACGGGTCAGAATGGAAAAAAACCACGAGTTTTGATGACCGACACGTAAACGCACTCCGGGGTTCATCAATTGTGGAAATCACTTCGGGACCCCAAAACTGAGTAATAATCCAAGAAACGGGACAGAATCGGCCCAAACTGCATCTCGACGACCAACACATAAGCACACCTTGGGGTTCGACAACCATGGAAATCCCTTTGGGACACCAAAACGGTGAGTAATAGTCCATGAAACGGGTCAGAATCGACAAAACCCACAAGTGTTGATGACAGACACATAAATGCACCCCCGGGTTCGTTAATCGTGGAAATCGCTCTAGGACCTGAAACCGGTGAGTAATAGTCCACGAAACTGACCAGAATTGGCCAAAATTGTGAGTGCTGATGACCGACACGTAAGCGCACCTTGGAGTTCAACAACCATGGAAATCGCTTTGGGGCCCCAAAACGGTGAGTAATAGTCCACGAAATGGGTCAGAATCGACAAAAACCGAGAGTGTTGCTGAGCGACACGTAAACGCACCCCGGGGTTCGTCAATCGTGGAAATCAGTTTGGGACCCCAAAACTGAGTAATAATCCAAGAAACGGGCCAGAATCGGCCCAAACTGCGAGTCTTGACGACCAACGCAGAAGCACACCTTGGTGTTCGACAACCATGGAAATCCCTTTGGGACCCCAAAACGGGGAGTAATAGTCCATGAAACGGGTCAGAATCGACAAAACCCACAAGTGTTGATGACCGACACGTAAACGCACCCCGGGGTTCAACAACCATGGAAATCGCTTTGGGACCCCAAAACGGTGAGTATTAGTCCACAAAACGGGTCAGAATCGACAAAAACCGCGAGTGTTGATGACCGACACGTAAGAGCACCTTGGAGTTCAACAACTATGGAAATTGCTTCGGGACCCCAAAACAAGTGAGTAATAGTCCACGAAACTGACCAGAATTGGCCAAAATTGTGAGTGTTGATGACCGACACGTAAGCGCACCTTGGGGTTCAACAACCATGGAAATCGCTTTGGGACCCCAAAACAGTGAGTAATAGTCCACGAAACGGGTCAGAATGGCGACAAACCGCGAGTGTTGATGACCGACACGTAAACGCACTCCGGGGTTCGTCAATTGTGGAAATCACTTCGGGACCCCAAAACTGAGTAATAATCCAAGAAACGGGACAGAATCGGCCCAAACTGCGATCTCGACGACCAACACATAAGCACACCTTGGGGTTCGACAACCATGGAAATCCCTTTGGGACACCAAAACGGTGAGTAATAGTCCATGAAACGGGTCAGAATCGACAAAACCCACAAGTGTTGATGACAGACACGTAAATGCACCCCCGGGTTCGTTAATCGTGGAAATCGCTCTAGGACCTGAAACCGGTGAGTAATAGTCCACGAAACTGACCAGAATTGGCCAAAATTGTGAGTGTTGATGACCGACATGTAAGCGCAGCTTGGAGTTCAACAACCATGGAAATCGGTTTGGGACCCCAAAACGGTGAGTAATAGTCCACGAAATGGGTCAGAATCGACAAAAACCGAGAGTGTTGCTGAGCGACACGTAAACGCACCCCGGGGTTCGTCAATCGTGGAAATCAGTTTGGGACCCCAAAACTGAGTAATAATCCAAGCAACGGGCCAGAATCGGCCCAAACTGCGAGTCTTGACGACCAACACACAAGCACACCTTGGTGTTCGACAACCATGGAAATCCCTTTGGGACCCCAAAACGGGGAGTAATAGTCCATGAAACGGGTCAGAATCGACAAAACCCACGAGTGTTGATGACCGACACGTAAACGCACCCCGGGGTTCAACAACCATGGAAATCGCGTTGGGACCCCAAAACGGTGAGTATTAGTCCAAAAACGGGTCAGAATCGACAAAAACCGCGAGTGTTGATGACCGACACGTTAACGCACCCCAGGGCCCATTAATCATGGAAATCACTCCGGGACACCAAAATAGAGAGTACTAGTCCATGAAACGGGCCAGAATCGGCCAAAACTGCGAGTGTTGATGACCGACACGTAAGAGCACCTTGGAGTTCAATAACGATGGAAATTGCTTCGGGACCCCAAAACAGGTGAGTAATAGTCCACGAAACTGACCAGAATTGGCCAAAATGGTGAGTGTTGATGACCGACACGTAAGCGCACCTTGGGGTTCAACAACCATGGAAATCGCTTTGGGACCCCAAAACGGTGAGTAATAGTCCACGAAACGGGTCAGAATGGAAAAAAACCACGAGTGTTGATGACCGACACGTAAACGCACCCTAGGGTTCATCAATTGTGGAAATCACTTCGGGACCCCAAAACTGAGTAATAATCCAAGAAACGGGACAGAATCGGCCCAAACTGCATCTCGACGACCAACACATAAGCACACCTTGGGGTTCGACAACCATGGAAATCCCTTTGGCACACCAAAACGGTGAGTAATAGTCCATGAAACGGGTCAGAATCGACAAAACCCACAAGTGTTGATGACAGACACATAAATGCACCCCCGGGTTCGTTAATCGTGGAAATCGCTCTAGGACCTGAAACCGGTGAGTAATAGTCCACGAAACTGACCAGAATTGGCCAAAATTGTGAGTGCTGATGACCGACACGTAAGCGCACCTTGGAGTTCAACAACCATGGAAATCGCTTTGGGGCCCCAAAACGGTGAGTAATAGTCCACGAAATGGGTCAGAATCGACAAAAACCGAGAGTGTTGCTGAGCGACACGCAAACGCACCCCGGGGATCGTCAATCGTGGAAATCAGTTTGGGACCCCAAAACTGAGTAATAATCCAAGAAACGGGCCAGAATCGGCCCAAACTGCGAGTCTTGACGACCAACGCAGAAGCACATCTTGGTGTTCGACAACCATGGAAATCCCTTTGGGACCCCAAAACGGGGAGTAATAGTCCATGAAACGGGTCAGAATCGACAAAACCCACGAGTGTTGATGACCGACACGTAAACGCACCCCGGGGTTCAACAACCATGGAAATCGCTTTGGGACCCCAAAACGGTGAGTATTAGTCCACAAAACGGGTCAGAATCGACAAAAACCGCGAGTGTTGATGACCGACACGTTAACGCACCCCGGGGCCCGTTAATCGTGGAAATCACTCCGGGACACCAAAATAGAGAGTACTAGTCCATGAAACGGGCCAGAATCGGCCAAAACTGCGAGTGTTGATGACCGACACGTAAGAGCACCTTGGAGTTCAACAACTATGGAAATTGCTTCGGGACCCCAAAACAAGTGAGTAATAGTCCACGAAACTGACCAGAATTGGCCAAAATTGTGAGTGTTGATGACCGACACGTAAGCGCACCTTGGGGTTCAACAACCATGGAAATCGCTTTGGGACCCCAAAACAGTGAGTAATAGTCCACGAAACGGGTCAGAATGGCGACAAACCGCGAGTGTTGATGACCGACACGTAAACGCACTCCGGGGTTCGTCAATTGTGGAAATCACTTCGGGACCCCAAAACTGAGTAATAATCCAAGAAACGGGACAGAATCGGCCCAAACTGCGATCTCGACGACCAACACATAAGCACACCTTGGGGTTCGACAACCATGGAAATCCCTTTGGGACACCAAAACGGTGAGTAATAGTCCATGAAACGGGTCAGAATCGACAAAACCCACAAGTGTTGATGACAGACACGTAAATGCACCCCCGGGTTCGTTAATCGTGGAAATCGCTCTAGGACCTGAAACCGGTGGGTAATAGTCCACGAAACTGACCAGAATTGGCCAAAATTGTGAGTGTTGATGACCGACATGTAAGCGCAGCTTGGAGTTCAACAACCATGGAAATCGCTTTGGGACCCCAAAACGGTGAGTAATAGTCCACGAAATGGGTCAGAATCGACAAAAACCGAGAGTGTTGCTGAGCGACACGTAAACGCACCCCGGGGTTCGTCAATCGTGGAAATCAGTTTGGGACCCCAAAACTGAGTAATAATCCAAGCAACGGGCCAGAATCGGCCCAAACTGCGAGTCTTGACGACCAACACACAAGCACACCTTGGTGTTCGACAACCATGGAAATCCCTTTGGGACCCCAAAACGGGGAGTAATAGTCCATGAAACGGGTCAGAATCGACAAAACCCACGAGTGTTGATGACCGACACGTAAACGCACCCCGGGGTTCAACAACCATGGAAATCGCGTTGGGACCCCAAAACGGTGAGTATTAGTCCAAAAACGGGTCAGAATCGACAAAAACCGCGAGTGTTGATGACCGACACGTTAACGCACCCCAGGGCCCATTAATCATGGAAATCACTCCGGGACACCAAAATAGAGAGTACTAGTCCATGAAACGGGCCAGAATCGGCCAAAACCGCGAGTGTTGATGACCGACACGTAAGAGCACCTTGGAGTTCAATAACGATGGAAATTGCTTCGGGACCCCAAAACAGGTGAGTAATAGTCCACGAAACTGACCAGAATTGGCCAAAATGGTGAGTGTTGATGACCGACACGTAAGCGCACCTTGGGGTTCAACAACCATGGAAATCGCTTTGGGACCCCAAAACGGTGAGTAATAGTCCACGAAACGGGTCAGAATGGAAAAAAACCACGAGTGTTGATGACCGACACGTAAACGCACCCTAGGGTTCATCAATTGTGGAAATCACTTCGGGACCCCAAAACTGAGTAATAATCCAAGAAACGGGACAGAATCGGCCCAAACTGCATCTCGACGACCAACACATAAGCACACCTTGGGGTTCGACAACCATGGAAATCCCTTTGGCACACCAAAACGGTGAGTAATAGTCCATGAAACGGGTCAGAATCGACAAAACCCACAAGTGTTGATGACAGACACATAAATGCACCCCCGGGTTCGTTAATCGTGGAAATCGCTCTAGGACCTGAAACCGGTGAGTAATAGTCCACGAAACTGACCAGAATTGGCCAAAATTGTGAGTGCTGATGACCGACACGTAAGCGCACCTTGGAGTTCAACAACCATGGAAATCGCTTTGGGGCCCCAAAACGGTGAGTAATAGTCCACGAAATGGGTCAGAATCGACAAAAACCGAGAGTGTTGCTGAGCGACACGCAAACGCACCCCGGGGATCGTCAATCGTGGAAATCAGTTTGGGACCCCAAAACTGAGTAATAATCCAAGAAACGGGCCAGAATCGGCCCAAACTGCGAGTCTTGACGACCAACGCAGAAGCACATCTTGGTGTTCGACAACCATGGAAATCCCTTTGGGACCCCAAAACGGGGAGTAATAGTCCATGAAACGGGTCAGAATCGACAAAACCCACGAGTGTTGATGACCGACACGTAAACGCACCCCGGGGTTCAACAACCATGGAAATCGCTTTGGGACCCCAAAACGGTGAGTATTAGTCCACAAAACGGGTCAGAATCGACAAAAACCGCGAGTGTTGATGACCGACACGTTAACGCACCCCGGGGCCCGTTAATCGTGGAAATCACTCCGGGACACCAAAATAGAGAGTACTAGTCCATGAAACGGGCCAGAATCGGCCAAAACTGCGAGTGTTGATGACCGACACGTAAGAGCACCTTGGAGTTCAACAACTATGGAAATTGCTTCGGGACCCCAAAACAAGTGAGTAATAGTCCACGAAACTGACCAGAATTGGCCAAAATTGTGAGTGTTGATGACCGACACGTAAGCGCACCTTGGGGTTCAACAACCATGGAAATCGCTTTGGGACCCCAAAACAGTGAGTAATAGTCCACGAAACGGGTCAGAATGGCGACAAACCGCGAGTGTTGATGACCGACACGTAAACGCACTCCGGGGTTCGTCAATTGTGGAAATCACTTCGGGACCCCAAAACTGAGTAATAATCCAAGAAACGGGACAGAATCGGCCCAAACTGCGATCTCGACGACCAACACATAAGCACACCTTGGGGTTCGACAACCATGGAAATCCCTTTGGGACACCAAAACGGTGAGTAATAGTCCATGAAACGGGTCAGAATCGACAAAACCCACAAGTGTTGATGACAGACACGTAAATGCACCCCCGGGTTCGTTAATCGTGGAAATCGCTCTAGGACCTGAAACCGGTGGGTAATAGTCCACGAAACTGACCAGAATTGGCCAAAATTGTGAGTGTTGATGACCGACATGTAAGCGCAGCTTGGAGTTCAACAACCATGGAAATCGCTTTGGGACCCCAAAACGGTGAGTAATAGTCCACGAAATGGGTCAGAATCGACAAAAACCGAGAGTGTTGCTGAGCGACACGTAAACGCACCCCGGGGTTCGTCAATCGTGGAAATCAGTTTGGGACCCCAAAACTGAGTAATAATCCAAGCAACGGGCCAGAATCGGCCCAAACTGCGAGTCTTGACGACCAACACACAAGCACACCTTGGTGTTCGACAACCATGGAAATCCCTTTGGGACCCCAAAACGGGGAGTAATAGTCCATGAAACGGGTCAGAATCGACAAAACCCACGAGTGTTGATGACCGACACGTAAACGCACCCCGGGGTTCAACAACCATGGAAATCGCGTTGGGACCCCAAAACGGTGAGTATTAGTCCAAAAACGGGTCAGAATCGACAAAAACCGCGAGTGTTGATGACCGACACGTTAACGCACCCCAGGGCCCATTAATCATGGAAATCACTCCGGGACACCAAAATAGAGAGTACTAGTCCATGAAACGGGCCAGAATCGGCCAAAACCGCGAGTGTTGATGACCGACACGTAAGAGCACCTTGGAGTTCAATAACGATGGAAATTGCTTCGGGACCCCAAAACAGGTGAGTAATAGTCCACGAAACTGACCAGAATTGGCCAAAATGGTGAGTGTTGATGACCGACACGTAAGCGCACCTTGGGGTTCAACAACCATGGAAATCGCTTTGGGACCCCAAAACGGTGAGTAATAGTCCACGAAACGGGTCAGAATGGAAAAAAACCATGAGTGTTGATGACCGACACGTAAACGCACCCCGGGGTTCATCAATTGTGGAAATCACTTCGGGACCCCAAAACTGAGTAATAATCCAAGAAACGGGACAGAATCGGCCCAAACTGCATCTCGACGACCAACACATAAGCACACCTTGGGGTTCGACAACCATGGAAATCCCTTTGGCACACCAAAACGGTGAGTAATAGTCCATGAAACGGGTCAGAATCGACAAAACCCACAAGTGTTGATGACAGACACATAAATGCACCCCCGGGTTCGTTAATCGTGGAAATCGCTCTAGGACCTGAAACCGGTGAGTAATAGTCCACGAAACTGACCAGAATTGGCCAAAATTGTGAGTGCTGATGACCGACACGTAAGCGCACCTTGGAGTTCAACAACCATGGAAATCGCTTTGGGGCCCCAAAACGGTGAGTAATAGTCCACGAAATGGGTCAGAATCGACAAAAACCGAGAGTGTTGCTGAGCGACACGTAAACGCACCCCGGGGATCGTCAATCGTGGAAATCAGTTTGGGACCCCAAAACTGAGTAATAATCCAAGAAACGGGCCAGAATCGGCCCAAACTGCGAGTCTTGACGACCAACGCAGAAGCACATCTTGGTGTTCGACAACCATGGAAATCCCTTTGGGACCCCAAAACGGGGAGTAATAGTCCATGAAACGGGTCAGAATCGACAAAACCCACGAGTGTTGATGACCGACACGTAAACGCACCCCGGGGTTCAACAACCATGGAAATCGCTTTGGGACCCCAAAACGGTGAGTATTAGTCCACAAAACGGGTCAGAATCGACAAAAACCGCGAGTGTTGATGACCGACACGTAAGAGCACCTTGGAGTTCAACAACTATGGAAATTGCTTCGGGACCCCAAAACAAGTGAGTAATAGTCCACGAAACTGACCAGAATTGGCCAAAATTGTGAGTGTTGATGACCGACACGTAAGCGCACCTTGGGGTTCAACAACCATGGAAATCGCTTTGGGACCCCAAAACAGTGAGTAATAGTCCACGAAACGGGTCAGAATGGCGACAAACCGCGAGTGTTGATGACCGACACGTAAACGCACTCCGGGGTTCGTCAATTGTGGAAATCACTTCGGGACCCCAAAACTGAGTAATAATCCAAGAAACGGGACAGAATCGGCCCAAACTGCGATCTCGACGACCAACACATAAGCACACCTTGGGGTTCGACAACCATGGAAATCCCTTTGGGACACCAAAACGGTGAGTAATAGTCCATGAAACGGGTCAGAATCGACAAAACCCACAAGTGTTGATGACAGACACGTAAATGCACCCCCGGGTTCGTTAATCGTGGAAATCGCTCTAGGACCTGAAACCGGTGGGTAATAGTCCACGAAACTGACCAGAATTGGCCAAAATTGTGAGTGTTGATGACCGACATGTAAGCGCAGCTTGGAGTTCAACAACCATGGAAATCGCTTTGGGACCCCAAAACGGTGAGTAATAGTCCACGAAATGGGTCAGAATCGACAAAAACCGAGAGTGTTGCTGAGCGACACGTAAACGCACCCCGGGGTTCGTCAATCGTGGAAATCAGTTTGGGACCCCAAAACTGAGTAATAATCCAAGCAACGGGCCAGAATCGGCCCAAACTGCGAGTCTTGACGACCAACACACAAGCACACCTTGGTGTTCGACAACCATGGAAATCCCTTTGGGACCCCAAAACGGGGAGTAATAGTCCATGAAACGGGTCAGAATCGACAAAACCCACGAGTGTTGATGACCGACACGTAAACGCACCCCGGGGTTCAACAACCATGGAAATCGCGTTGGGACCCCAAAACGGTGAGTATTAGTCCAAAAACGGGTCAGAATCGACAAAAACCGCGAGTGTTGATGACCGACACGTTAACGCACCCCAGGGCCCATTAATCATGGAAATCACTCCGGGACACCAAAATAGAGAGTACTAGTCCATGAAACGGGCCAGAATCGGCCAAAACTGCGAGTGTTGATGACCGACACGTAAGAGCACCTTGGAGTTCAATAACGATGGAAATTGCTTCGGGACCCCAAAACAGGTGAGTAATAGTCCACGAAACTGACCAGAATTGGCCAAAATGGTGAGTGTTGATGACCGACACGTAAGCGCACCTTGGGGTTCAACAACCATGGAAATCGCTTTGGGACCCCAAAACGGTGAGTAATAGTCCACGAAACGGGTCAGAATGGAAAAAAACCACGAGTGTTGATGACCGACACGTAAACGCACCCTGGGGTTCATCAATTGTGGAAATCACTTCGGGACCCCAAAACTGAGTAATAATCCAAGAAACGGGACAGAATCGGCCCAAACTGCATCTCGACGACCAACACATAAGCACACCTTGGGGTTCGACAACCATGGAAATCCCTTTGGCACACCAAAACGGTGAGTAATAGTCCATGAAACGGGTCAGAATCGACAAAACCCACAAGTGTTGATGACAGACACATAAATGCACCCCCGGGTTCGTTAATCGTGGAAATCGCTCTAGGACCTGAAACCGGTGAGTAATAGTCCACGAAACTGACCAGAATTGGCCAAAATTGTGAGTGCTGATGACCGACACGTAAGCGCACCTTGGAGTTCAACAACCATGGAAATCGCTTTGGGGCCCCAAAACGGTGAGTAATAGTCCACGAAATGGGTCAGAATCGACAAAAACCGAGAGTGTTGCTGAGCGACACGCAAACGCACCCCGGGGATCGTCAATCGTGGAAATCAGTTTGGGACCCCAAAACTGAGTAATAATCCAAGAAACGGGCCAGAATCGGCCCAAACTGCGAGTCTTGACGACCAACGCAGAAGCACATCTTGGTGTTCGACAACCATGGAAATCCCTTTGGGACCCCAAAACGGGGAGTAATAGTCCATGAAACGGGTCAGAATCGACAAAACCCACGAGTGTTGATGACCGACACGTAAACGCACCCCGGGGTTCAACAACCATGGAAATCGCTTTGGGACCCCAAAACGGTGAGTATTAGTCCACAAAACGGGTCAGAATCGACAAAAACCGCGAGTGTTGATGACCGACACGTTAACGCACCCCGGGGCCCGTTAATCGTGGAAATCACTCCGGGACACCAAAATAGAGAGTACTAGTCCATGAAACGGGCCAGAATCGGCCAAAACTGCGAGTGTTGATGACCGACACGTAAGAGCACCTTGGAGTTCAACAACTATGGAAATTGCTTCGGGACCCCAAAACAAGTGAGTAATAGTCCACGAAACTGACCAGAATTGGCCAAAATTGTGAGTGTTGATGACCGACACGTAAGCGCACCTTGGGGTTCAACAACCATGGAAATCGCTTTGGGACCCCAAAACAGTGAGTAATAGTCCACGAAACGGGTCAGAATGGCGACAAACCGCGAGTGTTGATGACCGACACGTAAACGCACTCCGGGGTTCGTCAATTGTGGAAATCACTTCGGGACCCCAAAACTGAGTAATAATCCAAGAAACGGGACAGAATCGGCCCAAACTGCGATCTCGACGACCAACACATATGCACACCTTGGGGTTCGACAACCATGGAAATCCCTTTGGGACACCAAAACGGTGAGTAATAGTCCATGAAACGGGTCAGAATCGACAAAACCCACAAGTGTTGATGACAGACACGTAAATGCACCCCCGGGTTCGTTAATCGTGGAAATCGCTCTAGGACCTGAAACCGGTGGGTAATAGTCCACGAAACTGACCAGAATTGGCCAAAATTGTGAGTGTTGATGACCGACATGTAAGCGCAGCTTGGAGTTCAACAACCATGGAAATCGCTTTGGGACCCCAAAACGGTGAGTAATAGTCCACGAAATGGGTCAGAATCGACAAAAACCGAGAGTGTTGCTGAGCGACACGTAAACGCACCCCGGGGTTCGTCAATCGTGGAAATCAGTTTGGGACCCCAAAACTGAGTAATAATCCAAGCAACGGGCCAGAATCGGCCCAAACTGCGAGTCTTGACGACCAACACACAAGCACACCTTGGTGTTCGACAACCATGGAAATCCCTTTGGGACCCCAAAACGGGGAGTAATAGTCCATGAAACGGGTCAGAATCGACAAAACCCACGAGTGTTGATGACCGACACGTAAACGCACCCCGGGGTTCAACAACCATGGAAATCGCGTTGGGACCCCAAAACGGTGAGTATTAGTCCAAAAACGGGTCAGAATCGACAAAAACCGCGAGTGTTGATGACCGACACGTTAACGCACCCCAGGGCCCATTAATCATGGAAATCACTCCGGGACACCAAAATAGAGAGTACTAGTCCATGAAACGGGCCAGAATCGGCCAAAACTGCGAGTGTTGATGACCGACACGTAAGAGCACCTTGGAGTTCAATAACGATGGAAATTGCTTCGGGACCCCAAAACAGGTGAGTAATAGTCCACGAAACTGACCAGAATTGGCCAAAATGGTGAGTGTTGATGACCGACACGTAAGCGCACCTTGGGGTTCAACAACCATGGAAATCGCTTTGGGACCCCAAAACGGTGAGTAATAGTCCACGAAACGGGTCAGAATGGAAAAAAACCACGAGTGTTGATGACCGACACGTAAACGCACCCTGGGGTTCATCAATTGTGGAAATCACTTCGGGACCCCAAAACTGAGTAATAATCCAAGAAACGGGACAGAATCGGCCCAAACTGCATCTCGACGACCAACACATAAGCACACCTTGGGGTTCGACAACCATGGAAATCCCTTTGGCACACCAAAACGGTGAGTAATAGTCCATGAAACGGGTCAGAATCGACAAAACCCACAAGTGTTGATGACAGACACATAAATGCACCCCCGGGTTCGTTAATCGTGGAAATCGCTCTAGGACCTGAAACCGGTGAGTAATAGTCCACGAAACTGACCAGAATTGGCCAAAATTGTGAGTGCTGATGACCGACACGTAAGCGCACCTTGGAGTTCAACAACCATGGAAATCGCTTTGGGGCCCCAAAACGGTGAGTAATAGTCCACGAAATGGGTCAGAATCGACAAAAACCGAGAGTGTTGCTGAGCGACACGCAAACGCACCCCGGGGATCGTCAATCGTGGAAATCAGTTTGGGACCCCAAAACTGAGTAATAATCCAAGAAACGGGCCAGAATCGGCCCAAACTGCGAGTCTTGACGACCAACGCAGAAGCACATCTTGGTGTTCGACAACCATGGAAATCCCTTTGGGACCCCAAAACGGGGAGTAATAGTCCATGAAACGGGTCAGAATCGACAAAACCCACGAGTGTTGATGACCGACACGTAAACGCACCCCGGGGTTCAACAACCATGGAAATCGCTTTGGGACCCCAAAACGGTGAGTATTAGTCCACAAAACGGGTCAGAATCGACAAAAACCGCGAGTGTTGATGACCGACACGTTAACGCACCCCGGGGCCCGTTAATCGTGGAAATCACTCCGGGACACCAAAATAGAGAGTACTAGTCCATGAAACGGGCCAGAATCGGCCAAAACTGCGAGTGTTGATGACCGACACGTAAGAGCACCTTGGAGTTCAACAACTATGGAAATTGCTTCGGGACCCCAAAACAAGTGAGTAATAGTCCACGAAACTGACCAGAATTGGCCAAAATTGTGAGTGTTGATGACCGACACGTAAGCGCACCTTGGGGTTCAACAACCATGGAAATCGCTTTGGGACCCCAAAACAGTGAGTAATAGTCCACGAAACGGGTCAGAATGGCGACAAACCGCGAGTGTTGATGACCGACACGTAAACGCACTCCGGGGTTCGTCAATTGTGGAAATCACTTCGGGACCCCAAAACTGAGTAATAATCCAAGAAACGGGACAGAATCGGCCCAAACTGCGATCTCGACGACCAACACATAAGCACACCTTGGGGTTCGACAACCATGGAAATCCCTTTGGGACACCAAAACGGTGAGTAATAGTCCATGAAACGGGTCAGAATCGACAAAACCCACAAGTGTTGATGACAGACACGTAAATGCACCCCCGGGTTCGTTAATCGTGGAAATCGCTCTAGGACCTGAAACCGGTGGGTAATAGTCCACGAAACTGACCAGAATTGGCCAAAATTGTGAGTGTTGATGACCGACATGTAAGCGCAGCTTGGAGTTCAACAACCATGGAAATCGCTTTGGGACCCCAAAACGGTGAGTAATAGTCCACGAAATGGGTCAGAATCGACAAAAACCGAGAGTGTTGCTGAGCGACACGTAAACGCACCCCGGGGTTCGTCAATCGTGGAAATCAGTTTGGGACCCCAAAACTGAGTAATAATCCAAGCAACGGGCCAGAATCGGCCCAAACTGCGAGTCTTGACGACCAACACACAAGCACACCTTGGTGTTCGACAACCATGGAAATCCCTTTGGGACCCCAAAACGGGGAGTAATAGTCCATGAAACGGGTCAGAATCGACAAAACCCACGAGTGTTGATGACCGACACGTAAACGCACCCCGGGGTTCAACAACCATGGAAATCGCGTTGGGACCCCAAAACGGTGAGTATTAGTCCAAAAACGGGTCAGAATCGACAAAAACCGCGAGTGTTGATGACCGACACGTTAACGCACCCCAGGGCCCATTAATCATGGAAATCACTCCGGGACACCAAAATAGAGAGTACTAGTCCATGAAACGGGCCAGAATCGGCCAAAACCGCGAGTGTTGATGACCGACACGTAAGAGCACCTTGGAGTTCAATAACGATGGAAATTGCTTCGGGACCCCAAAACAGGTGAGTAATAGTCCACGAAACTGACCAGAATTGGCCAAAATGGTGAGTGTTGATGACCGACACGTAAGCGCACCTTGGGGTTCAACAACCATGGAAATCGCTTTGGGACCCCAAAACGGTGAGTAATAGTCCACGAAACGGGTCAGAATGGAAAAAAACCACGAGTGTTGATGACCGACACGTAAACGCACCCTGGGGTTCATCAATTGTGGAAATCACTTCGGGACCCCAAAACTGAGTAATAATCCAAGAAACGGGACAGAATCGGCCCAAACTGCATCTCGACGACCAACACATAAGCACACCTTGGGGTTCGACAACCATGGAAATCCCTTTGGCACACCAAAACGGTGAGTAATAGTCCATGAAACGGGTCAGAATCGACAAAACCCACAAGTGTTGATGACAGACACATAAATGCACCCCCGGGTTCGTTAATCGTGGAAATCGCTCTAGGACCTGAAACCGGTGAGTAATAGTCCACGAAACTGACCAGAATTGGCCAAAATTGTGAGTGCTGATGACCGACACGTAAGCGCACCTTGGAGTTCAACAACCATGGAAATCGCTTTGGGGCCCCAAAACGGTGAGTAATAGTCCACGAAATGGGTCAGAATCGACAAAAACCGAGAGTGTTGCTGAGCGACACGCAAACGCACCCCGGGGATCGTCAATCGTGGAAATCAGTTTGGGACCCCAAAACTGAGTAATAATCCAAGAAACGGGCCAGAATCGGCCCAAACTGCGAGTCTTGACGACCAACGCAGAAGCACATCTTGGTGTTCGACAACCATGGAAATCCCTTTGGGACCCCAAAACGGGGAGTAATAGTCCATGAAACGGGTCAGAATCGACAAAACCCACGAGTGTTGATGACCGACACGTAAACGCACCCCGGGGTTCAACAACCATGGAAATCGCTTTGGGACCCCAAAACGGTGAGTATTAGTCCACAAAACGGGTCAGAATCGACAAAAACCGCGAGTGTTGATGACCGACACGTTAACGCACCCCGGGGCCCGTTAATCGTGGAAATCACTCCGGGACACCAAAATAGAGAGTACTAGTCCATGAAACGGGCCAGAATCGGCCAAAACTGCGAGTGTTGATGACCGACACGTAAGAGCACCTTGGAGTTCAACAACTATGGAAATTGCTTCGGGACCCCAAAACAAGTGAGTAATAGTCCACGAAACTGACCAGAATTGGCCAAAATTGTGAGTGTTGATGACCGACACGTAAGCGCACCTTGGGGTTCAACAACCATGGAAATCGCTTTGGGACCCCAAAACAGTGAGTAATAGTCCACGAAACGGGTCAGAATGGCGACAAACCGCGAGTGTTGATGACCGACACGTAAACGCACTCCGGGGTTCGTCAATTGTGGAAATCACTTCGGGACCCCAAAACTGAGTAATAATCCAAGAAACGGGACAGAATCGGCCCAAACTGCGATCTCGACGACCAACACATAAGCACACCTTGGGGTTCGACAACCATGGAAATCCCTTTGGGACACCAAAACGGTGAGTAATAGTCCATGAAACGGGTCAGAATCGACAAAACCCACAAGTGTTGATGACAGACACGTAAATGCACCCCCGGGTTCGTTAATCGTGGAAATCGCTCTAGGACCTGAAACCGGTGGGTAATAGTCCACGAAACTGACCAGAATTGGCCAAAATTGTGAGTGTTGATGACCGACATGTAAGCGCAGCTTGGAGTTCAACAACCATGGAAATCGCTTTGGGACCCCAAAACGGTGAGTAATAGTCCACGAAATGGGTCAGAATCGACAAAAACCGAGAGTGTTGCTGAGCGACACGTAAACGCACCCCGGGGTTCGTCAATCGTGGAAATCAGTTTGGGACCCCAAAACTGAGTAATAATCCAAGCAACGGGCCAGAATCGGCCCAAACTGCGAGTCTTGACGACCAACACACAAGCACACCTTGGTGTTCGACAACCATGGAAATCCCTTTGGGACCCCAAAACGGGGAGTAATAGTCCATGAAACGGGTCAGAATCGACAAAACCCACGAGTGTTGATGACCGACACGTAAACGCACCCCGGGGTTCAACAACCATGGAAATCGCGTTGGGACCCCAAAACGGTGAGTATTAGTCCAAAAACGGGTCAGAATCGACAAAAACCGCGAGTGTTGATGACCGACACGTTAACGCACCCCAGGGCCCATTAATCATGGAAATCACTCCGGGACACCAAAATAGAGAGTACTAGTCCATGAAACGGGCCAGAATCGGCCAAAACCGCGAGTGTTGATGACCGACACGTAAGAGCACCTTGGAGTTCAATAACGATGGAAATTGCTTCGGGACCCCAAAACAGGTGAGTAATAGTCCACGAAACTGACCAGAATTGGCCAAAATGGTGAGTGTTGATGACCGACACGTAAGCGCACCTTGGGGTTCAACAACCATGGAAATCGCTTTGGGACCCCAAAACGGTGAGTAATAGTCCACGAAACGGGTCAGAATGGAAAAAAACCATGAGTGTTGATGACCGACACGTAAACGCACCCCGGGGTTCATCAATTGTGGAAATCACTTCGGGACCCCAAAACTGAGTAATAATCCAAGAAACGGGACAGAATCGGCCCAAACTGCATCTCGACGACCAACACATAAGCACACCTTGGGGTTCGACAACCATGGAAATCCCTTTGGCACACCAAAACGGTGAGTAATAGTCCATGAAACGGGTCAGAATCGACAAAACCCACAAGTGTTGATGACAGACACATAAATGCACCCCCGGGTTCGTTAATCGTGGAAATCGCTCTAGGACCTGAAACCGGTGAGTAATAGTCCACGAAACTGACCAGAATTGGCCAAAATTGTGAGTGCTGATGACCGACACGTAAGCGCACCTTGGAGTTCAACAACCATGGAAATCGCTTTGGGGCCCCAAAACGGTGAGTAATAGTCCACGAAATGGGTCAGAATCGACAAAAACCGAGAGTGTTGCTGAGCGACACGTAAACGCACCCCGGGGATCGTCAATCGTGGAAATCAGTTTGGGACCCCAAAACTGAGTAATAATCCAAGAAACGGGCCAGAATCGGCCCAAACTGCGAGTCTTGACGACCAACGCAGAAGCACATCTTGGTGTTCGACAACCATGGAAATCCCTTTGGGACCCCAAAACGGGGAGTAATAGTCCATGAAACGGGTCAGAATCGACAAAACCCACGAGTGTTGATGACCGACACGTAAACGCACCCCGGGGTTCAACAACCATGGAAATCGCTTTGGGACCCCAAAACGGTGAGTATTAGTCCACAAAACGGGTCAGAATCGACAAAAACCGCGAGTGTTGATGACCGACACGTTAACGCACCCCGGGGCCCGTTAATCGTGGAAATCACTCCGGGACACCAAAATAGAGAGTACTAGTCCATGAAACGGGCCAGAATCGGCCAAAACTGCGAGTGTTGATGACCGACACGTAAGAGCACCTTGGAGTTCAACAACTATGGAAATTGCTTCGGGACCCCAAAACAAGTGAGTAATAGTCCACGAAACTGACCAGAATTGGCCAAAATTGTGAGTGTTGATGACCGACACGTAAGCGCACCTTGGGGTTCAACAACCATGGAAATCGCTTTGGGACCCCAAAACAGTGAGTAATAGTCCACGAAACGGGTCAGAATGGCGACAAACCGCGAGTGTTGATGACCGACACGTAAACGCACTCCGGGGTTCGTCAATTGTGGAAATCACTTCGGGACCCCAAAACTGAGTAATAATCCAAGAAACGGGACAGAATCGGCCCAAACTGCGATCTCGACGACCAACACATAAGCACACCTTGGGGTTCGACAACCATGGAAATCCCTTTGGGACACCAAAACGGTGAGTAATAGTCCATGAAACGGGTCAGAATCGACAAAACCCACAAGTGTTGATGACAGACACGTAAATGCACCCCCGGGTTCGTTAATCGTGGAAATCGCTCTAGGACCTGAAACCGGTGGGTAATAGTCCACGAAACTGACCAGAATTGGCCAAAATTGTGAGTGTTGATGACCGACATGTAAGCGCAGCTTGGAGTTCAACAACCATGGAAATCGCTTTGGGACCCCAAAACGGTGAGTAATAGTCCACGAAATGGGTCAGAATCGACAAAAACCGAGAGTGTTGCTGAGCGACACGTAAACGCACCCCGGGGTTCGTCAATCGTGGAAATCAGTTTGGGACCCCAAAACTGAGTAATAATCCAAGCAACGGGCCAGAATCGGCCCAAACTGCGAGTCTTGACGACCAACACACAAGCACACCTTGGTGTTCGACAACCATGGAAATCCCTTTGGGACCCCAAAACGGGGAGTAATAGTCCATGAAACGGGTCAGAATCGACAAAACCCACGAGTGTTGATGACCGACACGTAAACGCACCCCGGGGTTCAACAACCATGGAAATCGCGTTGGGACCCCAAAACGGTGAGTATTAGTCCAAAAACGGGTCAGAATCGACAAAAACCGCGAGTGTTGATGACCGACACGTTAACGCACCCCAGGGCCCATTAATCATGGAAATCACTCCGGGACACCAAAATAGAGAGTACTAGTCCATGAAACGGGCCAGAATCGGCCAAAACCGCGAGTGTTGATGACCGACACGTAAGAGCACCTTGGAGTTCAATAACGATGGAAATTGCTTCGGGACCCCAAAACAGGTGAGTAATAGTCCACGAAACTGACCAGAATTGGCCAAAATGGTGAGTGTTGATGACCGACACGTAAGCGCACCTTGGGGTTCAACAACCATGGAAATCGCTTTGGGACCCCAAAACGGTGAGTAATAGTCCACGAAACGGGTCAGAATGGAAAAAAACCACGAGTGTTGATGACCGACACGTAAACGCACCCCGGGGTTCATCAATTGTGGAAATCACTTCGGGACCCCAAAACTGAGTAATAATCCAAGAAACGGGACAGAATCGGCCCAAACTGCATCTCGACGACCAACACATAAGCACACCTTGGGGTTCGACAACCATGGAAATCCCTTTGGCACACCAAAACGGTGAGTAATAGTCCATGAAACGGGTCAGAATCGACAAAACCCACAAGTGTTGATGACAGACACATAAATGCACCCCCGGGTTCGTTAATCGTGGAAATCGCTCTAGGACCTGAAACCGGTGAGTAATAGTCCACGAAACTGACCAGAATTGGCCAAAATTGTGAGTGCTGATGACCGACACGTAAGCGCACCTTGGAGTTCAACAACCATGGAAATCGCTTTGGGGCCCCAAAACGGTGAGTAATAGTCCACGAAATGGGTCAGAATCGACAAAAACCGAGAGTGTTGCTGAGCGACACGTAAACGCACCCCGGGGATCGTCAATCGTGGAAATCAGTTTGGGACCCCAAAACTGAGTAATAATCCAAGAAACGGGCCAGAATCGGCCCAAACTGCGAGTCTTGACGACCAACGCAGAAGCACATCTTGGTGTTCGACAACCATGGAAATCCCTTTGGGACCCCAAAACGGGGAGTAATAGTCCATGAAACGGGTCAGAATCGACAAAACCCACGAGTGTTGATGACCGACACGTAAACGCACCCCGGGGTTCAACAACCATGGAAATCGCTTTGGGACCCCAAAACGGTGAGTATTAGTCCACAAAACGGGTCAGAATCGACAAAAACCGCGAGTGTTGATGACCGACACGTTAACGCACCCCGGGGCCCGTTAATCGTGGAAATCACTCCGGGACACCAAAATAGAGAGTACTAGTCCATGAAACGGGCCAGAATCGGCCAAAACTGCGAGTGTTGATGACCGACACGTAAGAGCACCTTGGAGTTCAACAACTATGGAAATTGCTTCGGGACCCCAAAACAAGTGAGTAATAGTCCACGAAACTGACCAGAATTGGCCAAAATTGTGAGTGTTGATGACCGACACGTAAGCGCACCTTGGGGTTCAACAACCATGGAAATCGCTTTGGGACCCCAAAACAGTGAGTAATAGTCCACGAAACGGGTCAGAATGGCGACAAACCGCGAGTGTTGATGACCGACACGTAAACGCACTCCGGGGTTCGTCAATTGTGGAAATCACTTCGGGACCCCAAAACTGAGTAATAATCCAAGAAACGGGACAGAATCGGCCCAAACTGCGATCTCGACGACCAACACATAAGCACACCTTGGGGTTCGACAACCATGGAAATCCCTTTGGGACACCAAAACGGTGAGTAATAGTCCATGAAACGGGTCAGAATCGACAAAACCCACAAGTGTTGATGACAGACACGTAAATGCACCCCCGGGTTCGTTAATCGTGGAAATCGCTCTAGGACCTGAAACCGGTGAGTAATAGTCCACGAAACTGACCAGAATTGGCCAAAATTGTGAGTGTTGATGACCGACATGTAAGCGCAGCTTGGAGTTCAACAACCATGGAAATCGCTTTGGGACCCCAAAACGGTGAGTAATAGTCCACGAAATGGGTCAGAATCGACAAAAACCGAGAGTGTTGCTGAGCGACACGTAAACGCACCCCGGGGTTCGTCAATCGTGGAAATCAGTTTGGGACCCCAAAACTGAGTAATAATCCAAGCAACGGGCCAGAATCGGCCCAAACTGCGAGTCTTGACGACCAACACACAAGCACACCTTGGTGTTCGACAACCATGGAAATCCCTTTGGGACCCCAAAACGGGGAGTAATAGTCCATGAAACGGGTCAGAATCGACAAAACCCACGAGTGTTGATGACCGACACGTAAACGCACCCCGGGGTTCAACAACCATGGAAATCGCGTTGGGACCCCAAAACGGTGAGTATTAGTCCAAAAACGGGTCAGAATCGACAAAAACCGCGAGTGTTGATGACCGACACGTTAACGCACCCCAGGGCCCATTAATCATGGAAATCACTCCGGGACACCAAAATAGAGAGTACTAGTCCATGAAACGGGCCAGAATCGGCCAAAACTGCGAGTGTTGATGACCGACACGTAAGAGCACCTTGGAGTTCAATAACGATGGAAATTGCTTCGGGACCCCAAAACAGGTGAGTAATAGTCCACGAAACTGACCAGAATTGGCCAAAATGGTGAGTGTTGATGACCGACACGTAAGCGCACCTTGGGGTTCAACAACCATGGAAATCGCTTTGGGACCCCAAAACGGTGAGTAATAGTCCACGAAACGGGTCAGAATGGAAAAAAACCACGAGTGTTGATGACCGACACGTAAACGCACCCCGGGGTTCATCAATTGTGGAAATCACTTCGGGACCCCAAAACTGAGTAATAATCCAAGAAACGGGACAGAATCGGCCCAAACTGCATCTCGACGACCAACACATAAGCACACCTTGGGGTTCGACAACCATGGAAATCCCTTTGGCACACCAAAACGGTGAGTAATAGTCCATGAAACGGGTCAGAATCGACAAAACCCACAAGTGTTGATGACAGACACATAAATGCACCCCCGGGTTCGTTAATCGTGGAAATCGCTCTAGGACCTGAAACCGGTGAGTAATAGTCCACGAAACTGACCAGAATTGGCCAAAATTGTGAGTGCTGATGACCGACACGTAAGCGCACCTTGGAGTTCAACAACCATGGAAATCGCTTTGGGGCCCCAAAACGGTGAGTAATAGTCCACGAAATGGGTCAGAATCGACAAAAACCGAGAGTGTTGCTGAGCGACACGTAAACGCACCCCGGGGATCGTCAATCGTGGAAATCAGTTTGGGACCCCAAAACTGAGTAATAATCCAAGAAACGGGCCAGAATCGGCCCAAACTGCGAGTCTTGACGACCAACGCAGAAGCACATCTTGGTGTTCGACAACCATGGAAATCCCTTTGGGACCCCAAAACGGGGAGTAATAGTCCATGAAACGGGTCAGAATCGACAAAACCCACGAGTGTTGATGACCGACACGTAAACGCACCCCGGGGTTCAACAACCATGGAAATCGCTTTGGGACCCCAAAACGGTGAGTATTAGTCCACAAAACGGGTCAGAATCGACAAAAACCGCGAGTGTTGATGACCGACACGTTAACGCACCCCGGGGCCCGTTAATCGTGGAAATCACTCCGGGACACCAAAATAGAGAGTACTAGTCCATGAAACGGGCCAGAATCGGCCAAAACTGCGAGTGTTGATGACCGACACGTAAGAGCACCTTGGAGTTCAACAACTATGGAAATTGCTTCGGGACCCCAAAACAAGTGAGTAATAGTCCACGAAACTGACCAGAATTGGCCAAAATTGTGAGTGTTGATGACCGACACGTAAGCGCACCTTGGGGTTCAACAACCATGGAAATCGCTTTGGGACCCCAAAACAGTGAGTAATAGTCCACGAAACGGGTCAGAATGGCGACAAACCGCGAGTGTTGATGACCGACACGTAAACGCACTCCGGGGTTCGTCAATTGTGGAAATCACTTCGGGACCCCAAAACTGAGTAATAATCCAAGAAACGGGACAGAATCGGCCCAAACTGCGATCTCGACGACCAACACATAAGCACACCTTGGGGTTCGACAACCATGGAAATCCCTTTGGGACACCAAAACGGTGAGTAATAGTCCATGAAACGGGTCAGAATCGACAAAACCCACAAGTGTTGATGACAGACACGTAAATGCACCCCCGGGTTCGTTAATCGTGGAAATCGCTCTAGGACCTGAAACCGGTGAGTAATAGTCCACGAAACTGACCAGAATTGGCCAAAATTGTGAGTGTTGATGACCGACATGTAAGCGCAGCTTGGAGTTCAACAACCATGGAAATCGCTTTGGGACCCCAAAACGGTGAGTAATAGTCCACGAAATGGGTCAGAATCGACAAAAACCGAGAGTGTTGCTGAGCGACACGTAAACGCACCCCGGGGTTCGTCAATCGTGGAAATCAGTTTGGGACCCCAAAACTGAGTAATAATCCAAGAAACGGGCCAGAATCGGCCCAAACTGCGAGTCTTGACGACCAACACACAAGCACACCTTGGTGTTCGACAACCATGGAAATCCCTTTGGGACCCCAAAACGGGGAGTAATAGTCCATGAAACGGGTCAGAATCGACAAAACCCACGAGTGTTGATGACCGACACGTAAACGCACCCCGGGGTTCAACAACCATGGAAATCGCGTTGGGACCCCAAAACGGTGAGTATTAGTCCACAAAACGGGTCAGAATCGACAAAAACCGCGAGTGTTGATGACCGACACGTTAACGCACCCCAGGGCCCGTTAATCATGGAAATCACTCCGGGACACCAAAATAGAGAGTACTAGTCCATGAAACGGGCCAGAATCGGCCAAAACTGCGAGTGTTGATGACCGACACGTAAGAGCACCTTGGAGTTCAATAACGATGGAAATTGCTTCGGGACCCCAAAACAGGTGAGTAATAGTCCACGAAACTGACCAGAATTGGCCAAAATGGTGAGTGTTGATGACCGACGCGTAAGCGCACCTTGGGGTTCAACAACCATGGAAATCGCTTTGGGACCCCAAAACGGTGAGTAATAGTCCACGAAACGGGTCAGAATGGAAAAAAACCACGAGTGTTGATGACCGACACGTAAACGCACCCCGGGGTTCATCAATTGTGTAAATCACTTCGGGACCCCAAAACTGAGTAATAATCCAAGAAACGGGACAGAATCGGCCCAAACTGCATCTCGACGACCAACACATAAGCACACCTTGGGGTTCGACAACCATGGAAATCCCTTTGGCACACCAAAACGGTGAGTAATAGTCCATGAAACGGGTCAGAATCGACAAAACCCACAAGTGTTGATGACAGACACATAAATGCACCCCCGGGTTCGTTAATCGTGGAAATCGCTCTAGGACCTGAAACCGGTGAGTAATAGTCCAGGAAACTGACCAGAATTGGCCAAAATTGTGAGTGCTGATGACCGACACGTAAGCGCACCTTGGAGTTCAACAACCATGGAAATCGCTTTGGGGCCCCAAAACGGTGAGTAATAGTCCACGAAATGGGTCAGAATCGACAAAAACCGAGAGTGTTGCTGAGCGACACGTAAACGCACCCCGGGGATCGTCAATCGTGGAAATCAGTTTGGGACCCCAAAACTGAGTAATAATCCAAGAAACGGGCCAGAATCGGCCCAAACTGCGAGTCTTGACGACCAACGCAGAAGCACATCTTGGTGTTCGACAACCATGGAAATCCCTTTGGGACCCCAAAACGGGGAGTAATAGTCCATGAAACGGGTCAGAATCGACAAAACCCACGAGTGTTGATGACCGACACGTAAACGCACCCCAGGGCCCGTTAATCATGGAAATCACTCCGGGACACCAAAATAGAGAGTACTAGTCCATGAAACGGGCCAGAATCGGCCAAAACTGCGAGTGTTGATGACCGACACGTAAGAGCACCTTGGAGTTCAATAACGATGGAAATTGCTTCGGGACCCCAAAACAGGTGAGTAATAGTCCACGAAACTGACCAGAATTGGCCAAAATGGTGAGTGTTGATGACCGACGCGTAAGCGCACCTTGGGGTTCAACAACCATGGAAATCGCTTTGGGACCCCAAAACGGTGAGTAATAGTCCACGAAACGGGTCAGAATGGAAAAAAACCACGAGTGCTGATGATCGACACGTAAACGCACCCCGGGGTTCATCAATTGTGTAAATCACTTCGGGACCCCAAAACTGAGTAATAATCCAAGAAACGGGACAGAATCGGCCCAAACTGCATCTCGACGACCAACACATAAGCACACCTTGGGGTTCGACAACCATGGAAATCCCTTTGGCACACCAAAACGGTGAGTAATAGTCCATGAAACGGGTCAGAATCGACAAAACCCACAAGTGTTGATGACAGACACATAAATACACCCCCGGGTTCGTTAATCGTGGAAATCGCTCTAGGACCTGAAACCGGTGAGTAATAGTCAAGGAAACTGACCAGAATTGGCCAAAATTGTGAGTGCTGATGACCGACACGTAAGCGCACCTTGGAGTTCAACAACCATGGAAATCGCTTTGGGGCCCCAAAACGGTGAGTAATAGTCCACGAAATGGGTCAGAATCGACAAAAACCGAGAGTGTTGCTGAGCGACACGTAAACGCACCCCGGGGATCGTCAATCGTGGAAATCAGTTTGGGACCCCAAAACTGAGTAATAATCCAAGAAACGGGCCAGAATCGGCCCAAACTGCGAGTCTTGACGACCAACGCAGAAGCACATCTTGGTGTTCGACAACCATGGAAATCCCTTTGGGACCCCAAAACGGGGAGTAATAGTCCATGAAACGGGTCAGAATCGACAAAACCCACGAGTGTTGATGACCGACACGTAAACGCACCCCAGGGCCCGTTAATCATGGAAATCACTCCGGGACACCAAAATAGAGAGTACTAGTCCATGAAACGGGCCAGAATCGGCCAAAACTGCGAGTGTTGATGACCGACACGTAAGAGCACCTTGGAGTTCAATAACGATGGAAATTGCTTCGGGACCCCAAAACAGGTGAGTAATAGTCCACGAAACTGACCAGAATTGGCCAAAATGGTGAGTGTTGATGACCGACGCGTAAGCGCACCTTGGGGTTCAACAACCATGGAAATCGCTTTGGGACCCCAAAACGGTGAGTAATAGTCCACGAAACGGGTCAGAATGGAAAAAAACCACGAGTGCTGATGATCGACACGTAAACGCACCCCGGGGTTCATCAATTGTGTAAATCACTTCGGGACCCCAAAACTGAGTAATAATCCAAGAAACGGGACAGAATCGGCCCAAACTGCATCTCGACGACCAACACATAAGCACACCTTGGGGTTCGACAACCATGGAAATCCCTTTGGCACACCAAAACGGTGAGTAATAGTCCATGAAACGGGTCAGAATCGACAAAACCCACAAGTGTTGATGACAGACACGTAAATGCACCCCCGGGTTCGTTAATCGTGGAAATCGCTCTAGGACCTGAAACCGGTGAGTAATAGTCCACGAAACTGACCAGAATTGGCCAAAATTGTGAGTGTTGATGACCGACATGTAAGCGCAGCTTGGAGTTCAACAACCATGGAAATCGCTTTGGGACCCCAAAACGGTGAGTAATAGTCCACGAAATGGGTCAGAATCGACAAAAACCGAGAGTGTTGCTGAGCGACACGTAAACGCACCCCGGGGTTCGTCAATCGTGGAAATCAGTTTGGGACCCCAAAACTGAGTAATAATCCAAGAAACGGGCCAGAATCGGCCCAAACTGCGAGTCTTGACGACCAACACACAAGCACACCTTGGTGTTCGACAACCATGGAAATCCCTTTGGGACCCCAAAACGGGGAGTAATAGTCCATGAAACGGGTCAGAATCGACAAAACCCACGAGTGTTGATGACCGACACGTAAACGCACCCCGGGGTTCAACAACCATGGAAATCGCGTTGGGACCCCAAAACGGTGAGTATTAGTCCACAAAACGGGTCAGAATCGACAAAAACCGCGAGTGTTGATGACCGACACGTTAACGCACCCCAGGGCCCGTTAATCATGGAAATCACTCCGGGACACCAAAATAGAGAGTACTAGTCCATGAAACGGGCCAGAATCGGCCAAAACTGCGAGTGTTGATGACCGACACGTAAGAGCACCTTGGAGTTCAATAACGATGGAAATTGCTTCGGGACCCCAAAACAGGTGAGTAATAGTCCACGAAACTGACCAGAATTGGCCAAAATGGTGAGTGTTGATGACCGACGCGTAAGCGCACCTTGGGGTTCAACAACCATGGAAATCGCTTTGGGACCCCAAAACGGTGAGTAATAGTCCACGAAACGGGTCAGAATGGAAAAAAACCACGAGTGTTGATGACCGACACGTAAACGCACCCCGGGGTTCATCAATTGTGTAAATCACTTCGGGACCCCAAAACTGAGTAATAATCCAAGAAACGGGACAGAATCGGCCCAAACTGCATCTCGACGACCAACACATAAGCACACCTTGGGGTTCGACAACCATGGAAATCCCTTTGGCACACCAAAACGGTGAGTAATAGTCCATGAAACGGGTCAGAATCGACAAAACCCACAAGTGTTGATGACAGACACATAAATGCACCCCCGGGTTCGTTAATCGTGGAAATCGCTCTAGGACCTGAAACCGGTGAGTAATAGTCCAGGAAACTGACCAGAATTGGCCAAAATTGTGAGTGCTGATGACCGACACGTAAGCGCACCTTGGAGTTCAACAACCATGGAAATCGCTTTGGGGCCCCAAAACGGTGAGTAATAGTCCACGAAATGGGTCAGAATCGACAAAAACCGAGAGTGTTGCTGAGCGACACGTAAACGCACCCCGGGGATCGTCAATCGTGGAAATCAGTTTGGGACCCCAAAACTGAGTAATAATCCAAGAAACGGGCCAGAATCGGCCCAAACTGCGAGTCTTGACGACCAACGCAGAAGCACATCTTGGTGTTCGACAACCATGGAAATCCCTTTGGGACCCCAAAACGGGGAGTAATAGTCCATGAAACGGGTCAGAATCGACAAAACCCACGAGTGTTGATGACCGACACGTAAACGCACCCCAGGGCCCGTTAATCATGGAAATCACTCCGGGACACCAAAATAGAGAGTACTAGTCCATGAAACGGGCCAGAATCGGCCAAAACTGCGAGTGTTGATGACCGACACGTAAGAGCACCTTGGAGTTCAATAACGATGGAAATTGCTTCGGGACCCCAAAACAGGTGAGTAATAGTCCACGAAACTGACCAGAATTGGCCAAAATGGTGAGTGTTGATGACCGACGCGTAAGCGCACCTTGGGGTTCAACAACCATGGAAATCGCTTTGGGACCCCAAAACGGTGAGTAATAGTCCACGAAACGGGTCAGAATGGAAAAAAACCACGAGTGCTGATGATCGACACGTAAACGCACCCCGGGGTTCATCAATTGTGTAAATCACTTCGGGACCCCAAAACTGAGTAATAATCCAAGAAACGGGACAGAATCGGCCCAAACTGCATCTCGACGACCAACACATAAGCACACCTTGGGGTTCGACAACCATGGAAATCCCTTTGGCACACCAAAACGGTGAGTAATAGTCCATGAAACGGGTCAGAATCGACAAAACCCACAAGTGTTGATGACAGACACATAAATACACCCCCGGGTTCGTTAATCGTGGAAATCGCTCTAGGACCTGAAACCGGTGAGTAATAGTCAAGGAAACTGACCAGAATTGGCCAAAATTGTGAGTGCTGATGACCGACACGTAAGCGCACCTTGGAGTTCAACAACCATGGAAATCGCTTTGGGGCCCCAAAACGGTGAGTAATAGTCCACGAAATGGGTCAGAATCGACAAAAACCGAGAGTGTTGCTGAGCGACACGTAAACGCACCCCGGGGATCGTCAATCGTGGAAATCAGTTTGGGACCCCAAAACTGAGTAATAATCCAAGAAACGGGCCAGAATCGGCCCAAACTGCGAGTCTTGACGACCAACGCAGAAGCACATCTTGGTGTTCGACAACCATGGAAATCCCTTTGGGACCCCAAAACGGGGAGTAATAGTCCATGAAACGGGTCAGAATCGACAAAACCCACGAGTGTTGATGACCGACACGTAAACGCACCCCAGGGCCCGTTAATCATGGAAATCACTCCGGGACACCAAAATAGAGAGTACTAGTCCATGAAACGGGCCAGAATCGGCCAAAACTGCGAGTGTTGATGACCGACACGTAAGAGCACCTTGGAGTTCAATAACGATGGAAATTGCTTCGGGACCCCAAAACAGGTGAGTAATAGTCCACGAAACTGACCAGAATTGGCCAAAATGGTGAGTGTTGATGACCGACGCGTAAGCGCACCTTGGGGTTCAACAACCATGGAAATCGCTTTGGGACCCCAAAACGGTGAGTAATAGTCCACGAAACGGGTCAGAATGGAAAAAAACCACGAGTGCTGATGATCGACACGTAAACGCACCCCGGGGTTCATCAATTGTGTAAATCACTTCGGGACCCCAAAACTGAGTAATAATCCAAGAAACGGGACAGAATCGGCCCAAACTGCATCTCGACGACCAACACATAAGCACACCTTGGGGTTCGACAACCATGGAAATCCCTTTGGCACACCAAAACGGTGAGTAATAGTCCATGAAACGGGTCAGAATCGACAAAACCCACAAGTGTTGATGACAGACACATAAATACACCCCCGGGTTCGTTAATCGTGGAAATCGCTCTAGGACCTGAAACCGGTGAGTAATAGTCCAGGAAACTGACCAGAATTGGCCAAAATTGTGAGTGCTGATGACCGACACGTAAGCGCACCTTGGAGTTCAACAACCATGGAAATCGCTTTGGGGCCCCAAAACGGTGAGTAATAGTCCACGAAATGGGTCAGAATCGACAAAAACCGAGAGTGTTGCTGAGCGACACGTAAACGCACCCCGGGGATCGTCAATCGTGGAAATCAGTTTGGGACCCCAAAACTGAGTAATAATCCAAGAAACGGGCCAGAATCGGCCCAAACTGCGAGTCTTGACGACCAACGCAGAAGCACATCTTGGTGTTCGACAACCATGGAAATCCCTTTGGGACCCCAAAACGGGGAGTAATAGTCCATGAAACGGGTCAGAATCGACAAAACCCACGAGTGTTGATGACCGACACGTAAACGCACCCCGGGGTTCAACAACCATGGAAATCGCTTTGGGACCCCAAAACGGTGAGTATTAGTCCACAAAACGGGTCAGAATCGACAAAAACCGCGAGTGTTGATGACCGACACGTTAACGCACCCCGGGGTCCGTTAATCGTGGAAATCACTCCGGGACACCAAAATAGAGAGTACTAGTCCATGAAACGGGCCAGAATCGGCCAAAACTGCGAGTGTTGATGACCGACACGTAAGAGCACCTTGGAGTTCAACAACTATGGAAATTGCTTCGGGACCCCAAAACAAGTGAGTAATAGTCCACGAAACTGACCAGAATTGGCCAAAATTGTGAGTGTTGATGACCGACACGTAAGCGCACCTTGGGGTTCAACAACCATGGAAATCGCTTTGGGACCCCAAAACAGTGAGTAATAGTCCACGAAACGGGTTAGAATGGCGACAAACCGCGAGTGTTGATGACCGACACGTAAACGCACTCCGGGGTTCGTCAATTGTGGAAATCACTTCGGGACCCCAAAACTGAGTAATAATCCAAGAAACGGGACAGAATCGGCCCAAACTGCGATCTCGACGACCAACACATAAGCACACCTTGGGGTTCGACAACCATGGAAATCCCTTTGGGACACCAAAACGGTGAGTAATAGTCCATGAAACGGGTCAGGATCGACAAAACCCACAAGTGTTGATGACAGACACGTAAATGCACCCCCGGGTTCGTTAATCGTGGAAATCGCTCTAGGACCTGAAACCGGTGAGTAATAGTCCACGAAACTGACCAGAATTGGCCAAAATTGTGAGTGTTGATGACCGACATGTAAGCGCAGCTTGGAGTTCAACAACCATGGAAATCGCTTTGGGACCCCAAAACGGTGAGTAATAGTCCACGAAATGGGTCAGAATCGACAAAATCCGAGAGTGTTGCTGAGCGACACGTAAACGCACCCCGGGGTTCGTCAATCGTGGAAATCAGTTTGGGACCCCAAAACTGAGTAATAATCCAAGAAACGGGCCAGAATCGGCCCAAACTACGAGTCTTGACGACCAACACACGAGCACACCTTGGTGTTCGACAACCATGGAAATCCCTTTGGGACCCCAAAACGGGAAGTAATAGTCCATGAAACGGGTCGGAATCGACAAAACCCACGAGTGTTGATGACCGACACGTAAACGCACCCCGGGGTTCAACAACCATGGAAATCGCTTTGGGACCCCAAAACGGTGAGTATTAGTCCACAAAACGGGTCAGAATCGACAAAAACCGCGAGTGTTGATGACCGACACGTTAACGCACCCCGGGGCCCGTTAATCATGGAAATCACTCCGGGACACCAAAATAGAGAGTACTAGTCCATGAAACGGGCCAGAATCGGCCAAAACTGCGAGTGTTGATGACCGACACGTAAGAGCACCTTGGAGTTCAACAACGATGGAAATTGCTTCGGGACCCCAAAACAGGTGAGTAATAGTCCACGAAACTGACCAGAATTGGCCAAAATGGTGAGTGTTGATGACCGACACGTAAGCGCACCTTGGGGTTCAACAACCATGGAAATCGCTTTGGGACCCCAAAACGGTGAGTAATAGTCCACGAAACGGGTCAGAATCGAAAAAAACCACGAGTGTTGATGACCGACACGTAAACGCACGCCGGGGTTCGTCAATTGTGGAAATCACTTCGGGACCCCAAAACTGAGTAATAATCCAAGGAACGGGACAGAATCGGCCCAAACTGCATCTCGACGACCAACACATAAGCACACCTTGGGGTTCGACAACCATGGAAATCCCTTTGGGACACCAAAACGGTGAGTAATAGTCCATGAAACGGGTCAGAATCGACAAAACCCACAAGTGTTGATGACAGACACATAAATGCACCCCCGGGTTCGTTAATTGTGGAAATCGCTCTAGGACCTGAAACCGGTGAGTAATAGTCCACGAAACTGACCAGAATTGGCCAAAATTGTGAGTGCTGATGACCGACACGTAAGCGCACCTTGGAGTTCAACAACCATGGAAATCGCTTTGGGGCCCCAAAACGGTGAGTAATAGTCCACGAAATGGGTCAGAATCGACAAAAACCGAGAGTGTTGCTGAGCGACACGTAAACGCACCCCGGGGTTCGTCAATCGTGGAAATCAGTTTGGGACCCCAAAACTGAGTAATAATCCAAGAAACGGGCCAGAATCGGCCCAAACTGCGAGTCTTGACGACCAACGCAGAAGCACACCTTGGTGTTCGACAACCATGGAAATCCCTTTGGGACCCCAAAACGGGGAGTAATAGTCCATGAAACGGGTCAGAATCGACAAAACCCACGAGTGTTGATGACCGACACGTAAACGCACCCCGGGGTTCAACAACCATGGAAATCGCTTTGGGACCCCAAAACGGTGAGTATTAGTCCACAAAACGGGTCAGAATCGACAAAAACCGCGAGTGTTGATGACCGACACGTTAACGCACCCCGGGGCCCGTTAATCGTGGAAATCACTCCGGGACACCAAAATAGAGAGTACTAGTCCATGAAACGGGCCAGAATCGGCCAAAACTGCGAGTGTTGATGACCGACATGTAAGAGCACCTTGGAGTTCAACAACTATGGAAATTGCTTCGGGACCCCAAAACAAGTGAGTAATAGTCCACGAAACTGACCAGAATTGGCCAAAATTGTGAGTGTTGATGACCGACACGTAAGCGCACCTTGGGGTTCAACAACCATGGAAATCGCTTTGGGACCCCAAAACAGTGAGTAATAGTCCACGAAACGGGTCAGAATGGCGACAAACCGCGAGTGTTGATGACCGACACGTAAACGCACTCCGGGGTTCGTCAATTGTGGAAATCACTTCGGGACCCCAAAACTGAGTAATAATCCAAGAAACGGGACAGAATCGGCCCAAACTGCGATCTCGACGACCAACACATAAGCACACCTTGGGGTTCGACAACCATGGAAATCCCTTTGGGACACCAAAACGGTGAGTAATAGTCCATGAAACGGGTCAGGATCGACAAAACCCACAAGTGTTGATGACAGACACGTAAATGCACCCCCGGGTTCGTTAATCGTGGAAATCGCTCTAGGACCTGAAACCGGTGAGTAATAGTCCACGAAACTGACCAGAATTGGCCAAAATTGTGAGTGTTGATGACCGACATGTAAGCGCAGCTTGGAGTTCAACAACCATGGAAATCGCTTTGGGACCCCAAAACGGTGAGTAATAGTCCACGAAATGGGTCAGAATCGACAAAATCCGAGAGTGTTGCTGAGCGACACGTAAACGCACCCCGGGGTTCGTCAATCGTGGAAATCAGTTTGGGACCCCAAAACTGAGTAATAATCCAAGAAACGGGCCAGAATCGGCCCAAACTACGAGTCTTGACGACCAACACACGAGCACACCTTGGTGTTCGACAACCATGGAAATCCCTTTGGGACCCCAAAACGGGGAGTAATAGTCCATGAAACGGGTCGGAATCGACAAAACCCACGAGTGTTGATGACCGACACGTAAACGCACCCCGGGGTTCAACAACCATGGAAATCGCTTTGGGACCCCAAAACGGTGAGTATTAGTCCACAAAACGGGTCAGAATCGACAAAAACCGCGAGTGTTGATGACCGACACGTTAACGCACCCCGGGGCCCGTTAATCGTGGAAATCACTCCGGGACACCAAAATAGAGAGTACTAGTCCATGAAACAGGCCAGAATCGGCCAAAACTGCGAGTGTTGATGACCGACATGTAAGAGCACCTTGGAGTTCAACAACTATGGAAATTGCTTCGGGACCCCAAAACAAGTGAGTAATAGTCCACGAAACTGACCAGAATTGGCCAAAATTGTGAGTGTTGATGACCGACACGTAAGCGCACCTTGGGGTTCAACAACCATGGAAATCGCTTTGGGACCCCAAAACAGTGAGTAATAGTCCACGAAACGGGTCAGAATGGCGACAAACCGCGAGTGTTGATGACCGACACGTAAACGCACTCCGGGGTTCGTCAATTGTGGAAATCACTTCGGGACCCCAAAACTGAGTAATAATCCAAGAAACGGGACAGAATCGGCCCAAACTGCGATCTCGACGACCAACACATAAGCACACCTTGGGGTTCGACAACCATGGAAATCCCTTTGGGACACCAAAACGGTGAGTAATAGTCCATGAAACGGGTCAGGATCGACAAAACCCACAAGTGTTGATGACAGACACGTAAATGCACCCCCGGGTTCGTTAATCGTGGAAATCGCTCTAGGACCTGAAACCGGTGAGTAATAGTCCACGAAACTGACCAGAATTGGCCAAAATTGTGAGTGTTGATGACCGACATGTAAGCGCAGCTTGGAGTTCAACAACCATGGAAATCGCTTTGGGACCCCAAAACGGTGAGTAATAGTCCACGAAATGGGTCAGAATCGACAAAATCCGAGAGTGTTGCTGAGCGACACGTAAACGCACCCCGGGGTTCGTCAATCGTGGAAATCAGTTTGGGACCCCAAAACTGAGTAATAATCCAAGAAACGGGCCAGAATCGGCCCAAACTACGAGTCTTGACGACCAACACACGAGCACACCTTGGTGTTCGACAACCATGGAAATCCCTTTGGGACCCCAAAACGGGGAGTAATAGTCCATGAAACGGGTCGGAATCGACAAAACCCACGAGTGTTGATGACCGACACGTAAACGCACCCCGGGGTTCAACAACCATGGAAATCGCTTTGGGACCCCAAAACGGTGAGTATTAGTCCACAAAACGGGTCAGAATCGACAAAAACCGCGAGTGTTGATGACCGACACGTTAACGCACCCCGGGGCCCGTTAATCATGGAAATCACTCCGGGACACCAAAATAGAGAGTACTAGTCCATGAAACGGGCCAGAATCGGCCAAAACTGCGAGTGTTGATGACCGACACGTAAGAGCACCTTGGAGTTCAACAACGATGGAAATTGCTTCGGGACCCCAAAACAGGTGAGTAATAGTCCACGAAACTGACCAGAATTGGCCAAAATGGTGAGTGTTGATGACCGACACGTAAGCGCACCTTGGGGTTCAACAACCATGGAAATCGCTTTGGGACCCCAAAACGGTGAGTAATAGTCCACGAAACGGGTCAGAATCGAAAAAAACCACGAGTGTTGATGACCGACACGTAAACGCACGCCGGGGTTCGTCAATTGTGGAAATCACTTCGGGACCCCAAAACTGAGTAATAATCCAAGGAACGGGACAGAATCGGCCCAAACTGCATCTCGACGACCAACACATAAGCACACCTTGGGGTTCGACAACCATGGAAATCCCTTTGGGACACCAAAACGGTGAGTAATAGTCCATGAAACGGGTCAGAATCGACAAAACCCACAAGTGTTGATGACAGACACATAAATGCACCCCCGGGTTCGTTAATTGTGGAAATCGCTCTAGGACCTGAAACCGGTGAGTAATAGTCCACGAAACTGACCAGAATTGGCCAAAATTGTGAGTGCTGATGACCGACACGTAAGCGCACCTTGGAGTTCAACAACCATGGAAATCGCTTTGGGGCCCCAAAACGGTGAGTAATAGTCCACGAAATGGGTCAGAATCGACAAAAACCGAGAGTGTTGCTGAGCGACACGTAAACGCACCCCGGGGTTCGTCAATCGTGGAAATCAGTTTGGGACCCCAAAACTGAGTAATAATCCAAGAAACGGGCCAGAATCGGCCCAAACTGCGAGTCTTGACGACCAACGCAGAAGCACACCTTGGTGTTCGACAACCATGGAAATCCCTTTGGGACCCCAAAACGGGGAGTAATAGTCCATGAAACGGGTCAGAATCGACAAAACCCACGAGTGTTGATGACCGACACGTAAACGCACCCCGGGGTTCAACAACCATGGAAATCGCTTTGGGACCCCAAAACGGTGAGTATTAGTCCACAAAACGGGTCAGAATCGACAAAAACCGCGAGTGTTGATGACCGAGACGTTAACGCACCCCGGGGCCCGTTAATCGTGGAAATCACTCCGGGACACCAAAATAGAGAGTACTAGTCCATGAAACGGGCCAGAATCGGCCAAAACTGCGAGTGTTGATGACCGACATGTAAGAGCACCTTGGAGTTCAACAACTATGGAAATTGCTTCGGGACCCCAAAACAAGTGAGTAATAGTCCACGAAACTGACCAGAATTGGCCAAAATTGTGAGTGTTGATGACCGACACGTAAGCGCACCTTGGGGTTCAACAACCATGGAAATCGCTTTGGGACCCCAAAACAGTGAGTAATAGTCCACGAAACGGGTCAGAATGGCGACAAACCGCGAGTGTTGATGACCGACACGTAAACGCACTCCGGGGTTCGTCAATTGTGGAAATCACTTCGGGACCCCAAAACTGAGTAATAATCCAAGAAACGGGACAGAATCGGCCCAAACTGCGATCTCGACGACCAACACATAAGCACACCTTGGGGTTCGACAACCATGGAAATCCCTTTGGGACACCAAAACGGTGAGTAATAGTCCATGAAACGGGTCAGGATCGACAAAACCCACAAGTGTTGATGACAGACACGTAAATGCACCCCCGGGTTCGTTAATCGTGGAAATCGCTCTAGGACCTGAAACCGGTGAGTAATAGTCCACGAAACTGACCAGAATTGGCCAAAATTGTGAGTGTTGATGACCGACATGTAAGCGCAGCTTGGAGTTCAACAACCATGGAAATCGCTTTGGGACCCCAAAACGGTGAGTAATAGTCCACGAAATGGGTCAGAATCGACAAAATCCGAGAGTGTTGCTGAGCGACACGTAAACGCACCCCGGGGTTCGTCAATCGTGGAAATCAGTTTGGGACCCCAAAACTGAGTAATAATCCAAGAAACGGGCCAGAATCGGCCCAAACTACGAGTCTTGACGACCAACACACGAGCACACCTTGGTGTTCGACAACCATGGAAATCCCTTTGGGACCCCAAAACGGGGAGTAATAGTCCATGAAACGGGTCGGAATCGACAAAACCCACGAGTGTTGATGACCGACACGTAAACGCACCCCGGGGTTCAACAACCATGGAAATCGCTTTGGGACCCCAAAACGGTGAGTATTAGTCCACAAAACGGGTCAGAATCGACAAAAACCGCGAGTGTTGATGACCGACACGTTGACGCACCCCGGGGCCCGTTAATCATGGAAATCACTCCGGGACACCAAAATAGAGAGTACTAGTCCATGAAACGGGCCAGAATCGGCCAAAACTGCGAGTGTTGATGACCGACACGTAAGAGCACCTTGGAGTTCAACAACGATGGAAATTGCTTCGGGACCCCAAAACAGGTGAGTAATAGTCCACGAAACTGACCAGAATTGGCCAAAATGGTGAGTGTTGATGACCGACACGTAAGCGCACCTTGGGGTTCAACAACCATGGAAATCGCTTTGGGACCCCAAAACGGTGAGTAATAGTCCACGAAACGGGTCAGAATCGAAAAAAACCACGAGTGTTGATGACCGACACGTAAACGCACGCCGGGGTTCGTCAATTGTGGAAATCACTTCGGGACCCCAAAACTGAGTAATAATCCAAGGAACGGGACAGAATCGGCCCAAACTGCATCTCGACGACCAACACATAAGCACACCTTGGGGTTCGACAACCATGGAAATCCCTTTGGGACACCAAAACGGTGAGTAATAGTCCATGAAACGGGTCAGAATCGACAAAACCCACAAGTGTTGATGACAGACACATAAATGCACCCCCGGGTTCGTTAATTGTGGAAATCGCTCTAGGACCTGAAACCGGTGAGTAATAGTCCACGAAACTGACCAGAATTGGCCAAAATTGTGAGTGCTGATGACCGACACGTAAGCGCACCTTGGAGTTCAACAACCATGGAAATCGCTTTGGGGCCCCAAAACGGTGAGTAATAGTCCACGAAATGGGTCAGAATCGACAAAAACCGAGAGTGTTGCTGAGCGACACGTAAACGCACCCCGGGGTTCGTCAATCGTGGAAATCAGTTTGGGACCCCAAAACTGAGTAATAATCCAAGAAACGGGCCAGAATCGGCCCAAACTGCGAGTCTTGACGACCAACGCAGAAGCACACCTTGGTGTTCGACAACCATGGAAATCCCTTTGGGACCCCAAAACGGGGAGTAATAGTCCATGAAACGGGTCAGAATCGACAAAACCCACGAGTGTTGATGACCGACACGTAAACGCACCCCGGGGTTCAACAACCATGGAAATCGCTTTGGGACCCCAAAACGGTGAGTATTAGTCCACAAAACGGGTCAGAATCGACAAAAACCGCGAGTGTTGATGACCGACACGTTAACGCACCCCGGGGCCCGTTAATCGTGGAAATCACTCCGGGACACCAAAATAGAGAGTACTAGTCCATGAAACGGGCCAGAATCGGCCAAAACTGCGAGTGTTGATGACCGACATGTAAGAGCACCTTGGAGTTCAACAACTATGGAAATTGCTTCGGGACCCCAAAACAAGTGAGTAATAGTCCACGAAACTGACCAGAATTGGCCAAAATTGTGAGTGTTGATGACCGACACGTAAGCGCACCTTGGGGTTCAACAACCATGGAAATCGCTTTGGGACCCCAAAACAGTGAGTAATAGTCCACGAAACGGGTCAGAATGGCGACAAACCGCGAGTGTTGATGACCGACACGTAAACGCACGCCGGGGTTCGTCAATTGTGGAAATCACTTCGGGACCCCAAAACTGAGTAATAATCCAAGAAACGGGACAGAATCGGCCCAAACTGCGATCTCGACGACCAACACATAAGCACACCTTGGGGTTCGACAACCATGGAAATCCCTTTGGGACACCAAAACGGTGAGTAATAGTCCATGAAACGGGTCAGAATCGACAAAACCCACAAGTGTTGATGACAGACACGTAAATGCACCCCCGGGTTCGTTAATCGTGGAAATCGCTCTTGGACCTGAAACCGGTGAGTAATAGTCCACGAAACTGACCAGAATTGGCCAAAATTGTGAGTGCTGATGACCGACACGTAAGCGCACCTTGGGGTTCAACAACCATGGAAATCGCTTTGGGACCCCAAAACAGTGAGTAATAGTCCACGAAACGGGTCAGAATGGCGACAAACCGCGAGTGTTGATGACCGACACATAAACGCACGCCGGGGTTCGTCAATTGTGGAAATCACTTCGGGACCCCAAAACTGAGTAATAATCCAAGAAACGGGACAGAATCGGCCCAAACTGCGATCTCGACGACCAACACATAAGCACACCTTGGGGTTCGACAACCATGGAAATCCCTTTGGGACACCAAAACGGTGAGTAATAGTCCATGAAACGGGTCAGAATCGACAAAACCCACAAGTGTTGACGACAGACACGTAAATGCACCCCCGGGTTCGTTAATCGTGGAAATCGCTCTTGGACCTGAAACCGGTGAGTAATAGTCCACGAAACTGACCAGAATTGGCCAAAATTGTGAGTGCTGATGACCGACACGTAAGCGCACCTTGGAGTTCAACAACCATGGAAATCGCTTTGGGACCCCAAAACGGTGAGTAATAGTCCACGAAATGGGTCAGAATCGACAAAAACCGAGAGTGTTGCTGAGCGACACGTAAACGCACCCCGGGGTTCGTCAATCGTGGAAATCAGTTTGGGACCCCAAAACTGAGTAATAATCCAAGAAACGGGCCAGAATCGGCCCAAACTGCGAGTCTTGACGACCAACACACAAGCACACCTTGGTGTTCGACAACCATGGAAATCCCTTTGGGACCCCAAAACGGGGAGTAATAGTCCATGAAACGGGTCAGAATCGACAAAACCCACGAGTGTTGATGACCGACACGTAAACGCACCCCGGGGTTCAACAACCATGGAAATCGCTTTGGGACCCCAAAACGGTGAGTATTAGTCCACAAAACGGGTCAGAATCGACAAAAACCGCGAGTGTTGATGACCGACACGTTAACGCACCCCGGGGCCCGTTAATCGTGGAAATCACTCCGGGACACCAAAATAGAGGGTACTAGTCCATGAAACGGGCCAGAATCGGCCAAAACTGCGAGTGTTGATGACCGACACGTAAGAGCACCTTGGAGTTCAACAACGATGGAAATTGCTTCGGGACCCCAAAACAGGTGAGTAATAGTCCACGAAACTGACCAGAATTGGCCAAAATGGTGAGTGTTGATGACCGACACGTAAGCGCACCTTGGGGTTCAACAACCATGGAAATCGCTTTGGGACCCCAAAACGGTGAGTAATAGTCCACGAAACGGGTCAGAATAGAAAAAAACCACGAGTGTTGATGACCGACACGTAAACGCACGCCGGGGTTCGTCAATTGTGGAAATCACTTCGGGACCCCAAAACTGAGTAATAATCCAAGAAACGGGACAGAATCGGCCCAAACTGCATCTCGACGACCAACACATAAGCACACCTTGGGGTTCGACAACCATGGAAATCCCTTTGGGACACCAAAACGGTGAGTAATAGTCCATGAAACGGGTCAGAATCGACAAAACCCACAAGTGTTGATGACAGACACGTAAATGCACCCCCGGGTTCGTTAATCATGGAAATCGCTCTAGGACCTGAAACCGGTGAGTAATAGTCCACGAAACTGACCAGAATTGGCCAAAATTGTGAGTGCTGATGACCGACACGTAAGCGCACCTTGGAGTTCAACAACCATGGAAATCGCTTTGGGGCCCCAAAACGGTGAGTAATAGTCCACGAAATGGGTCAGAATCGACAAAAACCGAGAGTGTTGCTGAGCGACACGTAAACGCACCCCGGGGTTCGTCAATCGTGGAAATCAGTTTGGGACCATAAAACTGAGTAATAATCCAAGAAACGGGCCAGAATCGGCCCAAACTGCGAGTCTTGACGACCAACGCAGAAGCACACCTTGGTGTTCGACAAGCATGGAAATCCCTTTGGGACCCCAAAACGGGGAGTAATAGTCCATGAAACGGGTCAGAATCGACAAAACCCACGAGTGTTGATGACCGACACGTAAACGCACCCCGGGGTTCAACAACCATGGAAATCGCTTTGGGACCCCAAAACGGTGAGTATTAGTCCACAAAACGGGTCAGAATCGACAAAAACCGCGAGTGTTGATGACCGACACGTTAACGCACCCCGGGGCCCGTTAATCGTGGAAATCACTCCGGGACACCAAAATAGAGAGTACTAGTCCATGAAACGGGCCAGAATCGGCCAAAACTGCGAGTGTTGATGACCGACATGTAAGAGCACCTTGGAGTTCAACAACTATGGAAATTGCTTCGGGACCCCAAAACAAGTGAGTAAAAGTCCACGAAACTGACCAGAATTGGCCAAAATTGTGAGTGTTGATGACCGACACGTAAGCGCACCTTGGGTTTCAACAACCATGGAAATCGCTTTGGGACCCCAAAACAGTGAGTAATAGTCCACGAAACGGGTCAGAATGGCGACAAACCGCGAGTGTTGATGACCGACACGTAAACGCACGCCGGGGTTCGTCAATTGTAGAAATCACTTCGGGACCCCAAAACTGAGTAATAATCCAAGAAACGGGACTGAATCGGCCCAAACTGCGATCTCGACGACCAACACATAAGCACACCTTGGGGTTCGACAACCATGGAAATCCCTTTGGGACACCAAAACGGTGAGTAATAGTCCATGAAACGGGTCAGAATCGACAAAACCCACAAGTGTTGATGACAGACACGTAAATGCACCCCCGGGTTCGTTAATCGTGGAAATCGCTCTTGGACCTGAAACCGGTGAGTAATAGTCCACGAAACTGACCAGAATTGGCCAAAATTGTGAGTGCTGATGACCGACACGTAAGCGCACCTTGGAGTTCAACAACCATGGAAATCGCTTTGGGACCCCAAAACGGTGAGTAATAGTCCACGAAATGGGTCAGAATCGACAAAAACCGAGAGTGCTGCTGAGCGACACGTAAACGCACCCCGGGGTTCATCAATCGTGGAAATCAGTTTGGGACCCCAAAACTGAGTAATAATCCAAGAAACGGGCCAGAATCGGCCCAAACTGCGAGTCTTGACGACCAACACACAAGCACACCTTGGTGTTCGACAACCATGGAAATCCCTTTGGGACCCCAAAACGGGGAGTAATAGTCCATGAAACGGGTCAGAATCGACAAAACCCACGAGTGTTGATGACTGACACGTAAACGCACCCCGGGGTTCAACAACCATGGAAATCGCTTTGGGACCCCAAAACGGTGAGTATTAGTCCACAAAACGGGTCAGAATCGACAAAAACCGCGAGTGTTGATGACCGACACGTTAACGCACCCCGGGGCCCGTTAATCGTGGAAATCACTCCGGGACACCAAAATAGAGAGTACTAGTCCATGAAACGGGCCAGAATCGGCCAAAACTGCGAGTGTTGATGACCGACACGTAAGAGCACCTTGGAGTTCAACAACGATGGAAATTGCTTCGGGACCCCAAAACAGGTGAGTAATAGTCCACGAAACTGACCAGAATTGGCCAAAATGGTGAGTGTTGATGACCGACACGTAAGCGCACCTTGGGGTTCAACAACCATGGAAATCGCTTTGGGACCCCAAAACGGTGAGTAATAGTCCACGAAACGGGTCAGAATAGAAAAAAACCACGAGTGTTGATGACCGACACGTAAACGCACGCCGGGGTTCGTCAATTGTGGAAATCACTTCGGGACCCCAAAACTGAGTAATAATCCAAGAAACGGGACAGAATCGGCCCAAACTGCATCTCGACGACCAACACATAAGCACACCTTGGGGTTCGACAACCATGGAAATCCCTTTGGGACACCAAAACGGTGAGTAATAGTCCATGAAACGGGTCAGAATCGACAAAACCCACAAGTGTTGATGACAGACACGTAAATGCACCCCCGGGTTCGTTAATCATGGAAATCGCTCTAGGACCTGAAACCGGTGAGTAATAGTCCACGAAACTGACCAGAATTGGCCAAAATTGTGAGTGCTGATGACCGACACGTAAGCGCACCTTGGAGTTCAACAACCATGGAAATCGCTTTGGGGCCCCAAAACGGTGAGTAATAGTCCACGAAATGGGTCAGAATCGACAAAAACCGAGAGTGTTGCTGAGCGACACGTAAACGAACCCCGGGGTTCGTCAATCGTGGAAATCAGTTTGGGACCATAAAACTGAGTAATAATCCAAGAAACGGGCCAGAATCGGCCCAAACTGCGAGTCTTGACGACCAACGCAGAAGCACACCTTGGTGTTCGACAACCATGGAAATCCCTTTGGGACCCCAAAACGGGGAGTAATAGTCCATGAAACGGGTCAGAATCGACAAAACCCACGAGTGTTGATGACCGACACGTAAACGCACCCCGGGGTTCAACAACCATGGAAATCGCTTTGGGACCCCAAAACGGTGAGTATTAGTCCACAAAACGGGTCAGAATCGACAAAAACCGCGAGTGTTGATGACCGACACGTTAACGCACCCCGGGGCCCGTTAATCGTGGAAATCACTCCGGGACACCAAAATAGAGAGTACTAGTCCATGAAACGGGCCAGAATCGGCCAAAACTGCGAGTGTTGATGACCGACATGTAAGAGCACCTTGGAGTTCAACAACTATGGAAATTGCTTCGGGACCCCAAAACAAGTGAGTAATAGTCCACGAAACTGACCAGAATTGGCCAAAATTGTGAGTGTTGATGACCGACACGTAAGCGCACCTTGGGGTTCAACAACCATGGAAATCGCTTTGGGACCCCAAAACAGTGAGTAATAGTCCACGAAACGGGTCAGAATGGCGACAAACCGCGAGTGTTGATGACCGACACGTAAACGCACGCCGGGGTTCGTCAATTGTAGAAATCACTTCGGGACCCCAAAACTGAGTAATAATCCAAGAAACGGGACAGAATCGGCCCAAACTGCGATCTCGACGACCAACACATAAGCACACCTTGGGGTTCGACAACCATGGAAATCCCTTTGGGACACCAAAACGGTGAGTAATAGTCCATGAAACGGGTCAGAATCGACAAAACCCACAAGTGTTGATGACAGACACGTAAATGCACCCCCGGGTTCGTTAATCGTGGAAATCGCTCTTGGACCTGAAACCGGTGAGTAATAGTCCACGAAACTGACCAGAATTGGCCAAAATTGTGAGTGCTGATGACCGACACGTAAGCGCACCTTGGAGTTCAACAACCATGGAAATCGCTTTGGGACCCCAAAACGGTGAGTAATAGTCCACGAAATGGGTCAGAATCGACAAAAACCGAGAGTGTTGCTGAGCGACACGTAAACGCACCCCGGGGTTCATCAATCGTGGAAATCAGTTTGGGACCCCAAAACTGAGTAATAATCCAAGAAACGGGCCAGAATCGGCCCAAACTGCGAGTCTTGACGACCAACACACAAGCACACCTTGGTGTTCGACAACCATGGAAATCCCTTTGGGACCCCAAAACGGGGAGTAATAGTCCATGAAACGGGTCAGAATCGACAAAACCCACGAGTGTTGATGACTGACACGTAAACGCACCCCGGGGTTCAACAACCATGGAAATCGCTTTGGGACCCCAAAACGGTGAGTATTAGTCCACAAAACGGGTCAGAATCGACAAAAACCGCGAGTGTTGATGACCGACACGTTAACGCACCCCGGGGCCCGTTAATCGTGGAAATCACTCCGGGACACCAAAATAGAGAGTACTAGTCCATGAAACGGGCCAGAATCGGCCAAAACTGCGAGTGTTGATGACCGACACGTAAGAGCACCTTGGAGTTCAACAACTATGGAAATTGCTTCGGGACCCCAAAACAAGTGAGTAATAGTCCACGAAACTGACCAGAATTGGCCAAAATTGTGAGTGTTGATGACCGACACGTAAGCGCACCTTGGGGTTCAACAACCGTGGAAATCGCTTTGGGACCCCAAAACAGTGAGTAATAGTCCACGAAACGGGTCAGAATGGCGACAAACCGCGAGTGTTGATGACCGACACGTAAACGCACTCCGGGGTTCGTCAATTGTGGAAATCACTTCGGGACCCCAAAACTGAGTAATAATCCAAGAAACGGGACAGAATCGGCCCAAACTGCGATCTCGACGACCAACACATAAGCACACCTTGGGGTTCGACAACCATGGAAATCCCTTTGGGACACCAAAACGGTGAGTAATAGTCCATGAAACGGGTCAGAATCGACAAAACCCACAAGTGTTGATGACAGACACGTAAATGCACCCCCGGGTTCGTTAATCGTGGAAATCGCTCTTGGACCTGAAACCGGTGAGTAATAGTCCACGAAACTGACCAGAATTGGCCAAAATTGTGAGTGCTGATGACCGACACGTAAGCGCACCTTGGAGTTCAACAACCATGGAAATCGCTTTGGGACCCCAAAACGGTGAGTAATAGTCCACGAAATGGGTCAGAATCGACAAAAACCGAGAGTGTTGCTGAGCGACACGTAAACGCACCCCGGGGTTCGTCAATCGTGGAAATCAGTTTGGGACCCCAAAACTGAGTAATAATCCAAGAAACGGGCCAGAATCGGCCCAAACTGCGAGTCTTGACGACCAACACACAAGCACACCTTGGTGTTCGACAACCATGGAAATCCCTTTGGGACCCCAAAACGGGGAGTAATAGTCCATGAAACGGGTCAGAATCGACAAAACCCACGAGTGTTGATGACTGACACGTAAACGCACCCCGGGGTTCAACAACCATGGAAATCGCTTTGGGACCCCAAAACGGTGAGTATTAGTCCACAAAACGGGTCAGAATCGACAAAAACCGCGAGTGTTGATGACCGACACGTTAACGCACCCCGGGGCCCGTTAATCGTGGAAATCACTCCGGGACACCAAAATAGAGAGTACTAGTCCATGAAACGGGCCAGAATCGGCCAAAACTGCGAGTGTTGATGACCGACACGTAAGAGCACCTTGGAGTTCAACAACTATGGAAATTGCTTCGGGACCCCAAAACAAGTGAGTAATAGTCCACGAAACTGACCAGAATTGGCCAAAATTGTGAGTGTTGATGACCGACACGTAAGCGCACCTTGGGGTTCAACAACCGTGGAAATCGCTTTGGGACCCCAAAACAGTGAGTAATAGTCCACGAAACGGGTCAGAATGGCGACAAACCGCGAGTGTTGATGACCGACACGTAAACGCACTCCGGGGTTCGTCAATTGTGGAAATCACTTCGGGACCCCAAAACTGAGTAATAATCCAAGAAACGGGACAGAATCGGCCCAAACTGCGATCTCGACGACCAACACATAAGCACACCTTGGGGTTCGACAACCATGGAAATCCCTTTGGGACACCAAAACGGTGAGTAATAGTCCATGAAACGGGTCAGAATCGACAAAACCCACAAGTGTTGATGACAGACACGTAAATGCACCCCCGGGTTCGTTAATCGTGGAAATCGCTCTTGGACCTGAAACCGGTGAGTAATAGTCCACGAAACTGACCAGAATTGGCCAAAATTGTGAGTGCTGATGACCGACACGTAAGCGCACCTTGGAGTTCAACAACCATGGAAATCGCTTTGGGACCCCAAAACGGTGAGTAATAGTCCACGAAATGGGTCAGAATCGACAAAAACCGAGAGTGTTGCTGAGCGACACGTAAACGCACCCCGGGGTTCGTCAATCGTGGAAATCAGTTTGGGACCCCAAAACTGAGTAATAATCCAAGAAACGGGCCAGAATCGGCCCAAACTGCGAGTCTTGACGACCAACACACAAGCACACCTTGGTGTTCGACAACCATGGAAATCCCTTTGGGACCCCAAAACGGGGAGTAATAGTCCATGAAACGGGTCAGAATCGACAAAACCCACGAGTGTTGATGACTGACACGTAAACGCACCCCGGGGTTCAACAACCATGGAAATCGCTTTGGGACCCCAAAACGGTGAGTATTAGTCCACAAAACGGGTCAGAATCGACAAAAACCGCGAGTGTTGATGACCGACACGTTAACGCACCCCGGGGCCCGTTAATCGTGGAAATCACTCCGGGACACCAAAATAGAGAGTACTAGTCCATGAAACGGGCCAGAATCGGCCAAAACTGCGAGTGTTGATGACCGACACGTAAGAGCACCTTGGAGTTCAACAACTATGGAAATTGCTTCGGGACCCCAAAACAAGTGAGTAATAGTCCACGAAACTGACCAGAATTGGCCAAAATTGTGAGTGTTGATGACCGACACGTAAGCGCACCTTGGGGTTCAACAACCGTGGAAATCGCTTTGGGACCCCAAAACAGTGAGTAATAGTCCACGAAACGGGTCAGAATGGCGACAAACCGCGAGTGTTGATGACCGACACGTAAACGCACTCCGGGGTTCGTCAATTGTGGAAATCACTTCGGGACCCCAAAACTGAGTAATAATCCAAGAAACGGGACAGAATCGGCCCAAACTGCGATCTCGACGACCAACACATAAGCACACCTTGGGGTTCGACAACCATGGAAATCCCTTTGGGACACCAAAACGGTGAGTAATAGTCCATGAAACGGGTCAGAATCGACAAAACCCACAAGTGTTGATGACAGACACGTAAATGCACCCCCGGGTTCGTTAATCGTGGAAATCGCTCTTGGACCTGAAACCGGTGAGTAATAGTCCACGAAACTGACCAGAATTGGCCAAAATTGTGAGTGCTGATGACCGACACGTAAGCGCACCTTGGAGTTCAACAACCATGGAAATCGCTTTGGGACCCCAAAACGGTGAGTAATAGTCCACGAAATGGGTCAGAATCGACAAAAACCGAGAGTGTTGCTGAGCGACACGTAAACGCACCCCGGGGTTCGTCAATCGTGGAAATCAGTTTGGGACCCCAAAACCGAGTAATAATCCAAGAAACGGGCCAGAATCGGCCCAAACTGCGAGTCTTGACGACCAACACACAAGCACACCTTGGTGTTCGACAACCATGGAAATCCCTTTGGGACCCCAAAACGGGGAGTAATAGTCCATGAAACGGGCCAGAATCGACAAAACCCACGAGTGTTGATGACCGACACGTAAACGCACCCCGGGGTTCAACAACCATGGAAATCGCTTTGGGACCCCAAAACGGTGAGTATTAGTCCACAAAACGGGTCAGAATCGACAAAAACCGCGAGTGTTGATGACCGACACGTTAACGCACCCCGGGGCCCGTTAATCGTGGAAATCACTCCGGGACACCAAAATAGAGAGTACTAGTCCATGAAACGGGCCAGAATCGGCCAAAACTGCGAGTGTTGATGACCGACACGTAAGAGCACCTTGGAGTTCAACAACTATGGAAATTGCTTCGGGACCCCAAAACAAGTGAGTAATAGTCCACGAAACTGACCAGAATTGGCCAAAATTGTGAGTGTTGATGACCGACACGTAAGCGCACCTTGGGGTTCAACAACCATGGAAATCGCTTTGGGACCCCAAAACAGTGAGTAATAGTCCACGAAACGGGTCAGAATGGCGACAAACCGCGAGTGTTGATGACCGACACGTAAACGCACTCCGGGGTTCGTCAATTGTGGAAATCACTTCGGGACCCCAAAACTGAGTAATAATCCAAGAAACGGGACAGAATCGGCCCAAACTGTGATCTCGACGACCAACACATAAGCACACCTTGGGGTTCGACAACCATGGAAATCCCTTTGGGACACCAAAACGGTGAGTAATAGTCCATGAAACGGGTCAGAATCGACAAAACCCACAAGTGTTGATGACAGACACGTAAATGCACCCCCGGGTTCGTTAATCGTGGAAATCGCTCTTGGACCTGAAACCGGTGAGTAATAGTCCACGAAACTGACCAGAATTGGCCAAAATTGTGAGTGCTGATGACCGACACGTAAGCGCACCTTTGAGTTCAACAACCATGGAAATCGCTTTGGGACCCCAAAACGGTGAGTAATAGTCCACGAAATGGGTCAGAATCGACAAAAACCGAGAGTGTTGCTGAGCGACACGTAAACGCACCCCGGGGTTCGTCAATCGTGGAAATCAGTTTGGGACCCCAAAACTGAGTAATAATCCAAGAAACGGGCCAGAATCGGCCCAAACTGCGAGTCTTGACGACCAACACACAAGCACACCTTGGTGTTCGACAACCATGGAAATCCCTTTGGGACCCCAAAACGGGGAGTAATAGTCCATGAAACGGGCCAGAATCGACAAAACCCACGAGTGTTGATGACCGACACGTAAACGCACCCCGGGGTTCAACAACCATGGAAATCGCTTTGGGACCCCAAAACGGTGAGTATTAGTCCACAAAACGGGTCAGAATCGACAAAAACCGCGAGTGTTGATGACAGACACGTTAACGCACCCCGGGGCCCGTTAATCGTGGAAATCACTCCGGGACACCAAAATAGAGAGTACTAGTCCATGAAACGGGCCAGAATCGGCCAAAACTGCGAGTGTTGATGACCGACACGTAAGAGCACCTTGGAGTTCAACAACTATGGAAATTGCTTCGGGACCCCAAAACAAGTGAGTAATAGTCCACGAAACTGACCAGAATTGGCCAAAATTGTGAGTGTTGATGACCGACACGTAAGCGCACCTTGGGGTTCAACAACCATGGAAATCGCTTTGGGACCCCAAAACAGTGAGTAATAGTCCACGAAACGGGTCAGAATGGCGACAAACCGCGAGTGTTGATGACCGACACGTAAACGCACTCCGGGGTTCGTCAATTGTGGAAATCACTTCGGGACCCCAAAACTGAGTAATAATCCAAGAAACGGGACAGAATCGGCCCAAACTGCGATCTCGACGACCAACACATAAGCACACCTTGGGGTTCGACAACCATGGAAATCCCTTTGGGACACCAAAACGGTGAGTAATAGTCCATGAAACGGGTCAGAATCGACAAAACCCACAAGTGTTGATGACAGACACGTAAATGCACCCCCGGGTTCGTTAATCGTGGAAATCGCTCTTGGACCTGAAACCGGTGAGTAATAGTCCACGAAACTGACCAGAATTGGCCAAAATTGTGAGTGCTGATGACCGACACGTAAGCGCACCTTTGAGTTCAACAACCATGGAAATCGCTTTGGGACCCCAAAACGGTGAGTAATAGTCCACGAAATGGGTCAGAATCGACAAAAACCGAGAGTGTTGCTGAGCGACACGTAAACGCACCCCGGGGTTCGTCAATCGTGGAAATCAGTTTGGGACCCCAAAACTGAGTAATAATCCAAGAAACGGGCCAGAATCGGCCCAAACTGCGAGTCTTGACGACCAACACACAAGCACACCTTGGTGTTCGACAACCATGGAAATCCCTTTGGGACCCCAAAACGGGGAGTAATAGTCCATGAAACGGGCCAGAATCGACAAAACCCACGAGTGTTGATGACCGACACGTAAACGCACCCCGGGGTTCAACAACCATGGAAATCGCTTTGGGACCCCAAAACGGTGAGTATTAGTCCACAAAACGGGTCAGAATCGACAAAAACCGCGAGTGTTGATGACAGACACGTTAACGCACCCCGGGGCCCGTTAATCGTGGAAATCACTCCGGGACACCAAAATAGAGAGTACTAGTCCATGAAACGGGCCAGAATCGGCCAAAACTGCGAGTGTTGATGACCGACACGTAAGAGCACCTTGGAGTTCAACAACTATGGAAATTGCTTCGGGACCCCAAAACAAGTGAGTAATATTCCACGAAACTGACCAGAATTGGCCAAAATTGTGAGTGTTGATGACCGACACGTAAGCGCACCTTGGGGTTCAACAACCATGGAAATCGCTTTGGGACCCCAAAACAGTGAGTAATAGTCCACGAAACGGGTCAGAATGGCGACAAACCGCGAGTGTTGATGACCGACACGTAAACGCACTCCGGGGTTCGTCAATTGTGGAAATCACTTCGGGACCCCAAAACTGAGTAATAATCCAAGAAACGGGACAGAATCGGCCCAAACTGCGATCTCGACGACCAACACATAAGCACACCTTGGGGTTCGACAACCATGGAAATCCCTTTGGGACACCAAAACGGTGAGTAATAGTCCATGAAACGGGTCAGAATCGACAAAACCCACAAGTGTTGATGACAGACACGTAAATGCACCCCCGGGTTCGTTAATCGTGGAAATCGCTCTTGGACCTGAAACCGGTGAGTAATAGTCCACGAAACTGACCAGAATTGGCCAAAATTGTGAGTGCTGATGACCGACACGTAAGCGCACCTTTGAGTTCAACAACCATGGAAATCGCTTTGGGACCCCAAAACGGTGAGTAATAGTCCACGAAATGGGTCAGAATCGACAAAAACCGAGAGTGTTGCTGAGCGACACGTAAACGCACCCCGGGGTTCGTCAATCGTGGAAATCAGTTTGGGACCCCAAAACTGAGTAATAATCCAAGAAACGGGCCAGAATCGGCCCAAACTGCGAGTCTTGACGACCAACACACAAGCACACCTTGGTGTTCGACAACCATGGAAATCCCTTTGGGACCCCAAAACGGGGAGTAATAGTCCATGAAACGGGCCAGAATCGACAAAACCCACGAGTGTTGATGACCGACACGTAAACGCACCCCGGGGTTCAACAACCATGGAAATCGCTTTGGGACCCCAAAACGGTGAGTATTAGTCCACAAAACGGGTCAGAATCGACAAAAACCGCGAGTGTTGATGACAGACACGTTAACGCACCCCGGGGCCCGTTAATCGTGGAAATCACTCCGGGACACCAAAATAGAGAGTACTAGTCCATGAAACGGGCCAGAATCGGCCAAAACTGCGAGTGTTGATGACCGACACGTAAGAGCACCTTGGAGTTCAACAACTATGGAAATTGCTTCGGGACCCCAAAACAAGTGAGTAATATTCCACGAAACTGACCAGAATTGGCCAAAATTGTGAGTGTTGATGACCGACACGTAAGCGCACCTTGGGGTTCAACAACCATGGAAATCGCTTTGGGACCCCAAAACAGTGAGTAATAGTCCACGAAACGGGTCAGAATGGCGACAAACCGCGAGTGTTGATGACCGACACGTAAACGCACTCCGGGGTTCGTCAATTGTGGAAATCACTTCGGGACCCCAAAACTGAGTAATAATCCAAGAAACGGGACAGAATCGGCCCAAACTGCGATCTCGACGACCAACACATAAGCACACCTTGGGGTTCGACAACCATGGAAATCCCTTTGGGACACCAAAACGGTGAGTAATAGTCCATGAAACGGGTCAGAATCGACAAAACCCACAAGTGTTGATGACAGACACGTAAATGCACCCCCGGGTTCGTTAATCGTGGAAATCGCTCTTGGACCTGAAACCGGTGAGTAATAGTCCACGAAACTGACCAGAATTGGCCAAAATTGTGAGTGCTGATGACCGACACGTAAGCGCACCTTTGAGTTCAACAACCATGGAAATCGCTTTGGGACCCCAAAACGGTGAGTAATAGTCCACGAAATGGGTCAGAATCGACAAAAACCGAGAGTGTTGCTGAGCGACACGTAAACGCACCCCGGGGTTCGTCAATCGTGGAAATCAGTTTGGGACCCCAAAACTGAGTAATAATCCAAGAAACGGGCCAGAATCGGCCCAAACTGCGAGTCTTGACGACCAACACACAAGCACACCTTGGTGTTCGACAACCATGGAAATCCCTTTGGGACCCCAAAACGGGGAGTAATAGTCCATGAAACGGGCCAGAATCGACAAAACCCACGAGTGTTGATGACCGACACGTAAACGCACCCCGGGGTTCAACAACCATGGAAATCGCTTTGGGACCCCAAAACGGTGAGTATTAGTCCACAAAACGGGTCAGAATCGACAAAAACCGCGAGTGTTGATGACAGACACGTTAACGCACCCCGGGGCCCGTTAATCGTGGAAATCACTCCGGGACACCAAAATAGAGAGTACTAGTCCATGAAACGGGCCAGAATCGGCCAAAACTGCGAGTGTTGATGACCGACATGTAAGAGCACCTTGGAGTTCAACAACTATGGAAATTGCTTCGGGACCCCAAAACAAGTGAGTAATAGTCCACGAAACTGACCAGAATTGGCCAAAATTGTGAGTGTTGATGACCGACACGTAAGCGCACCTTGGGGTTCAACAACCATGGAAATCGCTTTGGGACCCCAAAACAGTGAGTAATAGTCCACGAAACGGGTCAGAATGGCGACAAACCGCGAGTGTTGATGACCGACACGTAAACGCACGCCGGGGTTCGTCAATTGTAGAAATCACTTCGGGACCCCAAAACTGAGTAATAATCCAAGAAACGGGACAGAATCGGCCCAAACTGCGATCTCGACGACCAACACATAAGCACACCTTGGGGTTCGACAACCATGGAAATCCCTTTGGGACACCAAAACGGTGAGTAATAGTCCATGAAACGGGTCAGAATCGACAAAACCCACAAGTGTTGATGACAGACACGTAAATGCACCCCCGGGTTCGTTAATCGTGGAAATCGCTCTTGGACCTGAAACCGGTGAGTAATAGTCCACGAAACTGACCAGAATTGGCCAAAATTGTGAGTGCTGATGACCGACACGTAAGCGCACCTTGGAGTTCAACAACCATGGAAATCGCTTTGGGACCCCAAAACGGTGAGTAATAGTCCACGAAATGGGTCAGAATCGACAAAAACCGAGAGTGTTGCTGAGCGACACGTAAACGCACCCCGGGGTTCATCAATCGTGGAAATCAGTTTGGGACCCCAAAACTGAGTAATAATCCAAGAAACGGGCCAGAATCGGCCCAAACTGCGAGTCTTGACGACCAACACACAAGCACACCTTGGTGTTCGACAACCATGGAAATCCCTTTGGGACCCCAAAACGGGGAGTAATAGTCCATGAAACGGGTCAGAATCGACAAAACCCACGAGTGTTGATGACTGACACGTAAACGCACCCCGGGGTTCAACAACCATGGAAATCGCTTTGGGACCCCAAAACGGTGAGTATTAGTCCACAAAACGGGTCAGAATCGACAAAAACCGCGAGTGTTGATGACCGACACGTTAACGCACCCCGGGGCCCGTTAATCGTGGAAATCACTCCGGGACACCAAAATAGAGAGTACTAGTCCATGAAACGGGCCAGAATCGGCCAAAACTGCGAGTGTTGATGACCGACACGTAAGAGCACCTTGGAGTTCAACAACTATGGAAATTGCTTCGGGACCCCAAAACAAGTGAGTAATAGTCCACGAAACTGACCAGAATTGGCCAAAATTGTGAGTGTTGATGACCGACACGTAAGCGCACCTTGGGGTTCAACAACCGTGGAAATCGCTTTGGGACCCCAAAACAGTGAGTAATAGTCCACGAAACGGGTCAGAATGGCGACAAACCGCGAGTGTTGATGACCGACACGTAAACGCACTCCGGGGTTCGTCAATTGTGGAAATCACTTCGGGACCCCAAAACTGAGTAATAATCCAAGAAACGGGACAGAATCGGCCCAAACTGCGATCTCGACGACCAACACATAAGCACACCTTGGGGTTCGACAACCATGGAAATCCCTTTGGGACACCAAAACGGTGAGTAATAGTCCATGAAACGGGTCAGAATCGACAAAACCCACAAGTGTTGATGACAGACACGTAAATGCACCCCCGGGTTCGTTAATCGTGGAAATCGCTCTTGGACCTGAAACCGGTGAGTAATAGTCCACGAAACTGACCAGAATTGGCCAAAATTGTGAGTGCTGATGACCGACACGTAAGCGCACCTTGGAGTTCAACAACCATGGAAATCGCTTTGGGACCCCAAAACGGTGAGTAATAGTCCACGAAATGGGTCAGAATCGACAAAAACCGAGAGTGTTGCTGAGCGACACGTAAACGCACCCCGGGGTTCGTCAATCGTGGAAATCAGTTTGGGACCCCAAAACTGAGTAATAATCCAAGAAACGGGCCAGAATCGGCCCAAACTGCGAGTCTTGACGACCAACACACAAGCACACCTTGGTGTTCGACAACCATGGAAATCCCTTTGGGACCCCAAAACGGGGAGTAATAGTCCATGAAACGGGTCAGAATCGACAAAACCCACGAGTGTTGATGACTGACACGTAAACGCACCCCGGGGTTCAACAACCATGGAAATCGCTTTGGGACCCCAAAACGGTGAGTATTAGTCCACAAAACGGGTCAGAATCGACAAAAACCGCGAGTGTTGATGACCGACACGTTAACGCACCCCGGGGCCCGTTAATCGTGGAAATCACTCCGGGACACCAAAATAGAGAGTACTAGTCCATGAAACGGGCCAGAATCGGCCAAAACTGCGAGTGTTGATGACCGACACGTAAGAGCACCTTGGAGTTCAACAACTATGGAAATTGCTTCGGGACCCCAAAACAAGTGAGTAATAGTCCACGAAACTGACCAGAATTGGCCAAAATTGTGAGTGTTGATGACCGACACGTAAGCGCACCTTGGGGTTCAACAACCGTGGAAATCGCTTTGGGACCCCAAAACAGTGAGTAATAGTCCACGAAACGGGTCAGAATGGCGACAAACCGCGAGTGTTGATGACCGACACGTAAACGCACTCCGGGGTTCGTCAATTGTGGAAATCACTTCGGGACCCCAAAACTGAGTAATAATCCAAGAAACGGGACAGAATCGGCCCAAACTGCGATCTCGACGACCAACACATAAGCACACCTTGGGGTTCGACAACCATGGAAATCCCTTTGGGACACCAAAACGGTGAGTAATAGTCCATGAAACGGGTCAGAATCGACAAAACCCACAAGTGTTGATGACAGACACGTAAATGCACCCCCGGGTTCGTTAATCGTGGAAATCGCTCTTGGACCTGAAACCGGTGAGTAATAGTCCACGAAACTGACCAGAATTGGCCAAAATTGTGAGTGCTGATGACCGACACGTAAGCGCACCTTGGAGTTCAACAACCATGGAAATCGCTTTGGGACCCCAAAACGGTGAGTAATAGTCCACGAAATGGGTCAGAATCGACAAAAACCGAGAGTGTTGCTGAGCGACACGTAAACGCACCCCGGGGTTCGTCAATCGTGGAAATCAGTTTGGGACCCCAAAACTGAGTAATAATCCAAGAAACGGGCCAGAATCGGCCCAAACTGCGAGTCTTGACGACCAACACACAAGCACACCTTGGTGTTCGACAACCATGGAAATCCCTTTGGGACCCCAAAACGGGGAGTAATAGTCCATGAAACGGGTCAGAATCGACAAAACCCACGAGTGTTGATGACTGACACGTAAACGCACCCCGGGGTTCAACAACCATGGAAATCGCTTTGGGACCCCAAAACGGTGAGTATTAGTCCACAAAACGGGTCAGAATCGACAAAAACCGCGAGTGTTGATGACCGACACGTTAACGCACCCCGGGGCCCGTTAATCGTGGAAATCACTCCGGGACACCAAAATAGAGAGTACTAGTCCATGAAACGGGCCAGAATCGGCCAAAACTGCGAGTGTTGATGACCGACACGTAAGAGCACCTTGGAGTTCAACAACTATGGAAATTGCTTCGGGACCCCAAAACAAGTGAGTAATAGTCCACGAAACTGACCAGAATTGGCCAAAATTGTGAGTGTTGATGACCGACACGTAAGCGCACCTTGGGGTTCAACAACCGTGGAAATCGCTTTGGGACCCCAAAACAGTGAGTAATAGTCCACGAAACGGGTCAGAATGGCGACAAACCGCGAGTGTTGATGACCGACACGTAAACGCACTCCGGGGTTCGTCAATTGTGGAAATCACTTCGGGACCCCAAAACTGAGTAATAATCCAAGAAACGGGACAGAATCGGCCCAAACTGCGATCTCGACGACCAACACATAAGCACACCTTGGGGTTCGACAACCATGGAAATCCCTTTGGGACACCAAAACGGTGAGTAATAGTCCATGAAACGGGTCAGAATCGACAAAACCCACAAGTGTTGATGACAGACACGTAAATGCACCCCCGGGTTCGTTAATCGTGGAAATCGCTCTTGGACCTGAAACCGGTGAGTAATAGTCCACGAAACTGACCAGAATTGGCCAAAATTGTGAGTGCTGATGACCGACACGTAAGCGCACCTTTGAGTTCAACAACCATGGAAATCGCTTTGGGACCCCAAAACGGTGAGTAATAGTCCACGAAATGGGTCAGAATCGACAAAAACCGAGAGTGTTGCTGAGCGACACGTAAACGCACCCCGGGGTTCGTCAATCGTGGAAATCAGTTTGGGACCCCAAAACTGAGTAATAATCCAAGAAACGGGCCAGAATCGGCCCAAACTGCGAGTCTTGACGACCAACACACAAGCACACCTTGGTGTTCGACAACCATGGAAATCCCTTTGGGACCCCAAAACGGGGAGTAATAGTCCATGAAACGGGCCAGAATCGACAAAACCCACGAGTGTTGATGACCGACACGTAAACGCACCCCGGGGTTCAACAACCATGGAAATCGCTTTGGGACCCCAAAACGGTGAGTATTAGTCCACAAAACGGGTCAGAATCGACAAAAACCGCGAGTGTTGATGACAGACACGTTAACGCACCCCGGGGCCCGTTAATCGTGGAAATCACTCCGGGACACCAAAATAGAGAGTACTAGTCCATGAAACGGGCCAGAATCGGCCAAAACTGCGAGTGTTGATGACCGACACGTAAGAGCACCTTGGAGTTCAACAACTAAGGAAATTGCTTCGGGACCCCAAAACAAGTGAGTAATAGTCCACGAAACTGACCAGAATTGGCCAAAATTGTGAGTGTTGATGACCGACACGTAAGCGCACCTTGGGGTTCAACAACCATGGAAATCGCTTTGGGACCCCAAAACAGTGAGTAATAGTCCACGAAACGGGTCAGAATGGCGACAAACCGCGAGTGTTGATGACCGACACGTAAACGCACTCCGGGGTTCGTCAATTGTGGAAATCACTTCGGGACCCCAAAACTGAGTAATAATCCAAGAAACGGGACAGAATCGGCCCAAACTGCGATCTCGACGACCAACACATAAGCACACCTTGGGGTTCGACAACCATGGAAATCCCTTTGGGACACCAAAACGGTGAGTAATAGTCCATGAAACGGGTCAGAATCGACAAAACCCACAAGTGTTGATGACAGACACGTAAATGCACCCCCGGGTTCGTTAATCGTGGAAATCGCTCTTGGACCTGAAACCGGTGAGTAATAGTCCACGAAACTGACCAGAATTGGCCAAAATTGTGAGTGCTGATGACCGACACGTAAGCGCACCTTGGAGTTCAACAACCATGGAAATCGCTTTGGGACCCCAAAACGGTGAGTAATAGTCCACGAAATGGGTCAGAATCGACAAAAACCGAGAGTGTTGCTGAGCGACACGTAAACGCACCCCGGGGTTCGTCAATCGTGGAAATCAGTTTGGGACCCCAAAACTGAGTAATAATCCAAGAAACGGGCCAGAATCGGCCCAAACTGCGAGTCTTGACGACCAACACACAAGCACACCTTGGTGTTCGACAACCATGGAAATCCCTTTGGGACCCCAAAACGGGGAGTAATAGTCCATGAAACGGGTCAGAATCGACAAAACCCACGAGTGTTGATGACTGACACGTAAACGCACCCCGGGGTTCAACAACCATGGAAATCGCTTTGGGACCCCAAAACGGTGAGTATTAGTCCACAAAACGGGTCAGAATCGACAAAAACCGCGAGTGTTGATGACCGACACGTTAACGCACCCCGGGGCCCGTTAATCGTGGAAATCACTCCGGGACACCAAAATAGAGAGTACTAGTCCATGAAACGGGCCAGAATCGGCCAAAACTGCGAGTGTTGATGACCGACACGTAAGAGCACCTTGGAGTTCAACAACTATGGAAATTGCTTCGGGACCCCAAAACAAGTGAGTAATAGTCCACGAAACTGACCAGAATTGGCCAAAATTGTGAGTGTTGATGACCGACACGTAAGCGCACCTTGGGGTTCAACAACCGTGGAAATCGCTTTGGGACCCCAAAACAGTGAGTAATAGTCCACGAAACGGGTCAGAATGGCGACAAACCGCGAGTGTTGATGACCGACACGTAAACGCACTCCGGGGTTCGTCAATTGTGGAAATCACTTCGGGACCCCAAAACTGAGTAATAATCCAAGAAACGGGACAGAATCGGCCCAAACTGCGATCTCGACGACCAACACATAAGCACACCTTGGGGTTCGACAACCATGGAAATCCCTTTGGGACACCAAAACGGTGAGTAATAGTCCATGAAACGGGTCAGAATCGACAAAACCCACAAGTGTTGATGACAGACACGTAAATGCACCCCCGGGTTCGTTAATCGTGGAAATCGCTCTTGGACCTGAAACCGGTGAGTAATAGTCCACGAAACTGACCAGAATTGGCCAAAATTGTGAGTGCTGATGACCGACACGTAAGCGCACCTTGGAGTTCAACAACCATGGAAATCGCTTTGGGACCCCAAAACGGTGAGTAATAGTCCACGAAATGGGTCAGAATCGACAAAAACCGAGAGTGTTGCTGAGCGACACGTAAACGCACCCCGGGGTTCGTCAATCGTGGAAATCAGTTTGGGACCCCAAAACTGAGTAATAATCCAAGAAACGGGCCAGAATCGGCCCAAACTGCGAGTCTTGACGACCAACACACAAGCACACCTTGGTGTTCGACAACCATGGAAATCCCTTTGGGACCCCAAAACGGGGAGTAATAGTCCATGAAACGGGTCAGAATCGACAAAACCCACGAGTGTTGATGACTGACACGTAAACGCACCCCGGGGTTCAACAACCATGGAAATCGCTTTGGGACCCCAAAACGGTGAGTATTAGTCCACAAAACGGGTCAGAATCGACAAAAACCGCGAGTGTTGATGACCGACACGTTAACGCACCCCGGGGCCCGTTAATCGTGGAAATCACTCCGGGACACCAAAATAGAGAGTACTAGTCCATGAAACGGGCCAGAATCGGCCAAAACTGCGAGTGTTGATGACCGACACGTAAGAGCACCTTGGAGTTCAACAACTATGGAAATTGCTTCGGGACCCCAAAACAAGTGAGTAATAGTCCACGAAACTGACCAGAATTGGCCAAAATTGTGAGTGTTGATGACCGACACGTAAGCGCACCTTGGGGTTCAACAACCGTGGAAATCGCTTTGGGACCCCAAAACAGTGAGTAATAGTCCACGAAACGGGTCAGAATGGCGACAAACCGCGAGTGTTGATGACCGACACGTAAACGCACTCCGGGGTTCGTCAATTGTGGAAATCACTTCGGGACCCCAAAACTGAGTAATAATCCAAGAAACGGGACAGAATCGGCCCAAACTGCGATCTCGACGACCAACACATAAGCACACCTTGGGGTTCGACAACCATGGAAATCCCTTTGGGACACCAAAACGGTGAGTAATAGTCCATGAAACGGGTCAGAATCGACAAAACCCACAAGTGTTGATGACAGACACGTAAATGCACCCCCGGGTTCGTTAATCGTGGAAATCGCTCTTGGACCTGAAACCGGTGAGTAATAGTCCACGAAACTGACCAGAATTGGCCAAAATTGTGAGTGCTGATGACCGACACGTAAGCGCACCTTTGAGTTCAACAACCATGGAAATCGCTTTGGGACCCCAAAACGGTGAGTAATAGTCCACGAAATGGGTCAGAATCGACAAAAACCGAGAGTGTTGCTGAGCGACACGTAAACGCACCCCGGGGTTCGTCAATCGTGGAAATCAGTTTGGGACCCCAAAACTGAGTAATAATCCAAGAAACGGGCCAGAATCGGCCCAAACTGCGAGTCTTGACGACCAACACACAAGCACACCTTGGTGTTCGACAACCATGGAAATCCCTTTGGGACCCCAAAACGGGGAGTAATAGTCCATGAAACGGGCCAGAATCGACAAAACCCACGAGTGTTGATGACCGACACGTAAACGCACCCCGGGGTTCAACAACCATGGAAATCGCTTTGGGACCCCAAAACGGTGAGTATTAGTCCACAAAACGGGTCAGAATCGACAAAAACCGCGAGTGTTGATGACAGACACGTTAACGCACCCCGGGGCCCGTTAATCGTGGAAATCACTCCGGGACACCAAAATAGAGAGTACTAGTCCATGAAACGGGCCAGAATCGGCCAAAACTGCGAGTGTTGATGACCGACACGTAAGAGCACCTTGGAGTTCAACAACTATGGAAATTGCTTCGGGACCCCAAAACAAGTGAGTAATAGTCCACGAAACTGACCAGAATTGGCCAAAATTGTGAGTGTTGATGACCGACACGTAAGCGCACCTTGGGGTTCAACAACCATGGAAATCGCTTTGGGACCCCAAAACAGTGAGTAATAGTCCACGAAACGGGTCAGAATGGCGACAAACCGCGAGTGTTGATGACCGACACGTAAACGCACTCCGGGGTTCGTCAATTGTGGAAATCACTTCGGGACCCCAAAACTGAGTAATAATCCAAGAAACGGGACAGAATCGGCCCAAACTGCGATCTCGACGACCAACACATAAGCACACCTTGGGGTTCGACAACCATGGAAATCCCTTTGGGACACCAAAACGGTGAGTAATAGTCCATGAAACGGGTCAGAATCGACAAAACCCACAAGTGTTGATGACAGACACGTAAATGCACCCCCGGGTTCGTTAATCGTGGAAATCGCTCTTGGACCTGAAACCGGTGAGTAATAGTCCACGAAACTGACCAGAATTGGCCAAAATTGTGAGTGCTGATGACCGACACGTAAGCGCACCTTTGAGTTCAACAACCATGGAAATCGCTTTGGGACCCCAAAACGGTGAGTAATAGTCCACGAAATGGGTCAGAATCGACAAAAACCGAGAGTGTTGCTGAGCGACACGTAAACGCACCCCGGGGTTCGTCAATCGTGGAAATCAGTTTGGGACCCCAAAACTGAGTAATAATCCAAGAAACGGGCCAGAATCGGCCCAAACTGCGAGTCTTGACGACCAACACACAAGCACACCTTGGTGTTCGACAACCATGGAAATCCCTTTGGGACCCCAAAACGGGGAGTAATAGTCCATGAAACGGGCCAGAATCGACAAAACCCACGAGTGTTGATGACCGACACGTAAACGCACCCCGGGGTTCAACAACCATGGAAATCGCTTTGGGACCCCAAAACGGTGAGTATTAGTCCACAAAACGGGTCAGAATCGACAAAAACCGCGAGTGTTGATGACAGACACGTTAACGCACCCCGGGGCCCGTTAATCGTGGAAATCACTCCGGGACACCAAAATAGAGAGTACTAGTCCATGAAACGGGCCAGAATCGGCCAAAACTGCGAGTGTTGATGACCGACACGTAAGAGCACCTTGGAGTTCAACAACTATGGAAATTGCTTCGGGACCCCAAAACAAGTGAGTAATATTCCACGAAACTGACCAGAATTGGCCAAAATTGTGAGTGTTGATGACCGACACGTAAGCGCACCTTGGGGTTCAACAACCATGGAAATCGCTTTGGGACCCCAAAACAGTGAGTAATAGTCCACGAAACGGGTCAGAATGGCGACAAACCACGAGTGTTGATGACCGACACGTAAACGCACTCCGGGGTTCGTCAATTGTGGAAATCACTTCGGGACCCCAAAACTGAGTAATAATCCAAGAAACGGGACAGAATCGGCCCAAACTGCGATCTCGACGACCAACACATAAGCACACCTTGGGGTTCGACAACCATGGAAATCCCTTTGGGACACCAAAACGGTGAGTAATAGTCCATGAAACGGGTCAGAATCGACAAAACCCACAAGTGTTGATGACAGACACGTAAATGCACCCCCGGGTTCGTTAATCGTGGAAATCGCTCTTGGACCTGAAACCGGTGAGTAATAGTCCACGAAACTGACCAGAATTGGCCAAAATTGTGAGTGCTGATGACCGACACGTAAGCGCACCTTTGAGTTCAACAACCATGGAAATCGCTTTGGGACCCCAAAACGGTGAGTAATAGTCCACGAAATGGGTCAGAATCGACAAAAACCGAGAGTGTTGCTGAGCGACACGTAAACGCACCCCGGGGTTCGTCAATCGTGGAAATCAGTTTGGGACCCCAAAACTGAGTAATAATCCAAGAAACGGGCCAGAATCGGCCCAAACTGCGAGTCTTGACGACCAACACACAAGCACACCTTGGTGTTCGACAACCATGGAAATCCCTTTGGGACCCCAAAACGGGGAGTAATAGTCCATGAAACGGGCCAGAATCGACAAAACCCACGAGTGTTGATGACCGACACGTAAACGCACCCCGGGGTTCAACAACCATGGAAATCGCTTTGGGACCCCAAAACGGTGAGTATTAGTCCACAAAACGGGTCAGAATCGACAAAAACCGCGAGTGTTGATGACAGACACGTTAACGCACCCCGGGGCCCGTTAATCGTGGAAATCACTCCGGGACACCAAAATAGAGAGTACTAGTCCATGAAACGGGCCAGAATCGGCCAAAACTGCGAGTGTTGATGACCGACACGTAAGAGCACCTTGGAGTTCAACAACTATGGAAATTGCTTCGGGACCCCAAAACAAGTGAGTAATAGTCCACGAAACTGACCAGAATTGGCCAAAATTGTGAGTGTTGATGACCGACACGTAAGCGCACCTTGGGGTTCAACAACCATGGAAATCGCTTTGGGACCCCAAAACAGTGAGTAATAGTCCACGAAACGGGTCAGAATGGCGACAAACCGCGAGTGTTGATGACCGACACGTAAACGCACTCCGGGGTTCGTCAATTGTGGAAATCACTTCGGGACCCCAAAACTGAGTAATAATCCAAGAAACGGGACAGAATCGGCCCAAACTGCGATCTCGACGACCAACACATAAGCACACCTTGGGGTTCGACAACCATGGAAATCCCTTTGGGACACCAAAACGGTGAGTAATAGTCCATGAAACGGGTCAGAATCGACAAAACCCACAAGTGTTGATGACAGACACGTAAATGCACCCCCGGGTTCGTTAATCGTGGAAATCGCTCTTGGACCTGAAACCGGTGAGTAATAGTCCACGAAACTGACCAGAATTGGCCAAAATTGTGAGTGCTGATGACCGACACGTAAGCGCACCTTTGAGTTCAACAACCATGGAAATCGCTTTGGGACCCCAAAACGGTGAGTAATAGTCCACGAAATGGGTCAGAATCGACAAAAACCGAGAGTGTTGCTGAGCGACACGTAAACGCACCCCGGGGTTCGTCAATCGTGGAAATCAGTTTGGGACCCCAAAACTGAGTAATAATCCAAGAAACGGGCCAGAATCGGCCCAAACTGCGAGTCTTGACGACCAACACACAAGCACACCTTGGTGTTCGACAACCATGGAAATCCCTTTGGGACCCCAAAACGGGGAGTAATAGTCCATGAAACGGGCCAGAATCGACAAAACCCACGAGTGTTGATGACCGACACGTAAACGCACCCCGGGGTTCAACAACCATGGAAATCGCTTTGGGACCCCAAAACGGTGAGTATTAGTCCACAAAACGGGTCAGAATCGACAAAAACCGCGAGTGTTGATGACAGACACGTTAACGCACCCCGGGGCCCGTTAATCGTGGAAATCACTCCGGGACACCAAAATAGAGAGTACTAGTCCATGAAACGGGCCAGAATCGGCCAAAACTGCGAGTGTTGATGACCGACACGTAAGAGCACCTTGGAGTTCAACAACTATGGAAATTGCTTCGGGACCCCAAAACAAGTGAGTAATAGTCCACGAAACTGACCAGAATTGGCCAAAATTGTGAGTGTTGATGACCGACACGTAAGCGCACCTTGGGGTTCAACAACCATGGAAATCGCTTTGGGACCCCAAAACAGTGAGTAATAGTCCACGAAACGGGTCAGAATGGCGACAAACCGCGAGTGTTGATGACCGACACGTAAACGCACTCCGGGGTTCGTCAATTGTGGAAATCACTTCGGGACCCCAAAACTGAGTAATAATCCAAGAAACGGGACAGAATCGGCCCAAACTGCGATCTCGACGACCAACACATAAGCACACCTTGGGGTTCGACAACAATGGAAACCCCTTTGGGACACCAAAACGGTGAGTAATAGTCCATGAAACGGGTCAGAATCGACAAAACCCACAAGTGTTGATGACAGACACGTAAATGCACCCCCGGGTTCGTTAATCGTGGAAATCGCTCTAGGACCTGAAACCGGTGAGTAATAGTCCACGAAACTGACTAGAATTGGCCAAAATTGTGAGTGTTGATGACCGACATGTAAGCGCAGCTTGGAGTTCAACATCCATGGAAATTGCTTTGGGACCCCAAAACGGTGAGTAATAGTCCATGAAATGGGTCAGAATCGACAAAAACCGAGAGTGTTGCTGAGCGACACGTAAACGCACCCCGGGGTTCGTCAATCGTGGAAATCAGTTTGGGACCCCAAAACTGAGTAATAATCCAAGAAACGGGCCAGAATCGGCCCAAACTGCGAGTCTTGACGACCAACACACAAGCACACCTTGGTGTTCGACAACCATGGAAATCCCTTTGGGACCCCAAAACGGGGAGTAATAGTCCATGAAACGGGCCAGAATCGACAAAACCCACGAGTGTTGATGACCGACACGTAAACGCACCCCGGGGTTCAACAACCATGGAAATCGCTTTGGGACCCCAAAACGGTGAGTATTAGTCCACAAAACGGGTCAGAATCGACAAAAACCGCGAGTGTTGATGACAGACACGTTAACGCACCCCGGGGCCCGTTAATCGTGGAAATCACTCCGGGACACCAAAATAGAGAGTACTAGTCCATGAAACGGGCCAGAATCGGCCAAAACTGCGAGTGTTGATGACCGACACGTAAGAGCACCTTGGAGTTCAACAACTATGGAAATTGCTTCGGGACCCCAAAACAAGTGAGTAATAGTCCACGAAACTGACCAGAATTGGCCAAAATTGTGAGTGTTGATGACCGACACGTAAGCGCACCTTGGGGTTCAACAACCATGGAAATCGCTTTGGGACCCCAAAACAGTGAGTAATAGTCCACGAAACGGGTCAGAATGGCGACAAACCGCGAGCGTTGATGACCGACACGTAAACGCACTCCGGGGTTCGTCAATTGTGGAAATCACTTCGGGACCCCAAAACTGAGTAATAATCCAAGAAACGGGACAGAATCGGCCCAAACTGCGATCTCGACGACCAACACATAAGCACACCTTGGGGTTCGACAACCATGGAAATCCCTTTGGGACACCAAAACGGTGAGTAATAGTCCATGAAACGGGTCAGAATCGACAAAACCCACAAGTGTTGATGACAGACACGTAAATGCACCCCCGGGTTCGTTAATCGTGGAAATCGCTCTTGGACCTGAAACCGGTGAGTAATAGTCCACGAAACTGACCAGAATTGGCCAAAATTGTGAGTGCTGATGACCGACACGTAAGCGCACCTTGGAGTTCAACAACCATGGAAATCGCTTTGGGACCCCAAAACGGTGAGTAATAGTCCACGAAATGGGTCAGAATCGACAAAAACCGAGAGTGTTGCTGAGCGACACGTAAACGCACCCCGGGGTTCGTCAATCATGGAAATCAGTTTGGGACCCCAAAACTGAGTAATAATCCAAGAAACGGGCCAGAATCGGCCCAAACTGCGAGTCTTGACGACCAACACACAAGCACATCTTGGTGTTCGACAACCATGGAAATCCCTTTGGGACCCCAAAACGGGGAGTAATAGTCCATGAAACGGGTCAGAATCGACAAAACCCACGAGTGTTGATGACCGACACGTAAACGCACCCCGGGGTTCAACAACCATGGAAATCGCTTTGGGACCCCAAAACGGTGAGTATTAGTCCACAAAACGGGTCAGAATCGACAAAAACCGCGAGTGTTGATGACCGACACGTTAACGCACCCCGGGGCCCGTTAATCGTGGAAATCACTCCGGGACACCAAAATAGAGAGTACTAGTCCATGAAACGGGCCAGAATCGGCCAAAACTGCGAGTGTTGATGACCGACACGTAAGAGCACCTTGGAGTTCAACAACTATGGAAATTGCTTCGGGACCCCAAAACAAGTGAGTAATAGTCCACGAAACTGACCAGAATTGGCCAAAATTGTGAGTGTTGATGACCGACACGTAAGCGCACCTTGGGGTTCAACAACCAAGGAAATCGCTTTGGGACCCCAAAACAGTGAGTAATAGTCCACGAAACGGGTCAGAATGGCGACAAACCGCGAGTGTTGATGACCGACACGTAAACGCACTCCGGGGTTCGTCAATTGTGGAAATCACTTCGGGACCCCAAAACTGAGTAATAATCCAAGAAACGGGACAGAATCGGCCCAAACTGCGATCTCGACGACCAACACATAAGCACACCTTGGGGTTCGACAACCATGGAAACCCCTTTGGGACACCAAAACGGTGAGTAATAGTCCATGAAACGGGTCAGAATCGACAAAACCCACAAGTGTTGATGACATACACGTAAATGCACCCCCGGGTTCGTTAATCGTGGAAATCGCTCTAGGACCTGAAACCGGTGAGTAATAGTCCACGAAACTGACCAGAATTGGCCAAAATTGTGAGTGTTGATGACCGACATGTAAGCGCAGCTTGGAGTTCAACATCCATGGAAATCGCTTTGGGACCCCAAAACGGTGAGTAATAGTCCACGAAATGGGTCAGAATCGACAAAAACCGAGAGTGTTGCTGAGCGACACGTAAACGCACCCCGGGGTTCGTCAATCGTGGAAATCAGTTTGGGACCCCAAAACTGAGTAATAATCCAAGAAACGGGACAGAATCGGCCCAAACTGCGAGTCTTGACGACCAACACACAAGCACACCTTGGTGTTCGACAACCATGGAAATCCCTTTGGGACCCCAAAACGGGGAGTAATAGTCCATGAAACGGGTCAGAATCGACAAAACCCACGAGTGTTGATGACCGACACGTAAACGCACCCCGGGGTTCAACAACCATGGAAATCGCTTTGGGACCCCAAAACGGTGAGTATTAGTCCACAAAACGGGTCAGAATCGACAAAAACCGCGAGTGTTGATGACCGACACGTTAACGCACCCCGGGGCCCGTTAATCGTGGAAATCACTCCGGGACACCAAAATAGAGAGTACTAGTCCATGAAACGGGCCAGAATCGGCCAAAACTGCGAGTGTTGATGACCGACACGTAAGAGCACCTTGGAGTTCAACAACTATGGAAATTGCTTCGGGACCCCAAAACAAGTGAGTAATAGTCCACGAAACTGACCAGAATTGGCCAAAATTGTGAGTGTTGATGACCGACACGTAAGCGCACCTTGGGGTTCAACAACCATGGAAATCGCTTTGGGACCCCAAAACAGTGAGTAATAGTCCACGAAACGGGTCAGAATGGCGACAAACCGCGAGTGTTGATGACCGACACGTAAACGCACTCCGGGGTTCGTCAATTGTGGAAATCACTTCGGGACCCCAAAACTGAGTAATAATCCAAGAAACGGGACAGAATCGGCCCAAACTGCGATCTCGACGACCAACACATAAGCACACCTTGGGGTTCGACAACCATGGAAACCCCTTTGGGACACCAAAACGGTGAGTAATAGTCCATGAAACGGGTCAGAATCGACAAAACCCACAAGTGTTGATGACAGACACGTAAATGCACCCCCGGGTTCGTTAATCGTGGAAATCGCTCTTGGACCTGAAACCGGTGAGTAATAGTCCACGAAACTGACCAGAATTGGCCAAAATTGTGAGTGCTGATGACCGACACGTAAGCGCACCTTGGAGTTCAACAACCATGGAAATCGCTTTGGGACCCCAAAACGGTGAGTAATAGTCCACGAAATGGGTCAGAATCGACAAAAACCGAGAGTGTTGCTGAGCGACACGTAAACGCACCCCGGGGTTCGTCAATCGTGGAAATCAGTTTGGGACCCCAAAACTGAGTAATAATCCAAGAAACGGGCCAGAATCGGCCCAAACTGCGAGTCTTGACGACCAACACACAAGCACATCTTGGTGTTCGACAACCATGGAAATCCCTTTGGGACCCCAAAACGGGGAGTAATAGTCCATGAAACGGGTCAGAATCGACAAAACCCACGAGTGTTGATGACCGACACGTAAACGCACCCCGGGGTTCAACAACCATGGAAATCGCTTTGGGACCCCAAAACGGTGAGTATTAGTCCACAAAACGGGTCAGAATCGACAAAAACCGCGAGTGTTGATGACCGACACGTTAACGCACCCCGGGGCCCGTTAATCGTGGAAATCACTCCGGGACACCAAAATAGAGAGTACTAGTCCATGAAACGGGCCAGAATCGGCCAAAACTGCGAGTGTTGATGACCGACACGTAAGAGCACCTTGGAGTTCAACAACTATGGAAATTGCTTCGGGACCCCAAAACAAGTGAGTAATAGTCCACGAAACTGACCAGAATTGGCCAAAATTGTGAGTGTTGATGACCGACACGTAAGCGCACCTTGGGGTTCAACAACCATGGAAATCGCTTTGGGACCCCAAAACAGTGAGTAATAGTCCACGAAACGGGTCAGAATGGCGACAAACCGCGAGTGTTGATGACCGACACGTAAACGCACTCCGGGGTTCGTCAATTGTGGAAATCACTTCGGGACCCCAAAACTGAGTAATAATCCAAGAAACGGGACAGAATCGGCCCAAACTGCGATCTCGACGACCAACACATAAGCACACCTTGGGGTTCGACAACCATGGAAACCCCTTTGGGACACCAAAACGGTGAGTAATAGTCCATGAAACGGGTCAGAATCGACAAAACCCACAAGTGTTGATGACAGACACGTAAATGCACCCCCGGGTTCGTTAATCGTGGAAATCGCTCTTGGACCTGAAACCGGTGAGTAATAGTCCACGAAACTGACCAGAATTGGCCAAAATTGTGAGTGCTGATGACCGACACGTAAGCGCACCTTGGAGTTCAACAACCATGGAAATCGCTTTGGGACCCCAAAACGGTGAGTAATAGTCCACGAAATGGGTCAGAATCGACAAAAACCGAGAGTGTTGCTGAGCGACACGTAAACGCACCCCGGGGTTCGTCAATCGTGGAAATCAGTTTGGGACCCCAAAACTGAGTAATAATCCAAGAAACGGGCCAGAATCGGCCCAAACTGCGAGTCTTGACGACCAACACACAAGCACATCTTGGTGTTCGACAACCATGGAAATCCCTTTGGGACCCCAAAACGGGGAGTAATAGTCCATGAAACGGGTCAGAATCGACAAAACCCACGAGTGTTGATGACCGACACGTAAACGCACCCCGGGGTTCAACAACCATGGAAATCGCTTTGGGACCCCAAAACGGTGAGTATTAGTCCACAAAACGGGTCAGAATCGACAAAAACCGCGAGTGTTGATGACCGACACGTTAACGCACCCCGGGGCCCGTTAATCGTGGAAATCACTCCGGGACACCAAAATAGAGAGTACTAGTCCATGAAACGGGCCAGAATCGGCCAAAACTGCGAGTGTTGATGACCGACACGTAAGAGCACCTTGGAGTTCAACAACTATGGAAATTGCTTCGGGACCCCAAAACAAGTGAGTAATAGTCCACGAAACTGACCAGAATTGGCCAAAATTGTGAGTGTTGATGACCGACACGTAAGCGCACCTTGGGGTTCAACAACCATGGAAATCGCTTTGGGACCCCAAAACAGTGAGTAATAGTCCACGAAACGGGTCAGAATGGCGACAAACCGCGAGTGTTGATGACCGACACGTAAACGCACTCCGGGGTTCGTCAATTGTGGAAATCACTTCGGGACCCCAAAACTGAGTAATAATCCAAGAAACGGGACAGAATCGGCCCAAACTGCGATCTCGACGACCAACACATAAGCACACCTTGGGGTTCGACAACCATGGAAACCCCTTTGGGACACCAAAACGGTGAGTAATAGTCCATGAAACAGGTCAGAATCGACAAAACCCACAAGTGTTGATGACAGACACGTAAATGCACCCCCGGGTTCGTTAATCGTGGAAATCGCTCTAGGACCTGAAACCGGTGAGTAATAGTCCACGAAACTGACCAGAATTGGCCAAAATTGTGAGTGTTGATGACCGACATGTAAGCGCAGCTTGGAGTTTAACATCCATGGAGATCGCTTTGGGACCCCAAAACGGTGAGTAATAGTCCACGAAATGGGTCAGAATCGACAAAAACCGAGAGTGTTGCTGAGCGACACGTAAACGCACCCCGGGGTTCGTCAATCGTGGAAATCAGTTTGGGACCCCAAAACTGAGTAATAATCCAAGAAACGGGCCAGAATCGGCCCAAACTGCGAGTCTTGACGACCAACACACAAGCACACCTTGGTGTTCGACAACCATGGAAATCCCTTTGGGACCCCAAAACGGGGAGTAATAGTCCATGAAACGGGTCAGAATCGACAAAACCCACGAGTGTTGATGACCGACACGTAAACGCACCCCGGGGTTCAACAACCATGGAAATCGCTTTGGGACCCCAAAACGGTGAGTATTAGTCCACAAAACGGGTCAGAATCGACAAAAACCGCGAGTGTTGATGACCGACACGTTAACGCACCCCGGGGCCCGTTAATCGTGGAAATCACTCCGGGACACCAAAATAGAGAGTACTAGTCCATGAAACGGGCCAGAATCGGCCAAAACTGTGAGTGTTGATGACCGACACGTAAGAGCACCTTGGAGTTCAACAACTATGGAAATTGCTTCGGGACCCCAAAACAAGTGAGTAATAGTCCACGAAACTGACCAGAATTGGCCAAAATTGTGAGTGTTGATGACCGACACGTAAGCGCACCTTGGGGTTCAACAACCATGGAAATCGCTTTGGGACCCCAAAACAGTGAGTAATAGTCCACGAAACGGGTCAGAATGGCGACAAACCGCGAGTGTTGATGACCGACACGTAAACGCACTCCGGGGTTCGTCAATTGTGGAAATCACTTCGGGACCCCAAAACTGAGTAATAATCCAAGAAACGGGACAGAATCGGCCCAAACTGCGATCTCGACGACCAACACATAAGCACACCTTGGGGTTCGACAACCATGGAAACCCCTTTGGGACACCAAAACGGTGAGTAATAGTCCATGAAACGGGTCAGAATCGACAAAACCCACAAGTGTTGATGACAGACACGTAAATGCACCCCCGGGTTCGTTAATCGTGGAAATCGCTCTAGGACCTGAAACCGGTGAGTAATAGTCCACGAAACTGACCAGAATTGGCCAAAATTGTGAGTGTTGATGACCGACATGTAAGCGCAGCTTGGAGTTCAACATCCATGGAAATCGCTTTGGGACCCCAAAACGGTGAGTAATAGTCCACGAAATGGGTCAGAATCGACAAAAACCGAGAGTGTTGCTGAGCGACACGTAAACGCACCCCGGGGTTCGTCAATCGTGGAAATCAGTTTGGGACCCCAAAACTGAGTAATAATCCAAGAAACGGGCCAGAATCGGCCCAAACTGCGAGTCTTGACGACCAACACACAAGCACACCTTGGTGTTCGACAACCATGGAAATCCCTTTGGGACCCCAAAACGGGGAGTAATAGTCCATGAAACGGGTCAGAATCGACAAAACCCACGAGTGTTGATGACCGACACGTAAACGCACCCCGGGGTTCAACAACCATGGAAATCGCTTTGGGACCCCAAAACGGTGAGTATTAGTCCACAAAACGGGTCAGAATCGACAAAAACCGCGAGTGTTGATGACCGACACGTTAACGCACCCCGGGGCCCGTTAATCGTGGAAATCACTCCGGGACACCAAAATAGAGAGTACTAGTCCATGAAACGGGCCCGAATCGGCCAAAACTGCGAGTGTTGATGACCGACACGTAAGAGCACCTTGGAGTTCAACAACTATGGAAATTGCTTCGGGACCCCAAAACAAGTGAGTAATAGTCCACGAAACTGACCAGAATTGGCCAAAATTGTGAGTGTTGATGACCGACACGTAAGCGCACCTTGGGGTTCAACAACCATGGAAATCGCTTTGGGACCCCAAAACAGTGAGTAATAGTCCACGAAACGGGTCAGAATGGCGACAAACCGCGAGTGTTGATGACCGACACGTAAACGCACTCCGGGGTTCGTCAATTGTGGAAATCACTTCGGGACCCCAAAACTGAGTAATAATCCAAGAAACGGGACAGAATCGGCCCAAACTGCGATCTCGACGACCAACACATAAGCACACCTTGGGGTTCGACAACCATGGAAACCCCTTTGGGACACCAAAACGGTGAGTAATAGTCCATGAAACGGGTCAGAATCGACAAAACCCACAAGTGTTGATGACAGACACGTAAATGCACCCCCGGGTTCGTTAATCGTGGAAATCGCTCTTGGACCTGAAACCGGTGAGTAATAGTCCACGAAACTGACCAGAATTGGCCAAAATTGTGAGTGCTGATGACCGACACGTAAGCGCACCTTGGAGTTCAACAACCATGGAAATCGCTTTGGGACCCCAAAACGGTGAGTAATAGTCCACGAAATGGGTCAGAATCGACAAAAACCGAGAGTGTTGCTGAGCGACACGTAAACGCACCCCGGGGTTCGTCAATCGTGGAAATCAGTTTGGGACCCCAAAACTGAGTAATAATCCAAGAAACGGGCCAGAATCGGCCCAAACTGCGAGTCTTGACGACCAACACACAAGCACATCTTGGTGTTCGACAACCATGGAAATCCCTTTGGGACCCCAAAACGGGGAGTAATAGTCCATGAAACGGGTCAGAATCGACAAAACCCACGAGTGTTGATGACCGACACGTAAACGCACCCCGGGGTTCAACAACCATGGAAATCGCTTTGGGACCCCAAAACGGTGAGTATTAGTCCACAAAACGGGTCAGAATCGACAAAAACCGCGAGTGTTGATGACCGACACGTTAACGCACCCCGGGGCCCGTTAATCGTGGAAATCACTCCGGGACACCAAAATAGAGAGTACTAGTCCATGAAACGGGCCAGAATCGGCCAAAACTGCGAGTGTTGATGACCGACACGTAAGAGCACCTTGGAGTTCAACAACTATGGAAATTGCTTCGGGACCCCAAAACAAGTGAGTAATAGTCCACGAAACTGACCAGAATTGGCCAAAATTGTGAGTGTTGATGACCGACACGTAAGCGCACCTTGGGGTTCAACAACCATGGAAATCGCTTTGGGACCCCAAAACAGTGAGTAATAGTCCACGAAACGGGTCAGAATGGCGACAAACCGCGAGTGTTGATGACCGACACGTAAACGCACTCCGGGGTTCGTCAATTGTGGAAATCACTTCGGGACCCCAAAACTGAGTAATAATCCAAGAAACGGGACAGAATCGGCCCAAACTGCGATCTCGACGACCAACACATAAGCACACCTTGGGGTTCGACAACCATGGAAACCCCTTTGGGACACCAAAACGGTGAGTAATAGTCCATGAAACGGGTCAGAATCGACAAAACCCACAAGTGTTGATGACAGACACGTAAATGCACCCCCGGGTTCGTTAATCGTGGAAATCGCTCTTGGACCTGAAACCGGTGAGTAATAGTCCACGAAACTGACCAGAATTGGCCAAAATTGTGAGTGCTGATGACCGACACGTAAGCGCACCTTGGAGTTCAACAACCATGGAAATCGCTTTGGGACCCCAAAACGGTGAGTAATAGTCCACGAAATGGGTCAGAATCGACAAAAACCGAGAGTGTTGCTGAGCGACACGTAAACGCACCCCGGGGTTCGTCAATCGTGGAAATCAGTTTGGGACCCCAAAACTGAGTAATAATCCAAGAAACGGGCCAGAATCGGCCCAAACTGCGAGTCTTGACGACCAACACACAAGCACATCTTGGTGTTCGACAACCATGGAAATCCCTTTGGGACCCCAAAACGGGGAGTAATAGTCCATGAAACGGGTCAGAATCGACAAAACCCACGAGTGTTGATGACCGACACGTAAACGCACCCCGGGGTTCAACAACCATGGAAATCGCTTTGGGACCCCAAAACGGTGAGTATTAGTCCACAAAACGGGTCAGAATCGACAAAAACCGCGAGTGTTGATGACCGACACGTTAACGCACCCCGGGGCCCGTTAATCGTGGAAATCACTCCGGGACACCAAAATAGAGAGTACTAGTCCATGAAACGGGCCAGAATCGGCCAAAACTGCGAGTGTTGATGACCGACACGTAAGAGCACCTTGGAGTTCAACAACTATGGAAATTGCTTCGGGACCCCAAAACAAGTGAGTAATAGTCCACGAAACTGACCAGAATTGGCCAAAATTGTGAGTGTTGATGACCGACACGTAAGCGCACCTTGGGGTTCAACAACCATGGAAATCGCTTTGGGACCCCAAAACAGTGAGTAATAGTCCACGAAACGGGTCAGAATGGCGACAAACCGCGAGTGTTGATGACCGACACGTAAACGCACTCCGGGGTTCGTCAATTGTGGAAATCACTTCGGGACCCCAAAACTGAGTAATAATCCAAGAAACGGGACAGAATCGGCCCAAACTGCGATCTCGACGACCAACACATAAGCACACCTTGGGGTTCGACAACCATGGAAACCCCTTTGGGACACCAAAACGGTGAGTAATAGTCCATGAAACAGGTCAGAATCGACAAAACCCACAAGTGTTGATGACAGACACGTAAATGCACCCCCGGGTTCGTTAATCGTGGAAATCGCTCTAGGACCTGAAACCGGTGAGTAATAGTCCACGAAACTGACCAGAATTGGCCAAAATTGTGAGTGTTGATGACCGACATGTAAGCGCAGCTTGGAGTTTAACATCCATGGAGATCGCTTTGGGACCCCAAAACGGTGAGTAATAGTCCACGAAATGGGTCAGAATCGACAAAAACCGAGAGTGTTGCTGAGCGACACGTAAACGCACCCCGGGGTTCGTCAATCGTGGAAATCAGTTTGGGACCCCAAAACTGAGTAATAATCCAAGAAACGGGCCAGAATCGGCCCAAACTGCGAGTCTTGACGACCAACACACAAGCACACCTTGGTGTTCGACAACCATGGAAATCCCTTTGGGACCCCAAAACGGGGAGTAATAGTCCATGAAACGGGTCAGAATCGACAAAACCCACGAGTGTTGATGACCGACACGTAAACGCACCCCGGGGTTCAACAACCATGGAAATCGCTTTGGGACCCCAAAACGGTGAGTATTAGTCCACAAAACGGGTCAGAATCGACAAAAACCGCGAGTGTTGATGACCGACACGTTAACGCACCCCGGGGCCCGTTAATCGTGGAAATCACTCCGGGACACCAAAATAGAGAGTACTAGTCCATGAAACGGGCCAGAATCGGCCAAAACTGTGAGTGTTGATGACCGACACGTAAGAGCACCTTGGAGTTCAACAACTATGGAAATTGCTTCGGGACCCCAAAACAAGTGAGTAATAGTCCACGAAACTGACCAGAATTGGCCAAAATTGTGAGTGTTGATGACCGACACGTAAGCGCACCTTGGGGTTCAACAACCATGGAAATCGCTTTGGGACCCCAAAACAGTGAGTAATAGTCCACGAAACGGGTCAGAATGGCGACAAACCGCGAGTGTTGATGACCGACACGTAAACGCACTCCGGGGTTCGTCAATTGTGGAAATCACTTCGGGACCCCAAAACTGAGTAATAATCCAAGAAACGGGACAGAATCGGCCCAAACTGCGATCTCGACGACCAACACATAAGCACACCTTGGGGTTCGACAACCATGGAAACCCCTTTGGGACACCAAAACGGTGAGTAATAGTCCATGAAACGGGTCAGAATCGACAAAACCCACAAGTGTTGATGACAGACACGTAAATGCACCCCCGGGTTCGTTAATCGTGGAAATCGCTCTAGGACCTGAAACCGGTGAGTAATAGTCCACGAAACTGACCAGAATTGGCCAAAATTGTGAGTGTTGATGACCGACATGTAAGCGCAGCTTGGAGTTCAACATCCATGGAAATCGCTTTGGGACCCCAAAACGGTGAGTAATAGTCCACGAAATGGGTCAGAATCGACAAAAACCGAGAGTGTTGCTGAGCGACACGTAAACGCACCCCGGGGTTCGTCAATCGTGGAAATCAGTTTGGGACCCCAAAACTGAGTAATAATCCAAGAAACGGGCCAGAATCGGCCCAAACTGCGAGTCTTGACGACCAACACACAAGCACACCTTGGTGTTCGACAACCATGGAAATCCCTTTGGGACCCCAAAACGGGGAGTAATAGTCCATGAAACGGGTCAGAATCGACAAAACCCACGAGTGTTGATGACCGACACGTAAACGCACCCCGGGGTTCAACAACCATGGAAATCGCTTTGGGACCCCAAAACGGTGAGTATTAGTCCACAAAACGGGTCAGAATCGACAAAAACCGCGAGTGTTGATGACCGACACGTTAACGCACCCCGGGGCCCGTTAATCGTGGAAATCACTCCGGGACACCAAAATAGAGAGTACTAGTCCATGAAACGGGCCCGAATCGGCCAAAACTGCGAGTGTTGATGACCGACACGTAAGAGCACCTTGGAGTTCAACAACTATGGAAATTGCTTCGGGACCCCAAAACAAGTGAGTAATAGTCCACGAAACTGACCAGAATTGGCCAAAATTGTGAGTGTTGATGACCGACACGTAAGCGCACCTTGGGGTTCAACAACCATGGAAATCGCTTTGGGACCCCAAAACAGTGAGTAATAGTCCACGAAACGGGTCAGAATGGCGACAAACCGCGAGTGTTGATGACCGACACGTAAACGCACTCCGGGGTTCGTCAATTGTGGAAATCACTTCGGGACCCCAAAACTGAGTAATAATCCAAGAAACGGGACAGAATCGGCCCAAACTGCGATCTCGACGACCAACACATAAGCACACCTTGGGGTTCGACAACCATGGAAACCCCTTTGGGACACCAAAACGGTGAGTAATAGTCCATGAAACGGGTCAGAATCGACAAAACCCACAAGTGTTGATGACAGACACGTAAATGCACCCCCGGGTTCGTTAATCGTGGAAATCGCTCTAGGACCTGAAACCGGTGAGTAATAGTCCACGAAACTGACCAGAATTGGCCAAAATTGTGAGTGTTGATGACCGACATGTAAGCGCAGCTTGGAGTTCAACATCCATGGAAATCGCTTTGGGACCCCAAAACGGTGAGTAATAGTCCACGAAATGGGTCAGAATCGACAAAAACCGAGAGTGTTGCTGAGCGACACGTAAACGCACCCCGGGGTTCGTCAATCGTGGAAATCAGTTTGGGACCCCAAAACTGAGTAATAATCCAAGAAACGGGCCAGAATCGGCCCAAACTGCGAGTCTTGACGACCAACACACAAGCACACCTTGGTGTTCGACAACCATGGAAATCCCTTTGGGACCCCAAAACGGGGAGTAATAGTCCATGAAACGGGTCAGAATCGACAAAACCCACGAGTGTTGATGACCGACACGTAAACGCACCCCGGGGTTCAACAACCATGGAAATCGCTTTGGGACCCCAAAACGGTGAGTATTAGTCCACAAAACGGGTCAGAATCGACAAAAACCGCGAGTGTTGATGACCGACACGTTAACGCACCCCGGGGCCCGTTAATCGTGGAAATCACTCCGAGACACCAAAATAGAGAGTACTAGTCCATGAAACGGGCCAGAATCGGCCAAAACTGCGAGTGTTGATGACCGACACGTAAGAGCACCTTGGAGTTGAACAACTATGGAAATTGCTTCGGGACCCCAAAACAAGTGAGTAATAGTCCACGAAACTGACCAGAATTGGCCAAAATTGTGAGTGTTGATGACCGACACGTAAGCGCACCTTGGGGTTCAACAACCATGGAAATCGCTTTGGGACACCAAAACAGTGAGTAATAGTCCACGAAACGGGTCAGAATGGCGACAAACCGCGAGTGTTGATGACCGACACGTAAACGCACTCCGGGGTTCGTCAATTGTGGAAATCACTTCGGGACCCCAAAACTGAGTAATAATCCAAGAAACGGGACAGAATCGGCCCAAACTGCGATCTCGACGACCAACACATAAGCACACCTTGGGGTTCGACAACCATGGAAATCCCTTTGGGACACCAAAACGGTGAGTAATAGTCCATGAAACGGGTCAGAATCGACAAAACCCACAAGTGTTGATGACAGACACGTAAATGCACCCCCGGGTTCGTTAATCGTGGAAATCGCTCTTGGACCTGAAACCGGTGAGTAATAGTCCACGAAACTGACCAGAATTGGCCAAAATTGTGAGTGCTGATGACCGACACGTAAGCGCACCTTGGAGTTCAACAACCATGGAAATCGCTTTGGGACCCCAAAACGGTGAGTAATAGTCCACGAAATGGGTCAGAATCGACAAAAACCGAGAGTGTTGCTGAGCGACACGTAAACGCACCCCGGGGTTCGTCAATCGTGGAAATCAGTTTGGGACCCCAAAACTGAGTAATAATCCAAGAAACGGGCCAGAATCGGCCCAAACTGCGAGTCTTGACGACCAACACACAAGCACATCTTGGTGTTCGACAACCATGGAAATCCCTTTGGGACCCCAAAACGGGGAGTAATAGTCCATGAAACGGGTCAGAATCGACAAAACCCACGAGTGTTGATGACCGACACGTAAACGCACCCCGGGGTTCAACAACCATGGAAATCGCTTTGGGACCCCAAAACGGTGAGTATTAGTCCACAAAACGGGTCAGAATCGACAAAAACCGCGAGTGTTGATGACCGACACGTTAACGCACCCCGGGGCCCGTTAATCGTGGAAATCACTCCGGGACACCAAAATAGAGAGTACTAGTCCATGAAACGGGCCAGAATCGGCCAAAACTGCGAGTGTTGATGACCGACACGTAAGAGCACCTTGGAGTTCAACAACTATGGAAATTGCTTCGGGACCCCAAAACAAGTGAGTAATAGTCCACGAAACTGACCAGAATTGGCCAAAATTGTGAGTGTTGATGACCGACACGTAAGCGCACCTTGGGGTTCAACAACCATGGAAATCGCTTTGGGACCCCAAAACAGTGAGTAATAGTCCACGAAACGGGTCAGAATGGCGACAAACCGCGAGTGTTGATGACCGACACGTAAACGCACTCCGGGGTTCGTCAATTGTGGAAATCACTTCGGGACCCCAAAACTGAGTAATAATCCAAGAAACGGGACAGAATCGGCCCAAACTGCGATCTCGATGACCAACACATAAGCACACCTTGGGGTTCGACAACCATGGAAACCCCTTTGGGACACCAAAACGGTGAGTAATAGTCCATGAAACGGGTCAGAATCGACAAAACCCACAAGTGTTGATGACAGACACGTAAATGCACCCCCGGGTTCGTTAATCGTGGAAATCGCTCTAGGACCTGAAACCGGTGAGTAATAGTCCACGAAACTGACCAGAATTGGCCAAAATTGTGAGTGTTGATGACCGACATGTAAGCGCAGCTTGGAGTTCAACATCCATGGAAATCGCTTTGGGACCCCAAAACGGTGAGTAATAGTCCACGAAATGGGTCAGAATCGACAAAAACCGAGAGTGTTGCTGAGCGACACGTAAACGCACCCCGGGGTTCGTCAATCGTGGAAATCAGTTTGGGACCCCAAAACTGAGTAATAATCCAAGAAACGGGCCAGAATCGGCCCAAACTGCGAGTCTTGACGACCAACACACAAGCACACCTTGGTGTTCGACAACCATGGAAATCCCTTTGGGACCCCAAAACGGGGAGTAATAGTCCATGAAACGGGTCAGAATCGACAAAACCCACGAGTGTTGATGACCGACACGTAAACGCACCCCGGGGTTCAACAACCATGGAAATCGCTTTGGGACCCCAAAACGGTGAGTATTAGTCCACAAAACGGGTCAGAATCGACAAAAACCGCGAGTGTTGATGACCGACACGTTAACGCACCCCGGGGCCCGTTAATCGTGGAAATCACTCCGAGACACCAAAATAGAGAGTACTAGTCCATGAAACGGGCCAGAATCGGCCAAAACTGCGAGTGTTGATGACCGACACGTAAGAGCACCTTGGAGTTCAACAACTATGGAAATTGCTTCGGGACCCCAAAACAAGTGAGTAATAGTCCACGAAACTGACCAGAATTGGCCAAAATTGTGAGTGTTGATGACCGACACGTAAGCGCACCTTGGGGTTCAACAACCATGGAAATCGCTTTGGGACACCAAAACAGTGAGTAATAGTCCACGAAACGGGTCAGAATGGCGACAAACCGCGAGTGTTGATGACCGACACGTAAACGCACTCCGGGGTTCGTCAATTGTGGAAATCACTTCGGGACCCCAAAACTGAGTAATAATCCAAGAAACGGGACAGAATCGGCCCAAACTGCGATCTCGACGACCAACACATAAGCACACCTTGGGGTTCGACAACCATGGAAATCCCTTTGGGACACCAAAACGGTGAGTAATAGTCCATGAAACGGGTCAGAATCGACAAAACCCACAAGTGTTGATGACAGACACGTAAATGCACCCCCGGGTTCGTTAATCGTGGAAATCGCTCTTGGACCTGAAACCGGTGAGTAATAGTCCACGAAACTGACCAGAATTGGCCAAAATTGTGAGTGCTGATGACCGACACGTAAGCGCACCTTGGAGTTCAACAACCATGGAAATCGCTTTGGGACCCCAAAACGGTGAGTAATAGTCCACGAAATGGGTCAGAATCGACAAAAACCGAGAGTGTTGCTGAGCGACACGTAAACGCACCCCGGGGTTCGTCAATCGTGGAAATCAGTTTGGGACCCCAAAACTGAGTAATAATCCAAGAAACGGGCCAGAATCGGCCCAAACTGCGAGTCTTGACGACCAACACACAAGCACATCTTGGTGTTCGACAACCATGGAAATCCCTTTGGGACCCCAAAACGGGGAGTAATAGTCCATGAAACGGGTCAGAATCGACAAAACCCACGAGTGTTGATGACCGACACGTAAACGCACCCCGGGGTTCAACAACCATGGAAATCGCTTTGGGACCCCAAAACGGTGAGTATTAGTCCACAAAACGGGTCAGAATCGACAAAAACCGCGAGTGTTGATGACCGACACGTTAACGCACCCCGGGGCCCGTTAATCGTGGAAATCACTCCGGGACACCAAAATAGAGAGTACTAGTCCATGAAACGGGCCAGAATCGGCCAAAACTGCGAGTGTTGATGACCGACACGTAAGAGCACCTTGGAGTTCAACAACTATGGAAATTGCTTCGGGACCCCAAAACAAGTGAGTAATAGTCCACGAAACTGACCAGAATTGGCCAAAATTGTGAGTGTTGATGACCGACACGTAAGCGCACCTTGGGGTTCAACAACCATGGAAATCGCTTTGGGACCCCAAAACAGTGAGTAATAGTCCACGAAACGGGTCAGAATGGCGACAAACCGCGAGTGTTGATGACCGACACGTAAACGCACTCCGGGGTTCGTCAATTGTGGAAATCACTTCGGGACCCCAAAACTGAGTAATAATCCAAGAAACGGGACAGAATCGGCCCAAACTGCGATCTCGACGACCAACACATAAGCACACCTTGGGGTTCGACAACCATGGAAACCCCTTTGGGACACCAAAACGGTGAGTAATAGTCCATGAAACGGGTCAGAATCGACAAAACCCACAAGTGTTGATGACAGACACGTAAATGCACCCCCGGGTTCGTTAATCGTGGAAATCGCTCTAGGACCTGAAACCGGTGAGTAATAGTCCACGAAACTGACCAGAATTGGCCAAAATTGTGAGTGTTGATGACCGACATGTAAGCGCAGCTTGGAGTTCAACATCCATGGAAATCGCTTTGGGACCCCAAAACGGTGAGTAATAGTCCACGAAATGGGTCAGAATCGACAAAAACCGAGAGTGTTGCTGAGCGACACGTAAACGCACCCCGGGGTTCGTCAATCGTGGAAATCAGTTTGGGACCCCAAAACTGAGTAATAATCCAAGAAACGGGCCAGAATCGGCCCAAACTGCGAGTCTTGACGACCAACACACAAGCACACCTTGGTGTTCGACAACCATGGAAATCCCTTTGGGACCCCAAAACGGGGAGTAATAGTCCATGAAACGGGTCAGAATCGACAAAACCCACGAGTGTTGATGACCGACACGTAAACGCACCCCGGGGTTCAACAACCATGGAAATCGCTTTGGGACCCCAAAACGGTGAGTATTAGTCCACAAAACGGGTCAGAATCGACAAAAACCGCGAGTGTTGATGACCGACACGTTAACGCACCCCGGGGCCCGTTAATCGTGGAAATCACTCCGGGACACCAAAATAGAGAGTACTAGTCCATGAAACGGGCCAGAATCGGCCAAAACTGCGAGTGTTGATGACCGACACGTAAGAGCACCTTGGAGTTCAACAACTATGGAAATTGCTTCGGGACCCCAAAACAAGTGAGTAATAGTCCACGAAACTGACCAGAATTGGCCAAAATTGTGAGTGTTGATGACCGACACGTAAGCGCACCTTGGGGTTCAACAACCATGGAAATCGCTTTGGGACCCCAAAACAGTGAGTAATAGTCCCCGAAACAGGTCAGAATGGCGACAAACCGCGAGTGTTGATGACCGACACGTAAACGCACTCCGGGGTTCGTCAATTGTGGAAATCACTTCGGGACCCCAAAACTGAGTAATAATCCAAGAAACGGGACAGAATCGGCCCAAACTGCGATCTCGACGACCAACACATAAGCACACCTTGGGGTTCGACAACCATGGAAATCCCTTTGGGACACCAAAACGGTGAGTAATAGTCCATGAAACGGGTCAGAATCGACAAAACCCACAAGTGTTGATGAAAGACACGTAAATGCACCCCCGGGTTCGTTAATCGTGGAAATCGCTCTAGGACCTGAAACCGGTGAGTAATAGTCCACGAAACTGACCAGAATTGGCCAAAATTGTGAGTGTTGATGACCGACATGTAAGCGCAGCATGGAGTTCAACAACCATGGAAATCGCTTTGGGACCCCAAAACGGTGAGTAATAGTCCACGAAATGGGTCAGAATCGACAAAAACCGAGAGTGTTGCTGAGCGACACGTAAACGCACCCCGGGGTTCGTCAATCGTGGAAATCAGTTTGGGACCCCAAAACTGAGTAATAATCCAAGAAACGGGCCAGAATCGGCCCAAACTGCGAGTCTTGACGACCAACACACAAGCACACCTTGGTGTTCGACAACCATGGAAATCCCTTTGGGACCCCAAAACGGGGAGTAATAGTCCATGAAACGGGTCAGAATCGACAAAACCCACGAGTGTTGATGACCGACACGTAAACGCACCCCGGGGTTCAACAACCATGGAAATCGCTTTGGGACCCCAAAACGGTGAGTATTAGTCCACAAAACGGGTCAGAATCGACAAAAACCGCGAGTGTTGATGACCGACACGTTAACGCACCCCGGGGCCCGTTAATCGTGGAAATCACTCCGGGACACCAAAATAGAGAGTACTAGTCCATGAAACGGGCCAGAATCGGCCAAAACTGCGAGTGTTGATGACCGACACGTAAGAGCACCTTGGAGTTCAACAACTATGGAAATTGCTTCGGGACCCCAAAACAAGTGAGTAATAGTCCACGAAACTGACCAGAATTGGCCAAAATTGTGAGTGTTGATGACCGACACGTAAGCGCACCTTGGGGTTCAACAACCATGGAAATCGCTTTGGGACACCAAAATAGTGAGTAATAGTCCACGAAACGGGTCAGAATGGCGACAAACCGCGAGTGTTGATGACCGACACGTAAACGCACTCCGGGGTTCGTCAATTGTGGAAATCACTTCGGGACCCCAAAACTGAGTAATAATCCAAGAAACGGGACAGAATCGGCCCAAACTGCGATCTCGACGACCAACACATAAGCACACCTTGGGGTTCGTCAACCATGGAAATCCCTTTGGGACACCAAAACGGTGAGTAATAGTCCATGAAACGGGTCAGAATCGACAAAACCCACAGGTGTTGATGACAGACACGTAAATGCACCCCCGGGTTCGTTAATCGTGGAAATCGCTCTTGGACCTGAAACCGGTGAGTAATAGTCCACGAAACTGACCAGAATTGGCCAAAATTGTGAGTGCTGATGACCGACACGTAAGCGCACCTTGGAGTTCAACAACCATGGAAATCGCTTTGGGACCCCAAAACGGTGAGTAATAGTCCATGAAACGGGTCAGAATCGACAAAACCCACGAGTGTTGATGACCGACACGTAAACGCACCCCGGGGTTCAACAACCATGGAAATCGCTTTGGGACCCCAAAACGGTGAGTATTAGTCCACAAAACGGGTCAGAATCGACAAAAACCGCGAGTGTTGATGACCGACACGTTAACGCACCCCGGGGCCCGTTAATCGTGGAAATCACTCCGGGACACCAAAATAGAGAGTACTAGTCCATGAAACGGGCCAGAATCGGCCAAAACTGCGAGTGTTGATGACCGACACGTAAGAGCACCTTGGAGTTCAACAACTATGGAAATTGCTTCGGGACCCCAAAACAAGTGAGTAATAGTCCACGAAACTGACCAGAATTGGCCAAAATTGTGAGTGTTGATGACCGACACGTAAGCGCACCTTGGGGTTCAACAACCATGGAAATCGCTTTGGGACCCCAAAACAGTGAGTAATAGTCCCCGAAACAGGTCAGAATGGCGACAAACCGCGAGTGTTGATGACCGACACGTAAACGCACTCCGGGGTTCGTCAATTGTGGAAATCACTTCGGGACCCCAAAACTGAGTAATAATCCAAGAAACGGGACAGAATCGGCCCAAACTGCGATCTCGACGACCAACACATAAGCACACCTTGGGGTTCGACAACCATGGAAATCCCTTTGGGACACCAAAACGGTGAGTAATAGTCCATGAAACGGGTCAGAATCGACAAAACCCACAAGTGTTGATGACAGACACGTAAATGCACCCCCGGGTTCGTTAATCGTGGAAATCGCTCTAGGACCTGAAACCGGTGAGTAATAGTCCACGAAACTGACCAGAATTGGCCAAAATTGTGAGTGTTGATGACCGACATGTAAGCGCAGCATGGAGTTCAACAACCATGGAAATCGCTTTGGGACCCCAAAACGGTGAGTAATAGTCCACGAAATGGGTCAGAATCGACAAAAACCGAGAGTGTTGCTGAGCGACACGTAAACGCACCCCGGGGTTCGTCAATCGTGGAAATCAGTTTGGGACCCCAAAACTGAGTAATAATCCAAGAAACGGGCCAGAATCGGCCCAAACTGCGAGTCTTGACGACCAACACACAAGCACACCTTGGTGTTCGACAACCATGGAAATCCCTTTGGGACCCCAAAACGGGGAGTAATTGTCCATGAAACGGGTCAGAATCGACAAAACCCACGAGTGTTGATGACCGACACGTAAACGCACCCCGGGGTTCAACAACCATGGAAATCGCTTTGGGACCCCAAAACGGTGAGTATTAGTCCACAAAACGGGTCAGAATCGACAAAAACCGCGAGTGTTGATGACCGACACGTTAACGCACCCCGGGGCCCGTTAATCGTGGAAATCACTCCGGGACACCAAAATAGAGAGTACTAGTCCATGAAACGGGCCAGAATCGGCCAAAACTGCGAGTGTTGATGACCGACACGTAAGAGCACCTTGGAGTTCAACAACTATGGAAATTGCTTCGGGACCCCAAAACAAGTGAGTAATAGTCCACGAAACTGACCAGAATTGGCCAAAATTGTGAGTGTTGATGACCGACACGTAAGCGCACCTTGGGGTTCAACAACCATGGAAATCGCTTTGGGACCCCAAAACAGTGAGTAATAGTCCACGAAACGGGTCAGAATGGCGACAAACCGCGAGTGTTGATGACCGACACGTAAACGCACTCCAGGGTTCGTCAATTGTGGAAATCACTTCGGGACCCCAAAACTGAGTAATAATCCAAGAAACGGGACAGAATCGTCCCAAACTGCGATCTCGACGACCAACACATAAGCACACCTTGGGGTTCGACAACCATGGAAATCCCTTTGGGACACCAAAACGGTGAGTAATAGTCCATGAAACGGGTCAGAATCGACAAAACCCACAGGTGTTGATGACAGACACGTAAATGCACCCCCGGGTTCGTTAATCGTGGAAATCGCTCTTGGACCTGAAACCGGTGAGTAATAGTCCACGAAACTGACCAGAATTGGCCAAAATTGTGAGTGCTGATGACTCACACGTAAGCGCACCTTGGAGTTCAATAACCATGGAAATCGCTTTGGGACCCCAAAACGGTGAGTAATAGTCCACGAAATGGGTCAGAATCGACAAAAACCGAGAGTGTTGCTGAGCGACACGTAAACGCACCCCGGGGTTCGTCAATCGTGGAAATCAGTTTGGCACCCCAAAACTGAGTAATAATCCAAGAAACGGGCCAGAATCGGCCCAAACTGCGAGTCTTGACGACCAACACACAAGCACACCTTGGTGTTCGACAACCATGGAAATCCCTTTGGGACCCCAAAACGGGGAGTAATAGTCCATGAAACGGGTCAGAATCGACAAAACCCACGAGTGTTGATGACCGACACGTAAACGCACCCCGGGGTTCAACAACCATGGAAATCGCTTTGGGACCCCAAAACGGTGAGTATTAGTCCACAAAACGGGTCAGAATCGACAAAAACCGCGAGTGTTGATGACCGACACGTTAACGCACCCCGGGGCCCGTTAATCGTGGAAATCACTCCGGGACACCAAAATAGAGAGTACTAGTCCATGAAACGGGCCAGAATCGGCCAAAACTGCGAGTGTTGATGACCGACACGTAAGAGCACCTTGGAGTTCAACAACTATGGAAATTGCTTCGGGACCCCAAAACAAGTGAGTAATAGTCCACGAAACTGACCAGAATTGGCCAAAATTGTGAGTGTTGATGACCGACACGTAAGCGCACCTTGGGGTTCAACAACCATGGAAATCGCTTTGGGACCCCAAAACAGTGAGTAATAGTCCCCGAAACGGGTCAGAATGGCGACAAACCGCGAGTGTTGATGACCGACACGTAAACGCACTCCGGGGTTCGTCAATTGTGGAAATCACTTCGGGACCCCAAAACTGAGTAATAATCCAAGAAACGGGACAGAATCGGCCCAAACTGCGATCTCGACGACCAACACATAAGCACACCTTGGGGTTCGACAACCATGGAAATCCCTTTGGGACACCAAAACGGTGAGTAATAGTCCATGAAACGGGTCAGAATCGACAAAACCCACAAGTGTTGATGACAGACACGTAAATGCACCCCCGGGTTCGTTAATCGTGGAAATCGCTCTAGGACCTGAAACCGGTGAGTAATAGTCCACGAAACTGACCAGAATTGGCCAAAATTGTGAGTGTTGATGACCGACATGTAAGCGCAGCATGGAGTTCAACAACCATGGAAATCGCTTTGGGACCCCAAAACGGTGAGTAATAGTCCACGAAATGGGTCAGAATCGACAAAAACCGAGAGTGTTGCTGAGCGACACGTAAACGCACCCCGGGGTTCGTCAATCGTGGAAATCAGTTTGGGACCCCAAAACTGAGTAATAATCCAAGAAACGGGCCAGAATCGGCCCAAACTGCGAGTCTTGACGACCAACACACAAGCACACCTTGGTGTTCGACAAACATGGAAATCCCTTTGGGACCCCAAAACGGGGAGTAATAGTCCATGAAACGGGTCAGAATCGACAAAACCCACGAGTGTTGATGACCGACACGTAAACGCACCCCGGGGTTCAACAACCATGGAAATCGCTTTGGGACCCCAAAACGGTGAGTATTAGTCCACAAAACGGGTCAGAATCGACAAAAACCGCGAGTGTTGATGACCGACACGTTAACGCACCCCGGGGCCCGTTAATCGTGGAAATCACTCCGGGACACCAAAATAGAGAGTACTAGTCCATGAAACGGGCCAGAATCGGCCAAAACTGCGAGTGTTGATGACCGACACGTAAGAGCACCTTGGAGTTCAACAACTATGGAAATTGCTTCGGGACCCCAAAACAAGTGAGTAATAGTCCACGAAACTGACCAGAATTGGCCAAAATTGTGAGTGTTGATGACCGACACGTAAGCGCACCTTGGGGTTCAACAACCATGGAAATCGCTTTGGGACCCCAAAACAGTGAGTAATAGTCCACGAAACGGGTCAGAATGGCGACAAACCGCGAGTGTTGATGACCGACACGTAAACGCACTCCGGGGTTCGTCAATTGTGCAAATCACTTCGGGACCCCAAAACTGAGTAATAATCCAAGAAACGGGACAGAATCGGCCCAAACTGCGATCTCGACGACCAACACATAAGCACACCTTGGGGTTCGACAACCATGGAAATCCCTTTGGGACACCAAAACGGTGAGTAATAGTCCATGAAACGGGTCAGAATCGACAAAACCCACAAGTGTTGATGACAGACACGTAAATGCACCCCCGGGTTCGTTAATCGTGGAAATCGCTCTAGGACCTGAAACCGGTGAGTAATAGTCCACGAAACTGACCAGAATTGGCCAAAATTGTGAGTGCTGATGACCGACACGTAAGCGCACCTTGGAGTTCAACAACCATGGAAATCGCTTTGGGACCCCAAAACGGTGAGTAATAGTCCACGAAATGGGTCAGAATCGACAAAAACCGAGAGTGTTGCTGAGCGACACGTAAACGCACCCCGGGGTTCGTCAATCGTGGAAATCAGTTTGGGACCCCAAAACTGAGTAATAATCCAAGAAACGGGCCAGAATCGGCCCAAACTGCGAGTCTTGACGACCAACACACAAGCACACCTTGGTGTTCGACAACCATGGAAATCCCTTTGGGACCCCAAAACGGGGAGTAATAGTCCATGAAACGGGTCAGAATCGACAAAACCCACAAGTGTTGATGACCGACACGTAAACGCACCCCGGGGTTCAACAACCATGGAAATCGCTTTGGGACCCCAAAACGGTGAGTATTAGTCCACAAAACGGGTCAGAATCGACAAAAACCGCGAGTGTTGATGACCGACACGTAAGAGCACCTTGGAGTTCAACAACTATGGAAATTGCTTCGGGACCCCAAAACAAGTGAGTAATAGTCCACGAAACTGACCAGAATTGGCCAAAATTGTGAGTGTTGATGACCGACACGTAAGCGCACCTTGGGGTTCAACAACCATGGAAATCGCTTTGGGACCCCAAAACAGTGAGTAATAGTCCACGAAACGGGTCAGAATGGCGACAAACCGTGAGTGTTGATGACCGACACGTAAACGCACTCCGGGGTTCGTCAATTGTGGAAATCACTTCGGGACCCCAAAACTGAGTAATAATCCAAGAAACGGGACAGAATCGGCCCAAACTGCGATCTCGACGACCAACACATAAGCACACCTTGGGGTTCGACAACCATGGAAATCCCTTTGGGACACCAAAACGGTGAGTAATAGTCCATGAAACGGGTCAGAATCGACAAAACCCACAAGTGTTGATGACAGACACGTAAATGCACCCCCGGGTTCGTTAATCGTGGAAATCGCTCTTGGACCTGAAACCGGTGAGTAATAGTCCACGAAACTGACCAGAATTGGCCAAAATTGTGAGTGCTGATGACCGACACGTAAGCGCACCTTGGAGTTCAACAACCATGGAAATCGCTTTGGGACCCCAAAACGGTGAGTAATAGTCCACGAAATGGGTCAGAATCGACAAAACCCACGAGTGTTGATGACCGACACGTAAACGCACCCCGGGGTTCAACAACCATGGAAATCGCTTTGGGACCCCAAAACGGTGAGTATTAGTCCACAAAACGGGTCAGAATCGACAAAAACCGCGAGTGTTGATGACCGACACGTTAACGCACCCCGGGGCCCGTTAATCGTGGAAATCACTCCGGGACACCAAAATAGAGAGTACTAGTCCATGAAACGGGCCAGAATCGGCCAAAACTGCGAGTGTTGATGACCGACACGTAAGAGCACCTTGGAGTTCAACAACTATGGAAATTGCTTCGGGACCCCAAAACAAGTGAGTAATAGTCCACGAAACTGACCAGAATTGGCCAAAATTGTGAGTGTTGATGACCGACACGTAAGCGCACCTTGGGGTTCAACAACCATGGAAATCGCTTTGGGACCCCAAAACAGTGAGTAATAGTCCACGAAACGGGTCAGAATGGCGACAAACCGCGAGTGTTGATGACCGACACGTAAACGCACTCCGGGGTTCGTCAATTGTGGAAATCACTTCGGGACCCCAAAACTGAGTAATAATCCAAGAAACGGGACAGAATCGGCCCAAACTGCGATCTCGACGACCAACACATAAGCACACCTTGGGGTTCGACAACCATGGAAATCCCTTTGGGACACCAAAACGGTGAGTAATAGTCCATGAAACGGGTCAGAATCGACAAAACCCACAAGTGTTGATGACAGACACGTAAATGCACCCCCGGGTTCGTTAATCGTGGAAATCGCTCTTGGACCTGAAACCGGTGAGTAATAGTCCACGAAACTGACCAGAATTGGCCAAAATTGTGAGTGCTGATGACCGACACGTAAGCGCACCTTGGAGTTCAACAACCATGGAAATCGCTTTGGGACCCCAAAACGGTGAGTAATAGTCCACGAAATGGGTCAGAATCGACAAAACCCACGAGTGTTGATGACCGACACGTAAACGCACCCCGGGGTTCAACAACCATGGAAATCGCTTTGGGACCCCAAAACGGTGAGTATTAGTCCACAAAACGGGTCAGAATCGACAAAAACCGCGAGTGTTGATGACCGACACGTTAACGCACCCCGGGGCCCGTTAATCGTGGAAATCACTCCGGGACACCAAAATAGAGAGTACTAGTCCATGAAACGGGCCAGAATCGGCCAAAACTGCGAGTGTTGATGACCGACACGTAAGAGCACCTTGGAGTTCAACAACTATGGAAATTGCTTCGGGACCCCAAAACAAGTGAGTAATAGTCCACGAAACTGACCAGAATTGGCCAAAATTGTGAGTGTTGATGACCGACACGTAAGCGCACCTTGGGGTTCAACAACCATGGAAATCGCTTTGGGACCCCAAAACAGTGAGTAATAGTCCACGAAACGGGTCAGAATGGCGACAAACCGCGAGTGTTGATGACCGACACGTAAACGCACTCCGGGGTTCGTCAATTGTGGAAATCACTTCGGGACCCCAAAACTGAGTAATAATCCAAGAAACGGGACAGAATCGGCCCAAACTGCGATCTCGACGACCAACACATAAGCACACCTTGGGGTTCGACAACCATGGAAATCCCTTTGGGACACCAAAACGGTGAGTAATAGTCCATGAAACGGGTCAGAATCGACAAAACCCACAAGTGTTGATGACAGACACGTAAATGCACCCCCGGGTTCGTTAATCGTGGAAATCCCCTTAGGACCTGAAACCGGTGAGTAATAGTCCACGAAACTGACCAGAATTGGCCAAAATTGTGAGTGCTGATGACTGACACGTAAGCGCACCTTGGAGTTCAACAACCATGGAAATCGCTTTGGGACCCCAAAACGGTGAGTAATAGTCCACGAAATGGGTCAGAATCGACAAAAACCGAGAGTGTTGCTGAGCGACACGTAAACGCACCCCGGGGTTCGTCAATCGTGGAAATCAGTTTGGGACCCCAAAACTGAGTAATAATCCAAGAAACGGGCCAGAATCGGCCCAAACTGCGAGTCTTGACGACCAACACACAAGCACACCTTGGTGTTCGACAACCATGGAAATCCCTTTGGGACCCCAAAACGGGGAGTAATAGTCCATGAAACGGGTCAGAATCGACAAAACCCACGAGTGTTGATGACCGACACGTAAACGCACCCCGGGGTTCAACAACCATGGAAATCGCTTTGGGACCCCAAAACGGTGAGTGTTAGTCCACAAAACGGGTCAGAATCGACAAAAACCGCGAGTGTTGATGACCGACACGTTAACGCACCCCGGGGCCCGTTAATCGTGGAAATCACTCCGGGACACCAAAATAGAGAGTACTAGTCCATGAAACGGGCCAGAATCGGCCAAAACTGCGAGTGTTGATGACCGACACGTAAGAGCACCTTGGAGTTCAACAACTATGGAAATTGCTTCGGGACCCCAAAACAAGTGAGTAATAGTCCACGAAACTGACCAGAATTGGCCAAAATTGTGAGTGTTGATGACCGACACGTAAGCGCACCTTGGGGTTCAACAACCATGGAAATCGCTTTGGGACCCCAAAACAGTGAGTAATAGTCCACGAAACGGGTCAGAATGGCGACAAACCGCGAGTGTTGATGACCGACACGTAAACGCACTCCGGGGTTCGTCAATTGTGGAAATCACTTCGGGACCCCAAAACTGAGTAATAATCGAAGAAACGGGACAGAATCGGCCCAAACTGCGATCTCGACGACCAACACATAAGCACACCTTGGGGTTCGACAACCATGGAAATCCCTTTGGGACACCAAAACGGTGAGTAATAGTCCATGAAACGGGTCAGAATCGACAAAACCCACAAGTGTTGATGACAGACACGTAAATGCACCCCCGGGTTCGTTAATCGTGGAAATCGCTCTTGGACCTGAAACCGGTGAGTAATAGTCCACGAAACTGACCAGAATTGGCCAAAATTGTGAGTGCTGATGACCGACACGTAAGCGCACCTTGGAGTTCAACAACCATGGAAATCGCTTTGGGACCCCAAAACGGTGAGTAATAGTCCACGAAATGGGTCAGAATCGACAAAAACCGAGAGTGTTGCTGAGCGACACGTAAACGCACCCCGGGGTTCGTCAATCGTGGAAATCAGTTTGGGACCCCAAAACTGAGTAATAATCCAAGAAACGGGCCAGAATCGGCCCAAACTGCGAGTCTTGACGACCAACACACAAGCACACCTTGGTGTTCGACAACCATGGAAATCCCTTTGGGACCCCAAAACGGGGAGTAATAGTCCATGAAACGGGTCAGAATCGACAAAACCCACGAGTGTTGATGACCGACACGTAAACGCACCCCGGGGTTCAACAACCATGGAAATCGCTTTGGGACCCCAAAACGGTGAGTGTTAGTCCACAAAACGGGTCAGAATCGACAAAAACCGCGAGTGTTGATGACCGACACGTTAACGCACCCCGGGGCCCGTTAATCGTGGAAATCACTCCGGGACACCAAAATAGAGAGTACTAGTCCATGAAACGGGCCAGAATCGGCCAAAACTGCGAGTGTTGATGACCGACACGTAAGAGCACCTTGGAGTTCAACAACTATGGAAATTGCTTCGGGACCCCAAAACAAGTGAGTAATAGTCCACGAAACTGACCAGAATTGGCCAAAATTGTGAGTGTTGATGACCGACACGTAAGCGCACCTTGGGGTTCAACAACCATGGAAATCGCTTTGGGACCCCAAAACAGTGAGTAATAGTCCACGAAACGGGTCAGAATGGCGACAAACCGCGAGTGTTGATGACCGACACGTAAACGCACTCCGGGGTTCGTCAATTGTGGAAATCACTTCGGGACCCCAAAACTGAGTAATAATCCAAGAAACGGGACAGAATCGGCCCAAACTGCGATCTCGACGACCAACACATAAGCACACCTTGGGGTTCGACAACCATGGAAATCCCTTTGGGACACCAAAACGGTGAGTAATAGTCCATGAAACGGGTCAGAATCGACAAAACCCATAAGTGTTGATGACAGACACGTAAATGCACCCCCGGGTTCGTTAATCGTGGAAATCGCTCTTGGACCTGAAACCGGTGAGTAATAGTCCACGAAACTGACCAGAATTGGCCAAAATTGTGAGTGCTGATGACCGACACGTAAGCGCACCTTGGAGTTCAACAACCATGGAAATCGCTTTGGGACCCCAAAACGGTGAGTAATAGTCCACGAAATGGGTCAGAATCGACAAAAACCGAGAGTGTTGCTGAGCGACACGTAAACGCACCCCGGGGTTCGTCAATCGTGGAAATCAGTTTGGGACCCCAAAACTGAGTAATAATCCAAGAAACGGGCCAGAATCGGCCCAAACTGCGAGTCTTGACGACCAACACACAAGCACACCTTGGTGTTCGACAACCATGGAAATCCCTTTGGGACCCCAAAACGGGGAGTAATAGTCCATGAAACGGGTCAGAATCGACAAAACCCACGAGTGTTGATGACCGACACGTAAACGCACCCCGGGGTTCAACAACCATGGAAATCGCTTTGGGACCCCAAAACGGTGAGTGTTAGTCCACAAAACGGGTCAGAATCGACAAAAACCGCGAGTGTTGATGACCGACACGTTAACGCACCCCGGGGCCCGTTAATCGTGGAAATCACTCCGGGACACCAAAATAGAGAGTACTAGTCCATGAAACGGGCCAGAATCGGCCAAAACTGCGAGTGTTGATGACCGACACGTAAGAGCACCTTGGAGTTCAACAACTATGGAAATTGCTTCGGGACCCCAAAACAAGTGAGTAATAGTCCACGAAACTGACCAGAATTGGCCAAAATTGTGAGTGTTGATGACCGACACGTAAGCGCACCTTGGGGTTCAACAACCATGGAAATCGCTTTGGGACCCCAAAACAGTGAGTAATAGTCCACGAAACGGGTCAGAATGGCGACAAACCGCGAGTGTTGATGACCGACACGTAAACGCACTCCGGGGTTCGTCAATTGTGGAAATCACTTCGGGACCCCAAAACTGAGTAATAATCCAAGAAACGGGACAGAATCGGCCCAAACTGCGATCTCGACGACCAACACATAAGCACACCTTGGGGTTCGACAACCATGGAAATCCCTTTGGGACACCAAAACGGTGAGTAATAGTCCATGAAACGGGTCAGAATCGACAAAACCCATAAGTGTTGATGACAGACACGTAAATGCACCCCCGGGTTCGTTAATCGTGGAAATCGCTCTTGGACCTGAAACCGGTGAGTAATAGTCCACGAAACTGACCAGAATTGGCCAAAATTGTGAGTGCTGATGACCGACACGTAAGCGCACCTTGGAGTTCAACAACCATGGAAATCGCTTTGGGACCCCAAAACGGTGAGTAATAGTCCACGAAATGGGTCAGAATCGACAAAAACCGAGAGTGTTGCTGAGCGACACGTAAACGCACCCCGGGGTTCGTCAATCGTGGAAATCAGTTTGGGACCCCAAAACTGAGTAATAATCCAAGAAACGGGCCAGAATCGGCCCAAACTGCGAGTCTTGACGACCAACACACAAGCACACCTTGGTGTTCGACAACCATGGAAATCCCTTTGGGACCCCAAAACGGGGAGTAATAGTCCATGAAACGGGTCAGAATCGACAAAACCCACGAGTGTTGATGACCGACACGTAAACGCACCCCGGGGTTCAACAACCATGGAAATCGCTTTGGGACCCCAAAACGGTGAGTGTTACTCCACAAAACGGGTCAGAATCGACAAAAACCGCGAGTGTTGATGACCGACACGTTAACGCACCCCGGGGCCCGTTAATCGTGGAAATCACTCCGGGACACCAAAATAGAGAGTACTAGTCCATGAAACGGGCCAGAATCGGCCAAAACTGCGAGTGTTGATGACCGACACGTAAGAGCACCTTGGAGTTCAACAACTATGGAAATTGCTTCGGGACCCCAAAACAAGTGAGTAATAGTCCACGAAACTGACCAGAATTGGCCAAAATTGTGAGTGTTGATGACCGACACGTAAGCGCACCTTGGGGTTCAACAACCATGGAAATCGCTTTGGGACCCCAAAACAGTGAGTAATAGTCCACGAAACGGGTCAGAATGGCGACAAACCGCGAGTGTTGATGACCGACACGTAAACGCACTCCGGGGTTCGTCAATTGTGGAAATCACTTCGGGACCCCAAAACTGAGTAATAATCCAAGAAACGGGACAGAATCGGCCCAAACTGCGATCTCGACGACCAACACATAAGCACACCTTGGGGTTCGACAACCATGGAAATCCCTTTGGGACACCAAAACGGTGAGTAATAGTCCATGAAACGGGTCAGAATCGACAAAACCCATAAGTGTTGATGACAGACACGTAAATGCACCCCCGGGTTCGTTAATCGTGGAAATCGCTCTTGGACCTGAAACCGGTGAGTAATAGTCCACGAAACTGACCAGAATTGGCCAAAATTGTGAGTGCTGATGACCGACACGTAAGCGCACCTTGGAGTTCAACAACCATGGAAATCGCTTTGGGACCCCAAAACGGTGAGTAATAGTCCACGAAATGGGTCAGAATCGACAAAAACCGAGAGTGTTGCTGAGCGACACGTAAACGCACCCCGGGGTTCGTCAATCGTGGAAATCAGTTTGGGACCCCAAAACTGAGTAATAATCCAAGAAACGGGCCAGAATCGGCCCAAACTGCGAGTCTTGACGACCAACACACAAGCACACCTTGGTGTTCGACAACCATGGAAATCCCTTTGGGACCCCAAAACGGGGAGTAATAGTCCATGAAACGGGTCAGAATCGACAAAACCCACGAGTGTTGATGACCGACACGTAAACGCACCCCGGGGTTCAACAACCATGGAAATCGCTTTGGGACCCCAAAACGGTGAGTGTTAGTCCACAAAACGGGTCAGAATCGACAAAAACCGCGAGTGTTGATGACCGACACGTTAACGCACCCCGGGGCCCGTTAATCGTGGAAATCACTCCGGGACACCAAAATAGAGAGTACTAGTCCATGAAACGGGCCAGAATCGGCCAAAACTGCGAGTGTTGATGACCGACACGTAAGAGCACCTTGGAGTTCAACAACTATGGAAATTGCTTCGGGACCCCAAAACAAGTGAGTAATAGTCCACGAAACTGACCAGAATTGGCCAAAATTGTGAGTGTTGATGACCGACACGTAAGCGCACCTTGGGGTTCAACAACCATGGAAATCGCTTTGGGACCCCAAAACAGTGAGTAATAGTCCACGAAACGGGTCAGAATGGCGACAAACCGCGAGTGTTGATGACCGACACGTAAACGCACTCCGGGGTTCGTCAATTGTGGAAATCACTTCGGGACCCCAAAACTGAGTAATAATCCAAGAAACGGGACAGAATCGGCCCAAACTGCGATCTCGACGACCAACACATAAGCACACCTTGGGGTTCGACAACCATGGAAATCCCTTTGGGACACCAAAACGGTGAGTAATAGTCCATGAAACGGGTCAGAATCGACAAAACCCACAAGTGTTGATGACAGACACGTAAATGCACCCCCGGGTTCGTTAATCGTGGAAATCGCTCTTGGACCTGAAACCGGTGAGTAATAGTCCACGAAACTGACCAGAATTGGCCAAAATTGTGAGTGCTGATGACCGACACGTAAGCGCACCTTGGAGTTCAACAACCATGGAAATCGCTTTGGGACCCCAAAACGGTGAGTAATAGTCCACGAAATGGGTCAGAATCGACAAAAACCGAGAGTGTTGCTGAGCGACACGTAAACGCACCCCGGGGTTCGTCAATCGTGGAAATCAGTTTGGGACCCCAAAACTGAGTAATAATCCAAGAAACGGGCCAGAATCGGCCCAAACTGCGAGTCTTGACGACCAACACACAAGCACACCTTGGTGTTCGACAACCATGGAAATCCCTTTGGGACCCCAAAACGGGGAGTAATAGTCCATGAAACGGGTCAGAATCGACAAAACCCACGAGTGTTGATGACCGACACGTAAACGCACCCCGGGGTTCAACAACCATGGAAATCGCTTTGGGACCCCAAAACGGTGAGTGTTAGTCCACAAAACGGGTCAGAATCGACAAAAACCGCGAGTGTTGATGACCGACACGTTAACGCACCCCGGGGCCCGTTAATCGTGGAAATCACTCCGGGACACCAAAATAGAGAGTACTAGTCCATGAAACGGGCCAGAATCGGCCAAAACTGCGAGTGTTGATGACCGACACGTAAGAGCACCTTGGAGTTCAACAACTATGGAAATTGCTTCGGGACCCCAAAACAAGTGAGTAATAGTCCACGAAACTGACCAGAATTGGCCAAAATTGTGAGTGTTGATGACCGACACGTAAGCGCACCTTGGGGTTCAACAACCATGGAAATCGCTTTGGGACCCCAAAACAGTGAGTAATAGTCCACGAAACGGGTCAGAATGGCGACAAACCGCGAGTGTTGATGACCGACACGTAAACGCACTCCGGGGTTCGTCAATTGTGGAAATCACTTCGGGACCCCAAAACTGAGTAATAATCCAAGAAACGGGACAGAATCGGCCCAAACTGCGATCTCGACGACCAACACATAAGCACACCTTGGGGTTCGACAACCATGGAAATCCCTTTGGGACACCAAAACGGTGAGTAATAGTCCATGAAACGGGTCAGAATCGACAAAACCCATAAGTGTTGATGACAGACACGTAAATGCACCCCCGGGTTCGTTAATCGTGGAAATCGCTCTTGGACCTGAAACCGGTGAGTAATAGTCCACGAAACTGACCAGAATTGGCCAAAATTGTGAGTGCTGATGACCGACACGTAAGCGCACCTTGGAGTTCAACAACCATGGAAATCGCTTTGGGACCCCAAAACGGTGAGTAATAGTCCACGAAATGGGTCAGAATCGACAAAAACCGAGAGTGTTGCTGAGCGACACGTAAACGCACCCCGGGGTTCGTCAATCGTGGAAATCAGTTTGGGACCCCAAAACTGAGTAATAATCCAAGAAACGGGCCAGAATCGGCCCAAACTGCGAGTCTTGACGACCAACACACAAGCACACCTTGGTGTTCGACAACCATGGAAATCCCTTTGGGACCCCAAAACGGGGAGTAATAGTCCATGAAACGGGTCAGAATCGACAAAACCCACGAGTGTTGATGACCGACACGTAAACGCACCCCGGGGTTCAACAACCATGGAAATCGCTTTGGGACCCCAAAACGGTGAGTGTTAGTCCACAAAACGGGTCAGAATCGACAAAAACCGCGAGTGTTGATGACCGACACGTTAACGCACCCCGGGGCCCGTTAATCGTGGAAATCACTCCGGGACACCAAAATAGAGAGTACTAGTCCATGAAACGGGCCAGAATCGGCCAAAACTGCGAGTGTTGATGACCGACACGTAAGAGCACCTTGGAGTTCAACAACTATGGAAATTGCTTCGGGACCCCAAAACAAGTGAGTAATAGTCCACGAAACTGACCAGAATTGGCCAAAATTGTGAGTGTTGATGACCGACACGTAAGCGCACCTTGGGGTTCAACAACCATGGAAATCGCTTTGGGACCCCAAAACAGTGAGTAATAGTCCACGAAACGGGTCAGAATGGCGACAAACCGCGAGTGTTGATGACCGACACGTAAACGCACTCCGGGGTTCGTCAATTGTGGAAATCACTTCGGGACCCCAAAACTGAGTAATAATCCAAGAAACGGGACAGAATCGGCCCAAACTGCGATCTCGACGACCAACACATAAGCACACCTTGGGGTTCGACAACCATGGAAATCCCTTTGGGACACCAAAACGGTGAGTAATAGTCCATGAAACGGGTCAGAATCGACAAAACCCATAAGTGTTGATGACAGACACGTAAATGCACCCCCGGGTTCGTTAATCGTGGAAATCGCTCTTGGACCTGAAACCGGTGATTAATAGTCCACGAAACTGACCAGAATTGGCCAAAATTGTGAGTGCTGATGACCGACACGTAAGCGCACCTTGGAGTTCAACAACCATGGAAATCGCTTTGGGACCCCAAAACGGTGAGTAATAGTCCACGAAATGGGTCAGAATCGACAAAAACCGAGAGTGTTGCTGAGCGACACGTAAACGCACCCCGGGGTTCGTCAATCGTGGAAATCAGTTTGGGACCCCAAAACTGAGTAATAATCCAAGAAACGGGCCAGAATCGGCCCAAACTGTGAGTCTTGACGACCAACACACAAGCACACCTTGGTGTTCGACAACCATGGAAATCCCTTTGGGACCCCAAAACGGGGAGTAATAGTCCATGAAACGGGTCAGAATCGACAAAACCCACGAGTGTTGATGACCGACACGTAAACGCACCCCGGGGTTCAACAACCATGGAAATCGCTTTGGGACCCCAAAACGGTGAGTATTAGTCCACAAAACGGGTCAGAATCGACAAAAACCGCGAGTGTTGATGACCGACACGTTAACGCACCCCGGGGCCCGTTAATCGTGGAAATCACTCCGGGACACCAAAATAGAGAGTACTAGTCCATGAAACGGGCCAGAATCGGCCAAAACTGCGAGTGTTGATGACCGACACGTAAGAGCACCTTGGAGTTCAACAACTATGGAAATTGCTTCGGGACCCCAAAACAAGTGAGTAATAGTCCACGAAACTGACCAGAATTGGCCAAAATTGTGAGTGTTGATGACCGACACGTAAGCGCACCTTGGGGTTCAACAACCATGGAAATCGCTTTGGGACCCCAAAACAGTGAGTAATAGTCCACGAAACGGGTCAGAATGGCGACAAACCGCGAGTGTTGATGACCGACACGTAAACGCACTCCGGGGTTCGTCAATTGTGGAAATCACTTCGGGACCCCAAAACTGAGTAATAATCCAAGAAACGGGACAGAATCGGCCCAAACTGCGATCTCGACGACCAACACATAAGCACACCTTGGGGTTCGACAACCATGGAAATCCCTTTGGGACACCAAAACGGTGAGTAATAGTCCATGAAACGGGTCAGAATCGACAAAACCCACAAGTGTTGATGACAGACACGTAAATGCACCCCCGGGTTCGTTAATCGTGGAAATCGCTCTTGGACCTGAAACCGGTGAGTAATAGTCCACGAAACTGACCAGAATTGGCCAAAATTGTGAGTGCTGATGACCGACACGTAAGCGCACCTTGGAGTTCAACAACCATGAAATCGCTTTGGGACCCCAAAACGGTGAGTAATAGTCCACGAAATGGGTCAGAATCGACAAAAACCGAGAGTGTTGCTGAGCGACACGTAAACGCACCCCGGGGTTCGTCAATCGTGGAAATCAGTTTGGGACCCCAAAACTGAGTAATAATCCAAGAAACGGGCCAGAATCGGCCCAAACAGCGAGTCTTGACGACCAACACACAAGCACACCTTGGTGTTCGACAACCATGGAAATCCCTTTGGGACCCCAAAACGGGGAGTAATAGTCCATGAAACGGGTCAGAATCGACAAAACCCACGAGTGTTGATGACCGACACGTAAACGCACCCCGGGGTTCAACAACCATGGAAATCGCTTTGGGACCCCAAAACGGTGAGTATTAGTCCACAAAACGGGTCAGAATCGACAAAAACCGCGAGTGTTGATGACCGACACGTTAACGCACCCCGGGGCCCGTTAATCGTGGAAATCACTCCGGGACACCAAAATAGAGAGTACTAGTCCATGAAACGGGCCAGAATCGGCCAAAACTGCGAGTGTTGATGACCGACACGTAAGAGCACCTTGGAGTTCAACAACTATGGAAATTGCTTCGGGACCCCAAAACAAGTGAGTAATAGTCCACGAAACTGACCAGAATTGGCCAAAATTGTGAGTGTTGATGACCGACACGTAAGCGCACCTTGGGGTTCAACAACCATGGAAATCGCTTTGGGACCCCAAAACAGTGAGTAATAGTCCCCGAAACGGGTCAGAATGGCGACAAACCGCGAGTGTTGATGACCGACACGTAAACGCACTCCGGGGTTCGTCAATTGTGGAAATCACTTCGGGACCCCAAAACTGAGTAATAATCCAAGAAACGGGACAGAATCGGCCCAAACTGCGATCTCGACGACCAACACATAAGCACACCTTGGGGTTCGACAACCATGGAAATCCCTTTGGGACACCAAAACGGTGAGTAATAGTCCATGAAACGGGTCAGAATCGACAAAACCCACAAGTGTTGATGACAGACACGTAAATGCACCCCCGGGTTCGTTAATCGTGGAAATCGCTCTAGGACCTGAAACCGGTGAGTAATAGTCCACGAAACTGACCAGAATTGGCCAAAATTGTGAGTGTTGATGACCGACATGTAAGCGCAGCTTGGAGTTCAACAACCATGGAAATCGCTTTGGGACCCCAAAACGGTGAGTAATAGTCCACGAAATGGGTCAGAATCGACAAAAACCGAGAGTGTTGCTGAGCGACACGTAAACGCACCCCGGGGTTCGTCAATCGTGGAAATCAGTTTGGGACCCCAAAACTGAGTAATAATCCAAGAAACGAGCCAGAATCGGCCCAAACTGCGAGTCTTGACGACCAACACACAAGCACACCTTGGTGTTCGACAACCATGGAAATCCCTTTGGGACCCCAAAACGGGGAGTAATAGTCCATGAAACGGGTCAGAATCGACAAAACCCACGAGTGTTGATGACCGACACGTAAACGCACCCCGGGGTTCAACAACCATGGAAATCGCTTTGGGACCCCAAAACGGTGAGTATTAGTCCACAAAACGGGTCAGAATCGACAAAAACCGCGAGTGTTGATGACCGACACGTTAACGCACCCCGGGGCCCGTTAATCGTGGAAATCACTCCGGGACACCAAAATAGAGAGTACTAGTCCATGAAACGGGCCAGAATCGGCCAAAACTGCGAGTGTTGATGACCGACACGTAAGAGCACCTTGGAGTTCAACAACTATGGAAATTGCTTCGGGACCCCAAAACAAGTGAGTAATAGTCCACGAAACTGACCAGAATTGGCCAAAATTGTGAGTGTTGATGACCGACACGTAAGCGCACCTTGGGGTTCAACAACCATGGAAATCGCTTTGGGACCCCAAAACAGTGAGTAATAGTCCACGAAACGGGTCAGAATGGCGACAAACCGCGAGTGTTGATGACCGACACGTAAACGCACTCCGGGGTTCGTCAATTGTGGAAATCACTTCGGGACCCCAAAACTGAGTAATAATCCAAGAAACGGGACAGAATCGGCCCAAACTGCGATCTCGACGACCAACACATAAGCACACCTTGGGGTTCGACAACCATGGAAATCCCTTTGGGACACCAAAACGGTGAGTAATAGTCCATGAAACGGGTCAGAATCGACAAAACCCACAAGTGTTGATGACAGACACGTAAATGCACCCCCGGGTTCGTTAATCGTGGAAATCGCTCTTGGACCTGAAACCGGTGAGTAATAGTCCACGAAACTGACCAGAATTGGCCAAAATTGTGAGTGCTGATGACCGACACGTAAGCGCACCTTGGAGTTCAACAACCATGAAATCGCTTTGGGACCCCAAAACGGTGAGTAATAGTCCACGAAATGGGTCAGAATCGACAAAAACCGAGAGTGTTGCTGAGCGACACGTAAACGCACCCCGGGGTTCGTCAATCGTGGAAATCAGTTTGGGACCCCAAAACTGAGTAATAATCCAAGAAACGGGCCAGAATCGGCCCAAACAGCGAGTCTTGACGACCAACACACAAGCACACCTTGGTGTTCGACAACCATGGAAATCCCTTTGGGACCCCAAAACGGGGAGTAATAGTCCATGAAACGGGTCAGAATCGACAAAACCCACGAGTGTTGATGACCGACACGTAAACGCACCCCGGGGTTCAACAACCATGGAAATCGCTTTGGGACCCCAAAACGGTGAGTATTAGTCCACAAAACGGGTCAGAATCGACAAAAACCGCGAGTGTTGATGACCGACACGTTAACGCACCCCGGGGCCCGTTAATCGTGGAAATCACTCCGGGACACCAAAATAGAGAGTACTAGTCCATGAAACGGGCCAGAATCGGCCAAAACTGCGAGTGTTGATGACCGACACGTAAGAGCACCTTGGAGTTCAACAACTATGGAAATTGCTTCGGGACCCCAAAACAAGTGAGTAATAGTCCACGAAACTGACCAGAATTGGCCAAAATTGTGAGTGTTGATGACCGACACGTAAGCGCACCTTGGGGTTCAACAACCATGGAAATCGCTTTGGGACCCCAAAACAGTGAGTAATAGTCCCCGAAACGGGTCAGAATGGCGACAAACCGCGAGTGTTGATGACCGACACGTAAACGCACTCCGGGGTTCGTCAATTGTGGAAATCACTTCGGGACCCCAAAACTGAGTAATAATCCAAGAAACGGGACAGAATCGGCCCAAACTGCGATCTCGACGACCAACACATAAGCACACCTTGGGGTTCGACAACCATGGAAATCCCTTTGGGACACCAAAACGGTGAGTAATAGTCCATGAAACGGGTCAGAATCGACAAAACCCACAAGTGTTGATGACAGACACGTAAATGCACCCCCGGGTTCGTTAATCGTGGAAATCGCTCTAGGACCTGAAACCGGTGAGTAATAGTCCACGAAACTGACCAGAATTGGCCAAAATTGTGAGTGTTGATGACCGACATGTAAGCGCAGCTTGGAGTTCAACAACCATGGAAATCGCTTTGGGACCCCAAAACGGTGAGTAATAGTCCACGAAATGGGTCAGAATCGACAAAAACCGAGAGTGTTGCTGAGCGACACGTAAACGCACCCCGGGGTTCGTCAATCGTGGAAATCAGTTTGGGACCCCAAAACTGAGTAATAATCCAAGAAACGAGCCAGAATCGGCCCAAACTGCGAGTCTTGACGACCAACACACAAGCACACCTTGGTGTTCGACAACCATGGAAATCCCTTTGGGACCCCAAAACGGGGAGTAATAGTCCATGAAACGGGTCAGAATCGACAAAACCCACGAGTGTTGATGACCGACACGTAAACGCACCCCGGGGTTCAACAACCATGGAAATCGCTTTGGGACCCCAAAACGGTGAGTATTAGTCCACAAAACGGGTCAGAATCGACAAAAACCGCGAGTGTTGATGACCGACACGTTAACGCACCCCGGGGCCCGTTAATCGTGGAAATCACTCCGGGACACCAAAATAGAGAGTACTAGTCCATGAAACGGGCCAGAATCGGCCAAAACTGCAAGTGTTGATGACCGACACGTAAGAGCACCTTGGAGTTCAACAACTATGGAAATTGCTTCGGGACCCCAAAACAAGTGAGTAATAGTCCACGAAACTGACCAGAATTGGCCAAAATTGTGAGTGTTGATGACCGACACGTAAGCGCACCTTGGGGTTCAACAACCATGGAAATCGCTTTGGGACCCCAAAACAGTGAGTAATAGTCCACGAAACGGGTCAGAATGGCGACAAACCGCGAGTGTTGATGACCGACACGTAAACGCACTCCGGGGTTCGTCAATTGTGGAAATCACTTCGGGACCCCAAAACTGAGTAATAATCCAAGAAACGGGACAGAATCGGCCCAAACTGCGATCTCGACGACCAACACATAAGCACACCTTGGGGTTCGACAACCATGGAAATCCCTTTGGGACACCAAAACGGTGAGTAATAGTCCATGAAACGGGTCAGAATCGACAAAACCCACAAGTGTTGATGACAGACACGTAAATGCACCCCCGGGTTCGTTAATCGTGGAAATCGCTCTAGGACCTGAAACCGGTGAGTAATAGTCCACGAAACTGACCAGAATTGGCCAAAATTGTGAGTGCTGATGACCGACACGTAAGCGCACCTTGGAGTTCAACAACCATGGAAATCGCTTTGGGACCCCAAAACGGTGAGTAATAGTCCACGAAATGGGTCAGAATCGACAAAAACCGAGAGTGTTGCTGAGCGACACGTAAACGCACCCCGGGGTTCGTCAATCGTGGAAATCAGTTTGGGACCCCAAAACTGAGTAATAATCCAAGAAACGGGCCAGAATCGGCCCAAACTGCGAGTCTTGACGACCAACACACAAGCACACCTTGGTGTTCGACAACCATGGAAATCCCTTTGGGACCCCAAAACGGGGAGTAATAGTCCATGAAATGGGTCAGAATCGACAAAACCCACGAGTGTTGATGACCGACACGTAAACGCACCCCGGGGTTCAACAACCATGGAAATCGCTTTGGGACCCCAAAACGGTGAGTGTTAGTCCACAAAACGGGTCAGAATCGACAAAAACCGCGAGTGTTGATGACCGACACGTTAACGCACCCCGGGGCCCGTTAATCGTGGAAATCACTCCGGGACACCAAAATAGAGAGTACTAGTCCATGAAACGGGCCAGAATCGGCCAAAACTGCGAGTGTTGATGACCGACACGTAAGAGCACCTTGGAGTTCAACAACTATGGAAATTGCTTCGGGACCCCAAAACAAGTGAGTAATAGTCCACGAAACTGACCAGAATTGGCCAAAATTGTGAGTGTTGATGACCGACACGTAAGCGCACCTTGGGGTTCAACAACCATGGAAATCGCTTTGGGACCCCAAAACAGTGAGTAATAGTCCACGAAACGGGTCAGAATGGCGACAAACCGCGAGTGTTGATGACCGACACGTAAACGCACTCCGGGGTTCGTCAATTGTGGGAAATCACTTCGGGACCCCAAAACTGAGTAATAATCCAAGAAACGGGACAGAATCGGCCCAAACTGCGATCTCGACGACCAACACATAAGCACACCTTGGGGTTCGACAACCATGGAAATCCCTTTGGGACACCAAAACGGTGAGTAATAGTCCATGAAACGGGTCAGAATCGACAAAACCCACAAGTGTTGATGACAGACACGTAAATGCACCCCCGGGTTCGTTAATCGTGGAAATCGCTCTAGGACCTGAAACCGGTGAGTAATAGTCCACGAAACTGACCAGAATTGGCCAAAATTGTGAGTGCTGATGACCAACACGTAAGCGCACCTTGGAGTTCAACAACCATGGAAATCGCTTTGGGACCCCAAAACGGTGAGTAATAGTCCACGAAATGGGTCAGAATCGACAAAAACCGAGAGTGTTGCTGAGCGACACGTAAACGCACCCCGGGGTTCGTCAATCGTGGAAATCAGTTTGGGACCCCAAAACTGAGTAATAATCCAAGAAACGGGCCAGAATCGGCCCAAACTGCGAGTCTTGACGACCAACACACAAGCACACCTTGGTGTTCGACAACCATGGAAATCCCTTTGGGACCCCAAAACGGGGAGTAATAGTCCATGAAATGGGTCAGAATCGACAAAACCCACGAGTGTTGATGACCGACACGTAAACGCACCCCGGGGTTCAACAACCATGGAAATCGCTTTGGGACCCCAAAACGGTGAGTGTTAGTCCACAAAACGGGTCAGAATCGACAAAAACCGCGAGTGTTGATGACCGACACGTTAACGCACCCCGGGGCCCGTTAATCGTGGAAATCACTCCGGGACACCAAAATAGAGAGTACTAGTCCATGAAACGGGCCAGAATCGGCCAAAACTGCGAGTGTTGATGACCGACACGTAAGAGCACCTTGGAGTTCAACAACTATGGAAATTGCTTCGGGACCCCAAAACAAGTGAGTAATAGTCCACGAAACTGACCAGAATTGGCCAAAATTGTGAGTGTTGATGACCGACACGTAAGCGCACCTTGGGGTTCAACAACCATGGAAATCGCTTTGGGACCCCAAAACAGTGAGTAATAGTCCACGAAACGGGTCAGAATGGCGACAAACCGCGAGTGTTGATGACCGACACGTAAACGCACTCCGGGGTTCGTCAATTGTGGAAATCACTTCGGGACCCCAAAACTGAGTAATAATCCAAGAAACGGGACAGAATCGGCCCAAACTGCGATCTCGACGACCAACACATAAGCACACCTTGGGGTTCGACAACCATGGAAATCCCTTTGGGACACCAAAACGGTGAGTAATAGTCCATGAAACGGGTCAGAATCGACAAAACCCACAAGTGTTGATGACAGACACGTAAATGCACCCCCGGGTTCGTTAATCGTGGAAATCGCTCTTGGACCTGAAACCGGTGAGTAATAGTCCACGAAACTGACCAGAATTGGCCAAAATTGTGAGTGCTGATGACCGACACGTAAGCGCACCTTGGAGTTCAACAACCATGGAAATCGCTTTGGGACCCCAAAACGGTGAGTAATAGTCCACGAAATGGGTCAGAATCGACAAAAACCGAGAGTGTTGCTGAGCGACACGTAAACGCACCCCGGGGTTCGTCAATCGTGGAAATCAGTTTGGGACCCCAAAACTGAGTAATAATCCAAGAAACGGGCCAGAATCGGCCCAAACTGCGAGTCTTGACGACCAACACACAAGCACACCTTGGTGTTCGACAACCATGGAAATCCCTTTGGGACCCCAAAACGGGGAGTAATAGTCCATGAAACGGGTCAGAATCGACAAAACCCACGAGTGTTGATGACCGACACGTAAACGCACCCCGGGGTTCAACAACCATGGAAATCGCTTTGGGACCCCAAAACGGTGAGTGTTAGTCCACAAAACGGGTCAGAATCGACAAAAACCGCGAGTGTTGATGACCGACACGTTAACGCACCCCGGGGCCCGTTAATCGTGGAAATCACTCCGGGACACCAAAATAGAGAGTACTAGTCCATGAAACGGGCCAGAATCGGCCAAAACTGCGAGTGTTGATGACCGACACGTAAGAGCACCTTGGAGTTCAACAACTATGGAAATTGCTTCGGGACCCCAAAACAAGTGAGTAATAGTCCACGAAACTGACCAGAATTGGCCAAAATTGTGAGTGTTGATGACCGACACGTAAGCGCACCTTGGGGTTCAACAACCATGGAAATCGCTTTGGGACCCCAAAACAGTGAGTAATAGTCCACGAAACGGGTCAGAATGGCGACAAACCGCGAGTGTTGATGACCGACACGTAAACGCACTCCGGGGTTCGTCAATTGTGGAAATCACTTCGGGACCCCAAAACTGAGTAATAATCCAAGAAACGGGACAGAATCGGCCCAAACTGCGATCTCGACGACCAACACATAAGCACACCTTGGGGTTCGACAACCATGGAAATCCCTTTGGGACACCAAAACGGTGAGTAATAGTCCATGAAACGGGTCAGAATCGACAAAACCCACAAGTGTTGATGACAGACACGTAAATGCACCCCCGGGTTCGTTAATCGTGGAAATCGCTCTAGGACCTGAAACCGGTGAGTAATAGTCCACGAAACTGACCAGAATTGGCCAAAATTGTGAGTGCTGATGACCAACACGTAAGCGCACCTTGGAGTTCAACAACCATGGAAATCGCTTTGGGACCCCAAAACGGTGAGTAATAGTCCACGAAATGGGTCAGAATCGACAAAAACCGAGAGTGTTGCTGAGCGACACGTAAACGCACCCCGGGGTTCGTCAATCGTGGAAATCAGTTTGGGACCCCAAAACTGAGTAATAATCCAAGAAACGGGCCAGAATCGGCCCAAACTGCGAGTCTTGACGACCAACACACAAGCACACCTTGGTGTTCGACAACCATGGAAATCCCTTTGGGACCCCAAAACGGGGAGTAATAGTCCATGAAATGGGTCAGAATCGACAAAACCCACGAGTGTTGATGACCGACACGTAAACGCACCCCGGGGTTCAACAACCATGGAAATCGCTTTGGGACCCCAAAACGGTGAGTGTTAGTCCACAAAACGGGTCAGAATCGACAAAAACCGCGAGTGTTGATGACCGACACGTTAACGCACCCCGGGGCCCGTTAATCGTGGAAATCACTCCGGGACACCAAAATAGAGAGTACTAGTCCATGAAACGGGCCAGAATCGGCCAAAACTGCGAGTGTTGATGACCGACACGTAAGAGCACCTTGGAGTTCAACAACTATGGAAATTGCTTCGGGACCCCAAAACAAGTGAGTAATAGTCCACGAAACTGACCAGAATTGGCCAAAATTGTGAGTGTTGATGACCGACACGTAAGCGCACCTTGGGGTTCAACAACCATGGAAATCGCTTTGGGACCCCAAAACAGTGAGTAATAGTCCACGAAACGGGTCAGAATGGCGACAAACCGCGAGTGTTGATGACCGACACGTAAACGCACTCCGGGGTTCGTCAATTGTGGAAATCACTTCGGGACCCCAAAACTGAGTAATAATCCAAGAAACGGGACAGAATCGGCCCAAACTGCGATCTCGACGACCAACACATAAGCACACCTTGGGGTTCGACAACCATGGAAATCCCTTTGGGACACCAAAACGGTGAGTAATAGTCCATGAAACGGGTCAGAATCGACAAAACCCACAAGTGTTGATGACAGACACGTAAATGCACCCCCGGGTTCGTTAATCGTGGAAATCGCTCTTGGACCTGAAACCGGTGAGTAATAGTCCACGAAACTGACCAGAATTGGCCAAAATTGTGAGTGCTGATGACCGACACGTAAGCGCACCTTGGAGTTCAACAACCATGGAAATCGCTTTGGGACCCCAAAACGGTGAGTAATAGTCCACGAAATGGGTCAGAATCGACAAAAACCGAGAGTGTTGCTGAGCGACACGTAAACGCACCCCGGGGTTCGTCAATCGTGGAAATCAGTTTGGGACCCCAAAACTGAGTAATAATCCAAGAAACGGGCCAGAATCGGCCCAAACTGCGAGTCTTGACGACCAACACACAAGCACACCTTGGTGTTCGACAACCATGGAAATCCCTTTGGGACCCCAAAACGGGGAGTAATAGTCCATGAAACGGGTCAGAATCGACAAAACCCACGAGTGTTGATGACCGACACGTAAACGCACCCCGGGGTTCAACAACCATGGAAATCGCTTTGGGACCCCAAAACGGTGAGTGTTAGTCCACAAAACGGGTCAGAATCGACAAAAACCGCGAGTGTTGATGACCGACACGTTAACGCACCCCGGGGCCCGTTAATCGTGGAAATCACTCCGGGACACCAAAATAGAGAGTACTAGTCCATGAAACGGGCCAGAATCGGCCAAAACTGCGAGTGTTGATGACCGACACGTAAGAGCACCTTGGAGTTCAACAACTATGGAAATTGCTTCGGGACCCCAAAACAAGTGAGTAATAGTCCACGAAACTGACCAGAATTGGCCAAAATTGTGAGTGTTGATGACCGACACGTAAGCGCACCTTGGGGTTCAACAACCATGGAAATCGCTTTGGGACCCCAAAACAGTGAGTAATAGTCCACGAAACGGGTCAGAATGGCGACAAACCGCGAGTGTTGATGACCGACACGTAAACGCACTCCGGGGTTCGTCAATTGTGGAAATCACTTCGGGACCCCAAAACTGAGTAATAATCCAAGAAACGGGACAGAATCGGCCCAAACTGCGATCTCGACGACCAACACATAAGCACACCTTGGGGTTCGACAACCATGGAAATCCCTTTGGGACACCAAAACGGTGAGTAATAGTCCATGAAACGGGTCAGAATCGACAAAACCCACAAGTGTTGATGACAGACACGTAAATGCACCCCCGGGTTCGTTAATCGTGGAAATCGCTCTTGCACCTGAAACCGGTGAGTAATAGTCCACGAAACTGACCAGAATTGGCCAAAATTGTGAGTGCTGATGACCGACACGTAAGCGCACCTTGGAGTTCAACAACCATGGAAATCGCTTTGGGACCCCAAAACGGTGAGTAATAGTCCACGAAATGGGTCAGAATCGACAAAAACCGAGAGTGTTGCTGAGCGACACGTAAACGCACCCCGGGGTTCGTCAATCGTGGAAATCAGTTTGGGACCCCAAAACTGAGTAATAATCCAAGAAACGGGCCAGAATCGGCCCAAACTGTGAGTCTTGACGACCAACACACAAGCACACCTTGGTGTTCGACAACCATGGAAATCCCTTTGGGACCCCAAAACGGGGAGTAATAGTCCATGAAACGGGTCAGAATCGACAAAACCCACGAGTGTTGATGACCGACACGTAAACGCACCCCGGGGTTCAACAACCATGGAAATCGCTTTGGGACCCCAAAACGGTGAGTATTAGTCCACAAAACGGGTCAGAATCGACAAAAACCGCGAGTGTTGATGACCGACACGTTAACGCACCCCGGGGCCCGTTAATCATGGAAATCACTCCGGGACACCAAAATAGAGAGTACTAGTCCATGAAACGGGCCAGAATCGGCCAAAACTGCGAGTGTTGATGACCGACACGTAAGAGCACCTTGGAGTTCAACAACTGTGGAAATTGCTTCGGGACCCCAAAACAAGTGAGTAATAGTCCACGAAACTGACCAGAATTGGCCAAAATTGTGAGTGTTGATGACCGACACGTAAGCGCACCTTGGGGTTCAACAACCATGGAAATCGCTTTGGGACGCCAAAACAGTGAGTAATAGTCCACGAAACGGGTCAGAATGGCCAAAAACCGCGAGTGTTGATGACCGACACGTAAACGCACTCCAGGGTTCGTCAATTGTGGAAATCACTTCGGGACCCCAAAACTGAGTAATAATCCAAGAAACGGGACAAAATCGACCCAAACTGCGATCTCGACGACCAACACATAAGCACACCATGGGGTTCGACAACCATGGAAATCCCTTTGGGACACCAAAACGGTGAGTAATAGTCCATGAAACGGGTCAGAATCGACAAAACCCACAAGTGTTGATGACAGACACATAAATGCACCCCCGGGTTCGTTAATCGTGGAAATCGCTCTAGGACCTGAAGCCGGTGAGTAATAGTCCACGAAACTGACCAGAATTGGCCAAAATTGTGAGTGTTGATGACCGACATGTAAGCGCACCTTGGAGTTCAACAACCATGGAAATCGCTTTGGGACCCCAAAACGGTGAGTAATAGTCCACGAAATGGGTCAGAATCGACAAAAACCGAGAGTGTTGATGACCGACACGTAAACGCACCCCGGGGTTCAACAACCATGGAAATCGCTTTGGGACCCCAAAACGGTGAGTATTAGTCCACAAAACGGGTCAGAATCGACAAAAACCGCGAGTGTTGATGACCGACACGTTAACGCACCCCGGGGCCCATTAATCATGGAAATCACTCCGGGACACCAAAATAGAGAGTACTAGTCCATGAAACGGGCCAGAATCGGCCAAAACTGCGAGTGTTGATGACCGACACGTAAGAGCACCTTGGAGTTCAACAACTATGGAAATTGCTTCGGGACCCCAAAACAAGTGAGTAATAGTCCACGAAACTGACCAGAATTGGCCAAAATTGTGAGTGTTGATGACCGACACGTAAGCGCACCTTCGGGTTCAACAACCATGGAAATCGCTTTGGGACCCCAAAACAGTGAGTAATAGTCCACGAAACGGGTCAGAATGGCCAAAAACCGCGAGTGTTGATGACCGACACGTAAACGCACTCCAGGGTTCGTCAATTGTGGAAATCACTTCGGGACCCCAAAACTGAGTAATAATCCAAGAAACGGGACAGAATCGGCCCAAACTGCGATCTCGACGACCAACACATAAGCACACCATGGGGTTCGACAACCATGGAAATCCCTTTGGGACACCAAAACGGTGAGTAATAGTCCATGAAACGGGTCAGAATCGACAAAACCCACGAGTGTTGATGACAGACACATTAATGCACCCCCGGGTTCGTTAATCGTGGAAATCGCTCTAGGACCTGAAGCCGGTGAGTAATAGTCCACGAAACTGACCAGAATTGGCCAAAATTGTGAGTGTTGATGACCGACATGTAAGCGCACCTTGGAGTTCAACAACCATGGAAATCGCTTTGGGACCCCAAAACGGTGAGTAATAGTCCACGAAATGGGTCAGAATCGACAAAAACCGAGAGTGTTGCTGAGCGACACGTAAACGCACCCCGGGGTTCGTCAATCGTGGAAATCAGTTTGGGACCCCAAAACTGAGTAATAATCCAAGAAACGGGCCAGAATCGGCCCAAACTGTGAGTCTTGACGACCAACACACAAGCACACCTTGGTGTTCGACAACCATGGAAATCCCTTTGGGACCCCAAAACGGGGAGTAATAGTCCATGAAACGGGTCAGAATCGACAAAACCCACGAGTGTTGATGACCGACACGTAAACGCACCCCGGGGTTCAACAACCATGGAAATCGCTTTGGGACCCCAAAACGGTGAGTATTAGTCCACAAAACGGGTCAGAATCGACAAAAACCGCGAGTGTTGATGACCGACACGTTAACGCACCCCGGGGCCCGTTAATCATGGAAATCACTCCGGGACACCAAAATAGAGAGTACTAGTCCATGAAACGGGCCAGAATCGGCCAAAACTGCGAGTGTTGATGACCGACACGTAAGAGCACCTTGGAGTTCAACAACTGTGGAAATTGCTTCGGGACCCCAAAACAAGTGAGTAATAGTCCACGAAACTGACCAGAATTGGCCAAAATTGTGAGTGTTGATGACCGACACGTAAGCGCACCTTGGGGTTCAACAACCATGGAAATCGCTTTGGGACGCCAAAACAGTGAGTAATAGTCCACGAAACGGGTCAGAATGGCCAAAAACCGCGAGTGTTGATGACCGACACGTAAACGCACTCCAGGGTTCGTCAATTGTGGAAATCACTTCGGGACCCCAAAACTGAGTAATAATCCAAGAAACGGGACAAAATCGACCCAAACTGCGATCTCGACGACCAACACATAAGCACACCATGGGGTTCGACAACCATGGAAATCCCTTTGGGACACCAAAACGGTGAGTAATAGTCCATGAAACGGGTCAGAATCGACAAAACCCACAAGTGTTGATGACAGACACATAAATGCACCCCCGGGTTCGTTAATCGTGGAAATCGCTCTAGGACCTGAAGCCGGTGAGTAATAGTCCACGAAACTGACCAGAATTGGCCAAAATTGTGAGTGTTGATGACCGACATGTAAGCGCACCTTGGAGTTCAACAACCATGGAAATCGCTTTGGGACCCCAAAACGGTGAGTAATAGTCCACGAAATGGGTCAGAATCGACAAAAACCGAGAGTGTTGATGACCGACACGTAAACGCACCCCGGGGTTCAACAACCATGGAAATCGCTTTGGGACCCCAAAACGGTGAGTATTAGTCCACAAAACGGGTCAGAATCGACAAAAACCGCGAGTGTTGATGACCGACACGTTAACGCACCCCGGGGCCCATTAATCATGGAAATCACTCCGGGACACCAAAATAGAGAGTACTAGTCCATGAAACGGGCCAGAATCGGCCAAAACTGCGAGTGTTGATGACCGACACGTAAGAGCACCTTGGAGTTCAACAACTATGGAAATTGCTTCGGGACCCCAAAACAAGTGAGTAATAGTCCACGAAACTGACCAGAATTGGCCAAAATTGTGAGTGTTGATGACCGACACGTAAGCGCACCTTCGGGTTCAACAACCATGGAAATCGCTTTGGGACCCCAAAACAGTGAGTAATAGTCCACGAAACGGGTCAGAATGGCCAAAAACCGCGAGTGTTGATGACCGACACGTAAACGCACTCCAGGGTTCGTCAATTGTGGAAATCACTTCGGGACCCCAAAACTGAGTAATAATCCAAGAAACGGGACAGAATCGGCCCAAACTGCGATCTCGACGACCAACACATAAGCACACCATGGGGTTCGACAACCATGGAAATCCCTTTGGGACACCAAAACGGTGAGTAATAGTCCATGAAACGGGTCAGAATCGACAAAACCCACGAGTGTTGATGACAGACACATTAATGCACCCCCGGGTTCGTTAATCGTGGAAATCGCTCTAGGACCTGAAGCCGGTGAGTAATAGTCCACGAAACTGACCAGAATTGGCCAAAATTGTGAGTGTTGATGACCGACATGTAAGCGCACCTTGGAGTTCAACAACCATGGAAATCGCTTTGGGACCCCAAAACGGTGAGTAATAGTCCACGAAATGGGTCAGAATCGACAAAAACCGAGAGTGTTGCTGAGCGACACGTAAACGCACCCCGGGGTTCGTCAATCGTGGAAATCAGTTTGGGACCCCAAAACTGAGTAATAATCCAAGAAACGGGCCAGAATCGGCCCAAACTGCGAGTCTTGACGACCAACACATAAGCACACCTTGGTGTTCGACAACCATGGAAATCCCTTTGGGACCCCAAAACGGGGAGTAATAGTCCATGAAACGGGTGAGAATCGACAAAACCCACGAGTGTTGATGACCGACACGTAAACGCACCCCGGGGTTCAACAACCATGGAAATCGCTTTGGGACCCCAAAACGGTGAGTATTAGTCCACAAAACGGGTCAGAATCGACAAAAACCGCGAGTGTTGATGACCGACACGTTAACGCACCCCGGGGCCCGTTAATCATGGAAATCACTCCGGGACACCCAAATAGAGAGTACTAGTCCATGAAACGGGCCAGAATCGGCCAAAACTGCGAGTGTTGATGATCGACACGTAAGAGCACCTTGGAGTTCAACAACTATGGAAATTGCTTCGGGACCCCAAAACAAGTGAGTAATAGTCCACGAAACTGACCAGAATTGGCCAAAATTGTGAGTGTTGATGACCGACACGTAAGCGCACCTTGGGGTTCAACAACCATGGAAATCGCTTTGGGACCCCAAAACAGTGAGTAATAGTCCACGAAACGGGTCAGAATCGACAAAAACCGCGAGTGTTGCTGAGCGACACGTAAACGCACCCCGGGGTTCGTCAATCGTGGAAATCAGTTTGGGACCCCAAAACTGAGTAATAATCCAAGAAACGGGACAGAATCGGCCCAAACTGTGATCTCGACGACCAACACATAAGCACACCATGGGGTTCGACAACCATGGAAATCCCTTTGGGACCCCAAAACGGGGAGTAATAGTCCATGAAACGGGTCAGAATCGACAAAACCCACAAGTGTTGATGACAGACACATAAATGCACCCCCGGGTTCGTTAATCGTGGAAATCGCTCTAGGACCTGAAACCGGTGAGTAATAGTCCACGAAACTGACCAGAATTGGCCAAAATTGTGAGTGTTGATGACCGACATGTAAGCGCACCTTGGAGTTCAACAACCATGGAAATCGCTTTGGGACCCCAAAACGGTGAGTAATAGTCCACGAAATGGGTCAGAATCGACAAAAACCGAGAGTGTTGCTGAGCGACACGCAAAAGCACCCCGGGGTTCGTCAATCGTGGAAATCAGTTTGGGACCCCAAAACTGAGTAATAATCCAAGAAACGGGCCAGAATCGGCCCAAACAGCGAGTCTTGACGACCAACACATAAGCACACCTTGGTGTTCGACAACCATGGAAATCCCTTTGGGACCACAAAACGGGGAGTAATAGTCCATGAAACGGGTCAGAATCGACAAAACCCACGAGTGTTGATGACCGACACGTAAATGCACCCCCGGGTTCGTTAATCGTGGAAATCGCTCTAGGACCTGAAACCGGTGAGTAATAGTCCACGAAACTGACCAGAATTGGCCAAAATTGTGAGTGTTGATGACCGACATGTAAGCGCACCTTGGAGTTCAACAACCATGGAAATCGCTTTGGGACCCCAAAACGGTGAGTAATAGTCCACGAAATGGGTCAGAATCGACAAAAACCGCGAGTGTTGCTGAGCGACACGTAAACGCACCCCGGGGTTCGTCAATCGTGGAAATCAGTTTGGGACCCCAAAACTGAGTAATAATCCAAGAAACGGGACAGAATCGGCCCAAACTGCGATCTCGACGACCAACACATAAGCACACCATGGGGTTCGACAACCATGGAAATCCCTTTGGGACACCAAAACGGTGAGTAATAGTCCATGAAATGGGTCAGAATCGACAAAACCCACAAGTGTTGATGACAGACACATAAATGCACCCCCGGGTTCGTTAATCGTGGAAATCGCTCTAGGACCTGAAACCGGTGAGTAATAGTCCACGAAACTGACCAGAATTGGCCAAAATTGTGAGTGTTGATGACCGACATGTAAGCGCACCTTGGAGTTCAACAACCATGGAAATCGCTTTGGGACCCCAAAACGGTGAGTAATAGTCCACGAAATGGGTCAGAATCGACAAAAACCGAGAGTGTTGCTGAGCGACACGTAAACGCACCCCGGGGTTCGTCAATCGTGGAAATCAGTTTGGGACCCCAAAACTGAGTAATAATCCAAGAAACGGGCCAGAATCGGCCCAAACTGCGAGTCTTGACGACCAACACATAAGCACACCTTGGTGTTCGACAACCATGGAAATCCCTTTGGGACCCCAAAACGGGGAGTAATAGTCCATGAAACGGGTGAGAATCGACAAAACCCACGAGTGTTGATGACCGACACGTAAACGCACCCCGGGGTTCAACAACCATGGAAATCGCTTTGGGACCCCAAAACGGTGAGTATTAGTCCACAAAACGGGTCAGAATCGACAAAAACCGCGAGTGTTGATGACCGACACGTTAACGCACCCCGGGGCCCGTTAATCATGGAAATCACTCCGGGACACCAAAATAGAGAGTACTAGTCCATGAAACGGGCCAGAATCGGCCAAAACTGCGAGTGTTGATGACCGACACGTAAGAGCACCTTGGAGTTCAACAACTGTGGAAATTGCTTCGGGACCCCAAAACAAGTGAGTAATAGTCCACGAAACTGACCAGAATTGGCCAAAATTGTGAGTGTTGATGACCGACACGTAAGCGCACCTTGGGGTTCAACAACCATGGAAATCGCTTTGGGACCCCAAAACAGTGAGTAATAGTCCACGAAACGGGTCAGAATCGACAAAAACCGCGAGTGTTGCTGAGCGACACGTAAACGCACCCCGGGGTTCGTCAATCGTGGAAATCAGTTTGGGACCCCAAAACTGAGTAATAATCCAAGAAACGGGACAGAATCGGCCCAAACTGTGATCTCGACGACCAACACATAAGCACACCATGGGGTTCGACAACCATGGAAATCCCTTTGGGACCCCAAAACGGGGAGTAATAGTCCATGAAACGGGTCAGAATCGACAAAACCCACAAGTGTTGATGACAGACACATAAATGCACCCCCGGGTTCGTTAATCGTGGAAATCGCTCTAGGACCTGAAACCGGTGAGTAATAGTCCACGAAACTGACCAGAATTGGCCAAAATTGTGAGTGTTGATGACCGACATGTAAGCGCACCTTGGAGTTCAACAACCATGGAAATCGCTTTGGGACCCCAAAACGGTGAGTAATAGTCCACGAAATGGGTCAGAATCGACAAAAACCGAGAGTGTTGCTGAGCGACACGCAAAAGCACCCCGGGGTTCGTCAATCGTGGAAATCAGTTTGGGACCCCAAAACTGAGTAATAATCCAAGAAACGGGCCAGAATCGGCCCAAACAGCGAGTCTTGACGACCAACACATAAGCACACCTTGGTGTTCGACAACCATGGAAATCCCTTTGGGACCACAAAACGGGGAGTAATAGTCCATGAAACGGGTCAGAATCGACAAAACCCACGAGTGTTGATGACCGACACGTAAATGCACCCCCGGGTTCGTTAATCGTGGAAATCGCTCTAGGACCTGAAACCGGTGAGTAATAGTCCACGAAACTGACCAGAATTGGCCAAAATTGTGAGTGTTGATGACCGACATGTAAGCGCACCTTGGAGTTCAACAACCATGGAAATCGCTTTGGGACCCCAAAACGGTGAGTAATAGTCCACGAAATGGGTCAGAATCGACAAAAACCGCGAGTGTTGCTGAGCGACACGTAAACGCACCCCGGGGTTCGTCAATCGTGGAAATCAGTTTGGGACCCCAAAACTGAGTAATAATCCAAGAAACGGGACAGAATCGGCCCAAACTGCGATCTCGACGACCAACACATAAGCACACCATGGGGTTCGACAACCATGGAAATCCCTTTGGGACACCAAAACGGTGAGTAATAGTCCATGAAATGGGTCAGAATCGACAAAACCCACAAGTGTTGATGACAGACACATAAATGCACCCCCGGGTTCGTTAATCGTGGAAATCGCTCTAGGACCTGAAACCGGTGAGTAATAGTCCACGAAACTGACCAGAATTGGCCAAAATTGTGAGTGTTGATGACCGACATGTAAGCGCACCTTGGAGTTCAACAACCATGGAAATCGCTTTGGGACCCCAAAACGGTGAGTAATAGTCCACGAAATGGGTCAGAATCGACAAAAACCGAGAGTGTTGCTGAGCGACACGTAAACGCACCCCGGGGTTCGTCAATCGTGGAAATCAGTTTGGGACCCCAAAACTGAGTAATAATCCAAGAAACGGGCCAGAATCGGCCCAAACTGCGAGTCTTGACGACCAACACATAAGCACACCTTGGTGTTCGACAACCATGGAAATCCCTTTGGGACCCCAAAACGGGGAGTAATAGTCCATGAAACGGGTGAGAATCGACAAAACCCACGAGTGTTGATGACCGACACGTAAACGCACCCCGGGGTTCAACAACCATGGAAATCGCTTTGGGACCCCAAAACGGTGAGTATTAGTCCACAAAACGGGTCAGAATCGACAAAAACCGCGAGTGTTGATGACCGACACGTTAACGCACCCCGGGGCCCGTTAATCATGGAAATCACTCCGGGACACCAAAATAGAGAGTACTAGTCCATGAAACGGGCCAGAATCGGCCAAAACTGCGAGTGTTGATGACCGACACGTAAGAGCACCTTGGAGTTCAACAACTGTGGAAATTGCTTCGGGACCCCAAAACAAGTGAGTAATAGTCCACGAAACTGACCAGAATTGGCCAAAATTGTGAGTGTTGATGACCGACACGTAAGCGCACCTTGGGGTTTAACAACCATGGAAATCGCTTTGGGACCCCAAAACAGTGAGTAATAGTCCACGAAACGGGTCAGAATGGCCAAAAACCGCGAGTGTTGATGACCGACACGTAAACGCACTCCAGGGTTCGTCAATTGTGGAAATCACTTCGGGACCCCAAAACTGAGTAATAATCCAAGAAACGGGACAGAATCGGCCCAAACTGCGATCTCGACGACCAACACATAAGCACACCATGGGGTTCGACAACCATGGAAATCCCTTTGGGACACCAAAACGGTGAGTAATAGTCCATGAAACGGGTCAGAATCGACAAAACCCACAAGTGTTGATGACAGACACATAAATGCACCCCCGGGTTCGTTAATCGTGGAAATCGCTCTAGGACCTGAAGCCGGCGAGTAATAGTCCACGAAACTGACCAGAATTGGCCAAAATTGTGAGTGTTGATGACCGACATGTAAGCGCACCTTGGAGTTCAACAACCATGGAAATCGCTTTGGGACCCCAAAACGGTGAGTAATAGTCCACGAAATGGGTCAGAATCGACAAAAACCGAGAGTGTTGATGACCGACACGTAAACGCACCCCGGGGTTCAACAACCATGGAAATCGCTTTGGGACCCCAAAACTGAGTAATAATCCATGAAACGGGCCAGAATCGGCCCAAACTGCGAGTCTTGACGACCAACACATAAGCACACCTTGGTGTTCGACAACCATGGAAATCCCTTTGGGACCCCAAAACGGGGAGTAATAGTCCATGAAACGGGTGAGAATCGACAAAACCCACGAGTGTTGATGACCGACACGTAAACGCACCCCGGGGTTCAACAACCATGGAAATCGCTTTGGGACCCCAAAACGGTGAGTATTAGTCCACAAAACGGGTCAGAATCGACAAAAACCGCGAGTGTTGATGACCGACACGTTAACGCACCCCGGGGCCCGTTAATCATGGAAATCACTCCGGGACACCAAAATAGAGAGTACTAGTCCATGAAACGGGCCAGAATCGGCCAAAACTGCGAGTGTTGATGACCGACACGTAAGAGCACCTTGGAGTTCAACAACTGTGGAAATTGCTTCGGGACCCCAAAACAAGTGAGTAATAGTCCACGAAACTGACCAGAATTGGCCAAAATTGTGAGTGTTGATGAACGACACGTAAGCGCACCTTGGGGTTCAACAACCATGGAAATCGCTTTGGGACGCCAAAACAGTGAGTAATAGTCCACGAAACGGGTCAGAATGGCCAAAAACCGCGAGTGTTGATGACCGACACGTAAACGCACTCCAGGGTTCGTCAATTGTGGAAATCACTTCGGGACCCCAAAACTGAGTAATAATCCAAGAAACGGGACAAAATCGGCCCAAACTGCGATCTCGACGACCAACACATAAGCACACCATGGGGTTCGACAACCATGGAAATCCCTTTGGGACACCAAAACGGTGAGTAATAGTCCATGAAACGGGTCAGAATCGACAAAACCCACAAGTGTTGATGACAGACACATAAATGCACCCCCGGGTTCGTTAATCGTGGAAATCGCTCTAGGACCTGAAGCCGGTGAGTAATAGTCCACGAAACTGACCAGAATTGGCCAAAATTGTGAGTGTTGATGACCGACATGTAAGCGCACCTTGGAGTTCAACAACCATGGAAATCGCTTTGGGACCCCAAAACGGTGAGTAATAGTCCACGAAATGGGTCAGAATCGACAAAAACCGAGAGTGTTGATGACCGACACGTAAACGCACCCCGGGGTTCAACAACCATGGAAATCGCTTTGGGACCCCAAAACGGTGAGTATTAGTCCACAAAACGGGTCAGAATCGACAAAAACCGCGAGTGTTGATGACCGACACGTTAACGCACCCCGGGGCCCATTAATCATGGAAATCACTCCGGGACACCAAAATAGAGAGTACTAGTCCATGAAACGGGCCAGAATCGGCCAAAACTGCGAGTGTTGATGACCGACACGTAAGAGCACCTTGGAGTTCAACAACTATGGAAATTGCTTCGGGACCCCAAAACAAGTGAGTAATAGTCCACGAAACTGACCAGAATTGGCCAAAATTGTGAGTGTTGATGACCGACACGTAAGCGCACCTTCGGGTTCAACAACCATGGAAATCGCTTTGGGACCCCAAAACAGTGAGTAATAGTCCACGAAACGGGTCAGAATGGCCAAAAACCGCGAGTGTTGATGACCGACACGTAAACGCACTCCAGGGTTCGTCAATTGTGGAAATCACTTCGGGACCCCAAAACTGAGTAATAATCCAAGAAACGGGACAGAATCGGCCCAAACTGCGATCTCGACGACCAACACATAAGCACACCATGGGGTTCGACAACCATGGAAATCCCTTTGGGACACCAAAACGGTGAGTAATAGTCCATGAAACGGGTCAGAATCGACAAAACCCACGAGTGTTGATGACAGACACATTAATGCACCCCCGGGTTCGTTAATCGTGGAAATCGCTCTAGGACCTGAAGCCGGTGAGTAATAGTCCACGAAACTGACCAGAATTGGCCAAAATTGTGAGTGTTGATGACCGACATGTAAGCGCACCTTGGAGTTCAACAACCATGGAAATCGCTTTGGGACCCCAAAACGGTGAGTAATAGTCCACGAAATGGGTCAGAATCGACAAAAACCGAGAGTGTTGCTGAGCGACACGTAAACGCACCCCGGGGTTCGTCAATCGTGGAAATCAGTTTGGGACCCCAAAACTGAGTAATAATCCAAGAAACGGGCCAGAATCGGCCCAAACTGCGAGTCTTGACGACCAACACATAAGCACACCTTGGTGTTCGACAACCATGGAAATCCCTTTGGGACCCCAAAACGGGGAGTAATAGTCCATGAAACGGGTGAGAATCGACAAAACCCACGAGTGTTGATGACCGACACGTAAACGCACCCCGGGGTTCAACAACCATGGAAATCGCTTTGGGACCCCAAAACGGTGAGTATTAGTCCACAAAACGGGTCAGAATCGACAAAAACCGCGAGTGTTGATGACCGACACGTTAACGCACCCCGGGGCCCGTTAATCATGGAAATCACTCCGGGACACCCAAATAGAGAGTACTAGTCCATGAAACGGGCCAGAATCGGCCAAAACTGCGAGTGTTGATGATCGACACGTAAGAGCACCTTGGAGTTCAACAACTATGGAAATTGCTTCGGGACCCCAAAACAAGTGAGTAATAGTCCACGAAACTGACCAGAATTGGCCAAAATTGTGAGTGTTGATGACCGACACGTAAGCGCACCTTGGGGTTCAACAACCATGGAAATCGCTTTGGGACCCCAAAACAGTGAGTAATAGTCCACGAAACGGGTCAGAATCGACAAAAACCGCGAGTGTTGCTGAGCGACACGTAAACGCACCCCGGGGTTCGTCAATCGTGGAAATCAGTTTGGGACCCCAAAACTGAGTAATAATCCAAGAAACGGGACAGAATCGGCCCAAACTGTGATCTCGACGACCAACACATAAGCACACCATGGGGTTCGACAACCATGGAAATCCCTTTGGGACCCCAAAACGGGGAGTAATAGTCCATGAAACGGGTCAGAATCGACAAAACCCACAAGTGTTGATGACAGACACATAAATGCACCCCCGGGTTCGTTAATCGTGGAAATCGCTCTAGGACCTGAAACCGGTGAGTAATAGTCCACGAAACTGACCAGAATTGGCCAAAATTGTGAGTGTTGATGACCGACATGTAAGCGCACCTTGGAGTTCAACAACCATGGAAATCGCTTTGGGACCCCAAAACGGTGAGTAATAGTCCACGAAATGGGTCAGAATCGACAAAAACCGAGAGTGTTGCTGAGCGACACGCAAAAGCACCCCGGGGTTCGTCAATCGTGGAAATCAGTTTGGGACCCCAAAACTGAGTAATAATCCAAGAAACGGGCCAGAATCGGCCCAAACAGCGAGTCTTGACGACCAACACATAAGCACACCTTGGTGTTCGACAACCATGGAAATCCCTTTGGGACCACAAAACGGGGAGTAATAGTCCATGAAACGGGTCAGAATCGACAAAACCCACGAGTGTTGATGACCGACACGTAAATGCACCCCCGGGTTCGTTAATCGTGGAAATCGCTCTAGGACCTGAAACCGGTGAGTAATAGTCCACGAAACTGACCAGAATTGGCCAAAATTGTGAGTGTTGATGACCGACATGTAAGCGCACCTTGGAGTTCAACAACCATGGAAATCGCTTTGGGACCCCAAAACGGTGAGTAATAGTCCACGAAATGGGTCAGAATCGACAAAAACCGCGAGTGTTGCTGAGCGACACGTAAACGCACCCCGGGGTTCGTCAATCGTGGAAATCAGTTTGGGACCCCAAAACTGAGTAATAATCCAAGAAACGGGACAGAATCGGCCCAAACTGCGATCTCGACGACCAACACATAAGCACACCATGGGGTTCGACAACCATGGAAATCCCTTTGGGACACCAAAACGGTGAGTAATAGTCCATGAAATGGGTCAGAATCGACAAAACCCACAAGTGTTGATGACAGACACATAAATGCACCCCCGGGTTCGTTAATCGTGGAAATCGCTCTAGGACCTGAAACCGGTGAGTAATAGTCCACGAAACTGACCAGAATTGGCCAAAATTGTGAGTGTTGATGACCGACATGTAAGCGCACCTTGGAGTTCAACAACCATGGAAATCGCTTTGGGACCCCAAAACGGTGAGTAATAGTCCACGAAATGGGTCAGAATCGACAAAAACCGAGAGTGTTGCTGAGCGACACGTAAACGCACCCCGGGGTTCGTCAATCGTGGAAATCAGTTTGGGACCCCAAAACTGAGTAATAATCCAAGAAACGGGCCAGAATCGGCCCAAACTGCGAGTCTTGACGACCAACACATAAGCACACCTTGGTGTTCGACAACCATGGAAATCCCTTTGGGACCCCAAAACGGGGAGTAATAGTCCATGAAACGGGTCAGAATCGACAAAACCCACGACTGTTGATGACCGACACGTAAACGCACCCCGGGGTTCAACAACCATGGAAATCGCTTTGGGACCCCAAAACGGTGAGTATTAGTCCACAAAACGGGTCAGAATCGACAAAAACCGCGAGTGTTGATGACCGACACGTTAACGCACCCCGGGGCCCGTTAATCATGGAAATCACTCCGGGACACCAAAATAGAGAGTACTAGTCCATGAAACGGGCCAGAATCGGCCAAAACTGCGAGTGTTGATGACCGACACGTAAGAGCACCTTGGAGTTCAACAACTGTGGAAATTGCTTCGGGACCCCAAAACAAGTGAGTAATAGTCCACGAAACTGACCAGAATTGGCCAAAATTGTGAGTGTTGATGACCGACACGTAAGCGCACCTTGGGGTTCAACAACCATGGAAATCGCTTTGGGACCCCAAAACAGTGAGTAATAGTCCACGAAACGGGTCAGAATGGCCAAAAACCGCGAGTGTTGATGACCGACACGTAAACGCACTCCAGGGTTCGTCAATTGTGGAAATCACTTCGGGACCCCAAAACTGAGTAATAATCCAAGAAACGAGACAGAATCGGCCCAAACTGCGATCTCGACGACCAACACATAAGCACACCATGGGGTTCGACAACCATGGAAATCCCTTTGGGACACCAAAACGGTGAGTAATAGTCCATGAAACGGGTCAGAATCGACAAAACCCACAAGTGTTGATGACAGACACATAAATGCACCCCCGGGTTCGTTAATCGTGGAAATCGCTCTAGGACCTGAAGCCGGTGAGTAATAGTCCACGAAACTGACCAGAATTGGCCAAAATTGTGAGTGTTGATGACCGACATGTAAGCGCACCTTGGAGTTCAACAACCATGGAAATCGCTTTGGGACCCCAAAACGGTGAGTAATAGTCCACGAAATGGGTCAGAATCGACAAAAACCGAGAGTGTTGATGACCGACACGTAAACGCACCCCGGGGTTCAACAACCATGGAAATCGCTTTGGGACCCCAAAACGGTGAGTATTAGTCCACAAAACGGGTCAGAATCGACAAAAACCGCGAGTGTTGATGACCGACACGTTAACGCACCCCGGGGCCCATTAATCATGGAAATCACTCCGGGACACCAAAATAGAGAGTACTAGTCCATGAAACGGGCCAGAATCGGCCAAAACTGCGAGTGTTGATGACCGACACGTAAGAGCACCTTGGAGTTCAACAACTATGGAAATTGCTTCGGGACCCCAAAACAAGTGAGTAATAGTCCACGAAACTGACCAGAATTGGCCAAAATTGTGAGTGTTGATGACCGACACGTAAGCGCACCTTCGGGTTCAACAACCATGGAAATCGCTTTGGGACCCCAAAACAGTGAGTAATAGTCCACGAAACGGGTCAGAATGGCCAAAAACCGCGAGTGTTGATGACCGACACGTAAACGCACTCCAGGGTTCGTCAATTGTGGAAATCACTTCGGGACCCCAAAACTGAGTAATAATCCAAGAAACGGGACAGAATCGGCCCAAACTGCGATCTCGACGACCAACACATAAGCACACCATGGGGTTCGACAACCATGGAAATCCCTTTGGGACACCAAAACGGTGAGTAATAGTCCATGAAACGGGTCAGAATCGACAAAACCCACGAGTGTTGATGACAGACACATTAATGCACCCCCGGGTTCGTTAATCGTGGAAATCGCTCTAGGACCTGAAGCCGGTGAGTAATAGTCCACGAAACTGACCAGAATTGGCCAAAATTGTGAGTGTTGATGACCGACATGTAAGCGCACCTTGGAGTTCAACAACCATGGAAATCGCTTTGGGACCCCAAAACGGTGAGTAATAGTCCACGAAATGGGTCAGAATCGACAAAAACCGAGAGTGTTGCTGAGCGACACGTAAACGCACCCCGGGGTTCGTCAATCGTGGAAATCAGTTTGGGACCCCAAAACTGAGTAATAATCCAAGAAACGGGCCAGAATCGGCCCAAACTGCGAGTCTTGACGACCAACACATAAGCACACCTTGGTGTTCGACAACCATGGAAATCCCTTTGGGACCCCAAAACGGGGAGTAATAGTCCATGAAACGGGTGAGAATCGACAAAACCCACGAGTGTTGATGACCGACACGTAAACGCACCCCGGGGTTCAACAACCATGGAAATCGCTTTGGGACCCCAAAACGGTGAGTATTAGTCCACAAAACGGGTCAGAATCGACAAAAACCGCGAGTGTTGATGACCGACACGTTAACGCACCCCGGGGCCCGTTAATCATGGAAATCACTCCGGGACACCCAAATAGAGAGTACTAGTCCATGAAACGGGCCAGAATCGGCCAAAACTGCGAGTGTTGATGATCGACACGTAAGAGCACCTTGGAGTTCAACAACTATGGAAATTGCTTCGGGACCCCAAAACAAGTGAGTAATAGTCCACGAAACTGACCAGAATTGGCCAAAATTGTGAGTGTTGATGACCGACACGTAAGCGCACCTTGGGGTTCAACAACCATGGAAATCGCTTTGGGACCCCAAAACAGTGAGTAATAGTCCACGAAACGGGTCAGAATCGACAAAAACCGCGAGTGTTGCTGAGCGACACGTAAACGCACCCCGGGGTTCGTCAATCGTGGAAATCAGTTTGGGACCCCAAAACTGAGTAATAATCCAAGAAACGGGACAGAATCGGCCCAAACTGTGATCTCGACGACCAACACATAAGCACACCATGGGGTTCGACAACCATGGAAATCCCTTTGGGACCCCAAAACGGGGAGTAATAGTCCATGAAACGGGTCAGAATCGACAAAACCCACAAGTGTTGATGACAGACACATAAATGCACCCCCGGGTTCGTTAATCGTGGAAATCGCTCTAGGACCTGAAACCGGTGAGTAATAGTCCACGAAACTGACCAGAATTGGCCAAAATTGTGAGTGTTGATGACCGACATGTAAGCGCACCTTGGAGTTCAACAACCATGGAAATCGCTTTGGGACCCCAAAACGGTGAGTAATAGTCCACGAAATGGGTCAGAATCGACAAAAACCGAGAGTGTTGCTGAGCGACACGCAAAAGCACCCCGGGGTTCGTCAATCGTGGAAATCAGTTTGGGACCCCAAAACTGAGTAATAATCCAAGAAACGGGCCAGAATCGGCCCAAACTGCGAGTCTTGACGACCAACACATAAGCACACCTTGGTGTTCGACAACCATGGAAATCCCTTTGGGACCACAAAACGGGGAGTAATAGTCCATGAAACGGGTCAGAATCGACAAAACCCACGAGTGTTGATGACCGACACGTAAATGCACCCCCGGGTTCGTTAATCGTGGAAATCGCTCTAGGACCTGAAACCGGTGAGTAATAGTCCACGAAACTGACCAGAATTGGCCAAAATTGTGAGTGTTGATGACCGACATGTAAGCGCACCTTGGAGTTCAACAACCATGGAAATCGCTTTGGGACCCCAAAACGGTGAGTAATAGTCCACGAAATGGGTCAGAATCGACAAAAACCGCGAGTGTTGCTGAGCGACACGTAAACGCACCCCGGGGTTCGTCAATCGTGGAAATCAGTTTGGGACCCCAAAACTGAGTAATAATCCAAGAAACGGGACAGAATCGGCCCAAACTGCGATCTCGACGACCAACACATAAGCACACCATGGGGTTCGACAACCATGGAAATCCCTTTGGGACACCAAAACGGTGAGTAATAGTCCATGAAATGGGTCAGAATCGACAAAACCCACAAGTGTTGATGACAGACACATAAATGCACCCCCGGGTTCGTTAATCGTGGAAATCGCTCTAGGACCTGAAACCGGTGAGTAATAGTCCACGAAACTGACCAGAATTGGCCAAAATTGTGAGTGTTGATGACCGACATGTAAGCGCACCTTGGAGTTCAACAACCATGGAAATCGCTTTGGGACCCCAAAACGGTGAGTAATAGTCCACGAAATGGGTCAGAATCGACAAAAACCGAGAGTGTTGCTGAGCGACACGTAAACGCACCCCGGGGTTCGTCAATCGTGGAAATCAGTTTGGGACCCCAAAACTGAGTAATAATCCAAGAAACGGGCCAGAATCGGCCCAAACTGCGAGTCTTGACGACCAACACATAAGCACACCTTGGTGTTCGACAACCATGGAAATCCCTTTGGGACCCCAAAACGGGGAGTAATAGTCCATGAAACGGGTCAGAATCGACAAAACCCACGAGTGTTGATGACCGACACGTAAATGCACCCCCGGGTTCGTTAATCGTGGAAATCGCTCTAGGACCTGAAACCGGTGAGTAATAGCCAGAATTGGCCAAAATTGTGAGTGTTGATGACCGACATGTAAGCGCACCTTGGAGTTCAACAACCATGGAAATCGCTTTGGGACCCCAAAACGGTGAGTAATAGTCCACGAAATGGGTCAGAATCGACAAAAACCGAGAGTGTTGCTGAGCGACACGTAAACGCAACCCGGGGTTCGTCAATCGTGGAAATCAGTTTGGGACCCCAAAACTGAGTAATAATCCAAGAAACGGGCCAGAATCGGCCCAAACTGCGAGTCTTGACGACCAACACATAAGCACACCTTGGTGTTCGACAACCATGGAAATCCCTCTGGGAACCCAAAACGGGGAGTAATAGTCCATGAAACGGGTCAGAATCGACAAAACCCACGAGTGTTGATGACCGACACGTAAACGCACCCCGGGGTTCAACAACCATGGAAATCGCTTTGGGACCCCAAAACGGTGAGTATTAGTCCACAAAACGGGTCAGAATCGACAAAAACCGCGAGTGTTGATGACCGACACGTTAACGCACCCCGGGGCCCGTTAATCGTGGAAATCACTCCGAGACACCAAAATAGAGAGTACTAGTCCATGAAACGGGCCAGAATCGGCCAAAACTGCGAGTGTTGATGACCGACACGTAAGAGCACCTTGGAGTTCAACAACTATGGAAATTGCTTCGGGACCCCATAACAAGTGAGTAATAGTCCACGAAACTGACCAGAATTGGCCAAAATTGTGAGTGTTGATGACCGACACGTAAGCGCACCTTGGGGTTCAACAACCATGGAAATCGCTTTGGGACCCCAAAACAGTGAGTAATAGTCCACGAAACGGGTCAGAATGGCCAAAAACCGCGAGTGTTGATGACCGACACATAAACGCACTCCAGGGTTCGTCAATTGTGGAAATCACTTCGGGACCCCAAAACTGAGTAATAATCCAAGAAACGGGACAGAATCGGCCCAAACTGCGATCTCGACGACCAACACATAAGCACACCATGGGGTTCAACAACCATGGAAATCCCTTTGGGACACCAAAACGGTGAGTAATAGTCCATGAAACGGGTCAGAATCGACAAAACCCACAAGTGTTGATGACAGACACATAAATGCACCCCCGGGTTCGTTAATCGTGGAAATCGCTCTAGGACCTGAAACCGGTGAGTAATAGTCCACGAAACTGACCAGAATTGGCGAAAATTGTGAGTGTTAATGACCGACATGTAAGCGCACCTTGGAGTTCAACAACCATGGAAATCGCTTTGGGACCCCAAAACGGTGAGTAATAGTCCACGAAATGGGTCAGAATCGACAAAAACCGAGAGTGTTGCTGAGCGACACGTAAACGCACCCCGGGGTTCGTCAATCGTGGAAATCAGTTTGGGACCCCAAAACTGAGTAATAATCCAAGAAACGGGCCAGAATCGGCCCGAACTGCGAGTCTTGACGACCAACACATAAGCACACCTTGGTGTTCGACAACCATGGAAATCCCTTTGGGACCCCAAAACGGGGAGTAATAGTCCATGAAACGGGTCAGAATCGACAAAACCCACGAGTGTTGATGACCGACACGTAAACGCACCCCGGGGTTCAACAACCATGGAAATCGCTTTGGGACCCCAAAACGGTGTGTATTAGTCCACAAAACGGGTCAGAATCGACAAAAACCGCGAGTGTTGATGACCGACACATTAACGCACCCCGGGGCCCGTTAATCATGGAAATCACTCCGGGACACCAAAATAGAGAGTACTAGTCCATGAAACGGGCCAGAATCGGCCAAAACTGCGAGTGTTGATGACCGACACATAAGAGCACCTTGGAGTTCAACAACTATGGAAATTGCTTCGGGACCCCAAAACAAGTGAGTAATAGTCCACGAAACTGACCAGAATTGGCCAAAATTGTGAGTGTTGATGACCGACACGTAAGCGCACCTTGGGGTTCGACAACCGTGGAAATCGCTTTGGGACCCCAAAACAGTGAGTAATAGTCCATGAAACGGGTCAGAATGGCCAAAAACCGCGAGTGTTGATGACCGACACGTAAACGCACTCCAGGGTTCGTCAATTGTGGAAATCACTTCGGGACCCCAAAACTGAGTAATAATCCAAGAAACGGGACAGAATCGGCCCAAACTGCGATCTCGACGACCAACACATAAGCACACCATGGGGTTCGACAACCATGGAAATCCCTTTGGGACACCAAAACGGTGAGTAATAGTCCATGAAACGGGTCAGAATCGACAAAACCCACAAGTGTTGATGACAGACACATAAATGCACCCCCGGGTTCGTTAATCGTGGAAATCGCTCTAGGACCTGAAACCGGTGAGTAATAGTCCACGAAACTGACCAGAATTGGCGAAAATTGTGAGTGTTGATGACCGACATGTAAGCGCACCTTGGAGTTCAACAACCATGGAAATCGCTTTGGGACCCCAAAACGGTGAGTAATAGTCCACGAAATGGGTCAGAATCGACAAAAACCGAGAGTGTTGCTGAGCGACACGTAAACGCACCCCGGGGTTCGTCAATCGTGGAAATCAGTTTGGGACCCCAAAACTGAGTAATAATCCAAGAAACGGGCCAGAATCGGCCCAAACTGCGAGTCTTGACGACCAACACATAAGCACACCTTGGTGTTCGACAACCATGGAAATCCCTTTGGGACCCCAAAACGGGGAGTAATAGTCCATGAAACGGGTGAGAATCGACAAAACCCACGAGTGTTGATGACCGACACGTAAACGCACCCCGGGGTTCAACAACCATGGAAATCGCTTTGGGACCCCAAAACGGTGAGTATTAGTCCACAAAACGGGTCAGAATCGACAAAAACCGTGAGTGTTGATGACCGACACGTTAACGCACCCCGGGGCCCGTTAATCATGGAAATCACTCCGGGACACCAAAATAGAGAGTACTAGTCCATGAAACGGGCCAGAATCGGCCAAAACTGCGAGTGTTGATGACCGACACGTAAGAGCACCTTGGAGTTCAACAACTATGGAAATTGCTTCGGGACCCCAAAACAAGTGAGTAATAGTCCACGAAACTGACCAGAATTGGCCAAAATTGTGAGTGTTGATGACCGACACGTAAGCGCACCTTGGGGTTCGACAACCGTGGAAATCGCTTTGGGACCCCAAAACAGTGAGTAATAGTCCATGAAACGGGTCAGAATGGCCAAAAACCGCGAGTGTTGATGACCGACACGTAAACGCACTCCAGGGTTCGTCAATTGTGGAAATCACTTCGGGACCCCAAAACTGAGTAATAATCCAAGAAACGGGACAGAATCGGCCCAAACTGCGATCTGGACGACAAACACATAAGCACACCATGGGGTTCGACAACCATGGAAATCCCTTTGGGACACCAAAACGGTGAGTAATAGTCCATGAAACGGGTCAGAATCGACAAAACCCACAAGTGTTGATGACAGACACATAAATGCACCCCCGGGTTCGTTAATCGTGGAAATCGCTCTAGGACCTGAAACCGGTGAGTAATAGTCCACGAAACTGACCAGAATTGGCCAAAATTGTGAGTGTTGATGACCGACATGTAAGCGCACCTTGGAGTTCAACAACCATGGAAATCGCTTTGGGACCCCAAAACGGTGAGTAATAGTCCACGAAATGGGTCAGAATCGACAAAAACCGAGAGTGTTGCTGAGCGACACGTAAACGCACCCCGGGGTTCGTCAATCGTGGAAATCAGTTTGGGACCCCAAAACTGAGTAATAATCCAAGAAACGGGCCAGAATTGGCCCAAACTGCGAGTCTTGACGACCAACACATAAGCACACCTTGGTGTTCGACAACCATGGAAATCCCTTTGGGACCCCAAAACGGGGAGTAATAGTCCATGAAACGGGTGAGAATCGACAAAACCCACGAGTGTTGATGACCGACACGTAAACGCACCCCGGGGTTCAACAACCATGGAAATCGCTTTGGGACCCCAAAACGGTGAGTATTAGTCCACAAAACGGGTCAGAATCGACAAAACCGCGAGTGTTGATGACCGACACGTTAACGCACCCCGGGGCCCGTTAATCATGGAAATCACTCCGGGACACCAAAATAGAGAGTACTAGTCCATGAAACGGGCCAGAATCGGCTAAAACTGCGAGTGTTGATGACCGACACGTAAGAGCACCTTGGAGTTCAACAACTATGGAAATTGCTTCGGGACCCCAAAACAAGTGAGTAATAGTCCACGAAACTGACCAGAATTGGCCAAAATTGTGAGTGTTGATGACCGACACGTAAGCGCACCTTGGGGTTCAACAACCATGGAAATCGCTTTGGGACCCCAAAACATTGAGTAATAGTCCACGAAACGGGTCAGAATCGACAAAAACCGCGAGTGTTGCTGAGCGACACGTAAACGCACCCCGGGGTTCGTCAATCGTGGAAATCAGTTTGGGACCCCAAAACTGAGTAATAATCCAAGAAACGGGACAGAATCGGCCCAAACTGCGATCTCGACGACCAACACATAAGCACACTATGGGGTTCGACAACCATGGAAATCCCTTTGGGACACCAAAACGGTGAGTAATAGTCCATGAAACGGGTCAGAATCGACAAAACCCACAAGTGTTGATGACAGACACATAAATGCACCCCCGGGTTCGTTAATCGTGGAAATCGCTCTAGGACCTGAAACTGGTGAGTAATAGTCCACGAAACTGACCAGAATTGGCCAAAATTGTGAGTGTTGATGACCGACATGTAAGCGCACCTTGGAGTTCAACAACCATGGAAATCGCTTTGGGACCCCCAAACGGTGAGTAATAGTCCACGAAATGGGTCAGAATCGACAAAAACCGAGAGTGTTGCTGAGCGACACGTAAACGCACCCCGGGGTTCGTCAATCGTGGAAATCAGTTTGGGACCCCAAAACTGAGTAATAATCCAAGAAACGGGCCAGAATCGGCCCAAACTGCGAGTCTTGACGACCAACACATAAGCACACCTTGGTGTTCGACAACCATGGAAATCCCTTTGGGACCCCAAAACGGGGAGTAATAGTCCATGAAACGGGTGAGAATCGACAAAACCCACGAGTGTTGATGACCGACACGTAAACGCACCCCGGGGTTCAACAACCATGGAAATCGCTTTGGGACCCCAAAACGGTGAGTATTAGTCCACAAAACGGGTCAGAATCGACAAAAACCGCGAGTGTTGATGACCGACACGTTAACGCACCCCGGGGCCCGTTAATCATGGAAATCACTCCGGGACACCAAAATAGAGAGTACTAGTCCATGAAACGGGCCAGAATCGGCCAAAACTGCGAGTGTTGATGACCGACACGTAAGAGCACCTTGGAGTTCAATAACGATGGAAATTGCTTCGGGACCCCAAAACAGGTGAGTAATAGTCCACGAAACTGACCAGAATTGGCCAAAATGGTGAGTGTTGATGACCGACGCGTAAGCGCACCTTGGGGTTCAACAACCATGGAAATCGCTTTGGGACCCCAAAACGGTGAGTAATAGTCCACGAAACGGGTCAGAATGGAAAAAAACCACGAGTGCTGATGACCGACACGTAAACGCACCCCGGGGTTCATCAATTGTGTAAATCACTTCGGGACCCCAAAACTGAGTAATAATCCAAGAAACGGGACAGAATCGGCCCAAACTGCGATCTCGACGACCAACACATAAGCACACCATGGGGTTCGACAACCATGGAAATCCCTTTGGGACACCAGAACGGTGAGTAATAGTCCATGAAACGGGTCAGAATCGACAAAACCCACAAGTGTTGATGACAGACACATAAATGCACCCCCGGGTTCGTTAATCGTGGAAATCGCTCTAGGACCTGAAACCGGTGAGTAATAGTCCACGAAACTGACCAGAATTGGCCAAAATTGTGAGTGTTGATGACCGACATGTAAGCGCACCTTGGAGTTCAACAACCATGGAAATCGCTTTGGGACCCCAAAACGGTGAGTAATAGTCCACGAAATGGGTCAGAATCGACAAAAACCGAGAGTGTTGCTGAGCGACACGTAAACGCACCCCGGGGTTCGTCAATCGTGGAAATCAGTTTGGGACCCCAAAACTGAGTAATAATCCAAGAAACGGGCCAGAATTGGCCCAAACTGCGAGTCTTGACGACCAACACATAAGCACACCTTGGTGTTCGACAACCATGGAAATCCCTTTGGGACCCCAAAACGGGGAGTAATAGTCCATGAAACGGGTGAGAATCGACAAAACCCACGAGTGTTGATGACCGACACGTAAACGCACCCCGGGGTTCAACAACCATGGAAATCGCTTTGGGACCCCAAAACGGTGAGTATTAGTCCACAAAACGGGTCAGAATCGACAAAAACCGCGAGTGTTGATGACCGACACGTTAACGCACCCCGGGGCCCGTTAATCATGGAAATCACTCCGGGACACCAAAATAGAGAGTACTAGTCCATGAAACGGGCCAGAATCGGCCAAAACTGCGAGTGTTGATGACCGACACGTAAGAGCACCTTGGAGTTCAACAACTATGGAAATTGCTTCGGGACCCCAAAACAAGTGAGTAATAGTCCACGAAACTGACCAGAATTGGCCAAAATTGTGAGTGTTGATGACCGACACGTAAGCGCACCTTGGGGTTCAACAACCATGGAAATCGCTTTGGGACCCCAAAACATTGAGTAATAGTCCACGAAACGGGTCAGAATCGACAAAAACCGCGAGTGTTGCTGAGCGACACGTAAACGCACCCCGGGGTTCGTCAATCGTGGAAATCAGTTTGGGACCCCAAAACTGAGTAATAATCCAAGAAACGGGACAGAATCGGCCCAAACTGCGATCTCGACGACCAACACATAAGCACACTATGGGGTTCGACAACCATGGAAATCCCTTTGGGACACCAAAACGGTGAGTAATAGTCCATGAAACGGGTCAGAATCGACAAAACCCACAAGTGTTGATGACAGACACATAAATGCACCCCCGGGTTCGTTAATCGTGGAAATCGCTCTAGGACCTGAAACCGGTGAGTAATAGTCCACGAAACTGACCAGAATTGGCCAAAATTGTGAGTGTTGATGACCGACATGTAAGCGCACCTTGGAGTTCAACAACCATGGAAATCGCTTTGGGACCCCCAAACGGTGAGTAATAGTCCACGAAATGGGTCAGAATCGACAAAAACCGAGAGTGTTGCTGAGCGACACGTAAACGCACCCCGGGGTTCGTCAATCGTGGAAATCAGTTTGGGACCCCAAAACTGAGTAATAATCCAAGAAACGGGCCAGAATCGGCCCAAACTGCGAGTCTTGACGACCAACACATAAGCACACCTTGGTGTTCGACAACCATGGAAATCCCTTTGGGACCCCAAAACGGGGAGTAATAGTCCATGAAACGGGTCAGAATCGACAAAACCCACGAGTGTTGATGACCGACACGTACATGCACCCCCGGGTTCGTTAATCGTGGAAATCGCTCTAGGACCTGAAACCGGTGAGTAATAGTCCACGAAACTGACCAGAATTGGCCAAAATTGTGAGTGTTGATGACCGACATGTAAGCGCACCTTGGAGTTCAACAACCATGGAAATCGCTTTGGGACCCCAAAACGGTGAGTAATAGTCCACGAAATGGGTCAGAATTGACAAAAATCGAGAGTGTTGCTGAGCGACACGTAAACGCACCCCGGGGTTCGTCAATCGTGGAAATCAGTTTGGGACCCCAAAACTGAGTAATAATCCAAGAAACGGGCCAGAATCGGCCCAAACTGCGAGTCTTGACGACCAACACATAAGCACACCTTGGTGTTCGACAACCATGGAAATCCCTTTGGGACCCCAAAACGGGGAGTAATAGTCCATGAAACGGGTCAGAATCGACAAAACCCACGAGTGTTGATGACCGACACGTAAACGCACCCCGGGGTTCAACAACCATGGAAATCGCTTTGGGACCCCAAAACGGTGAGTATTAGTCCACAAAACGGGTCAGAATCGACAAAAACCGCGAGTGTTGATGACCGACACGTTAACGCACCCCGGGGCCCGTTAATCATGGAAATCACTCCGGGACACCAAAATAGAGAGTACTAGTCCATGAAACGGGCCAGAATCGGCCAAAACTGCGAGTGTTGATGACCGACACGTAAGAGCACCTTGGAGTTCAATAACGATGGAAATTGCTTCGGGACCCCAAAACAGGTGAGTAATAGTCCACGAAACTGACCAGAATTGGCCAAAATGGTGAGTGTTGATGACCGACGCGTAAGCGCACCTTGGGGTTCAACAACCATGGAAATCGCTTTGGGACCCCAAAACGGTGAGTAATAGTCCACGAAACGGGTCAGAATGGAAAAAAACCACGAGTGCTGATGACCGACACGTAAACGCACCCCGGGGTTCATCAATTGTGTAAATCACTTCGGGACCCCAAAACTGAGTAATAATCCAAGAAACGGGACAGAATCGGCCCAAACTGCGATCTCGACGACCAACACATAAGCACACCATGGGGTTCGACAACCATGGAAATCCCTTTGGGACACCAGAACGGTGAGTAATAGTCCATGAAACGGGTCAGAATCGACAAAACCCACAAGTGTTGATGACAGACACATAAATGCACCCCCGGGTTCGTTAATCGTGGAAATCGCTCTAGGACCTGAAACCGGTGAGTAATAGTCCACGAAACTGACCAGAATTGGCCAAAATTGTGAGTGTTGATGACCGACATGTAAGCGCACCTTGGAGTTCAACAACCATGGAAATCGCTTTGGGACCCCAAAACGGTGAGTAATAGTCCACGAAATGGGTCAGAATCGACAAAAACCGAGAGTGTTGCTGAGCGACACGTAAACGCACCCCGGGGTTCGTCAATCGTGGAAATCAGTTTGGGACCCCAAAACTGAGTAATAATCCAAGAAACGGGCCAGAATTGGCCCAAACTGCGAGTCTTGACGACCAACACATAAGCACACCTTGGTGTTCGACAACCATGGAAATCCCTTTGGGACCCCAAAACGGGGAGTAATAGTCCATGAAACGGGTGAGAATCGACAAAACCCACGAGTGTTGATGACCGACACGTAAACGCACCCCGGGGTTCAACAACCATGGAAATCGCTTTGGGACCCCAAAACGGTGAGTATTAGTCCACAAAACGGGTCAGAATCGACAAAAACCGCGAGTGTTGATGACCGACACGTTAACGCACCCCGGGGCCCGTTAATCATGGAAATCACTCCGGGACACCAAAATAGAGAGTACTAGTCCATGAAACGGGCAAGAATCGGCCAAAACTGCGAGTGTTGATGACCGACACGTAAGAGCACCTTGGAGTTCAACAACTATGGAAATTGCTTCGGGACCCCAAAACAAGTGAGTAATAGTCCACGAAACTGACCAGAATTGGCCAAAATTGTGAGTGTTGATGACCGACACGTAAGCGCACCTTGGGGTTCAACAACCATGGAAATCGCTTTGGGACCCCAAAACATTGAGTAATAGTCCACGAAACGGGTCAGAATCGACAAAAACCGCGAGTGTTGCTGAGCGACACGTAAACGCACCCCGGGGTTCGTCAATCGTGGAAATCAGTTTGGGACCCCAAAACTGAGTAATAATCCAAGAAACGGGACAGAATCGGCCCAAACTGCGATCTCGACGACCAACACATAAGCACACTATGGGGTTCGACAACCATGGAAATCCCTTTGGGACACCAAAACGGTGAGTAATAGTCCATGAAACGGGTCAGAATCGACAAAACCCACAAGTGTTGATGACAGACACATAAATGCACCCCCGGGTTCGTTAATCGTGGAAATCGCTCTAGGACCTGAAACCGGTGAGTAATAGTCCACGAAACTGACCAGAATTGGCCAAAATTGTGAGTGTTGATGACCGACATGTAAGCGCACCTTGGAGTTCAACAACCATGGAAATCGCTTTGGGACCCCCAAACGGTGAGTAATAGTCCACGAAATGGGTCAGAATCGACAAAAACCGAGAGTGTTGCTGAGCGACACGTAAACGCACCCCGGGGTTCGTCAATCGTGGAAATCAGTTTGGGACCCCAAAACTGAGTAATAATCCAAGAAACGGGCCAGAATCGGCCCAAACTGCGAGTCTTGACGACCAACACATAAGCACACCTTGGTGTTCGACAACCATGGAAATCCCTTTGGGACCCCAAAACGGGGAGTAATAGTCCATGAAACGGGTCAGAATCGACAAAACCCACGAGTGTTGATGACCGACACGTACATGCACCCCCGGGTTCGTTAATCGTGGAAATCGCTCTAGGACCTGAAACCGGTGAGTAATAGTCCACGAAACTGACCAGAATTGGCCAAAATTGTGAGTGTTGATGACCGACATGTAAGCGCACCTTGGAGTTCAACAACCATGGAAATCGCTTTGGGACCCCAAAACGGTGAGTAATAGTCCACGAAATGGGTCAGAATTGACAAAAATCGAGAGTGTTGCTGAGCGACACGTAAACGCACCCCGGGGTTCGTCAATCGTGGAAATCAGTTTGGGACCCCAAAACTGAGTAATAATCCAAGAAACGGGCCAGAATCGGCCCAAACTGCGAGTCTTGACGACCAACACATAAGCACACCTTGGTGTTCGACAACCATGGAAATCCCTTTGGGACCCCAAAACGGGGAGTAATAGTCCATGAAACGGGTCAGAATCGACAAAACCCACGAGTGTTGATGACCGACACGTAAACGCACCCCGGGGTTCAACAACCATGGAAATCGCTTTGGGACCCCAAAACGGTGAGTATTAGTCCACAAAACGGGTCAGAATCGACAAAAACCGCGAGTGTTGATGACCGACACGTTAACGCACCCCGGGGCCCGTTAATCGTGGAAATCACTCCGAGACACCAAAATAGAGAGTACTAGTCCATGAAACGGGCCAGAATCGGCCAAAACTGCGAGTGTTGATGACCGACACGTAAGAGCACCTTGGAGTTCAACAACTATGGAAATTGCTTCGGGACCCCAAAACAAGTGAGTAATAGTCCACGAAACTGACCAGAATTGGCCAAAATTGTGAGTGTTGATGACCGACACGTAAGCGCACCTTGGGGTTCAACAACCATGGAAATCGCTTTGGGACCCCAAAACAGTGAGTAATAGTCCACGAAACGGGTCAGAATGGCCAAAAACCGCGAGTGTTGATGACCGACACATAAACGCACTCCAGGGTTCGTCAATTGTGGAAATCACTTCGGGACCCCAAAACTGAGTAATAATCCAAGAAACGGGACAGAATCGGCCCAAACTGCGATCTCGACGACCAACACATAAGCACACCATGGGGTTCGACAACCATGGAAATCCCTTTGGGACACCAAAACGGTGAGTAATAGTCCATGAAACGGGTCAGAATCGACAAAACCCACAAGTGTTGATGACAGACACATAAATGCACCCCCGGGTTCGTTAATCGTGGAAATCGCTCTAGGACATGAAACCGGTGAGTAATAGTCCACGAAACTGACCAGAATTGGCGAAAATTGTGAGTGTTAATGACAGACATGTAAGCGCACCTTGGAGTTCAACAACCATGGAAATCGCTTTGGGACCCCAAAACGGTGAGTAATAGTCCACGAAATGGGTCAGAATCGACAAAAACCGAGAGTGTTGCTGAGCGACACGTAAACGCACCCCGGGGTTCGTCAATCGTGGAAATCAGTTTGGGACCCCAAAACTGAGTAATAATCCAAGAAACGGGCCAGAATCGGCCCAAACTGCGAGTCTTGACGACCAACACATAAGCACACCTTGGTGTTCGACAACCATGGAAATCCCTTTGGGACCCCAAAACGGGGAGTAATAGTCCATGAAACGGGTGAGAATCGACAAAACCCATGAGTGTTGATGACCGACACGTAAACGCACCCCGGGGTTCAACAACCATGGAAATCGCTTTGGGACCCCAAAACGGTGAGTATTAGTCCACAAAACGGGTCAGAATCGACAAAAACCGCGAGTGTTGATGACCGACACGTTAACGCACCCCGGGGCCCGTTAATCATGGAAATCACTCCGGGACACCAAAATAGAGAGTACTAGTCCATGAAACGGGCCAGAATCGGCCAAAACTGCGAGTGTTGATGACCGACACGTAAGAGCACCTTGGAGTTCAACAACTATGGAAATTGCTTCGGGACCCCAAAACAAGTGAGTAATAGTCCACGAAACTGACCAGAATTGGCCAAAATTGTGAGTGTTGATGACCGACACGTAAGCGCACCTTGGGGTTCAACAACCATGGAAATCGCTTTGGGACCCCAAAACATTGAGTAATAGTCCACGAAACGGGTCAGAATCGACAAAAACCGCGAGTGTTGCTGAGCGACACGTAAACGCACCCCGGGGTTCGTCAATCGTGGAAATCAGTTTGGGACCCCAAAACTGAGTAATAATCCAAGAAACGGGACAGAATCGGCCCAAACTGCGATCTCGACGACCAACACATAAGCACACTATGGGGTTCGACAACCATGGAAATCCCTTTGGGACACCAAAACGGTGAGTAATAGTCCATGAAACGGGTCAGAATCGACAAAACCCACAAGTGTTGATGACAGACACATAAATGCACCCCCGGGTTCGTTAATCGTGGAAATCGCTCTAGGACCTGAAACTGGTGAGTAATAGTCCACGAAACTGACCAGAATTGGCCAAAATTGTGAGTGTTGATGACCGACATGTAAGCGCACCTTGGAGTTCAACAACCATGGAAATCGCTTTGGGACCCCAAAACGGTGAGTAATAGTCCACGAAATGGGTCAGAATTGACAAAAATCGAGAGTGTTGCTGAGCGACACGTAAACGCACCCCGGGGTTCGTCAATCGTGGAAATCAGTTTGGGACCCCAAAACTGAGTAATAATCCAAGAAACGGGCCAGAATCGGCCCAAACTGCGAGTCTTGACGACCAACACATAAGCACACCTTGGTGTTCGACAACCATGGAAATCCCTTTGGGACCCCAAAACGGGGAGTAATAGTCCATGAAACGGGTCAGAATCGACAAAACCCACGAGTGTTGATGACCGACACGTAAACGCACCCCGGGGTTCAACAACCATGGAAATCGCTTTGGGACCCCAAAACGGTGAGTATTAGTCCACAAAACGGGTCAGAATCGACAAAAACCGCGAGTGTTGATGACCGACACGTTAACGCACCCCGGGGCCCGTTAATCGTGGAAATCACTCCGAGACACCAAAATAGAGAGTACTAGTCCATGAAACGGGCCAGAATCGGCCAAAACTGCGAGTGTTGATGACCGACACGTAAGAGCACCTTGGAGTTCAACAACTATGGAAATTGCTTCGGGACCCCAAAACAAGTGAGTAATAGTCCACGAAACTGACCAGAATTGGCCAAAATTGTGAGTGTTGATGACCGACACGTAAGCGCACCTTGGGGTTCAACAACCATGGAAATCGCTTTGGGACCCCAAAACAGTGAGTAATAGTCCACGAAACGGGTCAGAATGGCCAAAAACCGCGAGTGTTGATGACCGACACATAAACGCACTCCAGGGTTCGTCAATTGTGGAAATCACTTCGGGACCCCAAAACTGAGTAATAATCCAAGAAACGGGACAGAATCGGCCCAAACTGCGATCTCGACGACCAACACATAAGCACACCATGGGGTTCGACAACCATGGAAATCCCTTTGGGACACCAAAACGGTGAGTAATAGTCCATGAAACGGGTCAGAATCGACAAAACCCACAAGTGTTGATGACAGACACATAAATGCACCCCCGGGTTCGTTAATCGTGGAAATCGCTCTAGGACATGAAACCGGTGAGTAATAGTCCACGAAACTGACCAGAATTGGCGAAAATTGTGAGTGTTAATGACAGACATGTAAGCGCACCTTGGAGTTCAACAACCATGGAAATCGCTTTGGGACCCCAAAACGGTGAGTAATAGTCCACGAAATGGGTCAGAATCGACAAAAACCGAGAGTGTTGCTGAGCGACACGTAAACGCACCCCGGGGTTCGTCAATCGTGGAAATCAGTTTGGGACCCCAAAACTGAGTAATAATCCAAGAAACGGGCCAGAATCGGCCCAAACTGCGAGTCTTGACGACCAACACATAAGCACACCTTGGTGTTCGACAACCATGGAAATCCCTTTGGGACCCCAAAACGGGGAGTAATAGTCCATGAAACGGGTGAGAATCGACAAAACCCATGAGTGTTGATGACCGACACGTAAACGCACCCCGGGGTTCAACAACCATGGAAATCGCTTTGGGACCCCAAAACGGTGAGTATTAGTCCACAAAACGGGTCAGAATCGACAAAAACCGCGAGTGTTGATGACCGACACGTTAACGCACCCCGGGGCCCGTTAATCATGGAAATCACTCCGGGACACCAAAATAGAGAGTACTAGTCCATGAAACGGGCCAGAATCGGCCAAAACTGCGAGTGTTGATGACCGACACGTAAGAGCACCTTGGAGTTCAACAACTATGGAAATTGCTTCGGGACCCCAAAACAAGTGAGTAATAGTCCACGAAACTGACCAGAATTGGCCAAAATTGTGAGTGTTGATGACCGACACGTAAGCGCACCTTGGGGTTCAACAACCATGGAAATCGCTTTGGGACCCCAAAACATTGAGTAATAGTCCACGAAACGGGTCAGAATCGACAAAAACCGCGAGTGTTGCTGAGCGACACGTAAACGCACCCCGGGGTTCGTCAATCGTGGAAATCAGTTTGGGACCCCAAAACTGAGTAATAATCCAAGAAACGGGACAGAATCGGCCCAAACTGCGATCTCGACGACCAACACATAAGCACACTATGGGGTTCGACAACCATGGAAATCCCTTTGGGACACCAAAACGGTGAGTAATAGTCCATGAAACGGGTCAGAATCGACAAAACCCACAAGTGTTGATGACAGACACATAAATGCACCCCCGGGTTCGTTAATCGTGGAAATCGCTCTAGGACCTGAAACTGGTGAGTAATAGTCCACGAAACTGACCAGAATTGGCCAAAATTGTGAGTGTTGATGACCGACATGTAAGCGCACCTTGGAGTTCAACAACCATGGAAATCGCTTTGGGACCCCCAAACGGTGAGTAATAGTCCACGAAATGGGTCAAAATCGACAAAAACCGAGAGTGTTGCTGAGGGACACGTAAACGCACCCCGGGGTTCGTCAATCGTGGAAATCAGTTTGGGACCCCAAAACTGAGTAATAATCCAAGAAACGGGCCAGAATCGGCCCAAACTGCGAGTCTTGACGACCAACACATAAGCACACCTTGGTGTTCGACAACCATGGAAATCCCTTTGGGACCCCAAAACGGGGAGTAATAGTCCATGAAACGGGTCAGAATCGACAAAACCCACGAGTGTTGATGACCGACACGTAAATGCACCCCCGGGTTCGTTAATCGTGGAAATCGCTCTAGGACCTGAAACCGGTGAGTAATAGTCCACGAAACTGACCAGAATTGGCCAAAATTGTGAGTGTTGATGACCGACACGTAAGAGCACCTTGGAGTTCAACAACTATGGAAATTGCTTCGGGACCCCAAAACAAGTGAGTAATAGTCCACGAAACTGACCAGAATTGGCCAAAATTGTGAGTGTTGATGACCGACACGTAAGCGCACCTTGGGGTTCAACAACCATGGAAATCGCTTTGGGACCCCAAAACAGTGAGTAATAGTCCACGAAACGGGTCAGAATGGCCAAAAACCGCGAGTGTTGATGACCGACACATAAACGCACTCCAGGGTTCGTCAATTGTGGAAATCACTTCGGGACCCCAAAACTGAGTAATAATCCAAGAAACGGGACAGAATCGGCCCAAACTGCGATCTCGACGACCAACACATAAGCACACCATGGGGTTCGACAACCATGGAAATCCCTTTGGGACACCAAAACGGTGAGTAATAGTCCATGAAACGGGTCAGAATCGACAAAACCCACAAGTGTTGATGACAGACACATAAATGCACCCCCGGGTTCGTTAATCGTGGAAATCGCTCTAGGACCTGAAACCGGTGAGTAATAGTCCACGAAACTGACCAGAATTGGCGAAAATTGTGAGTGTTAATGACAGACATGTAAGCGCACCTTGGAGTTCAACAACCATGGAAATCGCTTTGGGACCCCAAAACGGTGAGTAATAGTCCACGAAATGGGTCAGAATCGACAAAAACCGAGAGTGTTGCTGAGCGACACGTAAACGCACCCCGGGGTTCGTCAATCGTGGAAATCAGTTTGGGACCCCAAAACTGAGTAATAATCCAAGAAACGGGCCAGAATCGGCCCAAACTGCGAGTCTTGACGACCAACACATAAGCACACCTTGGTGTTCGACAACCATGGAAATCCCTTTGGGACCCCAAAACGGGGAGTAATAGTCCATGAAACGGGTGAGAATCGACAAAACCCATGAGTGTTGATGACCGACACGTAAACGCACCCCGGGGTTCAACAACCATGGAAATCGCTTTGGGACCCCAAAACGGTGAGTATTAGTCCACAAAACGGGTCAGAATCGACAAAAACCGCGAGTGTTGATGACCGACACGTTAACGCACCCCGGGGCCCGTTAATCATGGAAATCACTCCGGGACACCAAAATAGAGAGTACTAGTCCATGAAACGGGCCAGAATCGGCCAAAACTGCGAGTGTTGATGACCGACACGTAAGAGCACCTTGGAGTTCAACAACTATGGAAATTGCTTCGGGACCCCAAAACAAGTGAGTAATAGTCCACGAAACTGACCAGAATTGGCCAAAATTGTGAGTGTTGATGACCGACACGTAAGCGCACCTTGGGGTTCAACAACCATGGAAATCGCTTTGGGACCCCAAAACATTGAGTAATAGTCCACGAAACGGGTCAGAATCGACAAAAACCGCGAGTGTTGCTGAGCGACACGTAAACGCACCCCGGGGTTCGTCAATCGTGGAAATCAGTTTGGGACCCCAAAACTGAGTAATAATCCAAGAAACGGGACAGAATCGGCCCAAACTGCGATCTCGACGACCAACACATAAGCACACTATGGGGTTCGACAACCATGGAAATCCCTTTGGGACACCAAAACGGTGAGTAATAGTCCATGAAACGGGTCAGAATCGACAAAACCCACAAGTGTTGATGACAGACACATAAATGCACCCCCGGGTTCGTTAATCGTGGAAATCGCTCTAGGACCTGAAACCGGTGAGTAATAGTCCACGAAACTGACCAGAATTGGCCAAAATTGTGAGTGTTGATGACCGACATGTAAGCGCACCTTGGAGTTCAACAACCATGGAAATCGCTTTGGGACCCCCAAACGGTGAGTAATAGTCCACGAAATGGGTCAAAATCGACAAAAACCGAGAGTGTTGTTGAGGGACACGTAAACGCACCCCGGGGTTCGTCAATCGTGGAAATCAGTTTGGGACCCCAAAACTGAGTAATAATCCAAGAAACGGGCCAGAATCGGCCCAAACTGCGAGTCTTGACGACCAACACATAAGCACACCTTGGTGTTCGACAACCATGGAAATCCCTTTGGGACCCCAAAACGGGGAGTAATAGTCCATGAAACGGGTCAGAATCGACAAAACCCACTAGTGTTGATGACCGACACGTAAATGCACCCCCGGGTTCGTTAATCGTGGAAATCGCTCTAGGACCTGAAACCGGTGAGTAATAGTCCACGAAACTGACCAGAATTGGCCAAAATTGTGAGTGTTGATGACCGACATGTAAGCGCACCTTGGAGTTCAACAACCATGGAAATCGCTTTGGGACCCCAAAACGGTGAGTAATAGTCCACGAAATGGGTCAGAATCGACAAAAACCGAGAGTGTTGCTGAGCGACACGTAAACGCACCCCGGGGTTCGTCAATCGTGGAAATCAGTTTGGGACCCCAAAACTGAGTAATAATCCAAGAAACGGGCCAGAATCGGCCCAAACTGCGAGTCTTGACGACCAACACATAAGCACACCTTGGTGTTCGACAACCATGGAAATCCCTTTGGGACCCCAAAACGGGGAGTAATAGTCCATGAAACGGGTGAGAATCGACAAAACCCACGAGTGTTGATGACCGACACGTAAACGCACCCCGGGGTTCAACAACCATGGAAATCGCTTTGGGACCCCAAAACGGTGAGTATTAGTCCACAAAACGGGTCAGAATCGACAAAAACCGCGAGTGTTGATGACCGACACGTTAACGCACCCCGGGGCCCGTTAATCATGGAAATCACTCCGGGACACCAAAATAGAGAGTACTAGTCCATGAAACGGGCCAGAATCGGCCAAAACTGCGAGTGTTGATGACCGACACGTAAGAGCACCTTGGAGTTCAACAACTATGGAAATTGCTTCGGGACCCCAAAACAAGTGAGTAATAGTCCACGAAACGGACCAGAATTGGCCAAAATTGTGAGTGTTGATGACCGACACGTAAGCGCACCTTGGGGTTCAACAACCATGGAAATCGCTTTGGGACCCCAAAACATTGAGTAATAGTCCACGAAACGGGTCAGAATCGACAAAAACCGCGAGTGTTGCTGAGCGACACGTAAACGCACCCCGGGGTTCGTCAATCGTGGAAATCAGTTTGGGACCCCAAAACTGAGTAATAATCCAAGAAACGGGACAGAATCGGCCCAAACTGCGATCTCGACGACCAACACATAAGCACACTATGGGGTTCGACAACCATGGAAATCCCTTTGGGACACCAAAACGGTGAGTAATAGTCCATGAAACGGGTCAGAATCGACAAAACCCACAAGTGTTGATGACAGACACATAAATGCACCCCCGGGTTCGTTAATCGTGGAAATCGCTCTAGGACCTGAAACCGGTGAGTAATAGTCCACGAAACTGACCAGAATTGGCCAAAATTGTGAGTGTTGATGACCGACATGTAAGCGCACCTTGGAGTTCAACAACCATGGAAATCGCTTTGGGACCCCCAAACGGTGAGTAATAGTCCATGAAATGGGTCAGAATCGACAAAAACCGAGAGTGTTGCTGAGCGACACGTAAACGCACCCCGGGGTTCGTCAATCGTGGAAATCAGTTTGGGACCCCAAAACTGAGTAATAATCCAAGAAACGGGCCAGAATCGGCCCAAACTGCGAGTCTTGACGACCAACACATAAGCACACCTTGGTGTTCGACAACCATGGAAATCCCTTTGGGACCCCAAAACGGGGAGTAATAGTCCATGAAACGGGTGAGAATCGACAAAACCCATGAGTGTTGATGACCGACACGTAAACGCACCCCGGGGTTCAACAACCATGGAAATCGCTTTGGGACCCCAAAACGGTGAGTATTAGTCCACAAAACGGGTCAGAATCGACAAAAACCGCGAGTGTTGATGACCGACACGTTAACGCACCCCGGGGCCCGTTAATCATGGAAATCACTCCGGGACACCAAAATAGAGAGTACTAGTCCATGAAACGGGCCAGAATCGGCCAAAACTGCGAGTGTTGATGACCGACACGTAAGAGCACCTTGGAGTTCAACAACTATGGAAATTGCTTCGGGACCCCAAAACAAGTGAGTAATAGTCCACGAAACTGACCATAATTGGCCAAAATTGTGAGTGTTGATGACCGACACGTAAGCGCACCTTGGGGTTCAACAACCATGGAAATCGCTTTGGGACCCCAAAACATTGAGTAATAGTCCACGAAACGGGTCAGAATCGACAAAAACCGCGAGTGTTGCTGAGCGACACGTAAACGCACCCCGGGGTTCGTCAATCGTGGAAATCAGTTTGGGACCCCAAAACTGAGTAATAATCCAAGAAACGGGACAGAATCGGCCCAAACTGCGATCTCGACGACCAACACATAAGCACACTATGGGGTTCGACAACCATGGAAATCCCTTTGGGACACCAAAACGGTGAGTAATAGTCCATGAAACGGGTCAGAATCGACAAAACCCACAAGTGTTGATGACAGACACATAAATGCACCCCCGGGTTCGTTAATCGTGGAAATCGCTCTAGGACCTGAAACCGGTGAGTAATAGTCCACGAAACTGACCAGAATTGGCCAAAATTGTGAGTGTTGATGACCGACATGTAAGCGCACCTTGGAGTTCAACAACCATGGAAATCGCTTTGGGACCCCCAAACGGTGAGTAATAGTCCACGAAATGGGTCAAAATCGACAAAAACCGAGAGTGTTGCTGAGGGACACGTAAACGCACCCCGGGGTTCGTCAATCGTGGAAATCAGTTTGGGACCCCAAAACTGAGTAATAATCCAAGAAACGGGCCAGAATCGGCCCAAACTGCGAGTCTTGACGACCAACACATAAGCACACCTTGGTGTTCGACAACCATGGAAATCCCTTTGGGACCCCAAAACGGGGAGTAATAGTCCATGAAACGGGTCAGAATCGACAAAACCCACGAGTGTTGATGACCGACACGTAAATGCACCCCCGGGTTCGTTAATCGTGGAAATCGCTCTAGGACCTGAAACCGGTGAGTAATAGTCCACGAAACTGACCAGAATTGGCCAAAATTGTGAGTGTTGATGACCGACACGTAAGAGCACCTTGGAGTTCAACAACTATGGAAATTGCTTCGGGACCCCAAAACAAGTGAGTAATAGTCCACGAAACTGACCAGAATTGGCCAAAATTGTGAGTGTTGATGACCGACACGTAAGCGCACCTTGGGGTTCAACAACCATGGAAATCGCTTTGGGACCCCAAAACAGTGAGTAATAGTCCACGAAACGGGTCAGAATGGCCAAAAACCGCGAGTGTTGATGACCGACACATAAACGCACTCCAGGGTTCGTCAATTGTGGAAATCACTTCGGGACCCCAAAACTGAGTAATAATCCAAGAAACGGGACAGAATCGGCCCAAACTGCGATCTCGACGACCAACACATAAGCACACCATGGGGTTCGACAACCATGGAAATCCCTTTGGGACACCAAAACGGTGAGTAATAGTCCATGAAACGGGTCAGAATCGACAAAACCCACAAGTGTTGATGACAGACACATAAATGCACCCCCGGGTTCGTTAATCGTGGAAATCGCTCTAGGACCTGAAACCGGTGAGTAATAGTCCACGAAACTGACCAGAATTGGCGAAAATTGTGAGTGTTAATGACAGACATGTAAGCGCACCTTGGAGTTCAACAACCATGGAAATCGCTTTGGGACCCCAAAACGGTGAGTAATAGTCCACGAAATGGGTCAGAATCGACAAAAACCGAGAGTGTTGCTGAGCGACACGTAAACGCACCCCGGGGTTCGTCAATCGTGGAAATCAGTTTGGGACCCCAAAACTGAGTAATAATCCAAGAAACGGGCCAGAATCGGCCCAAACTGCGAGTCTTGACGACCAACACATAAGCACACCTTGGTGTTCGACAACCATGGAAATCCCTTTGGGACCCCAAAACGGGGAGTAATAGTCCATGAAACGGGTGAGAATCGACAAAACCCATGAGTGTTGATGACCGACACGTAAACGCACCCCGGGGTTCAACAACCATGGAAATCGCTTTGGGACCCCAAAACGGTGAGTATTAGTCCACAAAACGGGTCAGAATCGACAAAAACCGCGAGTGTTGATGACCGACACGTTAACGCACCCCGGGGCCCGTTAATCATGGAAATCACTCCGGGACACCAAAATAGAGAGTACTAGTCCATGAAACGGGCCAGAATCGGCCAAAACTGCGAGTGTTGATGACCGACACGTAAGAGCACCTTGGAGTTCAACAACTATGGAAATTGCTTCGGGACCCCAAAACAAGTGAGTAATAGTCCACGAAACTGACCAGAATTGGCCAAAATTGTGAGTGTTGATGACCGACACGTAAGCGCACCTTGGGGTTCAACAACCATGGAAATCGCTTTGGGACCCCAAAACATTGAGTAATAGTCCACGAAACGGGTCAGAATCGACAAAAACCGCGAGTGTTGCTGAGCGACACGTAAACGCACCCCGGGGTTCGTCAATCGTGGAAATCAGTTTGGGACCCCAAAACTGAGTAATAATCCAAGAAACGGGACAGAATCGGCCCAAACTGCGATCTCGACGACCAACACATAAGCACACTATGGGGTTCGACAACCATGGAAATCCCTTTGGGACACCAAAACGGTGAGTAATAGTCCATGAAACGGGTCAGAATCGACAAAACCCACAAGTGTTGATGACAGACACATAAATGCACCCCCGGGTTCGTTAATCGTGGAAATCGCTCTAGGACCTGAAACCGGTGAGTAATAGTCCACGAAACTGACCAGAATTGGCCAAAATTGTGAGTGTTGATGACCGACATGTAAGCGCACCTTGGAGTTCAACAACCATGGAAATCGCTTTGGGACCCCCAAACGGTGAGTAATAGTCCACGAAATGGGTCAAAATCGACAAAAACCGAGAGTGTTGCTGAGGGACACGTAAACGCACCCCGGGGTTCGTCAATCGTGGAAATCAGTTTGGGACCCCAAAACTGAGTAATAATCCAAGAAACGGGCCAGAATCGGCCCAAACTGCGAGTCTTGACGACCAACACATAAGCACACCTTGGTGTTCGACAACCATGGAAATCCCTTTGGGACCCCAAAACGGGGAGTAATAGTCCATGAAACGGGTCAGAATCGACAAAACCCACTAGTGTTGATGACCGACACGTAAATGCACCCCCGGGTTCGTTAATCGTGGAAATCGCTCTAGGACCTGAAACCGGTGAGTAATAGTCCACGAAACTGACCAGAATTGGCCAAAATTGTGAGTGTTGATGACCGACATGTAAGCGCACCTTGGAGTTCAACAACCATGGAAATCGCTTTGGGACCCCAAAACGGTGAGTAATAGTCCACGAAATGGGTCAGAATCGACAAAAACCGAGAGTGTTGCTGAGCAACACGTAAACGCACCCCGGGGTTCGTCAATCGTGGAAATCAGTTTGGGACCCCAAAACTGAGTAATAATCCAAGAAACGGGCCAGAATCGGCCCAAACTGCGAGTCTTGACGACCAACACATAAGCACACCTTGGTGTTCGACAACCATGGAAATCCCTTTGGGACCCCAAAACGGGGAGTAATAGTCCATGAAACGGGTGAGAATCGACAAAACCCACGAGTGTTGATGACCGACACGTAAACGCACCCCGGGGTTCAACAACCATGGAAATCGCTTTGGGACCCCAAAACGGTGAGTATTAGTCCACAAAACGGGTCAGAATCGACAAAAACCGCGAGTGTTGATGACCGACACGTTAACGCACCCCGGGGCCCGTTAATCATGGAAATCACTCCGGGACACCAAAATAGAGAGTACTAGTCCATGAAACGGGCCAGAATCGGCCAAAACTGCGAGTGTTGATGACCGACACGTAAGAGCACCTTGGAGTTCAACAACTATGGAAATTGCTTCGGGACCCCAAAACAAGTGAGTAATAGTCCACGAAACGGACCAGAATTGGCCAAAATTGTGAGTGTTGATGACCGACACGTAAGCGCACCTTGGGGTTCAACAACCATGGAAATCGCTTTGGGACCCCAAAACATTGAGTAATAGTCCACGAAACGGGTCAGAATCGACAAAAACCGCGAGTGTTGCTGAGCGACACGTAAACGCACCCCGGGGTTCGTCAATCGTGGAAATCAGTTTGGGACCCCAAAACTGAGTAATAATCCAAGAAACGGGACAGAATCGGCCCAAACTGCGATCTCGACGACCAACACATAAGCACACTATGGGGTTCGACAACCATGGAAATCCCTTTGGGACACCAAAACGGTGAGTAATAGTCCATGAAACGGGTCAGAATCGACAAAACCCACAAGTGTTGATGACAGACACATAAATGCACCCCCGGGTTCGTTAATCGTGGAAATCGCTCTAGGACCTGAAACCGGTGAGTAATAGTCCACGAAACTGACCAGAATTGGCCAAAATTGTGAGTGTTGATGACCGACATGTAAGCGCACCTTGGAGTTCAACAACCATGGAAATCGCTTTGGGACCCCCAAACGGTGAGTAATAGTCCATGAAATGGGTCAGAATCGACAAAAACCGAGAGTGTTGCTGAGCGACACGTAAACGCACCCCGGGGTTCGTCAATCGTGGAAATCAGTTTGGGACCCCAAAACTGAGTAATAATCCAAGAAACGGGCCAGAATCGGCCCAAACTGCGAGTCTTGACGACCAACACATAAGCACACCTTGGTGTTCGACAACCATGGAAATCCCTTTGGGACCCCAAAACGGGGAGTAATAGTCCATGAAACGGGTGAGAATCGACAAAACCCATGAGTGTTGATGACCGACACGTAAACGCACCCCGGGGTTCAACAACCATGGAAATCGCTTTGGGACCCCAAAACGGTGAGTATTAGTCCACAAAACGGGTCAGAATCGACAAAAACCGCGAGTGTTGATGACCGACACGTTAACGCACCCCGGGGCCCGTTAATCATGGAAATCACTCCGGGACACCAAAATAGAGAGTACTAGTCCATGAAACGGGCCAGAATCGGCCAAAACTGCGAGTGTTGATGACCGACACGTAAGAGCACCTTGGAGTTCAACAACTATGGAAATTGCTTCGGGACCCCAAAACAAGTGAGTAATAGTCCACGAAACTGACCAGAATTGGCCAAAATTGTGAGTGTTGATGACCGACACGTAAGCGCACCTTGGGGTTCAACAACCATGGAAATCGCTTTGGGACCCCAAAACATTGAGTAATAGTCCACGAAACGGGTCAGAATCGACAAAAACCGCGAGTGTTGCTGAGCGACACGTAAACGCACCCCGGGGTTCGTCAATCGTGGAAATCAGTTTGGGACCCCAAAACTGAGTAATAATCCAAGAAACGGGACAGAATCGGCCCAAACTGCGATCTCGACGACCAACACATAAGCACACTATGGGGTTCGACAACCATGGAAATCCCTTTGGGACACCAAAACGGTGAGTAATAGTCCATGAAACGGGTCAGAATCGACAAAACCCACAAGTGTTGATGACAGACACATAAATGCACCCCCGGGTTCGTTAATCGTGGAAATCGCTCTAGGACCTGAAACCGGTGAGTAATAGTCCACGAAACTGACCAGAATTGGCCAAAATTGTGAGTGTTGATGACCGACATGTAAGCGCACCTTGGAGTTCAACAACCATGGAAATCGCTTTGGGACCCCCAAACGGTGAGTAATAGTCCACGAAATGGGTCAAAATCGACAAAAACCGAGAGTGTTGCTGAGGGACACGTAAACGCACCCCGGGGTTCGTCAATCGTGGAAATCAGTTTGGGACCCCAAAACTGAGTAATAATCCAAGAAACGGGCCAGAATCGGCCCAAACTGCGAGTCTTGACGACCAACACATAAGCACACCTTGGTGTTCGACAACCATGGAAATCCCTTTGGGACCCCAAAACGGGGAGTAATAGTCCATGAAACGGGTCAGAATCGACAAAACCCACGAGTGTTGATGACCGACACGTAAATGCACCCCCGGGTTCGTTAATCGTGGAAATCGCTCTAGGACCTGAAACCGGTGAGTAATAGTCCACGAAACTGACCAGAATTGGCCAAAATTGTGAGTGTTGATGACCGACATGTAAGCGCACCTTGGAGTTCAACAACCATGGAAATCGCTTTGGGACCCCAAAACGGTGAGTAATAGTCCACGAAATGGGTCAGAATCGACAAAAACCGAGAGTGTTGCTGAGCGACACGTAAACGCACCCCGGGGTTCGTCAATCGTGGAAATCAGTTTGGGACCCCAAAACTGAGTAATAATCCAAGAAACGGGCCAGAATCGGCCCAAACTGCGAGTCTTGACGACCAACACATAAGCACACCTTGGTGTTCGACAACCATGGAAATCCCTTTGGGACCCCAAAACGGGGAGTAATAGTCCATGAAACGGGTGAGAATCGACAAAACCCACGAGTGTTGATGACCGACACGTAAACGCACCCCGGGGTTCAACAACCAAGGAAATCGCTTTGGGACCCCAAAACGGTGAGTATTAGTCCACAAAACGGGTCAGAATCGACAAAAACCGCGAGTGTTGATGACCGACACGTTAACGCACCCCGGGGCCCGTTAATCATGGAAATCACTCCGGGACACCAAAATAGAGAGTACTAGTCCATGAAACGGGCCAGAATCGGCCAAAACTGCGAGTGTTGATGACCGACACGTAAGAGCACCTTGGAGTTCAACAACTATGGAAATTGCTTCGGGACCCCAAAACAAGTGAGTAATAGTCCACGAAACGGACCAGAATTGGCCAAAATTGTGAGTGTTGATGACCGACACGTAAGCGCACCTTGGGGTTCAACAACCATGGAAATCGCTTTGGGACCCCAAAACATTGAGTAATAGTCCACGAAACGGGTCAGAATCGACAAAAACCGCGAGTGTTGCTGAGCGACACGTAAACGCACCCCGGGGTTCGTCAATCGTGGAAATCAGTTTGGGACCCCAAAACTGAGTAATAATCCAAGAAACGGGACAGAATCGGCCCAAACTGCGATCTCGACGACCAACACATAAGCACACTATGGGGTTCGACAACCATGGAAATCCCTTTGGGACACCAAAACGGTGAGTAATAGTCCATGAAACGGGTCAGAATCGACAAAACCCACAAGTGTTGATGACAGACACATAAATACACCCCCGGGTTCGTTAATCGTGGAAATCGCTCTAGGACCTGAAACCGGTGAGTAATAGTCCACGAAACTGACCAGAATTGGCCAAAATTGTGAGTGTTGATGACCGACATGTAAGCGCACCTTGGAGTTCAACAACCATGGAAATCGCTTTGGGACCCCCAAACGGTGAGTAATAGTCCACGAAATGGGTCAAAATCGACAAAAACCGAGAGTGTTGCTGAGGGACACGTAAACGCACCCCGGGGTTCGTCAATCGTGGAAATCAGTTTGGGACCCCAAAACTGAGTAATAATCCAAGAAACGGGCCAGAATCGGCCCAAACTGCGAGTCTTGACGACCAACACATAAGCACACCTTGGTGTTCGACAACCATGGAAATCCCTTTGGGACCCCAAAACGGGGAGTAATAGTCCATGAAACGGGTCAGAATCGACAAAACCCACGAGTGTTGATGACCGACACGTAAATGCACCCCCGGGTTCGTTAATCGTGGAAATCGCTCTAGGACCTGAAACCGGTGAGTAATAGTCCACGAAACTGACCAGAATTGGCCAAAATTGTGAGTGTTGATGACCGACATGTAAGCGCACCTTGGAGTTCAACAACCATGGAAATCGCTTTGGGACCCCAAAACGGTGAGTAATAGTCCACGAAATGGGTCAGAATCGACAAAAACCGAGAGTGTTGCTGAGCGACACGTAAACGCACCCCGGGGTTCGTCAATCGTGGAAATCAGTTTGGGACCCCAAAACTGAGTAATAATCCAAGAAACGGGCCAGAATCGGCCCAAACTGCGAGTCTTGACGACCAACACATAAGCACACCTTGGTGTTCGACAACCATGGAAATCCCTTTGGGACCCCAAAACGGGGAGTAATAGTCCATGAAACGGGTGAGAATCGACAAAACCCACGAGTGTTGATGACCGACACGTAAACGCACCCCGGGGTTCAACAACCAAGGAAATCGCTTTGGGACCCCAAAACGGTGAGTATTAGTCCACAAAACGGGTCAGAATCGACAAAAACCGCGAGTGTTGATGACCGACACGTTAACGCACCCCGGGGCCCGTTAATCATGGAAATCACTCCGGGACACCAAAATAGAGAGTACTAGTCCATGAAACGGGCCAGAATCGGCCAAAACTGCGAGTGTTGATGACCGACACGTAAGAGCACCTTGGAGTTCAACAACTATGGAAATTGCTTCGGGACCCCAAAACAAGTGAGTAATAGTCCACGAAACTGACCAGAATTGGCCAAAATTGTGAGTGTTGATGACCGACACGTAAGCGCACCTTGGGGTTCAACAACCATGGAAATCGCTTTGGGACCCCAAAACATTGAGTAATAGTCCACGAAACGGGTCAGAATCGACAAAAACCGCGAGTGTTGCTGAGCGACACGTAAACGCACCCCGGGGTTCGTCAATCGTGGAAATCAGTTTGGGACCCCAAAACTGAGTAATAATCCAAGAAACGGGACAGAATCGGCCCAAACTGCGATCTCGACGACCAACACATAAGCACACTATGGGGTTCGACAACCATGGAAATCCCTTTGGGACACCAAAACGGTGAGTAATAGTCCATGAAACGGGTCAGAATCGACAAAACCCACAAGTGTTGATGACAGACACATAAATGCACCCCCGGGTTCGTTAATCGTGGAAATCGCTCTAGGACCTGAAACCGGTGAGTAATAGTCCACGAAACTGACCAGAATTGGCCAAAATTGTGAGTGTTGATGACCGACATGTAAGCGCACCTTGGAGTTCAACAACCATGGAAATCGCTTTGGGACCCCCAAACGGTGAGTAATAGTCCACGAAATGGGTCAAAATCGACAAAAACCGAGAGTGTTGCTGAGGGACACGTAAACGCACCCCGGGGTTCGTCAATCGTGGAAATCAGTTTGGGACCCCAAAACTGAGTAATAATCCAAGAAACGGGCCAGAATCGGCCCAAACTGCGAGTCTTGACGACCAACACATAAGCACACCTTGGTGTTCGACAACCATGGAAATCCCTTTGGGACCCCAAAACGGGGAGTAATAGTCCATGAAACGGGTCAGAATCGACAAAACCCACGAGTGTTGATGACCGACACGTAAATGCACCCCCGGGTTCGTTAATCGTGGAAATCGCTCTAGGACCTGAAACCGGTGAGTAATAGTCCACGAAACTGACCAGAATTGGCCAAAATTGTGAGTGTTGATGACCGACATGTAAGCGCACCTTGGAGTTCAACAACCATGGAAATCGCTTTGGGACCCCAAAACGGTGAGTAATAGTCCACGAAATGGGTCAGAATCGACAAAAACCGAGAGTGTTGCTGAGCGACACGTAAACGCACCCCGGGGTTCGTCAATCGTGGAAATCAGTTTGGGACCCCAAAACTGAGTAATAATCCAAGAAACGGGCCAGAATCGGCCCAAACTGCGAGTCTTGACGACCAACACATAAGCACACCTTGGTGTTCGACAACCATGGAAATCCCTTTGGGACCCCAAAACGGGGAGTAATAGTCCATGAAACGGGTGAGAATCGACAAAACCCACGAGTGTTGATGACCGACACGTAAACGCACCCCGGGGTTCAACAACCAAGGAAATCGCTTTGGGACCCCAAAACGGTGAGTATTAGTCCACAAAACGGGTCAGAATCGACAAAAACCGCGAGTGTTGATGACCGACACGTTAACGCACCCCGGGGCCCGTTAATCATGGAAATCACTCCGGGACACCAAAATAGAGAGTACTAGTCCATGAAACGGGCCAGAATCGGCCAAAACTGCGAGTGTTGATGACCGACACGTAAGAGCACCTTGGAGTTCAACAACTATGGAAATTGCTTCGGGACCCCAAAACAAGTGAGTAATAGTCCACGAAACTGACCAGAATTGGCCAAAATTGTGAGTGTTGATGACCGACACGTAAGCGCACCTTGGGGTTCAACAACCATGGAAATCGCTTTGGGACCCCAAAACATTGAGTAATAGTCCACGAAACGGGTCAGAATCGACAAAAACCGCGAGTGTTGCTGAGCGACACGTAAACGCACCCCGGGGTTCGTCAATCGTGGAAATCAGTTTGGGACCCCAAAACTGAGTAATAATCCAAGAAACGGGACAGAATCGGCCCAAACTGCGATCTCGACGACCAACACATAAGCACACTATGGGGTTCGACAACCATGGAAATCCCTTTGGGACACCAAAACGGTGAGTAATAGTCCATGAAACGGGTCAGAATCGACAAAACCCACAAGTGTTGATGACAGACACATAAATGCACCCCCGGGTTCGTTAATCGTGGAAATCGCTCTAGGACCTGAAACCGGTGAGTAATAGTCCACGAAACTGACCAGAATTGGCCAAAATTGTGAGTGTTGATGACCGACATGTAAGCGCACCTTGGAGTTCAACAACCATGGAAATCGCTTTGGGACCCCCAAACGGTGAGTAATAGTCCACGAAATGGGTCAAAATCGACAAAAACCGAGAGTGTTGCTGAGGGACACGTAAACGCACCCCGGGGTTCGTCAATCGTGGAAATCAGTTTGGGACCCCAAAACTGAGTAATAATCCAAGAAACGGGCCAGAATCGGCCCAAACTGCGAGTCTTGACGACCAACACATAAGCACACCTTGGTGTTCGACAACCATGGAAATCCCTTTGGGACCCCAAAACGGGGAGTAATAGTCCATGAAACGGGTCAGAATCGACAAAACCCACGAGTGTTGATGACCGACACGTAAATGCACCCCCGGGTTCGTTAATCGTGGAAATCGCTCTAGGACCTGAAACCGGTGAGTAATAGTCCACGAAACTGACCAGAATTGGCCAAAATTGTGAGTGTTGATGACCGACATGTAAGCGCACCTTGGAGTTCAACAACCATGGAAATCGCTTTGGGACCCCAAAACGGTGAGTAATAGTCCACGAAATGGGTCAGAATCGACAAAAACCGAGAGTGTTGCTGAGCGACACGTAAACGCACCCCGGGGTTCGTCAATCGTGGAAATCAGTTTGGGACCCCAAAACTGAGTAATAATCCAAGAAACGGGCCAGAATCGGCCCAAACTGCGAGTCTTGACGACCAACACATAAGCACACCTTGGTGTTCGACAACCATGGAAATCCCTTTGGGACCCCAAAACGGGGAGTAATAGTCCATGAAACGGGTGAGAATCGACAAAACCCACGAGTGTTGATGACCGACACGTAAACGCACCCCGGGGTTCAACAACCAAGGAAATCGCTTTGGGACCCCAAAACGGTGAGTATTAGTCCACAAAACGGGTCAGAATCGACAAAAACCGCGAGTGTTGATGACCGACACGTTAACGCACCCCGGGGCCCGTTAATCATGGAAATCACTCCGGGACACCAAAATAGAGAGTACTAGTCCATGAAACGGGCCAGAATCGGCCAAAACTGCGAGTGTTGATGACCGACACGTAAGAGCACCTTGGAGTTCAACAACTATGGAAATTGCTTCGGGACCCCAAAACAAGTGAGTAATAGTCCACGAAACGGACCAGAATTGGCCAAAATTGTGAGTGTTGATGACCGACACGTAAGCGCACCTTGGGGTTCAACAACCATGGAAATCGCTTTGGGACCCCAAAACATTGAGTAATAGTCCACGAAATGGGTCAGAATCGACAAAAACCGCGAGTGTTGCTGAGCGACACGTAAACGCACCCCGGGGTTCGTCAATCGTGGAAATCAGTTTGGGACCCTAAAACTGAGTAATAATCCAAGAAACGGGACAGAATCGGCCCAAACTGCGATCTCGACGACCAACACATAAGCACACTATGGGGTTCGACAACCATGGAAATCCCTTTGGGACACCAAAACGGTGAGTAATAGTCCATGAAACGGGTCAGAATCGACAAAACCCACAAGTGTTGATGACAGACACATAAATGCACCCCCGGGTTCGTTAATCGTGGAAATCGCTCTAGGACCTGAAACCGGTGAGTAATAGTCCACGAAACTGACCAGAATTGGCCAAAATTGTGAGTGTTGATGACCGACATGTAAGCGCACCTTGGAGTTCAACAACCATGGAAATCGCTTTGGGACCCCCAAACGGTGAGTAATAGTCCATGAAATGGGTCAGAATCGACAAAAACCGAGAGTGTTGCTGAGCGACACGTAAACGCACCCCGGGGTTCGTCAATCGTGGAAATCAGTTTGGGACCCCAAAACTGAGTAATAATCCAAGAAACGGGCCAGAATCGGCCCAAACTGCGAGTCTTGACGACCAACACATAAGCACACCTTGGTGTTCGACAACCATGGAAATCCCTTTGGGACCCCAAAACGGGGAGTAATAGTCCATGAAACGGGTCAGAATCAACAAAACCCACGAGTGTTGATGACAGACACATAAATGCACCCCCTGGTTCGTTAATCGTGGAAATCGCTCTAGGACCTGAAACCGGTGAGTAATAGTCCACGAAACTGACCAGAATTGGCCAAAATTGTGAGTGTTGATGACCGACATGTAAGCGCACCTTGGAGTTCAACAACCATGGAAATCGCTTTGGGACCCCCAAACGGTGAGTAATAGTCCATGAAATGGGTCAGAATCGACAAAAACCGAGAGTGTTGCTGAGCGACACGTAAACGCACCCCGGGGTTCGTCAATCGTGGAAATCAGTTTGGGACCCCAAAACTGAGTAATAATCCAAGAAACGGGCCAGAATCGGCCCAAACTGCGAGTCTTGACGACCAACACATAAGCACACCTTGGTGTTCGACAACCATGGAAATCCCTTTGGGACCCCAAAACGGGGAGTAATAGTCCATGAAACGGGTCAGAATCGACAAAACCCACGAGTGTTGATGACCGACACGTAAATGCACCCCCGGGTTCGTTAATCGTGGAAATCGCTCTAGGACCTGAAACCGGTGAGTAATAGTCCACGAAACTGACCAGAATTGGCCAAAATTGTGAGTGTTGATGACCGACATGTAAGCGCACCTTGGAGTTCAACAACCATGGAAATCGCTTTGGGACCCCAAAACGGTGAGTAATAGTCCACGAAATGGGTCAGAATCGACAAAAACCGAGAGTGTTGCTGAGCGACACGTAAACGCACCCCGGGGTTCGTCAATCGTGGAAATCAGTTTGGGACCCCAAAACTGAGTAATAATCCAAGAAACGGGCCAGAATCGGCCCAAACTGCGAGTCTTGACGACCAACACATAAGCACACCTTGGTGTTCGACAACCATGGAAATCCCTTTGGGACCCCAAAACGGGGAGTAATAGTCCATGAAACGGGTCAGAATCGACAAAACCCACGAGTGTTGATGACCGACACGTAAACGCACCCCGGGGTTCAACAACCATGGAAATCGCTTTGGGACCCCAAAACGGTGAGTATTAGTCCACAAAACGGGTCAGAATCGACAAAAACCGCGAGTGTTGATGACCGACACGTTAACGCACCCCGGGGCCCGTTAATCATGGAAATCACTCCGGGACACCAAAATAGAGAGTACTAGTCCATGAAACGGGCCAGAATCGGCCAAAACTGCGAGTGTTGATGACCGACACGTAAGAGCACCTTGGAGTTCAACAACTATGGAAATTGCTTCGGGACCCCAAAACAAGTGAGTAATAGTCCACGAAACGGACCAGAATTGGCCAAAATTGTGAGTGTTGATGACCGACACGTAAGCGCACCTTGGGGTTCAACAACCATGGAAATCGCTTTGGGACCCCAAAACATTGAGTAATAGTCCACGAAACGGGTCAGAATCGACAAAAACCGCGAGTGTTGCTGAGCGACACGTAAACGCACCCCGGGGTTCGTCAATCGTGGAAATCAGTTTGGGACCCCAAAACTGAGTAATAATCCAAGAAACGGGACAGAATCGGCCCAAACTGCGATCTCGACGACCAACACATAAGCACACTATGGGGTTCGACAACCATGGAAATCCCTTTGGGACACCAAAACGGTGAGTAATAGTCCATGAAACGGGTCAGAATCGACAAAACCCACAAGTGTTGATGACAGACACATAAATGCACCCCCGGGTTCGTTAATCGTGGAAATCGCTCTAGGACCTGAAACCGGTGAGTAATAGTCCACGAAACTGACCAGAATTGGCCAAAATTGTGAGTGTTGATGACCGACATGTAAGCGCACCTTGGAGTTCAACAACCATGGAAATCGCTTTGGGACCCCCAAACGGTGAGTAATAGTCCACGAAATGGGTCAAAATCGACAAAAACCGAGAGTGTTGCTGAGGGACACGTAAACGCACCCCGGGGTTCGTCAATCGTGGAAATCAGTTTGGGACCCCAAAACTGAGTAATAATCCAAGAAACGGGCCAGAATCGGCCCAAACTGCGAGTCTTGACGACCAACACATAAGCACACCTTGGTGTTCGACAACCATGGAAATCCCTTTGGGACCCCAAAACGGGGAGTAATAGTCCATGAAACGGGTCAGAATCGACAAAACCCACTAGTGTTGATGACCGACACGTAAATGCACCCCCGGGTTCGTTAATCGTGGAAATCGCTCTAGGACCTGAAACCGGTGAGTAATAGTCCACGAAACTGACCAGAATTGGCCAAAATTGTGAGTGTTGATGACCGACATGTAAGCGCACCTTGGAGTTCAACAACCATGGAAATCGCTTTGGGACCCCAAAACGGTGAGTAATAGTCCACGAAATGGGTCAGAATCGACAAAAACGGAGAGTGTTGCTGAGCGACACGTAAACGCACCCCGGGGTTCGTCAATCGTGGAAATCAGTTTGGGACCCCAAAACTGAGTAATAATCCAAGAAACGGGCCAGAATCGGCCCAAACTGCGAGTGTTGATGACCGACACGTAAGAGCACCTTGGAGTTCAACAACTATGGAAATTGCTTCGGGACCCCAAAACAAGTGAGTAATAGTCCACGAAACGGACCAGAATTGGCCAAAATTGTGAGTGTTGATGACCGACACGTAAGCGCACCTTGGGGTTCAACAACCATGGAAATCGCTTTGGGACCCCAAAACATTGAGTAATAGTCCACGAAACGGGTCAGAATCGACAAAAACCGCGAGTGTTGCTGAGCGACACGTAAACGCACCCCGGGGTTCGTCAATCGTGGAAATCAGTTTGGGACCCCAAAACTGAGTAATAATCCAAGAAACGGGACAGAATCGGCCCAAACTGCGATCTCGACGACCAACACATAAGCACACTATGGGGTTCGACAACCATGGAAATCCCTTTGGGACACCAAAACGGTGAGTAATAGTCCATGAAACGGGTCAGAATCGACAAAACCCACAAGTGTTGATGACAGACACATAAATGCACCCCCGGGTTCGTTAATCGTGGAAATCGCTCTAGGACCTGAAACCGGTGAGTAATAGTCCACGAAACTGACCAGAATTGGCCAAAATTGTGAGTGTTGATGACCGACATGTAAGCGCACCTTGGAGTTCAACAACCATGGAAATCGCTTTGGGACCCCCAAACGGTGAGTAATAGTCCATGAAATGGGTCAGAATCGACAAAAACCGAGAGTGTTGCTGAGCGACACGTAAACGCACCCCGGGGTTCGTCAATCGTGGAAATCAGTTTGGGACCCCAAAACTGAGTAATAATCCAAGAAACGGGCCAGAATCGGCCCAAACTGCGAGTCTTGACGACCAACACATAAGCACACCTTGGTGTTCGACAACCATGGAAATCCCTTTGGGACCCCAAAACGGGGAGTAATAGTCCATGAAACGGGTCAGAATCAACAAAACCCACGAGTGTTGATGACAGACACATAAATGCACCCCCTGGTTCGTTAATCGTGGAAATCGCTCTAGGACCTGAAACCGGTGAGTAATAGTCCACGAAACTGACCAGAATTGGCCAAAATTGTGAGTGTTGATGACCGACATGTAAGCGCACCTTGGAGTTCAACAACCATGGAAATCGCTTTGGGACCCCCAAACGGTGAGTAATAGTCCATGAAATGGGTCAGAATCGACAAAAACCGAGAGTGTTGCTGAGCGACACGTAAACGCACCCCGGGGTTCGTCAATCGTGGAAATCAGTTTGGGACCCACAAACTGAGTAATAATCCAAGAAACGGGCCAGAATCGGCCCAAACTGCGAGTCTTGACGACCAACACATAAGCACACCTTGGTGTTCGACAACCATGGAAATCCCTTTGGGACCCCAAAACGGGGAGTAATAGTCCATGAAACGGGTCAGAATCGACAAAACCCACGAGTGTTGATGACCGACACGTAAATGCACCCCCGGGTTCGTTAATCGTGGAAATCGCTCTAGGACCTGAAACCGGTGAGTAATAGTCCACGAAACTGACCAGAATTGGCCAAAATTGTGAGTGTTGATGACCGACATGTAAGCGCACCTTGGAGTTCAACAACCATGGAAATCGCTTTGGGACCCCAAAACGGTGAGTAATAGTCCACGAAATGGGTCAGAATCGACAAAAACCGAGAGTGTTGCTGAGCGACACGTAAACGCACCCCGGGGTTCGTCAATCGTGGAAATCAGTTTGGGACCCCAAAACTGAGTAATAATCCAAGAAACGGGCCAGAATCGGCCCAAACTGCGAGTCTTGACGACCAACACATAAGCACACCTTGGTGTTCGACAACCATGGAAATCCCTTTGGGACCCCAAAACGGGGAGTAATAGTCCATGAAACGGGTCAGAATCGACAAAACCCACGAGTGTTGATGACCGACACGTAAACGCACCCCGGGGTTCAACAACCATGGAAATCGCTTTGGGACCCCAAAACGGTGAGTATTAGTCCACAAAACGGGTCAGAATCGACAAAAACCGCGAGTGTTGATGACCGACACGTTAACGCACCCCGGGGCCCGTTAATCATGGAAATCACTCCGGGACACCAAAATAGAGAGTACTAGTCCATGAAACGGGCCAGAATCGGCCAAAACTGCGAGTGTTGATGACCGACACGTAAGAGCACCTTGGAGTTCAACAACTATGGAAATTGCTTCGGGACCCCAAAACAAGTGAGTAATAGTCCACGAAACGGACCAGAATTGGCCAAAATTGTGAGTGTTGATGACCGACACGTAAGCGCACCTTGGGGTTCAACAACCATGGAAATCGCTTTGGGACCCCAAAACATTGAGTAATAGTCCACGAAACGGGTCAGAATCGACAAAAACCGCGAGTGTTGCTGAGCGACACGTAAACGCACCCCGGGGTTCGTCAATCGTGGAAATCAGTTTGGGACCCCAAAACTGAGTAATAATCCAAGAAACGGGACAGAATCGGCCCAAACTGCGATCTCGACGACCAACACATAAGCACACTATGGGGTTCGACAACCATGGAAATCCCTTTGGGACACCAAAACGGTGAGTAATAGTCCATGAAACGGGTCAGAATCGACAAAACCCACAAGTGTTGATGACAGACACATAAATGCACCCCCGGGTTCGTTAATCGTGGAAATCGCTCTAGGACCTGAAACCGGTGAGTAATAGTCCACGAAACTGACCAGAATTGGCCAAAATTGTGAGTGTTGATGACCGACATGTAAGCGCACCTTGGAGTTCAACAACCATGGAAATCGCTTTGGGACCCCCAAACGGTGAGTAATAGTCCACGAAATGGGTCAAAATCGACAAAAACCGAGAGTGTTGCTGAGGGACACGTAAACGCACCCCGGGGTTCGTCAATCGTGGAAATCAGTTTGGGACCCCAAAACTGAGTAATAATCCAAGAAACGGGCCAGAATCGGCCCAAACTGCGAGTCTTGACGACCAACACATAAGCACACCTTGGTGTTCGACAACCATGGAAATCCCTTTGGGACCCCAAAACGGGGAGTAATAGTCCATGAAACGGGTCAGAATCGACAAAACCCACTAGTGTTGATGACCGACACGTAAATGCACCCCCGGGTTCGTTAATCGTGGAAATCGCTCTAGGACCTGAAACCGGTGAGTAATAGTCCACGAAACTGACCAGAATTGGCCAAAATTGTGAGTGTTGATGACCGACATGTAAGCGCACCTTGGAGTTCAACAACCATGGAAATCGCTTTGGGACCCCAAAACGGTGAGTAATAGTCCACGAAATGGGTCAGAATCGACAAAAACCGAGAGTGTTGCTGAGCGACACGTAAACGCACCCCGGGGTTCGTCAATCGTGGAAATCAGTTTGGGACCCCAAAACTGAGTAATAATCCAAGAAACGGGCCAGAATCGGCCCAAACTGCGAGTCTTGACGACCAACACATAAGCACACCTTGGTGTTCGACAACCATGGAAATCCCTTTGGGACCCCAAAACGGGGAGTAATAGTCCATGAAACGGGTGAGAATCGACAAAACCCACGAGTGTTGATGACCGACACGTAAACGCACCCCGGGGTTCAACAACCATGGAAATCGCTTTGGGACCCCAAAACGGTGAGTATTAGTCCACAAAACGGGTCAGAATCGACAAAAACCGCGAGTGTTGATGACCGACACGTTAACGCACCCCGGGGCCCGTTAATCATGGAAATCACTCCGGGACACCAAAATAGAGAGTACTAGTCCATGAAACGGGCCAGAATCGGCCAAAACTGCGAGTGTTGATGACCGACACGTAAGAGCACCTTGGAGTTCAACAACTATGGAAATTGCTTCGGGACCCCAAAACAAGTGAGTAATAGTCCACGAAACGGACCAGAATTGGCCAAAATTGTGAGTGTTGATGACCGACACGTAAGCGCACCTTGGGGTTCAACAACCATGGAAATCGCTTTGGGACCCCAAAACATTGAGTAATAGTCCACGAAACGGGTCAGAATCGACAAAAACCGCGAGTGTTGCTGAGCGACACGTAAACGCACCCCGGGGTTCGTCAATCGTGGAAATCAGTTTGGGACCCCAAAACTGAGTAATAATCCAAGAAACGGGACAGAATCGGCCCAAACTGCGATCTCGACGACCAACACATAAGCACACTATGGGGTTCGACAACCATGGAAATCCCTTTGGGACACCAAAACGGTGAGTAATAGTCCATGAAACGGGTCAGAATCGACAAAACCCACAAGTGTTGATGACAGACACATAAATGCACCCCCGGGTTCGTTAATCGTGGAAATCGCTCTAGGACCTGAAACCGGTGAGTAATAGTCCACGAAACTGACCAGAATTGGCCAAAATTGTGAGTGTTGATGACCGACATGTAAGCGCACCTTGGAGTTCAACAACCATGGAAATCGCTTTGGGACCCCCAAACGGTGAGTAATAGTCCATGAAATGGGTCAGAATCGACAAAAACCGAGAGTGTTGCTGAGCGACACGTAAACGCACCCCGGGGTTCGTCAATCGTGGAAATCAGTTTGGGACCCCAAAACTGAGTAATAATCCAAGAAACGGGCCAGAATCGGCCCAAACTGCGAGTCTTGACGACCAACACATAAGCACACCTTGGTGTTCGACAACCATGGAAATCCCTTTGGGACCCCAAAACGGGGAGTAATAGTCCATGAAACGGGTGAGAATCGACAAAACCCATGAGTGTTGATGACCGACACGTAAACGCACCCCGGGGTTCAACAACCATGGAAATCGCTTTGGGACCCCAAAACGGTGAGTATTAGTCCACAAAACGGGTCAGAATCGACAAAAACCGCGAGTGTTGATGACCGACACGTTAACGCACCCCGGGGCCCGTTAATCATGGAAATCACTCCGGGACACCAAAATAGAGAGTACTAGTCCATGAAACGGGCCAGAATCGGCCAAAACTGCGAGTGTTGATGACCGACACGTAAGAGCACCTTGGAGTTCAACAACTATGGAAATTGCTTCGGGACCCCAAAACAAGTGAGTAATAGTCCACGAAACTGACCAGAATTGGCCAAAATTGTGAGTGTTGATGACCGACACGTAAGCGCACCTTGGGGTTCAACAACCATGGAAATCGCTTTGGGACCCCAAAACATTGAGTAATAGTCCACGAAACGGGTCAGAATCGACAAAAACCGCGAGTGTTGCTGAGCGACACGTAAACGCACCCCGGGGTTCGTCAATCGTGGAAATCAGTTTGGGACCCCAAAACTGAGTAATAATCCAAGAAACGGGACAGAATCGGCCCAAACTGCGATCTCGACGACCAACACATAAGCACACTATGGGGTTCGACAACCATGGAAATCCCTTTGGGACACCAAAACGGTGAGTAATAGTCCATGAAACGGGTCAGAATCGACAAAACCCACAAGTGTTGATGACAGACACATAAATGCACCCCCGGGTTCGTTAATCGTGGAAATCGCTCTAGGACCTGAAACCGGTGAGTAATAGTCCACGAAACTGACCAGAATTGGCCAAAATTGTGAGTGTTGATGACCGACATGTAAGCGCACCTTGGAGTTCAACAACCATGGAAATCGCTTTGGGACCCCCAAACGGTGAGTAATAGTCCACGAAATGGGTCAAAATCGACAAAAACCGAGAGTGTTGCTGAGGGACACGTAAACGCACCCCGGGGTTCGTCAATCGTGGAAATCAGTTTGGGACCCCAAAACTGAGTAATAATCCAAGAAACGGGCCAGAATCGGCCCAAACTGCGAGTCTTGACGACCAACACATAAGCACACCTTGGTGTTCGACAACCATGGAAATCCCTTTGGGACCCCAAAACGGGGAGTAATAGTCCATGAAACGGGTCAGAATCGACAAAACCCACGAGTGTTGATGACCGACACGTAAATGCACCCCCGGGTTCGTTAATCGTGGAAATCGCTCTAGGACCTGAAACCGGTGAGTAATAGTCCACGAAACTGACCAGAATTGGCCAAAATTGTGAGTGTTGATGACCGACATGTAAGCGCACCTTGGAGTTCAACAACCATGGAAATCGCTTTGGGACCCCAAAACGGTGAGTAATAGTCCACGAAATGGGTCAGAATCGACAAAAACCGAGAGTGTTGCTGAGCGACACGTAAACGCACCCCGGGGTTCGTCAATCGTGGAAATCAGTTTGGGACCCCAAAACTGAGTAATAATCCAAGAAACGGGCCAGAATCGGCCCAAACTGCGAGTCTTGACGACCAACACATAAGCACACCTTGGTGTTCGACAACCATGGAAATCCCTTTGGGACCCCAAAACGGGGAGTAATAGTCCATGAAACGGGTGAGAATCGACAAAACCCACGAGTGTTGATGACCGACACGTAAACGCACCCCGGGGTTCAACAACCAAGGAAATCGCTTTGGGACCCCAAAACGGTGAGTATTAGTCCACAAAACGGGTCAGAATCGACAAAAACCGCGAGTGTTGATGACCGACACGTTAACGCACCCCGGGGCCCGTTAATCATGGAAATCACTCCGGGACACCAAAATAGAGAGTACTAGTCCATGAAACGGGCCAGAATCGGCCAAAACTGCGAGTGTTGATGACCGACACGTAAGAGCACCTTGGAGTTCAACAACTATGGAAATTGCTTCGGGACCCCAAAACAAGTGAGTAATAGTCCACGAAACGGACCAGAATTGGCCAAAATTGTGAGTGTTGATGACCGACACGTAAGCGCACCTTGGGGTTCAACAACCATGGAAATCGCTTTGGGACCCCAAAACATTGAGTAATAGTCCACGAAACGGGTCAGAATCGACAAAAACCGCGAGTGTTGCTGAGCGACACGTAAACGCACCCCGGGGTTCGTCAATCGTGGAAATCAGTTTGGGACCCCAAAACTGAGTAATAATCCAAGAAACGGGACAGAATCGGCCCAAACTGCGATCTCGACGACCAACACATAAGCACACTATGGGGTTCGACAACCATGGAAATCCCTTTGGGACACCAAAACGGTGAGTAATAGTCCATGAAACGGGTCAGAATCGACAAAACCCACAAGTGTTGATGACAGACACATAAATGCACCCCCGGGTTCGTTAATCGTGGAAATCGCTCTAGGACCTGAAACCGGTGAGTAATAGTCCACGAAACTGACCAGAATTGGCCAAAATTGTGAGTGTTGATGACCGACATGTAAGCGCACCTTGGAGTTCAACAACCATGGAAATCGCTTTGGGACCCCCAAACGGTGAGTAATAGTCCATGAAATGGGTCAGAATCGACAAAAACCGAGAGTGTTGCTGAGCGACACGTAAACGCACCCCGGGGTTCGTCAATCGTGGAAATCAGTTTGGGACCCCAAAACTGAGTAATAATCCAAGAAACGGGCCAGAATCGGCCCAAACTGCGAGTCTTGACGACCAACACATAAGCACACCTTGGTGTTCGACAACCATGGAAATCCCTTTGGGACCCCAAAACGGGGAGTAATAGTCCATGAAACGGGTCAGAATCAACAAAACCCACGAGTGTTGATGACAGACACATAAATGCACCCCCTGGTTCGTTAATCGTGGAAATCGCTCTAGGACCTGAAACCGGTGAGTAATAGTCCACGAAACTGACCAGAATTGGCCAAAATTGTGAGTGTTGATGACCGACATGTAAGCGCACCTTGGAGTTCAACAACCATGGAAATCGCTTTGGGACCCCCAAACGGTGAGTAATAGTCCATGAAATGGGTCAGAATCGACAAAAACCGAGAGTGTTGCTGAGCGACACGTAAACGCACCCCGGGGTTCGTCAATCGTGGAAATCAGTTTGGGACCCCAAAACTGAGTAATAATCCAAGAAACGGGCCAGAATCGGCCCAAACTGCGAGTCTTGACGACCAACACATAAGCACACCTTGGTGTTCGACAACCATGGAAATCCCTTTGGGACCCCAAAACGGGGAGTAATAGTCCATGAAACGGGTCAGAATCGACAAAACCCACGAGTGTTGATGACCGACACGTAAATGCACCCCCGGGTTCGTTAATCGTGGAAATCGCTCTAGGACCTGAAACCGGTGAGTAATAGTCCACGAAACTGACCAGAATTGGCCAAAATTGTGAGTGTTGATGACCGACATGTAAGCGCACCTTGGAGTTCAACAACCATGGAAATCGCTTTGGGACCCCAAAACGGTGAGTAATAGTCCACGAAATGGGTCAGAATCGACAAAAACCGAGAGTGTTGCTGAGCGACACGTAAACGCACCCCGGGGTTCGTCAATCGTGGAAATCAGTTTGGGACCCCAAAACTGAGTAATAATCCAAGAAACGGGCCAGAATCGGCCCAAACTGCGAGTCTTGACGACCAACACATAAGCACACCTTGGTGTTCGACAACCATGGAAATCCCTTTGGGACCCCAAAACGGGGAGTAATAGTCCATGAAACGGGTCAGAATCGACAAAACCCACGAGTGTTGATGACCGACACGTAAACGCACCCCGGGGTTCAACAACCATGGAAATCGCTTTGGGACCCCAAAACGGTGAGTATTAGTCCACAAAACGGGTCAGAATCGACAAAAACCGCGAGTGTTGATGACCGACACGTTAACGCACCCCGGGGCCCGTTAATCATGGAAATCACTCCGGGACACCAAAATAGAGAGTACTAGTCCATGAAACGGGCCAGAATCGGCCAAAACTGCGAGTGTTGATGACCGACACGTAAGAGCACCTTGGAGTTCAACAACTATGGAAATTGCTTCGGGACCCCAAAACAAGTGAGTAATAGTCCACGAAACGGACCAGAATTGGCCAAAATTGTGAGTGTTGATGACCGACACGTAAGCGCACCTTGGGGTTCAACAACCATGGAAATCGCTTTGGGACCCCAAAACATTGAGTAATAGTCCACGAAACGGGTCAGAATCGACAAAAACCGCGAGTGTTGCTGAGCGACACGTAAACGCACCCCGGGGTTCGTCAATCGTGGAAATCAGTTTGGGACCCCAAAACTGAGTAATAATCCAAGAAACGGGACAGAATCGGCCCAAACTGCGATCTCGACGACCAACACATAAGCACACTATGGGGTTCGACAACCATGGAAATCCCTTTGGGACACCAAAACGGTGAGTAATAGTCCATGAAACGGGTCAGAATCGACAAAACCCACAAGTGTTGATGACAGACACATAAATGCACCCCCGGGTTCGTTAATCGTGGAAATCGCTCTAGGACCTGAAACCGGTGAGTAATAGTCCACGAAACTGACCAGAATTGGCCAAAATTGTGAGTGTTGATGACCGACATGTAAGCGCACCTTGGAGTTCAACAACCATGGAAATCGCTTTGGGACCCCCAAACGGTGAGTAATAGTCCATGAAATGGGTCAGAATCGACAAAAACCGAGAGTGTTGCTGAGCGACACGTAAACGCACCCCGGGGTTCGTCAATCGTGGAAATCAGTTTGGGACCCCAAAACTGAGTAATAATCCAAGAAACGGGCCAGAATCGGCCCAAACTGCGAGTCTTGACGACCAACACATAAGCACACCTTGGTGTTCGACAACCATGGAAATCCCTTTGGGACCCCAAAACGGGGAGTAATAGTCCATGAAACGGGTCAGAATCAACAAAACCCACGAGTGTTGATGACAGACACATAAATGCACCCCCTGGTTCGTTAATCGTGGAAATCGCTCTAGGACCTGAAACCGGTGAGTAATAGTCCACAAAACTGACCAGAATTGGCGAAAATTGTAAGTGTTAATGACAGACATGTAAGCGCACCTTGGAGTTCAACAACCATGGAAATCGCTTTGGGACCCCAAAACGGTGAGTAATAGTCCACGAAATGGGTCAGAATCGACAAAAACCGAGAGTGTTGCTGAGCGACACGTAAACGCACCCCGGGGTTCGTCAATCGTGGAAATCAGTTTGGGACCCCAAAACTGAGTAATAATCCAAGAAACGGGCCAGAATCGGCCCAAACTGCGAGTCTTGACGACCAACACATAAGCACACCTTGGTGTTCGACAACCATGGAAATCCCTTTGGGACCCCAAAACGGGGAGTAATAGTCCATGAAACGGGTCAGAATCGACAAAACCCACGAGTGTTGATGACCGACACGTAAACGCACCCCGGGGTTCAACAACCATGGAGATCGCTTTGGGACCCCAAAACGGTGAGTATTAGTCCACAAAACGGGTCAGAATCGACAAAAACCGCGAGTGTTGATGACCGACACATTAACGCACCCCGGGGCCCGTTAATCATGGAAATCACTCCGGGACACCAAAATAGAGAGTACTAGTCCATGAAATGGGCCAGAATCGGCCAAAACTGCGAGTGTTGATGACCGACACGTAAGAGCACCTTGGAGTTCAACAACTATGGAAATTGCTTCCGGACCCCAAAACAAGTGAGTAATAGTCCACGAAACTGACCAGAATTGGCCAAAATTGTGAGTGTTGATGACCGACACGTAAGCGCACCTTGGGGTTCGACAACCATGGAAATCGCTTTGGGACCCCAAAACAGTGAGTAATAGTCCATGAAACGGGTCAAAATGGCCAAAAACCGCGAGTGTTGATGACCGACACGTAAACGCACTCCAGGGTTCGTCAATTGTGGAAATCACTTCGGGACCCCAAAACTGAGTAATAATCCAAGAAACGAGACAGAATCGGCCCAAACTGCGATCTCGACGACCAACACATAAGCACACCATGGGGTTCGACAACCATGGAAATCCCTTTGGGACACCAAAACGGTGAGTAATAGTCCATGAAACGGGTCAGAATCGACAAAACCCACAAGTGTTGATGACAGACACATAAATGCACCCCCGGGTTCGTTAATCGTGGAAATCGCTCTAGGACCTGAAACCGGTGAGTAATAGTCCACGAAACCGACCAGAATTGGCCAAAATTGTGAGTGTTAATGACCGACATGTAAGCGCACCTTGGAGTTCAACAACCATGGAAATCGCTTTGGGACCCCAAAACGGTGAGTAATAGTCCACGAAATGGGTCAGAATCGACAAAAACCGAGAGTGTTGCTGAGCGACACGTAAACGCACCCCGGGGTTCGTCAATCGTGGAAATCAGTTTGGGACCCCAAAACTGAGTAATAATCCAAGAAACGGGACAGAATCGGCCCAAACTGCGATCTCGACGACCAACACATAAGCACACCATGGGGTTCGACAACCATGGAAATCCCTTTGGGACACCAAAACGGTGAGTAATAGTCCATGAAACGGGTCAGAATCGACAAAACCCACAAGTGTTGATGACAGACACATAAATGCACCCCCGGGTTCGTTAATCGTGGAAATCGCTCTAGGACCTGAAACCGGTGAGTAATAGTCCACGAAACTGACCAGAATTGGCCAAAATTGTGAGTGTTGATGACCGACATGTAAGCGCACCTTGGAGTTCAACAACCATGGAAATCGCTTTGGGACCCCAAAACGGTGAGTAATAGTCCACGAAATGGGTCAGAATCGACAAAAACCGAGAGTGTTGCTGAGCGACACGTAAACGCACCCCGGGGTTCGTCAATCGTGGAAATCAGTTTGGGACCCCAAAACTGAGTAATAATCCAAGAAACGGGCCAGAATCGGCCCAAACTGCGAGTCTTGACGACCAACACATAAGCACACCTTGGTGTTCGACAACCATGGAAATCCCTTTGGGACCCCAAAACGGGGAGTAATAGTCCATGAAATGGGTGAGAATCGACAAAACCCACGAGTGTTGATGACCGACACGTAAACGCACCCCGGGGTTCAACAACCATGGAAATCGCTTTGGGACCCCAAAACGGTGAGTATTAGTCCACAAAACGGGTCAGAATCGACAAAAACCGCGAGTGTTGATGACCGACACGTAAGAGCACCTTGGAGTTCAACAACTATGGAAATTGCTTCGGGACCCCAAAACAAGTGAGTAATAGTCCACGAAACGGACCAGAATTGGCCAAAATTGTGAGTGTTGATGACCGACACGTAAGCGCACCTTGGGGTTCGACAACCATGGAAATCGCTTTGGGACCCCAAAACATTGAGTAATAGTCCACGAAACGGGTCAGAATCGACAAAAACCGCGAGTGTTGCTGAGCGACACGTAAACGCACCCCGGGGTTCGTCAATCGTGGAAATCAGTTTGGGACCCCAAAACTGAGTAATAATCCAAGAAACGGGACAGAATCGGCCCAAACTGCGATCTCGACGACCAACACATAAGCACACTATGGGGTTCGACAACCATGGAAATCCCTTTGGGACACCAAAACGGTGAGTAATAGTCCATGAAACGGGTCAGAATCGACAAAACCCACAAGTGTTGATGACAGACACATAAATGCACCCCCGGGTTCGTTAATCGTGGAAATCGCTCTAGGACCTGAAACCGGTGAGTAATAGTCCACGAAACTGACCAGAATTGGCCAAAATTGTGAGTGTTGATGACCGACATGTAAGCGCACCTTGGAGTTCAACAACCATGGAAATCGCTTTGGGACCCCCAAACGGTGAGTAATAGTCCATGAAATGGGTCAGAATCGACAAAAACCGAGAGTGTTGCTGAGCGACACGTAAACGCACCCCGGGGTTCGTCAATCGTGGAAATCAGTTTGGGACCCCAAAACTGAGTAATAATCCAAGAAACGGGACAGAATCGGCCCAAACTGCGATCTCGACGACCAACACATAAGCACACCATGGGGTTCGACAACCATGGAAATCCCTTTGGGACACCAAAACGGTGAGTAATAGTCCATGAAACGGGTCAGAATCGACAAAACCCACAAGTGTTGATGACAAACACATAAATGCACCCCCGGGTTCGTTAATCGTGGAAATCGCTCTAGGACCTGAAACCGGTGAGTAATAGTCCACGAAACTGACCAGAATTGGCCAAAATTGTGAGTGTTGATGACCGACATGTAAGCGCACCTTGGAGTTCAACAACCATGGAAATCGCTTTGGGACCCCAAAACGGTGAGTAATAGTCCACGAAATGGGTCAGAATCGACAAAAACCGAGAGTGTTGCTGAGCGACACGTAAACGCACCCCGGGGTTCGTCAATCGTGGAAATCAGTTTGGGACCCCAAAACTGAGTAATAATCCAAGAAACGGGCCAGAATCGGCCCAAACTGCGAGTCTTGACGACCAACACATAAGCACACCTTGGTGTTCGACAACCATGGAAATCCCTTTGGGACCCCAAAACGGGGAGTAATAGTCCATGAAACGGGTGAGAATCGACAAAACCCACGAGTGTTGATGACCGACACGTAAACGCACCCCGGGGTTCAACAACCATGGAAATCGCTTTGGGACCCCAAAACGGTGAGTATTAGTCCACAAAACGGGTCAGAATCGACAAAAACCGCGAGTGTTGATGACCGACACGTTAACGCACCCCGGGGCCCGTTAATCATGGAAATCACTCCGGGACACCAAAATAGAGAGTACTAGTCCATGAAACGGGCCAGAATTGGCCAAAACTGCGAGTGTTGATGACCGACACGTAAGAGCACCTTGGAGTTCAACAACTATGGAAATTGCTTCGGGACCCCAAAACAAGTGAGTAATAGTCCACGAAACTGACCAGAATTGGCCAAAATTGTGAGTGTTGATGACCGACACGTAAGCGCACCTTGGGGTTCAACAACCATGGAAATCGCTTTGGGACCCCAAAACATTGAGTAATAGTCCATGAAACGGGTCAGAATCGACAAAAACCGCGAGTGTTGCTGAGCGACACGTAAACGCACCCCGGGGTTCGTCAATCGTGGAAATCAGTTTGGGACCCCAAAACTGAGTAATAATCCAAGAAACGGGACAGAATCGGCCCAAACTGCGATCTCGACGACCAACACATAAGCACACTATGGGGTTCGACAACCATGGAAATTCCTTTGGGACACCAAAACGGTGAGTAATAGTCCATGAAACGGGTCAGAATCGACAAAACCCACAAGTGTTGATGACAGACACATAAATGCACCCCCGGGTTCGTTAATCGTGGAAATCGCTCTAGGACCTGAAACCGGTGAGTAATAGTCCACGAAACTGACCAGAATTGGCCAAAATTGTGAGTGTTGATGACCGACATGTAAGCGCACCTTGGAGTTCAACAACCATGGAAATCGCTTTGGGACCCCCAAACGGTGAGTAATAGTCCACGAAATGGGTCAGAATCGACAAAAACCGAGAGTGTTGCTGAGCGACACGTAAACGCAACCCGTGGTTCGTCAATCGTGGAAATCAGTTTGGGACCCCAAAACTGAGTAATAATCCAAGAAACGGGCCAGAATCGGCCCAAACTGCGAGTCTTGACGACCAACACATAAGCACACCTTGGTGTTCGACAACCATGGAAATCCCTTTGGGACCCCAAAACGGGGAGTAATAGTCCATGAAACGGGTCAGAATCGACAAAACCCACGAGTGTTGATGACCGACACGTAAATGCACCCCCGGGTTCGTTAATCGTGGAAATCGCTCTAGGACCTGAAACCGGTGAGTAATAGTCCACGAAACTGACCAGAATGGCCAAAATTGTGAGTGTTGATGACCGACATGTAAGCGCACCTTGGAGTTCAACAACCATGGAAATCGCTTTGGGACCCCAAAACGGTGAGTAATAGTCCACGAAATGGGTCAGAATCGACAAAAACCGAGAGTGTTGTTGAGCGACACGTAAACGCACCCCGGGGTTCGTCAATCGTGGAAATCAGTTTGGGACTCCAAAACTGAGTAATAATCCAAGAAACGGGCCAGAATCGGCCCAAACTGCGAGTCTTGACGACCAACACATAAGCACACCTTGGTGTTCGACAACCATGGAAATCCCTTTGGGACCCCAAAACGGGGAGTAATAGTCCATGAAACGGGTCAGAATCGACAAAACCCACGAGTGTTGATGACCGACACGTAAACGCACCCCGGGGTTCAACAACCATGGAAATCGCTTTGGGACCCCAAAACGGTGAGTATTAGTCCACAAAACGGGTCAGAATCGACAAAAACCGCGAGTGTTGATGACCGACACGTAAGAGCACCTTGGAGTTCAACAACTATGGAAATTGCTTCGGGACCCCAAAACAAGTGAGTAATAGTCCACGAAACTGACCAGAATTGGCCAAAATTGTGAGTGTTGATGACCGACACGTAAGCGCACCTTGGGGTTCAACAACCATGGAAATCGCTTTGGGACCCCAAAACAGTGAGTAATAGTCCACGAAACGGGTCAGAATGGCCAAAAACCGCGAGTGTTGATGACCGACACATAAACGCACTCCAGGGTTCGTCAATTGTGGAAATCACTTCGGGACCCCAAAACTGAGTAATAATCCAAGAAACAGGACAGAATCGGCCCAAACTGCGATCTCGACGACCAACACATAAGCACACCATGGGGTTCGACAACCATGGAAATCCCTTTGGGACACCAAAACGGTGAGTAATAGTCCATGAAACGGGTCAGAATCGACAAAACCCACAAGTGTTGATGACAGACACGTAAATGCACCCCCGGGTTCGTTAATCGTGGAAATCGCTCTAGGACCTGAAACCGGTGAGTAATAGTCCACGAAACTGACCAGAATTGGCGAAAATTGTGAGTGTTAATGACAGACATGTAAGCGCACCTTGGAGTTCAACAACCATGGAAATCGCTTTGGGACCCCAAAACGGTGAGTAATAGTCCACGAAATGGGTCATAATCGACAAAAACCGAGAGTGTTGCTGAGCGACACGTAAACGCACCCCGGGGTTCGTCAATCGTGGAAATCAGTTTGGGACCCCAAAACTGAGTAATAATCCAAGAAACGGGCCAGAATCGGCCCAAACTGCGAGTCTTGACGACCAACACATAAGCACACCTTGGTGTTCGACAACCATGGAAATCCCTTTGGGACCCCAAAACGGGGAGTAATAGTCCATGAAACGGGTCAGAATCGACAAAACCCACGAGTGTTGATGACCGACACGTAAACGCACCCCGGGGTTCAACAACCATGGAAATCGCTTTGGGACCCCAAAACGGTGAGTATTAGTCCACAAAACGGGTCAGAATCGACAAAAACCGCGAGTGTTGATGACCGACACGTAAGAGCACCTTGGAGTTCAACAACTATGGAAATTGCTTCGGGACCCCAAAACAAGTGAGTAATAGTCCACGAAACTGACCAGAATTGGCCAAAATTGTGAGTGTTGATGACCGACACGTAAGCGCACCTTGGGGTTCAACAACCATGGAAATCGCTTTGGGACCCCAAAACAGTGAGTAATAGTCCACGAAACGGGTCAGAATGGCCAAAAACCGCGAGTGTTGATGACCGACACATAAACGCACTCCAGGGTTCGTCAATTGTGGAAATCACTTCGGGACCCCAAAACTGAGTAATAATCCAAGAAACGGGACAGAATCGGCCCAAACTGCGATCTCGACGACCAACACATAAGCACACCATGGGGTTCGACAACCATGGAAATCCCTTTGGGACACCAAAACGGTGAGTAATAGTCCATGAAACGGGTCAGAATCGACAAAACCCACAAGTGTTGATGACAGACACGTAAATGCACCCCCGGGTTCGTTAATCGTGGAAATCGCTCTAGGACCTGAAACCGGTGAGTAATAGTCCACGAAACTGACCAGAATTGGCGAAAATTGTGAGTGTTAATGACAGACATGTAAGCGCACCTTGGAGTTCAACAACCATGGAAATCGCTTTGGGACCCCAAAACGGTGAGTAATAGTCCACGAAATGGGTCATAATCGACAAAAACCGAGAGTGTTGCTGAGCGACACGTAAACGCACCCCGGGGTTCGTCAATCGTGGAAATCAGTTTGGGACCCCAAAACTGAGTAATAATCCAAGAAACGGGCCAGAATCGGCCCAAACTGCGAGTCTTGACGACCAACACATAAGCACACCTTGGTGTTCGACAACCATGGAAATCCCTTTGGGACCCCAAAACGGGGAGTAATAGTCCATGAAACGGGTCAGAATCGACAAATCCCACGAGTGTTGATGACCGACACGTAAACGCACCCCGGGGTTCAACAACCATGGAAATCGCTTTGGGACCCCAAAACGGTGAGTATTAGTCCACAAAACGGGTCAGAATCGACAAAAACCGCGAGTGTTGATGACCGACACGTAAGAGCACCTTGGAGTTCAACAACTATGGAAATTGCTTCGGGACCCCAAAACAAGTGAGTAATAGTCCACGAAACTGACCAGAATTGGCCAAAATTGTGAGTGTTGATGACCGACACGTAAGCGCACCTTGGGGTTCAACAACCATGGAAATCGCTTTGGGACCCCAAAACAGTGAGTAATAGTCCACGAAACGGGTCAGAATGGCCAAAAACCGCGAGTGTTGATGACCGACACATAAACGCACTCCAGGGTTCGTCAATTGTGGAAATCACTTCGGGACCCCAAAACTGAGTAATAATCCAAGAAACGGGACAGAATCGGCCCAAACTGCGATCTCGACGACCAACACATAAGCACACCATGGGGTTCGACAACCATGGAAATCCCTTTGGGACACCAAAACGGTGAGTAATAGTCCATGAAACGGGTCAGAATCGACAAAACCCACAAGTGTTGATGACAGACACGTAAATGCACCCCCGGGTTCGTTAATCGTGGAAATCGCTCTAGGACCTGAAACCGGTGAGTAATAGTCCACGAAACTGACCAGAATTGGCGAAAATTGTGAGTGTTAATGACAGACATGTAAGCGCACCTTGGAGTTCAACAACCATGGAAATCGCTTTGGGACCCCAAAACGGTGAGTAATAGTCCACGAAATGGGTCATAATCGACAAAAACCGAGAGTGTTGCTGAGCGACACGTAAACGCACCCCGGGGTTCGTCAATCGTGGAAATCAGTTTGGGACCCCAAAACTGAGTAATAATCCAAGAAACGGGCCAGAATCGGCCCAAACTGCGAGTCTTGACGACCAACACATAAGCACACCTTGGTGTTCGACAACCATGGAAATCCCTTTGGGACCCCAAAACGGGGAGTAATAGTCCATGAAACGGGTCAGAATCGACAAAACCCACGAGTGTTGATGACCGACACGTAAACGCACCCCGGGGTTCAACAACCATGGAAATCGCTTTGGGACCCCAAAACGGTGAGTATTAGTCCACAAAACGGGTCAGAATCGACAAAAACCGCGAGTGTTGATGACCGACACGTAAGAGCACCTTGGAGTTCAACAACTATGGAAATTGCTTCGGGACCCCAAAACAAGTGAGTAATAGTCCACGAAACTGACCAGAATTGGCCAAAATTGTGAGTGTTGATGACCGACACGTAAGCGCACCTTGGGGTTCAACAACCATGGAAATCGCTTTGGGACCCCAAAACAGTGAGTAATAGTCCACGAAACGGGTCAGAATGGCCAAAAACCGCGAGTGTTGATGACCGACACATAAACGCACTCCAGGGTTCGTCAATTGTGGAAATCACTTCGGGACCCCAAAACTGAGTAATAATCCAAGAAACGGGACAGAATCGGCCCAAACTGCGATCTCGACGACCAACACATAAGCACACCATGGGGTTCGACAACCATGGAAATCCCTTTGGGACACCAAAACGGTGAGTAATAGTCCATGAAACGGGTCAGAATCGACAAAACCCACAAGTGTTGATGACAGACACGTAAATGCACCCCCGGGTTCGTTAATCGTGGAAATCGCTCTAGGACCTGAAACCGGTGAGTAATAGTCCACGAAACTGACCAGAATTGGCGAAAATTGTGAGTGTTAATGACAGACATGTAAGCGCACCTTGGAGTTCAACAACCATGGAAATCGCTTTGGGACCCCAAAACGGTGAGTAATAGTCCACGAAATGGGTCATAATCGACAAAAACCGAGAGTGTTGCTGAGCGACACGTAAACGCACCCCGGGGTTCGTCAATCGTGGAAATCAGTTTGGGACCCCAAAACTGAGTAATAATCCAAGAAACGGGCCAGAATCGGCCCAAACTGCGAGTCTTGACGACCAACACATAAGCACACCTTGGTGTTCGACAACCATGGAAATCCCTTTGGGACCCCAAAACGGGGAGTAATAGTCCATGAAACGGGTCAGAATCGACAAAACCCACGAGTGTTGATGACCGACACGTAAACGCACCCCGGGGTTCAACAACCATGGAAATCGCTTTGGGACCCCAAAACGGTGAGTATTAGTCCACAAAACGGGTCAGAATCGACAAAAACCGCGAGTGTTGATGACCGACACATTAACGCACCCCGGGGCCCGTTAATCATGGAAATCACTCCGGGACACCAAAATAGAGAGTACTAGTCCATGAAATGGGCCAGAATCGGCCAAAACTGCGAGTGTTGATGACCGACACGTAAGAGCACCTTGGAGTTCAACAACTATGGAAATTGCTTCGGGACCCCAAAACAAGTGAGTAATAGTCCACGAAACTGACCAGAATTGGCCAAAATTGTGAGTGTTGATGACCGACACGTAAGCGCACCTTGGGGTTCGACAACCGTGGAAATCGCTTTGGGACCCCAAAACAGTGAGTAATAGTCCATGAAACGGGTCAGAATGGCCAAAAACCGCGAGTGTTGATGACCGACACGTAAACGCACTCCAGGGTTCGTCAATTGTGGAAATCACTTCGGGACCCCAAAACTGAGTAATAATCCAAGAAACGGGACAGAATTGGCCCAAACTGCGATCTCGACGACCAACACATATGCACACCATGGGGTTCGACAACCATGGAAATCCCTTTGGGACACCAAAATGGTGAGTAATAGTCCATGAAACGGGTCAGAATCGACAAAACCCACAAGTGTTGATGACAGACACATAAATGCACCCCCGGGTTCGTTAATCGTGGAAATCGCTCTAGGACCTGAAACCGGTGAGTAATAGTCCACGAAACTGACCAGAATTGGCCAAAATTGTGAGTGTTGATGACCGACATGTAAGCGCACCTTGGAGTTCAACAACCATGGAAATCGCTTTGGGACCCCAAAACGGTGAGTAATAGTCCATGAAATGGGTCAGAATCGACAAAAACCGAGAGTGTTGCTGAGCGACACGTAAACGCACCCCGGGGTTCGTCAATCGTGGAAATCAGTTTGGGACCCCAAAACTGAGTAATAATCCAAGAAACGGGCCAGAATCGGCCCAAACTGCGAGTCTTGACGACCAACACATAAGCACACCTTGGTGTTCGACAACCATGGAAATCCCTTTGGGACCCCAAAACGGGGAGTAATAGTCCATGAAACGGGTCAGAATCGACAAAACCCACGAGTGTTGATGACCGACACGTAAACGCACCCCGGGGTTCAACAACCATGGAAATCGCTTTGGGACCCCAAAACGGTGAGTATTAGTCCACAAAACGGGTCAGAATCGACAAAAACCGCGAGTGTTGATGACCGACACGTTAACGCACCCCGGGGCCCGTTAATCGTGGAAATCACTCCGGGACACCAAAATAGAGAGTACTAGTCCATGAAACGGGCCAGAATCGGCCAAAACTGCGAGTGTTGATGACCGACACGTAAGAGCACCTTGGAGTTCAACAACTATGGAAATTGCTTCGGGACCCCAAAACAAGTGAGTAATAGTCCACGAAACTGACCAGAATTGGCCAAAATTGTGAGTGTTGATGACCGACACGTAAGCGCACCTTGGGGTTCAACAACCATGGAAATTGCTTTGGGACCCCAAAACGGTGAGTAATAGTCCACGAAACGGGTCAGAATGGCCAAAAACCGCGAGTGTTGATGACCGACACATAAACGCACTCCAGGGTTCGTCAATTGTGGAAATCACTTCGGGACCCCAAAACTGAGTAATAATCCAAGAAACGGGACAGAATCGGCCCAAACTGCGATCTCGACGACCGACACATAAGCACACCATGGGGTTCGACAACCATGGAAATCCCTTTGGGACATGAAAACGGTGAGTAATAGTCCATGAAACGGGTCAGAATCGACAAAACCCACAAGTGTTGACGACAGACACATAAATGCACCCCCGGGTTCGTTAATCGTGGAAATCGCTCTAGGACCTGAAACCGGTGAGTAATAGTCCACGAAACTGACCAAAATTGGCGAAAATTGTGAGTGTTAATGACCGACATGTAAGCGCACCTTGGAGTTCAACAACCATGGAAATCGCTTTGGGACCCCAAAACGGTGAGTAATAGTCCACGAAATGGGTCAGAATCGACAAAAACCGAGAGTGTTGCTGAGCGACACGTAAACGCGCCCCGGGGTTCGTCAATTGTGGAAATCACTTCGGGACCCCAAAACTGAGTAATAATCCAAGAAACGGGACAGAATCGGCCCAAACTGCGATCTCGACGACCAACACATAAGCACACCATGGGGTTCGGCAACCATGGAAATCCCTTTGGGACACCAAAATGGTGAGTAATAGTCCATGAAACGGGTCAGAATCGACAAAACCCACAAGTGTTGATGACAGACACATAAATGCACCCTCGGGTTCGTTAATCGTGGAAATCGCTCTAGGACCTGAAACCGGTGAGTAATAGTCCACGAAACTGACCAGAATTGGCCAAAATTGTGAGTGTTGATGACCGACATGTAAGCGCACCTTGGAGTTCAACAACCATGGAAATCGCTTTGGGACCCCAAAACGGTGAGTAATAGTCCACGAAATGGGTCAGAATCGACAAAAACCGAGAGTGTTGCTGAGCGACACGTAAACGCACCCCGGGGTTCGTCAATCGTGGAAATCAGTTTGGGACCCCAAAACTGAGTAATAATCCAAGAAACGGGCCAGAATCGGCCCAAACTGCGAGTCTTGACGACCAACACATAAGCACACCTTGGTGTTCGACAACCATGGAAATCCCTTTGGGACCCCAAAACGGGGAGTAATAGTCCATGAAACGGGTCAGAATCGACAAAACCCACGAGTGTTGATGACCGACACGTAAACGCACCCCGGGGTTCAACAACCATGGAAATCGCTTTGGGACCCCAAAACGGTGAGTATTAGTCCACAAAACGGGTCAGAATCGACAAAAACCGCGAGTGTTGATGACCGACACGTTAACGCACCCCGGGGCCCGTTAATCGTGGAAATCACTCCGGGACACCAAAATAGAGAGTACTAGTCCATGAAACGGGCCAGAATCGGCCAAAACTGCGAGTGTTGATGACCGACACGTAAGAGCACCTTGGAGTTCAAAAACTATGGAAATTTCTTCGGGACCCCAAAACAAGTGAGTAATAGTCCACGAAACTGACCAGAAATGGCCAAAATTGTGAGTGTTGATGACCGACACGTAAGCGCACCTTGGGGTTCAACAACCATGGAAATTGCTTTGGGACCCCAAAACGGTGAGTAATAGTCCACGAAACGGGTCAGAATGGCCAAAAACCGCGAGTGTTGATGCCGACACATAAACGCACTCCAGGGTTCGTCAATTGTGGAAATCACTTCGGGACCCCAAAACTGAGTAATAATCCAAGAAACGGGACAGAATCGGCCCAAACTGCGATCTCGACGACCGACACATAAGCACACCATGGGGTTCGACAACCATGGAAATCCCTTTGGGACATGAAAACGGTGAGTAATAGTCCATGAAACGGGTCAGAATCGACAAAACCCACAAGTGTTGACGACAGACACATAAATGCACCCCCGGGTTCGTTAATCGTGGAAATCGCTCTAGGACCTGAAACCGGTGAGTAATAGTCCACGAAACTGACCAAAATTGGCGAAAATTGTGAGTGTTAATGACCGACATGTAAGCGCACCTTGGAGTTCAACAACCATGGAAATCGCTTTGGGACCCCAAAACGGTGAGTAATAGTCCACGAAATGGGTCAGAATCGACAAAAACCGAGAGTGTTGCTGAGCGACACGTAAACGCGCCCCGGGGTTCGTCCATTGTGGAAATCACTTCGGGACCCCAAAACTGAGTAATAATCCAAGAAACGGGACAGAATCGGCCCAAACTGCGATCTCGACGACCAACACATAAGCACACCATGGGGTTCGGCAACCATGGAAATCCCTTTGGGACACCAAAATGGTGAGTAATAGTCCATGAAACGGGTCAGAATCGACAAAACCCACAAGTGTTGATGACAGACACATAAATGCACCCTCGGGTTCGTTAATCGTGGAAATCGCTCTAGGACCTGAAACCGGTGAGTAATAGTCCACGAAACTGACCAGAATTGGCCAAAATTGTGAGTGTTGATGACCGACATGTAAGCGCACCTTGGAGTTCAACAACCATGGAAATCGCTTTGGGACCCCAAAACGGTGAGTAATAGTCCACGAAATGGGTCAGAATCGACAAAAACCGAGAGTGTTGCTGAGCGACACGTAAACGCACCCCGGGGTTCGTCAATCGTGGAAATCAGTTTGGGACCCCAAAACTGAGTAATAATCCAAGAAACGGGCCAGAATCGGCCCAAACTGCGAGTCTTGACGACCAACACATAAGCACACCTTGGTGTTCGACAACCATGGAAATCCCTTTGGGACCCCAAAACGGGGAGTAATAGTCCATGAAACGGGTCAGAATCGACAAAACCCACGAGTGTTGATGACCGACACGTAAACGCACCCCGGGGTTCAACAACCATGGAAATCGCTTTGGGACCCCAAAACGGTGAGTATTAGTCCACAAAACGGGTCAGAATCGACAAAAACCGCGAGTGTTGATGACCGACACGTTAACGCACCCCGGGGCCCGTTAATCGTGGAAATCACTCCGGGACACCAAAATAGAGAGTACTAGTCCATGAAACGGGCCAGAATCGGCCAAAACTGCGAGTGTTGATGACCGACACGTAAGAGCACCTTGGAGTTCAAAAACTATGGAAATTTCTTCGGGACCCCAAAACAAGTGAGTAATAGTCCACGAAACTGACCAGAAATGGCCAAAATTGTGAGTGTTGATGACCGACACGTAAGCGCACCTTGGGGTTCAACAACCATGGAAATTGCTTTGGGACCCCAAAACGGTGAGTAATAGTCCACGAAACGGGTCAGAATGGCCAAAAACCGCGAGTGTTGATGCCGACACATAAACGCACTCCAGGGTTCGTCAATTGTGGAAATCACTTCGGGACCCCAAAACTGAGTAATAATCCAAGAAACGGGACAGAATCGGCCCAAACTGCGATCTCGACGACCGACACATAAGCACACCATGGGGTTCGACAACCATGGAAATCCCTTTGGGACATGAAAACGGTGAGTAATAGTCCATGAAACGGGTCAGAATCGACAAAACCCACAAGTGTTGACGACAGACACATAAATGCACCCCCGGGTTCGTTAATCGTGGAAATCGCTCTAGGACCTGAAACCGGTGAGTAATAGTCCACGAAACTGACCAAAATTGGCGAAAATTGTGAGTGTTAATGACCGACATGTAAGCGCACCTTGGAGTTCAACAACCATGGAAATCGCTTTGGGACCCCAAAACGGTGAGTAATAGTCCACGAAATGGGTCAGAATCGACAAAAACCGAGAGTGTTGCTGAGCGACACGTAAACGCGCCCCGGGGTTCGTCAATTGTGGAAATCACTTCGGGACCCCAAAACTGAGTAATAATCCAAGAAACGGGACAGAATCGGCCCAAACTGCGATCTCGACGACCAACACATAAGCACACCATGGGGTTCGGCAACCATGGAAATCCCTTTGGGACACCAAAATGGTGAGTAATAGTCCATGAAACGGGTCAGAATCGACAAAACCCACAAGTGTTGATGACAGACACATAAATGCACCCTCGGGTTCGTTAATCGTGGAAATCGCTCTAGGACCTGAAACCGGTGAGTAATAGTCCACGAAACTGACCAGAATTGGCCAAAATTGTGAGTGTTGATGACCGACATGTAAGCGCACCTTGGAGTTCAACAACCATGGAAATCGCTTTGGGACCCCAAAATGGTGAGTAATAGTCCACGAAATGGGTCAGAATCGACAAAAACCGAGAGTGTTGCTGAGCGACACGTAAACGCACCCCGGGGTTCGTCAATCGTGGAAATCAGTTTGGGACCCCAAAACTGAGTAATAATCCAAGAAACGGGCCAGAATCGGCCCAAACTGCGAGTCTTGACGACCAACACATAAGCACACCTTGGTGTTCGACAACCATGGAAATCCCTTTGGGACCCCAAAACGGGGAGTAATAGTCCATGAAACGGGTCAGAATCGACAAAACCCACGAGTGTTGATGACCGACACGTAAACGCACCCCGGGGTTCAACAACCATGGAAATCGCTTTGGGACCCCAAAACGGTGAGTATTAGTCCACAAAACGGGTCAGAATCGACAAAAACCGCGAGTGTTGATGACCGACACGTTAACGCACCCCGGGGCCCGTTAATCGTGGAAATCACTCCGGGACACCAAAATAGAGAGTACTAGTCCATGAAACGGGCCAGAATCGGCCAAAACTGCGAGTGTTGATGACCGACACGTAAGAGCACCTTGGAGTTCAAAAACTATGGAAATTTCTTCGGGACCCCAAAACAAGTGAGTAATAGTCCACGAAACTGACCAGAAATGGCCAAAATTGTGAGTGTTGATGACCGACACGTAAGCGCACCTTGGGGTTCAACAACCATGGAAATTGCTTTGGGACCCCAAAACGGTGAGTAATAGTCCACGAAACGGGTCAGAATGGCCAAAAACCGCGAGTGTTGATGCCGACACATAAACGCACTCCAGGGTTCGTCAATTGTGGAAATCACTTCGGGACCCCAAAACTGAGTAATAATCCAAGAAACGGGACAGAATCGGCCCAAACTGCGATCTCGACGACCGACACATAAGCACACCATGGGGTTCGACAACCATGGAAATCCCTTTGGGACATGAAAACGGTGAGTAATAGTCCATGAAACGGGTCAGAATCGACAAAACCCACAAGTGTTGACGACAGACACATAAATGCACCCCCGGGTTCGTTAATCGTGGAAATCGCTCTAGGACCTGAAACCGGTGAGTAATAGTCCACGAAACTGACCAAAATTGGCGAAAATTGTGAGTGTTAATGACCGACATGTAAGCGCACCTTGGAGTTCAACAACCATGGAAATCGCTTTGGGACCCCAAAACGGTGAGTAATAGTCCACGAAATGGGTCAGAATCGACAAAAACCGAGAGTGTTGCTGAGCGACACGTAAACGCGCCCCGGGGTTCGTCAATTGTGGAAATCACTTCGGGACCCCAAAACTGAGTAATAATCCAAGAAACGGGACAGAATCGGCCCAAACTGCGATCTCGACGACCAACACATAAGCACACCATGGGGTTCGGCAACCATGGAAATCCCTTTGGGACACCAAAATGGTGAGTAATAGTCCATGAAACGGGTCAGAATCGACAAAACCCACAAGTGTTGATGACAGACACATAAATGCACCCTCGGGTTCGTTAATCGTGGAAATCGCTCTAGGACCTGAAACCGGTGAGTAATAGTCCACGAAACTGACCAGAATTGGCCAAAATTGTGAGTGTTGATGACCGACATGTAAGCGCACCTTGGAGTTCAACAACCATGGAAATCGCTTTGGGACCCCAAAATGGTGAGTAATAGTCCACGAAATGGGTCAGAATCGACAAAAACCGAGAGTGTTGCTGAGCGACACGTAAACGCACCCCGGGGTTCGTCAATCGTGGAAATCAGTTTGGGACCCCAAAACTGAGTAATAATCCAAGAAACGGGCCAGAATCGGCCCAAACTGCGAGTCTTGACGACCAACACATAAGCACACCTTGGTGTTCGACAACCATGGAAATCCCTTTGGGACCCCAAAACGGGGAGTAATAGTCCATGAAACGGGTCAGAATCGACAAAACCCACGAGTGTTGATGACCGACACGTAAACGCACCCCGGGGTTCAACAACCATGGAAATCGCTTTGGGACCCCAAAACGGTGAGTATTAGTCCACAAAACGGGTCAGAATCGACAAAAACCGCGAGTGTTGATGACCGACACGTTAACGCACCCCGGGGCCCGTTAATCGTGGAAATCACTCTGGGACACCAAAATAGAGAGTAGTAGTCCATGAAACGGGCCAGAATCGGCCAAAACTGCGAGTGTTGATGACCGACACGTAAGAGCACCTTGGAGTTCAACAACTATGGAAATTGCTTCGGGACCCCAAAACAAGTGAGTAATAGTCCACGAAACTGACCAGAATTGGCCAAAATTGTGAGTGTTGATGACCGACACGTAATCGCACCTTGGGGTTCAACAACCATGGAAATTGCTTTGGGACCCCAAAACGGTGAGTAATAGTCCACGAAACGGGTCAGAATGGCCAAAAACCGCGAGTGTTGATGACCGACACATAAACGCACTCCAGGGTTCGTCAATTGTGGAAATCACTTCGGGACCCCAAAACTGAGTAATAATCCAAGAAACGGGACAGAATCGGCCCAAACTGCGATCTCGACGACCGACACATAAGCACACCATGGGGTTCGACAACCATGGAAATCCCTTTGGGACATGAAAACGGTGAGTAATAGTCCATGAAACGGGTCAGAATCGACAAAACCCACAAGTGTTGACGACAGACACATAAATGCACCCCCGGGTTCGTTAATCGTGGAAATCGCTCTAGGACCTGAAACCGGTGAGTAATAGTCCACGAAACTGACCAAAATTGGCGAAAATTGTGAGTGTTAATGACCGACATGTAAGCGCACCTTGGAGTTCAACAACCATGGAAATCGCTTTGGGACCCCAAAACGGTGAGTAATAGTCCACGAAATGGGTCAGAATCGACAAAAACCGAGAGTGTTGCTGAGCGACACGTAAACGCGCCCCGGGGTTCGTCAATTGTGGAAATCACTTCGGGACCCCAAAACTGAGTAATAATCCAAGAAACGGGACAGAATCGGCCCAAACTGCGATCTCGACGACCAACACATAAGCACACCATGGGGTTCGGCAACCATGGAAATCCCTTTGGGACACCAAAATGGTGAGTAATAGTCCATGAAACGGGTCAGAATCGACAAAACCCACAAGTGTTGATGACAGACACATAAATGCACCCTCGGGTTCGTTAATCGTGGAAATCGCTCTAGGACCTGAAACCGGTGAGTAATAGTCCACGAAACTGACCAGAATTGGCCAAAATTGTGAGTGTTGATGACCGACATGTAAGCGCACCTTGGAGTTCAACAACCATGGAAATCGCTTTGGGACCCCAAAACGGTGAGTAATAGTCCACGAAATGGGTCAGAATCGACAAAAACCGAGAGTGTTGCTGAGCGACACGTAAACGCACCCCGGGGTTCGTCAATCATGGAAATCAGTTTGGGACCCCAAAACTGAGTAATAATCCAAGAAACGGGCCAGAATCGGCCCAAACTGCGAGTCTTGACGACCAACACATAAGCACACCTTGGTGTTCGACAACCATGGAAATCCCTTTGGGACCCCAAAACGGGGAGTAATAGTCCATGAAACGGGTCAGAATCGACAAAACCCACGAGTGTTGATGACCGACACGTAAACGCACCCCGGGGTTCAACAACCATGGAAATCGCTTTGGGACCCCAAAACGGTGAGTATTAGTCCACAAAACGGGTCAGAATCGACAAAAACCGCGAGTGTTGATGACCGACACGTTAACGCACCCCGGGGCCCGTTAATCGTGGAAATCACTCCGGGACACCAAAATAGAGAGTAGTAGTCCATGAAACGGGCCAGAATCGGCCAAAACTGCGAGTGTTGATGACCGACACGTAAGAGCACCTTGGAGTTCAACAACTATGGAAATTGCTTCGGGACCCCAAAACAAGTGAGTAATAGTCCACGAAACTGACCAGAATTGGCCAAAATTGTGAGTGTTGATGACCGACACGTAATCGCACCTTGGGGTTCAACAACCATGGAAATTGCTTTGGGACCCCAAAACGGTGAGTAATAGTCCACGAAACGGGTCAGAATGGCCAAAAACCGCGAGTGTTGATGACCGACACATAAACGCACTCCAGGGTTCGTCAATTGTGGAAATCACTTCGGGACCCCAAAACTGAGTAATAATCCAAGAAACGGGACAGAATCGGCCCAAACTGCGATCTCGACGACCGACACATAAGCACACCATGGGGTTCGACAACCATGGAAATCCCTTTGGGACATGAAAACGGTGAGTAATAGTCCATGAAACGGGTCAGAATCGACAAAACCCACAAGTGTTGACGACAGACACATAAATGCACCCCCGGGTTCGTTAATCGTGGAAATCGCTCTAGGACCTGAAACCGGTGAGTAATAGTCCACGAAACTGACCAAAATTGGCGAAAATTGTGAGTGTTAATGACCGACATGTAAGCGCACCTTGGAGTTCAACAACCATGGAAATCGCTTTGGGACCCCAAAACGGTGAGTAATAGTCCACGAAATGGGTCAGAATCGACAAAAACCGAGAGTGTTGCTGAGCGACACGTAAACGCGCCCCGGGGTTCGTCAATTGTGGAAATCACTTCGGGACCCCAAAACTGAGTAATAATCCAAGAAACGGGACAGAATCGGCCCAAACTGCGATCTCGACGACCAACACATAAGCACACCATGGGGTTCGGCAACCATGGAAATCCCTTTGGGACACCAAAATGGTGAGTAATAGTCCATGAAACGGGTCAGAATCGACAAAACCCACAAGTGTTGATGACAGACACATAAATGCACCCTCGGGTTCGTTAATCGTGGAAATCGCTCTAGGACCTGAAACCGGTGAGTAATAGTCCACGAAACTGACCAGAATTGGCCAAAATTGTGAGTGTTGATGACCGACATGTAAGCGCACCTTGGAGTTCAACAACCATGGAAATCGCTTTGGGACCCCAAAATGGTGAGTAATAGTCCACGAAATGGGTCAGAATCGACAAAAACCGAGAGTGTTGCTGAGCGACACGTAAACGCACCCCGGGGTTCGTCAATCGTGGAAATCAGTTTGGGACCCCAAAACTGAGTAATAATCCAAGAAACGGGCCAGAATCGGCCCAAACTGCGAGTCTTGACGACCAACACATAAGCACACCTTGGTGTTCGACAACCATGGAAATCCCTTTGGGACCCCAAAACGGGGAGTAATAGTCCATGAAACGGGTCAGAATCGACAAAACCCACGAGTGTTGATGACCGACACGTAAACGCACCCCGGGGTTCAACAACCATGGAAATCGCTTTGGGACCCCAAAACGGTGAGTATTAGTCCACAAAACGGGTCAGAATCGACAAAAACCGCGAGTGTTGATGACCGACACGTTAACGCACCCCGGGGCCCGTTAATCGTGGAAATCACTCTGGGACACCAAAATAGAGAGTAGTAGTCCATGAAACGGGCCAGAATCGGCCAAAACTGCGAGTGTTGATGACCGACACGTAAGAGCACCTTGGAGTTCAACAACTATGGAAATTGCTTCGGGACCCCAAAACAAGTGAGTAATAGTCCACGAAACTGACCAGAATTGGCCAAAATTGTGAGTGTTGATGACCGACACGTAATCGCACCTTGGGGTTCAACAACCATGGAAATTGCTTTGGGACCCCAAAACGGTGAGTAATAGTCCACGAAACGGGTCAGAATGGCCAAAAACCGCGAGTGTTGATGACCGACACATAAACGCACTCCAGGGTTCGTCAATTGTGGAAATCACTTCGGGACCCCAAAACTGAGTAATAATCCAAGAAACGGGACAGAATCGGCCCAAACTGCGATCTCGACGACCGACACATAAGCACACCATGGGGTTCGACAACCATGGAAATCCCTTTGGGACATGAAAACGGTGAGTAATAGTCCATGAAACGGGTCAGAATCGACAAAACCCACAAGTGTTGACGACAGACACATAAATGCACCCCCGGGTTCGTTAATCGTGGAAATCGCTCTAGGACCTGAAACCGGTGAGTAATAGTCCACGAAACTGACCAAAATTGGCGAAAATTGTGAGTGTTAATGACCGACATGTAAGCGCACCTTGGAGTTCAACAACCATGGAAATCGCTTTGGGACCCCAAAACGGTGAGTAATAGTCCACGAAATGGGTCAGAATCGACAAAAACCGAGAGTGTTGCTGAGCGACACGTAAACGCGCCCCGGGGTTCGTCAATTGTGGAAATCACTTCGGGACCCCAAAACTGAGTAATAATCCAAGAAACGGGACAGAATCGGCCCAAACTGCGATCTCGACGACCAACACATAAGCACACCATGGGGTTCGGCAACCATGGAAATCCCTTTGGGACACCAAAATGGTGAGTAATAGTCCATGAAACGGGTCAGAATCGACAAAACCCACAAGTGTTGATGACAGACACATAAATGCACCCTCGGGTTCGTTAATCGTGGAAATCGCTCTAGGACCTGAAACCGGTGAGTAATAGTCCACGAAACTGACCAGAATTGGCCAAAATTGTGAGTGTTGATGACCGACATGTAAGCGCACCTTGGAGTTCAACAACCATGGAAATCGCTTTGGGACCCCAAAACGGTGAGTAATAGTCCACGAAATGGGTCAGAATCGACAAAAACCGAGAGTGTTGCTGAGCGACACGTAAACGCACCCCGGGGTTCGTCAATCATGGAAATCAGTTTGGGACCCCAAAACTGAGTAATAATCCAAGAAACGGGCCAGAATCGGCCCAAACTGCGAGTCTTGACGACCAACACATAAGCACACCTTGGTGTTCGACAACCATGGAAATCCCTTTGGGACCCCAAAACGGGGAGTAATAGTCCATGAAACGGGTCAGAATCGACAAAACCCACGAGTGTTGATGACCGACACGTAAACGCACCCCGGGGTTCAACAACCATGGAAATCGCTTTGGGACCCCAAAACGGTGAGTATTAGTCCACAAAACGGGTCAGAATCGACAAAAACCGCGAGTGTTGATGACCGACACGTTAACGCACCCCGGGGCCCGTTAATCGTGGAAATCACTCCGGGACACCAAAATAGAGAGTAGTAGTCCATGAAACGGGCCAGAATCGGCCAAAACTGCGAGTGTTGATGACCGACACGTAAGAGCACCTTGGAGTTCAACAACTATGGAAATTGCTTCGGGACCCCAAAACAAGTGAGTAATAGTCCACGAAACTGACCAGAATTGGCCAAAATTGTGAGTGTTGATGACCGACACGTAATCGCACCTTGGGGTTCAACAACCATGGAAATTGCTTTGGGACCCCAAAACGGTGAGTAATAGTCCACGAAACGGGTCAGAATGGCCAAAAACCGCGAGTGTTGATGACCGACACATAAACGCACTCCAGGGTTCGTCAATTGTGGAAATCACTTCGGGACCCCAAAACTGAGTAATAATCCAAGAAACGGGACAGAATCGGCCCAAACTGCGATCTCGACGACCGACACATAAGCACACCATGGGGTTCGACAACCATGGAAATCCCTTTGGGACATGAAAACGGTGAGTAATAGTCCATGAAACGGGTCAGAATCGACAAAACCCACAAGTGTTGACGACAGACACATAAATGCACCCCCGGGTTCGTTAATCGTGGAAATCGCTCTAGGACCTGAAACCGGTGAGTAATAGTCCACGAAACTGACCAAAATTGGCGAAAATTGTGAGTGTTAATGACCGACATGTAAGCGCACCTTGGAGTTCAACAACCATGGAAATCGCTTTGGGACCCCAAAACGGTGAGTAATAGTCCACGAAATGGGTCAGAATCGACAAAAACCGAGAGTGTTGCTGAGCGACACGTAAACGCGCCCCGGGGTTCGTCAATTGTGGAAATCACTTCGGGACCCCAAAACTGAGTAATAATCCAAGAAACGGGACAGAATCGGCCCAAACTGCGATCTCGACGACCAACACATAAGCACACCATGGGGTTCGGCAACCATGGAAATCCCTTTGGGACACCAAAATGGTGAGTAATAGTCCATGAAACGGGTCAGAATCGACAAAACCCACAAGTGTTGATGACAGACACATAAATGCACCGTCGGGTTCGTTAATCGTGGAAATCGCTCTAGGACCTGAAACCGGTGAGTAATAGTCCACGAAACTGACCAGAATTGGCCAAAATTGTGAGTGTTGATGACCGACATGTAAGCGCACCTTGGAGTTCAACAACCATGGAAATCGCTTTGGGACCCCAAAACGGTGAGTAATAGTCCACGAAATGGGTCAGAATCGACAAAAACCGAGAGTGTTGCTGAGCGACACGTAAACGCACCCCGGGGTTCGTCAATCATGGAAATCAGTTTGGGACCCCAAAACTGAGTAATAATCCAAGAAACGGGCCAGAATCGGCCCAAACTGCGAGTCTTGACGACCAACACATAAGCACACCTTGGTGTTCGACAACCATGGAAATCCCTTTGGGACCCCAAAACGGGGAGTAATAGTCCATGAAACGGGTCAGAATCGACAAAACCCACGAGTGTTGATGACCGACACGTAAACGCACCCCGGGGTTCAACAACCATGGAAATCGCTTTGGGACCCCAAAACGGTGAGTATTAGTCCACAAAACGGGTCAGAATCGACAAAAACCGCGAGTGTTGATGACCGACACGTTAACGCACCCCGGGGCCCGTTAATCGTGGAAATCACTCCGGGACACCAAAATAGAGAGTAGTAGTCCATGAAACGGGCCAGAATCGGCCAAAACTGCGAGTGTTGATGACCGACACGTAAGAGCACCTTGGAGTTCAACAACTATGGAAATTGCTTCGGGACCCCAAAACAAGTGAGTAATAGTCCACGAAACTGACCAGAATTGGCCAAAATTGTGAGTGTTGATGACCGACACGTAATCGCACCTTGGGGTTCAACAACCATGGAAATTGCTTTGGGACCCCAAAACGGTGAGTAATAGTCCACGAAACGGGTCAGAATGGCCAAAAACCGCGAGTGTTGATGACCGACACATAAACGCACTCCAGGGTTCGTCAATTGTGGAAATCACTTCGGGACCCCAAAACTGAGTAATAATCCAAGAAACGGGACAGAATCGGCCCAAACTGCGATCTCGACGACCGACACATAAGCACACCATGGGGTTCGACAACCATGGAAATCCCTTTGGGACATGAAAACGGTGAGTAATAGTCCATGAAACGGGTCAGAATCGACAAAACCCACAAGTGTTGACGACAGACACATAAATGCACCCCCGGGTTCGTTAATCGTGGAAATCGCTCTAGGACCTGAAACCGGTGAGTAATAGTCCACGAAACTGACCAAAATTGGCGAAAATTGTGAGTGTTAATGACCGACATGTAAGCGCACCTTGGAGTTCAACAACCATGGAAATCGCTTTGGGACCCCAAAACGGTGAGTAATAGTCCACGAAATGGGTCAGAATCGACAAAAACCGAGAGTGTTGCTGAGCGACACGTAAACGCGCCCCGGGGTTCGTCAATTGTGGAAATCACTTCGGGACCCCAAAACTGAGTAATAATCCAAGAAACGGGACAGAATCGGCCCAAACTGCGATCTCGACGACCAACACATAAGCACACCATGGGGTTCGGCAACCATGGAAATCCCTTTGGGACACCAAAATGGTGAGTAATAGTCCATGAAACGGGTCAGAATCGACAAAACCCACAAGTGTTGATGACAGACACATAAATGCACCCTCGGGTTCGTTAATCGTGGAAATCGCTCTAGGACCTGAAACCGGTGAGTAATAGTCCACGAAACTGACCAGAATTGGCCAAAATTGTGAGTGTTGATGACCGACATGTAAGCGCACCTTGGAGTTCAACAACCATGGAAATCGCTTTGGGACCCCAAAACGGTGAGTAATAGTCCACGAAATGGGTCAGAATCGACAAAAACCGAGAGTGTTGCTGAGCGACACGTAAACGCACCCCGGGGTTCGTCAATCATGGAAATCAGTTTGGGACCCCAAAACTGAGTAATAATCCAAGAAACGGGCCAGAATCGGCCCAAACTGCGAGTCTTGACGACCAACACATAAGCACACCTTGGTGTTCGACAACCATGGAAATCCCTTTGGGACCCCAAAACGGGGAGTAATAGTCCATGAAACGGGTCAGAATCGACAAAACCCACGAGTGTTGATGACCGACACGTAAACGCACCCCGGGGTTCAACAACCATGGAAATCGCTTTGGGACCCCAAAACGGTGAGTATTAGTCCACAAAACGGGTCAGAATCGACAAAAACCGCGAGTGTTGATGACCGACACGTTAACGCACCCCGGGGCCCGTTAATCGTGGAAATCACTCCGGGACACCAAAATAGAGAGTAGTAGTCCATGAAACGGGCCAGAATCGGCCAAAACTGCGAGTGTTGATGACCGACACGTAAGAGCACCTTGGAGTTCAACAACTATGGAAATTGCTTCGGGACCCCAAAACAAGTGAGTAATAGTCCACGAAACTGACCAGAATTGGCCAAAATTGTGAGTGTTGATGACCGACACGTAAGCGCACCTTGGGGTTCAACAACCATGGAAATTGCTTTGGGACCCCAAAACGGTGAGTAATAGTCCACGAAACGGGTCAGAATGGCCAAAAACCGCGAGTGTTGATGACCGACACATAAACGCACTCCAGGGTTCGTCAATTGTGGAAATCACTTCGGGACCCCAAAACTGAGTAATAATCCAAGAAACGGGACAGAATCGGCCCAAACTGCGATCTCGACGACCGACACATAAGCACACCATGGGGTTCGACAACCATGGAAATCCCTTTGGGACATGAAAACGGTGAGTAATAGTCCATGAAACGGGTCAGAATCGACAAAACCCACAAGTGTTGACGACAGACACATAAATGCACCCCCGGGTTCGTTAATCGTGGAAATCGCTCTAGGACCTGAAACCGGTGAGTAATAGTCCACGAAACTGACAAAAATTGGCGAAAATTGTGAGTGTTAATGACCGACATGTAAGCGCACCTTGGAGTTCAACAACCATGGAAATCGCTTTGGGACCCCAAAACGGTGAGTAATAGTCCACGAAATGGGTCAGAATCGACAAAAACCGAGAGTGTTGCTGAGCGACACGTAAACGCGCCCCGGGGTTCGTCAATTGTGGAAATCACTTCGGGAACCCAAAACTGAGTAATAATCCAAGAAACGGGACAGAATCGGCCCAAACTGCGATCTCGACGACCAACACATAAGCACACCATGGGGTTCGGCAACCATGGAAATCCCTTTGGGACACCAAAATGGTGAGTAATAGTCCATGAAACGGGTCAGAATCGACAAAACCCACAAGTGTTGATGACAGACACATAAATGCACCCTCGGGTTCGTTAATCGTGGAAATCGCTCTAGGACCTGAAACCGGTGAGTAATAGTCCACGAAACTGACCAGAATTGGCCAAAATTGTGAGTGTTGATGACCGACATGTAAGCGCACCTTGGAGTTCAACAACCATGGAAATCGCTTTGGGACCCCAAAACGGTGAGTAATAGTCCACGAAATGGGTCAGAATCGACAAAAACCGAGAGTGTTGCTGAGCGACACGTAAACGCACCCCGGGGTTCGTCAATCGTGGAAATCAGTTTGGGACCCCAAAACTGAGTAATAATCCAAGAAACGGGCCAGAATCGGCCAAAACTGCGAGTCTTGACGACCAACACATAAGCACACCTTGGTGTTCGACAACCATGGAAATCCCTTTGGGACCCCAAAACGGGGAGTAATAGTCCATGAAACGGGTCAGAATCGACAAAACCCACGAGTGTTGATGACCGACACGTAAACGCACCCCGGGGTTCAACAACCATGGAAATCGCTTTGGGACCCCAAAACGGTGAGTATTAGTCCACAAAACGGGTCAGAATCGACAAAAACCGCGAGTGTTGATGACCGACACGTTAACGCACCCCGGGGCCCGTTAATCGTGGAAATCACTCCGGGACACCAAAATAGAGAGTAGTAGTCCATGAAACGGGCCAGAATCGGCCAAAACTGCGAGTGTTGATGACCGACACGTAAGAGCACCTTGGAGTTCAACAACTATGGAAATTGCTTCGGGACCCCAAAACAAGTGAGTAATAGTCCACGAAACTGACCAGAATTGGCCAAAATTGTGAGTGTTGATGACCGACACGTAAGCGCACCTTGGGGTTCAACAACCATGGAAATTGCTTTGGGACCCCAAAACGGTGAGTAATAGTCCACGAAACGGGTCAGAATGGCCAAAAACCGCGAGTGTTGATGACCGACACATAAACGCACTCCAGGGTTCGTCAATTGTGGAAATCACTTCGGGACCCCAAAACTGAGTAATAATCCAAGAAACGGGACAGAATCGGCCCAAACTGCGATCTCGACGACCGACACATAAGCACACCATGGGGTTCGACAACCATGGAAATCCCTTTGGGACATGAAAACGGTGAGTAATAGTCCATGAAACGGGTCAGAATCGACAAAACCCACAAGTGTTGACGACAGACACATAAATGCACCCCCGGGTTCGTTAATCGTGGAAATCGCTCTAGGACCTGAAACCGGTGAGTAATAGTCCATGAAACTGACCAAAATTGGCGAAAATTGTGAGTGTTAATGACCGACATGTAAGCGCACCTTGGAGTTCAACAACCATGGAAATTGCTTTGGGACCCCAAAACGGTGAGTAATAGTCCACGAAATGGGTCAGAATCGACAAAAACCGAGAGTGTTGCTGAGCGACACGTAAACGCGCCCCGGGGTTCGTCAATTGTGGAAATCACTTCGGGAACCCAAAACTGAGTAATAATCCAAGAAACGGGACAGAATCGGCCCAAACTGCGATCTCGACGACCAATACATAAGCACACCATGGGGTTCGGCAACCATGGAAATCCCTTTGGGACACCAAAATGGTGAGTAATAGTCCATGAAACGGGTCAGAATCGACAAAACCCACAAGTGTTGATGACAGACACATAAATGCACCCTCGGGTTCGTTAATCGTGGAAATCGCTCTAGGACCTGAAACCGGTGAGTAATAGTCCACGAAACTGACCAGAATTGGCCAAAATTGTGAGTGTTGATGACCGACATGTAAGCGCACCTTGGAGTTCAACAACCATGGAAATCGCTTTGGGACCCCAAAACGGTGAGTAATAGTCCACGAAATGGGTCAGAATCGACAAAAACCGAGAGTGTTGCTGAGCGACACGTAAACGCACCCCGGGGTTCGTCAATCGTGGAAATCAGTTTGGGACCCCAAAACTGAGTAATAATCCAAGAAACGGGCCAGAATCGGCCCAAACTGCGAGTCTTGACGACCAACACATAAGCACACCTTGGTGTTCGACAACCATGGAAATCCCTTTGGGACCCCAAAACGGGGAGTAATAGTCCATGAAACGGGTCAGAATCGACAAAACCCACGAGTGTTGATGACCGACACGTAAACGCACCCCGGGGTTCAACAACCATGGAAATCGCTTTGGGACCCCAAAACGGTGAGTATTAGTCCACAAAACGGGTCAGAATCGACAAAAACCGCGAGTGTTGATGACCGACACGTTAACGCACCCCGAGGCCCGTTAATCGTGGAAATCACTCCGGGACACCAAAATAGAGAGTACTAGTCCATGAAACGGGCCAGAATCGGCCAAAACTGCGAGTGTTGATGACCGACACGTAAGAGCACCTTGGAGTTCAACAACTATGGAAATTGCTTCGGGACCCCAAAACAAGTGAGTAATAGTCCACGAAACTGACCAGAAATGGCCAAAATTGTGAGTGTTGATGAACGACACGTAAGCGCACCTTGGGGTTCAACAACCATGGAAATTGCTTTGGGACCCCAAAACGGTGAGTAATAGTCCACGAAACGGGTCAGAATGGCCAAAAACCGCGAGTGTTGATGACCGACACATAAACGCACTCCAGGGTTCGTCAATTGTGGAAATCACTTCGGGACCCCAAAACTGAGTAATAATCCAAGAAACGGGACAGAATCGGCCCAAACTGCGATCTCGACGACCGACACATAAGCACACCATGGGGTTCGACAACCATGGACATCCCTTTGGGACATGAAAACGGTGAGTAATAGTCCATGAAACGGGTCAGAATCGACAAAACCCACAAGTGTTGACGACAGACACATAAATGCACCCCCGGGTTCGTTAATCGTGGAAATCGCTCTAGGACCTGAAACCGGTGAGTAATAGTCCACGAAACTGACCAAAATTGGTGAAAATTGTGAGTGTTAATGACCGACATGTAAGCGCACCTTGGAGGTCAATAACCATGGAAATCGCTTTGGGACCCCAAAACGGTGAGTAATAGTCCACGAAATGGGTCAGAATCGACAAAAACCGAGAGTGTTGCTGAGCGACACGTAAACGCGCCCCGGGGTTCGTCAATTGTGGAAATCACTTCGGGAACCCAAAACTGAGTAATAATCCAAGAAACGGGACAGAATCGGCCCAAACTGCGATCTCGACGACCAACACATAAGCACACCATGGGGTTCGGCAACCATGGAAATCCCTTTGGGACACCAAAATGGTGAGTAATAGTCCATGAAACGGGTCAGAATCGACAAAACCCACAAGTGTTGATGACAGACACATAAATGCACCCTCGGGTTCGTTAATCGTGGAAATCGCTCTAGGACCTGAAACCGGTGAGTAATAGTCCACGAAACTGACCAGAATTGGCCAAAATTGTGAGTGTTGATGACCGACATGTAAGCGCACCTTGGAGTTCAACAACCAAGGAAATCGCTTTGGGACCCCAAAACGGTGAGTAATAGTCCACGAAATGGGTCAGAATCGACAAAAACCGAGAGTGTTGCTGAGCGACACGTAAACGCACCCCGGGGTTCGTCAATCGTGGAAATCAGTTTGGGACCCCAAAACTGAGTAATAATCCAAGAAACGGGCCAGAATCGGCCCAAACTGCGAGTCTTGACGACCAACACATAAGCACACCTTGGTGTTCGACAACCATGGAAATCCCTTTGGGACCCCAAAACGGGGAGTAATAGTCCATGAAACGGGTCAGAATCGACAAAACCCACGAGTGTTGATGACCGACACGTAAACGCACCCCGGGGTTCAACAACCATGGAAATCGCTTTGGGACCCCAAAACGGTGAGTATTAGTCCACAAAACGGGTCAGAATCGACAAAAACCGCGAGTGTTGATGACCGACACGTTAACGCACCCCGGGGCCCGTTAATCGTGGAAATCACTCCGGGACACCAAAATAGAGAGTACTAGTCCATGAAACGGGCCAGAATCGGCCAAAACTGCGAGTGTTGATGACCGACACGTAAGAGCACCTTGGAGTTCAACAACTATGGAAATTGCTTCGGGACCCCAAAACAAGTGAGTAATAGTCCACGAAACTGACCAGAAATGGCCAAAATTGTGAGTGTTGATGAACGACACGTAAGCGCACCTTGGGGTTCAACAACCATGGAAATTGCTTTGGGACCCCAAAACGGTGAGTAATAGTCCACGAAACGGGTCAGAATGGCCAAAAACCGCGAGTGTTGATGACCGACACATAAACGCACTCCAGGGTTCGTCAATTGTGGAAATCACTTCGGGACCCCAAAACTGAGTAATAATCCAAGAAACGGGACAGAATCGGCCCAAACTGCGATCTCGACGACCGACACATAAGCACACCATGGGGTTCGACAACCATGGAAATCCCTTTGGGACATGAAAACGGTGAGTAATAGTCCATGAAACGGGTCAGAATCGACAAAACCCACAAGTGTTGACGACAGACACATAAATGCACCCCCGGGTTCGTTAATCGTGGAAATCGCTCTAGGACCTGAAACCGGTGAGTAATAGTCCACGAAACTGACCAAAATTGGCGAAAATTGTGAGTGTTAATGACCGACATGTAAGCGCACCTTGGAGTTCAACAACCATGGAAATCGCTTTGGGACCCCAAAACGGTGAGTAATAGTCCACGAAATGGGTCAGAATCGACAAAAACCGAGAGTGTTGCTGAGCGACACGTAAACGCGCCCCGGGGTTCGTCAATTGTGGAAATCACTTCGGGACCCCAAAACTGAGTAATAATCCAAGAAACGGGACAGAATCGGCCCAAACTGCGATCTCGACGACCAACACATAAGCACACCATGGGGTTCGGCAACCATGGAAATCCCTTTGGGACACCAAAATGGTGAGTAATAGTCCATGAAACGGGTCAGAATCGACAAAACCCACAAGTGTTGATGACAGACACATAAATGCACCCTCGGGTTCGTTAATCGTGGAAATCGCTCTAGGACCTGAAACCGGTGAGTAATAGTCCACGAAACTGACCAGAATTGGCCAAAATTGTGAGTGTTGATGACCAACATGTAAGCGCACCTTGGAGTTCAACAACCATGGAAATCGCTTTGGGACCCCAAAACGGTGAGTAATAGTCCACGAAATGGGTCAGAATCGACAAAAACCGAGAGTGTTGCTGAGCGACACGTAAACGCACCCCGGGGTTCGTCAATCGTGGAAATCAGTTTGGGACCCCAAAACTGAGTAATAATCCAAGAAACGGGCCAGAATCGGCCCAAACTGCGAGTCTTGACGACCAACACATAAGCACACCTTGGTGTTCGACAACCATGGAAATCCCTTTGGGACCCCAAAACGGGGAGTAATAGTCCATGAAACGGGTCAGAATCGACAAAACCCACGAGTGTTGATGACCGACACGTAAACGCACCCCGGGGTTCAACAACCATGGAAATCGCTTTGGGACCCCAAAACGGTGAGTATTAGTCCACAAAACGGGTCAGAATCGACAAAAACCGCGAGTGTTGATGACCGACACGTTAACGCACCCCGGGGCCCGTTAATCGTGGAAATCACTCCGGGACACCAAAATAGAGAGTACTAGTCCATGAAACGGGCCAGAATCGGCCAAAACTGCGAGTGTTGATGACCGACACGTAAGAGCACCTTGGAGTTCAACAACTATGGAAATTGCTTCGGGACCCCAAAACAAGTGAGTAATAGTCCACGAAACTGACCAGAAATGGCCAAAATTGTGAGTGTTGATGAACGACACGTAAGCGCACCTTGGGGTTCAACAACCATGGAAATTGCTTTGGGACCCCAAAACGGTGAGTAATAGTCCACGAAACGGGTCAGAATGGCCAAAAACCGCGAGTGTTGATGACCGACACATAAACGCACTCCAGGGTTCGTCAATTGTGGAAATCACTTCGGGACCCCAAAACTGAGTAATAATCCAAGAAACGGGACAGAATCGGCCCAAACTGCGATCTCGACGACCGACACATAAGCACACCATGGGGTTCGACAACCATGGAAATCCCTTTGGGACATGAAAACGGTGAGTAATAGTCCATGAAACGGGTCAGAATCGACAAAACCCACAAGTGTTGACGACAGACACATAAATGCACCCCCGGGTTCGTTAATCGTGGAAATCGCTCTAGGACCTGAAACCGGTGAGTAATAGTCCACGAAACTGACCAAAATTGGCGAAAATTGTGAGTGTTAATGACCGACATGTAAGCGCACCTTGGAGTTCAACAACCATGGAAATCGCTTTGGGACCCCAAAACGGTGAGTAATAGTCCACGAAATGGGTCAGAATCGACAAAAACCGAGAGTGTTGCTGAGCGACACGTAAACGCGCCCCGGGGTTCGTCAATTGTGGAAATCACTTCGGGACCCCAAAACTGAGTAATAATCCAAGAAACGGGACAGAATCGGCCCAAACTGCGATCTCGACGACCAACACATAAGCACACCATGGGGTTCGGCAACCATGGAAATCCCTTTGGGACACCAAAATGGTGAGTAATAGTCCATGAAACGGGTCAGAATCGACAAAACCCACAAGTGTTGATGACAGACACATAAATGCACCCTCGGGTTCGTTAATCGTGGAAATCGCTCTAGGACCTGAAACCGGTGAGTAATAGTCCACGAAACTGACCAGAATTGGCCAAAATTGTGAGTGTTGATGACCAACATGTAAGCGCACCTTGGAGTTCAACAACCATGGAAATCGCTTTGGGACCCCAAAACGGTGAGTAATAGTCCACGAAATGGGTCAGAATCGACAAAAACCGAGAGTGTTGCTGAGCGACACGTAAACGCACCCCGGGGTTCGTCAATCGTGGAAATCAGTTTGGGACCCCAAAACTGAGTAATAATCCAAGAAACGGGCCAGAATCGGCCCAAACTGCGAGTCTTGACGACCAACACATAAGCACACCTTGGTGTTCGACAACCATGGAAATCCCTTTGGGACCCCAAAACGGGGAGTAATAGTCCATGAAACGGGTCAGAATCGACAAAACCCACGAGTGTTGATGACCGACACGTAAACGCACCCCGGGGTTCAACAACCATGGAAATCGCTTTGGGACCCCAAAACGGTGAGTATTAGTCCACAAAACGGGTCAGAATCGACAAAAACCGCGAGTGTTGATGACCGACACGTTAACGCACCCCGGGGCCCGTTAATCGTGGAAATCACTCCGGGACACCAAAATAGAGAGTAGTAGTCCATGAAACGGGCCAGAATCGGCCAAAACTGCGAGTGTTGATGACCGACACGTAAGAGCACCTTGGAGTTCAACAACTATGGAAATTGCTTCGGGACCCCAAAACAAGTGAGTAATAGTCCACGAAACTGACCAGAATTGGCCAAAATTGTGAGTGTTGATGACCGACACGTAAGCGCACCTTGGGGTTCAACAACCATGGAAATTGCTTTGGGACCCCAAAACGGTGAGTAATAGACCACGAAACGGGTCAGAATGGCCAAAAACCGCGAGTGTTGATGACCGACACATAAACGCACTCCAGGGTTCGTCAATTGTGGAAATCACTTCGGGACCCCAAAACTGAGTAATAATCCAAGAAACGGGACAGAATCGGCCCAAACTGCGATCTCGACGACCGACACATAAGCACACCATGGGGTTCGACAACCATGGAAATCCCTTTGGGACATGAAAACGGTGAGTAATAGTCCATGAAACGGGTCAGAATCGACAAAACCCACAAGTGTTGACGACAGACACATAAATGCACCCCCGGGTTCGTTAATCGTGGAAATCGCTCTAGGACCTGAAACCGGTGAGTAATAGTCCACGAAACTGACCAAAATTGGCGAAAATTGTGAGTGTTAATGACCGACATGTAAGCGCACCTTGGAGTTCAACAACCATGGAAATCGCTTTGGGACCCCAAAACGGTGAGTAATAGTCCACGAAATGGGTCAGAATCGACAAAAACCGAGAGTGTTGCTGAGCGACACGTAAACGCGCCCCGGGGTTCGTCAATTGTGGAAATCACTTCGGGACCCCAAAACTGAGTAATAATCCAAGAAACGGGACAGAATCGGCCCAAACTGCGATCTCGACGACCAACACATAAGCACACCATGGGGTTCGGCAACCATGGAAATCCCTTTGGGACACCAAAATGGTGAGTAATAGTCCATGAAACGGGTCAGAATCGACAAAACCCACAAGTGTTGATGACAGACACATAAATGCACCCTCGGGTTCGTTAATCGTGGAAATCGCTCTAGGACCTGAAACCGGTGAGTAATAGTCCACGAAACTGACCAGAATTGGCCAAAATTGTGAGTGTTGATGACCGACATGTAAGCGCACCTTGGAGTTCAACAACCATGGAAATCGCTTTGGGACCCCAAAACGGTGAGTAATAGTCCACGAAATGGGTCAGAATCGACAAAAACCGAGAGTGTTGCTGAGCGACACGTAAACGCACCCCGGGGTTCGTCAATCGTGGAAATCAGTTTGGGACCCCAAAACTGAGTAATAATCCAAGAAACGGGCCAGAATCGGCCCAAACTGCGAGTCTTGACGACCAACACATAAGCACACCTTGGTGTTCGACAACCATGGAAATCCCTTTGGGACCCCAAAACGGGGAGTAATAGTCCATGAAACGGGTCAGAATCGACAAAACCCACGAGTGTTGATGACCGACACGTAAACGCACCCCGGGGTTCAACAACCATGGAAATCGCTTTGGGACCCCAAAACGGTGAGTATTAGTCCACAAAACGGGTCAGAATCGACAAAAACAGCGAGTGTTGATGACCGACACGTTAACGCACCCCAGGGCCCGTTAATCATGGAAATCACTTCGGGACACCAAAATAGAGAGTACTAGTCCATGAAACGGGCCAGAATCGGCCAAAACTGCGAGTGTTGATGACCGACACGTAAGAGCACCTTGGAGTTCAACAACTATGGAAATTGCTTCGGGACCCCAAAACAAGTGAGTAATAGTCCACGAAACTGACCAGAATTGGCCAAAATTGTGAGTGTTGATGACCGACACGTAAGCGCACCTTGGGGTTCAACAACCGTGGAAATCGCTTTGGGACCCCAAAACAGTGAGTAATAGTCCATGAAACGGGTCAGAATGGCCAAAAACCGCGAGTGTTGATGACCGACATGTAAACGCACTCCAGGGTTCGTCAATTGTGGAAATCACTTCGGGACCCCAAAACTGAGTAATAATCCAAGAAATGGGACAGAATCGGCCCAAACTGCGATCTCGACGACCAACACATAAGCACACCATGGGGTTCGACAACCATGGAAATCCCTTTGGGACACCAAAATGGTGAGTAATAGTCCGTGAAACGGGTCAGAATCGACAAAACCCACAAGTGTTGATGACAGACACATAAATGCACCCCCGGGTTCGTTAATCGTGGAAATCGCTCTAGGACCTGAAACCGGTGAGTAATAGTCCACGAAACTGACCAGAATTGGCCAAAATTGTGAGTGTTGATGACCGACATGTAAGCGCACCTTGGAGTTCAACAACCATGGAAATCGCTTTGGGACCCCAAAACGGTGAGTAATAGTCCACGAAATGGGTCAGAATCGACAAAAACCGAGAGTGTTGCTGAGCGACACGTAAACGCACCCCGGGGTTCGTCAATCGTGGAAATCAGTTTGGGACCCCAAAACTGAGTAATAATCCAAGAAACGGGCCAGAATCGGCCCAAACTGCGAGTCTTGACGACCAACACATAAGCACACCTTGGTGTTCGACAACCATGGAAATCCCTTTGGGACCCCAAAACGGGGAGTAATAGTCCATGAAACGGGTCAGAATCGACAAAACCCACGAGTGTTGATGACCGACACGTAAACGCACCCCGGGGTTCAACAACCATGGAAATCGCTTTGGGACCCCAAAACGGTGAGTATTAGTCCACAAAACGGGTCAGAATCGACAAAAACCGCGAGTGTTGATGACCGACACGTTAACGCACCCCGGGGCCCGTTAATCGTGGAAATCACTCCGGGACACCAAAATAGAGAGTACTAGTCCATGAAACGGGCCAGAATCGGCCAAAACTGCGAGTGTTGATGACCGACACGTAAGAGCACCTTGGAGTTCAACAACTATGGAAATTGCTTCGGGACCCCAAAACAAGTGAGTAATAGTCCACGAAACTGACCAGAATTGGCCAAAATTGTGAGTGTTGATGACCGACACGTAAGCGCACCTTGGGGTTCAACAACCATGGAAATCGCTTTGGGACCCCAAAACGGTGAGTAATAGTACACGAAACGGGTCAGAATGGCCAAAAACCGCGAGTGTTGATGACCGACACAGAAACGCACTCCAGGGTTCGTCAATTGTGGAAATCTCTTCGGGACCCCAAAACTGAGTAATAATCCAAGAAACGGGACAGAATCGGCCCAAACTGCGATCTCGACGACCGACACATAAGCACACCATGGGGTTCGACAACCATGGAAATCCCTTTGGGACACGAAAACGGTGAGTAATAGTCCATGAAACGGGTCAGAATCGACAAAACCCACAAGTGTTGATGACAGACACATAAATGCACCCCCGGGTTCGTTAATCGTGGAAATCGCTCTAGGACCTGAAACCGGTGAGTAATAGTCCACGAAACTGACCAAAATTGGCGAAAATTGTGAGTGTTAATGACCGACATGTAAGCGCACCTTGGAGTTCAACAACCATGGAAATCGATTTGGGACCCCAAAACGGTGAGTAATAGTCCACGAAATGGGTCAGAATCGACAAAAACCGAGAGTGTTGCTGAGCGACACGTAAACGCACCCCGGGGTTCGTCAATTGTGGAAATCACTTCGGGACCCCAAAACTGAGTAATAATCCAAGAAACGGGACAGAATCGGCCCAAACTGCGATCTCGACGACCAACACATAAGCACACCATGGGGTTCGACAACCATGGAAATCCCTTTGGGACACCAAAATGGTGAGTAATAGTCCATGAAACGGGTCAGAATCGACAAAACCCACAAGTGTTGATGACAGACACATAAATGCACCCCCGGGTTCGTTAATCGTGGAAATCGCTCTAGGACCTGAAACCGGTGAGTAATAGTCCACGAAACTGACCAGAATTGGCCAAAATTGTGAGTGTTGATGACCGACATGTAAGCGCACCTTGGAGTTCAACAACCATGGAAATCGCTTTGGGACCCAAAAACGGTGAGTAATAGTCCACGAAATGGGTCAGAATCGACAAAAACCGAGAGTGTTGCTGAGCGACACGTAAACGCACCCCGGGGTTCGTCAATCGTGGAAATCAGTTTGGGACCCCAAAACTGAGTAATAATCCAAGGAACGGGCCAGAATCGGCCCAAACTGCGAGTCTTGACGACCAACACATAAGCACACCTTGGTGTTCGACAACCATGGAAATCCCTTTGGGACCCCAAAATGGGGAGTAATAGTCCATGAAACGGGTCAGAATCGACAAAACCCACGAGTGTTGATGACCGACACGTAAACGCACCCCGGGGTTCAACAACCATGGAAATCGCTTTGGGACCCCAAAACGGTGAGTATTAGTCCACAAAACGGGTCAGAATCGACAAAAACCGCGAGTGTTGATGACCGACACGTTAACGCACCCCGGGGCCCGTTAATCGTGGAAATCACTCCGGGACACCAAAATAGAGAGTAATAGTCCATGAAACGGGTCAGAATGGACAAAACCCACGAGTGTTGATGACCGACACGTAAGAGCACCTTGGAGTTCAACAACTATGGAAATTGCTTCGGGACCCCAAAACAAGTGAGTAATAGTCCACGAAACTGACCAGAATTGGCCAAAATTGTGAGTGTTGATGACCGACACGTAAGCGCACCTTGGGGTTCAACAACCATGGAAATCGCTTTGGGACCCCAAAACGGTGAGTAATAGTCCACGAAACGGGTCAGAATGGCCAAAAACCGCGAGTGTTGATGACCGACACATAAACGCACTCCAGGGTTCGTCAATTGTGGAAATCACTTCGGGACCCCAAAACTGAGTAATAATCCAAGAAACGGGACAGAATCGGCCCAAACTGCGATCTCGACGACCGACACATAAGCACACCATGGGGTTCGACAACCATGGAAATCCCTTTGGGACACCAAAACGGTGAGTAATAGTCCATGAAACGGGTCAGAATCGACAAAACCCACAAGTGTTGATGACAGACACATAAATGCACCCCCGGGTTCGTTAATCGTGGAAATCGCTCTAGGACCTGAAACCGGTGAGTAATAGTCCACGAAACTGACCAAAATTGGCGAAAATTGTGAGTGTTAATGACCGACATGTAAGCGCACCTTGGAGTTCAACAACCATGGAAATCGCTTTGGGACCCCAAAACGGTGAGTAATAGTCCACGAAATGGGTCAGAATCGACAAAAACCGAGAGTGTTGCTGAGCGACATGTAAACGCACCCCGGGGTTCGTCAATCGTGGAAATCAGTTTGGGACCCCAAAACTGAGTAATAATCCAAGAAACGGGCCAGAATCGGCCCAAACTGCGAGTCTTGACGACCAACACATAAGCACACCTTGGTGTTCGACAACCATGGAAATCCATTTGGGACCCCAAAACGGGGAGTAATAGTCCATGAAACGGGTCAGAATCGACAAAACCCACAAGTGTTGATGATAGACACATAAATGCACCCCCGAGTTCGTTAATCGTGGAAATCGCTCTAGGACCTGAAACCGGTGAGTAATAGTCCACGAAACTGACCAGAATTGGCCAAAATTGTGAGTGTTGATGACCGACATGTAAGCGCACCTTGGAGTTCAACAACCATGGAAATCGCTTTGGGACCCCAAAACGGTGAGTAATAGTCCACGAAATGGGTCAGAATCGACAAAAACCGAGAGTGTTGCTGAGCGACACGTAAACGCACCCCGGGGTTCGTCAATCGTGGAAATCAGTTTGGGACCCCAAAACTGAGTAATAATCCAAGAAACGGGCCAGAATCGTCCCAAACTGCGAGTCTTGACGACCAACACATAAGCACACCTTGGTGTTCGACAACCATGGAAATCCCTTTGGGACCCCAAAACGGGGAGTAATAGTCCATGAAATGGGTCAGAATCGACAAAACCCACGAGTGTTGATGACCGACACGTAAACGCACCCCGGGGTTCAACAACCATGGAAATCGCTTTGGGACCCCAAAACGGTGAGTATTAGTCCACAAAACGGGTCAGAATCGACAAAAACCGCGAGTGTTGATGACCGACACGTTAACGCACCCCGGGGCCCGTTAATCGTGGAAATCACTCCGGGACACCAAAATAGAGAGTACTAGTCCATGAAACGGGCCAGAATCGGCCAAAACTGCGAGTGTTGATGACCGACACGTAAGAGCACCTTGGAGTTCAACAACTATGGAAATTGCTTCGGGACCCCAAAACAAGTGAGTAATAGTCCACGAAACTGACCAGAATTGGCCAAAATTGTGAGTGTTGATGACCGACACGTAAGCGCACCTTGGGGTTCAACAACCATGGAAATCGCTTTGGGACCCCAAAACAGTGAGTAATAGTCCACGAAACGGGTCAGAATGGCCAAAAACCGCGAGTGTTGATGACCGACACGTAAACGCACTCCGGGGTTCGTCAATTGTGGAAATCACTTCGGGACCCCAAAACTAAGTAATAATCCAAGAAACGGGACAGAATTGGCCCAAACTGCGATCTCGACGACCAACACATAAGCACACCATGGGGTTCGACAACCATGGAAATCCCTTTGGGACACCAAAACGGTGAGTAATAGTCCATGAAACGGGTCAGAATCGACAAAACCCACAAGTGTTGATGACAGACACGTAAATGCACCCCCGGGTTCGTTAATCGTGGAAATCGCTCTAGGACCTGAAACCGGTGAGTAATAGTCCACGAAACTGACCAGAATTGGCCAAAATTGTGAGTGTTGATGACCGACATGTAAGCGCACCTTGGAGTTCAACAACCATGGAAATCGCTTTGGGACCCCAAAACGGTGAGTAATAGTCCACGAAATGGGTCAGAATCGACAAAAACCGAGAGTGTTGCTGAGCGACACGTAAACGCACCCCGGGGTTCGTCAATCGTGGAAATCAGTTTGGGACCCCAAAACTGAGTAATAATCCAAGAAACGGGCCAGAATCGGCCCAAACTGCGAGTCTTGACGACCAACACACAAGCACACCTTGGTGTTCGACAACCATGGAAATCCCTTTGGGACCCCAAAATGGGGAGTAATAGTCCATGAAACGGGTCAGAATCGACAAAACCCACGAGTGTTGATGACCTACACGTAAACGCACCCCGGGGTTCAACAACCATGGAAATCGCTTTGGGACCCCAAAACGGTGAGTATTAGTCCACAAAACGGGTCAGAATCGACAAAAACCGCGAGTGTTGATGACCGACACGTTAACGCACCCCGGGGCCCGTTAATCGTTGAAATCACTCCGGGACACCAAAATAGAGAGTACTAGTCCATGAAACGGGCCAGAATCGGCCAAAACTGCGAGTGTTGATGACCGACACGTAAGAGCACCTTGGAGTTCAACAACTATGGAAATTGCTTCGGGACCCCAAAACAAGTGAGTAATAGTCCACGAAACTGACCAGAATTGGCCAAAATTGTGAGTGTTGATGACCGACACGTAAGCGCACCTTGGGGTTCAACAACCATGGAAATCGCTTTGGGACCCCAAAACAGTGAGTAATAGTCCACGAAACGGGTCAGAATGGCCAAAAACCGCGAGTGTTGATGACCGACACGTAAACGCACTCCGGGGTTCGTCAATTGTGGAAATCACTTCGGGACCCCAAAACTAAGTAATAATCCAAGAAACGGGACAGAATTGGCCCAAACTGCGATCTCGACGACCAACACATAAGCACACCATGGGGTTCGACAACCATGGAAATCCCTTTGGGACACCAAAACGGTGAGTAATAGTCCATGAAACGGGTCAGAATCGACAAAACCCACAAGTGTTGATGACAGACACGTAAATGCACCCCCGGGTTCGTTAATCGTGGAAATCGCTCTAGGACCTGAAACCGGTGAGTAATAGTCCACGAAACTGACCAGAATTGGCCAAAATTGTGAGTGTTGATGACCGACATGTAAGCGCACCTTGGAGTTCAACAACCATGGAAATCGCTTTGGGACCCCAAAACGGTGAGTAATAGTCCACGAAATGGGTCAGAATCGACAAAAACCGAGAGTGTTGCTGAGCGACACGTAAACGCACCCCGGGGTTCGTCAATCGTGGAAATCAGTTTGGGACCCCAAAACTGAGTAATAATCCAAGAAACGGGCCAGAATCGGCCCAAACTGCGAGTCTTGACGACCAACACACAAGCACACCTTGGTGTTCGACAACCATGGAAATCCCTTTGGGACCCCAAAATGGGGAGTAATAGTCCATGAAACGGGTCAGAATCGACAAAACCCACGAGTGTTGATGACCGACACGTAAACGCACCCCGGGGTTCAACAACCATGGAAATCGCTTTGGGACCCCAAAACGGTGAGTATTAGTCCACAAAACGGGTCAGAATCGACAAAAACCGCGAGTGTTGATGACCGACACGTTAACGCACCCCGGGGCCCGTTAATCGTTGAAATCACTCCGGGACACCAAAATAGAGAGTACTAGTCCATGAAACGGGCCAGAATCGGCCAAAACTGCGAGTGTTGATGACCGACACGTAAGAGCACCTTGGAGTTCAACAACTATGGAAATTGCTTCGGGACCCCAAAACAAGTGAGTAATAGTCCACGAAACTGACCAGAATTGGCCAAAATTGTGAGTGTTGATGACCGACACGTAAGCGCACCTTGGGGTTCAACAACCATGGAAATCGCTTTGGGACCCCAAAACAGTGAGTAATAGTCCACGAAACGGGTCAGAATGGCCAAAAACCGCGAGTGTTGATGACCGACACGTAAACGCACTCCGGGGTTCGTCAATTGTGGAAATCACTTCGGGACCCCAAAACTGAGTAATAATCCAAGAAACGGGACAGAATCGGCCCAAACTGCGATCTCGACGACCAACACATAAGCACACCATGGGGTTCGACAACCATGGAAATCCCTTTGGGACACCAAAACGGTGAGTAATAGTCCATGAAACGGGTCAGAATCGACAAAACCCACAAGTGTTGATGACAGACACGTAAATGCACCCCCGGGTTCGTTAATCGTGGAAATCGCTCTAGGACCTGAAACCGGTGAGTAATAGTCCACGAAACTGACCAGAATTGGCCAAAATTGTGAGTGTTGATGACCGACATGTAAGCGCACCTTGGAGTTCAACAACCATGGAAATCGCTTTGGGACCCCAAAACGGTGAGTAATAGTCCACGAAATGGGTCAGAATCGACAAAAACCGAGAGTGTTGCTGAGCGACACGTAAACGCACCCCGGGGTTCGTCAATCGTGGAAATCAGTTTGGGACCCCAAAACTGAGTAATAATCCAAGAAACGGGCCAGAATCGGCCCAAACTGCGAGTCTTGACGACCAACACATAAGCACACCTTGGTGTTCGACAACCATGGAAATCCCTTTGGGACCCCAAAACGGGGAGTAATAGTCCATGAAACGGGTCAGAATCGACAAAACCCACGAGTGTTGATGACCGACACGTAAACGCACCCCGGGGTTCAACAACCATGGAAATCGCTTTGGGACCCCAAAACGGTGAGTATTAGTCCACAAAACGGGTCAGAATCGACAAAAACCGCGAGTGTTGATGACCGACACGTTAACGCACCCCGGGGCCCGTTAATCGTTGAAATCACTCCGGGACACCAAAATAGAGAGTACTAGTCCATGAAACGGGCCAGAATCGGCCAAAACTGCGAGTGTTGATGACCGACACGTAAGAGCACCTTGGAGTTCAACAACTATGGAAATTGCTTCGGGACCCCAAAACAAGTGAGTAATAGTCCACGAAACTGACCAGAATTGGCCAAAATTGTGAGTGTTGATGACCGACACGTAAGCGCACCTTGGGGTTCAACAACCATGGAAATCGCTTTGGGACCCCAAAACAGTGAGTAATAGTCCACGAAACGGGTCAGAATGGCCAAAAACCGCGAGTGTTGATGACCGACACGTAAACGCACTCCGGGGTTCGTCAATTGTGGAAATCACTTCGGGATCCCAAAACTGAGTAATAATCCAAGAAACGGGACAGAATCGGCCCAAACTGCGATCTCGACGACCAACACATAAGCACACCATGGGGTTCGAGAACCATGGAAATCCCTTTGGGACACCAAAATGGTGAGTAATAGTCCATGAAACGGGTCAGAATCGACAAAACCCACAAGTGTTGATGACAGACACATAAATGCACCCCCGGGTTCGTTAATCGTGGAAATCGCTCTAGGACCTGAAACCGGTGAGTAATAGTCCACGAAACTGACCAGAATTGGCCAAAATTGTGAGTGTTGATGACCGACATGTAAGCGCACCTTGGAGTTCAACAACCATGGAAATCGCTTTGGGACCCCAAAACGGTGAGTAATAGTCCACGAAATGGGTCAGAATCGACAAAAACCGAGAGTGTTGCTGAGCGACACGTAAACGCACCCCGGGGTTCGTCAATCGTGGAAATCAGTTTGGGACCCCAAAACTGAGTAATAATCCAAGAAACGGGCCAGAATCGGCCCAAACTGCGAGTCTTGACGACCAACACATAAGCACACCTTGGTGTTCGACAACCATGGAAATCCCTTTGGGACCCCAAAACGGGGAGTAATAGTCCATGAAACGGGTCAGAATCGACAAAACCCACGAGTGTTGATGACCGACACGTAAACGCACCCCGAGGTTCAACAACCATGGAAATCGCTTTGGGACCCCAAAACGGTGAGTATTAGTCCACAAAACGGGTCAGAATCGACAAAAACCGCGAGTGTTGATGACCGACACGTTAACGCACCCCGGGGCCCGTTAATCGTGGAAATCACTTCGGGACACCAAAATAGAGAGTACTAGTCCATGAAACGGGCCAGAATCGGCCAAAACTGCGAGTGTTGATGACCGACACGTAAGAGCACCTTGGAGTTCAACAACTATGGAAATTGCTTCGGGACCCCAAAACAAGTGAGTAATAGTCCACGAAACTGACCAGAATTGGCCAAAATTGTGAGTGTTGATGACCGACAAGTAAGCGCACCTTGGGGTTCAACAACCGTGGAAATCGCTTTGGGACCCCAAAACAGTGAGTAATAGTCCATGAAACGGGTCAGAATGGCCAAAAACCGCGAGTGTTGATGACCGACACGTAAACGCACTCCAGGGTTCGTCAATTGTGGAAATCACTTCGGGACCCCAAAACTGAGTAATAATCCAAGAAACGGGACAGAATCGGCCCAAACTGCGATCTCGACGACCAACACATAAGCACACCATGGGGTTCGACAACCATGGAAATCCCTTTGGGACACCAAAATGGTGAGTAATAGTCCATGAAACGGGTCAGAATCGACAAAACCCACAAGTGTTGATGACAGACACATAAATGCACCCCCGGGTTCGTTAATCGTGGAAATCGCTCTAGGACCTGAAACCGGTGAGTAATAGTCCACGAAACTGACCAGAATTGGCCAAAATTGTGAGTGTTGATGACCGACATGTAAGCGCACCTTGGAGTTCAACAACCATGGAAATCGCTTTGGGACCCCAAAACGGTGAGTAATAGTCCACGAAATGGGTCAGAATCGACAAAAACCGAGAGTGTTGCTGAGCGACACGTAAACGCACCCCGGGGTTCGTCAATCGTGGAAATCAGTTTGGGACCCCAAAACTGAGTAATAATCCAAGAAACGGGCCAGAATCGGCCCAAACTGCGAGTCTTGACGACCAACACATAAGCACACCTTGGTGTTCGACAACCATGGAAATCCCTTTGGGACCCCAAAACGGGGAGTAATAGTCCATGAAACGGGTCAGAATCGACAAAACCCACGAGTGTTGATGACCGACACGTAAACGCACCCCGAGGTTCAACAACCATGGAAATCGCTTTGGGACCCCAAAACGGTGAGTATTAGTCCACAAAACGGGTCAGAATCGACAAAAACCGCGAGTGTTGATGACCGACACGTTAACGCACCCCGGGGCCCGTTAATCGTGGAAATCACTTCGGGACACCAAAATAGAGAGTACTAGTCCATGAAACGGGCCAGAATCGGCCAAAACTGCGAGTGTTGATGACCGACACGTAAGAGCACCTTGGAGTTCAACAACTATGGAAATTGCTTCGGGACCCCAAAACAAGTGAGTAATAGTCCACGAAACTGACCAGAATTGGCCAAAATTGTGAGTGTTGATGACCGACAAGTAAGCGCACCTTGGGGTTCAACAACAGTGGAAATCGCTTTGGGACCCCAAAACAGTGAGTAATAGTCCATGAAACGGGTCAGAATGGCCAAAAACCGCGAGTGTTGATGACCGACACGTAAACGCACTCCAGGGTTCGTCAATTGTGGAAATCACTTCGGGACCCCAAAACTGAGTAATAATCCAAGAAACGGGACAGAATCGGCCCAAACTGCGATCTCGACGACCAACACATAAGCACACCATGGGGTTCGACAACCATGGAAATCCCTTTGGGACACCAAAATGGTGAGTAATAGTCCATGAAACGGGTCAGAATCGACAAAACCCACAAGTGTTGATGACAGACACATAAATGCACCCCCGGGTTCGTTAATCGTGGAAATCGCTCTAGGACCTGAAACCGGTGAGTAATAGTCCACGAAACTGACCAGAATTGGCCAAAATTGTGAGTGTTGATGACCGACATGTAAGCGCACCTTGGAGTTCAACAACCATGGAAATCGCTTTGGGACCCCAAAACGGTGAGTAATAGTCCACGAAATGGGTCAGAATCGACAAAAACCGAGAGTGTTGCTGAGCGACACGTAAACGCACCCCGGGGTTCGTCAATCGTGGAAATCAGTTTGGGACCCCAAAACTGAGTAATAATCCAAGAAACGGGCCAGAATCGGCCCAAACTGCGAGTCTTGACGACCAACACATAAGCACACCTTGGTGTTCGACAACCATGGAAATCCCTTTGGGACCCCAAAACGGGGAGTAATAGTCCATGAAACGGGTCAGAATCGACAAAACCCACGAGTGTTGATGACCGACACGTAAACGCACCCCGAGGTTCAACAACCATGGAAATCGCTTTGGGACCCCAAAACGGTGAGTATTAGTCCACAAAACGGGTCAGAATCGACAAAAACCGCGAGTGTTGATAACCGACACGTTAACGCACCCCGGGGCCCGTTAATCGTGGAAATCACTCCGGGACACCAAAATAGAGAGTACTAGTCCATGAAACGGGCCAGAATCGGCCAAAACTGCGAGTGTTGATGACCGACACGTAAGAGCACCTTGGAGTTCAACAACTATGGAAATTGCTTCGGGACCCCAAAACAAGTGAGTAATAGTCCACGAAACTGACCAGAATTGGCCAAAATTGTGAGTGTTGATGACCGACACGTAAGCGCACCTTGGGGTTCAACAACCATGGAAATCGCTTTGGGACCCCAAAACAGTGAGTAATAGTCCACGAAACGGGTCAGAATGGCCAAAAACCGCGAGTGTTGATGACCGACACGTAAACGCACTCCGGGGTTCGTCAATTGTGGAAATCACTTCAGGATCCCAAAACTGAGTAATAATCCAAGAAACGGGACAGAATCGGCCCAAACTACGATCTCGACGACCAACACATAAGCACACCATGGGGTTCGACGACCATGGAAATACCTTTGGGACACCAAAACGGTGAGTAATAGTCCATGAAACGGGTCAGAATCGACAAAACCCACAAGTGTTGATGACAGACACGTAAATGCACCCCCGGGTTCGTTAATCGTGGAAATCGCTCTAGGACCTGAAACCGGTGAGTAATAGTCCACGGAACTGACCAGAATTGGCCAAAATTGTGAGTGTTGATGACCGACATTTAAGCGCACCTTGGAGTTCAACAACCATGGAAATCGCTTTGGGACCCCAAAACGGTGAGTAATAGTCCACGAAATGGGTCAGAATCGACATAAACCGAGAGTGTTGCTGAGCGACACGTAAACGCACCCCGGGGTTCGTCAATCGTGGAAATCAGTTTGGGACCCCAAAACTGAGTAATAATCCAAGAAACGGGCCAGAATCGGCCCAAACTACGAGTCTTGACGACCAACACATAAGCACACCTTGGTGTTCGACAACCATGGAAATCCCTTTGGGACCCCAAAACGGGGAGTAATAGTCCATGAAACGGGTCAGAATCGACAAAACCCACAAGTGTTGATGACAGACACATAAATGCACCCCCGGGTTCGTTAATCGTGGAAATCGCTCTAGGACCTGAAACCGGTGAGTAATAGTCCACGAAACTGACCAGAATTGGCCAAAATTGTGAGTGTTGATGACCGACATGTAAGCGCACCTTGCAGTTCAACAACCATGGAAATCGCTTTGGGACCCCAAAACGGTGAGTAATAGTCCACGAAATGGGTCAGAATCGACAAAAACCGAGAGTGTTGCTGAGCAACACGTAAACGCACCCCGGGGTTCGTCAATCGTGGAAATCAGTTTGGGACCCCAAAACTGAGTAATAATCCAAGAAACGGGCCAGAATCGGCCCAAACTGCGAGTCTTGACGACCAACACATAAGCACACCTTGGTGTTCGACAACCATGGAAATCCCTTTGGGACCCCAAAACGGGGAGTAATAGTCCATGAAACGGGTCAGAATCGACAAAACCCACGTGTGTTGATGACCGACACGTAAACGCACCCCGGGGTTCAACAACCATGGAAATCGCTTTGGGACCCCAAAACGGTGAGTATTAGTCCACAAAACGGGTCAGAATCGACAAAAACCGCGAGTGTTGATGACCGACACGTTAACGCACCCCGGGGCCCGTTAATCGTGGAAATCACTCCGGGACACCAAAATAGAGAGTACTTGTCCATGAAACGGGCCAGAATCGGCCAAAACTGCGAGTGTTGATGACCGACACGTAAGAGCACCTCGGAGTTCAACAACTATGGAAATTGCTTCGGGACCCCAAAACAAGTGAGTAATAGTCCACGAAACTGACCAGAATTGGCCAAAATTGTGAGTGTTGATGACCGACACGTAAGCGCACCTTGGGGTTCAACAACCGTGGAAATCGCTTTGGGACCCCAAAACAGTGAGTAATAGTCCATGAAACGGGTCAGAATGGCCAAAAACCGCGAGTGTTGATGACCGACACGTAAACGCACTCCAGGGTTCGTCAATTGCGGAAATCACTTCGGGACCCCAAAACTGAGTAATAATCCAAGAAACGGGACAGAATCGGCCCAAACTGCGATCTCGACGACCAACACATAAGCACACCATGGGGTTCGACAACCATGGAAATCCCTTTGGGACACCAAAATGGTGAGTAATAGTCCATGAAATGGGTCAGAATCGACAAAACCCACAAGTGTTGATGACAGACACATAAATGCACCCTCGGGTTCGTTAATCGTGGAAATCGCTCTAGGACCTGAAACCGGTGAGTAATAGTCCACGAAACTGACCAGAATTGGCCAAAATTGTGAGTGTTGATGACCGACATGTAAGCGCACCTTGGAGTTCAACAACCATGGAAATCGCTTTGGGACCCCAAAACGGTGAGTAATAGTCCACGAAATGGGTCAGAATCGACAAAAACCGAGAGTGTTGCTGAGCGACACGTAAACGCACCCCGGGGTTCGTCAATCGTGGAAATCAGTTTGGGACCCCAAAACTGAGTAATAATCCAAGAAACGGGCCAGAATCGGCCCAAACTGCGAGTCTTGACGACCAACACATAAGCACACCTTGGTGTTCGACAACCATGGAAATCCCTTTGGGACCCCAAAACGGGGAGTAATAGTCCATGAAACGGGTCAGAATCGACAAAACCCACGAGTGTTGATGACCGACACGTAAACGCACCCCGGGGTTCAACAACCATGGAAATCGCTTTGGGACCCCAAAACGGTGAGTATTAGTCCACAAAACGGGTCAGAATCGACAAAAACCGCGAGTGTTGATGACCGACACGTTAACGCACCCCGGGGCCCGTTAATCGTGGAAATCACTCCGGGACACCAAAATAGAGAGTACTAGTCCATGAAACGGGCCAGAATCGGCCAAAACTGCGAGTGTTGATGACCGACACGTAAGAGCACCTTGGAGTTCAACAACTATGGAAATTGCTTCGGGACCCCAAAACAAGTGAGTAATAGTCCACGAAACTGACCAGAATTGGCCAAAATTGTGAGTGTTGATGACCGACAAGTAAGCGCACCTTGGGGTTCAACAACCGTGGAAATCGCTTTGGGACCCCAAAACAGTGAGTAATAGTCCATGAAACGGGTCAGAATGGCCAAAAACCGCGAGTGTTGATGACCGACACGTAAACGCACTCCAGGGTTCGTCAATTGTGGAAATCACTTCGGGACCCCAAAACTGAGTAATAATCCAAGAAACGGGACAGAATCGGCCCAAACTGCGATCTCGACGACCAACACATAAGCACACCATGGGGTTCGACAACCATGGAAATCCCTTTGGGACACCAAAATGGTGAGTAATAGTCCATGAAACGGGTCAGAATCGACAAAACCCACAAGTGTTGATGACAGACACATAAATGCACCCCCGGGTTCGTTAATCGTGGAAATCGCTCTAGGACCTGAAACCGGTGAGTAATAGTCCACGAAACTGACCAGAATTGGCCAAAATTGTGAGTGTTGATGACCGACATGTAAGCGCACCTTGGAGTTCAACAACCATGGAAATCGCTTTGGGACCCCAAAACGGTGAGTAATAGTCCACGAAATGGGTCAGAATCGACAAAAACCGAGAGTGTTGCTGAGCGACACGTAAACGCACCCCGGGGTTCGTCAATCGTGGAAATCAGTTTGGGACCCCAAAACTGAGTAATAATCCAAGAAACGGGCCAGAATCGGCCCAAACTGCGAGTCTTGACGACCAACACATAAGCACACCTTGGTGTTAGACAACCATGGAAATCCCTTTGGGACCCCAAAACGGGGAGTAATAGTCCATGAAACGGGTCAGAATCGACAAAACCCACGAGTGTTGATGACCGACACGTAAACGCACCCCGAGGTTCAACAACCATGGAAATCGCTTTGGGACCCCAAAACGGTGAGTATTAGTCCACAAAACGGGTCAGAATCGACAAAAACCGCGAGTGTTGATGACCGACACGTTAACGCACCCCGGGGCCCGTTAATCGTGGAAATCACTCCGGGACACCAAAATAGAGAGTACTAGTCCATGAAACGGGCCAGAATCGGCCAAAACTGCGAGTGTTGATGACCGACACGTAAGAGCACCTTGGAGTTCAACAACTATGGAAATTGCTTCGGGACCCCAAAACAAGTGAGTAATAGTCCACGAAACTGACCAGAATTGGCCAAAATTGTGAGTGTTGATGACCGACAAGTAAGCGCACCTTGGGGTTCAACAACCGTGGAAATCGCTTTGGGACCCCAAAACAGTGAGTAATAGTCCATGAAACGGGTCAGAATGGCCAAAAACCGCGAGTGTTGATGACCGACACGTAAACGCACTCCAGGGTTCGTCAATTGTGGAAATCACTTCGGGACCCCAAAACTGAGTAATAATCCAAGAAACGGGACAGAATCGGCCCAAACTGCGATCTCGACGACCAACACATAAGCACACCATGGGGTTCGACAACCATGGAAATCCCTTTGGGACACCAAAATGGTGAGTAATAGTCCATGAAATGGGTCAGAATCGACAAAACCCACAAGTGTTGATGACAGACACATAAATGCACCCCCGGGTTCGTTAATCGTGGAAATCGCTCTAGGACCTGAAACCGGTGAGTAATAGTCCACGAAACTGACCAGAATTGGCCAAAATTGTGAGTGTTGATGACCGACATGTAAGCGCACCTTGGAGTTCAACAACCATGGAAATCGCTTTGGGACCCCAAAACGGTGAGTAATAGTCCACGAAATGGGTCAGAATCGACAAAAACCGAGAGTGTTGCTGAGCGACACGTAAACGCACCCCGGGGTTCGTCAATCGTGGAAATCAGTTTGGGACCCCAAAACTGAGTAATAATCCAAGAAACGGGCCAGAATCGGCCCAAACTGCGAGTCTTGACGACCAACACATAAGCACACCTTGGTGTTCGACAACCATGGAAATCCCTTTGGGACCCCAAAACGGGGAGTAATAGTCCATGAAACGGGTCAGAATCGACAAAACCCACGAGTGTTGATGACCGACACGTAAACGCACCCCGGGGTTCAACAACCATGGAAATCGCTTTGGGACCCCAAAACGGTGAGTATTAGTCCACAAAACGGGTCAGAATCGACAAAAACCGCGAGTGTTGATGACCGACACGTTAACGCACCCCGGGGCCCGTTAATCGTGGAAATCACTCCGGGACACCAAAATAGAGAGTACTTGTCCATGAAACGGGCCAGAATCGGCCAAAACTGCGAGTGTTGATGACCGACACGTAAGAGCACCTCGGAGTTCAACAACTATGGAAATTGCTTCGGGACCCCAAAACAAGTGAGTAATAGTCCACGAAACTGACCAGAATTGGCCAAAATTGTGAGTGTTGATGACCGACACGTAAGCGCACCTTGGGGTTCAACAACCGTGGAAATCGCTTTGGGACCCCAAAACAGTGAGTAATAGTCCATGAAACGGGTCAGAATGGCCAAAAACCGCGAGTGTTGATGACCGACACGTAAACGCACTCCAGGGTTCGTCAATTGCGGAAATCACTTCGGGACCCCAAAACTGAGTAATAATCCAAGAAACGGGACAGAATCGGCCCAAACTGCGATCTCGACGACCAACACATAAGCACACCATGGGGTTCGACAACCATGGAAATCCCTTTGGGACACCAAAATGGTGAGTAATAGTCCATGAAATGGGTCAGAATCGACAAAACCCACAAGTGTTGATGACAGACACATAAATGCACCCCCGGGTTCGTTAATCGTGGAAATCGCTCTAGGACCTGAAACCGGTGAGTAATAGTCCACGAAACTGACCAGAATTGGCCAAAATTGTGAGTGTTGATGACCGACATGTAAGCGCACCTTGGAGTTCAACAACCATGGAAATCGCTTTGGGACCCCAAAACGGTGAGTAATAGTCCACGAAATGGGTCAGAATCGACAAAAACCGAGAGTGTTGCTGAGCGACACGTAAACGCACCCCGGGGTTCGTCAATCGTGGAAATCAGTTTGGGACCCCAAAACTGAGTAATAATCCAAGAAACGGGCCAGAATCGGCCCAAACTGCGAGTCTTGACGACCAACACATAAGCACACCTTGGTGTTCGACAACCATGGAAATCCCTTTGGGACCCCAAAACGGGGAGTAATAGTCCATGAAACGGGTCAGAATCGACAAAACCCACGAGTGTTGATGACCGACACGTAAACGCACCCCGGGGTTCAACAACCATGGAAATCGCTTTGGGACCCCAAAACGGTGAGTATTAGTCCACAAAACGGGTCAGAATCGACAAAAACCGCGAGTGTTGATGACCGACACGTTAACGCACCCCGGGGCCCGTTAATCGTGGAAATCACTCCGGGACACCAAAATAGAGAGTACTAGTCCATGAAACGGGCCAGAATCGGCCAAAACTGCGAGTGTTGATGACCGACACGTAAGAGCACCTTGGAGTTCAACAACTATGGAAATTGCTTCGGGACCCCAAAACAAGTGAGTAATAGTCCACGAAACTGACCAGAATTGGCCAAAATTGTGAGTGTTGATGACCGACAAGTAAGCGCACCTTGGGGTTCAACAACCGTGGAAATCGCTTTGGGACCCCAAAACAGTGAGTAATAGTCCATGAAACGGGTCAGAATGGCCAAAAACCGCGAGTGTTGATGACCGACACGTAAACGCACTCCAGGGTTCGTCAATTGTGGAAATCACTTCGGGACCCCAAAACTGAGTAATAATCCAAGAAACGGGACAGAATCGGCCCAAACTGCGATCTCGACGACCAACACATAAGCACACCATGGGGTTCGACAACCATGGAAATCCCTTTGGGACACCAAAATGGTGAGTAATAGTCCATGAAACGGGTCAGAATCGACAAAACCCACAAGTGTTGATGACAGACACATAAATGCACCCCCGGGTTCGTTAATCGTGGAAATCGCTCTAGGACCTGAAACCGGTGAGTAATAGTCCACGAAACTGACCAGAATTGGCCAAAATTGTGAGTGTTGATGACCGACATGTAAGCGCACCTTGGAGTTCAACAACCATGGAAATCGCTTTGGGACCCCAAAACGGTGAGTAATAGTCCACGAAATGGGTCAGAATCGACAAAAACCGAGAGTGTTGCTGAGCGACACGTAAACGCACCCCGGGGTTCGTCAATCGTGGAAATCAGTTTGGGACCCCAAAACTGAGTAATAATCCAAGAAACGGGCCAGAATCGGCCCAAACTGCGAGTCTTGACGACCAACACATAAGCACACCTTGGTGTTAGACAACCATGGAAATCCCTTTGGGACCCCAAAACGGGGAGTAATAGTCCATGAAACGGGTCAGAATCGACAAAACCCACGAGTGTTGATGACCGACACGTAAACGCACCCCGAGGTTCAACAACCATGGAAATCGCTTTGGGACCCCAAAACGGTGAGTATTAGTCCACAAAACGGGTCAGAATCGACAAAAACCGCGAGTGTTGATGACCGACACGTTAACGCACCCCGGGGCCCGTTAATCATGGAAATCACTCCGGGACACCAAAATAGAGAGTACTAGTCCATGAAACGGGCCAGAATCGGCCAAAACTGCGAGTGTTGATGACCGACACGTAAGAGCACCTTGGAGTTCAACAACTATGGAAATTGCTTCGGGACCCCAAAACAAGTGAGTAATAGTCCACGAAACTGACCAGAATTGGCCAAAATTGTGAGTGTTGATGACCGACAAGTAAGCGCACCTTGGGGTTCAACAACCGTGGAAATCGCTTTGGGACCCCAAAACAGTGAGTAATAGTCCATGAAACGGGTCAGAATGGCCAAAAACCGCGAGTGTTGATGACCGACACGTAAACGCACTCCAGGGTTCGTCAATTGTGGAAATCACTTCGGGACCCCAAAACTGAGTAATAATCCAAGAAACGGGACAGAATCGGCCCAAACTGCGATCTCGACGACCAACACATAAGCACACCATGGGGTTCGACAACCATGGAAATCCCTTTGGGACACCAAAATGGTGAGTAATAGTCCATGAAACGGGTCAGAATCGACAAAACCCACAAGTGTTGATGACAGACACATAAATGCACCCCCGGGTTCGTTAATCGTGGAAATCGCTCTAGGACCTGAAACCGGTGAGTAATAGTCCACGAAACTGACCAGAATTGGCCAAAATTGTGAGTGTTGATGACCGACATGTAAGCGCACCTTGGAGTTCAACAACCATGGAAATCGCTTTGGGACCCCAAAACGGTGAGTAATAGTCCACGAAATGGGTCAGAATCGACAAAAACCGAGAGTGTTGCTGAGCGACACGTAAACGCACCCCGGGGTTCGTCAATCGTGGAAATCAGTTTGGGACCCCAAAACTGAGTAATAATCCAAGAAACGGGCCAGAATCGGCCCAAACTGCGAGTCTTGACGACCAACACATAAGCACACCTTGGTGTTAGACAACCATGGAAATCCCTTTGGGACCCCAAAACGGGGAGTAATAGTCCATGAAACGGGTCAGAATCGACAAAACCCACGAGTGTTGATGACCGACACGTAAACGCACCCCGAGGTTCAACAACCATGGAAATCGCTTTGGGACCCCAAAACGGTGAGTATTAGTCCACAAAACGGGTCAGAATCGACAAAAACCGCGAGTGTTGATGACCGACACGTTAACGCACCCCGGGGCCCGTTAATCATGGAAATCACTCCGGGACACCAAAATAGAGAGTACTAGTCCATGAAACGGGCCAGAATCGGCCAAAACTGCGAGTGTTGATGACCGACACGTAAGAGCACCTTGGAGTTCAACAACTATGGAAATTGCTTCGGGACCCCAAAACAAGTGAGTAATAGTCCACGAAACTGACCAGAATTGGCCAAAATTGTGAGTGTTGATGACCGACAAGTAAGCGCACCTTGGGGTTCAACAACCGTGGAAATCGCTTTGGGACCCCAAAACAGTGAGTAATAGTCCATGAAACGGGTCAGAATGGCCAAAAACCGCGAGTGTTGATGACCGACACGTAAACGCACTCCAGGGTTCGTCAATTGTGGAAATCACTTCGGGACCCCAAAACTGAGTAATAATCCAAGAAACGGGACAGAATCGGCCCAAACTGCGATCTCGACGACCAACACATAAGCACACCATGGGGTTCGACAACCATGGAAATCCCTTTGGGACACCAAAATGGTGAGTAATAGTCCATGAAACGGGTCAGAATCGACAAAACCCACAAGTGTTGATGACAGACACATAAATGCACCCCCGGGTTCGTTAATCGTGGAAATCGCTCTAGGACCTGAAACCGGTGAGTAATAGTCCACGAAACTGACCAGAATTGGCCAAAATTGTGAGTGTTGATGACCGACATGTAAGCGCACCTTGGAGTTCAACAACCATGGAAATCGCTTTGGGACCCCAAAACGGTGAGTAATAGTCGACGAAATGGGTCAGAATCGACAAAAACCGAGAGTGTTGCTGAGCGACACGTAAACGCACCCCGGGGTTCGTCAATCGTGGAAATCAGTTTGGGACCCCAAAACTGAGTAATAATCCAAGAAACGGGCCAGAATCGGCCCAAACTGCGAGTCTTGACGACCAACACATAAGCACACCTTGGTGTTCGACAACCATGGAAATCCCTTTGGGACCCCAAAACGGGGAGTAATAGTCCATGAAACGGGTCAGAATCGACAAAACCCACGAGTGTTGATGACCGACACGTAAACGCACCCCGAGGTTCAACAACCATGGAAATCGCTTTGGGTCCCCAAAACGGTGAGTATTAGTCCACAAAACGGGTCAGAATCGACAAAAACCGCGAGTGTTGATGACCGACACGTTAACGCACCCCGGGGCCCGTTAATCGTGGAAATCACTCCGGGACACCAAAATAGAGAGTACTAGTCCATGAAACGGGCCAGAATCGGCCAAAACTGCGAGTGTTGATGACCGACACGTAAGAGCACCTTGGAGTTCAACAACTATGGAAATTGCTTCGGGACCCCAAAACAAGTGAGTAATAGTCCACGAAACTGACCAGAATTGGCCAAAATTGTGAGTGTTGATGACCGACAAGTAAGCGCACCTTGGGGTTCAACAACCGTGGAAATCGCTTTGGGACCCCAAAACAGTGAGTAATAGTCCATGAAACGGGTCAGAATGGCCAAAAACCGCGAGTGTTGATGACCGACACGTAAACGCACTCCAGGGTTCGTCAATTGTGGAAATCACTTCGGGACCCCAAAACTGAGTAATAATCCAAGAAACGGGACAGAATCGGCCCAAACTGCGATCTCGACGACCAACACATAAGCACACCATGGGGTTCGACAACCATGGAAATCCCTTTGGGACACCAAAATGGTGAGTAATAGTCCATGAAACGGGTCAGAATCGACAAAACCCACAAGTGTTGATGACAGACACATAAATGCACCCCCGGGTTCGTTAATCGTGGAAATCGCTCTAGGACCTGAAACCGGTGAGTAATAGTCCACGAAACTGACCAGAATTGGCCAAAATTGTGAGTGTTGATGACCGACATGTAAGCGCACCTTGGAGTTCAACAACCATGGAAATCGCTTTGGGACCCCAAAACGGTGAGTAATAGTCGACGAAATGGGTCAGAATCGACAAAAACCGAGAGTGTTGCTGAGCGACACGTAAACGCACCCCGGGGTTCGTCAATCGTGGAAATCAGTTTGGGACCCCAAAACTGAGTAATAATCCAAGAAACGGGCCAGAATCGGCCCAAACTGCGAGTCTTGACGACCAACACATAAGCACACCTTGGTGTTCGACAACCATGGAAATCCCTTTGGGACCCCAAAACGGGGAGTAATAGTCCATGAAACGGGTCAGAATCGACAAAACCCACGAGTGTTGATGACCGACACGTAAACGCACCCCGAGGTTCAACAACCATGGAAATCGCTTTGGGTCCCCAAAACGGTGAGTATTAGTCCACAAAACGGGTCAGAATCGACAAAAACCGCGAGTGTTGATGACCGACACGTTAACGCACCCCGGGGCCCGTTAATCGTGGAAATCACTCCGGGACACCAAAATAGAGAGTACTAGTCCATGAAACGGGCCAGAATCGGCCAAAACTGCGAGTGTTGATGACCGACACGTAAGAGCACCTTGGAGTTCAACAACTATGGAAATTGCTTCGGGACCCCAAAACAAGTGAGTAATAGTCCACGAAACTGACCAGAATTGGCCAAAATTGTGAGTGTTGATGACCGACAAGTAAGCGCACCTTGGGGTTCAACAACCGTGGAAATCGCTTTGGGACCCCAAAACAGTGAGTAATAGTCCATGAAACGGGTCAGAATGGCCAAAAACCGCGAGTGTTGATGACCGACACGTAAACGCACTCCAGGGTTCGTCAATTGTGGAAATCACTTCGGGACCCCAAAACTGAGTAATAATCCAAGAAACGGGACAGAATCGGCCCAAACTGCGATCTCGACGACCAACACATAAGCACACCATGGGGTTCGACAACCATGGAAATCCCTTTGGGACACCAAAACGGTGAGTAATAGTCCATGAAACGGGTCAGAATCGACAAAAACCGAGAGTGTTGATGACAGACACATAAATGCACCCCCGGGTTCGTTAATCGTGGAAATCGCTCTAGGACCTGAAACCGGTGAGTAATTATCCACGAAACTGACCAAAATTGGCGAAAATTGTGAGTGTTAATGACCGACATGTAAGCGCACCTTGGAGTTCAACAACCATGGAAATCGCTTTGGGACCCCAAAATGGTGAGTAATAGTCCACGAAATGGGTCAGAATCGACAAAAACCGAGAGTGTTGCTGAGCGACACGTAAACGCACCCCGGGGTTCGTCAATCGTGGAAATCAGTTTGGGACCCCAAAACTGAGTAATAATCCAAGAAACGGGCCAGAATCGGCCCAAACTGCGAGTCTTGACGACCAACACATAAGCACACCTTGGTGTTCGACAACCATGGAAATCCCTTTGGGACCCCAAAACGGGGAGTAATAGTCCATGAAACGGGTCAGAATCGACAAAACCCACAAGTGTTGATGACAGAGACATAAATGCACCCCCGGGTTCGTTAATCGTGGAAATCGCTCTAGGACCTGAAACCGGTGAGTAATAGTCCACGAAACTGACCAGAATTGGCCAAAATTGTGAGTGTTGATGACCGACATGTAAGCGCACCTTGGAGTTCAACAACCATGGAAATCGCTTTGGGACCCCAAAACGGTGAGTAATAGTCCACGAAATGGGTCAGAATCGACAAAAACCGAGAGTGTTGCTGAGCGACACGTAAACGCACACCGGGGTTCGTCAATCGTGGAAATCAGTTTGGGACCCCAAAACTGAGTAATAATCCAAGAAACGGGCCAGAATCGGCCCAAACTGCGAGTCTTGACGACCAACACATAAGCACACCTTGGTGTTCGACAACCATGGAAATCCCTTTGGGACCCCAAAACGGGGAGTAATAGTCCATGAAACGGGTCAGAATCGACAAAACCCACGAGTGTTGATGACCGACACGTAAACGCACCCCGGGGTTCAACAACCATGGAAATCGCTTTGGGACCCCAAAACGGTGAGTATTAGTCCACAAAACGGGTCAGAATCGACAAAAACCGCGAGTGTTGATGACCGACACGTTAACGCACCCCGGGGCCCGTTAATCGTGGAAATCACTCCGGGACACCAAAATAGAGAGTACTTGTCCATGAAACGGGCCAGAATCGGCCAAAACTGCGAGTGTTGATGACCGACACGTAAGAGCACCTCGGAGTTCAACAACTATGGAAATTGCTTCGGGACCCCAAAACAAGTGAGTAATAGTCCACGAAACTGACCAGAATTGGCCAAAATTGTGAGTGTTGATGACCGACACGTAAGCGCACCTTGGGGTTCAACAACCGTGGAAATCGCTTTGGGACCCCAAAACAGTGAGTAATAGTCCATGAAACGGGTCAGAATGGCCAAAAACCGCGAGTGTTGATGACCGACACGTAAACGCACTCCAGGGTTCGTCAATTGCGGAAATCACTTCGGGACCCCAAAACTGAGTAATAATCCAAGAAACGGGACAGAATCGGCCCAAACTGCGATCTCGACGACCAACACATAAGCACACCATGGGGTTCGACAACCATGGAAATCCCTTTGGGACACCAAAATGGTGAGTAATAGTCCATGAAATGGGTCAGAATCGACAAAACCCACAAGTGTTGATGACAGACACATAAATGCACCCCCGGGTTCGTTAATCGTGGAAATCGCTCTAGGACCTGAAACCGGTGAGTAATAGTCCACGAAACTGACCAGAATTGGCCAAAATTGTGAGTGTTGATGACCGACATGTAAGCGCACCTTGGAGTTCAACAACCATGGAAATCGCTTTGGGACCCCAAAACGGTGAGTAATAGTCCACGAAATGGGTCAGAATCGACAAAAACCGAGAGTGTTGCTGAGCGACACGTAAACGCACCCCGGGGTTCGTCAATCGTGGAAATCAGTTTGGGACCCCAAAACTGAGTAATAATCCAAGAAACGGGCCAGAATCGGCCCAAACTGCGAGTCTTGACGACCAACACATAAGCACACCTTGGTGTTCGACAACCATGGAAATCCCTTTGGGACCCCAAAACGGGGAGTAATAGTCCATGAAACGGGTCAGAATCGACAAAACCCACGAGTGTTGATGACCGACACGTAAACGCACCCCGGGGTTCAACAACCATGGAAATCGCTTTGGGACCCCAAAACGGTGAGTATTAGTCCACAAAACGGGTCAGAATCGACAAAAACCGCGAGTGTTGATGACCGACACGTTAACGCACCCCGGGGCCCGTTAATCGTGGAAATCACTCCGGGACACCAAAATAGAGAGTACTAGTCCATGAAACGGGCCAGAATCGGCCAAAACTGCGAGTGTTGATGACCGACACGTAAGAGCACCTTGGAGTTCAACAACTATGGAAATTGCTTCGGGACCCCAAAACAAGTGAGTAATAGTCCACGAAACTGACCAGAATTGGCCAAAATTGTGAGTGTTGATGACCGACAAGTAAGCGCACCTTGGGGTTCAACAACCGTGGAAATCGCTTTGGGACCCCAAAACAGTGAGTAATAGTCCATGAAACGGGTCAGAATGGCCAAAAACCGCGAGTGTTGATGACCGACACGTAAACGCACTCCAGGGTTCGTCAATTGTGGAAATCACTTCGGGACCCCAAAACTGAGTAATAATCCAAGAAACGGGACAGAATCGGCCCAAACTGCGATCTCGACGACCAACACATAAGCACACCATGGGGTTCGACAACCATGGAAATCCCTTTGGGACACCAAAATGGTGAGTAATAGTCCATGAAACGGGTCAGAATCGACAAAACCCACAAGTGTTGATGACAGACACATAAATGCACCCCCGGGTTCGTTAATCGTGGAAATCGCTCTAGGACCTGAAACCGGTGAGTAATAGTCCACGAAACTGACCAGAATTGGCCAAAATTGTGAGTGTTGATGACCGACATGTAAGCGCACCTTGGAGTTCAACAACCATGGAAATCGCTTTGGGACCCCAAAACGGTGAGTAATAGTCCACGAAATGGGTCAGAATCGACAAAAACCGAGAGTGTTGCTGAGCGACACGTAAACGCACCCCGGGGTTCGTCAATCGTGGAAATCAGTTTGGGACCCCAAAACTGAGTAATAATCCAAGAAACGGGCCAGAATCGGCCCAAACTGCGAGTCTTGACGACCAACACATAAGCACACCTTGGTGTTCGACAACCATGGAAATCCCTTTGGGACCCCAAAACGGGGAGTAATAGTCCATGAAACGGGTCAGAATCGACAAAACCCACGAGTGTTGATGACCGACACGTAAACGCACCCCGGGGTTCAACAACCATGGAAATCGCTTTGGGACCCCAAAACGGTGAGTATTAGTCCACAAAACGGGTCAGAATCGACAAAAACCGCGAGTGTTGATGACCGACACGTTAACGCACCCCGGGGCCCGTTAATCGTGGAAATCACTCCGGGACACCAAAATAGAGAGTACTAGTCCATGAAACGGGCCAGAATCGGCCAAAACTGCGAGTGTTGATGACCGACACGTAAGAGCACCTTGGAGTTCAACAACTATGGAAATTGCTTCGGGACCCCAAAACAAGTGAGTAATAGTCCACGAAACTGACCAGAATTGGCCAAAATTGTGAGTGTTGATGACCGACAAGTAAGCGCACCTTGGGGTTCAACAACCGTGGAAATCGCTTTGGGACCCCAAAACAGTGAGTAATAGTCCATGAAACGGGTCAGAATGGCCAAAAACCGCGAGTGTTGATGACCGACACGTAAACGCACTCCAGGGTTCGTCAATTGTGGAAATCACTTCGGGACCCCAAAACTGAGTAATAATCCAAGAAACGGGACAGAATCGGCCCAAACTGCGATCTCGACGACCAACACATAAGCACACCATGGGGTTCGACAACCATGGAAATCCCTTTGGGACACCAAAATGGTGAGTAATAGTCCATGAAACGGGTCAGAATCGACAAAACCCACAAGTGTTGATGACAGACACATAAATGCACCCCCGGGTTCGTTAATCGTGGAAATCGCTCTAGGACCTGAAACCGGTGAGTAATAGTCCACGAAACTGACCAGAATTGGCCAAAATTGTGAGTGTTGATGACCGACATGTAAGCGCACCTTGGAGTTCAACAACCATGGAAATCGCTTTGGGACCCCAAAACGGTGAGTAATAGTCCACGAAATGGGTCAGAATCGACAAAAACCGAGAGTGTTGCTGAGCGACACGTAAACGCACCCCGGGGTTCGTCAATCGTGGAAATCAGTTTGGGACCCCAAAACTGAGTAATAATCCAAGAAACGGGCCAGAATCGGCCCAAACTGCGAGTCTTGACGACCAACACATAAGCACACCTTGGTGTTCGACAACCATGGAAATCCCTTTGGGACCCCAAAACGGGGAGTAATAGTCCATGAAACGGGTCAGAATCGACAAAACCCACGAGTGTTGATGACCGACACGTAAACGCACCCCGAGGTTCAACAACCATGGAAATCGCTTTGGGACCCCAAAACGGTGAGTATTAGTCCACAAAACGGGTCAGAATCGACAAAAACCGCGAGTGTTGATGACCGACACGTTAACGCACCCCGGGGCCCGTTAATCGTGGAAATCACTCCGGGACACCAAAATAGAGAGTACTAGTCCATGAAACGGGCCAGAATCGGCCAAAACTGCGAGTGTTGATGACCGACACGTAAGAGCACCTTGGAGTTCAACAACTATGGAAATTGCTTCGGGACCCCAAAACAAGTGAGTAATAGTCCACGAAACTGACCAGAATTGGCCAAAATTGTGAGTGTTGATGACCGACAAGTAAGCGCACCTTGGGGTTCAACAACCGTGGAAATCGCTTTGGGACCCCAAAACAGTGAGTAATAGTCCATGAAACGGGTCAGAATGGCCAAAAACCGCGAGTGTTGATGACCGACACGTAAACGCACTCCAGGGTTCGTCAATTGTGGAAATCACTTCGGGACCCCAAAACTGAGTAATAATCCAAGAAACGGGACAGAATCGGCCCAAACTGCGATCTCGACGACCAACACATAAGCACACCATGGGGTTCGACAACCATGGAAATCCCTTTGGGACACCAAAACGGTGAGTAATAGTCCATGAAACGGGTCAGAATCGACAAAAACCGAGAGTGTTGATGACAGACACATAAATGCACCCCCGGGTTCGTTAATCGTGGAAATCGCTCTAGGACCTGAAACCGGTGAGTAATTATCCACGAAACTGACCAAAATTGGCGAAAATTGTGAGTGTTAATGACCGACATGTAAGCGCACCTTGGAGTTCAACAACCATGGAAATCGCTTTGGGACCCCAAAACTGTGAGTAATAGTCCACGAAATGGGTCAGAATCGACAAAAACTGAGAGTGTTGCTGAGCGACACGTAAACGCACCCCGGGGTTCGTCAATCGTGGAAATCAGTTTGGGACCCCAAAACTGAGTAATAATCCAAGAAACGGGCCAGAATCGGCCCAAACTGCGAGTCTTGACGACCAACACATAAGCACACCTTGGTGTTCGACAACCATGGAAATCCCTTTGGGACCCCAAAACGGGGAGTAATAGTCCATGAAACGGGTCAGAATCGACAAAACCCACGAGTGTTGATGACCGACACGTAAACGCACCCCGAGGTTCAACAACCATGGAAATCGCTTTGGGACCCCAAAACGGTGAGTATTAGTCCACAAAACGGGTCAGAATCGACAAAAACCGCGAGTGTTGATGACCGACACGTTAACGCACCCCGGGGCCCGTTAATCGTGGAAATCACTCCGGGACACCAAAATAGAGAGTACTAGTCCATGAAACGGGCCAGAATCGGCCAAAACTGCGAGTGTTGATGACCGACACGTAAGAGCACCTTGGAGTTCAACAACTATGGAAATTGCTTCGGGACCCCAAAACAAGTGAGTAATAGTCCACGAAACTGACCAGAATTGGCCAAAATTGTGAGTGTTGATGACCGACAAGTAAGCGCACCTTGGGGTTCAACAACCGTGGAAATCGCTTTGGGACCCCAAAACAGTGAGTAATAGTCCATGAAACGGGTCAGAATGGCCAAAAACCGCGAGTGTTGATGACCGACACGTAAACGCACTCCAGGGTTCGTCAATTGTGGAAATCACTTCGGGACCCCAAAACTGAGTAATAATCCAAGAAACGGGACAGAATCGGCCCAAACTGCGATCTCGACGACCAACACATAAGCACACCATGGGGTTCGACAACCATGGAAATCCCTTTGGGACACCAAAACGGTGAGTAATAGTCCATGAAACGGGTCAGAATCGACAAAAACCGAGAGTGTTGATGACAGACACATAAATGCACCCCCGGGTTCGTTAATCGTGGAAATCGCTCTAGGACCTGAAACCGGTGAGTAATTATCCACGAAACTGACCAAAATTGGCGAAAATTGTGAGTGTTAATGACCGACATGTAAGCGCACCTTGGAGTTCAACAACCATGGAAATCGCTTTGGGACCCCAAAATGGTGAGTAATAGTCCACGAAATGGGTCAGAATCGACAAAAACCGAGAGTGTTGCTGAGCGACACGTAAACGCACCCCGGGGTTCGTCAATCGTGGAAATCAGTTTGGGACCCCAAAACTGAGTAATAATCCAAGAAACGGGCCAGAATCGGCCCAAACTGCGAGTCTTGACGACCAACACATAAGCACACCTTGGTGTTCGACAACCATGGAAATCCCTTTGGGACCCCAAAACGGGGAGTAATAGTCCATGAAACGGGTCAGAATCGACAAAACCCACAAGTGTTGATGACAGACACATAAATGCACCCCCGGGTTCGTTAATCGTGGAAATCGCTCTAGGACCTGAAACCGGTGAGTAATAGTCCACGAAACTGACCAGAATTGGCCAAAATTGTGAGTGTTGATGACCGACATGTAAGCGCACCTTGGAGTTCAACAACCATGGAAATCGCTTTGGGACCCCAAAACGGTGAGTAATAGTCCACGAAATGGGTCAGAATCGACAAAAACCGAGAGTGTTGCTGAGCGACACGTAAACGCACACCGGGGTTCGTCAATCGTGGAAATCAGTTTGGGACCCCAAAACTGAGTAATAATCCAAGAAACGGGCCAGAATCGGCCCAAACTGCGAGTCTTGACGACCAACACATAAGCACACCTTGGTGTTCGACAACCATGGAAATCCCTTTGGGACCCCAAAACGGGGAGTAATAGTCCATGAAACGGGTCAGAATCGACAAAACCCACGAGTGTTGATGACCGACACGTAAACGCACCCCGGGGTTCAACAACCATGGAAATCGCTTTGGGACCCCAAAACGGTGAGTATTAGTCCACAAAACGGGTCAGAATCGACAAAAACCGCGAGTGTTGATGACCGACACGTTAACGCACCCCGGGGCCCGTTAATCGTGGAAATCACTCCGGGACACCAAAATAGAGAGTACTTGTCCATGAAACGGGCCAGAATCGGCCAAAACTGCGAGTGTTGATGACCGACACGTAAGAGCACCTCGGAGTTCAACAACTATGGAAATTGCTTCGGGACCCCAAAACAAGTGAGTAATAGTCCACGAAACTGACCAGAATTGGCCAAAATTGTGAGTGTTGATGACCGACACGTAAGCGCACCTTGGGGTTCAACAACCGTGGAAATCGCTTTGGGACCCCAAAACAGTGAGTAATAGTCCATGAAACGGGTCAGAATGGCCAAAAACCGCGAGTGTTGATGACCGACACGTAAACGCACTCCAGGGTTCGTCAATTGCGGAAATCACTTCGGGACCCCAAAACTGAGTAATAATCCAAGAAACGGGACAGAATCGGCCCAAACTGCGATCTCGACGACCAACACATAAGCACACCATGGGGTTCGACAACCATGGAAATCCCTTTGGGACACCAAAATGGTGAGTAATAGTCCATGAAATGGGTCAGAATCGACAAAACCCACAAGTGTTGATGACAGACACATAAATGCACCCCCGGGTTCGTTAATCGTGGAAATCGCTCTAGGACCTGAAACCGGTGAGTAATAGTCCACGAAACTGACCAGAATTGGCCAAAATTGTGAGTGTTGATGACCGACATGTAAGCGCACCTTGGAGTTCAACAACCATGGAAATCGCTTTGGGACCCCAAAACGGTGAGTAATAGTCCACGAAATGGGTCAGAATCGACAAAAACCGAGAGTGTTGCTGAGCGACACGTAAACGCACCCCGGGGTTCGTCAATCGTGGAAATCAGTTTGGGACCCCAAAACTGAGTAATAATCCAAGAAACGGGCCAGAATCGGCCCAAACTGCGAGTCTTGACGACCAACACATAAGCACACCTTGGTGTTCGACAACCATGGAAATCCCTTTGGGACCCCAAAACGGGGAGTAATAGTCCATGAAACGGGTCAGAATCGACAAAACCCACGAGTGTTGATGACCGACACGTAAACGCACCCCGGGGTTCAACAACCATGGAAATCGCTTTGGGACCCCAAAACGGTGAGTATTAGTCCACAAAACGGGTCAGAATCGACAAAAACCGCGTGTGTTGATGACCGACACGTTAACGCACCCCGGGGCCCGTTAATCGTGGAAATCACTCCGGGACACCAAAATAGAGAGTACTAGTCCATGAAACGGGCCAGAATCGGCCAAAACTGCGAGTGTTGATGACCGACACGTAAGAGCACCTTGGAGTTCAACAACTATGGAAATTGCTTCGGGACCCCAAAACAAGTGAGTAATAGTCCACGAAACTGACCAGAATTGGCCAAAATTGTGAGTGTTGATGACCGACAAGTAAGCGCACCTTGGGGTTCAACAACCGTGGAAATCGCTTTGGGACCCCAAAACAGTGAGTAATAGTCCAGGAAACGGGTCAGAATGGCCAAAAACCGCGAGTGTTGATGACCGACACGTAAACGCACTCCAGGGTTCGTCAATTGTGGAAATCACTTCGGGACCCCAAAACTGAGTAATAATCCAAGAAACGGGACAGAATCGGCCCAAACTGCGATCTCGACGACCAACACATAAGCACACCATGGGGTTCGACAACCATGGAAATCCCTTTGGGACACCAAAATGGTGAGTAATAGTCCATGAAACGGGTCAGAATCGACAAAACCCACAAGTGTTGATGACAGACACATAAATGCACCCCCGGGTTCGTTAATCGTGGAAATCGCTCTAGGACCTGAAACCGGTGAGTAATAGTCCACGAAACTGACCAGAATTGGCCAAAATTGTGAGTGTTGATGACCGACATGTAAGCGCACCTTGGAGTTCAACAACCATGGAAATCGCTTTGGGACCCCAAAACGGTGAGTAATAGTCCACGAAATGGGTCAGAATCGACAAAAACCGAGAGTGTTGCTGAGCGACACGTAAACGCACCCCGGGGTTCGTCAATCGTGGAAATCAGTTTGGGACCCCAAAACTGAGTAATAATCCAAGAAACGGGCCAGAATCGGCCCAAACTGCGAGTCTTGACGACCAACACATAAGCACACCTTGGTGTTCGACAACCATGGAAATCCCTTTGGGACCCCAAAACGGGGAGTAATAGTCCATGAAACGGGTCAGAATCGACAAAACCCACGAGTGTTGATGACCGACACGTAAACGCACCCCGAGGTTCAACAACCGTGGAAATCGCTTTGGGACCCCAAAACAGTGAGTAATAGTCCAGGAAACGGGTCAGAATGGCCAAAAACCGCGAGTGTTGATGACCGACACGTAAACGCACTCCAGGGTTCGTCAATTGTGGAAATCACTTCGGGACCCCAAAACTGAGTAATAATCCAAGAAACGGGACAGAATCGGCCCAAACTGCGATCTCGACGACCAACACATAAGCACACCATGGGGTTCGACAACCATGGAAATCCCTTTGGGACACCAAAATGGTGAGTAATAGTCCATGAAACGGGTCAGAATCGACAAAACCCACAAGTGTTGATGACAGACACATAAATGCACCCCCGGGTTCGTTAATCGTGGAAATCGCTCTAGGACCTGAAACCGGTGAGTAATAGTCCACGAAACTGACCAGAATTGGCCAAAATTGTGAGTGTTGATGACCGACATGTAAGCGCACCTTGGAGTTCAACAACCATGGAAATCGCTTTGGGACCCCAAAACGGTGAGTAATAGTCCACGAAATGGGTCAGAATCGACAAAAACCGAGAGTGTTGCTGAGCGACACGTAAACGCACCCCGGGGTTCGTCAATCGTGGAAATCAGTTTGGGACCCCAAAACTGAGTAATAATCCAAGAAACGGGCCAGAATCGGCCCAAACTGCGAGTCTTGACGACCAACACATAAGCACACCTTGGTGTTCGACAACCATGGAAATCCCTTTGGGACCCCAAAACGGGGAGTAATAGTCCATGAAACGGGTCAGAATCGACAAAACCCACGAGTGTTGATGACCGACACGTAAACGCACCCCGAGGTTCAACAACCATGGAAATCGCTTTGGGACCCCAAAACGGTGAGTATTAGTCCACAAAACGGGTCAGAATCGACAAAAACCGCGAGTGTTGATGACCGACACGTTAACGCACCCCGGGGCCCGTTAATCGTGGAAATCACTCCGGGACACCAAAATAGAGAGTACTAGTCCATGAAACGGGCCAGAATCGGCCAAAACTGCGAGTGTTGATGACCGACACGTAAGAGCACCTTGGAGTTCAACAACTATGGAAATTGCTTCGGGACCCCAAAACAAGTGAGTAATAGTCCACGAAACTGACCAGAATTGGCCAAAATTGTGAGTGTTGATGACCGACAAGTAAGCGCACCTTGGGGTTCAACAACCGTGGAAATCGCTTTGGGACCCCAAAACAGTGAGTAATAGTCCATGAAACGGGTCAGAATGGCCAAAAACCGCGAGTGTTGATGACCGACACGTAAACGCACTCCAGGGTTCGTCAATTGTGGAAATCACTTCGGGACCCCAAAACTGAGTAATAATCCAAGAAACGGGACAGAATCGGCCCAAACTGCGATCTCGACGACCAACACATAAGCACACCATGGGGTTCGACAACCATGGAAATCCCTTTGGGACACCAAAATGGTGAGTAATAGTCCATGAAACGGGTCAGAATCGACAAAACCCACAAGTGTTGATGACAGACACATAAATGCACCCCCGGGTTCGTTAATCGTGGAAATCGCTCTAGGACCTGAAACCGGTGAGTAATAGTCCACGAAACTGACCAGAATTGGCCAAAATTGTGAGTGTTGATGACCGACATGTAAGCGCACCTTGGAGTTCAACAACCATGGAAATCGCTTTGGGACCCCAAAACGGTGAGTAATAGTCCACGAAATGGGTCAGAATCGACAAAAACCGAGAGTGTTGCTGAGCGACACGTAAACGCACCCCGGGGTTCGTCAATCGTGGAAATCAGTTTGGGACCCCAAAACTGAGTAATAATCCAAGAAACGGGCCAGAATCGGCCCAAACTGCGAGTCTTGACGACCAACACATAAGCACACCTTGGTGTTCGACAACCATGGAAATCCCTTTGGGACCCCAAAACGGGGAGTAATAGTCCATGAAACGGGTCAGAATCGACAAAACCCACGAGTGTTGATGACCGACACGTAAACGCACCCCGAGGTTCAACAACCATGGAAATCGCTTTGGGACCCCAAAACGGTGAGTATTAGTCCACAAAACGGGTCAGAATCGACAAAAACCGCGAGTGTTGATGACCGACACGTTAACGCACCCCGGGGCCCGTTAATCGTGGAAATCACTCCGGGACACCAAAATAGAGAGTACTAGTCCATGAAACGGGCCAGAATCGGCCAAAACTGCGAGTGTTGATGACCGACACGTAAGAGCACCTTGGAGTTCAACAACTATGGAAATTGCTTCGGGACCCCAAAACAAGTGAGTAATAGTCCACGAAACTGACCAGAATTGGCCAAAATTGTGAGTGTTGATGACCGACAAGTAAGCGCACCTTGGGGTTCAACAACCGTGGAAATCGCTTTGGGACCCCAAAACAGTGAGTAATAGTCCATGAAACGGGTCAGAATGGCCAAAAACCGCGAGTGTTGATGACCGACACGTAAACGCACTCCAGGGTTCGTCAATTGTGGAAATCACTTCGGGACCCCAAAACTGAGTAATAATCCAAGAAACGGGACAGAATCGGCCCAAACTGCGATCTCGACGACCAACACATAAGCACACCATGGGGTTCGACAACCATGGAAATCCCTTTGGGACACCAAAACGGTGAGTAATAGTCCATGAAACGGGTCAGAATCGACAAAAACCGAGAGTGTTGATGACAGACACATAAATGCACCCCCGGGTTCGTTAATCGTGGAAATCGCTCTAGGACCTGAAACCGGTGAGTAATTATCCACGAAACTGACCAAAATTGGCGAAAATTGTGAGTGTTAATGACCGACATGTAAGCGCACCTTGGAGTTCAACAACCATGGAAATCGCTTTGGGACCCCAAAACTGTGAGTAATAGTCCACGAAATGGGTCAGAATCGACAAAAACTGAGAGTGTTGCTGAGCGACACGTAAACGCACCCCGGGGTTCGTCAATCGTGGAAATCAGTTTGGGACCCCAAAACTGAGTAATAATCCAAGAAACGGGCCAGAATCGGCCCAAACTGCGAGTCTTGACGACCAACACATAAGCACACCTTGGTGTTCGACAACCATGGAAATCCCTTTGGGACCCCAAAACGGGGAGTAATAGTCCATGAAACGGGTCAGAATCGACAAAACCCACGAGTGTTGATGACCGACACGTAAACGCACCCCGAGGTTCAACAACCATGGAAATCGCTTTGGGACCCCAAAACGGTGAGTATTAGTCCACAAAACGGGTCAGAATCGACAAAAACCGCGAGTGTTGATGACCGACACGTTAACGCACCCCGGGGCCCGTTAATCGTGGAAATCACTCCGGGACACCAAAATAGAGAGTACTAGTCCATGAAACGGGCCAGAATCGGCCAAAACTGCGAGTGTTGATGACCGACACGTAAGAGCACCTTGGAGTTCAACAACTATGGAAATTGCTTCGGGACCCCAAAACAAGTGAGTAATAGTCCACGAAACTGACCAGAATTGGCCAAAATTGTGAGTGTTGATGACCGACAAGTAAGCGCACCTTGGGGTTCAACAACCGTGGAAATCGCTTTGGGACCCCAAAACAGTGAGTAATAGTCCATGAAACGGGTCAGAATGGCCAAAAACCGCGAGTGTTGATGACCGACACGTAAACGCACTCCAGGGTTCGTCAATTGTGGAAATCACTTCGGGACCCCAAAACTGAGTAATAATCCAAGAAACGGGACAGAATCGGCCCAAACTGCGATCTCGACGACCAACACATAAGCACACCATGGGGTTCGACAACCATGGAAATCCCTTTGGGACACCAAAACGGTGAGTAATAGTCCATGAAACGGGTCAGAATCGACAAAAACCGAGAGTGTTGATGACAGACACATAAATGCACCCCCGGGTTCGTTAATCGTGGAGATCGCTCTAGGACCTGAAACCGGTGAGTAATTATCCACGAAACTGACCAAAATTGGCGAAAATTGTGAGTGTTAATGACCGACATGTAAGCGCACCTTGGAGTTCAACAACCATGGAAATCGCTTTGGGACCCCAAAACTGTGAGTAATAGTCCACGAAATGGGTCAGAATCGACAAAAACTGAGAGTGTTGCTGAGCGACACGTAAACGCACCCCGGGGTTCGTCAATCGTGGAAATCAGTTTGGGACCCCAAAACTGAGTAATAATCCAAGAAACGGGCCAAAATCGGCCCAAACTGCGAGTCTTGACGACCAACACATAAGCACACCTTGGTGTTCGACAACCATGGAAATCCCTTTGGGTCCCCAAAACGGGGAGTAATAGTCCATGAAACGGGTCAGAATCGACAAAACCCACAAGTGTTGATGACAGACACATAAATGCACCCCCGGGTTCGTTAATCGTGGAAATCGCTCTAGGACCTGAAACCGGTGAGTAATAGTCCACGAAACTGACCAGAATTGGCCAAAATTGTGAGTGTTGATGACCGACATGTAAGCGCACCTTGGAGTTCAACAACCATGGAAATCGCTTTGGGACCCCAAAACGGTGAGTAATAGTCCACGAAATGGGTCAGAATCGACAAAAACCGAGAGTGTTGCTGAGCGACACATAAACGCACCCCGGGGTTCGTCAATCGTGGAAATCAGTTTGGGACCCCAAAACTGAGTAATAATCCAAGAAACGGGCCAGAATCGGCCCAAACTGTGAGTCTTGACGACCAACAAATAAGCACACCTTGGTGTTCGACAACCATGGAAATCCCTTTGGGACCCCAAAACGGGGAGTAATAGTCCATGAAACGGGTCAGAATCGACAAAACCCACGAGTGTTGATGACCGACACGTAAACGCACCCCGGGGTTCAACAACCATGGAAATCGCTTTGGGACCCCAAAACGGTGAGTATTAGTCCACAAAACGGGTCAGAATCGACAAAAACCGCGAGTGTTGATGACCGACACGTTAACGCACCCCGGGGCCCGTTAATCGTGGAAATCACTCCGGGACACCAAAATAGAGAGTACTAGTCCATGAAACGGGCCAGAATCGGCCAAAACTGCGAGTGTTGATGACCGACACGTAAGAGCACCTTGGAGTTCAACAACTATGGAAATTGCTTCGGGACCCCAAAACAAGTGAGTAATAGTCCACGAAACTGACCAGAATTGGCCAAAATTGTGAGTGTTGATGACCGACAAGTAAGCGCACCTTGGGGTTCAACAACCGTGGAAATCGCTTTGGGACCCCAAAACAGTGAGTAATAGTCCATGAAACGGGTCAGAATGGCCAAAAACCGCGAGTGTTGATGACCGACACGTAAACGCACTCCAGGGTTCGTCAATTGTGGAAATCACTTCGGGACCCCAAAACTGAGTAATAATCCAAGAAACGGGACAGAATCGGCCCAAACTGCGATCTCGACGACCAACACATAAGCACACCATGGGGTTCGACAACCATGGAAATCCCTTTGGGACACCAAAACGGTGAGTAATAGTCCATGAAACGGGTCAGAATCGACAAAAACCGAGAGTGTTGATGACAGACACATAAATGCACCCCCGGGTTCGTTAATCGTGGAAATCGCTCTAGGACCTGAAACCGGTGAGTAATTATCCACGAAACTGACCAAAATTGGCGAAAATTGTGAGTGTTAATGACCGACATGTAAGCGCACCTTGGAGTTCAACAACCATGGAAATCGCTTTGGGACCCCAAAACTGTGAGTAATAGTCCACGAAATGGGTCAGAATCGACAAAAACTGAGAGTGTTGCTGAGCGACACGTAAACGCACCCCGGGGTTCGTCAATCGTGGAAATCAGTTTGGGACCCCAAAACTGAGTAATAATCCAAGAAACGGGCCAGAATCGGCCCAAACTGCGAGTCTTGACGACCAACACATAAGCACACCTTGGTGTTCGACAACCATGGAAATCCCTTTGGGACCCCAAAACGGGGAGTAATAGTCCATGAAACGGGTCAGAATCGACAAAACCCACGAGTGTTGATGACCGACACGTAAACGCACCCCGAGGTTCAACAACCATGGAAATCGCTTTGGGACCCCAAAACGGTGAGTATTAGTCCACAAAACGGGTCAGAATCGACAAAAACCGCGAGTGTTGATGACCGACACGTTAACGCACCCCGGGGCCCGTTAATCGTGGAAATCACTCCGGGACACCAAAATAGAGAGTACTAGTCCATGAAACGGGCCAGAATCGGCCAAAACTGCGAGTGTTGATGACCGACACGTAAGAGCACCTTGGAGTTCAACAACTATGGAAATTGCTTCGGGACCCCAAAACAAGTGAGTAATAGTCCACGAAACTGACCAGAATTGGCCAAAATTGTGAGTGTTGATGACCGACAAGTAAGCGCACCTTGGGGTTCAACAACCGTGGAAATCGCTTTGGGACCCCAAAACAGTGAGTAATAGTCCATGAAACGGGTCAGAATGGCCAAAAACCGCGAGTGTTGATGACCGACACGTAAACGCACTCCAGGGTTCGTCAATTGTGGAAATCACTTCGGGACCCCAAAACTGAGTAATAATCCAAGAAACGGGACAGAATCGGCCCAAACTGCGATCTCGACGACCAACACATAAGCACACCATGGGGTTCGACAACCATGGAAATCCCTTTGGGACACCAAAACGGTGAGTAATAGTCCATGAAACGGGTCAGAATCGACAAAAACCGAGAGTGTTGATGACAGACACATAAATGCACCCCCGGGTTCGTTAATCGTGGAGATCGCTCTAGGACCTGAAACCGGTGAGTAATTATCCACGAAACTGACCAAAATTGGCGAAAATTGTGAGTGTTAATGACCGACATGTAAGCGCACCTTGGAGTTCAACAACCATGGAAATCGCTTTGGGACCCCAAAACTGTGAGTAATAGTCCACGAAATGGGTCAGAATCGACAAAAACTGAGAGTGTTGCTGAGCGACACGTAAACGCACCCCGGGGTTCGTCAATCGTGGAAATCAGTTTGGGACCCCAAAACTGAGTAATAATCCAAGAAACGGGCCAAAATCGGCCCAAACTGCGAGTCTTGACGACCAACACATAAGCACACCTTGGTGTTCGACAACCATGGAAATCCCTTTGGGTCCCCAAAACGGGGAGTAATAGTCCATGAAACGGGTCAGAATCGACAAAACCCACAAGTGTTGATGACAGACACATAAATGCACCCCCGGGTTCGTTAATCGTGGAAATCGCTCTAGGACCTGAAACCGGTGAGTAATAGTCCACGAAACTGACCAGAATTGGCCAAAATTGTGAGTGTTGATGACCGACATGTAAGCGCACCTTGGAGTTCAACAACCATGGAAATCGCTTTGGGACCCCAAAACGGTGAGTAATAGTCCACGAAATGGGTCAGAATCGACAAAAACCGAGAGTGTTGCTGAGCGACACGTAAACGCACCCCGGGGTTCGTCAATCGTGGAAATCAGTTTGGGACCCCAAAACTGAGTAATAATCCAAGAAACGGGCCAGAATCGGCCCAAACTGTGAGTCTTGACGACCAACAAATAAGCACACCTTGGTGTTCGACAACCATGGAAATCCCTTTGGGACCCCAAAACGGGGAGTAATAGTCCATGAAACGGGTCAGAATCGACAAAACCCACGAGTGTTGATGACCGACACGTAAACGCACCCCGGGGTTCAACAACCATGGAAATCGCTTTGGGACCCCAAAACGGTGAGTATTAGTCCACAAAACGGGTCAGAATCGACAAAAACCGCGAGTGTTGATGACCGACACGTTAACGCACCCCGGGGCCCGTTAATCGTGGAAATCACTCCGGGACACCAAAATAGAGAGTACTAGTCCATGAAACGGGCCAGAATCGGCCAAAACTGCGAGTGTTGATGACCGACACGTAAGAGCACCTTGGAGTTCAACAACTATGGAAATTGCTTCGGGACCCCAAAACAAGTGAGTAATAGTCCACGAAACTGACCAGAATTGGCCAAAATTGTGAGTGTTGATGACCGACACGTAAGCGCACCTTGGGGTTCAACAACCGTGGAAATCGCTTTGGGACCCCAAAACAATGAGTAATAGTCCATGAAACGGGTCAGAATGGCCAAAAACCGCGAGTGTTGATGACCGACACGTAAACGCACTCCAGGGTTCGTCAATTGTGGAAATCACTTCGGGACCCCAAAACTGAGTAATAATCCAAGAAACGGGACAGAATCGGCCCAAACTGCGATCTCGACGACCAACACATAAGCACACCATGGGGTTCGACAACCATGGAAATCCCTTTGGGACACCAAAATGGTGAGTAATAGTCCATGAAATGGGTCAGAATCGACAAAACCCACAAGTGTTGATGACAGACACATAAATGCACCCCCGGGTTCGTTAATCGTGGAAATCGCTCTAGGACCTGAAACCGGTGAGTAATAGTCCACGAAACTGACCAGAATTGGCCAAAATTGTGAGTGTTGATGACCGACATGTAAGCGCACCTTGGAGTTCAACAACCATGGAAATCGCTTTGGGACCCCAAAACGGTGAGTAATAGTCCACGAAATGGGTCAGAATCGACAAAAACCGAGAGTGTTGCTGAGCGACACGTAAACGCACCCCGGGGTTCATCAATCGTGGAAATCAGTTTGGGACCCCAAAACTGAGTAATAATCCAAGAAACGGGCCAGAATCGGCCCAAACTGCGAGTCTTGACGGCCAACACATAAGCACACCTTGGTGTTCGACAACCATGGAAATCCCTTTGGGACCCCAAAACGGGGAGTAATAGTCCATGAAACGGGTCAGAATCGACAAAACCCACGAGTGTTGATGACCGACACGTAAACGCACCCCGAGGTTCAACAACCATGGAAATCGCTTTGGGACCCCAAAACGGTGAGTATTAGTCCACAAAACGGGTCAGAATCGACAAAAACCGCGAGTGTTGATGACCGACACGTTAACGCACCCCGGGGCCCGTTAATCGTGGAAATCACTCCGGGACACCAAAATAGAGAGTACTAGTCCATGAAACGGGCCAGAATCGGCCAAAACTGCGAGTGTTGATGACCGACACGTAAGAGCACCTTGGAGTTCAACAACTATGGAAATTGCTTCGGGACCCCAAAACAAGTGAGTAATAGTCCACGAAACTGACCAGAATTGGCCAAAATTGTGAGTGTTGATGACCGACAAGTAAGCGCACCTTGGGGTTCAACAACCGTGGAAATCGCTTTGGGACCCCAAAACAGTGAGTAATAGTCCATGAAACGGGTCAGAATGGCCAAAAACCGCGAGTGTTGATGACCGACACGTAAACGCACTCCAGGGTTCGTCAATTGTGGAAATCACTTCGGGACCCCAAAACTGAGTAATAATCCAAGAAACGGGACAGAATCGGCCCAAACTGCGATCTCGACGACCAACACATAAGCACACCATGGGGTTCGACAACCATGGAAATCCCTTTGGGACACCAAAACGGTGAGTAATAGTCCATGAAACGGGTCAGAATCGACAAAAACCGAGAGTGTTGATGACAGACACATAAATGCACCCCCGGGTTCGTTAATCGTGGAAATCGCTCTAGGACCTGAAACCGGTGAGTAATTATCCACGAAACTGACCAAAATTGGCGAAAATTGTGAGTGTTAATGACCGACATGTAAGCGCACCTTGGAGTTCAACAACCATGGAAATCGCTTTGGGACCCCAAAACTGTGAGTAATAGTCCACGAAATGGGTCAGAATCGACAAAAACTGAGAGTGTTGCTGAGCGACACGTAAACGCACCCCGGGGTTCGTCAATCGTGGAAATCAGTTTGGGACCCCAAAACTGAGTAATAATCCAAGAAACGGGCCAGAATCGGCCCAAACTGCGAGTCTTGACGACCAACACATAAGCACACCTTGGTGTTCGACAACCATGGAAATCCCTTTGGGACCCCAAAACGGGGAGTAATAGTCCATGAAACGGGTCAGAATCGACAAAACCCACGAGTGTTGATGACCGACACGTAAACGCACCCCGAGGTTCAACAACCATGGAAATCGCTTTGGGACCCCAAAACGGTGAGTATTAGTCCACAAAACGGGTCAGAATCGACAAAAACCGCGAGTGTTGATGACCGACACGTTAACGCACCCCGGGGCCCGTTAATCGTGGAAATCACTCCGGGACACCAAAATAGAGAGTACTAGTCCATGAAACGGGCCAGAATCGGCCAAAACTGCGAGTGTTGATGACCGACACGTAAGAGCACCTTGGAGTTCAACAACTATGGAAATTGCTTCGGGACCCCAAAACAAGTGAGTAATAGTCCACGAAACTGACCAGAATTGGCCAAAATTGTGAGTGTTGATGACCGACAAGTAAGCGCACCTTGGGGTTCAACAACCGTGGAAATCGCTTTGGGACCCCAAAACAGTGAGTAATAGTCCATGAAACGGGTCAGAATGGCCAAAAACCGCGAGTGTTGATGACCGACACGTAAACGCACTCCAGGGTTCGTCAATTGTGGAAATCACTTCGGGACCCCAAAACTGAGTAATAATCCAAGAAACGGGACAGAATCGGCCCAAACTGCGATCTCGACGACCAACACATAAGCACACCATGGGGTTCGACAACCATGGAAATCCCTTTGGGACACCAAAACGGTGAGTAATAGTCCATGAAACGGGTCAGAATCGACAAAAACCGAGAGTGTTGATGACAGACACATAAATGCACCCCCGGGTTCGTTAATCGTGGAGATCGCTCTAGGACCTGAAACCGGTGAGTAATTATCCACGAAACTGACCAAAATTGGCGAAAATTGTGAGTGTTAATGACCGACATGTAAGCGCACCTTGGAGTTCAACAACCATGGAAATCGCTTTGGGACCCCAAAACTGTGAGAAATAGTCCACGAAATGGGTCAGAATCGACAAAAACTGAGAGTGTTGCTGAGCGACACGTAAACGCACCCCGGGGTTCGTCAATCGTGGAAATCAGTTTGGGACCCCAAAACTGAGTAATAATCCAAGAAACGGGCCAGAATCGGCCCAAACTGCGAGTCTTGACGACCAACACATAAGCACACCTTGGTGTTCGACAACCATGGAAATCCCTTTGGGTCCCCAAAACGGGGAGTAATAGTCCATGAAACGGGTCAGAATCGACAAAACCCACAAGTGTTGATGACAGACACATAAATGCACCCCCGGGTTCGTTAATCGTGGAAATCGCTCTAGGACCTGAAACCGGTGAGTAATAGTCCACGAAACTGACCAGAATTGGCCAAAATTGTGAGTGTTGATGACCGACATGTAAGCGCACCTTGGAGTTCAACAACCATGGAAATCGCTTTGGGACCCCAAAACGGTGAGTAATAGTCCACGAAATGGGTCAGAATCGACAAAAACCGAGAGTGTTGCTGAGCGACACGTAAACGCACCCCGGGGTTCGTCAATCGTGGAAATCAGTTTGGGACCCCAAAACTGAGTAATAATCCAAGAAACGGGCCAGAATCGGCCCAAACTGCGAGTCTTGACGACCAACAAATAAGCACACCTTGGTGTTCGACAACCATGGAAATCCCTTTGGGACCCCAAAACGGGGAGTAATAGTCCATGAAACGGGTCAGAATCGACAAAACCCACGAGTGTTGATGACCGACACGTAAACGCACCCCGGGGTTCAACAACCATGGAAATCGCTTTGGGACCCCAAAACGGTGAGTATTAGTCCACAAAACGGGTCAGAATCGACAAAAACCGCGAGTGTTGATGACCGACACGTTAACGCACCCCGGGGCCCGTTAATCGTGGAAATCACTCCGGGACACCAAAATAGAGAGTACTAGTCCATGAAACGGGCCAGAATCGGCCAAAACTGCGAGTGTTGATGACCGACACGTAAGAGCACCTTGGAGTTCAACAACTATGGAAATTGCTTCGGGACCCCAAAACAAGTGAGTAATAGTCCACGAAACTGACCAGAATTGGCCAAAATTGTGAGTGTTGATGACCGACACGTAAGCGCACCTTGGGGTTCAACAACCGTGGAAATCGCTTTGGGACCCCAAAACAATGAGTAATAGTCCATGAAACGGGTCAGAATGGCCAAAAACCGCGAGTGTTGATGACCGACACGTAAACGCACTCCAGGGTTCGTCAATTGTGGAAATCACTTCGGGACCCCAAAACTGAGTAATAATCCAAGAAACGGGACAGAATCGGCCCAAACTGCGATCTCGACGACCAACACATAAGCACACCATGGGGTTCGACAACCATGGAAATCCCTTTGGGACACCAAAATGGTGAGTAATAGTCCATGAAATGGGTCAGAATCGACAAAACCCACAAGTGTTGATGACAGACACATAAATGCACCCCCGGGTTCGTTAATCGTGGAAATCGCTCTAGGACCTGAAACCGGTGAGTAATAGTCCACGAAACTGACCAGAATTGGCGAAAATTGTGAGTGTTGATGACCGACATGTAAGCGCACCTTGGAGTTCAACAACCATGGAAATCGCTTTGGGACCCCAAAACGGTGAGTAATAGTCCACGAAATGGGTCAGAATCGACAAAAACTGAGAGTGTTGCTGAGCGACACGTAAACGCACCCCGGGGTTCGTCAATCGTGGAAATCAGTTTGGGACCCCAAAACTGAGTAATAATCCAAGAAACGGGCCAGAATCGGCCCAAACTGCGAGTCTTGACGACCAACACATAAGCACACCTTGGTGTTCGACAACCATGGAAATCCCTTTGGGTCCCCAAAACGGGGAGTAATAGTCCATGAAACGGGTCAGAATCGACAAAACCCACAAGTGTTGATGACAGACACATAAATGCACCCCCGGGTTCGTTAATCGTGGAAATCGCTCTAGGACCTGAAACCGGTGAGTAATAGTCCACGAAACTGACCAGAATTGGCCAAAATTGTGAGTGTTGATGACCGACATGTAAGCGCACCTTGGAGTTCAACAACCATGGAAATCGCTTTGGGACCCCAAAACGGTGAGTAATAGTCCACGAAATGGGTCAGAATCGACAAAAACCGAGAGTGTTGCTGAGCGACACGTAAACGCACCCCGGGGTTCGTCAATCGTGGAAATCAGTTTGGGACCCCAAAACTGAGTAATAATCCAAGAAACGGGCCAGAATCGGCCCAAACTGCGAGTCTTGACGACCAACAAATAAGCACACCTTGGTGTTCGACAACCATGGAAATCCCTTTGGGACCCCAAAACGGGGAGTAATAGTCCATGAAACGGGTCAGAATCGACAAAACCCACGAGTGTTGATGACCGACACGTAAACGCACCCCGGGGTTCAACAACCATGGAAATCGCTTTGGGACCCCAAAACGGTGAGTATTAGTCCACAAAACGGGTCAGAATCGACAAAAACCGCGAGTGTTGATGACCGACACGTTAACGCACCCCGGGGCCCGTTAATCGTGGAAATCACTCCGGGACACCAAAATAGAGAGTACTAGTCCATGAAACGGGCCAGAATCGGCCAAAACTGCGAGTGTTGATGACCGACACGTAAGAGCACCTTGGAGTTCAACAACTATGGAAATTGCTTCGGGACCCCAAAACAAGTGAGTAATAGTCCACGAAACTGACCAGAATTGGCCAAAATTGTGAGTGTTGATGACCGACACGTAAGCGCACCTTGGGGTTCAACAACCGTGGAAATCGCTTTGGGACCCCAAAACAATGAGTAATAGTCCATGAAACGGGTCAGAATGGCCAAAAACCGCGAGTGTTGATGACCGACACGTAAACGCACTCCAGGGTTCGTCAATTGTGGAAATCACTTCGGGACCCCAAAACTGAGTAATAATCCAAGAAACGGGACAGAATCGGCCCAAACTGCGATCTCGACGACCAACACATAAGCACACCATGGGGTTCGACAACCATGGAAATCCCTTTGGGACACCAAAATGGTGAGTAATAGTCCATGAAATGGGTCAGAATCGACAAAACCCACAAGTGTTGATGACAGACACATAAATGCACCCCCGGGTTCGTTAATCGTGGAAATCGCTCTAGGACCTGAAACCGGTGAGTAATAGTCCACGAAACTGACCAGAATTGGCGAAAATTGTGAGTGTTGATGACCGACATGTAAGCGCACCTTGGAGTTCAACAACCATGGAAATCGCTTTGGGACCCCAAAACGGTGAGTAATAGTCCACGAAATGGGTCAGAATCGACAAAAACCGAGAGTGTTGCTGAGCGACACGTAAACGCACCCCGGGGTTCGTCAATCGTGGAAATCAGTTTGGGACCCCAAAACTGAGTAATAATCCAAGAAACGGGCCAGAATCGGCCCAAACTGCGAGTCTTGACGACCAACACATAAGCACACCTTGGTGTTCGACAACCATGGAAATCCCATTGGGACCCCAAAACGGGGAGTAATAGTCCATGAAATGGGTCAGAATCGACAAAACCCACGAGTGTTGATGACCGACACGTAAACGCACCCCGGGGTTCAACAACCATGGAAATCGCTTTGGGACCCCAAAACGGTGAGTATTAGTCCACAAAACGGGTCAGAATCGACAAAAACCGCGAGTGTTGATGACAGACACGTTAACGCACCCCGGGGCCCGTTAATCGTGGAAATCACTCCGGGACACCAAAATAGAGAGTACTAGTCCATGAAACGGGCCAGAATCGGCCAAAACTGCGAGTGTTGATGACCGACACGTAAGAGCACCTTGGAGTTCAACAACTATGGAAATTGCTTCGGGACCCCAAAACAAGTGAGTAATAGTCCACGAAACTGACCAGAATTGGCCAAAATTGTGAGTGTTGATGACCGACACGTAAGCGCACCTTGGGGTTCAACAACCGTGGAAATTGCTTTGGGACCCCAAAACAGTGAGTAATAGTCCATGAAACGGGTCAGAATGGCCAAAAACCGCGAGTGTTGATGACCGACACGTAAACGCACTCCAGGGTTCGTCAATTGTGGAAATCACTTCGGGACCCCAAAACTGAGTAATAATCCAAGAAACGGGACAGAATCGGCCCAAACTGCGATCTCGACGACCAACACATAAGCACACCATGGGGTTCGACAACCATGGAAATCCCTTTGGGACACCAAAATGGTGAGTAATAGTCCATGAAACGGGTCAGAATCGACAAAACCCACAAGTGTTGATGATAGACACATAAATGCACCCCCGGGTTCGTTAATCGTGGAAATCGCTCTAGGACCTGAAACCGGTGAGTAATAGTCCACGAAACTAACCAGAATTGGCCAAAATTGTGAGTGTTGATGACCGACATGTAAGCGCACCTTGGAGTTCAACAACCATGGAAATCGCTTTGGGACCCCAAAACGGTGAGTAATAGTCCACGAAATGGGTCAGAATCGACAAAAACCGAGAGTGTTGCTGAGCGACACGTAAACGCACCCCGGGGTTCGTCAATCGTGGAAATCAGTTTGGGACCCCAAAACTGAGTAATAATCCAAGAAACGGGCCAGAATCGGCCCAAACTACGAGTCTTGACGACCAACACATAAGCACACCTTGGTGTTCGACAACCATGGAAATCCCTTTGGGACCCCAAAACGGGGAGTAATAGTCCATGAAACGGGTCAGAATCGACAAAACCCACAAGTGTTGATGACAGACACATAAATGCACCCCCGGGTTCGTTAATCGTGGAAATCGCTCTAGGACCTGAAACCGGTGAGTAATAGTCCACGAAACTGACCAGAATTGGCCAAAATTGTGAGTGTTGATGACCGACATGTAAGCGCACCTTGGAGTTCAACAACCATGGAAATCGCTTTGGGACCCCAAAACGGTGAGTAATAGTCCACGAAATGGGTCAGAATCGACAAAAACCGAGAGTGTTGCTGAGCGACACGTAAACGCACCCCGGGGTTCGTCAATCGTGGAAATCAATTTGGGACCCCAAAACTGAGTAATAATCCAAGAAACGGGCCAGAATCGGCCCAAACTGCGAGTCTTGACGACCAACACATAAGCACACCTTGGTGTTCGACAACCATGGAAATCCCTTTGGGACCCCAAAACGGGGAGTAATAGTCCATGAAACGGGTCAGAATCGACAAAACCCACGAGTGTTGATGACCGACACGTAAACGCACCCCGGGGTTCAACAACCATGGAAATCGCTTTGGGACCCCAAAACGGTGAGTATTAGTCCACAAAACGGGTCAGAATCGACAAAAACCGCGAGTGTTGATGACCGACACGTTAACGCACCCCGGGGCCCGTTAATCGTGGAAATCACTCCGGGACACCAAAATAGAGAGTACTTGTCCATGAAACGGGCCAGAATCGGCCAAAACTGCGAGTGTTGATGACCGACACGTAAGAGCACCTTGGAGTTCAACAACTATGGAAATTGCTTCGGGACCCCAAAACAAGTGAGTAATAGTCCACGAAACTGACCAGAATTGGCCAAAATTGTGAGTGTTGATGACCGACACGTAAGCGCACCTTGGGGTTCAACAACCGTGGAAATCGCTTTGGGACCCCAAAACAGTGAGTAATAGTCCATGAAACGGGTCAGAATGGCCAAAAACCGCGAGTGTTGATGACCGACACGTAAACGCACTCCAGGGTTCGTCAATTGCGGAAATCACTTCGGGACCCCAAAACTGAGTAATAATCCAAGAAACGGGCCAGAATCGGCCCAAACTGCGAGTCTTGACGACCAACACATAAGCACACCTTGGTGTTCGACAACCATGGAAATCCCTTTGGGACCCCAAAACGGGGAGTAATAGTCCATGAAATGGGTCAGAATCGACAAAACCCACGAGTGTTGATGACCGAGACGTAAACGCACCCCGGGGTTCAACAACCATGGAAATCGCTTTGGGACCCCAAAACGGTGAGTATTAGTCCACAAAACGGGTCAGAATCGACAAAAACCGCGAGTGTTGATGACAGACACGTTAACGCACCCCGGGGCCCGTTAATCGTGGAAATCACTCCGGGACACCAAAATAGAGAGTACTAGTCCATGAAACGGGCCAGAATCGGCCAAAACTGCGAGTGTTGATGACCGACACGTAAGAGCACCTTGGAGTTCAACAACTATGGAAATTGCTTCGGGACCCCAAAACAAGTGAGTAATAGTCCACGAAACTGACCAGAATTGGCCAAAATTGTGAGTGTTGATGACCGACACGTAAGCGCACCTTGGGGTTCAACAACCGTGGAAATTGCTTTGGGACCCCAAAACAGTGAGTAATAGTCCATGAAACGGGTCAGAATGGCCAAAAACCGCGAGTGTTGATAACCGACACGTAAACGCACTCCAGGGTTCGTCAATTGTGGAAATCACTTCGGGACCCCAAAACTGAGTAATAATCCAAGAAACGGGACAGAATCGGCCCAAACTGCGATCTCGACGACCAACACATAAGCACACCATGGGGTTCGACAACCATGGAAATCCCTTTGGGACACCAAAATGGTGAGTAATAGTCCATGAAACAGGTCAGAATCGACAAAACCCACAAGTGTTGATGACAGACACATAAATGCACCCCCGGGTTCGTTAATCGTGGAAATCGCTCTAGGACCTGAAACCGGTGAGTAATAGTCCACGAAACTAACCAGAATTGGCCAAAATTGTGAGTGTTGATGACCGACATGTAAGCGCACCTTGGAGTTCAACAACCATGGAAATCGCTTTGGGACCCCAAAACGGTGAGTAATAGTCCACGAAATGGGTCAGAATCGACAAAAACCGAGAGTGTTGCTGAGCGACACGTAAACGCACCCCGGGGTTCGTCAATCGTGGAAATCAGTTTGGGACCCCAAAACTGAGTAATAATCCAAGAAACGGGCCAGAATCGGCCCAAACTACGAGTCTTGACGACCAACACATAAGCACACCTTGGTGTTCGACAACCATGGAAATCCCTTTGGGACCCCAAAACGGGGAGTAATAGTCCATGAAACGGGTCAGAATCGACAAAACCCACAAGTGTTGATGACAGACACATAAATGCACCCCCGGGTTCGTTAATCGTGGAAATCGCTCTAGGACCTGAAACCGGTGAGTAATAGTCCACGAAACTGACCAGAATTGGCCAAAATTGTGAGTGTTGATGACCGACATGTAAGCGCACCTTGGAGTTCAACAACCATGGAAATCGCTTTGGGACCCCAAAACGGTGAGTAATAGTCCACGAAATGGGTCAGAATCGACAAAAACCGAGAGTGTTGCTGAGCGACACGTAAACGCACCCTGGGGTTCGTCAATCGTGGAAATCAGTTTGGGACCCCAAAACTGAGTAATAATCCAAGAAACGGGCCAGAATCGGCCCAAACTGCGAGTCTTGACGACCAACACATAAGCACACCTTGGTGTTCGACAACCATGGAAATCCCTTTGGGACCCCAAAACGGGGAGTAATAGTCCATGAAACGGGTCAGAATCGACAAAACCCACGAGTGTTGATGACCGACACGTAAACGCACCCCGGGGTTCAACAACCATGGAAATCGCTTTGGGACCCCAAAACGGTGAGTATTAGTCCACAAAACGGGTCAGAATCGACAAAAACCGCGAGTGTTGATGACCGACACGTTAACGCACCCCGGGGCCCGTTCATCGTGGAAATCACTCCGGGACACCAAAATAGAGAGTACTTGTCCATGAAACGGGCCAGAATCGGCCAAAACTGCGAGTGTTGATGACCGACACGTAAGAGCACCTCGGAGTTCAACAACTATGGAAATTGCTTCGGGACCCCAAAACAAGTGAGTAATAGTCCACGAAACTGACCAGAATTGGCCAAAATTGTGAGTGTTGATGACCGACACGTAAGCGCACCTTGGGGTTCAACAACCGTGGAAATCGCTTTGGGACCCCAAAACAGTGAGTAATAGTCCATGAAACGGGTCAGAATGGCCAAAAACCGCGAGTGTTGATGACCGACACGTAAACGCACTCCAGGGTTCGTCAATTGCGGAAATCACTTCGGGACCCCAAAACTGAGTAATAATCCAAGAAACGGGACAGAATCGGCCCAAACTGCGATCTCGACGACCAACACATAAGCACACCATGGGGTTCGACAACCATGGAAATCCCTTTGGGACACCAAAATGGTGAGTAATAGTCCATGAAATGGGTCAGAATCGACAAAACCCACAAGTGTTGATGACAGACACATAAATGCACCCCCGGGTTCGTTAATCGTGGAAATCGCTCTAGGACCTGAAACCGGTGAGTAATAGTCCACGAAACTGACCAGAATTGGCCAAAATTGTGAGTGTTGATGACCGACATGTAAGCGCACCTTGGAGCTCAACAACCATGGAAATCGCTTTGGGACCCCAAAACGGTGAGTAATAGTCCACGAAATGGGTCAGAATCGACAAAAACCGAGAGTGTTGCTGAGCGACACGTAAACGCACCCCGGGGTTCGTCAATCGTGGAAATCAGTTTGGGACCCCAAAACTGAGTAATAATCCAAGAAACGGGCCAGAATCGGCCCAAACTGCGAGTCTTGACGACCAACACATAAGCACACCTTGGTGTTCGACAACCATGGAAATCCCTTTGGGACACCAAAACGGGGAGTAATAGTCCATGAAACGGGTCAGAATCGACAAAACCCACGAGTGTTGATGACAGACACGTAAACGCACCCCGGGGTTCAACAACCATGGAAATCGCTTTGGGACCCCAAAACGGTGAGTATTAGTCCACAAAACGGGTCAGAATCGACAAAAACCGCGAGTGTTGATGACCGACACGTTAACGCACCCCGGGGCCCGTTAATCGTGGAAATCACTCCGGGACACCAAAATAGAGAGTACTAGTCCATGAAACGGGCCAGAATCGGCCAAAACTGCGAGTGTTGATGACCGACACGTAAGAGCACCTTGGAGTTCAACAACTATGGAAATTGCTTCGGGACCCCAAAACAAGTGAGTAATAGTCCACGAAACTGACCAGAATTGGCCAAAATTGTGAGTGTTGATGACCGACACGTAAGCGCACCTTGGGGTTCAACAACCGTGGAAATCGCTTTGGGACCCCAAAACAGTGAGTAATAGTCCATGAAACGGGTCAGAATGGCCAAAAACCGCGAGTGTTGATGACCGACACGTAAACGCACTCCAGGGTTCGTCAATTGTGGAAATCACTTCGGGACCCCAAAACTGAGTAATAATCCAAGAAACGGGACAGAATCGGCCCAAACTGCGATCTCGACGACCAACACATAAGCACACCATGGGGTTCGACAACCATGGAAATCCCTTTGGGACACCAAAATGGTGAGTAATAGTCCATGAAACGGGTCAGAATCGACAAAACCCACAAGTGTTGATGACAGACACATAAATGCACCCCCGGGTTCGTTAATCGTGGAAATCGCTCTAGGACCTGAAACCGGTGAGTAATAGTCCACGAAACTAACCAGAATTGGCCAAAATTGTGAGTGTTGATGACCGACATGTAAGCGCACCTTGGAGTTCAACAACCATGGAAATCGCTTTGGGACCCCAAAACGGTGAGTAATAGTCCACGAAATGGGTCAGAATCGACAAAAACCGAGAGTGTTGCTGAGCGACACGTAAACGCACCCCGGGGTTCGTCAATCATGGAAATCAGTTTGGGACCCCAAAACTGAGTAATAATCCAAGAAACGGGCCAGAATCGGCCCAAACTACGAGTCTTGACGACCAACACATAAGCACACCTTGGTGTTCGACAACCATGGAAATCCCTTTGGGACACCAAAACGGGGAGTAATAGTCCATGAAACGGGTCAGAATCGACAAAACCCACAAGTGTTGATGACAGACACATAAATGCACCCCCGGGTTCGTTAATCGTGGAAATCGCTCTAGGACCTGAAACCGGTGAGTAATAGTCCACGAAACTGACCAGAATTGGCCAAAATTGTGAGTGTTGATGACCGACATGTAAGCGCACCTTGGAGTTCAACAACCATGGAAATCGCTTTGGGACCCCAAAACGGTGAGTAATAGTCCACGAAATGGGTCAGAATCGACAAAAACCGAGAGTGTTGCTGAGCGACACGTAAACGCACCCCGGGGTTCGTCAATCGTGGAAATCAGTTTGGGACCCCAAAACTGAGTAATAATCCAAGAAACGGGCCAGAATCGGCCCAAACTGCGAGTCTTGACGACCAACACATAAGCACACCTTGGTGTTCGACAACCATGGAAATCCCTTTGGGACCCCAAAACGGGGAGTAATAGTCCATGAAACGGGTCAGAATCGACAAAACCCATGAGTGTTGATGACCGACACGTAAGAGCACCTTGGAGTTCAACAACTATGGAAATTGCTTCGGGACCCCAAAACAAGTGAGTAATAGTCCACGAAACTGACCAGAATTGGCCAAAATTGTGAGTGTTGATGACCGACACGTAAGCGCACCTTGGGGTTCAACAACCGTGGAAATTGCTTTGGGACCCCAAAACAGTGAGTAATAGTCCATGAAACGGGTCAGAATGGCCAAAAACCGCGAGTGTTGATAACCGACACGTAAACGCACTCCAGGGTTCGTCAATTGTGGAAATCACTTCGGGACCCCAAAACTGAGTAATAATCCAAGAAACGGGACAGAATCGGCCCAAACTGCGATCTCGACGACCAACACATAAGCACACCATGGGGTTCGACAACCATGGAAATCCCTTTGGGACACCAAAATGGTGAGTAATAGTCCATGAAACAGGTCAGAATCGACAAAACCCACAAGTGTTGATGATAGACACATAAATGCACCCCCGGGTTCGTTAATCGTGGAAATCGCTCTAGGACCTGAAACCGGTGAGTAATAGTCCACGAAACTAACCAGAATTGGCCAAAATTGTGAGTGTTGATGACCGACATGTAAGCGCACCTTGGAGTTCAACAACCATGGAAATCGCTTTGGGACCCCAAAACGGTGAGTAATAGTCCACGAAATGGGTCAGAATCGACAAAAACCGAGAGTGTTGCTGAGCGACACGTAAACGCACCCCGGGGTTCGTCAATCGTGGAAATCAGTTTGGGACCCCAAAACTGAGTAATAATCCAAGAAACGGGCCAGAATCGGCCCAAACTACGAGTCTTGACGACCAACACATAAGCACACCTTGGTGTTCGACAACCATGGAAATCCCTTTGGGACCCCAAAACGGGGAGTAATAGTCCATGAAACGGGTCAGAATCGACAAAACCCACAAGTGTTGATGACAGACACATAAATGCACCCCCGGGTTCGTTAATCGTGGAAATCGCTCTAGGACCTGAAACCGGTGAGTAATAGTCCACGAAACTGACCAGAATTGGCCAAAATTGTGAGTGTTGATGACCGACATGTAAGCGCACCTTGGAGTTCAACAACCATGGAAATCGCTTTGGGACCCCAAAACGGTGAGTAATAGTCCACGAAATGGGTCAGAATCGACAAAAACCGAGAGTGTTGCTGAGCGACACGTAAACGCACCCTGGGGTTCGTCAATCGTGGAAATCAGTTTGGGACCCCAAAACTGAGTAATAATCCAAGAAACGGGCCAGAATCGGCCCAAACTGCGAGTCTTGACGACCAACACATAAGCACACCTTGGTGTTCGACAACCATGGAAATCCCTTTGGGACCCCAAAACGGGGAGTAATAGTCCATGAAACGGGTCAGAATCGACAAAACCCACGAGTGTTGATGACCGACACGTAAACGCACCCCGGGGTTCAACAACCATGGAAATCGCTTTGGGACCCCAAAACGGTGAGTATTAGTCCACAAAACGGGTCAGAATCGACAAAAACCGCGAGTGTTGATGACCGACACGTTAACGCACCCCGGGGCCCGTTAATCGTGGAAATCACTCCGGGACACCAAAATAGAGAGTACTTGTCCATGAAACGGGCCAGAATCGGCCAAAACTGCGAGTGTTGATGACCGACACGTAAGAGCACCTTGGAGTTCAACAACTATGGAAATTGCTTCGGGACCCCAAAACAAGTGAGTAATAGTCCACGAAACTGACCAGAATTGGCCAAAATTGTGAGTGTTGATGACCGACACGTAAGCGCACCTTGGGGTTCAACAACCGTGGAAATCGCTTTGGGACCCCAAAACAGTGAGTAATAGTCCATGAAACGGGTCAGAATGGCCAAAAACCGCGAGTGTTGATGACCGACACGTAAACGCACTCCAGGGTTCGTCAATTGCGGAAATCACTTCGGGACCCCAAAACTGAGTAATAATCCAAGAAACGGGACAGAATCGGCCCAAACTGCGATCTCGACGACCAACACATAAGCACACCATGGGGTTCGACAACCATGGAAATCCCTTTGGGACACCAAAATGGTGAGTAATAGTCCATGAAATGGGTCAGAATCGACAAAACCCACAAGTGTTGATGACAGACACATAAATGCACCCCCGGGTTCGTTAATCGTGGAAATCGCTCTAGGACCTGAAACCGGTGAGTAATAGTCCACGAAACTGACCAGAATTGGCCAAAATTGTGAGTGTTGATGACCGACATGTAAGCGCACCTTGGAGTTCAACAACCATGGAAATCGCTTTGGGACCCCAAAACGGTGAGTAATAGTCCACGAAATGGGTCAGAATCGACAAAAACCGAGAGTGTTGCTGAGCGACACGTAAACGCACCCCGGGGTTCGTCAATCGTGGAAATCAGTTTGGGACCCCAAAACTGAGTAATAATCCAAGAAACGGGCCAGAATCGGCCCAAACTGCGAGTCTTGACGACCAACACATAAGCACACCTTGGTGTTCGACAACCATGGAAATCCCTTTGGGACCCCAAAACGGGGAGTAATAGTCCATGAAATGGGTCAGAATCGACAAAACCCACGAGTGTTGATGACCGACACGTAAACGCACCCCGGGGTTCAACAACCATGGAAATCGCTTTGGGACCCCAAAACGGTGAGTATTAGTCCACAAAACGGGTCAGAATCGACAAAAACCGCGAGTGTTGATGACAGACACGTTAACGCACCCCGGGGCCCGTTAATCGTGGAAATCACTCCGGGACACCAAAATAGAGAGTACTAGTCCATGAAACGGGCCAGAATCGGCCAAAACTGCGAGTGTTGATGACCGACACGTAAGAGCACCTTGGAGTTCAACAACTATGGAAATTGCTTCGGGACCCCAAAACAAGTGAGTAATAGTCCACGAAACTGACCAGAATTGGCCAAAATTGTGAGTGTTGATGACCGACACGTAAGCGCACCTTGGGGTTCAACAACCGTGGAAATTGCTTTGGGACCCCAAAACAGTGAGTAATAGTCCATGAAACGGGTCAGAATGGCCAAAAACCGCGAGTGTTGATGACCGACACGTAAACGCACTCCAGGGTTCGTCAATTGTGGAAATCACTTCGGGACCCCAAAACTGAGTAATAATCCAAGAAACGGGACAGAATCGGCCCAAACTGCGATCTCGACGACCAACACATAAGCACACCATGGGGTTCGACAACCATGGAAATCCCTTTGGGACACCAAAATGGTGAGTAATAGTCCATGAAACGGGTCAGAATCGACAAAACCCACAAGTGTTGATGATAGACACATAAATGCACCCCCGGGTTCGTTAATCGTGGAAATCGCTCTAGGACCTGAAACCGGTGAGTAATAGTCCACGAAACTAACCAGAATTGGCCAAAATTGTGAGTGTTGATGACCGACATGTAAGCGCACCTTGGAGTTCAACAACCATGGAAATCGCTTTGGGACCCCAAAACGGTGAGTAATAGTCCACGAAATGGGTCAGAATCGACAAAAACCGAGAGTGTTGCTGAGCGACACGTAAACGCACCCCGGGGTTCGTCAATCGTGGAAATCAGTTTGGGACCCCAAAACTGAGTAATAATCCAAGAAACGGGCCAGAATCGGCCCAAACTACGAGTCTTGACGACCAACACATAAGCACACCTTGGTGTTCGACAACCATGGAAATCCCTTTGGGACACCAAAACGGGGAGTAATAGTCCATGAAACGGGTCAGAATCGACAAAACCCACAAGTGTTGATGACAGACACATAAATGCACCCCCGGGTTCGTTAATCGTGGAAATCGCTCTAGGACCTGAAACCGGTGAGTAATAGTCCACGAAACTGACCAGAATTGGCCAAAATTGTGAGTGTTGATGACCGACATGTAAGCGCACCTTGGAGTTCAACAACCATGGAAATCGCTTTGGGACCCCAAAACGGTGAGTAATAGTCCACGAAATGGGTCAGAATCGACAAAAACCGAGAGTGTTGCTGAGCGACACGTAAACGCACCCCGGGGTTCGTCAATCGTGGAAATCAGTTTGGGACCCCAAAACTGAGTAATAATCCAAGAAACGGGCCAGAATCGGCCCAAACTGCGAGTCTTGACGACCAACACATAAGCACACCTTGGTGTTCGACAACCATGGAAATCCCTTTGGGACCCCAAAACGGGGAGTAATAGTCCATGAAACGGGTCAGAATCGACAAAACCCACGAGTGTTGATGACCGACACGTAAACGCACCCCGGGGTTCAACAACCATGGAAATCGCTTTGGGACCCCAAAACGGTGAGTATTAGTCCACAAAACGGGTCAGAATCGACAAAAACCGCGAGTGTTGATGACCGACACGTTAACGCACCCCGGGGCCCGTTAATCGTGGAAATCACTCCGGGACACCAAAATAGAGAGTACTTGTCCATGAAACGGGCCAGAATCGGCCAAAACTGCGAGTGTTGATGACCGACACGTAAGAGCACCTCGGAGTTCAACAACTATGGAAATTGCTTCGGGACCCCAAAACAAGTGAGTAATAGTCCACGAAACTGACCAGAATTGGCCAAAATTGTGAGTGTTGATGACCGACACGTAAGCGCACCTTGGGGTTCAACAACCGTGGAAATCGCTTTGGGACCCCAAAACAGTGAGTAATAGTCCATGAAACGGGTCAGAATGGCCAAAAACCGCGAGTGTTGATGACCGACACGTAAACGCACTCCAGGGTTCGTCAATTGCGGAAATCACTTCGGGACCCCAAAACTGAGTAATAATCCAAGAAACGGGACAGAATCGGCCCAAACTGCGATCTCGACGACCAACACATAAGCACACCATGGGGTTCGACAACCATGGAAATCCCTTTGGGACACCAAAATGGTGAGTAATAGTCCATGAAATGGGTCAGAATCGACAAAACCCACAAGTGTTGATGACAGACACATAAATGCACCCCCGGGTTCGTTAATCGTGGAAATCGCTCTAGGACCTGAAACCGGTGAGTAATAGTCCACGAAACTGACCAGAATTGGCCAAAATTGTGAGTGTTGATGACCGACATGTAAGCGCACCTTGGAGCTCAACAACCATGGAAATCGCTTTGGGACCCCAAAACGGTGAGTAATAGTCCACGAAATGGGTCAGAATCGACAAAAACCGAGAGTGTTGCTGAGCGACACGTAAACGCACCCCGGGGTTCGTCAATCGTGGAAATCAGTTTGGGACCCCAAAACTGAGTAATAATCCAAGAAACGGGCCAGAATCGGCCCAAACTGCGAGTCTTGACGACCAACACATAAGCACACCTTGGTGTTCGACAACCATGGAAATCCCTTTGGGACCCCAAAACGGGGAGTAATAGTCCATGAAACGGGTCAGAATCGACAAAACCCACGAGTGTTGACGACCGACACGTAAACGCACCCCGGGGTTCAACAACCATGGAAATCGCTTTGGGACCCCAAAACGGTGAGTATTAGTCCACAAAACGGGTCAGAATCGACAAAAACCGCGAGTGTTGATGACCGACACGTTAACGCACCCCGGGGCCCGTTAATCGTGGAAATCACTCCGGGACACCAAAATAGAGAGTACTTGTCCATGAAACGGGCCAGAATCGGCCAAAACTGCGAGTGTTGATGACCGACACGTAAGAGCACCTCGGAGTTCAACAACTATGGAAATTGCTTCGGGACCCCAAAACAAGTGAGTAATAGTCCACGAAACTGACCAGAATTGGCCAAAATTGTGAGTGTTGATGACCGACACGTAAGCGCACCTTGGGGTTCAACAACCGTGGAAATCGCTTTGGGACCCCAAAACAGTGAGTAATAGTCCATGAAACGGGTCAGAATGGCCAAAAACCGCGAGTGTTGATGACCGACACGTAAACGCACTCCAGGGTTCGTCAATTGCGGAAATCACTTCGGGACCCCAAAACTGAGTAATAATCCAAGAAACGGGACAGAATCGGCCCAAACTGCGATCTCGACGACCAACACATAAGCACACCATGGGGTTCGACAACCATGGAAATCCCTTTGGGACACCAAAATGGTGAGTAATAGTCCATGAAATGGGTCAGAATCGACAAAACCCACAAGTGTTGATGACAGACACATAAATGCACCCCCGGGTTCGTTAATCGTGGAAATCGCTCTAGGACCTGAAACCGGTGAGTAATAGTCCACGAAACTGACCAGAATTGGCCAAAATTGTGAGTGTTGATGACCGACATGTAAGCGCACCTTGGAGCTCAACAACCATGGAAATCGCTTTGGGACCCCAAAACGGTGAGTAATAGTCCACGAAATGGGTCAGAATCGACAAAAACCGAGAGTGTTGCTGAGCGACACGTAAACGCACCCCGGGGTTCGTCAATCGTGGAAATCAGTTTGGGACCCCAAAACTGAGTAATAATCCAAGAAACGGGCCAGAATCGGCCCAAACTGCGAGTCTTGACGACCAACACATAAGCACACCTTGGTGTTCGACAACCATGGAAATCCCTTTGGGACACCAAAACGGGGAGTAATAGTCCATGAAACGGGTCAGAATCGACAAAACCCACGAGTGTTGATGACAGACACGTAAACGCACCCCGGGGTTCAACAACCATGGAAATCGCTTTGGGACCCCAAAACGGTGAGTATTAGTCCACAAAACGGGTCAGAATCGACAAAAACCGCGAGTGTTGATGACCGACACGTTAACGCACCCCGGGGCCCGTTAATCGTGGAAATCACTCCGGGACACCAAAATAGAGAGTACTAGTCCATGAAACGGGCCAGAATCGGCCAAAACTGCGAGTGTTGATGACCGACACGTAAGAGCACCTTGGAGTTCAACAACTATGGAAATTGCTTCGGGACCCCAAAACAAGTGAGTAATAGTCCACGAAACTGACCAGAATTGGCCAAAATTGTGAGTGTTGATGACCGACACGTAAGCGCACCTTGGGGTTCAACAACCGTGGAAATCGCTTTGGGACCCCAAAACAGTGAGTAATAGTCCATGAAACGGGTCAGAATGGCCAAAAACCGCGAGTGTTGATGACCGACACGTAAACGCACTCCAGGGTTCGTCAATTGTGGAAATCACTTCGGGACCCCAAAACTGAGTAATAATCCAAGAAACGGGACAGAATCGGCCCAAACTGCGATCTCGACGACCAACACATAAGCACACCATGGGGTTCGACAACCATGGAAATCCCTTTGGGACACCAAAATGGTGAGTAATAGTCCATGAAACGGGTCAGAATCGACAAAACCCACAAGTGTTGATGACAGACACATAAATGCACCCCCGGGTTCGTTAATCGTGGAAATCGCTCTAGGACCTGAAACCGGTGAGTAATAGTCCACGAAACTAACCAGAATTGGCCAAAATTGTGAGTGTTGATGACCGACATGTAAGCGCACCTTGGAGTTCAACAACCATGGAAATCGCTTTGGGACCCCAAAACGGTGAGTAATAGTCCACGAAATGGGTCAGAATCGACAAAAACCGAGAGTGTTGCTGAGCGACACGTAAACGCACCCCGGGGTTCGTCAATCATGGAAATCAGTTTGGGACCCCAAAACTGAGTAATAATCCAAGAAACGGGCCAGAATCGGCCCAAACTACGAGTCTTGACGACCAACACATAAGCACACCTTGGTGTTCGACAACCATGGAAATCCCTTTGGGACACCAAAACGGGGAGTAATAGTCCATGAAACGGGTCAGAATCGACAAAACCCACAAGTGTTGATGACAGACACATAAATGCACCCCCGGGTTCGTTAATCGTGGAAATCGCTCTAGGACCTGAAACCGGTGAGTAATAGTCCACGAAACTGACCAGAATTGGCCAAAATTGTGAGTGTTGATGACCGACATGTAAGCGCACCTTGGAGTTCAACAACCATGGAAATCGCTTTGGGACCCCAAAACGGTGAGTAATAGTCCACGAAATGGGTCAGAATCGACAAAAACCGAGAGTGTTGCTGAGCGACACGTAAACGCACCCCGGGGTTCGTCAATCGTGGAAATCAGTTTGGGACCCCAAAACTGAGTAATAATCCAAGAAACGGGCCAGAATCGGCCCAAACTGCGAGTCTTGACGACCAACACATAAGCACACCTTGGTGTTCGACAACCATGGAAATCCCTTTGGGACCCCAAAACGGGGAGTAATAGTCCATGAAACGGGTCAGAATCGACAAAACCCACGAGTGTTGATGACCGACACGTAAACGCACCCCGGGGTTCAACAACCATGGAAATCGCTTTGGGACCCCAAAACGGTGAGTATTAGTCCACAAAACGGGTCAGAATCGACAAAAACCGCGAGTGTTGATGACCGACACGTTAACGCACCCCGGGGCCCGTTAATCGTGGAAATCACTCCGGGACACCAAAATAGAGAGTACTTGTCCATGAAACGGGCCAGAATCGGCCAAAACTGCGAGTGTTGATGACCGACACGTAAGAGCACCTCGGAGTTCAACAACTATGGAAATTGCTTCGGGACCCCAAAACAAGTGAGTAATAGTCCACGAAACTGACCAGAATTGGCCAAAATTGTGAGTGTTGATGACCGACACGTAAGCGCACCTTGGGGTTCAACAACCGTGGAAATCGCTTTGGGACCCCAAAACAGTGAGTAATAGTCCATGAAACGGGTCAGAATGGCCAAAAACCGCGAGTGTTGATGACCGACACGTAAACGCACTCCAGGGTTCGTCAATTGCGGAAATCACTTCGGGACCCCAAAACTGAGTAATAATCCAAGAAACGGGACAGAATCGGCCCAAACTGCGATCTCGACGACCAACACATAAGCACACCATGGGGTTCGACAACCATGGAAATCCCTTTGGGACACCAAAATGGTGAGTAATAGTCCATGAAATGGGTCAGAATCAACAAAACCCACAAGTGTTGATGACAGACACATAAATGCACCCCCGGGTTCGTTAATCGTGGAAATCGCTCTAGGACCTGAAACCGGTGAGTAATAGTCCACGAAACTGACCAGAATTGGCCAAAATTGTGAGTGTTGATGACCGACATGTAAGCGCACCTTGGAGCTCAACAACCATGGAAATCGCTTTGGGACCCCAAAACGGTGAGTAATAGTCCACGAAATGGGTCAGAATCGACAAAAACCGAGAGTGTTGCTGAGCGACACGTAAACGCACCCCGGGGTTCGTCAATCGTGGAAATCAGTTTGGGACCCCAAAACTGAGTAATAATCCAAGAAACGGGCCAGAATCGGCCCAAACTGCGAGTCTTGACGACCAACACATAAGCACACCTTGGTGTTCGACAACCATGGAAATCCCTTTGGGACCCCAAAACGGGGAGTAATAGTCCATGAAACGGGTCAGAATCGACAAAACCCATGAGTGTTGATGACCGACACGTAAACGCACCCCGGGGTTCAACAACCATGGAAATCGCTTTGGGACCCCAGAACGGTGAGTATTAGTCCACAAAACGGGTCAGAATCGACAAAAACCGCGAGTGTTGATGACCGACACGTTAACGCACCCCGGGGCCCGTTAATCGTGGAAATCACTCCGGGACACCAAAATAGAGAGTACTAGTCCATGAAACGGGCCAGAATCGGCCAAAACTGCGAGTGTTGATGACCGACACGTAAGAGCACCTTGGAGTTCAACAACTATGGAAATTGCTTCGGGACCCCAAAACAAGTGAGTAATAGTCCACGAAACTGACCAGAATTGGCCAAAATTGTGAGTGTTGATGACCGACAAGTAAGCGCACCTTGGGGTTCAACAACCGTGGAAATCGCTTTGGGACCCCAAAACAGTGAGTAATAGTCCATGAAACGGGTCAGAATGGCCAAAAACCGCGAGTGTTGATGACCGACACGTAAACGCACTCCAGGGTTCGTCAATTGTGGAAATCACTTCGGGACCCCAAAACTGAGTAATAATCCAAGAAACGGGACAGAATCGGCCCAAACTGCGATCTCGACGACCAACACATAAGCACACCATGGGGTTCGACAACCATGGAAATCCCTTTGGGACACCAAAATGGTGAGTAATAGTCCATGAAACGGGTCAGAATCGACAAAACCCACAAGTGTTGATGACAGACACATAAATGCACCCCCGGGTTCGTTAATCGTGGAAATCGCTCTAGGACCTGAAACCGGTGAGTAATAGTCCACGAAACTGACCAGAATTGGCCAAAATTGTGAGTGTTGATGACCGACATGTAAGCGCACCTTGGAGTTCAACAACCATGGAAATCGCTTTGGGACCCCAAAACGGTGAGTAATAGTCCACGAAATGGGTCAGAATCGACAAAAACCGAGAGTGTTGCTGAGCGACACGTAAACGCACCCCGGGGTTCGTCAATCGTGGAAATCAGTTTGGGACCCCAAAACTGAGTAATAATCCAAGAAACGGGCCAGAATCGGCCCAAACTGCGAGTCTTGACGACCAACACATAAGCACACCTTGGTGTTCGACAACCATGGAAATCCCTTTGGGACCCCAAAACGGGGAGTAATAGTCCATGAAACGGGTCAGAATCGACAAAACCCACGAGTGTTGATGACCGACACGTAAACGCACCCCGAGGTTCAACAACCATGGAAATCGCTTTGGGACCCCAAAACGGTGAGTATTAGTCCACAAAACGGGTCAGAATCGACAAAAACCGCGAGTGTTGATGACCGACACGTTAACGCACCCCGGGGCCCGTTAATCGTGGAAATCACTCCGGGACACCAAAATAGAGAGTACTAGTCCATGAAACGGGCCAGAATCGGCCAAAACTGCGAGTGTTGATGACCGACACGTAAGAGCACCTTGGAGTTCAACAACTATGGAAATTGCTTCGGGACCCCAAAACAAGTGAGTAATAGTCCACGAAACTGACCAGAATTGGCCAAAATTGTGAGTGTTGATGACCGACAAGTAAGCGCACCTTGGGGTTCAACAACCGTGGAAATCGCTTTGGGACCCCAAAACAGTGAGTAATAGTCCATGAAACGGGTCAGAATGGCCAAAAACCGCGAGTGTTGATGACCGACACGTAAACGCACTCCAGGGTTCGTCAATTGTGGAAATCACTTCGGGACCCCAAAACTGAGTAATAATCCAAGAAACGGGACAGAATCGGCCCAAACTGCGATCTCGACGACCAACACATAAGCACACCATGGGGTTCGACAACCATGGAAATCCCTTTGGGACACCAAAACGGTGAGTAATAGTCCATGAAACGGGTCAGAATCGACAAAAACCGAGAGTGTTGATGACAGACACATAAATGCACCCCCGGGTTCGTTAATCGTGGAAATCGCTCTAGGACCTGAAACCGGTGAGTAATTATCCACGAAACTGACCAAAATTGGCGAAAATTGTGAGTGTTAATGACCGACATGTAAGCGCACCTTGGAGTTCAACAACCATGGAAATCGCTTTGGGACCCCAAAACGGTGAGTAATAGTCCACGAAATGGGTCAGAATCGACAAAAACTGAGAGTGTTGCTGAGCGACACGTAAACGCACCCCGGGGTTCGTCAATCGTGGAAATCAGTTTGGGACCCCAAAACTGAGTAATAATCCAAGAAACGGGCCAGAATCGGCCCAAACTGCGAGTCTTGACGACCAACACATAAGCACACCTTGGTGTTCGACAACCATGGAAATCCCTTTGGGACCCCAAAACGGGGAGTAATAGTCCATGAAACGGGTCAGAATCGACAAAACCCACAAGTGTTGATGACAGACACATAAATGCACCCCCGGGTTCGTTAATCGTGGAAATCGCTCTAGGACCTGAAACCGGTGAGTAATAGTCCACGAAACTGACCAGAATTGGCCAAAATTGTGAGTGTTGATGACCGACATGTAAGCGCACCTTGGAGTTCAACAACCATGGAAATCGCTTTGGGACCCCAAAACGGTGAGTAATAGTCCACGAAATGGGTCAGAATCGACAAAAACCGAGAGTGTTGCTGAGCGACACGTAAACGCACCCCGGGGTTCGTCAATTGTGGAAATCACTTCGGGACCCCAAAACTGAGTAATAATCCAAGAAACGGGACAGAATCGGCCCAAACTGCGATCTCGACGACCAACACATAAGCACACCATGGGGTTCGACAACCATGGAAATCCCTTTGGGACACCAAAATGGTGAGTAATAGTCCATGAAATGGGTCAGAATCAACAAAACCCACAAGTGTTGATGACAGACACATAAATGCACCCCCGGGTTCGTTAATCGTGGAAATCGCTCTAGGACCTGAAACCGGTGAGTAATAGTCCACGAAACTGACCAGAATTGGCCAAAATTGTGAGTGTTGATGACCGACATGTAAGCGCACCTTGGAGCTCAACAACCATGGAAATCGCTTTGGGACCCCAAAACGGTGAGTAATAGTCCACGAAATGGGTCAGAATCGACAAAAACCGAGAGTGTTGCTGAGCGACACGTAAACGCACCCCGGGGTTCATCAATCGTGGAAATCAGTTTGGGACCCCAAAACTGAGTAATAATCCAAGAAACGGGCCAGAATCGGCCCAAACTGCGAGTCTTGACGACCAACACATAAGCACACCTTGGTGTTCGACAACCATGGAAATCCCTTTGGGACCCCAAAACGGGGAGTAATAGTCCATGAAACGGGTCAGAATCGACAAAACCCACGAGTGTTGATGACCGACACGTAAACGCACCCCGGGGTTCAACAACCATGGAAATCGCTTTGGGACCCCAGAACGGTGAGTATTAGTCCACAAAACGGGTCAGAATCGACAAAAACCGCGAGTGTTGATGACCGACACGTTAACGCACCCCGGGGCCCGTTAATCGTGGAAATCACTCCGGGACACCAAAATAGAGAGTACTAGTCCATGAAACGGGCCAGAATCGGCCAAAACTGCGAGTGTTGATGACCGACACGTAAGAGCACCTTGGAGTTCAACAACTATGGAAATTGCTTCGGGACCCCAAAACAAGTGAGTAATAGTCCACGAAACTGACCAGAATTGGCCAAAATTGTGAGTGTTGATGACCGACAAGTAAGCGCACCTTGGGGTTCAACAACCGTGGAAATCGCTTTGGGACCCCAAAACAGTGAGTAATAGTCCATGAAACGGGTCAGAATGGCCAAAAACCGCGAGTGTTGATGACCGACACGTAAACGCACTCCAGGGTTCGTCAATTGTGGAAATCACTTCGGGACCCCAAAACTGAGTAATAATCCAAGAAACGGGACAGAATCGGCCCAAACTGCGATCTCGACGACCAACACATAAGCACACCATGGGGTTCGACAACCATGGAAATCCCTTTGGGACACCAAAATGGTGAGTAATAGTCCATGAAACGGGTCAGAATCGACAAAACCCACAAGTGTTGATGACAGACACATAAATGCACCCCCGGGTTCGTTAATCGTGGAAATCGCTCTAGGACCTGAAACCGGTGAGTAATAGTCCACGAAACTGACCAGAATTGGCCAAAATTGTGAGTGTTGATGACCGACATGTAAGCGCACCTTGGAGTTCAACAACCATGGAAATCGCTTTGGGACCCCAAAACGGTGAGTAATAGTCCACGAAATGGGTCAGAATCGACAAAAACCGAGAGTGTTGCTGAGCGACACGTAAACGCACCCCGGGGTTCGTCAATCGTGGAAATCAGTTTGGGACCCCAAAACTGAGTAATAATCCAAGAAACGGGCCAGAATCGGCCCAAACTGCGAGTCTTGACGACCAACACATAAGCACACCTTGGTGTTCGACAACCATGGAAATCCCTTTGGGACCCCAAAACGGGGAGTAATAGTCCATGAAACGGGTCAGAATCGACAAAACCCACGAGTGTTGATGACCGACACGTAAACGCACCCCGAGGTTCAACAACCATGGAAATCGCTTTGGGACCCCAAAACGGTGAGTATTAGTCCACAAAACGGGTCAGAATCGACAAAAACCGCGAGTGTTGATGACCGACACGTTAACGCACCCCGGGGCCCGTTAATCGTGGAAATCACTCCGGGACACCAAAATAGAGAGTACTAGTCCATGAAACGGGCCAGAATCGGCCAAAACTGCGAGTGTTGATGACCGACACGTAAGAGCACCTTGGAGTTCAACAACTATGGAAATTGCTTCGGGACCCCAAAACAAGTGAGTAATAGTCCACGAAACTGACCAGAATTGGCCAAAATTGTGAGTGTTGATGACCGACAAGTAAGCGCACCTTGGGGTTCAACAACCGTGGAAATCGCTTTGGGACCCCAAAACAGTGAGTAATAGTCCATGAAACGGGTCAGAATGGCCAAAAACCGCGAGTGTTGATGACCGACACGTAAACGCACTCCAGGGTTCGTCAATTGTGGAAATCACTTCGGGACCCCAAAACTGAGTAATAATCCAAGAAACGGGACAGAATCGGCCCAAACTGCGATCTCGACGACCAACACATAAGCACACCATGGGGTTCGACAACCATGGAAATCCCTTTGGGACACCAAAACGGTGAGTAATAGTCCATGAAACGGGTCAGAATCGACAAAAACCGAGAGTGTTGATGACAGACACATAAATGCACCCCCGGGTTCGTTAATCGTGGAAATCGCTCTAGGACCTGAAACCGGTGAGTAATTATCCACGAAACTGACCAAAATTGGCGAAAATTGTGAGTGTTAATGACCGACATGTAAGCGCACCTTGGAGTTCAACAACCATGGAAATCGCTTTGGGACCCCAAAACGGTGAGTAATAGTCCACGAAATGGGTCAGAATCGACAAAAACTGAGAGTGTTGCTGAGCGACACGTAAACGCACCCCGGGGTTCGTCAATCGTGGAAATCAGTTTGGGACCCCAAAACTGAGTAATAATCCAAGAAACGGGCCAGAATCGGCCCAAACTGCGAGTCTTGACGACCAACACATAAGCACACCTTGGTGTTCGACAACCATGGAAATCCCTTTGGGACCCCAAAACGGGGAGTAATAGTCCATGAAACGGGTCAGAATCGACAAAACCCACAAGTGTTGATGACAGACACATAAATGCACCCCCGGGTTCGTTAATCGTGGAAATCGCTCTAGGACCTGAAACCGGTGAGTAATAGTCCACGAAACTGACCAGAATTGGCCAAAATTGTGAGTGTTGATGACCGACATGTAAGCGCACCTTGGAGTTCAACAACCATGGAAATCGCTTTGGGACCCCAAAACGGTGAGTAATAGTCCACGAAATGGGTCAGAATCGACAAAAACCGAGAGTGTTGCTGAGCGACACGTAAACGCACCCCGGGGTTCGTCAATTGTGGAAATCACTTCGGGACCCCAAAACTGAGTAATAATCCAAGAAACGGGACAGAATCGGCCCAAACTGCGATCTCGACGACCAACACATAAGCACACCATGGGGTTCGACAACCATGGAAATCCCTTTGGGACACCAAAATGGTGAGTAATAGTCCATGAAATGGGTCAGAATCAACAAAACCCACAAGTGTTGATGACAGACACATAAATGCACCCCCGGGTTCGTTAATCGTGGAAATCGCTCTAGGACCTGAAACCGGTGAGTAATAGTCCACGAAACTGACCAGAATTGGCCAAAATTGTGAGTGTTGATGACCGACATGTAAGCGCACCTTGGAGCTCAACAACCATGGAAATCGCTTTGGGACCCCAAAACGGTGAGTAATAGTCCACGAAATGGGTCAGAATCGACAAAAACCGAGAGTGTTGCTGAGCGACACGTAAACGCACCCCGGGGTTCGTCAATCGTGGAAATCAGTTTGGGACCCCAAAACTGAGTAATAATCCAAGAAACGGGCCAGAATCGGCCCAAACTGCGAGTCTTGACGACCAACACATAAGCACACCTTGGTGTTCGACAACCATGGAAATCCCTTTGGGACCCCAAAACGGGGAGTAATAGTCCATGAAACGGGTCAGAATCGACAAAACCCACGAGTGTTGATGACCGACACGTAAACGCACCCCGGGGTTCAACAACCATGGAAATCGCTTTGGGACCCCAGAACGGTGAGTATTAGTCCACAAAACGGGTCAGAATCGACAAAAACCGCGAGTGTTGATGACCGACACGTTAACGCACCCCGGGGCCCGTTAATCGTGGAAATCACTCCGGGACACCAAAATAGAGAGTACTAGTCCATGAAACGGGCCAGAATCGGCCAAAACTGCGAGTGTTGATGACCGACACGTAAGAGCACCTTGGAGTTCAACAACTATGGAAATTGCTTCGGGACCCCAAAACAAGTGAGTAATAGTCCACGAAACTGACCAGAATTGGCCAAAATTGTGAGTGTTGATGACCGACAAGTAAGCGCACCTTGGGGTTCAACAACCGTGGAAATCGCTTTGGGACCCCAAAACAGTGAGTAATAGTCCATGAAACGGGTCAGAATGGCCAAAAACCGCGAGTGTTGATGACCGACACGTAAACGCACTCCAGGGTTCGTCAATTGTGGAAATCACTTCGGGACCCCAAAACTGAGTAATAATCCAAGAAACGGGACAGAATCGGCCCAAACTGCGATCTCGACGACCAACACATAAGCACACCATGGGGTTCGACAACCATGGAAATCCCTTTGGGACACCAAAATGGTGAGTAATAGTCCATGAAACGGGTCAGAATCGACAAAACCCACAAGTGTTGATGACAGACACATAAATGCACCCCCGGGTTCGTTAATCGTGGAAATTGCTCTAGGACCTGAAACCGGTGAGTAATAGTCCACGAAACTGACCAGAATTGGCCAAAATTGTGAGTGTTGATGACCGACATGTAAGCGCACCTTGGAGTTCAACAACCATGGAAATCGCTTTGGGACCCCAAAACGGTGAGTAATAGTCCACGAAATGGGTCAGAATCGACAAAAACCGAGAGTGTTGCTGAGCGACACGTAAACGCACCCCGGGGTTCGTCAATCGTGGAAATCAGTTTGGGACCCCAAAACTGAGTAATAATCCAAGAAACGGGCCAGAATCGGCCCAAACTGCGAGTCTTGACGACCAACACATAAGCACACCTTGGTGTTCGACAACCATGGAAATCCCTTTGGGACCCCAAAACGGGGAGTAATAGTCCATGAAACGGGTCAGAATCGACAAAACCCACGAGTGTTGATGACCGACACGTAAACGCACCCCGGGGTTCAACAACCATGGAAATCGCTTTGGGACCCCAGAACGGTGAGTATTAGTCCACAAAACGGGTCAGAATCGACAAAAACCGCGAGTGTTGATGACCGACACGTTAACGCACCCCGGGGCCCGTTAATCGTGGAAATCACTCCGGGACACCAAAATAGAGAGTACTAGTCCATGAAACGGGCCAGAATCGGCCAAAACTGCGAGTGTTGATGACCGACACGTAAGAGCACCTTGGAGTTCAACAACTATGGAAATTGCTTCGGGACCCCAAAACAAGTGAGTAATAGTCCACGAAACTGACCAGAATTGGCCAAAATTGTGAGTGTTGATGACCGACAAGTAAGCGCACCTTGGGGTTCAACAACCGTGGAAATCGCTTTGGGACCCCAAAACAGTGAGTAATAGTCCATGAAACGGGTCAGAATGGCCAAAAACCGCGAGTGTTGATGACCGACACGTAAACGCACTCCAGGGTTCGTCAATTGTGGAAATCACTTCGGGACCCCAAAACTGAGTAATAATCCAAGAAACGGGACAGAATCGGCCCAAACTGCGATCTCGACGACCAACACATAAGCACACCATGGGGTTCGACAACCATGGAAATCCCTTTGGGACACCAAAATGGTGAGTAATAGTCCATGAAACGGGTCAGAATCGACAAAACCCACAAGTGTTGATGACAGACACATAAATGCACCCCCGGGTTCGTTAATCGTGGAAATTGCTCTAGGACCTGAAACCGGTGAGTAATAGTCCACGAAACTGACCAGAATTGGCCAAAATTGTGAGTGTTGATGACCGACATGTAAGCGCACCTTGGAGTTCAACAACCATGGAAATCGCTTTGGGACCCCAAAACGGTGAGTAATAGTCCACGAAATGGGTCAGAATCGACAAAAACCGAGAGTGTTGCTGAGCGACACGTAAACGCACCCCGGGGTTCGTCAATCGTGGAAATCAGTTTGGGACCCCAAAACTGAGTAATAATCCAAGAAACGGGCCAGAATCGGCCCAAACTGCGAGTCTTGACGACCAACACATAAGCACACCTTGGTGTTCGACAACCATGGAAATCCCTTTGGGACCCCAAAACGGGGAGTAATAGTCCATGAAACGGGTCAGAATCGACAAAACCCACGAGTGTTGATGACCGACACGTAAACGCACCCCGGGGTTCAACAACCATGGAAATCGCTTTGGGACCCCAGAACGGTGAGTATTAGTCCACAAAACGGGTCAGAATCGACAAAAACCGCGAGTGTTGATGACCGACACGTTAACGCACCCCGGGGCCCGTTAATCGTGGAAATCACTCCGGGACACCAAAATAGAGAGTACTAGTCCATGAAACGGGCCAGAATCGGCCAAAACTGCGAGTGTTGATGACCGACACGTAAGAGCACCTTGGAGTTCAACAACTATGGAAATTGCTTCGGGACCCCAAAACAAGTGAGTAATAGTCCACGAAACTGACCAGAATTGGCCAAAATTGTGAGTGTTGATGACCGACAAGTAAGCGCACCTTGGGGTTCAACAACCGTGGAAATCGCTTTGGGACCCCAAAACAGTGAGTAATAGTCCATGAAACGGGTCAGAATGGCCAAAAACCGCGAGTGTTGATGACCGACACGTAAACGCACTCCAGGGTTCGTCAATTGTGGAAATCACTTCGGGACCCCAAAACTGAGTAATAATCCAAGAAACGGGACAGAATCGGCCCAAACTGCGATCTCGACGACCAACACATAAGCACACCATGGGGTTCGACAACCATGGAAATCCCTTTGGGACACCAAAATGGTGAGTAATAGTCCATGAAACGGGTCAGAATCGACAAAACCCACAAGTGTTGATGACAGACACATAAATGCACCCCCGGGTTCGTTAATCGTGGAAATTGCTCTAGGACCTGAAACCGGTGAGTAATAGTCCACGAAACTGACCAGAATTGGCCAAAATTGTGAGTGTTGATGACCGACATGTAAGCGCACCTTGGAGTTCAACAACCATGGAAATCGCTTTGGGACCCCAAAACGGTGAGTAATAGTCCACGAAATGGGTCAGAATCGACAAAAACCGAGAGTGTTGCTGAGCGACACGTAAACGCACCCCGGGGTTCGTCAATCGTGGAAATCAGTTTGGGACCCCAAAACTGAGTAATAATCCAAGAAACGGGCCAGAATCGGCCCAAACTGCGAGTCTTGACGACCAACACATAAGCACACCTTGGTGTTCGACAACCATGGAAATCCCTTTGGGACCCCAAAACGGGGAGTAATAGTCCATGAAACGGGTCAGAATCGACAAAACCCACGAGTGTTGATGACCGACACGTAAACGCACCCCGGGGTTCAACAACCATGGAAATCGCTTTGGGACCCCAGAACGGTGAGTATTAGTCCACAAAACGGGTCAGAATCGACAAAAACCGCGAGTGTTGATGACCGACACGTTAACGCACCCCGGGGCCCGTTAATCGTGGAAATCACTCCGGGACACCAAAATAGAGAGTACTAGTCCATGAAACGGGCCAGAATCGGCCAAAACTGCGAGTGTTGATGACCGACACGTAAGAGCACCTTGGAGTTCAACAACTATGGAAATTGCTTCGGGACCCCAAAACAAGTGAGTAATAGTCCACGAAACTGACCAGAATTGGCCAAAATTGTGAGTGTTGATGACCGACAAGTAAGCGCACCTTGGGGTTCAACAACCGTGGAAATCGCTTTGGGACCCCAAAACAGTGAGTAATAGTCCATGAAACGGGTCAGAATGGCCAAAAACCGCGAGTGTTGATGACCGACACGTAAACGCACTCCAGGGTTCGTCAATTGTGGAAATCACTTCGGGACCCCAAAACTGAGTAATAATCCAAGAAACGGGACAGAATCGGCCCAAACTGCGATCTCGACGACCAACACATAAGCACACCATGGGGTTCGACAACCATGGAAATCCCTTTGGGACACCAAAATGGTGAGTAATAGTCCATGAAACGGGTCAGAATCGACAAAACCCACAAGTGTTGATGACAGACACATAAATGCACCCCCGGGTTCGTTAATCGTGGAAATTGCTCTAGGACCTGAAACCGGTGAGTAATAGTCCACGAAACTGACCAGAATTGGCCAAAATTGTGAGTGTTGATGACCGACATGTAAGCGCACCTTGGAGTTCAACAACCATGGAAATCGCTTTGGGACCCCAAAACGGTGAGTAATAGTCCACGAAATGGGTCAGAATCGACAAAAACCGAGAGTGTTGCTGAGCGACACGTAAACGCACCCCGGGGTTCGTCAATCGTGGAAATCAGTTTGGGACCCCAAAACTGAGTAATAATCCAAGAAACGGGCCAGAATCGGCCCAAACTGCGAGTCTTGACGACCAACACATAAGCACACCTTGGTGTTCGACAACCATGGAAATCCCTTTGGGACCCCAAAACGGGGAGTAATAGTCCATGAAACGGGTCAGAATCGACAAAACCCACGAGTGTTGATGACCGACACGTAAACGCACCCCGAGGTTCAACAACCATGGAAATCGCTTTGGGACCCCAAAACGGTGAGTATTAGTCCACAAAACGGGTCAGAATCGACAAAAACCGCGAGTGTTGATGACCGACACGTTAACGCACCCCGGGGCCCGTTAATCGTGGAAATCACTCCGGGACACCAAAATAGAGAGTACTAGTCCATGAAACGGGCCAGAATCGGCCAAAACTGCGAGTGTTGATGACCGACACGTAAGAGCACCTTGGAGTTCAACAACTATGGAAATTGCTTCGGGACCCCAAAACAAGTGAGTAATAGTCCACGAAACTGACCAGAATTGGCCAAAATTGTGAGTGTTGATGACCGACAAGTAAGCGCACCTTGGGGTTCAACAACCGTGGAAATCGCTTTGGGACCCCAAAACAGTGAGTAATAGTCCATGAAACGGGTCAGAATGGCCAAAAACCGCGAGTGTTGATGACCGACACGTAAACGCACTCCAGGGTTCGTCAATTGTGGAAATCACTTCGGGACCCCAAAACTGAGTAATAATCCAAGAAACGGGACAGAATCGGCCCAAACTGCGATCTCGACGACCAACACATAAGCACACCATGGGGTTCGACAACCATGGAAATCCCTTTGGGACACCAAAACGGTGAGTAATAGTCCATGAAACGGGTCAGAATCGACAAAAACCGAGAGTGTTGATGACAGACACATAAATGCACCCCCGGGTTCGTTAATCGTGGAAATCGCTCTAGGACCTGAAACCGGTGAGTAATTATCCACGAAACTGACCAAAATTGGCGAAAATTGTGAGTGTTAATGACCGACATGTAAGCGCACCTTGGAGTTCAACAACCATGGAAATCGCTTTGGGACCCCAAAACGGTGAGTAATAGTCCACGAAATGGGTCAGAATCGACAAAAACTGAGAGTGTTGCTGAGCGACACGTAAACGCACCCCGGGGTTCGTCAATCGTGGAAATCAGTTTGGGACCCCAAAACTGAGTAATAATCCAAGAAACGGGCCAGAATCGGCCCAAACTGCGAGTCTTGACGACCAACACATAAGCACACCTTGGTGTTCGACAACCATGGAAATCCCTTTGGGACCCCAAAACGGGGAGTAATAGTCCATGAAACGGGTCAGAATCGACAAAACCCACAAGTGTTGATGACAGACACATAAATGCACCCCCGGGTTCGTTAATCGTGGAAATCGCTCTAGGACCTGAAACCGGTGAGTAATAGTCCATGAAACTGACCAGAATTGGCCAAAATTGTGAGTGTTGATGACCGACATGTAAGCGCACCTTGGAGTTCAACAACCATGGAAATCGCTTTGGGACCCCAAAACGGTGAGTAATAGTCCACGAAATGGGTCAGAATCGACAAAAACCGAGAGTGTTGCTGAGCGACACGTAAACGCACCCCGGGGTTCGTCAATCGTGGAAATCAGTTTGGGACCCCAAAACTGAGTAATAATCCAAGAAACGGGCCAGAATCGGCCCAAACTGCGAGTCTTGACGACCAACACATAAGCACACCTTGGTGTTCGACAACCATGGAAATCCCTTTGGGACCCCAAAACGGGGAGTAATAGTCCATGAAACGGGTCAGAATCGACAAAACCCACGAGTGTTGATGACCGACACGTAAACGCACCCCGGGGTTCAACAACCATGGAAATCGCTTTGGGACCCCAGAACGGTGAGTATTAGTCCACAAAACGGGTCAGAATCGACAAAAACCGCGAGTGTTGATGACCGACACGTTAACGCACCCCGGGGCCCGTTAATCGTGGAAATCACTCCGGGACACCAAAATAGAGAGTACTAGTCCATGAAACGGGCCAGAATCGGCCAAAACTGCGAGTGTTGATGACCGACACGTAAGAGCACCTTGGAGTTCAACAACTATGGAAATTGCTTCGGGACCCCAAAACAAGTGAGTAATAGTCCATGAAACTGACCAGAATTGGCCAAAATTGTGAGTGTTGATGACCGACAAGTAAGCGCACCTTGGGGTTCAACAACCGTGGAAATCGCTTTGGGACCCCAAAACAGTGAGTAATAGTCCATGAAACGGGTCAGAATGGCCCAAAACCGCGAGTGTTGATGACCGACACGTAAACGCACTCCAGGGTTCGTCAATTGTGGAAATCACTTCGGGACCCCAAAACTGAGTAATAATCCAAGAAACGGGACAGAATCGGCCCAAACTGCGATCTCGACGACCAACACATAAGCACACCATGGGGTTCGACAACCATGGAAATCCCTTTGGGACACCAAAATGGTGAGTAATAGTCCATGAAACGGGTCAGAATCGACAAAACCCACAAGTGTTGATGACAGACACATAAATGCACCCCCGGGTTCGTTAATCGTGGAAATCGCTCTAGGACCTGAAACCGGTGAGTAATAGTCCACGAAACTGACCAGAATTGGCCAAAATTGTGAGTGTTGATGACCGACATGTAAGCGCACCTTGGAGTTCAACAACCATGGAAATCGCTTTGGGACCCCAAAACGGTGAGTAATAGTCCACGAAATGGGTCAGAATCGACAAAAACCGAGAGTGTTGCTGAGCGACACGTAAACGCACCCCGGGGTTCGTCAATCGTGGAAATCAGTTTGGGACCCCAAAACTGAGTAATAATCCAAGAAACGGGCCAGAATCGGCCCAAACTGCGAGTCTTGACGACCAACACATAAGCACACCTTGGTGTTCGACAACCATGGAAATCCCTTTGGGACCCCAAAACGGGGAGTAATAGTCCATGAAACGGGTCAGAATCGACAAAACCCACGAGTGTTGATGACCCACACGTAAACGCACCCCGAGGTTCAACAACCATGGAAATCGCTTTGGGACCCCAAAACGGTGAGTATTAGTCCACAAAACGGGTCAGAATCGACAAAAACCGCGAGTGTTGATGACCGACACGTTAACGCACCCCGGGGCCCGTTAATCGTGGAAATCACTCCGGGACACCAAAATAGAGAGTACTAGTCCATGAAACGGGCCAGAATCGGCCAAAACTGCGAGTGTTGATGACCGACACGTAAGAGCACCTTGGAGTTCAACAACTATGGAAATTGCTTCGGGACCCCAAAACAAGTGAGTAATAGTCCACGAAACTGACCAGAATTGGCCAAAATTGTGAGTGTTGATGACCGACAAGTAAGCGCACCTTGGGGTTCAACAACCGTGGAAATCGCTTTGGGACCCCAAAACAGTGAGTAATAGTCCATGAAACGGGTCAGAATGGCCCAAAACCGCGAGTGTTGATGACCGACACGTAAACGCACTCCAGGGTTCGTCAATTGTGGAAATCACTTCGGGACCCCAAAACTGAGTAATAATCCAAGAAACGGGACAGAATCGGCCCAAACTGCGATCTCGACGACCAACACATAAGCACACCATGGGGTTCGACAACCATGGAAATCCCTTTGGGACACCAAAATGGTGAGTAATAGTCCATGAAACGGGTCAGAATCGACAAAACCCACAAGTGTTGATGACAGACACATAAATTCACCCCCGGGTTCGTTAATCGTGGAAATCGCTCTAGGACCTGAAACCGGTGAGTAATAGTCCACGAAACTGACCAGAATTGGCCAAAATTGTGAGTGTTGATGACCGACATGTAAGCGCACCTTGGAGTTCAACAACCATGGAAATCGCTTTGGGACCCCAAAACGGTGAGTAATAGTCCACGAAATGGGTCAGAATCGACAAAAACCGAGAGTGTTGCTGAGCGACACGTAAACGCACCCCGGGGTTCGTCAATCGTGGAAATCAGTTTGGGACCCCAAAACTGAGTAATAATCCAAGAAACGGGCCAGAATCGGCCCAAACTGCGAGTCTTGACGACCAACACATAAGCACACCTTGGTGTTCGACAACCATGGAAATCCCTTTGGGACCCCAAAACGGGGAGTAATAGTCCATGAAACGGGTCAGAATCGACAAAACCCACGAGTGTTGATGACCGACACGTAAACGCACCCCGAGGTTCAACAACCATGGAAATCGCTTTGGGACCCCAAAACGGTGAGTATTAGTCCACAAAACGGGTCAGAATCGACAAAAACCGCGAGTGTTGATGACCGACACGTTAACGCACCCCGGGGCCCGTTAATCGTGGAAATCACTCCGGGACACCAAAATAGAGAGTACTAGTCCATGAAACGGGCCAGAATCGGCCAAAACTGCGAGTGTTGATGACCGACACGTAAGAGCACCTTGGAGTTCAACAACTATGGAAATTGCTTCGGGACCCCAAAACAAGTGAGTAATAGTCCACGAAACTGACCAGAATTGGCCAAAATTGTGAGTGTTGATGACCGACAAGTAAGCGCACCTTGGGGTTCAACAACCGTGGAAATCGCTTTGGGACCCCAAAACAGTGAGTAATAGTCCATGAAACGGGTCAGAATGGCCAAAAACCGCGAGTGTTGATGACCGACACGTAAACGCACTCCAGGGTTCGTCAATTGTGGAAATCACTTCGGGACCCCAAAACTGAGTAATAATCCAAGAAACGGGACAGAATCGGCCCAAACTGCGATCTCGACGACCAACACATAAGCACACCATGGGGTTCGACAACCATGGAAATCCCTTTGGGACACCAAAACGGTGAGTAATAGTCCATGAAACGGGTCAGAATCAACAAAAACCGAGAGTGTTGATGACAGACACATAAATGCACCCCCGGGTTCGTTAATCGTGGAAATCGCTCTAGGACCTGAAACCGGTGAGTAATTATCCACGAAACTGACCAAAATTGGCGAAAATTGTGAGTGTTAATGACCGACATGTAAGCGCACCTTGGAGTTCAACAACCATGGAAATCGCTTTGGGACCCCAAAACGGTGAGTAATAGTCCACGAAATGGGTCAGAATCGACAAAAACTGAGAGTGTTGCTGAGCGACACGTAAACGCACCCCGGGGTTCGTCAATCGTGGAAATCAGTTTGGGACCCCAAAACTGAGTAATAATCCAAGAAACGGGCCAGAATCGGCCCAAACTGCGAGTCTTGACGACCAACACATAAGCACACCTTGGTGTTCGACAACCATGGAAATCCCTTTGGGACCCCAAAACGGGGAGTAATAGTCCATGAAACGGGTCAGAATCGACAAAACCCACAAGTGTTGATGACAGACACATAAATGCACCCCCGGGTTCGTTAATCGTGGAAATCGCTCTAGGACCTGAAACCGGTGAGTAATAGTCCACGAAACTGACCAGAATTGGCCAAAATTGTGAGTGTTGATGACCGACATGTAAGCGCACCTTGGAGTTCAACAACCATGGAAATCGCTTTGGGACCCCAAAACGGTGAGTAATAGTCCACAAAATGGGTCAGAATCGACAAAAACCGAGAGTGTTGCTGAGCGACACGTAAACGCACCCCGGGGTTCGTCAATCGTGGAAATCAGTTTGGGACCCCAAAACTGAGTAATAATCCAAGAAACGGGCCAGAATCGGCCCAAACTGCGAGTCTTGACGACCAACAAATAAGCACACCTTGGTGTTCGACAACCATGGAAATCCCTTTGGGACCCCAAAACGGGGAGTAATAGTCCATGAAACGGGTCAGAATCGACAAAACCCACGAGTGTTGATGACCGACACGTAAACGCACCCCGGGGTTCAACAACCATGGAAATCGCTTTGGGACCCCAAAACGGTGAGTATTAGTCCACAAAACGGGTCAGAATCGACAAAAACCGCGAGTGTTGATGACCGACACGTTAACGCACCCCGGGGCCCGTTAATCGTGGAAATCACTCCGGGACACCAAAATAGAGAGTACTAGTCCATGAAACGGGCCAGAATCGGCCAAAACTGCGAGTGTTGATGACCGACACGTAAGAGCACCTTGGAGTTCAACAACTATGGAAATTGCTTCGGGACCCCAAAACAAGTGAGTAATAGTCCACGAAACTGACCAGAATTGGCCAAAATTGTGAGTGTTGATGACCGACAAGTAAGCGCACCTTGGGGTTCAACAACCGTGGAAATCGCTTTGGGACCCCAAAACAGTGAGTAATAGTCCATGAAACGGGTCAGAATGGCCAAAAACCGCGAGTGTTGATGACCGACACGTAAACGCACTCCAGGGTTCGTCAATTGTGGAAATCACTTCGGGACCCCAAAACTGAGTAATAATCCAAGAAACGGGACAGAATCGGCCCAAACTGCGATCTCGACGACCAACACATAAGCACACCATGGGGTTCGACAACCATGGAAATCCCTTTGGGACACCAAAACGGTGAGTAATAGTCCATGAAACGGGTCAGAATCAACAAAAACCGAGAGTGTTGATGACAGACACATAAATGCACCCCCGGGTTCGTTAATCGTGGAAATCGCTCTAGGACCTGAAACCGGTGAGTAATTATCCACGAAACTGACCAAAATTGGCGAAAATTGTGAGTGTTAATGACCGACATGTAAGCGCACCTTGGAGTTCAACAACCATGGAAATCGCTTTGGGACCCCAAAACGGTGAGTAATAGTCCACGAAATGGGTCAGAATCGACAAAAACTGAGAGTGTTGCTGAGCGACACGTAAACGCACCCCGAGGTTCGTCAATCGTGGAAATCAGTTTGGGACCCCAAAACTGAGTAATAATCCAAGAAACGGGCCAGAATCGGCCCAAACTGCGAGTCTTGACGACCAACACATAAGCACACCTTGGTGTTCGACAACCATGGAAATCCCTTTGGGACCCCAAAACGGGGAGTAATAGTCCATGAAACGGGTCAGAATCGACAAAACCCACAAGTGTTGATGACAGACACATAAATGCACCCCCGGGTTCGTTAATCGTGGAAATCGCTCTAGGACCTGAAACCGGTGAGTAATAGTCCACGAAACTGACCAGAATTGGCCAAAATTGTGAGTGTTGATGACCGACATGTAAGCGCACCTTGGAGTTCAACAACCATGGAAATCGCTTTGGGACCCCAAAACGGTGAGTAATAGTCCACAAAATGGGTCAGAATCGACAAAAACCGAGAGTGTTGCTGAGCGACACGTAAACGCACCCCGGGGTTCGTCAATCGTGGAAATCAGTTTGGGACCCCAAAACTGAGTAATAATCCAAGAAACGGGCCAGAATCGGCCCAAACTGCGAGTCTTGACGACCAACAAATAAGCACACCTTGGTGTTCGACAACCATGGAAATCCCTTTGGGACCCCAAAACGGGGAGTAATAGTCCATGAAACGGGTCAGAATCGACAAAACCCACGAGTGTTGATGACCGACACGTAAACGCACCCCGGGGTTCAACAACCATGGAAATCGCTTTGGGACCCCAAAACGGTGAGTATTAGTCCACAAAACGGGTCAGAATCGACAAAAACCGCGAGTGTTGATGACCGACACGTTAACGCACCCCGGGGCCCGTTAATCGTGGAAATCACTCCGGGACACCAAAATAGAGAGTACTAGTCCATGAAACGGGCCAGAATCGGCCAAAACTGCGAGTGTTGATGACCGACACGTAAGAGCACCTTGGAGTTCAACAACTATGGAAATTGCTTCGGGACCCCAAAACAAGTGAGTAATAGTCCACGAAACTGACCAGAATTGGCCAAAATTGTGAGTGTTGATGACCGACACGTAAGCGCACCTTGGGGTTCAACAACCGTGGAAATCGCTTTGGGACCCCAAAACAGTGAGTAATAGTCCATGAAACGGGTCAGAATGGCCAAAAACCGCGAGTGTTGATGACCGACACGTAAACGCACTCCAGGGTTCGTCAATTGTGGAAATCACTTCGGGACCCCAAAACTGAGTAATAATCCAAGAAACGGGACAGAATCGGCCCAAACTGCGATCTCGACGACCAACACATAAGCACACCATGGGGTTCGACAACCATGGAAATCCCTTTGGGACACCAAAACGGTGAGTAATAGTCCATGAAACGGGTCAGAATCAACAAAAACCGAGAGTGTTGATGACAGACACATAAATGCACCCCCGGGTTCGTTAATCGTGGAAATCGCTCTAGGACCTGAAACCGGTGAGTAATTATCCACGAAACTGACCAAAATTGGCGAAAATTGTGAGTGTTAATGACCGACATGTAAGCGCACCTTGGAGTTCAACAACCATGGAAATCGCTTTGGGACCCCAAAACGGTGAGTAATAGTCCACGAAATGGGTCAGAATCGACAAAAACTGAGAGTGTTGCTGAGCGACACGTAAACGCACCCCGAGGTTCGTCAATCGTGGAAATCAGTTTGGGACCCCAAAACTGAGTAATAATCCAAGAAACGGGCCAGAATCGGCCCAAACTGCGAGTCTTGACGACCAACACATAAGCACACCTTGGTGTTCGACAACCATGGAAATCCCTTTGGGACCCCAAAACGGGGAGTAATAGTCCATGAAACGGGTCAGAATCGACAAAACCCACAAGTGTTGATGACAGACACATAAATGCACCCCCGGGTTCGTTAATCGTGGAAATCGCTCTAGGACCTGAAACCGGTGAGTAATAGTCCACGAAACTGACCAGAATTGGCCAAACTTGTGAGTGTTGATGACCGACATGTAAGCGCACCTTGGAGTTCAACAACCATGGAAATCGCTTTGGGACCCCAAAACGGTGAGTAATAGTCCACAAAATGGGTCAGAATCGACAAAAACCGAGAGTGTTGCTGAGCGACACGTAAACGCACCCCGGGGTTCGTCAATCGTGGAAATCAGTTTGGGACCCCAAAACTGAGTAATAATCCAAGAAACGGGCCAGAATCGGCCCAAACTGCGAGTCTTGACGACCAACAAATAAGCACACCTTGGTGTTCGACAACCATGGAAATCCCTTTGGGACCCCAAAACGGGGAGTAATAGTCCATGAAACGGGTCAGAATCGACAAAACCCACGAGTGTTGATGACCGACACGTAAACGCACCCCGGGGTTCAACAACCATGGAAATCGCTTTGGGACCCCAAAACGGTGAGTATTAGTCCACAAAACGGGTCAGAATCGACAAAAACCGCGAGTGTTGATGACCGACACGTTAACGCACCCCGGGGCCCGTTAATCGTGGAAATCACTCCGGGACACCAAAATAGAGAGTACTAGTCCATGAAACGGGCCAGAATCGGCCAAAACTGCGAGTGTTGATGACCGACACGTAAGAGCACCTTGGAGTTCAACAACTATGGAAATTGCTTCGGGACCCCAAAACAAGTGAGTAATAGTCCACGAAACTGACCAGAATTGGCCAAAATTGTGAGTGTTGATGACCGACACGTAAGCGCACCTTGGGGTTCAACAACCGTGGAAATCGCTTTGGGACCCCAAAACAGTGAGTAATAGTCCATGAAACGGGTCAGAATGGCCAAAAACCGCGAGTGTTGATGACCGACACGTAAACGCACTCCAGGGTTCGTCAATTGTGGAAATCACTTCGGGACCCCAAAACTGAGTAATAATCCAAGAAACGGGACAGAATCGGCCCAAACTGCGATCTCGACGACCAACACATAAGCACACCATGGGGTTCGACAACCATGGAAATCCCTTTGGGACACCAAAATGGTGAGTAATAGTCCATGAAATGGGTCAGAATCGACAAAACCGACAAGTGTTGATGACAGACACATAAATGCACCCCCGGGTTCGTTAATCGTGGAAATCGCTCTAGGACCTGAAACCGGTGAGTAATAGTCCACGAAACTGACCAGAATTGGCCAAAATTGTGAGTGTTGATGACCGACATGTAAGCGCACCTTGGAGTTCAACAACCATGGAAATCGCTTTGGGACCCCAAAACGGTGAGTAATAGTCCACGAAATGGGTCAGAATCGACAAAAACCGAGAGTGTTGCTGAGCGACACGTAAACGCACCCCGGGGTTCGTCAATCGTGGAAATCAGTTTGGGACCCCAAAACTGAGTAATAATCCAAGAAACGGGCCAGAATCGGCCCAAACTGCGAGTCTTGACGACCAACACATAAGCACACCTTGGTGTTCGACAACCATGGAAATCCCTTTGGGACCCCAAAACGGGGAGTAATAGTCCATGAAATGGGTCAGAATCGACAAAACCCACGAGTGTTGATGACCGACACGTAAACGCACCCCGGGGTTCAACAACCATGGAAATCGCTTTGGGACCCCAAAACGGTGAGTATTAGTCCACAAAACGGGTCAGAATCGACAAAAACCGCGAGTGTTGATGACAGACACGTTAACGCACCCCGGGGCCCGTTAATCGTGGAAATCACTCCGGGACACCAAAATAGAGAGTACTAGTCCATGAAACGGGCCAGAATCGGCCAAAACTGCGAGTGTTGATGACCGACACGTAAGAGCACCTTGGAGTTCAACAACCATGGAAATTGCTTCGGGACCCCAAAACAAGTGAGTAATAGTCCACGAAACTGACCAGAATTGGCCAAAATTGTGAGTGTTGATGACCGACACGTAAGCGCACCTTGGGGTTCAACAACCGTGGAAATTGCTTTGGGACCCCAAAACAGTGAGTAATAGTCCATGAAACGGGTCAGAATGGCCAAAAACCGCGAGTGTTGATGACCGACACGTAAACGCACTCCAGGGTTCGTCAATTGTGGAAATCACTTCGGGACCCCAAAACTGAGTAATAATCCAAGAAACGGGACAGAATCGGCCCAAACTGCGATCTCGACGACCAACACATAAGCACACCATGGGGTTCGACAACCATGGAAATCCCTTTGGGACACCAAAATGGTGAGTAATAGTCCATGAAACGGGTCAGAATCGACAAAACCCACAAGTGTTGATGACAGACACATAAATGCACCCCCGGGTTCGTTAATCGTGGAAATCGCTCTAGGACCTGAAACCGGTGAGTAATAGTCCACGAAACTAACCAGAATTGGCCAAAATTGTGAGTGTTGATGACCGACATGTAAGCGCACCTTGGAGTTCAACAACCATGGAAATCGCTTTGGGACCCCAAAACGGTGAGTAATAGTCCACGAAATGGGTCAGAATCGACAAAAACCGAGAGTGTTGCTGAGCGACACGTAAACGCACCCCGGGGTTCGTCAATCGTGGAAATCAGTTTGGGACCCCAAAACTGAGTAATAATCCAAGAAACGGGCCAGAATCGGCCCAAACTGCGAGTCTTGACGACCAACACATAAGCACACCTTGGTGTTCGACAACCATGGAAATCCCTTTGGGACCCCAAAACGGGGAGTAATAGTCCATGAAACGGGTCAGAATCGAGAAAACCCACGAGTGTTGATGACCGACACGTAAACGCACCCCGAGGTTCAACAACCATGGAAATCGCTTTGGGACCCCAAAACGGTGAGTATTAGTCCACAAAACGGGTCAGAATCGACAAAAACCGCGATTGTTGATGACCGACACGTTAACGCACCCCGGGGCCCGTTAATCGTGGAAATCACTCCGGGACACCAAAATAGACAGTACTAGTCCGTGAAACGGGCCAGAATCGGCCAAAACTGCGAGTGTTGATGACCGACACGTAAGAGCACCTTGGAGTTCAACAACTATGGAAATTGCTTCGGGACCCCAAAACAAGTGAGTAATAGTCCACGAAACTGACCAGAATTGGCCAAAATTGTGAGTGTTGATGACCGACACGTAAGCGCACCTTGGGGTTCAACAACCATGGAAATCGCTTTGGGACCCCAAAACAGTGAGTAATAGTCCACGAAACGGGTCAGAATGGCCAAAAACCGCGAGTGTTGAAGACCGACACATAAACGCACTCCAGGGTTCGTCAATTGTGGAAATCACTTCGGGACCCCAAAACTGAGTAATAATCCAAGAAACGGGACAGAATCGGCCCAAACTGCGATCTCGACGACCAACACATAAGCACACCATGGGGTTCGACAACCATGGAAATCCCTTTGGGACACCAAAACGGTAAGTAATAGTCCATGAAACGGGTCAGAATCGACAAAACCCACAAGTGTTGATGACAGACACATAAATGCACCCCCGGGTTCGTTAATCGTGGAAATCGCTCTAGGACCTGAAACCGGTGAGTAATAGTCCACGAAACTGACCAAAATTGGCGAAAATTGTGAGTGTTAATGACCGACATGTAAGCGCACCTTGGAGTTCAACAACCATGGAAATCGCTTTGGGACCCCAAAACGGTGAGTAATAGTCCACGAAATGGGTCAGAATCGACAAAAACCGAGAGTGTTGCTGAGCGACACGTAAACGCACCCCGGGGTTCGTCAATCGTGGAAATCAGTTTGGGACCCCAAAACTGAGTAATAATCCAAGAAACGGGCCAGAATCGGCCCAAACTGCGAGTCTTGACGACCAACACATAAGCACACCTTGGTGTTCGACAACCATGGAAATCCCTTTGGGACCCCAAAACGGGGAGTAATAGTCCATGAAACAGGTCAGAATCGACAAAACCCACAAGTGTTGATGACAGACACATAAATGCACCCCCGGGTTCGTTAATCGTGGAAATCGCTCTAGGACCTGAAACCGGTGAGTAATAGTCCACGAAACTGACCAGAATTGGCCAAAATTGTGAGTGTTGATGACCGACATGTAAGCGCACCTTGGAGTTCAACAACCATGGAAATCGCTTTGGGACCCCAAAACGGTGAGTAATAGTCCACGAAATGGGTTAGAATCGACAAAAACCGAGAGTGTTGCTGAGCGACACGTAAACGCACCCCGGGGTTCGTCAATCGTGGAAATCAGTTTGGGACCCCAAAACTGAGTAATAATCCAAGAAACGGACCAGAATCGGCCCAAACTGCGAGTCTTGACGACCAACACATAAGCACACCTTGGTGTTCGACGACCATGGAAATCCCTTTGGGACCCCAAAACGGGGAGTAATAGTCCATGAAACGGGTTAGAATCGACAAAACCCACGAGTGTTGATGACCGACACATAAACGCACCCCAGGGTTCAACAACCATGGAAATCGCTTTGGGACCCCAAAACGGTGAGTATTAGTCCACAAAACGGGTCAGAATCGACAAAAACCGCGAGTGTTGATGACCGACACGTTAACGCACCCCGGGGCCCGTTAATCGTGGAAATCACTCCGGGACACCAAAATAGAGAGTACTAGTCCATGAAACGGGCCAGAATCGGCCAAAACTGCGAGTGTTGATGACCGACACGTAAGAGCACCTTGGAGTTCAACAACTATGGAAATTGCTTCGGGACCCCGAAACAAGTGAGTAATAGTCCACGAAACTGACCAGAATTGGCCAAAATTGTGAGTGTTGATGACCGACATGTAAGCGCACCTTGGGGTTCAACAACCATGGAAATCGCTTTGGGACCCCAAAACAGTGAGTAATAGTCCACGAAACGGGTCAGAATGGCCAAAAACCGCGAGTGTTGATGACCGACACGTAAACGCACTCCGGGGTTCGTCAATTGTGGAAATCACTTCGGGACCCCAAAACTGAGTAATAATCCAAGAAACGGGACAGAATCGGCCCAAACTGCGATCTCGACGACCAACACATAAGCACACCATGGGGTTCGACAACCATGGAAATCCCTTTGGGACACCAAAACGGTGAGTAATAGTCCATGAAACGGGTCAGAATCGACAAAACCCACAAGTGTTGATGACAGACACGTAAATGCACCCCCGGGTTCGTTAATCGTGGAAATCGCTCTAGGACCTGAAACCGGTGAGTAATAGTCCACGAAACTGACCAGAATTGGCCAAAATTGTGAGTGTTGATGACCGACATGTAAGCGCACCTTGGGGTTCAACTGTTGGAAATATGCCCTAGAGGCAATAATAAAAGGATTATTATATTTCAATGTTCATGATAATTGTCTTTTGTTCATGCTATAACTGTATTATCCGGAAATCGTAATACACGTGTGAACACTTAGACCCAATGAGTCCCTAGTGAGCCTCTAGTTGACTGGCTCGTTGTGATCAATAGATAGTCATGGTTTCCTGACTATGGACATTGGATGTCGTTGATAACGGGATCACATCATCAGGAGAATGATGTGATGGACAAGACCCAATCATAAGCATAGCATAAAAGATCGTATAGTTCGTTTGCTAGAAGCTTTGCCAATGTCATGTATCTATTCCTTCGACCATGAGATCGTGTAACTCCCGGTTACCGTAGGAGTGCCTTGGGTGTATCAAACGTCACAACGTAACTGGGTGACTATAAAGGTGCATTACAGGTATCTCCGAAAGTATCTGTTGGGTTGACACGGATCGAGACTGGGATTTGTCACTCCGTATGACGGAGAGGTATCTCTGGGCCCACTCGGTAATGCATCATCACAATGAGCTCAATGTGACCAAGGTGTTGGCCACGGGATCATGCATTACGGTACGAGTAAAGTGACTTTCCGGGTAACGAGACTGAACAAGGTATTGGGATACCGACGATCGAGTCTCGGGCAAGTAACGTACCGATTGACAAAGGGAATTGTATACAGGGTTTGATCGAATCCTCGACATCGTGGTTCAACCGATGAAATCATCGAGGAGCATGTGGGAGCCAACATGGATATCCAGACCCCGCTGTTGGTTATTGCCCGAGAGTCGTCTCGGTCATGTCTGCGTGTCTCCCGAACCCGTAGGGTCTACACACTTAAGGTTCGGTGACGCTAGGGTTAGTAGGAAGTCAAGTATGTGACTACCAAATGTTGTTCGGAGTCCCGGATGAGATCCCGGACGTCACGAGGAGTTCCGGAATGGTCCGGAGGTAAAGATTTATATATGGGAAGTCCTGTTTCGGGCATCGGGACAAGTTTCGGGGTTATCGGTATTGTACCGGGACCACCGGAGGGGTCCCGGGGGCCCACCGGGTAGGGCCACCTGCCCCGGGGGGGGCACATGGGCTGTAGGGGGTGCGCCTTGGCCTGCATGGGCCAAGGGCACCAGCCCAACATAGGCCCATGCGCCTAGGGTTCAAGGGGGAAGAGTCCTAGGAGGGGAAGGCACCTCCTAGGTGCCTTGGGGAGGAGGGAAACCCCCCTTGGCCGCCGCCCCCCTAGGAGATTGGATCTCCTAGGGCCGGCCACCCCCCCCTTGGCCCTCCTATATATAGTGGGGGAGAGGAGGGACTTCACACCTTGAGTCCTTGGCCTTTGGTTGCCTCCTTCTCCCTCCCCAACACCTCTCCTCCTCCGTTGTGTGCTCAGCGAAGCCCTGTCGGAGTACTGCTTCTCCACCATCACCACGCCGTCGTGCTGCCGGTGGAGCTGTCTTCCTCAACCTCTCCTTCCTCCTTGCTGGATCAAGACGGAGGGGACGTCACCCGTGCCGTACGTGTGTTGAACGCGGAGGTGCTGTCCGTTCAACACTTGGCATCGGTGATCTGAATCACGTTCGAGTACGACTACATCATCACCTTGCAAGCTTCCGCACGTGATCTACAAGTGGTATGTAGATGCAAACTCTCTCCCATGACTCGTTGGTTAGATGAACTCATAGATGGATCTTGGTGAAGCCGTAGGAAAAATTTTAATTTTCTGCAACGTTCCCCAACAGTGGCATCATGAGCTAGGTCTATGCGTAGTTCTCTAATGCACGAGTAGAACACAATTTGTTGTGGGCGTTGATCTTGTCATCTTACTTGCCTCTACTAGTCTTTTCTTGCTCAACGGTATTGTGGGATGAAGCGGCCCGGACCAACCTTACACGTACGCTTACGTGAGACCGGTTCCACCGACTGACATGCACTAGTTGCATAAGGTGGCTGGCGGGTGTCTGTCTCTCCCACTTTAGTTGGAGCGGAATCGATGAACAGGGCCCTTATGAAGGGTAAATAGAAGTTGACAAAATCACGTTGTGGTGATTCGTAGGTAAGAAAACGTTCTTGCTAGAACCCAATCGCAGCCACGTAAAAGATGCAACAACAACTAGAGGACGTCTAACTTGTTTTTGCAGCGATTGATCATGTGATGTGATATGGCCAGAAGTTGTGATGAATGTTGAATTGTGATGTATGAGATCATGTTCTTGTAATAGGATTCACGACTTGCATGTCGATGAGTATGACAACCGGCAGGAGCCATAGGAGTTGTCTTTATTTTTTGTATGACCTGCGTGTCATTGAAGAACGCCATGTAAACTACTTTACTTCATTACTAAACGCGTTAGTCATAGAAGTAGAAGTAGTCGTTGGCGTGACAACTTCATGAAGACACGATGATGGAGATCATGATGATGGAGATCATGGTGTCAAGCCGGTGACAAGATGATCATGGAGCCCCGAAGATGGAGATCAATGGAGCTTGATGATATTGGCCATATCATGTCACAACCATATAATTGCATGTGATGTTTATTATGATTATGCATCTTGTTTACTTAGGACGACGGTAGTAAATAAGATGATCCCTTACAAAATTTCAAGAAGTGTTCTCCCCTAACTGTGCACCGTTGCTACAGTTCGTCGTTTCTAAGCACCACGTGATGATCGGGTGTGATGGATCCTTACGTTCACATACAACGGGTGTAAGACAGTTTTACACAGCGAAAACACTTAGGGTTAACTTGACGAGCCTAGCATGTGCAGACATGGCCTCGGAACACGGAGACCGAAAGGTCGAACACGAGTCGTATGGAAGATACGATCAACATGAAGATGTTCACCGACGATGACTAGTCCGTCTCACGTGATGATCGGACACGGGCTAGTCGACTCGGATCGTGTAACACTTAGATGACTAGAGGGATGTCTAATCTAAGTGGGAGTTCATAATTTTGATTAAGAACTTTATTATCATGAACTTAGTCTAAAACCTTTGCAAATATGACTTGTAGATCAATGGCCAACGCTAATGTCAACATGAACTTCAACGCGTTCCTAGAGAAAACCAAGCTGAAAGATGATGGCAACAACTATACGGACTGGGTCCGGAACCTGAGGATCATCCTCATAGCTGCCAGGAAGCAATATGTCCTAGAAGGACCGCTAGGTGCCGCTCCCGTCCCAGAGAACCAAGACGTTATGAACGCTTGGCAAACTCGTGCTGATGATTACTCCCTCGTTCAGTGCGGCATGCTTTACAGCTTAGAACCGGGGCTCCAAAAGCGTTTTGAGCATCACGGAGCATATGAGATGTTCGAAGAGCAGAAACTAGTTTTCCAAGCTCATGCCCGGGTCGAGAGATATGATGTCTCCGACAAGTTCTACAGTTGTAAAATGGAGGAGAACAGTTCTGTCAGTGAACACATCCTGAAGATGTCTGGGTTGCACACACGTATGACCCAGTTGAACATTAACCTCCCAGATGAGGCGGTCATTGACAGAATCCTCCAGTCGCTCCCACCAAGCTACAAGAGCTTTGTGATGAACTACAACATGCAGGGGATGGTAAAGACCATTCCTGAAGTGTTCTCGATGCTGAAGTCAGCAGAGGCTGAAATCAAGAAAGAACATCAAGTGTTGATGGTCAATAAGACCACTAAGTTCAAGAAGGGCAAGGGTAAGAAGAACTTCAAGAAGGACGGCAAAGATGTTGCCGCGCCCGGTAAGCCTGTTGCCGGGAAGAAGTCAAAGAATGGACCCAAGCCTGAGACTGAGTGCTTTTATTGCAAGGGGAAGGGGCACTGGAAGCGGAACTGCCCCAAATACTTAGCGGATAAGAAGGCCGGCAACACCAAAGGTATATTTGATATACATGTAATTGATGTGTACCTTACCAGTACTCGAAGTAACTCCTGGGTATTTGATACCGGTGCCGTTGCTCACATATGTAACTCACAGCAGGAGCTGCGGAATAAACGGAGACTGGCGAAGGACGAGGTGACGATGCGCGTCGGGAATGGTTCCAGGGTCGATGTGATCGCCGTCGGCACGCTGCCTCTACATTTACCTATGGGATTAGTTTTAAACCTCAATAATTGTTATTTAGTGCCAAGTTTGAGCATGAACATTGTATCTGGATCTCATTTAATACGAGATGGCTACTCATTTAAGTCTGAGAATAATGGTTGTTCGATTTATATGAGAGATATGTTTTATGGTCATGCTCCGATGGTCAATGGTTTATTCTTGATGAATCTCGAGCGTAATATTACACATGTTCATAGTGTGGATGCCAAAAGATGTAAAGTTGATAACGATAGTCCCACATACTTGTGGCACTGCCGCCTTGGTCACATTGGTGTCAAGCACATGAAGAAGCTCCATGCTGATGGACTTTTAGAGTCTCTTGATTATGAATCATTTGACACATGCGAACCTTGCCTCTTAGGCAAAATGACCAAGACTCCGTTCTCCGGAACAATGGAGCGAGCAACCAACTTGTTGGAAATCATACATACCGATGTGTGCGGTCCAATGAGCGTTGAGGCTCGCGGAGGATATCGTTATGTTCTCACTCTCACTGACGACTTGAGTAGATATGGGTATGTCTACTTAATGAAACACAAGTCTGAGACCTTTGAAAAGTTCAAGGAATTTCAGAGTGAGGTAGAGAATCAACGTGACCGTAAGATAAAGTTCCTACGATCAGATCGTGGGGGCGAATACTTAAGTCACGAATTTGGTACACACTTAAGGAAATGTGGAATCGTTTCACAACTCACGCCGCCTGGAACACCTCAGCGAAACGGTGTGTCCGAACGTCGTAATCGCACTCTATTGGATATGGTGCGGTCTATGATGTCTCTTACTGATTTACCGCTATCATTTTGGGGATACGCTCTAGAGACAGCTACATTCACTTTAAATAGGGCACCGTCTAAATCCGTTGAGACGACGCCGTATGAATTATGGTTTGGGAAGAAACCTAAGCTGTCGTTTCTAAAAGTTTGGGGATGCGATGCTTATGTCAAGAAAGTTCAACCTGAAAAGCTCGAACCCAAGTCGGAAAAATGCGTATTCGTAGGATACCCTAAGGAAACTGTCGGGTATACCTTCTACTTAAGATCCGAAGGCAAGATCTTTGTTGCCAAGAACGGATGCTTTCTGGAGAAAGAGTTTCTCTCGAAAGAAGTAAGTGGGAGGAAAGTAGAACTCGATGAAGTACTACCTCTCGAACGGGAAAGTGGTGCAGCGCAGGAAACCGTTCCTGTGATGCCCACACCAACTGAAGAGGAAAACGTTGATGATGATCAAGGTACTTCAGATCTAGTTGCTACTGAACTTCGAAGGTCCACAAGGACAGGTTCCGCACCAGAGTGGTACGGCAACCCTGTCATGGAAATCATGTTGCTAGACAACAATGAACCTTCGAACTATGAAGAAGCAATGGCGGGCCCGGATTCCAACAAATGGCTTGAGGCCATGAAATCCGAGATAGAATCCATGTATGAAAACAAAGTATGGACTTTGACAGACTTGCCCGATGATCGGCGAGCGTTAGAAAATAAATGGATTTTTAAGAAGAAGACGGACGCGGATGGTAATGTTACCATCTATAAAGCTCGACTTGTCGCTAAGGGTTATCGACAAGTTCAAGGGATTGACTACGACGAGACATTCTCTCCCGTAGCGAAGCTTAAGTCCGTCCGAATCATGTTAGCAATTGCCGCATACTATGATTATGAGATATGGCAGAGGGACGTCAAAACGGCATTCCTTAATGGACATCTTAAGGAAGAGCTGTATATGATGCAGCCGGAAGGTTTTGTCGTTCCTCAGAACGCTAACAAAGTATGCAAGCTCCAGCGATCCATTTATGGACTGGTGCAAGCATCTCGGAGTTGGAACATTCGCTTTGATGAAATGATCAAAGCGTTTGGGTTTATGCAGACTTATGGAGAAGCCTGCGTTTACAAGAAAGTGAGTGGGAGCTCCGTAGCATTTCTCCTATGATATGTAGATGACATACTCTTGATGGGAAATGATACGACACTCCTGGAGAGCATTAAGAACTATTTGAACAAGTGTTTTTCAATGAAGGACCTTGGAGAAGCTGCTTATATATTAGGCATCAAGATCTATAGAGATAGATCGAGACGCCTCATAGGTCTTTCACAAAGCACATACCTTGATAAGATTTTGAAGAGGTTCAAAATGGATCAGTCCAAGAAGGGGTTCTTGCCTATGTTACAAGGTGTGAGATTGAGCTCGGCTCAGTCACCGACCACGGCAAAAGATAAAGAAGAGATGAGTGTCATCCCCTATGCTTCAGCCATAGGATCTATTATGTATGCCATGCTGTGTACCAGACCCGATGTAAACCTTGCCGTAAGTTTGGTTGCTAGATACCAAAGTAACCCCGGCAAGGAACACTGGACAGCGGTCAAGAATATCCTGAAGTACCTGAAAAGGACAAAGGACATGTTTCTCATTTATGGAGGAGACGAAGAGCTCGTCGTAAAGGGTTACGTCGACGCTAGCTTCGACTCAGATCTGGATGACTCTAAGTCACAAACCGGATACGTGTATATGTTGAATGGTGGAGCAGTAAGCTGGTGCAGCTGCAAGCAGAGCGTCGTGGCGGGATCTACGTGTGAAGCGGAGTACATGGCAGCCTCGGAGGCAGCGCATGAAGCGATTTGGATGAAGGAGTTCATCACCGACCTAGGAGTCATACCCAATGCGTCGGGGCCGATCAAACTCTTCTGTGACAACACTGGAGCTATTGCCCTTGCCAAGGAGCCCAGGTTTCACAAGAAGACCAGGCACATCAAGCGTCATTTCAAATCCATCCGTGAAAATGTTCAAGATGGAGACATAGAGATTTGCAAAGTGCACACGGATCTGAATGTCGCAGATCCGTTGACTAAACCTCTCTCGCGTGCAAAACATGATCAACACCAGAACTCTATGGGTGTTCGATTCATCACAATGTAACTAGATTGGTGACTCTAGTGCAAGTGGGAGACTGTTGGAAATATGCCCTAGAGGCAATAATAAAAGGATTATTATATTTCAATGTTCATGATAATTGTCTTTTGTTCATGCTATAACTGTATTATCCGGAAATCGTAATACACGTGTGAACACTTAGACCCAATGAGTCCCTAGTGAGCCTCTAGTTGACTGGCTCGTTGTGATCAATAGATAGTCATGGTTTCCTGACTATGGACATTGGATGTCGTTGATAACGGGATCACATCATCAGGAGAATGATGTGATGGACAAGACCCAATCATAAGTATAGCATAAAAGATCGTATAGTTCGTTTGCTAGAAGCTTTGCCAATGTCAAGTATCTATTCCTTCGACCATGAGATCGTGTAACTCCCGGTTACCGTAGGAGTGCCTTGGGTGTATCAAACGTCACAACGTAACTGGGTGACTATAAAGGTGCATTACAGGTATCTCCGAAAGTATCTGTTGGGTTGACACGGATCGAGACTGGGATTTGTCACTCCGTATGACGGAGAGGTATCTCTGGGCCCACTCGGTAATGCATCATCACAATGAGCTCAATGTGACCAAGGTGTTGGCCACGGGATCATGCATTACGGTACGAGTAAAGTGACTTGCCGGGTAACGAGACTGAACAAGGTATTGGGATACCGACGATCGAGTCTCGGGCAAGTAACGTACCGATTGACAAAGGGAATTGTATACAGGGTTTGATCGAATCCTCGACATCGTGGTTCAACCGATGAAATCATCGAGGAGCATGTGGGAGCCAACATGGATATCCAGACCCCGCTGTTGGTTATTGCCCGAGAGTCGTCTCGGTCATGTCTGCGTGTCTCCCGAACCCGTAGGGTCTACACACTTAAGGTTCGGTGACGCTAGGGTTAGTAGGAAGTCAAGTATGTGACTACCGAATGTTGTTCGGAGTCCCGGATGAGATCCCGGACGTCACGAGGAGTTCCGGAATGGTCCGGAGGTAAAGATTTATATATGGGAAGTCCTGTTTCGGGCATCGGGACAAGTTTCGGGGTTATCGGTATTGTACCGGGACCACCGGAGGGGTCCCGGGGGCCCACCGGGTAGGGCCACCTGCCCCGGGGGGGGCACATGGGCTGTAGGGGGTGCGCCTTGGCCTGCATGGGCCAAGGGCACCAGCCCCACATAGGCCCATGCGCCTAGGGTTCAAGGGGGAAGAGTCCTAGGAGGGGAAGGCACCTCCTAGGTGCCTTGGGGGGGGGGGAGGGAAACCCCCCTTGGCCGCCGCCCCCCTAGGAGATTGGATCTCCTAGGGCCGGCCACCCCCCCATTGGCCCTCCTATATATAGTGGGGGAGAGGAGGGACTTCACACCTTGAGTCCTTGGCCTTTGGTTGCCTCCTTCTCCCTCCCCAACACCTCTCCTCCTCCGTTGTGTGCTCAGCGAAGCCCTGTCGGAGTACTGCTTCTCCACCATCACCACGCCGTCGTGCTGCCGGTGGAGCTGTCTTCCTCAACCTCTCCTTCCTCCTTGCTGGATCAAGACGGAGGGGACGTCACCCGTGCCGTACGTGTGTTGAACGCGGAGGTGCTGTCCGTTCAGCACTTGGCATCGGTGATCTGAATCACGTTCGAGTACGACTACATCATCACCTTGCAAGCTTCCGCACGCGATCTACAAGTGGTATGTAGATGCAAACTCTCTCCCATGACTCGTTGCTTAGATGAACTCATAGATGGATCTTGGTGAAGCCGTAGGAAAAATTTTAATTTTCTGCAACGTTCCCCAACATCAACAACCATGGAAATCGCTTTGGGACCCCAAAACAGTGAGTAATAGTCCACGAAACGGGTCAGAATGGCCAAAAACCGCGAGAGTTGATGACCGACACGTAAACGCACTCCGGGGTTCGTCAATTGTGGAAATCACTTCGGGATCCCAAAACTGAGTAATAATCCAAGAAACGGGACAGAATCGGCCCAAACTGCAATCTCGACGACCAACACATAAGCACACCGTGGGGTTCGACGACCATGGAAATCCCTTTGGGACACCAAAACGGTGAGTAATAGTCCATGAAACGGGTCAGAATCGACAAAACCCACAAGTGTTGATGACAGACACGTAAATGCACCCCCGGGTTCGTTAATCGTGGAAATCGCTCTAGGACCTGAAACCGGTGAGTAATAGTCCACGAAACTGACCAGAATTGGCCAAAATTGTGAGTGTTGATGACCGACATGTAAGCGCACCTTGGAGTTCAACAACCATGGAAATCGCTTTGGGACCCCAAAACGGTGAGTAATAGTCCACGAAATGGGTCAGAATCGACAAAAACCGAGAGTGTTGCTGAGCGACACGTAAACGCACCCCGGGGTTCGTCAATCGTGGAAATCAGTTTGGGACCCCAAAACTGAGTAATAATCCAAGAAACGGCCCAGAATCGGCCCAAACTGCGAGTCTTGACGACCAACACATAAGCACACCTTGGTGTTCGACAACCATGGAAATCCCTTTGGGACCCCAAAACGGGGAGTAATAGTCCATGAAACGGGTCAGAATCGACAAAACCCACGAGTGTTGATGACCGACACGTAAACGCACCCCGGGGTTCAACAACCATGGAAATCGCTTTGGGACCCCAAAACGGTGAGTATTAGTCCACAAAACGGGTCAGAATCGACAAAAACCGCGAGTGTTGATGACCGACACGTTAACGCACCCCGGGGCCCGTTAATCGTGGAAATCACTCCGGGACACCAAAATAGAGAGTACTAGTCCATGAAACGGGCCAGAATCGGCCAAAACTGCGAGTGTTGATGACCGACACGTAAGAGCACCTTGGAGTTCAACAACTATGGAAATTGCTTCGGGACCCCAAAACAAGTGAGTAATAGTCCACGAAACTGACCAGAATTGGCCAAAATTGTGAGTGTTGATGACCGACACGTAAGCGCACCTTGGGGTTCAACAACCATGGAAATCGCTTTGGGACCCCAAAACAGTGAGTAATAGTCCACGAAACGGGTCAGAATGCCCAAAAACCGCGAGTGTTGATGACCGACACGTAAACGCACTCCGGGGTTCGTCAATTGTGGAAATCACTTCGGGATCCCAAAACTGAGTAATAATCCAAGAAACGGGACAGAATCGGCCCAAACTGCGATCTCGACGACCAACACATAAGCACACCGTGGGGTTCGACGACCATGGAAATCCCTTTGGGACACCAAAACGGTGAGTAATAGTCCATGAAACGGGTCAGAATCGACAAAACCCACAAGTGTTGATGACAGACACGTAAATGCACCCCCGGGTTCGTTAATCGTGGAAATCGCTCTAGGACCTGAAACCGGTGAGTAATAGTCCACGAAACTGACCCGAATTGGCCAAAATTGTGAGTGTTGATGACCGACATGTAAGCGCACCTTGGAGTTCAACAACCATGGAAATCGCTTTGGGACCCCAAAACGGTGAGTAATAGTCCACGAAATGGGTCAGAATCGACAAAAACCGAGAGTGTTGCTGAGCGACACATAAACGCACCCCGGGGTTCGTCAATCGTGGAAATCAGTTTGGGACCCCAAAACTGAGTAATAATCCAAGAAACGGGCCAGAATCGGCCCAAACTGCGAGTCTTGACGACCAACACATAAGCACACCTTGGTGTTCGACAACCATGGAAATCCCTTTGGGACCCCAAAACGGGGAGTAATAGTCCATGAAACGGGTCAGAATCGACAAAACCCACGAGTGTTGATGACCGACACGTAAATGCACCCCGGGGTTCAACAACCATGGAAATCGCTTTGGGACCCCAAAACGGTGAGTATTTGTCCACAAAACGGGTCAGAATCGACAAAAACCGCGAGTGTTGATGACCGACACGTTAACGCACCCCGGGGCCCGTTAATCGTGGAAATCACTCCGGGACACCAAAATAGAGAGTACTAGTCCATGAAACGGGCCAGAATCGGCCAAAACTGCGAGTGTTGATGACCGACACGTAAGAGCACCTTGGAGTTCAACAACTATGGAAATTGCTTCGGGACCCCAAAACAAGTGAGTAATAGTCCACGAAACTGACCAGAATTGGCCAAAATTGTGAGTGTTGATGACCGACACGTAAGCGCACCTTGGGGTTCAACAACCATGGAAATCGCTTTGGGACCCCAAAACAGTGAGTAATAGTCCACGAAACGGGTCAGAATGGCCAAAAACCGCGAGTGTTGATGACCGACACGTAAACGCACTCCGGGGTTCGTCAATTGTGGAAATCACTTCGGGATCCCAAAACTGAGTAATAATCCAAGAAACGGGACAGAATCGGCCCAAACTGCGATCTCGACGACCAACACATAAGCACACCGTGGGGTTCGACGACCATGGAAATCCCTTTGGGACACCAAAACGGTGAGTAATAGTCCATGAAACGGGTCAGAATCGACAAAACCCACAAGTGTTGATGACAGACACGTAAATGCACCCCCGGGTTCGTTAATCGTGGAAATCGCTCTAGGACCTGAAACCGGTGAGTAATAGTCCACGAAACTGACCAGAATTGGCCAAAATTGTGAGTGTTGATGACCGACATGTAAGCGCACCTTGGAGTTCAACAACCATGGAAATCGCTTTGGGACCCCAAAACGGTGAGTAATAGTCCACGAAATGGGTCAGAATCGACAAAAACCGAGAGTGTTGCTGAGCGACACGTAAACGCACCCCGGGGTTCGTCAATCGTGGAAATCAGTTTGGGACCCCAAAACTGAGTAATAATCCAAGAAACGGGCCAGAATCGGCCCAAACTGCGAGTCTTGACGACCAACACATAAGCACACCTTGGTGTTCGACGACCATGGAAATCCCTTTGGGACCCCAAAACGGGGAGTAATAGTCCATGTAACGGGTCAGAATCGACAAAACCCACGAGTGTTGATGACCGACACGTAAACGCACCCCGGGGTTCAACAACCATGGAAATCGCTTTGGGACCCCAAAACGGTGAGTATTAGTCCACAAAACGGGTCAGAATCGACAAAAACCGCGAGTGTTGATGACCGACACGTTAACGCACCCCGGGGCCCGTTAATCGTGGAAATCACTCCGGGACACCAAAATAGAGAGTACTAGTCCATGAAACGGGCCAGAATCGGCCAAAACTGCGAGTGTTGATGACCGACACGTAAGAGCACCTTGGAGTTCAACAACTATGGAAATTGCTTCGGGACCCCAAAACAAGTGAGTAATAGTCCACGAAACTGACCAGAATTGGCCAAAATTGTGAGTGTTGATGACCGACACATAAGCGCACCTTGGGGTTCAACAACCATGGAAATCGCTTTGGGACCCCAAAACAGTGAGTAATAGTCCACGAAACGGGTCAGAATGGCCAAAAACCGCGAGTGTTGATGACCGACACGTAAACGCACTCCGGGGTTCGTCAATTGTGGAAATCACTTCGGGATCCCAAAACTGAGTAATAATCCAAGAAACGGGACAGAATCGGCCCAAACTGTGATCTCGACGACCAACACATAAGCACACCGTGGGGTTCGACGACCATGGAAATCCCTTTGGGACACCAAAACGGTGAGTAATAGTCCATGAAACGGGTCAGAATCGACAAAACCCACAAGTGTTGATGACAGACACGTAAATGCACCCCCGGGTTCGTTAATCGTGGAAATCGCTCTAGGACCTGAAACCGGTGAGTAATAGTCCACGAAACTGACCAGAATTGGCCAAAATTGTGAGTGTTGATGCCGACATGTAAGCACACCTTGGAGTTCAACAACCATGGAAATCGCTTTGGGACCCCAAAACGGTGAGTAATAGTCCACGAAATGGGTCAGAATCGACAAAAACCGAGAGTGTTGCTGAGCGACACGTAAACGCACCCCGGGGTTCGTCAATCGTGGAAATCAGTTTGGGACCCCAAAACTGAGTAATAATCCAAGAAACGGGCCAGAATCGGCCCAAACTGCGAGTCTTGACGACCAACACATAAGCACACCTTGGTCTTCGACAACCATGGAAATCCCTTTGGGACCCCAAAACGGGGAGTAATAGTCCATGAAACGGGTCAGAATCGACAAAACCCACGAGTGTTGATGACCGACACGTAAATGCACCCCGGGGTTCAACAACCATGGAAATCGCTTTGGGACCCCAAAACGGTGAGTATTAGTCCACAAAACGGGTCAGAATCGACAAAACCCACGAGTGTTGATGACCGACACGTTAACGCACCCCGGGGCCCGTTAATCGTGGAAATCACTCCGGGACACCAAAATAGAGAGTACTAGTCCATGAAACGGGCCAGAATCGGCCAAAACTGCGAGTGTTGATGACCGACACGTAAGAGCACCTTGGAGTTCAACAACTATGGAAATTGCTTCGGGACCCCAAAACAAGTGAGTAATAGTCCACGAAACTGACCAGAATTGGCCAAAATTGTGAGTGTTGATGACCGACACGTAAGCGCACCTTGGGGTTCAACAACCATGGAAATCGCTTTGGGACCCCAAAACAGTGAGTAATAGTCCACGAAACGGGTCAGAATGGCCAAAAACCGCGAGTGTTGATGACCGACACGTAAACGCACTCCGGGGTTCGTCAATTGTGGAAATCACTTCGGGATCCCAAAACTGAGTAATAATCCAAGAAACGGGACAGAATCGGCCCAAACTGCGATCTCGACGACCAACACATAAGCACACCGTGGGGTTCGACGACCATGGAAATCCCTTTGGGACACCAAAACGGTGAGTAATAGTCCATGAAACGGGTCAGAATCGACAAAACCCACAAGTGTTGATGACAGACACGTAAATGCACCCCCGGGTTCGTTAATCGTGGAAATCGCTCTAGGACCTGAAACCGGTGAGTAATAGTCCACGAAACTGACCAGAATTGGCCAAAATTGTGAGTGTTGATGACCGACATGTAAGTGCACCTTGGAGTTCAACAACCATGGAAATCGCTTTGGGACCCCAAAACGGTGAGTAATAGTCCACGAAATGGGTCAGAATCGACAAAAACCGAGAGTGTTGCTGAGCGACACGTAAACGCACCCCGGGGTTCGTCAATCGTGGAAATCAGTTTGGGACCCCAAAACTGAGTAATAATCCAAGAAACGGGCCAGAATCGGCCCAAACTGCGAGTCTTGACGACCAACACATAAGCACACCTTGGTGTTCGACAACCATGGAAATCCCTTTGGGACCCCAAAACGGGGAGTAATAGTCCATGAAACGGGTCAGAATCGACAAAACCCACGAGTGTTGATGACCGACACGTAAACGCACCCCGGGGTTCAACAACCATGGAAATCGCTTTGGGACCCCAAAACGGTGAGTATTAGTCCACAAAACGGGTCAGAATCGACAAAAACCGCGAGTGTTTATGACCGACACGTTAACGCACCCCGGGGCCCGTTAATCGTGGAAATCACTCCGGGACACCAAAATAGAGAGTACTAGTCCATGAAACGGGCCAGAATCGGCCAAAACTGCGAGTGTTGATGACCGACACGTAAGAGCACCTTGGAGTTCAACAACTATGGAAATTGCTTCGGGACCCCAAAACAAGTGAGTAATAGTCCACGAAACTGACCAGAATTGGCCAAAATTGTGAGTGTTGATGACCGACACGTAAGCGCACCTTGGGGTTCAACAACCATGGAAATCGCTTTGGGACCCCAAAACAGTGAGTAATAGTCCACGAAACGGGTCAGAATGGCCAAAAACCGCGAGTGTTGATGACCGACACGTAAACGCACTCCGGGGTTCGTCAATTGTGGAAATCACTTCGGGATCCCAAAACTGAGTAATAATCCAAGAAACGGGAAAGAATCGGCCCAAACTGCGATCTCGACGACCAACACATAAGCACACCGTGGGGTTCGACGACCATGGAAATCCCTTTGGGACACCAAAACGGTGAGTAATAGTCCATGAAACGGGTCAGAATCGACAAAACCCACAAGTGTTGATGACAGACACGTAAATGCACCCCCGGGTTCGTTAATCGTGGAAATCGCTCTAGGACCTGAAACCGGTGAGTAATAGTCCACGAAACTGACCAGAATTGGCCAAAATTGTGAGTGTTGATGACCGACATGTAAGCGCACCTTGGAGTTCAACAACCATGGAAATCGCTTTGGGACCCCAAAACGGTGAGTAATAGTCCACGAAATGGGTCAGAATCGACAAAAACCGAGAGTGTTGCTGAGCGACACGTAAACGCACCCCGGGGTTCGTCAATCGTGGAAATCAGTTTGGGACCCCAAAACTGAGTAATAATCCAAGAAACGGGCCAGAATCGGCCCAAACTGCGAGTCTTGACGACCAACACATAAGCACACCTTGGTGTTCGACAACCATGGAAATCCCTTTGGGACCCCAAAACGGGGAGTAATAGTCCATGAAACGGGTCAGAATCGACAAAACCCACGAGTGTTGATGACCGACACGTAAACGCACCCCGGGGTTCAACAACCATGGAAATCGCTTTGGGACCCCAAAACGGTGAGTATTAGTCCACAAAACGGGTCAGAATCGACAAAAACCGCGAGTGTTGATGACCGACACGTTAACGCACCCCGGGGCCCGTTAATCGTGGAAATCACTCCGGGACACCAAAATAGAGAGTACTAGTCCATGAAACGGGCCAGAATCGGCCAAAACTACGAGTGTTGATGACCGACACGTAAGAGCACCTTGGAGTTCAACAACTATGGAAATTGCTTCGGGACCCCAAAACAAGTGAGTAATAGTCCACGAAACTGACCAGAATTGGCCAAAATTGTGAGTGTTGATGACCGACACGTAAGCGCACCTTGGGGTTCAACAACCATGGAAATCGCTTTGGGACCCCAAAACAGTGAGTAATAGTCCACGAAACGGGTCAGAATGGCCAAAAACCGCGAGTGTTGATGACCGACACATAAACGCACTCCGGGGTTCGTCAATTGTGGAAATCACTTCGGGATCCCAAAACTGAGTAATAATCCAAGAAACGGGACAGAATCGGCCCAAACTGCGATCTCGACGACCAACACATAAGCACACCGTGGGGTTCGACGACCATGGAAATCCCTTTGGGACACCAAAACGGTGAGTAATAGTCCATGAAACGGGTCAGAATCGACAAAACCCACAAGTGTTGATGACAGACACGTAAATGCACCCCCGGGTTCGTTAATCGTGGAAATCGCTCTAGGACCTTAAACCGGTGAGTAATAGTCCACGAAATTGACCAGAATTTGCCAAAATTGTGAGTGTTGATGACCGACATGTAAGCGCACCTTGGAGTTCAACAACCATGGAAATCGCTTTGGGACTCCAAAACGGTGAGTAATAGTCCACGAAATGGGTCAGAATCGACAAAAACCGAGAGTGTTGCTGAGCGACACGTAAACGCACCCCGGGGTTCGTCAATCGTGGAAATCAGTTTGGGACCCCAAAACTGAGTAATAATCCAAGAAACGGGCCAGAATCGGCCCAAACTGCGAGTCTTGACGACCAACACATAAGCACACCTTGGTGTTCGACAACCGTGGAAATCCCTTTGGGACCCCAAAACGGGGAGTAATAGTCCATGAAATGGGTCAGAATCGACAAAACCCACGAGTGTTGATGACCGACATGTAAACGCACCCCGGGGTTCAACAACCATGGAAATCGCTTTGGGACCCCAAAACGGTGAGTATTAGTCCACAAAACGGGTCAGAATCGACAAAAACCGCGAGTGTTGATGACCGACACGTTAACGCACCCCGGGGCCCGTTAATCGTGGAAATCACTCCGGGACACCAAAATAGAGAGTACTAGTCCATGAAACGGGCCAGAATCGGCCAAAACTGCGAGTGTTGATGACCGACACGTAAGAGCACCTTGGAGTTCAACAACTATGGAAATTGCTTCGGGACCCCAAAACAAGTGAGTAATAGTCCACAAAACTGACCAGAATTGGCCAAAATTGTGAGTGTTGATGACCGACACGTAAGCGCACCTTGGGGTTCAATAACCATGGAAATCGCTTTGGGACCCCAAAACAGTGAGTAATAGTCCACGAAACGGGTCAGAATGGCCAAAAACCGCGAGTGTTGATGACCGACACGTAAACGCACTCCGGGGTTCGTCAATTGTGGAAATCACTTCGGGACCCCAAAACTGAGTAATAATCCAAGAAACGGGACAGAATCGGCCCAAACTGCGATCTCGACGACCAACACATAAGCACACCATGGGGTTCGAGGACCATGGAAATCCCTTTGGGACACCAAAATGGTGAGTAATAGTCCATGAAACGGGTCAGAATCGACAAAACCCACAAGTGTTGATGACAGACACATAAATGCACCCCCGGGTTCGTTAATCGTGGAAATCGCTCTAGGACCTGAAACCGGTGAGTAATAGTCCACGAAACTGACCAGAATTGGCCAAAATTGTGAGTGTTGATGACCGACATGTAAGCGCACCTTGGAGTTCAACAACCATGGAAATCGCTTTGGGACCCCAAAACGGTGAGTAATAGTCGACGAAATGGGTCAGAATCGACAAAAACCGAGAGTGTTGCTGAGCGACACGTAAACGCACCCCGGGGTTCGTCAATCGTGGAAATCAGTTTGGGACCCCAAAACTGAGTAATAATCCAAGAAACGGGCCAGAATCGGCCCAAACTGCGAGTCTTGACGACCAACACATAAGCACACCTTGGTGTTCGACAACCATGGAAATCCCTTTGGGACCCCAAAACGGGGAGTAATAGTCCATGAAACGGGTCAGAATCGACAAAACCCACGAGTGTTGATGACCAACACGTAAACGCACCCCGGGGTTCAACAACCATGGAAATCGCTTTGGGACCCCAAAACGGTGAGTATTAGTCCACAAAACGGGTCAGAATCGACAAAAACCGCGAGTGTTGATGACCGACACGTTAACGCACCCCGGGGCCCGTTAATCGTGGAAATCACTCCAGGACACCAAAATAGAGAGTACAAGTCCATGAAACGGGCCAGAATCGGCCAAAACTGCAAGTGTTGATGACCGACACGTAAGAGCACCTTGGAGTTCAACAACTATGGAAATTGCTTCGGGACCCCAAAACAAGTGAGTAATAGTCCACGAAACTGACCAGAATTGGCCAAAATTGTGAGTGTTGATGACCGACACGTAAGCGCACCTTGGGGTTCAACAACCATGGAAATCGCTTTGGGACCCCAAAACAGTGAGTAATAGTCCACGAAACGGGTCAGAATGGCCAAAAACCGCGAGTGTTGATGACCGACACGTAAACGCACTCCGGGGTTCGTCAATTGTGGAAATCACTTCGGGATCCCAAAATTGAGTAATAATCCAAGAAACGGGACAGAATCGGCCCAAACTGCGATCTCGACGACCAACACATAAGCACACCGTGGGGTTCGACGACCATGGAAATCCCTTTGGGACACCAAAACGGTGAGTAATAGTCCATGAAACGGGTCAGAATCGACAAAACCCACAAGTGTTGATGACAGACACGTAAATGCACCCCCGGGTTCGTTAATCGTGGAAATCGCTCTAGGACCTTAAACCGGTGAGTAATAGTCCACGAAATTGACCAGAATTTGCCAAAATTGTGAGTGTTGATGACCGACATGTAAGCGCACCTTGGAGTTCAACAACCATGGAAATCGCTTTGGGACTCCAAAACGGTGAGTAATAGTCCACGAAATGGGTCAGAATCGACAAAAACCGAGAGTGTTGCTGAGCGACACGTAAACGCACCCCGGGGTTCGTCAATCGTGGAAATCAGTTTGGGACCCCAAAACTGAGTAATAATCCAAGAAACGGGCCAGAATCGGCCCAAACTGCGAGTCTTGACGACCAACACATAAGCACACCTTGGTGTTCGACAACCGTGGAAATCCCTTTGGGACCCCAAAACGGGGAGTAATAGTCCATGAAATGGGTCAGAATCGACAAAACCCACGAGTGTTGATGACCGACATGTAAACGCACCCCGGGGTTCAACAACCATGGAAATCGCTTTGGGACCCCAAAACGGTGAGTATTAGTCCACAAAACGGGTCAGAATCGACAAAAACCGCGAGTGTTGATGACCGACACGTTAACGCACCCCGGGGCCCGTTAATCGTGGAAATCACTCCGGGACACCAAAATAGAGAGTACTAGTCCATGAAACGGGCCAGAATCGGCCAAAACTGCGAGTGTTGATGACCGACACGTAAGAGCACCTTGGAGTTCAACAACTATGGAAATTGCTTCGGGACCCCAAAACAAGTGAGTAATAGTCCACAAAACTGACCAGAATTGGCCAAAATTGTGAGTGTTGATGACCGACACGTAAGCGCACCTTGGGGTTCAATAACCATGGAAATCGCTTTGGGACCCCAAAACAGTGAGTAATAGTCCACGAAACGGGTCAGAATGGCCAAAAACCGCGAGTGTTGATGACCGACACGTAAACGCACTCCGGGGTTCGTCAATTGTGGAAATCACTTCGGGACCCCAAAACTGAGTAATAATCCAAGAAACGGGACAGAATCGGCCCAAACTGCGATCTCGACGACCAACACATAAGCACACCATGGGGTTCGAGGACCATGGAAATCCCTTTGGGACACCAAAATGGTGAGTAATAGTCCATGAAACGGGTCAGAATCGACAAAACCCACAAGTGTTGATGACAGACACATAAATGCACCCCCGGGTTCGTTAATCGTGGAAATCGCTCTAGGACCTGAAACCGGTGAGTAATAGTCCACGAAACTGACCAGAATTGGCCAAAATTGTGAGTGTTGATGACCGACATGTAAGCGCACCTTGGAGTTCAACAACCATGGAAATCGCTTTGGGACCCCAAAACGGTGAGTAATAGTCGACGAAATGGGTCAGAATCGACAAAAACCGAGAGTGTTGCTGAGCGACACGTAAACGCACCCCGGGGTTCGTCAATCGTGGAAATCAGTTTGGGACCCCAAAACTGAGTAATAATCCAAGAAACGGGCCAGAATCGGCCCAAACTGCGAGTCTTGACGACCAACACATAAGCACACCTTGGTGTTCGACAACCATGGAAATCCCTTTGGGACCCCAAAACGGGGAGTAATAGTCCATGAAACGGGTCAGAATCGACAAAACCCACGAGTGTTGATGACCAACACGTAAACGCACCCCGGGGTTCAACAACCATGGAAATCGCTTTGGGACCCCAAAACGGTGAGTATTAGTCCACAAAACGGGTCAGAATCGACAAAAACCGCGAGTGTTGATGACCGACACGTTAACGCACCCCGGGGCCCGTTAATCGTGGAAATCACTCCAGGACACCAAAATAGAGAGTACAAGTCCATGAAACGGGCCAGAATCGGCCAAAACTGCAAGTGTTGATGACCGACACGTAAGAGCACCTTGGAGTTCAACAACTATGGAAATTGCTTCGGGACCCCAAAACAAGTGAGTAATAGTCCACGAAACTGACCAGAATTGGCCAAAATTGTGAGTGTTGATGACCGACACGTAAGCGCACCTTGGGGTTCAACAACCATGGAAATCGCTTTGGGACCCCAAAACAGTGAGTAATAGTCCACGAAACGGGTCAGAATGGCCAAAAACCGCGAGTGTTGATGACCGACACGTAAACGCACTCCGGGGTTCGTCAATTGTGGAAATCACTTCGGGATCCCAAAATTGAGTAATAATCCAAGAAACGGGACAGAATCGGCCCAAACTGCGATCTCGACGACCAACACATAAGCACACCGTGGGGTTCGACGACCATGGAAATCCCTTTGGGACACCAAAACGGTGAGTAATAGTCCATGAAACGGGTCAGAATCGACAAAACCCACAAGTGTTGATGACAGACACGTAAATGCACCCCCGGGTTCGTTAATCGTGGAAATCGCTCTAGGACCTTAAACCGGTGAGTAATAGTCCACGAAATTGACCAGAATTTGCCAAAATTGTGAGTGTTGATGACCGACATGTAAGCGCACCTTGGAGTTCAACAACCATGGAAATCGCTTTGGGACTCCAAAACGGTGAGTAATAGTCCACGAAATGGGTCAGAATCGACAAAAACCGAGAGTGTTGCTGAGCGACACGTAAACGCACCCCGGGGTTCGTCAATCGTGGAAATCAGTTTGGGACCCCAAAACTGAGTAATAATCCAAGAAACGGGCCAGAATCGGCCCAAACTGCGAGTCTTGACGACCAACACATAAGCACACCTTGGTGTTCGACAACCGTGGAAATCCCTTTGGGACCCCAAAACGGGGAGTAATAGTCCATGAAATGGGTCAGAATCGACAAAACCCACGAGTGTTGATGACCGACATGTAAACGCACCCCGGGGTTCAACAACCATGGAAATCGCTTTGGGACCCCAAAACGGTGAGTATTAGTCCACAAAACGGGTCAGAATCGACAAAAACCGCGAGTGTTGATGACCGACACGTTAACGCACCCCGGGGCCCGTTAATCGTGGAAATCACTCCGGGACACCAAAATAGAGAGTACTAGTCCATGAAACGGGCCAGAATCGGCCAAAACTGCGAGTGTTGATGACCGACACGTAAGAGCACCTTGGAGTTCAACAACTATGGAAATTGCTTCGGGACCCCAAAACAAGTGAGTAATAGTCCACAAAACTGACCAGAATTGGCCAAAATTGTGAGTGTTGATGACCGACACGTAAGCGCACCTTGGGGTTCAATAACCATGGAAATCGCTTTGGGACCCCAAAACAGTGAGTAATAGTCCACGAAACGGGTCAGAATGGCCAAAAACCGCGAGTGTTGATGACCGACACGTAAACGCACTCCGGGGTTCGTCAATTGTGGAAATCACTTCGGGACCCCAAAACTGAGTAATAATCCAAGAAACGGGACAGAATCGGCCCAAACTGCGATCTCGACGACCAACACATAAGCACACCATGGGGTTCGAGGACCATGGAAATCCCTTTGGGACACCAAAATGGTGAGTAATAGTCCATGAAACGGGTCAGAATCGACAAAACCCACAAGTGTTGATGACAGACACATAAATGCACCCCCGGGTTCGTTAATCGTGGAAATCGCTCTAGGACCTGAAACCGGTGAGTAATAGTCCACGAAACTGACCAGAATTGGCCAAAATTGTGAGTGTTGATGACCGACATGTAAGCGCACCTTGGAGTTCAACAACCATGGAAATCGCTTTGGGACCCCAAAACGGTGAGTAATAGTCGACGAAATGGGTCAGAATCGACAAAAACCGAGAGTGTTGCTGAGCGACACGTAAACGCACCCCGGGGTTCGTCAATCGTGGAAATCAGTTTGGGACCCCAAAACTGAGTAATAATCCAAGAAACGGGCCAGAATCGGCCCAAACTGCGAGTCTTGACGACCAACACATAAGCACACCTTGGTGTTCGACAACCATGGAAATCCCTTTGGGACCCCAAAACGGGGAGTAATAGTCCATGAAACGGGTCAGAATCGACAAAACCCACGAGTGTTGATGACCAACACGTAAACGCACCCCGGGGTTCAACAACCATGGAAATCGCTTTGGGACCCCAAAACGGTGAGTATTAGTCCACAAAACGGGTCAGAATCGACAAAAACCGCGAGTGTTGATGACCGACACGTTAACGCACCCCGGGGCCCGTTAATCGTGGAAATCACTCCAGGACACCAAAATAGAGAGTACAAGTCCATGAAACGGGCCAGAATCGGCCAAAACTGCAAGTGTTGATGACCGACACGTAAGAGCACCTTGGAGTTCAACAACTATGGAAATTGCTTCGGGACCCCAAAACAAGTGAGTAATAGTCCACGAAACTGACCAGAATTGGCCAAAATTGTGAGTGTTGATGACCGACACGTAAGCGCACCTTGGGGTTCAACAACCATGGAAATCGCTTTGGGACCCCAAAACAGTGAGTAATAGTCCACGAAACGGGTCAGAATGGCCAAAAACCGCGAGTGTTGATGACCGACACGTAAACGCACTCCGGGGTTCGTCAATTGTGGAAATCACTTCGGGATCCCAAAATTGAGTAATAATCCAAGAAACGGGACAGAATCGGCCCAAACTGCGATCTCGACGACCAACACATAAGCACACCATGGGGTTCGACGACCATGGAAATCCCTTTGGGACACCAAAACGGTGAGTAATAGTCCATGAAACGGGTCAGAATCGACAAAACCCACAAGTGTTGATGACAGACACGTAAATGCACCCCCGGGTTCGTTAATCGTGGAAATCGCTCTAGGACCTGAAACCGGTGAGTAATAGTCCACGAAACTGACCAGAATTGGCCAAAATTGTGAGTGTTGATGACCGACATGTAAGCGCACCTTGGAGTTGAACAACCATGGAAATCGCTTTGGGACCCCAAAACGGTGAGTAATAGTCCACGAAATGGGTCAGAATCGACAAAAACCGAGAGTGTTGCTGAGCGACACGTAAACGCACCCCGGGGTTCGTCAATCGTGGAAATCAGTTTGGGACCCCAAAACTGAGTAATAATCCAAGAAACGGGCCAGAATCGGCCCAAACTGCGAGTCTTGACGACCAACACATAAGCACACCTTGGTGTTCGACAACCATGGAAATCCCTTTGGGACCCCAAAACGGGGAGTAATAGTCCATGAAACGGGTCAGAATCGACAAAACCCACGAGTGTTGATGACCGACACGTAAACGCACCCCGGGGTTCAACAACCATGGAAATCGCTTTGGGACCCCAAAACGGTGAGTATTAGTCCACAAAACGGGTCAGAATCGACAAAAACCGCGAGTGTTGATGACCGACACGTTAACGCACCCCGGGGCCCGTTAATCGTGGAAATCACTCCGGGACACCAAAATAGAGAGTACTAGTCCATGAAACGGGCCAGAATCGGCCAAAACTGCGAGTGTTGATGACCGACACGTAAGAGCACCTTGGAGTTCAACAACTATGGAAATTGCTTCGGGACCCCAAAACAAGTGAGTAATAGTCCACGAAACTGACCAGAATTGGCCAAAATTGTGAGTGTTGATGACCGACACGTAAGCGCACCTTGGGGTTCAACAACCATGGAAATCGCTTTGGGACCCCAAAACAGTGAGTAATAGTCCACGAAACGGGTCAGAATGGCCAAAAACCGCGAGTGTTGATGACCGACACGTAAACGCACTCCGGGGTTCGTCAATTGTGGAAATCACTTCGGGACCCCAAAACTGAGTAATAATCCAAGAAACGGGACAGAATCGGCCCAAACTGCGATCTCGACGACCAACACATAAGCACACCATGGGGTTCGGCGACCATGGAAATCCCTTTGGGACACCAAAACGGTGAGTAATAGTCCATGAAACGGGTCAGAATCGACAAAACCCACAAGTGTTGATGACAGACACGTAAATGCACCCCCGTGTTCGTTAATCGTGGAAATCGCTCTAGGACCTGAAACCGGTGAGTAATAGTCCACGAAACTGACCAGAATTGGCCAAAATTGTGAGTGTTGATGACCGACATGTAAGCGCACCTTGGAGTTCAACAACCATGGAAATCGCTTTGGGACCCCAAAACGGTGAGTAATAGTCCACGAAATGGGTCAGAATCGACAAAAACCGAGAGTGTTGCTGAGCGACACGTAAACGCACCCCGGGGTTCGTCAATCGTGGAAATCAGTTTGGGACCCCAAAACTGAGTAATAATCCAAGAAACGGGCCAGAATCGGCATAAACTGCGAGTCTTGACGACCAACACATAAGCACACCTTGGTGTTCGACAACCATGGAAATCCCTTTGGGACCCCAAAACGGGGAGTAATAGTCCATGAAACGGGTCAGAATCGACAAAACCCACGAGTGTTGATGACCGACACGTAAACGCACCCCGGGGTTCAACAACCATGGAAATCGCTTTGGGACCCCAAAACGGTGAGTATTAGTCCACAAAACGGGTCAGAATCGACAAAAACCGCGAGTGTTGATGACCGACACGTTAACGCACCCCGGGGCCCGTTAATCGTGGAAATCACTCCGGGACACCAAAATAGAGAGTACTAGTCCATGAAACGGGCCAGAATCGGCCAAAACTGCGAGTGTTGATGACCGACACGTAAGAGCACCTTGGAGTTCAACAACTATGGAAATTGCTTTGGGACCCCAAAACAAGTGAGTAATAGTCCACGAAACTGACCAGAATTGGCCAAAATTGTGAGTGTTGATGACCGACACGTAAGCGCACCTTGGGGTTCAACAACCATGGAAATCGCTTTGGGACCCCAAAATAGTGAGTAATAGTCCACGAAACGGGTCAGAATGGCCAAAAACCGCGAGTGTTGATGACCGACACGTAAACGCACTCCGGGGTTCGTCAATTGTGGAAATCACTTCGGGACCCCAAAACTGAGTAATAATCCAAGAAACGGGACAGAATCGGCCCAAACTGCGATCTCGACGACCAACACATAAGCACACCATGGGGTTCGACGACCATGGAAATCCCTTTGGGACACCAAAACGGTGAGTAATAGTCCATGAAACGGGTCAGAATCGACAAAACCCACAAGTGTTGATGACAGACACGTAAATGCACCCCCGTGTTCATTAATCGTGGAAATCGCTCTAGGACCTGAAACCGGTGAGTAATAGTCCACGAAACTGACCAGAATTGGCCAAAATTGTGAGTGTTGATGACCGACATGTAAGCGCACCTTGGAGTTCAACAACCATGGAAATCGCTTTGGGACCCCAAAACGGTGAGTAATAGTCGACGAAATGGGTCAGAATCGACAAAAACCGAGAGTGTTGCTGAGCGACACGTAAACGCACCCCGGGGTTCGTCAATCGTGGAAATCAGTTTGGGACCCCAAAACTGAGTAATAATCCAAGAAACGGGCCAGAATCGGCCCAAACTGCCAGTCTTGACGACCAACACATAAGCACACCTTGGTGTTCGACAACCATGGAAATCCCTTTGGGACCCCAAAACGGGGAGTAATAGTCCATGAAACGGGTCAGAATCGACAAAACCCACGAGTGTTGATGACCGACACGTAAACGCACCCCGGGGTTCAACAACCATGGAAATCGCTTTGGGACCCCAAAACGGTGAGTATTAGTCCACAAAACGGGTCAGAATCGACAAAAACCGCGAGTGTTGATGACCGACACGTTAACGCACCCCGGGGCCCGTTAATCGTGGAAATCACTCCGGGACACCAAAATAGAGAGTACTAGTCCATGAAACGGGCCAGAATCGGCCAAAACTGCGAGTGTTGATGACCGACACGTAAGAGCACCTTGGAGTTCAACAACTATGGAAATTGCTTTGGGACCCCAAAACAAGTGAGTAATAGTCCACGAAACTGACCAGAATTGGCCAAAATTGTGAGTGTTGATGACCGACACGTAAGCGCACCTTGGGGTTCAACAACCATGGAAATCGCTTTGGGACCCCAAAATAGTGAGTAATAGTCCACGAAACGGGTCAGAATGGCCAAAAACCGCGAGTGTTGATGACCGACACGTAAACGCACTCCGGGGTTCGTCAATTGTGGAAATCACTTCGGGACCCCAAAACTGAGTAATAATCCAAGAAACGGGATAGAATCGGCCCAAACTGCGATCTCGACGACCAACACATAAGCACACCATGGGGTTCGACGACCATGGAAATCCCATTGGGACACCAAAACGGTGAGTAATAGTCCATGAAACGGGTCAGAATCGACAAAACCCACAAGTGTTGATGACAGACACGTAAATGCACCCCCGTGTTCGTTAATCGTGGAAATCGCTCTAGGACCTGAAACCGGTGAGTAATAGTCCACGAAACTGACCAGAATTGGCCAAAATTGTGAGTGTTGATGACCGACATGTAAGCGCACCTTGGAGTTCAACAACCATGGAAATCGCTTTGGGACCCCAAAACGGTGAGTAATAGTCGACGAAATGGGTCAGAATCGACAAAAACCGAGAGTGTTGCTGAGCGACACGTAAATGCACCCCAGGGTTCGTCAATCGTGGAAATCAGTTTGGGACCCCAAAACTGAGTAATAATCCAAGAAACGGGCCAGAATCGGCCCAAACTGCCAGTCTTGACGACCAACACATAAGCACACCTTGGTGTTCGACAACCATGGAAATCCCTTTGGGACCCCAAAACGGGGAGTAATAGTCCATGAAACGGGTCAGAATCGACAAAACCCACGAGTGTTGATGACCGACACGTAAACGCACCCCGGGGTTCAACAACCATGGAAATCGCTTTGGGACCCCAAAACGGTGAGTATTAGTCCACAAAACGGGTCAGAATCGACAAAAACCGCGAGTGTTGATGACCGACACGTTAACGCACCCCGGGGCCCGTTAATCGTGGAAATCACTCCGGGACACCAAAATAGAGAGTACTAGTCCATGAAACGGGCCAGAATCGGCCAAAACTGCGAGTGTTGATGACCGACACGTAAGAGCACCTTGGAGTTCAACAACTATGGAAATTGCTTTGGGACCCCAAAACAAGTGAGTAATAGTCCACGAAACTGACCAGAATTGGCCAAAATTGTGAGTGTTGATGACCGACACGTAAGCGCACCTTGGGGTTCAACAACCATGGAAATCGCTTTGGGACCCCAAAATAGTGAGTAATAGTCCACGAAACGGGTCAGAATGGCCAAAAACCGCGAGTGTTGATGACCGACACGTAAACGCACTCCGGGGTTCGTCAATTGTGGAAATCACTTCGGGACCCCAAAACTGAGTAATAATCCAAGAAACGGGACAGAATCGGCCCAAACTGCGATCTCGACGACCAACACATAAGCACACCATGGGGTTCGACGACCATGGAAATCCCATTGGGACACCAAAACGGTGAGTAATAGTCCATGAAACGGGTCGGAATCGACAAAACCCACAAGTGTTGATGACAGACACGTAAATGCACCCCCATGTTCGTTAATCGTGGAAATCGCTCTAGGACCTGAAACCGGTGAGTAATAGTCCACGAAACTGACCAGAATTGGCCAAAATTGTGAGTGTTGATGACCGACATGTAAGCGCACCTTGGAGTTCAACAACCATGGAAATCGCTTTGGGACCCCAAAACGGTGAGTAATAGTCGACGAAATGGGTCAGAATCGACAAAAACCGAGAGTGTTGCTGAGCGACACGTAAATGCACCCCAGGGTTCGTCAATCGTGGAAATCAGTTTGGGACCCCAAAACTGAGTAATAATCCAAGAAACGGGCCAGAATCGGCCCAAACTGCCAGTCTTGACGACCAACACATAAGCACACCTTGGTGTTCGACAACCATGGAAATCCCTTTGGGACCCCAAAACGGGGAGTAATAGTCCATGAAACGGGTCAGAATCGACAAAACCCACGAGTGTTGATGACCGACACGTAAACGCACCCCGGGGTTCAACAACCATGGAAATCGCTTTGGGACCCCAAAACGGTGAGTATTAGTCCACAAAACGGGTCAGAATCGACAAAAACCGCGAGTGTTGATGACCGACACGTTAACGCACCCCGGGGCCCGTTAATCGTGGAAATCACTCCGGGACACCAAAATAGAGAGTACTAGTCCATGAAACGGGCCAGAATCGGCCAAAACTGCGAGTGTTGATGACCGACACGTAAGAGCACCTTGGAGTTCAACAACTATGGAAATTGCTTCGGGACCCCAAAACAAGTGAGTAATAGTCCACGAAACTGACCAGAATTGGCCAAAATTGTGAGTGTTGATGACCGACACGTAAGCGCACCTTGGGGTTCAACAACCATGGAAATCGCTTTGGGACCCCAAAACAGTGAGTAATAGTCCACGAAACGGGTCAGAATGGCCAAAAACCGCGAGTGTTGATGACCGACACGTAAACGCACTCCGGGGTTTGTCAATTGTGGAAATCACTTCGGGACCCCAAAACTGAGTAATAATCCAAGAAACGGGACAGAATCGGCCCAAACTGCGATCTCGACGACCAACACATAAGCACACCATGGGGTTCGACGACCATGGAAATCCCATTGGGACACCAAAACGGTGAGTAATAGTCCATGAAACGGGTCGGAATCGACAAAACCCACAAGTGTTGATGACAGACACGTAAATGCACCCCCGTGTTCGTTAATCGTGGAAATCGCTCTAGGACCTGAAACCGGTGAGTAATAGTCCACGAAACTGACCAGAATTGGCCAAAATTGTGAGTGTTGATGACCGACATGTAAGCGCACCTTGGAGTTCAACAACCATGGAAATCGCTTTGGGACCCCAAAACGGTGAGTAATAGTCGACGAAATGGGTCAGAATCGACAAAAACCGAGAGTGTTGCTGAGCGACACGTAAATGCACCCCAGGGTTCGTCAATCGTGGAAATCAGTTTGGGACCCCAAAACTGAGTAATAATCCAAGAAACGGGCCAGAATCGGCCCAAACTGCCAGTCTTGACGACCAACACATAAGCACACCTTGGTGTTCGACAACCATGGAAATCCCTTTGGGACCCCAAAACGGGGAGTAATAGTCCATGAAACGGGTCAGAATCGACAAAACCCACGAGTGTTGATGACCGACACGTAAACGCACCCCGGGGTTCAACAACCATGGAAATCGCTTTGGGACCCCAAAACGGTGAGTATTAGTCCACAAAACGGGTCAGAATCGACAAAAACCGCGAGTGTTGATGACCGACACGTTAACGCACCCCGGGGCCCGTTAATCGTGGAAATCACTCCGGGACACCAAAATAGAGAGTACTAGTCCATGAAACGGGCCAGAATCGGCCAAAACTGCGAGTGTTGATGACCGACACGTAAGAGCACCTTGGAGTTCAACAACTATGGAAATTGCTTCGGGACCCCAAAACAAGTGAGTAATAGTCCACGAAACTGACCAGAATTGGCCAAAATTGTGAGTGTTGATGACCGACACGTAAGCGCACCTTGGGGTTCAACAACCATGGAAATCGCTTTGGGACCCCAAAATAGTGAGTAATAGTCCACGAAACGGGTCAGAATGGCCAAAAACCGCGAGTGTTGATGACCGACACGTAAACGCACTCCGGGGTTCGTCAATTGTGGAAATCACTTCGGGACCCCAAAACTGAGTAATAATCCAAGAAACGGGACAGAATCGGCCCAAACTGCGATCTCGACGACCAACACATAAGCACACCATGGGGTTCGACGACCATGGAAATCCCATTGGGACACCAAAACGGTGAGTAATAGTCCATGAAACGGGTCGGAATCGACAAAACCCACAAGTGTTGATGACAGACACGTAAATGCACCCCCGTGTTCGTTAATCGTGGAAATCGCTCTAGGACCTGAAACCGGTGAGTAATAGTCCACGAAACTGACCAGAATTGGCCAAAATTGTGAGTGTTGATGACCGACATGTAAGCGCACCTTGGAGTTCAACAACCATGGAAATCGCTTTGGGACCCCAAAACGGTGAGTAATAGTCGACGAAATGGGTCAGAATCGACAAAAACCGAGAGTGTTGCTGAGCGACACGTAAATGCACCCCAGGGTTCGTCAATCGTGGAAATCAGTTTGGGACCCCAAAACTGAGTAATAATCCAAGAAACGGGCCAGAATCGGCCCAAACTGCCAGTCTTGACGACCAACACATAAGCACACCTTGGTGTTCGACAACCATGGAAATCCCTTTGGGACCCCAAAACGGGGAGTAATAGTCCATGAAACGGGTCAGAATCGACAAAACCCACGAGTGTTGATGACCGACACGTAAACGCACCCCGGGGTTCAACAACCATGGAAATCGCTTTGGGACCCCAAAACGGTGAGTATTAGTCCACAAAACGGGTCAGAATCGACAAAAACCGCGAGTGTTGATGACCGACACGTTAACGCACCCCGGGGCCCGTTAATCGTGGAAATCACTCCGGGACACCAAAATAGAGAGTACTAGTCCATGAAACGGGCCAGAATCGGCCAAAACTGCGAGTGTTGATGACCGACACGTAAGAGCACCTTGGAGTTCAACAACTATGGAAATTGCTTCGGGACCCCAAAACAAGTGAGTAATAGTCCACGAAACTGACCAGAATTGGCCAAAATTGTGAGTGTTGATGACCGACACGTAAGCGCACCTTGGGGTTCAACAACCATGGAAATCGCTTTGGGACCCCAAAACAGTGAGTAATAGTCCACGAAACGGGTCAGAATGGCCAAAAACCGCGAGTGTTGATGACCGACACGTAAACGCACTCCGGGGTTCGTCAATTGTGGAAATCACTTCGGGACCCCAAAACTGAGTAATAATCCAAGAAACGGGACAGAATCGGCCCAAACTGCGATCTCGACGACCAACACATAAGCACACCATGGGGTTCGACGACCATGGAAATCCCTTTGGGACACCAAAACGGTGAGTAATAGTCCATGAAACGGGTCAGAATCGACAAAAACCCACAAGTGTTGATGACAGACACGTAAATGCACCCCCGTGTTCGTTAATCGTGGAAATCGCTCTAGGACCTGAAACCGGTGAGTAATAGTCCACGAAACTGACCAGAATTGGCCAAAATTGTGAGTGTTGATGACCGACATGTAAGCGCACCTTGGAGTTCAACAACCATGGAAATCGCTTTGGGACCCCAAAACGGTGAGTAATAGTCCACGAAATGGGTCAGAATCGACAAAAACCGAGAGTGTTGCTGAGCGACACGTAAATGCACCCCAGGGTTCGTCAATCGTGGAAATCAGTTTGGGACCCCAAAACTGAGTAATAATCCAAGAAACGGGCCAGAATCGGCCCAAACTGCGAGTCTTGACGACCAACACATAAGCACACCTTGGTGTTCGACAACCATGGAAATCCCTTTGGGACCCCAAAACGGGGAGTAATAGTCCATGAAACGGGTCAGAATCGACAAAACCCACGAGTGTTGATGACTGACACGTAAACGCACCCCGGGGTTCAACAACCATGGAAATCGCTTTGGGACCCCAAAACGGTGAGTATTAGTCCACAAAACGGGTCAGAATCGACAAAAACCGCGAGTGTTGATGACCGACACGTTAACGCACCCCGGGGCCCGTTAATCGTGGAAATCACTCCGGGACACCAAAATAGAGAGTACTAGTCCATGAAACGGGCCAGAATCGGCCAAAACTGCGAGTGTTGATGACCGACACGTAAGAGCACCTTGGAGTTCAACAACTATGGAAATTGCTTTGGGACCCCAAAACAAGTGAGTAATAGTCCACGAAACTGACCAGAATTGGCCAAAATTGTGAGTGTTGATGACCGACACGTAAGCGCACCTTGGGGTTCAACAACCATGGAAATCGCTTTGGGACCCCAAAACAGCGAGTAATAGTCCACGAAACGGGTCAGAATGGCCAAAAACCGCGAGTGTTGATGACCGACACGTAAACGCACTCCGGGGTTCGTCAATTGTGGAAATCACTTCGGGACCCCAAAACTGAGTAATAATCCAAGAAACGGGACAGAATCGGCCCAAACTGCGATCTCGACGACCAACACATAAGCACACCATGGGGTTCGACGACCATGGAAATCCCTTTGGGACACCAAAACGGTGAGTAATAGTCCATGAAACGGGTCAGAATCGACAAAACCCACAAGTGTTGATGACAGACATGTAAATGCACCCCCGTGTTCGTTAATCGTGGAAATCGCTCTAGGACCTGAAACCGGTGAGTAATAGTCCACGAAACTGACCAGAATTGGCCAAAATTGTGAGTGTTGATGACCGACATGTAAGCGCACCTTGGAGTTCAACAACCATGGAAATCGCTTTGGGACCCCAAAACGGTGAGTAATAGTCGACGAAATGGGTCAGAATCGACAAAAACCGAGAGTGTTGCTGAGCGACACGTAAACGCACCCCGGGGTTCGTCAATCGTGGAAATCAGTTTGGGACCCCAAAACTGAGTAATAATCCAAGAAACGGGCCAGAATCGGCCCAAACTGCCAGTCTTGACGACCAACACATAAGCACACCTTGGTGTTCGACAACCATGGAAATCCCTTTGGGACCCCAAAACGGGGAGTAATAGTCCATGAAACGGGTCAGAATCGACAAAACCCACGAGTGTTGATGACCGACACGTAAACGCACCCCGGGGTTCAACAACCATGGAAATCGCTTTGGGACCCCAAAACGGTGAGTATTAGTCCACAAAACGGGTCAGAATCGACAAAAACCGCGAGTGTTGATGACCGACACGTTAACGCACCCCGGGGCCCGTTAATCGTGGAAATCACTCCGGGACACCAAAATAGAGAGTACTAGTCCATGAAACGGGCCAGAATCGGCCAAAACTGCGAGTGTTGATGACCGACACGTAAGAGCACCTTGGAGTTCAACAACTATGGAAATTGCTTCGGGACCCCAAAACAAGTGAGTAATAGTCCACGAAACTGACCAGAATTGGCCAAAATTGTGAGTGTTGATGACCGACACGTAAGCGCACCTTGGGGTTCAACAACCATGGAAATCGCTTTGGGACCCCAAAACAGTGAGTAATAGTCCACGAAACGGGTCAGAATGGCCAAAAACCGCGAGTGTTGATGACCGACACATAAACGCACTCCGGGGTTCGTCAATTGTGGAAATCACTTCGGGACCCCAAAACTGAGTAATAATCCAAGAAACGGGACATAATCGGCCCAAACTGCGATCTCGACGACCAACACATAAGCACACCATGGGGTTCGACGACCATGGAAATCCCTTTGGGACACCAAAACGGTGAGTAATAGTCCATGAAACGGGTCAGAATCGACAAAACCCACAAGTGTTGATGACAGACACGTAAATGCACCCCCGTGTTCGTTAATCGTGGAAATCGCTCTAGGACCTGAAACCGGTGAGTAATAGTCCACGAAACTGACCAGAATTGGCCAAAATTGTGAGTGTTGATGACCGACATGTAAGCGCACCTTGGAGTTCAACAACCATGGAAATCGCTTTGGGACCCCAAAACGGTGAGTAATAGTCCACGAAATGGGTCAGAATCGACAAAGCCGAGAGTGTTGCTGAGCGACACGTAAACGCACCCCGGGGTTCGTCAATCGTGGAAATCAGTTTGGGACCCCAAAACTGAGTAATAATCCAAGAAACGGGCCAGAATCGACCCAAACTGCGAGTCTTGACGACCAACACATAAGCACACCTTGGTGTTCGACAACCATGGAAATCCCTTTGGGACCCAAAACGGGGAGTAATAGTCCATGAAACGGGTCAGAATCGACAAAACCCACGAGTGTTGATGACCGACACGTAAACGCACCCCGGGGTTCAACAACCATGGAAATCGCTTTGGGACCCCAAAACGGTGAGTAATAGTCCACGAAATGGGTCAGAATCGACAAAAACCGAGAGTGTTGCTGAGCGACACGTAAACGCACCCCGGGGTTCGTCAATCGTGGAAATCAGTTTGGGACCCCAAAACTGAGTAATAATCCAAGAAACGGGCCAGAATCGGCCCAAACTGCGAGTCTTGACGACCAACACATAAGCACACCTTGGTGTTCGACAACCATGGAAATCCCTTTGGGACCCCAAAACGGGGAGTAATAATCCATGAAACGGGTCAGAATCGACAAAACCCACGAGTGTTGATGACCGACACGTAAACGCACCCCGGGGTTCAACAACCATGGAAATCGCTTTGGGACCCCAAAACGGTGAGTATTAGTCCACAAAACGGGTCAGAATCGACAAAAACCGCGAGTGTTGATGACCGACACGTTAACGCACCCCGGGGCCCGTTAATCGTGGAAATCACTCCGGGACACCAAAATAGAGAGTACTAGTCCATGAAACGGGCCAGAATCGGCCAAAACTGCGAGTGTTGATGACCGACACGTAAGAGCACCTTGGAGTTCAACAACTATGGAAATTGCTTTGGGACCCCAAAACAAGTGAGTAATAGTCCACGAAACTGACCAGAATTGGCCAAAATTGTGAGTGTTGATGACCGACACGTAAGCGCACCTTGGGGTTCAACAACCATGGAAATCGCTTTGGGACCCCAAAACAGCGAGTAATAGTCCACGAAACGGGTCAGAATGGCCAAAAACCGCGAGTGTTGATGACCGACACGTAAACGCACTCCGGGGTTCGTCAATTGTGGAAATCACTTCGGGACCCCAAAACTGAGTAATAATCCAAGAAACGGGACAGAATCGGCCCAAACTGCGATCTCGACGACCAACACATAAGCACACCATGGGGTTCGACGACCATGGAAATCCCTTTGGGACACCAAAACGGTGAGTAATAGTCCATGAAACGGGCCAGAATCGACAAAACCCACAAGTGTTGATGACAGACATGTAAATGCACCCCCGTGTTCGTTAATCGTGGAAATCGCTCTAGGACCTGAAACCGGTGAGTAATAGTCCACGAAACTGACCAGAATTGGCCAAAATTGTGAGTGTTGATGACCGACATGTAAGCGCACCTTGGAGTTCAACAACCATGGAAATCGCTTTGGGACCCCAAAACGGTGAGTAATAGTCCACGAAATGGGTCAGAATCGACAAAAACCGAGAGTGTTGCTGAGCGACACGTAAACGCACCCCCGGGGTTCGTCAATCGTGGAAATCAGTTTGGGACCCCAAAACTGAGTAATAATCCAAGAAACGGGCCAGAATCGGCCCAAACTGCCAGTCTTGACGACCAACACATAAGCACACCTTGGTGTTCGACAACCATGGAAATCCCTTTGGGACCCCAAAACGGGGAGTAATAGTCCATGAAACGGGTCAGAATCGACAAAACCCACGAGTGTTGATGACCGACACGTAAACGCACCCCGGGGTTCAACAACCATGGAAATCGCTTTGGGACCCCAAAACGGTGAGTATTAGTCCACAAAACGGGTCAGAATCGACAAAAACCGCGAGTGTTGATGACCGACACGTTAACGCACCCCGGGGCCCGTTAATCGTGGAAATCACTCCGGGACACCAAAATAGAGAGTACTAGTCCATGAAACGGGCCAGAATCGGCCAAAACTGCGAGTGTTGATGACCGACACGTAAGAGCACCTTGGAGTTCAACAACTATGGAAATTGCTTCGGGACCCCAAAACAAGTGAGTAATAGTCCACGAAACTGACCAGAATTGGCCAAAATTGTGAGTGTTGATGACCGACACGTAAGCGCACCTTGGGGTTCAACAACCATGGAAATCGCTTTGGGACCCCAAAACAGCGAGTAATAGTCCACGAAACGGGTCAGAATGGCCAAAAACCGCGAGTGTTGATGACCGACACGTAAACGCACTCCGGGGTTCGTCAATTGTGGAAATCACTTCGGGACCCCAAAACTGAGTAATAATCCAAGAAACGGGACAGAATCGGCCCAAACTGCGATCTCGACGACCAACACATAAGCACACCATGGGGTTCGACGACCATGGAAATCCCTTTGGGACACCAAAACGGTGAGTAATAGTCCATGAAACGGGCCAGAATCGACAAAACCCACAAGTGTTGATGACAGACATGTAAATGCACCCCCGTGTTCGTTAATCGTGGAAATCGCTCTAGGACCTGAAACCGGTGAGTAATAGTCCACGAAACTGACCAGAATTGGCCAAAATTGTGAGTGTTGATGACCGACATGTAAGCGCACCTTGGAGTTCAACAACCATGGAAATCGCTTTGGGACCCCAAAACGGTGAGTAATAGTCCACGAAATGGGTCAGAATCGACAAAAACCGAGAGTGTTGCTGAGCGACACGTAAACGCACCCCGGGGTTCGTCAATCGTGGAAATCAGTTTGGGACCCCAAAACTGAGTAATAATCCAAGAAACGGGCCAGAATCGGCCCAAACTGCCAGTCTTGACGACCAACACATAAGCACACCTTGGTGTTCGACAACCATGGAAATCCCTTTGGGACCCCAAAACGGGGAGTAATAGTCCATGAAACGGGTCAGAATCGACAAAACCCACGAGTGTTGATGACCGACACGTAAACGCACCCCGGGGTTCAACAACCATGGAAATCGCTTTGGGACCCCAAAACGGTGAGTATTAGTCCACAAAACGGGTCAGAATCGACAAAAACCGCGAGTGTTGATGACCGACACGTTAACGCACCCCGGGGCCCGTTAATCGTGGAAATCACTCCGGGACACCAAAATAGAGAGTACTAGTCCATGAAACGGGCCAGAATCGGCCAAAACTGCGAGTGTTGATGACCGACACGTAAGAGCACCTTGGAGTTCAACAACTATGGAAATTGCTTCGGGACCCCAAAACAAGTGAGTAATAGTCCACGAAACTGACCAGAATTGGCCAAAATTGTGAGTGTTGATGACCGACACGTAAGCGCACCTTGGGGTTCAACAACCATGGAAATCGCTTTGGGACCCCAAAACAGCGAGTAATAGTCCACGAAACGGGTCAGAATGGCCAAAAACCGCGAGTGTTGATGACCGACACGTAAACGCACTCCGGGGTTCGTCAATTGTGGAAATCACTTCGGGACCCCAAAACTGAGTAATAATCCAAGAAACGGGACAGAATCGGCCCAAACTGCGATCTCGACGACCAACACATAAGCACACCATGGGGTTCGACGACCATGGAAATCCCTTTGGGACACCAAAACGGTGAGTAATAGTCCATGAAACGGGCCAGAATCGACAAAACCCACAAGTGTTGATGACAGACATGTAAATGCACCCCCGTGTTCGTTAATCGTGGAAATCGCTCTAGGACCTGAAACCGGTGAGTAATAGTCCACGAAACTGACCAGAATTGGCCAAAATTGTGAGTGTTGATGACCGACATGTAAGCGCACCTTGGAGTTCAACAACCATGGAAATCGCTTTGGGACCCCAAAACGGTGAGTAATAGTCCACGAAATGGGTCAGAATCGACAAAAACCGAGAGTGTTGCTGAGCGACACGTAAACGCACCCCGGGGTTCGTCAATCGTGGAAATCAGTTTGGGACCCCAAAACTGAGTAATAATCCAAGAAACGGGCCAGAATCGGCCCAAACTGCCAGTCTTGACGACCAACACATAAGCACACCTTGGTGTTCGACAACCATGGAAATCCCTTTGGGACCCCAAAACGGGGAGTAATAGTCCATGAAACGGGTCAGAATCGACAAAACCCACGAGTGTTGATGACCGATACGTAAACGCACCCCGGGGTTCAACAACCATGGAAATCGCTTTGGGACCCCAAAACGGTGAGTATTAGTCCACAAAACGGGTCAGAATCGACAAAAACCGCGAGTGTTGATGACCGACACGTTAACGCACCCCGGGGCCCGTTAATCGTGGAAATCACTCCGGGACACCAAAATAGAGAGTACTAGTCCATGTAACGGGCCGGAATCGGCCAAAACTGCGAGTGTTGATGACCGACACGTAAGAGCACATTGGAGTTCAACAACTATGGAAATTGCTTTGGGACCCCAAAACAAGTGAGTAATAGTCCACGAAACTGACCAGAATTGGCCAAAATTGTGAGTGTTGATGACCGACACGTAAGCGCACCTTGGGGTTCAACAACCATGGAAATCGCTTTGGGACCCCAAAACAGTGAGTAATAGTCCACGAAACGGGTCAGAATGGCCAAAAACCGCGAGTGTTGATGACCGACACATAAACGCACTCCGGGGTTCGTCAATTGTGGAAATCACTTCGGGACCCCAAAACTGAGTAATAATCCAAGAAACGGGACAGAATCGGCCCAAACTGCGATCTCGACGACCAACACATAAGCACACCATGGGGTTCGACGACCATGGAAATCCCTTTGGGACACCAAAACGGTGAGTAATAGTCCATGAAACGGGTCAGAATCGACAAAACCCACAAGTGTTGATGACAGACACGTAAATGCACCCCCGTGTTCGTTAATCGTGGAAATCGCTCTAGGACCTGAAACCGGTGAGTAATAGTCCACGAAACTGACCAGAATTGGCCAAAATTGTGAGTGTTGATGACCGACATGTAAGCGCACCTTGGAGTTCAACAACCATGGAAATCGCTTTGGGACCCCAAAACGGTGAGTAATAGTCCACGAAATGGGTCAGAATCGACAAAAACCGAGAGTGTTGCTGAGCGACACGTAAACGCACCCCGGGGTTCGTCAATCGTGGAAATCAGTTTGGGACCCCAAAACTGAGTAATAATCCAAGAAACGGGCCAGAATCGGCCCAAACTGCGAGTCTTGACGACCAACACATAAGCACACCTTGGTGTTCGACAACCATGGAAATCCCTTTGGGACCCCAAAACGGGGAGTAATAATCCATGAAACGGGTCAGAATCGACAAAACCCACGAGTGTTGATGACCGACACGTAAACGCACCCCGGGGTTCAACAACCATGGAAATCGCTTTGGGACCCCAAAACGGTGAGTATTAGTCCACAAAACGGGTCAGAATCGACAAAAACCGCGAGTGTTGATGACCGACACGTTAACGCACCCCGGGGCCCGTTAATCGTGGAAATCACTCCGGGACACCAAAATAGAGAGTACTAGTCCATGTAACGGGCCGGAATCGGACAAAACTGCGAGTGTTGATGACCGACACGTAAGAGCACATTGGAGTTCAACAACTATGGAAATTGCTTTGGGACCCCAAAACAAGTGAGTAATAGTCCACGAAACTGACCAGAATTGGCCAAAATTGTGAGTGTTGATGACCGACACGTAAGCGCACCTTGGGGTTCAACAACCATGGAAATCGCTTTGGGACCCCAAAACAGTGAGTAATAGTCCACGAAACGGGTCAGAATGGCCAAAAACCGCGAGTGTTGATGACCGACACGTAAACGCACTCCGGGGTTCGTCAATTGTGGAAATCACTTCGGGACCCCAAAACTGAGTAATAATCCAAGAAACGGGACAGAATCGGCCCAAACTGCGATCTCGACGACCAACACATAAGCACACCATGGGGTTCGACGACCATGGAAATCCCTTTGGGACACCAAAACGGTGAGTAATAGTCCATGAAACGGGTCAGAATCGACAAAACCCACAAGTGTTGATGACAGACACGTAAATGCACCCCCGTGTTCGTTAATCGTGGAAATCGCTCTAGGACCTGAAACCGGTGAGTAATAGTCCACGAAACTGACCAGAATTGGCCAAAATTGTGAGTGTTGATGACCGACATGTAAGCGCACCTTGGAGTTCAACAACCATGGAAATCGCTTTGGGACCCCAAAACGGTGAGTAATAGTCCACGAAATGGGTCAGAATCGACAAAAACCGAGAGTGTTGCTGAGCGACACGTAAACGCACCCCGGGGTTCGTCAATCGTGGAAATCAGTTTGGGACCCCAAAACTGAGTAATAATCCAAGAAACGGGCCAGAATCGGCCCAAACTGCCAGTCTTGACGACCAACACATAAGCACACCTTGGTGTTCGACAACCATGGAAATCCCTTTGGGACCCCAAAACGGGGAGTAATAGTCCATGAAACGGGTCAGAATCGACAAAACCCACGAGTGTTGATGACCGACACGTAAACGCACCCCGGGGTTCAACAACCATGGAAATCGCTTTGGGACCCCAAAACGGTGAGTATTAGTCCACAAAACGGGTCAGAATCGACAAAAACCGCGAGTGTTGATGACCGACACGTTAACGCACCCCGGGGCCCGTTAATCGTGGAAATCACTCCGGGACACCAAAATAGAGAGTACTAGTCCATGAAACGGGCCGGAATCGGCCAAAACTGCGAGTGTTTATGACCGACACGTAAGAGCACCTTGGAGTTCAACAACTATGGAAATTGCTTTGGGACCCCAAAACAAGTGAGTAATAGTCCACGAAACTGACCAGAATTGGCCAAAATTGTGAGTGTTGATGACCGACACGTAAGCGCACCTTGGGGTTCAACAACCATGGAAATCGCTTTGGGACCCCAAAACAGTGAGTAATAGTCCACGAAACGGGTCAGAATGGCCAAAAACCGCGAGTGTTGATGACCGACACGTAAACGCACTCCGGGGTTCGTCAATTGTGGAAATCACTTCGGGACCCCAAAACTGAGTAATAATCCAAGAAACGGGACAGAATCGGCCCAAACTGCGATCTCGACGACCAACACATAAGCACACCATGGGGTTCGACGACCATGGAAATCCCTTTGGGACACCAAAACGGTGAGTAATAGTCCATGAAACGGGTCAGAATCGACAAAACCCACAAGTGTTGATGACAGACACGTAAATGCACCCCCGTGTTCGTTAATCGTGGAAATCGCTCTAGGACCTGAAACCGGTGAGTAATAGTCCACGAAACTGACCAGAATTGGCCAAAATTGTGAGTGTTGATGACCGACATGTAAGCGCACCTTGGAGTTCAACAACCATGGAAATCGCTTTGGGACCCCAAAACGGTGAGTAATAGTCGACGAAATGGGTCAGAATCGACAAAAACCGAGAGTGTTGCTGAGCGACACGTAAACGCACCCCGGGGTTCGTCAATCGTGGAAATCAGTTTGGGACCCCAAAACTGAGTAATAATCCAAGAAACGGGCCAGAATCGGCCCAAACTGCCAGTCTTGACGACCAACACATAAGCACACCTTGGTGTTCGACAACCATGGAAATCCCTTTGGGACCCCAAAACGGGGAGTAATAGTCCATGAAACGGGTCAGAATCGACAAAACCCACGAGTGTTGATGACCGACACGTAAACGCACCCCGGGGTTCAACAACCATGGAAATCGCTTTGGGACCCCAAAACGGTGAGTATTAGTCCACAAAACGGGTCAGAATCGACAAAAACCGCGAGTGTTGATGACCGACACGTTAACGCACCCCGGGGCCCGTTAATCGTGGAAATCACTCCGGGACACCAAAATAGAGAGTACTAGTCCATGAAACGGGCCAGAATCGGCCAAAACTGCGAGTGTTGATGACCGACACGTAAGAGCACCTTGGAGTTCAACAACTATGGAAATTGCTTCGGGACCCCAAAACAAGTGAGTAATAGTCCACGAAACTGACCAGAATTGGCCAAAATTGTGAGTGTTGATGACCGACACGTAAGCGCACCTTGGGGTTCAACAACCATGGAAATCGCTTTGGGACCCCAAAACAGTGAGTAATAGTCCACGAAACGGGTCAGAATGGCCAAAAACCGCGAGTGTTGATGACCGACACGTAAACGCACTCCGGGGTTCGTCAATTGTGGAAATCACTTCGGGACCCCAAAACTGAGTAATAATCCAAGAAACGGGACATAATCGGCCCAAACTGCGATCTCGACGACCAACACATAAGCACACCATGGGGTTCGACGACCATGGAAATCCCTTTGGGACACCAAAACGGTGAGTAATAGTCCATGAAACGGGTCAGAATCGACAAAACCCACAAGTGTTGATGACAGACACGTAAATGCACCCCCGTGTTCGTTAATCGTGGAAATCGCTCTAGGACCTGAAACCGGTGAGTAATAGTCCACGAAACTGACCAGAATTGGCCAAAATTGTGAGTGTTGATGACCGACTCGTAAGCGCACCTTGGGGTTCAACAACCATGGAAATCGCTTTGGGACCCCAAAACAGTGAGTAATAGTCCATGAAACGGGTCAGAATGGCCAAAAACCGCGAGTGTTGATGACCGACACGTAAACGCACTCCGGGGTTCGTCAATTGTGGAAATCACTTCGGGACCCCAAAACTGAGTAATAATCCAAGAAACGGGACAGAATCGGCCCAAACTGCGATCTCGACGACCAACACATAAGCACACCATGGGGTTCGACGACCATGGAAATCCCTTTGGGACACCAAAACGGTGAGTAATAGTCCATGAAACGGGTCAGAATCGACAAAACCCACAAGTGTTGATGACAGACACGTAAATGCACCCCCGTGTTCGTTAATCGTGGAAATCGCTCTAGGACCTGAAACCGGTGAGTAATAGTCCACGAAACTGACCAGAATTGGCCAAAATTGTGAGTGTTGATGACCGACATGTAAGCGCACCTTGGAGTTCAACAACCATGGAAATCGCTTTGGGACCCCAAAACGGTGAGTAATAGTCGACGAAATGGGTCAGAATCGACAAAAACCGAGAGTGTTGCTGAGCGACACGTAAACGCACCCCGGGGTTCGTCAATCGTGGAAATTAGTTTGGGACCCCAAAACTGAGTAATAATCCAAGAAACGGGCCAGAATCGGCCCAAACTGCCAGTCTTGACGACCAACACATAAGCACACCTTGGTGTTCGACAACCATGGAAATCCCTTTGGGACCCCAAAACGGGGAGTAATAGTCCATGAAACGGGTCAGAATCGACAAAACCCACGAGTGTTGATGACCGACACGTAAACGCACCCCGGGGTTCAACAACCATGGAAATCGCTTTGGGACCCCAAAACGGTGAGTATTAGTCCACAAAACGGGTCAGAATCGACAAAAACCGCGAGTGTTGATGACCGACACGTTAACGCACCCCGGGGCCCGTTAATCGTGGAAATCACTCCGGGACACCAAAATAGAGAGTACTAGTCCATGAAACGGGCCAGAATCGGCCAAAACTGCGAGTGTTGATGACCGACACGTAAGAGCACCTTGGAGTTCAACAACTATGGAAATTGCTTCGGGACCCCAAAACAAGTGAGTAATAGTCCACGAAACTGACCAGAATTGGCCAAAATTGTGAGTGTTGATGACCGACACGTAAGCGCACCTTGGGGTTCAACAACCATGGAAATCGCTTTGGGACCCCAAAACAGTGAGTAATAGTCCACGAAACGGGTCAGAATGGCCAAAAACCGCGAGTGTTGATGACCGACACGTAAACGCACTCCGGGGTTCGTCAATTGTGGAAATCACTTCGGGACCCCAAAACTGAGTAATAATCCAAGAAACGGGACATAATCGGCCCAAACTGCGATCTCGACGACCAACACATAAGCACACCATGGGGTTCGACGACCATGGAAATCCCTTTGGGACACCAAAACGGTGAGTAATAGTCCATGAAACGGGTCAGAATCGACAAAACCCACAAGTGTTGATGACAGACACGTAAATGCACCCCCGTGTTCGTTAATCGTGGAAATCGCTCTAGGACCTGAAACCGGTGAGTAATAGTCCACGAAACTGACCAGAATTGGCCAAAATTGTGAGTGTTGATGACCGACATGTAAGCGCACCTTGGAGTTCAACAACCATGGAAATCGCTTTGGGACCCCAAAACGGTGAGTAATAGTCGACGAAATGGGTCAGAATCGACAAAAACCGAGAGTGTTGCTGAGCGACACGTAAACGCACCCCGGGGTTCGTCAATCGTGGAAATCAGTTTGGGACCCCAAAACTGAGTAATAATCCAAGAAACGGGCCAGAATCGGCCCAAACTGCCAGTCTTGACGACCAACACATAAGCACACCTTGGTGTTCGACAACCATGGAAATCCCTTTGGGACCCCAAAACGGGGAGTAATAGTCCATGAAACGGGTCAGAATCGACAAAACCCACGAGTGTTGATGACCGACACGTAAACGCACCCCGGGGTTCAACAACCATGGAAATCGCTTTGGGACCCCAAAACGGTGAGTATTAGTCCACAAAACGGGTCAGAATCGACAAAAACCGCGAGTGTTGATGACCGACACGTTAACGCACCCCGGGGCCCGTTAATCGTGGAAATCACTCCGGGACACCAAAATAGAGAGTACTAGTCCATGAAACGGGCCAGAATCGGCCAAAACTGCGAGTGTTGATGACCGACACGTAAGAGCACCTTGGAGTTCAACAACTATGGAAATTGCTTCGGGACCCCAAAACAAGTGAGTAATAGTCCACGAAACTGACCAGAATTGGCCAAAATTGTGAGTGTTGATGACCGACACGTAAGCGCACCTTGGGGTTCAACAACCATGGAAATCGCTTTGGGACCCCAAAACAGTGAGTAATAGTCCACGAAACGGGTCAGAATGGCCAAAAACCGCGAGTGTTGATGACCGACACGTAAACGCACTCCGGGGTTCGTCAATTGTGGAAATCACTTCGGGACCCCAAAACTGAGTAATAATCCAAGAAACGGGACATAATCGGCCCAAACTGCGATCTCGACGACCAACACATAAGCACACCATGGGGTTCGACGACCATGGAAATCCCTTTGGGACACCAAAACGGTGAGTAATAGTCCATGAAACGGGTCAGAATCGACAAAACCCACAAGTGTTGATGACAGACACGTAAATGCACCCCCGGGTTCGTTAATCGTGGAAATCGCTCTAGGACCTGAAACCGGTGAGTAATAGTCCACGAAACTGACCAGGATTGGCCAAAATTGTGAGTGTTGATGACCGACATGTAAGCGCACCTTGGAGTTCAACAACCATGGAAATCGCTTTGGGACCCCAAAACGGTGAGTAATAGTCCACGAAATGGGTCAGAATCGACAAAAACCGAGAGTGTTGCTGAGCGAAACGTAAACGCACCCCGGGGTTCGTCAATCGTGGAAATCAGTTTGGGACCCCAAAACTGAGTAATAATCCAAGAAACGGGCCAGAATCGGCCCAAACTGCGAGTCTTGACGACCAACACATAAGCACACCTTGGTGTTCGACAACCATGGAAATCCCTTTGGGACCCCAAAACGGGGAGTAATAGTCCATGAAACGGGTCAGAATCGACAAAACCCACGAGTGTTGATGACCGACACGTAAACGCACCCCGGGGTTCAACAACCATGGAAATCGCTTTGGGACCCCAAAACGGTGAGTATTAGTCCACAAAACGGGTCAGAATCGACACAAACCGCGAGTGTTGATGACCGACACGTTAACGCACCCCGGGGCCCGTTAATCGTGGTAATCACTCCGGGACACCAAAATAGAGAGTACTAGTCCATGAAACGGGCCAGAATCGGCCAAAACTGCGAGTGTTGATGACCGACACGTAAGAGCACCTTGGAGTTCAACAACTATGGAAATTGCTTTGGGACCCCAAAACAAGTGAGTAATAGTCCACGAAACTGACCAGAATTGGCCAAAATTGTGAGTGTTGATGACCGACACGTAAGCGCACCTTGGGGTTCAACAACCATGGAAATCGCTTTGGGACCCCAAAACAGTGAGTAATAGTCCACGAAACGGGTCAGAATGGCCAAAAACCGCGAGTGTTGATGACCGACACGTAAACGCACTCCGGGGTTCGTCAATTGTGGAAATCACTTCGGGACCCCAAAACTGAGTAATAATCCAAGAAACGGGACATAATCGGCCCAAACTGCGATCTCGACGACCAACACATAAGCACACCATGGGGTTCGACGACCATGGAAATCCCTTTGGGACACCAAAACGGTGAGTAATAGTCCATGAAACGGGTTAGAATCGACAAAACCCACAAGTGTTGATGACAGACACGTAAATGCACCCCCGTGTTCGTTAATCGTGGAAATCGCTCTAGGACCTGAAACCGGTGAGTAATAGTCCACGAAACTGACCAGAATTGGCCAAAATTGTGAGTGTTGATGACCGACATGTAAGCGCACCTTGGTGTTCAACAACCATGGAAATCGCTTTGGGACCCCAAAACGGTGAGTAATAGTCGACGAAATGGGTCAGAATCGACAAAAACCGAGAGTGTTGCTGAGCGACACGTAAACGCACCCCGGGGTTCGTCAATCGTGGAAATCAGTTTGGGACCCCAAAACTGAGTAATAATCCAAGAAACGGGCCAGAATCGGCCCAAACTGCCAGTCTTGACGACTAACACATAAGCACACCTTGGTGTTCGACAACCATGGAAATCCCTTTGGGACCCCAAAACGGGGAGTAATAGTCCATGAAACGGGTCAGAATCGACAAAACCCACGAGTGTTGATGACCGACACGTAAACGCACCCCGGGGTTCAACAACCATGGAAATCGCTTTGGGACCCCAAAACGGTGAGTATTAGTCCACAAAACGGGTCAGAATCGACAAAAACCGCGAGTGTTGATGACCGACACGTTAACGCACCCCGGGGCCCGTTAATCGTGGAAATCACTCCGGGACACCAAAATAGAGAGTACTAGTCCATGAAACGGGCCAGAATCGGCCAAAACTGCGAGTGTTGATGACCGACACGTAAGAGCACCTTGGAGTTCAACAACTATGGAAATTGCTTCGGGACCCCAAAACAAGTGAGTAATAGTCCACGAAACTGACCAGAATTGGCCAAAATTGTGAGTGTTGATGACCGACACGTAAGCGCACCTTGGGGTTCAACAACCATGGAAATCGCTTTGGGACCCCAAAACAGTGAGTAATAGTCCACGAAACGGGTCAGAATGGCCAAAAACCGCGAGTGTTGATGACCGACACGTAAACGCACTCCGGGGTTCGTCAATTGTGGAAATCACTTCGGGACCCCAAAACTGAGTAATAATCCAAGAAACGGGACATAATCGGCCCAAACTGCGATCTCGACGACCAACACATAAGCACACCATGGGGTTCGACGACCATGGAAATCCCTTTGGGACACCAAAACGGTGAGTAATAGTCCATGAAACGGGTCAGAATCGACAAAACCCACAAGTGTTGATGACAGACACGTAAATGCACCCCCGTGTTCGTTAATCATGGAAATCGCTCTAGGACCTGAAACCGGTGAGTAATAGTCCACGAAACTGACCAGAATTGGCCAAAATTGTGAGTGTTGATGACCGACATGTAAGCGCACCTTGGTGTTCAACAACCATGGAAATCGCTTTGGGACCCCAAAACGGTGAGTAATAGTCGACGAAATGGGTCAGAATCGACAAAAACCGAGAGTGTTGCTGAGCGACACGTAAACGCACCCCGGGGTTCGTCAATCGTGGAAATCAGTTTGGGACCCCAAAACTGAGTAATAATCCAAGAAACGGGCCAGAATCGGCCCAAACTGCCAGTCTTGACGACTAACACATAAGCACACCTTGGTGTTCGACAACCATGGAAATCCCTTTGGGACCCCAAAACGGGGAGTAATAGTCCATGAAACGGGTCAGAATCGACAAAACCCACGAGTGTTGATGACCGACACGTAAACGCACCCCGGGGTTCAACAACCATGGAAATCGCTTTGGGACCCCAAAACGGTGAGTATTAGTCCACAAAACGGGTCAGAATCGACAAAAACCGCGAGTGTTGATGACCGACACGTTAACGCACCCCGGGGCCCGTTAATCGTGGAAATCACTCCGGGACACCAAAATAGAGAGTACTAGTCCATGAAACGGGCCAGAATCGGCCAAAACTGCGAGTGTTGATGACCGACACGTAAGAGCACCTTGGAGTTCAACAACTATGGAAATTGCTTCGGGACCCCAAAACAAGTGAGTAATAGTCCACGAAACTGACCAGAATTGGCCAAAATTGTGAGTGTTGATGACCGACACGTAAGCGCACCTTGGGGTTCAACAACCATGGAAATCGCTTTGGGACCCCAAAACAGTGAGTAATAGTCCACGAAACGGGTCAGAATGGCCAAAAACCGCGAGTGTTGATGACCGACACGTAAACGCACTCCGGGGTTCGTCAATTGTGGAAATCACTTCGGGACCCCAAAACTGAGTAATAATCCAAGAAACGGGACATAATCGGCCCAAACTGCGATCTCGACGACCAACACATAAGCACACCATGGGGTTCGACGACCATGGAAATCCGTTTGGGACACCAAAACGGTGAGTAATAGTCCATGAAACGGGTCAGAATCGACAAAACCCACAAGTGTTGATGACAGACACGTAAATGCACCCCCGTGTTCGTTAATCATGGAAATCGCTCTAGGACCTGAAACCGGTGAGTAATAGTCCACGAAACTGACCAGAATTGGCCAAAATTGTGAGTGTTGATGACCGACATGTAAGCGCACCTTGGTGTTCAACAACCATGGAAATCGCTTTGGGACCCCAAAACGGTGAGTAATAGTCCACGAAATGGGTCAGAATCGACAAAAACCGAGAGTGTTGCTGAGCGACACGTAAACGCACCCCGGGGTTCGTCAATCGTGGAAATCAGTTTGGGACCCCAAAACTGAGTAATAATCCAAGAAACGGGCCAGAATCGGCCCAAACTGCCAGTCTTGACGACTAACACATAAGCACACCTTGGTGTTCGACAACCATGGAAATCCCTTTGGGACCCCAAAACGGGGAGTAATAGTCCATGAAACGGGTCAGAATCGACAAAACCCACGAGTGTTGATGACCGACACGTAAACGCACCCCGGGGTTCAACAACCATGGAAATCGCTTTGGGACCCCAAAACGGTGAGTATTAGTCCACAAAACGGGTCAGAATCGACAAAAACCGCGAGTGTTGATGACCGACACGTTAACGCACCCCGGGGCCCGTTAATCGTGGAAATCACTCCGGGACACCAAAATAGAGAGTACTAGTCCATGAAACGGGCCAGAATCGGCCAAAACTGCGAGTGTTGATGACCGACACGTAAGAGCACCTTGGAGTTCAACAACTATGGAAATTGCTTCGGGACCCCAAAACAAGTGAGTAATAGTCCACGAAACTGACCAGAATTGGCCAAAATTGTGAGTGTTGATGACCGACACGTAAGCGCACCTTGGGGTTCAACAACCATGGAAATCGCTTTGGGACCCCAAAACAGTGAGTAATAGTCCACGAAACGGGTCAGAATGGCCAAAAACCGCGAGTGTTGATGACCGACACGTAAACGCACTCCGGGGTTCGTCAATTGTGGAAATCACTTCGGGACCCCAAAACTGAGTAATAATCCAAGAAATGGGACAGAATCGGCCCGAACTGCGATCTCGACGACCAACACATAAGCACACCTTGGGGTTCGACAACCATGGAAATCCCTTTGGGACACCAAAACGGTGAGTAATAGTCCATGAAACGGGTCAGAATCGACAAAACCCACAAGTGTTGATGACAGACACGTAAATGCACCCCCGGGTTCGTTAATCGTGGAAATCGCTCTAGGACCTGAAACCGGTGAGTAATAGTCCACGAAACTGACCAGAATTGGCCAAAATTGTGAGTGTTGATGACCGACACGTAAGCGCACCTTGGGGTTCAACAACCATGGAAATCGCTTTGGGACCCCAAAACAGTGAGTAATAGTCCACGAAACGGGTCAGAATGGCCAAAAACCGCGAGTGTTGATGACCGACACGTAAACGCACTCCGGGGTTCGTCAATTGTGGAAATCACTTCGGGACCCCAAAACTGAGTAATAATCCAAGAAACGGGACATAATCGGCCCAAACTGCGATCTCGACGACCAACACATAAGCACACCATGGGGTTCGACGACCATGGAAATCCGTTTGGGACACCAAAACGGTGAGTAATAGTCCATGAAACGGGTCAGAATCGAAAAAACCCACAAGTGTTGATGACAGACACGTAAATGCACCCCCGTGTTCGTTAATCATGGAAATCGCTCTAGGACCTGAAACCGGTGAGTAATAGTCCACGAAACTGACCAGAATTGGCCAAAATTGTGAGTGTTGATGACCGACATGTAAGCGCACCTTGGTGTTCAACAACCATGGAAATCGCTTTGGGACCCCAAAACGGTGAGTAATAGTCCACGAAATGGGTCAGAATCGACAAAAACCGAGAGTGTTGCTGAGCGACACGTAAACGCACCCCGGGGTTCGTCAATCGTGGAAATCAGTTTGGGACCCCAAAACTGAGTAATAATCCAAGAAACGGGCCAGAATCGGCCCAAACTGCCAGTCTTGACGACTAACACATAAGCACACCTTGGTGTTCGACAACCATGGAAATCCCTTTGGGACCCCAAAACGGGGAGTAATAGTCCATGAAACGGGTCAGAATCGACAAAACCCACGAGTGTTGATGACCGACACGTAAACGCACCCCGGGGTTCAACAACCATGGAAATCGCTTTGGGACCCCAAAACGGTGAGTATTAGTCCACAAAACGGGTCAGAATCGACAAAAACCGCGAGTGTTGATGACCGACACGTTAACGCACCCCGGGGCCCGTTAATCGTGGAAATCACTCCGGGACACCAAAATAGAGAGTACTAGTCCATGAAACGGGCCAGAATCGGCCAAAACTGCGAGTGTTGATGACCGACACGTAAGAGCACCTTGGAGTTCAACAACTATGGAAATTGCTTCGGGACCCCAAAACAAGTGAGTAATAGTCCACGAAACTGACCAGAATTGGCCAAAATTGTGAGTGTTGATGACCGACACGTAAGCGCACCTTGGGGTTCAACAACCATGGAAATCGCTTTGGGACCCCAAAACAGTGAGTAATAGTCCACGAAACGGGTCAGAATGGCCAAAAACCGCGAGTGTTGATGACCGACACGTAAACGCACTCCGGGGTTCGTCAATTGTGGAAATCACTTCGGGACCCCAAAACTGAGTAATAATCCAAGAAATGGGACAGAATCGGCCCAAACTGCGATCTCGACGACCAACACATAAGCACACCTTGGGGTTCGACAACCATGGAAATCCCTTTGGGACACCAAAACGGTGAGTAATAGTCCATGAAACGGGTCAGAATCGACAAAACCCACAAGTGTTGATGACAGACACGTAAATGCACCCCCGGGTTCGTTAATCGTGGAAATCGCTCTAGGACCTGAAACCGGTGAGTAATAGTCCACGAAACTGACCAGAATTGGCCAAAATTGTGAGTGTTGATGACCGACATGTAAGCGCACCTTGGAGTTCAACAACCATGGAAATCGCTTTGCGACCCCAAAACGGTGAGTAATAGTCCACGAAATGGGTCAGAATCGACAAAAACCGAGAGTGTTGTTGAGCGACACGTAAACGCACCCCGGGGTTTGTCAATCGTGGAAATCAGTTTGGGACCCCAAAACTGAGTAATAATCCAAGAAACGGGCCAGAATCGGCCCAAACCGCGAGTCTTGACGACCAACACATAAGCACACCTTGGTGTTCGACAACCATGGAAATCCCTTTGGGACCCCAAAACGGGGAGTAATAGTCCATGAAACGGGTCAGATTCGACAAAACCCACGAGTGTTGATGACCGACACGTAAACGCACCCCGGGGTTCAACAACCATGGAAATCGCTTTGGGACCCCAAAACGGTGAGTATTAGTCCACAAAACGGGTCAGAATCGACAAAAACCGCGAGTGTTGATGACCGACACGTTAACGCACCCCGGGGCCCGTTAATCATGGAAATCACTCCGGGACACCAAAATAGAGAGTACTAGTCCATGAAACGGGCCAGAATCGGCCAAAACTGCGAGTGTTGATGACCGACACGTAAGAGCACCTTGGAGTTCAACAACTATGGAAATTGCTTCGGGACCCCAAAACAAGTGAGTAATAGTCCACGAAACTGACCAGAATTGGCCAAAATTGTGAGTGTTGATGACCGACACGTAAGCGCACCTTGGGGTTCAACAACCATGGAAATCGCTTTGGGACCCCAAAACAGTGAGTAATAGTCCACGAAACGGGTCAGAATGGCCAAAAACCGCGAGTGTTGATGACCGACACGTAAACACACTCCGGGGTTCGTCAATTGTGGAAATCACTTTGGGACCCCAAAACTGAGTAATAATCCAAGAAACGGGACAGAATCGGCCCAAACTGTGATCTCGACGACCAACACATAAGCACACCATGGGGTTCGACGACCATGGAAATCCCTTTGGGACACCAAAACGGTGAGTAATAGTCCATGAAACGGGTCAGAATCGACAAAACCCACAAGTGTTGATGACAGACACGTAAATGCACCCCCGGGTTCGTTAATCGTGGAAATCGCTCTAGGACCTGAAACCGGTGAGTAATAGTCCACGAAACTGACCAGAATTGGCCAAAATTGTGAGTGTTGATGACTGACATGTAAGCGCACCTTGGAGTTCAACAACCATGGAAATCGCTTTGGGACCCCAAAACGGTGAGTAATAGTCGATGAAATGGGTCAGAATCGACAAAAACCGAGAGTGTTGTTGAGCGACACGTAAACGCACCCCGGGGTTCGTCAATCGTGGAAATCAGTTTGGGACCCCAAAACTGAGTAATAATCCAAGAAACGGGCCAGAATCGGCCCAAACTGCGAGTCTTGACGACCAACACATAAGCACACCTTGGTGTTCGACAACCATGGAAATCCCTTTGGGACCCCAAAACGGGGAGTAATAGTCCATGAAACGGGTCAGAATCGACATAACCCACGAGTGTTGATGACCGACACGTAAACGCACCCCGGGGTTCAACAACCATGGAAATCGCTTTGGGACCCCAAAACGGTGAGTATTAGTCCACAAAACGGGTCAGAATCGACAAAAACCGCGAGTGTTGATGACCGACACGTTAACGCACCGCGGGGCCCGTTAATCGTGGAAATCACTCCGGGACACCAAAATAGAGAGTACTAGTCCATGAAACGGGCCAGAATCGGCCAAAACTGCGAGTGTTGATGACCGACACGTAAGAGCACCTTGGAGTTCAACAACTATGGAAATTGCTTCGGGACCCCAAAACAAGTGAGTAATAGTCCACGAAACTGACCAGAATTGGCCAAAATTGTGAGTGTTGATGACCGACACGTAAGCGCACCTTGGGGTTCAACAACCATGGAAATCGCTTTGGGACCCCAAATCAGTGAGTAATAGTCCACGAAACGGGTCAGAATGGCCAAAAACCGCGAGTGTTGATGACCGACACGTAAACGCACTCCGGGGTTCGTCAATTGTGGAAATCACTTCGGGACCCCAAAACTGATTAATAATCCAAGAAACGGGACAGAATCGGCCCAAACTGCGATCTCGACGACCAACACATAAGCACACCATGGGGTTCGACGACCATGGAAATCCCTTTGGGACACCAAAACGGTGAGTAATAGTCCATGAAACGGGTCAGAATCGACAAAACCCACAAGTGTTGATGACAGACACGTAAATGCACCCCCGGGTTCGTTAATCGTGGAAATCGCTCTAGGACCTAAAACCGGTGAGTAATAGTCCACGAAACTGACCAGAATTGGCCAAAATTGTGAGTGTTGATGACCGACATGTAAGCGCACCTTGGAGTTCAACAACCATGGAAATCGCTTTGGGACCCCAAAACGGTGAGTAATAGTCCACGAAATGGGTCAGAATCGACAAAAACCGAGAGTGTTGCTGAGCGACACGTAAACGCACCCCGGGGTTCGTCAATCGTGGAAATCAGTTTGGGACCCCAAAACTGAGTAATAATCCAAGAAACGGGCCAGAATCGGCCCAAACTGCGAGTCTTGACGACCAACACATAAGCACACCTTGGTGTTCGACAACCATGGAAATCCCTTTGGGACCCCAAAACGGGGAGTAATAGTCCATGAAACGGGTCAGAATCGACAAAACCCACGAGTGTTGATGACCGACACGTAAACGCACCCCGGGGTTCAACAACCATGGAAATCGCTTTGGGACCCCAAAACGGTGAGTATTAGTCCACAAAACGGGTCAGAATCGACAAAAACCGCGAGTGTTGATGACCGACACGTTAACGCACCGCGGGGCCCGTTAATCGTGGAAATCACTCCGGGACACCAAAATAGAGAGTACTAGTCCATGAAACGGGCCAGAATCGGCCAAAACTGCGAGTGTTGATGACCGACACGTAAGAGCACCTTGGAGTTCAACAACTATGGAAATTGCTTCGGGACCCCAAAACAAGTGAGTAATAGTCCACGAAACTGACCAGAATTGGCCAAAATTGTGAGTGTTGATGACCGACACGTAAGCGCACCTTGGGGTTCAACAACCATGGAAATCGCTTTGGGACCCCAAAACAGTGAGTAATAGTCCACGAAACGGGTCAGAATGGCCAAAAACCGCGAGTGTTGATGACCGACACGTAAACGCACTCCGGGGTTCGTCAATTGTGGAAATCACTTCGGGACCCCAAAACTGAGTAATAATCCAAGAAACGGGACAGAATCGGCCCAAATTGCGATCTCGACGACCAACACATAAGCACACCTTGGGGTTCGACAACCATGGAAATCCCTTTGGGACACCAAAACGGTGAGTAATAGTCCATGAAACGGGTCAGAATCGACAAAACCCACAAGTGTTGATGACAGACACGTAAATGCACCCCCGGGTTCGTTAATCGTGGAAATCGCTCTAGGACCTGAAACCGGTGAGTAATAGTCCACGAAACTGACCAGAATTGGCCAAAATTGTGAGTGTTGATGACCGACATGTAAGCGCACCTTGGAGTTCAACAACCATGGAAATCGCTTTGGGACCCCAAAACGGTGAGTAATAGTCCACGAAATGGGTCAGAATCGACAAAAACCGAGAGTGTTGTTGAGCGACACGTAAACGCACCCCGGGGTTCGTCAATCGTGGAAATCAGTTTGGGACCCCAAAACTGAGTAATAATCCAAGAAACGGGCCAGAATCGGCCCAAACCGCGAGTCTTGACGACCAACACATAAGCACACCTTGGTGTTCGACAACCATGGAAATCCCTTTGGGACCCCAAAACGGGGAGTAATAGTCCATGAAACGGGTCAGATTCGACAAAACCCACGAGTGTTGATGACCGACACGTAAACGCACCCCAGGGTTCAACAACCATGGAAATCGCTTTGGGACCCCAGAACGGTGAGTATTAGTCCACAAAACGGGTCAGAATCGACAAAAACCGCGAGTGTTGATGACCGACACGTTAACGCACCCCGGGGCCCGTTAATCATGGAAATCACTCCGGGACACCAAAATAGAGAGTACTAGTCCATGAAACGGGCCAGAATCGGCCAAAACTACGAGTGTTGATGACCGACACGTAAGAGCACCTTGGAGTTCAACAACTATGGAAATTGCTTCGGGACCCCAAAACAAGTGAGTAATAGTCCACGAAACTGACCAGAATTGGCCAAAATTGTGAGTGTTGATGACCGACACGTAAGCGCACCTTGGGGTTCAACAACCATGGAAATCGCTTTGGGACCCCAAAACAGTGAGTAATAGTCCACGAAACGGGTCAGAATGGCCAAAAACCGCGAGTGTTGATGACCGACACGTAAACGCACTCCGGGGTTCGTCAATTGTGGAAATCACTTCGGGACCCCAAAACTGATTAATAATCCAAGAAACGGGACAGAATCGGCCCAAACTGCGATCTCGACGACCAACACATAAGCACACCATGGGGTTCGACGACCATGGAAATCCCTTTGGGACAACAAAACGGTGAGTAATAGTCCATGAAACGGGTCAGAATCGACAAAACCCACAAGTGTTGATGACAGACACGTAAATGCACCCTCGGGTTCGTTAATCGTGGAAATCGCTCTAGGACCTAAAACCGGTGAGTAATAGTCCACGAAACTGACCAGAATTGGCCAAAATTGTGAGTGTTGATGACCGACATGTAAGCGCACCTTGGAGTTCAACAACCATGGAAATCGCTTTGGGACCCCAAAACGGTGAGTAATAGTCCACGAAATGGGTCAGAATCGACAAAAACCGAGAGTGTTGTTGAGCGACACGTAAACGCACCCCGGGGTTCGTCAATCGTGGAAATCAGTTTGGGACCCCAAAACTGAGTAATAATCCAAGAAACGGGCCAGAATCGGCCCAAACCGCGAGTCTTGACGACCAACACATAAGCACACCTTGGTGTTCGACAACCATGGAAATCCCTTTGGGACCCCAAAACGGGGAGTAATAGTCCATGAAACGGGTCAGATTCGACAAAACCCACGAGTGTTGATGACCGACACGTAAACGCACCCCGGGGTTCAACAACCATGGAAATCGCTTTGGGACCCCAAAACGGTGAGTATTAGTCCACAAAACGGGTCAGAATCGACAAAAACCGCGAGTGTTGATGACCGACACGTTAACGCACCCCGGGGCCCGTTAATCATGGAAATCACTCCGGGACACCAAAATAGAGAGTACTAGTCCATGAAACGGGCCAGAATCGGCCAAAACTGCGAGTGTTGATGACCGACACGTAAGAGCACCTTGGAGTTCAACAACTATGGAAATTGCTTCGGGACCCCAAAACAAGTGAGTAATAGTCCACGAAACTGACCAGAATTGGCCAAAATTGTGAGTGTTGATGACCGACACGTAAGCGCACCTTGGGGTTCAACAACCATGGAAATCGCTTTGGGACCCCAAAACAGTGAGTAATAGTCCACGAAACGGGTCAGAATGGCCAAAAACCGCGAGTGTTGATGACCGACACGTAAACGCACTCCGGGGTTCGTCAATTGTGGAAATCACTTCGGGACCCCAAAACTGAGTAATAATCCAAGAAACGGGACAGAATCGGCCCAAATTGCGATCTCGACGACCAACACATAAGCACACCTTGGGGTTCGACAACCATGGAAATCCCTTTGGGACACCAAAACGGTGAGTAATAGTCCATGAAACGGGTCAGAATCGACAAAACCCACAAGTGTTGATGACAGACACGTAAATGCACCCCCGGGTTCGTTAATCGTGGAAATCGCTCTAGGACCTGAAACCGGTGAGTAATAGTCCACGAAACTGACCAGAATTGGCCAAAATTGTGAGTGTTGATGACCGACATGTAAGCGCACCTTGGAGTTCAACAACCATGGAAATCGCTTTGGGACCCCAAAACGGTGAGTAATAGTCCACGAAATGGGTCAGAATCGACAAAAACCGAGAGTGTTGTTGAGCGACACGTAAACGCACCCCGGGGTTCGTCAATCGTGGAAATCAGTTTGGGACCCCAAAACTGAGTAATAATCCAAGAAACGGGCCAGAATCGGCCCAAACCGCGAGTCTTGACGACCAACACATAAGCACACCTTGGTGTTCGACAACCATGGAAATCCCTTTGGGACCCCAAAACGGGGAGTAATAGTCCATGAAACGGGTCAGATTCGACAAAACCCACGAGTGTTGATGACCGACACGTAAACGCACCCCAGGGTTCAACAACCATGGAAATCGCTTTGGGACCCCAGAACGGTGAGTATTAGTCCACAAAACGGGTCAGAATCGACAAAAACCGCGAGTGTTGATGACCGACACGTTAACGCACCCCGGGGCCCGTTAATCATGGAAATCACTCCGGGACACCAAAATAGAGAGTACTAGTCCATGAAACGGGCCAGAATCGGCCAAAACTACGAGTGTTGATGACCGACACGTAAGAGCACCTTGGAGTTCAACAACTATGGAAATTGCTTCGGGACCCCAAAACAAGTGAGTAATAGTCCACGAAACTGACCAGAATTGGCCAAAATTGTGAGTGTTGATGACCGACACGTAAGCGCACCTTGGGGTTCAACAACCATGGAAATCGCTTTGGGACCCCAAAACAGTGAGTAATAGTCCACGAAACGGGTCAGAATGGCCAAAAACCGCGAGTGTTGATGACCGACACGTAAACGCACTCCGGGGTTCGTCAATTGTGGAAATCACTTCGGGACCCCAAAACTGATTAATAATCCAAGAAACGGGACAGAATCGGCCCAAACTGCGATCTCGACGACCAACACATAAGCACACCATGGGGTTCGACGACCATGGAAATCCCTTTGGGACAACAAAACGGTGAGTAATAGTCCATGAAACGGGTCAGAATCGACAAAACCCACAAGTGTTGATGACAGACACGTAAATGCACCCTCGGGTTCGTTAATCGTGGAAATCGCTCTAGGACCTAAAACCGGTGAGTAATAGTCCACGAAACTGACCAGAATTGGCCAAAATTGTGAGTGTTGATGACCGACATGTAAGCGCACCTTGGAGTTCAACAACCATGGAAATCGCTTTGGGACCCCAAAACGGTGAGTAATAGTCCACGAAATGGGTCAGAATCGACAAAAACCGAGAGTGTTGTTGAGCGACACGTAAACGCACCCCGGGGTTCGTCAATCGTGGAAATCAGTTTGGGACCCCAAAACTGAGTAATAATCCAAGAAACGGGCCAGAATCGGCCCAAACCGCGAGTCTTGACGACCAACACATAAGCACACCTTGGTGTTCGACAACCATGGAAATCCCTTTGGGACCCCAAAACGGGGAGTAATAGTCCATGAAACGGGTCAGATTCGACAAAACCCACGAGTGTTGATGACCGACACGTAAACGCACCCCGGGGTTCAACAACCATGGAAATCGCTTTGGGACCCCAAAACGGTGAGTATTAGTCCACAAAACGGGTCAGAATCGACAAAAACCGCGAGTGTTGATGACCGACACGTTAACGCACCCCGGGGCCCGTTAATCATGGAAATCACTCCGGGACACCAAAATAGAGAGTACTAGTCCATGAAACGGGCCAGAATCGGCCAAAACTGCGAGTGTTGATGACCGACACGTAAGAGCACCTTGGAGTTCAACAACTATGGAAATTGCTTCGGGACCCCAAAACAAGTGAGTAATAGTCCACGAAACTGACCAGAATTGGCCAAAATTGTGAGTGTTGATGACCGACACGTAAGCGCACCTTGGGGTTCAACAACCATGGAAATCGCTTTGGGACCCCAAAACAGTGAGTAATAGTCCACGAAACGGGTCAGAATGGCCAAAAACCGCGAGTGTTGATGACCGACACGTAAACGCACTCCGGGGTTCGTCAATTGTGGAAATCACTTCGGGACCCCAAAACTGATTAATAATCCAAGAAACGGGACAGAATCGGCCCAAACTGCGATCTCGACGACCAACACATAAGCACACCATGGGGTTCGACGACCATGGAAATCCCTTTGGGACACCAAAACGGTGAGTAATAGTCCATGAAACGGGTCAGAATCGACAAAACCCACAAGTGTTGATGACAGACACGTAAATGCACCCCCGGGTTCGTTAATCGTGGAAATCGCTCTAGGACCTAAAACCGGTGAGTAATAGTCCACGAAACTGACCAGAATTGGCCAAAATTGTGAGTGTTGATGACCGACATGTAAGCGCACCTTGGAGTTCAACAACCATGGAAATCGCTTTGGGACCCCAAAACGGTGAGTAATAGTCCACGAAATGGGTCAGAATCGACAAAAACCGAGAGTGTTGCTGAGCGACACGTAAACGCACCCCGGGGTTCGTCAATCGTGGAAATCAGTTTGGGACCCCAAAACTGAGTAATAATCCAAGAAACGGGCCAGAATCGGCCCAAACTGCGAGTCTTGACGACCAACACATAAGCACACCTTGGTGTTCGACAACCATGGAAATCCCTTTGGGACCCCAAAACGGGGAGTAATAGTCCATGAAACGGGTCAGAATCGACAAAACCCACGAGTGTTGATGACCGACACGTAAGAGCACCTTGGAGTTCAACAACTATGGAAATTGCTTCGGGACCCCAAAACAAGTGAGTAATAGTCCACGAAACTGACCAGAATTGGCCAAAATTGTGAGTGTTGATGACCGACACGTAAGCGCACCTTGGGGTTCAACAACCATGGAAATCGCTTTGGGACCCCAAAACAGTGAGTAATAGTCCACGAAACGGGTCAGAATGGCCAAAAACCGCGAGTGTTGATGACCGACACGTAAACGCACTCCGGGGTTCGTCAATTGTGGAAATCACTTCGGGACCCCAAAACTGATTAATAATCCAAGAAACGGGACAGAATCGGCCCAAACTGCGATCTCGACGACCAACACATAAGCACACCATGGGGTTCGACGACCATGGAAATCCCTTTGGGACACCAAAACGGTGAGTAATAGTCCATGAAACGGGTCAGAATCGACAAAACCCACAAGTGTTGATGACAGACACGTAAATGCACCCCCGGGTTCGTTAATCGTGGAAATCGCTCTAGGACCTAAAACCGGTGAGTAATAGTCCACGAAACTGACCAGAATTGGCCAAAATTGTGAGTGTTGATGACCGACATGTAAGCGCACCTTGGAGTTCAACAACCATGGAAATCGCTTTGGGACCCCAAAACGGTGAGTAATAGTCCACGAAATGGGTCAGAATCGACAAAAACCGAGAGTGTTGCTGAGCGACACGTAAACGCACCCCGGGGTTCGTCAATCGTGGAAATCAGTTTGGGACCCCAAAACTGAGTAATAATCCAAGAAACGGGCCAGAATCGGCCCAAACTGCGAGTCTTGACGACCAACACATAAGCACACCTTGGTGTTCGACAACCATGGAAATCCCTTTGGGACCCCAAAACGGGGAGTAATAGTCCATGAAACGGGTCAGAATCGACAAAACCCACGAGTGTTGATGACCGACACGTAAACGCACCCCGGGGTTCAACAACCATGGAAATCGCTTTGGGACCCCAAAACGGTGAGTATTAGTCCACAAAACGGGTCAGAATCGACAAAAACCGCGAGTGTTGATGACCGACACGTTAACGCACCGCGGGGCCCGTTAATCGTGGAAATCACTCCGGGACACCAAAATAGAGAGTACTAGTCCATGAAACGGGCCAGAATCGGCCAAAACTGCGAGTGTTGATGACCGACACGTAAGAGCACCTTGGAGTTCAACAACTATGGAAATTGCTTCGGGACCCCAAAACAAGTGAGTAATAGTCCACGAAACTGACCAGAATTGGCCAAAATTGTGAGTGTTGATGACCGACACGTAAGCGCACCTTGGGGTTCAACAACCATGGAAATCGCTTTGGGACCCCAAAACAGTGAGTAATAGTCCACGAAACGGGTCAGAATGGCCAAAAACCGCGAGTGTTGATGACCGACACGTAAACGCACTCCGGGGTTCGTCAATTGTGGAAATCACTTCGGGACCCCAAAACTGAGTAATAATCCAAGAAACGGGACAGAATCGGCCCAAACTGCGATCTCGACGACCAACACATAAGCACACCTTGGGGTTCGACAACCATGGAAATCCCTTTGGGACACCAAAACGGTGAGTAATAGTCCATGAAACGGGTCAGAATCGACAAAACCCACAAGTGTTGATGACAGACACGTAAATGCACCCCCGGGTTCGTTAATCGTGGAAATCGCTCTAGGACCTGAAACCGGTGAGTAATAGTCCACGAAACTGACCAGAATTGGCCAGAATTGTGAGTGTTGATGACCGACATGTAAGCGCACCTTGGAGTTCAACAACCATGGAAATCGCTTTGGGACCCCAAAACGGTGAGTAATAGTCCACGAAATGGGTCAGAATCGACAAAAACCGAGAGTGTTGTTGAGCGACACGTAAACGCACCCCGGGGTTCGTCAATCGTGGAAATCAGTTTGGGACCCCAAAACTGAGTAATAATCCAAGAAACGGGCCAGAATCGGCCCAAACCGCGAGTCTTGACGACCAACACATAAGCACACCTTGGTGTTCGACAACCATGGAAATCCCTCTGGGACCCCAAAACGGGGAGTAATAGTCCATGAAACGGGTCAGATTCGACAAAACCCACGAGTGTTGATGACCGACACGTAAACGCACCCCGGGGTTCAACAACCATGGAAATCGCTTTGGGACCCCAAAACGGTGAGTATTAGTCCACAAAACGGGTCAGAATCGACAAAAACCGCGAGTGTTGATGACCGACACGTTAACGCACCCCGGGGCCCGTTAATCATGGAAATCACTCCGGGACACCAAAATAGAGAGTACTAGTCCATGAAACGGGCCAGAATCGGCCAAAACTGCGAGTGTTGATGACCGACACGTAAGAGCACCTTGGAGTTCAACAACTATGGAAATTGCTTCGGGACCCCAAAACAAGTGAGTAATAGTCCACGAAACTGACCAGAATTGGCCAAAATTGTGAGTGTTGATGACCGACACGTAAGCGCACCTTGGGGTTCAACAACCATGGAAATCGCTTTGGGACCCCAAAACAGTGAGTAATAGTCCACGAAACGGGTCAGAATGGCCAAAAACCGCGAGTGTTGATGACCGACACGTAAACGCACTCCGGGGTTCGTCAATTGTGGAAATCACTTCGGGACCCCAAAACTGATTAATAATCCAAGAAACGGGACAGAATCGGCCCAAACTGCGATCTCGACGACCAACACATAAGCACACCATGGGGTTCGACGACCATGGAAATCCCTTTGGGACACCAAAACGGTGAGTAATAGTCCATGAAACGGGTCAGAATCGACAAAACCCACAAGTGTTGATGACAGACACGTAAATGCACCCCCGGGTTCGTTAATCGTGGAAATCGCTCTAGGACCTAAAACCGGTGAGTAATAGTCCACGAAACTGACCAGAATTGGCCAAAATTGTGAGTGTTGATGACCGACATGTAAGCGCACCTTGGAGTTCAACAACCATGGAAATCGCTTTGGGACCCCAAAACGGTGAGTAATAGTCCACGAAATGGGTCAGAATCGACAAAAACCGAGAGTGTTGCTGAGCGACACGTAAACGCACCCCGGGGTTCGTCAATCGTGGAAATCAGTTTGGGACCCCAAAACTGAGTAATAATCCAAGAAACGGGCCAGAATCGGCCCAAACTGCGAGTCTTGACGACCAACACATAAGCACACCTTGGTGTTCGACAACCATGGAAATCCCTTTGGGACCCCAAAACGGGGAGTAATAGTCCATGAAACGGGTCAGAATCGACAAAACCCACGAGTGTTGATGACCGACACGTAAGAGCACCTTGGAGTTCAACAACTATGGAAATTGCTTCGGGACCCCAAAACAAGTGAGTAATAGTCCACGAAACTGACCAGAATTGGCCAAAATTGTGAGTGTTGATGACCGACACGTAAGCGCACCTTGGGGTTCAACAACCATGGAAATCGCTTTGGGACCCCAAAACAGTGAGTAATAGTCCACGAAACGGGTCAGAATGGCCAAAAACCGCGAGTGTTGATGACCGACACGTAAACGCACTCCGGGGTTCGTCAATTGTGGAAATCACTTCGGGACCCCAAAACTGATTAATAATCCAAGAAACGGGACAGAATCGGCCCAAACTGCGATCTCGACGACCAACACATAAGCACACCATGGGGTTCGACGACCATGGAAATCCCTTTGGGACACCAAAACGGTGAGTAATAGTCCATGAAACGGGTCAGAATCGACAAAACCCACAAGTGTTGATGACAGACACGTAAATGCACCCCCGGGTTCGTTAATCGTGGAAATCGCTCTAGGACCTAAAACCGGTGAGTAATAGTCCACGAAACTGACCAGAATTGGCCAAAATTGTGAGTGTTGATGACCGACATGTAAGCGCACCTTGGAGTTCAACAACCATGGAAATCGCTTTGGGACCCCAAAACGGTGAGTAATAGTCCACGAAATGGGTCAGAATCGACAAAAACCGAGAGTGTTGCTGAGCGACACGTAAACGCACCCCGGGGTTCGTCAATCGTGGAAATCAGTTTGGGACCCCAAAACTGAGTAATAATCCAAGAAACGGGCCAGAATCGGCCCAAACTGCGAGTCTTGACGACCAACACATAAGCACACCTTGGTGTTCGACAACCATGGAAATCCCTTTGGGACCCCAAAACGGGGAGTAATAGTCCATGAAACGGGTCAGAATCGACAAAACCCACGAGTGTTGATGACCGACACGTAAGAGCACCTTGGAGTTCAACAACTATGGAAATTGCTTCGGGACCCCAAAACAAGTGAGTAATAGTCCACGAAACTGACCAGAATTGGCCAAAATTGTGAGTGTTGATGACCGACACGTAAGCGCACCTTGGGGTTCAACAACCATGGAAATCGCTTTGGGACCCCAAAACAGTGAGTAATAGTCCACGAAACGGGTCAGAATGGCCAAAAACCGCGAGTGTTGATGACCGACACGTAAACGCACTCCGGGGTTCGTCAATTGTGGAAATCACTTCGGGACCCCAAAACTGATTAATAATCCAAGAAACGGGACAGAATCGGCCCAAACTGCGATCTCGACGACCAACACATAAGCACACCATGGGGTTCGACGACCATGGAAATCCCTTTGGGACACCAAAACGGTGAGTAATAGTCCATGAAACGGGTCAGAATCGACAAAACCCACAAGTGTTGATGACAGACACGTAAATGCACCCCCGGGTTCGTTAATCGTGGAAATCGCTCTAGGACCTAAAACCGGTGAGTAATAGTCCACGAAACTGACCAGAATTGGCCAAAATTGTGAGTGTTGATGACCGACATGTAAGCGCACCTTGGAGTTCAACAACCATGGAAATCGCTTTGGGACCCCAAAACGGTGAGTAATAGTCCACGAAATGGGTCAGAATCGACAAAAACCGAGAGTGTTGCTGAGCGACACGTAAACGCACCCCGGGGTTCGTCAATCGTGGAAATCAGTTTGGGACCCCAAAACTGAGTAATAATCCAAGAAACGGGCCAGAATCGGCCCAAACTGCGAGTCTTGACGACCAACACATAAGCACACCTTGGTGTTCGACAACCATGGAAATCCCTTTGGGACCCCAAAACGGGGAGTAATAGTCCATGAAACGGGTCAGAATCGACAAAACCCACGAGTGTTGATGACCGACACGTAAACGCACCCCGGGGTTCAACAACCATGGAAATCGCTTTGGGACCCCAAAACGGTGAGTATTAGTCCACAAAACGGGTCAGAATCGACAAAAACCGCGAGTGTTGATGACCGACACGTTAACGCACCGCGGGGCCCGTTAATCGTGGAAATCACTCCGGGACACCAAAATAGAGAGTACTAGTCCATGAAACGGGCCAGAATCGGCCAAAACTGCGAGTGTTGATGACCGACACGTAAGAGCACCTTGGAGTTCAACAACTATGGAAATTGCTTCGGGACCCCAAAACAAGTGAGTAATAGTCCACGAAACTGACCAGAATTGGCCAAAATTGTGAGTGTTGATGACCGACACGTAAGCGCACCTTGGGGTTCAACAACCATGGAAATCGCTTTGGGACCCCAAAACAGTGAGTAATAGTCCACGAAACGGGTCAGAATGGCCAAAAACCGCGAGTGTTGATGACCGACACGTAAACGCACTCCGGGGTTCGTCAATTGTGGAAATCACTTCGGGACCCCAAAACTGAGTAATAATCCAAGAAACGGGACAGAATCGGCCCAAACTGCGATCTCGACGACCAACACATAAGCACACCTTGGGGTTCGACAACCATGGAAATCCCTTTGGGACACCAAAACGGTGAGTAATAGTCCATGAAACGGGTCAGAATCGACAAAACCCACAAGTGTTGATGACAGACACGTAAATGCACCCCCGGGTTCGTTAATCGTGGAAATCGCTCTAGGACCTGAAACCGGTGAGTAATAGTCCACGAAACTGACCAGAATTGGCCAGAATTGTGAGTGTTGATGACCGACATGTAAGCGCACCTTGGAGTTCAACAACCATGGAAATCGCTTTGGGACCCCAAAACGGTGAGTAATAGTCCACGAAATGGGTCAGAATCGACAAAAACCGAGAGTGTTGTTGAGCGACACGTAAACGCACCCCGGGGTTCGTCAATCGTGGAAATCAGTTTGGGACCCCAAAACTGAGTAATAATCCAAGAAACGGGCCAGAATCGGCCCAAACCGCGAGTCTTGACGACCAACACATAAGCACACCTTGGTGTTCGACAACCATGGAAATCCCTTTGGGACCCCAAAACGGGGAGTAATAGTCCATGAAACGGGTCAGATTCGACAAAACCCACGAGTGTTGATGACCGACACGTAAACGCACCCCGGGGTTCAACAACCATGGAAATCGCTTTGGGACCCCAAAACGGTGAGTATTAGTCCACAAAACGGGTCAGAATCGACAAAAACCGCGAGTGTTGATGACCGACACGTTAACGCACCCCGGGGCCCGTTAATCATGGAAATCACTCCGGGACACCAAAATAGAGAGTACTAGTCCATGAAACGGGCCAGAATCGGCCAAAACTGCGAGTGTTGATGACCGACACGTAAGAGCACCTTGGAGTTCAACAACTATGGAAATTGCTTCGGGACCCCAAAACAAGTGAGTAATAGTCCACGAAACTGACCAGAATTGGCCAAAATTGTGAGTGTTGATGACCGACACGTAAGCGCACCTTGGGGTTCAACAACCATGGAAATCGCTTTGGGACCCCAAAACAGTGAGTAATAGTCCATGAAACGGGTCAGAATGGCCAAAAACCGCGAGTGTTGATGACCGACACGTAAACGCACTCCGGGGTTCGTCAATTGTGGAAATCACTTCGGGACCCCAAAACTGACCAGAATTGGCCAAAATTGTGAGTGTTGATGACCGACATGTAAGCGCACCTTGGAGTTCAACAACCATGGAAATCGCTTTGGGACCCCAAAACGGTGAGTAATAGTCCACGAAATGGGTCAGAATCGACAAAAACCGAGAGTGTTGCTGAGCGACACGTAAACGCACCCCGGGGTTCGTCAATCGTGGAAATCAGTTTGGGACCCCAAAACTGAGTAATAATCCAAGAAACGGGCCAGAATCGGCCCAAACTGCGAGTCTTGACGACCAACACATAAGCACACCTTGGTGTTCGACAACCATGGAAATCCCTTTGGGACCCCAAAACGGGGAGTAATAGTCCATGAAACGGGTCAGAATCGACAAAACCCACGAGTGTTGATGACCGACACGTAAACGCACCCCGGGGTTCAACAACCATGGAAATCGCTTTGGGACCCCAAAACGGTGAGTATTAGTCCACAAAACGGGTCAGAATCGACAAAAACCGCGAGTGTTGATGACCGACACGTTAACGCACCGCGGGGCCCGTTAATCGTGGAAATCACTCCGGGACACCAAAATAGAGAGTACTAGTCCATGAAACGGGCCAGAATCGGCCAAAACTGCGAGTGTTGATGACCGACACGTAAGAGCACCTTGGAGTTCAACAACTATGGAAATTGCTTCGGGACCCCAAAACAAGTGAGTAATAGTCCACGAAACTGACCAGAATTGGCCAAAATTGTGAGTGTTGATTACCGACACGTAAGCGCACCTTGGGGTTCAACAACCATGGAAATCGCTTTGGGACCCCAAAACAGTGAGTAATAGTCCATGAAACGGGTCAGAATGGCCAAAAACCGCGAGTGTTGATGACCGACACGTAAACGCACTCCGGGGTTCGTCAATTGTGGAAATCACTTCGGGACCCCAAAACTGAGTAATAATCCAAGAAACGGGACAGAATCGGCCCAAACTGCGATCTCGACGACCAACACATAAGCACACCTTGGGGTTCGACGACCATGGAAATCCCTTTGGGACACCAAAACGGTGAGTAATAGTCCATGAAACGGGTCAGAATCGACAAAACCCACAAGTGTTGATGACAGACACGTAAATGCACCCCCGGGTTCGTTAATCGTGGAAATCGCTCTAGGACCTGAAACCGGTGAGTAATAGTCCACGAAACTGACTAGAATTGGCCAAAATTGTGAGTGTTGATGACCGACATGTAAGCGCACCTTGGAGTTCAACAACCATGGAAATCGCTTTGGGACCCCAAAACGGTGAGTAATAGTCCACGAAATGGGTCAGAATCGACAAAGCCGAGAGTGTTGCTGAGCGACACGTAAACGCACCCCGGGGTTCGTCAATCGTGGAAATCAGTTTGGGACCACAAAACTGAGTAATAATCCAAGAAACGGGCCAGAATCGACCCAATCTGCGAGTCTTGACGACCAACACATAAGCACACCTTGGTGTTCGACAACCATGGAAATCCCTTTGGGACCCAAAACGGGGAGTAATAGTCCATGAAACGGGTCAGAATCGACAAAACCCACGAGTGTTGATGACCGACACGTAAACGCACCCCGGGGTTCAACAACCATGGAAATCGCTTTGGGACCCCAAAACGGTGAGTATTAGTCCACAAAACGGGTCAGAATCGACAAAAACCGCGAGTGTTGATGACCGACACGTAAGAGCACCTTGGAGTTCAACAACTATGGAAATTGCTTCGGGACCCCAAAACAAGTGAGTAATAGTCCACGAAACTGACCAGAATTGGCCAAAATTGTGAGTGTTGATGACCGACACGTAAGAGCACCTTGGAGTTCAACAACTATGGAAATTGCTTCGGGACCCCAAAACAAGTGAGTAATAGTCCACGAAACTGACCAGAATTGGCCAAAATTGTGAGTGTTGATTACCGACACGTAAGCGCACCTTGGGGTTCAACAACCATGGAAATCGCTTTGGGACCCCAAAACAGTGAGTAATAGTCCATGAAACGGGTCAGAATGGCGAAAAACCGCGAGTGTTGATGACCGACACGTAAACGCACTCCGGGGTTCGTCAATTGTGGAAATCACTTCGGGACCCCAAAACTGAGTAATAATCCAAGAAACGGGACAGAATCGGCCCAAACTGCGATCTCGACGACCAACACATAAGCACACCTTGGGGTTCGACGACCATGGAAATCCCTTTGGGACACCAAAACGGTGAGTAATAGTCCATGAAACGGGTCAGAATCGACAAAACCCACAAGTGTTGATGACAGACACGTAAATGCACCCCCGGGTTCGTTAATCGTGGAAATCGCTCTAGGACCTGAAACAGGTGAGTAATAGTCCACGAAACTGACTAGAATTGGCCAAAATTGTGAGTGTTGATGACCGACATGTAAGCGCACCTTGGAGTTCAACAACCATGGAAATCGCTTTGGGACCCCAAAACGGTGAGTAATAGTCCACGAAATGGGTCAGAATCGACAAAGCCGAGAGTGTTGCTGAGCGACACGTAAACGCACCCCGGGGTTCGTCAATCGTGGAAATCAGTTTGGGACCCCAAAACTGAGTAATAATCCAAGAAACGGGCCAGAATCGACCCAATCTGCGAGTCTTGACGACCAACACATAAGCACACCTTGGTGTTCGACAACCATGGAAATCCCTTTGGGACCCAAAACGGGGAGTAATAGTCCATGAAACGGGTCAGAATCGACAAAACCCACGAGTGTTGATGACCGACACGTAAACGCACCCCGGGGTTCAACAACCATGGAAATCGCTTTGGGACCCCAAAACGGTGAGTATTAGTCCACAAAACGGGTCAGAATCGACAAAAACCGCGAGTGTTGATGACCGACACGTAAGAGCACCTTGGAGTTCAACAACTATGGAAATTGCTTCGGGACCCCAAAACAAGTGAGTAATAGTCCACGAAACTGACCAGAATTGGCCAAAATTGTGAGTGTTGATGACCGACTCGTAAGCGCACCTTGGGGTTCAACAACCATGGAAATCGCTTTGGGACCCCAAAACAGTGAGTAATAGTCCACGAGACGGGTCAGAATGGCCAAAAACCGCGAGTGTTGATGACCGACACGTAAACGCACTCCGGGGTTCGTCAATTGTGGAAATCACTTCGGGACCCCAAAACTGAGTAATAATCCAAGAAACGGGACAGAATCGGCCCAAACTGCGATCTCGACGACCAACACATAAGCACACCTTGGGGTTCGACGACCATGGAAATCCCTTTGGGACACCAAAACGGTGAGTAATAGTCCATGAAACGGGTCAGAATCGACAAAACCCACAAGTGTTGATGACAGACACGTAAATGCACCCCCGGGTTCGTTAATCGTGGAAATCGCTCTAGGACCTGAAACCGTTGAGTAATAGTCCACGAAACTGACCAGAATTGGCCAAAATTGTGAGTGTTGATAACCGACACGTAAGAGCACCTTGGAGTTCAACAACTATGGAAATTGCTTCGGGACCCCAAAACAAGTGAGTAATAGTCCACGAAACTGACCAGAATTGGCCAAAATTGTGAGTGTTGATGACCGACACGTAAGCGCACCTTGGGGTTCAACAACCATGGAAATCGCTTTGGGACCCCAAAACAGTGAGTAATAGTCCATGAAACGGGTCAGAATGGCCAAAAACCGCGAGTGTTGATGACCGACACGTAAACGCACTCCGGGGTTCGTCAATTGTGGAAATCACTTCGGGACCCCAAAACTGACCAGAATTGGCCAAAATTGTGAGTGTTGATGACCGACATGTAAGCGCACCTTGGAGTTCAACAACCATGGAAATCGCTTTGGGACCCCAAAACGGTGAGTAATAGTCCACGAAATGGGTCAGAATCGACAAAAACCGAGAGTGTTGCTGAGCGACACGTAAACGCACCCCGGGGTTCGTCAATCGTGGAAATCAGTTTGGGACCCCAAAACTGAGTAATAATCCAAGAAACGGGCCAGAATCGGCCCAAACTGCGAGTCTTGACGACCAACACATAAGCACACCTTGGTGTTCGACAACCATGGAAATCCCTTTGGGACCCCAAAACGGGGAGTAATAGTCCATGAAACGGGTCAGAATCGACAAAACCCACGAGTGTTGATGACCGACACGTAAACGCACCCCGGGGTTCAACAACCATGGAAATCGCTTTGGGACCCCAAAACGGTGAGTATTAGTCCACAAAACGGGTCAGAATCGACAAAAACCGCGAGTGTTGATGACCGACACGTTAACGCACCGCGGGGCCCGTTAATCGTGGAAATCACTCCGGGACACCAAAATAGAGAGTACTAGTCCATGAAACGGGCCAGAATCGGCCAAAACTGCGAGTGTTGATGACCGACACGTAAGAGCACCTTGGAGTTCAACAACTATGGAAATTGCTTCGGGACCCCAAAACAAGTGAGTAATAGTCCACGAAACTGACCAGAATTGGCCAAAATTGTGAGTGTTGATGACCGACTCGTAAGCGCACCTTGGGGTTCAACAACCATGGAAATCGCTTTGGGACCCCAAAACAGTGAGTAATAGTCCACGAGACGGGTCAGAATGGCCAAAAACCGCGAGTGTTGATGACCGACACGTAAACGCACTCCGGGGTTCGTCAATTGTGGAAATCACTTCGGGACCCCAAAACTGAGTAATAATCCAAGAAACGGGACAGAATCGGCCCAAACTGCGATCTCGACGACCAACACATAAGCACACCTTGGGGTTCGACGACCATGGAAATCCCTTTGGGACACCAAAACGGTGAGTAATAGTCCATGAAACGGGTCAGAATCGACAAAACCCACAAGTGTTGATGACAGACACGTAAATGCACCCCCGGGTTCGTTAATCGTGGAAATCGCTCTAGGACCTGAAACCGTTGAGTAATAGTCCACGAAACTGACCAGAATTGGCCAAAATTGTGAGTGTTGATAACCGACACGTAAGAGCACCTTGGAGTTCAACAACTATGGAAATTGCTTCGGGACCCCAAAACAAGTGAGTAATAGTCCACGAAACTGACCAGAATTGGCCAAAATTGTGAGTGTTGATGACCGACACGTAAGCGCACCTTGGGGTTCAACAACCATGGAAATCGCTTTGGGACCCCAAAACAGTGAGTAATAGTCCATGAAACGGGTCAGAATGGCCAAAAACCGCGAGTGTTGATGACCGACACGTAAACGCACTCCGGGGTTCGTCAATTGTGGAAATCACTTCGGGACCCCAAAACTGACCAGAATTGGCCAAAATTGTGAGTGTTGATGACCGACATGTAAGCGCACCTTGGAGTTCAACAACCATGGAAATCGCTTTGGGACCCCAAAACGGTGAGTAATAGTCCACGAAATGGGTCAGAATCGACAAAAACCGAGAGTGTTGCTGAGCGACACGTAAACGCACCCCGGGGTTCGTCAATCGTGGAAATCAGTTTGGGACCCCAAAACTGAGTAATAATCCAAGAAACGGGCCAGAATCGGCCCAAACTGCGAGTCTTGACGACCAACACATAAGCACACCTTGGTGTTCGACAACCATGGAAATCCCTTTGGGACCCCAAAACGGGGAGTAATAGTCCATGAAACGGGTCAGAATCGACAAAACCCACGAGTGTTGATGACCGACACGTAAACGCACCCCGGGGTTCAACAACCATGGAAATCGCTTTGGGACCCCAAAACGGTGAGTATTAGTCCACAAAACGGGTCAGAATCGACAAAAACCGCGAGTGTTGATGACCGACACGTTAACGCACCGCGGGGCCCGTTAATCGTGGAAATCACTCCGGGACACCAAAATAGAGAGTACTAGTCCATGAAACGGGCCAGAATCGGCCAAAACTGCGAGTGTTGATGACCGACACGTAAGAGCACCTTGGAGTTCAACAACTATGGAAATTGCTTCGGGACCCCAAAACAAGTGAGTAATAGTCCACGAAACTGACCAGAATTGGCCAAAATTGTGAGTGTTGATTACCGACACGTAAGCGCACCTTGGGGTTCAACAACCATGGAAATCGCTTTGGGACCCCAAAACAGTGAGTAATAGTCCATGAAACGGGTCAGAATGGCCAAAAACCGCGAGTGTTGATGACCGACACGTAAACGCACTCCGGGGTTCGTCAATTGTGGAAATCACTTCGGGACCCCAAAACTGAGTAATAATCCAAGAAACGGGACAGAATCGGCCCAAACTGCGATCTCGACGACCAACACATAAGCACACCTTGGGGTTCGACGACCATGGAAATCCCTTTGGGACACCAAAACGGTGAGTAATAGTCCATGAAACGGGTCAGAATCGACAAAACCCACAAGTGTTGATGACAGACACGTAAATGCACCCCCGGGTTCGTTAATCGTGGAAATCGCTCTAGGACCTGAAACCGGTGAGTAATAGTCCACGAAACTGACTAGAATTGGCCAAAATTGTGAGTGTTGATGACCGACATGTAAGCGCACCTTGGAGTTCAACAACCATGGAAATCGCTTTGGGACCCCAAAACGGTGAGTAATAGTCCACGAAATGGGTCAGAATCGACAAAGCCGAGAGTGTTGCTGAGCGACACGTAAACGCACCCCGGGGTTCGTCAATCGTGGAAATCAGTTTGGGACCCCAAAACTGAGTAATAATCCAAGAAACGGGCCAGAATCGACCCAAACTGCGAGTCTTGACGACCAACACATAAGCACACCTTGGTGTTCGACAACCATGGAAATCCCTTTGGGACCCAAAACGGGGAGTAATAGTCCATGAAACGGGTCAGAATCGACAAAACCCACGAGTGTTGATGACCGACACGTAAACGCACCCCGGGGTTCAACAACCATGGAAATCGCTTTGGGACCCCAAAACGGTGAGTATTAGTCCACAAAACGGGTCAGAATCGACAAAAACCGCGAGTGTTGATGACCGACACGTAAGAGCACCTTGGAGTTCAACAACTATGGAAATTGCTTCGGGACCCCAAAACAAGTGAGTAATAGTCCACGAAACTGACCAGAATTGGCCAAAATTGTGAGTGTTGATGACCGACTCGTAAGCGCACCTTGGGGTTCAACAACCATGGAAATCGCTTTGGGACCCCAAAACAGTGAGTAATAGTCCACGAGACGGGTCAGAATGGCCAAAAACCGCGAGTGTTGATGACCGACACGTAAACGCACTCCGGGGTTCGTCAATTGTGGAAATCACTTCGGGACCCCAAAACTGAGTAATAATCCAAGAAACGGGACAGAATCGGCCCAAACTGCGATCTCGACGACCAACACATAAGCACACCTTGGGGTTCGACGACCATGGAAATCCCTTTGGGACACCAAAACGGTGAGTAATAGTCCATGAAACGGGTCAGAATCGACAAAACCCACAAGTGTTGATGACAGACACGTAAATGCACCCCCGGGTTCGTTAATCGTGGAAATCGCTCTAGGACCTGAAACCGTTGAGTAATAGTCCACGAAACTGACCAGAATTGGCCAAAATTGTGAGTGTTGATAACCGACATGTAAGCGCACCTTGGAGTTCAACAACCATGGAAATCTCTTTGGGACCCCAAAACGGTGAGTAATAGTCCACGAAATGGGTCAGAATCGACAAAAACCGAGAGTGTTGCTGAGCGACACGTAAACGCACCCCGGGGTTCGTCAATCATGGAAATCAGTTTGGGACCCCAAAACTGAGTAATAATCCAAGAAACGGGCCAGAATCGACCCAAACTGCGAGTCTTGACGACCAACACATAAGCACACCTTGGTGTTCGACAACCATGGAAATCCCTTTGGGACCCAAAACGGGGAGTAATAGTCCATGAAACGGGTCAGAATCGACAAAACCCACGAGTGTTGATGACCGACACGTAAACGCACCCCGGGGTTCAACAACCATGGAAATCGCTTTGGGACCCCAAAACAGTGAGTATTAGTCCACAAAACGGGTCAGAATCGACAAAAACCGCGAGTGTTGATGACCGACACGTTAACGCACCGCGGGGCCCGTTAATCGTGGAAATCACTCCGGGACACCAAAATAGAGAGTACTAGTCCATGAAACGGGCCAGAATCGGCCAAAACTGCGAGTGTTGATGACCGACACGTAAGAGCACCTTGGAGTTCAACAACTATGGAAATTGCTTCGGGACCCCAAAACAAGTGAGTAATAGTCCACGAAACTGACCAGAATTGGCCAAAATTGTGAGTGTTGATGACCGACACGTAAGCGCACCTTGGGGTTCAACAACCATGGAAATCGCTTTGGGACCCCAAAACAGTGAGTAATAGTCCATGAAACGGGTCAGAATGGCCAAAAACCGCGAGTGTTGATGACCGACACGTAAACGCACTCCGGGGTTCGTCAATTGTGGAAATCACTTCGGGACCCCGAAACTGAGTAATAATCCAAGAAACGGGACAGAATCGGCCCAAACTGCGATCTCGACGACCAACACATAAGCACACCTTGGGGTTCGACGACCATGGAAATCCCTTTGGGACACCAAAACGGTGAGTAATAGTCCATGAAACGGGTCAGAATCGACAAAACCCACAAGTGTTGATGACAGACACGTAAATGCACCCCCGGGTTCGTTAATCGTGGAAATCGCTCTAGGACCTGAAACCGGTGAGTAATAGTCCACGAAACTGACTAGAATTGGCCAAAATTGTGAGTGTTGATGACCGACATGTAAGCGCACCTTGGAGTTCAACAACCATGGAAATCGCTTTGGGACCCCAAAACGGTGAGTAATAGTCCACGAAATGGGTCAGAATCGACAAAGCCGAGAGTGTTGCTGAGCGACACGTAAACGCACCCCGGGGTTCGTCAATCGTGGAAATCAGTTTGGGACCCCAAAACTGAGTAATAATCCAAGAAACGGGCCAGAATCGACCCAAACTGCGAGTCTTGACGACCAACACATAAGCACACCTTGGTGTTCGACAACCATGGAAATCCCTTTGGGACCCAAAACGGGGAGTAATAGTCCATGAAACGGGTCAGAATCGACAAAACCCACGAGTGTTGATGACCGACACGTAAACGCACCCCGGGGTTCAACAACCATGGAAATCGCTTTGGGACCCCAAAACGGTGAGTATTAGTCCACAAAACGGGTCAGAATCGACAAAAACCGCGAGTGTTGATGACCGACACGTAGGAGCACCTTGGAGTTCAACAACTATGGAAATTGCTTCGGGACCCCAAAACAAGTGAGTAATAGTCCACGAAACTGACCAGAATTGGCCAAAATTGTGAGTGTTGATGACCGACTCGTAAGCGCACCTTGGGGTTCAACAACCATGGAAATCGCTTTGGGACCCCAAAACAGTGAGTAATAGTCCACGAGACGGGTCAGAATGGCCAAAAACCGCGAGTGTTGATGACCGACACGTAAACGCACTCCGGGGTTCGTCAATTGTGGAAATCACTTCGGGACCCCAAAACTGAGTAATAATCCAAGAAACGGGACAGAATCGGCCCAAACTGCGATCTCGACGACCAACACATAAGCACACCTTGGGGTTCGACGACCATGGAAATCCCTTTGGGACACCAAAACGGTGAGTAATAGTCCATGAAACGGGTCAGAATCGACAAAACCCACAAGTGTTGATGACAGACACGTAAATGCACCCCCGGGTTCGTTAATCGTGGAAATCGCTCTAGGACCTGAAACCGGTGAGTAATAGTCCACGAAACTGACTAGAATTGGCCAAAATTGTGAGTGTTGATGACCGACATGTAAGCGCACCTTGGAGTTCAACAACCATGGAAATCGCTTTGGGACCCCAAAACGGTGAGTAATAGTCCACGAAATGGGTCAGAATCGACAAAGCCGAGAGTGTTGCTGAGCGACACGTAAACGCACCCCGGGGTTCGTCAATCGTGGAAATCAGTTTGGGACCCCAAAACTGAGTAATAATCCAAGAAACGGGCCAGAATCGACCCAAACTGCGAGTCTTGACGACCAACACATAAGCACACCTTGGTGTTCGACAACCATGGAAATCCCTTTGGGACCCAAAACGGGGAGTAATAGTCCATGAAACGGGTCAGAATCGACAAAACCCACGAGTGTTGATGACCGACACGTAAACGCACCCCGGGGTTCAACAACCATGGAAATCGCTTTGGGACCCCAAAACGGTGAGTATTAGTCCACAAAACGGGTCAGAATCGACAAAAACCGCGAGTGTTGATGACCGACACGTAAGAGCACCTTGGAGTTCAACAACTATGGAAATTGCTTCGGGACCCCAAAACAAGTGAGTAATAGTCCACGAAACTGACCAGAATTGGCCAAAATTGTGAGTGTTGATGACCGACTCGTAAGCGCACCTTGGGGTTCAACAACCATGGAAATCGCTTTGGGACCCCAAAACAGTGAGTAATAGTCCACGAGACGGGTCAGAATGGCCAAAAACCGCGAGTGTTGATGACCGACACGTAAACGCACTCCGGGGTTCGTCAATTGTGGAAATCACTTCGGGACCCCAAAACTGAGTAATAATCCAAGAAACGGGACAGAATCGGCCCAAACTGCGATCTCGACGACCAACACATAAGCACACCTTGGGGTTCGACGACCATGGAAATCCCTTTGGGACACCAAAACGGTGAGTAATAGTCCATGAAACGGGTCAGAATCGACAAAACCCACAAGTGTTGATGACAGACACGTAAATGCACCCCCGGGTTCGTTAATCGTGGAAATCGCTCTAGGACCTGAAACCGTTGAGTAATAGTCCACGAAACTGACCAGAATTGGCCAAAATTGTGAGTGTTGATGACCGACATGTAAGCGCACCTTGGAGTTCAACAACCATGGAAATCTCTTTGGGACCCCAAAACGGTGAGTAATAGTCCACGAAATGGGTCAGAATCGACAAAAACCGAGAGTGTTGCTGAGCGACACGTAAACGCACCCCGGGGTTCGTCAATCGTGGAAATCAGTTTGGGACCCCAAAACTGAGTAATAATCCAAGAAACGGGCCAGAATCGACCCAAACTGCGAGTCTTGACGACCAACACATAAGCACACCTTGGTGTTCGACAACCATGGAAATCCCTTTGGGACCCAAAACGGGGAGTAATAGTCCATGAAACGGGTCAGAATCGACAAAACCCACGAGTGTTGATGACCGACACGTAAACGCACCCCGGGGTTCAACAACCATGGAAATCGCTTTGGGACCCCAAAACAGTGAGTATTAGTCCACAAAACGGGTCAGAATCGACAAAAACCGCGAGTGTTGATGACCGACACGTAAGAGCACCTTGGAGTTCAACAACTATGGAAATTGCTTCGGGACCCCAAAACAAGTGAGTAATAGTCCACGAAACTGACCAGAATTGGCCAAAATTGTGAGTGTTGATAACCGACACGTAAGCGCACCTTGGGGTTCAACAACCATGGAAATCGCTTTGGGACCCCAAAACAGTGAGTAATAGTCCACGAAACGGGTCAGAATGGCCAAAAACCGCGAGTGTTGATGACCGTCACGTAAACGCACTCCGGGGTTCGTCAATTGTGGAAATCACTTCGGGACCCCAAAACTGAGTAATAATCCAAGAAACGGGACAGAATCGGCCCAAACTGCGATCTCGACGACCAACACATAAGCACACCATGGGGTTCGACAACCATGGAAATCCCTTTGGGACACCAAAACGGTGAGTAATAGTCCATGAAACGGGTCAGAATCGACAAAACCCACAAGTGTTGATGACAGACACGTAAATGCACCCCCGGGTTCGTTAATCGTGGAAATCGCTCTAGGACCTGAAACCGGTGAGTAATAGTCCACGAAACTGACCAGAATTGGCCAAAATTGTGAGTGTTGATGACCGACATGTAAGCGCACCTTGGAGTTCAACAACCATGGAAATCGCTTTGGGACCCCAAAACGGTGAGTAATAGTCCACGAAATGGGTCAGAATCGACAAAAACCGAGAGTGTTGCTGAGCGACACGTAAACGCACCCCGGGGTTCGTCAATTGTGGAAATCAGTTTTGGACCCCAAAACTGAGTAATAATCCAAGAAACGGGCCAGAATCGGCCCAAACTGCGAGTCTTGACGACCAACACATAAGCACACCTTGGTGTTCGACAACCATGGAAATCCCTTTGGGACCCCAAAACGGGGAGTAATAGTCCATGAAACGGGTCAGAATCGACAAAACCCACGAGTGTTGATGACCGACACGTAAACGCACCCCGGGGTTCAACAACCATGGAAATCGCTTTGGGACCCCAAAACGGTGAGTATTAGTCCACAAAACGGGTCAGAATCGACAAAAACCGTGAGTGTTGATGACCGACACGTTAACGCACCCCGGGGCCCGTTAATCGTGGAAATCACTCCGGGACACCAAAATAGAGAGTACTAGTCCATGAAACGGGCCAGAATCGGCCAAAACTGCGAGTGTTGATGACCGACATGTAAGAGCACCTTGGAGTTCAACAACTATGGAAATTGCTTCGGGACCCCAAAACAAGTGAGTAATAGTCCACGAAACTGACCAGAATTGGCCAAAATTGTGAGTGTTGATCACCGACACGTAAGCGCACCTTGGGGTTCAACAACCATGGAAATCGCTTTGGGACCCCAAAACAGTGAGTAATAGTCCACGAAACGGGTCAGAATGGCCAAAAACCGCGAGTGTTGATGACCGACACGTAAACACACTCCGGGGTTCGTCAATTGTGGAAATCACTTCGGGACCCCAAAACTGAGTAATAATCCAAGAAACGGTACAGAATCGGCCCAAACTGCGATCTCGACGACCAACACATAAGCACATCTTGGGGTTCGACAACCATGGAAATCCCTTTGGGACACCAAAACGGTGAGTAATAGTCCATGAAACGGGTCAGAATCGACAAAACCCACAAGTGTTGATGACAGACACGTAAATGCACCGCCGGGTTGGTTAATCGTGGAAATCGCTCTAGGACCTGAAACCGGTGAGTAATAGTCCACGAAACTGACTAGAATTGGCCAAAATTGTGAGTGTTGATGACCGACATGTAAGCGCAGCTTGGAGTTCAACAACCATGGAAATTGCTTTGGGACCCCAAAAACGGTGAGTAATAGTCCACGAAATGGGTCAGAATCGACAAAAACCGAGAGTGTTGCTGAGCGACACGTAAATGCACCCCGGGGTTCGTCAATCGTGGAAATCAGTTTGGGACCCCAAAACTGAGTAATAATCCAAGAAACGGGCCAGAATCGGCCCAAACTGCGAGTCTTGATGACCAACACATAAGCACACCTTGGTGTTCGACAACCATGGAAATCCCTTTGGGACCCCAAAACGGGAAGTAATAGTCCATGAAACGGGTCAGAATCGACAAAACCCACGAGTGTTGATGACCGACACGTAAACGCACCCCGGGGTTCAACAACCATGGAAATCGCTTTGGGACCCCAAAACGGTGAGTATTAGTCCACAAAACGGGTCAGAATCGACAAAAACCACGAGTGTTGATGACCGACACGTAAGAGCACCTTGGAGTTCAACAACTATGGAAATTGCTTCGGGACCCCAAAACAAGTGAGTAATAGTCCACGAAACTGACCAGAATTGGCCAAAATTGTGAGTGTTGATGACCGACTCGTAAGCGCACCTTGGGGTTCAACAACCATGGAAATCGCTTTGGGACCCCAAAACAGTGAGTAATAGTCCACGAGACGGGTCAGAATGGCCAAAAACCGCGAGTGCTGATGACCGTCACGTAAACGCACTCCGGGGTTCGTCAATTGTGGAAATCACTTCGGGACCCCAAAACTGAGTAATAATCCAAGAAACGGGACAGAATCGGCCCAAACTACGATCTCGACGACCAACACATAAGCACACCATGGGGTTCGACAACCATGGAAATCCCTTTGGGACACCAAAACGGTGAGTAATAGTCCATGAAACGGGTCAGAATCGACAAAACCCACAAGTGTTGATGACAGACACGTAAATGCACCCCCGGGTTCGTTAATCGTGGAAATCGCTCTAGGACCTAAAACCGGTGAGTAATAGTCCACGAAACTGACCAGAATTGGCCAAAATTGTGAGTGTTGATGACCGACATGTAAGCGCACCTTGGAGTTCAACAACCATGGAAATCGCTTTGGGACCCCAAAACGGTGAGTAATAGTCCACGAAATGGGTCAGAATCGACAAAAACCGAGAGTGTTGCTGAGCGACACGTAAACGCACCCCGGGGTTCGTCAATTGTGGAAATCAGTTTTGGACCCCAAAACTGAGTAATAATCCAAGAAACGGGCCAGAATCGGCCCAAACTGCGAGTCTTGACGACCAACACACAAGCACACCTTGGTGTTCGACAACCATGGAAATCCCTTTGGGACCCCAAAACGGGGAGTAATAGTCCATGAAACGGGTCAGAATCGACAAAACCCACGAGTGTTGATGACCGACACGTAAACGCACCCCGGGGTTCAACAACCATGGAAATCGCTTTGGGACCCCAAAACGGTGAGTATTAGTCCACAAAACGGGTCAGAATCGACAAAAACCGTGAGTGTTGATGACCGACACGTTAACGCACCCCGGGGCCCGTTAATCGTGGAAATCACTCCGGGACACCAAAATAGAGAGTACTAGTCCATGAAACGGGCCAGAATCGGCCAAAACTGCGAGTGTTGATGACCGACATGTAAGAGCACCTTGGAGTTCAACAACTATGGAAATTGCTTCGGGACCCCAAAACAAGTGAGTAATAGTCCACGAAACTGACCAGAATTGGCCAAAATTGTGAGTGTTGATCACCGACACGTAAGCGCACCTTGGGGTTCAACAACCATGGAAATCGCTTTGGGACCCCAAAACAGTGAGTAATAGTCCACGAAACGGGTCAGAATGGCCAAAAACCGCGAGTGTTGATGACCGACACGTAAACACACTCCGGGGTTCGTCAATTGTGGAAATCACTTCGGGACCCCAAAACTGAGTAATAATCCAAGAAACGGTACAGAATCGGCCCAAACTGCGATCTCGACGACCAACACATAAGCACACCTTGGGGTTCGACAACCATGGAAATCCCTTTGGGACACCAAAACGGTGAGTAATAGTCCATGAAACGGGTCAGAATCGACAAAACCCACAAGTGTTGATGACAGACACGTAAATGCACCGCCGGGTTGGTTAATCGTGGAAATCGCTCTAGGACCTGAAACCGGTGAGTAATAGTCCACGAAACTGACTAGAATTGGCCAAAATTGTGAGTGTTGATGACCGACATGTAAGCGCAGCTTGGAGTTCAACAACCATGGAAATCGCTTTGGGACCCCAAAAACGGTGAGTAATAGTCCACGAAATGGGTCAGAATCGACAAAAACCGAGAGTGTTGCTGAGCGACACGTAAATGCACCCCGGGGTTCGTCAATCGTGGAAATCAGTTTGGGACCCCAAAACTGAGTAATAATCCAAGAAACGGGCCAGAATCGGCCCAAACTGCGAGTCTTGATGACCAACACATAAGCACACCTTGGTGTTCGACAACCATGGAAATCCCTTTGGGACCCCAAAACGGGAAGTAATAGTCCATGAAACGGGTCAGAATCGACAAAACCCACGAGTGTTGATGACCGACACGTAAACGCACCCCGGGGTTCAACAACCATGGAAATCGCTTTGGGACCCCAAAACGGTGAGTATTAGTCCACAAAACGGGTCAGAATCGACAAAAACCACGAGTGTTGATGACCGACACGTAAGAGCACCTTGGAGTTCAACAACTATGGAAATTGCTTCGGGACCCCAAAACAAGTGAGTAATAGTCCACGAAACTGACCAGAATTGGCCAAAATTGTGAGTGTTGATGACCGACTCGTAAGCGCACCTTGGGGTTCAACAACCATGGAAATCGCTTTGGGACCCCAAAACAGTGAGTAATAGTCCACGAGACGGGTCAGAATGGCCAAAAACCGCGAGTGTTGATGACCGTCACGTAAACGCACTCCGGGGTTCGTCAATTGTGGAAATCACTTCGGGACCCCAAAACTGAGTAATAATCCAAGAAACGGGACAGAATCGGCCCAAACTGCGATCTCGACGACCAACACATAAGCACACCATGGGGTTCGACAACCATGGAAATCCCTTTGGGACACCAAAACGGTGAGTAATAGTCCATGAAACGGGTCAGAATCGACAAAACCCACAAGTGTTGATGACAGACACGTAAATGCACCCCCGGGTTCGTTAATCGTGGAAATCGCTCTAGGACCTAAAACCGGTGAGTAATAGTCCACGAAACTGACCAGAATTGGCCAAAATTGTGAGTGTTGATGACCGACATGTAAGCGCACCTTGGAGTTCAACAACCATGGAAATCGCTTTGGGACCCCAAAACGGTGAGTAATAGTCCACGAAATGGGTCAGAATCGACAAAAACCGAGAGTGTTGCTGAGCGACACGTAAACGCACCCCGGGGTTCGTCAATTGTGGAAATCAGTTTTGGACCCCAAAACTGAGTAATAATCCAAGAAACGGGCCAGAATCGGCCCAAACTGCGAGTCTTGACGACCAACACATAAGCACACCTTGGTGTTCGACAACCATGGAAATCCCTTTGGGACCCCAAAACGGGGAGTAATAGTCCATGAAACGGGTCAGAATCGACAAAACCCACGAGTGTTGATGACCGACACGTAAACGCACCCCGGGGTTCAACAACCATGGAAATCGCTTTGGGACCCCAAAACGGTGAGTATTAGTCCACAAAACGGGTCAGAATCGACAAAAACCGTGAGTGTTGATGACCGACACGTTAACGCACCCCGGGGCCCGTTAATCGTGGAAATCACTCCGGGACACCAAAATAGAGAGTACTAGTCCATGAAACGGGCCAGAATCGGCCAAAACTGCGAGTGTTGATGACCGACATGTAAGAGCACCTTGGAGTTCAACAACTATGGAAATTGCTTCGGGACCCCAAAACAAGTGAGTAATAGTCCACGAAACTGACCAGAATTGGCCAAAATTGTGAGTGTTGATCACCGACACGTAAGCGCACCTTGGGGTTCAACAACCATGGAAATCGCTTTGGGACCCCAAAACAGTGAGTAATAGTCCACGAAACGGGTCAGAATGGCCAAAAACCGCGAGTGTTGATGACCGACACGTAAACACACTCCGGGGTTCGTCAATTGTGGAAATCACTTCGGGACCCCAAAACTGAGTAATAATCCAAGAAACGGGACAGAATCGGCCCAAACTGCGATCTCGACGACCAACACATAAGCACACCTTGGGGTTCGACGACCATGGAAATCCCTTTGGGACACCAAAACGGTGAGTAATAGTCCATGAAACGGGTCAGAATCGACAAAACCCACAAGTGTTGATGACAGACACGTAAATGCACCCCCGGGTTCGTTAATCGTGGAAATCGCTCTAGGACCTGAAACCGTTGAGTAATAGTCCACGAAACTGACCAGAATTGGCCAAAATTGTGAGTGTTGATGACCGACATGTAAGCGCACCTTGGAGTTCAACAACCATGGAAATCTCTTTGGGACCCCAAAACGGTGAGTAATAGTCCACGAAATGGGTCAGAATCGACAAAAACCGAGAGTGTTGCTGAGCGACACGTAAACGCACCCCGGGGTTCGTCAATCGTGGAAATCAGTTTGGGACCCCAAAACTGAGTAATAATCCAAGAAACGGGCCAGAATCGACCCAAACTGCGAGTCTTGACGACCAACACATAAGCACACCTTGGTGTTCGACAACCATGGAAATCCCTTTGGGACCAAAACGGGGAGTAATAGTCCATGAAACGGGTCAGAATCGACAAAACCCACGAGTGTTGATGACAGACACGTAAATGCACCGCCGGGTTGGTTAATCGTGGAAATCGCTCTAGGACCTGAAACCGGTGAGTAATAGTCCACGAAACTGACTAGAATTGGCCAAAATTGTGAGTGTTGATGACCGACATGTAAGCGCAGCTTGGAGTTCAACAACCATGGAAATCGCTTTGGGACCCCAAAAACGGTGAGTAATAGTCCACGAAATGGGTCAGAATCGACAAAAACCGAGAGTGTTGCTGAGCGACACGTAAATGCACCCCGGGGTTCGTCAATCGTGGAAATCAGTTTGGACCCCAAAACTGAGTAATAATCCAAGAAACGGGCCAGAATCGGCCCAAACTGCGAGTCTTGATGACCAACACATAAGCACACCTTGGTGTTCGACAACCATGGAAATCCCTTTGGGACCCCAAAACGGGAAGTAATAGTCCATGAAACGGGTCAGAATCGACAAAACCCACGAGTGTTGATGACCGACACGTAAACGCACCCCGGGGTTCAACAACCATGGAAATCGCTTTGGGACCCCAAAACGGTGAGTATTAGTCCACAAAACGGGTCAGAATCGACAAAATACACGAGTGTTGATGACCGACACGTAAGAGCACCTTGGAGTTCAACAACTATGGAAATTGCTTCGGGACCCCAAAACAAGTGAGTAATAGTCCACGAAACTGACCAGAATTGGCCAAAATTGTGAGTGTTGATGACCGACTCGTAAGCGCACCTTGGGGTTCAACAACCATGGAAATCGCTTTGGGACCCCAAAACAGTGAGTAATAGTCCACGAGACGGGTCAGAATGGCCAAAAACCGCGAGTGTTGATGACCGACACGTAAACGCACTCCGGGGTTCGTCAATTGTGGAAATCACTTCGGGACCCCAAAACTGAGTAATAATCCAAGAAACGGGACAGAATCGGCCCAAACTGCGATCTCGACGACCAACACATAAGCACACCTTGGGGTTCGACGACCATGGAAATCCCTTTGGGACACCAAAACGGTGAGTAATAGTCCATGAAACGGGTCAGAATCGACAAAACCCACAAGTGTTGATGACAGACACGTAAATGCACCCCCGGGTTCGTTAATCGTGGAAATCGCTCTAGGACCTGAAACCGTTGAGTAATAGTCCACGAAACTGACCAGAATTGGCCAAAATTGTGAGTGTTGATGACCGACATGTAAGCGCACCTTGGAGTTCAACAACCATGGAAATCTCTTTGGGACCCCAAAACGGTGAGTAATAGTCCACGAAATGGGTCAGAATCGACAAAAACCGAGAGTGTTGCTGAGCGACACGTAAACGCACCCCGGGGTTCGTCAATCGTGGAAATCAGTTTGGGACCCCAAAACTGAGTAATAATCCAAGAAACGGGCCAGAATCGACCCAAACTGCGAGTCTTGACGACCAACACATAAGCACACCTTGGTGTTCGACAACCATGGAAATCCCTTTGGGACCCAAAACGGGGAGTAATAGTCCATGAAACGGGTCAGAATCGACAAAACCCACTTGTGTTGATGACCGACACGTAAACGCACCCCGGGGTTCAACAACCATGGAAATCGCTTTGGGACCCCAAAACAGTGAGTATTAGTCCACAAAACGGGTCAGAATCGACAAAAACCGCGAGTGTTGATGACCGACACGTAAGAGCACCTTGGAGTTCAACAACTATGGAAATTGCTTCGGGACCCCAAAACAAGTGAGTAATAGTCCACGAAACTGACCAGAATTGGCCAAAATTGTGAGTGTTGATGACCGACACGTAAGCGCACCTTGGGGTTCAACAACCATGGAAATCGCTTTGGGACCCCAAAACAGTGAGTAATAGTCCACGAAACGGGTCAGAATGGCCAAAAACCGCGAGTGTTGATGACCGTCACGTAAACGCACTCCGGGGTTCGTCAATTGTGGAAATCACTTCGGGACCCCAAAACTGAGTAATAATCCAAGAAACGGGACAGAATCGGCCCAAACTCCGATCTCGACGACCAACACATAAGCACACCATGGGGTTCGACAACCATGGAAATCCCTTTGGGACACCAAAACGGTGAGTAATAGTCCATGAAACGGGTCAGAATCGACAAAACCCACAAGTGTTGATGACAGACACGTAAATGCACCCCCGGGTTCGTTAATCGTGGAAACTGCTCTAGGACCTGAAACCGGTGAGTAATAGTCCACGAAACTGACCAGAATTGGCCAAAATTGCGAGTGTTGATGACCGACATGTAAGCGCACCTTGGAGTTCAACAACCATGGAAATCGCTTTGGGACCCCAAAACGGTGAGTAATAGTCCACGAAATGGGTCAGAATCGACAAAAACCGAGAGTGTTGCTGAGCGACACGTAAACGCACCCCGGGGTTCGTCAATTGTGGAAATCAGTTTTGGACCCCAAAACTGAGTAATAATCCAAGAAACGGGCCAGAATCGGCCCAAACTGCGAGTCTTGACGACCAACACATAAGCACACCTTGGTGTTCGACAACCATGGAAATCCCTTTGGGACCCCAAAACGGGGAGTAATAGTCCATGAAACGGGTCAGAATCGACAAAACCCACGAGTGTTGATGACCGACACGTAAACGCACCCCGGGGTTCAACAACCATGGAAATCGCTTTGGGACCCCAAAACGGTGAGTATTAGTCCACAAAACGGGTCAGAATCGACAAAAACCGTGAGTGTTGATGACCGACACGTTAACGCACCCCGGGGCCCGTTAATCGTGGAAATCACTCCGGGACACCAAAATAGAGAGTACTAGTCCATGAAACGGGCCAGAATCGGCCAAAACTGCGAGTGTTGATGACCGACATGTAAGAGCACCTTGGAGTTCAACAACTATGGAAATTGCTTCGGGACCCCAAAACAAGTGAGTAATAGTCCACGAAACTGACCAGAATTGGCCAAAATTGTGAGTGTTGATCACCGACACGTAAGCGCACCTTGGGGTTCAACAACCATGGAAATCGCTTTGGGACCCCAAAACAGTGAGTAATAGTCCACGAAACGGGTCAGAATGGCCAAAAACCGCGAGTGTTGATGACCGACACGTAAACACACTCCGGGGTTCGTCAATTGTGGAAATCACTTCGGGACCCCAAAACTGAGTAATAATCCAAGAAACGGGACAGAATCGGCCCAAACTGCGATCTCGACGACCAACACATAAGCACACCTTGGGGTTCGACGACCATGGAAATCCCTTTGGGACACCAAAACGGTGAGTAATAGTCCATGAAACGGGTCAGAATCGACAAAACCCACAAGTGTTGATGACAGACACGTAAATGCACCCCCGGGTTCGTTAATCGTGGAAATCGCTCTAGGACCTGAAACCGTTGAGTAATAGTCCACGAAACTGACCAGAATTGGCCAAAATTGTGAGTGTTGATGACCGACATGTAAGCGCACCTTGGAGTTCAACAACCATGGAAATCTCTTTGGGACCCCAAAACGGTGAGTAATAGTCCACGAAATGGGTCAGAATCGACAAAAACCGAGAGTGTTGCTGAGCGACACGTAAACGCACCCCGGGGTTCGTCAATCGTGGAAATCAGTTTGGGACCCCAAAACTGAGTAATAATCCGAGAAACGGGCCAGAATCGACCCAAACTGCGAGTCTTGACGACCAACACATAAGCACACCTTGGTGTTCGACAACCATGGAAATCCCTTTGGGACCAAAACGGGGAGTAATAGTCCATGAAACGGGTCAGAATCGACAAAACCCACGAGTGTTGATGACAGACACGTAAATGCACCGCCGGGTTGGTTAATCGTGGAAATCGCTCTAGGACCTGAAACCGGTGAGTAATAGTCCACGAAACTGACTAGAATTGGCCAAAATTGTGAGAGTTGATGACCGACATGTAAGCGCAGCTTGGAGTTCAACAACCATGGAAATCGCTTTGGGACCCCAAAAACGGTGAGTAATAGTCCACGAAATGGGTCAGAATCGACAAAAACCGAGAGTGTTGCTGAGCGACACGTAAATGCACCCCGGGGTTCGTCAATCGTGGAAATCAGTTTGGACCCCAAAACTGAGTAATAATCCAAGAAACGGGCCAGAATCGGCCCAAACTGCGAGTCTTGATGACCAACACATAAGCACACCTTGGTGTTCGACAACCATGGAAATCCCTTTGGGACCCCAAAACGGGAAGTAATAGTCCATGAAACGGGTCAGAATCGACAAAACCCACGAGTGTTGATGACCGACACGTAAACGCACCCCGGGGTTCAACAACCATGGAAATCGCTTTGGGACCCCAAAACGGTGAGTATTAGTCCACAAAACGGGTCAGAATCGACAAAAACCACGAGTGTTGATGACCGACACGTAAGAGCACCTTGGAGTTCAACAACTATGGAAATTGCTTCGGGACCCCAAAACAAGTGAGTAATAGTCCACGAAACTGACCAGAATTGGCCAAAATTGTGAGTGTTGATGACCGACTCGTAAGCGCACCTTGGGGTTCAACAACCATGGAAATCGCTTTGGGACCCCAAAACAGTGAGTAATAGTCCACGAGACGGGTCAGAATGGCCAAAAACCGCGAGTGTTGATGACCGACACGTAAACGCACTCCGGGGTTCGTCAATTGTGGAAATCACTTCGGGACCCCAAAACTGAGTAATAATCCAAGAAACGGGACAGAATCGGCCCAAACTGCGATCTCGACGACCAACACATAAGCACACCTTGGGGTTCGACGACCATGGAAATCCCTTTGGGACACCAAAACGGTGAGTAATAGTCCATGAAACGGGTCAGAATCGACAAAACCCACAAGTGTTGATGACAGACACGTAAATGCACCCCCGGGTTCGTTAATCGTGGAAATCGCTCTAGGACCTGAAACCGTTGAGTAATAGTCCACGAAACTGACCAGAATTGGCCAAAATTGTGAGTGTTGATGACCGACATGTAAGCGCACCTTGGAGTTCAACAACCATGGAAATCTCTTTGGGACCCCAAAACGGTGAGTAATAGTCCACGAAATGGGTCAGAATCGACAAAAACCGAGAGTGTTGCTGAGCGACACGTAAACGCACCCCGGGGTTCGTCAATCGTGGAAATCAGTTTGGGACCCCAAAACTGAGTAATAATCCAAGAAACGGGCCAGAATCGACCCAAACTGCGAGTCTTGACGACCAACACATAAGCACACCTTGGTGTTCGACAACCATGGAAATCCCTTTGGGACCCAAAACGGGGAGTAATAGTCCATGAAACGGGTCAGAATCGACAAAACCCACGAGTGTTGATGACCGACACGTAAACGCACCCCGGGGTTCAACAACCATGGAAATCGCTTTGGGACCCCAAAACAGTGAGTATTAGTCCACAAAACGGGTCAGAATCGACAAAAACCGCGAGTGTTGATGACCGACACGTAAGAGCACCTTGGAGTTCAACAACTATGGAAATTGCTTCGGGACCCCAAAACAAGTGAGTAATAGTCCACGAAACTGACCAGAATTGGCCAAAATTGTGAGTGTTGATGACCGACACGTAAGCGCACCTTGGGGTTCAACAACCATGGAAATCGCTTTGGGACCCCAAAACAGTGAGTAATAGTCCACGAAACGGGTCAGAATGGCCAAAAACCGCGAGTGTTGATGACCGTCACGTAAACGCACTCCGGGGTTCGTCAATTGTGGAAATCACTTCGGGACCCCAAAACTGAGTAATAATCCAAGAAACGGGACAGAATCGGCCCAAACTCCGATCTCGACGACCAACACATAAGCACACCATGGGGTTCGACAACCATGGAAATCCCTTTGGGACACCAAAACGGTGAGTAATAGTCCATGAAACGGGTCAGAATCGACAAAACCCACAAGTGTTGATGACAGACACGTAAATGCACCCCCGGGTTCGTTAATCGTGGAAATCGCTCTAGGACCTGAAACCGGTGAGTAATAGTCCACGAAACTGACCAGAATTGGCCAAAATTGCGAGTGTTGATGACCGACATGTAAGCGCACCTTGGAGTTCAACAACCATGGAAATCGCTTTGGGACCCCAAAACGGTGAGTAATAGTCCACGAAATGGGTCAGAATCGACAAAAACCGAGAGTGTTGCTGAGCGACACGTAAACGCACCCCGGGGTTCGTCAATTGTGGAAATCAGTTTTGGACCCCAAAACTGAGTAATAATCCAAGAAACGGGCCAGAATCGGCCCAAACTGCGAGTCTTGACGACCAACACATAAGCACACCTTGGTGTTCGACAACCATGGAAATCCCTTTGGGACCCCAAAACGGGGAGTAATAGTCCATGAAACGGGTCAGAATCGACAAAACCCACGAGTGTTGATGACCGACACGTAAACGCACCCCGGGGTTCAACAACCATGGAAATCGCTTTGGGACCCCAAAACGGTGAGTATTAGTCCACAAAACGGGTCAGAATCGACAAAAACCGTGAGTGTTGATGACCGACACGTTAACGCACCCCGGGGCCCGTTAATCGTGGAAATCACTCCGGGACACCAAAATAGAGAGTACTAGTCCATGAAACGGGCCAGAATCGGCCAAAACTGCGAGTGTTGATGACCGACATGTAAGAGCACCTTGGAGTTCAACAACTATGGAAATTGCTTCGGGACCCCAAAACAAGTGAGTAATAGTCCACGAAACTGACTAGAATTGGCCAAAATTGTGAGTGTTGATCACCGACACGTAAGCGTACCTTGGGGTTCAACAACCATGGAAATCGCTTTGGGACCCCAAAACAGTGAGTAATAGTCCACGAAACGGGTCAGAATGGCCAAAAACCGCGAGTGTTGATGACCGACACGTAAACACACTCCGGGGTTCGTCAATTGTGGAAATCACTTCGGGACCCCAAAACTGAGTAATAATCCAAGAAACGGTACAGAATCGGCCCAAACTGCGATCTCGACGACCAACACATAAGCACACCTTGGGGTTCGACAACCATGGAAATCCCTTTGGGACACCAAAACGGTGAGTAATAGTCCATGAAACGGGTCAGAATCGACAAAACCCACAAGTGTTGATGACAGACACGTAAATGCACCGCCGGGTTGGTTAATCGTGGAAATCGCTCTAGGACCTGAAACCGGTGAGTAATAGTCCACGAAACTGACTAGAATTGGCCAAAATTGTGAGTGTTGATGACCGACATGTAAGCGCAGCTTGGAGTTCAACAACCATGGAAATCGCTTTGGGACCCCAAAAACGGTGAGAAATAGTCCACGAAATGGGTCAGAATCGACAAAAACCGAGAGTGTTGCTGAGCGACACGTAAATGCACCCCGGGGTTCGTCAATCGTGGAAATCAGTTTGGGACCCCAAAACTGAGTAATAATCCAAGAAACGGGCCAGAATCGGCCCAAACTGCGAGTCTTGATGACCAACACATAAGCACACCTTGGTGTTCGACAACCATGGAAATCCCTTTGGGACCCCAAAACGGGAAGTAATAGTCCATGAAACGGGTCAGAATCGACAAAACCCACGAGTGTTGATGACCGACACGTAAACGCACCCCGGGGTTCAACAACCATGGAAATCGCTTTGGGACCCCAAAACGGTGAGTATTAGTCCACAAAACGGGTCAGAATCGACAAAAACCACGAGTGTTGATGACCGACACGTAAGAGCACCTTGGAGTTCAACAACTATGGAAATTGCTTCGGGACCCCAAAACAAGTGAGTAATAGTCCACGAAACTGACCAGAATTGGCCAAAATTGTGAGGGTTGATGACCGACTCGTAAGCGCACCTTGGGGTTCAACAACCATGGAAATCGCTTTGGGACCCCAAAACAGTGAGTAATAGTCCACGAGACGGGTCAGAATGGCCAAAAACCGCGAGTGTTGATGACCGACACGTAAACGCACTCCGGGGTTCGTCAATTGTGGAAATCACTTCGGGACCCCAAAACTGAGTAATAATCCAAGAAACGGGACAGAATCGGCCCAAACTGCGATCTCGACGACCAACACATAAGCACACCTTGGGGTTCGACGACCATGGAAATCCCTTTGGGACACCAAAACGGTGAGTAATAGTCCATGAAACGGGTCAGAATCGACAAAACCCAAAAGTGTTGATGACAGACACGTAAATGCACCCCCGGATTCGTTAATCGTGGAAATCGCTCTAGGACCTGAAACCGTTGAGTAATAGTCCACGAAACTGACCAGAATTGGCCAAAATTGTGAGTGTTGATGACCGACATGTAAGCGCACCTTGGAGTTCAACAACCATGGAAATCTCTTTGGGACCCCAAAACGGTGAGTAATAGTCCACGAAATGGGTCAGAATCGACAAAAACCGAGAGTGTTGCTGAGCGACACGTAAACGCACCCCGGGGTTCGTCAATCGTGGAAATCAGTTTGGGACCCCAAAACTGAGTAATAATCCAAGAAACGGGCCAGAATCGACCCAAACTGCGAGTCTTGACGACCAACACATAAGCACACCTTGGTGTTCGACAACCATGGAAATCCCTTTGGGACCCAAAACGGGGAGTAATAGTCCATGAAACGGGTCAGAATCGACAAAACCCACGAGTGTTGATGACCGACACGTAAACGCACCCCGGGGTTCAACAACCATGGAAATCGCTTTGGGACCCCAAAACAGTGAGTATTAGTCCACAAAACGGGTCAGAATCGACAAAAACCGCGAGTGTTGATGACCGACACGTAAGAGCACCTTGGAGTTCAACAACTATGGAAATTGCTTCGGGACCCCAAAACAAGTGAGTAATAGTCCACGAAACTGACCAGAATTGGCCAAAATTGTGAGTGTTGATGACCGACACGTAAGCGCACCTTGGGGTTCAACAACCATGGAAATCGCTTTGGGACCCCAAAACAGTGAGTAATAGTCCACGAAACGGGTCAGAATGGCCAAAAACCGCGAGTGTTGATGACCGTCACGTAAACGCACTCCGGGGTTCGTCAATTGTGGAAATCACTTCGGGACCCCAAAACTGAGTAATAATCCAAGAAACGGGACAGAATCGGCCCAAACTGCGATCTCGACGACCAACACATAAGCACACCATGGGGTTCGACAACCATGGAAATCCCTTTGGGACACCAAAACGGTGAGTAATAGTCCATGAAACGGGTCAGAATCGACAAAACCCACAAGTGTTGATGACAGACACGTAAATGCACCCCCGGGTTCGTTAATCGTGGAAATCGCTCTAGGACCTGAAACCGGTGAGTAATAGTCCACGAAACTGACCAGAATTGGCCAAAATTGTGAGTGTTGATGACCGACATGTAAGCGCACCTTGGAGTTCAACAACCATGGAAATCGCTTTGGGACCCCAAAACGGTGAGTAATAGTCCACGAAATGGGTCAGAATCGACAAAAACCGAGAGTGTTGCTGAGCGACACGTAAACGCACCCCGGGGTTCGTCAATTGTGGAAATCAGTTTTGGACCCCAAAACTGAGTAATAATCCAAGAAACGGGCCAGAATCGGCCCAAACTGCGAGTCTTGACGACCAACACATAAGCACACCTTGGTGTTCGACAACCATGGAAATCCCTTTGGGACCCCAAAACGGGGAGTAATAGTCCATGAAACGGGTCAGAATCGACAAAACCCACGAGTGTTGATGACCGACACGTAAACGCACCCCGGGGTTCAACAACCATGGAAATCGCTTTGGGACCCCAAAACGGTGAGTATTAGTCCACAAAACGGGTCAGAATCGACAAAAACCGTGAGTGTTGATGACCGACACGTTAACGCACCCCGGGGCCCGTTAATCGTGGAAATCACTCCGAGACACCAAAATAGAGAGTACTAGTCCATGAAACGGGCCAGAATCGGCCAAAACTGCGAGTGTTGATGATCGACATGTAAGAGCACCTTGGAGTTCAACAACTATGGAAATTGCTTCGGGACCCCAAAACAAGTGAGTAATAGTCCACGAAACTGACCAGAATTGGCCAAAATTGTGAGTGTTGATCACCGACACGTAAGCGCACCTTGGGGTTCAACAACCATGGAAATCGCTTTGGGACCCCAAAACAGTGAGTAATAGTCCACGAAACGGGTCAGAATGGCCAAAAACCGCGAGTGTTGATGACCGACACGTAAACACACTCCGGGGTTCGTCAATTGTTGAAATCACTTCGGGACCCCAAAACTGAGTAATAATCCAAGAAACGGTACAGAATCGGCCCAAACTGCGATCTCGACGACCAACACATAAGCACACCTTGGGGTTCGACAACCATGGAAATCCCTTTGGGACACCAAAACGGTGAGTAATAGTCCATGAAACGGGTCAGAATCGACAAAACCCACAAGTGTTGATGACAGACACGTAAATGCACCCCCGGGTTCGTTAATCGTGGAAATCGCTCTAGGACCTGAAACCGGTGAGTAATAGTCCACGAAACTGACCAGAATTGGCCAAAATTGTGAGTGTTGATGACCGACATGTAAGCGCACCTTGGAGTTCAACAACCATGGAAATCGCTTTGGGACCCCAAAACGGTGAGTAATAGTCCACGAAATGGGTCAGAATCGACAAAAACCGAGAGTGTTGCTGAGCGACACGTAAACGCACCCCGGGGTTCGTCAATTGTGGAAATCAGTTTTGGACCCCAAAACTGAGTAATAATCCAAGAAACGGGCCAGAATCGGCCCAAACTGCGAGTCTTGACGACCAACACATAAGCACACCTTGGTGTTCGACAACCATGGAAATCCCTTTGGGACCCCAAAACGGGGAGTAATAGTCCATGAAACGGGTCAGAATCGACAAAACCCACGAGTGTTGATGACCGACACGTAAACGCACCCCGGGGTTCAACAACCATGGAAATCGCTTTGGGACCCCAAAACGGTGAGTATTAGTCCACAAAACGGGTCAGAATCGACAAAAACCGTGAGTGTTGATGACCGACACGTTAACGCACCCCGGGGCCCGTTAATCGTGGAAATCACTCCGAGACACCAAAATAGAGAGTACTAGTCCATGAAACGGGCCAGAATCGGCCAAAACTGCGAGTGTTGATGACCGACATGTAAGAGCACCTTGGAGTTCAACAACTATGGAAATTGCTTCGGGACCCCAAAACAAGTGAGTAATAGTCCACGAAACTGACCAGAATTGGCCAAAATTGTGAGTGTTGATCACCGACACGTAAGCGCACCTTGGGGTTCAACAACCATGGAAATCGCTTTGGGACCCCAAAACAGTGAGTAATAGTCCACGAAACGGGTCAGAATGGCCAAAAACCGCGAGTGTTGATGACCGACACGTAAACACACTCCGGGGTTCGTCAATTGTTGAAATCACTTCGGGACCCCAAAACTGAGTAATAATCCAAGAAACGGTACAGAATCGGCCCAAACTGCGATCTCGACGACCAACACATAAGCACACCTTGGGGTTCGACAACCATGGAAATCCCTTTGGGACACCAAAACGGTGAGTAATAGTCCATGAAACGGGTCAGAATCGACAAAACCCACAAGTGTTGATGACAGACACGTAAATGCACCGCCGGGTTGGTTAATCGTGGAAATCGCTCTAGGACCTGAAACCGGTGAGTAATAGTCCACGAAACTGACTAGAATTGGCCAAAATTGTGAGTGTTGATGACCGACATGTAAGCGCAGCTTGGAGTTCAACAACCATGGAAATCGCTTTGGGACCCCAAAAACGGTGAGTAATAGTCCACGAAATGGGTCAGAATCGACAAAAACCGAGAGTGTTGCTGAGCGACACGTAAATGCACCCCGGGGTTCGTCAATCGTGGAAATCAGTTTGGGACCCCAAAACTGAGTAATAATCCAAGAAACGGGCCAGAATCGGCCCAAACTGCGAGTCTTGATGACCAACACATAAGCACACCTTGGTGTTCGACAACCATGGAAATCCCTTTGGGACCCCAAAACGGGAAGTAATAGTCCATGAAACGGGTCAGAATCGACAAAACCCACGAGTGTTGATGACCGACACGTAAACGCACCCCGGGGTTCAACAACCATGGAAATCGCTTTGGGACCCCAAAACGGTGAGTATTAGTCCACAAAACGGGTCAGAATCGACAAAAACCACGAGTGTTGATGACCGACACGTAAGAGCACCTTGGAGTTCAACAACTATGGAAATTGCTTGGGGACCCCAAAACAAGTGAGTAATAGTCCACGAAACTGACCAGAATTGGCCAAAATTGTGAGTGTTGATGACCGACTCGTAAGCGCACCTTGGGGTTCAACAACCATGGAAATCGCTTTGGGACCCCAAAACAGTGAGTAATAGTCCACGAGACGGGTCAGAATGGCCAAAAACCGCGAGTGTTGATGACCGACACGTAAACGCACTCCGGGGTTCGTCAATTGTGGAAATCACTTCGGGACCCCAAAACTGAGTAATAATCCAAGAAACGGGACAGAATCGGCCCAAACTGCGATCTCGACGACCAACACATAAGCACACCTTGGGGTTCGACGACCATGGAAATCCCTTTGGGACACCAAAACGGTGAGTAATAGTCCATGAAACGGGTCAGAATCGACAAAACCCACAAGTGTTGATGACAGACACGTAAATGCACCCCCGGATTCGTTAATCGTGGAAATCGCTCTAGGACCTGAAACCGTTGAGTAATAGTCCACGAAACTGACCAGAATTGGCCAAAATTGTGAGTGTTGATGACCGACATGTAAGCGCACCTTGGAGTTCAACAACCATGGAAATCTCTTTGGGACCCCAAAACGGTGAGTAATAGTCCACGAAATGGGTCAGAATCGACAAAAACCGAGAGTGTTGCTGAGCGACACGTAAACGCACCCCGGGGTTCGTCAATCGTGGAAATCAGTTTGGGACCCCAAAACTGAGTAATAATCCAAGAAACGGGCCAGAATCGACCCAAACTGCGAGTCTTGACGACCAACACATAAGCACACCTTGGTGTTCGACAACCATGGAAATCCCTTTGGGACCCAAAACGGGGAGTAATAGTCCATGAAACGGGTCAGAATCGACAAAACCCACGAGTGTTGATGACCGACACGTAAACGCACCCCGGGGTTCAACAACCATGGAAATCGCTTTGGGACCCCAAAACAGTGAGTATTAGTCCACAAAACGGGTCAGAATCGACAAAAACCGCGAGTGTTGATGACCGACACGTAAGAGCACCTTGGAGTTCAACAACTATGGAAATTGCTTCGGGACCCCAAAACAAGTGAGTAATAGTCCACGAAACTGACCAGAATTGGCCAAAATTGTGAGTGTTGATGACCGACACGTAAGCGCACCTTGGGGTTCAACAACCATGGAAATCGCTTTGGGACCCCAAAACAGTGAGTAATAGTCCACGAAACGGGTCAGAATGGCCAAAAACCGCGAGTGTTGATGACCGTCACGTAAACGCACTCCGGGGTTCGTCAATTGTGGAAATCACTTCGGGACCCCAAAACTGAGTAATAATCCAAGAAACGGGACAGAATCGGCCCAAACTGCGATCTCGACGACCAACACATAAGCACACCATGGGGTTCGACAACCATGGAAATCCCTTTGGGACACCAAAACGGTGAGTAATAGTCCATGAAACGGGTCAGAATCGACAAAACCCACAAGTGTTGATGACAGACACGTAAATGCACCCCCGGGTTCGTTAATCGTGGAAATCGCTCTAGGACCTGAAACCGGTGAGTAATAGTCCACGAAACTGACCAGAATTGGCCAAAATTGTGAGTGTTGATGACCGACATGTAAGCGCACCTTGGAGTTCAACAACCATGGAAATCGCTTTGGGACCCCAAAACGGTGAGTAATAGTCCACGAAATGGGTCAGAATCGACAAAAACCGAGAGTGTTGCTGAGCGACACGTAAACGCACCCCGGGGTTCGTCAATTGTGGAAATCAGTTTTGGACCCCAAAACTGAGTAATAATCCAAGAAACGGGCCAGAATCGGCCCAAACTGCGAGTCTTGACGACCAACACATAAGCACACCTTGGTGTTCGACAACCATGGAAATCCCTTTGGGACCCCAAAACGGGGAGTAATAGTCCATGAAACGGGTCAGAATCGACAAAACCCACGAGTGTTGATGACCGACACGTAAACGCACCCCGGGGTTCAACAACCATGGAAATCGCTTTGGGACCCCAAAACGGTGAGTATTAGTCCACAAAACGGGTCAGAATCGACAAAAACCGTGAGTGTTGATGACCGACACGTTAACGCACCCCGGGGCCCGTTAATCGTGGAAATCACTCCGAGACACCAATATAGAGAGTACTAGTCCATGAAACGGGCCAGAATCGGCCAAAACTGCGAGTGTTGATGATCGACATGTAAGAGCACCTTGGAGTTCAACAACTATGGAAATTGCTTCGGGACCCCAAAACAAGTGAGTAATAGTCCACGAAACTGACCAGAATTGGCCAAAATTGTGAGTGTTGATCACCGACACGTAAGCGCACCTTGGGGTTCAACAACCATGGAAATCGCTTTGGGACCCCAAAACAGTGAGTAATAGTCCACGAAACGGGTCAGAATGGCCAAAAACCGCGAGTGTTGATGACCGACACGTAAACACACTCCGGGGTTCGTCAATTGTTGAAATCACTTCGGGACCCCAAAACTGAGTAATAATCCAAGAAACGGTACAGAATCGGCCCAAACTGCGATCTCGACGACCAACACATAAGCACACCTTGGGGTTCGACAACCATGGAAATCCCTTTGGGACACCAAAACGGTGAGTAATAGTCCATGAAACGGGTCAGAATCGACAAAACCCACAAGTGTTGATGACAGACACGTAAATGCACCGCCGGGTTGGTTAATCGTGGAAATCGCTCTAGGACCTGAAACCGGTGAGTAATAGTCCACGAAACTGACTAGAATTGGCCAAAATTGTGAGTGTTGATGACCGACATGTAAGCGCACCTTGGAGTTCAACAACCATGGAAATCGCTTTGGGACCCCAAAAACGGTGAGTAATAGTCCACGAAATGGGTCAGAATCGACAAAAACCGAGAGTGTTGCTGAGCGACACGTAAATGCACCCCGGGGTTCGTCAATCGTGGAAATCAGTTTGGGACCCCAAAACTGAGTAATAATCCAAGAAACGGGCCAGAATCGGCCCAAACTGCGAGTCTTGATGACCAACACATAAGCACACCTTGGTGTTCGACAACCATGGAAATCCCTTTGGGACCCCAAAACGGGAAGTAATAGTCCATGAAACGGGTCAGAATCGACAAAACCCACGAGTGTTGATGACCGACACGTAAACGCACCCCGGGGTTCAACAACCATGGAAATCGCTTTGGGACCCCAAAACGGTGAGTATTAGTCCACAAAACGGGTCAGAATCGACAAAAACCACGAGTGTTGATGACCGACACGTAAGAGCACCTTGGAGTTCAACAACTATGGAAATTGCTTCGGGACCCCAAAACAAGTGAGTAATAGTCCACGAAACTGACCAGAATTGGCCAAAATTGTGAGTGTTGATGACCGACTCGTAAGCGCACCTTGGGGTTCAACAACCATGGAAATCGCTTTGGGACCCCAAAACAGTGAGTAATAGTCCACGAGACGGGTCAGAATGGCCAAAAACCGCGAGTGTTGATGACCGACACGTAAACGCACTCCGGGGTTCGTCAATTGTGGAAATCACTTCGGGACCCCAAAACTGAGTAATAATCCAAGAAACGGGACAGAATCGGCCCAAACTGCGATCTCGACGACCAACACATAAGCACACCTTGGGGTTCGACGACCATGGAAATCCCTTTGGGACACCAAAACGGTGAGTAATAGTCCATGAAACGGGTCAGAATCGACAAAACCCACAAGTGTTGATGACAGACACGTAAATGCACCCCCGGATTCGTTAATCGTGGAAATCGCTCTAGGACCTGAAACCGTTGAGTAATAGTCCACGAAACTGACCAGAATTGGCCAAAATTGTGAGTGTTGATGACCGACATGTAAGCGCACCTTGGAGTTCAACAACCATGGAAATCTCTTTGGGACCCCAAAACGGTGAGTAATAGTCCACGAAATGGGTCAGAATCGACAAAAACCGAGAGTGTTGCTGAGCGACACGTAAACGCACCCCGGGGTTCGTCAATCGTGGAAATCAGTTTGGGACCCCAAAACTGAGTAATAATCCAAGAAACGGGCCAGAATCGACCCAAACTGCGAGTCTTGACGACCAACACATAAGCACACCTTGGTGTTCGACAACCATGGAAATCCCTTTGGGACCCAAAACGGGGAGTAATAGTCCATGAAACGGGTCAGAATCGACAAAACCCACGAGTGTTGATGACCGACACGTAAACGCACCCCGGGGTTCAACAACCATGGAAATCGCTTTGGGACCCCAAAACAGTGAGTATTAGTCCACAAAACGGGTCAGAATCGACAAAAACCGCGAGTGTTGATGACCGACACGTAAGAGCACCTTGGAGTTCAACAACTATGGAAATTGCTTCGGGACCCCAAAACAAGTGAGTAATAGTCCACGAAACTGACCAGAATTGGCCAAAATTGTGAGTGTTGATGACCGACACGTAAGCGCACCTTGGGGTTCAACAACCATGGAAATCGCTTTGGGACCCCAAAACAGTGAGTAATAGTCCACGAAACGGGTCAGAATGGCCAAAAACCGCGAGTGTTGATGACCGTCACGTAAACGCACTCCGGGGTTCGTCAATTGTGGAAATCACTTCGGGACCCCAAAACTGAGTAATAATCCAAGAAACGGGACAGAATCGGCCCAAACTGCGATCTCGACGACCAACACATAAGCACACCATGGGGTTCGACAACCATGGAAATCCCTTTGGGACACCAAAACGGTGAGTAATAGTCCATGAAACGGGTCAGAATCGACAAAACCCACAAGTGTTGATGACAGACACGTAAATGCACCCCCGGGTTCGTTAATCGTGGAAATCGCTCTAGGACCTGAAACCGGTGAGTAATAGTCCACGAAACTGACCAGAATTGGCCAAAATTGTGAGTGTTGATGACCGACATGTAAGCGCACCTTGGAGTTCAACAACCATGGAAATCGCTTTGGGACCCCAAAACGGTGAGTAATAGTCCACGAAATGGGTCAGAATCGACAAAAACCGAGAGTGTTGCTGAGCGACACGTAAACGCACCCCGGGGTTCGTCAATTGTGGAAATCAGTTTTGGACCCCAAAACTGAGTAATAATCCAAGAAACGGGCCAGAATCGGCCCAAACTGCGAGTCTTGACGACCAACACATAAGCACACCTTGGTGTTCGACAACCATGGAAATCCCTTTGGGACCCCAAAACGGGGAGTAATAGTCCATGAAACGGGTCAGAATCGACAAAACCCACGAGTGTTGATGACCGACACGTAAACGCACCCCGGGGTTCAACAACCATGGAAATCGCTTTGGGACCCCAAAACGGTGAGTATTAGTCCACAAAACGGGTCAGAATCGACAAAAACCGTGAGTGTTGATGACCGACACGTTAACGCACCCCGGGGCCCGTTAATCGTGGAAATCACTCCGAGACACCAAAATAGAGAGTACTAGTCCATGAAACGGGCCAGAATCGGCCAAAACTGCGAGTGTTGATGATCGACATGTAAGAGCACCTTGGAGTTCAACAACTATGGAAATTGCTTCGGGACCCCAAAACAAGTGAGTAATAGTCCACGAAACTGACCAGAATTGGCCAAAATTGTGAGTGTTGATCACCGACACGTAAGCGCACCTTGGGGTTCAACAACCATGGAAATCGCTTTGGGACCCCAAAACAGTGAGTAATAGTCCACGAAACGGGTCAGAATGGCCAAAAACCGCGAGTGTTGATGACCGACACGTAAACACACTCCGGGGTTCGTCAATTGTTGAAATCACTTCGGGACCCCAAAACTGAGTAATAATCCAAGAAACGGTACAGAATCGGCCCAAACTGCGATCTCGACGACCAACACATAAGCACACCTTGGGGTTCGACAACCATGGAAATCCCTTTGGGACACCAAAACGGTGAGTAATAGTCCATGAAACGGGTCAGAATCGACAAAACCCACAAGTGTTGATGACAGACACGTAAATGCACCCCCGGGTTCGTTAATCGTGGAAATCGCTCTAGGACCTGAAACCGGTGAGTAATAGTCCACGAAACTGACCAGAATTGGCCAAAATTGTGAGTGTTGATGACCGACATGTAAGCGCACCTTGGAGTTCAACAACCATGGAAATCGCTTTGGGACCCCAAAACGGTGAGTAATAGTCCACGAAATGGGTCAGAATCGACAAAAACCGAGAGTGTTGCTGAGCGACACGTAAACGCACCCCGGGGTTCGTCAATTGTGGAAATCAGTTTTGGACCCCAAAACTGAGTAATAATCCAAGAAACGGGCCAGAATCGGCCCAAACTGCGAGTCTTGACGACCAACACATAAGCACACCTTGGTGTTCGACAACCATGGAAATCCCTTTGGGACCCCAAAACGGGGAGTAATAGTCCATGAAACGGGTCAGAATCGACAAAACCCACGAGTGTTGATGACCGACACGTAAACGCACCCCGGGGTTCAACAACCATGGAAATCGCTTTGGGACCCCAAAACGGTGAGTATTAGTCCACAAAACGGGTCAGAATCGACAAAAACCGTGAGTGTTGATGACCGACACGTTAACGCACCCCGGGGCCCGTTAATCGTGGAAATCACTCCGAGACACCAAAATAGAGAGTACTAGTCCATGAAACGGGCCAGAATCGGCCAAAACTGCGAGTGTTGATGACCGACATGTAAGAGCACCTTGGAGTTCAACAACTATGGAAATTGCTTCGGGACCCCAAAACAAGTGAGTAATAGTCCACGAAACTGACCAGAATTGGCCAAAATTGTGAGTGTTGATCACCGACACGTAAGCGCACCTTGGGGTTCAACAACCATGGAAATCGCTTTGGGACCCCAAAACAGTGAGTAATAGTCCACGAAACGGGTCAGAATGGCCAAAAACCGCGAGTGTTGATGACCGACACGTAAACACACTCCGGGGTTCGTCAATTGTTGAAATCACTTCGGGACCCCAAAACTGAGTAATAATCCAAGAAACGGTACAGAATCGGCCCAAACTGCGATCTCGACGACCAACACATAAGCACACCTTGGGGTTCGACAACCATGGAAATCCCTTTGGGACACCAAAACGGTGAGTAATAGTCCATGAAACGGGTCAGAATCGACAAAACCCACAAGTGTTGATGACAGACACGTAAATGCACCGCCGGGTTGGTTAATCGTGGAAATCGCTCTAGGACCTGAAACCGGTGAGTAATAGTCCACGAAACTGACTAGAATTGGCCAAAATTGTGAGTGTTGATGACCGACATGTAAGCGCAGCTTGGAGTTCAACAACCATGGAAATCGCTTTGGGACCCCAAAAACGGTGAGTAATAGTCCACGAAATGGGTCAGAATCGACAAAAACCGAGAGTGTTGCTGAGCGACACGTAAATGCACCCCGGGGTTCGTCAATCGTGGAAATCAGTTTGGGACCCCAAAACTGAGTAATAATCCAAGAAACGGGCCAGAATCGGCCCAAACTGCGAGTCTTGATGACCAACACATAAGCACACCTTGGTGTTCGACAACCATGGAAATCCCTTTGGGACCCCAAAACGGGAAGTAATAGTCCATGAAACGGGTCAGAATCGACAAAACCCACGAGTGTTGATGACCGACACGTAAACGCACCCCGGGGTTCAACAACCATGGAAATCGCTTTGGGACCCCAAAACGGTGAGTATTAGTCCGCAAAACGGGTCAGAATCGACAAAAACCACGAGTGTTGATGACCGACACGTTAACGCACCCCGGGGCCCATTAATCGTGGAAATCACTCCGGGACACCAAAATAGAGAGTACTAGTCCATGAAACGGGCCAGAATCGGCCAAAACTGCGAGTGTTGATGACCGACACGTAAGAGCACCTTGGAGTTCAACAACTATGGAAATTGCTTCGGGACCCCAAAACAAGTGAGTAGTAGTCCACGAAACTGACCAGAATTGGCCAAAATTGTGAGTGTTGATGACCGACACGTAAGCGCACCTTGGGGTTCAACAACCAGGGAAATCGCTTTGGGACCCCAAAACAGTGAGTAATAGTCCACGAAATGGGTCAGAATGGCCAAAAACCGCGAGTGTTGATGACCGACACGTAAACGCACTCTGGGGTTCGTCAATTGTGGAAATCACTTCGGGACCCCAAAACTGAGTAATAATCCAAGAAACGGGACAGAATTGGCCCAAACTGCGATCTCGACGACCAACACATTAGCACACCTTGGGGTTTGACAACCATGGAAATCCCTTTGGGACACCAAAACGGTGAGTAATAGTCCATGAAACGGGTCAGAATCGACAAAACCCACAAGTGTTGATGACAGACACGTAAATGCACCCCCGGGTTCGTTAATCGTGGAAACCGCTCTAGGACCTGAAACCGGTGAGTAATAGTCCACGAAACTGACCAGAATTGGCCAAAATTGTGAGTGTTGATGACCGACATGTAAGCGTAGCTTGGAGTTCAACAACCATGGAAATCGCTTTGGGACCCCAAAACGGTGAGTAATAGTCCACGAAATGGGTCAGAATCGACAAAAACCGAGAGTGTTGCTGAGCGACACGTAAACGCACCCCGGGGTTCGTCAGTCGTGGAAATCAGTTTGGGACCCCAAAACTGAGTAATAATCCAAGAAATGGGCCAGAATCGGCCCAAACTGCGAGTCTTGACGACCAACACATAAGCACACCTTGGTGTTCGACAACCATGGAAATCCCTTTGGGACCCAAAACAGGGAGTAATAGTCCATGAAACGGGTCAGAATCGACAAAACCCACGAGTGTTGATGACCGACACGTAAACGCACCCCGGGGTTCAACAACCATGGAAATTGCTTTGGGACCCCAAAACGGTGAGTATTAGTCCACAAAACAGGTCAGAATCGACAAAAACCGCGAGTGTTGATGACCGACACGTAAGAGCACCTTGGAGTTCAACAACTATGGAAATTGCTTCGGGACCCCAAAACAAGTGAGTAATAGTCCACGAAACTGACCAGAATTGGCCAAAATTGTGAGTGTTGATGACCGACACGTAAGCGCACCTTGGGGTTCAACAACCATGGAAATCGCTTTGGGACCCCAAAACAGTGAGTAATAGTCCACGAAACGGGTCAGAATGGCCAAAAACCGCGAGTGTTGATGACTGTCACGTAAACGCACTCCGGGGTTCGTCAATTGTGGAAATCACTTCGGGACCCCAAAACTGAGTAATAATCCAAGAAACGGGACAGAATCGGCCCAAACTGCGATCTCGACGACCAACACATAAGCACACCATGGGGTTCGACAACCATGGAAATCCCTTTGGGACACCAAAACGGTGAGTAATAGTCCATGAAACGGGTCAGAATCGACAAAACCCACAAGTGTTGATGACAGACACGTAAATGCACCCCCGGGTTCGTTAATCGTGGAAATCGCTCTAGGACCTGAAACCGGTGAGTAATAGTCCACGAAACTGACCAGAATTGGCCAAAATTGTGAGTGTTGATGACCGACATGTAAGCGCACCTTGGAGTTCAACAACCATGGAAATCGCTTTGGGACCCCAAAACGGTGAGTAATAGTCCACGAAATGGGTCAGAATCGACAAAAACCGAGAGTGTTGCTGAGCGACACGTAAACGCACCCCGGGGTTCGTCAATTGTGGAAATCAGTTTGGGACCCCAAAACAGAGTAATAATCCAAGAAACGGGCCAGAATCGGCCCAAACTGCGAGTCTTGACGACCAACACATAAGCACACCTTGGTGTTCGACAACCATGGAAATCCCTTTGGGACCCCAAAACGGGGAGTAATAGTCCATGAAACGGGTCAGAATCGACAAAACCCACGAGTGTTGATGACCGACACGTAAACGCACCCCGGGGTTCAACAACCATGGAAATCGCTTTGGGACCCCAAAACCGTGAGTATTAGTCCACAAAACGGGTCAGAATCGACAAAAACCATGAGTGTTGATGACCGACACGTTAACGCACCCCGGGGCCCATTAATCGTGGAAATCACTCCGGGACACCAAAATAGAGTACTAGTCCATGAAACGGGCCAGAATCGGCCAAAACTGCGAGTGTTGATGACCGACACGTAAGAGCACCTTGGAGTTCAACAACTATGGAAATTGCTTCGGGACCCCAAAACAAGTGAGTAATAGTCCACGAAACTGATCAGAATTGGCCAAAATTGTGAGTGTTGATCACCGACACGTAAGCGCACCTTGGGGTTCAACAACTATGGAAATCGCTTTGGGACCCCAAAACAGTGAGTAATAGTCCACGAAACGGGTCAGAATGGCCAAAAACCGCGAGTGTTGATGACCGACACGTAAACACACTCCGGGGTTCGTCAATTGTGGAAATCACTTTGGGACCCCAAAACTGAGTAATAATCCAAGAAACGGTACAGAATCAGCCCAAACTGCGATCTCGACGACCAACACATAAGCACACCTTGGGGTTCGACAACCATGGAAATCCCTTTGGGACACCAAAACGGTGAGTAATAGTCCATGAAACGGGTCAGAATCGACAAAACCCACAAGTGTTGATGACATACACGTAAATGCACCCCCGGGTTCGTTAATCGTGGAAATCGCTCTAGGACCTGAAACCGGTGAGTAATAGTCCACGAAACTGACCATAATTGGCCAAAATTGTGAGTGTTGATGACCGACATGTAAGCGCAGCTTGGAGTTCAACAACCATGGAAATCTCTTTGGGACCCCAAAACGGTGAGTAATAGTCCACGAAATGGGTCAGAATCGACAAAAACCGAGAGTGTTGCTGAGCGACACGTAAACGCACCCCGGGGTTCGTCAATCGTGGAAATCAGTTTGGGACCCCAAAACTGAGTAATAATCCAAGAAACGGGCCAGAATCGGCCCAAACTGCGAGTCTTGACGACCAACACATAAGCACACCTTGGTGTTCGACAACCATGGAAATCCCTTTGGGACCCAAAACGGGGAGTAATAGTCCATGAAACAGGTCAGAATCGACAAAACCCACGAGTGTTGATGAACGACACGTAAACGCACCCCGGGGTTCAACAACCATGGAAATCGCTTTGGGACCCCAAAACGGTGAGTATTAGTCCACAAAACGGGTCAGAATCGACAAAAACCGAGAGTGTTGCTGAGCGACACGTAAACGCACCCCGGGGTTCGTCAGTCGTGGAAATCAGTTTGGGACCCCAAAACTGAGTAATAATCCAAGAAATGGGCCAGAATCGGCCCAAACTGCGAGTCTTGACGACCAACACATAAGCACACCTTGGTGTTCGACAACCATGGAAATCCCTTTGGGACCCAAAACAGGGAGTAATAGTCCATGAAACGGGTCAGAATCGACAAAACCCACGAGTGTTGATGACCGACACGTAAACGCACCCCGGGGTTCAACAACCATGGAAATTGCTTTGGGACCCCAAAACGGTGAGTATTAGTCCACAAAACAGGTCAGAATCGACAAAAACCGCGAGTGTTGATGACCGACACGTAAGAGCACCTTGGAGTTCAACAACTATGGAAATTGCTTCGGGACCCCAAAACAAGTGAGTAATAGTCCACGAAACTGACCAGAATTGGCCAAAATTGTGAGTGTTGATGACCGACACGTAAGCGCACCTTGGGGTTCAACAACCATGGAAATCGCTTTGGGACCCCAAAACAGTGAGTAATAGTCCACGAAACGGGTCAGAATGGCCAAAAACCGCGAGTGTTGATGACTGTCACGTAAACGCACTCCGGGGTTCGTCAATTGTGGAAATCACTTCGGGACCCCAAAACTGAGTAATAATCCAAGAAACGGGACAGAATCGGCCCAAACTGCGATCTCGACGACCAACACATAAGCACACCATGGGGTTCGACAACCATGGAAATCCCTTTGGGACACCAAAACGGTGAGTAATAGTCCATGAAACGGGTCAGAATCGACAAAACCCACAAGTGTTGATGACAGACACGTAAATGCACCCCCGGGTTCGTTAATCGTGGAAATCGCTCTAGGACCTGAAACCGGTGAGTAATAGTCCACGAAACTGACCAGAATTGGCCAAAATTGTGAGTGTTGATGACCGACATGTAAGCGCACCTTGGAGTTCAACAACCATGGAAATCGCTTTGGGACCCCAAAACGGTGAGTAATAGTCCACGAAATGGGTCAGAATCGACAAAAACCGAGAGTGTTGCTGAGCGACACGTAAACGCACCCCGGGGTTCGTCAATTGTGGAAATCAGTTTGGGACCCCAAAACAGAGTAATAATCCAAGAAACGGGCCAGAATCGGCCCAAACTGCGAGTCTTGACGACCAACACATAAGCACACCTTGGTGTTCGACAACCATGGAAATCCCTTTGGGACCCCAAAACGGGGAGTAATAGTCCATGAAACGGGTCAGAATCGACAAAACCCACGAGTGTTGATGACCGACACGTAAACGCACCCCGGGGTTCAACAACCATGGAAATCGCTTTGGGACCCCAAAACCGTGAGTATTAGTCCACAAAACGGGTCAGAATCGACAAAAACCATGAGTGTTGATGACCGACACGTTAACGCACCCCGGGGCCCATTAATCGTGGAAATCACTCCGGGACACCAAAATAGAGTACTAGTCCATGAAACGGGCCAGAATCGGCCAAAACTGCGAGTGTTGATGACCGACACGTAAGAGCACCTTGGAGTTCAACAACTATGGAAATTGCTTCGGGACCCCAAAACAAGTAAGTAATAGTCCACGAAACTGATCAGAATTGGCCAAAATTGTGAGTGTTGATCACCGACACGTAAGCGCACCTTGGGGTTCAACAACTATGGAAATCGCTTTGGGACCCCAAAACAGTGAGTAATAGTCCACGAAACGGGTCAGAATGGCCAAAAACCGCGAGTGTTGATGACCGACACGTAAACACACTCCGGGGTTCGTCAATTGTGGAAATCACTTTGGGACCCCAAAACTGAGTAATAATCCAAGAAACGGTACAGAATCAGCCCAAACTGCGATCTCGACGACCAACACATAAGCACACCTTGGGGTTCGACAACCATGGAAATCCCTTTGGGACACCAAAACGGTGAGTAATAGTCCATGAAACGGGTCAGAATCGACAAAACCCACAAGTGTTGATGACATACACGTAAATGCACCCCCGGGTTCGTTAATCGTGGAAATCGCTCTAGGACCTGAAACCGGTGAGTAATAGTCCACGAAACTGACCATAATTGGCCAAAATTGTGAGTGTTGATGACCGACATGTAAGCGCAGCTTGGAGTTCAACAACCATGGAAATCTCTTTGGGACCCCAAAACGGTGAGTAATAGTCCACGAAATGGGTCAGAATCGACAAAAACCGAGAGTGTTGCTGAGCGACACGTAAACGCACCCCGGGGTTCGTCAATCGTGGAAATCAGTTTGGGACCCCAAAACTGAGTAATAATCCAAGAAACGGGCCAGAATCGGCCCAAACTGCGAGTCTTGACGACCAACACATAAGCACACCTTGGTGTTCGACAACCATGGAAATCCCTTTGGGACCCAAAACGGGGAGTAATAGTCCATGAAACAGGTCAGAATCGACAAAACCCACGAGTGTTGATGAACGACACGTAAACGCACCCCGGGGTTCAACAACCATGGAAATCGCTTTGGGACCCCAAAACGGTGAGTATTAGTCCACAAAACGGGTCAGAATCGACAAAAACCGAGAGTGTTGCTGAGCGACACGTAAACGCACCCCGGGGTTCGTCAGTCGTGGAAATCAGTTTGGGACCCCAAAACTGAGTAATAATCCAAGAAATGGGCCAGAATCGGCCCAAACTGCGAGTCTTGACGACCAACACATAAGCACACCTTGGTGTTCGACAACCATGGAAATCCCTTTGGGACCCAAAACAGGGAGTAATAGTCCATGAAACGGGTCAGAATCGACAAAACCCACGAGTGTTGATGACCGACACATAAACGCACCCCGGGGTTCAACAACCATGGAAATCGCTTTGGGACCCCAAAACGGTGAGTATTAGTCCACAAAACGGGTCAGAATCGACAAAAACCGCGAGTGTTGATGACCGACACGTAAGAGCACCTTGGAGTTCAACAACTATGGAAATTGGTTCGGGACCCCAAAACAAGTGAGTAATAGTCCACGAAACTGACCAGAATTGGCCAAAATTGTGAGTGTTGATCACCGACACGTAAGCGCACCTTGGGGTTCAACAACCATGGAAATCGCTTTGGGACCCCAAAACAGTGAGTAATAGTCCACGAAACGGGTCAGAATGGCCAAAAACCGCGAGTGTTGATGACCGACACGTAAACACACTCCGGGGTTCGTCAATTGTGGAAATCACTTTGGGACCCCAAAACTGAGTAATAATCCAAGAAACGGTACAGAATCGGCCCAAACTGCGATCTCGACGACCAACACATAAGCACACCTTGGGGTTCGACAACCATGGAAATCCCTTTGGGACACTAAAACGGTGAGTAATAGTCCATGAAACGGGTCAGAATCGACAAAACCCACAAGTGTTGATGACAGACACGTAAATGCACCCCCGGGTTCGTTAATCGTGGAAATCGCTCTAGGACCTGAAACCGGTGAGTAATAGTCCACGAAACTGACCAGAATTGGCCAAAATTGTGAGTGTTGATGACCGACATGTAAGCGCACCTTGGAGTTCAACAACCATGGAAATCGCTTTGGGACCCCAAAACGGTGAGTAATAGTCCACGAAATGGGTCAGAATCGACAAAAACCGAGAGTGTTGCTGAGCGACACGTAAACGCACCCCGGGGTTCGTCAATTGTGGAAATCAGTTTGGGACCCCAAAACAGAGTAATAATCCAAGAAACGGGCCAGAATCGGCCCAAACTGCGAGTCTTGACGACCAACACATAAGCACACCTTGGTGTTCGACAACCATGGAAATCCCTTTGGGACCCCAAAACGGGGAGTAATAGTCCATGAAACGGGTCAGAATCGACAAAACCCACGAGTGTTGATGACCGACACGTAAACGCACCCCGGGGTTCAACAACCATGGAAATCGCTTTGGGACCCCAAAACGGTGAGTATTAGTCCACAAAACGGGTCAGAATCGACAAAAACCATGAGTGTTGATGACCGACACGTTAACGCACCCCGGGGCCCATTAATCGTGGAAATCACTCCGGGACACCAAAATAGAGTACTAGTCCATGAAACGGGCCAGAATCGGCCAAAACTGCGAGTGTTGATGACCGACACGTAAGAGCACCTTGGAGTTCAACAACTATGGAAATTGCTTCGGGACCCCAAAACAAGTGAGTAATAGTCCACGAAACTGACCAGAATTGGCCAAAATTGTGAGTGTTGATCACCGACACGTAAGCGCACCTTGGGGTTCAACAACCATGGAAATCGCTTTGGGACCCCAAAACAGTGAGTAATAGTCCACGAAACGGGTCAGAATGGCCAAAAACCGCGAGTGTTGATGACCGACACGTAAACACACTCCGGGGTTCGTCAATTGTGGAAATCACTTTGGGACCCCAAAACTGAGTAATAATCCAAGAAACGGTACAGAATCGGCCCAAACTGCGATCTCGACGACCAACACATAAGCACACCTTGGGGTTCGACAACCATGGAAATCCCTTTGGGACACTAAAACGGTGAGTAATAGTCCATGAAACGGGTCAGAATCGACAAAACCCACAAGTGTTGATGACAGACACGTAAATGCACCCCCGGGTTCGTTAATCGTGGAAATCGCTCTAGGACCTGAAACCGGTGAGTAATAGTCCACGAAACTGACCATAATTGGCCAAAATTGTGAGTGTTGATGACCGACATGTAAGCGCAGCTTGGAGTTCAACAACCATGGAAATCTCTTTGGGACCCCAAAACGGTGAGTAATAGTCCACGAAATGGGTCAGAATCGACAAAAACCGAGAGTGTTGCTGAGCGACACGTAAACGCACCCCGGGGTTCGTCAATTGTGGAAATCAGTTTGGGACCCCAAAACTGAGTAATAATCCAAGAAACGGGCCAGAATCGGCCCAAACTGCGTGTCTTGACGACCAACACATAAGCACACCTTGGTGTTCGACAACCATGGAAATCCCTTTGGGACCCAAAACGGGGAGTAATAGTCCATGAAACAGGTCAGAATCGACAAAACCCACGAGTGTTGATGAACGACACGTAAACGCACCCCGGGGTTCAACAACCATGGAAATCGCTTTGGGACCCCAAAACGGTGAGTATTAGTCCACAAAACGGGTCAGAATCGACAAAAACCGAGAGTGTTGCTGAGCGACACGTAAACGCACCCCGGGGTTCGTCAGTCGTGGAAATCAGTTTGGGACCCCAAAACTGAGTAATAATCCAAGAAATGGGCCAGAATCGGCCCAAACTGCGAGTCTTGACGACCAACACATAAGCACACCTTGGTGTTTGACAACCATGGAAATCCCTTTGGGACCCAAAACAGGGAGTAATAGTCCATGAAACGGGTCAGAATCGACAAAACCCACGAGTCTTGATGACCGACACGTAAACGCACCCCGGGGTTCAACAACCATGGAAATCGCTTTGGGACCCCAAAACGGTGAGTATTAGTCCACAAAACGGGTCAGAATCGACAAAAACCGCGAGTGTTGAAGACCGACACGTAAGAGCACCTTGGAGTTCAACAACTATGGAAATTGCTTCGGGACCCCAAAACAAGTGAGTAATAGTCCACGAAACTGACCAGAATTGGCCAAAATTGTGAGTGTTGATGACCGACACGTAAGCGCACCTTGGGGTTCAACAACCATGGAAATCGCTTTGGGACCCCAAAACAGTGAGTAATAGTCCACGAAACGGGTCAGAATGGCCAAAAACCGCGAGTGTTGATGACTGTCACGTAAATGCACTCCGGGGTTCGTCAATTGTGGAAATCACTTCGGGACCCCAAAACTGAGTAATAATCCAAGAAACGGGACAGAATCGGCCCAAACTGCGATCTCGACGACCAACACATAAGCACACCATGGGGTTCGACAACCATGGAAATCCCTTTGGGACACCAAAACGGTGAGTAATAGTCCATGAAACGGGTCAGAATCGACAAAACCCACAAGTGTTGATGACAGACACGTAAATGCACCCCCGGGTTCGTTAATCGTGGAAATCGCTCTAGGACCTGAAACCGGTGAGTAATAGTCCACGAAACTGACCAGAATTGGCCAAAATTGTGAGTGTTGATGACCGACATGTAAGCGCACCTTGGAGTTCAACAACCATGGAAATCGCTTTGGGACCCCAAAACGGTGAGTAATAGTCCACGAAATGGGTCAGAATCGACAAAAACCGAAAGTGTTGCTGAGCGACACGTAAACGCACCCCGGGGTTCGTCAATTGTGGAAATCAGTTTGGGACCCCAAAACAGAGTAATAATCCAAGAAACGGGCCAGAATCGGCCCAAACTGCGAGTCTTGACGACCAACACATAAGCACACCTTGGTGTTCGACAACCATGGAAATCCCTTTGGGACCCCAAAACGGGGAGTAATAGTCCATGAAACGGGTCAGAATCGACAAAACCCACGAGTGTTGATGACCGACACGTAAACGCACCCCGGGGTTCAACAACCATGGAAATAGCTTTGGGACCCCAAAACGGTGAGTATTAGTCCACAAAACGGGTCAGAATCGACAAAAACCATGAGTGTTGATGACCGACACGTTAACGCACCCCGGGGCCCATTAATCGTGGAAATCACTCCGGGACACCAAAATAGAGTACTAGTCCATGAAACGGGCCAGAATCGGCCAAAACTGCGAGTGTTGATGACCGACACGTAAGAGCACCTTGGAGTTCAACAACTATGGAAATTGCTTCGGGACCCCAAAACAAGTGAGTAATAGTCCACGAAACTGACCAGAATTGGCCAAAATTGTGAGTGTTGATCACCGACACGTAAGCGCACCTTGGGGTTCAACAACCATGGAAATCGCTTTGGGACCCCAAAACAGTGAGTAATAGTCCACGAAACGGGTCAGAATGGCCAAAAACCGCGAGTGTTGATGACCGACACGTAAACACACTCCGGGGTTCGTCAATTGTGGAAATCACTTTGGGACCCCAAAACTGAGTAATAATCCAAGAAACGGTACAGAATCGGCCCAAACTGCGATCTCGACGACCAACACATAAGCACACCTTGGGGTTCGACAACCATGGAAATCCCTTTGGGACACTAAAACGGTGAGTAATAGTCCATGAAACGGGTCAGAATCGACAAAACCCACAAGTGTTGATGACAGACACGTAAATGCACCCCCGGGTTCGTTAATCGTGGAAATCGCTCTAGGACCTGAAACCGGTGAGTAATAGTCCACGAAACTGACCATAATTGGCCAAAATTGTGAGTGTTGATGACCGACATGTAAGCGCAGCTTGGAGTTCAACAACCATGGAAATCTCTTTGGGACCCCAAAACGGTGAGTAATAGTCCACGAAATGGGTCAGAATCGACAAAAACCGAGAGTGTTGCTGAGCGACACGTAAACGCACCCCGGGGTTCGTCAATCGTGGAAATCAGTTTGGGACCCCAAAACTGAGTAATAATCCAAGAAACGGGCCAGAATCGGCCCAAACTGCGAGTCTTGACGACCAACACATAAGCACACCTTGGTGTTCGACAACCATGGAAATCCCTTTGGGACCCAAAACGGGGAGTAATAGTCCATGAAACAGGTCAGAATCGACAAAACCCACGAGTGTTGATGAACGACACGTAAACGCACCCCGGGGTTCAACAACCATGGAAATCGCTTTAGGACCCCAAAACGGTGAGTATTAGTCCACAAAACGGGTCAGAATCGACAAAAACCGAGAGTGTTGCTGAGCGACACGTAAACGCACCCCGGGGTTCGTCAGTCGTGGAAATCAGTTTGGGACCCCAAAACTGAGTAATAATCCAAGAAATGGGCCAGAATCGGCCCAAACTGCGAGTCTTGACGACCAACACATAAGCACACCTTGGTGTTTGACAACCATGGAAATCCCTTTGGGACCCAAAACAGGGAGTAATAGTCCATGAAACGGGTCAGAATCGACAAAACCCACGAGTCTTGATGACCGACACGTAAACACACTCCGGGGTTCGTCAATTGTGGAAATCACTTTGGGACCCCAAAACTGAGTAATAATCCAAGAAACGGTACAGAATCGGCCCAAACTGCGATCTCGACGACCAACACATAAGCACACCTTGGGGTTCGACAACCATGGAAATCCCTTTGGGACACTAAAACGGTGAGTAATAGTCCATGAAACGGGTCAGAATCGACAAAACCCACAAGTGTTGATGACAGACACGTAAATGCACCCCCGGGTTCGTTAATCGTGGAAATCGCTCTAGGACCTGAAACCGGTGAGTAATAGTCCACGAAACTGACCATAATTGGCCAAAATTGTGAGTGTTGATGACCGACATGTAAGCGCAGCTTGGAGTTCAACAACCATGGAAATCTCTTTGGGACCCCAAAACGGTGAGTAATAGTCCACGAAATGGGTCAGAATCGACAAAAACCGAGAGTGTTGCTGAGCGACACGTAAACGCACCCCGGGGTTCGTCAATTGTGGAAATCAGTTTGGGACCCCAAAACTGAGTAATAATCCAAGAAACGGGCCAGAATCGGCCCAAACTGCGAGTCTTGACGACCAACACATAAGCACACCTTGGTGTTCGACAACCATGGAAATCCCTTTGGGACCCAAAACGGGGAGTAATAGTCCATGAAACAGGTCAGAATCGACAAAACCCACGAGTGTTGATGAACGACACGTAAACGCACCCCGGGGTTCAACAACCATGGAAATCGCTTTAGGACCCCAAAACGGTGAGTATTAGTCCACAAAACGGGTCAGAATCGACAAAAACCGAGAGTGTTGCTGAGCGACACGTAAACGCACCCCGGGGTTCGTCAGTCGTGGAAATCAGTTTGGGACCCCAAAACTGAGTAATAATCCAAGAAATGGGCCAGAATCGGCCCAAACTGCGAGTCTTGACGACCAACACATAAGCACACCTTGGTGTTTGACAACCATGGAAATCCCTTTGGGACCCAAAACAGGGAGTAATAGTCCATGAAACGGGTCAGAATCGACAAAACCCACGAGTCTTGATGACCGACACGTAAACACACTCCGGGGTTCGTCAATTGTGGAAATCACTTTGGGACCCCAAAACTGAGTAATAATCCAAGAAACGGTACAGAATCGGCCCAAACTGCGATCTCGACGACCAACACATAAGCACACCTTGGGGTTCGACAACCATGGAAATCCCTTTGGGACACTAAAACGGTGAGTAATAGTCCATGAAACGGGTCAGAATCGACAAAACCCACAAGTGTTGATGACAGACACGTAAATGCACCCCCGGGTTCGTTAATCGTGGAAATCGCTCTAGGACCTGAAACCGGTGAGTAATAGTCCACGAAACTGACCATAATTGGCCAAAATTGTGAGTGTTGATGACCGACATGTAAGCGCAGCTTGGAGTTCAACAACCATGGAAATCTCTTTGGGACCCCAAAACGGTGAGTAATAGTCCACGAAATGGGTCAGAATCGACAAAAACCGAGAGTGTTGCTGAGCGACACGTAAACGCACCCCGGGGTTCGTCAATTGTGGAAATCAGTTTGGGACCCCAAAACTGAGTAATAATCCAAGAAACGGGCCAGAATCGGCCCAAACTGCGAGTCTTGACGACCAACACATAAGCACACCTTGGTGTTCGACAACCATGGAAATCCCTTTGGGACCCAAAACGGGGAGTAATAGTCCATGAAACAGGTCAGAATCGACAAAACCCACGAGTGTTGATGAACGACACGTAAACGCACCCCGGGGTTCAACAACCATGGAAATCGCTTTGGGACCCCAAAACGGTGAGTATTAGTCCACAAAACGGGTCAGAATCGACAAAAACCGAGAGTGTTGCTGAGCGACACGTAAACGCACCCCGGGGTTCGTCAGTCGTGGAAATCAGTTTGGGACCCCAAAACTGAGTAATAATCCAAGAAATGGGCCAGAATCGGCCCAAACTGCGAGTCTTGACGACCAACACATAAGCACACCTTGGTGTTTGACAACCATGGAAATCCCTTTGGGACCCAAAACAGGGAGTAATAGTCCATGAAACGGGTCAGAATCGACAAAACCCACGAGTCTTGATGACCGACACGTAAACGCACCCCGGGGTTCAACAACCATGGAAATCGCTTTGGGACCCCAAAACGGTGAGTATTAGTCCACAAAACGGGTCAGAATCGACAAAAACCGCGAGTGTTGATGACCGACACGTAAGAGCACCTTGGAGTTCAACAACTATGGAAATTGCTTCGGGACCCCAAAACAAGTGAGTAATAGTCCACGAAACTGACCAGAATTGGCCAAAATTGTGAGTGTTGATGACCGACACGTAAGCGCACCTTGGGGTTCAAAAACCATGGAAATCGCTTTGGGACCCCAAAACAGTGAGTAATAGTCCACGAAACGGGTCAGAATGGCCAAAAACCGCGAGTGTTGATGACTGTCACGTAAACGCACTCCGGGGTTCGTCAATTGTGGAAATCACTTCGGGACCCCAAAACTGAGTAATAATCCAAGAAACGGGACAGAATCGGCCCAAACTGCGATCTCGACGACCAACACATAAGCACACCATGGGGTTCGACAACCATGGAAATCCCTTTGGGACACCAAAACGGTGAGTAATAGTCCATGAAACGGGTCAGAATCGACAAAACCCACAAGTGTTGATGACAGACACGTAAATGCACCCCCGGGTTCGTTAATCGTGGAAATCGCTCTAGGACCTGAAACCGGTGAGTAATAGTCCACGAAACTGACCAGAATTGGCCAAAATTGTGAGTGTTGATGACCGACATGTAAGCGCACCTTGGAGTTCAACAACCATGGAAATCGCTTTGGGACCCCAAAACGGTGAGTAATAGTCCACGAAATGGGTCAGAATCGACAAAAACCGAGAGTGTTGCTGAGCGACACGTAAACGCACCCCGGGGTTCGTCAATTGTGGAAATCAGTTTGGGACCCCAAAACAGAGTAATAATCCAAGAAACGGGCCAGAATCGGCCCAAACTGCGAGTCTTGACGACCAACACATAAGCACACCTTGGTGTTCGACAACCATGGAAATCCCTTTGGGACCCCAAAACGGGGAGTAATAGTCCATGAAACGGGTCAGAATCGACAAAACCCACGAGTGTTGATGACCGACACGTAAACGCACCCCGGGGTTCAACAACCATGGAAATAGCTTTGGGACCCCAAAACGGTGAGTATTAGTCCACAAAACGGGTCAGAATCGACAAAAACCATGAGTGTTGATGACCGACACGTTAACGCACCCCGGGGCCCATTAATCGTGGAAATCACTCCGGGACACCAAAATAGAGTACTAGTCCATGAAACGGGCCAGAATCGGCCAAAACTGCGAGTGTTGATGACCGACACGTAAGAGCACCTTGGAGTTCAACAACTATGGAAATTGCTTCGGGACCCCAAAACAAGTGAGTAATAGTCCACGAAACTGACCAGAATTGGCCAAAATTGTGAGTGTTGATCACCGACACGTAAGCGCACCTTGGGGTTCAACAACCATGGAAATCGCTTTGGGACCCCAAAACAGTGAGTAATAGTCCACGAAACGGGTCAGAATGGCCAAAAACCGCGAGTGTTGATGACCGACACGTAAACACACTCCGGGGTTCGTCAATTGTGGAAATCACTTTGGGACCCCAAAACTGAGTAATAATCCAAGAAAAGGTACAGAATCGGCCCAAACTGCGATCTCGACGACCAACACATAAGCACACCTTGGGGTTCGACAACCATGGAAATCCCTTTGGGACACTAAAACGGTGAGTAATAGTCCATGAAACGGGTCAGAATCGACAAAACCCACAAGTGTTGATGACAGACACGTAAATGCACCCCCGGGTTCGTTAATCGTGGAAATCGCTCTAGGACCTGAAACCGGTGAGTAATAGTCCACGAAACTGACCATAATTGGCCAAAATTGTGAGTGTTGATGACCGACATGTAAGCGCAGCTTGGAGTTCAACAACCATGGAAATCTCTTTGGGACCCCAAAACGGTGAGTAATAGTCCACGAAATGGGTCAGAATCGACAAAAACCGAGAGTGTTGCTGAGCGACACGTAAACGCACCCCGGGGTTCGTCAATCGTGGAAATCAGTTTGGGACCCCAAAACTGAGTAATAATCCAAGAAACGGGCCAGAATCGGCCCAAACTGCGAGTCTTGACGACCAACACATAAGCACACCTTGGTGTTCGACAACCATGGAAATCCCTTTGGGACCCAAAACGGGGAGTAATAGTCCATGAAACAGGTCAGAATCGACAAAACCCACGAGTGTTGATGAACGACACGTAAACGCACCCCGGGGTTCAACAACCATGGAAATCGCTTTAGGACCCCAAAACGGTGAGTATTAGTCCACAAAACGGGTCAGAATCGACAAAAACCGAGAGTGTTGCTGAGCGACACGTAAACGCACCCCGGGGTTCGTCAGTCGTGGAAATCAGTTTGGGACCCCAAAACTGAGTAATAATCCAAGAAATGGGCCAGAATCGGCCCAAACTGCGAGTCTTGACGACCAACACATAAGCACACCTTGGTGTTTGACAACCATGGAAATCCCTTTGGGACCCAAAACAGGGAGTAATAGTCCATGAAACGGGTCAGAATCGACAAAACCCACGACTGTTGATGACCGACACGTAAACGCACCCCGGGGTTCAACAACCATGGAAATCGCTTTGGGACCCCAAAACGGTGAGTATTAGTCCACAAAACGGGTCAGAATCGACAAAAACCGCGAGTGTTGATGACCGACACGTAAGAGCACCTTGGAGTTCAACAACTATGGAAATTGCTTCGGGACCCCAAAACAAGTGAGTAATAGTCCACGAAACTGACCAGAATTGGCCAAAATTGTGAGTGTTGATGACCGACACGTAAGCGCACCTTGGGGTTCAACAACCATGGAAATCGCTTTGGGACCCCAAAACAGTGAGTAATAGTCCACGAAACGGGTCAGAATGGCCAAAAACCGCGAGTGTTGATGACTGTCACGTAAACGCACTCCGGGGTTCGTCAATTGTGGAAATCACTTCGGGACCCCAAAACTGAGTAATAATCCAAGAAACGGGACAGAATCGGCCCAAACTGCTATCTCGACGACCAACACATAAGCACACCATGGGGTTCGACAACCATGGAAATCCCTTTGGGACACCAAAACGGTGAGTAATAGTCCATGAAACGGGTCAGAATCGACAAAACCCACAAGTGTTGATGACAGACACGTAAATGCACCCCCGGGTTCGTTAATCGTGGAAATCGCTCTAGGACCTGAAACCGGTGAGTAATAGTCCACAAAACTGACCAGAATTGGCCAAAATTGTGAGTGTTGATGACCGACATGTAAGCGCACCTTGGAGTTCAACAACCATGGAAATCGCTTTGGGACCCCAAAACGGTGAGTAATAGTCCACGAAATGGGTCAGAATCGACAAAAACCGAGAGTGTTGCTGAGCGACACGTAAACGCACCCCGGGGTTCGTCAATTGTGGAAATCAGTTTGGGACCCCAAAACAGAGTAATAATCCAAGAAACGGGCCAGAATCGGCCCAAACTGCGAGTCTTGACGACCAACACATAAGCACACCTTGGTGTTCGACAACCATGGAAATCCCTTTGGGACCCCAAAACGGGGAGTAATAGTCCATGAAACGGGTCAGAATCGACAAAACCCACGAGTGTTGATGACCGACACGTAAACGCACCCCGGGGTTCAACAACCATGGAAATAGCTTTGGGACCCCAAAACGGTGAGTATTAGTCCACAAAACGGGTCAGAATCGACAAAAACCATGAGTGTTGATGACCGACACGTTAACGCACCCCGGGGCCCATTAATCGTGGAAATCACTCCGGGACACCAAAATAGAGTACTAGTCCATGAAACGGGCCAGAATCGGCCAAAACTGCGAGTGTCGATGACCGACACGTAAGAGCACCTTGGAGTTCAACAACTATGGAAATTGCTTCGGGACCCCAAAACAAGTGAGTAATAGTCCACGAAACTGACCAGAATTGGCCAAAATTGTGAGTGTTGATCACCGACACGTAAGCGCACCTTGGGGTTCAACAACCATGGAAATCGCTTTGGGACCCCAAAACAGTGAGTAATAGTCCACGAAACGGGTCAGAATGGCCAAAAACCGCGAGTGTTGATGACTGTCACGTAAATGCACTCCGGGGTTCGTCAATTGTGGAAATCACTTCGGGACCCCAAAACTGAGTAATAATCCAAGAAACGGGACAGAATCGGCCCAAACTGCGATCTCGACGACCAACACATAAGCACACCATGGGGTTCGACAACCATGGAAATCCCTTTGGGACACCAAAACGGTGAGTAATAGTCCATGAAACGGGTCAGAATCGACAAAACCCACAAGTGTTGATGACAGACACGTAAATGCACCCCCGGGTTCGTTAATCGTGGAAATCGCTCTAGGACCTGAAACCGGTGAGTAATAGTCCACGAAACTGACCAGAATTGGCCAAAATTGTGAGTGTTGATGACCGACATGTAAGCGCACCTTGGAGTTCAACAACCATGGAAATCGCTTTGGGACCCCAAAACGGTGAGTAATAGTCCACGAAATGGGTCAGAATCGACAAAAACCGAGAGTGTTGCTGAGCGACACGTAAACGCACCCCGGGGTTCGTCAATTGTGGAAATCAGTTTGGGACCCCAAAACAGAGTACTAATCCAAGAAACGGGCCAGAATCGGCCCAAACTGCGAGTCTTGATGACCAACACATAAGCACACCTTGGTGTTCGACAACCATGGAAATCCCTTTGGGACCCCAAAACGGGGAGTAATAGTCCATGAAACGGGTCAGAATCGACAAAACCCACGAGTGTTGATGACCGACACGTAAACGCACCCCGGGGTTCAACAACCATGGAAATCGCTTTGGGACCACAAAACGGTGAGTATTAGTCCACAAAACGGGTCAGAATCGACAAAAACCATGAGTGTTGATGACCGACACGTTAACGCACCCCGGGGCCCATTAATCGTGGAAATCACTCCGGGACACCAAAATAGAGTACTAGTCCATGAAACGGGCCAGAATCGGCCAAAACTGCGAGTGTTGATGACCGACACGTAAGAGCACCTTGGAGTTCAACAACTATGGAAATTGCTTCGGGACCCCAAAACAAGTGAGTAATAGTCCACGAAACTGACCAGAATTGGCCAAAATTGTGAGTGTTGATCACCGACACGTAAGCGCACCTTGGGGTTCAACAACCATGGAAATCGCTTTGGGACCCCAAAACAGTGAGTAATAGTCCACGAAACGGGTCAGAATGGCCAAAAACCGCGAGTGTTGATGACCGACACGTAAACACACTCCGGGGTTCGTCAATTGTGGAAATCATTTTGGGACCCCAAAACTGAGTAATAATCCAAGAAACGGTACAGAATCGGCCCAAACTGCGATCTCGACGACCAACACATAAGCACACCTTGGGGTTCGACAACCATGGAAATCCCTTTGGGACACTAAAACGGTGAGTAATAGTACATGAAACGGGTCAGAATCGACAAAACCCACAAGTGTTGATGACAGACACGTAAATGCACCCCCGGGTTCGTTAATCGTGGAAATCGCTCTAGGACCTGAAACCGGTGAGTAATAGTCCACGAAACTGACCATAATTGGCCAAAATTGTGAGTGTTGATGACCGACATGTAAGCGCAGCTTGGAGTTCAACAACCATGGAAATCTCTTTGGGACCCCAAAACGGTGAGTAATAGTCCACGAAATGGGTCAGAATCGACAAAAACCGAGAGTGTTGCTGAGCGACACGTAAATGCACCCCGGGGTTCGTCAATCATGGAAATCAGTTTGGGACCCCAAAACTGAGTAATAATCCAAGAAACGGGCCAGAATCGGCCCAAACTGCGAGTCTTGACGACCAACACATAAGCACACCTTGGTGTTCGACAACCATGGAAATCCCTTTGGGACCCAAAACGGGGAGTAATAGTCCATGAAACAGGTCAGAATCGACAAACCCACGAGTGTTGATGAACGACACGTAAACGCACCCCGTGGTTCAACAACCATGGAAATCGCTTTGGGACCCCAAAACGGTGAGTATTAGTCCACAAAACGGGTCAGAATCGACAAAAACCGAGAGTGTTGCTGAGCGACACGTAAACGCACCCCGGGGTTCGTCAGTCGTGGAAATCAGTTTGGGACCCCAAAACTGAGTAATAATCCAAGAAATGGGCCAGAATCGGCCCAAACTGCGAGTCTTGACGACCAACACATAAGCACACCTTGGTGTTTGACAACCATGGAAATCCCTTTGGGACCCAAAACAGGGAGTAATAGTCCATGAAACGGGTCAGAATCGACAAAACCCACGAGTGTTGATGACCGACACGTAAACGCACCCCGGGGTTCAACAACCATGGAAATCGCTTTGGGACCCCAAAACGGTGAGTATTAGTCCACAAAACGGGTCAGAATCGACAAAAACCGCGAGTGTTGATGACCGACACGTAAGAGCACCTTGGAGTTCAACAACTATGGAAATTGCTTCGGGACCCCAAAACAAGTGAGTAATAGTCCACGAAACTGACCAGAATTGGCCAAAATTGTGAGTGTTGATGACCGACACGTAAGCGCACCTTGGGGTTCAACAACCATGGAAATCGCTTTGGGACCCCAAAACAGTGAGTAATAGTCCACGAAACGGGTCAGAATGGCCAAAAACCGCGAGTGTTGATGACTGTCACGTAAACGCACTCCGGGGTTCGTCAATTGTGGAAATCACTTCGGGACCCCAAAACTGAGTAATAATCCAAGAAACGGGACAGAATCGGCCCAAACTGCGATCTCGACGACCAACACATAAGCACACCATGGGGTTCGACAACCATGGAAATCCCTTTGGGACACCAAAACGGTGAGTAATAGTCCATGAAACGGGTCAGAATCGACAAAACCCACAAGTGTTGATGACAGACACGTAAATGCACCCCCGGGTTCGTTAATCATGGAAATCGCTCTAGGACCTGAAACCGGTGAGTAATAGTCCACGAAACTGACCAGAATTGGCCAAAATTGTGAGTGTTGATGACCGACATGTAAGCGCACCTTGGAGTTCAACAACCATGGAAATCGCTTTGGGACCCCAAAACGGTGAGTAATAGTCCACGAAATGGGTCAGAATCGACAAAAACCGAGAGTGTTGCTGAGCGACACGTAAACGCACCCCGGGGTTCGTCAATTGTGGAAATCAGTTTGGGACCCCAAAACAGAGTAATAATCCAAGAAACGGGCCTGAATCGGCCCAAACTGCGAGTCTTGACGACCAACACATAAGCACACCTTGGTGTTCGACAACCATGGAAATCCCTTTGGGACCCCAAAACGGGGAGTAATAGTCCATGAAACGGGTCAGAATCGACAAAACCCACGAGTGTTGATGACCGACACGTAAACGCACCCCGGGGTTCAACAACCATGGAAATAGCTTTGGGACCCCAAAACGGTGAGTATTAGTCCACAAAACGGGTCAGAATCGACAAAAACCATGAGTGTTGATGACCGACACGTTAACGCACCCCGGGGCCCATTAATCGTGGAAATCACTCCGGGACACCAAAATAGAGTACTAGTCCATGAAACGGGCCAGAATCGGCCAAAACTGCGAGTGTTGATGACCGACACGTAAGAGCACCTTGGAGTTCAACAACTATGGAAATTGCTTCGGGACCCCAAAACAAGTGAGTAATAGTCCACGAAACTGACCAGAATTGGCCAAAATTGTGAGTGTTGATCACCGACACGTAAGCGCACCTTGGGGTTCAACAACCATGGAAATCGCTTTGGGACCCCAAAACAGTGAGTAATAGTCCACGAAACAGGTCAGAATGGCCAAAAACCGCGAGTGTTGATGACCGACACGTAAACACACTCCGGGGTTCGTCAATTGTGGAAATCACTTTGGGACCCCAAAACTGAGTAATAATCCAAGAAACGGTACAGAATCGGCCCAAACTGCGATCTCGACGACCAACACATAAGCACACCTTGGGGTTCGACAACCATGGAAATCCCTTTGGGACACCAAAACGGTGAGTAATAGTCCATGAAACGGGTCAGAATCGACAAAACCCACAAGTGTTGATGACAGACACGTAAATGCACCCCCGGGTTCGTTAATCGTGCAAATCGCTCTAGGACCTGAAACCGGTGAGTAATAGTCCACGAAACTGACCATAATTGGCCAAAATTGTGAGTGTTGATGACCGACATGTAAGCGCAGCTTGGAGTTCAACAACCATGGAAATCTCTTTGGGACCCCAAAACGGTGAGTAATAGTCCACGAAATGGGTCAGAATCGACAAAAACCGAGAGTGTTGCTGAGCGACACGTAAACGCACCCCGGGGTTCGTCAATCGTGGAAATCAGTTTGGGACCCCAAAACTGAGTAATAATCCAAGAAACGGGCCAGAATCGGCCCAAACTGCGAGTCTTGACGACCAACACATAAGCACACCTTGGTGTTCGACAACCATGGAAATCCCTTTGGGACCCAAAACGGGGAGTAATAGTCCATGAAACAGGTCAGAATCGACAAAACCCACGAGTGTTGATGAACGACACGTAAACGCACCCCGGGGTTCAACAACCATGGAAATCGCTTTGGGACCCCAAAACGGTGAGTATTAGTCCACAAAACGGGTCAGAATCGACAAAAACCGAGAGTGTTGCTGAGCGACACGTAAACGCACCCCGGGGTTCGTCAGTCGTGGAAATCAGTTTGGGACCCCAAAACTGAGTAATAATCCAAGAAATGGGCCAGAATCGGCCCAAACTGCGAGTCTTGACGACCAACACATAAGCACACCTTGGTGTTCGACAACCATGGAAATCCCTTTGGGACCCAAAACAGGGAGTAATAGTCCATGAAACGGGTCAGAATCGACAAAACCCACGAGTGTTGATGACCGACACGTAAACGCACCCCGGGGTTCAACAACCATGGAAATCGCTTTGGGACCCCAAAACGGTGAGTATTAGTCCACAAAACGGGTCAAAATCGACAAAAACCATGAGTGTTGATGACCGACACGTTAACGCACCCCGGGGCCCATTAATCGTGGAAATCACTCCGGGACACCAAAATAGAGTACTAGTCCATGAAACGGGCCAGAATCGGCCAAAACTGCGAGTGTTGATGACCGACACGTAAGAGCACCTTGGAGTTCAACAACTATGGAAATTGCTTCGGGACCCCAAAACAAGTGAGTAATAGTCCACGAAACTGACCAGAATTGGCCAAAATTGTGAGTGTTGATGACCGACACGTAAGCGCACCTTGGGGTTCAACAACCATGGAAATCGCTTTGGGACCCCAAAACAGTGAGTAATAGTCCACGAGACGGGTCAGAATGGCCAAAAACCGCGAGTGTTGATGACCGACACGTAAACACACTCCGGGGTTCGTCAATTGTGGAAATCACTTTGGGACCCCAAAACTGAGTAATAATCCAAGAAACGGTACAGAATCGGCCCAAACTGCGATCTCGACGACCAACACATAAGCACACCTTGGGGTTCGACAACCATAGAAATCCCTTTGGGACACCAAAACGGTGAGTAATAGTCCATGAAACGGGTCAGAATCGACAAAACCCACAAGTGTTGATGACAGACACGTAAATGCATCCCCGGGTTCGTTAATCGTGGAAATCGCTCTAGGACCTGAAACCGGTGAGTAATAGTCCATGAAACTGACCATAATTGGCCAAAATTGTGAGTGTTGATGACCGACATGTAAGCGCAGCTTGGAGTTCAACAACCATGGAAATCTCTTTGGGACCCCAAAACGGTGAGTAATAGTCCACGAAATGGGTCAGAATTGACAAAAACCGAGATTGTTGCTGAGCGACACGTAAACGCACCCCGGGGTTCGTCAATCGTGGAAATCAGTTTGGGACCCCAAAACTGAGTAATAATCCAAGAAACGGGCCAGAATCGGCCCAAACTGCGAGTCTTGACGACCAACACATAAGCACACCTTGGTGTTCGACAACCATGGAAATCCCTTTGGGACCCAAAACGGGGAGTAATAGTCCATGAAACAGGTCAGAATCGAAAAAACCCACGAGTGTTGATGAACGACACATAAACGCACCCCGGGGTTCAACAACCATGGAAATCGCTTTGGGACCCCAAAACGGTGAGTATTAGTCCACAAAACGGGTCAGAATCGACAAAAACCGCGAGTGTTGATGACCGACACGTAAGAGCACCTTGGAGTTCAACAATTATGGAAATTGCTTCGGGACCCCAAAACAAGTGAGTAATAGTCCACGAAACTGACCAGAATTGGCCAAAATTGTGAGTGTTGATGACCGACACGTAAGCGCACCTTGGGGTTCAACAACCATGGAAATCGCTTTGGGACCCCAAAACAGTGAGTAATAGTCCACGAAACGGGTCAGAATGGCCAAAAACCGTGAGTGTTGATGACCGTCACGTAAATGCACTCCGGGGTTCGTCAATTGTGGAAATCACTTCGGGACCCCAAAACTGAGTAATAATCCAAGAAACGGGACAGAATTGGCCCAAACTGCGATCTCGACGACCAACACATAAGCACACCATGGGGTTCGACAACCATGGAAATCCCTTTGGGACACCAAAACGGTGAGTAATAGTCCATGAAACGGGTCAGAATCGACAAAACCCACAAGTGTTGATGACAGACACGTAAATGCATCCCCGGGTTCGTTAATCGTGGAAATCGCTCTAGGACCTGAAACCGGTGAGTAATAGTCCATGAAACTGACCATAATTGGCCAAAATTGTGAGTGTTGATGACCGACATGTAAGCGCAGCTTGGAGTTCAACAACCATGGAAATCTCTTTGGGACCCCAAAACGGTGAGTAATAGTCCACGAAATGGGTCAGAATTGACAAAAACCGAGATTGTTGCTGAGCGACACGTAAACGCACCCCGGGGTTCGTCAATCGTGGAAATCAGTTTGGGACCCCAAAACTGAGTAATAATCCAAGAAACGGGCCAGAATCGGCCCAAACTGCGAGTCTTGACGACCAACACATAAGCACACCTTGGTGTTCGACAACCATGGAAATCCCTTTGGGACCCAAAACGGGGAGTAATAGTCCATGAAACAGGTCAGAATCGAAAAAACCCACGAGTGTTGATGAACGACACATAAACGCACCCCGGGGTTCAACAACCATGGAAATCGCTTTGGGACCCCAAAACGGTGAGTATTAGTCCACAAAACGGGTCAGAATCGACAAAAACCGCGAGTGTTGATGACCGACACGTAAGAGCACCTTGGAGTTCAACAATTATGGAAATTGCTTCGGGACCCCAAAACAAGTGAGTAATAGTCCACGAAACTGACCAGAATTGGCCAAAATTGTGAGTGTTGATGACCGACACGTAAGCGCACCTTGGGGTTCAACAACCATGGAAATCGCTTTGGGACCCCAAAACAGTGAGTAATAGTCCACGAAACGGGTCAGAATGGCCAAAAACCGTGAGTGTTGATGACCGTCACGTAAATGCACTCCGGGGTTCGTCAATTGTGGAAATCACTTCGGGACCCCAAAACTGAGTAATAATCCAAGAAACGGGACAGAATTGGCCCAAACTGCGATCTCGACGACCAACACATAAGCACACCATGGGGTTCGACAACCATGGAAATCCCTTTGGGACACCAAAACGGTGAGTAATAGTCCATGAAACGGGTCAGAATCGACAAACCCACAAGTGTTGATGACAGACGCGTAAATGCACCCCCGGGTTCGTTAATCGTGGAAATCGCTCTAGGACCTGAAACCGGTGAGTAATAGTCCACGAAACTGACCAGAATTGGCCAAAATTGTGAGTGTTGATGACCGACATGTAAGCGCACCTTGGAGTTCAACAACCATGGAAATCGCTTTGGGACCCCAAAACGGTGGGTAATAGTCCACGAAATGGGTCAGAATCGACAAAAACCGAGATTGTTGCTGAGCGACACGTAAACGCACCCCGGGGTTCGTCAATTGTGGAAATCAGTTTGGGACCCCAAAACAGAGTAATAATCCAAGAAACGGGCCAGAATCGGCCCAAACTGCGAGTCTTGACGACCAACACATAAGCACACCTTCGTGTTCGACAACCATGGAAATCCCTTTGGGACCCCAAAACGGGGAGTAATAGTCCATGAAACGGGTCAGAATCGACAAAACCCACGAGTGTTGATGACCGACACGTAAACGCACCCCGGGGTTCAACAACCATGGAAATCGCTTTGGGACCCCAAAACGGTGAGTATTAGTCCACAAAACGGGTCAGAATCGACAAAAACCATGAGTGTTGATGACCGACACGTTAACGCACCCCGGGGCCCGTTAATCGTGGAAATCACTCCGGGACACCAAAATAGAGAGTACTAGTCCATGAAACGGGCCAGAATCGGCCAAAACTGCGAGTGTTGATGACCGACACGTAAGAGCACCTTGGAGTTCAACAACTATGAAATTGCTTCGGGACCCCAAAACAAGTGAGTAATAGTCCACGAAACTGACCAGAATTGGCCAAAATTGTGAGTGTTGATCACCGACACGTAAGCGCACCTTGGGGTTCAACAACCATGGAAATCGCTTTGGGACCCCAAAACAGTGAGTAATAGTCCACGAAACGGGTCAGAATGGCCAAAAACCGCGAGTGTTGATGACCGACACGTAAACACACTCCGGGGTTCGTCAATTGTGGAAATCACTTTGGGACCCCAAAACTGAGTAATAATCCAAGAAACGGTACAGAATCGGCCCAAACTGCGATCTCGACGACCAACACATAAGCACACCTTGGGGTTCGACAACCATGGAAATCCCTTTGGTACACCAAAACGGTGAGTAATAGTCCATGAAACGGGTCAAAATCGACAAAACCCACAAGTGTTGATGACAGACACGTAAATGCATCCCCGGGTTCGTTAATCGTGGAAATCGCTCTAGGACCTGAAACCGGTGAGTAATAGTCCATGAAACTGACCATAATTGGCCAAAATTGTGAGTGTTGATGACCGACATGTAAGCGCAGCTTGGAGTTCAACAACCATGGAAATCTCTTTGGGACCCCAAAACGGTGAGTAATAGTCCACGAAATGGGTCAGAATTGACAAAAACCGAGATTGTTGCTGAGCGACACGTAAACGCACCCCGGGGTTCGTCAATCGTGGAAATCAGTTTGGGACCCCAAAACTGAGTAATAATCCAAGAAACGGGCCAGAATCGGCCCAAACTGCGAGTCTTGACGACCAACACATAAGCACACCTTGGTGTTCGACAACCATGGAAATCCCTTTGGGACCCAAAACGGGGAGTAATAGTCCATGAAACAGGTCAGAATCGAAAAAACCCACGAGTGTTGATGAACGACACATAAACGCACCCCGGGGTTCAACAACCATGGAAATCGCTTTGGGACCCCAAAACGGTGAGTATTAGTCCACAAAACGGGTCAGAATCGACAAAAACCGCGAGTGTTGATGACCGACACGTAAGAGCACCTTGGAGTTCAACAATTATGGAAATTGCTTCGGGACCCCAAAACAAGTGAGTAATAGTCCACGAAACTGACCAGAATTGGCCAAAATTGTGAGTGTTGATGACCGACACGTAAGCGCACCTTGGGGTTCAACAACCATGGAAATCGCTTTGGGACCCCAAAACAGTGAGTAATAGTCCACGAAACGGGTCAGAATGGCCAAAAACCGTGAGTGTTGATGACCGTCACGTAAATGCACTCCGGGGTTCGTCAATTGTGGAAATCACTTCGGGACCCCAAAACTGAGTAATAATCCAAGAAACGGGACAGAATTGGCCCAAACTGCGATCTCGACGACCAACACATAAGCACACCATGGGGTTCGACAACCATGGAAATCCCTTTGGGACACCAAAACGGTGAGTAATAGTCCATGAAACGGGTCAGAATCGACAAACCCACAAGTGTTGATGACAGACGCGTAAATGCACCCCCGGGTTCGTTAATCGTGGAAATCGCTCTAGGACCTGAAACCGGTGAGTAATAGTCCACGAAACTGACCAGAATTGGCCAAAATTGTGAGTGTTGATGACCGACATGTAAGCGCACCTTGGAGTTCAACAACCATGGAAATCGCTTTGGGACCCCAAAACGGTGGGTAATAGTCCACGAAATGGGTCAGAATCGACAAAAACCGAGATTGTTGCTGAGCGACACGTAAACGCACCCCGGGGTTCGTCAATTGTGGAAATCAGTTTGGGACCCCAAAACAGAGTAATAATCCAAGAAACGGGCCAGAATCGGCCCAAACTGCGAGTCTTGACGACCAACACATAAGCACACCTTCGTGTTCGACAACCATGGAAATCCCTTTGGGACCCCAAAACGGGGAGTAATAGTCCATGAAACGGGTCAGAATCGACAAAACCCACGAGTGTTGATGACCGACACGTAAACGCACCCCGGGGTTCAACAACCATGGAAATCGCTTTGGGACCCCAAAACGGTGAGTATTAGTCCACAAAACGGGTCAGAATCGACAAAAACCATGAGTGTTGATGACCGACACGTTAACGCACCCCGGGGCCCGTTAATCGTGGAAATCACTCCGGGACACCAAAATAGAGAGTACTAGTCCATGAAACGGGCCAGAATCGGCCAAAACTGCGAGTGTTGATGACCGACACGTAAGAGCACCTTGGAGTTCAACAACTATGAAATTGCTTCGGGACCCCAAAACAAGTGAGTAATAGTCCACGAAACTGACCAGAATTGGCCAAAATTGTGAGTGTTGATCACCGACACGTAAGCGCACCTTGGGGTTCAACAACCATGGAAATCGCTTTGGGACCCCAAAACAGTGAGTAATAGTCCACGAAACGGGTCAGAATGGCCAAAAACCGCGAGTGTTGATGACCGACACGTAAACACACTCCGGGGTTCGTCAATTGTGGAAATCACTTTGGGACCCCAAAACTGAGTAATAATCCAAGAAACGGTACAGAATCGGCCCAAACTGCGATCTCGACGACCAACACATAAGCACACCTTGGGGTTCGACAACCATGGAAATCCCTTTGGTACACCAAAACGGTGAGTAATAGTCCATGAAACGGGTCAAAATCGACAAAACCCACAAGTGTTGATGACAGACATGTAAATGCACCCCCGGGTTCGTTAATCGTGGAAATCGCTCTAGGACCTGAAACCGGTGAGTAATAGTCCACGAAACTGACCATAATTGGCCAAAATTGTGAGTGTTGATGACCGACATGTAAGCGCAGCTTGGAGTTCAACAACCATGGAAATCTCTTTGGGACCCCAAAACGGTGAGTAATAGTCCACGAAATGGGTCAGAATCGACAAAAATCGAGAGTGTTGCTGAGCGACACGTAAACGCACCCCGGGGTTCGTCAATCGTGGAAATCAGTTTGGGACCCCAAAACTGAGTAATAATCCAAGAAACGGGCCAGAATCGGCCCAAACTGCGAGTCTTGACGACCAACACATAAGCACACCTTGGTGTTCGACAACCATGGAAATCCCTTTGGGACCCAAAACGGGGAGTAATAGTCCATGAAACGGGTCAGAATCGACAAAACCCACGAGTGTTGATGAACGACACGTAAACGCACCCCGGGGTTCAACAACCATGGAAATCGCTTTGGGACCCCAAAACGGTGAGTATTAGTCCACAAAACGGGTCAGAATCGACAAAAACCGTGAGTGTTGATGACCGTCACGTAAAGGCACTCCGGGGTTCGTCAATTGTGGAAATCACTTCGGGACCCCAAAACTGAGTAATAATCCAAGAAACGGGACAGAATCGGCCCAAACTGCGATCTCGACGACCAACACATAAGCACACCATGGGGTTCGACAACCATGGAAATCCCTTTGGGACACCAAAACGGTGAGTAATAGTCCATGAAACGGGTCAGAATCGACAAACCCACAAGTGTTGATGACAGACACGTAAATGCACCCCCGGGTTCGTTAATCGTGGAAATCGCTCTAGGACCTGAAACCGGTGAGTAATAGTCCACGAAACTAACCAGAATTGGCCAAAATTGTGAGTGTTGATGACCGACATGTAAGCGCACCTTGGAGTTCAACAACCATGGAAATCGCTTTGGGACCCCAAAACGGTGAGTAATAGTCCACGAAATGGGTCAGAATCGACAAAAACCGAGAGTGTTGCTGAGCGACACGTAAACGCACCCCGGGGTTCGTCAATCGTGGAAATCAGTTTGGGACCCCAAAACAGAGTAATAATCCAAGAAACGGGCCAGAATCGGCCCAAACTGCGAGTCTTGACGACCAACACATAAGCACACCTTGGTGTTCGACAACCATGGAAATCCCTTTGGGACCCAAAACGGGGAGTAATAGTCCATGAAACAGGTCAGAATCGAAAAAACCCACGAGTGTTGATGAACGACACATAAACGCACCCCGGGGTTCAACAACCATGGAAATCGCTTTGGGACCCCAAAACGGTGAGTATTAGTCCACAAAACGGGTCAGAATCGACAAAAACCGCGAGTGTTGATGACCGACACGTAAGAGCACCTTGGAGTTCAACAACTATGGAAATTGCTTCGGGACCCCAAAAAAAGTGAGTAATAGTCCACGAAACTGACCAGAATTGGCCAAAATTGTGAGTGTTGATGACCGACACGTAAGCGCACCTTGGGGTTCAACAACCATGGAAATCGCTTTGGGACCCCAAAACAGTGAGTAATAGTCCACGAAACGGGTCAGAATGGCCAAAAACCGTGAGTGTTGATGACCGTCACGTAAATGCACTCCGGGGTTCGTCAATTGTGGAAATCACTTCGGGACCCCAAAACTGAGTAATAATCCAAGAAACGGGACAGAATTGGCCCAAACTGCGATCTCGACGACCAACACATAAGCACACCATGGGGTTCGACAACCATGGAAATCCCTTTGGGACACCAAAACGGTGAGTAATAGTCCATGAAACGGGTCAGAATCGACAAACCCACAAGTGTTGATGACAGACGCGTAAATGCACCCCCGGGTTCGTTAATCGTGGAAATCGCTCTAGGACCTGAAACCGGTGAGTAATAGTCCACGAAACTGACCAGAATTGGCCAAAATTGTGAGTGTTGATGACCGACATGTAAGCGCACCTTGGAGTTCAACAACCATGGAAATCGCTTTGGGACCCCAAAACGGTGGGTAATAGTCCACGAAATGGGTCAGAATCGACAAAAACCGAGATTGTTGCTGAGCGACACGTAAACGCACCCCGGGGTTCGTCAATTGTGGAAATCAGTTTGGGACCCCAAAACAGAGTAATAATCCAAGAAACGGGCCAGAATCGGCCCAAACTGCGAGTCTTGACGACCAACACATAAGCACACCTTCGTGTTCGACAACCATGGAAATCCCTTTGGGACCCCAAAACGGGGAGTAATAGTCCATGAAACGGGTCAGAATCGACAAAACCCACGAGTGTTGATGACCGACACGTAAACGCACCCCGGGGTTCAACAACCATGGAAATCGCTTTGGGACCCCAAAACGGTGAGTATTAGTCCACAAAACGGGTCAGAATCGACAAAAACCATGAGTGTTGATGACCGACACGTTAACGCACCCCGGGGCCCGTTAATCGTGGAAATCACTCCGGGACACCAAAATAGAGAGTACTAGTCCATGAAACGGGCCAGAATCGGCCAAAACTGCGAGTGTTGATGACCGACACGTAAGAGCACCTTGGAGTTCAACAACTATGAAATTGCTTCGGGACCCCAAAACAAGTGAGTAATAGTCCACGAAACTGACCAGAATTGGCCAAAATTGTGAGTGTTGATCACCGACACGTAAGCGCACCTTGGGGTTCAACAACCATGGAAATCGCTTTGGGACCCCAAAACAGTGAGTAATAGTCCACGAAACGGGTCAGAATGGCCAAAAACCGCGAGTGTTGATGACCGACACGTAAACACACTCCGGGGTTCGTCAATTGTGGAAATCACTTTGGGACCCCAAAACTGAGTAATAATCCAAGAAACGGTACAGAATCGGCCCAAACTGCGATCTCGACGACCAACACATAAGCACACCTTGGGGTTCGACAACCATGGAAATCCCTTTGGTACACCAAAACGGTGAGTAATAGTCCATGAAACGGGTCAAAATCGACAAAACCCACAAGTGTTGATGACAGACACGTAAATGCACCCCCGGGTTCGTTAATCGTGGAAATCGCTCTAGGACCTGAAACCGGTGAGTAATAGTCCACGAAACTGACCATAATTGGCCAAAATTGTGAGTGTTGATGACCGACATGTAAGCGCAGCTTGGAGTTCAACAACCATGGAAATCTCTTTGGGACCCCAAAACGGTGAGTAATAGTCCACGAAATGGGTCAGAATCGACAAAAATCGAGAGTGTTGCTGAGCGACACGTAAACGCACCCCGGGGTTCGTCAATCGTGGAAATCAGTTTGGGACCCCAAAACTGAGTAATAATCCAAGAAACGGGCCAGAATCGGCCCAAACTGCGAGTCTTGACGACCAACACATAAGCACACCTTGGTGTTCGACAACCATGGAAATCCCTTTGGGACCCAAAACGGGGAGTAATAGTCCATGAAACGGGTCAGAATCGACAAAACCCACGAGTGTTGATGAACGACACGTAAACGCACCCCGGGGTTCAACAACCATGGAAATCGCTTTGGGACCCCAAAACGGTGAGTATTAGTCCACAAAACGGGTCAGAATCGACAAAAACCGTGAGTGTTGATGACCGACACGTAAGAGCACCTTGGAGTTCAACAACTGTGGAAATTGCTTCGGGACCCCAAAACAAGTGAGTAATAGTCCACGAAACTGACCAGAATTGGCCAAAATTGTGAGTGTTGATGACCGACACGTAAGCGCACCTTGGGGTTCAACAACCATGGAAATCGCTTTGGGACCCCAAAACAGTGAGTAATAGTCCACGAAACGGGTCAGAATGGCCAAAAACCGCGAGTGTTGATGACCGTCACGTAAAGGCACTCCGGGGTTCGTCAATTGTGGAAATCACTTCGGGACCCCAAAACTGAGTAATAATCCAAGAAACGGGACAGAATCGGCCCAAACTGCGATCTCGACGACCAACACATAAGCACACCATGGGGTTCGACAACCATGGAAATCCCTTTGGGACACCAAAACGGTGAGTAATAGTCCATGAAACGGGTCAGAATCGACAAACCCACAAGTGTTGATGACAGACACGTAAATGCACCCCCGGGTTCGTTAATCGTGGAAATCGCTCTAGGACCTGAAACCGATGAGTAATAGTCCACGAAACTAACCAGAATTGGCCAAAATTGTGAGTGTTGATGACCGACATGTAAGCGCACCTTGGAGTTCAACAACCATGGAAATCGCTTTGGGACCCCAAAACGGTGAGTAATAGTCCACGAAATGGGTCAGAATCGACAAAAACCGAGAGTGTTGCTGAGCGACACGTAAACGCACCCCGGGGTTCGTCAATCGTGGAAATCAGTTTGGGACCCCAAAACAGAGTAATAATCCAAGAAACGGGCCAGAATCGGCCCAAACTGCGAGTCTTGACGACCAACACATAAGCACACCTTGGTGTTCGACAACCATGGAAATCCCTTTGGGACCCAAAACGGGGAGTAATAGTCCATGAAACGGGTCAGAATCGACAAAACCCACGAGTGTTGATGAACGACACGTAAACGCACCCCGGGGTTCAACAACCATGGAAATCGCTTTGGGACCCCAAAACGGTGAGTATTAGTCCACGAAACGGGCAGAATCGACAAAAACCGCGAGTGTTGATGACCGACACGTAAGAGCACCTTGGAGTTCAACAACTATGGAAATTGCTTCGGGACCCCAAAACAAGTGAGTAATAGTCCACGAAACTGACCAGAATTGGCCAAAATTGTGAGTGTTGATGACCGACACGTAAGCGCACCTTGGGGTTCAACAACCATGGAAATCGCTTTGGGACCCCAAAACAGTGAGTAATAGTCCACGAAACAGGTCAGAATGGCCAAAAACCGCGAGTGTTGATGACCGACACGTAAACGCACTCCAGGGTTCGTCAATTGTGGAAATCACTTCGGGACCCCAAAACTGAGTAATAATCCAAGAAACGGGACAGAATCGGCCCAAACTGCGATCTCGACGACCAACACATAAGCACACCTTGGGGTTTGACAACCATGGAAATCCCTTTGGGACACCAAAACGGTGAGTAATAGTCCATGAAACGGGTCAGAATCGACAAAACCCACAAGTGTTGATGACAGCACGTAAATGCACCCCCGGGTTCGTTAATCGTGGAAATCGCTCTAGGACCTGAAACCGGTGAGTAATAGTCCACGAAACTGACCAGAATTGGCCAAAATTGTGAGTGTTGATGACCGACATGTAAGCGTAGCTTGGAGTTCAACAACCATGGAAATCGCTTTGGGACCCCAAAACGGTGAGTAATAGTCCACGAAATGGGTCAGAATCGACAAAAACCGAGAGTGTTGCTGAGCGACACGTAAACGCACCCCGGGGTTCGTCAATCGTGGAAATCAGTTTGGGACCCCAAAACTGAGTAATAATCCAAGAAACGGGCCAGAATTGGCCCAAACTGCGAGTCTTGACGACCAACACATAAGCACACCTTGGTGTTCGACAACCATGGAAATCCCTTTGGGACCCCAAAACGGGGAGTAATAGTCCATGAAACGGGTCAGAATCGACAAAACCCACGAGTGTTGATGACCGACACGTAAACGCACCCCGGAGTTCAACAACCATGGAAATCGCTTTGGGACCCCAAAACGGTGATTATTAGTCCACAAAACGGGTCAGAATCGACAAAAACCATGAGTGTTGATGACCGACACGTTAACGCACCCCGGGGCCCGTTAATCGTGGAAATCACTCCGGGACACCAAAATAGAGAGTACTAGTCCATGAAACGGGTCAGAATCGACAAAACCCACGAGTGTTGATGAACGACACGTAAACGCACCCCGGGGTTCAACAACCATGGAAATCGCTTTGGGACCCCAAAACGGTGAGTATTAGTCCACAAAACGGGTCAGAATCGACAAAAACCGTGAGTGTTGATGACCGACACGTAAGAGCACCTTGGAGTTCAACAACTGTGGAAATTGCTTCGGGACCCCAAAACAAGTGAGTAATAGTCCACGAAACTGACCAGAATTGGCCAAAATTGTGAGTGTTGATGACCGACACGTAAGCGCACCTTGGGGTTCAACAACCATGGAAATCGCTTTGGGACCCCAAAACAGTGAGTAATAGTCCACGAAACGGGTCAGAATGGCCAAAAACCGCGAGTGTTGATGACCGTCACGTAAAGGCACTCCGGGGTTCGTCAATTGTGGAAATCACTTCGGGACCCCAAAACTGAGTAATAATCCAAGAAACGGGACAGAATCGGCCCAAACTGCGATCTCGACGACCAACACATAAGCACACCATGGGGTTCGACAACCATGGAAATCCCTTTGGGACACCAAAACGGTGAGTAATAGTCCATGAAACGGGTCAGAATCGACAAACCCACAAGTGTTGATGACAGACACGTAAATGCACCCCCGGGTTCGTTAATCGTGGAAATCGCTCTAGGACCTGAAACCGATGAGTAATAGTCCACGAAACTAACCAGAATTGGCCAAAATTGTGAGTGTTGATGACCGACATGTAAGCGCACCTTGGAGTTCAACAACCATGGAAATCGCTTTGGGACCCCAAAACGGTGAGTAATAGTCCACGAAATGGGTCAGAATCGACAAAAACCGAGAGTGTTGCTGAGCGACACGTAAACGCACCCCGGGGTTCGTCAATCGTGGAAATCAGTTTGGGACCCCAAAACAGAGTAATAATCCAAGAAACGGGCCAGAATCGGCCCAAACTGCGAGTCTTGACGACCAACACATAAGCACACCTTGGTGTTCGACAACCATGGAAATCCCTTTGGGACCCAAAACGGGGAGTAATAGTCCATGAAACGGGTCAGAATCGACAAAACCCACGAGTGTTGATGAACGACACGTAAACGCACCCCGGGGTTCAACAACCATGGAAATCGCTTTGGGACCCCAAAACGGTGAGTATTAGTCCACGAAACGGGCAGAATCGACAAAAACCGCGAGTGTTGATGACCGACACGTAAGAGCACCTTGGAGTTCAACAACTATGGAAATTGCTTCGGGACCCCAAAACAAGTGAGTAATAGTCCACGAAACTGACCAGAATTGGCCAAAATTGTGAGTGTTGATGACCGACACGTAAGCGCACCTTGGGGTTCAACAACCATGGAAATCGCTTTGGGACCCCAAAACAGTGAGTAATAGTCCACGAAACAGGTCAGAATGGCCAAAAACCGCGAGTGTTGATGACCGACACGTAAACGCACTCCAGGGTTCGTCAATTGTGGAAATCACTTCGGGACCCCAAAACTGAGTAATAATCCAAGAAACGGGACAGAATCGGCCCAAACTGCGATCTCGACGACCAACACATAAGCACACCTTGGGGTTTGACAACCATGGAAATCCCTTTGGGACACCAAAACGGTGAGTAATAGTCCATGAAACGGGTCAGAATCGACAAAACCCACAAGTGTTGATGACAGCACGTAAATGCACCCCCGGGTTCGTTAATCGTGGAAATCGCTCTAGGACCTGAAACCGGTGAGTAATAGTCCACGAAACTGACCAGAATTGGCCAAAATTGTGAGTGTTGATGACCGACATGTAAGCGTAGCTTGGAGTTCAACAACCATGGAAATCGCTTTGGGACCCCAAAACGGTGAGTAATAGTCCACGAAATGGGTCAGAATCGACAAAAACCGAGAGTGTTGCTGAGCGACACGTAAACGCACCCCGGGGTTCGTCAATCGTGGAAATCAGTTTGGGACCCCAAAACTGAGTAATAATCCAAGAAACGGGCCAGAATTGGCCCAAACTGCGAGTCTTGACGACCAACACATAAGCACACCTTGGTGTTCGACAACCATGGAAATCCCTTTGGGACCCCAAAACGGGGAGTAATAGTCCATGAAACGGGTCAGAATCGACAAAACCCACGAGTGTTGATGACCGACACGTAAACGCACCCCGGAGTTCAACAACCATGGAAATCGCTTTGGGACCCCAAAACGGTGATTATTAGTCCACAAAACGGGTCAGAATCGACAAAAACCATGAGTGTTGATGACCGACACGTTAACGCACCCCGGGGCCCGTTAATCGTGGAAATCACTCCGGGACACCAAAATAGAGAGTACTAGTCCATGAAACGGGCCAGAATCGGCCAAAACTGCGAGTGTTGATGACCGACACGTAAGAGCACCTTGGAGTTCAACAACTATGGAAATTGCTTCGGGACCCCAAAACAAGTGAGTAATAGTCCACGAAACTGACCAGAATTGGCCAAAATTGTGAGTGTTGATCACCGACACGTAAGCGCACCTTGGGGTTCAACAACCATGGAAATCGCTTTGGGACCCCAAAACAGTGAGTAATAGTCCACGAAACGGGTCAGAATGGCCAAAAACCGCGAGTGTTGATGACCGACACGTAAACACACTCCGGGGTTCGTCAATTGTGGAAATCACTTTGGGACCCCAAAACTGAGTAATAATCCAAGAAACGGTACAGAATCGGCCCAAACTGCGATCTCGACGACCAACACATAAGCACACCTTGGGGTTCGACAACCATGGAAATCCCTTTGGTACACCAAAACGGTGAGTAATAGTCCATGAAACGGGTCAAAATCGTCAAAACCCACAAGTGTTGATGACAGACACGTAAATGCACCCCCGGGTTCGTTAATCGTGGAAATCGCTCTAGGACCTGAAACCGGTGAGTAATAGTCCACGAAACTGACCATAATTGGCCAAAATTGTGAGTGTTGATGACCGACATGTAAGCGCAACTTGGAGTTCAACAACCATGGAAATCTCTTTGGGACCCCAAAACGGTGAGTAATAGTCCACGAAATGGGTCAGAATCGACAAAAATCGAGAGTGTTGCTGAGCGACACGTAAACGCACCCCGGGGTTCGTCAATCGTGGAAATCAGTTTGGGACCCCAAAACTGAGTAATAATCCAAGAAACGGGCCAGAATCGGCCCAAACTGCGAGTCTTGACGACCAACACATAAGCACACCTTGGTGTTCGACAACCATGGAAATCCCTTTGGGACCCAAAACGGGGAGTAATAGTCCATGAAACGGGTCAGAATCGACAAAACCCACGAGTGTTGATGAACGACACGTAAACGCACCCCGGGGTTCAACAACCATGGAAATCGCTTTGGGACCCCAAAACGGTGAGTATTAGTCCACAAAACGGGTCAGAATCGACAAAAACCGTGAGTGTTGATGACCGACACGTAAGAGCACCTTGGAGTTCAACAACTGTGGAAATTGCTTCGGGACCCCAAAACAAGTGAGTAATAGTCCACGAAACTGACCAGAATTGGCCAAAATTGTGAGTGTTGATGACCGACACGTAAGCGCACCTTGGGGTTCAACAACCATGGAAATCGCTTTGGGACCCCAAAACAGTGAGTAATAGTCCACGAAACGGGTCAGAATGGCCAAAAACCGCGAGTGTTGATGACCGTCACGTAAAGGCACTCCGGGGTTCGTCAATTGTGGAAATCACTTCGGGACCCCAAAACTGAGTAATAATCCAAGAAACGGGACAGAATCGGCCCAAACTGCGATCTCGACGACCAACACATAAGCACACCATGGGGTTCGACAACCATGGAAATCCCTTTGGGACACCAAAACGGTGAGTAATAGTCCATGAAACGGGTCAGAATCGACAAACCCACAAGTGTTGATGACAGACACGTAAATGCACCCCCGGGTTCGTTAATCGTGGAAATCGCTCTAGGACCTGAAACCGATGAGTAATAGTCCACGAAACTAACCAGAATTGGCCAAAATTGTGAGTGTTGATGACCGACATGTAAGCGCACCTTGGAGTTCAACAACCATGGAAATCGCTTTGGGACCCCAAAACGGTGAGTAATAGTCCACGAAATGGGTCAGAATCGACAAAAACCGAGAGTGTTGCTGAGCGACACGTAAACGCACCCCGGGGTTCGTCAATCGTGGAAATCAGTTTGGGACCCCAAAACAGAGTAATAATCCAAGAAACGGGCCAGAATCGGCCCAAACTGCGAGTCTTGACGACCAACACATAAGCACACCTTGGTGTTCGACAACCATGGAAATCCCTTTGGGACCCAAAACGGGGAGTAATAGTCCATGAAACGGGTCAGAATCGACAAAACCCACGAGTGTTGATGAACGACACGTAAACGCACCCCGGGGTTCAACAACCATGGAAATCGCTTTGGGACCCCAAAACGGTGAGTATTAGTCCACGAAACGGGCAGAATCGACAAAAACCGCGAGTGTTGATGACCGACACGTAAGAGCACCTTGGAGTTCAACAACTATGGAAATTGCTTCGGGACCCCAAAACAAGTGAGTAATAGTCCACGAAACTGACCAGAATTGGCCAAAATTGTGAGTGTTGATGACCGACACGTAAGCGCACCTTGGGGTTCAACAACCATGGAAATCGCTTTGGGACCCCAAAACAGTGAGTAATAGTCCACGAAACAGGTCAGAATGGCCAAAAACCGCGAGTGTTGATGACCGACACGTAAACGCACTCCAGGGTTCGTCAATTGTGGAAATCACTTCGGGACCCCAAAACTGAGTAATAATCCAAGAAACGGGACAGAATCGGCCCAAACTGCGATCTCGACGACCAACACATAAGCACACCTTGGGGTTTGACAACCATGGAAATCCCTTTGGGACACCAAAACGGTGAGTAATAGTCCATGAAACGGGTCAGAATCGACAAAACCCACAAGTGTTGATGACAGCACGTAAATGCACCCCCGGGTTCGTTAATCGTGGAAATCGCTCTAGGACCTGAAACCGGTGAGTAATAGTCCACGAAACTGACCAGAATTGGCCAAAATTGTGAGTGTTGATGACCGACATGTAAGCGTAGCTTGGAGTTCAACAACCATGGAAATCGCTTTGGGACCCCAAAACGGTGAGTAATAGTCCACGAAATGGGTCAGAATCGACAAAAACCGAGAGTGTTGCTGAGCGACACGTAAACGCACCCCGGGGTTCGTCAATCGTGGAAATCAGTTTGGGACCCCAAAACTGAGTAATAATCCAAGAAACGGGCCAGAATTGGCCCAAACTGCGAGTCTTGACGACCAACACATAAGCACACCTTGGTGTTCGACAACCATGGAAATCCCTTTGGGACCCCAAAACGGGGAGTAATAGTCCATGAAACGGGTCAGAATCGACAAAACCCACGAGTGTTGATGACCGACACGTAAACGCACCCCGGAGTTCAACAACCATGGAAATCGCTTTGGGACCCCAAAACGGTGATTATTAGTCCACAAAACGGGTCAGAATCGACAAAAACCATGAGTGTTGATGACCGACACGTTAACGCACCCCGGGGCCCGTTAATCGTGGAAATCACTCCGGGACACCAAAATAGAGAGTACTAGTCCATGAAACGGGCCAGAATCGGCCAAAACTGCGAGTGTTGATGACCGACACGTAACAGCACCTTGGAGTTCAACAACTATGGAAATTGCTTCGGGACCCCAAAACAAGTGAGTAATAGTCCACGAAACTGACCAGAATTGGCCAAAATTGTGAGTGTTGATCACCGACACGTAAGCGCACCTTGGGGTTCAACAACCATGGAAATCGCTTTGGGACCCCAAAACAGTGAGTAATAGTCCACGAAACGGGTCAGAATGGCCAAAAACCGCGAGTGTTGATGACCGACACGTAAACACACTCCGGGGTTCGTCAATTGTGGAAATCACTTTGGGACCCCAAAACTGAGTAATAATCCAAGAAACGGTACAGAATCGGCCCAAACTGCGATCTCGACGACCAACACATAAGCACACCTTGGGGTTCGACAACCATGGAAATCCCTTTGGTACACCAAAACGGTGAGTAATAGTCCATGAAACGGGTCAAAATCGTCAAAACCCACAAGTGTTGATGACAGACACGTAAATGCACCCCCGGGTTCGTTAATCGTGGAAATCGCTCTAGGACCTGAAACCGGTGAGTAATAGTCCACGAAACTGACCATAATTGGCCAAAATTGTGAGTGTTGATGACCGACATGTAAGCGCAACTTGGAGTTCAACAACCATGGAAATCTCTTTGGGACCCCAAAACGGTGAGTAATAGTCCACGAAATGGGTCAGAATCGACAAAAATCGAGAGTGTTGCTGAGCGACACGTAAACGCACCCCGGGATTCGTCAATCGTGGAAATCAGTTTGGGACCCCAAAACTGAGTAATAATCCAAGAAACGGGCCAGAATCGGCCCAAACTGCGAGTCTTGACGACCAACACATAAGCACACCTTGGTGTTCGACAACCATGGAAATCCCTTTGGGACCCAAAACGGGGAGTAATAGTCCATGAAACGGGTCAGAATCGACAAAACCCACGAGTGTTGATGAACGACACGTAAACGCACCCCGGGGTTCAACAACCATGGAAATCGCTTTGGGACCCCAAAACGGTGAGTATTAGTCCACAAAACGGGTCAGAATCGACAAAAACCGTGAGTGTTGATGACCGACACGTAAGAGCACCTTGGAGTTCAACAACTATGGAAATTGCTTCGGGACCCCAAAACAAGTGAGTAATAGTCCACGAAACTGACCAGAATTGGCCAAAATTGTGAGTGTTGATGACCGACACGTAAGCGCACCTTGGGGTTCAACAACCATGGAAATCGCTTTGGGACCCCAAAACAGTGAGTAATAGTCCACGAAACGGGTCAGAATGGCCAAAATCCGCGAGTGTTGATGACCGTCACGTAAAGGCACTCCGGGGTTCGTCAATTGTGGAAATCACTTCGGGACCCCAAAACTGAGTAATAATCCAAGAAACGGGACAGAATCGGCCCAAACTGCGATCTCGACGACCAACACATAAGCACACCATGGGGTTCGACAACCATGGAAATCCCTTTGGGACACCAAAACGGTGAGTAATAGTCCATGAAACGGGTCAGAATCGACAAACCCACAAGTGTTGATGACAGACACGTAAATGCACCCCCGGGTTCGTTAATCGTGGAAATCGCTCTAGGACCTGAAACCGGTGAGTAATAGTCCACGAAACTAACCAGAATTGGCCAAAATTGTGAGTGTTGATGACCGACATGTAAGCGCACCTTGGAGTTCAACAACCATGGAAATCGCTTTGGGACCCCAAAACGGTGAGTAATAGTCCACGAAATGGGTCAGAATCGACAAAAACCGAGAGTGTTGCTGAGCGACACGTAAACGCACCCCGGGGTTCGTCAATCGTGGAAATCAGTTTGGGACCCCAAAACAGAGTAATAATCCAAGAAACGGGCCAGAATCGGCCCAAACTGCGAGTCTTGACGACCAACACATAAGCACACCTTGGTGTTCGACAACCATGGAAATCCCTTTGGGACCCAAAACGGGGAGTAATAGTCCATGAAATGGGTCAGAATCGACAAAACCCACGAGTGTTGATGAACGACACGTAAACGCACCCCGGGGTTCAACAACCATGGAAATCGCTTTGGGACCCCAAAACGGTGAGTATTTGTCCACGAAACGGGCAGAATCGACAAAAACCGCGAGTGTTGATGACCGACACGTAAGAGCACCTTGGAGTTCAACAACTATGGAAATTGCTTCGGGACCCCAAAACAAGTGAGTAATAGTCCACGAAACTGACCAGAATTGGCCAAAATTGTGAGTGTTGATGACCGACACGTAAGCGCACCTTGGGGTTCAACAACCATGGAAATCGCTTTGGGACCCCAAAACAGTGAGTAATAGTCCAGGAAACGGGTCAGAATGGCCAAAAACCGCGTGTGTTGATGACCGACACGTAAACGCACTCCAGGGTTCGTCAATTGTGGAAATCACTTCGGGACCCCAAAACTGAGTAATAATCCAAGAAACGGGACAGAATCGGCCCAAACTGCGATCTCGACGACCAACACATAAGCACACCTTGGGGTTTGACAACCATGGAAATCCCTTTGGGACACCAAAACGGTGAGTAATAGTCCATGAAACGGGTCAGAATCGACAAAACCCACAAGTGTTGATGACAGCACGTAAATGCACCCCCGGGTTCGTTAATCGTGGAAATCGCTCTAGGACCTGAAACCGGTGAGTAATAGTCCACGAAACTGACCAGAATTGGCCAAAATTGTGAGTGTTGATGACCGACATGTAAGCGTAGCTTGGAGTTCAACAACCATGGAAATCGCTTTGGGACCCCAAAACGGTGAGTAATAGTCCACGAAATGGGTCAGAATCGACAAAAACCGAGAGTGTTGCTGAGCGACACGTAAACGCACCCCGGGGTTCGTCAATCGTGGAAATCAGTTTGGGACCCCAAAACTGAGTAATAATCCAAGAAACGGGCCAGAATTGGCCCAAACTGCGAGTCTTGACGACCAACACATAAGCACACCTTGGTGTTCGACAACCATGGAAATCCCTTTGGGACCCCAAAACGGGGAGTAATAGTCCATGAAACGGGTCAGAATCGACAAAACCCACGAGTGTTGATGACCGACACGTAAACGCACCCCGGAGTTCAACAACCATGGAAATCGCTTTGGGACCCCAAAACGGTGAGTATTAGTCCACAAAACGGGTCAGAATCGACAAAAACCATGAGTGTTGATGACCGACACGTTAACGCACCCCGGGGCCCGTTAATCGTGGAAATCACTCCGGGACACCAAAATAGAGAGTACTAGTCCATGAAACGGGCCAGAATCGGCCAAAACTGCGAGTGTTGATGACCGACACGTAAGAGCACCTTGGAGTTCAACAACTATGGAAATTGCTTCGGGACCCCAAAACAAGTGAGTAATAGTCCACGAAACTGACCAGAATTGGCCAAAATTGTGAGTGTTGATCACCGACACGTAAGCGCACCTTGGGGTTCAACAACCATGGAAATCGCTTTGGGACCCCAAAACAGTGAGTAATAGTCCACGAAACGGGTCAGAATGGCCAAAAACCGCGAGTGTTGATGACCGACACGTAAACACACTCCGGGGTTCGTCAATTGTGGAAATCACTTCGGGACCCCAAAACTGAGTAATAATCCAAGAAACGGTACAGAATCGGCCCAAACTGCGATCTCGACGACCAACACATAAGCACACCTTGGGGTTCGACAACCATGGAAATCCCTTTGGGACACCAAAACGGTGAGTAATAGTCCATGAAACGGGTCAGAATCGACAAAACCCACAAGTGTTGATGACAGACACGTAAATGCACCCCCGGGTTCGTTAATCGTGGAAATCGCTCTAGGACCTGAAACCGGTGAGTAATAGTCCACGAAACTAACCAGAATTGGCCAAAATTGTGAGTGTTGATGACCGACATGTAAGCGCACCTTGGAGTTCAACAACCATGGAAATCGCTTTGGGACCCCAAAACGGTGAGTAATAGTCCACGAAATGGGTCAGAATCGACAAAAACCGAGAGTGTTGCTGAGCGACACGTAAACGCACCCCGGGGTTCGTCAATCGTGGAAATCAGTTTGGGACCCCAAAACAGAGTAATAATCCAAGAAACGGGCCAGAATCAGCCCAAACTGCGAGTCTTGACGACCAACACATAAGCACACCTTGGTGTTCGACAACCATGGAAATCCCTTTGGGACCCAAAACGGGGAGTAATAGTCCATGAAACGGGTCAGAATCGACAAAACCCACGAGTGTTGATGAACGACACGTAAACGCACCCCGGGGTTCAACAACCATGGAAATCGCTTTGGGACCCCAAAACGGTGAGTATTTGTCCACGAAACGGGCAGAATCGACAAAAACCGCGAGTGTTGATGACCGACACGTAAGAGCACCTTGGAGTTCAACAACTATGGAAATTGCTTCGGGACCCCAAAACAAGTGAGTAATAGTCCACGAAACTGACCAGAATTGGCCAAAATTGTGAGTGTTGATGACCGACACGTAAGCGCACCTTGGGGTTCAACAACCATGGAAATCGCTTTGGGACCCCAAAACAGTGAGTAATAGTCCACGAAACGGGTCAGAATGGCCAAAAACCGCGTGTGTTGATGACCGACACGTAAACGCACTCCAGGGTTCGTCAATTGTGGAAATCACTTCGGGACCCCAAAACTGAGTAATAATCCAAGAAACGGGACAGAATCGGCCCAAACTGCGATCTCGACGACCAACACATAAGCACACCTTGGGGTTTGACAACCATGGAAATCCCTTTGGGACACCAAAACGGTGAGTAATAGTCCATGAAACAGGTCAGAATCGACAAAACCCACAAGTGTTGATGACAGCACGTAAATGCACCCCCGGGTTCGTTAATCATGGAAATCGCTCTAGGACCTGAAACCGGTGAGTAATAGTCCACGAAACTGACCAGAATTGGCCAAAATTGTGAGTGTTGATGACCGACATGTAAGCGTAGCTTGGAGTTCAACAACCATGGAAATCGCTTTGGGACCCCAAAACGGTGAGTAATAGTCCACGAAATGGGTCAGAATCGACAAAAACCGAGAGTGTTGCTGAGCGACACGTAAACGCACCCCGGGGTTCGTCAATCGTGGAAATCAGTTTGGGACCCCAAAACTGAGTAATAATCCAAGAAACGGGCCAGAATTGGCCCAAACTGCGAGTCTTGACGACCAACACATAAGCACACCTTGGTGTTCGACAACCATGGAAATCCCTTTGGGACCCCAAAACGGGGAGTAATAGTCCATGAAACGGGTCAGAATCGACAAAACCCACGAGTGTTGATGACCGACACGTAAACGCACCCCGGAGTTCAACAACCATGGAAATCGCTTTGGGACCCCAAAACGGTGAGTATTAGTCCACAAAACGGGTCAGAATCGACAAAAACCATGAGTGTTGATGACCGACACGTTAACGCACCCCGGGGCCCGTTAATCGTGGAAATCACTCCGGGACACCAAAATAGAGAGTACTAGTCCATGAAACGGGCCAGAATCGGCCAAAACTGCGAGTGTTGATGACCGACACGTAAGAGCACCTTGGAGTTCAACAACTATGGAAATTGCTTCGGGACCCCAAAACAAGTGAGTAATAGTCCACGAAACTGACCAGAATTGGCCAAAATTGTGAGTGTTGATCACCGACACGTAAGCGCACCTTGGGGTTCAACAACCATGGAAATCGCTTTGGGACCCCAAAACAGTGAGTAATAGTCCACGAAACGGGTCAGAATGGCCAAAAACCGCGAGTGTTGATGACCGACACGTAAACACACTCCGGGGTTCGTCAATTGTGGAAATCACTTCGGGACCCCAAAACTGAGTAATAATCCAAGAAACGGTACAGAATCGGCCCAAACTGCGATCTCGACGACCAACACATAAGCACACCTTGGGGTTCGACAACCATGGAAATCCCTTTGGGACACCAAAACGGTGAGTAATAGTCCATGAAACGGGTCAGAATCGACAAAACCCACAAGTGTTGATGACAGACACGTAAATGCACCCCCGGGTTCGTTAATCGTGGAAATCGCTCTAGGACCTGAAACCGGTGAGTAATAGTCCACGAAACTAACCAGAATTGGCCAAAATTGTGAGTGTTGATGACCGACATGTAAGCGCACCTTGGAGTTCAACAACCATGGAAATCGCTTTGGGACCCCAAAACGGTGAGTAATAGTCCACGAAATGGGTCAGAATCGACAAAAACCGAGAGTGTTGCTGAGCGACACGTAAACGCACCCCGGGGTTCGTCAATCGTGGAAATCAGTTTGGGACCCCAAAACAGAGTAATAATCCAAGAAACGGGCCAGAATCAGCCCAAACTGCGAGTCTTGACGACCAACACATAAGCACACCTTGGTGTTCGACAACCATGGAAATCCCTTTGGGACCCAAAACGGGGAGTAATAGTCCATGAAACGGGTCAGAATCGACAAAACCCACGAGTGTTGATGAACGACACGTAAACGCACCCCGGGGTTCAACAACCATGGAAATCGCTTTGGGACCCCAAAACGGTGAGTATTTGTCCACGAAACGGGCAGAATCGACAAAAACCGCGAGTGTTGATGACCGACACGTAAGAGCACCTTGGAGTTCAACAACTATGGAAATTGCTTCGGGACCCCAAAACAAGTGAGTAATAGTCCACGAAACTGACCAGAATTGGCCAAAATTGTGAGTGTTGATGACCGACACGTAAGCGCACCTTGGGGTTCAACAACCATGGAAATCGCTTTGGGACCCCAAAACAGTGAGTAATAGTCCACGAAACGGGTCAGAATGGCCAAAAACCGCGTGTGTTGATGACCGACACGTAAACGCACTCCAGGGTTCGTCAATTGTGGAAATCACTTCGGGACCCCAAAACTGAGTAATAATCCAAGAAACGGGACAGAATCGGCCCAAACTGCGATCTCGACGACCAACACATAAGCACACCTTGGGGTTTGACAACCATGGAAATCCCTTTGGGACACCAAAACGGTGAGTAATAGTCCATGAAACGGGTCAGAATCGACAAAACCCACAAGTGTTGATGACAGCACGTAAATGCACCCCCGGGTTCGTTAATCGTGGAAATCGCTCTAGGACCTGAAACCGGTGAGTAATAGTCCACGAAACTGACCAGAATTGGCCAAAATTGTGAGTGTTGATGACCGACATGTAAGCGTAGCTTGGAGTTCAACAACCATGGAAATCGCTTTGGGACCCCAAAACGGTGAGTAATAGTCCACGAAATGGGTCAGAATCGACAAAAACCGAGAGTGTTGCTGAGCGACACGTAAACGCACCCCGGGGTTCGTCAATCGTGGAAATCAGTTTGGGACCCCAAAACTGAGTAATAATCCAAGAAACGGGCCAGAATTGGCCCAAACTGCGAGTCTTGACGACCAACACATAAGCACACCTTGGTGTTCGACAACCATGGAAATCCCTTTGGGACCCCAAAACGGGGAGTAATAGTCCATGAAACGGGTCAGAATCGACAAAACCCACGAGTGTTGATGACCGACACGTAAACGCACCCCGGAGTTCAACAACCATGGAAATCGCTTTGGGACCCCAAAACGGTGAGTATTAGTCCACAAAACGGGTCAGAATCGACAAAAACCATGAGTGTTGATGACCGACACGTTAACGCACCCCGGGGCCCGTTAATCGTGGAAATCACTCCGGGACACCAAAATAGAGAGTACTAGTCCATGAAACGGGCCAGAATCGGCCAAAACTGCGAGTGTTGATGACCGACACGTAAGAGCACCTTGGAGTTCAACAACTATGGAAATTGCTTCGGGACCCCAAAACAAGTGAGTAATAGTCCACGAAACTGACCAGAATTGGCCAAAATTGTGAGTGTTGATCACCGACACGTAAGCGCACCTTGGGGTTCAACAACCATGGAAATCGCTTTGGGACCCCAAAACAGTGAGTAATAGTCCACGAAACGGGTCAGAATGGCCAAAAACCGCGAGTGTTGATGACCGACACGTAAACACACTCCGGGGTTCGTCAATTGTGGAAATCACTTCGGGACCCCAAAACTGAGTAATAATCCAAGAAACGGTACAGAATCGGCCCAAACTGCGATCTCGACGACCAACACATAAGCACACCTTGGGGTTCGACAACCATGGAAATCCCTTTGGGACACCAAAACGGTGAGTAATAGTCCATGAAACGGGTCAGAATCGACAAAACCCACAAGTGTTGATGACAGACACGTAAATGCACCCCCGGGTTCGTTAATCGTGGAAATCGCTCTAGGACCTGAAACCGGTGAGTAATAGTCCACGAAACTGACCAGAATTGGCCAAAATTGTGAGTGTTGATGACCGACATGTAAGCGCAGCTTGGAGTTCAACAACCATGGAAATCGCTTTGGGACCCCAAAAACGGTGAGTAATAGTCCACGAAATGGGTCAGAATCGACAAAAACCGAGAGTGTTGCTGAGCGACACGTAAATGCACCCCCGGGTTCGTCAATCGTGGAAATCAGTTTGGGACCCCAAAACTAAGTAATAATCCAAGAAACGGGCCAGAATCGGCCCAAACTGCGAGTCTTGATGACCAACACATAAGCACACCTTGGTGTTCGACAACCATGGAAATCCCTTTGGGACCCCAAAACGGGGAGTGATAGTCCATGAAACGGGTCAGAATCGACAAAACCCACGAGTGTTGATGACCGACACGTAAACACACCCCGGGGTTCAACAACCATGGAAATCGCTTTGGGACCCCAAAACAGTGAGTATTAGTCCACAAAACGGGTCAGAATCGACAAAAACCGCGAGTGTTGATGACCGACACGTTAACGCACCCCGGGGCCCATTAATCGTGGAAATCACTCCAGGACACCAAAATAGAGAGTACTAGTCCATGAAACGGGCCAGAATCGGCCAAAACTGCGAGTGTTGATGACCGACACGTAAGAGCACCTTGGAGTTCAACAACTATGGAAATTGCTTCGGGACCCCAAAACAAGTGAGTAATAGTCCACGAAACTGACCAGAATTGGCCAAAATTGTGAGTGTTGATGACCGACACGTAAGCGCACCTTGGGGTTCAACAACCATGGAAATCGCTTTGGGACCCCAAAACAGTGAGTAATAGTCCACGAAACGTGTCAGAATGGCCAAAAACCGCGAGTGTTGATGACCGACACGTAAACGCACTCCAGGGTTCGTCAATTGTGGAAATCACTTCGGGACCCCAAAACTGAGTAATAATCCAAGAAACGGGACAGAATCGGCCCAAACTGCGATCTCGACGACCAACACACGAGCACACTTTGGGGTTTGACAACCATGGAAATCCCTTTGGGACACCAAAACGGTGAGTAATAGTCCATGAACCGGGTCAGAATCGACAAAACCCACAAGTGTTGATGACAGCACGTAAATGCACCCCCGGGTTCGTTAATCGTGGAAATCGCTCTAGGACCTGAAACCGGTGAGTAATAGTCCACGAAACTGACCAGAATTGGCCAAAATTGTGAGTGTTGATGACCGACATGTAAGCGTAGCTTGGAGTTCAACAACCATGGAAATCGCTTTGGGACCCCAAAACGGTGAGTAATAGTCCACGAAATGGGTCAGAATCGACAAAAACCGAGAGTGTTGCTGAGCGACACGTAAACGCACCCCGGGGTTCGTCAATCGTGGAAATCAGTTTGGGACCCCAAAACTGAGTAATAATCCAAGAAACGGGCCAGAATTGGCCCAAACTGCGAGTCTTGACGACCAACACATAAGCACACCTTGGTGTTCGACAACCATGGAAATCCCTTTGGGACCCCAAAACGGGGAGTAATAGTCCATGAAACGGGTCAGAATCGACAAAACCCACGAGTGTTGATGACCGACACGTAAACGCACCCCGGGGTTCAACAACCATGGAAATCGCTTTGGGACCCCAAAACGGTGAGTATTAGTCCACAAAACGGGTCAGAATCGACAAAAACCATGAGTGTTGATGACCGACACGTTAACGCACCCCGGGGCCCGTTAATCGTGGAAATCACTCCGGGACACTAAAATAGAGAGTACTAGTCCATGAAACGGGCCAGAATCGGCCAAAACTGCGACTGTTGATGATCGACACGTAAGAGCACCTTGGAGTTCAACAACTATGGAAATTGCTTCGGGACCCCAAAACAAGTGAGTAATAGTCCACGAAACTGACCAGAATTGGCCAAAATTGTGAGTGTTGATCACCGACACGTAAGCGCACCTTGGGGTTCAACAACCATGGAAATCGCTTTGGGACCCCAAAACAGTGAGTAATAGTCCACGAAACGGGTCAGAATGGCCAAAAACCGCGAGTGTTGATGACCGACACGTAAACACACTCCGGGGTTCGTCAATTGTGGAAATCACTTCGGGACCCCAAAACTGAGTAATAATCCAAGAAACGGTACAGAATCGGCCCAAACTGCGATCTCGACGACCAACACATAAGCACACCTTGGGGTTCGACAACCATGGAAATCCCTTTGGGACACCAAAACGGTGAGTAATAGTCCATGAAACGGGTCAGAATCGACAAAACCCACAAGTGTTGATGACAGACACGTAAATGCACCCCCGGGTTCGTTAATCGTGGAAATCGCTCTAGGACCTGAAACCGGTGAGTAATAGTCCACGAAACTGACCAGAATTGGCCAAAATTGTGAGTGTTGATGACCGACATGTAAGCGCAGCTTGAAGTTCAACAACCATGGAAATCGCTTTGGGACCCCAAAAACGGTGAGTAATAGTCCACGAAATGGGTCAGAATCGACAAAAACCGAGAGTGTTGCTGAGCGACACGTAAATGCACCCCGGGGTTCGTCAATCGTGGAAATCAGTTTGGGACCCCAAAACTAAGTAATAATCCAAGAAACGGGCCAGAATCGGCCCAAACTGCGAGTCTTGATGACCAACACATAAGCACACCTTGGTGTTCGACAACCATGGAAATCCCTTTGGGACCCCAAAACGGGGAGTGATAGTCCATGAAACGGGTCAGAATCGACAAAACCCACGAGTGTTGATGACCGACACGTAAACACACCCCGGGGTTCAACAACCATGGAAATCGCTTTGGGACCCCAAAACAGTGAGTATTAGTCCACAAAACGGGTCAGAATCGACAAAAACCGCGAGTGTTGATGACCGACACGTTAACGCACCCCGGGGCCCATTAATCGTGGAAATCACTCCGGGACACCAAAATAGAGAGTACTAGTCCATGAAACGGGCCAGAATCGGCCAAAACTGCGAGTGTTGATGACCGACACGTAAGAGCACCTTGGAGTTCAACAACTATGGAAATTGCTTCGGGACCCCAAAACAAGTGAGTAATAGTCCACGAAACTGACCAGAATTGGCCAAAATTGTGAGTGTTGATGACCGACACGTAAGCGCACCTTGGGGTTCAACAACCATGGAAATCGCTTTGGGACCCCAAAACAGTGAGTAATAGTCCACGAAACGTGTCAGAATGGCCAAAAACCGCGAGTGTTGATGACCGACACGTAAACGCACTCCAGGGTTCGTCAATTGTGGAAATCACTTCGGGACCCCAAAACTGAGTAATAATCCAAGAAACGGGACAGAATCGGCCCAAACTGCGATCTCGACGACCAACACACGAGCACACCTTGGGGTTTGACAACCATGGAAATCCCTTTGGGACACCAAAACGGTGAGTAATAGTCCATGAACCGGGTCAGAATCGACAAAACCCACAAGTGTTGATGACAGCACGTAAATGCACCCCCGGGTTCGTTAATCGTGGAAATCGCTCTAGGACCTGAAACCGGTGAGTAATAGTCCACGAAACTGACCAGAATTGGCCAAAATTGTGAGTGTTGATGACCGACATGTAAGCGTAGCTTGGAGTTCAACAACCATGGAAATCGCTTTGGGACCCCAAAACGGTGAGTAATAGTCCACGAAATGGGTCAGAATCGACAAAAACCGAGAGTGTTGCTGAGCGACACGTAAACGCACCCCGGGGTTCGTCAATCGTGGAAATCAGTTTGGGACCCCAAAACTGAGTAATAATCCAAGAAACGGGCCAGAATTGGCCCAAACTGCGAGTCTTGACGACCAACACATAAGCACACCTTGGTGTTCGACAACCATGGAAATCCCTTTGGGACCCCAAAACGGGGAGTAATAGTCCATGAAACGGGTCAGAATCGACAAAACCCACGAGTGTTGATGACCGACACGTAAACGCACCCCGGGGTTCAACAACCATGGAAATCGCTTTGGGACCCCAAAACGGTGAGTATTAGTCCACAAAACGGGTCAGAATCGACAAAAACCATGAGTGTTGATGACCGACACGTTAACGCACCCCGGGGCCCGTTAATCGTGGAAATCACTCCGGGACACCAAAATAGAGAGTACTAGTCCATGAAACGGGCCAGAATCGGCCAAAACTGCGACTGTTGATGATCGACACGTAAGAGCACCTTGGAGTTCAACAACTATGGAAATTGCTTCGGGACCCCAAAACAAGTGAGTAATAGTCCACGAAACTGACCAGAATTGGCCAAAATTGTGAGTGTTGATCACCGACACGTAAGCGCACCTTGGGGTTCAACAACCATGGAAATCGCTTTGGGACCCCAAAACAGTGAGTAATAGTCCACGAAACGGGTCAGAATGGCCAAAAACCGCGAGTGTTGATGACCGACACGTAAACACACTCCGGGGTTCGTCAATTGTGGAAATCACTTCGGGACCCCAAAACTGAGTAATAATCCAAGAAACGGTACAGAATCGGCCCAAACTGCGATCTCGACGACCAACACATAAGCACATCTTGGGGTTCGACAACCATGGAAATCCCTTTGGGACACCAAAACGGTGAGTAATAGTCCATGAAACGGGTCAGAATCGACAAAACCCACAAGTGTTGATGACAGACACGTAAATGCACCCCCGGGTTCGTTAATCGTGGAAATCGCTCTAGGACCTGAAACCGGTGAGTAATAGTCCACGAAACTGACCAGAATTGGCCAAAATTGTGAGTGTTGATGACCGACATGTAAGCGCAGCTTGGAGTTCAACAACCATGGAAATCGCTTTGGGACCCCAAAAACGGTGAGTAATAGTCCACGAAATGGGTCAGAATCGACAAAAACCGAGAGTGTTGCTGAGCGACACGTAAATGCAGCCCGGGGTTCGTCAATCGTGGAAATCAGTTTGGGACCCCAAAACTAAGTAATAATCCAAGAAACGGGCCAGAATCGGCCCAAACTGCGAGTCTTGATGACCAACACATAAGCACACCTTGGTGTTCGACAACCATGGAAATCCCTTTGGGACCCCAAAACGGGGAGTGATAGTCCATGAAACGGGTCAGAATCGACAAAACCCACGAGTGTTGATGACCGACACGTAAACGCACCCCGGGGTTCAACAACCATGGAAATCGCTTTGGGACCCCAAAACAGTGAGTATTAGTCCACAAAACGGGTCAGAATCGACAAAAACCGCGAGTGTTGATGACCGACACGTTAACGCACCCCGGGGCCCATTAATCGTGGAAATCACTCCGGGACACCAAAATAGAGAGTACTAGTCCATGAAACGGGCCAGAATCGGCCAAAACTGCGAGTGTTGATGACCGACACGTAAGAGCACCTTGGAGTTCAACAACTATGGAAATTGCTTCGGGACCCCAAAACAAGTGAGTAATAGTCCACGAAACTGACCAGAATTGGCCAAAATTGTGAGTGTTGATGACCGACACGTAAGCGCACCTTGGGGTTCAACAACCATGGAAATCGCTTTGGGACCCCAAAACAGTGAGTAATAGTCCACGAAACGGGTCAGAATGGCCAAAAACCGCGAGTGTTGATGACCGACACGTAAACGCACTCCAGGGTTCGTCAATTGTGGAAATCACTTCGGGACCCCAAAACTGAGTAATAATCCAAGAAACGGGACAGAATCGGCCCAAACTGCGATCTCGACGACCAACACACGAGCACACCTTGGGGTTTGACAACCATGGAAATCCCTTTGGGACACCAAAACGGTGAGTAATAGTCCATGAACCGGGTCAGAATCGACAAAACCCACAAGTGTTGATGACAGCACGTAAATGCACCCCCGGGTTCGTTAATCGTGGAAATCGCTCTAGGACCTGAAACCGGTGAGTAATAGTCCACGAAACTGACCAGAATTGGCCAAAATTGTGAGTGTTGATGACCGACATGTAAGCATAGCTTGGAGTTCAACAACCATGGAAATCGCTTTGGGACCCCAAAACGGTGAGTAATAGTCCACGAAATGGGTCAGAATCGACAAAAACCGAGAGTGTTGCTGAGCGACACGTAAACGCACCCCGGGGTTCGTCAATCGTGGAAATCAGTTTGGGACCCCAAAACTGAGTAATAATCCAAGAAACGGGCCAGAATTGGCCCAAACTGCGAGTCTTGACGACCAACACATAAGCACACCTTGGTGTTCGACAACCATGGAAATCCCTTTGGGACCCCAAAACGGGGAGTAATAGTCCATGAAACGGGTCAGAATCGACAAAACCCACGAGTGTTGATGACCGACACGTAAACGCACCCCGGGGTTCAACAACCATGGAAATCGCTTTGGGACCCCAAAACGGTGAGTATTAGTCCACAAAACGGGTCAGAATCGACAAAAACCATGAGTGTTGATGACCGACACGTTAACGCACCCCGGGGCCCGTTAATCGTGGAAATCACTCCGGGACACCAAAATAGAGAGTACTAGTCCATGAAACGGGCCAGAATCGGCCAAAACTGCGACTGTTGATGATCGACACGTAAGAGCACCTTGGAGTTCAACAACTATGGAAATTGCTTCGGGACCCCAAAACAAGTGAGTAATAGTCCACGAAACTGACCAGAATTGGCCAAAATTGTGAGTGTTGATCACCGACACGTAAGCGCACCTTGGGGTTCAACAACCATGGAAATCGCTTTGGGACCCCAAAACAGTGAGTAATAGTCCATGAAACGGGTCAGAATGGCCAAAAACCGCGAGTGTTGATGACCGAAACGTAAACACACTCCAGGGTTTGTCAATTGTGGAAATCACTTCGGGACCCCAAAACTGAGTAATAATCCAAGAAACGGTACAGAATCGGCCCAAACTGCGATCTCGACGACCAACACATAAGCACACCTTGGGGTTCGACAACCATGGAAATCCCTTTGGGACACCAAAACGGTGAGTAATAGTCCATGAAACGGGTCAGAATCGACAAAACCCACAAGTGTTGATGACAGACACGTAAATGCACCCCCGGGTTCGTTAATCGTGGAAATCGCTCTAGGACCTGAAACCGGTGAGTAATAGTCCACGCAACTGACCAGAATTGGCCAAAATTGTGAGTGTTGATGACCGACATGTAAGCGCAGCTTGGAGTTCAACAAGCATGGAAATCGCTTTGGGACCCCAAAAACGGTGAGTAATAGTCCACGAAATGGGTCAGAATCGACAAAAACCGAGAGTGTTGCTGAGCGACACGTAAATGCACCCCGGGGTTCGTCAATCGTGGAAATCAGTTTGGGACCCCAAAACTGAGTAATAATCCAAGAAACGGGCCAGAATCGGCCCAAACTGCGAGTCTTGATGACCAACACATAAGCACACCTTGGTGTTCGACAACCATGGAAATCCCTTTGGGACCCCAAAACGGGGAGTGATAGTCCATGAAATGGGTCAGAATCGACAAAACCCACGAGTGTTGATGACCGACACGTAAACGCACCCCGGGGTTCAACAACCATGGAAATCGCTTTGGGACCCCAAAACGGTGAGTATTAGTCCACAAAACGGGTCAGAATCGACAAAAACCGCGAGTGTTGATGACCGACACGTTAACGCACCCCGGGGCCCATTAATCGTGGAAATCACTCCGGGACACCAAAATAGAGAGTACTAGTCCATGAAACGGGCCAGAATCGGCCAAAACTGCGACTGTTGATGACCGACACGTAAGAGCACCTTGGAGTTCAACAACTATGGAAATTGCTTCGGGACCCCAAAACAAGTGAGTAATAGTCCACGAAACTGACCAGAATTGGCCAAAATTGTGAGTGTTGATCACCGACACGTAAGCGCACCTTGGGGTTCAACAACCATGGAAATCGCTTTGGGACCCCAAAACAGTGAGTAATAGTCCACGAAACGGGTCAGAATGGCCAAAAACCGCGAGTGTTGATGACCGACACGTAAACGCACTCCAGGGTTCGTCAATTGTGGAAATCACTTCGGGACCCCAAAACTGAGTAATAATCCAAGAAACGGGACAGAATCGGCCCAAACTGCGATCTCGACGACCAACACACGAGCACACCTTGGGGTTTGACAACCATGGAAATCCCTTTGGGACACCAAAACGGTGAGTAATAGTCCATGAACCGGGTCAGAATCGACAAAACCCACAAGTGTTGATGACAGCACGTAAATGCACCCCCGGGTTCGTTAATCGTGGAAATCGCTCTAGGACCTGAAACCGGTGAGTAATAGTCCACGAAACTGACCAGAATTGGCCAAAATTGTGAGTGTTGATGACCGACATGTAAGCATAGCTTGGAGTTCAACAACCATGGAAATCGCTTTGGGACCCCAAAACGGTGAGTAATAGTCCACGAAATGGGTCAGAATCGACAAAAACCGAGAGTGTTGCTGAGCGACACGTAAACGCACCCCGGGGTTCGTCAATCGTGGAAATCAGTTTGGGACCCCAAAACTGAGTAATAATCCAAGAAACGGGCCAGAATTGGCCCAAACTGCGAGTCTTGACGACCAACACATAAGCACACCTTGGTGTTCGACAACCATGGAAATCCCTTTGGGACCCCAAAACGGGGAGTAATAGTCCATGAAACGGGTCAGAATCGACAAAACCCACGAGTGTTGATGACCGACACGTAAACGCACCCCGGGGTTCAACAACCATGGAAATCGCTTTGGGACCCCAAAACGGTGAGTATTAGTCCACAAAACGGGTCAGAATCGACAAAAACCATGAGTGTTGATGACCGACACGTTAACGCACCCCGGGGCCCGTTAATCGTGGAAATCACTCCGGGACACCAAAATAGAGAGTACTAGTCCATGAAACGGGCCAGAATCGGCCAAAACTGCGACTGTTGATGATCGACACGTAAGAGCACCTTGGAGTTCAACAACTATGGAAATTGCTTCGGGACCCCAAAACAAGTGAGTAATAGTCCACGAAACTGACCAGAATTGGCCAAAATTGTGAGTGTTGATCACCAACACGTAAGCGCACCTTGGGGTTCAACAACCATGGAAATCGCTTTGGGACCCCAAAACAGTGAGTAATAGTCCACGAAACGGGTCAGAATGGCCAAAAACCGCGAGTGTTGATGACCGACACGTAAACACACTCCGGGGTTCGTCAATTGTGGAAATCACTTCGGGACCCCAAAACTGAGTAATAATCCAAGAAACGGTACAGAATCGGCCCAAACTGCGATCTCGACGACCAACACATAAGCACACCTTGGGGTTCGACAACCATGGAAATCCCTTTGGGACACCAAAACGGTGAGTAATAGTCCATGAAACGGGTCAGAATCGACAAAACCCACAAGTGTTGATGACAGACACGTAAATGCACCCCCGGGTTCGTTAATCGTGGAAATCGCTCTAGGACCTGAAACCGGTGAGTAATAGTCCACGAAACTGACCAGAATTGGCCAAAATTGTGAGTGTTGATGACCGACATGTAAGCGCAGCTTGGAGTTCAACAACCATGGAAATCGCTTTGGGACCCCAAAAACGGTGAGTAATAGTCCACGAAATGGGTCAGAATCGACAAAAACCGAGAGTGTTGCTGAGCGACACGTAAATGCAGCCCGGGGTTCGTCAATCGTGGAAATCAGTTTGGGACCCCAAAACTAAGTAATAATCCAAGAAACGGGCCAGAATCGGCCCAAACTGCGAGTCTTGATGACCAACACATAAGCACACCTTGGTGTTCGACAACCATGGAAATCCCTTTGGGACCCCAAAACGGGGAGTGATAGTCCATGAAACGGGTCAGAATCGACAAAACCCACGAGTGTTGATGACCGACACGTAAACGCACCCCGGGGTTCAACAACCATGGAAATCGCTTTGGGACCCCAAAACAGTGAGTATTAGTCCACAAAACGGGTCAGAATCGACAAAAACCGCGAGTGTTGATGACCGACACGTTAACGCACCCCGGGGCCCATTAATCGTGGAAATCACTCCGGGACACCAAAATAGAGAGTACTAGTCCATGAAACGGGCCAGAATCGGCCAAAACTGCGAGTGTTGATGACCGACACGTAAGAGCACCTTGGAGTTCAACAACTATGGAAATTGCTTCGGGACCCCAAAACAAGTGAGTAATAGTCCACGAAACTGACCAGAATTGGCCAAAATTGTGAGTGTTGATGACCGACACGTAAGCGCACCTTGGGGTTCAACAACCATGGAAATCGCTTTGGGACCCCAAAACAGTGAGTAATAGTCCACGAAACGGGTCAGAATGGCCAAAAACCGCGAGTGTTGATGACCGACACGTAAACGCACTCCAGGGTTCGTCAATTGTGGAAATCACTTCGGGACCCCAAAACTGAGTAATAATCCAAGAAACGGGACAGAATCGGCCCAAACTGCGATCTCGACGACCAACACACGAGCACACCTTGGGGTTTGACAACCATGGAAATCCCTTTGGGACACCAAAACGGTGAGTAATAGTCCATGAACCGGGTCAGAATCGACAAAACCCACAAGTGTTGATGACAGCACGTAAATGCACCCCCGGGTTCGTTAATCGTGGAAATCGCTCTAGGACCTGAAACCGGTGAGTAATAGTCCACGAAACTGACCAGAATTGGCCAAAATTGTGAGTGTTGATGACCGACATGTAAGCATAGCTTGGAGTTCAACAACCATGGAAATCGCTTTGGGACCCCAAAACGGTGAGTAATAGTCCACGAAATGGGTCAGAATCGACAAAAACCGAGAGTGTTGCTGAGCGACACGTAAACGCACCCCGGGGTTCGTCAATCGTGGAAATCAGTTTGGGACCCCAAAACTGAGTAATAATCCAAGAAACGGGCCAGAATTGGCCCAAACTGCGAGTCTTGACGACCAACACATAAGCACACCTTGGTGTTCGACAACCATGGAAATCCCTTTGGGACCCCAAAACGGGGAGTAATAGTCCATGAAACGGGTCAGAATCGACAAAACCCACGAGTGTTGATGACCGACACGTAAACGCACCCCGGGGTTCAACAACCATGGAAATCGCTTTGGGACCCCAAAACGGTGAGTATTAGTCCACAAAACGGGTCAGAATCGACAAAAACCATGAGTGTTGATGACCGACACGTTAACGCACCCCGGGGCCCGTTAATCGTGGAAATCACTCCGGGACACCAAAATAGAGAGTACTAGTCCATGAAACGGGCCAGAATCGGCCAAAACTGCGACTGTTGATGATCGACACGTAAGAGCACCTTGGAGTTCAACAACTATGGAAATTGCTTCGGGACCCCAAAACAAGTGAGTAATAGTCCACGAAACTGACCAGAATTGGCCAAAATTGTGAGTGTTGATCACCGACACGTAAGCGCACCTTGGGGTTCAACAACCATGGAAATCGCTTTGGGACCCCAAAACAGTGAGTAATAGTCCATGAAACGGGTCAGAATGGCCAAAAACCGCGAGTGTTGATGACCGAAACGTAAACACACTCCAGGGTTTGTCAATTGTGGAAATCACTTCGGGACCCCAAAACTGAGTAATAATCCAAGAAACGGTACAGAATCGGCCCAAACTGCGATCTCGACGACCAACACATAAGCACACCTTGGTGTTCGACAACCATGGAAATCCCTTTGGGACCCCAAAACGGGGAGTGATAGTCCATGAAACGGGTCAGAATCGACAAAACCCACGAGTGTTGATGACCGACACGTAAACGCACCCCGGGGTTCAACAACCATGGAAATCGCTTTGGGACCCCAAAACAGTGAGTATTAGTCCACAAAACGGGTCAGAATCGACAAAAACCGCGAGTGTTGATGACCGACACGTTAACGCACCCCGGGGCCCATTAATCGTGGAAATCACTCCGGGACACCAAAATAGAGAGTACTAGTCCATGAAACGGGCCAGAATCGGCCAAAACTGCGAGTGTTGATGACCGACACGTAAGAGCACCTTGGAGTTCAACAACTATGGAAATTGCTTCGGGACCCCAAAACAAGTGAGTAATAGTCCACGAAACTGACCAGAATTGGCCAAAATTGTGAGTGTTGATGACCGACACGTAAGCGCACCTTGGGGTTCAACAACCATGGAAATCGCTTTGGGACCCCAAAACAGTGAGTAATAGTCCACGAAACGGGTCAGAATGGCCAAAAACCGCGAGTGTTGATGACCGACACGTAAACGCACTCCAGGGTTCGTCAATTGTGGAAATCACTTCGGGACCCCAAAACTGAGTAATAATCCAAGAAACGGGACAGAATCGGCCCAAACTGCGATCTCGACGACCAACACACGAGCACACCTTGGGGTTTGACAACCATGGAAATCCCTTTGGGACACCAAAACGGTGAGTAATAGTCCATGAACCGGGTCAGAATCGACAAAACCCACAAGTGTTGATGACAGCACGTAAATGCACCCCCGGGTTCGTTAATCGTGGAAATCGCTCTAGGACCTGAAACCGGTGAGTAATAGTCCACGAAACTGACCAGAATTGGCCAAAATTGTGAGTGTTGATGACCGACATGTAAGCATAGCTTGGAGTTCAACAACCATGGAAATCGCTTTGGGACCCCAAAACGGTGAGTAATAGTCCACGAAATGGGTCAGAATCGACAAAAACCGAGAGTGTTGCTGAGCGACACGTAAACGCACCCCGGGGTTCGTCAATCGTGGAAATCAGTTTGGGACCCCAAAACTGAGTAATAATCCAAGAAACGGGCCAGAATTGGCCCAAACTGCGAGTCTTGACGACCAACACATAAGCACACCTTGGTGTTCGACAACCATGGAAATCCCTTTGGGACCCCAAAACGGGGAGTAATAGTCCATGAAACGGGTCAGAATCGACAAAACCCACGAGTGTTGATGACCGACACGTAAACGCACCCCGGGGTTCAACAACCATGGAAATCGCTTTGGGACCCCAAAACGGTGAGTATTAGTCCACAAAACGGGTCAGAATCGACAAAAACCATGAGTGTTGATGACCGACACGTTAACGCACCCCGGGGCCCGTTAATCGTGGAAATCACTCCGGGACACCAAAATAGAGAGTACTAGTCCATGAAACAGGCCAGAATCGGCCAAAACTGCGACTGTTGATGATCGACACGTAAGAGCACCTTGGAGTTCAACAACTATGGAAATTGCTTCGGGACCCCAAAACAAGTGAGTAATAGTCCACGAAACTGACCAGAATTGGCCAAAATTGTGAGTGTTGATCACCGACACGTAAGCGCACCTTGGGGTTCAACAACCATGGAAATCGCTTTGGGACCCCAAAACAGTGAGTAATAGTCCATGAAACGGGTCAGAATGGCCAAAAACCGCGAGTGTTGATGACCGAAACGTAAACACACTCCAGGGTTTGTCAATTGTGGAAATCACTTCGGGACCCCAAAACTGAGTAATAATCCAAGAAACGGTACAGAATCGGCCCAAACTGCGATCTCGACGACCAACACATAAGCACACCTTGGGGTTCGACAACCATGGAAATCCCTTTGGGACACCAAAACGGTGAGTAATAGTCCATGAAACGGGTCAGAATCGACAAAACCCACAAGTGTTGATGACAGACACGTAAATGCACCCCCGGGTTCGTTAATCGTGGAAATCGCTCTAGGACCTGAAACCGGTGAGTAATAGTCCACGCAACTGACCAGAATTGGCCAAAATTGTGAGTGTTGATGACCGACATGTAAGCGCAGCTTGGAGTTCAACAAGCATGGAAATCGCTTTGGGACCCCAAAAACGGTGAGTAATAGTCCACGAAATGGGTCAGAATCGACAAAAACCGAGAGTGTTGCTGAGCGACACGTAAATGCACCCCGGGGTTCGTCAATCGTGGAAATCAGTTTGGGACCCCAAAACTGAGTAATAATCCAAGAAACGGGCCAGAATCGGCCCAAACTGCGAGTCTTGATGACCAACACATAAGCACACCTTGGTGTTCGACAACCATGGAAATCCCTTTGGGACCCCAAAACGGGGAGTGATAGTCCATGAAATGGGTCAGAATCGACAAAACCCACGAGTGTTGATGACCGACACGTAAACGCACCCCGGGGTTCAACAACCATGGAAATCGCTTTGGGACCCCAAAACGGTGAGTATTAGTCCACAAAACGGGTCAGAATCGACAAAAACCGCGAGTGTTGATGACCGACACGTTAACGCACCCCGGGGCCCATTAATCGTGGAAATCACTCCGGGACACCAAAATAGAGAGTACTAGTCCATGAAACGGGCCAGAATCGGCCAAAACTGCGACTGTTGATGACCGACACGTAAGAGCACCTTGGAGTTCAACAACTATGGAAATTGCTTCGGGACCCCAAAACAAGTGAGTAATAGTCCACGAAACTGACCAGAATTGGCCAAAATTGTGAGTGTTGATCACCGACACGTAAGCGCACCTTGGGGTTCAACAACCATGGAAATCGCTTTGGGACCCCAAAACAGTGAGTAATAGTCCACGAAACGGGTCAGAATGGCCAAAAACCGTGAGTGTTGATGACCGACACGTAAACACACTCCGGGGTTTGTCAATTGTGGAAATCACTTCGGGACCCCAAAACTGAGTAATAATCCAAGAAACGGGACAGAATCGGCCCAAACTGCGATCTCGACGACCAACACACGAGCACACCTTGGGGTTTGACAACCATGGAAATCCCTTTGGGACACCAAAACGGTGAGTAATAGTCCATGAACCGGGTCAGAATCGACAAAACCCACAAGTGTTGATGACAGCACGTAAATGCACCCCCGGGTTCGTTAATCGTGGAAATCGCTCTAGGACCTGAAACCGGTGAGTAATAGTCCACGAAACTGACCAGAATTGGCCAAAATTGTGAGTGTTGATGACCGACATGTAAGCATAGCTTGGAGTTCAACAACCATGGAAATCGCTTTGGGACCCCAAAACGGTGAGTAATAGTCCACGAAATGGGTCAGAATCGACAAAAACCGAGAGTGTTGCTGAGCGACACGTAAACGCACCCCGGGGTTCGTCAATCGTGGAAATCAGTTCGGGACCCCAAAACTGAGTAATAATCCAAGAAACGGGCCAGAATTGGCCCAAACTGCGAGTCTTGACGACCAACACATAAGCACACCTTGGTGTTCGACAACCATGGAAATCCCTTTGGGACCCCAAAACGGGGAGTAATAGTCCATGAAACGGGTCAGAATCGACAAAACCCACGAGTGTTGATGACCGACACGTAAACGCACCCCGGGGTTCAACAACCATGGAAATCGCTTTGGGACCCCAAAACGGTGAGTATTAGTCCACAAAACGGGTCAGAATCGACAAAAACCATGAGTGTTGATGACCGACACGTTAACGCACCCCGGGGCCCGTTAATCGTGGAAATCACTCCGGGACACCAAAATAGAGAGTACTAGTCCATGAAACGGGCCAGAATCGGCCAAAACTGCGACTGTTGATGATCGACACGTAAGAGCACCTTGGAGTTCAACAACTATGGAAATTGCTTCGGGACCCCAAAACAAGTGAGTAATAGTCCACGAAACTGACCAGAATTGGCCAAAATTGTGAGTGTTGATCACCGACACGTAAGCGCACCTTGGGGTTCAACAACCATGGAAATCGCTTTGGGACCCCAAAACAGTGAGTAATAGTCCATGAAACGGGTCAGAATGGCCAAAAACCGCGAGTGTTGATGACCGAAACGTAAACACACTCCAGGGTTTGTCAATTGTGGAAATCACTTCGGGACCCCAAAACTGAGTAATAATCCAAGAAACGGTACAGAATCGGCCCAAACTGCGATCTCGACGACCAACACATAAGCACACCTTGGGGTTCGACAACCATGGAAATCCCTTTGGGACACCAAAACGGTGAGTAATAGTCCATGAAACGGGTCAGAATCGACAAAACCCACAAGTGTTGATGACAGACACGTAAATGCACCCCCGGGTTCGTTAATCGTGGAAATCGCTCTAGGACCTGAAACCGGTGAGTAATAGTCCACGCAACTGACCAGAATTGGCCAAAATTGTGAGTGTTGATGACCGACATGTAAGCGCAGCTTGGAGTTCAACAAGCATGGAAATCGCTTTGGGACCCCAAAAACGGTGAGTAATAGTCCACGAAATGGGTCAGAATCGACAAAAACCGAGAGTGTTGCTGAGCGACACGTAAATGCACCCCGGGGTTCGTCAATCGTGGAAATCAGTTTGGGACCCCAAAACTGAGTAATAATCCAAGAAACGGGCCAGAATCGGCCCAAACTGCGAGTCTTGATGACCAACACATAAGCACACCTTGGTGTTCGACAACCATGGAAATCCCTTTGGGACCCCAAAACGGGGAGTGATAGTCCATGAAATGGGTCAGAATCGACAAAACCCACGAGTGTTGATGACCGACACGTAAACGCACCCCGGGGTTCAACAACCATGGAAATCGCTTTGGGACCCCAAAACGGTGAGTATTAGTCCACAAAACGGGTCAGAATCGACAAAAACCGCGAGTGTTGATGACCGACACGTTAACGCACCCCGGGGCCCATTAATCGTGGAAATCACTCCGGGACACCAAAATAGAGAGTACTAGTCCATGAAACGGGCCAGAATCGGCCAAAACTGCGACTGTTGATGACCGACACGTAAGAGCACCTTGGAGTTCAACAACTATGGAAATTGCTTCGGGACCCCAAAACAAGTGAGTAATAGTCCACGAAACTGACCAGAATTGGCCAAAATTGTGAGTGTTGATCACCGACACGTAAGCGCACCTTGGGGTTCAACAACCATGGAAATCGCTTTGGGACCCCAAAATAGTGAGTAATAGTCCACGAAATGGGTCAGAATGGCCAAAAACCGCGAGTGTTGATGACCGAAACGTAAACACACTCCGGGGTTTGTCAATTGTGGAAATCACTTCGGGACCCCAAAACTGAGTAATAATCCAAGAAACGGTACAGAATCGGCCCAAACTGCGATCTCGACGACCAACACATAAGCACACCTTGGGGTTCGACAACCATGGAAATCCCTTTGGGACACCAAAACGGTGAGTAATAGTCCATGAAACGGGTCAGAATCGACAAAACCCACAAGTGTTGATGACAGACACGTAAATGCACCCCCGGGTTCGTTAATCGTGGAAATCGCTCTAGGACCTGAAACCGGTGAGTAATAGTCCACGCAACTGACCAGAATTGGCCAAAATTGTGAGTGTTGATGACCGACATGTAAGCGCAGCTTGGAGTTCAACAAGCATGGAAATCGCTTTGGGACCCCAAAAACGGTGAGTAATAGTCCACGAAATGGGTCAGAATCGACAAAAACCGAGAGTGTTGCTGAGCGACACGTAAATGCACCCCGGGGTTCGTCAATCGTGGAAATCAGTTTGGGACCCCAAAACTGAGTAATAATCCAAGAAACGGGCCAGAATCGGCCCAAACTGCGAGTCTTGATGACCAACACATAAGCACACCTTGGTGTTCGACAACCATGGAAATCCCTTTGGGACCCCAAAACGGGGAGTGATAGTCCATGAAATGGGTCAGAATCGACAAAACCCACGAGTGTTGATGACCGACACGTAAACGCACCCCGGGGTTCAACAACCATGGAAATCGCTTTGGGACCCCAAAACGGTGAGTATTAGTCCACAAAACGGGTCAGAATCGACAAAAACCGCGAGTGTTGATGACCGACACGTTAACGCACCCCGGGGCCCATTAATCGTGGAAATCACTCCGGGACACCAAAATAGAGAGTACTAGTCCATGAAACGGGCCAGAATCGGCCAAAACTGCGACTGTTGATGACCGACACGTAAGAGCACCTTGGAGTTCAACAACTATGGAAATTGCTTCGGGACCCCAAAACAAGTGAGTAATAGTCCACGAAACTGACCAGAATTGGCCAAAATTGTGAGTGTTGATCACCGACACGTAAGCGCACCTTGGGGTTCAACAACCATGGAAATCGCTTTGGGACCCCAAAATAGTGAGTAATAGTCCACGAAACGGGTCAGAATGGCCAAAAACCGCGAGTGTTGATGACCGACACGTAAACACACTCCGGGGTTTGTCAATTGTGGAAATCACTTCGGGACACCAAAACTGAGTAATAATCCAAGAAACGGGACAGAATCGGCCCAAACTGCGATCTCGACGACCAACACATAAGCACACCTTGGGGTTCGACAACCATGGAAATCCCTTTGGGACACCAAAACGGTGAGTAATAGTCCATGAAACGGGTCAGAATCGACAAAACCCACAAGTGTTGATGACAGACACGTAAATGCACCCCCGGGTTCGTTAATCGTGGAAATCGCTCTAGGACCTGAAACCGGTGAGTAATAGTCCACGCAACTGACCAGAATTGGCCAAAATTGTGAGTGTTGATGACCGACATGTAAGCGCAGCTTGGAGTTCAACAAGCATGGAAATCGCTTTGGGACCCCAAAAACGGTGAGTAATAGTCCACGAAATGGGTCAGAATCGACAAAAACCGAGAGTGTTGCTGAGCGACACGTAAATGCACCCCGGGGTTCGTCAATCGTGGAAATCAGTTTGGGACCCCAAAACTGAGTAATAATCCAAGAAACGGGCCAGAATCGGCCCAAACTGCGAGTCTTGATGACCAACACATAAGCACACCTTGGTGTTCGACAACCATGGAAATCCCTTTGGGACCCCAAAACGGGGAGTGATAGTCCATGAAATGGGTCAGAATCGACAAAACCCACGAGTGTTGATGACCGACACGTAAACGCACCCCGGGGTTCAACAACCATGGAAATCGCTTTGGGACCCCAAAACGGTGAGTATTAGTCCACAAAACGGGTCAGAATCGACAAAAACCGCGAGTGTTGATGACCGACACGTTAACGCACCCCGGGGCCCATTAATCGTGGAAATCACTCCGGGACACCAAAATAGAGAGTACTAGTCCATGAAACGGGCCAGAATCGGCCAAAACTGCGACTGTTGATGACCGACACGTAAGAGCACCTTGGAGTTCAACAACTATGGAAATTGCTTCGGGACCCCAAAACAAGTGAGTAATAGTCCACGAAACTGACCAGAATTGGCCAAAATTGTGAGTGTTGATCACCGACACGTAAGCGCACCTTGGGGTTCAACAACCATGGAAATCGCTTTGGGACCCCAAAATAGTGAGTAATAGTCCACGAAACGGGTCAGAATGGCCAAAAACCGCGAGTGTTGATGACCGACACGTAAACACACTCCGGGGTTTGTCAATTGTGGAAATCACTTCGGGACCCCAAAACTGAGTAATAATCCAAGAAACGGGACAGAATCGGCCCAAACTGCGATCTCGACGACCAACACATAAGCACACCTTGGGGTTCGACAACCATGGAAATCCCTTTGGGACACCAAAACGGTGAGTAATAGTCCATGAAACGGGTCAGAATCGACAAAACCCACAAGTGTTGATGACAGACACGTAAATGCACCCCCGGGTTCGTTAATCGTGGAAATCGCTCTAGGACCTGAAACCGGTGAGTAATAGTCCACGAAACTGACCAGAATTGGCCAAAATTGTGAGTGTTGATGACCGACATGTAAGCGCAGCTTGGAGTTCAACAACCATGGAAATCGCTTTGGGACCCCAAAAACGGTGAGTAATAGTCCACGAAATGGGTCAGAATCGACAAAAACCGAGAGTGTTGCTGAGCGACACGTAAATGCACCCCGGGGTTCGTCAATCGTGGAAATCAGTTTGGGACCCCAAAACTGAGTAATAATCCAAGAAACGGGCCAGAATCGGCCCAAACTGCGAGTCTTGATGACCAACACATAAGCACACCTTGGTGTTCGACAACCATGGAAATCCCTTTGGGACCCCAAAACGGGGAGTGATAGTCCATGAAATGGGTCAGAATCGACAAAACCCACGAGTGTTGATGACCGACACGTAAACGCACCCCGGGGTTCAACAACCATGGAAATCGCTTTGGGACCCCAAAACGGTGAGTATTAGTCCACAAAACGGGTCAGAATCGACAAAAACCGCGAGTGTTGATGACCGACACGTTAACGCACCCCGGGGCCCATTAATCGTGGAAATCACTCCGGGACACCAAAATAGAGAGTACTAGTCCATGAAACGGGCCAGAATCGGCCAAAACTGCGACTGTTGATGACCGACACGTAAGAGCACCTTGGAGTTCAACAACTATGGAAATTGCTTCGGGACCCCAAAACAAGTGAGTAATAGTCCACGAAACTGACCAGAATTGGCCAAAATTGTGAGTGTTGATCACCGACACGTAAGCGCACCTTGGGGTTCAACAACCATGGAAATCGCTTTGGGACCCCAAAATAGTGAGTAATAGTCCACGAAACGGGTCAGAATGGCCAAAAACCGCGAGTGTTGATGACCGACACGTAAACACACTCCGGGGTTTGTCAATTGTGGAAATCACTTCGGGACCCCAAAACTGAGTAATAATCCAAGAAACGGGACAGAATCGGCCCAAACTGCGATCTCGACGACCAACACATAAGCACACCTTGGGGTTCGACAACCATGGAAATCCCTTTGGGACACCAAAACGGTGAGTAATAGTCCATGAAACGGGTCAGAATCGACAAAACCCACAAGTGTTGATGACAGACACGTAAATGCACCCCCGGGTTCGTTAATCGTGGAAATCGCTCTAGGACCTGAAACCGGTGAGTAATAGTCCACGAAACTGACCAGAATTGGCCAAAATTGTGAGTGTTGATGACCGACATGTAAGCGCAGCTTGGAGTTCAACAACCATGGAAATCGCTTTGGGACCCCAAAAACGGTGAGTAATAGTCCACGAAATGGGTCAGAATCGACAAAAACCGAGAGTGTTGCTGAGCGACACGTAAACGCACCCCGGGGTTCGTCAATCGTGGAAATCAGTTTGGGACCCCAAAACTGAGTAATAATCCAAGAAACGGGCCAGAATCGGCCCAAACTGCGAGTCTTGATGACCAACACATAAGCACACCTTGGTGTTCGACAACCATGGAAATCCCTTTGGGACCCCAAAACGGGGAGTGATAGTCCATGAAACGGGTCAGAATCGACAAAACCCACGAGTGTTGATGACCGACACGTAAACGCACCCCGGGGTTCAACAACCATGGAAATCGCTTTGGGACCCCAAAACGGTGAGTATTAGTCCACAAAACGGGTCAGAATCGATAAAAACCGCGAGTGTTGATGACCGACACGTTAACGCACCCCGGGGCCCATTAATCGTGGAAATCACTCCGGGACACCAAAATAGAGAGTACTAGTCCATGAAACGGGCCAGAATCGGCCAAAACTGCGAGTGTTGATGACCGACACGTAAGAGCACCTTGGAGTTCAACAACTATGGAAACTGCTTCGGGACCCCAAAACAAGTGAGTAATAGTCCACGAAACTGACCAGAATTGGCCAAAATTGTGAGTGTTGATGACCGACACGTAAGCGCACCTTGGGGTTCAACAACCATGGAAATCGCTTTGGGACCCCAAAACAGTGAGTAATAGTCCACGAAACGGGTCAGAATGGCCAAAAACCGCGAGTGTTGATGACCGACACGTAAACGCACTCCAGGGTTCGTCAATTGTGGAAATCACTTCGGGACCCCAAAACTGAGTAATAATCCAAGAAACGGGACAGAATCGGCCCAAACTGCGATCTCGACGACCAACACATAAGCACACCTTGGGGTTCGACAACCATGGAAATCCCTTTGGGACACCAAAACGGTGAGTAATAGTCCATGAAACGGGTCAGAATCGACAAAACCCACAAGTGTTGATGACAGACACGTAAATGCACCCCCGGGTTCGTTAATCGTGGAAATCGCTCTAGGACCTGAAACCGGTGAGTAATAGTCCACGAAACTGACCAGAATTGGCCAAAATTGTGAGTGTTAATGATCGACATGTAAGCGTAGCTTGGAGTTCAACAACCATGGAAATCACTTTGGGACCCCAAAACGGTGAGTAATAGTCCACGAAATGGGTCAGAATCGACAAAAACCGAGAGTGTTGCTGAGCGACACGTGAACGCACCCCGGGGTTCGTCAATCGTGGAAATCAGTTTGGGACCCCAAAACTGAGTAATAATCCAAGAAACGGGCCAGAATCGGCCCAAACTGCGAGTCTTGACGACCAACACATAAGCACACCTTGGTGTTCGACAACCATGGAAATCCCTTTGGGACCCCAAAACGGGGAGTAATAGTCCATGAAACGGGTCAGAATCGACAAAACCCACAAGTGTTGATGACCGACACGTAAACGCACCCCGGGGTTCAACAACCATGGAAATCGCTTTGGGACCCCAAAACGGTGAGTATTAGTCCACAAAACGGGTCAGAATCGACAAAAACCGCGAGTGTTGATGACCGACACGTTAACGCACCCCGGGGCCCGTTAATCGTGGAAATCACTCCAGGACACCAAAATAGAGAGTACTAGTCCATGAAACGGGCCAGAATCGGCCAAAACTGCGAGTGTTGATGACCGACACGTAAGAGCACCTTGGAGTTCAACAACTATGGAAATTGCTTCGGGACCCCAAAACAAGTGAGTAATAGTCCACGAAACTGACCAGAATTGGAAAAAATTGTGAGTGTTGATGACCGACACGTAAGCGCACCTTGGGGTTCAACAACCATGGAAATCGCTTTGGGACCCCAAAACAGTGAGTAATAGTCCACGAAACGGGTCAGAATTGCCAAAAACCGCGAGTGTTGATGACCGACACGTAAACGCACTCCAGGGTTCGTCAATTGTGGAAATCACTTCGGGACCCCAAAACTGAGTAATAATCCAAGAAACGGGACAGAATCGGCCCAAACTGCGATCTCGACGACCAACACATAAGCACACCTTGGGGTTCGACAACCATGGAAATCCCTTTGGGACACCAAAACGGTGAGTAATAGTCCATGAAACGGGTCAGAATCGACAAAACCCACAAGTGTTGATGACAGACACGTAAATGCACCCCCGGGTTCGTTAATCGTGGAAATCGCTCTAGGACCTGAAACCGGTGAGTAATAGTCCACGAAACTGACCAGAATTGGCCAAAATTGTGAGTGTTAATGATCGACATGTAAGCGTAGCTTGGAGTTCAACAACCATGGAAATCACTTTGGGACCCCAAAACGGTGAGTAATAGTCCACGAAATGGGTCAGAATCGACAAAAACCGAGAGTGTTGCTGAGCGACACGTGAACGCACCCCGGGGTTCGTCAATCGTGGAAATCAGTTTGGGACCCCAAAACTGAGTAATAATCCAAGAAACGGGCCAGAATCGGCCCAAACTGCGAGTCTTGACGACCAACACATAAGCACACCTTGGTGTTCGACAACCATGGAAATCCCTTTGGGACCCCAAAACGGGGAGTAATAGTCCATGAAACGGGTCAGAATCGACAAAACCCACAAGTGTTGATGACCGACACGTAAACGCACCCCGGGGTTCAACAACCATGGAAATCGCTTTGGGACCCCAAAACGGTGAGTATTAGTCCACAAAACGGGTCAGAATCGACAAAAACCGCGAGTGTTGATGACCGACACGTTAACGCACCCCGGGGCCCGTTAATCGTGGAAATCACTCCAGGACACCAAAATAGAGAGTACTAGTCCATGAAACGGGCCAGAATCGGCCAAAACTGCGAGTGTTGATGACCGACACGTAAGAGCACCTTGGAGTTCAACAACTATGGAAATTGCTTCGGGACCCCAAAACAAGTGAGTAATAGTCCACGAAACTGACCAGAATTGGAAAAAATTGTGAGTGTTGATGACCGACACGTAAGCGCACCTTGGGGTTCAACAACCATGGAAATCGCTTTGGGACCCCAAAACAGTGAGTAATAGTCCACGAAACGGGTCAGAATTGCCAAAAACCGCGAGTGTTGATGACCGACACGTAAACGCACTCCAGGGTTCGTCAATTGTGGAAATCACTTCGGGACCCCAAAACTGAGTAATAATCCAAGAAACGGGACAGAATCGGCCCAAACTGCGATCTCGACGACCAACACATAAGCACACCTTGGGGTTCGACAACCATGGAAATCCCTTTGGGACACCAAAACGGTGAGTAATAGTCCATGAAACGGGTCAGAATCGACAAAACCCACAAGTGTTGATGACAGACACGTAAATGCACCCCCGGGTTCGTTAATCGTGGAAATCGCTCTAGGACCTGAAACCGGTGAGTAATAGTCCACGAAACTGACCAGAATTGGCCAAAATTGTGAGTGTTAATGATCGACATGTAAGCGTAGCTTGGAGTTCAACAACCATGGAAATCACTTTGGGACCCCAAAACGGTGAGTAATAGTCCACGAAATGGGTCAGAATCGACAAAAACCGAGAGTGTTGCTGAGCGACACGTGAACGCACCCCGGGGTTCGTCAATCGTGGAAATCAGTTTGGGACCCCAAAACTGAGTAATAATCCAAGAAACGGGCCAGAATCGGCCCAAACTGCGAGTCTTGACGACCAACACATAAGCACACCTTGGTGTTCGACAACCATGGAAATCCCTTTGGGACCCCAAAACGGGGAGTAATAGTCCATGAAACGGGTCAGAATCGACAAAACCCACAAGTGTTGATGACCGACACGTAAACGCACCCCGGGGTTCAACAACCATGGAAATCGCTTTGGGACCCCAAAACGGTGAGTATTAGTCCACAAAACGGGTCAGAATCGACAAAAACCGCGAGTGTTGATGACCGACACGTTAACGCACCCCGGGGCCCGTTAATCGTGGAAATCACTCCAGGACACCAAAATAGAGAGTACTAGTCCATGAAACGGGCCAGAATCGGCCAAAACTGCGAGTGTTGATGACCGACACGTAAGAGCACCTTGGAGTTCAACAACTATGGAAATTGCTTCGGGACCCCAAAACAAGTGAGTAATAGTCCACGAAACTGACCAGAATTGGAAAAAATTGTGAGTGTTGATGACCGACACGTAAGCGCACCTTGGGGTTCAACAACCATGGAAATCGCTTTGGGACCCCAAAACAGTGAGTAATAGTCCACGAAACGGGTCAGAATTGCCAAAAACCGCGAGTGTTGATGACCGACACGTAAACGCACTCCAGGGTTCGTCAATTGTGGAAATCACTTCGGGACCCCAAAACTGAGTAATAATCCAAGAAACGGGACAGAATCGGCCCAAACTGCGATCTCGACGACCAACACATAAGCACACCTTGGGGTTCGACAACCATGGAAATCCCTTTGGGACACCAAAACGGTGAGTAATAGTCCATGAAACGGGTCAGAATCGACAAAACCCACAAGTGTTGATGACAGACACGTAAATGCACCCCCGGGTTCGTTAATCGTGGAAATCGCTCTAGGACCTGAAACCGGTGAGTAATAGTCCACGAAACTGACCAGAATTGGCCAAAATTGTGAGTGTTAATGATCGACATGTAAGCGTAGCTTGGAGTTCAACAACCATGGAAATCACTTTGGGACCCCAAAACGGTGAGTAATAGTCCACGAAATGGGTCAGAATCAACAAAAACCGAGAGTGTTGCTGAGCGACACGTAAACGCACCCCGGGGTTCGTCAATCGTGGAAATCAGTTTGGGACCCCAAAACTGAGTAATAATCCAAGAAACGGGCCAGAATCGGCCCAAACTGCGAGTCTTGACGACCAACACATAAGCACACCTTGGTGTTCGACAACCATGGAAATCCCTTTGGGACCCCAAAACGGGGAGTAATAGTCCATGAAACGGGTCAGAATCGACAAAACCCACAAGTGTTGATGACCGACACGTAAACGCACCCCGGGGTTCAACAACCATGGAAATCGCTTTGGGACCCCAAAACGGTGAGTATTAGTCCACAAAACGGGTCAGAATCGACAAAAACCGCGAGTGTTGATGACCGACACGTTAACGCACCCCGGGGCCCGTTAATCGTGGAAATCACTCCAGGACACCAAAATAGAGAGTACTAGTCCATGAAACGGGCCAGAATCGGCCAAAACTGCGAGTGTTGATGACCGACACGTAAGAGCACCTTGGAGTTCAACAACTATGGAAATTGCTTCGGGACCCCAAAACAAGTGAGTAATAGTCCACGAAACTGACCAGAATTGGAAAAAATTGTGAGTGTTGATGACCGACACGTAAGCGCACCTTGGGGTTCAACAACCATGGAAATCGCTTTGGGACCCCAAAACAGTGAGTAATAGTCCACGAAACGGGTCAGAATTGCCAAAAACCGCGAGTGTTGATGACCGACACGTAAACGCACTCCAGGGTTCGTCAATTGTGGAAATCACTTCGGGACCCCAAAACTGAGTAATAATCCAAGAAACGGGACAGAATCGGCCCAAACTGCGATCTCGACGACCAACACATAAGCACACCTTGGGGTTCGACAACCATGGAAATCCCTTTGGGACACCAAAACGGTGAGTAATAGTCCATGAAACGGGTCAGAATCGACAAAACCCACAAGTGTTGATGACAGACACGTAAATGCACCCCCGAGTTCGTTAATCGTGGAAATCGCTCTAGGACCTGAAACCGGTGAGTAATAGTCCACGAAACTGACCAGAATTGGCCAAAATTGTGAGTGTTAATGATCGACATGTAAGCGTAGCTTGGAGTTCAACAACCATGGAAATCACTTTGGGACCCCAAAACGGTGAGTAATAGTCCACGAAATGGGTCAGAATCAACAAAAACCGAGAGTGTTGCTGAGCGACACGTAAACGCACCCCGGGGTTCGTCAATCGTGGAAATCAGTTTGGGACCCCAAAACTGAGTAATAATCCAAGAAACGGGCCAGAATCGGCCCAAACTGCGAGTCTTGACGACCAACACATAAGCACACCTTGGTGTTCGACAACCATGGAAATCCCTTTGGGACCCCAAAACGGGGAGTAATAGTCCATGAAACGGGTCAGAATCGACAAAACCCACAAGTGTTGATGACCGACACGTAAACGCACCCCGGGGTTCAACAACCATGGAAATCGCTTTGGGACCCCAAAACGGTGAGTATTAGTCCACAAAACGGGTCAGAATCGACAAAAACCGCGAGTGTTGATGACCGACACGTTAACGCACCCCGGGGCCCGTTAATCGTGGAAATCACTCCAGGACACCAAAATAGAGAGTACTAGTCCATGAAACGGGCCAGAATCGGCCAAAACTGCGAGTGTTGATGACCGACACGTAAGAGCACCTTGGAGTTCAACAACTATAGAAATTGCTTCGGGACCCCAAAACAAGTGAGTAATAGTCCACGAAACTGACCAGAATTGGCCAAAATTGTGAGTGTTGATGACCGACACGTAAGCGCACCTTGGGGTTCAACAACCATGGAAATCGCTTTGGTACCCCAAAACAGTGAGTAATAGTCCACGAAACGGGTCAGAATGGCCAAAAACCGCGAGTGTTGATGACCGACACGTAAACGCACTCCAGGGTTCGTCAATTGTGGAAATCACTTCGGGACCCCAAAACTGAGTAATAATCCAAGAAACGGGATAGAATCGGCCCAAACTGCGATCTCGACGACCAACACATAAGCACATCTTGGGGTTCGACAACCATGGAAATCCCTTTGGGACACCAAAACGGTGAGTAATAGTCCATGAAACGGGTCAGAATCGACAAAACCCACAAGTGTTGATGACAGACACGTAAATGCACCCCCGGGTTCGTTAATCGTGGAAATCGCTCTAGGACCTGAAACCGGTGAGTAATAGTCCACGAAACTGACCAGAATTGGCCAAAATTGTGAGTGTTGATGACCGACATGTAAGCGCAGCTTGGAGTTCAACAACCATGGAAATCGCTTTGGGACCCCAAAAACAGTGAGTAATAGTCCACGAAATGGGTCAGAATCGACAAAAACCGAGAGTGTTGCTGAGCGACACGTGAACGCACCCCGGGGTTCGTCAATCGTGGAAATCAGTTTGGGACCCCAAAACTGAGTAATAATCCAAGAAACGGGCCAGAATCGGCCCAAACTGCGAGTCTTGACGACCAACACATAAGCACACCTTGGTGTTCGACAACCATGGAAATCCCTTTGGGACCCCAAAACGGGGAGTGATAGTCCATGAAACGGGTCAGAATCGACAAAACCCACGAGTGTTGATGACCGACACGTAAGAGCACCTTGGAGTTCAACAACTATGGAAATTGCTTCGGGACCCCAAAACAAGTGAGTAATAGTCCACGAAACTGACCAGAATTGGAAAAAATTGTGAGTGTTGATGACCGACACGTAAGCGCACCTTGGGGTTCAACAACCATGGAAATCGCTTTGGGACCCCAAAACAGTGAGTAATAGTCCACGAAACGGGTCAGAATTGCCAAAAACCGCGAGTGTTGATGACCGACACGTAAACGCACTCCAGGGTTCGTCAATTGTGGAAATCACTTCGGGACCCCAAAACTGAGTAATAATCCAAGAAACGGGACAGAATCGGCCCAAACTGCGATCTCGACGACCAACACATAAGCACACCTTGGGTTTCGACAACCATGGAAATCCCTTTGGGACACCAAAACGGTGAGTAATAGTCCATGAAACGGGTCAGAATCGACAAAACCCACAAGTGTTGATGACAGACACGTAAATGCACCCCCGGGTTCGTTAATCGTGGAAATCGCTCTAGGACCTGAAACCGGTGAGTAATAGTCCACGAAACTGACCAGAATTGGCCAAAATTGTGAGTGTTAATGATCGACATGTAAGCGTAGCTTGGAGTTCAACAACCATGGAAATCACTTTGGGACCCCAAAACGGTGAGTAATAGTCCACGAAATGGGTCAGAATCGACAAAAACCGAGAGTGTTGCTGAGCGACACGTGAACGCACCCCGGGGTTCGTCAATCGTGGAAATCAGTTTGGGACCCCAAAACTGAGTAATAATCCAAGAAACGGGCCAGAATCGGCCCAAACTGCGAGTCTTGACGACCAACACATAAGCACACCTTGGTGTTCGACAACCATGGAAATCCCTTTGGGACCCCAAAACGGGGAGTAATAGTCCATGAAACGGGTCAGAATCGACAAAACCCACAAGTGTTGATGACCGACACGTAAACGCACCCCGGGGTTCAACAACCATGGAAATCGCTTTGGGACCCCAAAACGGTGAGTATTAGTCCACAAAACGGGTCAGAATCGACAAAAACCGCGAGTGTTGATGACCGACACGTTAACGCACCCCGGGGCCCGTTAATCGTGGAAATCACTCCAGGACACCAAAATAGAGAGTACTAGTCCATGAAACGGGCCAGAATCGGCCAAAACTGCGAGTGTTGATGACCGACACGTAAGAGCACCTTGGAGTTCAACAACTATGGAAATTGCTTCGGGACCCCAAAACAAGTGAGTAATAGTCCACGAAACTGACCAGAATTGGAAAAAATTGTGAGTGTTGATGACCGACACGTAAGCGCACCTTGGGGTTCAACAACCATGGAAATCGCTTTGGGACCCCAAAACAGTGAGTAATAGTCCACGAAACGGGTCAGAATTGCCAAAAACCGCGAGTGTTGATGACCGACACGTAAACGCACTCCAGGGTTCGTCAATTGTGGAAATCACTTCGGGACCCCAAAACTGAGTAATAATCCAAGAAACGGGACAGAATCGGCCCAAACTGCGATCTCGACGACCAACACATAAGCACACCTTGGGGTTCGACAACCATGGAAATCCCTTTGGGACACCAAAACGGTGAGTAATAGTCCATGAAACGGGTCAGAATCGACAAAACCCACAAGTGTTGATGACAGACACGTAAATGCACCCCCGGGTTCGTTAATCGTGGAAATCGCTCTAGGACCTGAAACCGGTGAGTAATAGTCCACGAAACTGACCAGAATTGGCCAAAATTGTGAGTGTTAATGATCGACATGTAAGCGTAGCTTGGAGTTCAACAACCATGGAAATCACTTTGGGACCCCAAAACGGTGAGTAATAGTCCACGAAATGGGTCAGAATCAACAAAAACCGAGAGTGTTGCTGAGCGACACGTAAACGCACCCTGGGGTTCGTCAATCGTGGAAATCAGTTTGGGACCCCAAAACTGAGTAATAATCCAAGAAACGGGCCAGAATCGGCCCAAACTGCGAGTCTTGACGACCAACACATAAGCACACCTTGGTGTTCGACAACCATGGAAATCCCTTTGGGACCCCAAAACGGGGAGTAATAGTCCATGAAACGGGTCAGAATCGACAAAACCCACAAGTGTTGATGACCGACACGTAAACGCACCCCGGGGTTCAACAACCATGGAAATCGCTTTGGGACCCCAAAACGGTGAGTATTAGTCCACAAAACGGGTCAGAATCGACAAAAACCGCGAGTGTTGATGACCGACACGTTAACGCACCCCGGGGCCCGTTAATCGTGGAAATCACTCCAGGACACCAAAATAGAGAGTACTAGTCCATGAAACGGGCCAGAATCGGCCAAAACTGCGAGTGTTGATGACCGACACGTAAGAGCACCTTGGAGTTCAACAACTATAGAAATTGCTTCGGGACCCCAAAACAAGTGAGTAATAGTCCACGAAACTGACCAGAATTGGCCAAAATTGTGAGTGTTGATGACCGACACGTAAGCGCACCTTGGGGTTCAACAACCATGGAAATCGCTTTGGTACCCCAAAACAGTGAGTAATAGTCCACGAAACGGGTCAGAATGGCCAAAAACCGCGAGTGTTGATGACCGACACGTAAACGCACTCCAGGGTTCGTCAATTGTGGAAATCACTTCGGGACCCCAAAACTGAGTAATAATCCAAGAAACGGGATAGAATCGGCCCAAACTGCGATCTCGACGACCAACACATAAGCACATCTTGGGGTTCGACAACCATGGAAATCCCTTTGGGACACCAAAACGGTGAGTAATAGTCCATGAAACGGGTCAGAATCGACAAAACCCACAAGTGTTGATGACAGACACGTAAATGCACCCCTGGGTTCGTTAATCGTGGAAATCGCTCTAGGACCTGAAACCGGTGAGTAATAGTCCACGAAACTGACCAGAATTGGCCAAAATTGTGAGTGTTGATGACCGACATGTAAGCGCAGCTTGGAGTTCAACAACCATGGAAATCGCTTTGGGACCCCAAAAACAGTGAGTAATAGTCCACGAAATGGGTCAGAATCGACAAAAACCGAGAGTGTTGCTGAGCGACACGTGAACGCACCCCGGGGTTCGTCAATCGTGGAAATCAGTTTGGGACCCCAAAACTGAGTAATAATCCAAGAAACGGGCCAGAATCGGCCCAAACTGCGAGTCTTGACGACCAACACATAAGCACACCTTGGTGTTCGACAACCATGGAAATCCCTTTGGGACCCCAAAACGGGGAGTGATAGTCCATGAAACGGGTCAGAATCGACAAAACCCACGAGTGTTGATGACCGACACGTAAACGCACCCCGGGGTTCAACAACCATGGAAATCGCTTTGGGACCCCAAAACGGTGAGTATTAGTCCACAAAACGGGTCAGAATCGACAAAAACCGCGAGTGTTGATGACCGACACGTTAACGCACCCCGGGGCCCATTAATCGTGGAAATCACTCCGGGACACCAAAATAGAGAGTACTAGTCCATGAAACGGGCCAGAATCGGCCAAAACTGCGAGTGTTGATGACCGACACGTAAGAGCACCTTGGAGTTCAACAACTATAGAAATTGCTTCGGGACCCCAAAACAAGTGAGTAATAGTCCACGAAACTGACCAGAATTGGCCAAAATTGTGAGTGTTGATGACCGACACGTAAGCGCACCTTGGGGTTCAACAACCATGGAAATCGCTTTGGTACCCCAAAACAGTGAGTAATAGTCCACGAAACGGGTCAGAATGGCCAAAAACCGCGAGTGTTGATGACCGACACGTAAACGCACTCCAGGGTTCGTCAATTGTGGAAATCACTTCGGGACCCCAAAACTGAGTAATAATCCAAGAAACGGGATAGAATCGGCCCAAACTGCGATCTCGACGACCAACACATAAGCACACCTTGGGGTTCGACAACCATGGAAATCCCTTTGGGACAAACAAACGGTGAGTAATAGTCCATGAAACGGGTCAGAATCGACAAAACCCACAAGTGTTGATGACAGACACGTAAATGCACCCCCGGGTTCGTTAATCGTGGAAATCGCTCTAGGACCTGAAACCGGTGAGTAATAGTCCACGAAACTGACCAGAATTGGCCAAAATTGTGAGTGTTGATGACCGACATGTAAGCATAGCTTGGAGTTCAACAACCATGGAAATCGCTTTGGGACCCCAAAAACGGTGAGTAATAGTCCACGAAATGGGTCAGAATCGACAAAAACCGAGAGTGTTGCTGAGCGACACGTAAATGCACCCCGGGGTTCGTCAATCGTGGAAATCAGTTTGGGACCCCAAAACTGAGTAATAATCCAACAAACGGGCCAGAATCGGCCCAAACTGCGAGTCTTGACGACCAACACATAAGCACACCTTGGTGTTCGACAACCATGGAAATCCCTTTGGGACCCCAAAACGGGGAGTGATAGTCCATGAAACGGGTCAGAATCGACAAAACCCACGAGTGTTGATGACCGACACGTAAACGCACCCCGGGGTTCAACAACCATGGAAATCGCTTTGGGACCCCAAAACGGTGAGTATTAGTCCACAAAACGGGTCAGAATCGACAAAAACCGCGAGTGTTGATGACCGACACGTTAACGCACCCCGGGGCCCATTAATCGTGGAAATCACTCCGGGACACCAAAATAGAGAGTACTAGTCCATGAAACGGGCCAGAATCGGCCAAAACTGCGAGTGTTGATGACCGACACGTAAGAGCACCTTGGAGTTCAACAACTATGGAAGTTGCTTCGGGACCCCAAAACAAGTGAGTAATAGTCCACGAAACTGACCAGAATTGGCCAAAATTGTGAGTGTTGATGACCGACACGTAAGCGCACCTTGGGGTTCAACAACCATGGAAATCGCTTTGGTACCCCAAAACAGTGAGTAATAGTCCACGAAACGGGTCAGAATGGCCAAAAACCGTGAGTGTTGATGACCGACACGTAAACGCACTCCGGGGTTCGTCAATTGTGGAAATCACTTCGGGACCCCAAAACTGAGTAATAATCCAAGAAACGGGATAGAATCGGCCCAAACTGCGATCTCGACGACCAACACATAAGCACACCTTGGGGTTCGACAACCATGGAAATCCCTTTGGGACAACAAAACGGTGAGTAATAGTCCATGAAACGGGTCAGAATCGACAAAACCCACAAGTGTTGATGACAGACACGTAAATGCACCCCCGGGTTCGTTAATCGTGGAAATCGCTCTAGGACCTGAAACCGGTGAGTAATAGTCCACGAAACTGACCAGAATTGGCCAAAATTGTGAGTGTTGATGACCGACATGTAAGCATAGCTTGGAGTTCAACAACCATGGAAATCGCTTTGGGACCCCAAAAACGGTGAGTAATAGTCCACGAAATGGGTCAGAATCGACAAAAACCGAGAGTGTTGCTGAGCGACACGTAAATGCACCCCGGGGTTCGTCAATCGTGGAAATCAGTTTGGGACCCCAAAACTGAGTAATAATCCAAGAAACGGGCCAGAATCGGCCCAAACTGCGAGTCTTGACGACCAACACATAAGCACACCTTGGTGTTCGACAACCATGGAAATCCCTTTGGGACCCCAAAACGGGGAGTGATAGTCCATGAAACGGGTCAGAATCGACAAAACCCACGAGTGTTGATGACCGACACGTAAACGCACCCCGGGGTTCAACAACCATGGAAATCGCTTTGGGACCCCAAAACGGTGAGTATTAGTCCACAAAACGGGTCAGAATCGACAAAAACCGCGAGTGTTGATGACCGACACGTTAACGCACCCCGGGGCCCATTAATCGTGGAAATCACTCCGGGACACCAAAATAGAGAGTACTAGTCCATGAAACGGGCCTGAATCGGCCAAAACTGCGAGTGTTGATGACCGACACGTAAGAGCACCTTGGAGTTCAACAACTATGGAAGTTGCTTCGGGACCCCAAAACAAGTGAGTAATAGTCCACGAAACTGACCAGAATTGGCCAAAATTGTGAGTGTTGATGACCGACACGTAAGCGCACCTTGGGGTTCAACAACCATGGAAATCGCTTTGGTACCCCAAAACAGTGAGTAATAGTCCACGAAACGGGTCAGAATGGCCAAAAACCGTGAGTGTTGATGACCGACACGTAAACGCACTCCGGGGTTCGTCAATTGTGGAAATCACTTCGGGACCCCAAAACTGAGTAATAATCCAAGAAACGGGATAGAATCGGCCCAAACTGCGATCTCGACGACCAACACATAAGCACACCTTGGGGTTCGACAACCATGGAAATCCCTTTGGGACACCAAAACGGTGAGTAATAGTCCATGAAACGGGTCAGAATCGACAAAACCCACAAGTGTTGATGACAGACACGTAAATGCACCCCCGGGTTCGTTAATCGTGGAAATCGCTCTAGGACCTGAAACCGGTGAGTAATAGTCCATGAAACTGACCAGAATTGGCCAAAATTGTGAGTGTTGATGACCGACATGTAAGCATAGCTTGGAGTTCAACAACCATGGAAATCGCTTTGGGACCCCAAAAACGGTGAGTAATAGTCCACGAAATGGGTCAGAATCGACAAAAACCGAGAGTGTTGCTGAGCGACACGTAAATGCACCCCGGGGTTCGTCAATCGTGGAAATCAGTTTGGGACCCCAAAACTGAGTAATAATCCAAGAAACGGGCCAGAATCGGCCCAAACTGCGAGTCTTGACGACCAACACATAAGCACACCTTGGTGTTCGACAACCATGGAAATCCCTTTGGGACCCCAAAACGGGGAGTGATAGTCCATGAAACGGGTCAGAATCGACAAAACCCACGAGTGTTGATGACCGACACGTAAACGCACCCCGGGGTTCAACAACCATGGAAATCGCTTTGGGACCCCAAAACGGTGAGTATTAGTCCACAAAACGGGTCAGAATCGACAAAAACCGCGAGTGTTGATGACCGACACGTTAACGCACCCCGGGGCCCATTAATCGTGGAAATCACTCCGGGACACCAAAATAGAGAGTACTAGTCCATGAAACGGGCCAGAATCGGCCAAAACTGCGAGTGTTGATGACCGACACGTAAACGCACTCCGGGGTTCGTCAATTGTGGAAATCACTTCGGGACCCCAAAACTGAGTAATAATCCAAGAAACGGGATAGAATCGGCCCAAACTGCGATCTCGACGACCAACACATAAGCACACCTTGGGGTTCGACAACCATGGAAATCCCTTTGGGACACCAAAACGGTGAGTAATAGTCCATGAAACGGGTCAGAATCGACAAAACCCACAAGTGTTGATGACAGACACGTAAATGCACCCCCGGGTTCGTTAATCGTGGAAATCGCTCTAGGACCTGAAACCGGTGAGTAATAGTCCACGAAACTGACCAGAATTGGCCAAAATTGTGAGTGTTGATGACCGACATGTAAGCATAGCTTGGAGTTCAACAACCATGGAAATCGCTTTGGGACCCCAAAAACGGTGAGTAATAGTCCACGAAATGGGTCAGAATCGACAAAAACCGAGAGTGTTGCTGAGCGACACGTAAATGCACCCCGGGGTTCGTCAATCGTGGAAATCAGTTTGGGACCCCAAAACTGAGTAATAATCCAAGAAACGGGCCAGAATCGGCCCAAACTGCGAGTCTTGACGACCAACACATAAGCACACCTTGGTGTTCGACAACCATGGAAATCCCTTTGGGACCCCAAAACGGGGAGTGATAGTCCATGAAACGGGTCAGAATCGACAAAACCCACGAGTGTTGATGACCGACACGTAAACGCACCCCGGGGTTCAACAACCATGGAAATCGCTTTGGGACCCCAAAACGGTGAGTATTAGTCCACAAAACGGGTCAGAATCGACAAAAACCGCGAGTGTTGATGACCGACACGTTAACGCACCCCGGGGCCCATTAATCGTGGAAATCACTCCGGGACACCAAAATAGAGAGTACTAGTCCATGAAACGGGCCAGAATCGGCCAAAACTGCGAGTGTTGATGACCGACACGTAAGAGCACCTTGGAGTTCAACAACTATGGAAGTTGCTTCGGGACCCCAAAACAAGTGAGTAATAGTCCACGAAACTGACCAGAATTGGCCAAAATTGTGAGTGTTGATGACCGACACGTAAGCGCACCTTGGGGTTCAACAACCATGGAAATCGCTTTGGTACCCCAAAACAGTGAGTAATAGTCCACGAAACGGGTCAGAATGGCCAAAAACCGTGAGTGTTGATGACCGACACGTAAACGCACTCCGGGGTTCGTCAATTGTGGAAATCACTTCGGGACCCCAAAACTGAGTAATAATCCAAGAAACGGGATAGAATCGGCCCAAACTGCGATCTCGACGACCAACACATAAGCACACCTTGGGGTTCGACAACCATGGAAATCCCTTTGGGACACCAAAACGGTGAGTAATAGTCCATGAAACGGGTCAGAATCGACAAAACCCACAAGTGTTGATGACAGACACGTAAATGCACCCCCGGGTTCGTTAATCGTGGAAATCGCTCTAGGACCTGAAACCGGTGAGTAATAGTCCACGAAACTGACCAGAATTGGCCAAAATTGTGAGTGTTGATGACCGACATGTAAGCGCAGCTTGGAGTTCAACAACCATGGAAATCGCTTTGGGACCCCAAAAACGGTGAGTAATATTCCACGAAATGGGTCAGAATCGACAAAAACCGAGAGTGTTGCTGAGCGACACGTAAATGCACCCCGGGGTTCGTCAATCGTGGAAATCAGTTTGGGACCCCAAAACTGAGTAATAATCCAAGAAACGGGCCAGAATCGGCCCAAACTGCGAGTCTTGACGACCAACACATAAGCACACCTTGGTGTTCGACAACCATGGAAATCCCTTTGGGACCCCAAAACGGGGAGTGATAGTCCATGAAACGGGTCAGAATCGACAAAACCCACGAGTGTTGATGACCGACACGTAAACGCACCCCGGGGTTCAACAACCATGGAAATCGCTTTGGGACCCCAAAACGGTGAGTATTAGTCCACAAAACGGGTCAGAATCGACAAAAACCGCGAGTGTTGATGACCGACACGTTAACGCACCCCGGTGCCCATTAATCGTGCAAATCACTCCGGGACACCAAAATAGAGAGTACTAGTCCATGAAACGGGCCAGAATCGACCAAAACTGCGAGTGTTGATGACCGACACGTAAGAGCACCTTGGAGTTCAACAACTATGGAAGTTGCTTCGGGACCCCAAAACAAGTGAGTAATAGTCCACGAAACTGACCAGAATTGGCCAAAATTGTGAGTGTTGATGACCGACACGTAAGCGCACCTTGGGGTTCAACAACCATGGAAATCGCTTTGGTACCCCAAAACAGTGAGTAATAGTCCACGAAACGGGTCAGAATGGCCAAAAACCGCGAGTGTTGATGACCGACACGTAAACGCACTCCGGGGTTCGTCAATTGTGGAAATCACTTCGGGACCCCAAAACTGAGTAATAATCCAAGAAACGAGATAGAATCGGCCCAAACTGCGATCTCGACGACCAACACATAAGCACACCTTGGGGTTCGACAACCATGGAAATCCCTTTGGGACACCAAAACGGTGAGTAATAGTCCATGAAACGGGTCAGAATCGACAAAACCCACAAGTGTTGATGACAGACACGTAAATGCACCCCCGGGTTCGTTAATCGTGGAAATCGCTCTAGGACCTGAAACCGGTGAGTAATAGTCCACGAAACTGACCAGAATTGGCCAAAATTGTGAGTGTTGATGACCGACATGTAAGCGCAGCTTGGAGTTCAACAACCATGGAAATCGCTTTGGGACCCCAAAAACGGTGAGTAATATTCCACGAAATGGGTCAGAATCGACAAAAACCGAGAGTGTTGCTGAGCGACACGTAAATGCACCCCGGGGTTCGTCAATCGTGGAAATCAGTTTGGGACCCCAAAACTGAGTAATAATCCAAGAAACGGGCCAGAATCGGCCCAAACTGCGAGTCTTGACGACCAACACATAAGCACACCTTGGTGTTCGACAACCATGGAAATCCCTTTGGGACCCCAAAACGGGGAGTGATAGTCCATGAAACGGGTCAGAATCGACAAAACCCACGAGTGTTGATGACCGACACGTAAACGCACCCCGGGGTTCAACAACCATGGAAATCGCTTTGGGACCCCAAAACGGTGAGTATTAGTCCACAAAACGGGTCAGAATCGACAAAAACCGCGAGTGTTGATGACCGACACGTTAACGCACCCCGGGGCCCATTAATCGTGCAAATCACTCCGGGACACCAAAATAGAGAGTACTAGTCCATGAAACGGGCCAGAATCGACCAAAACTGCGAGTGTTGATGACCGACACGTAAGAGCACCTTGGAGTTCAACAACTATGGAAGTTGCTTCGGGACCCCAAAACAAGTGAGTAATAGTCCACGAAACTGACCAGAATTGGCCAAAATTGTGAGTGTTGATGACCGACACGTAAGCGCACCTTGGGGTTCAACAACCATGGAAATCGCTTTGGTACCCCAAAACAGTGAGTAATAGTCCACGAAACGGGTCAGAATGGCCAAAAACCGCGAGTGTTGATGACCGACACGTAAACGCACTCCGGGGTTCGTCAATTGTGGAAATCACTTCGGGACCCCAAAACTGAGTAATAATCCAAGAAATGAGATAGAATCGGCCCAAACTGCGATCTCGACGACCAACACATAAGCACACCTTGGGGTTCGACAACCATGGAAATCCCTTTGGGACACCAAAACGGTGAGTAATAGTCCATGAAACGGGTCAGAATCGACAAAACCCACAAGTGTTGATGACAGACACGTAAATGCACCCCCGGGTTCGTTAATCGTGGAAATCGCTCTAGGACCTGAAACCGGTGAGTAATAGTCCACGAAACTGACCAGAATTGGCCAAAATTGTGAGTGTTGATGACCGACATGTAAGCGCAGCTTGGAGTTCAACAACCATGGAAATCGCTTTGGGACCCCAAAAACGGTGAGTAATAGTCCACGAAATGGGTCAGAATCGACAAAAACCGAGAGTGTTGCTGAGCGACACGTAAATGCACCCCGGGGTTCGTCAATCGTGGAAATTAGTTTGGGACCCCAAAACTGAGTAATAATCCAAGAAACGGGCCAGAATCGGCCCAAACTGCGAGTCTTGACGACCAACACATAAGCACACCTTGGTGTTCGACAACCATGGAAATCCCTTTGGGACCCCAAAACGGGGAGTGATAGTCCATGAAACGGGTCAGAATCGACAAAACCCACGAGTGTTGATGACCGACACGTAAACGCACCCCGGGGTTCAACAACCATGGAAATCGCTTTGGGACCCCAAAACGGTGAGTATTAGTCCACAAAACGGGTCAGAATCGACAAAAACCGCGAGTGTTGATGACCGACACGTTAACGCACCCCGGGGCCCATTAATCGTGCAAATCACTCCGGGACACCAAAATAGAGAGTACTAGTCCATGAAACGGGCCAGAATCGACCAAAACTGCGAGTGTTGATGACCGACACGTAAGAGCACCTTGGAGTTCAACAACTATGGAAGTTGCTTCGGGACCCCAAAACAAGTGAGTAATAGTCCACGAAACTGACCAGAATTGGCCAAAATTGTGAGTGTTGATGACCGACACGTAAGCGCACCTTGGGGTTCAACAACCATGGAAATCGCTTTGGTACCCCAAAACAGTGAGTAATAGTCCACGAAACGGGTCAGAATGGCCAAAAACCGCGAGTGTTGATGACCGACACGTAAACGCACTCCGGGGTTCGTCAATTGTGGAAATCACTTCGGGACCCCAAAACTGAGTAATAATCCAAGAAACGAGATAGAATCGGCCCAAACTTCGATCTCGACGACCAACACATAAGCACACCTTGGGGTTCGACAACCATGGAAATCCCTTTGGGACACCAAAACGGTGAGTAATAGTCCATGAAACGGGTCAGAATCGACAAAACCCACAAGTGTTGATGACAGACACGTAAATGCACCCCCGGGTTCGTTAATCGTGGAAATCGCTCTAGGACCTGAAACCGGTGAGTAATAGTCCACGAAACTGACCAGAATTGGCCAAAATTGTGAGTGTTGATGACCGACATGTAAGCGCAGCTTGGAGTTCAACAACCATGGAAATCGCTTTGGGACCCCAAAAACGGTGAGTAATATTCCACGAAATGGGTCAGAATCGACAAAAACCGAGAGTGTTGCTGAGCGACACGTAAATGCACCCCGGGGTTCGTCAATCGTGGAAATTAGTTTGGGACACCAAAACTGAGTAATAATCCAAGAAACGGGCCAGAATCGGCCCAAACTGCGAGTCTTGACGACCAACACATAAGCACACCTTGGTGTTCGACAACCATGGAAATCCCTTTGGGACCCCAAAACGGGGAGTGATAGTCCATGAAACGGGTCAGAATCGACAAAACCCACGAGTGTTGATGACCGACACGTAAACGCACCCCGGGGTTCAACAACCATGGAAATCGCTTTGGGACCCCAAAACGGTGAGTATTAGTCCACAAAACGGGTCAGAATCGACAAAAACCGCGAGTGTTGATGACCGACACGTTAACGCACCCCGGGGCCCATTAATCGTGGAAATCACTCCGGGACACCAAAATAGAGAGTACTAGTCCATGAAACGGGCCAGAATCGGCCAAAACTGCGAGTGTTGATGGCCGACACGTAAGAGCACCTTGGAGTTCAACAACTATGGAAGTTGCTTCGGGACCCCAAAACAAGTGAGTAATAGTCCACGAAACTGACCAGAATTGGCCAAAATTGTGAGTGTTGATGACCGACACGTAAGCGCACCTTGGGGTTCAACAACCATGGAAATCGCTTTGGTACCCCAAAACAGTGAGTAATAGTCCACGAAACGGGTCAGAATGTCCAAAAACCGTGAGTGTTGATGACCGACACGTAAACGCACTCCGGGGTTCGTCAATTGTGGAAATCACTTCGGGACCCCAAAACTGAGTAATAATCCAAGAAACGGGATAGAATCGGCCCAAACTGCGATCTCGACGACCAACACATAAGCACACCTTGGGGTTCGACAACCATGGAAATCCCTTTGGGACACCAAAACGGTGAGTAATAGTCCATGAAACGGGTCAGAATCGACAAAACCCACAAGTGTTGATGACAGACACGTAAATGCACCCCCGGGTTCGTTAATCGTGGAAATCGCTCTAGGACCTGAAACCGGTGAGTAATAGTCCACGAAACTGACCAGAATTGGCCAAAATTGTGAGTGTTGATGACCGACATGTAAGCGCAGCTTGGAGTTCAACAACCATGGAAATCGCTTTGGGACCCCAAAAACGGTGAGTAATATTCCACGAAATGGGTCAGAATCGACAAAAACCGAGAGTGTTGCTGAGCGACACGTAAATGCACCCCGGGGTTCGTCAATCGTGGAAATCAGTTTGGGACCCCAAAACTGAGTAATAATCCAAGAAACGGGCCAGAATCGGCCCAAACTGCGAGTCTTGACGACCAACACATAAGCACACCTTGGTGTTCGACAACCATGGAAATCCCGTTGGGACCCCAAAACGGGGAGTGATAGTCCATGAAACGGGTCAGAATCGACAAAACCCACGAGTGTTGATGACCGACACGTAAACGCACCCCGGGGTTCAACAACCATGGAAATCGCTTTGGGACCCCAAAACGGTGAGTATTAGTCCACAAAACGGGTCAGAATCGACAAAAACCGCGAGTGTTGATGACCGACACGTTAACGCACCCCGGGGCCCATTAATCGTGGAAATCACTCCGGGACACCAAAATAGAGAGTACTAGTCCATGAAACGGGCCAGAATCGGCCAAAACTGCGAGTGTTGATGACCGACACGTAAGAGCACCTTGGAGTTCAACAACTATGGAAGTTGCTTCGGGACCCCAAAACAAGTGAGTAATAGTCCACGAAACTGACCAGAATTGGCCAAAATTGTGAGTGTTGATGACCGACACGTAAGCGCACCTTGGGGTTCAACAACCATGGAAATCGCTTTGGTACCCCAAAACAGTGAGTAATAGTCCACGAAACGGGTCAGAATGGCCAAAAACCGCGAGTGTTGATGACCGACACGTAAACGCACTCCGGGGTTCGTCAATTGTGGAAATCACTTCGGGACCCCAAAACTGACCAAGAAACGAGATAGAATCGGCCCAAACTGCGATCTCGACGACCAACACATAAGCACACCTTGGGGTTCGACAACCATGGAAATCCCTTTGGGACACCAAAACGGTGAGTAATAGTCCATGAAACGGGTCAGAATCGACAAAACCCACAAGTGTTGATGACAGACACGTAAATGCACCCCCGGGTTCGTTAATCGTGGAAATCGCTCTAGGACCTGAAACCGGTGAGTAATAGTCCACGAAACTGACCAGAATTGGCCAAAATTGTGAGTGTTGATGACCGACATGTAAGCGCAGCTTGGAGTTCAACAACCATGGAAATCGCTTTGGGACCCCAAAAACGGTGAGTAATAGTCCACGAAATGGGTCAGAATTGACAAAAACCGAGAGTGTTGCTGAGCGACACGTAAGTGCACCCCGGGGTTCGTCAATCGTGGAAATTAGTTTGGGACCCCAAAACTGAGTAATAATCCAAGAAACGGGCCAGAATCGGCCCAAACTACGAGTCTTGACGACCAACACATAAGCACACCTTGGTGTTCGACAACCATGGAAATCCCTTTGGGACCCCAAAACGGGGAGTGATAGTCCATGAAACGGGTCAGAATCGACAAAACCCACGAGTGTTGATGACCGACACGTAAACGCACCCCGGGGTTCAACAACCATGGAAATCGCTTTGGGACCCCAAAACGGTGAGTATTAGTCCACAAAACGGGTCAGAATCGACAAAAACCGCGAGTGTTGATGACCGACACGTTAACGCACCCCGGGGCCCATTAATCGTGGAAATCACTCCGGGACACCAAAATAGAGAGTACTAGTCCATGAAACGGGCCAGAATCGGCCAAAACTGCGAGTGTTGATGACCGACACGTAAGAGCACCTTGGAGTTCAACAACTATGGAAGTTGCTTCGGGACCCCAAAACAAGTGAGTAATAGTCCACGAAACTGACCAGAATTGGCCAAAATTGTGAGTGTTGATGACCGACACGTAAGCGCACCTTGGGGTTCAACAACCATGGAAATCGCTTTGGTACCCCAAAACAGTGAGTAATAGTCCACGAAACGGGTCAGAATGGCCAAAAACCGCGAGTGTTGATGACCGACACGTAAACGCACTCCGGGGTTCGTCAATTGTGGAAATCACTTCGGGACCCCAAAACTGACCAAGAAACGAGATAGAATCGGCCCAAACTGCGATCTCGACGACCAACACATAAGCACACCTTGGGGTTCGACAACCATGGAAATCCCTTTGGGACACCAAAACGGTGAGTAATAGTCCATGAAACGGGTCAGAATCGACAAAACCCACAAGTGTTGATGACAGACACGTAAATGCACCCCCGGGTTCGTTAATCGTGGAAATCGCTCTAGGACCTGAAACCGGTGAGTAATAGTCCACGAAACTGACCAGAATTGGCCAAAATTGTGAGTGTTGATGACCGACATGTAAGCGCAGCTTGGAGTTCAACAACCATGGAAATCGCTTTGGGACCCCAAAAACGGTGAGTAATAGTCCACGAAATGGGTCAGAATTGACAAAAACCGAGAGTGTTGCTGAGCGACACGTAAGTGCACCCCGGGGTTCGTCAATCGTGGAAATTAGTTTGGGACCCCAAAACTGAGTAATAATCCAAGAAACGGGCCAGAATCGGCCCAAACTGCGAGTCTTGACGACCAACACATAAGCACACCTTGGTGTTCGACAACCATGGAAATCCCTTTGGGACCCCAAAACGGGGAGTGATAGTCCATGAAACGGGTCAGAATCGACAAAACCCACGAGTGTTGATGACCGACACGTAAACGCACCCCGGGGTTCAACAACCATGGAAATCGCTTTGGGACCCCAAAACGGTGAGTATTAGTCCACAAAACGGGTCAGAATCGACAAAAACCGCGAGTGTTGATGACCGACACGTTAACGCACCCCGGGGCCCATTAATCGTGGAAATCACTCCGGGACACCAAAATAGAGAGTACTAGTCCATGAAACGGGCCAGAATCGGCCAAAACTGCGAGTGTTGATGACCGACACGTAAGAGCACCTTGGAGTTCAACAACTATGGAAGTTGCTTCGGGACCCCAAAACAAGTGAGTAATAGTCCACGAAACTGACCAGAATTGGCCAAAATTGTGAGTGTTGATGACCGACACGTAAGCGCACCTTGGGGTTCAACAACCATGGAAATCGCTTTGGTACCCCAAAACAGTGAGTAATAGTCCACGAAACGGGTCAGAATGGCCAAAAACCGCGAGTGTTGATGACCGACACGTAAACGCACTCCGGGGTTCGTCAATTGTGGAAATCACTTCGGGACCCCAAAACTGACCAAGAAACGAGATAGAATCGGCCCAAACTGCGATCTCGACGACCAACACATAAGCACACCTTGGGGTTCGACAACCATGGAAATCCCTTTGGGACACCAAAACGGTGAGTAATAGTCCATGAAACGGGTCAGAATCGACAAAACCCACAAGTGTTGATGACAGACACGTAAATGCACCCCCGGGTTCGTTAATCGTGGAAATCGCTCTAGGACCTGAAACCGGTGAGTAATAGTCCACGAAACTGACCAGAATTGGCCAAAATTGTGAGTGTTGATGACCGACATGTAAGCGCAGCTTGGAGTTCAACAACCATGGAAATCGCTTTGGGACCCCAAAAACGGTGAGTAATAGTCCACGAAATGGGTCAGAATTGACAAAAACCGAGAGTGTTGCTGAGCGACACGTAAGTGCACCCCGGGGTTCGTCAATCGTGGAAATTAGTTTGGGACCCCAAAACTGAGTAATAATCCAAGAAACGGGCCAGAATCGGCCCAAACTGCGAGTCTTGACGACCAACACATAAGCACACCTTGGTGTTCGACAACCATGGAAATCCCTTTGGGACCCCAAAACGGGGAGTGATAGTCCATGAAACGGGTCAGAATCGACAAAACCCACGAGTGTTGATGACCGACACGTAAACGCACCCCGGGGTTCAACAACCATGGAAATCGCTTTGGGACCCCAAAACGGTGAGTATTAGTCCACAAAACGGGTCAGAATCGACAAAAACCGCGAGTGTTGATGACCGACACGTTAACGCACCCCGGGGCCCATTAATCGTGGAAATCACTCCGGGACACCAAAATAGAGAGTACTAGTCCATGAAACGGGCCAGAATCGGCCAAAACTGCGAGTGTTGATGACCGACACGTAAGAGCACCTTGGAGTTCAACAACTATGGAAGTTGCTTCGGGACCCAAAAACAAGTGAGTAATAGTCCACGAAACTGACCAGAATTGGCCAAAATTGTGAGTGTTGATGACCGACACGTAAGCGCACCTTGGGGTTCAACAACCATGGAAATCTCTTTGGTACCCCAAAACAGTGAGTAATAGTCCACGAAACGGGTCAGAATGGCCAAAAACCGCGAGTGTTGATGACCGACACGTAAACGCACTCCGGGGTTCGTCAATTGTGGAAATCACTTCGGGACCCCAAAACTGAGTAATAATCCAAGAAACGAGATAGAATCGGCCCAAACTGCGATCTCGACGACCAACACATAAGCACACCTTGGGGTTCGACAACCATGGAAATCCCTTTGGGACACCAAAACGGTGAGTAATAGTCCATGAAACGGGTCAGAATCGACAAAACCCACAAGTGTTGATGACAGACACGTAAATGCACCCCCGGGTTCGTTAATCGTGGAAATCGCTCTAGGACCTGAAACCGGTGAGTAATAGTCCACGAAACTGACCAGAATTGGCCAAAATTGTGAGTGTTGATGACCGACATGTAAGCGCAGCTTGGAGTTCAACAACCATGGAAATCGCTTTGGGACCCCAAAAACGGTGAGTAATAGTCCACGAAATGGGTCAGAATCGACAAAAACCGAGAGTGTTGCTGAGCGACACGTAAATGCACCCCGGGGTTCGTCAATCGTGGAAATTAGTTTGGGACCCCAAAACTGAGTAATAATCCAAGAAACGGGCCAGAATCGGCCCAAACTGCGAGTCTTGACGACCAACACATAAGCACACCTTGGTGTTCGACAACCATGGAAATCCCTTTGGGACCCCAAAACGGGGAGTGATAGTCCATGAAACGGGTCAGAATCGACAAAACCCACGAGTGTTGATGACCGACACGTAAACGCACCCCGGGGTTCAACAACCATGGAAATCGCTTTGGGACCCCAAAACGGTGAGTATTAGTCCACAAAACGGGTCAGAATCGACAAAAACCGCGAGTGTTGATGACCGACACGTTAACGCACCCCGGGGCCCATTAATCGTGGAAATCACTCCGGGACACCAAAATAGAGAGTACTAGTCCATGAAACGGGCCAGAATCGGCCAAAACTGCGAGTGTTGATGACCGACACGTAAGAGCACCTTGGAGTTCAACAACTATGGAAGTTGCTTCGGGACCCAAAAACAAGTGAGTAATAGTCCACGAAACTGACCAGAATTGGCCAAAATTGTGAGTGTTGATGACCGACACGTAAGCGCACCTTGGGGTTCAACAACCATGGAAATCTCTTTGGTACCCCAAAACAGTGAGTAATAGTCCACGAAACGGGTCAGAATGGCCAAAAACCGCGAGTGTTGATGACCGACACGTAAACGCACTCCGGGGTTCGTCAATTGTGGAAATCACTTCGGGACCCCAAAACTGAGTAATAATCCAAGAAACGAGATAGAATCGGCCCAAACTGCGATCTCGACGACCAACACATAAGCACACCTTGGGGTTCGACAACCATGGAAATCCCTTTGGGACACCAAAACGGTGAGTAATAGTCCATGAAACGGGTCAGAATCGACAAAACCCACAAGTGTTGATGACAGACACGTAAATGCACCCCCGGGTTCGTTAATCGTGGAAATCGCTCTAGGACCTGAAACCGGTGAGTAATAGTCCACGAAACTGACCAGAATTGGCCAAAATTGTGAGTGTTGATGACCGACATGTAAGCGCAGCTTGGAGTTCAACAACCATGGAAATCGCTTTGGGACCCCAAAAACGGTGAGTAATAGTCCACGAAATGGGTCAGAATCGACAAAAACCGAGAGTGTTGCTGAGCGACACGTAAGTGCACCCCGGGGTTCGTCAATCGTGGAAATTAGTTTGGGACCCCAAAACTGAGTAATAATCCAAGAAACGGGCCAGAATCGGCCCAAACTGCGAGTCTTGACGACCAACACATAAGCACACCTTGGTGTTCGACAACCATGGAAATCCCTTTGGGACCCCAAAACGGGGAGTGATAGTCCATGAAACGGGTCAGAATCGACAAAACCCACGAGTGTTGATGACCGACACGTAAACGCACCCCGGGGTTCAACAACCATGGAAATCGCTTTGGGACCCCAAAACGGTGAGTATTAGTCCACAAAACGGGTCAGAATCGACAAAAACCGCGAGTGTTGATGACCGACACGTTAACGCACCCCGGGGCCCATTAATCGTGGAAATCACTCCGGGACACCAAAATAGAGAGTACTAGTCCATGAAACGGGCCAGAATCGGCCAAAACTGCGAGTGTTGATGACCGACACGTAAAAGCACCTTGGAGTTCAACAACTATGGAAGTTGCTTCGGGACCCCAAAACAAGTGAGTAATAGTCCACGAAACTGACCGGAATTGGCCAAAATTGTGAGTGTTGATGACCGACACGTAAGCGCACCTTGGGGTTCAACAACCATGGAAATCGCTTTGGTACCCCAAAACAGTGAGTAATAGTCCACGAAACGGGTCAGAATGGCCAAAAACCGCGAGTGTTGATGACCGACACGTAAACGCACTCCGGGGTTCGTCAATTGTGGAAATCACTTCGGGACCCCAAAACTGAGTAATAATCCAAGAAACGAGATAGAATCGGCCCAAACTGCGATCTCGACGACCAACACATAAGCACACCTTGGGGTTCGACAACCATGGAAATCCCTTTGGGACACCAAAACGGTGAGTAATAGTCCATGAAACGGGTCAGAATCGACAAAACCCACAAGTGTTGATGACAGACACGTAAATGCACCCCCGGGTTCGTTAATCATGGAAATCGCTCTAGGACCTGAAACCGGTGAGTAATAGTCCACGAAACTGACCAGAATTGGCCAAAATTGTGAGTGTTGATGACCGACATGTAAGCGCAGCTTGGAGTTCAACAACCATGGAAATCGCTTTGGGACCCCAAAAACGGTGAGTAATAGTCCACGAAATGGGTCAGAATCGACAAAAACCGAGAGTGTTGCTGAGCGACACGTAAATGCACCCCGGGGTTCGTCAATCGTGGAAATTAGTTTGGGACCCCAAAACTGAGTAATAATCCAAGAAACGGGCCAGAATCGGCCCAAACTGCGAGTCTTGACGACCAACACATAAGCACACCTTGGTGTTCGACAACCATGGAAATCCCTTTGGGACCCCAAAACGGGGAGTGATAGTCCATGAAACGGGTCAGAATCGACAAAACCCACGAGTGTTGATGACCGACACGTAAACGCACCCCGGGGTTCAACAACCATGGAAATCGCTTTGGGACCCCAAAACGGTGAGTATTAGTCCACAAAACGGGTCAGAATCGACAAAAACCGCGAGTGTTGATGACCGACACGTTAACGCACCCCGGGGCCCATTAATCGTGGAAATCACTCCGGGACACCAAAATAGAGAGTACTAGTCCATGAAACGGGCCAGAATCGGCCAAAACTGCGAGTGTTGATGACCGACACGTAAGAGCACCTTGGAGTTCAACAACTATGGAAGTTGCTTCGGGACCCAAAAACAAGTGAGTAATAGTCCACGAAACTGACCAGAATTGGCCAAAATTGTGAGTGTTGATGACCGACACGTAAGCGCACCTTGGGGTTCAACAACCATGGAAATCTCTTTGGTACCCCAAAACAGTGAGTAATAGTCCACGAAACGGGTCAGAATGGCCAAAAACCGCGAGTGTTGATGACCGACACGTAAACGCACTCCGGGGTTCGTCAATTGTGGAAATCACTTCGGGACCCCAAAACTGAGTAATAATCCAAGAAACGAGATAGAATCGGCCCAAACTGCGATCTCGACGACCAACACATAAGCACACCTTGGGGTTCGACAACCATGGAAATCCCTTTGGGACACCAAAACGGTGAGTAATAGTCCATGAAACGGGTCAGAATCGACAAAACCCACAAGTGTTGATGACAGACACGTAAATGCACCCCCGGGTTCGTTAATCGTGGAAATCGCTCTAGGACCTGAAACCGGTGAGTAATAGTCCACGAAACTGACCAGAATTGGCCAAAATTGTGAGTGTTGATGACCGACATGCAAGCGCAGCTTGGAGTTCAACAACCATGGAAATCGCTTTGGGACCCCAAAAACGGTGAGTAATAGTCCACGAAATGGGTCAGAATCAACAAAAACCGAGAGTGTTGCTGAGCGACACGTAAATGCACCCCGGGGTTCGTCAATCGTGGAAATTAGTTTGGGACCCCAAAACTGAGTAATAATCCAAGAAACGGGCCAGAATCGGCCCAAACTGCGAGTCTTGACGACCAACACATAAGCACACCTTGGTGTTCGACAACCATGGAAATCCCTTTGGGACCCCAAAACGGGGAGTGATAGTCCATGAAACGGGTCAGAATCGACAAAACCCACGAGTGTTGATGACCGACACGTAAACGCACCCCGGGGTTCAACAACCATGGAAATCGCTTTGGGACCCCAAAACGGTGAGTATTAGTCCACAAAACGGGTCAGAATCGACAAAAACCGCGAGTGTTGATGACCGACACGTTAACGCACCCCGGGGCCCATTAATCGTGGAAATCACTCCGGGACACCAAAATAGAGAGTACTAGTCCATGAAACGGGCCAGAATCGGCCAAAACTGCGAGTGTTGATGACCGACACGTAAGAGCACCTTGGAGTTCAACAACTATGGAAGTTGCTTCGGGACCCCAAAACAAGTGAGTAATAGTCCACGAAACTGACCAGAATTGGCCAAAATTGTGAGTGTTGATGACCGACACGTAAGCGCACCTTGGGGTTCAACAACCATGGAAATCGCTTTGGTACCCCAAAACAGTGAGTAATAGTCCACGAAACGGGTCAGAATGGCCAAAAACCGTGAGTGTTGATGACCGACACGTAAACGCACTCCGGGGTTCGTCAATTGTGGAAATCACTTCGGGACCCCAAAACTGAGTAATAATCCAAGAAACGGGATAGAATCGGCGCAAACTGCGATCTCGACGACCAACACATAAGCACACCTTGGGGTTCGACAACCATGGAAATCCCTTTGGGACACCAAAACGGTGAGTAATAGTCCATGAAACGGGTCAGAATCGACAAAACCCACATGTGTTGATGACAGACACGTAAATGCACCCCCGGGTTCGTTAATCGTGGAAATCGCTCTAGGACCTGAAACCGGTGAGTAATAGTCCACGAAACTGACCAGAATTGGCCAAAATTGTGAGTGTTGATGACCGGCATGTAAGCGCAGCTTGGAGTTCAACAACCATGGAAATCGCTTTGGGACCCCAAAAACGGTGAGTAATATTCCACGAAATGGGTCAGAATCGACAAAAACCGAGAGTGTTGCTGAGCGACACGTAAATGCACCCCGGGGTTCGTCAATCGTGGAAATCAGTTTGGGACCCCAAAACTGAGTAATAATCCAAGAAACGGGCCAGAATCGGCCCAAACTGCGAGTCTTGACGACCAACACATAAGCACACCTTGGTGTTCGACAACCATGGAAATCCCTTTGGGACCCCAAAACGGGGAGTGATAGTCCATGAAACGGGTCAGAATCGACAAAACCCACGAGTGTTGATGACCGACACGTAAACGCACCCCGGGGTTCAACAACCATGGAAATCGCTTTGGGACCCCAAAACGGTGAGTATTAGTCCACAAAACGGGTCAGAATCGACAAAAACCGCGAGTGTTGATGACCGACACGTTAACGCACCCCGGGGCCCATTAATCGTGGAAATCACTCCGGGACACCAAAATAGAGAGTACTAGTCCATGAAACGGGCCAGAATCGGCCAAAACTGCGAGTGTTGATGACCGACACGTAAAAGCACCTTGGAGTTCAACAACTATGGAAGTTGCTTCGGGACCCCAAAACAAGTGAGTAATAGTCCACGAAACTGACCGGAATTGGCCAAAATTGTGAGTGTTGATGACCGACACGTAAGCGCACCTTGGGGTTCAACAACCATGGAAATCGCTTTGGTACCCCAAAACAGTGAGTAATAGTCCACGAAACGGGTCAGAATGGCCAAAAACCGCGAGTGTTGATGACCGACACGTAAACGCACTCCGGGGTTCGTCAATTGTGGAAATCACTTCGGGACCCCAAAACTGAGTAATAATCCAAGAAACGAGATAGAATCGGCCCAAACTGCGATCTCGACGACCAACACATAAGCACACCTTGGGGTTCGACAACCATGGAAATCCCTTTGGGACACCAAAACGGTGAGTAATAGTCCATGAAACGGGTCAGAATCGACAAAACCCACAAGTGTTGATGACAGACACGTAAATGCACCCCCGGGTTCGTTAATCGTGGAAATCGCTCTAGGACCTGAAACCGGTGAGTAATAGTCCACGAAACTGACCAGAATTGGCCAAAATTGTGAGTGTTGATGACCGACATGCAAGCGCAGCTTGGAGTTCAACAACCATGGAAATCGCTTTGGGACCCCAAAAACGGTGAGTAATAGTCCACGAAATGGGTCAGAATCAACAAAAACCGAGAGTGTTGCTGAGCGACACGTAAATGCACCCCGGGGTTCGTCAATCGTGGAAATTAGTTTGGGACCCCAAAACTGAGTAATAATCCAAGAAACGGGCCAGAATCGGCCCAAACTGCGAGTCTTGACGACCAACACATAAGCACACCTTGGTGTTCGACAACCATGGAAATCCCTTTGGGACCCCAAAACGGGGAGTGATAGTCCATGAAACGGGTCAGAATCGACAAAACCCACGAGTGTTGATGACCGACACGTAAACGCACCCCGGGGTTCAACAACCATGGAAATCGCTTTGGGACCCCAAAACGGTGAGTATTAGTCCACAAAACGGGTCAGAATCGACAAAAACCGCGAGTGTTGATGACCGACACGTTAACGCACCCCGGGGCCCATTAATCGTGGAAATCACTCCGGGACACCAAAATAGAGAGTACTAGTCCATGAAACGGGCCAGAATCGGCCAAAACTGCGAGTGTTGATGACCGACACGTAAGAGCACCTTGGAGTTCAACAACTATGGAAGTTGCTTCGGGACCCCAAAACAAGTGAGTAATAGTCCACGAAACTGACCAGAATTGGCCAAAATTGTGAGTGTTGATGACCGACACGTAAGCGCACCTTGGGGTTCAACAACCATGGAAATCGCTTTGGTACCCCAAAACAGTGAGTAATAGTCCACGAAACGGGTCAGAATGGCCAAAAACCGTGAGTGTTGATGACCGACACGTAAACGCACTCCGGGGTTCGTCAATTGTGGAAATCACTTCGGGACCCCAAAACTGAGTAATAATCCAAGAAACGGGATAGAATCGGCGCAAACTGCGATCTCGACGACCAACACATAAGCACACCTTGGGGTTCGACAACCATGGAAATCCCTTTGGGACACCAAAACGGTGAGTAATAGTCCATGAAACGGGTCAGAATCGACAAAACCCACATGTGTTGATGACAGACACGTAAATGCACCCCCGGGTTCGTTAATCGTGGAAATCGCTCTAGGACCTGAAACCGGTGAGTAATAGTCCACGAAACTGACCAGAATTGGCCAAAATTGTGAGTGTTGATGACCGGCATGTAAGCGCAGCTTGGAGTTCAACAACCATGGAAATCGCTTTGGGACCCCAAAAACGGTGAGTAATATTCCACGAAATGGGTCAGAATCGACAAAAACCGAGAGTGTTGCTGAGCGACACGTAAATGCACCCCGGGGTTCGTCAATCGTGGAAATCAGTTTGGGACCCCAAAACTGAGTAATAATCCAAGAAACGGGCCAGAATCGGCCCAAACTGCGAGTCTTGACGACCAACACATAAGCACACCTTGGTGTTCGACAACCATGGAAATCCCTTTGGGACCCCAAAACGGGGAGTGATAGTCCATGAAACGGGTCAGAATCGACAAAACCCACGAGTGTTGATGACCGACACGTAAACGCACCCCGGGGTTCAACAACCATGGAAATCGCTTTGGGACCCCAAAACGGTGAGTATTAGTCCACAAAACGGGTCAGAATCGACAAAAACCGCGAGTGTTGATGACCGACACGTTAACGCACCCCGGGGCCCATTAATCGTGGAAATCACTCCGGGACACCAAAATAGAGAGTACTAGTCCATGAAACGGGCCAGAATCGGCCAAAACTGCGAGTGTTGATGACCGACACGTAAGAGCACCTTGGATTTCAACAACTATGGAAGTTGCTTCGGGACCCCAAAACAAGTGAGTAATAGTCCACGAAACTGACCAGAATTGGCCAAAATTGTGAGTGTTGATGACCGACACGTAAGCGCACCTTGGGGTTCAACAACCATGGAAATCGCTTTGGTACCCCAAAACAGTGAGTAATAGTCCAGGAAACGGGTCAGAATGGCCAAAAACCGCGAGTGTTGATGACCGACACGTAAACGCACTCCGGGGTTCGTCAATTGTGGAAATCACTTCGGGACCCCAAAACTGAGTAATAATCCAAGAAACTGGATAGAATCGGCCCAAACTGCGATCTCGACGACCAACACATAAGCACACCTTGGGGGTTGACAACCATGGAAATCCCTTTGGGACACCAAAACGGTGAGTAATAGTCCATGAAACGGGTCAGAATCGACAAAACCCACAAGTGTTGATGACAGACACGTAAATGCACCCCCGGGTTCGTTAATCGTGGAAATCGCTCTAGGACCTGAAACCGGTGAGTAATAGTCCACGAAACTGACCAGAATTGGCCAAAATTGTGAGTGTTGATGACCGACATGTAAGCGCAGCTTGGAGTTCAACAACCATGGAAATCACTTTGGGACCCCAAAAACGGTGAGTAATAGTCCACGAAATGGGTCAGAATCGACAAAAACCGAGAGTGTTGCTGAGCGACATGTAAATGCACCCCGGGGTTCGTCAATCGTGGAAATCAGTTTGGGACCCCAAAACTGAGTAATAATCCAAGAAACGGGCCAGAATCGGCCCAAACTGCGAGTCTTGATGACCAACACATAAGCACACCTTGGTGTTCGACAACCATGGAATTCCCTTTGGGACCCCAAAACGGGGAGTGATAGTCCATGAAACGGGTCAGAATCGACAAAACCCACGAGTGTTGATGACCGACACGTAAGAGCACCTTGGATTTCAACAACTATGGAAGTTGCTTCGGGACCCCAAAACAAGTGAGTAATAGTCCACGAAACTGACCAGAATTGGCCAAAATTGTGAGTGTTGATGACCGACACGTAAGCGCACCTTGGGGTTCAACAACCATGGAAATCGCTTTGGTACCCCAAAACAGTGAGTAATAGTCCAGGAAACGGGTCAGAATGGCCAAAAACCGCGAGTGTTGATGACCGACACGTAAACGCACTCCGGGGTTCGTCAATTGTGGAAATCACTTCGGGACCCCAAAACTGAGTAATAATCCAAGAAACTGGATAGAATCGGCCCAAACTGCGATCTCGACGACCAACACATAAGCACACCTTGGGGGTTGACAACCATGGAAATCCCTTTGGGACACCAAAACGGTGAGTAATAGTCCATGAAACGGGTCAGAATCGACAAAACCCACAAGTGTTGATGACAGACACGTAAATGCACCCCCGGGTTCGTTAATCGTGGAAATCGCTCTAGGACCTGAAACCGGTGAGTAATAGTCCACGAAACTGACCAGAATTGGCCAAAATTGTGAGTGTTGATGACCGACATGTAAGCGCAGCTTGGAGTTCAACAACCATGGAAATCACTTTGGGACCCCAAAAACGGTGAGTAATAGTCCACGAAATGGGTCAGAATCGACAAAAACCGAGAGTGTTGCTGAGCGACATGTAAATGCACCCCGGGGTTCGTCAATCGTGGAAATCAGTTTGGGACCCCAAAACTGAGTAATAATCCAAGAAACGGGCCAGAATCGGCCCAAACTGCGAGTCTTGATGACCAACACATAAGCACACCTTGGTGTTCGACAACCATGGAATTCCCTTTGGGACCCCAAAACGGGGAGTGATAGTCCATGAAACGGGTCAGAATCGACAAAACCCACGAGTGTTGATGACCGACACGTAAGAGCACCTTGGATTTCAACAACTATGGAAGTTGCTTCGGGACCCCAAAACAAGTGAGTAATAGTCCACGAAACTGACCAGAATTGGCCAAAATTGTGAGTGTTGATGACCGACACGTAAGCGCACCTTGGGGTTCAACAACCATGGAAATCGCTTTGGTACCCCAAAACAGTGAGTAATAGTCCAGGAAACGGGTCAGAATGGCCAAAAACCGCGAGTGTTGATGACCGACACGTAAACGCACTCCGGGGTTCGTCAATTGTGGAAATCACTTCGGGACCCCAAAACTGAGTAATAATCCAAGAAACTGGATAGAATCGGCCCAAACTGCGATCTCGACGACCAACACATAAGCACACCTTGGGGGTTGACAACCATGGAAATCCCTTTGGGACACCAAAACGGTGAGTAATAGTCCATGAAACGGGTCAGAATCGACAAAACCCACAAGTGTTGATGACAGACACGTAAATGCACCCCCGGGTTCGTTAATCGTGGAAATCGCTCTAGGACCTGAAACCGGTGAGTAATAGTCCACGAAACTGACCAGAATTGGCCAAAATTGTGAGTGTTGATGACCGACATGTAAGCGCAGCTTGGAGTTCAACAACCATGGAAATCGCTTTGGGACCCCAAAAACGGTGAGTAATAGTCCACGAAATGGGTCAGAATCGACAAAAACCGAGAGTGTTGCTGAGCGACACGTAAATGCACCCCGGGGTTCGTCAATCGTGGAAATCAGTTTGGGACCCCAAAACTGAGTAATAATCCAAGAAACGGGCCAGAATCGGCCCAAACTGCGAGTCTTGACGACCAACACATAAGCACACCTTGGTGTTCGACAACCATGGAAATCCCTTTGGGACCCCAAAATGGGGAGTGATAGTCCATGAAACGGGTCAGAATCGACAAAACCCACGAGTGTTGATGACCGACACGTAAACGCACCCCGGGGTTCAACAACCATGGAAATCGCTTTGGGACCCCAAAAGGTGAGTATTAGTCCACAAAACGGGTCAGAATCGACAAAAACCGCGAGTGTTGATGACCGACACGTTAACGCACCCCGGGGCCCATTAATCGTGGAAATCACTCCGGGACACCAAAATAGAGAGTACTAGTCCATGAAACGGGCCAGAATCGGCCAAAACTGCGAGTGTTGATGACCGACACGTAAGAGCACCTTGGAGTTCAACAACTATGGAAGTTGCTTCGGGACCCCAAAACAAGTGAGTAATAGTCCACGAAACTGACCAGAATTGGCCAAAATTGTGAGTGTTGATGACCGACACGTAAGCGCACCTTGGGGTTCAACAACCATGGAAATCGCTTTGGTACCCCAAAACAGTGAGTAATAGTCCACGAAACGGGTCAGAATGGCCAAAAACCGCGAGTGTTGATGACCGACACGTAAACGCACTCCGGGGTTCGTCAATTGTGGAAATCACTTCGGGACCCCAAAACTGAGTAATAATCCAAGAAACGGGATAGAATCGGCCCAAACTGCGATCTCGACGACCAACACATAAGCACACCTTGGGGTTCGACAACCATGGAAATCCCTTTGGGACACCAAAACGGTGAGTAATAGTCCATGAAACGGGTCAGAATCGACAAAACCCACAAGTGTTGATGACAGACACGTAAATGCACCCCCGGGTTCGTTAATCGTGGAAATCGCTCTAGGACCTGAAACCGGTGAGTAATAGTCCACGAAACTGACCAGAATTGGCCAAAATTGTGAGTGTTGATGACCGACATGTAAGCGCAGCTTGGAGTTCAACAACCATGGAAATCGCTTTGGGACCCCAAAAACGGTGAGTAATAGTCCACGAAATGGGTCAGAATTGACAAAAACCGAGAGTGTTGCTGAGCGACACGTAAATGCACCCCGGGGTTCGTCAATCGTGGAAATCAGTTTGGGACCCCAAAACTGAGTAATAATCCAAGAAACGGGCCAGAATCGGCCCAAACTGCGAGTCTTGATGACCAACACATAAGCACACCTTGGTGTTCGACAACCATGGAAATCCCTTTGGGACCCCAAAACGGGGAGTGATAGTCCATGAAACGGGTCAGAATCGACAAAACCCACGAGTGTTGATGACCGACACGTAAACGCACCCCGGGGTTCAACAACCATGGAAATCGCTTTGGGAACCCAAAACGGTGAGTATTAGTCCACAAAACGGGTCAGAATCGACAAAAACCGCGAGTGTTGATGACCGACACGTTAACGCACCCCGGGGCCCATTAATCGTGGAAATCACTCCGGGACACCTAAATAGAGAGTACTAGTCCATGAAACGGGCCAGAATCGGCCAAAACTGCGAGTGTTGATGACCGACACGTAAGAGCACCTTGGAGTTCAACAACTATGGAAGTTTCTTCGGGACCCCAAAACAAGTGAGTAATAGTCCACGAAACTGACCAGAATTGGCCAAAATTGTGAGTGTTGATGACCGACACGTAAGCGCACCTTGGGGTTCAACAACCATGGAAATCGCTTTGGTACCCCAAAACAGTGAGTAATAGTCCACGAAACGGGTCAGAATGGCCAAAAACCGCGAGTGTTGATGACCGACACGTAAACGCACTCCGGGGTTCGTCAATTGTGGAAATCACTTCGGGACCCCAAAACTGAGTAATAATCCAAGAAACGGGATAGAATCGGCCCAAACTGCGATCTCGACGACCAACACATAAGCACACCTTGGGGTTCGACAACCATGGAAATCCCTTTGGGACACCAAAACGGTGAGTAATAGTCCATGAAACGGGTCAGAATCGACAAAACCCACAAGTGTTGATGACAGACACGTAAATGCACCCCCGGGTTCGTTAATCGTGGAAATCGCTCTAGGACCTGAAACCGGTGAGTAATAGTCCACGAAACTGACCAGAATTGGCCAAAATTGTGAGTGTTGATGACCGACATGTAAGCGCAGCTTGGAGTTCAACAACCATGGAAATCGCTTTGGGACCCCAAAAACGGTGAGTAATAGTCCACGAAATGGGTCAGAATTGACAAAAACCGAGAGTGTTGCTGAGCGACACGTAAATGCACCCCGGGGTTCGTCAATCGTGGAAATCAGTTTGGGACCCCAAAACTGAGTAATAATCCAAGAAACGGGCCAGAATCGGCCCAAACTGCGAGTCTTGATGACCAACACATAAGCACACCTTGGTGTTCGACAACCATGGAAATCCCTTTGGGACCCCAAAACGGGGAGTGATAGTCCATGAAACGGGTCAGAATCGACAAAACCCACGAGTGTTGATGACCGACACGTAAACGCACCCCGGGGTTCAACAACCATGGAAATCGCTTTGGGAACCCAAAACGGTGAGTATTAGTCCACAAAACGGGTCAGAATCGACAAAAACCGCGAGTGTTGATGACCGACACGTTAACGCACCCCGGGGCCCATTAATCGTGGAAATCACTCCGGGACACCTAAATAGAGAGTACTAGTCCATGAAACGGGCCAGAATCGGCCAAAACTGCGAGTGTTGATGACCGACACGTAAGAGCACCTTGGAGTTCAACAACTATGGAAGTTGCTTCGGGACCCCAAAACAAGTGAGTAATAGTCCACGAAACTGACCAGAATTGGCCAAAATTGTGAGTGTTGATGACCGACACGTAAGCGCACCTTGGGGTTCAACAACCATGGAAATCGCTTTGGTACCCCAAAACAGTGAGTAATAGTCCACGAAACGGGTCAGAATGGCCAAAAACCGCGAGTGTTGATGACCGACACGTAAACGCACTCCGGGGTTCGTCAATTGTGGAAATCACTTCGGGACCCCAAAACTGAGTAATAATCCAAGAAACGGGATAGAATCGGCCCAAACTGCGATCTCGACGACCAACACATAAGCACACCTTGGGGTTCGACAACCATGGAAATCCCTTTGGGACACCAAAACGGTGAGTAATAGTCCATGAAACGGGTCAGAATCGACAAAACCCACAAGTGTTGATGACAGACACGTAAATGCACCCCCGGGTTCGTTAATCGTGGAAATCGCTCTAGGACCTGAAACCGGTGAGTAATAGTCCACGAAACTGACCAGAATTGGCCAAAATTGTGAGTGTTGATGACCGACATGTAAGCGCAGCTTGGAGTTCAACAACCATGGAAATCGCTTTGGGACCCCAAAAACGGTGAGTAATAGTCCACGAAATGGGTCAGAATTGACAAAAACCGAGAGTGTTGCTGAGCGACACGTAAATGCACCCCGGGGTTCGTCAATCGTGGAAATCAGTTTGGGACCCCAAAACTGAGTAATAATCCAAGAAACGGGCCAGAATCGGCCCAAACTGCGAGTCTTGATGACCAACACATAAGCACACCTTGGTGTTCGACAACCATGGAAATCCCTTTGGGACCCCAAAACGGGGAGTGATAGTCCATGAAACGGGTCAGAATCGACAAAACCCACGAGTGTTGATGACCGACACGTAAAGGCACCCCGGGGTTCAACAACCATGGAAATCGCTTTGGGAACCCAAAACGGTGAGTATTAGTCCACAAAACGGGTCAGAATCGACAAAAACCGCGAGTGTTGATGACCGACACGTTAACGCACCACGGGGCCCATTAATCGTGGAAATCACTCCGGGACACCTAAATAGAGAGTACTAGTCCATGAAACGGGCCAGAATCGGCCAAAACTGCGAGTGTTGATGACCGACACGTAAGAGCACCTTGGAGTTCAACAACTATGGAAGTTGCTTCGGGACCCCAAAACAAGTGAGTAATAGTCCACGAAACTGACCAGAATTGGCCAAAATTGTGAGTGTTGATGACCGACACGTAAGCGCACCTTGGGGTTCAACAACCATGGAAATCGCTTTGGGACCCCAAAACAGTGAGTAATAGTCCACGAAACGGGTCAGAATGGCCAAAAACCGCGAGTGTTGATGACCGACACGTAAACGCACTCCGGGGTTCGTCAATTGTGGAAATCACTTCGGGACCCCAAAACTGAGTAATAATCCAAGAAACGGGATAGAATTGGCCCAAACTGCGATCTCGACGACCAACACATAAGCACACCTTGGGGTTCGACAACCATGGAAATCCCTTTGGGACACCAAAACGGTGAGTAATAGTCCATGAAACGGGTCAGAATCGACAAAACCCACAAGTGTTGATGACAGACACGTAAATGCACCCCCGGGTTCGTTAATTGTGGAAATCGCTCTAGGACCTTAAACCGGTGAGTAATAGTCCACGAAACTGACCAGAATTGGCCAAAATTGTGAGTGTTGATGACCGACATGTAAGCGCAGCTTGGAGTTCAACAACCATGGAAATCGCTTTGGGACCCCAAAAACGGTGAGTAATAGTCCACGAAATGGGTCAGAATCGACAAAAACCGAGAGTGTTGCTGAGCGACACGTAAATGCACCCCGGGGTTCGTCAATCGTGGAAATCAGTTTGGGACCCCAAAACTGAGTAATAATCCAAGAAACGGGCCAGAATCGGCCCAAACTGCGAGTCTTGACGACCAACACATAAGCACACCTTGGTGTTCGACAACCATGGAAATCCCTTTGGGACCCCAAAACGGGGAGTAATAGTCCATGAAACGGGTCAGAATCGACAAAACCCACGAGTGTTGATGACCTACACGTAAACGCACCCCTGGGTTCAACAACCATGGAAATCGCTTTGGGACCCCAAAACGGTGAGTATTAGTCCACGAAACGGGTCATAATCAACAAAAACCGCGAGTGTTGATGACCGACAGGTAAACGCACCCCGGGGTTCGTCAATCATGGAAATCACTTCGGGACCCCAAAACTGAGTAATAATCGAAGAAACGGGCCAGAATCGGCCCAAACTACGATCTTGACGACCAACACATAAGCACACCTTGGGGTTCGACAACCATGGAAATCCCTTTGGGACACCAAAACGGTGAGTAATAGTCCATGAAACGGGTCAGAATCGACAAAACCCACAAGTGTTGATGACCGACACATAAATGCACCCCCGGGTTCGTTAATCGTGGAAATCGCTCTTGGACCCGAAACCGTTGAGTAATAGTCCATGAAACTGACCAGAATTGGCCAAAATTGTGAGTGCTGATGACCGACACGTAAACGCACCTTGGAGTTCAACAACCATGGAAATCGCTTCGGGACCCCAAAACGGTGAGTAATAGTCCACGAAACGGGTCAGAATCGACAAAAACCACGAGTGTTGATGACCGACACGTAAGCGCACCCCGGGGTTCGTCAATCGTGGAAATCACTTTGGGACCCCAAAACTGAGTAATAATCCAAGAAACGGCCAAGAATCGGCCCAAACTGCGAGTCTTGACGACCAACACATAAGCACACCTTGGTGTTCGACAACCATGGAAATCCCTTTGGGACCCCAAAACGGGGAGTAATAGTCCATGAAACGGGTCAGAATCGACAAAACACACGAGTGTTGATGACCGACACGTAAACGCACCCCTGGGTTCAACAACCATGGAAATCGCTTTGGGACCCCAAAACGGTGAGTAATAGTCCACGAAACGGGTCAGAATCAACAAAAACCGCGAGTGTTGATGACCGACAGGTAAACGCACCCCGGGGTTCGTCAATCATGGAAATCACTTCGGGACCCCAAAACTGAGTAATAATCCAAGAAACGGGCCAGAATCGGCCCAAACTGCGATCTTGACGACCAACACATAAGCACACCTTGGGGTTCGACAACCATGGAAATCCCTTTGGGACACCAAAACGGTGAGTAATAGTCCATGAAACGGGTCAGAATCGACAAAACCCACAAGTGTTGATGACCGACACATAAATGCACCCCCGGGTTCGTTAATCGTGGAAATCGCTCTTGGACCCGAAACCGTTGAGTAATAGTCCATGAAACTGACCAGAATTGGCCAAAATTGTGAGTGCTGATGACCGACACGTAAGCGCAACTTGGAATTCAACAACCATGGAAATCGCTTTGGGACCCCAAAACGGTGAGTAATAGTCCACGAAACGGGTCAGAATCGACAAAAACCACGAGTGTTGATGACCGACACGTAAGCGCACCCCGGGGTTCGTCAATCGTGGAAATCAGTTTGGGACCCCAAAACTGAGTAATAATCCAAGAAACGGGCCAAAATCGGCCCAAACTGCGAGTCTTGATGACCAACACATAAGCACACCTTGGTGTTCGACAACCATGGAAATCCCTTTGGGACCCCAAAACGGGGAGTAATAGTCCATGAAACGGGTCAGAATCGACAAAACACACGAGTGTTGATGACCGACACGTAAACGCACCCCGGGGTTCAACAACCATGGAAATCGCTTTGGGACCCCAAAACGGTGAGTAATAGTCCACGAAACGGGTCAGAATCAACAAAAACCGCGAGTGTTGATGACCGACAGGTAAACGCACCCCGGGGTTCGTCAATCATGGAAATCACTTCGGGACCCCAAAACTGAGTAATAATCCAAGAAACGGGCCAGAATCGGCCCAAACTGCGATCTTGACGACCAACACATAAGCACACCTTGGGGTTCGACAACCATGGAAATCCCTTTGAGACACCAAAACGGTGAGTAATAGTCCATGAAACGGGTCAGAATGGACAAAACCCACAAGTGTTGATGACCGTCACATAAATGCACCCCCGGGTTCGTTAATCGTGGAAATCGCTCTGGGACCCGAAACCGTTGAGTAATAGTCCACGAAACTGACCAGAATTGGCCAAAATTGTGAGTGCTGATGACCGACACGTAAGCGCACCTTGGAGTTCAACAACCATGGAAATCGCTTTGGGACCCCAAAACGGTGAGTAATAGTCCACGAAACGGGTCAGAATCGACAAAAACCGAGAGTGTTGATGACCGACACGTAAACGCACCCCAGGGTTCGTCAATCGTGGAAATCACTATGGGACCCCAAAACTGAGTAATAATCCAAGAAACGGGCCAGAATCGGCCCAAACTACGAGTCTTGACGACCAACACATAAGCACACCGTGGTGTTCGACAACCATGGAAATCCCTTTGGGACCGCAAAACGGGGAGTAATAGTCCATGAAACGGGTCAGAATCAACAAAACACACGAGTGTTGATGACCGACACGTAAACGCACCCCAGGGTTCAACAACCATGGAAATCGCTTTGGGACCCAAAACGGTGAGTAATAGTCCACAAAATGGGTCAGAATCGACAAAAACCGAGAGAGTTGATGACCGACACGTAAATGCACCCCGGGGTTCGTCAATCGTGGAAATCACTTTGGGACCCCAAAACTGAGTATAATCCAAGAAACGGGCCAGAATCGGCCCAAACTGCGAGTCTTGACGACCAACACATAAGCACACCTTGGTGTTCGACAACCATGGAAATCCCTTTGGGACCCCAAAACGGGGAGTAATAGTCCATGAAATGGGTCAGAATCGACAAAAACCACGAGTGTTGATGACCGACATGTTAACGCACCCCGGGGTTCAACAACCATGGAAATCGCTTTGGGACCCCAAAACTGAGTAATAACCCAAGAAACGGGCCAGAATCGGCCCAAACTGCGAGTCTTGACGACCGACACATAAGCACACCTTGGTGTTCGACAACCATAGAAATCCCTTTGGGACCCCAAAACGGGGAGTAATAGTCCATGAAACGGGTCAGAATCGACAAAACACACGAGTGTTGATGACCGACACGTAAACGCACCCCGGGGTTCAACAACCATGGAAATCGCTTTGGGACCCCAAAACGGTGACTAATAGTCCACGAAACGGGTCAGAATCAACAAAAACCGCGAGTGTTGATGACCGACAGGTAAACGCACCCCGGGGTTCGTCAATCATGGAAATCACTTTGGGACCCCAAAACTGAGTAATAATCCAAGAAACGGGCCAGAATCGGCCCAAACTGCGATCTTGACGACCAACACATAAGCACACCTTGGGGTTCGACAACCATGGAAATCCCTTTGAGACACCAAAACGGTGAGTAATAGTCCATGAAACGGGTCAGAATGGACAAAACCCACAAGTGTTGATGACCGTCACATAAATGCACCCCCGGGTTCGTTAATCGTGGAAATCGCTCTGGGACCCGAAACCGTTGAGTAATAGTCCACGAAACTGACCAGAATTGGCCAAAATTGTGAGTGCTGATGACCGACACGTAAGCGCACCTTGGAGTTCAACAACCATGGAAATCGCTTTGGGACCCCAAAACGGTGAGTAATAGTCCACGAAACGGGTCAGAATCGACAAAAACCGAGAGTGTTGATGACCGACACGTAAACGCACCCCAGGGTTCGTCAATCGTGGAAATCACTATGGGACCCCAAAACTGAGTAATAATCCAAGAAACGGGCCAGAATCAGCCCAAACTACGAGTCTTGACGACCAACACATAAGCACACCGTGGTGTTCGACAACCATGGAAATCCCTTTGGGACCGCAAAACGGGGAGTAATAGTCCATGAAACGGGTCAGAATCAACAAAACACACGAGTGTTGATGACCGACACGTAAACGCACCCCAGGGTTCAACAACCATGGAAATCGCTTTGGGACCCAAAACGGTGAGTAATAGTCCACAAAATGGGTCAGAATCGACAAAAACCGAGAGAGTTGATGACCGACACGTAAATGCACCCCGGGGTTCGTCAATCGTGGAAATCACTTTGGGACCCCAAAACTGAGTATAATCCAAGAAACGGGCCAGAATCGGCCCAAACTGCGAGTCTTGACGACCAACACATAAGCACACCTTGGTGTTCGACAACCATGGAAATCCCTTTGGGACCCCAAAACGGGGAGTAATAGTCCATGAAATGGGTCAGAATCGACAAAAACCACGAGTGTTGATGACCGACATGTTAACGCACCCCGGGGTTCAACAACCATGGAAATCGCTTTGGGACCCCAAAACTGAGTAATAACCCAAGAAACGGGCCAGAATCGGCCCAAACTGCGAGTCTTGACGACCGACACATAAGCACACCTTGGTGTTCGACAACCATAGAAATCCCTTTGGGACCCCAAAACGGGGAGTAATAGTCCATGAAACGGGTCAGAATCGACAAAACACACGAGTGTTGATGACCGACACGTAAACGCACCCCGGGGTTCAACAACCATGGAAATCGCTTTGGGACCCCAAAACGGTGACTAATAGTCCACGAAACGGGTCAGAATCAACAAAAACCGCGAGTGTTGATGACCGACAGGTAAACGCACCCCGGGGTTCGTCAATCATGGAAATCACTTTGGGACCCCAAAACTGAGTAATAATCCAAGAAACGGGCCAGAATCGGCCCAAACTGCGATCTTGACGACCAACACATAAGCACACCTTGGGGTTCGACAACCATGGAAATCCCTTTGAGACACCAAAACGGTGAGTAATAGTCCATGAAACGGGTCAGAATGGACAAAACCCACAAGTGTTGATGACCGTCACATAAATGCACCCCCGGGTTCGTTAATCGTGGAAATCGCTCTGGGACCCGAAACCGTTGAGTAATAGTCCACGAAACTGACCAGAATTGGCCAAAATTGTGAGTGCTGATGACCGACACGTAAGCGCACCTTGGAGTTCAACAACCATGGAAATCGCTTTGGGACCCCAAAACGGTGAGTAATAGTCCACGAAACGGGTCAGAATCGACAAAAACCGAGAGTGTTGATGACCGACACGTAAACGCACCCCAGGGTTCGTCAATCGTGGAAATCACTATGGGACCCCAAAACTGAGTAATAATCCAAGAAACGGGCCAGAATCAGCCCAAACTACGAGTCTTGACGACCAACACATAAGCACACCGTGGTGTTCGACAACCATGGAAATCCCTTTGGGACCGCAAAACGGGGAGTAATAGTCCATGAAACGGGTCAGAATCAACAAAACACACGAGTGTTGATGACCGACACGTAAACGCACCCCAGGGTTCAACAACCATGGAAATCGCTTTGGGACCCCAAAACGGTGAGTAATAGTCCACAAAATGGGTCAGAATCGACAAAAACCGAGAGAGTTGATGACCGACACGTAAATGCACCCCGGGGTTCGTCAATCTTGGAAATCACTTTGGGACCCCAAAACTGAGTATAATCCAAGAAACGGGCCAGAATCGGCCCAAACTGCGAGTCTTGACGACCAACACATAAGCACACCTTGGTGTTCGACAACCATGGAAATCCCTTTGGGACCCCAAAACGGGCAGTAATAGTCCATGAAATGGGTCAGAATCGACAAAAACCACGAGTGTTGATGACCGACATGTTAACGCACCCCGGGGTTCAACAACCATGGAAATCGCTTTGGGACCCCAAAACTGAGTAATAACCCAAGAAACGGGCCAGAATCGGCCCAAACTGCGAGTCTTGACGACCGACACATAAGCACACCTTGGTGTTCGACAACCATAGAAATCCCTTTGGGACCCCAAAACGGGGAGTAATAGTCCATGAAACGGGTCAGAATCGACAAAACACACGAGTGTTGATGACCGACACGTAAACGCACCCCGGGGTTCAACAACCATGGAAATCGCTTTGGGACCCCAAAACGGTGACTAATAGTCCACGAAACGGGTCAGAATCAACAAAAACCGCGAGTGTTGATGACCGACAGGTAAACGCACCCCGGGGTTCGTCAATCATGGAAATCACTTTGGGACCCCAAAACTGAGTAATAATCCAAGAAACGGGCCAGAATCGGCCCAAACTGCGATCTTGACGACCAACACATAAGCACACCTTGGGGTTCGACAACCATGGAAATCCCTTTGAGACACCAAAACGGTGAGTAATAGTCCATGAAACGGGTCAGAATGGACAAAACCCACAAGTGTTGATGACCGTCACATAAATGCACCCTCGGGTTCGTTAATCGTGGAAATCGCTCTGGGACCCGAAACCGTTGAGTAATAGTCCACGAAACTGACCAGAATTGGCCAAAATTGTGAGTGCTGATGACCGACACGTAAGCGCACCTTGGAGTTCAACAACCATGGAAATCGCTTTGGGACCCCAAAACGGTGAGTAATAGTCCACGAAATGGGTCAGAATCGACAAAAACCGAGAGTGTTGATGACCGACACGTAAACGCACCCCAGGGTTCGTCAATCGTGGAAATCACTATGGGACCCCAAAACTGAGTAATAATCCAAGAAACGGGCCAGAATCGGCCCAAACTGCGAGTCTTGACGACCAACACATAAGCACACCGTGGTGTTCGACAACCATGGAAATCCCTTTGGGACCCCAAAACGGGGAGTAATAGTCCATGAAACGGGTCAGAATCAACAAAACACACGAGTGTTGATGACCGACACGTAAACGCACCCCGGGGTTCAACAACCATGGAAATCGCTTTGGGACCCCAAAACGGTGAGTAATAGTCCACAAAATGGGTCAGAATAGACAAAAACCGAGAGAGTTGATGACCGACACGTAAATGCACCCCGGGGTTCGTCAATCGTGGAAATCACTTTGGGACCCCAAAACTGAGTATAATCCAAGAAACGGGCCAGAATCGGCCCAAACTGCGAGTCTTGACGACCAACACATAAGCACACCTTGGTGTTCGACAACCATGGAAATCCCTTTCGGACCCCAAAACGGGCAGTAATAGTCCATGAAATGGGTCAGAATCGACAAAAACCACGAGTGTTGATGACCGACATGTTAACGCACCCCGGGGTTCAACAACCATGGAAATCGCTTTGGGACCCCAAAACTGAGTAATAACCCAAGAAACGGGCCAGAATCGGCCCAAACTGCGAGTCTTGACGACCGACACATAAGCACACCTTGGTGTTCGACAACCATAGAAATCCCTTTGGGACCCCAAAACGGGGAGTAATAGTCCATGAAACGGGTCAGAATCGACAAAACACACGAGTGTTGATGACCGACACGTAAACGCACCCCGGGGTTCAACAACCATGGAAATCGCTTTGGGACCCCAAAACGGTGACTAATAGTCCACGAAACGGGTCAGAATCAACAAAAACCGCGAGTGTTGATGACCGACAGGTAAACGCACCCCGGGGTTCGTCAATCATGGAAATCACTTTGGGACCCCAAAACTGAGTAATAATCCAAGAAACGGGCCAGAATCGGCCCAAACTGCGATCTTGACGACCAACACATAAGCACACCTTGGGGTTCGACAACCATGGAAATCCCTTTGGGACACCAAAACGGTGAGTAATAGTCCATGAAACGGGTCAGAATCGACAAAACCCACAAGTGTTGATGACCGACACAGAAATGCACCCCCGGGTTCGTTAATCGTGGAAATCGCTCTTGGACCCAAAACCGTTGAGTAATAGTCCATGAAACTGACCAGAATTGGCCAAAATTGTGAGTGCTGATGACCGACATGTAAACGCACCTTGGAGTTCAACAACCATGGAAATCGCTTCGGGACCCCAAAACGGTGAGTAATAGTCCACGAAACGGGTCAGAATCGACAAAAACCACGAGTGTTGATGACCGACACGTAAGCCCACCCCGGGGTTCGTCAATCGTGGAAATCACTTTGGGACCCCAAAACTGAGTAATAATCCAAGAAACGGCCAAGAATCGGCCCAAACTGCGAGTCTTGACGACCAACACATAAGCACACCTTGGTGTTCGACAACCATGGAAATCCCTTTGGGACCCCAAAACGGGGAGTAATAGTCCATGAAACGGGTCAGAATCGACAAAACACACGAGTGTTGATGACCGACACGTAAACGCACCCCTGGGTTCAACAACCATGGAAATCGCTTTGGGACCCCAAAACGGTGAGTAATAGTCCACGAAACGGGTCAGAATCAACAAAAACCGCGAGTGTTGATGACCGACGGGTAAACGCACCCCGGGGTTCGTCAATCATGGAAATCACTTCGGGACCCCAAAACTGAGTAATAATCCAAGAAACGGGCCAGAATCGGCCCAAACTGCGATCTTGACGACCAACACATAAGCACACCTTGGGGTTCGACAACCATGGAAATCCCTTTGGGACACCAAAACGGTGAGTAATAGTCCATGAAACGGGTCAGAATCGACAAAACCCACAAGTGTTGATGACCGACACATAAATGCACCCCCGGGTTCGTTAATCGTGGAAATCGCTCTTGGACCCGAAACCGTTGAGTAATAGTCCATGAAACTGACCAGAATTGGCCAAAATTGTGAGTGCTGATGACCGACACGTAAGCGCACCTTGGAGTTCAACAACCATGGAAATCGCTTTGGGACCCCAAAACGGTGAGTAATAGTCCACGAAACGGGTCAGAATCGACAAAAACCACGAGTGTTGATGACCGACACGTAAGCGCACCCCGGGGTTCGTCAATCGTGGAAATCAGTTTGGGACCCCAAAACTGAGTAATAATCCAAGAAACGGGCCAAAATCGGCCCAAACTGCGAGTCTTGATGACCAACACATAAGCACACCTTGGTGTTCGACAACCATGGAAATCCCTTTGGGACCCCAAAACGGGGAGTAATAGTCCATGAAACGGGTCAGAATCGACAAAACACACGAGTGTTGATGACCGACACGTAAACGCACCCCGGGGTTCAACAACCATGGAAATCGCTTTGGGACACCAAAACGGTGAGTAATAGTCCATGAAACGGGTCAGAATCAACAAAAACCGCGAGTGTTGATGACCGACAGGTAAATGCACCCCCGGGTTCGTTAATCGTGGAAATCGCTCTGGGACCCGAAACCGTTGAGTAATAGTCCACAAAACTGACCAGAATTGGCCAAAATTGTGATTGCTGATGACCGACACGTAAGTGCACCTTGGAGTTCAACAACCATGGAAATCGCTTTGGGACCCCAAAACGGTGAGTAATAGTCCACGAAACGGGTCAGAATCGACAAAAACCGAGAGTGTTGATGACCGACACGTAAACACACCCCAGGGTTCGTCAATTGTGGAAATCACTTTGGGACCCCAAAACTGAGTAATAATCCAAGAAACGGGCCAGAATCGGCCCAAACTGCGAGTCTTGACGACCAACACATAAGCACACCTTGGTGTTCGACAACCATGGAAATCCCTTTGGGACCCCAAAACGGGGAGTAATAGTCCATGAAACGGGTCAGAATCAACAAAACACACGAGTGTTGATGACCGACACGTAAACGCACCCCGGGGTTCAACAACCATGGAAATCGCTTTGGGACCCCAAAACGGTGAGTAATAGTCCACAAAATGGGTCAGAATCGACAAAAACCGAGAGAGTTGATGACCGACACGTAAATGCACCCCGGGGTTCGTCAATCGTGGAAATCACTTTGGGACCCCAAAACTGAGTATAATCCAAGAAACGGGCCAGAATCGGCCCAAACTGCGAGTCTTGACGACCAACACATAAGCACACCTTGGTGTTCGACAACCATGGAAATCCCTTTGGGACCCCAAAACGGGGAGTAATAGTCCATGAAATGGGTCAGAATCGACAAAAACCACGAGTGTTGATGACCGACATGTTAACGCACCCCGGGGTTCAACAACCATGGAAATCGATTTGGGACCCCAAAACTGAGTAATAACCCAAGAAACGGGCCAGAATCGGCCCAAACTGCGAGTCTTGACGACCAACACATAAGCACACCTTGGTGTTCGACAACCATAGAAATCCCTTTGGGACCCCAAAACGGGGAGTAATAGTCCATGAAACGGGTCAGAATCGACAAAACACACGAGTGTTGATGACCGACACGTAAACGCACCCCGGGGTTCAACAACCATGGAAATCGCTTTGGGACCCCAAAACGGTGACTAATAGTCCACGAAACGGGTCAGAATCAACAAAAACCGCGAGTGTTGTTGACCGACAGGTAAACGCACCCCGGGGTTCGTCAATCATGGAAATCACTTTGGGACCCCAAAGCTGAGTAATAATCCAAGAAACGGGCCAGAATCGGCCCAAACTGCGATCTTGACGACCAACACATAAGCACACCTTGGGGTTCGACAACCATGGAAATCCCTTTGGGACACCAAAACGGTGAGTAATAGTCCATGAAACGGGTCAGAATGGACAAAACCAACAAGTGTTGATGACCGACACATAAATGCACCCTCGGGTTCGTTAATCGTGGAAATCGCTCTGGGACCCGAAACCGTTGAGTAATAGTCCACGAAACTGACCAGAATTGGCCAAAATTGTGATTGCTGATGACCGACACGTAAGCGCACCTTGGAGTTCAACAACCATGGAAATCGCTTTGGGACCCCAAAACGGTGAGTAATAGTCCACGAAACGGGTCAGAATCGACAAAAACCGAGAGTGTTGATGACCGACACGTAAACACACCCCAGGGTTCGTCAATCGTGGAAATCACTTTGGGACCCCAAAACTGAGTAATAATCCAAGAAACGGGCCAGAATCGGCCCAAACTACGAGTCTTGACGACCAACACATAAGCACACCTTGGTGTTCGACAACATGGAAATCCCTTTGGGACCCCAAAACGGGGAGTAATAGTCCATGAAACGGGTCAGAATCAACAAAACACACGAGTGTTGATGACCGACACGTAAACGCACCCCGGGGTTCAACAACCATGGAAATCGCTTTGGGACCCCAAAACGGTGAGTAATAGTCCACAAAATGGGTCAGAATCGACAAAAACCGAGAGAGTTGATGACCGACACGTAAATGCACCCCGGGGTTCGTCAATCGTGGAAATCACTTTGGGACCCCAAAACTGAGTATAATCCAAGAAACGGGCCAGAATCGGCCCAAACTGCGAGTCTTGACGACCAACACATAAGCACACCTTGGTGTTCGACAACCATGGAAATCCCTTTGGGACCCCAAAACGGGGAGTAATAGTCCATGAAATGGGTCAGAATCGACAAAAACCACGAGTGTTGATGACCGACATGTTAACGCACCCCGGGGTTCAACAACCATGGAAATCGCTTTGGGACCCCAAAACTGAGTAATAACCCAAGAAACGGGCCAGAATCGGCCCAAACTGCGAGTCTTGACGACCAACACATAAGCACACCTTGGTGTTCGACAACCATAGAAATCCCTTTGGGACCCCAAAACGGGGAGTAATAGTCCATGAAACGGGTCAGAATCGACAAAACACACGAGTGTTGATGACCGACACGTAAACGCACCCCGGGGTTCAACAACCATGGAAATCGCTTTGGGACCCCAAAACGGTGACTAATAGTCCACGAAACGGGTCAGAATCAACAAAAACCGCGAGTGTTGTTGACCGACAGGTAAACGCACCCCGGGGTTCGTCAATCATGGAAATCACTTTGGGACCCCAAAACTGAGTAATAATCCAAGAAACGGGCCAGAATCGGCCCAAACTGCGATCTTGACGACCAACACATAAGCACACCTTGGGGTTCGACAACCATGGAAATCCCTTTGGGACACCAAAACGGTGAGTAATAGTCCATGAAACGGGTCAGAATGGACAAAACCAACAAGTGTTGATGACCGACACATAAATGCACCCCCGGGTTCGTTAATCGTGGAAATCGCTCTGGGACCCGAAACCGTTGAGTAATAGTCCAGGAAACTGACCAGAATTGGCCAAAATTGTGATTGCTGATGACCGACACGTAAGCGCACCTTGGAGTTCAACAACCATGGAAATCACTTTGGGACCCCAAAACGGTGAGTAATAGTCCACGAAACGGGTCAGAATCGACAAAAACCGAGAGTGTTGATGACCGACACGTAAACACACCCCAGGGTTCGTCAATCGTGGAAATCACTTTGGGACCCCAAAACTGAGTAATAATCCAAGAAACGGGCCAGAATCGGCCCAAACTACGAGTCTTGACGACCAACACATAAGCACACCTTGGTGTTCGACAACATGGAAATCCCTTTGGGACCCCAAAACGGCGAGTAATAGTCCATGAAACGGGTCAGAATCAACAAAACACACGAGTGTTGATGACCGACACGTAAACGCACCCCGGGGTTCAACAACCATGGAAATCGCTTTGGGACCCCAAAACGGTGAGTAATAGTCCACAAAATGGGTCAGAATCGACAAAAACCGAGAGAGTTGATGACCGACACGTAAATGCACCCCGGGGTTCGTCAATCGTGGAAATCACTTTGGGACCCAAAAACTGAGTATAATCCAAGAAACGGGCCAGAATCGGCCCAAACTGCGAGTCTTGACGACCAACACATAAGCACACCTTGGTGTTCGACAACCATGGAAATCCCTTTGGGACCCCAAAACGGGGAGTAATAGTCCATGAAATGGGTCAGAATCGACAAAAACCACGAGTGTTGATGACCGACATGTTAACGCACCCCGGGGTTCAACAACCATGGAAATCGCTTTGGGACCCCAAAACTGAGTAATAACCCAAGAAACGGGCCAGAATCGGCCCAAACTGCGAGTCTTGACGACCAACACATAAGCACACCTTGGTGTTTGACAACCATAGAAATCCCTTTGGGACCCCAAAACGGGGAGTAATAGTCAATGAAACGGGTCAGAATCGACAAAACACACGAGTGTTGATGACCGACACGTAAACGCACCCCGGGGTTCAACAACCATGGAAATCGCTTTGGGACCCCAAAACGGTGACTAATAGTCCACGAAACGGGTCAGAATCAACAAAAACCGCGAGTGTTGTTGACCGATAGGTAAACGCACCCCGGGGTTCGTCAATCATGGAAATCACTTTGGGACCCCAAAACTGAGTAATAATCCAAGAAACGGGCCAGAATCGGCCCAAACTGCGATCTTGACGACCAACACATAAGCACACCTTGGGGTTCGACAACCATGGAAATCCCTTTGGGACACCAAAACGGTGAGTAATAGTCCATGAAACGGGTCAGAATGGACAAAACCAACAAGTGTTGATGACCGACACATAAATGCACCCCCGGGTTCGTTAATCGTGGAAATCGCTCTGGGACCCGAAACCGTTGAGTAATAGTCCACGAAACTGACCAGAATTGGCCAAAATTGTGATTGCTGATGACCGACACGTAAGCGCACCTTGGAGTTCAACAACCATGGAAATCGCTTTGGGACCCCAAAACGGTGAGTAATAGTCCACGAAACGGGTCAGAATCGACAAAAACCGAGAGTGTTGATGACCGACACGTAAACACACCCCAGGGTTCGTCAATCGTGGAAATCACTTTGGGACCCCAAAACTGAGTAATAATCCAAGAAACGGGCCAGAATCGGCCCAAACTACGAGTCTTGACGACCAACACATAAGCACACCTTGGTGTTCGACAACATGGAAATCCCTTTGGGACCCCAAAACGGGGAGTAATAGTCCATGAAACGGGTCAAAATCAACAAAACACACGAGTGTTGATGACCGACACGTAAACGCACCCCGGGGTTCAACAACCATGGAAATCGCTTTGGGACCCCAAAACGGTGAGTAATAGTCCACAAAATGGGTCAGAATCGACAAAAACCGAGAGAGTTGATGACCGACACGTAAATGCACCCCGGGGTTCGTCAATCGTGGAAATCACTTTGGGACCCCAAAACTGAGTATAATCCAAGAAACGGGCCAGAATCGGCCCAAACTGCGAGTCTTGACGACCAACACATAAGCACACCTTGGTGTTCGACAACCATGGAAATCCCTTTGGGACCCCAAAACGGGGAGTAATAGTCCATGAAATGGGTCAGAATCGACAAAAACCACGAGTGTTGATGACCGACATGTTAACGCACCCCGGGGTTCAACAACCATGGAAATCGCTTTGGGACCCCAAAACTGAGTAATAACCCAAGAAACGGGCCAGAATCGGCCCAAACTGCGAGTCTTGACGACCAACACATAAGCACACCTTGGTGTTCGACAACCATAGAAATCCCTTTGGGACCCCAAAACGGGGAGTAATAGTCCATGAAACGGGTCAGAATCGACAAAACACACGAGTGTTGATGACCGACACGTAAACGCACCCCGGGGTTCAACAACCATGGAAATCGCTTTGGGACCCCAAAACGGTGACTAATAGTCCACGAAACGGGTCAGAATCAACAAAAACCGCGAGTGTTGTTGACCGACAGGTAAACGCACCCCGGGGTTCGTCAATCATGGAAATCACTTTGGGACCCCAAAACTGAGTAATAATCCAAGAAACGGGCCAGAATCGGCCCAAACTGCGATCTTGACGACCAACACATAAGCACACCTTGGGGTTCGACAACCATGGAAATCCCTTTGGGACACCAAAACGGTGAGTAATAGTCCATGAAACGGGTCAGAATGGACAAAACCAACAAGTGTTGATGACCGACACATAAATGCACCCCCGGGTTCGTTAATCGTGGAAATCGCTCTGGGACCCGAAACCGTTGAGTAATAGTCCACGAAACTGACCAGAATTGGCCAAAATTGTGATTGCTGATGACCGACACGTAAGCGCACCTTGGAGTTCAACAACCATGGAAATCGCTTTGGGACCCCAAAACGGTGAGTAATAGTCCACGAAACGGGTCAGAATCGACAAAAACCGAGAGTGTTGATGACCGACACGTAAACACACCCCAGGGTTCGTCAATCGTGGAAATCACTTTGGGACCCCAAAACTGAGTAATAATCCAAGAAACGGGCCAGAATCGGCCCAAACTACGAGTCTTGACGACCAACACATAAGCACACCTTGGTGTTCGACAACATGGAAATCCCTTTGGGACCCCAAAACGGGGAGTAATAGTCCATGAAACGGGTCAGAATCAACAAAACACACGAGTGTTGATGACCGACACGTAAACGCACCCCGGGGTTCAACAACCATGGAAATCGCTTTGGGACCCCAAAACGGTGAGTAATAGTCCACAAAATGGGTCAGAATCGACAAAAACCGAGAGAGTTGATGACCGACACGTAAATGCACCCCAGGGTTCGTCAATCGTGGAAATCACTTTGGGACCCCAAAACTGAGTATAATCCAAGAAACGGGCCAGAATCGGCCCAAACTGCGAGTCTTGACGACCAACACATAAGCACACCTTGGTGTTCGAGAACCATGGAAATCCCTTTGGGACCCCAAAACGGGGAGTAATAGTCCATGAAATGGGTCAGAATCGACAAAAACCACGAGTGTTGATGACCGACATGTTAACGCACCCCGGGGTTCAACAACCATGAAAATCGCTTTGGGACCCCAAAACGGTGAGTAATAGTCCATGAAACGGGTCAGAATCGACAAAAACCGAGAGAGTTGATGACCGACACGTAAACGCACCCCGGGGTTCGTCAATCGTGGAAATCACTTTGGGACCCCAAAACTGAGTAATAATCCAAGAAACGGGCCAGAATCGGCCCAAACTGCGAGTCTTGACGACCAATACATAAGCACACCTTGGTGTTCGACAACCATGGAAATCCCTTTGGGACCCCAAAACGGGGAGTAATAGTCCATGAAACGGGTCAGAATCGACAAAACACACGAGTGTTGATGACCGACACGTAAACGCACCCCTGGGTTCCACAACCATGGAAATCGCTTTGGGACCCCAAAACGGTGAGTAATAGTCCACAAAATGGGTCAGAATCGACAAAAACCGAGAGAGTTGATGACCGACACGTAAATGCACCCCGGGGTTCGTCAATCGTGGAAATCACTTTGGGACCCCAAAACTGAGTATAATCCAAGAAACGGGCCAGAATCGGCCCAAACTGCGAGTCTTGAGGACCAACACATAAGCACACCTTGGTGTTCGACAACCATGGAAATTCCTTTGGGACCCCAAAACGGGGAGTAATAGTCCATGAAATGGGTCAGAATCGACAAAACCAACAAGTGTTGATGACCGACACATAAATGCACCCCCGGGTTCGTTATTCGTGGAAATCGCTCTGGGACCCGAAACCGTTGAGTAATAGTCCACGAAACTGACCAGAATTGGCCAAAATTGTGATTGCTGATGACCGACACGTAAGCGCACCTTGGAGTTCAACAACCATGGAAATCGCTTTGGGACCCCAAAACGGTGAGTAATAGTCCACGAAACGGGTCAGAATCGACAAAAACCGAGAGTGTTGATGACCGACACGTAAACACACCCCAGGGTTCGTCAATCGTGGAAATCACTTTGGGACCCCAAAACTGAGTAATAATCCAAGAAACGGGCCAGAATCGGCCCAAACTGCGAGTCTTGACGACCAACACATAAGCACACCTTGGTGTTCGACAACCATGGAAATCCCTTTGGGACCCCAAAACGGGGAGTAATAGTCCATGAAACGGGTCAGAATCAACAAAACACACGAGTGTTGATGACCGACACGTAAACGCACCCCGGGGTTCAACAACCATGGAAATCGCTTTGGGACCCCAAAACGGTGAGTAATAGTCCACAAAATGGGTCAGAATCGACAAAAACCGAGAGAGTTGATGACCGACACGTAAATGCACCCCAGGGTTCGTCAATCGTGGAAATCACTTTGGGACCCCAAAACTGAGTATAATCCAAGAAACGGGCCAGAATCGGCCCAAACTGCGAGTCTTGACGACCAACACATAAGCACACCTTGGTGTTCGAGAACCATGGAAATCCCTTTGGGACCCCAAAACGGGGAGTAATAGTCCATGAAATGGGTCAGAATCGACAAAAACCACGAGTGTTGATGACCGACATGTTAACGCACCCCGGGGTTCAACAACCATGAAAATCGCTTTGGGACCCCAAAACGGTGAGTAATAGTCCATGAAACGGGTCAGAATCGACAAAAACCGAGAGAGTTGATGACCGACACGTAAACGCACCCCGGGGTTCGTCAATCGTGGAAATCACTTTGGGACCCCAAAACTGAGTAATAATCCAAGAAACGGGCCAGAATCGGCCCAAACTGCGAGTCTTGACGACCAACACATAAGCACACCTTGGTGTTTGACAACCATGGAAATCCCTTTGGGACCCCAAAACGGGGAGTAATAGTCCATGAAACGGGTCAGAATCGACAAAACACACGAGTGTTGATGACCGACACGTAAACGCACCCCTGGGTTCAACAACCATGGAAATCGCTTTGGGACCCCAAAACGGTGAGTAATAGTCCACAAAATGGGTCAGAATCGACAAAAACCGAGAGAGTTGATGACCGACACGTAAATGCACCCCGGGGTTCGTCAATCGTGGAAATCACTTTGGGACCCCAAAACTGAGTATAATCCAAGAAACGGGCCAGAATCGGCCCAAACTGCGAGTCTTGACGACCAACACATAAGCACACCTTGGTGTTCGACAACCATGGAAATCCCTTTGGGACCCCAAAACGGGGAGTAATAGTCCATGAAATGGGTCAGAATCGACAAAAACCACGATTGTTGATGACCGACATGTTAACGCACCCCGGGGTTCAACAACCATGGAAATCGCTTTGGGACCCCAAAACTGAGTAATAATCCAAGAAACGGGCCAGAATCGGCACAAACTGCGAGTCTTGACGACCAACACATAAGCACACCTTGGTGTTCGACAACCATGGAAATCCCTTTGGGACCCCAAAACGGGGAGTAATAGTCCATGAAATGGGTCAGAAACGACAAAAACCACGAGTGTTGATGACCGACATATTAACGCACCCCGGGGTTCAACAACCATGGAAATCGCTTTGGGACCCCAAAACTGAGTAATAATCCAAGAAACGGGCCAGAATCGGCCCAAACTGCGAGTCTTGACGACCAACACATAAGCACACCTTGGTGTTCGACAACCATGGAAATCCCATTGGGACCCCAAAACGGGGAGTAATAGTCCATGAAACGGGTCAGAATCGACAAAACACACGACTGTTGATGACCGACACGTAAACGCACCCCGGGGTTCAACAACCATGGAAATCGCTTTGGGACCCCAAAACGGTGACTAATAGTCCACGAAACGGGTCAGAATCAACAAAAACCGCGAGTGTTGATGACCGACAGGTAAACGCACCCCGGGGTTCGTCAATCATGGAAATCACTTCGGGACCCCAAAACTGAGTAATAATCGAAGAAACGGGCCAGAATCGGCCCAAACTGCGATCTTGACGACCAACAGATAAGCAAACCTTCGGGTTCGACAACCATGGACATCCCTTTGGGACACCAAAACGGTGAGTAATAGGTCATGAAACGGGTCAGAATGGACGAAACCAACAAGTGTTGATGACCGACACATAAATGCACCCCCGGGTTCGTTAATCGTGGAAATCGCTCTGGGACCCGAAACCGTTGAGTAATAGTCCACGAAACTGACCAGAATTGGCCAAAATTGTGATTGCTGATGACCGACACGTAAGCGCACCTTGGAGTTCAACAACCATGGAAATCGCTTTGGGACCCCAAAACGGTGAGTAATAGTCCACGAAACGGGTCAGAATCGACAAAAACCGAGAGTGTTGATGACCGACACGTAAACGCACCCCAGGGTTCGTCAATCGTGGAAATCACTTTGGGACCCCAAAACTGAGTAATAATCCAAGAAACGGGCCAGAATCGGCCCAAACTGCGAGTCTTGACGACCAACACATAAGCACACCTTGGTGTTCGACAACCATGGAAATCCCTTTGGGACCCCAAAACGGGGAGTAATAGTCCATGAAACGGGTCAGAATCAACAAAACACACGAGTGTTGATGACCGACACGTAAACGCACCCCGGGGTTCAACAACCATGGAAATCGCTTTGGGACCCCAAAACGGTGAGTAATAGTCCACAAAATGGGTCAGAATCGACAAAAACCGAGAGAGTTGATGACCGACACGTAAATGCACCCCAGGGTTCGTCAATCGTGGAAATCACTTTGGGACCCCAAAACTGAGTATAATCCAAGAAACGGGCCAGAATCGGCCCAAACTGCGAGTCTTGACGACCAACACATAAGCACACCTTGGTGTTCGACAACCATGGAAATCCCTTTGGGACCCCAAAACGGGGAGTAATAGTCCATGAAATGGGTCAGAATCGACAAAAACCACGAGTGTTGATGACCGACATGTTAACGCACCCCGGGGTTCAACAACCATGGAAATCGCTTTGGAACCCCAAAACGGTGAGTAATAGTCCATGAAACGGGTCAGAATCGACAAAAACCGAGAGAGTTGATGACCGACACGTAAACGCACCCCGGGGTTCGTCAATCGTGGAAATCACTTTGGGACCCCAAAACTGAGTAATAATCCAAGAAACGGGCCAGAATCGGCCCAAACTGCGAGTCTTGACGACCAACACATAAGCACACCTTGGTGTTCGACAACCATGGAAATCCCTTTGGGACCCAAAAATGGGGAGTAATAGTCCATGAAACGGGTCAGAATCGACAAAACACACGAGTGTTGATGACCGACACGTAAACGCACCCCGGGGTTCAACAACCATGGAAATCGCTTTGGGACCCCAAAACGGTGACTAATAGTCCACGAAACGGGTCAGAATCAACAAAAACCGCGAGTGTTGATGACCGACAGGTAAACGCACCCCGGGGTTCGTCAATCATGGAAATCACTTCGGGACCCCAAAACTGAGTAATAATCGAAGAAACGGGCCAGAATCGGCCCAAACTGCGATCTTGACGACCAACACATAAGCAAACCTTGGGGTTCGACAACCATGGAAATCCCTTTGGGACACCAAAACGGTGAGTAATAGGTCATGAAACGGGTCAGAATGGACGAAACCAACAAGTGTTGATGACCGACACATAAATGCACCCCCGGGTTCGTTAATCGTGGAAATCGCTCTGGGACCCGAAACCGTTGAGTAATAGTCCACGAAACTGACCAGAATTGGCCAAAATTGTGATTGCTGATGACCGACACGTAAGCGCACCTTGGAGTTCAACAACCATGGAAATCGCTTTGGGACCCCAAAACGGTGAGTAATAGTCCACGAAACGGGTCAGAATCGACAAAAACCGAGAGTGTTGATGACCGACACGTAAACGCACCCCAGGGTTCGTCAATCGTGGAAATCACTTTGGGACCCCAAAACTGAGTAATAATCCAAGAAACGGGCCAGAATCGGCCCAAACTGCGAGTCTTGACGACCAACACATAAGCACACCTTGGTGTTCGACAACCATGGAAATCCCTTTGGGACCCCAAAACGGGGAGTAATAGTCCATGAAACGGGTCAGAATCAACAAAACACACGAGTGTTAATGACCGACACGTAAACGCACCCCGGGGTTCAACAACCATGGAAATCGCTTTGGGACCCCAAAACGGTGAGTAATAGTCCACAAAATGGGTCAGAATCGACAAAAACCGAGAGAGTTGATGACCGACACGTAAATGCACCCCAGGGTTCGTCAATCTTGGAAATCACTTTGGGACCCCAAAACTGAGTATAATCCAAGAAACGGGCCAGAATCGGCCCAAACTGCGAGTCTTGACGACCAACACATAAGCACATCTTGGTGTTCGACAACCATGGAAATCCCTTTGGGACCCCAAAACGGGGAGTAATAGTCCATGAAATGGGTCAGAATCGACAAAAACCACGAGTGTTGATGACCGACATGTTAACGCACCCCGGGGTTCAACAACCATGGAAATCGCTTTGAGACCCCAAAACGGTGAGTAATAGTCCATGAAATGGGTCAGAATCGACAAAAACCGAGAGAGTTGATGACCGACACGTAAACGCACCCCGGGGTTCGTCAATCGTGGAAATCACTTTGGGACCCCAAAACTGAGTAATAATCCAAGAAACGGGCCAGAATCGGCCCAAACTGCGAGTCTTGACGACCAACACATAAGCACACCTTGGTGTTCGACAACCATGGAAATCCCTTTGGGACCCCAAAACGGGGAGTAATAGTCCATGAAACGGGCCAGAATCGACAAAACACACGAGTGTTGATGACCGACACGTAAACGCACCCCAGGGTTCAACAACCATGGAAATCGCTTTGGGACCCCAAAACGGTGAGTAATAGTCCATGAAACGGGTCAGAATCGACAAAAACCGAGAGAGTTGATGACCGACACGTAAACGCACCCCGGGGTTCGTCAATCGTGGAAATCACTTTGGGACCCCAAAACTGAGTAATAATCCAAGAAACGGGCCAGAATCGGCCCAAACTGCGAGTCTTGACGACCAACACATAAGCACACCTTGGTGTTCGACAACCATGGAAATCCCTTTGGGACCCCAAAACGGGGAGTAATAGTCCATGAAACGGGCCAGAATCGACAAAACACACGAGTGTTGATGACCGACACGTAAACGCACCCCAGGGTTCAACAACCATGGAAATCGCTTTGGGACCCCAAAACGGTGAGTAATAGTCCACGAAACGGGTCAGAATCAACAAAAACCGCGAGTGTTGATGACCGACAGGTAAACGCACCCCGGGGTTCGTCAATCATGGAAATCACTTCGGGACCCCAAAACTGAGTAATAATCGAAGAAACGGGCCAGAATCGGCCCAAACTGCGATCTTGACGACCAACACATAAGCACACCTTGGGGTTCGACAACCATGGAAATCCCTTTGGCACACCAAAACGGTGAGTAATAGTCCATGAAACGGGTCAGAATGGGCAAAACCCACAAGTGTTGATGACCCACACATAAATGCACCCCCGGGTTCTTTAATCGTGGAAATCGCTCTGGGACCCGAAACCGTTGAGTAATAGTCCACGAAACTGACCAGAATTGGCCAAAATTGTGATTCCTGATGACCGACACGTAAGCGCACCTTGGAGTTCAACAACCATGGAAATCGCTTTGGGACCCCAAAACGGTGAGTAATAGTCCACGAAACGGGTCAGAATCGACAAAAACCGAGAGTGTTGATGACCGACACGTAAACGCACCCCAGGGTTCGTCAATCGTGGAAATCACTTTGGGACCCCAAAACTGAGTAATAATCCAAGAAACGGGCCAGAATCGGCCCAAACTGCGAGTCTTGACGACCAACACATAAGCACACCTTGGTGTTCGACAACCATGGAAATCCCTTTGGGACCCCAAAACGGGGAGTAATAGTCCATGAAACGGGTCAGAATCAACAAAACACACGAGTGTTGATGACCGACACGTAAACGCACCCCGGGGTTCAACAACCATGGAAATCGCTTTGGGACCCCAAAACGGTGAGTAATAGTCCACAAAATGGGTCAGAATCGACAAAAACCGAGAGAGTTGATGACCGACACGTAAATGCACCCCAGGGTTCGTCAATCGTGGAAATCACTTTGGGACCCCAAAACTGAGTATAATCCAAGAAACGGGCCAGAATCGGCCCAAACTGCGAGTCTTGACGACCAACACATAAGCACACCTTGGTGTTCGACAACCATGGAAATCCCTTTGGGACCCCAAAACGGGGAGTAATAGTCCATGAAATGGGCCAGAATCGACAAAAACCACGAGTGTTGATGACCGACATGTTAACGCACCCCGGGGTTCAACAACCATGGAAATCGCTTTGGGACCCCAAAACGGTGAGTAATAGTCCATGAAACGGGTCAGAATCGACAAAAACCGAGAGAGTTGATGACCGACACGTAAACGCACCCCGGGGTTCGTCAATCGTGGAAATCACTTTGGGACCCCAAAACTGAGTAATAATCCAAGAAACGGGCCAGAATCGGCCCAAACTGCGAGTCTTGACGACCAACACATAAGCACACCTTGGTGTTCAACAACCATGGAAATCCCTTTGGGACCCCAAAACGGGGAGTAATAGTCCATGAAATGGGTCAGAATCGACAAAAACCACGAGTGTTGATGACCGACATGTTAACGCACCCCGGGGTTCAACAACCATGGAAATCGCTTTGGGACCCCAAAACGGTGAGTAATAGTCCATGAAACGGGTCAGAATCGACAAAAACCGAGAGAGTTGATGACCGACACGTAAACGCACCCCGGGGTTCGTCAATCGTGGAAATCACTTTGGGACCCCAAAACTGAGTAATAATCCAAGAAACGGGCCAGAATCGGCCCAAACTGCGAGTCTTGACGACCAACACATAAGCACACCTTGGTGTTCGACAACCATGGAAATCCCTTTGGGACCCCAAAACGGGGAGTAATAGTCCATGAAACGGGCCAGAATCGACAAAACACACGAGTGTTGATGACCGACACGTAAACGCACCCCGGGGTTCAACAACCATGGAAATCGCTTTGGGACCCCAAAACGGTGACTAATAGTCCACGAAACGGGTCAGAATCAACAAAAACCGCGAGTGTTGATGACCGACAGGTAAACGCACCCCGGGGTTCGTCAATCATGGAAATCACTTCGGGACCCCAAAACTGAGTAATAATCGAAGAAACGGGGCAGAATCGGCCCAAACTGCGATCTTGACGACCAACACATAAGCAAACCTTGGGGTTCGACAACCATGGAAATCCCTTTGGCACACCAAAACGGTGAGTAATAGTCCATGAAACGGGTCAGAATGGACGAAACCAACAAGTGTTGATGACCGACACATAAATGCACCCCCGGGTTCGTTAATCGTGGAAATCGCTCTGGGACCCGAAACCGTTGAGTAATAGTCCACGAAACTGACCAGAATTGGCCAAAATTGTGATTGCTGATGACCGACACGTAAGCGCACCTTGGAGTTCAACAACCATGGAAATCGCTTTGGGACCCCAAAACGGTGAGTAATAGTCCACGAAACGGGTCAGAATCGACAAAAACCGAGAGTGTTGATGACCGACACGTAAACGCACCCCAGGGTTCGTCAATCGTGGAAATCACTTTGGGACCCCAAAACTGAGTAATAATCCAAGAAACGGGCCAGAATCGGCCCAAACTGCGAGTCTTGACGACCAACACATAAGCACACCTTGTTGTTCGACAACCATGGAAATCCCTTTGGGACCCCAAAACGGGGAGTAATAGTCCATGAAACGGGTCGGAATCAACAAAACACACGAGTGTTGATGACCGACACGTAAACGCACCCCGGGGTTCAACAACCATGGAAATCGCTTTGGGACCCCAAAACGGTGAGTAATAGTCCACAAAATGGGTCAGAATCGACAAAAACCGAGAGAGTTGATGACCGACACGTAAATGCACCCCAGGGTTCGTCAATCGTGGAAATCACTTTGGGACCCCAAAACTGAGTATAATCCAAGAAACGGGCCAGAATCGGCCCAAACTGCGAGTCTTGACGACCAACACATAAGCACACCTTGGTGTTCGACAACCATGGAAATCCCTTTGGGACCCCAAAACGGGGAGTAATAGTCCATGAAATGGGTCAGAATCGACAAAAACCACGAGTGTTGATGACCGACATGTTAACGCACCCCGGGGTTCAACAACCATGGAAATCGCTTTGGGACCCCAAAACGGTGAGTAATAGTCCATGAAACGGGTCAGAATCGACAAAAACCGAGAGAGTTGATGACCGACACGTAAACGCACCCCGGGGTTCGTCAATCGTGGAAATCACTTTGGGACCCCAAAACTGAGTAATAATCCAAGAAACGGGCCAGAATCGGCCCAAACTGCGAGTCTTGACGACCAACACATAAGCACACCTTGGTGTTCAACAACCATGGAAATCCCTTTGGGACCCCAAAACGGGGAGTAATAGTCCATGAAATGGGTCAGAATCGACAAAAACCACGAGTGTTGATGACCGACATGTTAACGCACCCCGGGGTTCAACAACCATGGAAATCGCTTTGGGACCCCAAAACGGTGAGTAATAGTCCATGAAACGGGTCAGAATCGACAAAAACCGAGAGAGTTGATGACCGACACGTAAACGCACCCCGGGGTTCGTCAATCGTGGAAATCACTTTGGGACCCCAAAACTGAGTAATAATCCAAGAAACGGGCCAGAATCGGCCCAAACTGCGAGTCTTGACGACCAACACATAAGCACACCTTGGTGTTCGACAACCATGGAAATCCCTTTGGGACCCCAAAACGGGGAGTAATAGTCCATGAAACGGGCCAGAATCGACAAAACACACGAGTGTTGATGACCGACACGTAAACGCACCCCGGGGTTCAACAACCATGGAAATCGCTTTGGGACCCCAAAACGGTGACTAATAGTCCACGAAACGGGTCAGAATCAACAAAAACCGCGAGTGTTGATGACCGACAGGTAAACGCACCCCGGGGTTCGTCAATCATGGAAATCACTTCGGGACCCCAAAACTGAGTAATAATCGAAGAAACGGGGCAGAATCGGCCCAAACTGCGATCTTGACGACCAACACATAAGCAAACCTTGGGGTTCGACAACCATGGAAATCCCTTTGGCACACCAAAACGGTGAGTAATAGTCCATGAAACGGGTCAGAATGGACGAAACCAACAAGTGTTGATGACCGACACATAAATGCACCCCCGGGTTCGTTAATCGTGGAAATCGCTCTGGGACCCGAAACCGTTGAGTAATAGTCCACGAAACTGACCAGAATTGGCCAAAATTGTGATTGCTGATGACCGACACGTAAGCGCACCTTGGAGTTCAACAACCATGGAAATCGCTTTGGGACCCCAAAACGGTGAGTAATAGTCCACGAAACGGGTCAGAATCGACAAAAACCGAGAGTGTTGATGACCGACACGTAAACGCACCCCAGGGTTCGTCAATCGTGGAAATCACTTTGGGACCCCAAAATTGAGTAATAATCCAAGAAACGGGCCAGAATCGGCCCAAACTGCGAGTCTTGACGACCAACACATAAGCACACCTTGTTGTTCGACAACCATGGAAATCCCTTTGGGACCCCAAAACGGGGAGTAATAGTCCATGAAACGGGTCGGAATCAACAAAACACACGAGTGTTGATGACCGACACGTAAACGCACCCCGGGGTTCAACAACCATGGAAATCGCTTTGGGACCCCAAAACGGTGAGTAATAGTCCACAAAATGGGTCAGAATCGACAAAAACCGAGAGAGTTGATGACCGACACGTAAATGCACCCCAGGGTTTGTCAATCGTGGAAATCACTTTGGGACCCCAAAACTGAGTATAATCCAAGAAACGGGCCAGAATCGGCCCAAACTGCGAGTCTTGACGACCAACACATAAGCACACCTTGGTGTTCGACAACCATGGAAATCCCTTTGGGACCCCAAAACGGGGAGTAATAGTCCATGAAATGGGTCAGAATCGACAAAAACCACGAGTGTTGATGACCGACATGTTAACGCACCCCGGGGTTCAACAACCATGGAAATCGCTTTGGGACCCCAAAACGGTGAGTAATAGTCCATGAAACGGGTCAGAATCGACAAAAACCGAGAGAGTTGATGACCGACACGTAAACGCACCCCGGGGTTCGTCAATCGTGGAAATCACTTTGGGACCCCAAAACTGAGTAATAATCCAAGAAACGGGCCAGAATCGGCCCAAACTGCGAGTCTTGACGACCAACACATAAGCACACCTTGGTGTTCAACAACCATGGAAAATCCCTTTGGGACCCCAAAACGGGGAGTAATAGTCCATGAAATGGGTCAGAATCGACAAAAACCACGAGTGTTGATGACCGACATGTTAACGCACCCCGGGGTTCAACAACCATGGAAATCGCTTTGGGACCCCAAAACGGTGAGTAATAGTCCATGAAACGGGTCAGAATCGACAAAAACCGAGAGAGTTGATGACCGACACGTAAACGCACCCCGGGGTTCGTCAATCGTGGAAATCACTTTGGGACCCCAAAACTGAGTAATAATCCAAGAAACGGGCCAGAATCGGCCCAAACTGCGAGTCTTGACGACCAACACATAAGCACACCTTGGTGTTCGACAACCATGGAAATCCCTTTGGGACCCCAAAACGGGGAGTAATAGTCCATGAAACGGGTCAGAATCGACAAAACACACGAGTGTTGATGACCGACACGTAAACGCACCCCGGGGTTCAACAACCATGGAAATCGCTTTGGGACCCCAAAACGGTGACTAATAGTCCACGAAACGGGTCAGAATCAACAAAAACCGCAAGTGTTGATGACCGACAGGTAAACGCACCCCGGGGTTCGTCAATCATGGAAATCACTTCGGGACCCCAAAACTGAGTAATAATCGAAGAAACGGGGCAGAATCGGCCCAAACTGCGATCTTGACGACCAACACATAAGCAAACCTTGGGGTTCGACAACCATGGAAATCCCTTTGGCACACCAAAACGGTGAGTAATAGTCCATGAAACGGGTCAGAATGGACGAAACCAACAAGTGTTGATGACCGACACATAAATGCACCCCCGGGTTCGTTAATCGTGGAAATCGCTCTGGGACCCGAAACCGTTGAGTAATAGTCCACGAAACTGACCAGAATTGGCCAAAATTGTGATTGCTGATGACCGACACGTAAGCGCACCTTGGAGTTCAACAACCATGGAAATCGCTTTGGGACCCCAAAACGGTGAGTAATAGTCCACGAAACGGGTCAGAATCGACAAAAACCGAGAGTGTTGATGACCGACACGTAAACGCACCCCAGGGTTCGTCAATCGTGGAAATCACTTTGGGACCCCAAAACTGAGTAATAATCCAAGAAACGGGCCAGAATCGGCCCAAACTGCGAGTCTTGACGACCAACACATAAGCACACCTTGGTGTTCGACAACCATGGAAATCCCTTTGGGACCCCAAAACGGGGAGTAATAGTCCATGAAACGGGTCAGAATCAACAAAACACACGAGTGTTGATGACCGACACGTAAGCGCACCTTGGAGTTCAACAACCATGGAAATCGCTTTGGGACCCCAAAACGGTGAGTAATAGTCCACGAAACGGGTCAGAATCGACAAAAACCGAGAGTGTTGATGACCGACACGTAAACGCACCCCAGGGTTCGTCAATCGTGGAAATCACTTTGGGACCCCAAAACTGAGTAATAATCCAAGAAACGGGCCAGAATCGGCCCAAACTGCGAGTCTTGACGACCAACACATAAGCACACCTTGGTGTTCGAAAACCATGGAAATCCCTTTGGGACCCCAAAACGGGGAGTAATAGTCCATGAAACGGGTTAGAATCGACAAAAACCACGAGTGTTGATGACCGACATGTTAACGCACCCCGGGGTTCAACAACCATGGAAATCGCTTTGGGACCCCAAAACGGTGAGTAATAGTCCATGAAACGGGTCAGAATCGACAAAAACCGAGAGAGTTGATGACCGACACGTAAACGCACCCCGGGGTTCGTCAATCGTGGAAATCACTTTGGGACCCCAAAACTGAGTAATAATCCAAGAAATGGGCCAGAATCGGCCCAAACTGCGAGTCTTGACGACCAACACATAAGCACACCTTGGTGTTCGACAACCATGGAAATCCCTTTGGGACCCCAAAACGGGGAGTAATAGTCCATGAAACGGGTCAGAATCGACAAAACACACGAGTGTTGATGACCGACACGTAAACGCACCCCGGGGTTCAACAACCATGGAAATCGCTTCGGGACCCCAAAACGGTGACTAATAGTCCACGAAACGGGTCAGAATCAACAAAAACCGCGAGTGTTGATGACCGACAGGTAAACGCACCCCGGGGTTCGTCAATCATGGAAATCACTTCGGGACCCCAAAACTGAGTAATAATCGAAGAAACGGGCCAGAATCGGCCCAAACTGCGATCTTGACGACCAACACATAAGCAAACCTTGGGGTTCGACAACCATGGAAATCCCTTTGGGACACCAAAACGGTGAGTAATAGGTCATGAAACGGGTCAGAATGGACGAAACCAACAAGTGTTGATGACCGACACATAAATGCACCCCCGGGTTCGTTAATCGTGGAAATCGCTCTAGGACCCGAAACCGTTGAGTAATAGTCCACGAAACTGACCAGAATTGGCCAAAATTGTGATTGCTGATGACCGACACGTAAGCGCACCTTGGAGTTCAACAACCATGGAAATCGCTTTGGGACCCCAAAACGGTGAGTAATAGTCCACGAAACGGGTCAGAATCGACAAAAACCGAGAGTGTTGATGACCGACACGTAAACGCACCCCAGGGTTCGTCAATCGTGGAAATCACTTTGGGACCCCAAAACTGAGTAATAATCCAAGAAACGGGCCAGAATCGGCCCAAACTGCGAGTCTTGACGACCAACACATAAGCACACCTTGGTGTTCGACAACCATGGAAATCCCTTTGGGACCCCAAAACGGGGAGTAATAGTCTATGAAACGGGTCAGAATCAACAAAACACACGAGTGTTGATGACCGACACGTAAACGCACCCCGGGGTTCAACAACCATGGAAATCGCTTTGGGACCCCAAAACGGTGAGTAATAGTCCACAAAATGGGTCAGAATCGACAAAAACCGAGAGAGTTGATGACCGACACGTAAATGCACCCCAGGGTTCGTCAATCGTGGAAATCACTTTGGGACCCCAAAACTGAGTATAATCCAAGAAACGGGCCAGAATCGGCCCAAACTGCGAGTCTTGACGACCAACACATAAGCACACCTTGGTGTTCGACAACCATGGAAATCCCTTTGGGACCCCAAAACGGGGAGTAATAGTCCATGAAATGGGTCAGAATCCACAAAAACCACGAGTGTTGATGACCGACATGTTAACGCACCCCGGGGTTCAACAACCATGGAAATCGCTTTGGGACCCCAAAACGGTGAGTAATAGTCCATGAAACGGGTCAGAATCGACAAAAACCGAGAGAGTTGATGACCGACACGTAAACGCACCCCGGGGTTCGTCAATCGTGGAAATCACTTTGGGACCCCAAAACTGAGTAATAATCCAAGAAACGGGCCAGAATCGGCCCAAACTGCGAGTCTTGACGACCAACACATAAGCACACCTTGGTGTTCAACAACCATGGAAATCCCTTTGGGACCCCAAAACGGGGAGTAATAGTCCATGAAACGGGTTAGAATCGACAAAAACCACGAGTGTTGATGACCGACATGTTAACGCACCCCGGGGTTCAACAACCATGGAAATCGCTTTGGGACCCCAAAACGGTGAGTAATAGTCCATGAAACGGGTCAGAATCGACAAAAACCGAGAGAGTTGATGACCGACACGTAAACGCACCCCGGGGTTCGTCAATCGTGGAAATCACTTTGGGACCCCAAAACTGAGTAATAATCCAAGAAATGGGCCAGAATCGGCCCAAACTGCGAGTCTTGACGACCAACACATAAGCACACCTTGGTGTTCGACAACCATGGAAATCCCTTTGGGACCCCAAAACGGGGAGTAATAGTCCATGAAACGGGTCAGAATCGACAAAACACACGAGTGTTGATGACCGACATGTAAACGCACCCCGGGGTTCAACAACCATGGAAATCGCTTTGGGACCCCAAAACGGTGACTAATAGTCCACGAAACGGGTCAGAATCAACAAAAACCGCGAGTGTTGATGACCGACAGGTAAACGCACCCCGGGGTTCGTCAATCATGGAAATCACTTCGGGACCCCAAAACTGAGTAATAATCGAAGAAACGGGCCAGAATCGGCCCAAACTGCGATCTTGACGACCAACACATAAGCAAACCTTGGGGTTCGACAACCATGGAAATCCCTTTGGGACACCAAAACGGTGAGTAATAGGTCATGAAACGGGTCAGAATGGACGAAACCAACAAGTGTTGATGACCGACACATAAATGCACCCCTGGGTTCGTTAATCGTGGAAATCGCTCTGGGACCCGAAACCGTTGAGTAATAGTCCACGAAACTGACCAGAATTGGCCAAAATTGTGATTGCTGATGACCGACACGTAAGCGCACCTTGGAGTTCAACAACCATGGAAATCGCTTTGGGACCCCAAAACGGTGAGTAATAGTCCACGAAACGGGTCAGAATCGACAAAAACCGAGAGTGTTGATGACCGACACGTAAACGCACCCCAGGGTTCGTCAATCGTGGAAATCACTTTGGGACCCGAAAACTGAGTAATAATCCAAGAAACGGGCCAGAATCGGCCCAAACTGCGAGTCTTGACGACCAACACATAAGCACACCTTGGTGTTCGACAACCATGGAAATCCCTTTGGGACCCCAAAACGGGGAGTAATAGTCCATGAAACGGGTCAGAATCAACAAAACACACGAGTGTTGATGACCGACACGTAAACGCACCCCGGGGTTCAACAACCATGGAAATCGCTTTGGGACCCCAAAACGGTGAGTAATAGTCCACAAAATGGGTCAGAATCGACAAAAACCGAGAGAGTTGATGACCGACACGTAAATGCACCCCAGGGTTCGTCAATCGTGGAAATCACTTTGGGACCCCAAAACTGAGTATAATCCAAGAAACGGGCCAGAATCGGCCCAAACTGCGAGTCTTGACGACCAACACATAAGCACACCTTGGTGTTCGACAACCATGGAAATCCCTTTGGGACCCCAAAACGGGGAGTAATAGTCCATGAAATGGGTCAGAATCGACAAAAACCACGAGTGTTGATGACCGACATGTTAACGCACCCCGGGGTTCAACAACCATGGAAATCGCTTTGGGACCCCAAAACGGTGAGTAATAGTCCATGAAACGGGTCAGAATCGACAAAAACCGAGAGAGTTGATGACCGACACGTAAACGCACCCCGGGGTTCGTCAATCGTGGAAATCACTTTGGGACCCCAAAACTGAGTAATAATCCAAGAAACGGGCCAGAATCGGCCCAAACTGCGAGTCTTGACGACCAACACATAAGCACACCTTGGTGTTCGACAACCATGGAAATCCCTTTGGGACCCCAAAACGGGGAGTAATAGTCCATGAAACGGGTCAGAATCGACAAAACACACGAGTGTTGATGACCGACACGTAAACGCACCCCGGGGTTCAACAACCATGGAAATCGCTTTGGGACCCCAAAACGGTGAGTAATAGTCCACGAAACGGGTCAGAATCAACAAAAACCGCGAGTGTTGATGACCGACAGGTAAACGCACCCCGGGGTTCGTCAATCATGGAAATCACTTCGGGACCCCAAAACTGAGTAATAATCCAAGAAACAGGCCAGAATCGGCCCAAACTGCGATCTTGACGACCAACACATAAGCACACCTTGGGGTTCGACAACCATGGAAATCCCTTTGGGACACCAAAACGGTGAGTAATAGTCCATGAAACGGGTCAGAATGGACAAAACCCACAAGTGTTGATGACCCACAAATAAATGCACCCCCGGGTTCGTTAATCGTGGAAATCACTCTGGGACCCGAAACCGTTGAGTAATAGTCCACGAAACTGACCAGAATTGGCCAAAATTGTGATTGCTGATGACCGACACGTAAGCGCACCTTGGAGTTCAACAACCATGGAAATTGCTTTGGGACCCCAAAACGGTGAGTAATAGTCCACGAAACGGGTCAGAATCGACAAAAACCGAGAGTGTTGATGACCGACACGTAAACGCACCCCAGGGTTCGTCAATCGTGGAAATCACTTTGGGACCCCAAAACTGAGTAATAATCCAAGAAACGGGCCAGAATCGGCCCAAACTGCGAGTCTTGACAACCAACACATAAGCACATCTTGGTGTTCGACAACCATGGAAATCTCTTTGGGACCCCAAAACGGGGAGTAATAGTCCATGAAACGGGTCAGAATCGACAAAACACACGAGTGTTGATGACCGACACGTAAACGCACCCCGGGGTTCAACAACCATGGAAATCGCTTTGGGACCCCAAAACGGTGAGTAATAGTCCACGAAACGGGTCAGAATCAACAAAAACCGCGAGTGTTGATGACCGACAGGTAAACGCACCCCGGGGTTCGTCAATCATGGAAATCAATTCGGGACCCCAAAACTGAGTAATAATCCAAGAAACGGGCCAGAATCGGCCCAAACTGCGATCTTGACGACCAACACATAAGCACACCTTGGGGTTCGACAACCATGGAAATCCCTTTGAGACACCAAAACGGTGAGTAATAGTCCATGAAACGGGTCAGAATGGACAAAACCCACAAGTGTTGATGACCGTCACATAAATGCACCCCCGGGTTCGTTAATCGTGGAAATCGCTCTGGGACCCGAAACCGTTGAGTAATAGTCCACGAAACTGACCAGAATTGGCCAAAATTGTGAGTGCTGATGACCGACACGTAAGCGCACCTTGGAGTTCTACAACCATGGAAATCGCTTTGGGACCCCAAAACGGTGAGTAATAGTCCACGAAACGGGTCAGAATCGACAAAAACCGAGAGTGTTGATGACCGACACGTAAACGCACCCCAGGGTTCCTCAATCGTGGAAATCACTTTGGGACCCCAAAACTGAGTAATAATCCAAGAAACGGGCCAGAATCGGCCCAAACTGCGAGTCTTGACGACCAACACATAAGCACACCTTGGTGTTCGACAACCATGGAAATCCCTTTGGGACCCCAAAACGGGGAGTAATAGTCCATGAAACGGGTCAGAATCAACAAAACACACGAGTGTTGATGACCGACACGTAAACGCACCCCGGGGTTCAACAACCATGGAAATCGCTTTGGGACCCCAAAACGGTGAGTAATAGTCCACAAAATGGGTCAGAATCGACAAAAACCGAGAGAGTTGATGACCGACACGTAAATGCACCCCGGGGTTCGTCAATCGTGGAAATCACTTTGGGACCCCAAAACTGAGTATAATCCAAGAAACGGGCCAGAATCGGCCCAAACTGCGAGTCTTGACGACCAACACATAAGCACACCTTGGTGTTCGACAACCATGGAAATCCCTTTGGGACCCCAAAACGGGGAGTAATAGTCCATGAAATGGGTCAGAATCGACAAAAACCACGAGTGTTGATGACCGACATGTTAACGCACCCCGGAGTTCAACAACCATGGAAATCGCTTTGGGAACCCAAAACTGAGTAATAATCCAAGAAACGGGCCAGAATCGGCCCAAACTGCGAGTCTTGATGACCAACACATAAGCACACCTTGGTGTTCGACAACCATGGAAATCCCTTTGGGACCCCAAAACGGGGAGTAATAGTCCATGAAACGGGTCAGAATCGACAAAACACACGAGTGTTGATGACCGACACGTAAACGCACCCCGGGGTTCAACAACTATGGAAATCGCTTTGGGACCCCAAAACGGTGGCTAATAGTCCACGAAACGGGTCAGAATCAACAAAAACCGCGAGTGTTGATGACCGACAGGTAAACGCACCCCGGGGTTCGTCAATCATGGAAATCACTTCGGGACCCCAAAACTGAGTAATAATCCAAGAAACGGGCCAGAATCGGCCCAAACTGCGATCTTGACGACCAACACATAAGCACACCTTGGGGTTCGACAACCATGGAAATCCCTTTGAGACACCAAAACGGTGAGTAATAGTCCATGAAACGGGTCAGAATGGACAAAACCAACAAGTGTTGATGACCGACACATAAATGCACCCCCGGGTTCGTTAATCGTGGCAATCGCTCTGGGACCCGAAACCGTTGAGTAATAGTCCATGAAACTGACCAGAATTGGCCAAAATTGTGATTGCTGATGACCGACACGTAAGCGCACCTTGGAGTTCAACAACCATGGAAATCGCTTTGGGACCCCAAAACGGTGAGTAATAGTCCACGAAACGGGTCAGAATCGACAAAAACCGAGAGTGTTGATGACCGACACGTAAACGCACCCCAGGGTTCCTCAATCGTGGAAATCACTTTGGGACCCCAAAACTGAGTAATAATCCAAGAAACGGGCCAGAATCGGCCCAAACTGCGAGTCTTGACGACCAACACATAAGCACACCTTGGTGTTCGACAACCATGGAAATCCCTTTGGGACCCCAAAACGGGGAGTAATAGTCCATGAAACGGGTCAGAATCAACAAAACACACGAGTGTTGATGACCGACACGTAAACGCACCCCGGGGTTCAACAACCATGGAAATCGCTTTGGGACCCCAAAACGGTGAGTAATAGTCCACAAAATGGGTCAGAATCGACAAAAACCGAGAGAGTTGATGACCGACACGTAAATGCACCCCAGGGTTCGTCAATCGTGGAAATCACTTTGGGACCCCAAAACTGAGTATAATCCAAGAAACGGGCCAGAATCGGCCCAAACTGCGAGTCTTGACGACCAACACATAAGCACACCTTGGTGTTCAACAACCATGGAAATCCCTTTGGGACCCCAAAACGGGGAGTAATAGTCCATGAAATGGGTCAGAATCGACAAAAACCACGAGTGTTGATGACCGACATGTTAACGCACCCCGGGGTTCAACAACCATGGAAATCGCTTTGGGACCCCAAAACGGTGAGTAATAGTCCATGAAACGGGTCAGAATCGACAAAAACCGAGAGAGTTGATGACCGACACGTAAACGCACCCCGGGGTTCGTCAATCGTGGAAATCACTTTGGGACCCCAAAACTGAGTAATAATCCAAGAAACGGGCCAGAATCGGCCCAAACTGCGAGTCTTGACGACCAACACATAAGCACACCTTGGTGTTCGACAACCATGGAAATCCCTTTGGGACCCCAAAACGGGGAGTAATAGTCCATGAAACGGGTTAGAATCGACAAAACACACGAGTGTTGATGACCGACACGTAAACGCACCCCGGGGTTCAACAACCATGGAAATTGCTTTGGGACCCCAAAACGGTGAGTAATAGTCCACGAAACGGGTCAGAATCAACAAAAACCGCGAGTGTTGATGACCGACAGGTAAACGCACCCCGGGGTTCGTCAATCATGGAAATCACTTCGGGACCCCAAAACTGAGTAATAATCCAAGAAACGGGCCAGAATCGGCCCAAACTGCGATCTTGACGACCAACACATAAGCACACCTTGGGGTTCGACAACCATGGAAATCCCTTTGGGACACCAAAACGGTGAGTAATAGTCCATGAAACGGGTCAGAATGGACAAAACCCACAAGTGTTGATGACCCACACATAAATGCACCCCCGGGTTCGTTAATCGTGGAAATCGCTCTGGGACCCGAAACCGTTGAGTAATAGTCCACGAAACTGACCAGAACTGGCCAAAATTGTGATTGCTGATGACCGACACGTAAGCGCACCTTGGAGTTCAACAACCATGGAAATCGCTTTGGGACCCCAAAACGGTGAGTAATAGTCCACGAAACGGGTCAGAATCGACAAAAACCGAGAGTGTTGATGACCGACACGTAAACGCACCCCAGGGTTCGTCAATCGTGGAAATCACTTTGGGACCCCAAAACTGAGTAATAATCCAAGAAACGGGCCAGAATCGGCCCAAACTGCGAGTCTTGACCACCAACACATAAGCACATCTTGGTGTTCGACAACCATGGAAATCTCTTTGGGACCCCAAAACGGGGAGTAATAGTCCATGAAACGGGTCAGAATCGACAAAACACACGAGTGTTGATGACCGACACGTAAACGCACCCCGGGGTTCAACAACCATGGAAATCGCTTTGGGACCCCAAAACGGTGAGTAATAGTCCACGAAACGGGTCAGAATCAACAAAAACCGCGAGTGTTGATGACCGATAGGTAAACGCACCCCGGGGTTCGTCAATCATGGAAATCACTTCGGGACCCCAAAACTGAGTAATAATCCAAGAAACGGGCCAGAATCGGCCCAAACTGCGATCTTGACGACCAACACATAAGCACACCTTGGGGTTCGACAACCATGGAAATCCCTTTGAGACACCAAAACGGTGAGTAATAGTCCATGAAACGGGTCAGAATGGACAAAACCCACAAGTGTTGATGACCGTCACATAAATGCACCCCCGGGTTCGTTAATCGTGGAAATCGCTCTGGGACCCGAAACCGTTGAGTAATAGTCCACGAAACTGACCAGAATTGGCCAAAATTGTGAGTGCTGATGACCGACACGTAAGCGCACCTTGGAGTTCAACAACCATGGAAATCGCTTTGGGACCCCAAAACGGTGAGTAATAGTCCACGAAACGGGTCAGAATCGACAAAAACCGAGAGTGTTGATGACCGACACGTAAACGCACCCCAGGGTTCGTCAATCGTGGAAATCACTTTGGGACCCCAAAACTGAGTAATAATCCAAGAAACGGGCCAGAATCGGCCCAAACTGCGAGTCTTGACCACCAACACATAAGCACATCTTGGTGTTCGACAACCATGGAAATCTCTTTGGGACCCCAAAACGGGGAGTAATAGTCCATGAAACGGGTCAGAATCGACAAAAGACACGAGTGTTGATGACCGACACGTAAACGCACCCCGGGGTTCAACAACCATGGAAATCGCTTTGGGACCCAAAACGGTGAGTAATAGTCCACGAAACGGGTCAGAATCAACAAAAACCGCGAGTGTTGATGACCGACAGGTAAACGCACCCCGGGGTTCGTCAATCATGGAAATCACTTCGGGACCCCAAAACTGAGTAATAATCCAAGAAACGGGCCAGAATCGGCCCAAACTGCGATCTTGACGACCAACACATAAGCACACCTTGGGGTTCGACAACCATGGAAATCCCTTTGAGACACCAAAACGGTGAGTAATAGTCCATGAAACGGGTCAGAATGGACAAAACCCACAAGTGTTGATGACCGTCACATAAATGCACCCCCGGGTTCGTTAATCGTGGAAATCGCTCTGGGACCCGAAACCGTTGAGTAATAGTCCACGAAACTGACCAGAATTGGCCAAAATTGTGAGTGCTGATGACCGACACGTAAGCGCACCTTGGAGTTCAACAACCATGGAAATCGCTTTGGGACCCCAAAACGGTGAGTAATAGTCCACGAAACGGGTCAGAATCGACAAAAACCGAGAGTGTTGATGACCGACACGTAAACGCACCCCAGGGTTCGTCAATCGTGGAAATCACTTTGGGACCCCAAAACTGAGTAATAATCCAAGAAACGGGCCAGAATCGGCCCAAACTGCGAGTCTTGACCACCAACACATAAGCACATCTTGGTGTTCGACAACCATGGAAATCTCTTTGGGACCCCAAAACGGGGAGTAATAGTCCATGAAACGGGTCAGAATCGACAAAAGACACGAGTGTTGATGACCGACACGTAAACGCACCCCGGGGTTCAACAACCATGGAAATCGCTTTGGGACCCAAAACGGTGAGTAATAGTCCACGAAACGGGTCAGAATCAACAAAAACCGCGAGTGTTGATGACCGACAGGTAAACGCACCCCGAGGTTCGTCAATCATGGAAATCACTTCGGGACCCCAAAACTGAGTAATAATCCAAGAAACGGGCCAGAATCGGCCCAAACTGCGATCTTGACGACCAACACATAAGCACACCTTGGGGTTCGACAACCATGGAAATCCCTTTGAGACACCAAAACGGTGAGTAATAGTCCATGAAACGGGTCAGAATGGACAAAACCCACAAGTGTTGATGACCGTCACATAAATGCACCCCCGGGTTCGTTAATCGTGGAAATCGCTCTGGGACCCGAAACCGTTGAGTAATAGTCCACGAAACTGACCAGAATTGGCCAAAATTGTGAGTGCTGATGACCGACACGTAAGCGCACCTTGGAGTTCAACAACCATGGAAATCGCTTTGGGACCCCAAAACGGTGAGTAATAGTCCACGAAACGGGTCAGAATTGACAAAAACCGAGAGTGTTGATGACCGACACGTAAACGCACCCCAGGGTTCGTCAATCGTGGAAATCACTTTGGGACCCCAAAACTGAGTAATAATCCAAGAAACGGGCCAGAATCGGCCCAAACTGCGAGTCTTGACCACCAACACATAAGCACATCTTGGTGTTCGACAACCATGGAAATCTCTTTGGGACCCCAAAACGGGGAGTAATAGTCCATGAAACGGGTCAGAATCGACAAAACACACGAGTGTTGATGACCGACACGTAAACGCACCCCGGGGTTCAACAACCATGGAAATCGCTTTGGGACCCCAAAACGGTGAGTAATAGTCCACGAAACGGGTCAGAATCAACAAAAACCGCGAGTGTTGATGACCGACAGGTAAACGCACCCCGGGGTTCGTCAATCATGGAAATCACTTCGGGACCCCAAAACTGAGTAATAATCCAAGAAACGGGCCAGAATCGGCCCAAACTGCGATCTTGACGACCAACACATAAGCACACCTTGGGGTTCGACAACCATGGAAATCCCTTTGAGACACCAAAACGGTGAGTAATAGTCCATGAAACGGGTCAGAATGGACAAAACCCACAAGTGTTGATGACCGTCACATAAATGCACCCCCGGGTTCGTTAATCGTGGAAATCGCTCTGGGACCCGAAACCGTTGAGTAATAGTCCACGAAACTGACCAGAATTGGCCAAAATTGTGAGTGCTGATGACCGACACGTAAGCGCACCTTGGAGTTCTACAACCATGGAAATCGCTTTGGGACCCCAAAACGGTGAGTAATAGTCCACGAAACGGGTCAGAATCGACAAAAACCGAGAGTGTTGATGACCGACACGTAAACGCACCCCAGGGTTCCTCAATCGTGGAAATCACTTTGGGACCCCAAAACTGAGTAATAATCCAAGAAACGGGCCAGAATCGGCCCAAACTGCGAGTCTTGACGACCAACACATAAGCACACCTTGGTGTTCGACAACCATGGAAATCCCTTTGGGACCCCAAAACGGGGAGTAATAGTCCATGAAACGGGTCAGAATCAACAAAACACACGAGTGTTGATGACCGACACGTAAACGCACCCCGGGGTTCAACAACCATGGAAATCGCTTTGGGACCCCAAAACGGTGAGTAATAGTCCACAAAATGGGTCAGAATCGACAAAAACCGAGAGAGTTGATGACCGACACGTAAATGCACCCCAGGGTTCGTCAATCGTGGAAATCACTTTGGGACCCCAAAACTGAGTATAATCCAAGAAACGGGCCAGAATCGGCCCAAACTGCGAGTCTTGACGACCAACACATAAGCACACCTTGGTGTTCGACAACCATGGAAATCCCTTTGGGACCCCAAAACGGGGAGTAATAGTCCATGAAATGGGTCAGAATCGACAAAAACCACGAGTGTTGATGACCGACATGTTAACGCACCCCGGGGTTCAACAACCATGGAAATCGCTTTGGGACCCCAAAACGGTGAGTAATAGTCCATGAAACGGGTCAGAATCGACAAAAACCGAGAGAGTTGATGACCGACACGTAAACGCACCCCGGGGTTCGTCAATCGTGGAAATCACTTTGGGACCCCAAAACTGAGTAATAATCCAAGAAACGGGCCAGAATCGGCCCAAACTGCGAGTCTTGACGACCAACACATAAGCACACCTTGGTGTTCGACAACCATGGAAATCCCTTTGGGACCCCAAAACGGGGAGTAATAGTCCATGAAACGGGTTAGAATCGACAAAACACACGAGTGTTGATGACCGACACGTAAACGCACCCCGGGGTTCAACAACCATGGAAATTGCTTTGGGACCCCAAAACGGTGAGTAATAGTCCACGAAACGGGTCAGAATCAACAAAAACCGCGAGTGTTGATGACCGACAGGTAAACGCACCCCGTGGTTCGTCAATCATGGAAATCACTTCGGGACCCCAAAACTGAGTAATAATCCAAGAAACGGGCCAGAATCGGCCCAAACTGCGATCTTGACGACCAACACATAAGCACACCTTGGGGTTCGACAACCATGGAAATCCCTTTGGGACACCAAAACGGTGAGTAATAGTCCATGAAACGGGTCAGAATGGACAAAACCCACAAGTGTTGATGACCCACACATAAATGCACCCCCGGGTTCGTTAATCGTGGAAATCGCTCTGGGACCCGAAACCGTTGAGTAATAGTCCACGAAACTGACCAGAATTGGCCAAAATTGTGATTGCTGATGACCGACACGTAAGTGCACCTTGGAGTTCAACAACCATGGAAATCGCTTTGGGACCCCAAAACGGTGAGTAATAGTCCACGAAACGGGTCAGAATCGACAAAAACCGAGAGTGTTGATGACCGACACGTAAACGCACCCCAGGGTTCGTCAATCGTGGAAATCACTTTGGGACCCCAAAACTGAGTAATAATCCAAGAAACGGGCCAGAATCGGCCCAAACTGCGAGTCTTGACCACCAACACATAAGCACATCTTGGTGTTCGACAACCATGGAAATCTCTTTGGGACCCCAAAACGGGGAGTAATAGTCCATGAAACGGGTCAGAATCGACAAAACACACGAGTGTTGATGACCGACACGTAAACGCACCCCGGGGTTCAACAACCATGGAAATCGCTTTGGGACCCCAAAACGGTGAGTAATAGTCCACGAAACGGGTCAGAATCAACAAAAACCGCGAGTGTTGATGACCGACAGGTAAACGCACCCCGGGGTTCGTCAATCATGGAAATCACTTCGGGACCCCAAAACTGAGTAATAATCCAAGAAACGGGCCAGAATCGGCCCAAACTGCGATCTTGACGACCAACACATAAGCACACCTTGGGGTTCGACAACCATGGAAATCCCTTTGAGACACCAAAACGGTGAGTAATAGTCCATGAAACGGGTCAGAATGGACAAAACCCACAAGTGTTGATGACCGTCACATAAATGCACCCCCGGGTTCGTTAATCGTGGAAATCGCTCTGGGACCCGAAACCGTTGAGTAATAGTCCACGAAACTGACCAGAATTGGCCAAAATTGTGAGGGCTGATGACCGACACGTAAGCGCACCTTGGAGTTCTACAACCATGGAAATCGCTTTGGGACCCCAAAACGGTGAGTAATAGTCCACGAAACGGGTCAGAATCGACAAAAACCGAGAGTGTTGATGACCGACACGTAAACGCACCCCAGGGTTCCTCAATCGTGGAAATCACTTTGGGACCCCAAAACTGAGTAATAATCCAAGAAACGGGCCAGAATCGGCCCAAACTGCGAGTCTTGACGACCAACACATAAGCACACCTTGGTGTTCGACAACCATGGAAATCCCTTTGGGACCCCAAAACGGGGAGTAATAGTCCATGAAACGGGTCAGAATCAACAAAACACACGAGTGTTGATGACCGACACGTAAACGCACCCCGGGGTTCAACAACCATGGAAATCGCTTTGGGACCCCAAAACGGTGAGTAATAGTCCACAAAATGGGTCAGAATCGACAAAAACCGAGAGAGTTGATGACCGACACGTAAATGCACCCCAGGGTTCGTCAATCGTGGAAATCACTTTGGGACCCCAAAACTGAGTATAATCCAAGAAACGGGCCAGAATCGGCCCAAACTGCGAGTCTTGACGACCAACACATAAGCACACCTTGGTGTTCGACAACCATGGAAATCCCTTTGGGACCCCAAAACGGGGAGTAATAGTCCATGAAATGGGTCAGAATCGACAAAAACCACGAGTGTTGATGACCGACATGTTAACGCACCCCGGGGTTCAACAACCATGGAAATCGCTTTGGGACCCCAAAACGGTGAGTAATAGTCCATGAAACGGGTCAGAATCGACAAAAACCGAGAGAGTTGATGACCGACACGTAAACGCACCCCGGGGTTCGTCAATCGTGGAAATCACTTTGGGACCCCAAAACTGAGTAATAATCCAAGAAACGGGCCAGAATCGGCCCAAACTGCGAGTCTTGACGACCAACACATAAGCACACCTTGGTGTTCGACAACCATGGAAATCCCTTTGGGACCCCAAAACGGGGAGTAATAGTCCATGAAACGGGTTAGAATCGACAAAACACACGAGTGTTGATGACCGACACGTAAACGCACCCCGGGGTTCAACAACCATGGAAATTGCTTTGGGACCCCAAAACGGTGAGTAATAGTCCACGAAACGGGTCAGAATCAACAAAAACCGCGAGTGTTGATGACCGACAGGTAAACGCACCCCGTGGTTCGTCAATCATGGAAATCACTTCGGGACCCCAAAACTGAGTAATAATCCAAGAAACGGGCCAGAATCGGCCCAAACTGCGATCTTGACGACCAACACATAAGCACACCTTGGGGTTCGACAACCATGGAAATCCCTTTGGGACACCAAAACGGTGAGTAATAGTCCATGAAACGGGTCAGAATGGACAAAACCCACAAGTGTTGATGACCCACACATAAATGCACCCCCGGGTTCGTTAATCGTGGAAATCGCTCTGGGACCCGAAACCGTTGAGTAATAGTCCACGAAACTGACCAGAATTGGCCAAAATTGTGATTGCTGATGACCGACACGTAAGCGCACCTTGGAGTTCAACAACCATGGAAATCGCTTTGGGACCCCAAAACGGTGAGTAATAGTCCACGAAACGGGTCAGAATCGACAAAAACCGAGAGTGTTGATGACCGACACGTAAACGCACCCCAGGGTTCGTCAATCGTGGAAATCACTTTGGGACCCCAAAACTGAGTAATAATCCAAGAAACGGGCCAGAATCGGCCCAAACTGCGAGTCTTGACCACCAACACATAAGCACATCTTGGTGTTCGACAACCATGGAAATCTCTTTGGGACCCCAAAACGGGGAGTAATAGTCCATGAAACGGGTCAGAATCGACAAAACACACGAGTGTTGATGACCGACACGTAAACGCACCCCGGGGTTCAACAACCATGGAAATCGCTTTGGGACCCCAAAACGGTGAGTAATAGTCCACGAAACGGGTCAGAATCAACAAAAACCGCGAGTGTTGATGACCGACAGGTAAACGCACCCCGGGGTTCGTCAATCATGGAAATCACTTCGGGACCCCAAAACTGAGTAATAATCCAAGAAACGGGCCAGAATCGGCCCAAACTGCGATCTTGACGACCAACACATAAGCACACCTTGGGGTTCGACAACCATGGAAATCCCTTTGAGACACCAAAACGGTGAGTAATAGTCCATGAAACGGGTCAGAATGGACAAAACCCACAAGTGTTGATGACCGTCACATAAATGCACCCCCGGGTTCGTTAATCGTGGAAATCGCTCTGGGACCCGAAACCGTTGAGTAATAGTCCACGAAACTGACCAGAATTGGCCAAAATTGTGAGTGCTGATGACCGACACGTAAGCGCACCTTGGAGTTCTACAACCATGGAAATCGCTTTGGGACCCCAAAACGGTGAGTAATAGTCCACGAAACGGGTCAGAATCGACAAAAACCGAGAGTGTTGATGACCGACACGTAAACGCACCCCAGGGTTCCTCAATCGTGGAAATCACTTTGGGACCCCAAAACTGAGTAATAATCCAAGAAACGGGCCAGAATCGGCCCAAACTGCGAGTCTTGATGACCAACACATAAGCACACCTTGGTGTTCGACAACCATGGAAATCCCTTTGGGACCCCAAAACGGGGAGTAATAGTCCATGAAACGGGTCAGAATCAACAAAACACACGAGTGTTGATGACCGACACGTAAACGCACCCCGGGGTTCAACAACCATGGAAATCGCTTTGGGACCCCAAAACGGTGAGTAATAGTCCACAAAATGGGTCAGAATCGACAAAAACCGAGAGAGTTGATGACCGACACGTAAATGCACCCCAGGGTTCGTCAATCGTGGAAATCACTTTGGGACCCCAAAACTGAGTATAATCCAAGAAACGGGCCAGAATCGGCCCAAACTGCGAGTCTTGACGACCAACACATAAGCACACCTTGGTGTTCGACAACCATGGAAATCCCTTTGGGACCCCAAAACGGGGAGTAATAGTCCATGAAATGGGTCAGAATCGACAAAAACCACGAGTGTTGATGACCGACATGTTAACGCACCCCGGGGTTCAACAACCATGGAAATCGCTTTGGGACCCCAAAACGGTGAGTAATAGTCCATGAAACGGGTCAGAATCGACAAAAACCGAGAGAGTTGATGACCGACACGTAAACGCACCCCGGGGTTCGTCAATCGTGGAAATCACTTTGGGACCCCAAAACTGAGTAATAATCCAAGAAACGGGCCAGAATCGGCCCAAACTGCGAGTCTTGACGACCAACACATAAGCACACCTTGGTGTTCGACAACCATGGAAATCCCTTTGGGACCCCAAAACGGGGAGTAATAGTCCATGAAACGGGTTAGAATCGACAAAACACACGAGTGTTGATGACCGACACGTAAACGCACCCCGGGGTTCAACAACCATGGAAATTGCTTTGGGACCCCAAAACGGTGAGTAATAGTCCACGAAACGGGTCAGAATCAACAAAAACCGCGAGTGTTGATGACCGACAGGTAAACGCACCCCGTGGTTCGTCAATCATGGAAATCACTTCGGGACCCCAAAACTGAGTAATAATCCAAGAAACGGGCCAGAATCGGCCCAAACTGCGATCTTGACGACCAACACATAAGCACACCTTGGGGTTCGACAACCATGGAAATCCCTTTGGGACACCAAAACGGTGAGTAATAGTCCATGAAACGGGTCAGAATGGACAAAACCCACAAGTGTTGATGACCCACACATAAATGCACCCCCGGGTTCGTTAATCGTGGAAATCGCTCTGGGACCCGAAACCGTTGAGTAATAGTCCACGAAACTGACCAGAATTGGCCAAAATTGTGATTGCTGATGACCGACACGTAAGCGCACCTTGGAGTTCAACAACCATGGAAATCGCTTTGGGACCCCAAAACGGTGAGTAATAGTCCACGAAACGGGTCAGAATCGACAAAAACCGAGAGTGTTGATGACCGACACGTAAACGCACCCCAGGGTTCGTCAATCGTGGAAATCACTTTGGGACCCCAAAACTGAGTAATAATCCAAGAAACGGGCCAGAATCGGCCCAAACTGCGAGTCTTGACCACCAACACATAAGCACATCTTGGTGTTCGACAACCATGGAAATCTCTTTGGGACCCCAAAACGGGGAGTAATAGTCCATGAAACGGGTCAGAATCGACAAAACACACGAGTGTTGATGACCGACACGTAAACGCACCCCGGGGTTCAACAACCATGGAAATCGCTTTGGGACCCCAAAACGGTGAGTAATAGTCCACGAAACGGGTCAGAATCAACAAAAACCGCGAGTGTTGATGACCGACAGGTAAACGCACCCCGGGGTTCGTCAATCATGGAAATCACTTCGGGACCCCAAAACTGAGTAATAATCCAAGAAACGGGCCAGAATCGGCCCAAACTGCGATCTTGACGACCAACACATAAGCACACCTTGGGGTTCGACAACCATGGAAATCCCTTTGAGACACCAAAACGGTGAGTAATAGTCCATGAAACGGGTCAGAATGGACAAAACCCACAAGTGTTGATGACCGTCACATAAATGCACCCCCGGGTTCGTTAATCGTGGAAATCGCTCTGGGACCCGAAACCGTTGAGTAATAGTCCACGAAACTGACCAGAATTGGCCAAAATTGTGAGTGCTGATGACCGACACGTAAGCGCACCTTGGAGTTCTACAACCATGGAAATCGCTTTGGGACCCCAAAACGGTGAGTAATAGTCCACGAAACGGGTCAGAATCGACAAAAACCGAGAGTGTTGATGACCGACACGTAAACGCACCCCAGGGTTCCTCAATCGTGGAAATCACTTTGGGACCCCAAAACTGAGTAATAATCCAAGAAACGGGCCAGAATCGGCCCAAACTGCGAGTCTTGACGACCAACACATAAGCACACCTTGGTGTTCGACAACCATGGAAATCCCTTTGGGACCCCAAAACGGGGAGTAATAGTCCATGAAACGGGTCAGAATCAATAAAACAGACGAGTGTTGATGACCGACACGTAAACGCACCCCGGGGTTCAACAACCATGGAAATCGCTTTGGGACCCCAAAACGGTGAGTAATAGTCCACAAAATGGGTCAGAATCGACAAAAACCGAGAGAGTTGATGACCGACACGTAAATGCACCTCGGGGTTCGTCAATCGTGGAAATCACTTTGGGACCCCAAAACTGAGTATAATCCAAGAAACGGGCCAGAATCGGCCCAAACTGCGAGTCTTGACGACCAACACATAAGCACACCTTGGTGTTCGACAACCATGGAAATCCCTTTGGGACCCCAAAACGGGGAGTAATAGTCCATGAAATGGGTCAGAATCGACAAAAACCACGAGTGTTGATGACCGACATGTTAACGCACCCCGGGGTTCAACAACCATGGAAATCGCTTTGGGACCCCAAAACTGAGTAATAATCCAAGAAACGGGCCAGAATCGGCCCAAACTGCGAGTCTTGATGACCAACACATAAGCACACCTTGGTGTTCGACAACCATGGAAATCCCTTTGGGACCCCAAAACGGGGAGTAATAGTCCATGAAACGGGTCAGAATCGACAAAACACACGAGTGTTGATGACCGACACGTAAACGCACCCCGGGGTTCAACAACCATGGAAATCGCTTTGGGACCCCAAAACGGTAGCTAATAGTCCACGAAACGGGTCAGAATCAACAAAAACCGCGAGTGTTGATGACCGACAGGTAAACGCACCCCGGGGTTCGTCAATCATGGAAATCACTTCGGGACCCCAAAACTAAGTAATAATCCAAGAAACGGGCCAGAATCGGCCCAAACTGTGATCTTGACGACCAACACATAAGCACACCTTGGGGTTCGACAACCATGGAAATCCCTTTGAGACACCAAAACGGTGAGTAATAGTCCATGAAACGGGTCAGAATGGACAAAACCAACAAGTGTTGATGACCGACACATAAATGCACCCCCGGGTTCGTTATTCGTGGAAATCACTCGGGGACCCGAAACCGTTGAGTAATAGTCCACGAAACTGACCAGAATTGGCCAAAATTGTGAGTGCTGATGACCGACACGCAAGTGCACCTTGGAGTTCAACAACCATGGAAATCGCTTTGGGACCCCAAAACGGTGAGTAATAGTCCACGAAACGGGTCAGAATCGACAAAAACCGAGAGTGTTGATGACCGACACGTAAACGCACCCCAGGGTTCCTCAATCGTGGAAATCACTTTGGGACCCCAAAACTGAGTAATAATCCAAGAAACGGGCCAGAATCGGCCCAAACTGCGAGTCTTGACGACCAACACATAAGCACACCTTGGTGTTCGACAACCATGGAAATCCCTTTGGGACCCCAAAACGGGGAGTAATAGTCCATGAAACGGGTCAGAATCAACAAAACACACGAGTGTTGATGACCGACACGTAAACGCACCCCGGGGTTCAACAACCATGGAAATCGCTTTGGGACCCCAAAACGGTGAGTAATAGTCCACAAAATGGGTCAGAATCGACAAAAACCGAGAGAGTTGATGACCGACACGTAAATGCACCCCGGGGTTCGTCAATCGTGGAAATCACTTTGGGACCCCAAAACTGAGTATAATCCAAGAAACGGGCCAGAATCGGCCCAAACTGCGAGTCTTGACGACCAACACATAAGCACACCTTGGTGTTTGACAACCATGGAAATCCCTTTGGGACCCCAAAACGGGGAGTAATAGTCCATGAAATGGGTCAGAATCGACAAAAACCACGAGTGTTGACGACCGACATGTTAACGCACCCCGGGGTTCAACAACCATGGAAATCGCTTTGGGACCCCAAAACTGAGTAATAATCCAAGAAACGGGCCAGAATCGGCCCAAACTGCGAGTCTTGATGACCAACACATAAGTACACCTTGGTGTTCGACAACCATGGAAATCCCTTTGGGACCCCAAAACGGGGAGTAATAGTCCATGAAACGGGTCAGAATCGACAAAACACACGATTGTTGATGACCGACACGTAAACGCACCCCGGGGTTCAACAACCATGGAAATCGCTTTGGGACCCCAAAACGGTGGCTAATAGTCCACGAAACGGGTCAGAATCAACAAAAACCGCGAGTGTTGATGACCGACAGGTAAACGCACCCCGGGGTTCGTCAATCATGGAAATCACTTCGGGACCCCAAAACTGAGTAATAATCCAAGAAACGGGCCAGAATCGGCCCAAACTGCGATCTTGACGACCAACACATAAGCACACCTTGGGGTTCGACAACCATGGAAATCCCTTTGGGACACCAAAACGGTGAGTAATAGTCCATGAAACGGGTCAGAATGGACAAAACCAACAAGTGTTGATGACCGACACATAAATGCACCCCTGGGTTCGTTAATCGTGGAAATCGCTCTGGGACCCGAAACCGTTGAGTAATAGTCCACGAAACTGACCAAAATTGGCCAAAATTGTGAGTGCTGATGACCGACATGTAAGCGCACCTTGGAGTTCAACAACCATGGAAATCGCTTTGGGACCCCAAAACGGTGAGTAATAGTCCACGAAACGGGTCAGAATCGACAAAAACCGAGAGTGTTGATGACCGACACGTAAACGCACCCCAGGGTTCGTCAATCGTGAAAATTACTTTGGGACCCCAAAACTGAGTAATAATCCAAGAAACGGGCCAGAATCGGCCCAAACTGCGAGTCTTGATGACCAACACATAAGCACACCTTGGTGTTCGACAACCATGGAAATCCCTTTGGGACCCCAAAACGGGGAGTAATAGTCCATGAAACGGGTCAGAATCAACAAAACACACGAGTGTTGATGACCGACACGTAAACGCACCCCGGGGTTCAACAACCATGGAAATCGCTTTGGGACCCCAAAACGGTGAGTAATAGTCCACAAAATGGGTCAGAATCGACAAAAACCGAGAGAGTTGATGACCGACACGTAAATGCACCCCAGGGTTCGTCAATCGTGGAAATCACTTTGGGACCCCAAAACTGAGTATAATCCAAGAAACGGGCCAGAATCGGCCCAAACTGCGAGTCTTGACGACCAACACATAAGCACACCTTGGTGTTCGACAACCATGGAAATCCCTTTGGGACCCCAAAACGGGGAGTAATAGTCCATGAAATGGATCAGAATCGACAAAAACCACGAGTGTTGATGACCGACATGTTAATGCACCCCGGGGTTCAACAACCATGGAAATCGCTTTGGGACCACAAAACTGAGTAATAATCCAAGAAACGGGCCAGAATCGGCCCAAACTGCGAGTCTTGATGACCAACACATAAGCACACCTTGGTGTTCGACAACCATGGAAATCCCTTTGGGACCCCAAAACGGGGAGTAATAGTCCATGAAACGGGTCAGAATCGACAAAACACACGAGTGTTGATGACCGACACGTAAACGCACCCCGGGGTTCAACAACCATGGAAATCGCTTTGGGACCCCAAAACGGTGGCTAATAGTCCACGAAACGGGTCAGAATCAACAAAAACCGTGAGTGTTGATGACCGACAGGTAAACGCACCCCGGGGTTCGTCAATCATGGAAATCACTTCGGGACCCCAAAACTGAGTAATAATCCAAGAAACGGGCCAGAATCGGCCCAAACTGTGATCTTGACGACCAACACATAAGCACACCTTGGGGTTCGACAACCATGGAAATCCCTTTGAGACACCAAAACGGTGAGTAATAGTCCATGAAACGGGTCAGAATGGACAAAACCAACAAGTGTTGATGACCGACACATAAATGCACCCCCGGGTTCGTTATTCGTGGAAATCGCTCGGGGACCCGAAACCGTTGAGTAATAGTCCACGAAACTGACCAGAATTGGCCAAAATTGTGAGTGCTGATGACCGACACGTAAGCGCACCTTGGAGTTCAACAACCATGGAAATCGCTTTGGGACCCCAAAACGGTGAGTAATAGTCCACGAAACGGGTCAGAATCGACAAAAACCGAGAGTGTTGATGACCGACACGTAAACGCACCCCAGGGTTCCTCAATCGTGGAAATCACTTTGGGACCCCAAAACTGAGTAATAATCCAAGAAACGGGCCAGAATCGGCCCAAACTGCGAGTCTTGACGACCAACACATAAGCACACCTTGGTGTTCGACAACCATGGAAATCCCTTTGGGACCCCAAAACGGGGAGTAATAGTCCATGAAACGGGTCAGAATCAACAAAACACACGAGTGTTGATGACCGACACGTAAACGCACCCCGGGGTTCAACAACCATGGAAATCGCTTTGGGACCCCAAAACGGTGAGTAATAGTCCACAAAATGGGTCAGAATCGACAAAAACCGAGAGAGTTGATGACCGACACGTAAATGCACCCCGGGGTTCGTCAATCGTGGAAATCACTTTGGGACCCCAAAACTGAGTATAATCCAAGAAACGGGCCAGAATCGGCCCAAACTGCGAGTCTTGACGACCAACACATAAGCACACCTTGGTGTTTGACAACCATGGAAATCCCTTTGGGACCCCAAAACGGGGAGTAATAGTCCATGAAATGGGTCAGAATCGACAAAAACCACGAGTGTTGACGACCGACATGTTAACGCACCCCGGGGTTCAACAACCATGGAAATCGCTTTGGGACCCCAAAACTGAGTAATAATCCAAGAAACGGGCCAGAATCGGCCCAAACTGCGAGTCTTGATGACCAACACATAAGTACACCTTGGTGTTCGACAACCATGGAAATCCCTTTGGGACCCCAAAACGGGGAGTAATAGTCCATGAAACGGGTCAGAATCGACAAAACACACGATTGTTGATGACCGACACGTAAACGCACCCCGGGGTTCAACAACCATGGAAATCGCTTTGGGACCCCAAAACGGTGGCTAATAGTCCACGAAACGGGTCAGAATCAACAAAAACCGCGAGTGTTGATGACCGACAGGTAAACGCACCCCGGGGTTCGTCAATCATGGAAATCACTTCGGGACCCCAAAACTGAGTAATAATCCAAGAAACGGGCCAGAATCGGCCCAAACTGCGATCTTGACGACCAACACATAAGCACACCTTGGGGTTCGACAACCATGGAAATCCCTTTGGGACACCAAAACGGTGAGTAATAGTCCATGAAACGGGTCAGAATGGACAAAACCAACAAGTGTTGATGACCGACACATAAATGCACCCCTGGGTTCGTTAATCGTGGAAATCGCTCTGGGACCCGAAACCGTTGAGTAATAGTCCACGAAACTGACCAAAATTGGCCAAAATTGTGAGTGCTGATGACCGACATGTAAGCGCACCTTGGAGTTCAACAACCATGGAAATCGCTTTGGGACCCCAAAACGGTGAGTAATAGTCCACGAAACGGGTCAGAATCGACAAAAACCGAGAGTGTTGATGACCGACACGTAAACGCACCCCAGGGTTCGTCAATCGTGAAAATTACTTTGGGACCCCAAAACTGAGTAATAATCCAAGAAACGGGCCAGAATCGGCCCAAACTGCGAGTCTTGATGACCAACACATAAGCACACCTTGGTGTTCGACAACCATGGAAATCCCTTTGGGACCCCAAAACGGGGAGTAATAGTCCATGAAACGGGTCAGAATCAACAAAACACACGAGTGTTGATGACCGACACGTAAACGCACCCCGGGGTTCAACAACCATGGAAATCGCTTTGGGACCCCAAAACGGTGAGTAATAGTCCACAAAATGGGTCAGAATCGACAAAAACCGAGAGAGTTGATGACCGACACGTAAATGCACCCCAGGGTTCGTCAATCGTGGAAATCACTTTGGGACCCCAAAACTGAGTATAATCCAAGAAACGGGCCAGAATCGGCCCAAACTGCGAGTCTTGACGACCAACACATAAGCACACCTTGGTGTTCGACAACCATGGAAATCCCTTTGGGACCCCAAAACGGGGAGTAATAGTCCATGAAATGGATCAGAATCGACAAAAACCACGAGTGTTGATGACCGACATGTTAATGCACCCCGGGGTTCAACAACCATGGAAATCGCTTTGGGACCACAAAACTGAGTAATAATCCAAGAAACGGGCCAGAATCGGCCCAAACTGCGAGTCTTGATGACCAACACATAAGCACACCTTGGTGTTCGACAACCATGGAAATCCCTTTGGGACCCCAAAACGGGGAGTAATAGTCCATGAAACGGGTCAGAATCGACAAAACACACGAGTGTTGATGACCGACACGTAAACGCACCCCGGGGTTCAACAACCATGGAAATCGCTTTGGGACCCCAAAACGGTGGCTAATAGTCCACGAAACGGGTCAGAATCAACAAAAACCGTGAGTGTTGATGACCGACAGGTAAACGCACCCCGGGGTTCGTCAATCATGGAAATCACTTCGGGACCCCAAAACTGAGTAATAATCCAAGAAACGGGCCAGAATCGGCCCAAACTGTGATCTTGACGACCAACACATAAGCACACCTTGGGGTTCGACAACCATGGAAATCCCTTTGAGACACCAAAACGGTGAGTAATAGTCCATGAAACGGGTCAGAATGGACAAAACCAACAAGTGTTGATGACCGACACATAAATGCACCCCCGGGTTCGTTATTCGTGGAAATCGCTCGGGGACCCGAAACCGTTGAGTAATAGTCCACGAAACTGACCAGAATTGGCCAAAATTGTGAGTGCTGATGACCGACACGTAAGCGCACCTTGGAGTTCAACAACCATGGAAATCGCTTTGGGACCCCAAAACGGTGAGTAATAGTCCACGAAACGGGTCAGAATCGACAAAAACCGAGAGTGTTGATGACCGACACGTAAACGCACCCCAGGGTTCCTCAATCGTGGAAATCACTTTGGGACCCCAAAACTGAGTAATAATCCAAGAAACGGGCCAGAATCGGCCCAAACTGCGAGTCTTGACGACCAACACATAAGCACACCTTGGTGTTCGACAACCATGGAAATCCCTTTGGGACCCCAAAACGGGGAGTAATAGTCCATGAAACGGGTCAGAATCAACAAAACACACGAGTGTTGATGACCGACACGTAAACGCACCCCGGGGTTCAACAACCATGGAAATCGCTTTGGGACCCCAAAACGGTGAGTAATAGTCCACAAAATGGGTCAGAATCGACAAAAACCGAGAGAGTTGATGACCGACACGTAAATGCACCCCGGGGTTCGTCAATCGTGGAAATCACTTTGGGACCCCAAAACTGAGTATAATCCAAGAAACGGGCCAGAATCGGCCCAAACTGCGAGTCTTGACGACCAACACATAAGCACACCTTGGTGTTCGACAACCATGGAAATCCCTTTGGGACCCCAAAACGGGGAGTAATAGTCCATGAAATGGGTCAGAATCGACAAAAACCACGAGTGTTGATGACCGACATGTTAACGCACCCCGGGGTTCAACAACCATGGAAATCGCTTTGGGACCCCAAAACTGAGTAATAATCCAAGAAACGGGCCAGAATCGGCCCAAACTGCGAGTCTTGATGACCAACACATAAGCACACCTTGGTGTTCGACAACCATGGAAATCCCTTTGGGACCCCAAAACGGGGAGTAATAGTCCATGAAACGGGTCAGAATCGACAAAACACACGAGTGTTGATGACCGACACGTAAACGCACCCCGGGGTTCAACAACCATGGAAATCGCTTTGGGACCCCAAAACGGTGGCTAATAGTCCACGAAACGGGTCAGAATCAACAAAAACCGCGAGTGTTGATGACCGACAGATAACGCACCCCGGGGTTCGTCAATCATGGAAATCACTTCGGGACCCCAAAACTGAGTAATAATCCAAGAAACGGGCCAGAATCGGCCCAAACTGTGATCTTGACGACCAACACATAAGCACACCTTGGGGTTCGACAACCATGGAAATCCCTTTGAGACACCAAAACGGCGAGTAATAGTCCATGAAACGGGTCAGAATGGACAAAACCAACAAGTGTTGATGACCGACACATAAATGCACCCCCGGGTTCGTTATTCGTGGAAATCGCTCGGGGACCCGAAACCGTTGAGTAATAGTCCACGAAACTGACCAGAATTGGCCAAAATTGTGAGTGCTGATGACCGACACGTAAGCGCACCTTGGAGTTCAACAACCATGGAAATCGCTTTGGGACCCCAAAACGGTGAGTAATAGTCCACGAAACGGGTCAGAATCGACAAAAACCGAGAGTGTTGATGACCGACACGTAAACGCACCCCAGGGTTCCTCAATCGTGGAAATCACTTTGGGACCCCAAAACTGAGTAATAATCCAAGAAACGGGCCAGAATCGGCCCAAACTGCGAGTCTTGACGACCAACACATAAGCACACCTTGGTGTTCGACAACCATGGAAATCCCTTTGGGACCCCAAAACGGGGAGTAATAGTCCATGAAACGGGTCAGAATCAACAAAACACACGAGTGTTGATGACCGACACGTAAACGCACCCCGGGGTTCAACAACCATGGAAATCGCTTTGGGACCCCAAAACGGTGAGTAATAGTCCACAAAATGGGTCAGAATCGACAAAAACCGAGAGAGTTGATGACCGACACGTAAATGCACCCCGGGGTTCGTCAATCGTGGAAATCACTTTGGGACCCCAAAACTGAGTATAATCCAAGAAACGGGCCAGAATCGGCCCAAACTGCGAGTCTTGACGACCAACACATAAGCACACCTTGGTGTTCGACAACCATGGAAATCCCTTTGGGACCCCAAAACGGGGAGTAATAGTCCATGAAATGGGTCAGAATCGACAAAAACCACGAGTGTTGACGACCGACATGTTAACGCACCCCGGGGTTCAACAACCATGGAAATCGCTTTGGGACCCCAAAACTGAGTAATAATCCAAGAAACGGGCCAGAATCGGCCCAAACTGCGAGTCTTGATGACCAACACATAAGTACACCTTGGTGTTCGACAACCATGGAAATCCCTTTGGGACCCCAAAACGGGGAGTAATAGTCCATGAAACGGGTCAGAATCGACAAAACACACGATTGTTGATGACCGACACGTAAACGCACCCCGGGGTTCAACAACCATGGAAATCGCTTTGGGACCCCAAAACGGTGGCTAATAGTCCACGAAACGGGTCAGAATCAACAAAAACCGCGAGTGTTGATGACCGACAGGTAAACGCACCCCGGGGTTCGTCAATCATGGAAATCACTTCGGGACCCCAAAACTGAGTAATAATCCAAGAAACGGGCCAGAATCGGCCCAAACTGCGATCTTGACGACCAACACATAAGCACACCTTGGGGTTCGACAACCATGGAAATCCCTTTGGGACACCAAAACGGTGAGTAATAGTCCATGAAACGGGTCAGAATGGACAAAACCAACAAGTGTTGATGACCGACACATAAATGCACCCCTGGGTTCGTTAATCGTGGAAATCGCTCTGGGACCCGAAACCGTTGAGTAATAGTCCACGAAACTGACCAAAATTGGCCAAAATTGTGAGTGCTGATGACCGACATGTAAGCGCACCTTGGAGTTCAACAACCATGGAAATCGCTTTGGGACCCCAAAACGGTGAGTAATAGTCCACGAAACGGGTCAGAATCGACAAAAACCGAGAGTGTTGATGACCGACACGTAAACGCACCCCAGGGTTCGTCAATCGTGAAAATTACTTTGGGACCCCAAAACTGAGTAATAATCCAAGAAACGGGCCAGAATCGGCCCAAACTGCGAGTCTTGATGACCAACACATAAGCACACCTTGGTGTTCGACAACCATGGAAATCCCTTTGGGACCCCAAAACGGGGAGTAATAGTCCATGAAACGGGTCAGAATCAACAAAACACACGAGTGTTGATGACCGACACGTAAACGCACCCCGGGGTTCAACAACCATGGAAATCGCTTTGGGACCCCAAAACGGTGAGTAATAGTCCACAAAATGGGTCAGAATCGACAAAAACCGAGAGAGTTGATGACCGACACGTAAATGCACCCCAGGGTTCGTCAATCGTGGAAATCACTTTGGGACCCCAAAACTGAGTATAATCCAAGAAACGGGCCAGAATCGGCCCAAACTGTGAGTCTTGACGACCAACACATAAGCACACCTTGGTGTTCGACAACCATGGAAATCCCTTTGGGACCCCAAAACGGGGAGTAATAGTCCATGAAATGGATCAGAATCGACAAAAACCACGAGTGTTGATGACCGACATGTTAATGCACCCCGGGGTTCAACAACCATGGAAATCGCTTTGGGACCCCAAAACTGAGTAATAATCCAAGAAACGGGCCAGAATCGGCCCAAACTGCGAGTCTTGATGACCAACACATAAGCACACCTTGGTGTTCGACAACCATGGAAATCCCTTTGGGACCCCAAAACGGGGAGTAATAGTCCATGAAACGGGTCAGAATCGACAAAACACACGAGTGTTGATGACCGACACGTAAACGCACCCCGGGGTTCAACAACCATGGAAATCGCTTTGGGACCCCAAAACGGTGGCTAATAGTCCACGAAACGGGTCAGAATCAACAAAAACCGCGAGTGTTGATGACCGACAGGTAAACGCACCCCGGGGTTCGTCAATCATGGAAATCACTTCGGGACCCCAAAACTGAGTAATAATCCAAGAAACGGGCCAGAATCGGCCCAAACTGTGATCTTGACGACCAACACATAAGCACACCTTGGGGTTCGACAACCATGGAAATCCCTTTGAGACACCAAAACGGTGAGTAATAGTCCATGAAACGGGTCAGAATGGACAAAACCAACAAGTGTTGATGACCGACACATAAATGCACCCCCGGGTTCGTTATTCGTGGAAATCGCTCGGGGACCCGAAACCGTTGAGTAATAGTCCACGAAACTGACCAGAATTGGCCAAAATTGTGAGTGCTGATGACCAACACGTAAGCGCACCTTGGAGTTCAACAACCATGGAAATCGCTTTGGGACCCCAAAACGGTGAGTAATAGTCCACGAAACGGGTCAGAATCGACAAAAACCGAGAGTGTTGATGACCGACACGTAAACGCACCCCAGGGTTCCTCAATCGTGGAAATCACTTTGGGACCCCAAAACTGAGTAATAATCCAAGAAACGGGCCAGAATCGGCCCAAACTGCGAGTCTTGACGACCAACACATAAGCACACCTTGGTGTTCGACAACCATGGAAATCCCTTTGGGACCCCAAAACGGGGAGTAATAGTCCATGAAACGGGTCAGAATCAACAAAACACACGAGTGTTGATGACCGACACGTAAACGCACCCCTGGGTTCAACAACCATGGAAATCGCTTTGGGACCCCAAAACGGTGAGTAATAGTCCACAAAATGGGTCAGAATCGACAAAAACCGAGAGAGTTGATGACCGACACGTAAATGCACCCCGGGGTTCGTCAATCGTGGAAATCACTTTGGGACCCCAAAACTGAGTAATAATCCAAGAAACGGGCCAGAATCGGCCCAAACTGCGATCTTGACGACCAACACATAAGCACACCTTGGGGTTCGACAACCATGGAAATCCCTTTGGGACACCAAAACGGTGAGTAATAGTCCATGAAACGGGTCAGAATGGACAAAACCAACAAGTGTTGATGACCGACACATAAATGCACCCCTGGGTTCGTTAATCGTGGAAATCGCTCTGGGACCCGAAACCGTTGAGTAATAGTCCACGAAACTGACCAAAATTGGCCAAAATTGTGAGTGCTGATGACCGACATGTAAGCGCACCTTGGAGTTCAACAACCATGGAAATCTCTTTGGGACCCCAAAACGGTGAGTAATAGTCCACGAAACGGGTCAGAATCGACAAAAACCGAGAGTGTTGATGACCGACACGTAAACGCACCCCAGGGTTCGTCAATCGTGAAAATTACTTTGGGACCCCAAAACTGAGTAATAATCCAAGAAACGGGCCAGAATCGGCCCAAACTGCGAGTCTTGATGACCAACACATAAGCACACCTTGGTGTTCGACAACCATGGAAATCCCTTTGGGACCCCAAAACGGGGACTAATTGTCCATGAAACGGGTCAGAATCAACAAAACACACGAGTGTTGATGACCGACACGTAAACGCACCCCGGGGTTCAACAACCATGGAAATCGCTTTGGGACCCCAAAACGGTGAGTAATAGTCCACAAAATGGGTCAGAATCGACAAAAACCGAGAGAGTTGATGACCGACACGTAAATGCACCCCAGGGTTCGTCAATCGTGGAAATCACTTTGGGACCCCAAAACTGAGTATAATCCAAGAAACGGGCCAGAATCGGCCCAAACTGCGAGTCTTGACGACCAACACATAAGCACACCTTGGTGTTCGACAACCATGGAAATCCCTTTGGGACCCCAAAACGGGGAGTAATAGTCCATGAAATGGATCAGAATCGACAAAAACCACGAGTGTTGATGACCGACATGTTAATGCACCCCGGGGTTCAACAACCATGGAAATCGCTTTGGGACCCCAAAACTGAGTAATAATCCAAGAAACGGGCCAGAATCGGCCCAAACTGCGAGTCTTGATGACCAACACATAAGCACACCTTGGTGTTCGACAACCATGGAAATCCCTTTGGGACCCCAAAACGGGGAGTAATAGTCCATGAAACGGGTCAGAATCGACAAAACACACGAGTGTTGATGACCGACACGTAAACGCACCCCGGGGTTCAACAACCATGGAAATCGCTTTGGGACCCCAAAACGGTGGCTAATAGTCCACGAAACGGGTCAGAATCAACAAAAACCGCGAGTGTTGATGACCGACAGGTAAACGCACCCCGGGGTTCGTCAATCATGGAAATCACTTCGGGACCCCAAAACTGAGTAATAATCCAAGAAACGGGCCAGAATCGGCCCAAACTGTGATCTTGACGACCAACACATAAGCACACCTTGGGGTTCGACAACCATGGAAATCCCTTTGAGACACCAAAACGGTGAGTAATAGTCCATGAAACGGGTCAGAATGGACAAAACCAACAAGTGTTGATGACCGACACGTAAATGCACCCCGGGGTTCGTCAATCGTGGAAATCACTTTGGGACCCCAAAACTGAGTATAATCCAAGAAACGGGCCAGAATCGGCCCAAACTGCGAGTCTTGACGACCAACACATAAGCACACCTTGGTGTTCGACAACCATGGAAATCCCTTTGGGACCCCAAAACGGGGAGTAATAGTCCATGAAATGGGTCAGAATCGACAAAAACCACGAGTGTTGACGACCGACATGTTAACGCACCCCGGGGTTCAACAACCATGGAAATCGCTTTGGGACCCCAAAACTGAGTAATAATCCAAGAAACGGGCCAGAATCGGCCCAAACTGCGAGTCTTGATGACCAACACATAAGTACACCTTGGTGTTCGACAACCATGGAAATCCCTTTGGGACCCCAAAACGGGGAGTAATAGTCCATGAAACGGGTCAGAATCGACAAAACACACGATTGTTGATGACCGACACGTAAACGCACCCCGGGGTTCAACAACCATGGAAATCGCTTTGGGACCCCAAAACGGTGGCTAATAGTCCACGAAACGGGTCAGAATCAACAAAAACCGCGAGTGTTGATGACCGACAGGTAAACGCACCCCGGGGTTCGTCAATCATGGAAATCACTTCGGGACCCCAAAACTGAGTAATAATCCAAGAAACGGGCCAGAATCGGCCCAAACTGCGATCTTGACGACCAACACATAAGCACACCTTGGGGTTCGACAACCATGGAAATCCCTTTGGGACACCAAAACGGTGAGTAATAGTCCATGAAACGGGTCAGAATGGACAAAACCAACAAGTGTTGATGACCGACACATAAATGCACCCCTGGGTTCGTTAATCGTGGAAATCGCTCTGGGACCCGAAACCGTTGAGTAATAGTCCACGAAACTGACCAAAATTGGCCAAAATTGTGAGTGCTGATGACCGACATGTAAGCGCACCTTGGAGTTCAACAACCATGGAAATCGCTTTGGGACCCCAAAACGGTGAGTAATAGTCCACGAAACGGGTCAGAATCGACAAAAACCGAGAGTGTTGATGACCGACACGTAAACGCACCCCAGGGTTCGTCAATCGTGAAAATTACTTTGGGACCCCAAAACTGAGTAATAATCCAAGAAACGGGCCAGAATCGGCCCAAACTGCGAGTCTTGATGACCAACACATAAGCACACCTTGGTGTTCGACAACCATGGAAATCCCTTTGGGACCCCAAAACGGGGAGTAATAGTCCATGAAACGGGTCAGAATCAACAAAACACACGAGTGTTGATGACCGACACGTAAACGCACCCCGGGGTTCAACAACCATGGAAATCGCTTTGGGACCCCAAAACGGTGAGTAATAGTCCACAAAATGGGTCAGAATCGACAAAAACCGAGAGAGTTGATGACCGACACGTAAATGCACCCCAGGGTTCGTCAATCGTGGAAATCACTTTGGGACCCCAAAACTGAGTATAATCCAAGAAACGGGCCAGAATCGGCCCAAACTGCGAGTCTTGACGACCAACACATAAGCACACCTTGGTGTTCGACAACCATGGAAATCCCTTTGGGACCCCAAAACGGGGAGTAATAGTCCATGAAATGGATCAGAATCGACAAAAACCACGAGTGTTGATGACCGACATGTTAATGCACCCCGGGGTTCAACAACCATGGAAATCGCTTTGGGACCCCAAAACTGAGTAATAATCCAAGAAACGGGCCAGAATCGGCCCAAACTGCGAGTCTTGATGACCAACACATAAGCACACCTTGGTGTTCGACAACCATGGAAATCCCTTTGGGACCCCAAAACGGGGAGTAATAGTCCATGAAACGGGTCAGAATCGACAAAACACACGAGTGTTGATGACCGACACGTAAACGCACCCCGGGGTTCAACAACCATGGAAATCGCTTTGGGACCCCAAAACGGTGGCTAATAGTCCACGAAACGGGTCAGAATCAACAAAAACCGCGAGTGTTGATGACCGACAGGTAAACGCACCCCGGGGTTCGTCAATCATGGAAATCACTTCGGGACCCCAAAACTGAGTAATAATCCAAGAAACGGGCCAGAATCGGCCCAAACTGTGATCTTGACGACCAACACATAAGCACACCTTGGGGTTCGACAACCATGGAAATCCCTTTGAGACACCAAAACGGTGAGTAATAGTCCATGAAACGGGTCAGAATGGACAAAACCAACAAGTGTTGATGACCGACACATAAATGCACCCCCGGGTTCGTTATTCGTGGAAATCGCTCGGGGACCCGAAACCGTTGAGTAATAGTCCACGAAACTGACCAGAATTGGCCAAAATTGTGAGTGCTGATGACCAACACGTAAGCGCACCTTGGAGTTCAACAACCATGGAAATCGCTTTGGGACCCCAAAACGGTGAGTAATAGTCCACGAAACGGGTCAGAATCGACAAAAACCGAGAGTGTTGATGACCGACACGTAAACGCACCCCAGGGTTCCTCAATCGTGGAAATCACTTTGGGACCCCAAAACTGAGTAATAATCCAAGAAACGGGCCAGAATCGGCCCAAACTGCGAGTCTTGACGACCAACACATAAGCACACCTTGGTGTTCGACAACCATGGAAATCCCTTTGGGACCCCAAAACGGGGAGTAATAGTCCATGAAACGGGTCAGAATCAACAAAACACACGAGTGTTGATGACCGACACGTAAACGCACCCCTGGGTTCAACAACCATGGAAATCGCTTTGGGACCCCAAAACGGTGAGTAATAGTCCACAAAATGGGTCAGAATCGACAAAAACCGAGAGAGTTGATGACCGACACGTAAATGCACCCCGGGGTTCGTCAATCGTGGAAATCACTTTGGGACCCCAAAACTGAGTAATAATCCAAGAAACGGGCCAGAATCGGCCCAAACTGCGATCTTGACGACCAACACATAAGCACACCTTGGGGTTCGACAACCATGGAAATCCCTTTGGGACACCAAAACGGTGAGTAATAGTCCATGAAACGGGTCAGAATGGACAAAACCAACAAGTGTTGATGACCGACACATAAATGCACCCCTGGGTTCGTTAATCGTGGAAATCGCTCTGGGACCCGAAACCGTTGAGTAATAGTCCACGAAACTGACCAAAATTGGCCAAAATTGTGAGTGCTGATGACCGACATGTAAGCGCACCTTGGAGTTCAACAACCATGGAAATCTCTTTGGGACCCCAAAACGGTGAGTAATAGTCCACGAAACGGGTCAGAATCGACAAAAACCGAGAGTGTTGATGACCGACACGTAAACGCACCCCAGGGTTCGTCAATCGTGAAAATTACTTTGGGACCCCAAAACTGAGTAATAATCCAAGAAACGGGCCAGAATCGGCCCAAACTGCGAGTCTTGATGACCAACACATAAGCACACCTTGGTGTTCGACAACCATGGAAATCCCTTTGGGACCCCAAAACGGGGACTAATTGTCCATGAAACGGGTCAGAATCAACAAAACACACGAGTGTTGATGACCGACACGTAAACGCACCCCGGGGTTCAACAACCATGGAAATCGCTTTGGGACCCCAAAACGGTGAGTAATAGTCCACAAAATGGGTCAGAATCGACAAAAACCGAGAGAGTTGATGACCGACACGTAAATGCACCCCAGGGTTCGTCAATCGTGGAAATCACTTTGGGACCCCAAAACTGAGTATAATCCAAGAAACGGGCCAGAATCGGCCCAAACTGCGAGTCTTGACGACCAACACATAAGCACACCTTGGTGTTCGACAACCATGGAAATCCCTTTGGGACCCCAAAACGGGGAGTAATAGTCCATGAAATGGATCAGAATCGACAAAAACCACGAGTGTTGATGACCGACATGTTAATGCACCCCGGGGTTCAACAACCATGGAAATCGCTTTGGGACCCCAAAACTGAGTAATAATCCAAGAAACGGGCCAGAATCGGCCCAAACTGCGAGTCTTGATGACCAACACATAAGCACACCTTGGTGTTCGACAACCATGGAAATCCCTTTGGGACCCCAAAACGGGGAGTAATAGTCCATGAAACGGGTCAGAATCGACAAAACACACGAGTGTTGATGACCGACACGTAAACGCACCCCGGGGTTCAACAACCATGGAAATCGCTTTGGGACCCCAAAACGGTGGCTAATAGTCCACGAAACGGGTCAGAATCAACAAAAACCGCGAGTGTTGATGACCGACAGGTAAACGCACCCCGGGGTTCGTCAATCATGGAAATCACTTCGGGACCCCAAAACTGAGTAATAATCCAAGAAACGGGCCAGAATCGGCCCAAACTGTGATCTTGACGACCAACACATAAGCACACCTTGGGGTTCGACAACCATGGAAATCCCTTTGAGACACCAAAACGGTGAGTAATAGTCCATGAAACGGGTCAGAATGGACAAAACCAACAAGTGTTGATGACCGACACATAAATGCACCCCCGGGTTCGTTATTCGTGGAAATCGCTCGGGGACCCGAAACCGTTGAGTAATAGTCCACGAAACTGACCAGAATTGGCCAAAATTGTGAGTGCTGATGACCGACACGTAAGCGCACCTTGGAGTTCAACAACCATGGAAATCGCTTTGGGACCCCAAAACGGTGAGTAATAGTCCACGAAACGGGTCAGAATCGACAAAAACCGAGAGTGTTGATGACCGACACGTAAACGCACCCCAGGGTTCCTCAATCGTGGAAATCACTTTGGGACCCCAAAACTGAGTAATAATCCAAGAAACGGGCCAGAATCGGCCCAAACTGCGAGTCTTGATGACCAACACATAAGCACACCTTGGTGTTCGACAACCATGGAAATCCCTTTGGGACCCCAAAACGGGGAGTAATAGTCCATGAAACGGGTCAGAATCAACAAAACACACGAGTGTTGATGACCGACACGTAAACGCACCCCGGGGTTCAACAACCATGGAAATCGCTTTGGGACCCCAAAACGGTGAGTAATAGTCCACAAAATGGGTCAGAATCGACAAAAACCGAGAGAGTTGATGACCGACACGTAAATGCACCCCGGGGTTCGTCAATCGTGGAAATCACTTTGGGACCCCAAAACTGAGTATAATCCAAGAAACGGGCCAGAATCGGCCCAAACTGCGAGTCTTGACGACCAACACATAAGCACACCTTGGTGTTCGACAACCATGGAAATCCCTTTGGGACCCCAAAACGGGGAGTAATAGTCCATGAAATGGGTCAGAATCGACAAAAACCACGAGTGTTGACGACCGACATGTTAACGCACCCCGGGGTTCAACAACCATGGAAATCGCTTTGGGACCCCAAAACTGAGTAATAATCCAAGAAACGGGCCAGAATCGGCCCAAACTGCGAGTCTTGATGACCAACACATAAGTACACCTTGGTGTTCGACAACCATGGAAATCCCTTTGGGACCCCAAAACGGGGAGTAATAGTCCATGAAACGGGTCAGAATCGACAAAACACACGATTGTTGATGACCGACACGTAAACGCACCCCGGGGTTCAACAACCATGGAAATCGCTTTGGGACCCCAAAACGGTGGCTAATAGTCCACGAAACGGGTCAGAATCAACAAAAACCGCGAGTGTTGATGACCGACAGGTAAACGCACCCCGGGGTTCGTCAATCATGGAAATCACTTCGGGACCCCAAAACTGAGTAATAATCCAAGAAACGGGCCAGAATCGGCCCAAACTGCGATCTTGACGACCAACACATAAGCACACCTTGGGGTTCGACAACCATGGAAATCCCTTTGGGACACCAAAACGGTGAGTAATAGTCCATGAAACGGGTCAGAATGGACAAAACCAACAAGTGTTGATGACCGACACATAAATGCACCCCTGGGTTCGTTAATCGTGGAAATCGCTCTGGGACCCGAAACCGTTGAGTAATAGTCCACGAAACTGACCAAAATTGGCCAAAATTGTGAGTGCTGATGACCGACATGTAAGCGCACCTTGGAGTTCAAACAACCATGGAAATCGCTTTGGGACCCCAAAACGGTGAGTAATAGTCCACGAAACGGGTCAGAATCGACAAAAACCGAGAGTGTTGATGACCGACACGTAAACGCACCCCAGGGTTCGTCAATCGTGAAAATTACTTTGGGACCCCAAAACTGAGTAATAATCCAAGAAACGGGCCAGAATCGGCCCAAACTGCGAGTCTTGATGACCAACACATAAGCACACCTTGGTGTTCGACAACCATGGAAATCCCTTTGGGACCCCAAAACGGGGAGTAATAGTCCATGAAACGGGTCAGAATCAACAAAACACACGAGTGTTGATGACCGACACGTAAACGCACCCCGGGGTTCAACAACCATGGAAATCGCTTTGGGACCCCAAAACGGTGAGTAATAGTCCACAAAATGGGTCAGAATCGACAAAAACCGAGAGAGTTGATGACCGACACGTAAATGCACCCCAGGGTTCGTCAATCGTGGAAATCACTTTGGGACCCCAAAACTGAGTATAATCCAAGAAACGGGCCAGAATCGGCCCAAACTGCGAGTCTTGACGACCAACACATAAGCAAACCTTGGTGTTCGACAACCATGGAAATCCCTTTGGGACCCCAAAACGGGGAGTAATAGTCCATGAAATGGATCAGAATCGACAAAAACCACGAGTGTTGATGACCGACATGTTAACGCACCCCGGGGTTCAACAACCATGGAAATCGCTTTGGGACCCCAAAACTGAGTAATAATCCAAGAAACGGGCCAGAATCGGCCCAAACTGCGAGTCTTGATGACCAACACATAAGCACACCTTGGTGTTCGACAACCATGGAAATCCCTTTGGGACCCCAGAACGGGGAGTAATAGTCCATGAAACGGTTCAGAATCGACAAAACACACGAGTGTTGATGACCGACACGTAAACGCACCCCGGGGTTCAACAACCATGGAAATCGCTTTGGGACCCCAAAACGGTGGCTAATAGTCCACGAAACGGGTCAGAATCAACAAAAACCGCGAGTGTTGATGACCGACAGGTAAACGCACCCCGGGGTTCGTCAATCATGGAAATCACTTCGGGACCCCAAAACTGAGTAATAATCCAAGAAACGGGCCAGAATCGGCCCAAACTGTGATCTTGACGACCAACACATAAGCACACCTTGCGGTTCGACAACCATGGAAATCCCTTTGAGACACCAAAACGGTGAGTAATAGTCCATGAAACGGGTCAGAATGGACAAAACCAACAAGTGTTGATGACCGACACATAAATGCACCCCCGGGTTCGTTATTCGTGGAAATCGCTCGGGGACTCGAAACCGTTGAGTAATAGTCCACGAAACTGACCAGAATTGGCCAAAATTGTGAGTGCTGATGACCGACACGTAAGCGCACCTTGGAGTTCAACAACCATGGAAATCGCTTTGGGACCCCAAAACGGTGAGTAATAGTCCACGAAACGGGTCAGAATCGACAAAAACCGAGAGTGTTGATGACCGACACGTAAACGCACCCCAGGGTTCCTCAATCGTGGAAATCACTTTGGGACCCCAAAACTGAGTAATAATCCAAGAAACGGGCCAGAATCGGCCCAAACTGCGAGTCTTGACGACCAACACATAAGCACACCTTGGTGTTCGACAACCATGGAAATCCCTTTGGGACCCCAAAACGGGGAGTAATAGTCCATGAAACGGGTCAGAATCAACAAAACACACGAGTGTTGATGACCGACACGTAAACGCACCCCGGGGTTCAACAACCATGGAAATCGCTTTGGGACCCCAAAACGGTGAGTAATAGTCCACAAAATGGGTCAGAATCGACAAAAACCGAGAGAGTTGATGACCGACACGTAAATGCACCCCGGGGTTCGTCAATCGTGGAAATCACTTTGGGACCCCAAAACTGAGTATAATCCAAGAAACGGGCCAGAATCGGCCCAAACTGCGAGTCTTGACGACCAACACATAAGCACACCTTGGTGTTCGACAACCATGGAAATCCCTTTGGGACCCCAAAACGGGGAGTAATAGTCCATGAAATGGGTCAGAATCGACAAAAACCACGAGTGTTGACGACCGACATGTTAACGCACCCCGGGGTTCAACAACCATGGAAATCGCTTTGGGACCCCAAAACTGAGTAATAATCCAAGAAACGGGCCAGAATCGGCCCAAACTGCGAGTCTTGATGACCAACACATAAGTACACCTTGGTGTTCGACAACCATGGAAATCCCTTTGGGACCCCAAAACGGGGAGTAATAGTCCATGAAACGGGTCAGAATCGACAAAACACACGATTGTTGATGACCGACACGTAAACGCACCCCGGGGTTCAACAACCATGGAAATCGCTTTGGGACCCCAAAACGGTGGCTAATAGTCCACGAAACGGGTCAGAATCAACAAAAACCGCGAGTGTTGATGACCGACAGGTAAACGCACCCCGGGGTTCGTCAATCATGGAAATCACTTCGGGACCCCAAAACTGAGTAATAATCCAAGAAACGGGCCAGAATCGGCCCAAACTGTGATCTTGACGACCAACACATAAGCACACCTTGCGGTTCGACAACCATGGAAATCCCTTTGAGACACCAAAACGGTGAGTAATAGTCCATGAAACGGGTCAGAATGGACAAAACCAACAAGTGTTGATGACCGACACATAAATGCACCCCCGGGTTCGTTATTCGTGGAAATCGCTCGGGGACTCGAAACCGTTGAGTAATAGTCCACGAAACTGACCAGAATTGGCCAAAATTGTGAGTGCTGATGACCGACACGTAAGCGCACCTTGGAGTTCAACAACCATGGAAATCGCTTTGGGACCCCAAAACGGTGAGTAATAGTCCACGAAACGGGTCAGAATCGACAAAAACCGAGAGTGTTGATGACCGACACGTAAACGCACCCCAGGGTTCCTCAATCGTGGAAATCACTTTGGGACCCCAAAACTGAGTAATAATCCAAGAAACGGGCCAGAATCGGCCCAAACTGCGAGTCTTGACGACCAACACATAAGCACACCTTGGTGTTCGACAACCATGGAAATCCCTTTGGGACCCCAAAACGGGGAGTAATAGTCCATGAAACGGGTCAGAATCAACAAAACACACGAGTGTTGATGACCGACACGTAAACGCACCCCGGGGTTCAACAACCATGGAAATCGCTTTGGGACCCCAAAACGGTGAGTAATAGTCCACAAAATGGGTCAGAATCGACAAAAACCGAGAGAGTTGATGACCGACACGTAAATGCACCCCGGGGTTCGTCAATCGTGGAAATCACTTTGGGACCCCAAAACTGAGTATAATCCAAGAAACGGGCCAGAATCGGCCCAAACTGCGAGTCTTGACGACCAACACATAAGCACACCTTGGTGTTCGACAACCATGGAAATCCCTTTGGGACCCCAAAACGGGGAGTAATAGTCCATGAAATGGGTCAGAATCGACAAAAACCACGAGTGTTGACGACCGACATGTTAACGCACCCCGGGGTTCAACAACCATGGAAATCGCTTTGGGACCCCAAAACTGAGTAATAATCCAAGAAACGGGCCAGAATCGGCCCAAACTGCGAGTCTTGATGACCAACACATAAGTACACCTTGGTGTTCGACAACCATGGAAATCCCTTTGGGACCCCAAAACGGGGAGTAATAGTCCATGAAACGGGTCAGAATCGACAAAACACACGATTGTTGATGACCGACACGTAAACGCACCCCGGGGTTCAACAACCATGGAAATCGCTTTGGGACCCCAAAACGGTGGCTAATAGTCCACGAAACGGGTCAGAATCAACAAAAACCGCGAGTGTTGATGACCGACAGGTAAACGCACCCCGGGGTTCGTCAATCATGGAAATCACTTCGGGACCCCAAAACTGAGTAATAATCCAAGAAACGGGCCAGAATCGGCCCAAACTGCGATCTTGACGACCAACACATAAGCACACCTTGGGGTTCGACAACCATGGAAATCCCTTTGGGACACCAAAACGGTGAGTAATAGTCCATGAAACGGGTCAGAATGGACAAAACCAACAAGTGTTGATGACCGACACATAAATGCACCCCTGGGTTCGTTAATCGTGGAAATCGCTCTGGGACCCGAAACCGTTGAGTAATAGTCCACGAAACTGACCAAAATTGGCCAAAATTGTGAGTGCTGATGACCGACATGTAAGCGCACCTTGGAGTTCAACAACCATGGAAATCGCTTTGGGACCCCAAAACGGTGAGTAATAGTCCACGAAACGGGTCAGAATCGACAAAAACCGAGAGTGTTGATGACCGACACGTAAACGCACCCCAGGGTTCGTCAATCGTTAAAATCACTTTGGGACCCCAAAACTGAGTAATAATCCAAGAAACGGGCCAGAATCGGCCCAAACTGCGAGTCTTGATGACCAACACATAAGCACACCTTGGTGTTCGACAACCATGGAAATCCCTTTGGGACCCCAAAACGGGGAGTAATAGTCCATGAAACGGGTCAGAATCAACAAAACACACGAGTGTTGATGACCGACACGTAAACGCACCCCGGGGTTCAACAACCATGGAAATCGCTTTGGGACCCCAAAACGGTGAGTAATAGTCCACAAAATGGGTCAGAATCGACAAAAACCGAGAGAGTTGATGACCGACACGTAAATGCACCCCAGGGTTCGTCAATCGTGGAAATCACTTTGGGACCCCAAAACTGAGTATAATCCAAGAAACGGGCCAGAATCGGCCCAAACTGCGAGTCTTGACGACCAACACATAAGCACACCTTGGTGTTCGACAACCATGGAAATCCCTTTGGGACCCCAAAACGGGGAGTAATAGTCCATGAAATGGATCAGAATCGACAAAAACCACGAGTGTTGATGACCGACATGTTAACGCACCCCGGGGTTCAACAACCATGGAAATCGCTTTGGGACCCCAAAACTGAGTAATAATCCAAGAAACGGGCCAGAATCGGCCCAAACTGCGAGTCTTGATGACCAACACATAAGCACACCTTGGTGTTCGACAACCATGGAAATCCCTTTGGGACCCCAAAACGGGGAGTAATAGTCCATGAAACGGGTCAGAATCGACAAAACACACGAGTGTTGATGACCGACACGTAAACGCACCCCGGGGTTCAACAACCATGGAAATCGCTTTGGGACCCCAAAACGGTGGCTAATAGTCCACGAAACGGGTCAGAATCAACAAAAACCGCGAGTGTTGATGACCGACAGGTAAACGCACCCCGGGGTTCGTCAATCATGGAAATCACTTCGGGACCCCAAAACTGAGTAATAATCCAAGAAACGGGCCAGAATCGGCCCAAACTGTGATCTTGACGACCAACACATAAGCACACCTTGGGGTTCGACAACCATGGAAATCCCTTTGAGACACCAAAACGGTGAGTAATAGTCCATGAAACGGGTCAGAATGGACAAAACCAACAAGTGTTGATGACCGACACATAAATGCACCCCCGGGTTCGTTATTCGTGGAAATCGCTCGGGGACCCGAAACCGTTGAGTAATAGTCCACGAAACTGACCAGAATTGGCCAAAATTGTGAGTGCTGATGACCGACACGTAAGCGCACCTTGGAGTTCAACAACCATGGAAATCGCTTTGGGACCCCAAAACGGTGAGTAATAGTCCACGAAACGGGTCAGAATCGACAAAAACCGAGAGTGTTGATGATCGACACGTAAACGCACCCCAGGGTTCCTCAATCGTGGAAATCACTTTGGGACCCCAAAACTGAGTAATAATCCAAGAAACGGGCCAGAATCGGCCCAAACTGCGAGTCTTGACGACCAACACATAAGCACACCTTGGTGTTCGACAACCATGGAAATCCCTTTGGGACCCCAAAACGGGGAGTAATAGTCCATGAAACGGGTCAGAATCAACAAAACACACGAGTGTTGATGACCGACACGTAAACGCACCCCGGGGTTCAACAACCATGGAAATCGCTTTGGGACCCCAAAACGGTGAGTAATAGTCCACAAAATGGGTCAGAATCGACAAAAACCGAGAGAGTTGATGACCGACACGTAAATGCACCCCGGGGTTCGTCAATCGTGGAAATCACTTTGGGACCCCAAAACTGAGTATAATCCAAGAAACGGGCCAGAATCGGCCCAAACTGCGAGTCTTGACGACCAACACATAAGCACACCTTGGTGTTCGACAACCATGGAAATCCCTTTGGGACCCCAAAACGGGGAGTAATAGTCCATGAAATGGGTCAGAATCGACAAAAACCACGAGTGTTGACGACCGACATGTTAACGCACCCCGGGGTTCAACAACCATGGAAATCGCTTTGGGACCCCAAAACTGAGTAATAATCCAAGAAACGGGCCAGAATCGGCCCAAACTGCGAGTCTTGATGACCAACACATAAGTACACCTTGGTGTTCGACAACCATGGAAATCCCTTTGGGACCCCAAAACGGGGAGTAATAGTCCATGAAACGGGTCAGAATCGACAAAACACACGATTGTTGATGACCGACACGTAAACGCACCCCGGGGTTCAACAACCATGGAAATCGCTTTGGGACCCCAAAACGGTGGCTAATAGTCCACGAAACGGGTCAGAATCAACAAAAACCGCGAGTGTTGATGACCGACAGGTAAACGCACCCCGGGGTTCGTCAATCATGGAAATCACTTCGGGACCCCAAAACTGAGTAATAATCCAAGAAACGGGCCAGAATCGGCCCAAACTGCGATCTTGACGACCAACACATAAGCACACCTTGGGGTTCGACAACCATGGAAATCCCTTTGGGACACCAAAACGGTGAGTAATAGTCCATGAAACGGGTCAGAATGGACAAAACCAACAAGTGTTGATGACCGACACATAAATGCACCCCTGGGTTCGTTAATCGTGGAAATCGCTCTGGGACCCGAAACCGTTGAGTAATAGTCCACGAAACTGACCAAAATTGGCCAAAATTGTGAGTGCTGATGACCGACATGTAAGCTCACCTTGGAGTTCAACAACCATGGAAATCGCTTTGGGACCCCAAAACGGTGAGTAATAGTCCACGAAACGGGTCAGAATCGACAAAAACCGAGAGTGTTGATGACCGACACGTAAACGCACCCCAGGGTTCGTCAATCGTGAAAATCACTTTGGGACCCCAAAACTGAGTAATAATCCAAGAAACGGGCCAGAATCAGCCCAAACTGCGAGTCTTGATGACCAACACATAAGCACACCTTGGTGTTCGACAACCATGGAAATCCCTTTGGGACCCCAAAACGGGGAGTAATAGTCCATGAAACGGGTCAGAATCAACAAAACACACGAGTGTTGATGACCGACACGTAAACGCACCCCGGGGTTCAACAACCATGGAAATCGCTTTGGGACCCCAAAACGGTGAGTAATAGTCCACAAAATGGGTCAGAATCGACAAAAACCGAGAGAGTTGATGACCGACACGTAAATGCACCCCAGGGTTCGTCAATCGTGGAAATCACTTTGGGACCCCAAAACTGAGTATAATCCAAGAAACGGGCCAGAATCGGCCCAAACTGCGAGTCTTGACGACCAACACATAAGCACACCTTGGTGTTCGACAACCATGGAAATCCCTTTGGGACCCCAAAACGGGGAGTAATAGTCCATGAAATGGATCAGAATCGACGAAAACTACGAGTGTTGATGACCGACATGTTAACGCACCCCGGGGTTCAACAACCATGGAAATCGCTTTGGGACCCCAAAACTGAGTAATAATCCAAGAAACGGGCCAGAATCGGCCCAAACTGCGAGTCTTGATGACCAACACATAAGCACACCTTGGTGTTCGACAACCATGGAAATCCCTTTGGGACCCCAAAACGGGGAGTAATAGTCCATGAAACGGGTCAGAATCGACAAAACACACGAGTGTTGATGACCGACACGTAAACGCACCCCGGGGTTCAACAACCATGGAAATCGCTTTGGGACCCCAAAACGGTGGCTAATAGTCCACGAAATGGGTCAGAATCAACAAAAACCGCGAGTGTTGATGACCGACAGGTAAACGCACCCCGGGGTTCGTCAATCATGGAAATCACTTCGGGACCCCAAAACTGAGTAATAATCCAAGAAACGGGCCAGAATCGGCCCAAGCTGTGATCTTGACGACCAACACATAAGCACACCTTGGGGTTCGACAACCATGGAAATCCCTTTGAGACACCAAAACGGTGAGTAATAGTCCATGAAACGGGTCAGAATGGACAAAACCAACATGTGTTGATGACCGACACATAAATGCACCCCCGGGTTCGTTATTCGTGGAAATCGCTCGGGGACCCGAAACCGTTGAGTAATAGTCCACGAAACTGACCAGAATTGGCCAAAATAGTGAGTGCTGATGACCGACACGTAAGCGCACCTTGGAGTTCAACAACCATGGAAATCGCTTTGGGACCCCAAAACGGTGAGTAATAGTCCACGAAACGGGTCAGAATCGACAAAAACCGAGAGTGTTGATGACCGACACGTAAACGCACCCCAGGGTTCCTCAATCGTGGAAATCACTTTGGGACCCCAAAACTGAGTAATAATCCAAGAAACGGGCCAGAATCGGCCCAAACTGCGAGTCTTGACGACCAACACATAAGCACACCTTGGTGTTCGACAACCATGGAAATCCCTTTGGGACCCCAAAACGGGGAGTAATAGTCCATGAAACGGGTCAGAATCAACAAAACACACGAGTGTTGATGACCGACACGTAAACGCACCCCGGGGTTCAACAACCATGGAAATCGCTTTGGGACCCCAAAACGGTGAGTAATAGTCCACAAAATGTGTCAGAATCGACAAAAACCGAGAGAGTTGATGACCGACACGTAAATGCACCCCGGGGTTCGTCAATCGTGGAAATCACTTTGGGACCCCAAAACTGAGTATAATCCAAGAAACGGGCCAGAATCGGCCCAAACTGCGAGTCTTGACGACCAACACATAAGCACACCTTGGTGTTCGACAACCATGGAAATCCCTTTGGGACCCCAAAACGGGGAGTAATAGTCCATGAAATGGGTCAGAATCGACAAAAACCACGGGTGTTGACGACCGACATGTTAACGCACCCCGGGGTTCAACAACCATGGAAATCGCTTTGGGACCCCAAAACTGAGTAATAATCCAAGAAACGGGCCAGAATCGGCCCAAACTGCGAGTCTTGATGACCAACACATAAGTACACCTTGGTGTTCGACAACCATGGAAATCCCTTTGGGACCCCAAAACGGGGAGTAATAGTCCATGAAACGGGTCAGAATCGACAAAACACACGATTGTTGATGACCGACACGTAAACGCACCCCGGGGTTCAACAACCATGGAAATCGCTTTGGGACCCCAAAACGGTGGCTAATAGTCCACGAAACGGGTCAGAATCAACAAAAACCGCGAGTGTTGATGACCGACAGGTAAACGCACCCCGGGGTTCGTCAATCATGGAAATCACTTCGGGACCCCAAAACTGAGTAATAATCCAAGAAACGGGCCAGAATCGGCCCAAACTGTGATCTTGACGACCAACACATAAGCACACCTTGGGGTTCGACAACCATGGAAATCCCTTTGAGACACCAAAACGGTGAGTAATAGTCCATGAAACGGGTCAGAATGGACAAAACCAACAAGTGTTGATGACCGACACATAAATGCACCCCCGGGTTCGTTATTCGTGGAAATCGCTCGGGGACCCGAAACCGTTGAGTAATAGTCCACGAAACTGACCAGAATTGGCCAAAATTGTGAGTGCTGATGACCGACACGTAAGCGCACCTTGGAGTTCAACAACCATGGAAATCGCTTTGGGACCCCAAAACGGTGAGTAATAGTCCACGAAACGGGTCAGAATCGACAAAAACCGAGAGTGTTGATGACCGACACGTAAACGCACCCCAGGGTTCCTCAATCGTGGAAATCACTTTGGGACCCCAAAACTGAGTAATAATCCAAGAAACGGGCCAGAATCGGCCCAAACTGCGAGTCTTGACGACCAACACATAAGCACACCTTGGTGTTCGACAACCATGGAAATCCCTTTGGGACCCCAAAACGGGGAGTAATAGTCCATGAAACGGGTCAGAATCAACAAAACACACGAGTGTTGATGACCGACACGTAAACGCACCCCGGGGTTCAACTACCATGGAAATCGCTTTGGGACCCCAAAACGGTGAGTAATAGTCCACAAAATGGGTCAGAATCGACAAAAACCGAGAGAGTTGATGACCGACACGTAAATGCACCCCGGGGTTCGTCAATCGTGGAAATCACTTTGGGACCCCAAAACTGAGTATAATCCAAGAAACGGGCCAGAATCGGCCCAAACTGCGAGTCTTGACGACCAACACATAAGCACACCTTGGTGTTCGACAACCATGGAAATCCCTTTGGGACCCCAAAACGGGGAGTAATAGTCCATGAAATGGGTCAGAATCGACAAAAACCACGAGTGTTGACGACCGACATGTTAACGCACCCCGGGGTTCAACAACCATGGAAATCGCTTTGGGACCCCAAAACTGAGTAATAATCCAAGAAACGGGCCAGAATCGGCCCAAACTGCGAGTCTTGATGACCAACACATAAGTACACCTTGGTGTTCGACAACCATGGAAATCCCTTTGGGACCCCAAAACGGGGAGTAATAGTCCATGAAACGGGTCAGAATCGACAAAACACACGATTGTTGATGACCGACACGTAAACGCACCCCGGGGTTCAACAACCATGGAAATCGCTTTGGGACCCCAAAACGGTGGCTAATAGTCCACGAAACGGGTCAGAATCAACAAAAACCGCGAGTGTTGATGACCGACAGGTAAACGCACCCCGGGGTTCGTCAATCATGGAAATCACTTCGGGACCCCAAAACTGAGTAATAATCCAAGAAACGGGCCAGAATCGGCCCAAACTGCGATCTTGACGACCAACACATAAGCACACCTTGGGGTTCGACAACCATGGAAATCCCTTTGGGACACCAAAACGGTGAGTAATAGTCCATGAAACGGGTCAGAATGGACAAAACCAACAAGTGTTGATGACCGACACATAAATGCACCCCTGGGTTCGTTAATCGTGGAAATCGCTCTGGGACCCGAAACCGTTGAGTAATAGTCCACGAAACTGACCAAAATTGGCCAAAATTGTGAGTGCTGATGACCGACATGTAAGCGCACCTTGGAGTTCAACAACCATGGAAATCGCTTTGGGACCCCAAAACGGTGAGTAATAGTCCACGAAACGGGTCAGAATCGACAAAAACCGAGAGTGTTGATGACCGACACGTAAACGCACCCCAGGGTTCGTCAATCGTGAAAATCACTTTGGGACCCCAAAACTGAGTAATAATCCAAGAAACGGGCCAGAATCAGCCCAAACTGCGAGTCTTGATGACCAACACATAAGCACACCTTGGTGTTCGACAACCATGGAAATCCCTTTAGGACCCCAAAACGGGGAGTAATAGTCCATGAAACGGGTCAGAATCAACAAAACACACGAGTGTTGATGACCGACACGTAAACGCACCCCGGGGTTCAACAACCATGGAAATCGCTTTGGGACCCCAAAACGGTGAGTAATAGTCCACAAAATGGGTCAGAATCGACAAAAACCGAGAGAGTTGATGACCGACACGTAAATGCACCCCAGGGTTCGTCAATCGTGGAAATCACTTTGGGACCCCAAAACTGAGTATAATCCAAGAAACGGGCCAGAATCGGCCCAAACTGCGAGTCTTGACGACCAACACATAAGCACACCTTGGTGTTCGACAACCATGGAAATCCCTTTGGGACCCCAAAACGGGGAGTAATAGTCCATGAAATGGGTCAGAATCGACAAAAACCACGAGTGTTGATGACCGACACGTAAACGCACCCCGGGGTTCAACAACCATGGAAATCGCTTTGGGACCCCAAAACGGTGGCTAATAGTCCACGAAACGGGTCAGAATCAACAAAAACCGCGAGTGTTGATGACCGACAGGTAAACGCACCCCGGGGTTCGTCAATCATGGAAATCACTTCGGGACCCCAAAACTGAGTAATAATCCAAGAAACGGGCCAGAATCGGCCCAAACTGTGATCTTGACGACCAACACATAAGCACACCTTGGGGTTCGACAACCATGGAAATCCCTTTGAGACACCAAAACGGTGAGTAATAGTCCATGAAACGGGTCAGAATGGACAAAACCAACAAGTGTTGATGACCGACACATAAATGCACCCCCGGGTTCGTTATTCGTGGAAATCGCTCGGGGACCCGAAACCGTTGAGTAATAGTCCACGAAACTGACCAGAATTGGCCAAAATTGTGAGTGCTGATGACCGACACGTAAGCGCACCTTGGAGTTCAACAACCATGGAAATCGCTTTGGGACCCCAAAACGGTGAGTAATAGTCCACGAAACGGGTCAGAATCGACAAAAACCGAGAGTGTTGATGACCGACACGTAAACGCACCCCAGGGTTCCTCAATCGTGGAAATCACTTTGGGACCCCAAAACTGAGTAATAATCCAAGAAACGGGCCAGAATCGGCCCAAACTGCGAGTCTTGACGACCAACACATAAGCACACCTTGGTGTTCGACAACCATGGAAATCCCTTTGGGACCCCAAAACGGGGAGTAATAGTCCATGAAACGGGTCAGAATCAACAAAACACACGAGTGTTGATGACCGACACGTAAACGCACCCCGGGGTTCAACAACCATGGAAATCGCTTTGGGACCCCAAAACGGTGAGTAATAGTCCACAAAATGGGTCAGAATCGACAAAAACCGAGAGAGTTGATGACCGACACGTAAATGCACCCCAGGGTTCGTCAATCGTGGAAATCACTTTGGGACCCCAAAACTGAGTATAATCCAAGAAACGGGCCAGAATCGGCCCAAACTGCGAGTCTTGACGACCAACACATAAGCACACCTTGGTGTTCGACAACCATGGAAATCCCTTTGGGACCCCAAAACGGGGAGTAATAGTCCATGAAATGGGTCAGAATCGACAAAAACCACGAGTGTTGATGACCGACACGTAAACGCACCCCGGGGTTCAACAACCATGGAAATCGCTTTGGGACCCCAAAACGGTGGCTAATAGTCCACGAAACGGGTCAGAATCAACAAAAACCGCGAGTGTTGATGACCGACAGGTAAACGCACCCCGGGGTTCGTCAATCATGGAAATCACTTCGGGACCCCAAAACTGAGTAATAATCCAAGAAACGGGCCAGAATCGGCCCAAACTGTGATCTTGACGACCAACACATAAGCACACCTTGGGGTTCGACAACCATGGAAATCCCTTTGAGACACCAAAACGGTGAGTAATAGTCCATGAAACGGGTCAGAATGGACAAAACCAACAAGTGTTGATGACCGACACATAAATGCACCCCCGGGTTCGTTATTCGTGGAAATCGCTCGGGGACCCGAAACCGTTGAGTAATAGTCCACGAAACTGACCAGAATTGGCCAAAATTGTGAGTGCTGATGACCGACACGTAAGCGCACCTTGGAGTTCAACAACCATGGAAATCGCTTTGGGACCCCAAAACGGTGAGTAATAGTCCACGAAACGGGTCAGAATCGACAAAAACCGAGAGTGTTGATGACCGACACGTAAACGCACCCCAGGGTTCCTCAATCGTGGAAATCACTTTGGGACCCCAAAACTGAGTAATAATCCAAGAAACGGGCCAGAATCGGCCCAAACTGCGAGTCTTGACGACCAACACATAAGCACACCTTGGTGTTCGACAACCATGGAAATCCCTTTGGGACCCCAAAACGGGGAGTAATAGTCCATGAAACGGGTCAGAATCAACAAAACACACGAGTGTTGATGACCGACACGTAAACGCACCCCGGGGTTCAACAACCATGGAAATCGCTTTGGGACCCCAAAACGGTGAGTAATAGTCCACAAAATGGGTCAGAATCGACAAAAACCGAGAGAGTTGATGACCGACACGTAAATGCACCCCGGGGTTCGTCAATCGTGGAAATCACTTTGGGACCCCAAAACTGAGTATAATCCAAGAAACGGGCCAGAATCGGCCCAAACTGCGAGTCTTGACGACCAACACATAAGCACACCTTGGTGTTCGACAACCATGGAAATCCCTTTGGGACCCCAAAACGGGGAGTAATAGTCCATGAAATGGGTCAGAATCGACAAAAACCACGGGTGTTGACGACCGACATGTTAACGCACCCCGGGGTTCAACAACCATGGAAATCGCTTTGGGACCCCAAAACTGAGTAATAATCCAAGAAACGGGCCAGAATCGGCCCAAACTGCGAGTCTTGATGACCAACACATAAGTACACCTTGGTGTTCGACAACCATGGAAATCCCTTTGGGACCCCAAAACGGGGAGTAATAGTCCATGAAACGGGTCAGAATCGACAAAACACACGATTGTTGATGACCGACACGTAAACGCACCCCGGGGTTCAACAACCATGGAAATCGCTTTGGGACCCCAAAACGGTGGCTAATAGTCCACGAAACGGGTCAGAATCAACAAAAACCGCGAGTGTTGATGACCGACAGGTAAACGCACCCCGGGGTTCGTCAATCATGGAAATCACTTCGGGACCCCAAAACTGAGTAATAATCCAAGAAACGGGCCAGAATCGGCCCAAACTGCGATCTTGACGACCAACACATAAGCACACCTTGGGGTTCGACAACCATGGAAATCCCTTTGGGACACCAAAACGGTGAGTAATAGTCCATGAAACGGGTCAGAATGGACAAAACCAACAAGTGTTGATGACCGACACATAAATGCACCCCTGGGTTCGTTAAACGTGGAAATCGCTCTGGTACCCGAAACCGTTGAGTAATAGTCCACGAAACTGACCAAAATTGGCCAAAATTGTGAGTGCTGATGACCGACATGTAAGCGCACCTTGGAGTTCAACAACCATGGAAATCGATTTGGGACCCCAAAACGGTGAGTAATAGTCCACGAAACGGGTCAGAATCGACAAAAACCGAGAGTGTTGATGACCGACACGTAAACGCACCCCAGGGTTCGTCAATCGTGAAAATCACTTTGGGACCCCAAAACTGAGTAATAATCCAAGAAACGGGCCAGAATCGGCCCAAACTGCGAGTCTTGATGACCAACACATAAGCACACCTTGGTGTTCGACAACCATGGAAATCCCTTTGGGACCCCAAAACGGGGAGTAATAGTCCATGAAACGGGTCAGAATCAACAAAACACACGAGTGTTGATGACCGACACGTAAACGCACCCCGGGGTTCAACAACCATGGAAATCGCTTTGGGACCCCAAAACGGTGAGTAATAGTCCACAAAATGGGTCAAAATCGACAAAAACAGAGAGAGTTGATGACCGACACGTAAATGCACCCCAGGGTTCGTCAATCGTGGAAATCACTTTGGGACCCCAAAACTGAGTATAATCAAGAAACGGGCCAGAATAGGCCCAAACTGCGAGTCTTGACGACCAACACATAAGCACACCTTGGTGTTCGACAACCATGGAAATCCCTTTGGGACCCCAAAACGGGGAGTAATAGTCCATGAAATGGGTCAGAATCGACAAAAACCACGAGTGTTGATGACCGACATGTTAACGCACCCCGGGGTTCAACAACCATGGAAATCGCTTTGGGACCCCAAAACGGTGAGTAATAGTCCATGAAACAGGTCAGAATCGACAAAAACCAAGAGAGTTGATGACCGACACGTAAACGCACCCCGGGGTTCGTCAATCGTGGAAATCACTTTGGGACCACAAAACTGAGTAATAATCCAAGAAACGGGCCAGAATCGGCCCAAACTGCGAGTCTTGACGACCAACACATAAGCACACCTTGGTGTTCGACAACCATGGAAATCCCTTTGGGACCCCAAAACGGGGAGTAATAGTCCATGAAACGGGTCAGAATCGACAAAACACACGAGTGTAGATGACCGACACGTAAACGCACCCCGGGGTTCAACAACCATGGAAATCGCTTTGGGACCCCAAAACGGTGACTAATAGTCCACGAAACGGGTCAGAATCAACAAAAACCGCGAGTGTTGATGACCGACAGGTAAACGCACCCCGGGGTTCGTCAATCATGGAAATCACTTCGGGACCCCAAAACTGAGTAATAATCCAAGAAACGGGCCAGAATCGGCCCAAACTGCGATCTTGACGACCAACACATAAGCACACCTTGGGGTTCGACAACCATGGAAATCCCTTTGAGACACCAAAACGGTGAGTAATAGTCCATGAAACGGGTCAGAATGGACAAAACCAACAAGTGTTGATGACCGACACATAAATGCACCCCCGGGTTCGTTAATCGTGGAAATCGCTCTGGGACCCGAAACCGTTGAGTAATAGTCCACGAAACTGACCAGAATTGGCCAAAATTGTGAGTGCTGATGACCGACACGTAAGCGCACCTTGGAGTTCAACAACAATGGAAATCGCTTTGGGACCCCAAAACGGTGAGTAATAGTCCACGAAACGGGTCAGAATCGACAAAAACCGAGAGTGTTGATGACCGACACGTAAACGCACCCCAGGGTTCCTCAATCGTGGAAATCACTTTGGGACCCCAAAACTGAGTAATAATCCAAGAAACGGGCCAGAATCGGCCCAAACTGCGAGTCTTGACGACCAACACATAAGCACACCTTGGTGTTCGACAACCATGGAAATCCCTTTGGGACCCCAAAACGGGGAGTAATAGTCCATGAAACGGGTCAGAATCAACAAAACACACGAGTGTTGATGACCGACACGTAAACGCACCCCGGCGTTCAACAACCATGGAAATCGCTTTGGGACCCCAAAACGGTGAGTAATAGTCCACAAAATGGGTCAGAATCGACAAAAACCGAGAGAGTTGATGACCGACACGTAAATGCACCCCGCGGTTCGTCAATCGTGGAAATCACTTTGGGACCCCAAAACTGAGTATAATCCAAGAAACGGGCCAGAATCGGCCCAAACTGCGAGTCTTGACGACCAACACATAAGCACACCTTGGTGTTTGACAACCATGGAAATCCCTTTGGGACCCCAAAACGGGGAGTAATAGTCCATGAAATGGGTCAGAATCGACAAAAACCACGAGTGTTGACGACCGACATGTTAACGCACCCCGGGGTTCAACAACCATGGAAATCGCTTTCGGACCCCAAAACTGAGTAATAATCCAAGAAACGGGCCAGAATCGGCCCAAACTGCGAGTCTTGATGACCAACACATAAGTACACCTTGGTGTTCGACAACCATGGAAATCCCTTTGGGACCCCAAAACGGGGAGTAATAGTCCATGAAACGGGTCAGAATCGACAAAACACACGATTGTTGATGACCGACACGTAAACGCACCCCGGGGTTCAACAACCATGGAAATCGCTTTGGGACCCCAAAACGGTGGCTAATAGTCCACGAAACGGGTCAGAATCAACAAAAACCGCGAGTGTTGATGACCGACAGGTAAACGCACCCCGGGGTTCGTCAATCATGGAAATCACTTCGGGACCCCAAAACTGAGTAATAATCCAAGAAACGGGCCAGAATCGGCCCAAACTGCAATCTTGACGACCAACACATAATCACACCTTGGGGTTCGACAACCATGGAAATCCCTTTGGGACACCAAAACGGTGAGTAATAGTCCATGAAACGGGTCAGAATGGACAAAACCAACAAGTGTTGATGACCGACACATAAATGCACCCCCGGGTTCGTTAATCGTGGAAATCGCTCTGGGACCCGAAACCGTTGAGTAATAGTCCACGAAACTGACCAGAATTGGCCAAAATTGTGAGTGGTGATGACCGACACGTAAGCGCACCTTGGAGTTCAACAACAATGGAAATCGCTTTGGGACCCCAAAACGGTGAGTAATAGTCCACGAAACGGGTCAGAATCGACAAAAACCGAGAGTGTTGATGACCGACACGTAAACGCACCCCAGGGTTCCTCAATCGTGGAAATCACTTTGGGACCCCAAAACTGAGTAATAATCCATGAAACGGGCCAGAATCGGCCCAAACTGCGAGTCTTGACGACCAACACATAAGCACACCTTGGTGTTCGACAACCATGGAAATCCCTTTGGGACCCCAAAACGGGGAGTAATAGTCCATGAAACGGGTCAGAATCAACAAAACACACGAGTGTTGATGACCGACACGTAAACGCACCCCGGCGTTCAACAACCATGGAAATCGCTTTGGGACCCCAAAACGGTGAGTAATAGTCCACAAAATGGGTCAGAATCGACAAAAACCGAGAGAGTTGATGACCGACACGTAAATGCACCCCGGGGTTCGTCAATCGTGGAAATCACTTTGGGACCCCAAAACTGAGTATAATCCAAGAAACGGGCCAGAATCGGCCCAAACTGCGAGTCTTGACGACCAACACATAAGCACACCTTGGTGTTTGACAACCATGGAAATCCCTTTGGGACCCCAAAACGGGGAGTAATAGTCCATGAAATGGGTCAGAATCGACAAAAACCACGAGTGTTGACGACCGACATGTTAACGCACCCCGGGGTTCAACAACCATGGAAATCGCTTTCGGACCCCAAAACTGAGTAATAATCCAAGAAACGGGCCAGAATCGGCCCAAACTGCGAGTCTTGATGACCAACACATAAGTACACCTTGGTGTTCGACAACCATGGAAATCCCTTTGGGACCCCAAAACGGGGAGTAATAGTCCATGAAACGGGTCAGAATCGACAAAACACACGATTGTTGATGACCGACACGTAAACGCACCCCGGGGTTCAACAACCATGGAAATCGCTTTGGGACCCCAAAACGGTGGCTAATAGTCCACGAAACGGGTCAGAATCAACAAAAACCGCGACTGTTGATGACCGACAGGTAAACGCACCCCGGGGTTCGTCAATCATGGAAATCACTTCGGGACCCCAAAACTGAGTAATAATCCAAGAAACGGGCCAGAATCGGCCCAAACTGCGATCTTGACGACCAACACATAATCACACCTTGGGGTTCGACAACCATGGAAATCCCTTTGGGACACCAAAACGGTGAGTAATAGTCCATGAAACGGGTCAGAATGGACAAAACCAACAAGTGTTGATGACCGACACATAAATGCACCCCCGGGTTCGTTAATCGTGGAAATCGCTCTGGGACCCGAAACCGTTGAGTAATAGTCCACGAAACTGACCAAAATTGGCCAAAATTGTGAGTGCTGATGACCGACATGTAAGCGCACCTTGGAGTTCAACAACCATGGAAATCGCTTTGGGACCCCAAAACGGTGAGTAATAGTCCACGAAACGGGTCAGAATCGACAAAAACCGAGAGTGTTGATGACCGACACGTAAACGCACCCCAGGGTTCGTCAATCGTGAAAATCACTTTGGGACCCCAAAACTGAGTAATAATCCAAGAAACGGGCCAGAATCGGCCCAAACTGCGAGTCTTGACGACCAACACATAAGCACACCTTAGTGTTCGACAACCATGGAAATCCCTTTGGGACCCCAAAACGGGGAGTAATAGTCCATGAAACGGGTCAGAATCAACAAAACACACGAGTGTTTATGACCGACACGTAAACGCACCCCGGCGTTCAACAACCATGGAAATCGCTTTGGGACCCCAAAACGGTGAGTAATAGTCCACAAAATGGGTCAGAATCGACAAAAACCGAGAGAGTTGATGACCGACACGTAAATGCACCCCGGGGTTCGTCAATCGTGGAAATCACTTTGGGACCCCAAAACTGAGTATAATCCAAGAAACGGGCCAGAATCGGCCCAAACTGCGAGTCTTGACGACCAACTCATAAGCACACCTTGGTGTTTGACAACCATGGAAATCCCTTTGGGACCCCAAAACGGGGAGTAATAGTCCATGAAATGGGTCAGAATCGACAAAAACCACGAGTGTTGACGACCGACATGTTAACGCACCCCGGGGTTCAACAACCATGGAAATCGCTTTGGGACCCCAAAACTGAGTAATAATCCAAGAAACGGGCCAGAATCGGCCCAAACTGCGAGTCTTGATGACCAACACATAAGGACACCTTGGTGTTCGACAACCATGGAAATCCCTTTGGGACCCCAAAACGGGGAGTAATAGTCCATGAAATGGGTCAGAATCGACAAAACACACGATTGTTGATGACCGACACGTAAACGCACCCCGGGGTTCAACAACCATGGAAATCGCTTTGGGACCCCAAAACGGTGGCTAATAGTCCACGAAACGGGTCAAAATCAACAAAAACCGCGAGTGTTGATGACCGACAGGTAAACGCACCCCGGGGTTCGTCAATCATGGAAATCACTTCGGGACCCCAAAACTGAGTAATAATCCAAGAAACGGGCCAGAATCGGCCCAAACTGCGATCTTGACGACCAACACATAAGCACACCTTGGGGTTCGACAACCATGGAAATCCCTTTGGGACACCAAAACGGTGAGTAATAGTCCATCAAACGGGTCAGAATGGACAAAACCCACAAGTGTTGATGACCGACACATAAATGCACCCCCGGGTTCGTAAATCGTGGAAATCGCTCTGGGACCCGAAACCGTTGAGTAATAGTCCACGAAACTGACCAGAATTGGCCAAAATTGTGAGTGCTGATGACCGACACGTAAGCGCACCTTGGAGTTCAACAACCATGGAAATCGCTTTGGGACCCCAAAATGGTGAGTAATAGTCCACGAAACGGGTCAGAATCGACAAAAACCGAGAGTGTTAATGACCGACACGTAAACGCACCCCAGGGTTCGTCAATCGTGGAAATCACTTTGGGACCCCAAAACTGAGTAATAATCCAAGAAACGGGCCAGAATCGGCCCAAACTGCGAGTCTTGACCACCAACACATAAGCACATCTTGGTGTTCGACAACCATGGAAATCCCTTTGGGACCCCAAAACGGGGAGTAATAGTCCATGAAACGGGTCAGAATCGACAAAACACACGAGTGTTGATGACCGACACGTAAACGCACCCCAGGGTTCAACAACCATGGAAATCGCTTTGGGACCCCAAAACGGTGAGTAATAGTCCACAAAACGGGTCAGAATCGACAAAAACCGAGAGAGTTGATTACCCTTACGTAAATGCACCCCGGGGTTCGTCAATCGTGGAAATCACTTTGGGACCCAAAAACTGAGTATAATCCAAGAAACGGGCCAGAATCAGCCCAAACTGCGAGTGTTGATGACCGACACGTATGAGCACCTTGGAGTTCAACAACTATGGAAATTGCTTCGGGACCCCAAAACAGGTGAGTAATAGTCCACGAAACTGACCAGAATTGGCCAAAATTGTGAGTGTTGATGACCGACACGTAACCGCACCTTGCGGTTCAACAACCATGGAAATCGCTTTGGGACCCCAAAACGGTGAGTAATAGTCCACGAAACGGGTCAGAATCAACAAAAACCGAGAGTGTTGATAACCGACACGTAAACGCACCGAGGGCTTCGTCAATCGTGGAAATCACTTCGGGGCCCCAAAACTGAGTAATAATCCAAGAAACGGGCCAGAATCGTCCCAAACTGCGAGTCTTGACGACCAACACATAAGCACACCTCGGGGTTTGACAACCATGGAAATGCCTTTGGGACCCCAATACGGTGAGTAATAGTCCATGAAACGGGTCAGAATCGACAAAAACCACGAGTGTTCTTGACCCCAGGATTCGTTAATCGTGGGAATCGCTCTGGGACCCGAAAACGGTGAGTAATAGTCCATGAAACACGTAAACGCACCCCGTGGTTCGTCAATCGTGGAAATCATTTCGGCACCCCAAAACTGAGTAATAATCCATGAACCGGGCCAGAATCGACCCATACTGCGAGTCTTGACGACCAACACATAAGCACACCTTGGGGTTCGACAACCATGGAAGTCACTTTGGGACCCCAAAACGATGAGTGATAGTCCATGAAACGGGTCAGAATCAACAAAACCCACGAGTGTTGATGACCGACACGTAAATGCACCCAAGGTTTCGTCAATCATGGATATCGCTCTGGGACCCGAAACCGGTGAGTAATAGTCCACGAAACTGACAAGAATTGGCCAAAATTGTGAGTGTTGATGGCCGTTGGGGTTCAACAACCATGGAAATCGCTTTGGGACCCCAAAACGGTGTGTAATAGTCCATGAAACGGGTCAGAATCGACAAAAACTGTGAGTGTTGATGACCGACACATTAACGCACCCCGGGGTTCGTTAATCGTGGAAATCACTCCGGGACCCCAAAACAGTGAGTAATAGTCCATGAAACGGGCCAGAATCGGCCAAAACTGCAAGTGTTGATGACCGGCACGTAAGCGCACCTTGGGGTTCAACAATTATGGAAATTGCTTCGGGACCGCAAAACGGGGAGTAATAGTCCCTGAAACGGGTCAGAATTGGCCAAAACTGTGAGTCTTGACGATGGACACATAAGCGCACCTCGGGGATCGTCAACAGTTGAAATCACTCGGCGACCCCAAACGCTGAGTAATAGTGCAAGAAATGGACCAAAATCGGCCAAAATTGTGAGTATTGATGACCGACACGTAAACGCACCCAGGGGTTCGTCAATCATGGAAATCACTTCGGGACCCCAAAACTGACGAATAACCCAAGAAACGGGCCAGAATCGGCCCAAATTGCGAGTCTTGACGACCAACACATAAGCATCCTTGGGTGTCGACAACCATGGAAATCCCTTTGGGACCCCAAAACGGTGAGTAATAGTCCATGAAATGGGTCAGAATCGACAAAACCCACGAGTGTTGATGACCGACACGTAAATCCACCCTAGAGTTCGTTAATCGTGGAAATCGCTCTGGGACCCGAAACTGGTGAGTAATAGTCCACGAAACTGACCAGAATTGGCCAAAATTGTGAGTGTTGATGGCCGACACGTAAACGCACCCCGGGGTTCAACAACCATGGAGATCCCTTTGGGACCCAATAACGGTGAGAAATAGTCCACGAATCGGGCCAGAATCGACAAACATTGTGAGTGTTGACGACCGACACGTTAACACACCCCGGGGTTCGTTAATCGTGGAAATCACTCGGGACCCCAAAACAGTGAGTAATAGTCCAAGAAACGGGCCCGAATCGGCCAAAACTGCGAATGTTGATGACCGGCACGTAAGCGCACCTTGGGGTTCAACAACTATGGAAATCGCCTCAGGACCGCAAAACGGGGAGTAATAGTCCCTGAAACTGGTCAGAATTGGCCTAAACTGTGAGTGTTGACGATGGACACGTAAATGCACCTCGGGGATTGTCAACCGTGGAAATCACTCTGGGACCCAAAAACACTGAGTAATAGTGCATGAAACGGACCAGAATCGGCCAAAATTGGAGTGTTGATAACCGACACGTAAACGCACCGAGGGGTTCGTCAATCGTGGAAATCACTTCGGGGCCCCAAAACTGAGTAATAATCCAAGAAACGGGCCAGCATCGTCCCAAACTGCGAGTCTTGACGACCAACACATAAGCACACCTTGGGGTTGGACAACCATGGAAATCCCTTTGGGACCCCAAAATGCTGAGTAATAGCCCATGAAACGGGTTAGAATAGACAAAAACCACGAGTGTTCATGACCCCAGGGTTCGTTAATCGTGGAAATCGGTCTGGGACCCGAAAACGGTGAGTAATAGTCCACGAAAGTGACTAGAATTGGCCAAAATTGTGAGTGTTGTTGGCCGACACGTAAACGCACCCCAGGGTTCATCAATCGTGGAAATCACTTCGGCAGCCCAAAACTGAGTAATAATCCAAGAACCGGGCCAGAATCGGCCCATACTGCGAGTCTTGACGACCAACACATAAGCACACCTTGGGGTTCGACAACCATGGAAATCCCTTTGGGACCCCCAAACGATGAGTGATAGTCCATGAAACGGGCCAGAATCAACAAAATCCACGAGTGTTGATGACCGACACGTAAATGCACCCTAGGTTTCGTCAATCATGGATATCGCTCTGGGACCCGAAACCGGTGAGTAATAGTCCATGAAACTGACAAGAATTGGCCAAAATTGTGATTGTTGATGGCCGTCGGGGTTCAACAACCATGGAAGTCGCTTTGAGACGCCAAAACGGTGAGTAATAGTCCACGAAATGGGTCAGAATCGACAAAAATTGTGAGTGTTGTTGACCAACACGTTAACGCACCCCGGGGTTCGTTAATCGTGGAAATCACTCCGGAACCCCAAAACAGTGAGTAATAGTCCACGAAACGGGCCAGAATTGGCCAAAACTGCAAGTGTTGATGACCGGCACGTAAGCGCACCTTGGGGTTCAACAACTATGGAAATTGCTTCGAGACCGCAAAACGGGGAGTAATAGTCCCTGAAACGGGTCAGAATTGGCCAAAACTGTGAGTGTTGACGATGGACACATAAGCGCACCTCGGGGAACGTCAACCATGGAAATCACTCTGGGACCCCAAAACGCTGAGTAATAGTGCACAAAACGGACCAGACTCGGCAAAAATTGTGAGTGTTGATGACCGACACATAAACGCACCCAGGGGTTCGTCAATCGTGGAAATCACTTCGGGACCCCCAAACTGAGTAATAATCCAAGAAACGGGCCAGAATTGTCCCAAACCGCGAGTCTTGACGACCAACACATAAGCAACCTTGGGTTTCGACAACCATGGAAATCCCTTTGGGACCCCAAAACGGTGAGTAATAGTCCATGAAACGGGTCTGAATCGACAAAACCCACGAGTGTTGATGACCGACACATAAATGCACCCTAGGGTTCGTTAATCATGGAAATCGCTCTGGGACCCGAAACCGGTGAGTAATAGTCCAGGAAACTGACCAGAATTGGCCAAAATTGTGAGTGTTGACGGCCGACACGTAAACGCACCTCGGCGTTCAACAACCAAGGAGATCGCTTTGGGACCCCAAAACGGTGAGTAATAGTCCACGAAACGGGTCAGAATCGACAAAAACTGCAAGTGTTGATGACCGACACGTTAATGCACCCCGGGGTTCGTTAATCGTGGAAATCACTCCGGGACCCCAAAACAGTGAGTAATAGTCCATGAAACGGGCCCGAATCGGCCAAAACTGCGAATGTTGATGACCGGCACGTAAGCGCACCTTGGTGTTCAACAACTATGGAGATCGCCTCGGGACCGCAAAACGGGGAGTAATTGTCCCTGAAACTGGTCAGAACTGGCTAAAACTGTGAGTGTTGACGATGGACACGTAAACGCACCTCGGGGATTGTCAACCGTGGAAATCACTCTGGGACCCAAAAACGCTGAGTAATAGTGCATGAAACGGACTAGAATCGGCCAAAATTGCGAGTGTTGATAACCGACACGTAAACGCACCGAGGGGTTCGTCAATCGTAGAAATCACTTCGGGGCCCCAGAACTGAGTAATAATCCAAGAAACGGGCCAGAATCGTCCCAAACTGCGAGTCTTGACGACCAACACATAAGCACACCTCGGGGTTTGACAACCATGGAAATGCCTTTGGGACCCCAATACGGTGAGTAATAGTCCATGAAACGGGTCAGAATCGACAAAAACCACGAGTGTTCTTGACCCCAGGATTCGTTAATCGTGGGAATCGCTCTGGGACCCGAAAACGGTGAGTAATAGTCCATGAAACACGTAAACGCACCCCGTGGTTCGTCAATCGTGGAAATCATTTCGGCACCCCAAAACTGAGTAATAATCCAAGAACCGGGCCAGAATCGACCCATACTGCGAGTCTTGACGACCAACACATAAGCACACCTTGGGGTTCGACAACCATGGAAGTCACTTTGGGACCCCAAAACGATGAGTGATAGTCCATGAAACGGGTCAGAATCAACAAAACCCACGAGTGTTGATGACCGACACGTAAATGCACCCAAGGTTTCGTCAATCATGGATATCGCTCTGGGACCCGAAACCGGTGAGTAATAGTCCACGAAACTGACAAGAATTGGCCAAAATTGTGAGTGTTGATGGCCGTCGGGGTTCAACAACCATGGAAATCGCTTTGGGACCCCAAAACGGTGAGTAATAGTCCATGAAACGGGTCAGAATCGACAAAAACTGTGAGTGTTGATGACCGACACGTTAACGCACCCCGGGGTTCGTTAATCGTGGAAATCACTCCGGGACCCCAAAACAGTGAGTAATAGTCCATGAAACGGGCCAGAATCGGCCAAAACTGCAAGTGTTGATGACCGGCACGTAAGCGCACCTTGGGGTTCAACAATTATGGAAATTGCTTCGGGACCGCAAAACGGGGAGTAATAGTCCCTGAAACGGGTCAGAATTGGCCAAAACTGTGAGTCTTGACGATGGACACATAAGCGCACCTCGGGGATCGTCAAAAGTTGAAATCACTCGGCGACCCCAAACGCTGAGTAATAGTGCAAGAAACGGACCAAAATCGGCCAAAATTGTGAGTATTGATGACCGACACGTAAACGCACCCAGGGGTTCGTCAATCATGGAAATCACTTCGGGACCCCAAAACTGACTAATAACCCAAGAAACGGGCCAGAATCGGCCCAAATTGCGAGTCTTGACGACCAACACATAAGCATCCTTGGGTGTCGACAACCATGGAAATCCCTTTGGGACCCCAAAACGGTGAGTAATAGTCCATGAAATGGGTCAGAATCGATAAAACCCACGAGTGTTGATGACCGACACGTAAATCCACCCTAGAGTTCGTTAATCGTGGAAATCGCTCTGGGACCCGAAACCGGTGAGTAATAGTCCACGAAACTGACCAGAATTGGCCAAAATTGTGAGTGTTGATGGCCGACACGTAAACGCACCCCGGGGTTCAACAACCATGGAGATCGCTTTGGGACCCAATAACGGTGAGAAATAGTCCACGAATCGGGCCAGAATCGACAAACATTGTGAGTGTTGACGACCGACACGTTAACACACCCCGGGGTTCGTTAATCGTGGAAATCACTCGGGACCCCAAAACAGTGAGTAATAGTCCAAGAAACGGGCCCGAATCGGCCAAAACTGCGAATGTTGATGACCGGCACGTAAGCGCACCTTGGGGTTCAACAACTATGGAAATCGCCTCAGGACCGCAAAACGGGGAGTAATAGTCCCTGAAACTGGTCAGAATTGGCCTAAACTGTGAGTGTTGACGGTGGACACGTAAATGCACCTCGGGGATTGTCAACCGTGGAAATCACTCTGGGACCCAAAAACACTGAGTAATAGTGCATGAAACGGACCAGAATCGGCCAAAATTGGAGTGTTGATAACCGACACGTAAACGCACCGAGGGGTTCGTCAATCGTGGAAATCACTTCGGGGCCCCAAAACTGAGTAATAATCCAAGAAACGGGCCAGCATCGTCCCAAACTGCGAGTCTTGACGACCAACACATAAGCACACCTTGGGGTTGGACAACCATGGAAATCCCTTTGAGACCCCAAAATGGTGAGTAATAGTCCATGAAACGGGTTAGAATAGACAAAAACCACGAGTGTTCATGACCCCAGGGTTCGTTAATCGTGGAAATCGGTCTGGGACCCGAAAACGGTGAGTAATAGTCCACGAAAGTGACTATAATTGGCCAAAATTGTGAGTGTTGTTGGCCGACACGTAAACGCACCCCAGGGTTCGTCAATCGTGGGAATCACTTCGGCAGCCCAAAACTGAGTAATAATCCAAGAACCGGGCCAGAATCGGCCCATACTGCGAGTCTTGACGACCAACACATAAGCACACCTTGGGGTTCGACAACCATGGAAATCCCTTTGGGACCCCCAAACGATGAGTGATAGTCCATGAAACGGGCCAGAATCAACAAAATCGACGAGTGTTGATGACCGACACGTAAATGCACCCTAGGTTTCGTCAATCATGGATATCGCTCTGGGACCCGAAACCGGTGAGTAATAGTCCATGAAACTGACAAGAATTGGCCAAAATTGTGATTGTTGATGGCCGTCGGGGTTCAACAACCATGGAAGTCGCTTTGAGACACCAAAACGGTGAGTAATAGTCCACGAAACGGGTCAGAATCGACAAAAATTGTGAGTGTTGTTGACCAACACGTTAACGCACCCCGGGGTTCGTTAATCGTGGAAATCACTCCGGAACCCCAAAACAGTGAGTAATAGTCCACGAAACGGGCCAGAATTGGCCAAAACTGCAAGTGTTGATGACCGGCACGTAAGCGCACCTTGGGGTTCAACAACTATGGAAATTGCTTCGAGACCGCAAAACGGGGAGTAATAGTCCCTGAAACGTGTCAGAATTGGCCAAAACTGTGAGTGTTGACGATGGACACATAAGCGCACCTCGGGGAACGTCAACCATGGAAATCACTCTGGGACCCCAAAACGCTGAGCAATAGTGCACGAAACGGACCAGACTCGGCCAAAATTGTGAGTGTTGATGACGGACACATAAACGCACCCAGGGGTTCGTCAATCGTGGAAATCACTTCGGGACCCCAAAACTGAGTAATAATCCATGAAACGGGCCAGAATTGTCCCAAACTGCGAGTCTTGACGACCAACACATAAGCAACCTTGGGTTTCGACAACCATGGAAATCCCTTTGGGACCCCAAAACGGTGAGTAATAGTCCATGAAACGGGTCTGAATCGACAAAACCCACGAGTGTTGATGACCGACACATAAATGCACCCTAGGGTTCGTTAATCATGGAAATCGCTCTGGGACCCGAAACCGGTGAGTAATAGTCCACGAAACTGACCAGAATTGGCCAAAATTGTGAGTGTTGACAGCCGACACGTAAACGCACCTCGGGGTTCAACAACCAAGGAGATCGCTTTGGGACCCCAAAACGGTGAGTAATAGTCCACGAAACGGGTCAGAATCGACAAAAACTGCAAGTGTTGATGACCGACACGTTAATGCACCCCGGGGTTCGTTAATCGTGGAAATCACTCCGGGACCCCAAAACAGTGAGTAATAGTCCATGAAACGGGCCCGAATCGGCCAAAACTGCGAATGTTGATGACCGGCACGTAAGCGCACCTTGGTGTTCAACAACTATGGAAATCGCCTCGGGACCGCAAAACGAGGAGTAATAGTCCCTGAAACTGGTCAGAACTGGCTAAAACTGTGAGTGTTGATGATGGACACGTAAACGCACCTCGGGGATTGTCAACCGTGGAAATCATTCTAGGAACCAAAAACGCTGAGTAATAGTGCATGAAACGGACCAGAATCGGCCAAAATTGCGAGTGTTGATAACCGACACGTAAACGCACCGAGGGGTTCGTCAATCGTAGAAATCACTTCGGGGCCCCAAAACTGAGTAATAATCCAAGAAACGGGCCAGAATCGCCCCAAACTGTGAGTCTTGACGACTAACACATAAGCACACCTTGGGGTTCGACAACCATGGAAATCCCTTTGGGACCCCAAAACGGTGAGTAATAGTCCATGAAACGGGTCAGAATCGACAAAACCCACGAGTGTTGATGACCGACACGTAAATGCACCCTAGGGTTCGTTAATCGTGGAAATCGCTCTGGGACCCGAAACCGGTGAGTAATAGTCCACGAAACTGACCAGAATTGGCCAAAATTGTGAGTGTTGAGGGCCGACACGTAAACGCACCTCGGGGTTCAACAACCAAGGAGATCGCTTTGGGACCCCAAAACAGTGAGTAGTAGTCCACGAAACGGCTCAGAATCGACAAAAACCGCAAGTGTTGATGACCGACACGTTAATGCACCCCGGGGTTCGTTAATCGTGGAAATCACTCCGGGACCGCAAAACAGTGAGTAATAGTCCACGAAACAGGCCCGAAGCGGCCAAAACTGCGGGTGTTGATGACTGGCACATAAGCGCACCTTGGGGTTCAATAATAATGGAAATCGCCTCGGGACCGCAAAACGGGGAGTAATAGTCCCTGAAACGGGTCAGAATTGACCAAAACTATGAGTGTTGACGATGGACACGTAAATGCACCTCAGGGATTGTCAACCGTGGAAATCACTCTGGGACCCAAAAACGCTGAGTAATAGTGCACTAAACGGACCAAAATCGGCCAATATTACGAGTACTGATAACCGACACGTAAACACACCCAGGGGTTCGTTAATCGTGGAAATCACTTCGGGACCCCAAAACTGAGTAATAATCCAAGAAACGGGCTAGAATCGTCCAAAACTATGAGTCTTGACGACCAACACATAAGCACACCTTTAGGTTCGACAACCATGGAAATCCCTTTGGGACCCCAAAATGGTGAGTAATAGCCAATGAAACGGGTCAGAATCGACAAAAACCACGAGTGTTGATGACCGACACGTAAATGTACCCCATGGTTCGTTAATCGTGGAAATCGCTCTGGGACCCGAAAACGGTGAGTCATAGTCCACGAAACTGACTAGATTTGGCCAAAACTGTGAGTGTTGATGGCCAACACGTAAACGCACGCCGGGGTTCGTCAATCGTGGAAATCACTTTGGCACCCCAAAACTGAGTAATAATCCAAGAACCAGGCCAGAATCGGCCCATACTGCGAGTCTTGACGACCAACACATAAGCACATCTTGGGGTTCAACAACCATGGAAATCCATTTGGGACCCCAAAACGATGAGTGATAGTCCATGAAACGGGTCAGAATCGATAAAACCCACGAGTGTTGATGACCGACATGTAAATGCACCCTAGGTTTCGTTAGTCATGGAAATCGCTCTGGGACCCGAAACCGGTGAGTAATAGTCCACAAAACTGACCAGAATTGGCCAAAATTGTGAGTGTTGATGGCCGTCGGGGTTCAACAGCCATGGAAATCGCTTTGGGACCCCAAAACGGTGAGTAATAGTCCACGAAAAGGGTCAGAATCGACAAAAACTGTGAGTGTTGATGACCGGCACGTAAGCGCACCTTGGGGTTCAACAACTATGGAAATCGCTTCAGGACCGCAAAACGAGGAGTAATAGTCCCTGAAACGGGCCAGAATTGGCCAAAACTATGACTGTTGACGATGGACACGTAAACGCACCTCGGGGATCGTCAACCGTGGAAATCACTCTGGGACCCAAAAACGCTGAGTAATAGTGCACGAAACGGACCAGAATCGGCCAAAATTGTGAGTGTTGATAACCGACATGTAAACGAACCCAGGGGTTCGTCAATCGGGGAAATCACTTCGGGACCCCAAAACTGAGTAATAATCCAAGAAACGTGCTAGAATCATCCCAAACTGCGAGTCTTGACGACCAACACATAAGCACACCTTGGGGTTCGACAACCATGGAAATCCCTTTGGGACCCCAAAACGGTGAGTAATAGTCCATTAAACAGGTCAGAATCGACAAAAACTGTGAGTGTTGATGACCGACACGTTAACGCACCCCGGGGTTCGTTAATCGTGGAAATCACTCCGGGACCCCAAAATAGTGAGTAATAGTCCATGAAACGGGCCAGAATCGGCCAAAACTGCGAGTGTTGATGACCGGCACGTAAGCGCACCTTGGGGTTCAACAATTATGGAAATCACTTTGGGACCCCAAAACTGAGTAATAATCCAAGAACCGGGCCAGAATCGGCCCATACTGCGAGTCTTGACGACCAACACATAAGCACACCTTGGGGTTCGACAACCATGGAAATCCCTTTGGGACCCCAAAACGGAGAGTGATAGTCCATGAAATGGGTCAGAATCGACAAAACCCACAAGTGTTGATGACCGACACGTAAATGCACCCTAGGTTTCGTCAATCATGGATATCGCTCTGGGACCCGAAACCGGTGAGTAATAGTCCACGAAACTGACAAGAATTGGCCAAAATTGTGAGTGTTGATGGCCGTCGTGTAAACGCACCCCGGGGTTCAACAACCATGGAAATCGCTTTGGGACCTCAAAACGGTGAGTAATAGTCCACGAAACGGGTCAGAATCGACAAAAACTGTGAGTGTTGATGCCTGGCACGTTAACGCACCCCGGGGTTCGTTAATCGTGGAAATCACTCCGGGACCCCAAAACAGTGAGTAATAGACCACGAAACGGGCCAGAATCGGCCAAAACTGCAAGTGTTGATGACCGACACGTAAGCTCACCTTGGAGTTCAACAACTATGGAAATTGCTTCGGGACCGCAAAACGAGGAGTAATAGTCCCTGAAACAGGCCAGAATTGGCCAAAACTGTGAGTGTTGACGATGGACACGTAAACGCACCTCGGGGATCGTCAACCGTGGAAATCACTCTGGGACCCAAAAACGCTGAGTAATAGTGCACAAAACGGACCAGAATCGGCCAAAATTGTGAGTGTTGATAACTGACACGTAAATGAACCCAAGGATTCGTCAATCGTGGAAATCACTTCGGGACCCCAAAACTGAGTAATAATCCAAGAAACGGGCTAGAATCGTCCCAAACTATGAGTCTTGACGACCAACACATAAGCACACCTTGGGGTTCGACAACCATGGAAATCCCTTTGTGACCCCAAAACGGTCAGTAATAGTCCATGAAACGGGTTAGAATCGACAAAAACCACGAGTGTTGATGACCGACACGTAAATGTACCCAGGGTTCGTTAATCGTGGAAATCGGTCTGGGACCCGAAAATGGTGAGTAATAATCCACGAAACTGACCAGAATTGGCCAAAATTGTGAGTGTTGATGGCCGACACGTAAACGCACCCCGGGGTTCGTCAATCATGGAATCACTTCGGCACCCCAAAACTGAGTAATAATCCAAGAACCGGGCGAGAATCGGCCCATACACGTAAGCACATCTTGGGGTTCGACAACCATGAAATTCCCTTTGGGACCCCAAAACGATGAGTGATAGTCCATGAAACGGGTTAGAATCGATAAAACCCACGAGTGTTGATGACCGACACGTAAATACACCCTAGGTTTCGTTAATCATGGAAATCGCTCTGGGACCCGAAACCGATGAGTAATAGTCCACGAAACTAACCAGAATTGGCCAAAATTGTAAGTGTTGATGGCCGTCAGGGTTCAACAACCATGGAAATCGCTTTGGGACCCCAAAACGGTGAATAATAGTCCACGAAACGGGCCAGAATCGGCCGAAACTGTGAGTGTTGACGACCGGCACGTAAGCGCACCTTGGGGTTCAGCAACTATGGAAATCGCTTCGGGACCACAAGACGAGGAGTAATAGTCCATGAAACGGGTCAGAATTGGCCAAAACTGTGAGTGTTGACGATGGACACGTAAACGCACCTCGGGGATCGTCAACCGTGGAAATCACTCTGGGACCCAAAAACGATGAGTAATAGTGCACGAACCGGACCAGAATCGGCCAAAATTGTGAGTGTTGATAACCGACACGTAAACGCACCCAAGGGTTCGTCAATCGTGGAAATCACTTCGGGACCCCAAAACTGAGTAATAATCCAAGAAACGGGCCAGAATCGTCCCAAACTGTGAGTCTTGTTGACCAACACATAAGCACACCTTGGGGTTCGACAACCATGGAAATCCCTTTGGGACCCCAAGACAGTGAATGATAGTCCATGAAACGGGCCAGAATCAACAAAACCTACGAGTGTTGATGACCGACACGTAAATGCACCCTAGTTTTCGTCAATCATGGATATCGCTCTGGGACCCGAAACCGGTAAGTAATAGTCCACGAAACTGACAAGAATTGGCCAAAATTGTGAGTGTTGATGGCCGTCGTGTAAACGCACCCCGGGGTTCAACAACCATGGAAATCGCTTTGGGACCCCAAAACGGTGAGTAATAGTCCACGAAACAGGTCAGAATCGACAAAAACTGTGAGTGTTGATGACCGACACGTTAACGCACCCCGGGGTTCGTTAATCGTGGAAATCGGTCTGGGACCCGAAAACGGTGAGTAATAGTCCTGACAGAATTGGCCAAAATTGTGAGTGTTGTTGGCCGACACGTAAACGCACCCCGGGGTTCGTCAATCATGGAAATCACTTCGGGACCCCAAAACTGAGTAATAATCCAAGAAGCGGGCCAGAATCGGCCCATACTACGAGTCTTGACGACCAACACATAAGCACACCTTGGGGTTCGACAACCATGGAAATCCCTTTGTGACCCCAAAACGGTGAGTGATAGTCCATGAAACGGGTCGGAATCGACAAAAACCGTGAGTGTTGATGACCGACACGTTAACGCACCCCGGGGTTCGTTAATCGTGGAAATCACTCCGGGACCCCAAAACAGTGAGTAATAGTCCATGAAATGGGCCAGAATCGGCCAAAACTGCGAGTGTTGATGACCGGCACGTAAGCGCACCTTGGGGTTCAACAACTATGGAAATCGCTTCGGGACCGCAAAACGAGGAGTAATAGTCCTTGAAATGGGTCAGAATTGGCAAAAACTGTGAGTGTTGACGACGGACACGTAAACGCACCTTAGGTATCCTCAACCGTGGAAATCCCTCTGGGACCCAAAAATGCTGAGTAATAGTGCATGAAACGGACCAGAAGCAGCCAAAATTGTGAGTGTTGATAACCGACACGTAAACGCACCCAGGGGTTCGTCAATCGTGGAAATCACTTTAGGACCCCAAAACTGAGTAATAATCCAAGAAACGGGCCAGAATCGTCCCAAACTGTGAGTCTTGACGACCAATACATAAGCACACCTTGGGGTTCGACAACCATGGAAATCCCTTTGGGACCCCAAAACGTTGAGTAATAGTCCATGAAACGGGTCAGAATCGACAAAAACCACGAGTGTTGATGACCGACACGTAAATGTACCCAGGGTTCATTAATCGTGGAAATCGGTCTGGGACCCGAAAACAGTGAGTAATAGTCCATGAAACTGACCAGAATTGGCCCAAATTGTGAGTGTTGATGGCCGACACAAATGCACCCCGGGGTTCGTCAATCATGGAAATCACTTCGGGACCCCAAAACTGAGTAATAATCCAAGAACCGGGCCAGAATCAGCCCATACTGCGAGTCTTGACAACCAACACATAAGCACACCTTGGGGTTCGACAACCATGGAAATCCCTTTGGGACCCCAAAACGGTGAGTGATAGTCCATGAAACGGGTCAGAATCGACAAAACCCACGAGTGTTGATGATCGACACGTAAATGCACCCTAGGTTTCGTCAATCATGGATATCGCTCTGGGACCCGAAACCGGTGAGTAATAGTCCACGAAACTGACAAGAATTGGCCAAAATTGTGAGTGTTGATGGCCGTCGGGGTTCAACAACCATGGAAATCGCATTGGGACCCCAAAACGGTGAGTAATAGTCCACGAAATGGGTCAGAATCGACAAAAACTGTGAGTGTTGATGACCGACTCGTTAACGCACCCCGGGGTTCGTTAATCATGGAAATCACTCCGGGACCCCAAAGCAGTGAGTAATAGTCCACGAAACGGGCCAGAATCGGCCAAAACTGCGAGTGTTGATGACCGGCACGTAAGCGCACCTTGGGGTTCAACAACTATGGAAATCGCTTCGGGACCGCAAAACGAGGAGTAATAGTCCCTGAAACGGGTCAGAATTGGCCAAAACTATGAGTGTTGACGATGGACACATAAACCCACCTCGGGGATCGTCAACCATGGAAATCACTCTGGGACCCAAAAATGCTGAGTAATAGTTCATGATACGGACCAGAATCAGCCAAAATAGTGAGTGTTGATAACCGACACGTAAACGCACCCAGGGGTTCGTCAATCGTGGAAATCACTTCAGGACCCCAAAACTGAGTAATAATCCAGGAAACGGGCCAGAATCGTCCCAAACTATGAGTCTTGACGACCAACACATAAGCACACCTTGGGGTTCGACAACCATGGAAATCCCTTTGGGACCCCAAAACGGTGAGTAATAGTCCATGAAATGGGTCAGAATCAACAAAAACCCCGAGTGTTGATGACCGACACGTAAATGTACCCAGGGTTCGTTAATCGTGGAAATCGGTCTGGGACCAGAAAACGGTGAGTAATAGTCCACGAAACTGACAAGAATTGGCCAAAATTGTGAGTGTTGATAGCCGACATGTAAACGCACCCCGGGGTTCGTCAATCATGGAAATCACTTCGGGACCCCAAAACTGAGTAATAATCCAACAACCGGGCCAGAATCGGCCCATACTGCGAGTCTTGATGACCAACACATAAGCACACCTTGGGGCTCGACAACCATGGAAATCCCTTTGGGACCCGAAAAAGGTGAGTGATGGTCCATGAAATGGGTCAGAATCGACAAAACCCACGAGTGTTGATGACCGACACGTAAATGCACCCTAGATTTCGTCAATCATGGATATCGCTCTGGGACCCGAAACCGGTGAGTTATAGTCCACGAAACTGACAAGAATTGGCCAAAATTGTGAGTGTTGATGGCCGTCGGGGTTCAGCAACCATGGAAGTCGCTTTGGGACCCCAAAACGGTGAGTAATAGTCCACGAAACGGTTCAGAATTGACAAAAACTGTGAGTGTTCATGACCTACACGTTAACGTACCCCGGGGTTCGTTAATCGTGGAAATCACTCCGGGACCCCAAAACAACGAGTAATAGTCCACAAAACGGGCCAGAATCGGCCAAGACTGCAAGTGTTGATGACCGGCACGTAAGCGCACCTTGGGGTTCAACAACTATGGAAATCTCTTCGGGACCGCAAAACAAGGAGTAATAGTCCCTGAAATGGGTCAGAATTGGCCAAAACTGTGAGTGTTGACCATGGACACGTAAACGCAGCTCGGAGATCGTCAACCGTGGCACTCTGGGACCCAAAAACGCTGAGTAATAGTGCACGAAACGGACCAGAATCAGCCAAAATTGTGAGTGTTGATAACCGACACGTAAACGCACCCAGGGGTTCGTCAATCGTGGAAATCACTTCGGAACCCAAAACTGTGTAATAATCCAAGAAACGGGCCAGAATCGTCCCAAACTATGAGTCTTGATGACAAACACATAAGCACACCTTGGGGTTCGACAACCATGGAAATCCCTTTGGAACCCAAAACGGTGTGTAATAGTCCACGAAACGGGCCAGAATCGGCCAAAACTACAAGTGTTGATGACCGGCACGTAAGCGCACCTTGGGGTTCAACAACTATGGAAATTGCTTCGGGACCGCAAAACGAGGAGTAATAGTCCCTGAGACGGGTCAGAATTGGCCAAAACTGTGAGTGTTGATGATGGACACGTAAACGCACCTCGGGGATCATCAACCGTGGAAATCACTCTGTGACCCAAAAACGCTGAGTAATAGTGCACGACACGGACCAGAATCGGCCAAAATTGTTAGTGTTGATAACCGACACGTAAACGCACCCAGGGGTTCGTCAATCGTGGAAATCACTTCGGGACCCCAAAACTGAGTAATAATCCAAGAAACGGGCCAGAATCGCCCCAAACTGTGAGTCTTGACGACTAACACATAAGCACACCTTGGGGTTCGACAACCATGGAAATCCCTTTGGGACCCCAAAACGGTGAGTAATAGTCCATGAAATGGGTCAGAATCGACAAAAACCACGAGTGTTGATGAGCGACACGTAAATGTACCCGGGGTTCGTTAATCGTGGAAATCGGTCTGGGACCCGAAAACGGTGAGTAATAGTCCTGACAGAATTGGCCAAAATTGTGAGTGTTGTTGGCCGACACGTAAACGCACCCCGGGGTTCGTCAATCATGGAAATCACTTCGGGACCCCAAAACTGAGTAATAATCCAAGAAGCGGGCCAGAATCGGCCCATACTACGAGTCTTGACGACCAACACATAAGCACACCTTGGGGTTCGACAACCATGGAAATCCCTTTGTGACCCCAAAACGGTGAGTGATAGTCCATGAAACGGGTCGGAATCGACAAAAACCGTGAGTGTTGATGACCGACACGTTAACGCACCCCGGGGTTCGTTAATCGTGGAAATCACTCCGGGACCCCAAAACAGTGAGTAATAGTCCACGAAACGGGCCAGAATCGACAAAACTGCAAGTGTTGATGACCGGCACGTAAGCGCACCTTGGGGTTCAACAACTATGGAAATCGCTTCGGGACCGCAAAACGAGGAGTAATAGTCCTTGAAACGGGTCACAATTGGCCAAAACTGTGAGTGTTGACGATGGACACGTAAACGCACCTTAGGTATCGTCAACCGTGGAAATCCCTCTGGGACCCAAAAATGCTGAGTAATAGTGCATGAAACGGACCAGAATCAGCCAAAATTGTGAGTGTTGATAACCGACACGTAAACGCACCCAGGGGTTCGTCAATCGTGGAAATCACTTTAGGACCCCAAAACTGAGTAATAATCCAAGAAACGGGCCAGAATCGTCCCAAACTGTGAGTCTTGACGACCAATACATAAGCACACCTTGGGGTTCGACAACCATGGAAATCCCTTTGGGACCCCAAAACGTTGAGTAATAGTCCATGAAACGGGTCAGAATCGACAAAAACCACGAGTGTTGATGACCGACACGTAAATGTACCCAGGGTTCATTAATCGTGGAAATCGGTCTGGGACCCGAAAACTATGAGTAATAGTCCATGAAACTGACCAGAATTGGCCAAAATTGTGAGTGTTGATGGCCGACACAAACGCACCCCGGGGTTCGTCAATCATGGAAATCACTTCGGGACCCCAAAACTGAGTAATAATCCAAGAACCGGGCCAGAATCAGCCCATACTGCGAGTCTTGACGACCAACACATAAGCACACCTTGGGGCTCGACAACCATGGAAATCCCTTTGGGACCCCAAAACGGTGAGTGATATTCCATGAAATGGGTCAGAATCGACAAAACCCACGAGTGTTGATGACCGACACGTAAATGCACCCTAGGTTTTGTGAATCATGGATATCGCTCTGGGACCCGAAACCGGTGAGTAATAGTCCATGAAACTGACAAGAATTGGCCAAAATTGTGAGTGTTGATGGCCGTCGGGGTTCAACAACCATGGAAATCGCATTGGGACCCCAAAACGGTGAGTAATAGTCCACAAAACGGGTCAGAATCGACAAAAACTTTGAGTGTTGATGACCGACTCGTTAACGCACCCCGGGGTTCGTTAATCATGGAAATCACTCCGGGACCCCAAAACAGTGAGTAATAGTCCACGAAACGGGCCAGAATTGGCCAAAACTGCGTGTGTTGATGACCGGCACGTAAGCGCACCTTGGGGTTCAACAACTATGGAAGTCGCTTCGGGACCGCAAAACGAGGAGTAATAGTCCCTGAAACGGGTCAGAATTGGCCAAAACTATGAGTGTTGACGATGGACACATAAACCCACCTCGGGGATCGTCAACCATGGAAATCACTCTGGGACCCAAAAACGCTGAGTAATAGTGCACGAAACGGACTAGAATCAGCCAAAATTGTGAGTGTTGATAACCGACACGTAAACGCACCCAGGGGTTCGTCAATCGTGGAAATCACTTCAGGACCCCAAAACTGAGTAATAATCCAGGAAACGGGCCAGAATCGTCCCAAACTGTGAGTCTTGATGACCAACACATAAGCACACCTTGGGGTTCGACAACCATGGAAATCCCTTTGGAACCCAAAACGGTGAGTAATAGTCCATGAAACGGGTCAGAATCGACAAAAACAACGAGTGTTGATGACCAACACGTAAATGTACCCAGGGTTCGTTAATCGTGGAAATCGGTCTGGGACCAGAAAACGGTGAGTAATAGTCCACGAAACTGACCAGAATTGGCCAAAATTGTGAGTGTTGATGGCCGACATGTAAACGCACCCCGGGGTTCGTTAATCATGGAAATCACTTCGGGACCCCAAAACTGAGTAATAATCCAAGTACCGGGCCAGAATCGGCCCATACTGCGAGTCTTGATGACCAACACATAAGCACACCTTGGGGTTCAAAAACCATGGAAATCCCTTTGGGACCCCAAAACAGTGAGTGATAGTCCATGAAACGGGTCAGAATCAACAAAACCCACGAGTGTTGATGACCGACACATAAATGCACCCTAGGTTTCGTCAAATATGGATAATGCTCTGGGACCCGAAACCGATGAGTAATAGTCCACGAAACTGACCAGAATTGGCCAAAATTGTGAGTGTTGATGGCCGTCGCGTAAACGCACCCCGGGGTTCAACAACCATGGAAATTGCTTTGGGACCCCAAAACAGTGAGTAATAGTCCACGAAACGGGTCAGAATCGACAAAAACTGTGAGTGTTGATGACCGACACATTAACGCACCCCGGGGTTCGTTAATCGTGGAAATCACCCCGGGACCCCAAAACAGTGAGTAATAGTCCACGAAATGGGACAGAATCGGCCAAAACTGCAAGTGTTGATGACCGACACGTAAGCATACCTTGGGGTTAAACAACTATGGAAATTGCTTCGGGACCGCAAAACGAGGAGTAATAGTCCCTGAAACGGGTCAGAATTGGCCGAAACTGTGAGTGTTGACGATGGACACGTAAACGCACCTCGGGGATCATCAATCGTGGAAATCACTCTTGGACCCAAAAACGCTGAGTAATAGTGCACGAAACGGACCAGAATCGGCCAAAATTGTGAGTGTTGATAACCGGCACGTAAACGCACCCAGGGGTTCGTTAATCGTGGAAATCACTTCGGGACCCAAAACCTGAGCAATGATCCAAGAAACGGGCCAGAATCGTCCCAAACTATGAGTCTTGACGACCAACACATAAGCACACCTTGGGGTTCGACAACCATGGAAATCCCTTTGGGACCCCAAAACGGTGAGTAATAGTCCATGAAACAGGTCAGAATCGACAAAATCCACGAGTGTTGATGACCGACACGTAAATGTACCCAGGGTTCGTTAATCGTGGAAATCGGTCTGGGCCCCACAAACGGTGAATAATAGTCCACGAAACTGACCAGAATTGGCCAAAATTGTGAGTGTTGATGGCCGACATGTAAACGCACCCCGGGGTTCGCTAATCATGGAAATCACTTCGGGACCCCAAAACTGAGTAATAATCCAAGTACCGGGCCAGAATCGGCCCATACTGCGAGTCTTGATGACCAACACATAAGCACACCTTGGGGTTCAAAAACCATGGAAATCCCTTTGGGACCCCAAAACGGTGAGTGATAGTCCATGAAACGGGTCAGAATCAACAAAACCCACGAGTGTTGATGACCGACACATAAATGCACCCTAGGTTTCGTCAAATATGGATAATGCTCTGGGACCCGAAACCGATGAGTAATAGTCCACGAAACTGACCAGAATTGGCCAAAATTGTGAGTGTTGATGGCCGTCGCGTAAACGCACCCCGGGGTTCAACAACCATGGAAATTGCTTTGGGACCCCAAAACAGTGAGTAATAGTCCACGAAACGGGTCAGAATCGACAAAAACTGTGAGTGTTGATGACCGACACGTTAACGCACCCCGGGGTTCGTTAATCGTGGAAATCACCCCGGGACCCCAAAACAGTGAGTAATAGTCCACGAAATGGGACAGAATCGGCCAAAACTGCAAGTGTTGATGACCGACACGTAAGCATACCTTGGGGTTAAACAACTATGGAAATTGCTTCGGGACCGCAAAACGAGGAGTAATAGTCCCTGAAACGGGTCAGAATAGGCCGAAACTGTGAGTGTTGACGATGGACACGTAAACGCACCTCGGGGATCATCAATCGTGGAAATCACTCTGGGACCCAAAAACGCTGAGTAATAGTGCACGAAACGGACCAGAATCGGCCAAAATTGTGAGTGTTGATAACCGGCACGTAAACGCACCCAGGGGTTCGTTAATCGTGGAAATCACTTCGGGACCCAAAACCTGAGCAATAATCCAAGAAACGGGCCAGAATCGTCCCAAACTGTGAGTCTTGACGACCAACACATAAGCACACCTTGGGGTTCGACAACCATGGAAATCCCTTTGGGACCCCAAAACGGTGAGTAATAGTCCATGAAACAGGTCAGAATCGACAAAAACCACGAGTGTTGATGACCGACACGTAAATGTACCCAGGGTTCGTTAATCGTGGAAATCGGTCTGGGACCCGAAAACGGTGAGTAATAGTCCACGAAACTGACCAGAATTTGCCAAAATTGTGAGTGTTGATGGCCGACACGTAAACGCACCCCGGGGTTCGTCAATCATGGAAATCACTTCGGGACCCCAAAACTGAGTAATGATCCAAGAACCGGGCCAGAATCGGCCCATACTGCGAGTCTTGACGACCAACACATAAGCACACCTTGCGGTTCGACAACCATGGAAATCCCTTTGGGACCCCAAAACGGTGAGTGATAGTCCATGAAACAGGTCAGAATCGACAAAACCCACGAGTGTTGATGACCGACACGTAAATGCACCCTAGGTTTTGGCAACCATGGATATCGCTCTGGGATCTGAAACCGGTGAGTAATAGTCCACTAAATTGACAAGAATTGGCCAAAATTGTGAGTGTTGATGGCCGCCGGGGTCCAACAACCATGGAAATTGCTTTGGGACCCCAAAACGATGAGTAATAGTCCACGAAACGGGTCAGAATCGACAAAAACTGTGAGAGTTGGTGACCGACACGTTAACGCACCCCGGGGTTCGTTAATCGTGGAAATCACTCCAGGACCCCAAAACAGTGAGTAATAGTGCACGAAACGGGCCAGAATCGGCCAAAACCTCCAAGTGTTGATGACCGGCACGTAAGCGCACCTTGGGGTTCAACAACTATGGAAATCGCTTCGGGACCGCAAAACGAGGAGTAATAGTCCCTGAAATGGGTCAGAATTGGCCAAAACTGTGAGTGTTGATGATGGACACGTAAACGCACCTTAGGGATCGTCAACCGTGGAAATAACTCTGGGACCCAAAAACGCTGAGTAATAGTGCATGAAACGGACCAGAATCAGCCAAAATTGTGAGTGTTGATAACCGACACGTAAACGCACCTAGGGGTTCGTCAATCGTGGAAATCACTTCAGGACCACAAAACTGAGTAATAATCCAAGAAATGGGCCAGAATCGTCCCAAACTGTGAGTCTTGACGACCAACACATAAGCACACCTTGGGGTTCGACAACCATGGAAATCCCTTTGGGACGCCAAAACGTTGAGTAATAGTCCATGAAATGGGTCAGAATGAACAAAAACCACGAGTGTTGATGACCGACACGTAAATGTACCCAGGGTTCATTAATTGTGGAAATCGGTATGGGACCCGAAAACGGTGAGTAATAGTCCACGAAACTGACCAGAATTGGCCAAAATTGTGAGTGTTGATGGCCGACACATAAACGCACCCCGGGGTTCGTCAATCATGGAAATCACTTCGGGACCCCAAAACTGAGTAATAATCCCAGAATCGGGCCTGAATCGGCCCATACTGCGAGTCTTGACGACTAACACATAAGCACACCTTGGGGTTCGACAACCATGGAAATCCCTTTGGGACCTCAAAACGGAGAGTGATAGTCCATGAAACGGGTCAGAATCGACAAAACCCACGAGTGTTGATGACCGACACGTAAATGCACCCTAGGTTTCGTCAATCATGGATATCGCTCTGGGACCCGAAACCGGTGAGTAATAGTCCACGAAACTGACAAGAATTGGCCAAAATTGTGAGTGTTGATGGCCGTCGGGGTTCAACAACCATGCAAATTGCTTTGGGACCCCAAAACGGTGAGTAATAGTCCATGAAATGGGTCAGAATCGACAAAAACTGTGAGTGTTGATGTCCTACACGTTAACGCACCCGGGGTTCGTTAATCGTGGAAATCACTCCGGGACCCCAAAATAGTGAGTAATAGTCCACGAAACGGTCCACAATCGGCCAAAACTGCGAGTGTTGATGACCGGCACGTAAGCGCACCTTGGGGTTCAACAACTATGGAAATCGCTTCGGGACCGCAAAACGAGGAGTAATAGTCCCTGAAACGGGTCAGAATTGGCCCAAACTGTGAGTTTTGACGATGGACACGTAAACGCACCTCGGAAATCGTCAACCGTGGAAATCACTCTGGGACCCAAAGACGCTGAGTAATAGTGCATGAAACGGACCAGAATCAGCCAAAATTGTGAGTGTTGATAACCGACACGTAAACGCACCCAGGGGTTCGTCAATCGTGGAAATCACTTTGGGACCCCAAAACGGTGAGTAATAGTCCACGAAACAGGTCAGAATCGACAAAAACTGTGAGTGTTGATGACCGACACGTTAACGCACCCCGGGGTTCGTTAATCGTGGAAATCACTCCGGGACCCCAAAACAATGAGTAATAGTCCACGAAACGGGCAAAAATCGGCCAAAACTGCAAGTGTTGATGACCGGCACGTAAGCGCACCTTGGGGTTCAACAACTATGGAAATTGCTTCGGGACCGCAAAACGAGGAGTAATAGTCCGTGAAACGGGTCAGAATTGGCCAAAACTGTGAGTGTTGATGATGGACACGTAAACGCACCTCGGGGATCGTTAACCGTGGAAATCACTCTGGGACCCAAAAACACTGAGTAATAGTGCCCGAAATGAACCAGAATCGGCCAAAATTGTGAGTGTTGATAACCGACACGTAAACGCACCCAGGGGTTCATCAATCGTGGAAACTCTTCGGGACCCCAAAACTGAGTAATAATCCAAGAAACGGGCCAGAATCGTCCCAAACTGTGAGTCTTGACAACCAACACATAAGCACACCTTGGGGTTCGACAACCGTGGAACTCCCTTTGGGACCCCAAAACGGTGAGTAATAGTCCATGAAACGGGTCAGAATCGACAAAAACTACGAGTTTTGATGACCGACACATAAATGTACCCAGGGTTCGTTAATCGTGGAAATCGGTCTGGGACCCGAAAACGGTGAGTAATAGTCCACGAAACTGACCAGAATTGGCCAAAATTGTGAGTGTTAATGGCCGACATGTAAATGCACCCCGGGGTTCATCAATCATGGAAATCACTTCGGGACCCCAAAACTGAGTAATAATCCAAGAACCGGGCCAGAATCGGCCCATACTGCGAGTCTTGACGACCAACACATAAGCACACCTTGGGGTTCGACAACCATGGAAATCCCTTTGGGACCCCAAAACGGTGAGTGATAGTCCATGAAACGGGTCAGAATTGACACAACCCACGAGTGTTGATGACCGACACGTAAATGCACCCTAGGTTTCTTCAATCATGGATATCGCTCTGGGACCCGAAACCGGTGAGTAATAGTCCACAAAACTGACAAGAATTGGCCAAAATTGTGAGTGTTGATGCCCGTCGCGTAAACGCACCCCAGGGTTCAACAACCAAGGAAGTCACTTTGGGACCCCAAAATGGTGAGTAATAGTCCATGAAACGGGTCAGAATCGACAAAAACCACGAGTGTTGATGACCGACACGTAAATGTACCCAGGGTTCGGTAATCTTTGAAATCGGTCTGGGACCCGAAAACGGTGAGTAATAGTCCACGAAACTGACCAGAATTGGCCAAAATTGTGAGTCTTGACGACCAACACATAAGCACACCTTCGGGTTCGACAACCGTGGAAATCCCTTTGGGACCCCAAAACGGTGAGTAATAGTCCATGAAACGGGTCAGAATCGACAAAACCCACGAGTGTTGATGACCGACATGTAAATGCACCCTAGGTTTCGTCAATCATGGATATCGCTCTGGGACCTGAAACTGGTGAGTAATAGTCCACAAAACTGACAAGAATTGGCCAAAATTGTGAGTGTTGATGGCCGTCGCGTAAACGCACCCCAGGGTTCAACAACCAAGGAAATCACTTTGGGACCCCAAAACGGTGAGTAATAGTCCACGAAACAGGTCAAAATCGACAAAAACTGTGAGTGTTGATGACCGACACGTTAACGCACCCCGGGGTTCATTAATCGTGGAAATCACTCCGGGACCCCAAAACAATGAGTAATAGTCCACGAAACGGGCAAAAATCGGCCAAAACTGCAAGTGTTGATGACCGGCACGTAAGCGCACCTTGGGGTTCAACAACTATGGAAATTGCTTCGGGACCGCAAAACGAGGAGTAATAGTCCGTGAAACGGGTCAGAATTGGCCAAAACTGTGAGTGTTGATGATGGACACGTAAACGCACCTCGGGGATCATTAACCGTGGAAATCACTCTGGGACCCAAAAACACTGAGTAATAGTGCACGAAACGAACCAGAATCGGCCAAAATTGTGAGTGTTGATAACCGACACGTAAACGCACCCAGGGGTTCATCAATCGTGGAAACTCTTCGGGACCCCAAAACTGAGTAATAATCCAAGAAACGGGCCAGAATCGTCCCAAACTGTGAGTCTTGACAACCAACACATAAGCACACCTTGGGGTTCGACAACCGTGGAACTCCCTTTGGGACCCCAAAACGGTGAGTAATAGTCCATGAAACGGGTCAGAATCGACAAAAACTACGAGTGTTGATGACCGACACATAAATGTACCCAGGGTTCGTTAATCGTGGAAATCGGTCTGGGACCCGAAAACGGTGAGTAATAGTCCACGAAACTGACCAGAATTGGCCAAAATTGTGAGTGTTAATGGCCGGCATGTAAATGCACCCCGGGGTTCATCAATCATGGAAATCACTTCGGGACCCCAAAACTGAGTAATAATCCAAGAACCGGGCCAGAATCGGCCCATACTGCAAGTCTTGACGACCAACACATAAGCACACCTTGGGGTTCGACAACCATGGAAATCCCTTTGGGACCCCAAAACGGTGAGTGATAGTCCATGAAACGGGTCAGAATTGACACAACCCACGAGTGTTGATGACCGACACGTAAATGCACCCTAGGTTTCTTCAATCATGGATATCGCTCTGGGACCCGAAACCGGTGAGTAATAGTCCACAAAACTGACAAGAATTGGCCAAAATTGTGAGTGTTGATGCCCGTCGCGTAAACGCACCCCAGGGTTCAACAACCAAGGAAATCACTTTGGGACCCCAAAATGGTGAGTAATAGTCCATGAAACAGGTCAGAATCGACAAAAACCACGAGTGTTGATGACCGACACGTAAATGTACCCAGGGTTCGGTAATCTTTGAAATCGGTCTGGGACCCGAAAACGGTGAGTAATAGTCCACGAAATCGGTCCAAAATTGTGAGTCTTGACGACCAACACATAAGCACACCTTCGGGTTCGACAACCGTGGAAATCCCTTTGGGACCCCAAAACGGTGAGTAATAGTCCATGAAACGGGTCAGAATCGACAAAACCCACGAGTGTTGATGACCGACATGTAAATGCACCCTAGGTTTCGTCAATCATGGATATCGCTCTGGGACCTGAAACTGGTGAGTAATAGTCCACAAAACTGACAAGAATTGGCCAAAATTGTGAGTGTTGATGGCCGTCGCGTAAACGCACCCCAGGGTTCAACAACCAAGGAAATCACTTTGGGACCCCAAAACGGTGAGTAATAGTCCACGAAACAGGTCAAAATCGACAAAAACTGTGAGTGTTGATGACCGACACGTTAACGCACCCCGGGGTTCATTAATCGTGGAAATCACTCCGGGACCCCAAAACAATGAGTAATAGTCCACGAAACGGGCAAAAATCGGCCAAAACTGCAAGTGTTGATGACCGGCACGTAAGCGCACCTTGGGGTTCAACAACTATGGAAATTGCTTCGGGACCGCAAAACGAGGAGTAATAGTCCGTGAAACGGGTCAGAATTGGCCAAAACTGTGAGTGTTGATGATGGACACGTAAACGCACCTCGGGGATCATTAACCGTGGAAATCACTCTGGGACCCAAAAACACTGAGTAATAGTGCACGAAACGAACCAGAATCGGCCAAAATTGTGAGTGTTGATAACCGACACGTAAACGCACCCAGGGGTTCATCAATCGTGGAAACTCTTCGGGACCCCAAAACTGAGTAATAATCCAAGAAACGGGCCAGAATCGTCCCAAACTGTGAGTCTTGACAACCAACACATAAGCACACCTTGGGGTTCGACAACCGTGGAACTCCCTTTGGGACCCCAAAACGGTGAGTAATAGTCCATGAAACGGGTCAGAATCGACAAAAACTACGAGTGTTGATGACCGACACATAAATGTACCCAGGGTTCGTTAATCGTGGAAATCGGTCTGGGACCCGAAAACGGTGAGTAATAGTCCACGAAACTGACCAGAATTGGCCAAAATTGTGAGTGTTAATGGCCGACATGTAAATGCACCCCGGGGTTCATCAATCATGGAAATCACTTCGGGACCCCAAAACTGAGTAATAATCCAAGAACCGGGCCAGAATCGGCCCATACTGCAAGTCTTGACGACCAACACATAAGCACACCTTGGGGTTCGACAACCATGGAAATCCCTTTGGGACCCCAAAACGGTGAGTGATAGTCCATGAAACGGGTCAGAATTGACACAACCCACGAGTGTTGATGACCGACACGTAAATGCACCCTAGGTTTCTTCAATCATGGATATCGCTCTGGGACCCGAAACCGGTGAGTAATAGTCCACAAAACTGACAAGAATTGGCCAAAATTGTGAGTGTTGATGCCCGTCGCGTAAACGCACCCCAGGGTTCAACAACCAAGGAAATCACTTTGGGACCCCAAAATGGTGAGTAATAGTCCACGAAACAGGTCAGAATCGACAAAAACTGTGAGTGTTGATGACCGACACGTTAACGCACCCCGGGGTTCGTTAATCGTGGAAATCACTCCGGGACCCCAAAACAATGAGTAATAGTCCACAAAACGGGCCAGAATCGGCCAAAACTGCAAGTGTTGATGACCGGCACGTAAGCGCACCTTGGGGTTCAACAACTATGGAAATTGCTACGGGACCGCAAAACGAGGAGTAATAGTCCGTGAAACGGGTCAGAATTGGCCAAAACTGTGAGTGTTGACGATGGACACGTAAACGCACCTCGGGGATCGTTAACCGTGGAAATCACTCTGGGACCCAAAAACACTGAGTAATAGTGCACGAAACGAACCAGAATCGGCCAAAATTGTGAGTGTTGATAACCGACACGTAAACGCACCCAGGGGTTCGTCAATCGTGGAAACTCTTCGGGACCCCAAAACTGAGTAATAATCCAAGAAACGGGCCAGAATCGTCCCAAACTGTGAGTCTTGACAACCAAGACATAAGCACACCTTGGTGTTCGACAACCATGGAACTCCTTTGGGACCCCAAAACGGTGAGTAATAGTCCATGAAACGGGTCAGAATCGACAAAAACCACGAGTGTTGATGACCGACACGTAAATGTACCCAGGGTTCGTTAATCGTGGAAATCGGTCTGGGACCCGAAAACGGTGAGTAATAGTCCACGAAACTGACCAGAATTGGCCAAAATTGTGAGTGTTAATGGCCGACATGTAAACGCACCCTGGGGTTCATCAATCATGGAAATCACTTCGGGACCCCAAAACAGAGTAATAATCCAGGAACCGGGCCAGAATCGGCCCATACTGCGAGTCTTGACGACCAACACATAAGCACACCTTGGGGTTCGACAACCATGGAAATCCCTTTGGGACCCGAAAACGGTGAGTGATAGTCCATGAAACGGGTCAGAATCGACACAACCCACGAGTGTTGATGACCGACACGTAAATGCACCCTAGGTTTCGTCAATCATGGATATCGCTCTGGGACCCGAAACCGGTGAGTAATAGTCCACGAAACTGACAAGAATTGGCCAAAATTGTGAGTGTTGATGGCCGTCGCGTAAACGCACCCCAGGGTTCAACAACCAAGGAAATCACTTTTGGACCCCAAAACGGTGAGTAATAGTCCACGAAACAGGTCAGAATCGACAAAAACTGTGAGTGTTGATGACCGACACGTTAACGCACCCCGGGGTTCGTTAATCGTGGAAATCACTCTGGGACCCCAAAACAATGAGTAATAGTCCACGAAACGGGCCAGAATCGGCCAAAACTGCAAGTGTTAATGACCGGCACGTAAGCGCACCTTGGGGTTCAACAACTATGAAAATTGCTACGGGACCGCAAAACGAGGAGTAATAGTCCGTGAAACGGGTCAGAACTGGCCAAAACTGTGAGTGTTGACGATGGACACGTAAACGCACCTCGGGGATCGTTAACCGTGGAAATCACTCTGGGACCCAAAAACACTGAGTAGTAGTGCACGAAACGAACCAGAATCGGCCAAAATTGTGAGTGTTGATAACCGACACGTAAACGCACCCAGGGGTTCGTCAATCGTGGAAACTCTTCGGGACCCCAAAACTGAGTAATAATCCAAGAAACGGGCCAGAATCGTCCCAAACTGTGATTCATGACAACCAACACATAAGCACACCTTGGGGTTCGACAACCATGGAACTCCCTTTGGGACCCCAAAACGGTGAGTAATAGTCCATGAAACGGGTCAGAATCGACACAACCCACGAGTGTTGATGACCGACACGTAAATGCACCCTAGGTTTCTTCAATCATGGATATCGCTCTGGGACCCGAAATCGGTGAGTAATAGTCCACGAAACTGACAAGAATTGGCCAAAATTGTGAGTGTTGATGGCCGTCGCGTAAACGCACCCCAGGGTTCAACAACCAAGGAAATCACTTTGGGACCCCAAAACGGTGAGTAATAGTCCACGAAACAGGTCAGAATCGACAAAAACTGTGAGTGTTGATGACCGACACATTAACGCACCCCGGGGTTCGTTAATCGTGGAAATCACTGTGGGACCCCAAAACAATGAGTAATAGTCCACGAAACGGGCCAGAATCGGCCAAAACTGCAAGTGTTAATGACCGGCACGTAAGCGCACCTTGGGGTTCAACAACAATGGAAATTGCTACGGGACCGCAAAACGAGGAGTAATAGTCCGTGAAACGGGTCAGAATTGGCCAAAACTGTGAGTGTTGACGATGGACACGTAAATGCACCTCGGGGATCGTTAACCATGGAAATCACTCTGGGACCCAAAAACACTGAGTAATAGTGCACGAAACGAACCAGAATCGGCCAAAATTGTGAGTGTTGATAACTGACACGTAAACGCACCCAGGGGTTCGTCAATCGTGGAAACTCTTCGGGGCCCCAAAACTGAGTAATAATCCAAGAAACGGGCCAGAATTGTCCCAAACTGTGAGTCATGACAACCAACACATAAGCACACCTTGGGGTTCGACAACCATGGAACTCCCTTTGGGACCCCAAAACGGTGAGTAATAGTCCATGAAACGGGTCAGAATCGACACAACCCACGAGTGTTGATGACCGACACGTAAATGCACCCTAGGTTTCTTCAATCATGGATATCGCTCTGGGACCCGAAACCGGTGAGTAATAGTCCACGAAACTGACAAGAATTGGCCAAAATTGTGAGTGTTGATGCCCGTCGCGTAAATGCACCCCAGGGTTCAACAACCAAGGAAATCACTCTGGGACCCCAAAATGGTGAGTAATAGTCCACGAAACAGGTCAGAATCGACAAAAACTGTGAGTGTTGATGACCGACACGTTAACGCACCCCGGGGTTCGTTAATCGTGGAAATCACTCCGAGACCCCAAAACAATGAGTAATAGTCCACAAAACGGGCCAGAATCGGCCAAAACTGCAAGTGTTGATGACCGGCACGTAAGCGCACCTTGGGGTTCAACAACTATGGAAATTGCTACGGGACAGCAAAACGAGGAGTAATAGTCCGGAATTGGCCAAAACTGTGAGTGTTGACGATGGACACGTAAACGCACCTCGGGGATCGTTAACCGTGGAAATCACTCTGGTACCCAAAAACACTGAGTAATAGTGCACGAAATGAACCAGAATCGGCCAAAATTGTGAGTGTTGATAACCGACACGTAAAAGCACCCAGGGGTTCGTCAATCATGGAAACTCTTCGGGACCCCAAAACTGAGTAATAATCCAAGAAACGGACCAGAATCGTCCCAAACTGTGAGTCTTGACAACCAACACATAAGCACACCTTGGGGTTCGACAACCATGGAACTCCCTTTGGGACCCCAAAACGGTGAGTAATAGTCCATGAAACGGGTCAGAATCGACAAAAACCACGAGTGTTGATGACCGACACGTAAATATACCCAGGGTTCGTTAATCGTGGAAATCGGTCTGGGACCCGAAAACGGTGAGTAATAGTCAACGAAACTGACCAGAATTGGCCAAAATTGTGAGTGTTAATGGCCGACATGTAAACGCACCCCGGGGTTCATCAATCATGGAAATCACTTCGGGACCCCAAAACTGAGTAATAATCCAAGAACCGGGCCAGAATCGGCCCATACTGCGAGTCTTGACGACCAACACATAAGCACACCTTGGGGTTCGACAACCATGGAAATCCCTTTGGGACCCCAAAACGGTGAGTGATAGTCCATGAAACGGGTCAGAATCGACACAACCCACGAGTGTTGATGACCGACACGTAAATGCACCCTAGGTTTCGTCAATCATGGATATCGCTCTGGGACCCGAAACCGGTGAGTAATAGTCCACGAAACTGACAAGAATTGGCCAAAATTGTGAGTGTTGATGGCCGTCGCGTAAACGCACCCCAGGGTTCCACAACCAAGGAAATCACTTTGGGACCCCAAAACGGTGAGTAATAGTCCACGAAACAGGTCAGAATCGACAAAAACTGTGAGTGTTGATGACCGACACGTTAACGCACCCCGGGGTTCGTTAATCGTGGAAATCACTCCGGGACCCCAAAACAATGAGTAATAGTCCACGAAACGGGCCAGAATCGGCCAAAACTGCAAGTGTTAATGACCGGCACGTAAGCGCACCTTGGGGTTCAACAACAATGGAAATTGCTACGGGACCGCAAAACGAGGAGTAATAGTCCGTGAAACGGGTCAGAATTGGCCAAAACTGTGAGTGTTGACGATGGACACGTAAATGCACCTCGGGGATCGTTAACCATGGAAATCACTCTGGGACCCAAAAACACTAAGTAATAGTGCACGAAACGAACCAGAATCGGCCAAAATTGTGAGTGTTGATAACTGACACGTAAACGCACCCAGGGGTTCGTCAATCATGGAAACTCTTCGGGACCCCAAAACTGAGTAATAATCCAAGAAACGGGCCAGAATCGTCCCAAACTGTGAGTCTTAACAACCAAGACATAAGCACACCTTGGGGTTCGACAACCATGGAACTCCCTTTGGGACCCCAAAACGGTGAGTAATAGTCCATGAAACGGGTCAGAATCGACAAAAACCACGAGTGTTGATGACCGACACGTAAATGTACCCAGGGTTCGTTAATCGTAGAAATCGGTCTGGGACCTGAAAACGGTGAGTAATAGTCCACGAAATTGACCAGAATAGGCCAAAATTGTGAGTGTTGATGGCCGACATGTAAACGCACCCTGGGGTTCATCAATCATGGAAATCACTTCGGGACCCCAAAACTGAGTAATAATCCAAGAACCGGGCCAGAATCGGCCCATACTGCGAGTCTTGACGACCAACACATAAGCACACCTTAGGGTTCGACAACTATGGAAATCCCTTTGGGACCCCAAAACGGTGAGTGATAGTCCATGAAACAGGTCCGAATCAACAAAACCCATGAGTGTTGATGACCGACACGTAAATGCACCCTAGGTTTCGTCAATCATGGATATCGCTCTGGACCCGAAACCGGTGAGTAATAGTCCACAAAACTGACAAGAATTGGCCAAAATTGTGAGTGTTGATGGCCGTCGGGGTTCAACAACCATGGAAATCGCTTTGGGACCCCAAAACGGTGAGTAATAGTCCATGAAACGGGTCAGAATCGACAAAAACCACGAGTTTTGATGACTGACACGTAAATGTACCCCAGGGTTCGTTAATGGTGGAAAACGCTCTGGGACCCGAAAACAGTGAGTAATAGTCCACGAAACTGACCAGAATTGGCCAAAATTGTGAGTGTTGATGGCCGATACGTAAACGCACCCCGGGGTTCGTCAGCCGTGAAAATCACTTCGGGACCCCAAAACTGAATAATAGTCCAGGAAACGGGCCAGAATCGGCCCAAACTGCGAGTGTTGATGACCGACACATATGCGCACCTTGGGGTTCAACAACCATGAAAATCGCTCTGGGACCCCAAAACGGTGAGTAATAGTCCAAAAAATGGGTCAGAATAGACAAAAACCACGAGTGTTGATGACCGACATGTAAACGCACCCCTGGGTTCGTTAATCGTGGAAATCACTCCGGGACCACAAAACAGTGAGTAATAGTCCACGAAACGGGACAAAATCGGCCAAAACTGCAAGTGTTGATGACCGACACGTAAGCGCACCATGGGGTTTAACAACTATGGAAATTGCTTTGGGACCTCAAAACGGGAGTAATAGTCCATGAAACGGCTCAGAATTGACCAAAACTGTGAGTGTTGACGATTGACACGTAAACGCACCTCAGGAATCGTCAACCGTGCAAATCACTGGCACCCCAAAACAGTGAGTAATAGTGCACCAGAACGGACCAGAATCGACCAAAATTGTGAGTGTTGATGACCGACATGTAAACGCACCATGGGGTTCATCAATCATGGAAATCACTTTGGGACCCCAAAACTGAGTAATAATCCAAGAAACGGGCCAGAATCGGCCCAAACTACGAGTCTTGACGACCAACACATAAGCACACCTTGGGGTTCGACAACCATGGACATCCCTTTGGGACCCCAAAACGGTGAGTAATAGTCCATGAAACGGGGCAGAATCGACAAAAACCACGATTGTTGATGACCGACACATAAATTACGCCAGGGTTTCTTAATCGTGGAAATCGCTCTGGGACCCGAAAACGGTGAGTAATAGTCCAGGAACCTGACCAGAATTGGCCAACATTGTGAGTGTTGATGACCGACACGTAAATGCACCCCGAGGTTCGACAACCATGGAAATCTCTTTGGGACCCCAAAACGGTGAGTCATAGTCCATGAAACGGCTCAGAATTGACAAAAACCACGAGTGTTGATGACCGACACGTAAACGCACCCCAGGGTTCGTTAATCATGGAAATCGCTCTGGGACCCGAAAACGGTGAGTAATAGTCCATGAAACAAACCAGAATTGGCCAAATTTGTGAGTGTTGATGACCGACACCTAAACGCACCCCGGGGTTCGTCAGCCGTGAAAATAACTTCGGGGTCCCAAAACTGAGTAATAGTCCAGGAAACGGGCCAGAATCGGCCCAAACTGCGAGTGTTGATGACCGACACATAAGCGCACCTTGGGGTTCAACAACCATGGAAATCACTTTGGGACCCAGAAACGGTGAGTAATAGTCCATGAAACGGGTCAGAATAGACAAAAAACGCGAGTATTGATGACCAACACGTAACGCACCCCGGGGTTCGTTAATCGTGGAAATCACTCCAGGATCCCAAAACAGTGAGTAATAGTCCATCAAACAAGTCAGAATTGGCCAATCCTGTGAGTGTTGATGATGGACACATAAATGCACCCCGGCGATCGTCAATCGTGGAAATTGCTCTAGGACCCCAAAACTCAGAGTAATACTGCACGAAACGGACCAGAATCGGCCAAAATTGTGAGTGTTGATGACCAATACGTAAACGCACACCGGGGTTCGTTAATCGTGGAAATCACTTCTGGACCCGAAAATGGTGAGTAATTGTCCATGGAAGGGACCAGAATTGGCCAAAATTGTGAGTGTTGATGACCGACATGTAAACGCACCCGGGGCTCGACAACCTTGGAAATCGCTTCGGGACCTGTCGTGGAATTGTCACGGTAGATGTCCTTAGTGTGAGGACTTAGTTGCGAGGCTGACACATCTATGCAGTAGCTTGAGAGGGGTTGGGCGGAATCGAGCGACACAACACGAGACAAGGATTTAGACAGCTTCGGGCCCCGGGAAACATCATCCGGTAATAACCCTACATGTTGTTTGTGTCTAGGTCTCATTATGATCATGAGGGAGTCGCCGGTAAGCTGGCTCTTTGTGTCTAGCCCTAGAGATTGTTTTTTATTACTTGTCCCACTTTGGGGAGCCCTGCCCCTCCTTATATAAGTTGAAGGGGCGGGTTACATGTGGAGTCCTATTAGGATTAGGACTAGTCTATTACAAGTGGAGTCCTGGTCTTGCTTCCTTTGTAAGGGAATATTCCTTACGCTTTCCTTTTACACCGGCCCATCATAACATAAGCCGGCCTTCTGGGCCTTGGGCCTTGTCATCCGTCTGACCTGCCGTCGGGGCCATTAGTTAGTCGCCAGACTTATGAGTCATTAGACCAGTGAGTTGCCAGACTCGTGAGTCGCCAATCCTCCATCGGGTTTCCAATGAAATGCCAAGTCCAGCCGGGTCATACTTCCGGCCGAGTCATACCGCGGGGTATATCCCCGACATTAGCCCCCAGTTTAATTTGGATTTATCCATGTTAAACTGATCCTGTAAAATAAAAACAAGAACAAACTTGATAGGTTATGCTCTGGGTTAAATATTTTCCTGAACGGGCACCTGATCATCCTTAATTCCTTGTCATTTCCTCCTGGCTACATATTCATGATCTCATAGCAAATCTCCTTTAGCAGATGTGTTCAAACATTACCAATGTATAAAGATCGGGGCACTTCTTTTGAAAAATCTGGGTCAATAGGCCGGCTTCATAATCAACTTGCTGATATTGGCTCTTGTAGAAAAATATTATAAGAAATAATCCATTTGAGTCGGCCTTCAATGCTCTGACTTTGATAGAAATATTGGTCTTTGAAATATTCAACTGATATTCAGTCAGCTTAAAGATGTAGATCTTGCCGGTTTATCATTGCCAAAATATCCGGTTTGTAAATATTGATAGCACCGAGTCATAATTGTTGCTGATGCCTGGTCATGATTGTTGCAGACACCGAGTTAATCTGGTCTGCTCAAAACTGAGAATTTGAAGATTTTTCTCCCTTATATGCATATCACCTGTAGCCCCCAAGTGTCGGGTTGTCATGCTTGCAGCAACCTGGGACTTGTAATTGCCTTATGCTCATAAAAACTTCAACCAGTGTAGCCCCCAAGGGCAGGGTCATTATGCAATATTGAGCAGGGACTTTGTAAATATGATCATGTAGACTTGAGCAGCAACATGTAGCCCACAAGGGCCAGCTCAATAAGATAATGCTGAGCTGGGACTTTGTATATAATTCATTGATAATAACATCATATGATGTAATCTCCACCATGGGGCTTGAACCCACGTCCATAAGGTTAAGAGCTTTGTACTCTACCAACTGAGTAGTGGATCTTTCAATATAATGGACAGAGGCTTGTGTACCTTGAATTTTTGACAGGAGCAATTGGTAGCCCCCAAGGGTCGGCTCATTACAATGTGATGAGTCGGGTCTTCAATAAGTTGTGCAAAAAAACTTTGCATTAGCCCCCAAGTGCCATGGTGCATGTTGGCAGTGACATGGGACTTGCATATTTGATGTAATCTCAATCTGAATAATGTAGCCCCCAAGTGTCGGGTCGTAATCCTGCAGCGATTCGGGACTATTCCTTCCATTATAGAATAAATCATATCCATTGATAAAATAATAGCCATTGCGCTAAAGTGACTTTGAATACCTTATCTGTTGACAAGTAAATTCAGAGTTAAATACTCGGTGGCTCTTGGCCGATGGAGATTTAATACGCCTCCATTGTAAGCCGGAATTTTTATAACCCGGCGGCTTATAGACTTTGAGAAAATCTAGAACGAGTAATCATTTTGAAGCATCAATTTTAATGCTGAGCTTGGACTTAAGCATTTATATAAGTCATAGTTCTGCAAATTCTGCACCGAGTTTCAACAACATATGCCCTAGTGACTTAACGTCAAAGTCAGGGCGGGTAACAAGCTAAACATAATGTAGTCTTTATGCAATTACGGAAAAAATTAGGATTAAGGCCATTCAAGCCTGAACATACTGGTGACTTAACGTCAAAAGCCAGGGCGGTCCAACCTCACATATTTATATAATCAGGAAAACATACCTGTAGAAATTGGCTCATACTGTCGGCTTACATCGCCGTATCCAATAAGGGCAATAATCCAATGATTGATAAGCGCATGATTCGAATGGCGCAATCCAAAATAGACCGGCTACTTAAAGTCCATAGCCAGGGCTGGTTTAAACATAATCATGTATAAACAATATCATACCTGTGATATTGAATCGTACTGCCGGTTTATGATACATGTGCAGTAAGGGTGATAACCCAATCTTTAGAAGCCAAGACTTCCAAATGTTTGATGATTGTCATATGCTGGTGACTTATCATCCAATGATGAGCCAGGTTAAATAGAAACCACACATATATGCTTCAGATATGAGCAAAAAGTCTCAAGACAAAACCAAAGATTGTTCAAAAAACTTAAGACTAATAGAAAGAAAAATTTGTGGCTTCTGATTCGAATACGATCAGTAAGCCATTCCAAAGGGGTTAAGCTAGGATTCGAATACGATCATGTAGCCCCCAGTGGCTTTGGCGTTGCCCCGATCAAGAGCGTACCAACAGCTATGTTCTCTTTGGTTCAAATATGACCTATGTTTGAACAGGAAGCCCCCAGATGACCTTGAGAGTTTTTTAACGACTCTGATTGGAATATGATCAAAGTTGGACCCAAAAGGGGTTAAGCTATGATTGGAATACGATCAAGAAGCCCCCTAGTGGGTTTGGCATTACGCCGATCAGGAGGGTACCGACAGCTATGTTCTCTTTGGTTCGAATACAACCTATGTTTGAACAGAAAGCCCCCAAATGACCATTGCAGCAGGGTACCTATGTTTGAGTTGTGCTTTGCAATAGACTCTCTTTGGTCCCTCTAATTTTTTCTGAAAACTCAAGCTTTGCGAGAGATAAATTCTTCTTGAACCGGAGTTTTAAACCGGATATTGAGAGCTTCAAAACCTTGTGAGAGACAAATTTTCCTTGAACCAGATTTTAAACCGGAATTCTACATTTTGAACCAGAAATTTTCTGACAGCCTTTAAACTAGCAACATTTATTGAGCTATGTCCATGTAGCCCCCGAGTCTTTAAGACGACTCAATGAGTTGGCTTAAGTTTCTCCATAGCTGACTATGATATAGACCGGCTTGAATCCTACATTGAAGAACTTGCAAGCCAAAGTAATCGCTCTTTCAAAGGAAATAATATATAAATATACTGGATGGACTTCACCTGATATATCAGGCCCGAAATTATCCACCGCGGAGTTGACGATCGCCATGGTGAAGTTGAAATCAACCACGGGTGAGCCAGCCGTGGCATTGTAAGCTAGTGCGGACGGGCGGGTCAATCGCAGGCACGGTAAGCCGCACAGACAGCAAGTCAATCGCGGGCGCGGTTCCGGCGAGTTGATGTAGATCAAATTGTACGGACGACGTCTTGCGCACACCAGTTCAACAGCAGGTGGGTGCGGTTGGTGGTGCACGATCACATTAATCCACACTTCATAGGCACATTATGGCACCACCTTTGTAACGAGTCCTTGTCTGCACAAAATATATTGCGGACCAGAGTAATTGTTCTCAAACAATTTAATACGTACTGATTAAAATATATAGAAAGGATAGCACTTGGTATTATTTGTCAGATGAACGCATATAGTAGGGATAAAAACATGTTCTGATGCGGCCCTAGTGCCGTAGCCCATGTTCCTTTGCCCACTGTTGGTTTTCATGTGCAGACGCAGCAGTCTTCTAGTTAAGATAACTAGAGAAATAGTACCATGCTGGAGTCGCCTGTGTTTTTTCCTTGAACAGCGCGGTCGGCCTTACGCAGTATATTTTTTCTTCTTGGAATTGCCTTTGTGCAGGCGTTGGCTGTTGCTTCCCCTCTTCCGTCCTGACAATATTTGGATGTACGTAATACTAATGATCCTTTGATATTATCTCCTCATCAGGTAAGATATTATTTGGACATGTACTAGTTTACTAGATGAATTGTACACCTGGACCTCTGGTGAGATGTTCATGTATTGTACTCTTTTGTAATCAACTCCACTGTTGGGGCTGCGACTGGTATGATCACTCGTCGTACGCGTGTGCCGTCGTCTTTTGTAAATAAGATGGAGCTGCTCTCCTTTCCTTTGTAACCGAATTCAGTCTTGTCAACTACAAAGATGCTCCAATCCCAGCCATTGATGCGGGCGGCGGTAGTCATTTACACCAAGTGATGCATGCTCGACGGGTGCATGTATTTCAATGAGTAATGCCCAGACGGACAGCGATGCAAAGTCGAACCAAAGAGCGGGCGGCTCACGACACAGGGGCGAAGTTGAAAACGTGACTCGAGGCCAGCCATAGTTTGGGAGCAGCAAGGGGCCGAGGCGATTTGGAAGTGGTTTGAAAAGGCCCTCGACGATGTGGAGTCCGGTGGGTCACAGCCGCGGCGACTCAACGCATGTCGGTGGCGGCGGCTTACAGCGAGGCGGATGACGGCTCACTCCGCAACGATGGGTTGAGATGAGGCGACGGGGGTGCGGATGTGGAGGCACGCAGGGCGGCCTTCCGCAGCGGCATCAGAAACTGGCTCGGTGCGGCAGAATGCGACCCGCAGCAGAAAACGAGACGGCCGTCTTGGCACGGGTGCAGTCGTGGTGTCTTGAGGCACGCTGAGGTGGCAGAAGAGGCAAAGTGTGGCTGAGCCGGGGGCAGGTCAGAGAGCGCTGGAGCAGTAGGGGCCGCGGCCGAACAATAGTTGGAGGCGCGCCCAGCGATGGCGGCTCAGAGACGAAAACGGTGACCGAGTCCAAGTCCCTGGCCTCATCCACTTCCGTTGATGGCCGCTTAGGCTGCTCATAGTGGGGAGTAACTTAGACTAGTGTCACGCATATGACACTAGTGTAAGTTACTACCTTCATAGCGCAAAGTAACATAGTAGTAGTATCATAGATTACCTCATTTATTATCTCATAGACACATTTTGCCTCGGGAAGCGCTATGTTACAGTAACATATTATGTTACCACAAGCACCTTTTTCCTCATTAAATAATTGCCACATAAGCAAAATTGTCTTGGGATGTGTTAAGTTACTACCTAAGTTACTCCCACTATGGCTAGCCTTATAGAGATAAAAATTGAATCTGTATTGACCAATGCATGTAAGACGTGCGGTGATAGCTTGCCCCTGATGGATCTTCCTCGTCCTTACGTGCGACACCTGTAGAGGCTAGTAGCTTTTCCTTCCATAATTCTTGAATTAACCTTCCCGTAGCTTCCTTGTAACAATTAGAGTTGACAAAGGAAAAATTAATTTGACCTCTAGTGATGTACTAGGACTTGAAAACGTCAGGATTGATGCTTGATGCGATGGAAATAATGTGCTTGTCTACACTTTCTGATTTTCACGCCGACAAGTACCAGCAACAATACCGGTTGATGACCATGGGACTGTACGCAGAGGCAACAACTCAGTGACTCTGGTTTCAACGCATCACCGGTCCACGTGTGATGACGTACATGACGCAACCCTAAATTTTTCATGATCCTTAATCCCAAATTTTCGCGCCGGCTCTTTATTCATCCGGCAATAGCGATCTTCTCATTCCTTGAAGTTCTCCCTCCAAGAACTCAACACCACCGTGCGCAGGACCCACGGTGGGCGCCAACTGTCGTGTAATTGTCACGACAGATGTCCTTAGTGTGAGGACTTAGTCGCGAGGCCAACGCATCTATGCGGTATCTTGAGAGGGCTTGGGCGGAATCGAGAGATGCAACAGAAGACAAGGATTTAGACAGCTTCAGGCTCTGGGAAACATCATCCGATAATAACCCTACATGTTGTTTGTGGCTAGGTCTCATTATGATCATGAGGGAGTCGCCGGTAAGCCGACTCTTTGTGTCTAGCCCTAGAGTTGTTTCTTATTACTTGTCCCTCTTTGGGGAGCCCTGCCCCTCCTTATATAAGTTGAAGGGGCGGGTTACATGTGGAGTCCTATTAGGATTAGGACTAGTCTATTACAAGTGGAGTCCTAGTCTTGCTTCCTTTGTAAGGAAATGTTCCTTACGCTTTCCTTTTAAACAGGCCCATCATAACATAAGACGGCCTTCTAGGCCTTGGGCCTTATCATCCGTTTGACCCGCCGTCGGGACCATTAGTGAGTCACCAGGCTTATGAGTCATCAGACCACACTACTAGGGAAAAGGCTACTAGCAGCGCGGGTAAAATGGCTACTAGTAGCGCGGGTACTCGCGCTACTAGTATCGCGCTACAGCTAAAAGTTAGTAGTAGCGTGGGTCGAACCCGCGCTACTACTAACTTTGTTAGTAGCAGCGAGGGTTCAATCCACGCTACTGCTATTATGAACCGCGCTACTACTAATGAAATAGTAGTAGCGTGTCTATAGTCCCAACGCTACTAGTATCTTAAATACTAGTAGCGCATCATTTTATCCCCACGCCACTACTAATTTATTAGGAATTAAAAAAAATAAAATCAACCAAATTTATTCTATCACGTGTCGTATCTTCTCCAATTCCTCATTGTAGTAGCAACTCATGTATAATTTCATTCTATCGCATAGTTACATAAGCAACTACTCCCTCCGTTCCGAAATAATTGTCGCTGGGAGAAATCTCCTACCAGGTGAAAACAAACAAAAGTACAAAACTGCCCCTAACTTGAAATCAGATCGTCGTCTTCCTCGTTGTCTTCCTCCAGGGCAGCGCATCCAGGCCAGCAGCAGGCCCCTCCTCCTCCAGCTTCTCGTCCAGACCAGCAGCAAGCCCATCCTCCTCCTCCTCCTCCGCCCTCCACCAACCGGAGCCTCCGCCAAGCTCCTCCCTGTCGTCCAGCTGCTCATCCCCATCGCCAGCAGTAGGCCCCTCCTCCGCCCTCCACCAGCAGGACCCTCCACCAGGCTCCTCCCTGTTGTCCAGTTGCTCATCCCCGTCGCTAGCAGCAGACCCAACCTCCTCCGCCCCAGTCTTGTCGCCACGGCCCTAGCGTCCTCGCCCCGCTGCCCAGACAGATCGTCGCTGTGCCCCCGCCTGGTCATCGCAACACACACCACTCCAGGCTGGTACTCCTCACCTCAAATTACAGAAATTAACAACACAAGATTGATTCAGTTAAACAGTATAGCAGAATTTGAGGAATCACTAGAATTTCAAATTCAGGACTCAACTGAAATAAAGGAGACAAATAAAGGAGGCAAGTGTAGCCTGCATCCCACATTTTCCATCAGTCATCCAAATATGGCTAATTAAACATGGCTTGCTTTGGTTGTGTGTTAAGCTTACATTTATTCTTTAAACATGGTTGGCTTTGGTTAGTTAGCAATGGCACTTTCAATTTACAGTCATAGCCAAGAAAAGAAAATATAGGGTAAAGCAAAGAAAAGAGCAGCTGGCAAGGTGCACTATCTACTTCTTACTGTAGACATGAATACAAGGAGTACATCACTCTCTGTCTATAGGAGTAATGTGGACATCATTCTACATGGGTCTCTAAACATCTTATTACAAATTTGGAGCACAATCACTTCATTTATCGATCTGTATATCATGGAAGAGGAACCGAAGAATGTGCATGTACTTACAGTAGTCTTTTGTCTTTGTAATCCAAATCTGGAAGCAGGCAAAGATTTTCTGTACTTACCAAAAACACACTTAAAATTGGAGTCTACAACAGTCTTTTGTCTATAGGAGTGAATATGCACTGGTGTACTCAAATTCTGGAAGCACTAGCACTAGTACTGCATTTGTTTGCTTCAGTAGATGTATACACAAATCTGGAAGCAGGCAAAGGTTTTCTTTACCTACCAAAATCTTCTTCTGCTTTCTGGTAAATGGCTTGCACCGTCCTTGGATGAAGTGCATTGAAGTACTCCTATTAAAAGATGAACAGAAAAATGTTACTCCTACACTGTACTGAAAAAGTTGCACAAATCTCTACTGCCAAGCCTTGCATTCACAGAAATGAAGTACTCCATACTCCATAATGTACATCCTTCCATAAGAAAAGAAGATGCCAACAAAGAAGATGCACATAAATCTCTACTCCATGCTTTAGTGAATTTAGTGAAATCAAGTCTGTAGAAGCTATAGAAGCTGTGGAGATCCCATAAATCTGTGAGACCAGCCAAATTTCATTGCTTGATGGCCATTTAGACAATTTTGATAGTGATAAACCTTATTTTATTTTAGTCAAAGCATCACAGTGATAGTGCTTATTTTATTTCAGTTTTTACAGTGGATACAGTTTTGGTAGTAAAATCTGCAGTACTCCAATTTTACAAACTAAAAACTATGACAGTACAAGCAGATCTCAGTTTCCACATGGAAAATACATTTCTCAGCTTTACAAACTGAAAATTATTGTATGATAGTGCAAGCAGATCTCAGTTTCAAAATGGAAAATACACTTCTCAGTTTTACAAATGGAAAATTATGACAGTACAAGCGGTTTCAAAATCTCTAAGAAGTCACCTGGAAATGCAAATTCTCCAGGGGAAAGCACTCGAGTAAGCTCATCACCTTGAGAACTTCACAATAATAGCCATGATCTTCAAGCTATGTTTACAAGGAGATCTCAGTTGTTCAGTTTCACAAGCAGATCTCAATTTTCAGTTTTGACAGTCAAGCATCCTCGCCTTTGCTCTGTCATCGCGGGAGGCGATAGTGGTGGCTGCCCTATCCCCATGAGCTCGACGTGACGACCTCTCCTCTCTCCAGGCTCCGGCGACCTGCACCAGAACACCAGCGCTGACCGTGCCTCCCCAACCTTGTACAGGTATATACGACGGTCCATTTTCAGCAATCATACTGTACATACAAATTTGTTTCATTTGTTCAGATATCACAGACAGCAACTTATAAATTGCCCTTTTTTGTTGGCTTTACTACTATTGCCCCTAACTTATAAATCAAGTTCTAATAGTGATTTAAACATTGCTGACAGATCTGTTTGGCTTTATGAGTTATTAATACATACACATGTTTGTCATGATAAGCTACTAGGGGTTTATAGCCTGGACTCAGACCAGCTCATAACTAGGACTAGTTATGTATCCAATAACTTCTAGCCACTAGGTGGCCGCATGATCTCCCAGTTGCAGGACACAACAAATTGTCACACAAAAATCTCAAAATAAACACAGTGACTACAACTAACCTACAGATTTTAACATAGCAGAAACAAGTTTTTTTTCTCAAAAAGGGGTGACCACGAAGCAGAAACAAGTGGTACTGGGTTAGAACTTAATAACACGGTTGTAGAGCGGACTAGTGCAACCGTAACAGGTAGCATACCTAACAGTAAGAAATACAGCCAAGGATTTGTTTGCTCCAGACTGAATTGGCGTTTTGCACATGCCAATAGTATCGTTAGAACCTAGAGCTATCCAAAGCATGAGCAACTCCTAGTTTAGGAAATTAATAAACCAAAGGGGTTGGTTGTGGTTTTGCTTTATGGAGTATCATTTCCTAAAATGCAAGACATGACCATTCTAGGAACTCCAAAGATTCAGTGCAGGTATAAACACTTGCTGTAATCAGCATATGAGCCCATTGTCAACAGCAAGCCAAGCAATACAAGGTTAGAGCAGCACAAGCTAATGAGCTATATAATCTTGCGTACCGTGTTGGAGCATCCAGGCGCGTACACGTGATCGAAGCTGTATCTTTTCTCCTTGGTCTGGTTCTGGATAAGGTCCAGGTAGCCCTTGGAGATATCAGGGTCCAACACAGCCACATTCTGCAGAAACATACAAGCACAACATCACTACTACTTTGCTACCAATACCAATATACCATTACCATCCATGGCAAAATTCAATCCACCCATGACACGAACTACTAGTTCATGGCCCAACCAAATCAAGCCGGGCCTCTGAATGTTTACCTTGTCATCAATGACTTGTATGATGTGCCGCGAGTGCCGGCGCCCGTTGTCTGTCAGTGGCCTACACTTGACGGCCACCTGCAAATTGAAACAGCAGGATCACACACGCGCGCAAAAGCAATAGAGTGATTAAGCAATGGATGCTAATCTAGCCGACCTCCCTCCCAAATTAAGCAATGGATGCTAATCTAGCACAAGCCAACGCGACCGCGCCCACGCCCACGACCCTTCGGAATCACGCCACACGGGGGCGGCAAAAAGGTGAGGCGCATCCCCACCGCACCAGCACCACCACCAGCTGCCGCGGCGGCGGCGAAAAGGGGCCCCGCAAAAAGGATCCCGCTAGCGCTGCTGCAGTGCCCTCCCTGGCGTCGTGGCGGGCGGGCACGTGCATGGCGGAGGGGGGCGGGGGCGGGCAGCAGCGCGAGACGGGGAGCGGCGGGCGCGCGGCCGCCGCCGTGGCGCACGCGCCGGGGGGCATGGGGGCGGACGGACGGAGGAGAGGAGGTGGAAGGGAGGCCGACGGTGAGTCGGTTGGGAGAGGAGAGGAGGTTGGGGATCTAGATCGGGGCTGCGTGTTTTTTTTCGAGACAGACGAGGGTAGTGGATGGTGTGGGACGGGTGGTGGGGTGGGAGTGTGGATCGATCGGGCCGGGGTGGACACGCTTAGTAGTAGCGTGGGGGTCTTACCTGCGCTACTACTACTTACTTAGTAGTAGCGCCGGTTTTATACCCTTGCTACTACTATGGCCTATCCTGGGGGCATTGTTGAAGACCATTTAGTAGCAGCACGGGTTTATACCCCTCGCTACTACTATCAACTTAGTAGTAGCGCAGTTTTTATACCCCTCGCTACTACTAATTAGCAGCAGCGCCCGTTTTTAAACCGCTACTGATAAACTTCTGTGTATAAGGTTTTCCCTAGTAGTGCCGGTGAGCCACCAGACTCGTGAGTCACCAATCCTCTGGCGGGTTACCAATGAAATGCCAAGTCCGGTCGGGTCATACTTCCGGCCGGGTCATACCGCGGGGTATATCCCCGATAGGACCCCAAAACTGAGTAATAGTTCATGAAACGGGTCAGAATCGAGAAAAACCGCGAGTGTTCATGACCGACATGTAAGCGCACCTTGGGGTTAGACAACCATGGAAATCGCTTTGGGACCCAAAACTGTGAGTAATAGTCCATGAAACGGGTCAGAATCGACAAAAAACATGAGTGTTCCGGACCCCAAAACCAGTGAGTAATAGTCCACGAAACTGGTGAGTAATAGTCCAAAAACTGACCAGAATTGGCCAAAATTGTGAGTATTGATTACTGACACGTAAGCGCACCTTGGGGTTGAACAACTATGGAAATCGCTTCGGGACCCCAAAATGGTGAGTAATAGTCCATGAAACGGGTCAGAATTGGCCAATACTGTGAGTGTTGATGATGGACACGTAAACGCACCCCCGGGATCGTCAATCGTGGAAATCACTTTGGGACCCTAAAACGCTGAGTAATAGTGCATGAAATGGACAAGAATCGGCCAAAAACGTGAGTGTTGATTACCGACACGTAAACGCACCCCAGGGTTCGTTAATCATGGAAATCACTTCGGGACCCGAAAATGGTGAGAAATAGTCCAAGAAACAGACCAGAATTGTCAAAATTGTGAGTGTTGATGACCAACATCTAAACGCACCCCGGGGCTCGACAACCATGGAGATCGCTTCGGGACCCCAAAAATGAGTAATAGTCCATGAAACGGGTTAGAATCGAGAAAAACCGTGAGTGTTGATGACCAACACGTAAGTGCTCCCTTGGGTTCGACAACCATGGAAACCGCGCTGGGACCCCAAAATGGTGAGTAATAGTCCACGAAACGGGCAAGAATCTGCCAAAACTGTGAGTATTGACACCCCGGGGTTCGACAACCACGGAAATCGCTTCGGGACCCCAAAATTAAGTGTTAGTCCACGAAACGGGTCAGAATCGACAAAAACAGCGAGTGTTGACGACCGACACGTAAACGCACCCCGTGGTTCGTTAATCGGGGAAATCATTCTGGGACCCCAAAATAGGGAATAATACTCCACGAAACGGGCCAGAATCAGCCAAAACTACATGCGTTAATGACCGACACGTAAACGCACCCCGGGGTTCATTCGTCGTGGAAATAACTTCGGGACCCGAAAACGGTGACTAATAGTCAAAGAAACGGACTAGAATTGGCCAAAATTGTGAGTGTTGATGACTCACAAGTAAACGCACCCCGGGGTTCGACAACAATGGAAATCGCTTCGGGACCCCAAAACTGATTAATAGTCCATGAAACGGGTCAGCATCTACAAAAACCGCGAGTGTGGATGACCGACACGTAAGTGCACCTTGGGGTTCGACAATCATGGAAATCGCTTTGGAACCCCAAAACGGTGAGTAATAGTCCACGAAACGTGTCAAAATCGACAAAAACCACGAGTGTTGATGATCGACACGTAAACGCATCCTAGGATTCGTTAATCGTGGAAATCACCCTGGGACCCCAAAACAGTGAGTAATAGTCCACGAAATAGGCCAGAATCGGCCAAAACTATGAGTATTGATGACCGACATGTAAGCGCACCTTAGGGTTCAAAAACTATGGAAATCGCTTCAGGACCCCAAAACGGTGAGTAATAGTCCATGAAATGGGTCAGAATTGGCCAAAACTATGAGTGTTGACGATGGACACGTAGACGCACCCTGGGATCGTCAATCGTGGAAATCGCTCTAGGACCCCAAAATGCTGAGTAATAGTGCACGAAACGGACAAGAATCGGCCAAAATTGTGAGTGTTGATGACCGACAAGTAAATGCACCCCGGGATTCGTTAATCGTGGAAATCACTTCGGGACCCGAAAATGGTGAGTAATAGTCCAAGAAACGGACTAGAATTGGCCAAAATTGTGAGTGTTGATGACCGACATGTAAACGCACGCCGGGGTTCGACAACCATGGAAATCGCTTCGGCACCCCAAAACTGGGTAATAGTCCATGAAACGGGTCAGAATCGGGAAAACAGCGACTGTTGATGACCGACACATAAGCGCACCTTGGGGTTCGACAACCATGGAAATCGCTCTGGGACCCCAAAACTGTGAGTCCATAAAACGGGTCAGAATCGACAAAAACCACGAGTGTTGATGACAGACACGTAAACGCACCCCAAGGTTCGGTAATCGTGGAAATCGCTCTGGGACCCAAAAACGGTGAGTAATAGTCCATGAAACGGGTCAGAATCGACAAAAGCCGCGAGTTTTGATGACCGACACGTACGCACCCCGGGGTTCGTTAATCGTGGAAATTACTCCGGGACCCCAAAATAGTGAGCAATAGTCCACGAAATGGGCCAAAATCAGCCAAAACAGCAAGTGTTGATGACCGACACGTAAGCGCACTTTGGGGTTCAACAACTATGGAAATCGATTTGGGACCCCAAAACGGTGAGATGAAGCAGGCTGTGGAGAACATGGACAAGGAACTGGCGCTAGCCTAGAACGAAGCCACGACCAAGACCAAACTTGCTGAGGAGAAGTTGGCCTCAGTCGGCAAGCTGAAGAAAGAGATTGAAACCCTCAAAGTTGCCGCCGCTGCGACTAAAGGCGAGTCTGCAAAGTGCGAAAAGAATTTCTAGTAATAAGTCCTTGGCTCTAAGCAGGAGAAGAAGACTCTGGTGGAGAAGGTAAGCCAGCTTCTCAAGAAGAAGAATGCTCTCGAGCAATATATCGATGACTTCTGCACAGATATGAACGGAAAGCTTAATGGTGAGCTCTACGACCGAGTGAAGTTCACTTGTTATCTTGTCTGACCACCCACTGATTTTTTATTTCATTTCCTTGTAACAGAGTACTACCGTGACGAGGAGATGGAGATGGGTCGGATTGAGCAAGATTTGGATCCCAAGAGGCAGGTTGTCAATGGCAAGGCCGCGCTTGCTGTACTCCGACTCGACGATCGTCTTGACAATGCCTTGGGATACATCATACGCCTATGTGGTGCATTGGGTAGGATTGACAAAGAGCTTAAACCCGACGAGACCGTCCAGATGGATCTAGAATCCATGATGACACCACTGAATGAAATTCCAGCTCGAGTACAAGCGTGGAAGAAGTCGGCGGCTCACGGCGGTGCTGACACGGCCTTGTCACTTGTCTGCGTCCATTGCAAGGATTTGGATGCGGAGAAGCGGAAGAACCTCCAAGTGATCAACAAGAAGAAGCTCAAGTTCGAGGACTTCATGGAGACCTTCATTGAGCCTGCCACGCGCATTGCAAATGGGATCCATCTGGAGACCTTCGTCATGTCGGCTAGTCCTTAGTCAGACGCCTGCAAGACTTGATCACTTTAAATTTGTCCCGGCAAGTCGGGTGGTTGATGTAACCATAAACTTTGCCGAGCCTTAGGAATGACATATAAAGCAACAAAAAAACTTAGAAGAAAATGCAGCCGGTATACGGAAAAGACCTAAATGCCCAGGCAAATGACGGCTACAACTGAACACAACCGACATAAGGCAAAGACCTAAACACCCACGAATCTCAGCTCGGATCACGCGATGTTCGTCCTACCAGCGTGTACCTGAACGGGGCCAACAAAAAACCCCCAAATAGCCAATCACAGGGAGAACGCTTTTGAAAGCTGGCCCCACATGATAACCGAAGCTTACAATGTAGAACATGCAGTCGGATAGCCCAAGCGAACCACCTGGGCAGAAACGCCCCATGTTGGCTGGCATCACGCTCACCTGGGCTGGCATGACCGAAACATGTCGGGTTGGATGACACACAGCGGCAAAATTTCGTGTTTTGACCCTTTTGTGGTCTAAATTGGGAATCTGACCCCTGTTTGAATTTTTTTTTCGAGATTCGACCCTTTTTCCTACCGCTACGAGGCCCGGCAGTAGGATTACCTAGCCTACCGCCAGAACCTGCGGTGGTAGGAAACTTATCCACGTCAGCAGCATTAATGGCCTTCGTCCCCCTTCGTCCCACCTTACCGCCGCTGATCCTGGTGGTAGAATGTCCGATCCTACCGCCAGGGCCCCTGGCGGTAGGGTGTGGGCAGTTATAAGCCGCGGGCAGCCCCACCCCTCCCCTTCTCCCCCAACCAGCCGCCCCAAGAACAGAGGAGTTCTTCCTCTCGCCCCCTCTCTCATCTCCTCCACTCCCCCCTCTGATCTTCGTCGTTTCTTCACCGTTTTTGCGGATCAAGATGGCCCCAAAGAAAGAAAAGTAAGCTCCTTCGATCCCTCCGATTAGTATTAGTCAATTTTTCTGATTTGTCACATTATTGATTCAAATCACTCCCCTTTTTGGACTAGATTTAAATATTTTGAACCTTAAGATTGATTTAGGGTGATTCTAGATGTTATATTGTGTTAGATATGAACTCTAGCCACTAGTTGGTATGGTTATGTGAAGATGAACCCTAGTTCATATTATTTTTGGAGGAATTTTTTTATATGATGCATGTTAGAGGAATTTATTATGATATGATGATGCATGTTGATATGCTATGATGCAAGTAGTGGATGTAGTTGGTGGACAAATGTTGAACCCTCAAGATGAACCTAGTTCATAATTTTTGTGTTAAAACTTTTTATGATATGATGAATATTGGAGATATTTGTTTTGATATAGGATGCATGTGGATGTTATGTGATGCAAGTAGTCGATTTTGTTGGAGTAAAAATGGTTAACCCCTGAAGATGAACCCTAGTTCATGGTTTTTGTATTTGAAAACAATATGATATGATGCATGTTGGATGTTGTTGGAGAAATATGACATGATATGATGCATTTGAACCTTGTTCATTGCATCTTGATATATGTATTTTATTTATTTTTTAACCTTGGTGATTGCATCCTGATATATGTATTTTATTTTGTTCATGTTCATGTTAAAAAAAATCTTCATATGATTATTCAAAGATTGAACTCATAGGTTTTTTTGGATGTGATAAACCTTTGTTATGCATCTATATGTTTCCTAGTTCATGATGAACCCTAGTTCATGTTAAAAATTCTTTTGATATGCTTATGCTTATGTTTATCAAAAATTTTAGGAGGCCACCTCTTGTGGACGACATCGGCATTAAGTACACCATGCTTGACCCTAAGTTCGACAAGGGTCACCGTGCCCGTTTGATTGAGAATGGAGTGGTAATTACCATTAAACCAAATCTTTCGAATTGATGAAAACAAGTTGCTAACTATTATGTATATGCTAATTATGGTTTGGTTCTTGATTTTCACAGATGCTCCCGCCACTACGGATGAGGGGTCACAAGACGACCATTAAGATGGAGTACGACGAGCGGTACGCCGTTCTACAGGAGAGCCTAGCTATTGGGCTTCGTCCTACAGTTCAAGCATAAGCCGCTGATGCTCGTCGACTCAGCTCTCACGGCTTTGATCGACCGGTTGTGGCCAGAGACACACAACTTCCATCTTCCATGTGGGGAGACGACCGTGACCCTCCAGGATTGGGGGATGATTACGGCCCTACCGCTCGAGGGTCGTGCTCTCACAGGACAAGTGGAGAGGACGAACTGGCACGATAGGGTTGTCGCCCTCATCGACGACTGCCCCCCCCCCCCCCCCCCCCCCGCTTAGAACAACCGGATTTTCGGCGTACCGCTGCCATGGCTCCTAGAGCAACAGAGCAAGTGCTCGGAAGATGCGGAACCCCGGGTGGTGGAGCAGTATGCCAGGGCCTACCTGTGGTATCTTCTCATGGAGGTAGTGTTTCCAGACTGCTTTGGGAACTTTGCCCTATGGATGTATCTTGACTTCCTAAAGGACTAGGATGTGGGGTACTGCTGGGGGGCCGCCGGCCTCGCCTACCTATACCATTTGGTAAGTGAATATATCTTTGTTTCAAATATCATGGACGTTTGATGCTTTAGTTTATGACATCATATCGTCCATACTTGTTTTGTAGCTTGATGACATGACCCAGAGGGCGGAAGGCACATTCGGTATGTGTGGATGTGTATGGGGCCTCTCTATTTGGATGCGGGAGTGAATCCGTGTGGGCCGTCCGGAGAAGCTACCCTCGTGTGCATGGATGGACTATGGCGAAGATGACGAAGATGATTGGTACCCGAACATCGCATACGCTTGGGACGTGGTGCTTGTCTACTCGGGAAAATCCAAAGCCTTGTACAAGGTCTTCAGCAATGAGTTTGATGCTCTGACGCCTTTCCAGGTATAAGAACTATATTTCGAATAGTTTCGATTACAATTTTAGTTGAGCTTACCATTGTTTGATACTAGGTTATTTGGCGACCGTATGGTGATGAACGAGAGTGGAGTTCGAGCTGAACAACATGTGCAAGCAGGACCGGCTTCTCTAGCGGTGCATCGTGCCCATGATCTGTGTCTATGTCGTGGAGTACCACTTGCCACAGTGCGTTGCCGTGCAATTTGGTAAGGCACAACGCCACACCACCAGCTAGCATCATCCGCAATACCGGTGGCTACGACCTACACCAGTGAGTAGCACCAGGCGTCCTCATCGATACCAAGTTCTTGTTTTGTTGTTTTACATTCATTAATAAGGTGTACTACATTCTTTCTTGTGCATTGCAGGATGAGCAGGCAAAAGAATCAGTCAATCACAGATTGGGAAGCCGAACATGCGCGATACCTAAAGGAATGGAATGAGTGGAAGACTCGCAAGGATGTGGAGAGGAGGGTGATTGACTGGTACGCTTACGAGGATCACATGCTGTGGTACGACGATGGCATCAAGCATCGTCTGCGTCTGAGGCCCTAGTGGATGACAGCAGATGCCGAAGACCTGTTCGATGATGCCTCCGAGAATGAAGCCTACAATGAGAGCATCAGAGAGCTTTAAAGCGGGTTAGGGAGTACGGACCCCTCATGAACAGAGTGGTAAGTTGTTTTTATCTATTTTCAACCGCCGGTTGGATGAATTCAACTTTAGTTAGTGCTACTGACTCATTTTGTTACTTTGCAGTCTTCGGAGCTGAACAAAAGCATTTTTGAAGCCTCTGATGCGCTTTAGTTCTATCCCCGAGACTCGAGCTAGTGAGAGCAAGTTGAGAGGAACGGTGAAGGTAACATGGAGTTTATTTTCTTAAGTTCATTTGTAGAAGTCCTCATTGTTTCGTTCTCATTGCAGAAGTTCGTCAACAAATGTTGCAAGCTTGTGGGCCTGCTTGGGTGCGCTACCTCCACCGAGGATGTTTTTGCTCCTGCAACACCGATGTACGCTCGCATCATCGAGCCATGTCGCCTCGTCCTCTAGGGCGGTTCAAGAGGACGAGGACGACGACGAAGAAGGTGAAGATGAAGAAGAGGTCGAGGAGGGAGCAGAAGAAGAACATTGGCAAGAAGAGGAAGACAACAATGAGGAGGAAGAGGAGGAGGAGGAGTACCATGATGACGGCGGACCTCCAGCAACTCAGACATCCCAGGGTGAGAAGAGGAATATGCCAAAGAAGGATTGGAAAAGTCCATCCCCGTTTCAGAGGGCGCGTCCTACTCAGCGCAAGAAGGCAGCCGAGAAGCGATCAAAGACCAACAAGGACCGTACCTAGAAGAGGGGGAGGAGGGCATGAAGTTACTGCCGTGTCGTGCCGTTGAACTAGAAACATTTCATGTTTGCTTCGTGAACAATTTGCTCATGAAACTGTTTCATATTTGTTGAAATTGCTATGTTAAACTTCGTGAAACAATTGTGGATGTGAGCTTTCTATGTAACCAACTTTCTTAGTTGAACCATCTTACCGTGACCTATTCTTCATATATGTGATACATATCCTTCATGTTTATAAGTATTGAATTGTTATGTGCAAAAAATTGAAGACAATAGAAGTTAGGAGGTGCAAAAGATGTACTAGGGGCCTCCCCTACCGCCAGGCCCCATGGCAGTAGGTTTGTACAACCTACCGCCACACCCTCTAGTGATAAGGGGCCTCCCCCCACAGGCTGCCTCCTATGACAAAAACTGCCACCAAATCAACGATAGGGTTGCACACCCTACCGCCAGGCCTCATGGCGGTAGGACCTGACTGCCAAACACCCTAGCGGTAGGATGTGCAACCCTACCGGCGTGGATTACGCATTCCTCGTCACAGAACGGGTGCAAGAGGTGTTGACCCTACCGCCGAGCCCTACGGCGGTAGGATGTCTTACCCTACCGACGGGGTCACTGGCGGTAGGGTTTGAGCATTTATAAACCGCGTGGTCGGCCGCCCCACCCCACCCCCTTATCCCCCCACTCAGCCGCCCTTTCTTCTTCCTCTCGCCCCCTCTCTCATCTCCTCCACTCCCTCCTCAGATCTTCTTCATTTCTTCACCATTTTTGCGGATCGAGATGGCCCTGAATTGAGAAACGTAAGCTCCTCCGATCCCCCCAGTTACTTTGAGTCAAATCACTCCCCTTTTTTGTAGCCTAATAATGATTTATGTTCATGTTCATGTTAAAAATCATGATGAACCCTAGTTGATATGATGAACCTAGGTGATTGCATCTAGATAATACAAGTTAGGTGATGGTCCTTAGTGAAGAATCATGATGAACCCTAATTGATATTTTTTTGACAACATGATGAACCCTAATTCATATTTCCTAGGTTTAGTTTTTTTGTAAGGTGATGAACCTAATTGATATTTCTAGATAATACAAGTTAGGTTTAGAATTTTTGACCATATGATGAACCCTAGGTTTAGATTATTTTTTGGGAGATGATGAAACTTTGTGTGGTGCATCCATATGTTTAGGTACCTGTCCTTCCCCGAACACATCCCGTATACCATGCCGCTGCCATACCAGTGCGAGTCCTTCCCTGAGCTGTTGCAGCCGGTGGGATCTGTCTCAGACGAGGTCCTAGAGGCGACGAGGGAAATGCGGTGGCACGAGAGGGCAGAGCGGATCTTCGATGCTGTAAAGTATTGGTCGCAGTGTGTGAAGGAGTGGAAGGGAGTGATTGCAGAGATGGAGGCAGATCCAACTATCTCCCGTGTTTGCTGGGAAGGGAGCATTGAAGGTGCCAGGCAACACTCCAACTGGGAGCTGCGTAATTTGGGTCGAAGAATCTACTTCTGGAGCAATGCGGAGGAGAGAGCTAGGATGCCGCCCCCAAGTGCATCGACGTTCAAGATCATCAACTAGGGAAGGGCGGAGGCGAAAACTCCAGCGGGCAGGGCAAGTTGGGAGTGCTTGAACGGTCGGATGTCGACCAGCGTTTCGCCTCCGCCTGAACTGGTGGATCCGCTACCGTTTCTGTCTCCATTGTCAGGCCTAACATACAAGGAGCTCTGAAGATGTCTACCCGCTCTCTAAACATGTCTAAAGAACTTGTTGCACCGCTTGTTGGCTTTGCGGAAGCTTTTTGCGAAACTACTTGCGTTAGATGGGGTTGTCAAACTATGTAGACAAGCTTGCTATTTGCTACTTGTGAAACTATGTGTAAACTGTTCGATATTTGCTATGTGGAACCTTTATTAATATGTGAGCTCATATTTTGCTTTTTGTGAAACTATGAGAAACCTGTAATGAAACTTTACAAAAGAAACAATCACTAAAACTTGTAAAAACCCAAACCCACAGGACCCTACCACCAAGCCATCTGGCGGTAGGATATCATAACCTACCGCCAAGGCCTGCGGCGGTAGAGTGTTGCGCTGGCTGTTAGGTAACAAGAGTGGGCCGTCCATGCCACCGCCAAAACCCCTGGCGGTTGGTTGCATGACCCTACCACCGAGCCCTGTGGCGGTAGCAAAAGGGTCAGATTTCAAAAAAATCAAACAAGGGTCAAATCTCAATTTTGTTTGACAAAAGGGTCAAAACACGAACTTTGTCCACACACAGGCACCCGAGCAACCCACCATGACAAAGGGGCCCCTCACGCCAGCTTGTGCAGGCGTCCTGCTAGCGAACCAGATCGGGCCAGGGAAACCAACAGACAGGTCTATCTGGCATGGTGTAAGCATGAGATGGCACTGCGATCGCATGGACTCCCCACCTGTCACGCCAGACTAGCCTGACGTGAGGTGACAATGCCGACAGGTGTGTCCTGGCTTGACCATCTCGCATGCGAAAGCACGTGAAATGGCTTCCGTAGGCACCAACAAACCGCTAGATGACGATGGCCCCGGGCGCCCAACTGTGGCCTACCCATCATTGACCTCCTAGCCTGGTTGCCCGAGTCCGAGCCGAGCGCCCCTCAAAGTCCCCCGCAGCACACAACCGTGATACTTTTGTCTCAGAGGCTACCACATGGGGCAGGCTAGGCTAGCGCATCGGTGAACCATCTCAACCCGGGGAGAGGACACCGACATGTGGGTCCGTCGGGCATGACGGTGCAAGCAAGGCGAAACTACAATCACGCCACCTGCCTCCGCCTATTGTGACTGGACCAGCATGGTGCAGGGTGACGACACAGACAGGCGGGTCCGGCTCAGCTGTCTTGCGCATGAAAGCACGCAAAAAGGCTCCCGCGGGCGCTGCTGAACACCCTGATGTTGGTGGCCCCAGGCGCCTGATACGTCTTCGTCGTATCTACTTTTCCAAACACTTTTGCCCTTGTTTTGGACTCTAACTTGAATGATTTGAATGGAACTAACCCGGACTGACCTTGTTTTCAGCAGAACTACCATGGTGTTATTTTTGTGTAGAAATACAAGTTCTCGAAATGACCTGAAAATCCACCGAGCAACTTTTTGGTAATAATAAAAATACTGGCGAAAGAATCAGCACCAAGGGCCCACACCCTGTCCATGAGGGTGGGGGCGCCCCCCAGGGCGCGCCCCCTGCCTCATGGGCCCCCTGAAGCTCCACCGACCTCAACTCCAACTCCATATATTCACGTTCGGGGAGAAAAAAATCAGAGAGAAAGATTCATCGCGTTTTATGATACAGAGCCGCCGCCAAGCCCTAAACTCTATCGGGAGGGCTGATCTGGAGTCCGTTTGGGGCTTTGGAGAGGGGGATCCGTTGCCGTCATCACCATCAACCATCCTCCATCACCAATTTCATGATGTTCACCATCGTGCGTGAGTAATTCCATCGTAGGATTGCTGGACGGTGATGGGTTGGATGAGATTTACCATGTAATCGAGTTAGTTTTGTTAGGGTTTGATCCCTAGTATCCACTATGTTCTGAGATTGATGTTGCTATGACTTTGCTATGCTTAATGCTTGTCACTAGGGCCCGAGTGCCATGATTTCAGATCTGAACCTATTATGTTTTCATGAATATATGTGAGTTCTTGATCCTATCTTGCAAGTCTATAGTCACCTATTATGTGTTATGATCCGTTAACCCCAAAGTGACAATAATCGGGACACTTACTGGTGATGACCGTAGTTTGAGGAGTTCATGTATTCACTAAGTGCTAATGCTTTGGTCCGGTACTCTATTAAAAGGAGGTCTTAATATAGTTTCCAATAGGACCCCGTTGCCACGGGAGGGTAGGACAAAATATGTCATGCAAGTTCTTTTCCATAAGCACGTATGACTAAATTCGGAATACATGCCTACATTACATTGATGAACTGGAGCTAGTTCGTGTCAACCTATGTTATAACTATTACATGAGGAACCGCATCCAACATACTGATCAAAGGCCTATGAGCTTTTCACATATTGCTATTTGCTTAGTTACTTTACCGTTGCCACAGTTACAATTACTACACAACTGCTATTATTACTTTTGCCACTGTTACCGTTACTTCCATGCTACTTTGCTACTAAATACTTTGCTGCAGATATTAAGTTATATAGGTGTGGTTGAATTGACAACACAACTACTAATACTTGAGAATATTCTTTGGCTTCCCTTGTGTCGAATCAATAAATTTGGGTTGAATACTCTACCCTTGAAAAATATTGCGATCCCCTATACTTGTAGGTTATCAAGACTATTTTCTGGCGGCGTTGCCGGGGAGCATAGTTCTATTCTTTGAGTCACTTGGGATTTATATCTGCTGGTCACTATGAGGAACTTGAAACACGAAAGAACTAAGATTTATCCCTCAACTACGAGGGGAGGTAAGGAACTGCCATCTAGCTTTGCACTTGATTCTCCTTTTGTTATGAGTAAGCTTGCGACACCTAAACCTGCTTCTGCTATTAATTCTGATATGTCGCATGTTATTGATGGTGCCACTTTTACTATGAATGATACTTATGATGAAACTACTTCTATGCTTGATACTACTATGCCATTAGGTGAATTTCTTGATGAACAACTTGCTAGGGCTAGAGAGAATGAAATTATTGAAACTGAAATTATTGATGAAAGTGATGATGAAGGTTCTCCCCCTAAATATGAATTGCCTGTTGTTCCTGAGGGTTATGTTATGCATGAAGAAACTGCTAGAGATTTTCTTGCTTGCAATGATAGATCTGATCTTAAGAAGTTATTAGCTAAGCTAAAACAAAAGTCTCTGAATGCTAGAATGAAATATGACCCTTCTTTTGCTACGTCACCTATCTATGTTACTGATAAGGATTATGATTTCTCTGTTGATACTGAGATAATTACTTTGGTTGAATCTGATCCTTTTTATGGCTATGAATCTGAAACTATTGTGGCACATCTTACTAAGTTAAATGATATAGCCACCCTATTCACTAATGATGACAAATCTTGCTACTACTATATCCTTAAGATATTTATGTTCTCATTAAAGGGTGATGCTAAAACTTGGTCTAATTCTCTTGATCCTGGTTGTGTGCGTAGTCCCCAGGATATGATTTATTACTTCTCTGCTAAATATTTCCCAACTCATAAGAAACATGCTGCTTTAAGGGAAATATATAATTTTGTGCAAATTGAAGAAGAGAGTCTCCCACAAGCTTGGGGAGGCTTCTCCAATTACTTAATGCTTTACCTGATCATCCTCTTAAGAAAAATGAAATACTTGATATCTTTTATAATGGACTAACCGATGCTTCCAAAGACCACCTGGATAGTTATGCTGGTTGTGTTTTCAGAGAAAGAACTGTTGATCAAGCTGAATTGCTATTGAATAATATGTTGACTAATGAAAACAATTGGACACTTACTGAGCCAACACCTGAGCCAACTCCGAAGAAAAGAGGTGTTCTATTTCTCAGTCCAGAATATATGCAAGAGGCAAAGAAATCTATGAAAGAAAAAGGTATTAAAGCTGAAGATGTTAAGAATTTACCTCCTGTTGAAGAAGTACATGGCTTTAATATACCACCTATGAAGAAATACATGGTCTTGCTAACCTGACACAGGTAGTAAAGGTAAATTTTCTCTATAGATATGATAAAGTTGAAATCCCGTCTACTACGTTTGATAGCTAATGCTTGGATGAATTTGACGAGTTTATGGCTAAACAAGAAAACTTCAATGCTTATGTTGGTAGACAATTGAAAAGTAATGCTTATATGATTGGACAGTTGAGTGATTATATGTCTAGAGTTAAATGTGAACTTAAACTCATTAGTAAACATGCTTCTACAGTTACCACTCAAGTAGAACAAGTGCTTAAAGCTCAAAATGATTTGCTCAATGAATTGAATAATAAACATGACTTTGCTGTTAGAGTAGCAACTAGAACGGGTAAAATCACTCAGGAACCTTTGTATCCTGAGGGCCACCCTAAGAGAATTGAGCAAGATTCTTAGAGAAATAATGTTGATGCACCTAGTCCTTCTAGGAGGAAAAAAATGATAGGACTTTGCATGCTTCTAGTGAACCTGTTGTAGACACACCTGAGAATACCAATGATATTTCTATATCTGATGCTGAAACCCAATCTGATAATGAACATGAACCTAATGATAATGTTAATGATGATGTTCATGTTGATGCCCAACCTAGCAACAATGATGATGTAGAGATTGAACCTGCTGTTGATCTTGATAACCCACAATCAAAGAATCGATGTTATGATAAGAGAGACTTTGTTAATAGGAAGCACGATAAAGAAAGAGAACCATGGGTTCAGAAACCCATGCCTTTTCCTCCTAAACCATCCATGAAAAAGGATGATGAGAATTTTGAGCGCTTTGCTGAAATGATTAGACCTATGTTTTTTGCGTATGCGTTTGACTGATATGCTTAAAGTGAATCCTTATGCTAAGTACATGAAATATATTATTTCAAATAAATGAAAGATATCGGAAGCTGAAATTTCCACCATGCTTGCTAATTACACTTTTAAGGGTGGAATACCAAAGAAACTAGGAGATCCAGGAGTACCAACTATACCATGCGCCATTAAAAGAAACTATGTTAAAACGGCTTTATGTGATCTTGGAGCCGGTGTTAGTGTTATGCCTCTCTCTTTATATCATAGACTTGAATTGAATAAGTTGAAACCTACTGAAGTATCTTTGCAAATGGCCGATAAATCAACTGATATACCTGTCGGTATTTGTGAGGATGTGCCTGTTGTGGTTGCAAATGTTACTATCTTAACAGACTTTGTTATTCTTGATATTCCCGAGGACGATAGTATGTCGATTATCCTTGGTAGACCCTTTTTGAACATTGCAGGGCCTGTTATTGATTGCAACGAAGGTAATGCCACTTTTCATGTTAATGGTAATGAGCATACAGTACACTTTCCGAGGAAACAACCTCATGTTCACAGTATCAATTCTGTTGGAAAAATTCTATCGATTATTATTGGAGGTTTTGAATTTCCTCTTCCTACTGTCAAGAAGAAATATGATATTCTTATTATTGGGGATGTGCGTATCCCCGTTGAGGTAACCTAGTGTTATTAAAAATTTCTCCGGTTTCATGCGATTCGGAATGAGTTTGTTAACCAGACTTGATCAACCTTGTTAGTGGATTTCTGTTGATGAGCATGAGATCGATGAAGTTAGAAGGCACAACCTTCTATACCATTCTTTTACTTTTTTTTATTTAGATTAAATAAAGAAAAAAAATAGTATTTTATGTCTGTTTTCTGAATTATCCATGCAATTCAAAAAATACCCCGAAAATAAAAGTTCTCCAAATGCCCTGAAAATTAAGTATGATTTTTTCTGGAATATTTGAGAATATCTGGCACTGAGAACACAGCAGGGGAGCAAGCACCTAGCCACGAGGGTCCAGGGCGCGCCCACCCCCATGGGGCGCGCCCCCTGCCTCGTGGGCCCACGGTGGCCCCCCTCCACTTATTCCTGCACCCACACACTTCATTTTCCTCCCAAAAAATCACTATCCAGCTTAAGCACGAGTTCTAGCTCATTTTGCTGCCATTTTCGATCTCCTTGCTCAAAGCTCCATTCACAAAACTGCTTTGGGGGATTGTTCTTTGGTATGTGACTCCTCCAATGGTCCAATTAGTTTTTGTTCTAGTGCTTTATTGATTGCAAATTTTTGCTGCCAAGGTGACCCTGTTCTTGAGCTTGTGTGCCAAATTTATTTGGTCCCAAGTAGTTCTAATGCATGATATAGTCTCTAGGAACTTGTGGGAGTAGTTGCTATCAATTTTGTTGAGTTCGGTTCACTTTTATTTAGAGTTACTAAAAATTTTAGAAATTTTCAGAAAATGATGAAGAGATTTTTGAGGGGCTCTTCTAGCCAAAGCTCGAAGGATAAACAAAGTAAGGAGAATAAAAAGCCCAAGTATAATCTCCCTCATGTTGCAGAAGTTCGTCCGTGTGAATGGCCTTGTGATGATTTCTTGAAAGCATCCGGGTTTCATGATGATTTTTATTCTTTGGCTGATGATGCGGGCCTCACCGACTTCCTCCACGACCATCTCGAACAGTATATCTTACTCACCAATACATTCGTGCAAAATTTTTACTTTCATCCTAAGAAATCACCTCCTTCAGTAGAGTTTCATTTATATGAGGCTAGGGAGATGTCACTATGTGAATTTTGTGCGGTTTGCAAGATACCCTTCGAGGGCAGCATAGAGGAACCACATAGTAGAGATGTGGATGGATTTATTGATATGATTACCATAGGGGAAACGAGGAAGGTTTCCAATGCAAGAATTACTAGCATACACTTTCCTGTTCTACGTTACTTTGCAATATTTGCTAGTAGATGCTTAATTGGTCGCGGGAACTATGGAAACCTTAGTGTTCCTGATATGGTTATTTTGTGCCATGCTTTATTTCGTGATAACACTGTTAGTTTAGGCGCTATTGTTGCTAAATGATTAAGTCTGAACCGTACAAAGGGCCCCATCAGGATACCTATTAGGCATTATGAGAAAGAGGAAAAGTTGTTGCCCCCTACTTTTCTAGATTATAAGAGTATGGTAGCACATGAGTTTATTGTTAAAAATGATGAGAAGATGCTTAAGTATAATTTGAGATTCCATAAAACTCACAGTGAGACTATTATCTTGCCTGCACCCTCTTTGTTTGATTTATCTGCAGGTACGTGCCTCATCCTGTCGCAGGCCGTTTACGCGTACCGCGGCCAGACATTAGCTCCAGAGCCTGAGCTGGAACCACCACTTGACCCTTATCGACCGTCCTTTTATCAGTGGGATCCGAAGGAGATCGCCAGCCAGTGGTACTCTGATGACACTCCTCAGCACACCGGAGAGAGTAGCCGCGATCCATGGGCATAGACCAACTTAGGCCAAAAGCCTAAGCTTGGGGGAGTACGTATTTCTCACCAACATTACATTCATGTTCACACACTCATCTTAGTTGTCGGTGCTCATACTTTTTCATTGTACTATCTGTGCTAGTTTATTTCCTTTTCTTGTTTTCTTCTTGTGTGTTTTAACCTTAAGAAAAACCAAAACACATTAGTTAGTTTACTTTCCATGCCTATAGTAGTAGTAATTAAAAGAAAATCCAAAAAGATTTCTCGTTCTTCTTTTGCTTGTTGGGAGCTTTCCCGTGTAAATAGTTTTATTTCTTCTCTTTTCTTTGGTGGTCGAGAGGAGAAGACCATGATGAAAATGTTGACTAGCTATTATATGCATTATTGTTGATTTAATCAAGAGCCCATATTACCTTGTCTTCTCCCTTGAATTGAATGCTTGCATATTCCAGCTTAGTCCAATGCACGTGCACTATTATTATTATCCACACCGTCCGGTCGTGCAAGTGAAAGGCAATAATGACGATATATGATGGACTGATTGAGATGAGAGAAGCTGGTATGAACTCGACCTCTCTTGTTTTTGTAAACATGATTAGTCAATCGTTCCTGATTTAGCCTATTATGAATAAACATGTTTGCAATGACAATTAGAGATTATAGTTGCTTATGACATGCTTAATTAGCCAGGAGTTTATAATGGTTTACCTTGCGTGCCAACATGCTATTAAAATGGTTGTGATGTGGTATGATAGTGTGGTATCCTCCTATGAATGATTCGAGTGACTTGACTTGTCACATGTTCATGCATGTAGTTGAAACAAAATCAGCATAGCCTTCACGATATTTATGTTCATGGTGGATTATATCCTACTCATGCTTGCACTCAGTGTTGATTTATTTTAATGCATGTTCACAACTATTGTCGCTCTCTAGTTGGTCGCTTCCCAGTCTCTTTCTAGCCTTCACTTGTACTAAGCGGGAATACTGCTTGTGCATCCAAACTCCATAAACCCCAAAGTTATTCCATATGAGTCCACCATACCTTCCTATATGCGGTATCTACCTGCGGTTCCAAGTAAATTTGTATGTGCCAAACTTCAAACCTTCAAATGAAATTCTGTTTTGTATGCTCGAACATCTCATGTACCAACTAGGGCTGTCTATATCTTCCATGTTAGGCAGGTTATTCTCAAGAGGAGTGGACTCCGCTCCTCATTCACGAGAAAATGGCTGGTCACCGGGATGCCCAGTCCCTTGCTCAAATTAAATCAAAATAATTGCAAACAAAACTCCCCCAGGATTGTTGTTAGTTGGAGGCACCCGTTGTTTCGGGAAAGCCATGGATTGATGATTGTTGGTGGTGGGGGAGTATAAACTTTACCATTCTATTTGGGAACTACCATAATGTGTGTATCATGGAAGATATCGAGATCTATCAGTTGTTATGTTGACAATGAAAGTATACCGCTCAAAATATTATTTATCTCTATTTGAAAATCGAGCTCTGGCACCTCTACAAATCCCTGCTTGCCTCTGTGAAGGGCCTATCTATTTACTTTTATGTTGAGTCATCATCCTCTTATTAAAAAGCACCCGCTTGAGAGCACCACTGTGTCATTTGCATGCATTACTATTAATTTATATTGGGTATGACTATTACTGGATCTTCAAAGGTGCTCTGCATTTATGTTTTGCGGTCTCAGAAAGGGCTAGCGAGATACATCTTGTTATATCATATTATGATTGTTTTGAGAAAGTGTTGTCATCTGAGATTTATTATTATTGCTTGCTAGTTGATTATGCCATTGATATGAGTAAACATGAGACCTAAGTGTTATTGTGAATATGGTTAGTTCATAATCTTTGCTGAAAACTTGAATGTTGGCTTTCCATATTTGCAACAACAAGAGCAAACAGAGTTTGTAAAAGTTTTTCTTTATCACTTTCAGTTTATCAACTGAATTGCTTGAGGACAAGCAAAGGTTTAAGCTTGCGGGAGTTGATACGTCTCCCTCGTATCTACTTTTCCAAACACTTTTGCCCTTGTTTTGGACTCTAACTTGCATGATTTGAATGGAACTAACCCGGTCTGATGTTGTTCTCAGCAGAACTGTCATGGTGTTATTTTTGTGCAGAAATAAAAGTTCTCTGAATGACCTGAAAATCCACGGAGCAATTTTTTGGAATTAATAAAAAATACTGGCGAAAGAATCAGCACCAGGGCACCCACACCCTGTCCATGAGGGTGGGCCCCCCCTAGGGCGCGCCCCCTACCTCGTGGGCCCCATGAAGCTCCACCAACCTCAACTCCAACTCCATATATTCATGTTTGGGGAGAAAAAAATCAGAGAGAAAGATTGATGTTGCTATGACTTTGCTATGCTTAATGCTTGTCACTAGGGCCCGATTGCCATGATTTCAGATCTGAACCTATTATGTTTTCATGAATATATGTGAGTTCTTGATCCTATCTTGCAAGTCTATAGTCACCTATTATGTGTTATGATCCGTTAACCCCGAAGTGACAATAATCGGTATACATACCGGTGATAACCGTAGTTTGAGGAGTTCATGTATTCACTAAGTTCTAATGCTTTGGTTCGGTACTCTATTAAAAGGAGGCCTTAATACCCCACTACCACGGGAGGGTAGGACAAAAGATGTCATGCAAGTTCTTTTCCATAAGCACGTATGACTAAATTCGGAATACATGCCTACATTACATTGATGAACTGGAGCTAGTTCTGTGTCACCCTATGTTATAACTATTACATGAGGAATCACATCCGACATAATTATCCATCACTGATCCAATGCCTACGAGATTTTCACATATTGCTTTTTGCTTAGTTACTTTACCGTTGCCACTGTTACAATTACTACACAACTGCAATTATTACTTTTGCCACTGTTACCGTTACTTCCATACTACTTTGCTACTAAATACTTTGTTGCAGATATTAAGTTATCCAGGTGTGGTTGAATTGACAACTCAACTGCTAATATTTGAGAAAATTCTTTGGCTCCCCTTGTGTCGAATCAATAAATTTGGGTTGAATACTCTACCCTCGAAAACTGTTGCGATCCCCTATACTTATGGGTTATCAAGACTATTTTCTGGAGCATAGCTCTATTCTTTGCGTCACTTGGGATTTATATCTGCTAGTCACTATGAGGAACTTGGAAGACGAAAGAACTAAGATTTATCCCTCAACTATGAGGGGAGGTAAGGAACAGCCATCTAGCTCTGCACTTGATTCTCCTTCTGTTATGAGTAAGCTTGCGACACCTAAACCTGCTTCTGCTATAAATTCTGATATGTCGCATGTTATTGATGATGTCACTTCTACTATGCATGATACTTATGATGAAACTACTTCTATGCTTGATACTACAGTGCCACTAGGTGATTTTCTTGATGAACAACTTGCTAGGGTTAGAGAGAATGAAATTATTGAAACTGAAATTATTAATGAAAGTGATGATGAAGGTTCTCCCCCTAAATATGAATTGCCTGTTGTTCCTAAGGGTTATGTTATGGATGAAGAACCTGCTAGAGATTTTCTTGCTTGCAATGATAGATCTGATCTTAAGAAGTTATTAGCTAAGCTTAAACAAAAGTCTCTGAATGCTAGAATGAAATATGACCCTACTTTTTCTACTTCACCTATCTGTGTTACTGATAAGGATTATGATTTCTCTGTTGATCCTGAGATAGTTAATTTGGTTGAATCTGATCCTTTTTATGGCTATGAATCTGAAACTGCTGTGGCACATCTTACTAAGTTAAACGATATAGCCACCCTATTCACTAATGATGAGAAATCTCGCTACTACTCTATCCTTAAGATATTTCGCTTCTCATTAAAGAGTGATGCTAAAACTTGGTTTAATTCTCTTGATCCTGGTTGTGTGCGTAGTCCCCAGGATATGATTTCTTACTTCTCTGCTAAATATTTCCCGGCTCATAAGAAACAAGCTGCTTTAAGGGAAATATATAATTTTGTGCAAATTGAAGAAGAGAGTCTCCCACAAGCTTGGGGGAGGCTTCTCCGATTACTTAATGCTTTTCCTGATCATCCTCTTAAAAAAATGAAATACTTGATATCTTTTATAATGGACTAACTGATGCTTCCAGAGACCACCTAGATAGTTGTGCTGGTTGTGTTTTTAGGGAAAGCACTGTTGATCAAGCTGAATTGCTATTGAATAATATGTTGACTAATGAAAACAATTGGACACTTCCTGAGCCATCTCCTGAGCCAACTCCCAAGCCAACTCCGAAGAAAAGATGTGTTCTATTTCTCAGTCCAGAAGATATGCAAGAGGCAAAGAAATCTATGAAAGAAAAAGGTATTAAAGCTGAAGCTGTTAAGAATTTAACTCGTGTTGAAGAAATACATGGCCTTAATATACCACCTATTGTAGAAATACATGGTCTTGATAACCCGACACAGGTAGTAAAGGTAAATTCTCTCTATGGATATGATAAAGTTGAAATCCCGTCTACTAAGTTTGTTAGCCAATGCTTGGATGAATTTGACGACTTTATGTCTAAACATGAAAACTTCAATGCTTATGTTGGTAGACAATTGAAAAGTAATGCTTATATGATTGGACACTTGAGTGATTATATGTCTAGAGTTAAAGGTGAACTTAAACTCATTAGTGAACATGCTTCTATGGTTACCACTCAAGTGGAACAAGTGCTTAAAGCTCAAAATGATTTGCTCAATGAATTGAATAATAAACATGACTTTGCTGTTAGAGTAGCAACTACAACGGGTAAAATGACTCAGGAACCTTTGTAATTGTGGTGACAAAACCCCACTTTTTTAAAGTGTTTAAAACTCTAAAATGAACAAAATAGTAACAAAACCAATTAATTAAAAGCTTTTAAAATAATAGATAATTGCAAACTACTTTATTTTAGCTGCCAAGTTAATTGTGATTGTGGCATACTTGTTAATACTAATTTAGGTATAACTAATGTATTTTATAAAATTAAGGTATCTAAATATAAAATTAAAACAGAAAAGAAAAGAAATCAAACTTAAGACAAAAATTAAATAAAAGGAAAAGGGAACCCTTCGCCCCCCTCGGCAAACTGGGCCTTGGCCCAGCCAGGCCAGGCCAGCCCCCCCCCCCCCCACAAACACACACACTCCCCATAACCCCCCGAAACCCTAACCCCCATCACCACTCGCTCCCACTCCCCTCGGGTCGCTCTCCCCCTCCCTCCGGTCCAGGATTGGATCGGGGCTCGATGCCTCGTCGCCCCGCCGCCACCGCCCGGAGCTTCTCCGCCTCGGCCACCCCGTCGCCGTCGTCCCCGTCCTCCTACCCGATCCCTGCTACCATTGTCCCAACGCTCCCGCGGTGAGGCCCCTGGCCTCTCCTCCTTCCCCTGTCCCCGTACGCACACCCCATGCTGCCCGCCTACCTCCATGCGTCGTCCCGCCATCGTGCATGTGCGTGCACGACGCAGGCCGCGACCACCCGCCGCCGTGACCCTATTGCCGCTCCTCGTGGTGCCCGCTTCCCCGCTCGCGACTCCCTCGTAGCGCGTCACCGCTCGCGACTCCTGTCGCAGCCCTGTGTCTTTGCCAACTGCCATCGCCCCCCTCCAGCTGGCCATGCTCCGTTTCCCCCTGCTCGCCGCTGCCCCGGCGCAGCTCTGCCAGCCACTGTCCGTGCCATCGCGCATCGCCCCGTAGACCCTCCGTGCGAGCGCGCCCGTGCGCCTCGCCAGTGCCAGCCAGACCCGCTCGCCTTCTACCCGGCCCGATGCTTGCTGCCTGCTCCATCCACTCTCTCCACTGAGAGCGCCGCCCTGTGGTGGCCTCACCACTGCCGCCTCAGGCGGCCGGCCTCGTCGTGCCCGTGGCCGCCCCCCCTTCGATCTGGGCCCAATCGGGTTGGGCGCCCGTGACCATAACCCGCGCGCCCGCTAAGGCTCCCCAAAGGCACTGGCAATCGGGCCCCACCCCAGAACGTTAAAAAAGAATAAAAATAAAAATCAATTAACTAATTAAATCTAATTAACCTGCTAATAAAACTAACTACTGTTAATTAGTTAGCAGTCAATGACAAATGGACCCCACCCGTTAGTTAACTAGTCAACGGTCAACTTAGACCGGAGACGTCATGCTGATGCAATATATATTTTCGAATAATAATAATCCATGAAAATGATTAAATATTTATAAATCAATATAAAATAAACCGCAACTCGGATGAAAATACTTTGAACATGGAAGTTGCTCAGAACGACGAGATGAATCCGAATACACAGTCTGTTGGTCCACCACACATCCCTAGCATAGTGAACATGCAACAATCCATATCCGGTTCATCTGTCCGAAAATGCCAAACACAGGTAATACTTTCCCGGATGTTTCCCTCCTTTGCTGATATCACCTACTATCGCGTTAGGGCACACCTAGCACCGCTCATTGTTATGTCTTACATCGTCATGTGTTTGCATTATATTTATTGTTTCTTCCCCCTCTTCTCTCATTAGACGCTGAGACCGATGCCGCTGCTACCCAGTACAACTGCAGTGTTGACGACCCCTCCTTCTCGACTAACCTTCCAAGCAAGCAAAACCCCCTTGATCAACCAGATATCGCCCACTCTCTTCTCTCTTATTCTTGCATTAGGTTTGCTACTGTTGTTGATTTGATAGCTCCTATTCTATTGCATAGCCTAGTATTGTTGCTACTATTGTTACCTTTACCTGCAATCCTAAATGCTTAGTATAGGATGCTAGTATTCCATGAGTGGCCCTACATTCTTGTCTGTCTGCAATGCTATACTACCGGGTCGTGATCACTCGGGAGGTGATCACGGGTATATACTTACATACATATTATATATGATACATGTGGTGACTAAAGTCGGATCGGCTCGTAGAGTGATTCACGGATTGGCGGCTGAAAGTACATTTGTCCCGACGGCCCTCTGAGTGGATCTTTGTGGTGGAGCGACAGGACAGGTTGAGACCACCTAGGTGAGAGGTGGGCCTTGCCCCTGGTCGGCGTCCATGGTAACATCAACTAACATGCTTAACGAGACCTTGGTATTTGATCTGAGTCTGGCTACGAGCCTATATGCACTAACCAACTACGCGGGAACAACTACGGGCACTCAACATCATGGAACCAGCCGAAGCCTTTTTTACGTCAGCGACTGAGCGACGCGCACCAGGTTGGACCGCGTAACGCAACTTCCTTTGTAATGGAGGGTGCTAGGTCTGCTCACCGGCCGCCCTCGCAACGTGCAGGTGTGCAATGGGCGATGGGCCCAGACCCCTGCGCTTAGGATTTAGACCAGCGTGTTGACCTCTCTGTTGTGCCTAGGTAGGGCTGCGGCGTGTTGATCTTCTGAGGCCGGGCATGACCCAGGAAAGTGTGTCAGGCCAGCGGGATTGAGCATGTTGGTTAATGTGGTGCACCCCTGTAGGGAAGTTTATCTATTCGAATAGTCGTGTCCCTCGGTAAAAGGACGAGCCGGAGTTGTACCTCGACCTTATGAAAACTAGAACAAGATACTTAATAAAACACACCCTTTCAAGTGTCATATACAACCTGGTGATCGCTGTCTCACAGGGCGACGAGGAGAGGATCGTCGGGTAGGATTATGCTATACGATGATACTTGGTGAACTTACCAGCTACTCTCTTCTACATGCTTCAAGATGGAGGCTGCCAGAAGCGTAGTCTTCGATAGGACAAGCTATCCCCCTCTTATTCTGGCATTCTGAAGTTCAGTCCACAGATACTATCCCTTTTCAATGATACCAATGCATATGTAGTGTAGATCCTTGCTTGTGAGTACTTTGGATGAGTACTCACGGTAGCTTTGCTCCCTCTTTCCCCCTTTTCCATTCTTCTCGGATGTCGCAACTAGATGTTGGAGTCCATGAGCCAGAGGATCCCGAGGATGTTTCTACGTGGAGTTCGGCTTCGAGGATTAGTTAGGAGGTCCCAGGCAGGAGGCCTTGCCTTTTCGATCATTTCTACTTTTGTGCTAGCCTTCTTAAGGCAAACTTGCTTAACTTATGTCATTATTCAGATATTGTTGCTTCCGTTGACTCGTCTATGATCGAGCACTTGTATTCGAGCCCTCGAGGCCCCTGGCTTGTATTATGATGCTGATATGACTTATTTATTTTTAGAATTGTGTTGTGATATCTTCCCGTGAGTCCCTGATCTTGATCGTACATGTTTGCGTGTATGATTATTGTACAATTGAATCAGGGGCGTCACAAGTTTGTATCAGAGCCAACTGCCCGTAGGAATCCCCCTTCCACACTCCTTGGCCAAAGTCGAGTTTAGTCATTACTAAACTTTTACTAACATGGCTGTGTGTCTTATGGCCCACGTCATCATTGGGTGGTATTAGGATCTTTTATTTCTCGTTTATATTCTGGGACTCTGATCTCTCTTCTATTAGGGTTAAATGATTTTGCTAAAATCTAACTTTAGGTTCTCAAAAATACTCTCCCGTAGAGCCCCTCACTCAAGATGATTACTCGATGCAGCAGAAGATTCTAAAGATACTCTCTGATGCTTTCCCGAGAACCTTGTGCCCTTCGACGTTGCGATCCCTACCACCGATAAATCCTTATGGATGACTACCTACATATGTCATTCATACCTTCATCCCCAGTTGCTCTTGTTATTACGAGATACCCGAAATTCTCTCTATTGCTCCGAGAAAACTTTGTGCCTATTGCCTTGCCGTTCTAAGCCACCTGAATACCCCTACGGATTAATTCTTGCACCTATCGAGTATCCGCTCATCCCTAGTTGATTCATGTATTTCACAGAAGTCTTCGAAATACCATTCGTTCTTGTAAAAATCCTCAACAACTTAATGCTCTTGAAATTCTTGCTTGCTAGCATTATGATTAATCCCATAAGTCTGGTAATCTTATTGGCATCCTTTGTCATTTATCATTTTAAGTCCATTGATTCAATATGTTGCGAATGCTCGCAATCCTCAATCAGATCCTAGAATTCATCCTTTTGGCTCAGTCATCATTTTAAACATGAGCTGGATCTCGACCAATCAGATTGCCGTCGATTGTACCCCTAAGCTTACTCAACTTATCCATCCTTAATCAGAGAGTTTGCTTCCAATCCTTTGATTTGGAAATCATAATTCCTTTACATTCCAGCTTTAAATTAGTCAGTTGTTTCTATAATCTGACCCCTTGCATTCTTTCTTCTTCTGGTTGAGTACCGTTACTCACATTAGATCCTTTGCGGTCTGCTAGATCCTTTGGTGCATTATAATTCGACCGTTCTTGCATATTCTCAAAACCCAGAGTTCTTTCCTTGATACATATGCCATTGATAAATCCTATTCTCTGATTTGGCCAACCATGCTCTACTTTCGAGCTGGTGATATTTACTCTTGGATCCTGAGGCATATGTTTCTAAGATGCCCCGATGGGTTGAACCTATACCTTCCCTAAAGCCGTATGAACCCAAAATTTTCCACAAGTCATACCCTTCTGGTGTTTTACCAGATAAGTTCCTACTCTACAACTCCTTCGAAGAAGAGAAGTGAATGAAAGGTTAGGCATTGAAGAAGTGGGTGTCGACCTTGAACCTTTGTGTTCATGCCCATGGACACAATGTAGAACTTATCATGGAAACTTCTTACAAAAATAATTAATCAATTGAATATTTCTTCCGGAGTCATTATATTGGATCCTTGGCAGCTATGGTTCCGACCATGCTAACTTTATTTAATATATTTTAGAAAGGAAAACATTACAGTGCCTCGTATATTTTGACAAGGTTAAAGTATCTGCTATCGCAAGTCTACGATCCAGATCAGTTTCTATCCTGATCTACCTTTGAGTTGTACCTCTATTATCTTGAGAATATCACCAAACTATATAACTGCTTATGAGTTCTTCATCTACTTTTAGTTCTCGCTGATTCCAGTTTTCCCCGGGTTCTGAGTCATAGTCGCTCGAGGAAACCCTTAACTAAATGGAGTCCGCACTGCGATTCAACAACTCTTAGTATTCTTCATTACTTACAAGTTTGAACTCAATCTTGTCATTCCAACCATTTGGCTACATCACCATTGTCATGCAAAGGCTTGACCGTGCTACCTATGTATTTCATCCCCGGAACACCATCCCGATAATGCGCAAGGCTTACTTCGAGCTTTCAACGTCATATTGTTTTCTTGAGAGGCAACTCTTATCCTGAGATTACATCTTATCTATGGTTATAATAACCTTTACTTCACCTTTCCCTTGTCTTGGAGTCGTCTCCGATCGATTACATCCTCATGAAACCTCTCGACAAATGTGTCATGATCATCATCATCATTTTGACTTCTTCCAGGATAGTAGTCAGATTCATGATGAGATATACCATCCTTGCCCCTCAATGAATTGTGTTGTCATCGACAACCTTCTTACTTACCATCCAACACAAACTTGTTCATGTTATAGGGGTCCTTGCTACCCAGCTTATGTTATGTCCTACCTTGGGGTAATACCGTCTTTTATGTAAAGAATGTTGTGATGGTTACTCCACCTCTTAAGAATTCTTGAGAAATAATTCTCGCCATCTCCATTCATATCCTGGTCCCCGTGTTGTTTCTAACCGGATTACCGACCATTGAACTACTATGGGTGAATTCAAAACTTCTAGCGACCCTATTGCTTTGAAGAGAATGGTTGATAGTTTCATTCCAAGCCTTTTTGGTTTTTCGGTCACCATTCTAAAATTGACCGTGCTATTTGATCCATGTTTCCAGGTGCATTCTCGTTCAAAGTTTAACTGTGGATGTTCATCTAGGAGACACATGATTATATACTTTGGTGTGTCCAATGCTATCACCTTGTTCACTTAATTGTGAAGATCCTTGTTTATGGATATCTCGTTGAATTGTTGCTAAGCCTGTCGGCCACATCCTCATCTTCTCCTTGATGAAATTATATAACTTATTTTATAATTTGTTACTGATGGATCCTTTGTATCCAAAGTCTAACCTTTACTTGATGACCATGTCAATGCTATCTCGAAGCAAGTGTGTAGTACTCCGATTTTCAATAAAAACATTAGAAGCACAATGCTAAATTTTTCTTATTAATTATCCAAACACCGTTGTATGGGTAATGTCATGAAGTTTCTCTCCCCTTACCTAAAGGATTTTCCTACTTTATATCTTGTCATGGGTATCATGCTCTACTTGTCCTTGGGAAGGATATACCCCTGAAATATGTGTTTAAACACATTTTCCTTTCCATTGTTCTGTTTAATCTGATAATCGTATTTTCCTTTCCATTGTTTAGTTTAATCTTTTTGGTAATCTGACTTAACTGAGCAGTAGTAATTCCCTGCTTAGGTAAGCACCTTGTTGTACCACTCTGTTAGTAAGACCCTGTTACTACTGTTGATGACATTCCGGTAACCACCGATGGACGAGAACTTTGCCTATTGGTTCGCCTCGTTCAATGAGCAGGAGAATGGTTCTCTTTGTCCCTCGCCCTTGGTATCGATGCTGCCGACATAAATGGTAGGCTATCCTCTGACATGCCTTGCTTACATGATCGTGTAGGACATCACCGCCCTTCCTACTTTTAACCCACATGGTGGGCCCATAACCAACAGTTCCACAGGATCGAAACCTGACTCTCCTGTACACCCTGTTGTCAAAGTTATTCCTCATGCTTGACTTCGTATGTAATTCATGGGCCACCTGCCTAGTGATCTATTCTGGTATCAGATGCAATACTTATACCCCTTGATCTAAACCCCTTTCACACTTTGTTTCAGACAACGAACGATTGCCTATGTGCTTGAAACTTCTATTTTGCACCTTCTTACTTTGCTCTCGATAATTTCTTAAGTTTCAATTTGAGAGTTACTTTCTTCCACCTTTCCTGATGTTATCTACAAGATAAGCAACAATGCAGCGTTCCATTCTTCCGAAGTTACCCATTGTCCTTCGTATGTACGATGGAGTTCCCAAAGAAAGGATGTTGACTTCATCATGATAACCTGAAGCAGAGGAATGAAGACATCAACGTAATGGATCAAACTCTTCGAGAAGAGCAACTAAGACCGAGAACACTTGCTAGAATCTCGTAACAAGAACCTCCCCACCTTATGCCTCTTAAATCTCGGGACGAGATTTCTTGTAGTGGAGGAGAATTGTGACGCCCAGATATTTAAGCTACAGTAATTCCATGCTAATGAGGCCATGTCACCTCGATTACTGTTGCTAATCTCGCGTTAGTTTGAAACCGGTTCGAATTCAAATTCAAAATCAAGCAAACAATAAAAGTTCTCAAATATTAAAACTAAAATGTTCGGGTTGTGCCAAATAATGCATGGGTAATTTTGGTGAAGAAACCCCACTTTTATAAAGTGTTTAAAACTCTAAAATGGACAAAACAGTAAAAAAAACAATTAATTAAAAGCTTTTAAAATAATAAACAGTTACAAACTATTTTATTTTAGGTGCCAAGTTAATTGTGAAGGTGGCATATTTGTTAATACTAATTTAGGTATAACTAATGTATTTTATAAAACTAAGGTATTTAAGATTAAAACAGAAAAGAAAAGAAATAAAACATAAGACAAAAAATAAATAAAAGGAAAACTGAACCCTTCCCCCCTCGGCCCAACTGGGCCTTGGCCGAGCCAGGGCAGCCCAGCTCTCTTCTACATGCTTCAAGATGGAGGCTGTCAGAAGTTAGTCTTCGATAGGACTAGCTATCCCCGTCTTATTCTAACAGTCTGCAGTTCAGTCCACAGATACTATCCCTTTTCATTGATACCAATGCATATGTAGTGTAGATCCTTGATTGCGAGTCCTTTGTATGAGTACTCACGGTTGCTTTGCTCCCTCTTTTCCCCCTTTTCCATTCTTCTCGGATGTCGCAACCAGATGTTGGAGTCCAGGAGATAGAGGATCCCGAGGATGTTTCTACATGGAGTTCGACTTCGAGGAGTAGTTAGCAGGTCCCACGCAGGAGGCCTTGCCTTTTCGATCGTTTCTACTTTTGTGCTAGCCTTCTTGAGGCAAACTTTCTTAACTTATGTCTATACTAAGATATTGTTGCTTCCGCTGACTCATCTATGATCGAACACTTGTATTCGAGCCCTCGAGGCACTGACTTGTATTATGATGCTTGTATGACATTTATTTTTAGAGTTGTGTTGTGATATCTTCCCGTGAGTCCCTGGTCTTGATCGTACACGTTTGCGTGTATGATTAGTGTATGATTTAATCGGGGGCGTCACAAGACGGCCAAGAGGAGCTCTCGCCGCCGATGATCCCAAGAAGGCGGGTACTTGAGCATCCTTTATATGAGTAATATGGGCCAGAGGCACTACTACCCTCTGACATTGAGTATGACTACCCGCGAGTCTGTGAGTGCGACGAGGAGGCCGCAAGGACGACATAGTCGCTAAGGAAGAAGCTTGCCTTCTCGCCCTGGAACACACCACCATCTATCATCAGAAACTTCACCACTACCAAGGAAGACGCGTCCGGGCTCACGAGTTCAATATCTGCGACCACGTCCTCCGCCTCCGGCAAAATCAAAAGAAGAAAAAGATCTCTTCACCATGGGAGGGACCTTAATACACGAGGTCCTCAACAACGGGGCACACTACCTCTGTAACAGAAAAACAGGGCGGATCACGAACCGACCATGGAATACAACTCAGGTACGTCTCTTTCACGCATAAATTCCTGCTCTTTCTTAGCATAAACTGCTTCAAATTTTTAGCATTTGGTCTTAGATCAATCCAGTACAAACGGAGTAATAAAGGATATTATCCATGTTCCAATTTATGATTTGCTATACCCTCAAATGCAAAATTTTAAATGAACACCCCAGGATAGATAAGGAAGTGGCGTGATCTGGACCTAGGAGTTGCTTCATCCTTACCGACCTCTTAGGGCCATGAGCCCAAGGCTGCATCAACGTAAGCAAAACTTAAGCAGTGGCCCTTGCAACAAAGGAACATCCAAACGGGAAGTCGGAGGTTGAATAATTTCTGGTCGCGGCTATGCCCTGCCATAGTAAGAACCAACTTCACACCAGGGGCGGGCCCACCTCAATTCAAGGGTATTCAGCTGAATACCCATTATTTTGGCCAAAAAACTAGGTATACATAGTATCTATATTGTTATGTACATATATGAATAAGGAAAAGCGAAACCGAGAACACGTCCACCACAAGTCCACTACAAGTCGGTTGGCCCAATAGCCCAACCTCTATTTCCCTCGACACCACGAGTCCACGACTTCGTCCAGTATGGCCGCACCTAAGCACACGCCCATCATCTCCATTGTCTCAAAAAAAATGTCCATCATCTCCAAAAAGACCTCCATCGATCTATCAGAGGCATAGACGAACCGGTACCTGCCTCCCTTGGCCTCACGCACACATGGATTGTTATGTTCCCACGCAAGCCGCCACTCCGCCACCAACCGGCCAGGGCTGTTGCCATCGCCTCGCCTGATCGAAGATCGCGCGTGGGCACGACGTGTCGCCGCTACCCTTCCGTTATGAACTTCTGATCCTTCAAGTGGGCAGCAGACAACAGGCCGAATCAATTCAATTTCAAAGCGAGAACCACAAATTACCTATTGAGGGTATAATTGGTAATTAGAAGTATTAATTCTCCGACTTCTGAAATTGGGATCTCTCTTCTCGTGTCATGCCAATTCTTAGTCAAACTAAGTTCATCTATAACTGCCGAGTACATCCACTGTTTTGTTCTCGCTGTCCAGTGTTCTCGCTGTCCTTTGCTGCAGTATATATACGGGCAGAGTTTGAGCTCCTACAAGTAAGTTATAGTCTGACCACTTGTCTTTCTATTTAATTATAATTAAATTAGAGACTTGTCTGCAATCAATTATGAATTTTTTAGAGAAGAGAATTGATATTTTTCATTTGAGTTTGTAATGTGAGAATGTTCATAAATTTTGAATTATTGCTTGGTCACATTGATTGAAAAGAGAATTCTTCTGGATGAGGACATCATCACTCATTTTCAAAGCATCAAGGTTTGCAAAGTTATCCTGTAGTTAGTAAGGTTTCGTATTATTTGCTATTTTCCATCCTTTATAAATCTTAGATTTTGCCATTATATTTTGAACAATTTTTACTTCTATATGGTGAACAATACCAAGTTATGATAATTTTTTATGAATATAATATATGCAATATATTTTCTATATTTTAAAACTGGTACAGCTGCTATAATTGGTTTTATGTGCCAGGCTTAAAAAAAATTGAATACACAGTCAGTCTTCAATTCCTGAGCCGCGCCTGCTTGACGCGACCTTAGGCCTCCCACTTGCGCTTGGTCAGTCAAATCTTTGCCCAAAGGCATCAACCAACAATTCAAACTACAAAAGTTGAAAAATAAAAATTGTAACAAAGTTGACATTGCCTAACGCCACACACAGCCAACAAATGTTCCTACTCTTTCAGGCTCACATCCAGTCACCACCATCAAGGCGGTCTCCTTGACTTCTTCAAAGGAATTCATCAGTTGGCGGTTCTCAGCAACGGAGGTCGCAACAACATAAGTGGAGACCTCAGGATAGCGCGACCTCAAGCGTGCAAGCATGGGTCGTGTTCCTTCCTTGGCGGCAGCTTCTTGGAGGTCGACCAAACGATCCAGGGCTCCACCTACACGTTCGATCAATGGACCCAAGTGGACATCTACATCCTACGAGATCCACATCAAACCTGCCACACGGGTCAGCGCGTAGGACATCTGTTGAAGAGCAAGAGTGACAACACCAAGCATGTCTTGATCCGGCACAACATACATTTACCGAAGAATACCTGCAACAATTAACCACAATTACCAAACATGGCAAGACTCGAAGACAAAAAGAACATCACAAAAGGACAAAGAAAGGGCATCCACCTCAGGCGGCCTCCTGTTGATCGTATTGATCTGACAGTTCCACTGACATGCGTTGACCGACCTCTCGCAGGACGGCCTCCTCAGCAATCTAAGGGCTCTCATGCTTCCCTGCAGCTTCAATCTCATCCCGGACGGACTAGATTTGTTGCCGCGGGTTGGCCTCTGTCTCTCTCATTTTGCATCATTGCCCGAAGACCGGAGGTAACGTTTTGGTTGGAATCCCCAGCGCCTCGCGTTTTCGACAATAATTTCTGGCAGCATCCAACTCGGCATGCTCTGATAATTGCTGGCCTCCTTCCGAACCAAGCTAAGACGACGACGCATCTCGTAATATTGCTCCTCGACTGCTTCACGACAATAACAAGCTATATCAGCAAAAAAATAGTCCACCAATTAAATGCTAGTAAGCAGAAGGTACTCACAGATGCAATCGGATACGGAGGCCTCCAATGCAGCAGTTCGGGCCTTCTCGCTCTCTAGCAATTGGCGCACCCTCTCAATCTTCTTGGTCAGCAAAGCGCCGCGCTCCTGTAGGACCTAACAGCAAAGGGATAAAAAATCAATACATTTACAGGCCGGGGTCTACAACACAAGCAATTACAAAAACAAGTGCACACATCCTGTCCACAGGCAATTACGAAATACAGTATAAGCAGCACGACGCGAAATAGAACACGACACGCCAGCCTAATCCAGAATGTAAAATCATCACTTAATCAACAAGCATCACAAGAGTATAATGAAAACAAAGCAAATGCATTAAAAGAAGGGAGCAAACCTTGATGAACTGAACAAAGAAAAAGCAGACTGGATAGATGGATTCCAGGCAAAAAATTACGAACCTATACCCGAAGTATCGTTCTTCTGTTACAGAAGATGCATAAACAATGGTGTTCCCTTACCCGAATTTCATCATAGTAAGTTGGTGCAGATTACTGTATCATGAATAGGATATTTAAGACCAGAACACAAAAGAGTTGTTGTTACATGCATATGCAAAAAGTAAGCTCTAAAATTTATACAGTGACGCTATTCTCTTACTAAGCTCTTAGATTTCTTCTCCCGGAACAGAGATGATATTCTCTTGCTAAACTCTTAAATTTATACACAATTTTGATAGAAACATGTGAGACGTCCCTTGCTTATTGCTGATACCGCAACTATAGTTTATATGAGTCTACTTTTGTGCTTCCATACACCTGTTATGAAGCATCCATCCTGAAAAAAAAAACAAAGGGTGACATAGGACTCTCCTACCAATTCTAGAACTTGTTCCATTCCGAACCAAGTATCAACCAAAAAGTCATGTCAGATATAAACCAAAACACATATCAAACACCATATATATATATATATACATATATACATATACATATATATATACATATATATATACATATATATATATAGAGAGAGAGAGAGAGCGGGAGAGAGGTCAGAGGGGAGGGGAAGAAGGATTGGGAGCAGGTCACTTAAGCAAAGTAGATCACGAGCGCAAAAATCCTACATGAGGCAGCATGGTGCAGAACAAATTATCGGGATGGATGCCATACAACTTAGAAATGATGCCTGAAATGGAAAGGTTGCACAAGGAACTCAAGAATCATCTAAAGCACTTATAAATCTAAAACAATGGAATATAGACAGCAGAGAGATGAGAATGTATTCTTAAATTCATAAACCAGGAACACTGGGCTTTCACACGATGCCTACACTTGAAAACCCGATGATTATTTTCTACAGAAAAATCACAAAGGAATGGTATCAATGCATCATATGGGGAAATTGCTAATCATGGGGTGGAAGTGAAGAAACCATCATATACCTTGGCATTGATAAACTCGGTTATCCCAAAAGTTTGTAAGCATGGAGCTCTTCTATCTGAACCCAAACCTGCAAAGCAATCAACAACACGAGTCAATTCATAAGCAAATCTAGAGAGAGAGAGAGAGAGAGAATTGGATCAGGGGCTCCAAGAGGAGGAAGCAAGCGAGGGGAGGAGGCAGTTGCGCCAGTTGCTCTGCCCGCTTCTCTGCACTTACGCAGCTGCCTGGCTTCTGGCCTCTCCTCTACCCCGCGATGTGTGCAACGCCTAGAGCTCAGGCCTCGCTGCTTCATCCCCCCACCGCTAGCCTAATGACCACCCCTGCTCCTCCACCCCACTCCACAGTGAAGACCCTGTCGCCCTGGTCTTCCACGACGACAACCAGCGCCCGATCCAGGCAAAGGGCAAGCAATGGGGAGGCAAGGATGAGGAAAACGGGAGCTACAAGAGGAGGCCGGATAGGAGGTGGAGATGGACGTCGGCAGACAAGGGATGGAGGGACATATGTGGTGGCTGTGACTGGGGCTAGGGTTCATATGGGGTTGCACGCAAAAGCGGAGACGCCAAATACGGGCCACCCGATGTGCGGCATGCGAGGATAGGGTCGCTTGCACCCACGAAGGGCTCACCCGACCAATAGGGAGGAAGAACAAGCTCACTAGTCAGGGATATTGAAAATTAACCGCGCGGTGAAAACTGGCAGAACCAGTTGACCAAAAGCAACTCGATCGAATGGCCAACGAAGCTCAATCTGTGTGAGCGCTGGGAGGCTGAGTTGGCCAGCCTCATTATAGGTTAGAATGTTGATGACATGATCATGAATGGCGACGACCCTGAGTATATTGCCTTTGTGAAGGCATGTCTTAGTGAGCAGTTTCTTATGTCTAATCTTGGCCCTCTTCGGTACTTTCTTCAGATAAAGGTCTCTTCTACTTTTGGTGGATATATTTTTCTAATCGTTGTCAAACTCTTCTTTTGGATATATTTTTCTAATCGTGGTCGGACTCTTCTTTTTGTCTAATCTTGACCCCGGGTATATTGCCTTTGAGAAGGCACTTCTTAGTGACAGTTTCTTTTTGTTATGTATGATCTTGGCCATCTTCCCTACTTTCTTGGGATAGAGGTCTCTTCTACCGCTAATGGCTTTACTCCCACCGTCGAAAAATACTTGTCGAACAAATTTCAAGGAGTATTTCCCAAGAAAAATATATCCAGAATCTTCTTGCTCGTGCTACTCTTACGGATGAGTGCACTATTGAGACTCCCATGGAGCTCAATGTTCACCTTCATCCTACTGATGGTGATTGTGTCTGATCTGAGACATTATCGTCATCTTGATGGGAGTCTTTTCTATCTAGATGTCACTCATCCAAGTATCTCCGATCATGCCCATATTTTGAGTCAGTTTGTCTCTGCGCCCACATTGGTTCACTATAGTCACCTCCTCCGCTATCTTTGTGGCACGATCTCTCGATTTCTATTCTTTCCCTGCTCCAATTCATTACAGCTTCATGCCTACTCACATGCTACATGGGCTAGTGATCCCTAGGATTGTTGTTCACTTTCTTCTTAGTGTGTTTTTCTTGGTGGTTCTCATTGCCTCGAAGACAAAGAAACAGACTGCAATTTCACATTCGAGTGCAGAGGATGAGTCGCGAGCTATGGCTCTTTTGATGGCAGAGGTGACCTGGTTACGGTGCTTACTTCAGAAGTTTGGTGTTTCTATCACTACACTCTGCTCTTGTCTGACATTACATGTGCTCTTAGTGTTGCGAGCGACTCTGTGAAGAATGAGCTCACCAAGCATATTGGTGTTGATGCTTCTTTTGTGCGTGCTGCTGTGCAAGATTCAGGCTATTGCTACTCAGTACGTGCCTTCCGAGTTACAGTTCGCGGATTTCTTTAGATAGGGCCAAACTAGAGCATAGTGTGACAACGGAGATTGATGCTCTTGCGCACATCGGCATGAGGGATCTCATTTCCCTTTGTCCCCATGCTCGTCTCATCACTTATAAGTGGGTCTACAAGGTTAAGCCTCTGATGGTTCTCTTGAGCATTACAAAGCTCGTCTAGTTGTGAGAACATGGTCATGACTATGATGAGATATGCACTCCTATACAGCCCAGATGACCACTCTTCGCACACTTTTTGATGTGGCTTCTGTTCGCCACTAGTCTCTCTCTCTCTCAGCTTGATGTCAAGAATGCCTACATGTAGCCACCACCTGGGTATTCTCTTCCTGAGGACATGGTCTGTCGTCTTCGTCACTTTCTATATGGTCTTAAGCAAACCCCTCTTGCCTGGTTTGAGCACTTTGTCTAAGTAGTGACTATGGCTGGTCGTTGGGCAACTGCTCATGATCCTTCATGTTCTGTCCACCATTAAACTCATAGTCGAACACTTGTTCTATACGCAGATCATCACTGGAGTCATAGGAGTCAACGTCCACCTTTGTGTCCACCTTTGCTCCCTGCCAGTCTGGATGGGCATCCCTTTGCCTTGCTGCGGGTTGCTATGTGAACTGTCTCAATCCCACATCATGAGTTCCTTGTTTCGCGACACCAAAAGAAGACGCTCAAGCAACACCAATGGCGAGCACGGGCTCGGACAGTCAGTGCATACCTGGATTATGCACAGCAAGTCGAGGACACGGCATTGCCTAAAGTTGGGGCCAAGGGCGCATAGTAGGAGAACCTGGTGTGCTTAATCAAGTGTGTGCCACACAACTCGCAAAAAGGATAAGCACACCAAGCCGGATCGACGGGTAACGGAGAGTGCACAGGCACGTGGGATGCTAGGTCAAGTAACTCTGTTGCCACCGCCGCTAGTTCTCCACCTTTGTTGCCTTCTCTACCAGCTATTTTCAGCAGTGGCATCATCGCCAAGGGTCACTTGAGTGGCTCTCATCTCTCATCCTTAGTTTGATGTGGTCTTCTTGGATACATCTTTGACGATGTCTCTAAACCATCAAGGTTGTCAGCTTGGTAAAGAGGTACAGTTACGTTTTGCTCATAGCGAGACAGTGTCTCAGCATCCTTTCGACATTGTTCTCTTTGATGTTTGGGGTCCATCTCCCTTGCCTCAAAAGGAGGTCATCACTACTATACTATCTTTATAGATGACTTCTCTCAACACACCTGGATATACTATATTTCCTCTCGTAGTGATGTCTTATCCATATAAGTGTTTTGATGCCATGGTTCACACTAATTTCTCTACGCCTAGTCTTGTATTCTGTGATGACTCTGGTGGAGAATATATCTCCAAGCTATTGCATGGAATCCTTGTTGAGTAGGGTAGTCCTGCTCAGTTCTCTTATCCTGGTGCTCATGCTCAGAATCACGTGGCTGACCGCAAGCATCGTCACCTTCTTGAGAAGGCTCATCCATTAATGGTCACTGCCTCTCTTCCACCACACTCTTGGGCGAGTTTGTCTCCACTTCCATCTATCTCATCGACCTTCGACAATCCAATCCACTTCTCTGTAGGGTGGGGTCTCCTTTCGGGAGTCGATTTGATCATTTCCTCATTGTTCGGTGCTTCAATTGTTTGGTTGTGTTTGCTCCCCTCGTGAACACACCAAACTTACAACAATGAGCATAAGGGATATCGTTGTAAGGATGATGTTGGACGTCGGATGACTATTTCTCGGGATATGACTTTTGATGAGTCTCGTCCCTTCTACCCACGTCCATCTTCCCCAACCTTTTCAGTGGAGGATATCTGTTTCCTTACTTTTCCCGACACTCCTATCACTCTTGTTGAGCCCTAATCCATTCCTCATACTACTCTTGCTTCTCCGATTATTCCAGATTCAGCACCATCATTACCTATGATTTCCTCACCTCGCTTGTCAGAGAATTCTACACTTCATCACCGGTGGCTTCCTTGTCTTCATCACCTGAGTTTATCTCGATGATTCTTGCTCATATTCTTCCATATTTGCCTCACTTTTATACACGCCATTCGCGTGTTGTGGATGCGTCTACTGTGACATCTTCCCCGTCTCATCCTACTTATGGACTGCATCCTCGTCCGTTTTTGCCTGTTGACCGCCATAGTCGTTCAAACGTTGGCGCTGCTGTTCTTGAGCCGACTTCTTATCTTGATGTTGTTCATACCAAATGGCACCTTAACATGGTAGAGGATATTGCTACTATTGAGCGCATCGACACGTGGGGTATTGTTTCTCTTCCTCCTGGTTTGTCTCTCAGCTTGATGTCAAGAATGGCTACATGTAGCCACCACCTGGGTTCTCTTCCTGAGGGCATGAGGTGTCGTCTTCATCTCCCTATATATGGCCCTAAGAAAACCACTCTTTCCTGATTTGAGCGCTTTGTCTTAGTGGCGTGTGTGGCTAGTTTTTGGACGAGTGCTCATGATCCTGCACATTCTGTCCACCATTCAACTCGTGGTCTAACACTTACCCTATATGTCGATCATCTCTGGCAACGAATCTAAGTACATTCCCTATGTGAAGGCTCGTCATAGTGAGTTTCTTATGTACGATCTTAGTCCTCTTTGCTACTTCCTTAAGATTGAGGTTTCTTCTACCTCTAATGGCTTCTTTATTTCCTATAGGAGGAGTATATCCAAGATCTTGCTCGGTGTCGCTCTTACTGATGGCGCACTTTTGAGACTCCAATGGAGTCAAAGTCCACCATTGTTTTCCGCTCCCTGTCTGTCTAGATGGGCATCCTTTGCTTTGCTGTGGAGCAGCACCAATGGCGAGCAGGAGCTCGGACAGTCTGAGATGAGGACACAACGCTACCTAAAGCCAGGGCCAAGGGCGCACAGTAGTAGACGTGGGGTGCTTAATTAACTGTGTGGCACAAAACTCGCAAACAGGAGAAGAACACCAAGTCGGATCAGCGATGCACAAGCACATGCACATGGGATGTTGGATCAAGTTCCTCTACTACCACCGCCACCAGTCTCTCTGCCTTTGTTGCATTGTGTACGAGTTATTTTCAGTAGTGACACATCACCTTGGGTCACTTGTGTGGCTCTCATCTCTCATCACTACTAGGGAAAAGGCTAGCAGCAGCGCGGGTTTTCAGGCTAGCAGCAGCGCGGGTGGCCGCGCTACTAATAAGGCGCTACAGCTAACTCATAGTAGTAGCGCGGCCCCAACCCGCGCTACTACTGTTGAACAATATCAGCAACGCTCTTTGGGAACGCGCTACTATTAACTAGCTGTAGCGATTTCTTCATCCCTCGCTACTGCTATATCTTTCATCATTTTCCCACTGCCCCATTCCCTTTCAGTTCTCCTTTCACTTTCAGTTCTCCTTTCAGATGCTAGATACTAGGTACTACTAGTAGATATCAAATTCATAAACCATTACTAGGTACGGTAGTACTCCCTTCGTTCCAAATTACTTGTCGTGGTTTTAGTTCAAACCACGACGAGTAATTTGGAACGAAGGGAGTACTAAGATAACAATTTCATGCATAGCCAACATGCATCCTCAAGCAGTACATGGTCATATCAATGGCCATCATCATATGTAGTTCTAGATGATATCGACGCTGATCATCATATGTAGTTCTAGATGATATAGCCACACACACATATGTAGTTCTAGCTAGATGATATAGCCACACACACATATGTAGTTCTAGATGATATAGCCACACACACATATGTAGTTCTAGATGATATCGAAGACAATCATCATCCGCAAGCCTGGGCGGTTGGTGTTCCTGATAGTAATTAGGATGGCCTGTCCAACACGAAGATTCTTGCCATCGAGGAATTTCTTCCACCCAACCGAGCTTAAGTGTGTGCGACCGTCCGTGTCCATGCGGTAAGTACAGGTTGTGACGGAGCCCCTTGCAGTAAGGCGTAGTCCAGCTGAGCCTTCTTCATCAGGCTCGATACCATAACTCATAGATATGCTCTTTGCCAATTTCTGAATAAGAAAAACATATCAATTAATAAGCATGTGATCGAACTCTACACTAAAACATATATATCATCGACTAGATTCCACACAACATACCATATCATTGGACTATACACTAAGTAATTCACACTATTAATTTGCATTTGTAAGTATAACATACCATATCATGTCGATCAACCATGGTATTTGTCAAGCGGGTCACGAATGGCACCCCGACAAAGTCAGCACGTGGCGGAATTATGTCCCACAGGTTGGACACCTCCTCCTCACTCAGCCTTGTTCTTTGAGCTACGATGGCTTCATGAAGTGGGTCCTCATCATCTTCATCGAGTGGGTCCTCATTATATTCATCATCTTCATCATCTTCGTCATCTTCATCATCTTCCACCAGGTTGAGATAAATGACAGCTAGCTTGGGTCTTTCTGCTCGGAAGTTGAAGCTGATCAACTCACCACCAGTAAGATGCATGCGAGCGAGGAAACGGGCCCATCCATCTCCTCCAATCTGCAACATATTGCGTCCTTTCTCGACCTCCATAGTGTACGGCCCCCCAGGAGCCTCAAATGTCACTGTGTCTCCTGTCAGCTTGTTGAATTTCAACCTCACATTGCATGGGACGATCTGTGTAAACTAAGCAAAATGACACAATGCAGTAATGCCAACACGAAAAATAAAATAGTTATTACATTTCATCTAATTTCTTACCGCCGCATGACGAAAACTCGGCTGGAAGTAGATGCCGAACAGCTTGCCAGTTGCAAGGCTGCTGGCGCATCTTGACTTGCACAGTTGACATAGTGGTGGTGGTGGTGGCGCCATTCTTCCTAAAGCAATATGAGCAAAGGATTACTAAATCAACTAAATCAAAATGTTCCTAAGTCAACTAAATCAACTAGCCTACTAAATCAACTAAATCAAAATGTTCTAAGTCAACTAAATCAACTAACCTACTAAGTCAACTAAATCAAAATATTCTAAGGCAACTAAATCAACTAGCCTACTAAATCAACTAAATCAAAATGTTCTAAGTCAACTAAATTAACTAAATGAATTAGCCTACTAAATCAACTAAATCAAAATGTTCTAAGTCAACTAAATCAACTAACCTACTAAGTCAACTAAATCAAAATATTCTAAGGAAACTAAATCAACTAGCCTACTAAATCAACTAAAACAAAATTTTCTAAGTCAACTAAATTAACTAAATTAATTAGCCTACTAAATCAACTAAATCAAAATGTTCTAAGTCAACTAAATCAACTAGCCTACTGAATCAACTAAATCAAAATGTTCTAAGTCAACTAAATCAACTAGCCTACTAAGTCAACTAAATTATATCAACTAAATCAAAATGTTGCATATGAGCAGGAGGGAGAAGGAGGGCGACTCGAGGAGGGAGAAGAGAGTAGGATGGAGGAGGAAGGCAGAGCGAGGAGGGGCCGGCCGGCGCGGCCAGTTGAGGGAGGACGGAGGAGGAAGGCGGAGCGAGGAGGGGCCGGCCAGCGGTGAGTGGAGAGGGAGGACGGAGGAGGAGGCCGGTACCGAGTCCAGCAAGGAGGAGGAGGTGACGGCGCGTGGCACAGACGGAGGAGGGGCGACGGGGGCGCGCGGCGCAGACGCGTGGAGGAGAGGGGCGACGGGGGCGCGCGGCGCATATTTTGAGTGGCTGTGTGTGAGTGGATCCGAAGGGAGGAGATCAGGGAGATGAATGGCTTGGCAGTAGCGCTCTTCAGCAAAACACGCTACTGCTAAGCTATCTAGCAGCAGCGCTTTTCACAGTAAAGCGCTACTGCTTTGTGTCAGCATGCAAAAATACACATTGATCGTCAACAATCTTTTTGTGTACAATCTGATTTGACAATATGAGTCCTCACCGGTTTAGGAACAGGTGAAGACTCATATTGCAGCCACAAATTCTACACATAGAGTTCAATGAAGATCAAGTGCTTGTCAAAGTGTGAGAAGTAACATATTTAAGGTGGTAGAAACTCTCTTCACGGAGCGAGGTGGGACTAAATTTTTGTAGGAAACTTAGCAGTAGCGCTTGTCGGGGAAATGCGCTGCTACTATGCTACGTAGTAGTAGCGCGCGTCATTTTAACGCGTTGCTTCTATAACTAGCCTCGTGGCAGCCTCATAGGAATTATAGCAGCAGCGCGTCTTTGGGTGGACGCGCTACTGCTATATTTGTCTCAGTAGCGAGTTTTAGCGGTCCGCGCTACTGCTAGTTAGCAGCAAAGAGTTATTTTGAAGTGCGCTGCTGATAAGATTCTGTGTATAGGCTTTTCCCTAGTAGTGCATCATTAGTTTGACGTGGTCTTCTTGGATACTTCTCCAACGACGTATTTAAGCCATCGAATAGTCGCCTTGGTAAACAGGTCTAGTTACCTTATACTCACAATGAGACAGTGTCTCGGCGTCCTTTGACCATGTTCACTCTGATGTGTGAGGTCCATCTCCCTTTGCCTCGAAAGGAGGTCATTGCTTATAGATGACTTCTCTCGACACACCTGGATATACTTTATTTCTTCTCGGAGTGAGGTCTTATCTATGTGCGTTTTGCTTCCATAGTTCACACTCAGTTCTCTACGCCTATTCATGTGTTCTTTGACAACTCTGGTGGAGAGTATATCTCCAAGCTGTTGCATGGAGTCCTTGTTGAGCAGGGTACTCTTGCTCAATTATCGTGTCCTGGTGCTAATGCTTAGATGGCATGGCTAAGCGCAAGCATCATAACCTTCTTGAGACGGATCGTGCGTTGATAGTCACTACCTCTCATCCATCTCACTTTTGGGTCAAGTCTATCTCCAGTTCCATCTATCTCATCAACCTCCATCCACTAATTTGTCGGGTGGCTCTGCTTTCGAGCGTCTCTTTGATTGTTTCCTGATTATTCAGCGCTTCAATTGTTTGGTTGTGTTACTATGCCCTTGCCCCTCGTGAACACACCAAACTGACTGCTCAGTCCGTTGAGTGTGTCTTCTTAGGATACAACAATAAGCATAATGGATATCGTTCTTGGGATCATGTTGGTCGTCAGATGCCTATTTTTCAAGATATGACTTTTGATGAGTCTCGTCCCTTCTTGCCGCATCCATCTTCTTTGACCTTTTCAGTGGAGGACATCTCTTTCCACAATTTTCCCAACAGTCCTATCACTACAGTTGATCCCTTATCCACTCGTCGTACTGCTCTTGCTTCTCCGATTATTGCAGATCCAACGCCATCATTCCCGGTGATTTCCTTAGCTCGCTTATCATAGGATTCTACACATTCATTGTCGGTGGCTTCCTCATTCCATCACTTGAGTTGTCCCAATGATTCCTGCTCGTATTCTTCCATCTTTTCCTCACTTTGATACACGCCATCTACGAGTTGTGCCATCTTCCCCATCTTAGCCTACTTATGGCATGCATCCTCTTCCGCTTCCGCGTGTTGACTGCCTTAGTCGTTGGCGCTGCTTTTCTTGAGCCGGCTTCTCATTGTGATGTTGCTCATACCAAATGGAACCTTGCGATGGTAGATGAGATTGCTGCTCTTGAGCACATCGACACATGGAATATTGTTTCTGTTCCTCCTCGTGTCCGTCCCATCACCTGGTGGGTCTACAAGATTAAGACTCGCTTTGATGGTTCTCTTTAGGGTTACGAAGCTCGTAATATGGCTCGTGGCTTTCAGCAGAAGCATGGTCCTGATTACGATGAGACTTTTTGCTCCTGCAAACCATATGATCTCTGTTCGACGCTAGTTTGTGTCCTGGCTTGATGTTATGAATGCCTTTTCTTAATGGTGAGCTGTGTGAGGAGGTTTACATGCACCTACAACCTGGTTATTCTGCTCCTGATGACATGCTTTGTCATCTTCATTGCTCTGTCTATGGTTTTAAGCAAGCCCCTCATGCCTGATTTGAGTGTTCCGCCTCTATGGTGGCTGCCGCTGAGCGAGTGCTCATGAACCTACATTGTTTCTCCACCTTTTTGATCCTGGTAGGACTCTTCTGCCATATGTTGACGACATGATCATCATTGGCAAAGACCCTAAGTATATTTCCTTTGTGAAGGCACGTCTTAGTAAACAGTTTCTTATGTCTGATCTTGGCTCTCTTTGCTAAGAGTATTTTTGGGGGATTGAGGTCTCGTCTTGCTCAAGAAAAATAATCCATGATCTTCTTGCTCATGATGCTCTTACTGATGAGCACACTGTTGAGACTCCCATGGAGCTCAATGTTCACCTCTGTGCTATTGACAATGACTCTTTGTCGGATCTAACACTTTATTTTCATCTTGTTGGGAGTCTTGTCAATCTGGTTGCCACTCACCTGGAAGAAGAAATAGGCTGCAGTGCCTGTTGTTTGAGCACAACTCCTCTAGAAGCGTCATCGCTCCACCGTCCTACACCCTTTGCTATATGCTCTGCGGCATTGTCGTCGTGGCCAGGATGGTGGCAAACTTGCTAGTGTCGATGCCTCTCGCACGATGTCGCAAGAGCCTTCATCCTCTCAAGTCGCATGAACGGACGAAGGGGACAATGCCGCCATGGCAGCTGGTGTTCCCTCTCTCGGATCAAGAAGTTTTTTTTGAATTTTTTGAATTGCTTGCCACATGTGCCATGTGGTGATCGTGAAGTGTTTGGGAGTGAGACTAAGAGAAATATAGGAAATGAGATAATGAATAGCATATTAGGGGAATGAGGCATAATCATAATTGTTGAGATGAGTTATAGCTACCAAAATGATTGGTGCATTCTTCTCCAGAGTAGGCCATGCTTTTGATGCAAACATGATCGAATGGGATTTAGTCATACTCTATCCAGTCCAAATGACAATCTTCTTTTATTTGGCAAAGTTTAACCCTTGCTTTCAAAAAATAATTTGACCCAAACACTAAGTCCCAATTACATGGTTAGGCATTGGTGGAGTACAAAAATATGAATTTGAAAAGTTCATGAATTTAAAATAGTTCACAAATTTCAAAATGGTTCAAAAACTTATAAAAAGAAAAAGAAGGGAAAAACGAAAACAAAAAAAATAGAAAAACCAAAAAGATAGATAGAAACAGATAAAAAGAAGAACCGGAAAAACGCTCAGAACGAGCGTCAATCCTCGACCGCTTATAGAAAACTTAGTCTTCATCACATATGATGCTTCTTTGTCGACTTCTTCAGTTAAGCCCCTGACTATGCTAGATATTACATGACATTGGTGTCAGCTAGCTGTTTCTTTTGGTTTTCCATCAACACGTTTTGCAAGTTCTGTTACTTTGAGGGACCACTTCTTTACAATATCAAGTGCACCTCCATAGATTATCGGTACAACTTATGGTTCTTCCAACTTATCATCCATTCCACCTCTAGATTCTCTTGTTCATGTTCTTACATCCGATGGTACTTCCCTTCCAGTCGATAGTCGAAGCACCCTTGGCACTCTGTCTTTTCATGTTTCTTCTTTTGCTCGACTTTACTACACTCGGTTGTCCGTGTGTGGTGATTCTTCTGATGAGCCATCTCCCTCAACTACAACGTCTTCTTCTGTTGGCAACGCACCACCTCCAGCTCAACCTACTTATGGCTTCCGAGCTAGCCCGCTTCTGCCTATTGACCACTATGGTTATTGCACAGCTCTTTCCAAGACGTCGTCTTATCCCCCATGGCAACATGTGATGGCATCAAAGTATGATGTTCTTGCCCACAACGACACGTGGAATCTCATTTCCCTTCCTCATCGTGCTCATCTCATCACCTGCACGTCAAGCTGAGGACACGGCGCTACATAAAGCCGAGGCCAAGGGCGCATAGGAGAATGTGGGGTGCTTAACCAAGTGTGTGCCACATAACCTACAAACAAGAGAAGCACACCAAGCTAGATTGGTGGGAACGAAGAGTGCACAACCACATGGGATGCTATCAAGTCCCTCTGCTGCCACCGCCGCCAGCCTTTCCACCTCAGTTGCCTTGTCTACCAGTTATTTTCAGCAGTGGCATCATCGCCTTGGTATAGTTACCTCATACTCATGGCAAGACACCGTCTCAGCATCCTTTCGACCTTGTTCTCTTTGATGTCTGGGGACCATCTGCCTTTCTCTCAAAAGTAGGTCATCGCTAGTATACTATCTTTATAAATGACTTCTCTGGACACAACTAGATATCTTTTATTTCTTTTAGTAGTGAGGTCTTGTCTATATAAGTGTTTTACTGCCTTTGTTCCCACTCAATTCTCTACGACTATCCGTGTGTTCCGCGATGACTCCGGTGGAGTGTATATCTCCAAGCTGTTGCGTAGAGTCCTTGCTGAGCAGGGTGCTCTTACACAGTTCTCTTATCCTGGTGCTCATGCTCAGAATGGCGCGGCTGAGCGTAAGCATCATCAACTTCTTAGGTTGGTCTCTTTTCGAGCGTCTATTTGAACGTTTCCTGATTGTTCGACGCTTCAATTCTTTGGTTGTGTTTGTTATGTCCTTCTTACCCCTCATGAAAGCACCAATCTTATTGCTCGGTCCGTTGAGCGTGTCTTATTATGATACAGCAATGAGCATAAGGGATATCGTTGCTAGGATCATGTTGGTCGTCAAATGACTATTTCTCGGGATATGACTTTTGTTGAGTCCCGTCCCTTCTACCCGCGTCCATCTTCCCCGACCTTTTCAGAGGAGGACATTTGTTTCCACACTTTTCTCGACACTCCTATCACTCTTGTTGAACCCTAATCCATTCCTCGTATTGGTCTTGTTCTCCGATTATTCAAGATTCAACACCGTTATCTCCTATGATTTCCTCACCTGCTTATCATAGGAATCGACACATTTATCACCGGTGGCTTCCTTGTCTTCATCAGCTGAGTTTATCTCGATGATTCTTGCTCGTACTCTTTGATATTTGCCTCACTTGTATACAGGCCGCCCGTGTGTTGTGGACGCGTCTGCTGATGTGCCATCATCCCCGTCTCAACCTACTTATGGCCTTAGTCTTTCAAACATTGGCGCTGCTGTTCTTGAGCAGACTTCTAATCTTGATGTTGTTCATACCAAATGGCACCTTGCCATGACAGAGGATATTGCTACTGTTGAGTGCATCGACACGTGGGATATTGTTTCTCTTTCTCCTCATGTTCGTCCCATTACTTGGTGGGCTACAAGGTTAAGACTCGCTCTGATTGTTCTCTTAAGCATTACAAAGCTCGTCTTGTGGCTCGTGGCTTTCAGCGGTATCATGGCCCTGATTATGATGAGATATTTTGCTCCTACGGGCCATATGACCACTGTTCGCACACTTCTTGTTGTGGCCTCTATTCGCCATAGGTTTACGTCTCGGCTTGATGTTAAGAATGTCTTTCTTAATGGTGAGCTGTGTGAGGATGTTTACGTGCAGCCGCCCCTTGGGTATTCCACATCTAGATTCTCCTATTCCTGTTTTTACTGTCAAATGGAACTTCCCAACCAACTGATAGTCGAGTCACTCTTGCCACTTCGTTTTTCATCTTCCTTCTTTTGCTCTTCTTCCTTGACTTTACTACAATAATTACTCGTGTGTTGTGGATTCTTCTAATGACTCATCTTCTTCTGTTGGCAACACATATCATCCAGATCAGCTTACAACCTACTAATGGCTTCTTAGCTCGCCAGCTTCTGCCAATTAACTGCTATGGTTATTGCGCTGCTCTTCCCAAGCAGACTTCTTATCGTGACATTTTTGTTCATCCAGAATGGCGGCATGTATTGACATTGAATGCTCTTCCCCGCGTCGGCTGGTGAAATCTCATTTCCCCTCCTCTTGCTCTGTCACATCACTTGTAAGTGGTCCTACAAGGGTAAGACAGATGTTTCTCTTGAGCTTTACAAAGCTCTTCTAGTGGTGAGAACATAGGCATGACTACAATGAGACATTTGCTCCTGTATGGCCCAGATGACCACTCTTCGCACACTTTCCGTTGTGGCTTCTGTTCTCCACTAGTCTCTCTCTCTCTCTCTCTCTCTCTCTCGGCTTAATGTCAACAATGCCTACATGTAGACACCACCTGGGAATTCTCTTCCGGATGGCATGGTTTCTCGTATTCGTCGCTCTCTATACGGTCTTAAACAAACCCCTCGCGTGCCTGGTTTGAGCGCTTCATCTCAGTAGTGAATGTGGCTTGCATTTAGTGAGTGCTCATGATCTTGCACATTCTGTCCACCATCCAACTCGTTGTCTGACACTTGTTCCATATGTCGATCATCACTAGGGACGACTCTTGCATTGCCTTTGTGAAGGCTCGTCGTAGTGAATTCCTTCTGTATAATAGCTAATTCCTTGAAAATGAGGTTTCTTCTACCTCTGATGGCTTATTTATTTTCTAAGAGAAGTATATCCAGGATCTTCGTGCTCGTCTTGCTTCTTGCTCGTGATGCTCTTACTAACGAGCGCACTGTTGAGACTCCTATGGAGTCAATGTCCATCTCTGTGTACACCTCCGCTCCCTGCTAGTCTAGATGAGCAACATTTGCCTTGCTGCGGGTTGCTATGTGAACTGTCTCAATCCCATATCCCGTGTTTCCTTGTTGGGCGACACCAAGACCGAACGCTCGAGCAACACCAGTGGTGAGCAGGAGCTCCGACAGCCGGCTCGTACCTGGATTATGCACGGCAAGCCGAGGACACGGCGCTACCTAAAGTCGGGGCCAAGGGCACACAGTAGGAGAATGCGGGCTGCTTAATCAAGTTTGTGCCACACAACTCACAAACAGGAGAAGCACACCAAGCCGGATCGGCGAGTAACGGAGAGTGCACAGGCACGTGGGATGCTGGACCAAGTAACTCTGCTGCCACCGCCGCCAGTCTCTCCACCTCTGTTGCCTTATCTACCAGCTATTTTCAGAAGTGACATCGTCACCAGGAGTCACTTGTGTGGCTCTCATCTCTCATCATTAGTTTGACGTGGTCTTCTTGGATCCGTCTCCAACAATGTCTCTAAAACGTCAGGTTTGTCAGCTTGGTAAAGAGGTACAGTTACCTTATGCTCATAGCGAGACAGATGACTTTTGTTGAGTGTCGTCCCTTCTGCCCGCGTCCATCTTCCCTGACCTTTTCAGCGGAGGACATCTGTTTCCACACTTTTCCCGACACTCCTATCACACTATTATTGAACCCCTAATCCATTCCTCGTACTGCTCTTGCTTCTCCGATTATTCAAGGTTCAACACGATCATCTCCTATGATTTCCTCACCTGCTTATCAGAGGATTCGACACTTTTTCACCGATGGCTTCCTTGTCTTCATCGCCTGAGTCTATCTCGATGATTCTTGCTCGTATTATTTCGTATTTGCCTCACTTTTATACACGTCGGGCGTGTGTTGTGGAGTCTACTGATGTGCCATCTTCCCCATCTCAGCCTACTTATGGCCTTAGTCTTTCAAACGTTGGTGCTGCTGTTCTTGAGCAAACTTCTTATCATTATGTTGTTCATACCAAATGGCACCTTGCCATGATAGAGGATATTGCTACTGTTGGGTGCATCGACACATGGGATATTGTTTCCCTTCCTCCTCATGTTCGTCCCATTACTTGGTGGGTCTACAAGGTTAAGACTCGCTCTGATGGTTCTCTTGCGCATTACAAAGCTCGTCTTGTCACTTGTGGCTCGTGGCTTTCAGCGATAGCATGGCCCTGATTACGATGAGACCTTTTGCTCCTGCGGGCCAGGTGACCACTGACGCACACTTCTAGTTGTGGCCTCTATTCGTCATGGGTCTACATCCCAACTTGATGTTAAGAATGTCTTTCTTAATGGTGAGCTGTGTGAGGAGGTTTACGTGCAGCCGCCACTTGGGTATTCCACATCTAGATTCTCCTATTCATGTTTTTATTGTCAAATGGAACGTCCCTACCAACTGATAGTCGAGTCACTCTTGCCACTTCGTCTTTTCATCTTCCTTCTTTTGCTCTTCTTCATTGACTTTACTACAATAATTGTCCATGTGTTGTGGATTCTTCTAATGAGTCAAGTCTTCCTCTGCTGGCAAAAGATCGCCTCTAGATCAGCCTACAACCAACTAATGGCTTCTGAGATCGCCAGCTTCTGCCTATTAACTACTATGGTTATAGCGCTACTCTTCCCAAGAAGACTTCTTATCGTGATATTTTTGTTCATCCAGAATGGCAGCATGTAATGGCATTGAATTCTCTTCCTCGCATCGGCTAGTGAAATGTCATTTCCCCTACTCTTGATCGTCACATCACTTGTACATGGTCCTACAAGGGTAAGACTCTGATGTTTCTCTTGAGCTTTACAAAGCTCTTCTAGTGGTGAGAACATAGTTATGACTACGATGAGACATTTTCTCCTGTATGGCCCAGATGACCACTCTTCGCACACTTTCCGTTGTGGCTTGTGTTTGCCACTAGTCTCTCTCTCTTAGCTTTATGTCAACAATGCCTACATGTAGTCACCACCTGGGTATTCTCTTCTGGATGGCATGGTTTCTCGTATTCGTCGCTCTCTATACAGTCTTAAGCAAACCCCTTGCATGCCTTGTTTGAGCGCTTCATCTCAGTAGTGAATGCGGCTGGTATTTAGAGAGTGCTCATGATCCTGCACATTCTGTCCACCATCCAACTCGTGGTCTGACACTTGTTCCATATGTTGATCCTGCACAACGACTTTTGCATTGCCTTTGTGAAGGCTCGTCATAGTGAATTCCATATGTATGATTCGCTACTTCCTTGAAAATGAGGTTTCTTCTACCTCTGATGGCTTCTTTATTTTCTAAGAGAAGTATATCCATGATCTTCTTGCTTCTTGCTCGTGATGCTCTTACTGATGAGCGCACTGTTGAGACTCCTATGGAGTCAATGTCCATCTTTGTGTACACCTCCACTCCCTTCTAGTCTGGATGGGCATCCCTTGCCTTGTTGCGGGTTGCTATGTGAACTGTCTCAATCCCACATCCCGTTTTCCCTTGTTGGGCAACACCAAGACCGAACGCTCGAGCAACACTAGTGGTGAGCAGGAGCTTCGACAGTCGGCGCGTACCTAGATTATGCACGGCAAGCCGAGGACACGGCGCTACCTAAAGCCGGGGCCAAGGGCGCACAGTAGGAGAATGTGGGGTGCCTAATCAAGTGCGTGCCATACAACCCGCAAACAGGAGAAGCACACCAGACCGGTTCGGCGAGTAACGGAGGGTGCACAGGCACGTGGGATGCTGGACCAAGTAACTCTGCTGCCACCGCCGCCAGTCTCTCCACCTCTGTTGCCTTATCTACCAGCTATTTTCAGCAGTGACACATCGCCAGGAGTCACTTGTGTGGCTCTCATCTCTCATCCTTAGTTTGTCGTGGTCTTCTTGGATCCATCTCCAACAATGTCTCTAAACCGTCAGGTATGTCCGCTTGGTAAAGAGGTACGGTTGCCCTATGCTCATAGCGTCTCAGCGTCCTTTCGACATTGTTCTCTTTTATGTCTGGGTCCATCTCCCTTTGCCTTGAAAGGAGGTCATCGCTAGTATACGATCTTTATAGATGACTTCTCTCAACACACCTCGATATACTTTATTTCTTCTCGTAGTGATGTTTTCTCTATGTAAGTGTTTTCATGCCATGGTTCACAATAAGTTCTCTACGCCTAGTCTTGTATTCTGTGATGGCTCTGGTGGAGAATATGTCTCCAAGTTGTTGCTTTGAGTCCTCGCTGAGCAGGGTGCCCTTACTTAGTTCTCTTATCCTGGTCCTCATGCTTAGAATGGCGTGGCTGAGCGCAAGCATCATCACCTTGTTAAGGCTCATCTGTTGATGGACACTGCCTCTCTTCCGCCACTCTTTTGGGCCAAGTCTATCTCCACTTTCATCTGACTGATCAACATTCGGCAATCCAATCCACTTCTTTGTAAGTTGGTCTCCTTTTGAGTGTTTGTTTGATCGTTTCCTGATTGTTCGGCGCTTCAATTGTTTAGTTGTGTTTTTGTCCTTCTTACCCCTCATGAATGCACCGAACTTATTGCTTGGTCCGTTGAGTGTGTCTATTATGATACAAGAATGAGCATATATCGTTGCTAGGATCGTGTTGGTCGTCAGATGACTATTTCTCGGGATATGACTTTTGTTGAGTGTCGCCCCTTCTACCCGCGTCCATCTTCCCTGGCCTTTTCAGCGGAGGACATCTGTTTCCACACTTTTCCCGACACTCCTATCACACCATTGTTGAACCCCTAATCCATTCCTCGTACTACCCTTGCTTCTCTGATTATTCAAGTTTCAACACGATCATCTCCTATGATTTCCTCACCTGCTTATCACAGGATTCGACACATTTTTCACCGGCATCCTTGTCTTCATCGCCTGAGTCTATCTCGATGATTCTTGCTCGTATTCTTTCATATTTGCCTCACTTTTATACACGTCGATCATGTGTTGTGGAGTCTACTGATGTGCCATCTTCCCCGTCCCGGCCTACTTATGGCCTTAGTCTTTCAAACGTTGGCGCTGCTGTTCTTGAGCAAACTTCTTATCTTTATGTTGTTCATACCAAATGGCACCTTGCCATGATAGAGGATATTGCTATTATTGGGTGCATCGACACATGGGATATTGTTTCCCTTCCTCCTCATGTTCGTCCTATTACTTGGTGGGTCTACAAGGTTAAGACTCGCTCGGTCTACAAGGTTAAGACTCGCTCTAATGGTTCTCTTGCGCATTACAAAGCTCGTCTTGTCACTTGTGGCTCGTGGCTTTCAGCGATAGCATGGCCCTGATTACGATGAGACCTTTTGCTCGTGCGGGCCAGGTGACCACTGTCGCACACTTCTTGTTGTGGCCTCTATTCGTCGTGGGTCTACATCCCAGCTTGATGTTAAGAATGTCTTTCTTAATGGTGAGTTGTGTGAGGAGGTTTATGTGCACCCGCCACTTGGGTATTCCACATCTAGATTCTCCTATTCATGTTTTTATTGTCAAATGGAATGTCCCTACCAGCTGATAGTTGAGTCACTCTTGCCACTTCGTCTTTTCATCTTCCTTCTTTTGCTCTTCTTCATTGACTTTACTATAATAGTTGTCCATGTGTTGTGGATTCTTCTGATGAGTCATCTCCCTTGACTACTATGTCTTCCTCTGTTGGCAACAGATCGCCTCTAGATCAGCCTACAACCTACTAATGGCTTCTGAGATCGCCAGCTTATGCCTATTAACTGCTATGGTTATAGCGCTGCTCTTCCCAAGAAGACTTCTTATCGCGACATTTTTGTTCATCCAAAATGGCAGCATGCAATGGCATTGAATGCTCTTTCTCGCATCGGCTTGTGAAATCTCATTTCCCCTCCTCTTGCTCGTCACATCACTTGTACATGGTCCTACAAGGGTTAGACTCTGATGTTTCTCTTCAGCTTTACAAAGCTCTTCTAGTGGTGAGAACATAGTCATGACTACGATGAGACATTTGCTCCTGTATGGCCCAGATGACCACTCTTCGCACACTTTCCGTTGTTGCTTGTGTTCGCCACTAATCTCTCTCTCTCTCTCTCTCAGCTTTATGTCAACAATGCCTACATGTAGTCACCACCTGGGTATTCTCTTCCGGACGGCATGGTTTCTCGTATTCGTCGCTCTCTATACGGTCTTAAGCAAACCCCTCACGTGCCTGGTTTGAGCGCTTCATCTCAATAGTGAATGCGGCTGGTATTTAGAGAGTGCTCATGATCCTGCACATTCTGTCCACCATCGAACTCGTGGTCTGACACTTGTTCCATATGTCGATCATCACTAGGGAAGACTCTTGCATTGCCTTTGTGAAGGCTCGTCATAGTGAATTCCTTGTGTATGATTCGCTACTTCCTTGAAAATGAGGTTTCTTCTACCTCTGATGGCTTCTTTATTTTCTAAGAGAAGTATATCCATGATCTTCTTGCTTCTTGCTCGTGATGCTCTTACTGACGAGCACACTGTTGAGACTCCTATGGAGTCAATGTCCATCTTTGTGTACACCTCCGCTCCCTGCATGTCTGGATGGCCATCCTTTGCCTTGTCGCCGGTTGCTGTGTGAACTGTCTCAATCCCACATCCTGTGTTCCCTTGTTGGGCGACACCAAGACCGAACGCTCGAGCAACACCAGTGGTGAGAAGGAGCTTCGATAGTTGGCGCGTACCTGGATTATGCACGGCAAGCCGAGGACACGGCGCTACCCAAAGCCAGGGCCAAGGGCGTACACTAGGAGAACGTGGGGTGCTTATTCAAGTGCGTGCCACACAACCCGCAAACAGGAGAAGCACACCAGTCCGGATCGGCGAGTAACGGAGAGTGCACAGGCACCTGGGATGCTGGACCAAGTAATTGTGCTACCACCGCCGCTAGTCTCTCCACCTCTGTTGCCTTATCTACCTGACACATCGCCATGAGTCACTTGTGTGGCTCTTATCTCTCATCTTTAGTTTGTCGTGGTCTTCTTGGATCCGTCTCCAACAATGTCTCTAAACCGTTAGGTTTGTCCGCTTGGTAAAGAGGTATGGTTACCTTATGCTCATAGTGTCTCAATGTCCTTTCGACATTGTTCTCTTTTATGTCTGGGTCCATCTACCTTTGCCTCCAAAGGAGGTCATCGCTAGTATATGATCTTTATAGATGACTTCTCTCAACACAGCTCGATATACTTTATTTCTTCTCGTAGTGATGTTTCATCTATGTAAGTGTTTTCATGCCATGGTTCACAATAAGTTCTCTACGCCTAGTCTTGTATTCCGTGATGACTCTAGTGGAGAATATATCTCCAAGTTGTTGCTTTGAGTCCTTGCTGAGCAGGGTGCCCATACTTAGTTCTCTTATCCTAGTGCTCATGCTTAGAACGGCGTGGCTGAGCGCAAGCATCATCACCTTCTTAAGGCTCATCTGTTGATGGACATTGCCTCTCTTCCGCCACTCTTTTAGGCCAAGTCTATCTCCACTTTCATCTAACTCACCAACATTCGGCAATCCAATCCACTGCTTTGTAAGTTGGTCTCCTTTTTAGCGTTTGTTTGATCATTTCCTGATCGTTCGGCGCTTCAATTGGTTGGTTGTGTTTATTGTCCTTCTTACCCCTCATGAACGCACCAAACTTATTACTCGGTCCGTTGAGTGTGTCTATTATGTTACAACAATGAGCATAAGGGATATCGTTGCTAGGATTGTGTTGGTCCTCAGATGACTATTTCTCGGGATATGACTTCTATTGAGTCTCGTCCCTTCTACCCGCGTCCATCTTCCCTGACCTTTTCAGCGGAGGACATATGTTTCCACACTTTTCCCGACACTCCTATCACACTATTGTTGAACCCCTAATCCATTCCTCGTACTGCTCTTGATTCTCCGATTATTCAAGGTTCAACACGATCATCTCCTATGATTTCCTCACCTTCTTATCACAGGATTTGACACATTTTTCACCGATGGCTTCCTTGTCTTCATCGCCTGAGTCTATCTCTATGATTCTTGCTCGTATTCTTTCATATTTGCCTCACTTTTATACACGTCGGTCGTGTGTTGTAGATGAGTCTACTGATGTGCCATCTTCCCCGTCTCAGCCTACGTATGGCCTTAGTCTTTCAAACGTTGGCGCTGTTGTTCTTGAGCAAACTTCTTATCTTTATGTTGTTCATACCAAATGGCACTTTGCCATGATAGAGGATATTGCTACTGTTGGGCGCATCGACACGTGGGATATTGTTTCCCTTCCTCCCCATGTTTGTCCCATTAATTGGTGGGTCTACAAGGTTAAGACTCGCTCTGATGGTTCTCTTGCGCATTACAAAGCTCGTCTTGTCACTTGTGGCTCATGGCTTTCAGCGATAGCATGGCCCTGATTACGATGAGACCTTTTGCTCCTGCGGGCCAGATGACCACTGTCGCACACTTCTTGTTGTGGCCTCTATTCGTCATGGGTCTACATCCCATCTTGATGTTAAGAATGTCTTTCTCCTATTCATGTGTGAGGAGGTTTACGTGCAGCCGCCACTTGGGTGAGTTGTGTGAGGAGGTTTACGTGCAGCTGCCACTCGGGTATTCCACATCTAGATTCTCCTATTCATGTTTTTATTGTCAGATGGAACGTCCCTACCAGCTGATAGTCGAGTCACTCTTGCCACTCCGTCTTTTCATCTTCCTTCTTTTGCTCTTCTTCATCGACTTTACTACAATAATTGTCAATGTGTTGTGGATTCTTCTAATGAGTCATCTCCCTTGACTACTATGTCTTCCTCTGTTGGCAATAGATCTCCTCTAGATCAGCCTACAACCTACTAATGGCTTCTGAGATCGCCAGCTTCTGCCTATTAACTGCTATGGTTATAGCGCTGCTCTTCCCAAGAAGACTTCTTATCGCGACATTTTTGTTCATCCAAAATGGCAGCATGCAAAGGCATTGAATGCTCTTCCTCGCATCGGCTAGTGAAATCTCATTTCCCCTCCTCTTGCTCATCACATCACTTGTACATGGTCCTACAAGGGTAAGACTCTGATGTTTCTCTTGAGCTTTACAAACTCTTCTAGTGGTGAGAACATAGTCATGACTACGATGAGACATTTGCTCCTGTATGGCCCAGATGACCACTCTTCGCACACTTTCCGTTGTGGCTTGTATTCGCCACTAATCTCTCTCTCTCTCTCTCTCTCAGCTTTATGTCTACAATGCCTACATGTAGTCACCACCTGGGTATTCTCTTCCGGATGGCATGGTTTCTCGTATTCGTCGCTCTCTATACGGTCTTAAGCAAACCCCTCACGTGCCTGGTTTGAGCTCTTCATCTCAATAGTGAATGCGACCGGTATTTAGAGAGTGCTCATGATCCTGCACATTCTGTCCACCATCCAACTCGTGGTCTGACACTTGTTCCATATGTCGATCATCACTAGGGACGACTCTTGCATTGCCTTTGTGAAGGCTCGTCATAGTGAATTCCTTGTGTATGATTCGCTACTTCCTTGAAAATGAGGTTTCTTCTACCTATGATGGCTTCTTTATTTTCTAAGAGAAGTATATCCATGATCTTCTTGCTTCTTGCTCGTGATGCTCTTACTGACAAGCGCACTGTTGAGACTCCTATGGAGTCAATGTCCATCTTTGTGTACACCTCCGCTCCCTGCAAGTCTGGATGGGCATCCTTTGCCTTGTCGCGGGTTGCTGTGTGAACTATCTCAATCCCACATCCCGTGTTCCCTTGTTGGGCGACACCAAGACCGAACGCTCAAGCAACACCAGTGGTGAGCAGGAGCTTCGACAGTCGGCGCGTACCTGGATTATGCACGGCAAGCCGAGGACACGATGCTACCCAAAGCCAGGGCCAAGGGCGTACAGTAGGAGAACGTGGGGTGCTTAATCAAGTGTGTGCCACACAGCCCGCAAAAAGGAGAAGCACACCAAGCCGGATCGGCGAGTAACGGAGAGTGCACAGGCACGTGGGATGCTGGACCAAGTAACTCTGCTGCCACTGCCGCCAGTCTCTCCACCTCTGTTGCCTTATCTACCTGACACATCGCCAGGAGTCACTTGTGTGGCTCTCATCTCTCATCCTTAGTTTGTCGTGGTCTTCTTGGATCCGTCTCCAACAATGTCTCTAAACCGTCAGGTTTGTCCGCTTGGTAAAGAGGTACGGTTACCTTATGCTCATAGCGTCTCAGCGTCCTTTCGACATTGTTCTCTTTTATGTCTGGGTCCATCTCCCTTTGCCTCGAAAGGAGGTCATCGCTAGTATACGATCTTTATAGATGACTTCTCTCAACACACCTCAATATACTTTTATTTCTTCTCGTAGTGATGTTTTATCTATGTAAGTGTTTTCATGCCATGGTTCACAATAAGTTCTCTACGCCTAGGCTTGTATTCTGTGATGACTCTGGTGGAGAATATATCTCCAAGTTGTTGCTTTGAGTCCTTGCTGAGCAGGGTGCCTGAGGGAGTCCTAGACTAGGGGGTGTCCGGATAGCCGGACTATCATCATCGGCCGGACTCCAAGACTATGAAGATACAAGATTGAAGACTTCGTCCCGTGTCCGGATGGGACTTTCCTTGGCGTGGAAGGCAAGCTTGGCGATACGGATATGTAGATCTCCTACCATTGTAACCGACTCTGTGTAACCCTGGCCCTCTCCGGTGTCTATATAAACCGGAGGGTTTTAGTCCGTAGGACGAACAACCATTACAACAATCATACCATAGGCTAGCTTCTAGGGTTTAGCCTCCTTGATCTCGTGGTAGATCCAATCTTGTACAAGAGTAGGGTTTTACCTCCATCGAGAGGGCCCGAACCTGGGTAATAACATCGTGTCCCTTGTCTCCTATTACCATCCGCCTAGACGCATAGTTCGGGACCCACTACCCGAGATCCGCCAGTTTTGACACCGACATTCGTGCTTTCATTGAGAGTTCCTTTTTGTCGTCACCGATAGGCTTGAAGGCTTCTTCAATCAACAACAACGCAGTCTAGGGGGAGAATTTTCTCCCCGGACAGATCTTCGTGTTCGGCGGCTTTGCACTGCAGGCCAATTCACTTAGCCGTCTGGAGCAGATCGAAAGCTATGCCCTTGGCCATCAGGTCAGATTTGGAAGCCTAAACTTCACGGCTGACATCCGCGGAGACTTGATCTTCGATGTATTTGAGCCACAGCCGAGCGCGCCGCACTGTCACAATGGGCATGATTTAGCTCTACCGCCGGACAGTACCCTGGAGGCCGCACATGAGTCCGCTCTGACCCATAGTTCGGAGCCAACCGCGCAGATCGAGGATAGGTGGCTGGACACCGCCTCGGGAGCTGCAAGTTCTACGGCAGCCGAATACCGACCTTGTCCCTTATAAAGCCCGCGACTCCGAGGTGCCGGACTCCTTGACGGACTCCGAACCTCCTGCGCCCCTACCAATCGAATCCGATTGGGCGCCGATCATGGAATTAACCGCCGCGGACATCTTTCAGCACTCACCCTTTGGCGACATCCTGAATTCGCTAAATCATCTCTCGTTATCAGGAGGGCCCTGGCCGGACTGCGGTCAGGATGGTTGGGATGTGGACGACAAAGAAATTCAAGGCCCACCCACCACCCACTTTGTAGCCACTGTCGACGATCTAACCGACATGCTAGACTACGACTCCGAAGACATCGACGGTATGGACGATGATGCCGAAGACGATCAAGAACCAGCGCCTACCGAGCACTAGAAGCCCACTCATGATGTATATATGGTGGACACCCCAAAAGGGAACGATAACGAGGAACAACGGGACGCGGAGAAGGATAATTCCCCCGAAAAACAACCAAAACGGCGACGCAAGCGCCGCCCCAAGTCCCGCCTCAATAACAACAACACCCATAATGACCCAGCCATGGAGCAGGACAAACCAACGGGCGACGAGCATGCAACCAAGTAGCCATCAGAATAGGATGAACCGGATGAACAGCTCATCCTCGGCGAAAACAACAGTATGGACGAACTCACGCCGGACACACCACCGGAGCACAAGAACCTCCAAAAAAGGCTTGTCGCCACTGCAAGAAGTTTGAAGAAGGAAAAACGGAAGCTGAAAACAGCGGAAGACATACTCATAATGAGGTGGAGCAAAGTACTCAAGACCGCGGACAAATATGGCAATGACCACCAAACAAAGAGCTACCCGAAGCGCAAGCTGCTGCCAGAATTCGACGAGGAGGCCATGGAGCCCCCACAGTCAAAAAGCAAAGAGGCCGCCTGGCTGGATAGACGACCAGATGACAGGCCAGGAGTGGCAAGCGGCGCCGCACATAAGCCAGCACATGACACATATAAATATCCTCGCAAAACGGATGGTCCGGTGAGGTCCATCTATGTGCCAAAAAAGAGGGTCGCAGGAAGCAACACAACACGCCGCATGTTCGAAGATAACGGCACGCCTAAATACAGGGGCGCCGCACACCCACTATGTTTCACTGATGAGGTGCTGTATCATGAATTTCCAGCGGGATTCAAGCCCGTAAACATAGAGGCATACGACGGAACAACAGACCCCAGAGTCTGGATTGAGGATTACATCCTGCACATACACATGGCTAGAGGAGATGATCTCCACGCCATAAAATATCTACCCCTCAAGCTCAAAGGGCCAGCTCGGCATTGGCTCAAAAGCCTCCCAGAAAATACTATTGGAAGTTGGGAAGAGCTCGAGGACGCATTTAGAACAAATTTTCAAGGGACTTATGTCCGCCCTCCCTATGCAGATGATTTAAGTCACATAACTCAACAGCTCGGAGAGTCAGCGCGCAAATTCTGGAACAGGTTCCTTACCAAACAAACCAAATAGTCAACTGTCCGGACGCTGAAGCCTTAGCAGCATTTAAACATAATGTCCGAGACGAATGGCTCGCCAGACACCTTGGCCAAGAGAAGCCAAGAACAATGGCCGCGCTAACAAGTCTCATGACCCGTTTTCGCGCGGGGGAAGACAGCTGGCTAGCAAGATGCAGCACCAGTAACCCGAGTACATCCGAGATCAGAGATGGAAATGGAAAATCACGGCGTATAAAGGACCAGCGCCGAAATAAAGAAAAAATCCCAAAGAACACGGCGGTCAACGTCGGATTCAAAAGCTCGCGGCCGAACAACAAAACACTACCTCTTCAGGACAACAGTGACGAGCTATCCAACTTAAACAAAATTTTGGATCGGATATGTCAAATCCACAGTACCTCCGGAAGGCCTGCAAACCACACCCACCGAGATTGTTGGGTCTTGAAACAGTCCGACCGACTCAACGCCGAACACAAGGGGCTCGATGCACCAAGCGAGGATGACGACGAACCCCACCAGCAGAGCGCCGGAAAACAAAAGACTTTCCCACAATAAGTCAAAATAGTAAACTCACTTCATGTGATAACACGGAAAAACATTGTGGCACCCGCCAAAGTAGGTGTCGCACGGTCCACCCCAGTGGAACCTCAAGATCGGATGTCAAAACCAATTACTTTCGACCACCTGGACTATACCAGAAGTATTCGAAACGCAGGATGGACTGCTCTGATATTGGATCCTATAATCGACGGGCTACAATTTACACAAGTCCTAATGGATGGCGGCAACGATTTAAACCTGTTATATCCGGACACAATCCGCAAGTTGGGGATAGACCCCACTAAATTTAGCGTAACCGCACTTCCTTCGAAGGAGTGACGCCAGGCCCTTACGCCAAGTGCACAGGCTCCGTACTACTAGAAATTGTGTTCGGATCACCCGAGAACTTCCGCCGTGAAAAGCTGATCTTCCATGTCGCCCCATTCAAAAGCAGCCATCAAGCACTATTGGGACGTGAAGCTTTCGCCCGCTTTAACGCAATACCGCACTACGCGTCTCTTACACTTAAAATGCCTGGTCCACGCGGCATCATTACATTAAAAGGTCGCTCAAAGACCCCGGACACGGCTAGGCGAGTCCAGCATAAATAGACTAGGGGCTCCCTAGCCGCACTCCTTTTCACAAGGGGCTGTGCGTATGAGCAATAAAGAGCCAATAAAAGCTCAACTCTATTCACTTATTCATGCTCTGTTTTAAATACATTTTTCACACGATTTCTTTTCAAACTAAGTTCTTCTCTTTTACAGATGAACAACGTGCGACACCTGTCCAGGATACAGCACAACGGAGACACAGGCGCAGACGTGCAGTAGGGACCCATTACAAAGATTCTTTTCAGATTAAGACCCTGTGTAAACCTTTTTTACTGTCTCTTGTTGCTATACATCCCCTGGTTTCTCACCATAGCCAGAGAGGAGGCTGACGTTTTGGCATCGGCCGCGTCAGAGGATCCTGCGTGTACCTGGACAGTAGGGGCTTAGGGCATTGATCTGCCCGACATCATAAAGACCGAACACCTCAGGGAGTGTTCGGCGTCTCGAGTTAGGCCTTATATGCATCAGCTCTGAATCATGTCTTTGGTCAAATGTTGGGTTTGCCCAGCTCCTGTGTTTTGCTGCCTTACATTCCGTATCATCGGCTAACGCGGCACCGGGAGAACTACTGCGATTGTGCCCCGACTCGGCCGGGTGAGCACCTCAGTAGAGAAAGCCGAAAACTAACTGTCATGATGTAGCGAGAGACTGGTCAACCACTCGATCGACCTCTGGAATGTTTAGAATTCCTCCGCTTTGACGAAGGACCACTTCCCAGTCAGGCACACACGCGCCCCAAATCCGGAGAGCGCGGTGCCCCTAGGGGCTATATCATAGCCCCACCTTCGAACTCCTATGGCTAAGTGAAAGTGATAAAGCATTATAGTCCGGTTGCCTGGTTTGCTACGCTACCACCCCCTTCACAGGGCCAAGACGTTGGATTAAGTGTGAATATGCGCTACTTTGCAAACACCCCCGCACTATGTGCGTGGGGGCTGAAGCCGAAGACTGGCATCTTTCAGGTTATACACAAGTATACATTAACGGCCTCAAAGGAGATATTCCAATACTTGAACGCACAAGTATAAAAAGCGCTTATATTATAAACATCATTTTACAAACCATAAAGTTCATTTGAACATGACATTTTTTGAGCACTGCGACTCTATTACACGAGCACCATGCAGAACTTCCCCAAAATAATGCTCGGCGGGTAACCGGCTCTCGTCCAAACCCTAGGTCGCAACAGCGGTGGCATCGATCTCCGTCCAGTATGTCTTCACACGGGCGAGGGCCATCCGTGCACCTTCTATGCAGGCCGGCCGCTTCATCGCCTTGATATCCGGCACTGCCCCAAGGAATTGCTGCAACAAGCCAAAATAACTCTTCGGCTTGGGCCTATCCGGCCAGACATGAGCCACGATATCCGTCATGGTAAGTCCGGACAGTCTATTTAGCTCAGCCCACTCAGCCAACCGATTGGTCAGCGGAAGTGAACGCTCCGGACTATGGAATTGAGACCAAAAAAGCTCTTCCGTCTCGTGATCCTTTTGACTTCGGAAGTGCACAACAGCGTCTGCCGCACTCGCCGCTAAGTCCATATAAGGATCCTCCGGACCCCATAGCTGGCCGAGCTGAGCGTAATTCGGATCCGTAAACCTCCTGCGCAGCAGAAAGGGCTTGCCAGCCACAATATCTCTGGCCTAGCGCAGTTCCTCCTTAATAGCCCTCATCGCAGAACGGGCATCCTTGGCTTCGGCGGTGGCCTTCCTCAGGCCTTCTTGCTCCGCTCAGCATTCTTTTTCAAGAACCTCATTGCGGTCGGTAACATCTTTCAACTTCACGGCCATTTCGGCCATCTCCTCCCTGCTTCAACAGTGTGCAGCCCTTTCGGCTTCTAGCTCTTCGGCCGCCCTCGAGGCAGCCGCATCACTCCTTCTGGCCTTCTCCTTGGCTTGAGCAAGTTCTGCCCGAAGGCTCTCCACAACAGCGGCACCATCTGCATCGAGCACACATGTTGTAAGGAGTGGGCTTCGGCCCCCTTACTAGGTGACCACGGAGAAAAAACCTACCTTGTGACTCGTCAAGTCGCTTATTGACCAGCGCGATGTCCGCATCTGCAACGTCGAGTTGCCGCTTTAGTTTGGCAACTCCATCAGTCCGGCTGGCCACCGAACTATCCGCCACCTGCATAGGAAAGGCGAAAATCAATACCTGCGATTTTGATCCCCGACAAGCTGTCGCTCTCGACACCCTACCTAGTCTCAGGGGCTACTATCTATATAGGGCGCACTTTATGTGTAAAACTGTCAAAGGGTATGTCATGTTTACGTACCTCAAACCCCGCCGGCAAGCTCCTGACGGCATCACGCAACCCGCCTTCGGCGGATGAAATTATTTCAATCACCATACTCATCAGTGTACGGTGACCTTCTGAGATAGACGCCCTCTCAAGCAGATCCTTCAACTCCCCCGGCCGCACACCAGTTGGCACCGAACTATTCGGCCCTGCCGGACTTGGGGATACCCTCCGTGACGACACCTCAGGCTCGTCCGCCCTATCCGATGGTGCGGCAGATGGAGGTGTCTCGCTCTCCATCATCTCCGGACGAAGTTCCCCCGAAGACGAGCTCATCTGAGAAGGACGGAGATCCAAACTACAAGGTAAAAACATTGGTTATCCTCAGAAGCAAAAATAGGAATGTCTCTTATTACAGAACCCCCCTCTTTCTACTTACGGCTCGCTGGAGGGCTGATTCCTTAGGGGAGATAGTGCGGCCGGGGCCGCCCCAGACGCAGGACCCTCTGATGAAGATCTCTTCCCCCGCTTCGAGGCCTTGGCCTCCGGGTTTTCGGAAGCGGTCCTCTTCTCCCCCTGGAAGGAGGGATTCACGATCCCCCCTTTCTCAAAAGCCTCCTTGGTAGAGGCGGTAGTTCCTCTGTTTTCCCCTTCGCCTTCCTCTAAAGGCGCAACCTCCAGCATCCTGACCAGCACGGGATCCGGCGCGGTCTCCGGGAGGGGGCCGGACACCGTATCAATTTCGCCTGCGCTATCCACTCCTGCTCAAGGAACGATTGGTTAAAAAGAAAATTCAAGAAGGTGCAAACGAACGGTGTGTCCGGACACAGGGATACTTACTTGTGTATCCGGGCGATTGCAGCTTAGGCCAGCATCCTCGGTCAATTCCGGACACACCTCTTGTGATCCGAAGAACAATTTGTACATCTCCACGGGTGTCGTACCCATGAAGTGTTGGAGAGCTCGTGGCTCCTCTGGATTGAATTCCCGCAGACGGAGGGGGCGACGCTTGCAGGGCAGAAGACACCGAATCAGCATAACCTGCATCACCATCACCAGATTGATCTCCCTCTCTTGGAGGTCTCGAATCCGGCCCTACAGTAGGGGTATGTCCTTTGGCGGCCCCCAGTTGAGCCCTTGGTTGACCCACGACATCAGCCGCTGTGGACAGCCCGAGCGAAAGATGGGCAACGGCTTCTGCTTGCTGCCCCTAGGAGCGGTAATATAGAACCACTCCTGTTGCCACAAGCCGAGCTCCTCCTGGAAAGAGCCCTTGGGCCATGGAGAATCGGCCCTTCTGCTTACAACCGCCCCGCCGCACTCATCTTGACGCCCCTCGATCATCTTCGGCTCCACGTTGAAGTTCTTGAGACACAAACCGTAGTGGGGAGTAGTGCGGAGGAAGGCTTCGCAGACGACGATGAATGATGAGATGTGGAGGATAGACTCCGGAGCCAGGTCATGGAATTCCAACCCGTAGTAAAACATGAGCCCTCTCACAAAAGGATCCATCGGGAAGCCTAAACCCCGACGGAGGTGGGACACGAACACGACGCTTTCGCTGGGCTCCGAGGTGGGAATGACTAGCCCTTCGACGGGCAATCTATGCAAAATCTCGTAAGTCAGGTACTTGGCTTCTCTCAGCTTTTGCACGTCCTCCTCCGTGACGGAGGAGGGCATCCACCGGCCCTGAGGGTCGGAGCCGGACATTGTTGAAAGTCCGAAGCGCTCGAATCTGGGGCTCTGGGTGTTGGAACTCGGGGCGAGGAGTAGATTCGATTGAGGATTGAAGAAAAGAAACGAGTCTTGGTCCCATTATAAAGAGGGAGAACACCAAGAGCCATCCCCGTGACCGCTCGGGACTCGCCTCCAATAGAGGAGGCGTGGCGATGGGCACGGTTGGGTTACCCACGTCCGTATTGATGGGAATCCCGGAATAAGGGGAACACGATCTCTGCTTCGACAAGACGTGCCAAGGAAACCGCTTCGCTAAACGCGCTGAGGTGGTATAATAAAAAAGGTTCAAGTAAAGGCTTGGTGGTGGCGTGATGTCATGCCACAAAATACGTCAGCAGATCGAACTTGTGTACATATTATTCTCTCTACGGTGGAATGTGGAAATTTATTTTGCAGAGCCGGACGCTATCCTGGTGTTTACAATCTTCTATGAATTATTCGGAGGAGGGACCTTCCTTGCAATGCCGAACAATATGCGCGCCGGACTCACCGTCATTGAAGCCTGGTTCAGGGGCTACTGAGGGAGTCCTGGACTAGGGGGTGTCCGGATAGCCGGACTATCATCATCGGCCAGACTCCAAGACTATGAAGATACAAGATTGTAGACTTCGTCCCGTGTCCGGATGGGACTTTCCTTGGCGTGGAAGGCAAGCTTGGTGATACGGATATGTAGATCACCTACCATTGTAACTGACTCTGTGTAACCCTAGCCCTCTCCGGTGTCTATATAAACCGGAGGGTTTTAGTCCGTAGGACGAACAACTATTACAACAATCATACCATAGGCTAGCTTCTAGGGTTTAGCCTCCTTGATCTCGTGGTAGATCCACTCTTGTACTACCCATATCATCAATATCAATCAAGCAGGAGTAGGGTTTTATCTCCATCGAGAGGGCCCGAACCTGGGTAAAAACATCGTGTCCCTTGTCTCTTGTTACCATCCGCCTAGACGCACAGTTCGGGACCCCCTACCCGATATCCACCGGTTTTGAGACCGACAGTGCCCTTACTTAGTTCTCTTATCCTGGTGCTCATGCTTATAATGGCGTGGCTGAGCGCAAGCATCATCACCTTCTTCTGCTGGCAACAAATCGCCTCTAGATCATCCTACAACCTACTAATGGCTTCTGAGATTGCCAGCTTCTGCATATTAACTACTATGGTTATAGCGCTACTCTTCCCAAGAAGACTTCTTATCGTGACATTATTGTTCATCCAGAATGGCAGCATGTAATGGCATTGAATGCACTCCCTCGCATCGGCTAGTGAAATCTCATTTCCCCTCCTCTTGATCGTCACATCACTTGTACATGGTCCTACAAGGGTAAGACTCTGATGTTTCTCTTGAGCATTACAAAGCTCTTCTAGTGGTGAGAACATAGTCATGACTACGATGAGACATTTGCTCCTGTATGTCCCAGATGACCACTCTTCGCACACTTTCCGTTGTGGCTTGTGTTTGCCACTAGTCTATCTCTCTCTCAGCTTTATGTCTACAATGCCTACATGTAGTCACCACCTGGGTATTCTCTTCCGGATGGCATGGTTTCTCGTATTCGTCGCTCTCTATATGGTCTTAAACAAACCCCTCGCGTTCCTGGTTTGAGCGCTTCATCTTAGTAGTGAATGCGGCTGGTATTTAGAGAGTGCTCATGATCTTGCACAATCTGTCCACCATCCAACTCGTGGTCTGACACTTGTTCCATATGTCGATCATCACTAGGGACGACTCTTGCATTGCCTTTGTGAAGGCTCGTCATAGTGAATTCCATATGTATGATTCGCTACTTCCTTGAAAATGAGGTTTCTTCTACCTCTGATGGCTTCTTTTTTTTCTAAGAGAAGTATATCCATGATCTTCTTGCTTCTTGCTCGTGATGCTCTTACTGACGAGCGCACTGTTGAGACTCCTATGGAGTCAATGTCCATCTTTGTGTACACCTCCACTCCCTGCTAGTCTGGATGGGCATCCTTTGCCTTGTCGCGGGTTGCTATGTGAACTGTCTCAATCCCACATCCCATGTTCCCTTGTTGGGTGACACCAAGACCGAACGCTCGACCAACACCAGTGGTGAGCAGGAACTTCGACAGTCGGCGCGTACCTGGATTATGCACGGCAAGCCGAGGACACGGCGTTACCTAAAGCCAGGGCCAAGGGCGCAAAATAGGAGAACGTGGGGAGCTTGCTAAAGTGCGTGCCACACAACCCACAAACAGGAGAAGCACACTAAGCCGGATCGGCGAGTAACAGAGAGTGCACAGGCACGTGGGATGCTGGACCAAGTAACCTTGCTGCCACCGCCACCAGTCTCTCCACCTCTGTTGCCTTATCTACCTGACACATCGCCAGGAGTCACTTGTGTGGCTCTCATCTCTCATCCTTAGTTTGTCGTGGTCTTCTTGGATCCGTCTCCAACAATGTCTCTAAACCGTCAGGTTTGTCCGCTTGGTAAAGAGGTACGGTTACCTTATGCTCATAGCGTCTCAGCATCCTTTCGACATTGTTCTCTTTTATGTCTGGGTCCATCTCCCTTTGCCTCGAAAGGAGGTCATCGCTAGTATACGATCTTTATAGATGACTTCTCTCAACACACCTCGATATACTTTTATTTCTTCTCGTAGTGATGTTTTATCTATGTAAGTGTTTTCATGCCATGGTTCACAATATGTTCTCTACGCCTAGTCTTGTATTCCGTGATGACTCTCGTGGAGAATATATCTCCAAGTTGTTGCTTTGAGTCCTTGCTGAGCAGGGTGCCCTTACTTAGTTCTCTTATCCTGGTGCTCATGCTTAGAATGGCGTGGCTGAGCTGAAGCATCATCACCTTCTTAAGGCTCATCTATTGATGGACATTGCCTCTCTTCCGCCACTCTTTTGGGCCAAGTCTATCTCCACTTTTATCTAACTCACCAACATTCGGCAATCCAATCAACAGCTTTGTAAGTTGGTCTCCTTTTGAGCGTTTGTTTGATCGTTTCCTGATCGTTCGGCGCTTCAATTGTTTGGTTGTGTTTGGTGTCCTTCTTACCCCTCATGAACGCACAAATCTTATTGCTCGGTCCGTTAAGTGTGTCTATTATGATACAACAATGAGCATAAGGGATATCGTTGCTAGGATCATGTTGGTCCTCAGATGACTATTTCTCGGGATATGACTTTTGTTGAGTCTCGTCCCTTCTACACGCGTCGATCTTCCCTGACCTTTTCAGCGGAGGACATATGTTTCCACACTTTTCCCGACACTCCTATCACACTATTGTTGAACCCCTAATCCATTCCTCGTACTGCTCTTGCTTCTCCGATTATTCAAGGTTCAACACGATCATCTCCTCTAATTTCCTCACCTACTTATCACAGGATTCGACACATTTTTCACCGATGGCTTCCTTGTCTTCATCGCCTGAGTCTATCGCGATGATTCTTGCTCGTATTATTTCATATTTGCCTCACTTTTATACACGTCGGTCGTGTGTTGTGGATGTGTCTACTGATGTGCCATCTTCCCCGTCTTAGCCTACTTATGGCCTTAGTCTTTCAAACGTTGGCGCTGTTGTTCTTGAGCAAACTTCTTATCTTTATGTTGTTCATACCAAATGGCACTTTGCCATGATAGAGGATATTGCTACTGTTGGGTGCATCGACACGTGGGATATTGTTTCCCTTCCTCCTCATGTTCGTCCCATTAATTGGTGGGTCTACAAGGTTAAGACTCGCTCTGATGGTTCTCTTGCGCATTACAAAGCTCGTCTTGTCACTTGTGGCTCATGGCTTTCAGCGATAGCATGGCCCTGATTACGATGAGACCTTTTGCTCCTGCGGGCCAGATGACCACTGTCGCACACTTCTTGTTGTGGCCTCTATTTGTCATGGGTCTACATCCCATCTTGATGTTAAGAATGTCTTTCTCCTATTCATGTGTGAGGAGGTTTACGTGCAGCCGCCACTTGGGTGAGTTGTGTGAGGAGGTTTACGTGCAGCCGCCACTCGGGTATTCCACATCCAGATTCTCCTATTCATGTTTTTATTGTCAGATGGAATGTCCCTACCAGCTGATAGTCGAGTCACTCTTGCCACTTCATCTTTTCATCTTCCTTCTTTTGCTATTCTTCATCGACTTTACTACAATAATTGTCAATGTGTTGTGGATTATTCTAATGAGTCATCTCCCTTGACTACTATGTCTTCGTTTGTTGGCAACGGATCGCCTCTAGATCAGCCTACAACCTACTAATGGCTTCTGAGATCGCCAGCTTCTGCCTATTAACTGCAATGGTTATAGCGCTGCTCTCCCAAGAAGACTTCTTATCGCGACATTTTTGTTCATCCAAAATGGCAGCATGCAATGGCATTGAATGCCCTTCCTCGCATCGGCTAGTGAAATCTCATTTCCCCTCCTCTTGCTCGTCACACCACTTGTATATGGTCCTACAAGGGTAAGACTCCGATGTTTCTCTTGAGCTTTACAAAGCTCTTCTAGTGGTGAGAACATAGTCATTAGTACGATGAGACATTTGCTCCTGTATGGCCCAGATGACCACTCTTCGCACACTTTCCGTTGTGGCTTGTGTTCGCCACTAGTCTCTCTCTCTCTCTCTCTCTCTCTCTCTCTGTCTCTCAGCTTTATGTCAACAATGCCTACATGTAGTCACCACCTGGGTATTGTCTTCCGGATGGCATGGTTTATCGTATTCGTCGCTCTCTATACGATCTTAAGCAAACCCCTCACAAGCCTGGTTTGAGCGCTTCATCTCAATAGTGAATGCGGCTGGTATTTAGAGAGTGCTCATGATCCTGCACATTCTGTCCACCATCCAACTCGTGGTCTGACACTTGTTCCATATGTCGATCATCACTAGGGACGACTCTTGCATTGCCTTTGTGAAGGCTCATCATAGTGAATTCCTTGTGTATGATTCGCTACATCCTTGAAAATGAGGTTTCTTCTACCTCTAATGGCTTCTTTATTTTCTAAGAGAAGTATATCCATGATCTTCTTGCTTCTTGCTCGTGATGCTCTTACTGACGAGCGCTCAGTTGAGACTCCTATGGAGTCAATGTCCATCTTTGTGTACACCTCCGCTCCCTGCAAGTCTGGATGGTTATCCTTTGCCTTGTCGCGGGTTGCTGTGTGAATTGTCTCAATCCCACATCTCGTGTTCCCTTGTTGGGCGACACCAAGACCGAACGCTCGAGCAACACAAGTGGTGAGCAGGAGCTTCGACAGTCGGCGCGTACCTGGATTATGCACGGCAAGCCGAGGACACAGCGCTACCCAAAGCCAGGGCCAAGGGCGTACAGTAGGAGAACGTGGGGTGCTTAATCAAGTACGTGCCACACAACCCGCAAACAGGAGAAGCACACCAAGCCGGATCGGCAAGTAACGGATATTGCACAGGCACGTGGGATGCTGGACCAAGTAACTCTGCTGCCACCGTCGCCAGTCTCTCCACCTCTGTTGCCTTATCTACCTGACACATCGCCAGGAGTCACTTGTGTGGCTCTCATTTCTCATCCTTAGTTTGTCGTGGTCTTCTTGGATCCATCTCCAACAATGTCTCTAAATCGTCAAGTTTGTCCGCTTGGTAAAGAGGTACGGTTACCTTATGCTCATAGCGTCTCAGCGTCCTTTCGACATTGTTCTCTTTTATGTCTGGGTCCATCTCCCTTTGCCTCGAAAGGAGGTCATCTCTAGCATACGATCTTTATAGATGACTTCTCTCAACACACCTCGATATACTTTTATTTCTTCTCGTAGTGATGTTTTATCTATGTAAGTGTTTTCATGCCATGGTTCACAATAAGTTCTCTACGCCTAGTATTGTATTCCGTGATGACTCTGGTGGAGAATATATCTCCAAGTTGTTGCTTTGAGTCCTTGCAGAGAAGGGTGCCCTTACTTAGTTCTCTTATCCTGGTGCTCATGCTTAGAATGGCGTGGCTGAGCGCAAGCATCATCACCTTCTTAAGGCTCATCTGTTGATGGACACTACCTCTCTTCCGCCACTCTTTTGGGCCAAGTCTATCTCCACTTTCATCTAACTCACCAACATTCGGCAATCCAATCCACTGCTTTGTAAGTTGGTCTCCTTTTGAGCGTTTGTTTGATCGTTTCCTGATCGTTCGGCGCTTCAATTGTTTGGTTGTGTTTGTTGTCCTTCTTACCCCTCATGAACGCACCAAACTTATTGCTCGGTCCATTGAGTGTGTCTATTATGATACAACAATGAGCATAAGGGATATCGTTGCTAGGATCGTGTTGGTCCTCAGATGACTATATCTCGGGATATGACTTTTGTAGAGTCTCATCCCTTCTACCCGCGTCCATCTTCCCTGACCTTTTCAGCGAAGGACATATGTTTCCACACTTTTCCATACACTCCTATCACACTATTGTTGAACCCCTAATCCATTCCTCGTACTGCTCTTGCTTCTCCGATTATTCAAGGTTCAACACAATCTCCTATGATTTCCTCACCTGCTTATCACAGGATTCGACACATTTTTCACCGATGGCTTCCTTGTCTTCATCGCCTGAGTCTATCTCAATGATCCTTGCTCATATTCTTTCATATTTGCCTCACTTTTATACACGTCGGTCGTGTGTTGTGGATACATCTACTAATGTGCCATCTTCCCCGTCTCAGCCTACTTATGGCCTTAGTCTTTCAAGCGTTGGCGCTACTGTTCTTGAGCAAACTTCTTATCTTTATGTTGTTCATACCAAATGGCACCTTGCCATGATAGAGGATATTGCTATTGTTGGGTGCATCGACACGTGGGATATTGTTTCCCTTCCTCCTCATGTTTGTCCCATTACTTGGTGGGTCTACAAGGTTAAGACTCGCTCTGATGGTTCTCTTGCGCATTAAAAAGGTTGTCTTGTCACTTGTGGCTCGTGGCTTTCAGCGATAGCATGGCCCTGATTATGATGAGACCTTTTGCTCCTGCGGGCCAGATGACCACTATTGCACACTTCTTGTTGTGGCCTCTATTCGTCATGGGTCTACATCCCAGCTTGATGTTAAGAATGTCTTTCTTAATGGTGATTTGTGTGAGGAGGTTTACGTGCAGCCGCCACTTGGGTATTCCACATCTAGATTCTCCTATTCATGTTTTTATTGTCAAATGGAACGTCCCTACCAGCTGATAGTCGAGTCACTCTTGCCACTTCGTCTTTTCATCTTCCTTCTTTTGCTCTTCTTCATTGACTTTACTACAATAATTGTCCATGTGTTGTGGATTCTTCTAATGAGTCATCTCCCTTGACTACTATGTCTTCCTCTGTTGGCAACAGATCGCCTCTAGATCAGCCTACAACCTACTAATGGCTTCTAAGATCGCCAGCTTCTGCCTATTAACTGCTATGGCTATAGTGCAGCTCTTCCCAAGAAGACTTCTTATCGTGACATTTTTTTTCATCCAGAATGGCAGCATGTAATGGCATTGAATGCTCTTCCTCGCATCGGCTAGTGAAATCTCGTTTCCCCTCCTCTTGCTCGTCACATCACTTGTACATGGTCCTACAAGGGTAAGAATTTGATGTTTCTCTTGAGCTTTACAAAGCTCTTCTAGTGGTGAGAACAAAGTCATGACTACAATGAGACATTTGCTCCTGTATGGCCCAGATGACCACTCTTCGCACACTTTCCGTTGTGGCTTGTGTTCGCCACTAGTCTCTCTCTCTCAGCTTTATGTCAACAATGCCTACATGTAGTCACCACCTGGGTATTCTCTTCCGAATGGCATGGTTTCTCGTATTCGCCGCTCTCTATACGGTCTTAAGCAAACCCCTCGCGTGCCTGGTTTGAGCGCTTCATATCAGTAGTGAATGCGACTGGTATTTAGAGTGTGCTCATGATCCTGCACATTCTGTCCACCATCCAACTCGTGGTCTGACACTTGTTCCGTATGTCGATCATCACTAGGGACGAATCTTGCATTGCCATTGTGAAGGCTCATCATAGTGAATTCCTTATATATGATTCGCTACTTCCTTGAAAATGAGGTTTCTTCTATCTCTGATGGCTTCTTTATTTTCTAAGAGAAGTATATCCATGATCTTCTTGCTTCTTGCTCGTGATGCTCTTACTGACGAGCGCACTGTTGAGACTCCTATGGAGTCAATGTCCATCTTTGTGTACCCCTCCGCTCCTTGCTAGTTTGGATGGGCATCCTTTGCCTTCTCGCGGGTTGCTATGTGAACTGTCTCAATCCCACATCCCGTGTTCCCTTGTTGTGCAACACCAAGACCGAATGCTCGAGCAACACCAGTGATGAGCAGGAGCTTCGACAGTCGGCGCGTACCTGGATTATGCACGGCAAGCCGAGGACACGGCGCTACCTAAAGCCAGGGCCAAGGGCGCACAGTATGAGAATGTGGGGTGCTTAATCAAGTGCGTGCCATACAACCCGCAAACAGGAGAAGCACACCAAGCCGAATCGGCGAGTAACGGAGAGTGCACAGGCACGTGGGATGCTGGACCAAGTAACTCTGCTGCCACCGCCGTCAGTCTCTCCACCTCTGTTGCCTTATCTACCTGACACATCGCCAGGAGTCACTTGTGTGTCTCTCATCTCTCATCCTTAGTTTGTCGTGGTCTTCTTGGATCCGTCTCCAAAAATGTCTCTAGACCGTCAGGTTTGTCCGCTTGGTAAAGAGGTATGGTTACCTTATGCTCATAGCATCTCAGCGTCCTTTCGACATTGGTCTCTTTTATGATACAAGAATGAGCATAAGGGATATTGTTGCTAGGATCATGTTGGTCCTCGGATGACTATTTATCGGGATATGACTTTTGTTGAGTCTCGTCCCTTCTACCTGCGTCCATCATCCCTGACCTTTTCAGCGGAGGACATATGTTTCCACACTTTTCCCGACACTCCTATCACACTATTGTTGAACCCCTAATCCATTCCTCGTACTGCTCTTGCTTCTCCGATTATTCAAGGTTCAACACGATCATCTCCTATGATTTCCTCACCTGCTTATCACAGGATTCGACACATTTTTCACCGATGGCTTCCTTGTCTTCATCGCCTAAGTCTATCTCGATGATTCTTGCTCGTATTCTTTCATATTTGCCTCACTTTTATACACGTCGGTCGTGTGTTGTGGATGAGTCTACTAATGTGCCATCTTCCCCATCTCAGCCTACTTATGGCCTTAGTCTTTCAAACGTTGGTGCTGTTGTTCTTGAGCAAACTTCTTATCTTTATGTTGTTCAAACCAAATGGCACTTTGCCATGATAGAGGATATTGCTACTGTTGCGTGCATCGACACATGGGATATTGTTTCCCTTCCTCCTCATGTTCGTCCCATTACTTGGTGGGTCTACAAGGTTAAGACTCGCTCTGACGGTTCTCTTGGGCATTACAAAGCTCGTCTTGTCACTTGTGGCTCGTGGCTTTCAGCGATAGCATGGCCCTGATTACGATGAGACCTTCTGCTCCTGCGGGCTAGATGACCACTGTCGCACACTTCTTGTTGTGGCCTCTATTCGTCATGGGTCTACATCCCATCTTGATGTTAAGAATGTCTTTCTCCTATTCATGTGTGAGGAGGTTTACGTGCAGCCGCCACTTGGGTGATTTGTGTGAGGAGGTTTACGTGCAGCCGCCACTCGGCTATTCCACATCTAGATTCTCCTATTCATGTTGTTATTGTAAAATGGAACGTCCCTACCAGCTGATAGTCGAGTTACTCTTGCCACTTCGTCTTTTCATCTTCCTTCTTTTGCTCTTCTTCATCGACTTTACTACAATAATTGTCAATGTGTTGTGGATTATTCTAATGAGTCATTTTCCTTGACTAATATGTCTTCATCTATTGGCAACAGATCGCCTCTAGATCAGCCTACAACCTACTAATGGCTTCTGAGATCGCCAGCTTCTGCCTTTTAACTGCTATGGTTATAACGCCGCTCTTCCCAAGAAGACTTCTTATCGCGACATTTTTGTTCATCCAAAATGGCATCATGCAATGGCATTGAATGCTCTTCCTCGCATCGGCTAGTGAAATCTCATTTCCCCTCCTCTTGCTCGTCACATCACTTGTACATGGTCCTACAAATGTAAGACTCTGATGTTTCTCTTGAGCTTTACAAAGCTCTTCTAGTGGTGAGAACATAGTCATGACTACGATGAGACATTTTCTCCTGTATGGCCCAGATGACCACTCTTCGCACACTTTCCGTTGTGGCTTGTGTTCACCACTAATCTCTCTCTCTCTCAGCTTTGTCTCAACAATGCCTACATGTAGTCACCACCTGCTTATTCTCTTCCGGATGGCATGGTTTCACGTATTCGTCGCTCTCTATACGGTCTTAAGCAAACCGCTCACATTCCTGGTTTGAGCGCTTCATCTCAATAGTGAATGCGGCTGGTATTTAGAGAGTGCTCATGATCCTGCACATTCTGTCCACCATCGAACTCGTGGTCTGACACTTGTTCCATATGTCGATCATCACTAGGGACGACTCTTGCATTGTCTTTGTGAAGGCTCGTCATAGTGAATTCCTTTTGTATGATTCGCTACTTCCTTGAAAATGAGGTTTCTTCTACCTCTGATGGCTTCTTTATTTTCTAAGAGAAGTATATCCATGATCTTCTTGCTTCTTTCTCGTGATGCTCTTACTGATGAGCGCACTGTTGAGACTCCTATGGAGTCAATGTCCACCTTTGTGTACACCTCCGCTCCCTGCAAGTCTGGATGGGCATCCTTTGCCTTGTCACGGGTTGCTGTGTGAACTGTCTCAATCCCACATCTCGTGTTCCCTTGTTGGACGACACCAAGACCGAATGCTCGAGCAACACCAGTGGTGAGCAGGAGCTTCGACAGTCGGCGCGTACCTGGATTATGCAGTACAAGCCGAGGACACGACGCTACTTAAAGCCAGGGCCAAGGGCGCACAGTAGGAGAACGTGGGGTGCTTAATCAAGTGCGTGCCACACAACCCGCAAACAGGAGAAGCACACCAAGCCGGATCAAGTAACTGTGCTGCCACCGTTGCCAGTCTCTCCACCTCTGTTGCCTTATCTACCTGACACATCGCCAGGAGTCACTTGTGTGGCTCTCATCTCTCATCCTTAGTTTGTCGTGGTCTTCTTGGATCCGTCTCCAACAATGTCTCTAAACTGTCTGGTTTGTCCGCTTGGTAAAGAGGTACGGTTACCTTATGCTCATAGCGTCTCAGCATCCTTTCGACATTGTTCTCTTTTATGTCTGGGTCCATGTCCCTTTGCCTCGAAAGGAGGTCATCGCTAGTATACGATCTTTATAGATTACTTCTCTCAACACACCTCGATATACTTTTATTTCTTCTCGTAGTGATGTTTTATCTATGTATGTGTTTTCATGCCATGGTTCACAATAAGTTCTCTACGCCTAGTCTTGTACTCCGTGATGACTCTGGTGGAGAATATATCTCCAAGTTGTTGCTTTGAGTCCTTGCTGAGCAGGGTGCCCTTACTTAGTTCTCTTATCCTGGTGCTCATGCTTAGAATGGCGTGGCTGAGCGCAAGAATCATCACCTTCTTAAGGCTCATCTGTTGATGGACACTGCCTCTCTTCTGCCACTCTTTTGGGCCAAGTGTATCTCCACTTTCATCTAACTCACCAACATTCGGCAATCCAATCCACTGCTTTGTAAGTTGGTTTCCTTTTGAGCGTTTGATTGATCGTTTCCTGATCGTTCGGCGCTTCAATTGTTTGGTTGTGTTTGTTGTCCTTCTTACCCATCATGAACGCGCCAAACTTATTGCTCGGTCCGTTGAGTGTGTCTATTATGATACAACAATGAGCATAAGGGATATCGTTGCTAGGATCGTGTTGGTCCTCAAATGACTATTTCTCGGGATATGACTTTTGTAGAGTCTCTTCCCTTCTACCCGCGTCCATCTTCCCTGACCTTTTCAGCGAAGGACATATGTTTCCACACTTTTCCATACACTCCTATCACACTATTGTTGAACCCCTAATCCATTCCTCGTACTGCTCTTGCTTCTCCGATTATTCAAGGTTCAACACAATCTCCTATGATTTCCTCACCTGCTTATCACAGGATTCGACACATTTTTCACCGGTGGCTTCCTTGTCTTCATCGCCTGAGTCTATCTCGATGATTCTTGCTCGTATTCTTTCATATTTGCCTCACTTTTATACACGTCGGTCGTGTGTTGTGGATATGTCTACTGATGTGCCATCTTCCCCATCTCAGCTTACTTATGGCCTTAGTCTTTCAAGCGTTGGCGCTGCTGTTCTTGATACCAAATGGCACCTTGCCATGATAGAGGATATTGCTATTGTTGGGTGCATCGACATGTGGGATATTGTTTCCCTTCCTCCTCATGTTCGTCCCATTACTTGGTGGGTCTACAAGGTTAAGACTCGCTCTGATGGTTCTCTTGCGCATTACAAAGGTCGTCTTGTCACTTGTCGCTCATGGCATTCAGCGATAGCATGGCCCTGATTACGATGAGACCTTATGCTCCGGCGGGCCAGATGACCACTGTCGCACACTTCTTGTTGTGGCCTCTATTCGCCATGGGTCTACATCCCGGCTTGATGTTAAGAATGTCTTTCTTAATGGTGAGTTGTGTGAGGAGGTTTACGTGCAGCCGCCACTTGGGTATTCCACATCTAGATTCTCCTATTCATGTTTTTATTGTCAAATGGAACGTCCCTACCAGCTGATAGTCGAGTAACTCTTGCCACTTCGTCTTTTCATCTTCCTTCTTTTGCTCTTCTTCATTGACTTTACTACAATAATTGTCGATGTGTTGTGGATTCTTCTAACGAGTCATCTCCCTTGACTACTATGTCTTCCTCTGTTGGCAACAGATCGCCTCTAGATCAGCCTACAACCTACTAATGGCTTTTGAGATCGCCAGCTTCTGCCTATTAACTGCTATGGTTATAGCGCTGCTCCTCCCAACATGACTTCTTATCATGACATTTTTGTTCATCCAGAATGGCAGCATGTAATGGCATTGAATGCTCTTCCTCGCATCGGCTACTGAAATCTCATTTCCCCTCCTCTTGCTCGTCGCATCACTTGTACATGGTCCTACAAGGGTAAGACTTTGATGTTTCTCTTGAGCTTTACAAAGCTCTTCTAGTGGTGAGAACAAAGTCATGACTACGATGAGACATTTGCTCCTGTATGGCCCAGATGACCACTCTTCGCACACTTTCCGTTGTGGCTTGTGTTCGCCACTAGTCTCTCTCTCTCTCAGCTTTATGTCAACAATGCCTACATGTAGTCACCACCTGGGTATTCTCTTCCGGATGGCATGGTTTCTCATATTCGTCGCTCTCTACACGGTCTTAAGCAAACCCCTCGCGTGCCTGGTTTGAGCGCTTCATCTCAGTAGTGAATGCGGCTGGTATTTAGAGAGTGCTCATGATCCTGCACATTCTTTCCACCATCCAACTCGTGGTCTGACACTTGTTACATATGTCGATCATCACTAGGGACGACTCTTGCATTGCCTTTGTGAAGGCTCGTCATAGTGAATTCCTTATATATGATTCGCTACTTCCTTGAAAATGAGGTTACCTCTACCTCTGATGGCTTCTTTATTTTCTAAGAGAAGTATATCCATGATCTTCTTGCTTCTTGCTCGTGATGCTCTTACTGACGAGCGCACTGTTGAGACTCCTATGGAGTCAATGTCCATCTATGTGTACACCTCCGCTCCCTGCTAGTCTGGGTGGGCATCCTTTGCCTTGTCGCGGGTTGCTATGTGAACTGTCTCAATCCCACATCCCGTGTTCCCTTGTTGGGCGACACCAAGACCGAACGCTCGAGCAACACCAGTGATGAGCAGGAGCTTCGACAGTCGGCGCATACCTGGATTATGCACGGCAAGCCGAGGACATAGTGCTACCTAAAGCCAGGGCAAAGGGCGCACAGTAGGAGAACGTGGGGTGCTTAATCAAGTGCGTGCCATGCAACCCGCAAACAGGAGAAGCACACCAAGCCGAATCGGCGAGTAATGGAGAGTGCACATGCACGTGGGATGCTGGACCAAGTAACTCTACTGCCACCGCCGTCAGTCTCTCCACCTCTGTTGCCTTATCTACCTGACACATCGCAAGAAGTCACTTGTGTGGCTCTCATCTCTCATCCTTAGTTTGTCGTGGTCTTCTTGGATCCGTCTCCAACAATGTCTCTAGACCGTCTGGTTTGTCCGCTTGGTAAAGAGGTACGGTTACCTTATGCTCATAGCATCTCAGCGTCCTTTCGACATTGTTCTCTTTTATGATACAAGAATGAGCATAAGGGATATCGTTGGTAGGATCGTGTTGGTCCTCAGATGACTATTTCTCGGGATATGACTTTTGTTGAGTCTCGTCCCTTCTACCCGCGTCCATCTTCCCTGATTTTTTCAGCGGAGGACATATGTTTCCACACTTTTCCCGACACTCCTATCACACTATTATTGAACCCCTAATCCATTCCTTGCTCTTGCTTCTCCGATTATTCAAGATTCAACACCAACATCTCCTACGATTTCCTCACCTGCTTATCATAGGATTCGACACATTTATCACCAATGGCATCCTTGTCTTCATCGCCTGAGTTTATCTCAATGATTCTTGCTTGTATTCTTTCATATTTGCCTCACTTTTATACACGTCGGTCGTGTGTTGTGGATATGTCTACTAATGTGCTATCTTTCCCGTCTCAGCCTACTTATGGCCTTAGTCTTTCAAACGTTGGGCTGTTGTTCTTGAGCAAACTTCTTATCTTTATGTTGTTCGTACCAAATGGCACCTTGCCATGATAGAGGATATTGCTACTCTTGGGTGCATCGACACGTGGATATTGTTTCCCTTCCTCCTCATCTTCGTCCCATTACTTGGTGGGTCTACAAGGTTAAGAATCGCTCGGTCTACAAGGTTAAGACTCGCTCTGATGGTTCTCTTGAGCATTACAAAGCTCGTCTTGTCACTTGTGGGTCGTGGCTATCAGCGGTAGCATGGCCCTAATTACGATGAGACCTTTTGCTCCTGCGGGCCAGATGACCACTGTCGCACACTTCTTGTTGTGGCCTCTATTCGTCACGGGTCTACATCCCCTGGTTGATGTTAAGAATGTCTTTCTTAATGGTGAGCTGTGTGAGGAGGTTTACGTGCAGCCGCCACTTGGGCCATCTCTCTCTCTCAGCTTGATGTCAACAATGCCTACATGTAGTCACCACCTGGGTATTCTCTTCCAGATGGCATGGTTTCTCGTATTCGTCGCTCTCTATACGGTCTTAAACAAACCCCTCGCGTGCCTGGTTTGAGCGCTTCATCTCAGTAGTGAACGTGGCTGGTTTTTAGTGAGTGCTCATGATCTTGCACACTGTCCACCATCCAACTCGTGGTGTGACACTTGTTCCATATTTCGACCATCACTAGGGACGACTCTAGCATTGCCTTTGTGAAGGCTCGTCATAGTGAATTCTTTATGTATGATTCGTACTTCCTTGAAAATGAGATTTCTACTACCTCTGATGGCTTCTTTATTTTCTAAGAGAAGTATATCGAGGATCTTCTTGCTCATGATGCTCTTACTGACGAGCGCACTGTTGAGACTCCTATGGAGTCAATGTCCATCTTTGTGTACACCTCCGCTCCCTGCTAGTCTGGATGGGCATCCTTTGCCTTGCTGCGGGTTTATCGGGGGTTGGGTGCGACATATGCCAACAGATGGCTTATCATGGTGGGGGCGAGTAGAACATCGCCGGTGCCTGGAAACGGGATGAGGCGAAGACATGCACGCCAGCGGATCTTACCCAGCTTCAGGGCTCTCCGAGGAGATAACACCCCTACTGCTGCTCTGCGGGGTCTCCGCATGATCACTGAGGCAAAGTGAATACAAGGGTGCTCCTAGAGCTGTTTCTGGAGGAAGGAGAAGGCAAGGCTAGTTCTCTCCCTCCGGTGTGTTCTGTCTAATGCTACTAGATGCCAACCCTTTGCATGGGTGCCCTGGGGGGTTTATATAGGCCTACCCCCCAGGGTTACAATGGTAAATCCGGCTGGGTGCGGGTCCCAGCCGTCAGTCTCTCAGGTGCCGTCTTCTCTGCCGACTCCTGGGGCCCGCCAACTGGTGGGTCCCGCCGACTGGCCTGGTACGAGGACGTCAGCCCGTGTCCGCCGCGGGCGGGTCTTGCCGGCTGCGGATTACTGTAGCCGTGCTTCTAATGACGCGGGCTTGGTCGTGGGGTCATGGCGACAGTGCCCCGCCTGACTGGAGATCACTGTTGCCATTCCCCTGTCGCATCTGGTTAATGGCGTGCGGGGCCCGTGGGAGGGGCCGGCCGCATCCAGGGGGCCGACTCCCAACGGGTCCGACTTTGGTGCTCTTGCTGCCTTCGGTACTCTCATTGACTGATAGGCCCCGCCATCTCCGGCCCGTACAGACAGGAGATCGTGGGTATAGGGCCCCGCCCCAAGGGCTGATGTCAGGGCTGGCATGGCAACAGTGACGTGCCGGGCGGAGATCTCCGAGAGTACGGCGCAGTGTGGCCATGCTCGCCTTTAATTACCGGGTGGTTGGGAGTCGCGGGCCGACTCCCCATAGTCGGCTTCTTCGGAGTCGCCTCTGGAACTCGGCTTGGATGAGAGTCGCCTATGGGACTCGGCTTGGATGAGAGTCGCCTCTGGGATTCGGCTTGTCTTAGGTTTCTTGAGGGGCGCAGTCTGCCCCGATGTCTTGAAAGGTTCTGGGACTCGGGTTAGCCTACCCATGGCCCATTACTCCGACAGGGTTGCTATGTGAACTGTCTCAATCCCACATCCCGTGTTCCCTTGTTGGGCGACACCAAGACCGAATGCTCGAGTATCACCAGTGGTGAGCAGGAGCTTCGACAGCCGGCGCGTACCTGGATTATGCATGGCAAGCCGAGGACACGGCGCTACCTAAAGTCGGGGCCAAGGGCGCAAAGTAGGAGAACCTGGGGTGCTTAATCAAGTGCGTGCAACACAACCCACAAACAGGAGAAGCACACCAAGCCAGATTGGCGAGTAACCAAGAGTGCACAGGCACATGGGATGCTGGACCAAGTAACTCTGTTGCCACCGCCGCTAGCCTTTCCAGCTCTGTTGCCTTGTCTACCAGCTATTTTCAGCAGTGACATCATCGCTAGGAGTCACTTGTGTCGCTCTCATCCCTCATCCTTAGTTTGACGTGGTCTTCTTGGATCCGTCTCCAACAATGTCTCTAAATCATCAGGTTTGTCAGCTTGGTAAAGAGGTACGCTTACCTTATGCTCATAGTGAGACAATGTCTCAGCGTCCTTTTGACATTGTTCTCTTTTATGTCTGGGTCCATCTCCCTCTGCCTCGGAAGGAGGTCATCGCTAGTATACAATCTTTATAGATGACTTCTCTCAACACAACTGGATATACTTTATTTCTTCTCGTTGTCATGTCTTATCTATATAAGTGTTTTCATGCCATGGTTCACACTAAGTTCTCTATGCCTAGTCTTGTATTCTATGATGACTCTGGTGGAGAATATATCTCCAAGTTGTTGCTTTGAGTCCTTGCTGAGCAGGGTGCTCTTACTCAGTTCTCGTATCCTGGTGCTCATGCTCAGAATGGTGTGGTTGAGTGCAAGCATTATCACCTTCTGAAGGCTCATCTGTTGATGGACAGTGCCTCTCTTCTGTCACACTTTTGTGCAGAGTCTATCTCCACTTCCATCTAACACTTCAACCTTCGACAATCCATCTAACTCATCAACCTTCCGCCCCGGCTTTGGAGTGTCTCTTTGTTTGTTTCCTGATTATTCGGCGCTTCAATTGTTTGGTTGTGTTTTCTATGTTCTTCTTTCCCCTCATGAACGCACCAAATTAATTGCTCGGTTTGTTAAGAGTCTTCTTAGGATATGGCGATGAGCGTAAGGGATATCATTGTTGAGATCCTGCCGATTGATGGATGCATATTTCTCGGTATATGGCTTTTGAGTCTCGTCCCTTCTACATGCATTCATGTTCCTCAGCAATTTTAGTGGAGGATATCTCTTTCTACAATTTTCTCAACATTCTTATCATTCCTATTGAGCCCTTATCCATTGGCTTCTTCAATTATAGCAGATCCAACGCCGTTATCTCCTATGATTTCTTGACCTCGCTTTTCACAGGATTCTACACCATCACCGGTGGCTTCTTTGTCCTCATCATCTGAGTTTACCCCGATGATTCCTCGTGGTCTTCCATCTTTTCCTCACTTTCATACTCGTTGACCGCATGTTGTGTATGTGTCTGCTGATGTGGCATCTTCCCCGTCTCTTACGGCTTGCCTTCTCATCTGTTTCCGTCAATTGACCGCCCTAATTTTTCAAGCACTCGCTCTACTGTTCTTGAGCCGATTTCTTAGTGATGTTGTTGCTTATCCGAAATGGCAGTTTGCGATGGCAGAGGAGATTGCTGCTCTTGAGCGCACCGGTGTGGGATCTTGTTTCTCTTCCACTTTGTGTTCGTCTCGTCACTTGTAAGGGGTCTACAAGGTTAAGACTCGCTCTGATGGTTCCATTGAGTGTTACAAAACTCGTCAGAGGAGATTGCTACTCTTGAGCGCACCGACGTGTGGGATCTTGTTTCTCTTCCACTTTGTGTTCGTCTGGTCACTTGTAAGGGGTCTACAAGGTTAAGACTTGCTTTGATGGTTTCATTGAGCGTTACAAAACTCGTCTTGTGGCTCGTGGCTTTTAGGAGGAGCATGATCTTGATTACAATAAGACTTTTTGCTCATGCGAACCATATAACCACTGTTCGCACATTCGCCACTTATCTGTATCTCAACTTGATGTTAAAAATGTCTTAATGGTGAGCTACGTGAGGAGGTTTACATGCAGCCACCACCTAGGTATTTTGTTCCTTACATCATGCTTTGTCGTCTTCGTCGCTCTCCATGGCCTGAAGCAAGCCCTCGATACTGGTTTGAGCATTTTGCCTCTATGATGGCTGCCGCTGGTTTCAACGAGTGCTCATGATCTTGTGTTGTTTGCCACCTTTCTGCTCTTGGTCGGACTCTTCTTCTATAAATTGATGACATGTTCACCACTGGCAAAGACACCGAGTATATTGCCTTTGTGAAGGCACGTCTTAGTGAGCACCTTCTTATGTATGATCTTGGCTCACTTTGGTACTTTATTGGGATTAACGTCTCTTCTTGGTCAAGAAAAGTAATCCAAGATATTCTTGCTCGTATTGCTCTTACTGATGAGCACACCGTTGACTCCCATGTAGCTCAATGTTCAGCTCCGTGCTACTGATGGTGACCCTTTGTCAGCTCCGACACGTTATCGTCATCTTGTTGGGAGTCGTTTAGCTATCACTTGCACGGATATCTCCTATCATGTCCATATTTTGAGTCAGATCGTCTCTACCCCCACCTCGGTTCACTATAGTCATCTTCGTGTTTTTTGATATCTTCGTGGCACGATTCCTCACTATATATTCTTTCCATGTTCCCATTCATTACAACTCCCAGGCATATTGGAATGGTCCCTTGGATCGTCGTTCACTTTCTGCTTACTGTGCATTTCTAGTGGTTCGCTGATTGCTTGGAAGAAGAACCAGACCGTAGTGCCTGTGCGAGTGCACCTCCTCCTGCAACATCGGCACGCCACCATCCAGCTCTACCCTCCACTATATGCTCTATGGCATTGCCGTCGTGGTTCGAATGGTGGCAAACTCGCTAGCGGCCTAGTGCTAATGCCTCCCGCACGATGTCGCAAAGAGCCATCATCCTCTCAAGTAGCATGAATGGCCGGGGGGACAACCGTGCCATGGCCGCTAGCATTCCCTCTCTCGAATCGTGAAGTGAATAAGAGAAATAGTCTAGCGTATTAGGGGAATGAGACCCAGACAGAATTGTTGAGATGAGTTAGGCTCACTACCAAAATGGTTGGTGTATTCTTCTCCAAAGTGGGCCATCGTTTGCATAACAGGACCGAGTAGGATATAGTCATACTCTATCAAGCCCAAATGATAATCTTTTTTTCTCAATAAACTTTAACCCTGACTTTCAAATAATAGTCTGGCCCAAACACTAGACATAGCATTGACCATAATTTTTTATACATCACACCATATTTTTAGAATCTACTAACATGTAACACGTATGAAAAAAGGAATAAATCTACGCATCCAATTTATATGTAACCATTATATTATATTGTTTTAGAAATCCTAGGTAGGTCTCACTAGATGTCTAGACCCATGTAAATTTGTAAACAGAAAGGTGTGGTTTAATTTATCACCATACAGTAATCTCTATTCCCAAACATGATGAAAAATACAATAAACTCTGAACTTTGCCAAAAACTTACGAAAGTAATTGTACCTCAATAAACAGTTATGTTTGCGATTTCAAAAGGAGGATATAATGATAAGGTGTTTAACAAATATGGATGCATGTTGTATCATGCTTATCGAGTGAACAAAACAAATAATAGGATAGATACTAGGAAATAGAATGCATACCAATATGAATACAACCACCACTAGCTCCATCATGGAATGTTGCATGATAAAAGCCCGCCATGCTAACTCAACAGCTTCCGCAACTGACACGTTGAATTTGTATCTGAAATGTAAAACACAAACATAAGGGATGCAACTTCAAGATAATATGAACAGTGAGCAAAGCAACATATAGAGGTATAAAAACATACCCCTCGTCCAAGATACCATAAGCATACAGAGAGTTAGAGAACCGACTTCCCTTGAGCCTTGCACCCTCGCTTATCAACATAGTAGGAAGACAGACCCTAGAAAAAGAGCATAATTGTTAAGCATAGACCTAAGTACAGCTTAGCGACACTAAAATATGTCAAAGGGCCACTAACAGTTCCATCAAATCCAATAATCATTGTACCAATTGAAAGTACCATCCCGTCTTATGAAAATAAAGGATATTAGCCAACGTCTTTAAAGAACCAGCAATAGAGATTATTCACTTGTTCAGGAGCTCATGGAGCTCATCAACCTCTGAAGGAAGAAACTATTGTTATGCTTACTATCCTTTACTATCAAAGGGGAGTGTGGTTGTGATGGTAGGTCGTGGTACGTTGATTCACATGTTCGTGTGTCGCTTCCTCTTCTCAACCAAATTCTCGCCGACGAGTGGCCCTGCCCGCTCTCTTCCCTGCCTCATCGACTCGCTCGACCCAATCTGATTTATTCTTCCTCTCTCGTGAAGAGCGAGCACGACCAGCTAGGGTTACTATCGCGTTCAGTCATCGCCGCCTCGCATCACTGCCTGGTCGCTATCGGACACACCAACCAAGAACTGCATTGTCGAACACAAGCCTAGGTCGCCCTCGTTTGAAAATGCAAGATGTAGTTTGCTGTCTTCTATGTCATGTACGACTGGCACCGCAGCAGCACGCACTCTGAGTGCAGCAGCTACTCCAATTGTACATGACCCATGGTTTCAAGAGAGGTTCTTGGAGTTCTCATGGTCCGTGCTTGCATGGCCGTCGAAAGGGTGGAAGAGTAGATTTGTTAAGGCTTCCCTAGTGTTTGTCTTCAATACCAACGTATTAATTTCTCATCACTAAGCTTTTGTCTCGCTCACTCATTATTTCTTGCAGTATATGGCCAGATCTAGCTTCTTCATTTATCCATGATTTTTCTTTAAAGTCCATCGACTAAATGTACAAGAGCTTGGCGGCTCTTTTCTGGCTGCAGCTAAAACTTTATATTAAAGTAAACTTTAGTTTGTTGGTTTCTTGTTCGTAGAAACCAGCGGCAAGAAATAAGGCTAGATTAGCCACGGCAACATCAACCGAGTTTATGAGCATGTACCTGGACCCTCATGTATGGCAGATGATCCACCTTACATGAAGATTAAAGTCATCTACATCAATATATTAATTTTTCTCCTGCTATGCATTTCTTGGAGAAATCTTAGGGCAAATATTTTCTTATTTTTGCTTTCTTCAGAAATCTTGGAGAAATTTGGTGTAGGCACCTTCAGTTCTATTACGTCCATCCCAAAAAGTTTGTCTTAGATTTATCTAGATACAGATAAATCTAACACTAAAACGTGTGTAGATACATCTGTATCAAGACAAATCTAAGACAAGCTTTTTGGGACGGGGGGAGTATAACATAGTTGAATCTAAAAATTACTACAATTAGCATTGTAATCACAGCGGTGGGCTAATTCTGTAAAGAAATGCAATGACGTAATGTCCTTGGTTAAACTTCAGTTCTGTATATACTCCCTCCGTCCAAAAGCAAGTGCCGCTGATTTAGTACAAAGTTAGGACACTTATTTGGGATGGAGGGAGTACTTAGTAATGCAATTCAAGAATGTTGCAGGCATCTCGTCATTGAAGTTCTGATAGACATTTTGCTTATGTGTATCTAACATTAACAGAGTTACTAACATTGTTTCGATATTTCGTTAGTAGAAGACTGGATTGTGTCTACACCATTGCGCATCACTGTGATCCAAAAATAGGTAATTCGAGGTGGATTTCACTTATGGTAGCACCCAGTTCAGATAGCAACGCGGGACTTTAGTCACAGATAGATTGTCGTGGAATAACTCAATTGATGGGATATAGGATTAACATTGGTGCAGTTTGCCGAGTACCATGCAAATGAAATGTTGGCTGCAAAATCGATGATCTGCCTCTTTGTCTAGATAAAATTGATAAGATTTAAAACTCGAGAAATATTTTTTCCATCGATCTTTTAGTCTAGCAAGTAAATATTTTTCCGCCATTCTTTTAGCTCGATATAAACAATATAATTGTTTGTGTAGCCACAAGTATGCTACCTTCCTTTTCGTAAACAGATGTCCTACTACTAAACATGCAGTAGAAAAGATGTAAGTTTGACTATTACAATATAAAAGATGTTCACATTTGTAAGATAAATGTTATTTTAGATTTATCATGTCCTGTAAATTATTCCCTTGGTCCCATAATATAAGATCATTTTGCAAGCTAAAACACCTTGCAAAATTATCTTTTATATTATGGGACGGTGGGAGTACAAAACTATTTCTGATCAAGAGAGAGATATGTGAAACTCATGATTTAGCTCTCTTAATATCACAAAATTATTTTAGGAGAGACCATCTAGCATACTTCTCAATTGTAGTATTGGTCGTGCTATTATTTTATGAGTTTATTTTGACGTCTAATTATTTATTTTAAAATTAAAATCAATATTATGGGTAGCAGCACATTCACTGCTCATGCAAGAACATTCCAGCTTGCCTGAAGAACAAAAAGTTACATTATTTTGTGAGTCTATACAACTTTTGCTTGCATTATATTAAACTTCATGCGGATTTGCATCATTTGCACCCCAATCCTTACTGAATATATACCTATACTAACTTCCCACCCCAAGAAAATTCACATGCTAATTATAAAATTAAAGGATCTGAATAATTTATTTATTTTGCCCATACAAGATAGTTCAAGTGTAATCAACTGTACATAGACCCTACATTATCAATCTATGCAGATGAAGAAGACAAGACTTGCACTCAGTCCTGCTTGGTTCCTTTCGTTTGTGCCACATCCATTGGAAGTGAGTTTTTAGATGTCTTTCTTTGTGATAAAATGTGAAAGATTCAAATCCGATGTTGATATCTTTTCTTTCCGGAATGATACTTTGCTGGTCTTTTTCACCCATTGTCTCACATGTTGAATATCTAGAGCATACTTATATTTGCTATTTGTGTAATTTGTTTTGGTAGACTTAGTAAGAGTACAGAGAAATAATACTTAAATAGTGTAGGTTGAAATATAATTGACAAAAGGTCTTACATTAGTACTCCCTCCGTCCGAAAATACCTGCCATCAAAATGGATAAAAAGATATGTATCTCAAACTAGAATACGTCTAGATACATCCCATTTATTCATTTAGATGACAAGTATTTCCGGATGGAGGGAGTAGTTAAAATCATTTTGTAGTAGTTGCAACTTGGTAATTATGATATTCAATAAACTTTCACTACTCCCTCCGTTCCTAAATATAAGTCTTTTCAGAGATTCCAATATGGACTACATATGAAGCAAAATGAGTGAATTTAACTCTAAACTATGTCTATATACATCCATACGTAGTTCATATTGAAATCTCTAAAAAGACTTGTATTTAGGAACAGAGGGAGTACAAGAAATTTATGCTTGCAGTTAAAATTGTGCAACAAAGTGAGTGATGGCAGAGGCGGATAATGGAGAAGGAAAATGGTGCTTTGTATTGTGACAATCCTGAGAACTTATTTTCTATATACATAAATTTCTTGTTCCGTATCGTGTGACAACACCCATGAGCAATGGTGAGCAAAGTGGAAACACATAAAAGATGGAGCTATGATAAAATACATGCAAGTGTAAAAAAGGGAGGGAGAATAACAGCTTGTATTCCTATGGGACGTGGATAGACAGACGGATAACATAATAGATGCTGAAGAAGATAAATATAATATCCCGTTGCAACACACGGGCACTCAACTAGTGCTATGCATGTGAAATTTTACCTTAACCCAAGTTTTTATGCCAATATTGGCAATCAGCAGCCCCACAAACCATGGTTCCGCATGTGGGGATTAAAGCTGCAGAAAAGGAAACACAGAATCATGTAAGGACAGAAATACATTCTGATGAATGTTTAAGTGATGATCCTTGCATCAAGCAAAAGCCTTCTCCAACGACTGACAAACATCATGCAAGGGCAATTTTACAAAAGGATTAGCACTTGTGGAAAAATAGACGTTATACAATAACAGCAGCTTTCTATTGGCTTTCTGCAAACCACAAAGACACAAATCAATATGCACAAACATTGGACCTTCAGATAAGGAGACTTGAATCAAATGGCAAGTATTAGCAAAACTATCTTTTTTGTGTGTGTAATATCAGTATCACATCAATTCACAACTCTATTTTTACCAATCCCACTATAGATTACCTCCCTTCCCAGTTCCTAGAGATAATTAGCATCCAAACTCAATTAGTATGTTTGTATTCACCACGTAATCCAAATGAACCGTCACATCCAAGCACGGCCACCACAACTAGTGTGAGGTTATGGCACTGCAATTGGTAGCTCAGATATTGTGAGGTTGTGATATGTTTTTCTCTGTTGTACACTAGAACCTAATCAGAAGTTCTTCACACCCAAATCAAGTTGGTTTGAGATTTCACAGAAGTATGAATCACTGCCCTGAATTACTAGATATAAAAAATGTACAGCCCTAGTACACAAGACTAAAAGAACACAACACTAACCACCAAAGTGTCCTCGCAGAGATAATCAACGGACAAAGGAACCAGATTTCGATAGGAGATCTATGACCATCCCGACCCTAATCACGCATCCACACCAATAAATCGAATCCCCACAGCACCAAACCCTAGCACGAATGAAAGGCCAAGGGACAGGGGACTCACAAGTGTACCCGCCCATGCTAGCCCGGGAGCCGGCGGCGACGATGACGCCTTGTCGAAGATGAAGGAGAGCGTGGTCGTCCCCTTCTTGTCGTTCACCATCTCCTTGGTCGCCTTCTGGAGCCCATCGAACTGCCACCGGGAAACGAAATAGGGGCGCAAACGGATCAGAGGCCGGCGGAGAGAAAAGGGGATTGAGGGAGGGGAAGGCTCACGCACGTGGCTCCAGGTGGGGAACTCGAGGGCGAGCTGGTCGGCGGAGAAGAGGCTCCCGAAGTCGTCGCTGCCGGCCGCGGTGTCGCTGAAGTGGTTCTTTAGGGCGGAGAGGTTGGGAATTCGAGGGCGAGCTGGTCGTCGGTGTCGGCGGAGAAGAGGCCGCCGAAGTCTTCGCTGCCGGCCGCGGCGGTGCCGAAGTGGTTCTCGACGGCGGAGACCGGAGAGGTTGGGAATCATCGCGTCGACGGCGTGGACGTGTAGCGGCGGAGGCGGCGATCAATTCAGATTTTTTTTTCTCTTTTCCTCCTTGCGTCGGTCAGGCCTTGTCTCGCACGAGAGGCCTTGCTTAGTCAAATGGGCCGGCACGGCACGGCCCAGCCCGGCCTGGGTTAAACGGGCCTGGTCAGGCACGCTAACTACTTGGCCGTGTCGGGCCGGCCCATTTGGCCAGGTATATCTCGGACGAGACCTCCTACTTGACGGTTACGCTGCCCGAGCAACACTCGGGATTAAGAACATGGGCCAACAGAGGTGATGGTGGCAGAAGCGTGAGCTGGGCTGCTCACGCGGACCTACATGGGCCGCGGCCCAAAAGCGGGAGGTGGTGGTGGTTCGCTTCCAGCGGAGCATTAAAAAAGTCGAAATTTTTAGAGATTACTACTAAGCGTGACGTTGTCTCAGAGAAAATAGTAAGTGTGATGTGAAACATAGAATTATCCTTGGGAGGCCAATCGAGTCACACATGAGATTGCCAAGCATAGCTATGAGAACAGTTATTTACGAGATCAATCGAAGATTTCTGGAGCTGGCACTTCGATAAGCATAGAGTTTTCTTAGTGAAATCAGATAAGTACGAATGTTGCTTGTGATGGGCTTCTTGTCGAGCAGCACTGTCTCATAGAAATCTTGTTGTTCATGGGTATGGAAAAGATAGTCACAAGTTTTCCTCCTCCTCACTAAATATGGATCCGCTTTCCTCCATTCTCTCAGACCTCTGTCCTTCCTAAGCTTCATGTTTTCTGCAACTGGATGAGCATCATCATGATCTGGAATCTTTTCAATTTTCTGAGCACTAGTGGCTCATCATCCTCTTGAGCTTCTGGCACTAGGGCCTTGTTCTTTTCAGCAGCTGGGATGTTCCTAATTGATCTCTTAGGTGCTGGAACTGGAGCTTTGGGCTTAGACTTGGAGGGAGCAGCAGACTTCATAGCATCAGACATCAATTTCTGAGTCTTGGCAGGAGGTGCAACTGGTTCTTCTTCCTCCTCTTCTGCATCTTCGTCTCTTCTCTTAGAAGGTTTTCCAAGAACTGTGGCAGTGGTCTTCTGTCGGGGGTTGGGTGCGACATGTGCCAAAGGATGGCTTATCATGGTGGGGGCGAGTAGAACGTCGCCGGTGCCTGGAAACGGGATAAGGTGTAGACATGCACGACGGCGAATCTTACCCAGCTTCGGGGCTCTCCGGGGAGATAACACCCCTACTGCTGCTCCGCGGGGTCTCCGCATGGTCACTAAAGCAGGGTGACTACAATGGTGCTCCTGGAGCTGTATTGGGAGGCAGGAGAGAGCTAGGCTAGTTCTCTCCTCCCTGGGCTATTTGGTCTAACTCTATCAAGGTCCGAACCCTTTGCATGGGTGTCCCGGGGGGGTTATATAGGCCTACCCCCCGGGGATACAATGGTAATCCAGCTGGGTGCGGGCCCCAGCCGTCTGTCTCTCACACCGCCATTCTTCCCGCCGGCTTTTGGGGCCCGCCGAATGGTGGGTCCCGCGGGCAGGCCCGACACTGTGCAGCACTCCTAGTGACGCAGGCTTGGTCATCGGGTCATGGCAACAGTGCCGCCGTCTATCAGGCGATCACTATCGCCATTCCCCATCCAATCTGATTAATGGCTTGTGGGGCCCTGGAGGGGAGACGGCCGACTCCGGGGAGGCCGACTCCCACAGGGCCGTCTTCGGGCGCTCTGGCCGCCTTCGGTCCACCCACTGACAGGTGGCCCCGCGGTCTTCGGGCCGTACAGGCCGGCGTCGTGGGCATAGTGCGTCGCGCACTGTGGCTGAGGTCAGGGCAGGCATGGCAACAGTGCTGCGCCTCGCCGAAGATCTTCCGGCGATACGGCTCACTGTAGCCATGCCAGTCCCTCGTAGGCAGGGAGGGACGGCCAGGTCGTGACCGTACACCGCATCGGGCTTCTTGAAGTGTCATGGGCCGACTCCCATAGTCGGCCTCTCTGGAGGTCGCCAGCTTGGAGTCGGCTTGCCTTGGAGTCGTCATCGGGGACTCGGCTTCTCTGGAGATCGCCAGCTGGGACTTGGCCTCTCTGGAGGTCGCCAGCTGGGACTCGGCTGAAGGGGCACGGCCTGCCCCGATGTCTTGAAAGATCTAGGGTCCCGGTCAGCCTACCCGTGGCCCATTACTCCGACAGTAGTCCCCGAAGCTGGTGAAGCCCTGCGGATGACGCCTCATGGGGCTTCAACAGTTTCAAACTTCCCAGCGCAGACTCTGAGATTCGGCCGTCGTCTTCTTTTTGGCCGACTCGCTGGAGTCGGATTTGTTCAGCGAGGGGTCGCTGTTGGTAAGTCGCGGCGGGAAATCAGACGGCGTATTGGATATGCTTCCCTGCTGCCATCGAGGCGGTCCTATCGCGTGGCGCCACGTGGGGAGGATAGTTTGCTCACCCACGGGCGCGACGGGACGGGCCGTTAGGCGGGGCCCGCCACTACCGCGCCTCGGCATTCGAACGGATCCGCTGCGGTCGCGAACGGTTGGCTTCCCCACGTCGTCACTGCGCGCAGAAACTTCATGGGGTAAATCGTGGGGCGGCGTGGGGCTTCGTGCGCAGTTAATCCCATGCCCGCCCCCTCGGCTCCTCAGCCCACGGGGTTATAAATAGGCAGAGAGGAGCGGGGCGGCATCGCACGTGCATCCTCTCCCCCACTCGCCTGCCTTCTCTTCTTCCTCCGCCGCGAGCAAGAGCACCTCACACCACGGCGATGAGTTCTTCCTCCGCCGCGGCCCCTGCCACGCGCTCCGGCGTGTGGGATGGTTCGGATTTGGAGGCGGAACATATCGAGTTCCTCCGTCGGACCCGCCGTCTCCCCAGCGTGGACCTCGTGCGCGCCCGTCCCACTCCGGCGGGAGAGACCCAGCCCGCGCCAGAGGAGGGCGAGAGGGTCATCTTCCGCTCGCAACTCATGCGCGGGCTGGGGCTGCCGGCGAGCGGTTTTTTCCGCTCGTTCCTGGAGTTCCACAACCTTCAACCGCACCACCTTACTCCAAATGCGGTGGTGTTGCTCTCCGCCTTCGCCACTCTGTGCGAAGGTTTCCTCGGCATTCTCCCCACCCTCGAGTTGTGGGGACAATTCTTCTCTTCGAAGCTTGGTACGCAAGCCGCCGGCACGCCGGCTCAGTGCGGCACCTACATCACGGTGTGGCGCTCGACGGCCGAGCTGGTCTGGGAGGCTCCCGAGCTGGTCTCATCGGGCCAAGTCGCTGACACCCTCCGGAGCCGCCGCCGTAGCGCGACTCCGAGTATTGCTGCAGTCGGAGGCCCTCGTCGGATCTGAACTTCTGGCCGCCTTCGTGGCGTGCCGAGTCCTCCCGCTTCAAGGCCGGCCTCACCGAATCTGTCAGATGAGCGGCCGCCACGACCCGAGTCGGATGTGCACCAAGGAGATGCCCCGCAGGGAGGTGGCGAACTTGGTGAACCACATCGCGCACTGCGAGTTCACGGAGGATTGGCAGTTCGGCAAGGAGCCGTACTCGCGCGACAACCCCCCTCCAGTGGTAAGTCGCATCTTTCTGTAGTTTGGTCTTCTTTGCGGCCGACTCTGGCTTCTAATTCTTGTTGGTTTCTTCTGGGCAGAACCCCCTCATGGAGCCCGCAGCCGGCGCCACGAGACAGCCCCGCGACTACGTCCCAGACCGCGCGGAGAGCGACGTTGACGACCCCGACTTGGGGGCGGCGGCATTGGAGGCCGACGCCGACGGCGGCGGGGAAGGGGCAGACGGCGGCTTCAGGACCTCGGCCACCTTCGCCGACTGGCCCGAAGACGATGCTGATGGGGAAGTCATCCCACGCCACCAGCCGAGGGCCGGCCAATCCGGCCAAGGCGGCGCGAAGAGGCATCACCGCCGGGCCGAGCGCGCCCGGCAGCAAGCCGTAGAAGTTCAAGGGGGCGGCCGCCGCGACCAAACGGGAGGAGGCGGCCGCGAAGGCCAACCGCTTCCGGAGGGAAGTGAGAAGGCCGCCGTTAGTTTCCGCGTAAGTCTTTACGCTCTTTTATTTTTCTTTGTTGGATCTTGTCCGAGTCTTCTTTGATTTTCCCTCCGCTCCACTTCAGGGCTTCCCTTTCCCTAGAGAGAGTCGCCGTCCCCTCCGTCATGGGGTCGGTAGAGACGTCCGCCAACACCCGGCGGGTCGATCCCGCCGCCGACTTCCGAGAGGCGACGGAGCAGAATGCGCGGGAGAAGCACGACGAGGAGGAGGCCAACCGCCTGGAGAAGGCGCAGGCCGAGAAGGCGGCCGCCAACGCTCAGAAGAAACTGGAGGACGCCGAAGCCGCCGCCGCGGCGAAGCGGCGTGCTGAGGAGGCCGCGCTTCACTGATCGGCGATGCTCGTCCCTCTGTTGTCGTCGGCACCGCCGGCTCCGGAGTTCACGGTGCAGACCGGAGAGGTCGACACCGAGAACCCCCTCATGGAGGAGGGCGGTGAGGCTTCAGGCTCGGACACCCTCGCGCCGCCTCCGCCACCGTATGGGAGGCCGCATGGCAAACAGCCGGTGGGCCAGTCGGATCCGCCGATCGTGGACGAGGCCGAGGCGCGGCTGCTTCTTCAAGTCGCCGCGCCGGCGCGCCGCCGGCTTGAGAGGACGACCTCGGCGCCGCGAGCTCGGGCGACCGGCGCCGCCAGCTCGGCGAGTCTGGACGTCGAGGCCTCCAGTGCCGCGCCCACCGGGTGGTTGCACGGAGGCGACACCGGCCCGCTGAACCAAGCGCTCCTGGACGTCCAGCCGAAGCTGCGTGCCGAAAGCGACGCCCTTCAAGTCTGCAACAGGGCGCATCTGGCCGCACGGACATCTGTCCGGGTATGTTTCCTTCTTCTTTTTTGATTCCTGTCTTTCTCTGTGGGGGCGCGCCAGCGCACCCTCTGGGTGTAGTCCCCTAGTTCCGGGCCGGCTGCTGAGCAGGCGGGTCGGAACTCCCTCTAGCGAGTTTCGAACACTGACTTTGCCTTTGTCGGCTTTTTGTAGGAGTATCATAACCTCCGCGCCACTGCCTTCAACCGCAATGTCGAGGAGTTGAATAAGCGGACCGCCGACTTGGTGGAAAGCCGGGGCTAGCTCTTTTCTTCCTTCTTCGCGGGGGCGCGCTGGCGCACCCGCAGGCTGTAGTCCCCGAGATTCGGGCCGACTGCTGAGCAGTCGGGCCGGATCTCCCTGGCGATCTACTTTACTAACGACTTGCTTGTCTCTTTCTTCGTTCTTCAGGTGCCAACGCTGCCCTTCAGGAGCAGCTGGGCGAGGCCAACACTGCTCGGCGTGCCAAGGAGGAGGAGTGCAGCAGGCTCGCCAAAGAGCGTGATCTGCTGGCGATGCAGCTGGCCGAGCAGAGGGAGCTGCTCCAGAAGGCGCAGGACGAGGCCAAGACTCGGGAGGCCGCTCTTATGGCCGAGTTCGAGACCGAGCGCTCCGCCTGGACCGATAGGAAGGCGATGCTGACCTCCGGCTACCACGAGATCAAGGACATCGTCGACGGTAAGTTTCTTTCATTTCTCCGGACGTCCGACCTTGTGTCAGGCCGACTTCTGATCTTCCGACTTTCTTCTTTTTTGTCTTGGCAGACTTCTTTCCTGGTCATTCACAGGCGGTCCCTCTAGCCATCGAGGCTGCTCGGGAGGCGCGAAGGGCGAAGGGCGAGGAGATCGCCGCTAATGCCCCCCGAACCATCGACGAGCAGCTCCTGAGCATTGAAGCCCGTCTTCGTCCGGCTCACCGGCTGCTGCGCCGGCTTCAGCGTGCCGACGCCCAGGCGGTTGCCGCCTTGTGGCTGGATATGCCGGCTCTGCGCACCGTCAATCGGACCACCAACTGGCCGGAAGTCGCCGCCGGCTGTCTTGAGGCTTGGAAGGGCTCCTCGGCCCGGGCCGGAGCACGCCGGGCCTTGGAGTTCGTCAAGGCGTGGTATCCGGGGCTGGACCTGGACCGTCTGGCCGCGTTTCGGTCAGAGGCCCAGGCCGAGCTGGAGGCCGTGGAGGGTGCCCTTGTCGAGCGCGCAGCGGCCATCGCCAAATACACAGACACCAACGTCTTCGTGCCCGAGCAGACTGACGGCGGCGAGGAAGTGCCGCCGGACTAGTTCGGGATGAACCCGGAGTATGGCGAAGACTCGGCGGAGGTGATCGACTCCAGCGCTGAGGAGGAGGACGAGGCGGAGGACGGAGGCGAGGAGGAGGCGCCAGAAGACGGAGCAGGCGGCCAGCCTCAGCACGATCGCGCCTCCAGCAATGAGCCGCGCTGAGACAAGGCGACTGCCGCCGGAGGCGACCAAGCTGAGACCGCCCAGCTGACTGCCCCGGCACCCGACACCGCCGTCACCTCCGATCCTCCGGCCCCGGAGGCCGCCTCCTAGACTGCTTTTTCCGCCTCTATTTATCTGTCTTTAGTAATCTTTTGAAAGACTTGTTAGGTTCGAACAATTCCACCCGCGGGGTGTATCCTGAATTTCTTATTCGAAAATTCGGCCAAGGGCCTATGTAAATATTTATCCGATTTCCGCCTTTCCTTGCTTATTGCTCCTTAGACTTTTTCCTTTGCCGCCTTCCCTTAGTTGCCGCCTTGCCGGCTGGACAGCCGCTCTGCGGACTGTCGCTAGGTCAAGTGCTTGGCTACTTCGGGAAGGCAAGTACTTGGCCGTTTAGAGTGTCTTTAGCAAGTCGGCTAGAAAGCGATAGGCCGACTATCCAAGAGTCGGCCGTCTTTGATAAAAGCTAAGACGGCGAGCCGACTACTCATGAGTCGGCTCTGCGAAGGGAGGCTGGTAGCCGGCTTGAGCTATGCGTAAACTTTTAGGTCCTTAGCCATTTTTTCATGTGTGCGCTCGTTCTTGCTTGTTCTCTGCCTACCAGAAGTCGCTCTGCGAACTGCGGCTTTCGACAGGAGACGTCTTGAGTGCAACACATTACTTGTCCGACTGCAGGAAGCATTTCATAGCGCAAGATAGCAAGTCCCCGGGCCGACTAGTCGGACCCGGTGCCAGACGGTATGACAAAAAGAGTAGCATATTCGGAAGCGTGACTCTTATCATACAGATAACAAAAAGGCAGTCCCCGAGCTCGTCTCGGGGGGCCTAAGGTCTTAGTACTTTAATACAAACGGGGTAGTGCGATACATACTGCATCAACTGTAAAATCTTCGGAGAAGATTCGCGTTCCACGGGCGCTCTGTTTCTTTGTCGGAGTCGTCCCTCTTGCGTGCTCGAGGCTTCTGAGTGTCAATCAGATAGTAGGCGTCGTTTCCTAGCACCTTGCTGATGATGAAGGGACCCTCCCAAGGTGCCGACAACTTGTGCTGGCCGGCTGTTCTCTGAATCAGCCGGAGCACAAGGTCGCCCTCTTGGAACGATCTCGGCTTGACCTTGCGGTTGTAGTATCGGTGCAGAATCTGCTGGTAGATGCTGGACCGACTGAGCGCCAACAGCTGGCCCTCTTCCAGCAGATCAACGCCGTCTTGGCGCGCTTCTTCAGCTTCCTCTTCGGTGTACATGGTGACTCGTGGAGAGTCGAACTCTATATCCGTCGGGATGATGGCTTCGGCACCGTAGACGAGGAAGAAAGGCGTGAAGCCGGTTGACTTGTTTGGAGTCGTGCGCAGACTCCAGAGGACGGCTGGTAGCTCCTCGACCCGATAGCCGCCCGAACGCTCGAGTGGTTCGACCAGTCGAGGCTTGATGCCGGACATGATGAGGCCATTTTCTCGTTCCACCTGGCCGTTTGACTGCGGATGGGCATAGGACTCTAAGTCCAGTCGGATGCCCTGCGTTGCGCAGAAACGGGCCAAGGCGCCCTTGGCAAAGTTTGTGCCATTGTCGGTGATGATGCTGTGCGGTATGCCGTACCGCACCGTGATGTCGGCGATGAAGGTTACTGCAGTCGGCCCGTTCAACTTCTTGATGGGCTTTGCTTCAACCCACTTGGTGAACTTGTCCATCGCGACAAGAAGATGAGTTAGGCCGCCTCGGGCCGTATTGAATGGTCCTACCATGTCCAGGCCCCAAACTGCGAAGGGCCAGGCGATGGGGATTGTCTTCAGCGCGGAAGCCGGCTGAAGTGGCTTGGAGCGGAACATCTGGCACCCCTTGCATTTTTGGACTAGCTCTTTAGCTTCTTCCAGGGCATTTGGCCAAAAGAAACTATGCCGAAAGGCTTTGGTGACGAGTGCCCTTGAAGCCGCATGGTGGCCGCACTCGCCCTGATGGATGTCTCTGAGAATTGCTTGGCCTTGTTCTGATTCTATGCAGCACTGGTAGACACCAGTGACACTGCGCCTGACTAGCTCCCTGTTGACTATGGTGTATGCTGCCGCTCGGCGTTGCACTTGCTGAGCCAGGATCTCATCTGTCGGCAGCTCTCTTTTCATTAGAAACTTAAGGATGGGCTGCGCCCATGAAGGTGCTACTATCTCTTCAACTGCTATCACAGCGACTTGGACAAGGGTGGCCGGGCAGGGAGGCGGCGGGCTGGAGTCTGCGGCCGTTTGCTGGATTGACGGAGTCTCTGGGCCGACAGGCACAGTCCCCGGGCCGGGCTGTGAAGTCCCCGGGCCGACTGGCACAGTCCCCGGGCCGGGTTCTGAAGTCCCCGGGCCGGTTGGCATAGTCCCCGGGCCGGGTTCTGGATTCCCCGGGCCGGTTGGCACAGTCCCCGGGCCGGGTTCTGGAGTCCCCGGGCCGGTTTCAACTGTGGTTTTCTTGAGGCTGTCTGCTGGGGCTCTGGAGTCTGATCCGACTACTTCTGGAGGAGCCGGCACAAAGATGGAGTCTGACTCTGGTGAAGGCTTAATAGACGGCTAGAGGAGGCGCTGAAGGGCGACGCCGGAAGGTATCACTTGGCGAGTGGAGCCGACTCGTGCCAAGGCATCTGCTTGATCGTTGTCATTTCTTGGCACGTGAAGGAATTCGCACCCCTCGAAGTATCCGCTGAGTTGCTGCACCAGGAAGCGGTAGCTCGCCATGTTTGCGTCTTTGGCGTCCCAGTCGCCGGATGATTGCTGAACCACCAAGTCGCAGTCGCCATAGCACAGGATCCGGCGAATGCCGAGTTCTTTGGCAAGTCGGAGCCCATGAATGAGCGCCTCATATTCGGCGACATTGTTGGAGGCGGCGAAGTGGATCTGCAGCACATACTTGGGCTTGTCGCCCTTAGGGGAGGTGAGGACGACGCCAGCTCCCAAGCCGATGCGCATCTTGGAGCCATCGAAATGCATTCGCCAATGGGTGGAGTCAGGCTCTGGCGGCAGGTACTGGGTCTCGGCCCAGTCGACGAGGATGTCGGCCAGCGCCTGCGAATTGATGGCGGTGCGGGGCTGGTAGTAGATTGTAACGCCCCGGATTCGATGCGCCACGTGTCTGCTAGTTATTCGTCGTCTTTGCCATGTCATTTGCTTGCGTGTTGCACTTTGCCATGTCATCATCTGCATTTTATATCATGTCATCATGTGCATTTCATTTTGCATACGTGTTCATTTCATGCATCTGAGCTTTTTCCCCGTTGTCCGTTTCGCAATCCGGCACTCCTATGTCCTCCGGCGTCCCCCTTTTGCCTCTTCTCTTGTGCGGGTGTTAAACTTTCTCGGAATGGCCCGAGGCTTGTCAAGCGGCCTTGGTATATCACCGGTAGACCGCCTGTCAAGTTTTGTGCCATTTGGAGGTCGTTTGGTACTCCAACGGTTAACCGGGTAACCGTAGAAAGCCTCCTTCTCTTTGCAGCCCATCACCCTTCCAAAGTGGCCCAAAACCCATCTAACTCCCATCCATGCTCAAGGTCGTTCGATCACGATCGCGTGGCCGAAAATCGCACCTCATTTGGACTCTCCTAGCTCCCTCTACCTATAAATATGTCTTCCTCCCCGAAATCCCGGTCTAAACCCTAGTCTTCTCCCCCTCGCGCCGCCGGACAATTCCCCCGCCGACAGCCGGACATGTCCGCCGTCGCGCCCCAGCCTATCAGGAGCCGCCGCGTGGCGGCCGCCGCCTCCCGCCGCCGCGCGGGCCCGCTCCGCGCCCACCGCCGCCCGGCCGCACCGGCGCCCGCCGCCGCCATCGCCGGTGCTACCCGCCGTCCCGCGCTCGCCGGCAACCTCGCCGCCCGCTGGCCCCGCCGTCCCGCGCCGCCCACGCCCGCCCGTGACGCCGCGCCGCCCCGGCGCCCTCCGCCGCCTCTGGTCCCCGTGCCGCGGAGCGCGGTCGGCGCGTCTCCCCGCGCCCCCTCGCCGATATCCGGCCTTCCTCCGTCGCCGGCCGTCGCGCCTCGCCGGAGTCGCCATGGCCGCGCGCCTCCGCCGGCGCCCCGCCGCCGGCCGGATCCGGTCCGGGGCCACCTCCTCGGAGCTTCTCCGACCTCGCCGGAGAATCCCTCCGCTCCAACTCCGGCGAGCTCCCCAGCCATCCTCGAAGGACGTGCAACCCTAGATCTGTTTTTCGGAGGGGTATATTTTTCTAAGACCCTAAAACTTTTGCATAATCATGCCATGTTCATTGCATCACATCTCTGCATCCGTAGCTCTGTTTTGTGCGTGTAATATATCAAATTGTTCGTCTCAACGAGTACTTCATTTAATCCCATTGCATCATTTCCATTTGAGCTCATCTTGATGCCCGAAATGCTGTTGGAAGAGTGCATGTTGATGTTAATCTGCTGAAACTGTTATGACTTGCTCATTTATCATTTTTGCCATGATTGATGTATGCATCCTATGAGGTTGATGTCTACATGTATGTTGATCTATGCCATGCCATCTTTCCAGGGGTGTATGCCATGTATTTTTGTGATCAATGTGGTGACTAGCACAAGCATGCAAACTAGGCATCGTGATGTTGCTGATTTTAGTCCCTGTTCTGCTGTTATTTTGATGCCATGTAAACTTGATGCTACAGAGAGATCCATGCATATTTAGAGATACTTCAGTAAGGGTGTTTTGAACATATTGTTATTGTATATCCATTAATGCCCTTGGTTGCAATTATGGAGTAGCCTAGCATGTCATTTGAGTGACCTACTTTTGCTTCAAAATGTTTCCTGGCAGATTGTTTACATGTTATTCAATATGGCCAAGCTTGCTATAGTTGATCCTTGCATGCTATGGACTTGTTCTTGCCTTGGTTTGTTTCACAAACATGCCTTCTTGATGATGCTATGCTTATATTGTCATGCAATGACTTGTGGTGAGTGAATCGAGCTTGTTAAGTAGAGTAGTTGCTGTTGCTGTTTTCCTGACAGATTATGTTATATTTTGTTGCTATGATAACATGCTTCTACAAGTCATTTCATGCATAATCTGAAGATGTTCTATAAACATGTTTTGATCTACATGTCTTGCTCTATCCATTCATGCCACTGGTTGCAATTATAGCCTGCTGGAACATGTTGTTCTCTTGCTCTAAATTTGCTAAATGATGTTATTGTCAGCCTGTTAACATTAAGTTCAATGTTTCGATGATTGTTTCCTAGTGATCCATGCACCCTATGACCTTGATATTGCCATGCTTAGCTTCATAAACATGCCTTCTTATTGTTGGTTGCCTTGCCATGCCATGTATTGCTCTATGGTGAGTGGTTCAAGCTCACAAACATGCCTACTTATTGTTGTTTCTGCCATGTTTGAATCTGTAATATAACTTGCCATGTTTACATGGGTGCCATCATATCTTCTGATTCTTTTTGGCTCATGGTCAGTAAGGGACTTTTGATCTATGCTATTAGTAGATTCATGCCATTCCTTTGTTTGCCATGATAAGTTCCTGTAACATGTTGTTTGATAGCTCTAAACATTGCAAGCTGATGTTATTTCTGCTAAAGTCTGAAACTGTTATTATTTGCAATCTTACCATGTGTTTTGGAGCATGTTCTATTGATTTATGGAGATAGCTCAGTGTTCATGTTTTGTTATGCTTTACCAGTACTTCATGCCCATGGCTTTTGTTATTATGTTGGGTTGCTGTAGCATATTGTTTTGATGCTTGCAATATGCCTAGTTGCTGTTTTGGACAGATTGTTATGACTTGTATAGTGTGCATGTGTTGAACCGTTGCTCCGTTTTGAGTGTGCTCTATATGAAACTTGCGTGATTTTGCATGTAGTTTCATATTATCATGTTGCATCCTTGTTTTGAGGTGTTTGCTTGATGTTTGTATTCATTTTGCATCAATGCCATGTTTAACTTGTTTTGCTCATATCTTCTAGACCGTAGCTCCGAATCTAATGAACTTTATATGTAACTTGACTAGAATTTCGTGTAGATCATCATGGTACATCTTAACTTGCTGGTTAACAACTTGAACATAAGGTTTATTCAGTTCTGGACCAATTTCGAAATTTGCATATGAGGACTTACCGGAAATGTTATATGTTGTTTCCGGTCTCATTTAAACTTGCCTTGATGTGTTGTTCTTGTTTGCATCATCTTTTGTCATGAGTAGCTTCATGTAGCTTGGTCATGCATCATGCCTTGTTCATGTGTGGTGTGTTTACCTATATTGTGTGCTTCTTCTTGTTAGTTCCTGTTTCGTTGCAATCGTGAGGATTCGTTCGTCTTCTTCATGGACTAGTTCTTCTTCCTAGCGGGATTTCAGGCAAGATTACCGCTACCCTGGATCTCACTACTATCATTGCTATGCTAGTTTGCTTCGTTCTATCGCTTTGCTGTGCTACCTATCTTTTGCTCATCAAGCCTCCCAAATTGCCATGAACCACTAACCTTTGACACCATTCCTAGCAAACCGTTGTTTGGCTATGTTACCGCTTTGCTCAGCCCCTCTTATAACGTTGCTAGCTGCAGGTGAAGTTGAAGATTGCTCCATGGTGGACAGGATTTTGGTTGGGATATCACAATATCTCTTATATTATTAATGCATCTATATATTTGGTAAAGGGTGGAAGGCTCGGCCTTATGCCTGGTGTTTTGTTCCACTCTTGCCGCCCTAGTTTCTGTCATACCGGTGTTATGTTCCCGGATTTTGTGTTCCTAACGCGGTCGGGTGATTTATGGGACCCCCCTGATAGTTCGCTTTGAATAAAACTTGTCCAGCAAGGCCCAACATTGGTTTTACCATTTGCCTCACCACCACCTACTTTTCCCTTGGGAGTAATTAACCCAAGGGTCATCTTTATTCAGCCCCCCCGGGGCCAATGCTTGTCTTTGTGTTGGTCCAAACTAGAGCCCTTTGCAGCGCCCCCTCAGGGAAACTTGAGGTCTGGTTTTAGTTGTACGGATTGCTCATCCGGTCGTGGCCTGAGACGAGATACACGCGGCTACTATCAGGATGTCGGCACGCCGGGAGGTTTTGCTGGTCTTGTTTTACCATTGTCGAAATGTCTTGTAAACCGGGATTCCGAGACTGATCGGGTCTTCCTGGGAGAAGGTCTATTCCTTCGTTGATCGCGAGAGCTTGTCATGGGCTAAGTTGGGACACCCCTGCAGGGTATAAACTTTCGAGAGCCGTGCCCGCGGTTATGTGGCAGATGGGAATTTGTTAATGTCCGGTTGTAGATAACTTGACACCAGATCTGAATTAAAATGCATCAACCACGTGTATAGCCGTGATGGTCTCTTCTTGGCGGAGTGCGGGAAGTGAACACGGTTTCTGTGTTATGTTCGACGTAAGTAGGTGTTCAGGATCACCTCTTGATCATTGCTAGCTTCACGACCATTCCTTTGTTTATCTTCTTGCTCTCATTTGCGTATGTTAGCCACCATATCATGCTTAGTCGCTGCTGCAACCTCACCACTTTACCACTTCCTTTCCCATTAAGCTTTGCTAGTCTTGATACCCATGGTAATGGTATTGCTGAGTCTTCGTGGCTCACAGATTACTACAACAACAGTTGCAGGTACAGGTTTATGCGATGATCATGACGCGAGAGCGATGCTTGCTTGCTTTGAGTTCTTCTTCTGCATCTTCGATCAGGGGATAGGTTCCAGGTCGGCAGCCTGGGCTAGTAGGGTGGATGTCGTTTGAGTTTCTGTTTGTGATTCATCCATAGTCAGATGGTGTTCTTATGTATGATGATGTTGTATTCTTGTGGCATGTATGCCTCTTGTATGTATCCCCACTATTATGTAATGTTGATGTAATGATATCCACCTTGCAAAAGCGTTCCAATATGCGGGTCTATTCTTGGTGGGACCTTCGAGTTCCTTTTGGATAGGTTCGCATATTGGGCGTGATAAGTTGGTATCAGAGCCTCGACCGACCCTAGGAGCCCCCCTTGATTGATCGTGTAGTTTGGCCGTTGTCGAGTCTAGAATTAAACTATTTTCGGAGTCTAGTTATATCGGAGAGTAGGAATTCTTTTTACTCCTCTGCCCCTTCGTCGCTCTGGTGAGGATTCTTGACGTAGGTGTTTTGAATTACTCCTCTTCTCCTTCAAATTTTTATTTAGGTTCACGTAGTTGGTTTTCCGGTAGTTGTTCCTCAGCTCTTTTGATCCGGTGCATTTCTCATCCAGTTGACTCGAGTCCCTTCATCTTTGCCAAGTTCAATCCTCAGTTGTTTTCTTTCCCACCCGCCCACCCTTCTTCCTCTCGGAACCGGAGTCCGTAATCGAGTATCCATCCTACTCGTGCGAAGTCTTTGCTTTCTTTCCTCAATGATTTCAACCGGTGTTTTCTCTTCAAGATATTCGTTGGTTCCCCTTTCCAAGTTGCCTGTGTTTTCCCGCCTTCCCACCCTTTCTTCTTCCCGGAGTCTAAGTCTGTTTTGAGTATCAATTTCATTTGTGCAGGGCCTCTTCAGTCTTTCATCATTTATCTCAACCGGTGAATTCTCGTCTCGTTCGTCATTCTTCATCTCTTTTTCTTTTCCGGTGCAATCAATTCAAGTTTTTCGGGTTGATCTTATTCTTTTCCTTGGATCAAGTGTTTTCCTTGCTCGTTTGCCTCTCGCCATTCAATCATTCCGGAGTTCGGAAGACGTCTCAGGAGATTTTTCTGTGTTTGAAATAATTCGAGGTTGTCACCTCATTCAAATATTTCATTGTTCCGGTGCTTCATCTATCTGTTCAACAATCCTTTCCAACGGTGCTTTTCTTTTAGTGGGCCCTAACCCACAGGTCTTTTTCCAGGATCTTACTTGACTCTTCTAATTCCCCGGAGTTATTCTCAAATTCTTTTCAAAGTGTGACGTAAGAATGGAGTTCATCAGTCACATGCCTTTCCAAGATCGATTTCAAATTCTTTTCATTGTTGGCTCTCGATTCTTTGCTTCTTCTCTTGAGTTCTTGTTTCACCTCATCCCTTTTTCCCTTCCGTCTCGGCCCTAAGATCTCGGGACGAGATCTCTTGTTAGTGGAGGAGTGTTGTAACGCCCCGGATTCGATGCGCCAGGTGTCTGCTAGTTATTCGTAGTCTTTGCCATGTCATTTGCTTGCGTGTTGCACTTTGCCATGTCATCATCTGCATTTCATATCATGTCATCATGTGCATTTCATTTTGCATACGTGTTCATTTCATGCATCCGAGCTTTTTCCTCGTTGTCCGTTTCGCAATCCGGCACTCCTATGTCCTCCAGCGTCCCCCTTTTGCCTCTTCTTTTGTGCGGGTGTTAAACTTTCTCGGAATGGCCCGAGGCTTGTCAAGCGGCCTTGGTATATCACCGGTAGACCGCCTGTCAAGTTTCGTGCCATTTGGAGGTCGTTTGGTACTCCAACGGTTAACCGGGTAACCATAGAAAGCCTCCTTATCTTTGCAGCCCATCACCCTTCCAAAGTGGCCCAAAACCCATATAACTCCCCTCCATGATGTCGGTCGTTCGATCATGATCGCGTGGCCGAAAACCGCACCTCATTTGGACTCTCCTAGCTCCCTCTACCTATAAATATGTCTTCCTCCCCGAAATCCCGGTCTAAACCCTAGTCTTCTTCCCCTCGCGCCGCCGGACAATTCCCCCGCCGACAGCCGGACATGTCCGCCGCCGCGCCCTAGCCTATCCGGAGCCGCCGCGTGGCAACCGCCGCCTCCCGCCGCCGCGGCCCGCGGAGACCATCCGGGGCCCGCGCGGGCCCGCTCCGCGCCCGCCGGCGCCCGGCCGCGCCGGCGCCCGCCGCCGCCATCGCCGGCGCTGCCCGCCGTCCCGCGCTCGCCGGCAACCTCACCGCCTGCCGGCCCCGCCGTCCCGCGCCGCCCGCGCCCGCCCGCGACGCCGCGCCGCCCCGGCGCCCTCCGCCGCCTTCGGTCACCGCGCCGCGGACCGCGGTCGGCGCGCCTCCCCGCGCCCCCTCGCCGATCTCCGGCCTTCCTCCGTCGCCGGCTATCGCGCCTCGCCGGAGTCGCCGTGGCCGCGCGCCTCCGTCAGCGCCCCACCTCCAGCCGTCGCCCGCGCCCGCCGCCGGCCGGATCCGGCCGGATCCGGTCCGGGGCCACCTCCTCGGAGTAATCATCTGATCCGGTCGGGTGATTTATGGGACCCCCCTGACAGTTCGCTTTGAATAAAACTTGTCCAGCAAGGCCCAACATTGGTTTTACCATTTGCCTCACCACCACCTACTTTTCCCTTGGGAGTAATTAACCCAAGGGTCATCTTTATTCAGCCCCCCGGGACAATGCTTGTCTAAGTGTTGGTCCAAACTAGAGCCCTTTGCAGCGCCCCCAGGGAAACTTGAGGTCTGGTTTTAGTTGTACGGATTGCTCATCCGGTCGTGGCCTGATACTAGATACGCGCGGCTACTATCAGGATGTCGGCACGCCGGGAGGTTTTGCTGGTCTTGTTTTACCATTGTCGAAATGTCTTGTAAACCGGGATTCCGAGACTGATCGGGTCTTCCTGGGAGAAGGTCTATTCCTTCGTTGATCGCGAGAGCTTGTCATGGGCTAAGTTGGGGCACCCCTACAGGGTATAAACTTTCGAGATCCGTGCCCGCAGTTATGTGGCAGATGGGAATTTGTTAATGTCCAGCTGTAGATAACTTGACACCAGATCCGAATTAAAATGCATCAACCACGTGTGTAGCCGTGATGGTCTCTTCTCAGCGGAGTCCGGGAAGTGTACACGGTTTCTGTGTTATGTTTGACGTAAGTAGGTGTTCAGGATCACCTCTTGATCATTGCTAGCTTCACGACCGTTCCTTTGTTTCTCTTCTTGCTCTCATTTGCGTATGTTATCGACCATATCATGCTTAGTCGTTGCTGCAACCTCACAACTTTACCCCTTCCTTTCCCATTAAGCTTTGCTAGTCTTGATACCCATGGTAATGGGATTGCTGAGTCCTCATGGCTCACATATTACTACAACAACAGTTGCAGGTACAGGTTTATGCGATGATCATGACGCGAGAGCGATGCTTGCTTGCTTTGAGTTCTTCTTCTGCATCTTCGAACAGGGGACAGGTTCCAGGTCGGCAGCCTGGGCTAGCAGGGTGGATGTCGTTTGAGTTTCTGTTTGTGATTCATCCGTAGTCGGATGGTGTTCTTATGTATGATGATGTTGTATTCTTGTGGCATGTATGCCTCTTGTATGTATCCCCACTATTATGTAATGTTGATGTAATGATATCCACCTTGCAAAAGCGTTCCAATATGCGGGTCTATTCTTGGTGGGACCTTCGAGTTCCTTTTGGATAGGGTCGCATATTAGGCATGATATAGATGGTGTAAGGAGCTAGATCTATAGCCCATTTGGCTACTTGGCCGGAGGCGTCTCGGCTTCCAATGATCTCGGCGAGTGGAGCGGTGCAAACCACAGTGATTGGATGCTCTTGAAAGTAGGGCTTCAGCTTCTTGGCGGCAAAATGCACACCGTAGCACATCTTCTGGTTGTGAGGGTAGTTCTGCTTGGAGGTCGACAGTACCTCGCTCAGGTAATATACCAGTCTCTGGACAGGGAGCGCCTTGCCTTCCTCCTTGCGCTCGACTACGATGACTGTGCTGACTACTCGGCTGGTGGCGGCGATGTACAAGAGCATGGGCTCTTTGGGAGTCGGAGCCGCCAACACGGGGGGAGTAGTCAACATCTTCTTCAGCTGGAGAAATGCCTCATCCGCCTTGTGGTTCCACTCAAAAAAGGTGGTCTTCTTCATCAATTGATACAAGGGTAGAGCTTTCTCGCCCAGCCGACTGATAAATCGGCTGATGGATGCCAGGCAGCCGGTGAACTTCTGCACATCCAACAGTCGGCTGGGTACCTCCATTCTCTCGATGGCCTTGACCTTCACGGGGTTGCACTCTATGCCGCGTTCGGAGACCAGGAAGCCAAGGAGCTGGCCGGCTGGTACTCCGAAAATGCACTTCTCAGGGTTGAGCTTGATCTGGAATCGGCGCAGATTCTCAAAGGTCTCCTTGAGGTCTTCCAGCAGCGTCCCACGCTTCTCCGTCTTCACCACCACATCATCCACATAGACGTGGGTGTTCCTGCTGAGTTGCTTGAGGAGGCATTTCTACATGCAACACTTAAAGGTGGCGCCGGCATTCCTCAAGCCGAACGTCATTGTCAGGTAGCAGAAGGCTCCAAATGGCGTGATGAAGGCGGTCTTCAGTCTGTCTACTGGATTCAGCTTGATCTGGTGGTATCCTGAATATGCGTCTGGGAAACTCAGCAACTCACATCCGGCTATGGAGTCTATCACCTGATCAATTCTTGGCAGAGCAAACGGGTCCTTTGGGAAGGCTTTGTTGAGGCTTGTGTAGTCGACACACATCCGCCATTGCTTGTTCTTCTTCAGCACCAAAACCTGGTTTGCCAGCCACTCTAGAAAAAACACTTCCATGATGAAGCCTGCTGCCAGGAGCCGGGCTATCTCTTCTCCAACAACTCTTCTTTTCTCTTCTGACAGGCGGCGCAAGGGCTGCCTGACGAGTTTCATATCTGGCCTGACGTGTAGCTTGTGCTCGGCGAATTCCGTCGGGACACCAGGCATGTCTTTGGGGGACCATGCGAAATGTCGCGATTCTCGCGGAGGAAATCGACGAGCTCGCCTTCCTATTTGCTGTCAAGGCCCGTGCCCATGACAGCGTACCTTTCTGGGTGCTCCGGGTCCAAGGGTATCTTCTTGGTATCTTTGGCCGGCTTGAATGATCCTTCTACCTCTGACTCCTTGGGGTCGGGCGACATCTCTGGCTGCTTTTCGGCCATCGCCACGACTCGGTCAAGGAGCCGCTTCTCGGCCGCGATCACCAGGGACTCGGCCAGCCGACTGCGCAGGCGGACGACTTCTTGTAGTCGCTGGCTACGGTCAGAATCCCCTTGGAACTCGGCATCTTCGTCTTCAGGTAGGCGTAGTGGGGAACCGCCATGAACTTGGCCAAGGCATGTCGGCTAGGCGGGGCGTGGTACGGGCTCTCCAAGTCCACCACCTCGAACCAGACCGACTCTCGGCGGAAGTGATCTTTGTCTCCGAAGAGGACGTCTATTAGGATCTTGCCGATCGGTGAACAGGAGAGGCCGGGTACAATTCCGTGGAACACGGTGCGGCTGCTCTGCAGCTGTCTTCGCTTGATTCCTAGCTTCTCCATGGTGTCCTTGTACAGGATGTTGATGCTACTGCCTCCGTCTATCAGGACTAGCGAAAAACGGGCGGCCCGCCTATCAGTGGCCAAGGTGGCACCTAGGACCAGGGCATAAGAGCCCGGACTCGGCATCACCTCTGGGTGATCCGCCCGACTCCAACTAATAGGCCTCTCGGACCAATGCATGAACTCTGGAGCATCTATTGCTACTGCATTTACTTCTTGTTGTTGTCGACACCTGCTGCGCCGGTCATCTGCCACACTGGTGAACACTACGTAGGCTCCGTGTTCTTCTGGGAACACGTCTTGTACCGCGCCGACTGGCCGAGCCGCCGGCTGCTGGGGCGGCGGCAGAGGCGGCGGCCCAGCAGGCGGCGGAGGGGTGAGGCCGTCTCCCTTGGCGATCCTGGTGAGCCAGTGGCACTTTCTGGTGGTGTGGTTTGACGGCTTCGCACCACTGTGGAACTAGCAGGGACCATCCAAAGTCTGCTCATAGGAGAAGGCTGGCAGCCAATTGGATTTGCCTCCCTTCTGCCGCTTGGCCGGAGGCTGCCCTTCCGGCTGTTGATCTTCAACTGCCGCGACCTGCCGACTGTTGGAAGTCGGCTGCTGGGCCTTGCGCTTGTTGTCGTTCTGCTGCTGTCGCCGACTGGTGTCTCCAGCCGGAGTTCTGGGAGCCTTGGGAGTCACCTTGCCAGCCGCGTTGACTTGAATCTCCGTCTTCATGGACGAGTCGATCGTGGCGTACTTGTCTGCTATGACTAGCAGTTCGTCGAGGGTTTCTGGCTGGTCGCAGAGGAGCTTGTGCTTGAGGAGGGTGCCCTCTCGGCACCCGGCAGTGAAGTACTCGATAGCCTGCACCTCGTGCACGCCCTTGTAGGAGTTTCGAAGCTCGCCCCAGCGCGTGAGGTAGTCGCGTGTTGATTCATCAGGGCCATGCACGCACAAGGAGAGCTGGCGTGGCTTGGGAGGTCGCTTGTACGTGCTCGTGAAGTTGCGGATGAAGGCTTTAGTGAAGTCGACCCAGCTATTGATGCTGTGGGGCTTCAGGCTGTTCAACCATGTCCGGGCCGTGCCCTGGAGCATGAGAGGAACGTACTTCACGGCAACTCGCTTGTTGCCGTTCGCTATGCCGATGGCTGTGGAGTAGTCTATCAGCCAGTCCTCCGGCTTCACAGAGCCGGTGTACTTGGTTGTGTCTCGGGGGAGCGTGAACCCTTTGGGGAAGGGCTCGTCTCTGATGCGGGGCCCGAAGCAAGGCGGACCCAGCTTGTCTTCCTCTTCTAGTGCCAGGGTTCGGTGGAGTCGGTCGATCCGATGGCGGGCGTCATTCTCTCCGACTCCTTCTCGGCGGCCAAGGCGACCTCCGAGAGTCGGATGTTCGACAAGCGGCAGGGAAACTCGCCGCTCTCTTCTGGGCGGGGGAGGTAGGTAGTCGTCCCGCCGCTCTACTGCTCTCGGGCGGCCGTCTTGGTCGCGCTCGATGGTGATGTGAGTCCGACTGTGACTGACAGCCGGATCCTTCTCTTTCCTTCCGCGGACTCCGCCAGTCGGCGTCCGAGAGGTTGCGCCTTGATCTCGGCAGGGAGGCAAGTCGTCGCTCGGCTGCTGCAGCGCATCTGCGCGGCCGCCGGCCGCGTTTTGCGCAGCAACCGCGTCAAGGAGCTGCTGGACTTGCTCCGTCATCACACGACCCTCTTTGCCCTCGAAGTTCTACAGCTCGTCAGTCGCCGCTTGGCCGGCGCGGATGTTCTCCGCTGGGGTGGCGTACACGGGGCATTTTGCTCCGAGCAAGTCGGCGATGGCTGCGCCGCGCTGCCGGACCGCACCTAGACGGCTCGGCCCAGTCGGAGCCGGCGAGCTGCCTACGGCGCGATCCATCTCGCGCTGGTATGCCTCTAACAAGCGCCTCATGCTTGCCAGCTTCTTGGCACCTTCGATGATCTGAAGGCAGCGCATCTCTAGCGTCTCGGCGTCTGCGTCCTCTGGAATGGGCGCGGTTAGGTCTTGCAGGGCCGCAGCTAGCGGGTCCTCGGCTTGTTCACCGGAGTGCTCGCCGTGGCTGATGACGAGCACCTCTGTGACGGCACTTCTGCTGCTCTCCTCGTACGGAAGCGGCTCATCGTAGATCACCACGTTGGTGGGGATAATGTCAAGCGACACGGCGTCGGAGTCGACCAGCATCGGGTCGGTGGAGCCTACGGACACCAAGTCTACGGCAGGCTCGCCGGCGACATGGAGTTGGTCGAGGAGGCCCGTGAGAAGGCTCTCGGGGCCACCCGTGCCTGCGTCGGATGCAGGTTCGTCGGAGAGGTGCACCTCGCCGACAAGTTCGGTGAGGCTGCTCGCGGCGCAGGCGGCCTCAGCGCCGCGCAGCGTGTCGATCCAGACTCCATCAGGCGAGCCTAGCTGGCTGCGCTCTCCAGGGAGGAAGAGGGTTCCCATCCAGAACAGATCTCTGGACGACGGTGCACCTCGCCCCACGGTGGGCGCCAAATGTCGGGGGTTGGGTGCGACATATGCCAAAGGATGGCTTATCATGGTGGGGGCGAGTAGAACGTCGCCGGTGCCTGGAAACGGGATAAGGCGTAGACATGCACGCCGGCGAATCTTACCCAGCTTCGGGGCTCTCCGGGGAGATAACACCCCTACTGCTGCTCCGCGGGGTCTCCGCATGGTCACTAAAGCAAGGTGACTACAATGGTGCTCCTGGAGCTGTATCGGGAGGCAGGAGAGAGCTAGGCTAGTTCTCTCCTCCCTGGGCTATCTGGTCTAACTCTATCAAGGTCCGAACCCTTTGCATGGGTGTCCCGGGGGGTTTATATAGGCCTACCCCCCGGGGATACAATGGTAATCCGGCTGGGTGCGGGCCCCAGCCGTCTGTCTCTCACACCGCCGTTCTTCCCGCCGGCTTCTGGGGCCCGCTGACTGGTGGGTCCCGCGGGCAGGCCCGACACTGTGCAGCACTCCTGGTGACGCAGGCTTGGTCATCGGGTCATGGCAACAGTGCCGTCGTCTATCGGGCGATCACTGTCGCCATTCCCCATCCAATTTGATTAATGGCTTGTGGGGCCCTGGAGGGGAGACGGCCGACTCCGGGGAGGCCGACTCCCACAGGGCCGTCTTCGGGCGCTCTGGCCGCCTTCGGTCCACCCACTGACAGGCGGCCCCGCGGTCTTCAGGCCGTACAGGCCGGCGTCGTGGGCACAGTGCGTCGCGCACTGTGGCTGAGGTCAGGGCAGGCATGGCAACAGTGCCGCGCCTCGCCGGAGATCTTCCGGCGATACGGCTCACTGTAGCCATGCCAGTCCCTCGTAGGCAGGGAGGGACGGCCACGTCGTGACCGTACTCCGCATCGGGCTTCGTGAAGTGTGATTGGCCGACTCCCATAGTCGGCCTCTCTGGAGGTCGCCAGCTTGGAGTCGGCTTGCCTTGGAGTCGTCATCGGGGACTCGGCTTCTCTGGAGATCGCCAGCTGGGACTCGGACTCTCTGGAGGTCGCCAGCTGGGACTCGGCTGAAGGGGCGCGGCCTGCCCCGATGTCTTGAAAGATCTAGGGTCCCGGGTCAGCCTACCCGTGGCCCATTACTCCGACATCTTCCTAGCTCCCTTCTTCTTCTTATGGACTGCAGCCTCGTCTTCATCTGATTGTTCAAGAGTAAATGTCATTGTCTCTTGTGGAGCTGTAGATTTCCTAGGCTTAGATTTGGAGCTTTCTTGTTAGGAGCTTTCTTCTTGAGACATGGCTTGGTGGTGACTGCAGAGCCATACTCTTTTCTGAGAACTGCTTTCTCCTTGGAGGTTACTTCCTCATCTGCAACAAAGTCCTCATCCTCACTCTTTAAGGTTCTCTTCTTCCTTGTTTTAGCGGCAGCCTTTGGTAGATTTCTTGGTGTGCTCCTGCTGCCCTCATCATAACTACCACTAGGGCTTGTGCCCTCACTCAGACTTGCTTCTTGTTCTGACCTGTTCTGGTTGTTACTCTATCTGACATCTTGCGACCGTGTGAATAGGTGGGTGTGGATAGAGTAGATGAGTATCACAAAAAGCAGATGTTTTTTCAAAAATTCGAATCCAAACTTTAGTTTTAGTTTTCTATAGAAAGCATTTCGGAGCTACCGATATGATCATCTCGGTGACACCAAAGCACCCGCAGAGCCTAAACACACAAGATCGGTCAGACCGAGTTGTGGTTTGGTGGCTCCGAGATATAAGGGTTTCACTGAGAATTTACTGTCGCTGTCACCGAGTTGTACATTTCGGTGGCACCAAGTTGTACTTAGTGCAATGACTAGAGCCAATCGGTGGGACCGAAAGTTTGATTTCGGTCAGTCCGAGATGAGTTCGGCGGAAACCTAACCCTAAATTTTTTTCTTTGAATCTATTCTAAAGGAACTTTTCGGTGGATAGAAGAATCTCAAATGTACCAAGATACATGGCATTATCCTTGTGCATTGAATCGAAAGGGGATAGCACGAGGAAATCAAACTGTACCCTAACTTGGTGACGATTCTCTACGGTGGCAACAACGGTGTTGATTCCCGTTGACGGCGACGGAGACCTGCGGTGGAGATGCACAGGCGAACACGATGATGATCTGAAGACCAAGGGGGGCAGCAATGGGGCGCGGGCTCGTGAGGTTTGAAGGATTTTTCAACCGTACGGATCCGCTGAGTATATATACCCATGTGTTGTCGGTGGCGCCGAGATGCAAAATTGCGTGTAGTTGTTGCAACTCGGTGGGACCGAGTCATTCTAATCAGTAGCACCGAGATTAAAATCCTAGATCAGGCTAGTGCTTTCGATGTGACCGAGTTTGAGTGAGTTGGTCTGCCTGAAATGCAATAGAAGGTTTTCGAATGCATCCCTTGATGGATCGGTGGCTCCGAGTGCTCCTTGCCCGGAGGGTCAGAAAAAGACTTGTTCAATTTTTGTGATATAGCATGAATAGAGTTTGAGACAAGAAAAGCATAGATAGCTAGAGAAGGTTTTTAGGCATTCTTGTCCATCCATTTGGTTAATAAAAACCAGACAAACAAAACAACAAATGGATGTCTTCGAATGGAGAAATTATGCAACCAACATGCTCACACAATAAGATAGCAAATGAAACATGTGTCAAAGCATGCACAAACAATTCTAGCATCTATAAAGCAATTGGCTATGACTAGGTCATCTATATATTAGTATATTGACTTAGGAGTCAAATGAGAACATTTGATCATAGGTCATAATCATGTTTAAGCACAAGTGGGGTTACCACTTTTACATAAAGCATTGATGTGTTCACACCATTAGAGTTGGTTTAGCTCAATCTTTAGAGCAAAGCTCCCCCTAGATGTGATATCCCCCCTAAGAGGGATGAACTAACCTTGGGTTTTGTCGATGATGACTTCAGGTAGATAGTGAAGATGTGGATGCTCAATGTTGATGTAGATCATTTGGAGCAATCCATTGGAGTGTTGCACATTCAATACCTACATGGGTTAGTCCCACAAGGAACATACAAGGATGTACATAGACATAGAGTGAATTGCACATATAATGATGTCCATGAAAGCATTAGGTTACCTTGTCCCTTGTCTTACCAACAAGAGGGTTTGTGACTCCATGAGCTAGTGCAAGATATGAAAGTTGTTTGCACAAGCCCTTGCCAAAATGAATATGACTGAGGTATGCTGGCGGAGTCACCCTCAAGAATACTATAGTTCTTCTTCTTTGGGATCCACATCAACTTGATGGTAATCCTTGGCGCATCACGGTTTTCATGATTTGCACTGAATGCATGTCTTCGGTATTTTGTAGGACACGGCTTGTCCTTGGCAAGGTAACGACAGGTCCAATGTAATAGATCTTGTTAAGTATTGCGTATGACAGCGAATTCCTATCACAGTGAACACATGCATTATAACCATGTGTCGTTTGCCCTAACATAGTGCCCAAAGCCAGATAATCATGGATGCACCAAAGTATAACAGCACACAGAAAGAAATCCGCTGGTGGGATGCTATATAGATCTCGAGTGAGAACACCCCTCCATAGTTGTTGAAGTTCCTCCACAAGAGGCTCCATGAATAAATCTAAATCCTTTCCAGGACTTTTTGGACCTGGGATGAGCAAGTCCATCATGTAGTTTGATTCTTTGGTGCAGACATTTGGTGGCATGTTGTAAGGGATAGACCACATGCTATATGTGGCGCTCTAGTGGCCAAATGGTTAAATCCATCTTTAGCTAAGCCAAGTATAATGTTTCTCGGGTCATCAACAAACTGTTTGTGTTTCTGATTGAAACTTTTCCAGTCACTACGATGAGATGGATGGCTCATTACATTATGATCTCTGTACTCCTGGTTCCTAGAATGCCACAATACATCATGTCTTGTTTCAGCATCATGAAACAACCTCTGCAATCTTGGTATAATTGGAAAATGTCTCGGAACATTATGAGGAATCCTCTTCACAACATCGCCATCTTTCCATCTTGATGATTTGCATTTTGGGCATTCACTTAAGTTGGCATAATCCTTCCGGATCAAAACACAATTATTTTTACAAACATGGATCATACCACATCCAATTACAACTACACGAAGGAAATTCTTCATTTTACTATAGGTGTGTGGCAACTCAGACGCATCTGGGAAAGATTTGCACAAAGCACCCAACATCGCATCGAATGATTTGTTGGTCCTCCGCTCAGATGTCTTTACCTGAAGAAAGGTAACCATAGCTGAGAATACTGACAGCTTAGTTCCTGGGGTGACTGCCATGTTGCATTGTTCCAACATGCGCGCCCACTGTTTTTCTTCTGCAGGTGAAAGTTCATGAAATGCATGAGCATTTCGTAGCATTGTTTCAATGTTGGTCAAACTCCCTGGCTCCGCTGCCACCGCCCCCTCCTCCTCCTCTTCCACCTGAGCATCAGGTAGATCAAGATGGTGATCTTCTGCTTCCACATAGTCAGTAACATTGACGTTCACAGCTTCACCATGATGAACCTACCTAGTATATGTGACCGACATCCCACACAAGTGTAGATGATTTTCGATAGTTGATTGGGGTCTTGTAACTGAATCCATACAATAGCTACACGGGCAAAGCACATATGATTTTGGACCATCCTACTCATCTCTGATAAAGTTCATGAAGTTTTCAACCCCCTCGACATATGCAGCGGAGAATCTTCGAGCAGAAGTTATCCAAGTCATGTCCATCTATTAGACATACAAATTAGTTCTTCTACTAGATATTACAGGAAAAACATATATGCTTTTTTGTAAAGTCCAAAAAAATACCTAGGTCTATGTCTAAAGCTATGGCAAGATATTTGGACAAGTAGATCTAAGTACCGAAATATATGTTAAGCTAATTCAACAAACATATTTGAGTGCTAAATTATGGCAGAATATTTCAGCAGTTAATGAGGCCGAGCACACAGCCATCGGAGGCCATCTGAGCATCAAAGATCGAGTATAAAATGGTGTCGAGCTATTTCACCTAACAGATTGGCTATTAGACCATGGCAATCTACTTCACAATAAATATATGGCAGGATATTTTAGCAACTAATTGGGCGTGGCATGCCATCTCAGCAAAGCAGATTGACTATAGGACCGGGTAAGGAAGCTTCTTAAGCAGAGCATATTGATTGTAAACTATTTCGGCAAACAATGAGATTAATAGCGTCTATCAGCTAGTAACACTCAGCGCTACTCCGACATGCACGGGGCCTCAGTCTAGAATGCACGTACCATGGGAGAAGCTGACCGTCGTGCGTCTCCACAACAACGTCGCCAGCGGTGGCGGCGTGGCTGGAGGACGGCAGTCGACGAGAGCATACTGTGGGAGCGAGAGGATCGCCGTGCGTCCCCTCGATGAATCGTGGAGCCGACGTATTGGCGCGGCGGGGAGGGCAACTTTGGTGGAGCAAATGGAGTGGAGGGGGGTGGGGGAGGAGAGTTGGGGAATATTTTTTGCTAGTTGGCCGAAGGGCAGTTGAATTTGGGATTTGGGGGGAATTTTTGCACAGTGGGCAGGGGAGTTTGGCGCCTGGTCGGTTTCTCCAAATGTGGTCCCACGTGTCAGTGAAAAGGCAAGCCGGAGCGCGTTCTGTTTGCATGAGCCGTGTGCAGGACCGACCGTGTGAGGGGTGCAATGCGACCACGACAGGCGTGCTGTGAGTGTACGCCTTTTTCCTTTTAAACTTGGTGCTTCGCACGATCCATCAATACTACTACTAGTTATCTGGTGATCCCGACTAAAACGGCATGGCTGCGTCTTTTCCCGTGCGATATGCTAGGAGGTTGGCTTAGTTGGTTTAGGACTTTATTTTTTATTAGGACAAGGATTAGTTGGTTTGACACACAGTGGGAGAGAAAGATGTGAGATGCATGAATGTGTAGTGGACGTACCATTGGAGTGCCTAAGATCAATTGTGTATGTATACTACGTATGTGTTTATTTACTTTGCATGTTAGCTTTGTCTCGGGTCAAAATTTCTAAACTTAGACCAAGTTTGTACACACAAAACGAATCATCATTCAATATATTTTCATACAATATATCTTACTATTGTTGTGAAAGATCATATACACCGGACGAGATTCATGCCAACACGGCAGATTTTCATTACATTTCGAACTTTTATAGGACAAAAAAAGAAAATTAACCCGACCCTAAACCTATTGTACGACGGTGACTGACCTCTACTTTATTTTGTACTTCTGCATCAGCGACGACGTCCTCCATCTGCCGTCTCCATGAACGGCGGGGAGGTTCAAGACCCGTGAAGTGAAGGTGTGGTCTCCGACGAGGAAGAGTAGAATACGGGAGACAGACCGGCCAGTTGGCACACCATATCGTGCCGCCTCCCATGCCCTACTCATCCTCGGAGGAGTCTGATACGTCTCCAACGTATCTATATTTTCTGATTGTTCCATGCTATTATATTATCTATTTTGGATGTTTAATATGCATTTATATGTTATTTTATATTATTTTTGGGACTAACCTATTAACCGAGCCTAGTGCCAGTTTCTGTTTTTTTCCTGTTTTAGAGTTTCGTAGAAAAGGAATACCAAACGGAATGAAACTTTCGCAATGATCTTTTTGGACCAAAAGCAAACCAGAAGACTTGGAGATGAAGTCGGAGACTCAACAAGGCGGCCACGAGGGTGGAGGGCGCGCCCAGGGGGTAGGGCACGCTACCCTACCCCGTGGGCCCCTCGAAGCTCTCCTGACCTAGTTCCTTTGCCTATATATTCTCTTATACCCCAAAACATCAGGGGCAGCCACGAAAACACTTTTCCACCACCGCAACCTTCTGTACCCATGAGATCCCATCTAGGGGCCTTCTTCGGCGTCCTACCGCATGGGGATTCGATCACGAAGGGCTTCTACATCAACACCATTACCCTTCCTATATATGAAGCATGAGTAGTTTACCACAGACCTACGGGTCCATAGCTAGTAGATAGATGGCTTATTATCTCTCTTTGATTCTCAATACCATGTTCTCCTCGATGTTCTTGGAGATCTATTCAATTTAATACTCTTTTGCGGTGTGTTTGCCGAGATCCGATGAATTGTGGATTTATGATCAGATTATCTATGAATATTATTTGAGTCTTCTCTGAATTCTTATATGCATGATTTGATATCTTTGCAAGTCTCTTCGAATTATCGGTTTAGTTTGGCATATTAGATTGTTTTTTCTTGCAATGGGAGAATTGCTTAGCTTTGGGTAAAGTCTTGCGGTGTCCTTTCTTAGTGACAGTAGGGGCAGCAAGGCACATATTGTATCGTTGCCATCGAGGATAAAAAGATGGGGTTTTCATCATATTGCTTGAGTTAATTCCTGTACATCATGTCATCTTACTTAATGCGTTACTCCGTTCTTTATGAACTTAATACTCTAGATGCATGCTGGATAGCGGTCGATGTGTGGAGTAATAGTACTAGATGCAGAATCGTTTCGTTATACTTGACACGGACATGATGCTTATATTCATGATCATTGCCTAGGATATCATCATAATTATGCGCTCTTCTATCAATTGCTCGGCAGTAATTTGTTCATCCACCGTAATATTTACTATCTTGAGAGAAGCCACTAGTGAAACCTATGGCCCCCGGGTCTTTTTTCCATTATATTTTACATCATATTAGTTTCCCATCAACTTGCCAATTTCTGTCGCTGTTCCTTTAATTTGCAATCTTTTACTTTCCGATCTATAAACCAAAAATACGAAAAATATTTACTTTACTGTTTATCTATCTCTATCAGACCTCACTTTTGCAAGTAACCATGAAGGGATTGACAGCCCCTTTATCGCGCTGGGTGCAAGTTTGTTGATTGTTTGTGTAGGTATTTGGTGACTTGTGCGTAGTCTCCTACTGGATTGATATCTTGGTTCTCAAATTGAGGGAAATACTTACTCTACTTTGCTGCATCACCCTTTCCTGTTCAAGGGAAAAACCAACACAAGCTCAAGAAGTAGCAGGAAGAATTTATGGCGCTGTTGCCAGGGAGATCTATGTCAAGTCAAGACATACCAAGTACCCATCATAAACTCTCATCTCTTGCATTAAATTATTTGCCATTCGCCTCTCGTTTTCCTCTCCCCCACCTCTAAAATGATTTTTGAAAAGATTTGCCTTTTCTTTGCCTCTCTTCTGTTCGTCTTCTTTGCTTGCTTCTTGTGTGCTTGTGTGTTGGTGTGCCTATTTGCCTTGATGGCGCAACCAAAAAGCGTTTATCCTCACCTTAGGAGGATAGAAGAAGTTGACAATAATGTTAGAAGCTTTATGTCTTTACAATTTGAGCACAATAGTTTCTTTAGAAATGAGCTTGAAGAGCAAAAAAAATTTATGGGGTATATGAACAAAGATCTCGATGATATGTCCAAGGAATTTTATGGTTTGAAATCTCAATTTGCTCACCTTGAAAATATAGTAGGCCAAATCTCCGATAAACAAGCTACCCTAGTAAACAAGATGGCCGCTAAACCGGAAGCTTTGAATAATGATGAAGATCTAAAAGTTATTGATGTGACTCCTATTGAATCTTTGTTTTCCAATGTTAATTTTGATAAAGATGGGGCTGGAGATGAGTCAACTTTAGTTAAAAGGCGTCCCAATGATTCGGAATTTTTAGATCTAGATGAAAAAATTGATAAAAGTGGGATTGGAGAGGTCAAGACTTTAAGTAGCAATGAACCCACTGTTTTGGATTTCAAGGAATTTAATTATGATAATTGTTCTTGAATAGATTGTATTTTCTTGTTGCAATCTGTGTTGAATTCCCCTCATGCTTATAATCAAAACAAAGCCTTTACTAAACACATCATTGATGCCATGATGCAATCTTTTGAAGAAGAACTTGAGTTAGAAGTTTCTATCCCTAGAAAAATTTATGATGAGCGGGAACCTACTATTAAGTTTAAGATTAAAGATTATGAATGCCATGCTTTGTGTGATTTGGATGCTAGTGTTTCCACGATTCCAAAAACTTTGTGTGATGTGTTATGATTCTGTGAATTTGATTATTGTTCTTTAAACATGCATCTTGCGGATTCCACTATTAAGAAACCTATGGGAAGGATTAATGATGTTCCTATTGTTGCAAATAGTAATTATGTGCCCGCATATTTCATTTTACTTCATATAGATTGCAATCCTACATGTCCTATTATTCTTGGTAGACCTTTCCATAGAACGATTGGTGCAATTATTGATATGAAAGAAGGAAACATTAGATTCCAGTTTCCGTTAAGGAAAGGCATGGAATACTTTCCTAGGAAGAAAATTAAATTTCCATATGAATCTATTATGAGAGACACTTATGGATTGCATACCAAAGATGACAATACTTAGATCTATTCATGTTTTTATGCCTAGCTAAGGGCGTTAAACAATAGCGCTTGTTGGGAGGCAACCCAATTTTATTTTTGTTCTTTGTTTTTTGTTCTTGTTTAGTAATAAATAATTCATCTAGCCTCTGGTTAGATGTGGTTTTATGTTTTAATTAGTGTTTGTGCCAAGTTAAACCTTTATGATAGCTTACAGTCATAGTTGTGTTGATCTTGCTAAAAATCAGAAACTTTTGCGCCCAGGAAAATAATTTTAAAAATTCACAGAGACGTGATTTTGATCTGATTTTTTGCTATGGATTGGTACACAATTTTCCCAGGTTTTCCTAATGTTTTAGAATTTTTAGAGTTACATAAGTATTCGATAGTTACATATTGCTACAGACTGTTCGGTTTTTGACTGATTCTGTTTTTTGCGTGTTGTTTGCTTATTTTGATGAATCTATAGGTAGTATCGGAGGGTCTGAACCATGGAAAAGTTGGAATACAGTATATATTACACCAATATAAATAAATAATGAGTTTGCAATAGTACCTTAAAGTGGTGATTTATTTTCTTATACTAACGGAGCCTATGAGATTTTCTATTGAGTTTTGTGTTGTGAAGTTTTCAAGTTTTGGGTAAGGATTTGATGGACTGTGGAATAAGGAGTGGCAAGAGCCTAAGCTTGGGGATGCCCAAGGCATCCCAAGGTAATATTCAAGGACAACCAAAAATCTATGCTTGGGGATGCCCCGGAAGGCATCCCCTCTTTCGTCTTCGTCTATCAGGAACTTTACTTGAGGATATATTTTTATTCACCACATGATATGTGTTTTGCTTGGAGCGTCTTGTATGATTTGAGTATTTGCTTTTTATTTTACCACAATCATATTTGATGTACACACCTTTGAGAGAGACACGCATGAATCGCGATTTATTAGAATACTCTATGTGCTTCACTTATATCTTTTGAGCTACGCAATATTGCTCTAGTACTTCACTTGTATCTCTTTAGAGCACGGCGGTGGCTTTATTTTATAGAAATTGATGAACTCTCATGATTCACTTATATTATTTTGAGAGTCTTTTAGAACAGCATGGTAATTTTCTTTGGTTATAAATTTAGTCCTAATATGATAGGCATCCAAGATGGATATAATAAAAACTTTCATATAAAGTGCATTGAATACTATGAGAAGTTTGATTCTTTATGATTGTTTTGAGATATGAAGATGGTGATATTAGAGTTATGCTAGTGAGTAGTTGTGAATTTGAGGGATACTTGTGTTAAAGTTTGTGATTCCCGTAGCATGCACGTATGGTGAACCGTTATGTGATGAAGTCGGAGCATGATTTATTTTTTGATTGTCTTCCTTATGAGTGGCGGTCGGGGACGAGCGATGGTCTTTTCCTACCAATCTATCCCCCTAGGAGCATGAGCGTAGTACTTCGTTTTGATAAGATTTTGTAATAATTATGTGAGTTCTTTATTACTAATGTTGAGTCCATGGATTATACACACGCTCACCCTTCCACCATTGCTAGCCTCCCTTGTGTCGCGCAACTTCCGTCGGTACCATACACCCACCATATACCTTCCTCAAAACAGCCACCATAGCTACCTATTATGACATTTCCATAGCCATTCCAGAGATATTGCCATGCAACTTTCCATCGTTCCGTTTATTATGACACGCTTCATCATTGTCATATTGCTTTGCATGATCATGTAGTTGACATCGTATTTGTGGCAAAGCCACATTTCATAATTCTTTCATACATGTCACTCTTGATTCCTTGCACATCCCGGTACACTGCCGGAGGCATTCACTTAGAGTCATATTTTGTTCTAAGCATTCAGTTGTAATTCTTGAGTTGTAAGTAAATAAAAGTGTGATGATCTTCATTATTAGAGCATTGTCTCATGTGAGGAAAGTACAATGGATGCCATGATTCCCCCACAAGTCGGGATGAGACTCCAAACAAAAAATAAAAAAATAGAAAGAAAAAAGAGAAAAAAAGGGAAAAAAAGGAAAATGAGAGAAAAAGAGAGAAGGGGCAATGTTACTATCCTTTTTCCACACATGTGCTTCAAAGTAGCATCATGATCTTCATGATAGAGAGTCTCCTATTTTGTCACTTTCATATACTAGTGGGAATTTTTCAATATAGAACTTGGCTTGTATATTCCAATGATGGGATTCCTCAAATTGCCCTAGGTCTTCGTGAGCAAGCAAGTTGGATGCACACCCACTTAGTTTCTTTTTGAGCTTTCATACACTTATAGCTCTAGTGCATCCGTTGCATGGCAATCCCTACTCACTCACATTGATATCTATTGATGGGCATCTCCATACCCCATTGATACGCCTAGTTGATGTGAGACTACATTCCTCTTTTTGTCTTCTCCACAACCACCATATTCTCTTCCGCCATAGTGTTATATCCATGGCTCACGCTCATGTATTGCGTGAAGGTTGAAAAAGTATGAGAACATTAAAAGTATGAAACAATTGCTTGGCTGGTCATCCGGGTACATGATTTAAATATTTTGTGTGATGAAGATAGAGCATAGCTAGACTATATGATTTTATAGGGATAGCTTTTTTTGGCCATGTTATTTTGAGAAGACATAATTGCTTTATTAGTATGCTTGAAGTATCATTGGTTTTATGTCAATATTAAACTTTTGTTTTGAATCTTATGGATATGAACATTCATGCCACAATAAAGAGAATTACATGGATAAATATGTTAGGTAGCATTCCACATCAAAAATTCTGTTTTTATCATTTACCTACTCGGGACGAGCAGGAATTAAGCTTGGGGATGCTTGATACATCTCCAACGTATCTATAATTTTTGATTGTTCCATGCTATTATATTATCTGTGTTAGATGTTTAATATGCATTTATATGCTATTTTATATTATTTTGGGGACTAACCTATTAACCAAGAGCCCAGTGCCAGTTTCTGTTTTTTTGCCTGTTTTAGAGTTTCGAAGAAAAGGAATACCAAACGGAGTCCAAACGGAATGAAACTTTCGCGATGATCTTTCTTGGACCAGAAGCAAACCATAAGACTTGGATATGAAGTCGGAGACTCAACGAGGCGGCCATGAGGGTGGAAGGCGCGCCTAGGGTGGTAGGAATAATTAAGTAACAATATGAGACCTAGTAAAACTAAAAACACATATGATTTATTGTATTAGAGTGTAGTAGCAGTGTTGTATTGCATAGTTGTTATATGTAACATGCGAGAACGTTTAAAGATGTACTTTTGGAGGGCCTACAGAGAGAAATTGGGCATAAAGTGGATTCAAATATTTGTATTCATCTTCATAGCATTTGTAACTCATATCTACAGTTTGTACCGTAGACGTGAATGCTTGTTCGCTTTTACGAAACCGGTACAACAATGATGGGGTGGCATGCGCCAATTTAGGCATTGGCACGTTGGCCTACTCGGCTCCATAGAGAGAGCGAGAGAAGAGATAAATACATTGGCGGTCAGTGTATTTCAAGTGAAAAGCGTAGTACGGTCACCGGAGTTCGGAATACGCTCATTACGGTCACTATATACGTTTTGCGGTGATTATACGGTCACTTGCTCACCGTTCAACATCGGATTGCACTCTGTTGACTGGCCAAATAGTCTGCATGGCACTATGTTAACTGGTTAGATTGACCATCCTCCTTGTGGGTCCCATCTGTCAGTTCACATAGGAAAAAGGTAAGATAAACACAAATTTACGCAGGCGCGACAAGACTCCATCCCATGCGCGGGAACCACCTGGTTGTGTATGTGTCTGTCAGGGCCTGATGTGTGCGCATGCACGTGTAGGTTGAGCACTTGAGCGTGAGCGTGTGTGTTGGTCGTGTGGTGTGTGCATGCAAGTGTGTGTGTGTGCGTGTGAGTGTTGCGTGCGTGCATGGATGCGTGTGTACATGTGAGTGTTGCGTGCATGCGTGGATAGATGTGTACGTGTGAGTATTGCGTGCATGCAGTTCGTGTGCATGCGTGCGTGTGTGTATAATCACCACACTATCTTATGTGTGTTAAAACAGACGGCTCAACATACCAATACAAGACCACCTTGTCCGTTGTGCCCGCGATCATGACTTCGAACCACCATCCAATATTTTTTTATCGTTGTTTTCATTCTTATACACGCCGACAGGTGGGCCCAATGGTAGTGAGATAATGTGCTCAACACTAGAGGTGCCACGTGGAGCGTTTAACTGGTCAACTAGTCGTGTCTTGAGCAAATACAGAGTTGTACGATGAGCCCGTGACTGTATAATAACCACAAAATGTAAATGGTGACCATACTGAGTGGATTCAAAAGTCCAATGTACGTATCATGATTTTGCTTCAAATACAATGGTCGTCACTGTATATATCGCGAGAGAAAGATGAAACATGCGTGAATGTGCTGGGGGCGTACTTTTAGAGGACCTGGAGATAGTTTGTGTGCGTACGTGAAAGGGGCGTAGAGGGGGTGTATGCGATGGAGAGAGAGATGCTCTTTGTTTCTCTTTATTGTGACTAACTTTATATATAGTATAAAAATATAAAATTCACAGTGCGGAATAAATATCATTGGGTGCACCATGCAATGCAAATTAACGTTCATACTCCTCCATATAATTTTGTAATGTTGTATATAGTAGAAATTCTAAAATAATTTTTTGGCCACACTTTGTGTGGTTTTATTCAAAAGGAATGTTGTATGCGAAATAAACATGAAGAGATGGCTTTTTAGATCAATGGGGTACGTGATGTAACATGTGTGAATGTGTAGTTGACGTATTTAGCAGGGCCTAGAGAGGGTATGTGTATGTATTACATATTCGAGAGGGGCATGGATAGAGGGGCCAGCGGGTGGGGGCGATGTGGGAGAGATAGCAAGAGAAATGAGAGAGGTCTAGAGAGAGAGAGAGACGAATAGGATGTCACGGCGAGAGATGCCCTTGAGTGTGTATATGCAAGGGGGAAGGGGATAGAGGCACGAGGAGAAAATATTTTGTGTGGTGTCTGTGTTGGTATGTGTGGATGTGAGAAGATAACGAGACCTAGGGGTAGAGGGTGTGTCACCGCGTGAGGTCCGGTGGGCCGAGGTGAGGCCCTTGGTTTGGTTACGTCCTGCGCCACATTGGTCGCCCCGTGACGCATTCAGGGAGACCCATTGAGGACTAGTCGTACAAGACAAAGACGCCAGAGTCGTGAAGGACTCTATGTCTACTGACAAAGCCGGCTAGGATTTGTTACTCTAGGTCCTCGGACTAAGGTAACCCCTTATCTCTGATATTGCCATTCATCCAACCTAAATTTAAGGGGCATCCTATAGAATGCTCTGCTAGAATCATACTCGTGAATTAGGAAGAGAGGTGGAGACAATGTGTGCGAGACAGGCCTAATGATAATGTGCGTGCGGGAGACACGTAGGCAGGTCTATGTATATAGAAAGGGCCGATGGGGATTGTGCGTGTGTATGCGTGTGAGAGGAAGAGTGCTTGTGATAAAAGTTAGTGAAAACAGTCATAAATGGTTGTGAGAGGGAGGGAGGGTGATATCGAGAGCATGTGTGCGATAAAGACACCCCGGAAGAGAGTGTGTGAGCATGTGTGAGAGACCACCAATTGATATACACCGTGTGCACGTATGTGTGAGAGAGAAAGTCAGCGCGTGTGTGAGGAGGGGCATATGGAGAATGAAACTACATGTAAAAGACAGATGTACACATTGATTTAAAATATAAATTGTATCCAAATATTAGGATGGGATCATGATATTTGCAATTCGCGTAAGGAACGGTCATTGATCCATCACACATCTATATTCTATCGAATTTGAGCATGTCTATGTTATTATTCAACATAGTTGATCCACAGAGTCAGTATTTTAAACTCCAGACAATGCATCGCTTTAGCAGTTCGAATATAAACGCGAGAATAGTTCATGTTGTGTGTGTAAAGCACATTATACATACAAAAGTTACACAATGAACATTATAAATAGCTAGCTATGAACTAGCATACATTTGAATTCAACTTAAGGTGGTTTAAAAAAATTCAAATTCAACGTGAAGTCCATTCAATTATTTGAATTCGAGATCATGGCATTTGTAAATCATACCTAAATTATGGGGGCACCAATCTTTGCTCTGCTTTTGTACATAATGGCATATATAGTCGTGGACAAAATAGATTCAAATTTACCTCCTCCATTCCAAGATAATCGTAGTTATAGGATTTTCAAGTGTCAAAATTTCAAAAAGAAGCACATAGTATAATGAGGTTTTCAAACATACAAGGTCAAATTTAACGTTGTCTATTTAGGTCAATCCTCAAAGTTCAAGAGTACTCTAAACATGAATGCTTCTATTTAAAAATTTCAAACGAAGCGCCAAAAGAGACTCTACTCGCCCGAAATTGCGTGAGACTAATGTTTGGTAGAAGTAAATTACTTTTCTAACTCCGACTCATTAAGCCTACCGGCCCAATGTCTATAGGTCTAAACTGGGGTAGGTTTGTAACTTCATCTAGACGCCACGCAACCGCCTCCGAAAAACATTCATACAACGTGGCCGTCTAAACACACATTCGCTCGGCCGAAATCGCTCCTGCCCACTATTTGGGACACCTGGGATTACCGTCCTACCCCTGACCCGCAGTAGGTCAAAAATGAAAGAGGGGGGCAAAGTTTGTACTTTCCCCAAATTTCAAACAGGCGCGTCCCATCTGTTAAAAAAGACAAAAACAAGCGTCCCAGACCAAAACATGGTTCCCCCTTAGCTCCCCCACCCCCCATCTGATTCCCAATTCGTACTCCGTGGGCGCCATACTACCTCTCCACCAGCCGTGAAACCCCGATGTCCTCCGTCTGCCACCCCATCCCGCCCATCAACCGCCGCCATCCTCCATCATGCCAGAGCCGATACCCTGAGGTCGTCGTCCGCCACAACTGCAATGCCCTCCACAACTATTAGTTGTAGCCGAGGCCGAGCTGCCTATATGATGCCGACGTGCGCCGTACCCGAGCGAGTTCAACCACGCTGTCCTGCCCCTCACCGCTGCCGCTCCAACATCGCGACCGTCCACCGCACCAGAGTTGTTCCCGCTACACCGTCCTTTGCCGCCTCGGATCTTATTGGGGATATAACTATTGGGTATGACCCACCCAGGAGGGGCCGGGTCATACCACTGGCGGTTCATAACAAGAAGGCCCATGAAGATGTTCAAGATTGCAGTTCACGAAGCAAGCTTACTGAAGGCCCAAGACCCAAAGGCGACTTGAGGCCCACGGGCATAAACCACCATATGTTTAACTTGTATGTTAAGGAAATTATAGATTCTATCGCCGAGCCGGACACGTTGTGTATGAGCCGGCCGGGACTCTGTAAGCTGCTGGGCATTAGCCTGTGTATATAAAGGGGTGACCCGGCGGTGGTTTAGGGCAAGAAAGAAGAGATCGAGAACTAGGTCAAGCGTATTCGCTCCTTGGTAATCAAAGCCCAAGCAATACAACCCTAAACTAGAGTAGGCCTTTACCTCCACTGCGAGGAGATGAACTAGTATAAACTCTCTATGTCCCTCGTCCCGTTTAACCCCTTCAACCTAACTACGTTGCGATGGCTGCACACCTAAGTCCTCATGCTAGGGCATCTGACGTGACTATTCCACGACAGTTGGTGCCCACCATGGGGCCAGTGCGCGGTGGTTTCGAGTTCTTGAAGGGTAGCTTCGCAGGGCTCAAGGGATACGCTGTGGGTCGGATGACTAAGAGTTATCGCGGTGAGCTCTACATCGATGACGAGGGCTGGGGCCTCGAGGCTGGCTCAATCAAGTACGGGTACCAGGTCCCGTTTGGCAGAATCCATGTCTTCATTGGCAAGATTGGTGAGTCGGAAGCTGAGCTGGACATCTGCATCGACATCGTCAAAATGGCTCGGTGCGCGGGACCCGCCAAGGCTCAAGCCACCCCGAAGCATGTCTTTGTTGGTTTCGTTCATGGAGCAGAGCTGGAAGGAGGACCGGAATCTGGTGGTGAGACAGTTGTCTACTCAGGAGACGAGTCCTCAACTGGTGAGACCAACTCCATCTATTAGGTTCAGGATGGTGGGCTTAGGGGTTGTTCTGATGGTGACAGTATTCCGGACCTCTACGAGCCGCCACACGGGGTTGCGATCTTCATGACCGGTACACAGTCAAGGCAGGATTCTTCGACTGCAGCAGCAATGATCTTCGGGTGAGCAACGACGACGGCTGTCGGGGCAGGAGGCCCTGTGCGCCCGTCGGCTCAAATTTTGTCCGATCTGTTGGATGCCCTGGCAACATTGTTGATGGTGGAGGTTAACCCGGTGAATCAAACTTAGCATAACACAGATGTTACAAAATTACGAGATGATATAACACAAGCCAAGGAGGAGCTAAACACGGAGAACACCCGGATGGCAACGGAGTGAGCCGCCTTGCAGAGGGAGGCAGAACGAATTTAGGCAGAGAGCTTCCGCTTGAGCTTGGACTGGGATGCATCAAACGCTGTCTTTAACAGAAGGCATGTGAGCAGGCTGCCCCCGACTTATGATGCGAGGAACCTTTTCAACATGCCTGAGGCAGGAACGAGTAACCCGCATGGTGTGGATCGGGCCGTTTAGGCGCCGGCGTGTCGGGGGTTGGCTGCGACATATGCCAAAGGATGGCTTATCATGGTGGGGGCGAGTAGAACATCGTCGGTGCCAGGAAACGGGATGAGGCAAAGACATGCATGCCTGCAGATCTTACCCAGCTTTGGGGCTCTCCGTGGAGATAACACCCCTATTGCTGCTCTGCGGGGTCTCCGCATGATCACTAAGGCAAAGGGAGTACAAGGTTGCTCCTAGAGCTGTTTCTGGAGGTAGGAGAAGGCAAGGCTAGCTCTCTCCTTCCTATATGGTCTGTCTAGTGCTAATGGATTCGAACCCTTTGCATGGGTGCCCTGGGGGGTTTATATAGGCCTGCCCCCAAGGGTACAAGGGTAAAACCGGCTGGGTGCGGGTCCCAGCCGTCTGTCTCTCAGGCCGCCGTCTTCTCCGCCGACTCCTGGGGCCCGCCGACTGGCCTGGTACGAGGGCATCAGCCCGTGTTCACCGCAGGTGGGTCTTGCCGTCTGCAGATTACTGTAGCCATGCTTCTAATGACGCGGGCTTGGTCATGGGGTCATGGCGATAGTGCCACCGCCTGACGGGCGATCACTGTTGCCATTCCCTCGTCGTGTCTGGTTAATGGAGTGTGGGGCCCGTGGGAGGGGCCGGCCGACTCCTGGGGGCCGACTCCCATAGGGTCCGACTCTTGGCGCTCTCGCCGTCTTCAGTACTCCCGCTGACTGGTGGGCCTCGCCGTCTCCGGGCCGTACAAACAGGCCGTCGTGGGTACAGGGCTCTGCCCCCAGGAGCTGATGTCAGGGCCGGCATGGCAACAGTGCCGCGCCGGATGGAGATCTCCGTTGGTACGGCGCACTGTGGCCATGCCCACCCTTAAATTACAGGGTGGTCGGGGCTGCAGGCTGACTCCCCATAGTCGGCCCCTTTGGAGTCACCTCTGTGACTCGGCTTATCCTGGAGCCGCCTTCTGGGACTCGCTCAACTGGGAGTCGCCTCTGGGACTCGGCTCAACTGGGAGTCGCCTCTGGGACTTGAGGGGCGCAGCCTGCCCCGATGTCTTGAAAGGTTCTGGGACTCGGGTTAGCCTACCCGTGGCCCATTACTCCGACAGTAGTCCCCGAAGCTGGTGAGGCTCCAAGGGTTATACGTCGCGGGCCTCAACAGTTTCATTCTTTCGGTGGTAGGATTTAGGCCTTGCTTGCCGTCTCCCTTCAAGCCGACTGGCTGGAGTCGGACTTCTCAGAGGGCCGTCTTGCTTCAAACCGACTAGCTGGAGTCGGATTCACTGAGGGTCGTCTCGCCCCTTAAGGAGCTTGAAAGCCGCGGCGGGAACTAGGCGGCGTGCCTGATACGCTTCCCGCGGTCGCCCGCCACGGCCCCATCGCGCGGCGCCACGTGGCAGGGGCAGTCTGCCTACCCACGCGCGCAACGGGACAGGCTGTTAGGCGGGGCCCGCCACTACCGCGCCTCGGCACGCGAACGGATCCATTGCGGCCGTGCGGACGGTTGGGTTCCCCACGTCGTTACTTTGCGCACTAACTTCGTGGGGTAAATCGTGGGAGGCGTGGGGTCTCGTGCGCAGTTAATCCCACGCCGACCCATCGGCTTCTCAGCCTACGGGCTTATAAGTAGGCGGGGGGAGCTGGACGGCGAAGCACGCGCGCTCATTCCTCCCTGCTCCCCCGCTTCCTCCTACCTTTGCCGCACCAAGCCGCACCGTACCCGCAGCAATGAGCTCCTCCTCCGCCGCCGCGGCTCCTGCCGTGTGCTCTGGCGTGTGGGACGGCTCTACGGTGGACGACGACATCATCGAGCACCTCCGCAAGATGCGCCGGCTCCCTGGCGTGAACCTGGTGCGAGCTCGCGCCACGCCAGCGGGGGAAATAAGGCCGGCGCCGGAGGAGGGCGAGCGGGTCATATTCCGCTCGCACCTCATGCGCGGTCTGGGCCTGCCGGCGAGCGGCTTCCTCCGCTCCTTCTTGGAGTTCAACGGACTCCAGCCGCACCACCTCACTCCGAACACGGTGGTGCTGCTGGCCCCCTTCGCCAACCTGTGTGAGGGTTTTCTTAGCGTTCTCCTCACCATCGAGCTATGGGGGGAGTTCTTTCAATCCAAGCTCGGCATGCACGTCGCTGGCGTGCCGGCTCAGTGCGGCACCTTCATCACGAAACGAAGCTCGACCGCCGACAACCCATTCCCCTCCATCGCGCTGATCAAGTCGGTGAAGATGTGGCAGCGGTCATACTTCTACGTGAAGAACGTCAGCACGAAAGGCGACTGGGTCAACCTTCCGCCCTACGAGGCCGACGCACCGGCTGGGAGGCTTCCCAGCTGGTCCCACCGGGCCAAGACGCTGACTCCCGCAGGTGCCGCCGCCGTCGCGCGACTCCGAGTGCTAACGCAGTCGGAAGGCCTGGGCGGGGCCGACTAGCTGGCCGCCTTCATGGCGCGCCGAGTCCTCCCTCTCCAAGGCCGACCTCATCTGATTAGTCAGTTGAGCGACCGCCGAGACCCGAGCCGGATGTGCACCTGGGAAATGCCCCACGCGGAGGTGGCAAATATGGTGAATCACATCGCGAACTGCGAGCTCGCGGAGGACTGGCAGTTCGGTAAGGAGTCGTACTCACGTGCCAACCCCCCGCCTGTGGTAAGCCATATCTTTTGTTCCTCTGTTTTCCTTCTGCAGCCGAATCCGACTTCTGATCCTTTTGGTTTCTTCGAGTCAGAACCCCCTCATCCAGCCTACAGCCGGCGCCACGGGACCGTCCCGCGAGTTTGCTCCCGATCGGGCGGAGAGCGATGTTGATGATCCCGACTTGGGGGCGGCGGCAATGGAGGCCGACACCAAAGGCGGAGGAGGAGGAGTGGAAGGCGGCTTCACGCCCTCGGCGACCTTCGCCGACTGGCCAGACGACGACGCCGAAGGGGAAGTCGCCCCGCGCCACCAATTGAAAGCCGGCCATCCAGGCGCGAGTTCCTCTGCCGGCTTGGCCGGTCAAGTCGGCGCGAAGAAGCGCCGGGCCGCGCCGAGTTCGCTCGGCGGCCGGCCAGAGAAGTTCAAGGGGGCGGCCGCCGCGACCAAGCGGGAAGAGGCGGTCGCGAAGGCCAACGGCTTCCGTAAGGAAGTGAAGAAGCCGCAGCTAGTCTCTGCATAAGTGTTCACTGCCTTTGTCTTGTTTCCTGTGATGAATCTTCTCCGACTCTTTTTCATTCCTTCTTTGCTTCAGGGCCCCTCTTTCTCTTGAGAGGGTCGCTGTCCCCTCTGTCATGGGGTCGGCCGAAACGTCCGCCAATACTCGGCGGATAGACCCCGCCGCCGACCTCCGGGAGGTGACGGAGTGAAACGCACGGGAGAAGTGCGACGAGGAGGAGGCCGACTGCCTGGAGAAGGCGGAGGCTGAGAAGGCGGTGGCCTCTGCCCAGAAGAAACTGGAGGAAGCCGAAGCCGCCGCCGCGGCAAGACAGCGGGCTGCGGAGACCACGCACCGCAAATCGGCGTTGCTTGTCGTCCCGCTGAACTCCGCGCCGCCGCCCCCGTAGTTCATGGGGCAGACTGGAGAAGTCGGCGGGGAGCACCCCATCGTGGAGAAGGACGGGGGCGAGGCCTCCTCGTCGGGCACGGCCAAGCCACCACCACCGCCTGCACCGCCAACAAGGAGGGCGCATGGCAAGCAGCCGGCAGGCCCGCCGGTACCGTCGACTGAAGACGAGGCGGTGGTGAGGCTGCTCCTTCAAGTCACCTCACCAGCGCGCCGCCGACTCGAGAAGGAGGTTTCAGCGCCACGCCCCTTGCAGGTCGGTGCCGCCAGCTCAGCCATCCCAGATGCCGAGGCGACAAGCGCCGCGCCCACTGGGTGGGTGCGAGGAGGCGGCGACGGTCCGCTGAACCAGGCGCTCCTGGACGTCCAGGCGAAGCAGCAAGCTGAGGGCGAGGCCGTCCAAGGCTGCACCAAGGCGCATCTGGCGTCGCGCGCATCTATCCGGGTACGCTTTCTTTCTTGACTTTGTTTTTTCTCGTTCTTCTCTGTGGGGGTGCGCCAGCGCACCCACTGGGTGTAGTCCCCGAGTTTCAGGCCGGCTGCTGAGCAGGCGGCCCGGAACTCAATCTGGCGAGTTCCTTATTTTTGTCTTTGTCTGATTGTTTATTGCAGGAGTATCACAACCTCCGCGTCACTGCCTTCAACCACAACGTTGAGCAGCTGGGGAAGCGGACTGCCGACTTGTCAGAGAGCCGGAGTAAGTTCTTCTTTTTCGCGGGGGCGCGATGCGCACCCGCGGGCTGTAGTCCCGGAGATTCGGGCCGACTGCTGAGCAGTCAGGCCGGATCTTCCTGGCAACCTTCCTTGTTGATGACTTAACGTCCTTTCTCTTTGTTCTTCAGAGGCCAATGCCACTCTTCAGGAATTGTTGGGCGAAGTCAGCACTGCCCTACGCGCCAAGGAGGAGGAGTGCAGCAGGCTACGCAGCTGGCGGAGCAGAAGGAGCTGCTCAAGAAGGCGCAGGACGAGGCGGAGACGAGAGAGACCGCTCTCCTGGCCGAGTTCGAAAGCGAGCGCTCCTCCTGGACCGACAAGGAGGCGATGCTGACCTCCGGCTTCCACGAGATCGAAGACATTGTCGACGGTGAGTTTCTTTGCTTTCTTTCTTCGAGCCGCCGACTGTGAGTCAGGCCGACTCCTGATTCTTTCTTTTGCTTCTTTCTGTTTGGGCAGACTTCTTCCCCGGCCACTCGCAAGCGGTCACCCGAGCCATCGAGGCTGATCACGAGGTGCGGAGGGCAAATGGCGAGGAGATCGCCGCCAACGCCCCCCTGACCGTCGACGAGCAGCTCCTGAGCATCGAGACCCGTCTACGTCCGGCCCATCAGCTACTGTGCCGGCTTCAACGCGCCGGGGCCCAGGCGATCTCCGCCCTGTGGCCAGACATGGCGGCTCTGCGGACTCCCAGTCGGACTGCCGACTGGCTGGAGTTCGCAGCTAGCCGTCTTGAGGCTTGGAAGGGTTCCTCGGACCGGGCTGGAGCGCGCCATGCCTTGCAATTCATCAGCGCTTGGTATCCAGGGCTGGACCTGGACCGGCTGGCCGCGTTCTGGTCAGAGGCCCAGGCAGAGTTGGTGGCTGTGGAAGGCGCCCTCATCGAGCGTGCGGCAACGATCGCCGACTACACCGACACCAGCGTCTTCGTTCCTGAGCGGGCCGCGAACGGCGAGGAGGTGCCGCCGGAGTGGTTCGGGATGAACCCGGACTACGACGAGGACTCGGCGGAGGTGATCGGCTCCAGTGCCGAGGAGGAAGACGAGGCGGAGGACGGAGGCGAGACGGAGGCGCCAGAAGGCGGAGCGGGCGACCAGCCTCAGCTCGACCGTGCCTCCAGCAACGAGCCGCGCTCGATCGAGCCGGCTGCCACTGGAGGCGATCAAACCGAGACTGCCTAGCCGGCCGCCCCGGCGCCTGACACCGCTGTCTCCTCCGACCTTCCGAACCCGTCTGCCGCTTCTTAGGCTGTCGTCTTGCGTTTATTTTATCTGCTTTCATACTCTTTGAAGAACTCGTTAATTTGCACAATTCCACCCGCGGGGTGTATTTTGAACTTGGCCAGAGGCCCATGCTATGTAAATATCTATCCTACTTCTATCTTTCATTGCTCATTGCCCTTTTGGCTTTTTCCTTTGCCGCCTTTCCGCGGTCGCCGCTTTGCCAGACGGACAACCGCTCTACGGACTACCGCTGGGTCAAATGCTCGGCTACCTTAGGGAAGGCAAGTACTTGGCCTTTTTAGAGTCTTTTAACAAGTTGGATAGAAGGCGGCAAGCCGACTATTCGAGAGTCGGCTCTGCAAAGAGAGGCTGGAAGCCGGCTTGGGCTATGCTTATGCTTTGAGTCCTTAGCCATTTTTTCGTGTGAGCGCTCATTCTTGCTTACTCTCTGCCCACCGACAATCGCTCTGCGAGCTGTGGCTTCTGACAGGAGACGGCTTAAGTGCCGCACACTACTTGTCCGACTGCGGGAAGCATTTCATAGCGCAAGACGGCAAGTCCCCGGGCCGACTAGTGGAACCCGGCGCCAAGCGGCATAACAAAGAGTAGCATACTCGAAGGCATAATTCTTATCATACAGATAACAACAAAAGGGGCAGTCCTCGAGCTCGTCTCGAGGGGCCCAGAGTCTCGGTATTTTAATACAAAGGATAGCGTGGTACATACTGCATCAACAGTAAAATCTTCGGAGGAGATTTGCGTTCCATGGCCATTTCGACTCTTTGCCGGAGTCGTCCCTCTTGCGTGCTCGGGGCTTCTGGGCATCGATTAGGTAGTAGGAGTCGTTGCCCAGTACTTTGCTGATGATGAAGAGGCGTTCCCAAGGCGCCGACAACTTGTGCTGGCCAGCTATTCGCTGGACCAGTCGGAGCACAAGGTCGCCCTCTTGGGAAGATCTCGGCCTGACCTTCCTGTTGTAGTATCGGCGTAGACTCTGCTGGTAGATGCTGGACTGGCTGATTGCCAACAGCCGGCCCTCTTCCAGTAGATCGACGCCGTCTTTACGTGCTTCTTCTGCTTCCTCTTCGGTGTACATGGTGACTCGCGGGGAGTCGAATTCTATGTCCGTCGGGATGACGACTTCGGCACCGTAGACGAGGAAGAAAGGCGTGAAGCCGGTTGACTTGTTTGGAGTCATGCGCAGACTCCAGAGGACGGCTGGCAGCTCCTCAAGCCAACAGCCGGCCGAACGCTCGAGTGGTTCGACCAGTCGAGGCTTGATGCCGGATAGGATGAGGCCGTTTGCTCGCTCCACTTGGCCGTTTGACTGCGGATGGGCAACGGACGCTAAGTCCAGTCGGATGCCCTGCGTCGCACAGAAACGGGCCAAGGCGCCTTTGGCAAAATTTGTGCCATTGTCGGTGATGATGATGTGCGATATGTCGTACCGCACCGTGATGTCAGCGATGAAAGTCACTGCAGTCGGACCATTCAACTTCTTGATGGGCTTTGCTTCTATCCACTTGGTGAACTTGTCCACTGCGACGAGTAAGTGAGTCAGGCCGCCTCGGGCCGTCTTGAATGGTCCCACCATGTCCAGGCCCCAAACTGCAAAGGGCCAGGCGATGGGGATTGTCTTCAATGCAGAAGCCGGCTGAAGCGGCTTGGAGTGGAACTTCTAGCACCCCTTGCATTTTTGGACTATTTCCTCGGCCTCTTCTAGGGCAGTTGGCCAGAAGAAACCGTGCCGAAAAGCTTTGGCGATGAGTGCTCTTGAATCCGCATGGTGGCCGTACTCGCCTTGATGGATGTCTCTGAGAATCGCTTGGCCTTGCTCTGGATCAACACAGTGCTGGTAGACACCAGTGACGCTGCGCCTGACCAGCTCTCTGTTGACTATGGTGTAGGCTGCCGCTCGGTGTTGTAGTTGTCGAGCCAAGATTTCATCAGTTGGCACCTCTTTGTTTACTAGAAACTTGAGGATGGGCTGCGCCCATGAGGGTGCTGCTATTTCTTCAACCGCCACCACTGAGACTTGGGCAAGGGCGGCAGGGCTGGGAGGCGGCGGGCTGGAGTCTGCGGCCGCTTGCTGGACTGACGAAGTCCCCGGGCCGACTGGCATAGTCCCCGGGCCGACTGGCGCAGTCCCCGGGCTGACTGGCACAGTCCCTGGGCCAAGTTCTGAAGTCTTTGGGCTGGTTGCCGCAGTCCCCGGGCCGGGTTCTGAAGTCCACGGGCCGGCTTTGACTGCGACTTTCTTGGGGCCGTCTGCTGGGGCTCTTCATTCGGATCTGACTTCTTCGGGGGGAGCCGGCTCGTCAGTCTGATTCTGGCGAAGGCTTGATAGACGGCTTGAGGAGGCGCTGAAGAGTGACGCCGGATGGTATTGCTTGGCGGGTGGAGCCGACTCGTGCCAAGGCGTCTGCTTGGTCGTTGTCATTTCTTGGCACGTGGAGGAACTCGCACCCCTCGAAGTATCTGCTAAGTTGCTGCACCAGGAAGCGGCAGCTCGCCATGTTTGCATCTTTGGCGTCCCAGTCGCCAGATGACCGCTGGATCACCAAATCGGAGTCGCCATAGCACAGGATCCGGTGAATGCCGAGTTCTTTAGCAAGCCGGAGCCCGTGAATGAGCGCCTCGTATTCGGCGATGTTGTTGGAGGCGGCGAAGTGGATCTGTAGCGCATACTTGAGCTTGTTGCCTTTAGGGGAGGTGAGGACGACACTGGCTCCCAAGCCGGTGCGCATCTTGGAGCCGTCGAAATGCATCCGCCAATGGGTGGAGTCGGGCGCTGGCGGCAGGTATTGGGTCTCGGCCCAGTCAACGAGGAAGTCGGCCAGCGCTTGCGACTTGATGATGGTGCGGGGCTGGTAGTAGATGGTGTAGGGAGCCAATTCTATGGCCCATTTGGCCACTCGGCCAGAAGCATCTCGGCTTCCAATGATCTCGGCTAACGAGGCTGTGCAAACCACAGTGATTGGATGCTCTTTAAAATAAGGCTTCAACTTTTTGGCGGCAAATTGCACGCCGTAGCACATCTTCTGGTAGTGAGGGTAGTTCTGCTTGGAGGTCGACAGTACCTCGCTCAGGTAATATACCGGTCTCTGGAAGGGAGTGCCTTGCCTTCCTCTTTGCGCTCGACTACAACGACTGTGCTGACTACTCGGCTGGTGGCGGCAATGTATAGGAGCATGGGCTCTTTAGGAGTTGGAGCCGCCAGCACAGGGGGAGTAGTCAACATCTTCTTCAGCTGGAGAAAAGCTTCGTCCGCCTTGTGGTTCCACTCAAAAAAGGTGGTTTTATTCATCAGTTGGTACAAAGGGAGAGCTTTCTCGCCCAGCCGACTGATGAATCGGCTGATGGACGCCAAACAGCTGGTGAACTTCTGCACATCTAACAGTCGGCTGGGTACCTCCATCCTCTCGATGGCCTTGATCTTCACAGGGTTGCACTCTATGCCGCGTTCAGAGACCAGGAAGCCAAGGAGTTGGCCGGCTGGTACTCCGAAGGCGCACTTCTCAGGGTTGAGCTTGATTTGGAATCGGCGCAGGTTCTCAAAGGTTTCCTTGAGGTCTTCCAGTAGCGTCCCACGCTTTTCCGTTTTCACCACCACATCATCCATGTAGACGTGGGCGTTTCTGCCGAGTTGCTTGAGGAGGCACTTCTGCATGCAACGCTGAAAGGTGGCGCCGGCATTCCTTAAGTCGAACATCATGGTCAGGTAGCAGAAGGCTCCGAATGGCGTGATGAAGGCGGTCTTCAATCTGTCTGCCGGCTTCAGCTTGATCTGGTGATATCCTGAATATGCATCTAAGAAACTCAGCTGCTCGCATCCGGCTGTGGAGTCTATCACCTGATCAATTCTTGGCAGGGCAAAGGGGTCCTTGGGGCATGCTTTGTTGAGGCTTGTGTAGTCGATACACATCCGCCACTGCTTGTTCTTCTTCAGCACCAAGACCGGGTTAGCCAACCACTCTAGAAAAAACACCTCCATGATGAAGCCGGCCGCCAGGAGCCGGGCTATCTCTTCTCCAACAACTCTTCTCTTCTCTTCTGATAGGCGGCGCAAGGGCTGCCTGACGGGCTTCACATCAGGTCGGATGTGTAACTTGTGCTCGGCGAATTCCGTCGGTACACCTGGCATGTCTTTAGGGGACCATGCAAAGATGTACCGATTCTCACGGAGGAAATCGACGAGCTCGCCTTCCTATTTGCTATCGAGGTTTGCACCTACAACAGCGTACCTCTCTGGGTGCTCTGGGTCCAAGGGTATCTTCTTAGTCTCTTTGGCCGGCTTGAACGAACTCTCAGCTTCCGACTCCTTGGGGTCGGGCGACATCTCTGGCTGCTTTCCGGCCATCGCCACGACCCGATCAAGGAGCCGCGTCTCAGCTGCGATCACCAGGGACTCGGCCAGCCGACTGCTCTCAGCCGCGCAAGCGGACGACTTCCTGTAGTCGCCAGCGACGATCGGAATCCCCTTGGAACTCGGCATCTTCATCTTGAGGTAGGTGTAGTGGGGAACTACCACGAACTTGGCCAATGCAGGTCGGCCAAGTAACGCATGGTATGGGCTTTCGAGATCCACCACTTCAAACCAGACTGGCTCTCGGCGGAAATGATCTTTGTCTCCGAAGAGGACGTCTATCAGGATCTTGCTGATTGGCGAGCAGGAAAAGCCAGGTACAATACCGGGGAACACAGTCCGGCTGCTCTGCAGCTGCCTTTGCTTGATTCCTAACTTCTCCATGGTATCTTTGTATAGGATGTTGATGCTACTGCCTTCGTCTATCAGCGCTTGCGAAAAGCGGGCGGCCCGCCTATCAGTGGCCAAGGTGGCACTCAGGATCAGGGCATAGGAGCTCGGATTCGGCATCACCTCTGGGTGATCTGCTCTGCTCCAACTGATAGGCTCCTCGGACCAATGCATAAACTCTAGAGTAATTGATGCCACTGCATTCACTTCTTGCTGCTGCAGCCGCCTGCTGCGTCGATTATCTGCCACACTGGTGAACACCACATAGGCTCCATGCTCTTCTGGGTACTCATCTTGTACTGCACCTACTAGCCTGGCAGCCGGCTGCTGGGGCGGCGGTGGAGGTGGCGGCCCGACAGGCGGGAGAGGAAGGAGGCTGTCTCCCTTGGCGATTCTGGTAAGCCAGTGGCACTTTCGGGTGGTATGGTTTGACGGCTTCGCGCCGCTGTGGAACTTGCAGGGACCGTCTAGAGTCTGCTTGTAAGAGAAGGCCGGCAACCAGTTGGACTTGCCGCCTTTCTGTCGCTTGGCCGGAGGCTGCCCCTCCGGTTGTTGATCTTCGACTGTTGCAACCTGCCGACTGCTGGAAGTCGGTGGTGGGGCCTTGCGCTTGTTGTCGTTCTGTTGTTGTCACCAACTGGCGTCTCTAGCCGGAGTTCTGGGAGCCTGAGGGGCCACTTTGCCAGCCGCGTTAACTTGAATTTCCGTCTTCATGGAGGAGTCGGCCGTGGCGTACTTATCTGCTATGATCAGTAGCTCGTCGAGGGTTTCTGGCTTGTCGCAGAGGAGCTTGTGCTTGAGGAGGGTGCCTTCTCGGCACTCGGCGGTGAAGTACTCGATAGCCTGCACCTCGTGCACGCCCTCGCAGGAGTTCCGATGCTCGCCCCAGCGCGTGAGGTAGTCGCGCGTTGACTCGGCAGGGCCTTGTACGCATAAGGAAAGCTAGCGCGGCTTGGGAGGTCACTTGTACGTGCTCGTGAAGTTGCGGATGAAGGCTTCGGTGAAGACGACCCAGTTGTTGATGCTACAGGGCTTCAGACTATTCAGCCATGTCCGGGCCGTGCCCTGGAGCATTAGTGGAGCATACTTCACGGCAACTCGCTTGTTGCCGTTTGCTATGCTGATAGCCATGGAGTAATCAACTAGCCAGTCCTCCGGCTTCACGGAGCCGGTATACTTGGGTGTGTCTCGGGGGAGCGTGAACCCTTTGGGAAAAGGCTCATCTCAAATGCGGGCTCCAAAGCAGGGCGGACCCAACTCATCTCCTTCTTCCAGTGCCAGGGATCGGTGGAGTCGGTCGATCCGGTGGCGGGCGTCATTCTCTCCGACTCCCTCTTGGCGGCCAAGGAGGCCACCGAGAGTCGGATGCTCAATAGGCGGTGGGGAAACTCGCCGTTCTCTTCTCGGTGGGGGAGGCAGATAGTCGCCCTGCCGTTCCACTGCTCTCGGACGGTCGTCTTGGTCGCGCTCGATGGTGATGCGAGTCCGACTGTGACTAACAGCCGGCTCTTTGTCTTTTCTTCCGCGGACTCCACCAGTCGGCGTCCGAGATGTCGCGTGTTGATCTCGGCGGGGAGGCAAGTCGTCGTCTAGCTATTGCGGCGCCTCCGTGCGGCCGCCGGTTGCATTCTGCGCGGCAACATCGTCGAGGAGCTGCTGGACTCACTCCGTCATCATGCGGGGCTCTTCGCCTTCAAAGTTCTTCAGCTCGTCAGTCGCCGCCTGGGCGGCGCGAATGTTCTCCGTGGGCGTGGCGTATACGGGGCGATTGGCCCTGAACAGGTTGGCGATGGTCGCGCCACACTGTCGGACCGCACCTAGGCGGCTAGGCCTAGTCGGAGCCAGCGAGCCGCCCACAGCGCGATCCATCTCGCGATGATAGGCTTCTGACAAGGGCCTCATGCTTGCCAGCTTCTTGGCGCCTTCGATGATCTGAAGGCGGCGTGCCTCCAGCGTCTCGGCGTCTGCGTCTTCTAGAATAGGCGCAGCCAGGTCTTGCAGAGCCGCGTCGAGTGGGTCATGAGCTCCATCACCGGAACGCTCATCATGACTAATGACGAGCACGTCCGTGACGGCGCTTCCGCCGCTCTCCTCATGAGGGAGCGGCTCGTCGTAGACCACCACATTGGTGGGGAAAGTGTCAAGCGGTACGGCGTCGGAGTCGACCAGCGTCGGGTCGGTGGAGCCTACGGACTCCAAGTCCACGGCAGGCTCGCCGGTGACATGGAGTTGGTCGAGGAGGCCCGCGAGAAGGTTCTCGGGGCCGCCCGTGCCTGCATCGGATGCAGGCTCGTCGGAGAGGCGAACCTCGCCGACAAGTTCGGCGAGGCAACTCGTTGCACAGGCGGCCTCAGCGCCGCGCAGCGCGTCGATGCAGACTCCGTCTGGCGAGCCTGGCTGGCTGCGCTCGCCAATGAGGAAAAGGGTTCCTGTCCAGAACAGATCTCCGGACGACGGTGCACCTGGCCCCACGGTGGGCGCCAAATGTCAGGGGTTGGGTGCGACATATGCCAAAGGATGGCTTATCATGGTGGGAGCGAGTAGAACATCGCCGGTGCCTAGAAACGGGATGAGGCGAAGACATGCACGCCGGCGGATCTTACCCAGCTTTGGGGCTCTTCGTGGAGATAACACCCCTACTGCTGCTCTGCGGGGTCTCCGCATGATCACTAAGGCAAAGGGAGTACAAGGTTGCTCCTAGAGCTGTTTCAGGAGGTAGGAGAAGGCAAGGCTAGCTCTCTCGTTCCTATATGGTCTGTCTAGTGCTAATGGATTTGAACCCTTTGCATGGGTGCCCTGGGGGGTTTATATAGGCCTGCCCCCCAGTGGTACAATGGTAAAACCGGCTGGGTGCGGGTTCCAGCCGTTTGTCTCTCAGGCCGCCGTCTTCTCCGCCGACTCCTGGGGCCCGCCGACTGGTGGGTCCCGCCGACTGGCCTGGTACGAGGGCATCAGCCCGCGTCCGCCGCAGGTGGGTCTTGCCGGCTGCAGATTACTGTAGTCGTGCTTCTAATGACGTGGGCTTGGTCATGGGGTCATGGCGACAGTGCCGCCGCCTGACGGGCGATCGCTGTTGCCATTCCCCCATCGTGTCTAGTTAATGGAGTGTGGGGCCCGTGGGAGGGGCCGGCCGACTCCCATCGGGTCCGACTCTTGGCGCTCTCGCCGTCTTCAGTACTCCCGCTAACTGGTGGGTCTCGCCGTTTCCGGGCTGTACAGACAGGCCATCGTGGGTACAGGGCTCCTCCCCCATGAGCTGATGTCAGGGCCGGCATGGCAACAGTGACGCGCCGGATGGAGATCTCCGTTGGTATGGCGCACTGTGGCCATGCCTGCCCTCAAATTACAGGGTGGTCGGGGTTGCAGGCCGAATCCCCATAGTCGGCCCCTTTGGAGTCGCCTCTGTGACTCGGCTTATCCTGGAGCCGCCTTCTGGGACTCGGCTCAACTGGGAGTCGCCTCTGGGACTAGACTCAACTGGGAGTCGCCTCTGGGACTTGAGGGCTGCACCCTGCCCCGATGTCTTGAAAGGTTCTGGGACTCGGGTTAGCCTACCCGTGGCCCATTACTCCGACACGGCGGCTGGAGAACTGGTTCAGCCACGTGCTACAGACCCCCCACTGAACTTGACCCCTCCTCAGCACGTTCCGACGCCCCCGGGGCATTTTTCTAACCCCCTGGATAATATGATAGCTGCGGCTGCTCGGCTGGCGGCTCTCCCAGCTCAGGATGAGTCGCCAGCGGTAATGGAAATACGACGAGCCGGAGAACTTCTTCAGACGGCTATGGCCTAACAGGTGGCTTATTCATATAGTCGTGATCGTATCCACTCAACACCACGTCCAAGCAGGAGTTATAGCAGGCATATTGATGAACCGGCCGTGTCAAGCAGTGAACGACCTCGCAATTAGCCTCGCAGGCCTGACCCGCCGCGCGCTGGTAATGATGCTCGGGCTTTAGTGGACCAGGGCATGATAACACAAAAGTATAGGGGATCAATTGTGCCTCTTTCGATAAGTAAGAGTGTCGAAGCCAACGAGGAGCTAAAGGTAGAACAAATATTCCCTCAAGTTCTATCGACCATCGATACAACTCTACGCACGCTCGATGTTTGCTTTACCTAAAACAAATATGAAACTATTTTGCGAGAATAAAAAAACTATGAGTACTTTGCAAGAATAAAACTAAGAATAAATTGCAAGGTAATAAATGTAGGTAGCTTTTGTCAACAAGAAAGTCATTTGTCCCTAGGCAATCGATAACAAGTACCGGTAATCATTCTTGCAATTTTATATAAGGGAGAGGCATGAGCTAACATACTTTCTCTACTTGGGTCATATGCACTTATGATTGGAACTAGCAAGCATCCGCAACTACTAAAGATCATTAAGGTCGTGAAACCCAACCATAGCATTAAGTATCAAGTCCTCTTTACTCCCATACCACTACAAAAAAATACACTTCCGTGATGATACATGTTTGTCATAGTAGGTCACGTTTTCCATGACATTACCAAAATTATCATCATGAAAGTGTCCACTTCCATGATGATAAATCGCGCGGCATAGAAGTGCTTTCGTCAAGGGTAACTGACACGTGGCATCCATCATAACGGAACGCTGTTAAGCTGTCGGGTCCGGTTTTGGATCTGATAACCCATTAATAGCCCCGACCAATGGGGATTTTCCACATGTAAAATCATCATTGGCTGGAGGAAACATGTGTCGGCTCACCGTTGGGACAGATGTCATCCACTCATTCGAGCGAAGGCGCCTATCATACGTCGACACGTGGCACGGCCCAATAGAGGCCCATTCCTGTGAAAAGGCCGGCATGTTTGACTTGGTCAAAAGGTGGTGGGCCGGCCCACGGAAAGCCTATTCACGGCTTGTTCGCATATAGCCCATTTACAGCCCGCTAACCCAGGGCCCGTTATGACCTATCTGAATTAGGCCCAGTAGCGTCATCTGGGCCGTCCAATATGATTCCATCCCATTTTAAGTTTCGGCCTATATATGGCCCATGACGTCGTTCGGCCCATATGAGGCCCTTTGTAACTCTTGGCCCATTAACGGTCCGTGGTGAAACTGGCTCATAATGAACAGTGTATCACTTTATACCCATTAATGGCCCATTAATCCATTGGGCAGTTTGCAGCCCATGTTATCTTTCGGCCTTCTCAGGGCCCATTTATTCTTGGGCTCATATCCAGCATTCGGTTACTTACGGCCCATTTCTGTCATTTTTTGCTTGTGGGCCAAATTCAGCCCATGGTTACAGTCGGCCCGTTTGTGGCCTGTTAGTCCGTTGGGCCGTTTTCATAGCGTCATCAAATACGGCCTATTAACGACGGCCCGTAATGGTCGGCCCATGAACGGACGATTCCAACACTAGCCCGTTTACGGCCATAATGCGGTCTGTTATTGGTCCATGTTTGGCCAATCGATCATACAACCCGTATAAGGCCCATTGATGATACGACCCGTAGAAGGCCCATTGTTTCTATGGCCCGTAGAAGGCGGATTGTTTCTACAGCCCGCAGAAGGCCCATTGTTTCTATGGCCCGTAGAAGGCCCATTGTTTCTACAGCCCGTGGGAGGCCTAGTGTCACTACAGTAAATATGTAGCCCATGGTTATTGTGGCCTAGTTTTAAAAAATAGTTTATTGTGGCCACTAGCAAACCGCGGAAAAAGAACTGCACTGACTACAAGCAAACAAATAAACAAGACAACAAGGAAATAAATAAGCAAGCAACTTACGCTAGGCTATCACGGCTATTACACATATTACATCCACTGGGCATCAAAGTTCGCCACCAGTGCAAATAAACACTCCAACAAAAGAATATACAAAACTGAGAGCACTTTGGAAGGCACTAGGCCTGGCTAGGTTGGGCCCCTCAAACAGCCGAAGAAGCTGATTAGACCTTAGTTGTGTCAACGATAGATGCTTCATCCCTAGATGTATGGCACGATAGTGCGCAAGGAAATCCTCTGACATCTTCATTACATCTTTGTCTTCAAGTCGGAGCTGAGCTGAAGCAAGTCTTTCCGCTTTAAGTTGAGACTAAAGAAGTCAAACCGATTGAGGCAGCTACTGCACAGAGGTTGTCTCACACCTGATGGAGTGTAGCTTCAACTCACTGTCTTCATCAAGACAGGACCTTGGGGTCATCTCGCTGTCCTCAAGATGCTTTGGCTCACTATCTTCTCTAAAGTTCTGCCTGGCATAAGATATACAACTCTGAAAGAGAAACAAGGAGACACGTAATAGGTTTCACAATTATATAAGCAAATAAATGGATCTGTTCTGCATAAGGAACATGTTTTTACAACTACAATTTAAAACTGGTAGTTGTTTCAAACATCCAATCAGATGTAAACTGCAAAGTAAACAACAGTGGAGGAAATGATTCCTATCCAAATCTATACTAGAACAAAGCTTGAAGGCTTGAGAAGGATGAACTTACATTACATGTTAACACGGGCTAGACAAAGCCCTTCTCCATGGTGATGGAAGGATAATTCAATAAATTCCGTTGCCATTATTCTACATTTTGGAAAGAGTAAATATAGATCAAATAATATTGGAAGAAACAGAGGATAATGAAGCTTAGGTGCAGACCGATGATACATAATCAAATAGCAATTAATTAAGTACAGCGTTACAAGGCAAAAGGGCAAGAGGTACTAACAAGAGCAATTAATGAATTAAGTATTGTTGTGAGATCGTATGATCCTTTGAGCAAGGAGATTCATCTGAAATTAGTTTTCATACAAGAGAGAAGGCAAGGCACATGCAAAAATTTAGGAGTTCAAAATTTGAATTGATATCATAGACAGTACCTAACGCTGGGCTCTCAGTAGTTCTAATAGGGGTTTGGCCATTGGAGTAGGGGTAAAGTTTGGTACAGTTGGGCCTGTGTTTTCTGTGGCTGCTGATCTATCTGATTTGACAGGTATCACTACCTTTTCCAAATACCTAGTTTTTACTCCTTGAGTATCTGCACTCACCCTCTTCCTTTTGGACATCTATTATGAAAGAACAGCATTGACTGGAAAAACCTAGTATGACAACACATGGAATAGGTACAGAAAATGGATAGGTATGGCATATACTCATATATGATGCTTAAACTAAGCAGATGGTGTAACAAAGTAGAAGAAATGCAAGAGGTCAGATGCAAAATATGTGCGACCAATACAACCTTGCCAAGTTAGAGCAACCACCTTGATGGGTGAATAAGATAGGCCATCCTCCACCATGCCAAGTTTGTTAGCTAGTGGACTGTTCCGCAATATTCCTCTCGTGTTCCCATTCTCATATTCATTTTGATAATGTTCAATATCTGACATGCATGAAAACATGAAAACAAGTGAGATTATCTTTGTAATGCAGAAGTGATTCTAATCCAATACTACCTCCCTATAAACCCCTTTGTGCTATCTCTACAATTCTTCTTAGAGATGCCATGCATGCTGTAATTTGGTGTGTGCATTAATATAATGTGGCATACTACTCAAAATATGAGAGCTCCAGAAGTGACGACACTTCGCAGATGATAGCTTCAACATATAGTAAAGAAGAACAAGTCGACCTGACCTAATAGATTCAAAATATACTAAGGGAGAACAACTCGACCTGACCAGTCGACCGCAAGAGAAGAGGATCATCTTAAAGAAGAGCAAAAGAGCAAGCAGATTGAAGATATTACAAGTCTTTCAATACAATGTCGGCTGGCCACCCATGATGAACCAGAGTGAACAGAGAAATACTATTCCTTATGGTCTCTCCATATGCGGCTCACATGCATTGCGAAACTAAAGTAGGAACATTTAGCTGACCAATTAAACATCTCTTAGTTTTACTAATATCAGTATAATACCATATTTGAATTTGTACAAGTAAGCTTGTTTAGCTCGATGGGTGGAGCAGTGATATTACAACACGAACCACGTAGGCTGATCGTGGTCATCATAAAATGGGGAAACCGTAAGCATGATGCCAATGGGATGGCAGATCTGAAGCTGCAAACCACACAAAGGGTAGTTAACAACCGATGTTTGATTTGAAATAACAACTAAGATTTTGTATGGACAAGAAAGTACAGTCAACAAGTGACAAATAAATGCAATTCTGTTGTCTCTCTATATGTCGCAACAAGCATTTGGAAACTCAAGTGGGACTTTTAGCTAACCAATTAAATGTGGCTGTTAACTAATATCAGTATCATATCACAATCATATTTGAACAACTAAGCTTTGGAATTTTGAGTGTTGTGTTGTTTAGCTTGAAGGGTGGAGTAATGCTAGTACGACAGAAAGCACCTACGCAGATCATAGTAGAGTAGATAAAAGGGGAAAACCATAAGCATCAAGAGTAAAATCAGGAAAGTGGAACTAGTTGGACCAGTGGGTGGCGCACATGCTTTTCGAAATGAATATAGGAACATTAGGTGACCAATTAAACGTTCTCTGTTTTAGTGATATGAGCATCATATCAGATTCGTATTTCAACACGTAAGCTTTGGGTTGAGGTCTTGAAGAGCAGTGCTAGCATGACACGAAGCACCTACGATGATGGTAGTGAATATAAAGGGGGGAAACCATAAGATTTATGAGTATAGTGCCCGTGCCATGGCGGATCTGAAGGTGCAAACCAGACAAAGCTACTTCGCAAGCAATGTTTTCTTTCAACTAGCCACTACGATTTGGTACAGACAAGAAGTACAATAAACAAATTACGATCTATTTTCCGGGTGAGATCAATAACTTAAGAACATATGGAAGAGTACCACCTCTCTGGCAACGCCGTGTAGGCCTCTGCTGATATGTTGAGGGTGCTGCAGGTGCGATGGCTGTTGACGGCGGGGAAGAAGACTTTAGACGGTAGACGGCCGGGTCGGAGGATAAATCCTGTTGCCATGGACGAGGCGGTCGTAGGAGCGGTAACGGCAAGGTGGACGACGACACCGATGAAGCGAGAGGACGCGATGAAAGGATCCTGGTCCAGCACTGTGGATGAGAGACGTCTATCTCTTGTAGTGGACGACAGGGTAGGGGTAGCGGCTCTGGCAAGGTGGACGATGGGGTGGCGGACGGAGGAGGCTAGCCGCAGCGGGGAGGTCGTCGTGGCGCCGACGTGTACGAATGGGGAAATGAAGGGGAGGGGGATCTCAAACTTTGGGACGCGCTTCTCTGAAATGTGGGAAAGTTACGAACTTATCCCCCGTTTAAAATTTCGGACATCACGTCGGTTGGGGATAGGACGGTAATCTCGCATCTCCCAAATATTTGCCGGTAACTATTTCGGGCGAGCAGAGGGTGTTTTGCCGCCCACAGTTGGCGCCCATGATGTATGAATGGGGCTGACAGGTAGGGCGGTTGTGTCACGTCTGAGGGAAGTTACACATCTACCCTTATTTAAAATATTTGCCTACATCGATTTCGTACGAGGAGAGATTGTTTTGCCGCCCACCGTGTATGAATGGGGAAATGGAGGGAGAGACACATGTATTTTGGACGAGCTTGAATCAAATGTGTTTTGCCGCCCATGTTTGGCGCCCACCGTGTCTGAATGGTCTCAGAGGCCGTCGTGTTAGGTCTGATTGAAGTTACTAGTCTACCCCTATCGACAGCAGTGTAAATCCGGTCAATAAGGATGTCAAGTGTCAGGGGTAGACAGTAATTTCCATCTCGCAAACACTTGCTTCAGGCATCCCACAAATTATAGTGGGTGTTTAGCCGCTTCGTTCAAAACTTGGGAGAACTAGCATTCACATTTGCCCTGGGCCCTGGCAAACTAAATTCAAATCCAATTTGTATTCATTTACGAATATCCACAGATAATTCTATGTTTTGTTATTTATTTCTTCAAAACTACAACAAAGATTTATTCCACCTTTATATATGATTATGATTTAGAAATGCCGTGATCTTCAAATTCAGTAGGTTGCATACACTTTGAGTCAAACAGTTATTTCATCCAATACAATATGCTCACACGAAAAACTGTTCACCTTACAAGTACTGAGGATTACCTCGCCTAAAAAATTCGGATCATTACAACACATGGACAACATAGGGGGTCTGACAACAAAATCCATTTAGAGACATGACACAACATGCAAGTACAATAATCTAATGACAATTTCAACTGGTATCTAAAGAAGAACCAGGATTACCCTGGGCTTTAGATAGCAGAAACAACAGGACCTCCTCCATCTTCAAATGCAACATTCTTACTTCCTCCAATTCTTTGGTTGCTTGCATAATGTGTGCTGCTAATTGCATAATTTCCAGCCTCAAGATAAAGATTACCTCATTCATGGCAGCCACACCATCTCTTTCTGCCTCTAGTAGAGCCTCAAGAACTATAATATCTGTGCTCAGGCTGCTCTTCGGTGGTGTTGCCTCTGAACTGCTACCATCTGGTAACATGGATGGTGCACTGCTTCCACAAATAGATTCTTGGGTTGTACATTGTGTCCTAGTGTGAACAGCATCCTGAAAGGTTTCCGCTGGACATAAGTAAGAGATAATTATCGCATGATCCAGACAGTAAGCTTACATGGTAAACGACATACGAATTATTGCAGAGTATGGCAAGCTATTTTTAAATGGTTCGAAGCAGCATCAGCCAAAAATAAAATAAAATGGTAAGATGAAACTAGGGATGTAAGTGGCAAATAAACGACATCCGCCAGTCCCATCTAGTTAGTTTTTGCTAGCTCCCTAGTTCATTTTCCTCAAGAAACAAAAATTCTTTTGAACTATCATACCAATAGTGGACTTTAATCGGGATTAAATGGGTCCTGGTTGACATCCCTAGTTGAAAGGGAGTGTACCACTGCTATATTTAAGTTGCCAAGGCATCTAAGCAGTTGAAATAATCTAAGAAAGCACTTAACAGTGTGGCCTCATATAAACTACGAAGACAGTCTTGTGATGAAGTTTAGAGGAAAAGTTAAGGGCTCAAATGAACTAGGCATGCATTCCTTTACGATAGTATAGCAGGCACTACTGACATATTGGCCAACTCAGGTATAGCATAACAAGTAACAAACAAGCATTCGAATCAACCAATACAACAAAGCAGACAACTGAACTATTTGTAATTCTATAAGATTACAGGTTGAGGGCACAAGCCAAGAAAGCAGCCCACTCGCATTACATTTCACATGTACTAAAACACATTGGCTTACCATCTATTGCTGTGAAGCCTCGCTGCTGTTGCAATGTTCTTTGAAGATATCGTCAGCATCCCGAGGTTGAAAATCTAGTTGTTGTAGTTTATTCTGCACCCTCTATTTAGGTAAAATTAATTTCAATCACATGCACTAGTTTGAATTGATCATCAATGGTTCATCTAAACTAATGAAAGAAGGGTGTGTGCATACACGACAATATATCTGCTTCCCTCTATTTTTATGCTTGTTCGAGGTGCCAGCTATCGGTGTCAAAACCGGCGGATCTCGGGTAGGGGGTCCCGAACTGTGCCTCCAAGGTTGATGGTAACAGGAGGCGAGGGACACGATGTTTACCTAGGTTTGGGCCCTCTCTATGGAGGTAATACCCTACTTCCTACTTGATTGATCTTGATGAATATGAGTATTACAAGAGTTGATCTACCACGAGATCGTAATGGCTAAAACCCTAGAAGTCTAGCCTGTATGATTATGATTGCCCATACGGACTAAGCCCTCCGGTTTATATAGACACCGGAGGGGACTAGGGTTGTACAAAGTCGGTTACAGATAAAGGAATCTACATATCTGAACGCCAAGCTTGCCATCCACACAAAGGAGAGTCCCATCTGGACACGGGAAGAAGTCTTTAATCTTGTGTCTTCATAGCCCATCAGTCCGGCCCACATCACATAGACCGGACGGCCGAGGACCCCTTAATCCAGGACTCCCTCAATAGCCCCTGAACCAGGCTTCAATGACGAGGTGTCCGGCATGCAGATTGTCTTCGGCATTACAAGGCGGGTTCCAACTCCGAATACTCCAAAGCATCCTTCGAATACAGAAAACATGTCCGACTCTACAAAACAAATACCACACACAACCGCAGAGAGTATAGTATTTCATGAGTCCAATCCGCTGACAACTTTTTGTAGCGTGACATCACGTCGCCGCCGGGCTATTATTGAAACCGTTTTTAGCCTGCCGCACCATATTTCGAGATGCGGTTTCATTGGCACATCTTGTCAAAGCAAATATCGTGTCCCCTTATCGCGAGATTCTCATCAATTTGGGCGTGGATAACCCAACCGTCCTGTTGGCATGATTCCTTGGGAATAAGCAGGTTTTAAGGCCTAGGAGGGGGCGGTTGATATTCATCGCCTTTATAAAGGGGCTAAGACCCGTCTTTTATCCTTTACGCCAACCCTTTCCTGAACTTCTCCCACCTCGAGTTCCAGCACCCAAGGTTCAATTTAATCTCCTCGTGCTTCCCAGTCATGTTTGGACCCAGGCCTCAAGGCCGGTGGGTGGCTTCCTCTGTCACGGAGGAGGACATCGCGAAGCTCCGGGAGGCAATATACCTGATCGTGAAAATCCCCCACAGGCTTCCTGCTCAAGGGCAGGTTATTCCTACTCCCAGATCCGGCGAGAGGGTAGTATTCATCTCCCACTTCCTCCGAGGGCTAGGGTTCGCTCTTCATCCCTTCATTCGAGGGATCATGTTCTATTATGGGCTAGATTTTCACGATCTAGGTCTGGACTCCTTTCTTCACGTCTCGTCATTCATTATCGTGTGCGAGGCCTTCCTCTGTATTCCCCCACACTTCGACTTGTGGCTCAAGACATTTAATGTGAAGCCGAAGGTAGTCGACGGGAAACAAGCAGAGTGTGGTGGTGCTGCAGTGAGCAAACTCACCAATACTCCTTGGCCAAAGGGCTCCTTCACAGAAACTTCCGACCTATGGCATCACTGAGCCCCGTGGTACCAAGTGGGCATCTACACCTGCATTCCGATCTGGCCCTCCGCCACAGCTTGCATCATGGATTAATAAGGGGCTGGACTGGGGATCAATTGATGAAGTGCGGACCTTCAAAGCCGAATTCGGAGCCTCATTGAAAAGGACACCGATCTTATCAACATAATCCAGGTAATGCTAGTCCGTCTGGTCCTACCGTGCTAGCGACAGCCTCTTCGCATGTGGGAATTCAATCCAGAAGGACCACGAACCCTTCAGCACTTCTCTGGCATGACGCTCAGAGGAATGTGGAAATTATTCTTCGGGGCACGAAAACAGTGGTCGAATACTACAGAGGACATCAGCCTTGACTGCAACCATCCGGATACCTTGGTAAGCACTCGACTCCTGAACACAGCTTAGTTAAATTCCTCATAACAATATACTGAGAAAACCATACTCGCCCAGGGCTGGATAAAAAAGGCGGAGAGGATTAGGTGTTCGGCCCCTCTTCCCGGAGACTCATCTGGTCCGTTGTTGACAAGGATGCTGGTTCCGGCACCATATCAAGTGCCGACGAGGGAAGACAAGGAGGATAGCAAGAAGGCCCAGGGTGGACCCCATCCTAGAGGTACGCCAGGCACCTCGTCTGGGGAGATTGGAACTCCCTCTTCCAAAGATGAAAGGGAAGGAGAAACTGACATCCCTTCTCCCCATGGGAAGAAGAGGGCCGCATCTGAAGACTCAAAGATGAAGGCTTCTAAGCGAGGGTAGACATCCCTGTCAGGGGGTTCTGATTCGGGAGGCGACGTTGCCATGCAATTCCTCCATAAGGACAAGCCCTTGGCTAAATCATAAGTGATCAAGGGTGTTTTAAACATATACCGTTCTTTCCTGGTTGCAAGGGTAATATTTAAAATATATGTTTGCAGTCCGGCATGCAACCTTCCTCAACAGTCCTCCTCCTCGGGGGATCTTCTTCTGGAGATGATGGAGAGCGAGACGCCTCCATAGATCTCCCCGCCCAATAGGGCAGATGACCCCGAGGTGTCGTCCCGGAGGATCTCTCCTAATCAACAAGCGGTGCGAGGGACAATGAAGGCTAGGCCCAAAGGTGACACTTTGGCCGTCCAAGGTCCGGGGTGTGCGGCCCCTACGGGGACCAACAATAAAGGACCCGGATTATCCGATTTACAGCCGGAGACGACTCTAAGGTCAAGTAAACATATTCCTTTGAAGGGAGTCCGTACCCATACAGCTGCTTCCAGGGACCCGGAGGTGCTGGATACATTGATGGACATATTGCGACATGCGCTCGTCTCAGAGGAACATTGTACCTTGATGGGTACGGTAGTTGAGAGGGTTTTGTCCGTGAAAAGCGGATTGAATGAAGCCTTTACGGGCCTGCTAAGAGGCTTTGAGGTACGTAATGTAATATTTTAATTTGTGCTATAAACACAAAATGTGCCTGTGTATAGATAGTAGTCCCTGAGACTCTGGTTGGCGTCCAAAGGGAGGCGATCAGAGGATCAAGAAAGATATGCCCAGGAAATAATCTGACTAATTGGAACACAGGCTGTTACATCCCTGCCGACTGCCCAAGCTGTAGAGGTTGCAAATCTGAAGCAGAAACTTGATGCGGCGGATGATGACATCACGCTTATTAACAGGCAGCTCGACGAGGTGCAAGGTATGTTTTTGGGGCAGTCAGTATATGCAAGTACTATAATATGAGCATGACACTGAGAATTGGATACTGAGATATGCATAACTGCAGATAGTGCTGCTGCAGTTGAGACCCTTTGGGCTGAGCTTGCCCGGGCAAAGAAGCAAGCCAGGAGGAGTAATGCGGCTGCCGAAAAGGCAGCTATTGAATTAGAGGCCGAACAGGCTGCTCGGTGCCAGTGCGAGGAGATAATATCTGCTATGGCGCTTGAGCTAAAAGATGCCACTAGCCGATGTGAATTTCTCGAGAAAGATAACAAGACCAGAGCGGCTGATCTTGACAAGGCCTTACAAGAGGCAAGGGAAGCACGGTCAGAGTCTAGAGCGGCTCGGTAGGTGTTGGGGATATAACTATTAGTATAACCCTCCCAGGAGGGGCCAGGTTATACCTATGGCGATTCATCATATGAAGCCCACGACGATATTTGAAGATGGTTCAGTTAAGGGACCAAGGCCCAAAGGCGGCTTAAGGCCCGTAGTGATAAACTGCCATATTTGTATGACTTGTATTGTAAGGCAAGAATAGATAGTCACCGAGCCGGACACTGTTTATGAGCCGGCCGGGACTCTGTGAGCCATTGGGCGTCGACCTCTGTATATAAAGGGACGACCAGGTGGCGGTTCAGGACAAGTAACATCAGATCGAGAACTAGGTCAAGCGAATTCGCTCCCTGGTAATCGAGACATAAGCAATCCCACCTCAAACTGGATTAAGCCATTACCTTCACCGCAAGGGGCCAAACCAGTATAAACTCCCATGTCCTTTGTCCCGTTTTAACCCCTTTAAGCTTCCTAGTTGCGACGGCTCCACGACCAAGTCCTTTTGCAAGGACATCTGCCATGACGTTTCCACGATAGTTGGCGCCCACCATGGGCCAGCGCATGATGGATTTGAGTTCTTGAAGGGAAACTTCGAAGGGCTCAAGGGATACGCTGTGGGCCGGATGACCAAGAGTTGTCGCGGCAAGCTCTACATCGACGACGCAGGCTGGGGCTCCGAGGCCGGCTCAATTGAGTATGGGTATCGGGTCCCCTTCAGCGGAATCCACGTCTTCATCGGCAAGATCGGCAAGCCGGGCCCTGAGCTGGGCACCTGTAGTGACATCATCGAGACGGCTCAGCGTGTGAGACCCGCACGAGGTCAGCCCGCCTTGAAGCGTGCCTTCGTGGGATGCATCCATGGAGGAGAATTTTCTGAAGGATCTGTATCTGGTGGTGGGACGGCCATCTACTCTGATGGTGAATCGTCCACGGGTGAGACGGATTCGTTGTATCAACTGCAAGATGTCGGGCTTGGGGGCTGTTCCGCTGGCAACAGTATTCTGGACCCCTTTGAGCCGCCAAACAGAGTTAGAATCTTCATGGCCAGCACGCAACCCGGGCAAAACTCTACGGCTGCGGTAGTAGTGACTTCTGGGTCAGCAGCGGTGACGGCAGTCAGGGCAAGATGCCCTGCACGCCCGCTGGATCAGGTCCTGATGGCTTTAATGGATAAGATGACAGCTCTGTTAACCATTATGATCAGTCCAACGGATCAAGCTCAACATGATGCGGAAGTGGCCCAGCTACGTGAGGAGGTAACACAAGCCAAGGAGAGCTTGGCGGCAGAAGACGTCAGGATGGTTGCAGAGCGGGCGACTTTGGATGCTCGGGCCCAACAGATTCAATCAGAGGATTTTTACCTTACGATGGATCAGAATGCATCAAATGAGATCATGAGGTCCCGTCTGTCTACGGTTTATGAGCCTATAAGCCTCTTCCGCATGCCTGGTGCAGGGCCCAGTAACCCGCTGGAGGTGAACCGGGATGCAGCACCTGGATCTGGGACGCTGGTTCAGCCGCGTGTGATGGAACCCCCTCGTCTGAATGTTGCACCACCTCACCATATACCGACACCATCGGGTCATTATTCTAACCCTTTGGAGAACATGATCGCTGCGGCGACACGATTGGTGGCTCTCCCAGTGTATGGCGACTCTCCGACAGCGGTCAAAACACGAAGGGTCAGAGAACTTCTTTAGACAGCTCTGGCGCAGCAAGAGGCGTATTCTTATAGTCGAGACAAGATTCATTCCACCCCTCGCCCAAGCCGGAGCTTTAGCAGGCACATGGACTCGCCAGCCGTTTCAAGCAACGCCCGGCGCCGTGACCAGCTGTGCGGGCATGACCCGGCTTGCGATGGAGCTCTTAATTTGGTTGATCAGGACAAATTGCTTCAGGAAGCTGAGTGGGCGGCTCAGCAGGTGGCTTATCAGCCCCTTCCGATTTATCGGACAACTTCAATTGAGGCAGGCATGACCTCTAGACTAGGGGCGTACCTTGTTTGGTACCGGTTCTGCGTAATGAGCATTTGCCCAAGGATTTCAAGTGACCTCGAAAGGTGCCTAATTACACAGCCGACTTATAACCTGGGGCATGGATCGAAAGCTACGAGATGGCCATGGAACTACTGGAAGTTAGTGACGCTGCAATGGCCAAATACTTCACCATGATGCTGGATGGAACAGCCCACACTTGGTTGAAGGGGCTGCCACCTAATTCCATCAGTTCATGGGCAGAGCTAAAGGCTCGGTTTATTCAGAACTTTAAAGATACATGCAAGCAGCCCATGTCGATTGTAGACTTGACTAATTGCAATCAAGAGGAGGGTGAATCCATGACCTATTGGGTGCGCCGGGTCAAGGCCATAATACATTCATCTGACAGGATGGACGCCGACTCTGCAGTCTTAATGTTGGAGAAAAATTGCTGGTTTGAGCCTCTGAAACAAAAGCTGGGGCAGCTCAAGCGTGATTGTAATCACTACAAAAAAAGACACATCCGTGACATTTTCGGCCGAACGAATTTTTTTGTCATATATATGACACTTCTATGACGATAATTGTGACAAAACCCGGTATCATCATAGATGTGGTGGGCTCCTACTTCTATGTGTGGGGACCCCGACTCATAAGTCGTGATCACCGAATGCACGTGTACAGTGATCCCAGAGATCAATGCTCACTGAACACACAGAAGCTGAATAACAAGAGTCTTACATCCATACATACCGTATTACACAAGTAGGACCATTATGGTCGAGTCTTGAGTATAGCATCGCAGCGGAAATCTTCGTCGATAACTTGGACCCATGCCATCTGCCTTAACCCTACAGGCATTCTGACTGGGAAGCGTCCTAGCTCGCATGTTCGTCACCGAAGTATTCTTCATCATATCCTGTTCTTTCATGCCTGGCCAATAAAATAACCAGTGGCAAGCCAATGAGTACTTTGAATGTACTCGCAAGCAACCCATGTTTTGGTTCAAGATACAACAATGCATGATATAGGTAAATTTTTCCAGAAAGCTAGTTTTTCTCATGCAAGTATGTTCAACATATATCAAGGGCATGACTATGTCTGCAACAAGTATCAGGAGGTTTCAGACATCATCATCGAGAAAGAGTTATAAACAACTCATGCTCAAGCTCATCGTGACTTCCTCACGAGTTGCATCATCAATATCACCAAACTATGTTGTTTTTCAAAAACATAAGGACGTAGTCTAAGCAGCACTGCCCAACTATCCTTGACCGTGGACACGGCTATTCGAATAGTTTTACACTCTGCAGAGGTTGCACACTGTACCCACAAGATCCGGGGAACTTCCGTGTCAGCCACGACCCGCGGTACCTCAAGTACCCGGGGTAAGCACCCGATCACTACCTTTCCCTAGACGACACTAACATGGAGTCCACTCGATTGGTAGTAACCCCCGTGCCCAACATTTCACATAACATTTTCGTGGAGCCTTGCTCCCATATTTATCACATACCACTGGCACGGGGTACCAACGGTGTGTCCGGTGCCCCATAAAAATGGTCATGGCCACCCTACCTGGCACGACCCCATCCCGAGAGAGAGCACCAACTCTCCCCCGTCACTAGTAATGCGGGCACCAAGCTAGTATCGGCCTAGGTAATCAATAATGCCCTTTCCCATATAAGGGTAGAGTGGTTGCGCATGTAAGGTTGGGACAGTCGACAAATCTTAAATATAATCCGTCTCTGTAAACAACACTTTCAACAAGCCTCGGTACACTACCTCTCCACCAAGTAGTGACCTAGTTCATCATCAACTCCCAGGGGCATTAGTGGCACCCACTGGGCTATTTGCAAGTTTGTCAAACCACACTTGGTTTCTTTCCATGCATAACCCCGACCCATTTTGCTCAGCCAACTACTATAGCATATTTCTACAACCCACCAACACAACTCTCAACAAGGATAGAGTCATGATCAATGCAAGTATCAACGGGGTATGCAACAAAGGCAAACCTAGCAAGGTTGCCATTCAAGATATCATGCATTCAACAATCACGGAAAGAAATGTTGCTATGATAAAAAGGGTTCATCATGGTCAAAGGGCTGCTTGCTTGTTGTAACAAAGACTTCGAGGTCTTCAAATGTCTCTGGCCCAACTCCGAGCATTCCGTCTACTTCGTCAACTATCGTTGAAAGCAACCATAATAAGCAACACAACAAGGCAGGAAATAAAAGTGCTCTAAAAATATGAGTTGGACTTTTCTGGGATACCTCTGGTCATATGAGGGATGACCAAAGTGGTTCCATTAGGATTTGATCAATGGACATCTCTGAACATTTCAATATGATGGAATCAAGGGGTTTGTGGATTTGCAAGAAGTGTACAGAAATATATTTTTGGAAAATGAGCTAAGATACCCATTTAACAAAGGATGATTTTAGAAGCATCTAGGATTTGGTTTCACTGGATTTGGAGTTCAAATGAATTTCTTATGAATTTGCAAAGTTGACAAATATGAAGAAATGGCTCATTATATTGTGGGGTACAGAAGGTATTAATAAAAATGTTCATAAACTAAGTTATGAACTTAGAAGCATCTAGGAATTTGAATCATGGCATTTGGATCAATTGTGAGCTCTCTGTGATTTTCTAAAGTTCATCACATAAATAGGAAAAATAGGATTTGATAAATATTTGTGAAGAAAATGTCTCTGGAAAAAGGTGCATGTAGCATCACCGGATAGATCATGATTTATAGAGTCACTAGAAATTTGAATCATCAAATTTGGAGTTGATTTGATTTATTTGTGGATTTTTGAAGTTGACTGGAAAAAGAATAAGAGGCTATACCACTTTTTTTGCGTGCTGGGCGAGGGATAGCTGATGGGCCGGCCGGTGGTCCAGCTGCGCGGGGCGCCCAGGCAACGTCGATGGCGCACTTTGGGAACGCGCCAACGGTGTGGGGGAGGCGGTAAGCAGCAGTACCCGCCTCCACTTAAATGACGTGGCAGCCGCTGACCCGCAGGGCCCACCTGCAGGTCGCCCCATCACCCCTGGTTGTCTCCTACAGCACGACGTGGGGCAGAGGAGGGCATGGCCGCGCACAGCCGATGCTCGCCCCGGCGGCTCAGGCCATCCCCGGTGGCGTTCCGGCTACCGGAGTGATCAGGGCGGGGGGGCGCACCCACTGGTCTGCTCCTCTTGCGCCGGGACACGTTGTATCCGCGACAGTTTGGATGACCGCGGAGGAGCTCGCCGGCCAGCATCGGCCTCAAGGACACGGCATACGGGGGAGAAAATGGCGGCGGAAGAGGCCCTAGCGGTGCATTGAGGGAGTACTGGAGTGGGTAGGGGGAAGAGAGAGAGGCCGAAGAGCTCGTCCTTGCCCGAATCGAGGTGGAGGCCAGCGGCAGCACTCCGGCCATGGTGGGTGCTGGAGGGCGCGGGGAGAGGAGTGGGTCGGTCCAGGGGGTGCACGGAGAGAGGGGGAGCAAATGGAGCAGAGAGGGGGGCCAGGGACAGCCTTAAGTAGGAGGGGGCGAGGTGCACCACGGGGCCGTGCGCCCGCGAGGCTGTTGCCACCGCTGCAAGCCCCGGGGGCTCGTGTGGGCGTGTCTGGGGTGTTCCAGGACGTCGACTACATCAGGAGAGATAGAGAGAGGGAGTGGGGAGAGGTCAGAGGCGCGCGCGTGTGAGCCGCGCCATTGGCGCGCTCAGGCGGCCGGTGTTTGCTAGCGCGGTGGCGCGGGGAGGAGGAGAGAGGAAGGGGACAGTGCCGTGTCGTGACGCGGATGTCGAGGGGCGTTGGTTGGCATGCTGGGGAGGCCCGAGGTGGTCGGGGGACGCAGCGTCAACGGTCGCCTGCTCTGCCTCGCGCTCCAGAGCGCGTCTTTGGCCGGCATCCGCGGCTTTCCCGCGCGCACCCGCGCGTCCACTTGTGTCAAGTGGCTGCAGGAAGAATAAACAAGGGGGAGGAGGCCTTGGATGCTCTGGGACCTGGCAGGAGTGAGAGGGAGGTGAGAAAAGGGGAGAAATGCAGCTGTCCAGAGAGGAAAAATGGATCTCTGCCCCCCTCCATCATTGCCTCTCGGGCAGGGAAGAACACCAGAGGTAGAGGGGGACTAGGAGGGGTGATGGTAAAAAGTGGATTCCATGGAGATTAGTGGAAGAGGCCAAAAATGGGATTTTGGTAAAGTGGCAGAAGGTGTTTGATGCTGGTTTGGGCAAGAAGATGAGTCCCATTTGTCATGAGACTCCACAGGATGGAATGACACATATAATTAGGGTCTTCCACCAATCTTGAGTTCATTTGGGCAAAGTTGCCAATGCAACTTTTGTGAACCCTAGAAATTAGCAGAAATGAACTTGTGCAGATCCAGTTGAGTAAATCACTTCTCCTTGATGCACCACTTGGTGTGGTGGTCTCATTTGGTCATGCGATCATGCTCACAAAAGTTGGGGTCAAGGAGAGAAAGTTGGTAATGCAAAGTAGTTCAAATTTGGTTCTGGACAGGAAGGGTTTTGGGGCACTTTGATCAAGTTAACTTGTTCTCCAACTTGTGCCATTTGTTCTAGATTAATTATTAGACCATTTGAGCATGTTCACAAGGTTTGAGAACATTTGGACATGTTTGGCAATGTAAAGTTGCTCAAACTTCAAAATGGAGAGAAATGGTTTTGAGGGGATTTCATGGATTTATACTATTCTCCATGCCATGATACTTGTCAAGATCATCAATCATGTCATATGTGACATGCTAGAATTTTCTTGGAATGTTTGGATAATATTTCCTTTGTAAATATTTCAAAAGCTTGAAATATCCAGAAATGGTTTATGAGGGATTTGACCAATATTTTGAACATGACCATGTGTTGAAACTCTTATATATGGACACTATATGTCCATTGAGTGTCCTTGATTTTTGTCAAATATTTTTAAAACATTAAAATAATTTTCCCTATTAAAGACCCTTTCTGGCCTTAAGAAAAAGCTTTTAAATAAAATAGGAAAATAACTTTTAAATTTATATTTTTGTGGTTTCTGGGTATCCTATATCTAATAGGAGTCAAATATATTTTTGGAAAGATTTTTCCTGCCTTTAATTAAGTACTTGCAGTGCAAACCTCAATTCAGGGGTTTTTGAAAAACTAATTTTTGAAAATACTATTTGGCCAAATTATTTTTGTAAGAAATTATTTTTATGTCCTATACACATGGCATGATCATTGGTTCAAGAGTTTGGAGCAAGGAGATGAAGTATAGGAGTTGGAGGATTTATTTGATTTTTAGAGCACTTGCAAACAGCAGACAAACATTCAATCAAAGCAAAGACAAAACACTCAAAAGTTTTTGTCAAACCACATTTTAGCATGATTTATTGACTTAAGTGTTGTGGCATGAAAATCAGGGTGTGACAGACCTACCCCCCTTACAAGAATCTCGTCCCCGAGATTCCCAAACTAGGCGCGGAAAGGGGTACAGAAACTTGGATCTGGGGTAGTCTTCAAGTCCTCATGTTTCTTCTGCTTCCGTGTAGCGCTCCATTGAGCTTGAAGTACTTGATTACGTGGCTTCGTGTATGACGCTCTTCTTGATCCATGTTGCTAATGGGTAGCTCGCGGTAGGTTAGATTGGGCTAGGGGTCGATGGCTCGGTGGTCAATGCCCTCGTAGAGATCGGGCAGGTTAGGAAGTTGGAAACACTTCCGGGGTTGTGATGCATGGAAAGCATTGTGCACATCAGGTAACTCAGGTGGCAACTCCAGCTGGTAACTGTCCCCTCTTCGCCTCGTAGTGATCTCAGAGGGGGTTGTTAAATCTTGGAGTGATCTCGAAGGGGGCCGATGAATCATGGTGTGGCTCTCCTTGTCATGGAAATGCTTGGTTCCTTAGAGAGAAGTGGCCCGTAGATACACTTGGTCTTTGAAGCGGAGGTTTACTTCTTTGACGATGGTGGTTAGTGCAGTTCTTCTTCCTTGACATGGCGGTCTTCAGATGTTCCTGGACTAGCTGAACGGCTCTTCTTCCGTCTTCGGGTAGACAAGTATGTCATCAAAGAAAGATGACAACTATCTTGTCCAAGCACTCCATGAAGTCTATGGGGTACGTAAAGTGGGCTGAGGCATTGGGGATGGTCACGGTTGAGCATTGGCCAAGGTCTTATTGATCTAGAGCCAAAGCCCAAGGTCAGGATCCGACCATGTTGTGGCTTGGCAAGGCTTAAGGGTTTCAAGGATTCTAGTGTGCGAGCGAACGTTTGTCACCTTTATCCTTAAGCACGGTTCCTGAGATGCCAATTGTTCTATCTAGTCCTTTAAACAAATGACCTTATACCATCGAAAGCATCAACTCTTGTAGGTCAGCTCCAATCATCACTCATGCTATTATCATCCTCATGACTCCCAAGGGGAGGTCTAATAAATCTATACATGTCAACTATCCCAAGCTCATATGTATGGCTACCCCTAAAAATCCATGGGTAGAGCATATAGCTGCTAAGCTTGAATTTAATCACCGCAATTCCAAGTGCTCAGTCCATTGACCCAAGGTCCATGATAAAGCATCTCTATCCTAAGGAAACACGTCGTAAGCCACTCCAAGATCTTGTTTCCTTCCTATGAATCAACTCCAATTGCCCATTAACTTTCATTAATCACTACACAATCCATTAATTCTACAAATCCAACACCTATGCTGGTGTTCCACATGATCTTCTAAAGTCTTTATAATCCCCGAATACTTGAAAAGGCTATCTCTACTATAGTCAGTCCACCAATTTCCATTATCATGGTCAAGTAACCCCCAAGGTCAAGCTTATATTTAACTCTAAATCAACTCCGACAATTAATCCAATCTCCTAGTTTATTGTCCACCGAGAATCATGGTATCATGATCAAGATCATCAGTCTAAATCCAATTTACTCCGAACCATGTAAAATTACTCTGCATCCATACTCCACTAGGATAACCTATTGAATCCAAGTCTCATGTCCAACGAGGATTCCTATCTATTCCCCCAAGTCATTTGCGTAATATCAACTGTCTCCTAACAATATCATCTGATCAAGTCAAATCCTTGCACTTCGAGGAGTTTCAGCTTGCGATCATAATTGTCCTATAAATCCAATTTACTTAGGGGTAATGAAAGCTATGCTACTCTATAATCATGATCCCACCAAGTTCATCTACCAACATCAAAGCCTCCTAATCCGCCAAAGAGTCTCGGATAATTCCTCAAAGTCATTGATACAAACTCATCAAGTCATTTGTCCTCTGTTCCTATATCCTTAAATTGGTCTTCCCTATGGCATCGTCAGTTTTGGTGCTATCTTAGGATGATAATGTGCTCGTCCACTATGTCCACTAGTTCCATAATGAACCCAGGGATACGCAAGGTTACGAAGGCTTAACAGGTTCTCTCGCAATTCTAGGGATTAGGCACCTAATTAAGGGTTCGTGCTGGAGTATCTCGTGAAGTCTCGAAGGGTCTGGGGATGGGTTCCTAATCCTGAGGGGAAACCATAACTCTACGGGGTTTCACTTGGTCGAGGAGGCTGCAACAAAAAGTCTCCAGTGTTAGTTGGTCGCCGAAGCAGACTCCTTGGTGCATCTTGTCTTGCTGGTCTTCAGTTGAGGAGAGAGATGAGAGGGATAAGTAGCATAAAAGGGGGATGCCTAAAGGGGGTTCTATAGTGCAAGTGCAAACAAACAGGTGCAAAAAGGGCCAAACAAAAAGGAACAAGGTAAGGAAGGTGATATAGTCGCATACTTGTCGCTTAGGGCGAAAGTGCGACCCATATCAAAACACAAACAAATAAAAACAAGCAACACACAATCATGGTTCTATTCAAACCATCATACGGACTCGACTGCGCATAGGGGGTACACGACTCATCCTACCCTAGGGGTTCTCGGACTCAGTAGTCGTGCCTTGTGCCTCGTGCAATCTCCCAGGTTTCCCTCAGGTGTTGCTACGTCTCTTGTAGTTGTTCAATGAAACGATCCCGGTTGAGCTTGAAGAGTCTTCAACAACTTCTCGCCTGTTGGAGTGATGGGGTGAAGGTGGCTCCTCATAACTGGCATTGACTTGGTCTTCCATTGTCTTCTTAATCACGAATCCCTTTTTGTCTTCTAAGCCGTCGATGGTACCAGGTAGGTAATCCTTTATGCAATGACATTATCAAGGCGTAATAGAGGTACACCATGTCGGTTACGTTGATGACAACATCGACACCAAGAGCGGGGGACGAGGAGAACCGTTTTCCTGCTCACTATGGTGAGGCGGACCAAATGGCTAGGTTCTCATCCATCGGTGGATGCCGATACAACAACGGTAGTGACAGGGTTACTCTATTAGTGATGTATATCATGATCTTGCATATCCTATGCCCTGATCATCATAGGCTAAGGTTTCATCATCTTGGGGCAGTGTCAAGGGTGTCACCACCTCGTGGGTCTTCAGGTCCTTACTCCTCGGGGATGTATCTTCTGTTGGTATCGTCTTGTTGTGATGTCGCCAATCTTGTGTTTAGGAGATGTGGGTGAATGTCTGGCAAGGCATCTTCCTTCTAGATTATCCGCGAGGATTACAAGGAATCCAGTGGTCAGTGGCATAAGGGTTCTACCGACCAAAGATTTGAAGGGGAAGAGATTAATAAGGAAAGTATACCTTAGTTTTCGAAAAACTGAGAAGGGAAGAGAAGTACAGATAGTTTTGAAAACTAGTAGTAGTTTTGGAAATAGTTTTACCCTAACTAACGACCATGCTAACTAAGGCTTCCTACAGTCAGTATGGCTCTGATACCAGCTCTGTGGGGACCCCGGCTCATAAGTCATGATCACCGAATGCACGTGTACAGTGATCCCAGAGATCAATGCTCACTGAACACACAGAAGCTGAATAACAAGAGTCTTACATCCATACATACCGTATTACACAAGTAGGACCATTATGGTCGAGTCTTGAGTATAGCATCGCAGCAGAAATCTTCGTCGATAACTTGGACCCATGCCATCTGCCTTAACCCTACAGGCATTCTGACTGGGAAGCGTCCTAGCTCGCATGTTTGTCACTAAAGTATTCTTCATCATATCCTGTTCTTTCATGCCTGGCCAATAAAATAACCAGTGGCAAGCCAATGAGTACTTTGAATGTACTCGCAAGCAACCCATGTTTTGGTTCAAGATACAACAATGCATGATATAGGTAAATTTTTGCAGAAAGCTAGTTTTTCTCTTGCAAGTATGATCAACATATATCAAGGCATGACTGTGTCCGCAACAAGTGTCAGGAGGTTTCAGACATCATCATCGAGAAAGAGTTATAAACAACTCATGCTCAAGCTCATCGTGACTTCCTCACGAGTCGCATCATTAATATCACCAAACTGTGTTGTTTTTCAGAAACATATGGACGTAGTCTAAGCAGCACCGCCCAACTGTCCTTGACCGTGGACACGGCTATTCGAATAGTTTTACACTCTGTAGAGGTTGCACACTGTACCCACAAGATCCGGGGAACTTCCGTGTCAGCCATGACCCGCGGTACCTCAAGTACCCGGGGTAAGCACCCGATCACTACCTTTCCCTAGACGACACTAACATGGAGTCCACTCGATTGGCAGTAACCCCCGTGCCCAACATTTCACATAACATTTTCGTGGAGCCTTGCTCCCATATTTATCACATACCACTGGCACGAGGTACCAACGGTGTGTCCGGTGCCCCATAAAAATGGTCATGGCCTCCCTACCTGGCACGACCCCGTCCCGAGAGAGAGCACCAACTCTCCCCCGTCACTAGTAATGCGGGCTCCAAGCTAGTATCGGCCTAGGTAATCAATAATGCCCTTTCCCATATAAGGGTAGAGTGGTTGCGCATGTAAGGTTGGGACAGTCGACAAATCTTAAATCTAATCCGTCTCTGTAAACAACACTTTCAACAAGCCTCGGTACACTACCTCTCCACCAAGTAGTGACCTAGTTCATCATCAACTCCCAGGGGCATTAGTGGCACCCACTGGGCTATTTGCAAGTATGTCAAACCACACTTGGTTTCTTTCCATGCATAACCCCGACCCATTTTGCTCAGCCAACAACTATAGCATATTTCTAGAACCCACCAACACAACTCTCAAAAAGGATAGAGTCATGATCAATGCAAGTATCAACGGGGTATGCAACAAAGGCAAACCTAGCAAGGTTGCCATTCAAGATATCATGCATTCAACAATCACGGAAAGAAATGTTGCTATGATAAAAAGGGTTCATCATGGTCAAAGGGCTGCTTGCCTGCTGTAACAAATACTTCGAGGTCTTCAAATGTCTCTGGCCCAACTCCGAGCATTCCGTCTACTTCGTCAACTATCGTTGAAAGCAACCATAATAAGCAACACAACAAGGCAGGAAATAAAAGTGCTATAAAAATATGAGTTGGACTTTTCTGGTATACCTCTGGTCATATGAGGGATGACCAAAGTGGTTCCATTGGGATTTGATCAATGGACATCTCTGAACATTTCAATATGATGGAATCAAGGGGTTTATGGATTTGCAAGAAGTGTACAGAAATATATTTTTGGAAAATGAGCAAAGATACCCATTTAACAAAGGATGATTTTAGAAGCATCTAGGATTTGGTTTCACTGGATTTGGAGTTCAAATGAATTTCTTATGAATTTGCAAAGTTGACAAACATGAAGAAATGGCTAATTATATTGTGGGGTACAGAAGGTATTAATAAAAATGTTCATAAACTAAGTTATGAACTTAGAAGCATCTAGGAATTTGAATCATGGCACTTGGATCAATTGTGAGCTCTCTGTGATTTTCTAAAGTTCATCACAGAAATAGGAAAAATAGGATTTGATAAATATTTGTGAAGAAAATATCTCTGGAAAAAGGTGCATGTAGCATCACCGGATAGATCATGATTTATAGAGTCACTAGAAATTTGAATCATCAAATTTGGAGTTGATTTGATTTATTTGTGGATTTTTGATGTTGATTGGAAAAAGAATAAGGAAAAGGCTATACCACTTATTCTGCGCGCTGGGCGAGGGATAGCTGACGGGCCGGCCGGGTGGCCCAGCTGTGCGGGGCGCCCATGCAACGTCGATGGCGCACTTTGGGAACACGCCAACGGTGTGGGGTAGGCGGTATGCAGCAGTACCCGCCTCCACTTAAATGACGTGGCAGCTGGCGGGTCGCTGACCCGCGGGGCCCGCCTGCAGGTCGCCCGTCGCCCCTGGTCGTCTCCTACCGCGCGACGCGGGGCAGAGGAGGGCGTGGCCGCGCACGGCCGATGCTCGCCCTGGCTGCTCAGGCCATCCCCGGTGGCGTTCCGGCCACCGGAGTGATCAGGGCGGGGGGGGGGGGGGGCGCACCCACTGGTCTGCTTTTGTCGCACCGGGACACGCTGTATCCGCGACGATTTGGGTGACCGCGGAGGAGCTCGCCGGCCAGCATCGGCCTCGAGCACACGGCGTACGGGGGAGAAAATGGTGGCGGAAGAGGCCCTAACGGTGCATTGAGGGAGTACTGGAGTGGGTAGGGGGAAGAGAGAGAGGCCGAAGAGCTCGTCCTTGCCCGAATCGAGGTGGAGGCCAGCGGCAGCACTCCGGCCATGGTGGGTGCTGGAGGGCGCGGGGAGAGGAGTGGGTCAGTCCAGGGGGTGCACGGAAGAGAGGGGGAGCAAATGGAGCAGAGAGGGGGGCCAGGGACAGCCTTAAGTAGGAGGGGGCGAGGTGCACCGCGGGGCCGTGCGCCCGCAAGCCTGTTGCCATCGCTGCAAGCCCCGGGGGCTCGTGTGGGCGTGTCTGGGGTGTTCCTGGACGTCGACTACGTCGGGAGAGATAGAGAGAGGGAGTGGGGAGAGGTCAGAGGCACGCGCGTGTGAGCCGCGCCGTTGGCGCGCTCGGGCGGCCGGTGTTTGCTAACGCGGAGGTGCGGGGAGGAGGAGAGAGGAAGGGGACAGCACCGTGTCGTGACGCGGACGTCGAGGGGCATTGGTTGGCGTGCTGGGGAGGCCCGAGGTGGTCGGGGGATGCTGCGTCAACGGTGGCCTGCTCTGCCTCGCGCTCCAGAGCGCGTCTTTGGCCGGCACCCGCGGCTTTCCCGCGCGCACCCGCGCGTCCACTGTGTCAAGTGGCTGCAGGAAGAATAAACAAGGGGGGAGGAGGCCTTGGATGCTCTTGGACCTGGCAGGAGTGAGAGGGAGGTGAGAAAAGGGGAGAAATGCAGCTGTCCAGAGAGGAAAAATGGATCTCTGCCCCCCTCCATCATTGCCACTCGGGCCGGGAAGCACACCAGAGGTAGAGGGGGACTAGGAGGGGTGATGGTAAAAAGTGGAGTCCATGGACTAAGAGGCCAAAAATGGGATTTTGGTAAAGTGGCAGAAGGTGTTTGATGCTGGTTTGGGCAAGAAGATGAGTCCCATTTGTCATGAGACTCCACAGGATGGGATGGCACATATAATTAGGGTCTTCCACCAATCTTGAGTTCATTTGGGCAAAGTTGCCAATGCAACTTTTGTGAACCCTAGAAATTAGCAGAAATGAACTTGTGCAGATCCAGTTGAGTAAATCACTTCTCCTTGATGCACCACTTGGTGTGGTGGCCTCATTTGGTCATGTGATCATGCTCACAAAAGTTGGGGTCAAGGAGAGAAAGTTGGTAATGCAAAGTAGTTCAAATTTGGTTCTGGACAGGAAGGGTTTTGGGGCACTTTGATCAAGTTAACTTGTTCTCCAACTTGTGCCATTTGTTCTAGATTAATTATTAGACCATTTGAGCATGTTCACAAGGTTTGAGAACATTTGGACATGTTTGGCAATGTAAAGTTGCTCAAACTTCAAAATGGACAGAAATGACATGATACTTGTCAAGATCATCAATCATTTCATATGTGACATGCTAGAATTTTCTTGGAATTTTTGGATAATATTTCCTTTGTAAATATTTCCAAAGCTTGAAATATCCAGAAAGGGTTTATGAGGGATTTGTCCAATATTTTGAACATGACCATGTGTTGAAACTCTTATATATGGACACTATATGTCCACTGAGTGTCCCTGATTTTTGTCAAATATTTTTAAAACATTAAAATAATTTTTCCCTATTAAAGACCATTTCTGGCCTTAAGAAAAAGTTTTTAAATAAAATAGGAAAATAACTTTTAAATTTATATTTTTGTGGTTTCTGGGTATCCTATATCTAATAGGAGTCAAATATATTTTTGGAAAGATTTTTCCTGCCCTTAATTAAGTACTTGCAGTGCAAACCTCAATTCAGGGGTTTTTGAAAAACTAATTTTTGAAAATACTATTTGGCCAAATTATTTTTGTAAGAAATTATTTTTATGTCCTATACACATGGCATGATCATTGGTTCAAGAGTTTGGAGCAAGGAGATGAACTATAGGAGTTGTAGGATTTATTTGATTTATTGACTTAATTTTGGTCAGAACACTCAAAAGTTTTGGTCAAACCACATTTTAGCATGATTTATTGACTTAAGTGTTGTGGCATGAAAATCAGGGTGTGACACTATGACAAAAAATCATGACAGAAAATGGGCTTTTCGTCCTGGGCGGGTCGGAGACGTAGCTACATGACATTCTTTGGGCCGTCCATGACGGAAAAACTGTGGTAGAAGCGAGGGGGAGGAAAATTTCGGGGAGTTGCCGGTTACGGTGGGAGGTCGGGGGCCAAGCGATGCGTGTTTCTCTCATACACGTACGCGCGTGTGTGCGAGGCGTTGGCTCTAACTGAACCCGAGCGAGGCATTGGGCTCTAACTGAACCCGAGCGATTGCACTGCAGGCTACGCGTTACTGAACCCGAGCGATCGATCGATGGCTGTTAACAGAACCCGATCGAGCGATTCCTTCGCTACTGCTGCTAACTGAAGCCTATCGATAGGATGAACAGTGAGCATTGCCGGGGGGGTTGGATGAACAATGAGCGGTGGCGTTGCGTCTGGATGAACAGGACCCCGTGGTGTGGAGGGCTGGATGAATAGTAGACGGTGGAGGGGTGCCTGTGGAGGGGTGGTTGAACAGGACCCCGTGGTGTGGAGGGCTGGATGAACAGTAGACGGTGGAGGCGTGGTTGAACAGTAGCCGGTGGAGTAGCGCGCGGTGGAGGCTGGATGAACAAGAGCCCGTGGAGGCTGGAGGAGGTCGACGGTAGCCCGTGGAGGCTGGAGGAGGTCGATGGTGGAGATGAACAGTATCCCGTGGAGTCCCGTTTTGCGGTACGCCACACCCCTCCCGATGAACAGGACCCCTGCTTCGATCGTAGCGCTCCAACACAAGTCCGTTTCATCCATTTTGCGGTACGCCACACCCCTCCCGATCAACAGGATCCCCGTTTCGACCGTAGGAGGTCCGTTTCGTCCGTTTGCTACACCCCTCCCGATCAACAGGACCCCCGTTTCGACCGTAGAAGGTCCGTTTCCTCCGTTTTGCGGTACGCCACATAGGACCCCGTTCCGAACGTAGGAGGTCTGTTTCCTATGTTGTGAGGTACGCCAGGCCTCGTTTCCATCGCCTGTTTCGTCCAAGCCCTCCCGATGAACACGACCATGCATTCCGTTCCGACCCAGCCAGTTGGCTCCCACGTGTTCCGTTGCCTCCCGATGAACACAACGCATTCCGTTGCCTCCCCATGAACACGACGCATTCCGTTGCCTTCCATGAACACGACGACGACATTGTTTCTCCGTTCCAACTCAGCCATGTACACGAGCCCTGGCCGTATGTATGCGCGAGTAGGCGTTCGAGACCCCGCCCGTATGTACACATACGTGGCCGTATTTTCTTTCTTGCACCCTGGCCGCTGTACGTACGTGTACATGCTACGTGCGCGCCTCTACTACGACATGTGCGCGCCTCTACATTCACCAGTATATATGTACGTACACGTTCGCGACCAGAATGACAACACTACGTACGCTTTGACCAGGTGGGTCCCGACTGTCAGGCACTTCCTTGCGTGCGAAGATGTAGCTGGTGGGTCCCAGCAGTCAGGGGGGCTAATCGTTTTGGTTTTTTTGCCCGGACGCAATTCCTTGCGTGCGAGGATGTAGCTGGTGGGTCCCAGCAGTCAGGGGGTGAATCGTTTTTTCCCAGACGAACTTCCTAGCATGCGAAGGTGTAGCTGGTGGGTCCCAGCAGTCAGGGGGGTGAATCGTTTTTTTTGCCCGGACGCACTTCCTTGCATGCGAAGATGTAGCAGGTGGGTCCCAACAGTCAATGGGAAATGTTTTTTTCGTGAAATACAGTGGCCCGTCTGGTGGGTCCCAGCTGTCAGGTGGAGGAATCATTATTTTCCGCGTAATAAGGAGACACTTCCTTGCTGTGGCCGTGGACCCAGCTGTCAGCCTCTCCACGTACAGTCCACGTCCGATGGAAGTCGTTCCTTGACCACGTTGACCACGCCGCGCTGAGAGCACCAGGGCGGTGGATGACGGCGAGGCCTAGGAAGTGGACGACGGGGAGCCGGGGAAGACGCGGCAGTGGAAGCCCGCACGTAGAGGAGTATGAGGGTTCACTGGTTCGGCTACGGTGTGAGGCTGCCGTCGCCGTAGGGCCTGGCCAGTGGTGGGAATAGTAGGGGGCGGTGAGGCCTCCGCAGCAGCACAGCCTGCTACGAGAGGCAGGAGCATGCGGCACGACCGTCGCTGCTTTGGGTGGCTGGAGCAAGAAGACCAGAGGTTGAAGTAGCACTATGGCCGTTGGATGGACATCGTACTGTCACTGGAGCTAGAATCATTCATATTAACTAAAGTTGACAAAGCCCCCTGTCCCAGTCAACTTAGTAGGCCCACAAGTCAGCCTCCCACCATGGTGGGTCCCAGCTAGCAGGGGGAGTATTCATTTTATTTGTGCGTAATAAGGAGGCACTTCCGGTGGGTCCGAGATGACAGCGGGGGGAATGTTTTTTTCGCGAAATACGCTGGCCCGTCCGGTGGGTCCCAGCAGTCAGGGGGGAAACATTTTTTTCGTGAAATAAGGTGGCCCGTCCAGTGGGTCCTTGCTGTCAGGTGGATGAATAATTATTTTGCACGTAATAAGGAGGCACTTCCTTGCGGTCGCCTGGACCCAGCTATCAGCCTCTCCACATATAGTACTCTTCTGATAGAAGTCGGTCTTTGACCACGTTGAGCAGGCCGCGCCAAGAGCACCAGGGCGGTGGTCTGGACGACAGCGAGGCCTAGGAAGGGGACGACGCGGAGCCGGGAAAGACGCAATAGTGGAAGCCTGCGTGGAGAGGAGTACGAGGGTTCACTGGTTCGGCTGCGGTGTGAGGCTGCCGTCACCGCAGAATAACAGGGGGTGTGGGTGAGTAGAGGGATGGCCTGGCCAGCGGTGGGAGTAGTACAGGGCGGTGAGGCCTCCACGGCATCACAGCCGACCACGGGAGGCAGGAGCACGTGACACGACCGGCGCTGCTTTGGGCGGCTGGAGCAAGAAGACCAGAGGTTGAAGAAGCACTCCGACCATTGGATGGACATCGTACGATCACTGCAGCTAGAATCGTTTATATTGACTAAGTTGACAAAGCCCTTGGTAGGCGTCAACTTAGTAGGCCCACAGCTCGGATTTGGCAGAGAACATATAGCCCATTTGCGATTTGTAAGAATGTACAACCCATTTTTTAATTCTAATGGAATTTACTAAAGCCCATTTATAGTTTGTTAAAAGTGCAGCCCAACTTCTAGCTAGGACAAGATTAATAATTTCAAACAACCGCTCAAAACAGAATTGAAAAAAAATTCCCATGTTTTGATGGGATCCAAAATATTTTTTTCCGAAATTTCTAGTCAGGTTAAATATAATTTCAAAATAAAGTTGTATTACGTTAAAATCCAACGAAATATTGCGCGCGCAACAAGTAATGAAATTAAAATTTCCAAATTCCAAAAATAATATATTTTTCAAACTAATTACGTGTTTGGTGCATAGTAATTGCCCAGTTATTATAATTACATCCCATTTATTATTTATTAAAGTCCATTTTCTTGTTAAGCCTAATGCATACCTCCTAGGAACTTTGCAGCCCACCGGGGCGGATAACAAGTTGACCCGGATATTGTGTACAACTGTCGGCCCAGTTGCATTGCTGATGTTAAAAAAAGGCCTGTGTAGTACAGTACAACCTAACATGGTTACTCAGCCCACATTCAGCGACGCCGGAAAGGCCCAAACAAGCCTTCTATACAACTTTTTGAAGTCACTGAGCTCAATTAATAACTTAAGAAAAAAGTTAGATTACAGTGGAACCTAATTAAAAGCTGTCGCGAGCAAATAAATAATTCAACGGGTCCCACTTGTGCGTGTGCGCATGTGTGTGTGTGTGTGTGAGAGAGAGAGAGAGGGAGAGGGAGAGATAGAGAGAGAGACCCATGGTCGATGATCGTAAATACATCTTTCAGCCATATGCATTGCTGATGCTCAGTAAAAACTTATATAGTTGACACAATCATATAGAACATCTTAGCACACTGAACTTGCATACAAAAATTTCACGCAGGCGGCACAATCAGGATGGAAGCAGTGGATCGCTACGGGAAGGGCTATGTTGAAACCAACGAAGTCGTACATAACGGTTCATCGTCTTTATAAATGACGGGGAAATATCTTGAATGTTGTGCAAAGAAAACAGATAGACAACACAATAAGTTCTTCTAGCACATTAAGTTGACGTACAACCCTTTCTAAAAAAGTTCAGGTACAAAATTAGAACAGGTCACAATCAAATGTACTGGCATATCAGTGCTTTAGACCCATAGCTCTGATTTTTAACTAGTACTATCTGAGAAGATTCGGTTGTTACCTAAAACTAGAGCACATCCAGGCAGCCAGCCCTGCCTGTTCTCCCAAAGAAGCAGTGTCCTGCGCCGCGCGATGGAGTAGGCCCTGTGCCATCCATCGTTCTGAGTAACACGGGGAAAGTCTGACATTGACTCCTGTAATGGACGTCGTCGATGGACCCTGGCACCAGTGGCGGCGGAAGGACTTTGATTGATGGATTGACCACTTCTTCGACATGCACGAACACTCGATACAGGTACATCCCTAATGTGGTCCGCGGCGGCCTTAGTGGCGACGAATAGTACAACCCCGGTTCCTGCACCGGTATCTCAACACCAATCACCTTTGGTATGGTGGACGACTTCTTCATCCATGCCATAACCATCAGAGCCCAGCTGTCTGGAGGAACAAACATACTTACGAGCTCACCTCCAAGGTCGTTGATAAGCTCGTTCATGGACTCGTTGTTCCAAGCACGTCGAGGCATGCCGTGGAAGGTAAGCTTTGTTAAATACTCAAGCTCAGAGGGCACCGAGCCCCATCCTGGGTGCCACCAATCAAAGCTCACCAGCGTGCCATCGTAGAACAAACGCCGGGAAGATTCGAACACACGACTGCAGTCGAAAGTTGTCCGGAACCTGACGAAGAAATTAGCCGGTGGCGGACAGACTTCGACAAGCAAGTCACTTATTTGGATGCCGTGCGGAATGCCAAGAGCTTTGACAAGGTCGTCCGGTGAGACGGGAGGCCGGTCACTGTTGATGGTTACCATCAGCACTTTGCCAGCAAACTAGTCGTCAAGCGCCGCCATGCCACTGTTGAGCAACAGCACGCAGCGACCGAAGGCAGGACGAACCTCAGGATCGCCGGCTCGGAGATCCGCGTTGACCGGCGACATGATAGTGCACTTGAGTACAGGGAGTACAGGAGGGGGATTTGGGGGAACTGGAGTAGGAATTGAGATTCCAGAGGTGGGGGAGGGGCGGGAGACTGGGGATAAAAAGGTAGCATGAATTTCGAGCACGTGCTAATATGCTCTCAGCGCGCAAGCGCACGAAAACACCGGTGGCGCCCACATGTCGGCCTAAGAGTCCTTATTCTTCCTTTTTTGGAGAGCCCTGCCTTTTTTTTCAGGATCTTTTGAGGGCCCGCCTGAGAGTCATAATTGACCTGTTTGGCATTGCGTTACTACTCGGCCCATATTCAACGACACCTCACTAGCCCAAACAAGTGTACATTATCGAAAAGACAGTGAGCTCAAATTATATAACTTGAAAAAAGGAGATATACTCTGAACACTGGAGAATGGTGATGCCCTCATTTAGCCCACCAGTAGTTCGAGACAATAAACAGTTCAAAACAACGATATATACAACATTCAAACACTGACTAGTGACCACTATTGACATAAACAGCAAGACATGTAGTTCATAATAAGTCTTGCTACAGCACCAAAACGCACCCATCTGCAGCGCTCAGACTCTCGTGATCCAGACGAGAATGACATTCTAAACAGAAGCAACTATTACATAGAAAGAGTGACATAGACGAGGATGACCAAATGACAAGGAATATGCATAACAAAAGAAACAACTACCCATCCAGAACCAGCAGCAAAGACAACAAAGTCATTCGAAGAGATGATCAAACACCATCATAATTTGCAGCCCCACTTCAGCGACCAGTGATCTGGAGACACTAGTACTCCACCCTTTCGATGCAACAGCCCAATTACCTATCAACCTGAAGGCTTGAACCACATCACTGCCTGTCGTAATTGAGACATGCAAGGATCAAAGTTAATCCAGATGCCTTTGTCATTCTCACCTTCTTTTGGCTGCAGGCTGTATCGTTGACAATCAGGGGAGTTTGCTCCCGAACTCCTAGGGCTCGCCATGTAGACACAGTTTTCCATAGGAAACAGAGCCTCTCTGCCATCAAGGTCCTTGCCAACGGTGATCTCCTGGTTAATCGAATAATTGAGTCCGAGAAACAGAGAGTGTGAACCAAGGTTGTTTACCCGCCTCCAACTAAAAAATCCTAAAGGCCCCAACAAGCTGGTATCCTGCTCATAGACATAACAGCCATTGTCCGGATACTCATGTATTACACGGTGCTTGTATACAGTGGGGTTTTTTGCAATATAAATCTTCCGGCTCATGTGTCCGAATGATCATCAGTCTTTTGCCGTCGTCTGATCGAGCGAGGAACCAGTTGTGCTTCCCTGTTTTTGGCAAAGGTGGTGTGCTTACAAAGGGCAGTAACTGTAGGGACACTTCATCATATCAAAAAGGATAGACATTGTTAATGTAAGATCAGCATTGTTCAGAGTATGAGTAGGATAATGCAAGAAACAGCATTGATATGTCCCTGTTGGAACTGGGAGGAAAATACAAGGAAATGTATACTTGGTTCGAAAATATAGAAGTGCCATGCATGGTTCTACTCATGTTATCTCGCAATCGATTCTTCACAGGAAACTACCATGTCATGCATGGTATGTAATCATGTTCTGTCCTCACAAACAAATTCTTCAAGGAAACTAACAGACCATGCATTTTTATATACTCGTGTTCTGTGGGAAAAATTTTTGTGAGGATATTATTCTAGCCATTGATTGCTGAAGGGCGAATATAGGTATGTACACATGGTTAGCATTGCAGGATTTCACTACTTCCAAATATAGAGTTCTCCATATACACATTTACTTCCCTAATGTTTGGTTAGATGAAACCAACAGTGTGGTGCATGTTTCTACATCATGAAAATGAGGAAACTAACATGGCCATTGATACACACTCATATTTAGTAGTAGTATATAGATTACTGTAAAATAAGGATAATATCCATATATTCCTAACTGTTTGATTATTCAGGGTACAAATTGGTTGTAATGACATGGTCACAATCGCATGAATTAACTCACTCCAAATATAACTGATTTACGACGTCTCTAATATATTGCCATAGTTCTACTCAAATTCTGCTCAAACAGGGATATGCCAATCATCACAAAAAGTTCAAATAGTGTCATGGCGTCATCATTAACATGAGATGGAAACAACTTACATGCATCGTCCCAGCAATACGTGGTGCCATCTACTTTGTCGATCGCATAGATGATGCCATTGTGTTCAATAGAATCACATAAGTGTGTATCAACTTTGACAATGATCCACTGCGAGCCGAGTTGTCTCCAGCTAAAGAAGGCACCGGCGTAAAGATAGGCGAGTCCGTGGTCGAACAAGGAAATTAGCTTGAAGTCTGCATAATTCGCATGTCGTGTGGGCACTTGGCAGATTACAATCTTCTGCAAAACAAGGTCCGTCCAACTGACGTAGTAATCTAGATGACTTGGACCGCGATGGTAATACTCTATATAATCCAACGGAGGAAGGATAATCTCATGGGAGGTCTGGAAGTTCACGAGCACTAACTTTTTACCGTCTTCTCTGAAGGCAGCCATCCAGTGGGAGTTCATGCCGACCAAGTACATACATGCCAAGAAGTTGCGAGCGATGGTGATCGGATCGATGTCGAGGGAAATGATGGACGGCGACACACTACATACATGCAAAGAAGTTTCGGCTAATGGAGATCGGATTGAAGTCGAGGGGCATCATGCACGCCTCCGTATCATGGTGAGCCAATCTCGCAAGAACAGATAGCAGCAAGCAGGGTGTCTTGAAAATCTTAGGCCTCGCTTCGACGATGGCCGTGTGCATGTCCCTCGAGCATGCAGCTAGCCGCAGGGCGGTCAACATATCCATACACGAACAACAGAGGTCGAGGATGTCACCTGGGAGATTGATCCAATCGCGGCTCATATGGATGCTGCGCGGTTCGCGTTCGGCCATGGTGGAGTTTGGAAGGGGACTTGATTTACGGAGGACAAGGATGTCGGTGCTGGAGCGGCTAGCGAGGGAATAGTGGTACTAGGGGAGGCGAGTGATGGGACGGTACACGGGGGCACAGTGAGATGGAGACGAAGACGGAGACGGAGAAGGAGATGGAGTGGTGCTATGGGAGCGGAGAGGGAGACGAGGTGAGGCGCCAATGTGCTGTACAACGGCGGTGACAGACTGCACAGTGCATAGGGTGAGGCTGACTTTGGTAACCCGAACACGCCGCCTCGCCTGGACTAGTGTCAGGCGCAGGGTGTTGTCACTTCACTGTGAGGACCGGATGAATAGTATTTTGACCATCAAGTGTACCATAGTTGTACTACTACTACTACTAGTAGGAACATGAGTACTCCAGTATTGTATAGCAGAAATAGGTTTCCCGTGCTAGCATGCCTGTTCACTTAATCGTTTAGGTATCATCCATATTGCGAGCAGAACCAAATTCTCATGCATGCCCAATCAACACCCTGCCGCAATGCATGCAGTGGTCGTTCTGGTGCATCAAGGACGGCATGCAGATCGTTCCACACTTGAGAAGAGGAAAAATGGAAAGGTAGAATGCGGCAGCAGAGGAAGAGAACGCTGGCCAACGAGGCTGGGAGGGGATCAAACAGGAAGTTAATGCTCCACGCCTAAAGGTATTGGGAAAACCTGATTTTCATAAGGTGACTTAAACTCACCTAAACGGAGGGGGTATTCCTTAACCAGAGAATGTTGTGTCTCCCACTCACACGCTAAAAAAAAGCTACGACACATTTTTTATCTGTTTGCCTAGGTCCCAGCTATCAGGAAGGATGGGCACGTAACGAACAGGTACGACTCCTCAGTCTACCCGCATAGCCTTTTCGTTTAGTCTACCTAGCCGTCTAATCAACTGCCTGAACGCCACTTCTCCCATTTACTTCTCCATCGGGAACCGATTTACCTCGGCTTCTTCACCTCCCCTTCGTCTTCATTTGCATCCAAACCCCACTGCGTTCACATTGTTTTAACCTCTTTAAATAATCATCTACTACTTCGGTTAGACTAGCCATCTAAGCCTAATTCTCCAAACCATAGCCCTCCGTTCCAACGGTTCTGAATGGCGAAAGAGATCGAGATGCAGGTTTTTAGCATCCAACATGTCCTCGTCGAAGGCTCGATGTGCATAGTTGCCACCGTCACCGTCCACCCAAGGGTTGTTCCACAGTGGATCAACAATGTATCCAACTGTCACATCCCTAGCTTCTGGTGCTGCCTAGTGTTTGCATCTTGTTGCATCATGTTTAAATTTTATTTAAGTTGAATTGGGGATGACAGAACCCCCAGCACCCCCCTTAAACCAACTAGGGTTTACTAAAATCATTTTCAATGAACCCAAAATGCCCTTCTAAAATGTTCATCATCTTTGCCTTGGTCTAGAACCTCTGACAAAAATGGTGCACACTTTTCTTGGACAACAGGGGGTCACTGGATTAAATCATTAGTTAATTGCATTTGGGCATTTAAATGCTAGTAAATATTTTAAATGTCCAAATAATCCCAAACCAAAATGTTCCATGTTGGATACATTCTAAATGTTGGTCATGCACAGTTTGGTGATTTTTGAAAATGCCTAGATATTTTTAGTAAAGCCACAAAGTTGCAGAAAAATAGAAAACAGGAAATAAAAGAGAGAGAGAGAATTACCTGGCTAACTTACCTGTTCGGTGCAGCTCTGCAGCTGCCTGGCCCAGCTGGCGACCCAGCCCACCAAGCCACCCCCTCCTGTCACCTTCCCCCATCCCCCCAAAGCAGCTCGGTGGCGAGCGTTGTCGTCGCCGTGGCCTCCTCCCTGCCTGCCTGCTTCCCCCCTCCCCAACCCTCCTCGCGATGCCACGGGGATGCCCCGTGACCCCTCTCTCCTCTCCCTCGCTCCCTGGCCTCTCTCCTCCTCTCTAGTCCCTCCCTGCTGTGATCCGCCGGTGATATCGCCACCGTCACTGCAGCCACTGAAGCTCAAAACCGAGCACGGCACTGTGCTCCTAGCATCTTCAAGAGATCGGTGAGCCTCTTAGACAGCCCTCCCACCGCCGCGAGACTGCCTCCGGCGAGCTCGGGTGACCCTAGCTCCTGGCGCTTGCTCCAGAAGAAGCGCCGCACCGCCAGCTCTCCATAGCCGCAAACCACGCGTCGAATTATGCTCTGTAGCAAGCGCACGGTGCAGGTCCGCCGTCGGCCGTGGTCGTCGCCGGCGAAACTCCGGTGGCTGACGTGGCACGATTAGTTTAGGTACTAATCGTGTTTAGTTAGTGTTATTTGTCGATGACACATGGGCCCCACGCCCTAATTAACCCCGAGTTTATTTTTCTGTTTAGTTTAGATTAACCCAGTGGGACCCACGTGTCAGAGTTGACCCTGCTGACGTGGCCGTTGACCTGGCCCACCTGTCAGCGAGACAAACGGTCCTGTGTCACTGACGTGTGGCCCCCACGCGTCAGGTTTGACCTGGACCGGCCTGTTGACCCTGCTGACATCACCGAGACGCAATGTTGATGCAGTAATTGATTTTCTGCATTTAAAATAATCCAGGAAATTCCAGAAAATAGTATAAACTTCTAAAATTCATATAAATTCAACCGTAACTCAGAATGAAATAATTTATATATGAAAAATGATCAGAAAAATCCAACCTATCCATCTGTACAATTTGCATGCATGTTTGAGCAAGTTAACCTCACTGTTTAGGATGAAACATGATTAGGACAAATTTGATAATAGATTTGGAGTTGGAATTTGATCTAGCTTTGAGTTCCACTTCAATCAAAATGACTTCCTGTTGCATTAGCTCAAATCACATCATATTTTCATGTCACATTCATGCATCATATTGTTGCATTGCATTGATTGTGTTCCTTCTCTATTTGTCAGTGGTGTTCCCTCTTGATAGACGTGTTCCGACGATGAGTTCGATGACACCGATGAAGAGCTATACTATCTTCAGAAGTGCCAGGCAAGCAAAAACCCCTTGTTCATTCCGATACAATCCTACTCTCTTGCTCCTGCTCTCTTTTACTGCATTAGGACAACAATGATTCATCTGTTACTTGTTGCGGTAGCTGAACCCCTTTATCCTCTGCATGACCTGTCATTGCCACAGTAAATAGATGAAACCCACTAGCATGAGTAGGAGTTGTTTGAGCCCTGATGTGCCTACTCATTCATGCTTGTTTTTCATGCCTGCTAATGCTTAGAGTTGTGTCAGGTCTGATTCATCAGGGATGAATTGGAGGTGTGTGAACATGTCCTACTATGTGTGAGCTAAGTGTGTGAACACGATTTGGTAAAGGTAGCAGTGAGAGGCCATGTAGGAGTACATGGTGGGTTGTCTCATTGAAACCGTCCTCAGGAACTGAGTTCTGTGTTTGTGATCCATGAACAGCTACTACCACTCATTGGGATGCTTAATTGACCCTCTCGGCTTCTTAATCACCCTTGTTCTCTGTCCAGGAGTTGCAACTAGTTTCTGGTGTTTGTAGGTAGTGCTAGTAGTCTACCAAGTGGCACCCAGTACAGGTGGGCTTGGGACAGACTAGGTGCAGTGGCACGGTGTACCAAGTGGCACCCAGATGGTGGGCTTGGGAACCCTGCTCACATCGTTTGGGCCCGTGAGCGACACCCCGGCCGGATCTCCTTGCGGATGGAACCCGAATCGGCAATAAACCTGGACGAGAGATTTGAGTGTTTAGGTAGGCCGTGGCCGACACCCTCGCCAGGCTTCCGCTTGAGGGTTGCCGAGATACATGACGTGTATATGGCAGTAAGTGGCGAGAGCGTGTGTGAAGAAGTACACCTCTGCAGGGTTAATATGATCTATTCAAATAGCCGTGTCTGCGGAAAAGGACTTCTGGGTTGCCTGTACAGTTCATAGACAAGTGAAAGTGGATACTCGAAAATGCGCAAGATAAGCGTGAGTGCTATGGATGGCATTCTCGTAGGGAGACGGGAGCGGATCCATAGTGGTGTATTGATATGGTGAATATGTGGACTCGTGTGCGCCACCTCCAAAGAGTTACTTACAGTCGTAGTTCAGGATAGCCACCGAGTCAAAGCTGGCTTGCTGCAGTTAAACCCCACCACCCCTTTGTTGATAATGATGCATATGTAGTTAGTTCTGATGTAAGTCTTGCTGGGTACATTTGTACTCACATTTGCCTATTTTATGTTTTTGCAGAGACTTCCGTCTCACTAGTAGTTCCGCATGGACTTCGACGTTTAGCTTGTTACCTCAGCTACGATCTTGTGCCCTCGGCAGGATCTAGTAGATAGTCAGGCTTCTCAGCCTTTTTCATTTGTAGATGTCTGTACTCAGACATGTTGAGCTTCCGCTTGTGCTTTGACTTGTATGCTCTGAATGTTGGGTCATGAGACCCATGTTTGTAATATCTTGCTCCTCGGAGCCTATTGAATATAATACTTGAGTTGTAGAGTCATGTTGTGATGCCATGTTGTATTTGCACATATCGAGCATATTGTGTGTATGTTATTGAAATGCTTGGTATGTGTGGGATCTGACTGTCTAGTTGTTTATCCTTAGTAGCCTCTCTTACCGGGAAATGTATCCTAGTGCTTCCACTGAGCCATGGTAGCTTGCTACTGCTCCGGAACACTTAGGCTGGCCGGCATGTGTCCTTCTTCTTTCCTGTGTCTGTCCCTTCGGGGAAATGTCACGCGATGAATACCGGAGTCCTGTTAGCCCGCTACAGCCCGGTTCACTGGAGTCCTGCTAGCCCAGTGCTACAGCCTGGATTCACTCGCTGATGACCGACACATTCGATGCTGGGTCATGGATGCCTGTCCCTGTAAGTTTGTGCCACTTTGGGTTTATGACTGGCCATGTCAGCCCGGGCTCCTTATCATATGGATGCTAGCGACACTATCATAAACGTGTGCCAAAATGCGCAAACGGTTCCGGGCAAAGGTAAGGCGACACCTGTGGGAATACCGTGCGTGAGGCCGCAAAGTGATATGAGGTGTTACATTCTAGATCCATGTGGCATTGAGTCGGGGTCCTGACAGCTTTGGTATCAGAGCTTGACTGCCTGTAGGATTACCAAGCCAAACTGGTCGAAGTTGAGTCTAGAAATTCTTTAGTTATATAAGGGAATTGATTGTGGGATGGAACGTAAGGCTCTTTTTACTCCTTATACCTTATGCCTTCTGATCCGAGTCATCTTATCTTTCCTACGGGGTTAAGGTACTAGGGTTTCGCTGCTTTCTATCAGGATCGCGTGTTACTAATCTGTAGAATTATAGGATTGATAGATTTAAGCCTCAGTTCGGTTCCTATCACCTTCGTATGTTAACTGTTGATCTCGAAACCTTGATATTGTGATGCAAAGTGGTTATGCCACTATTTTACATGATGTCTCAAATCTTTTTTGAGCATTTATAGCCGTTATGCTGTCCGAGTCGTTCTAGGTTTCTAGATAATCTGATGCATTTGCAAATCGCTTCCTCCCGTTCTCGATGTTCCTTTGCGCCAGTTTAACCACACTAAACGGTGAGTTGAGGTACTCTATTGCCTCGACATTTATGCTGGAGCTATTATTATGACCCTAGGTGTCTAGAGTATCACCTAGTAATTTAGCCATGTTATGTGTTCCCAGTGTGATCATTCTGGCCAACATTCTCGAAAGCATCCCGTGATGCAATTTAGCTAGTAGGTATTCTATTCCTGGTTTTGAACCCAAGACTCACCCTACTTACTTCATGTTGATATTGTTTGCTCGTTCCTTTAGGTTATTAGTAACCTTTGCATTAGTCCTCGAGGTTCGTGGTATTTCCTTCTTCCAAATACTATGAACCACTCATGGCAGAAGTTTGTTGGATCAAAAGATCACAACAAGAGTGCTCTCGACGAGTTCTCCATTCTATATTGTGACTCTGCCAGTTCTACCTTCTCTGCATGGGTTATCCGGAAAAAATGAGTTGAACTCGTCATTTTAGCCCATGAATCCAGAACTCTGAAAATCATATGTTCTTTTGGGTTCTCCCTATTTAGTTGTCTTCTGACCTCGTCTATCAATTGATAGTCAAGAGTATGCGTGCATTCGTTCATCGATGCCTATTACTCTTGTGGTCCATCAAGCCATTCTATTCGGGATGACTAGGAGAACCAAACACCAGTACCTCTTCCAGGATTGGGTCAAAGTAGTTGTGTACCACAGATCAAAATGCTAATCTAGCTCTTGTTCTGTTCTACCTTGGAGTGTTACCATCTTTATATCAAGAATATCATGGGAATTGCACACCATCCTATGAACTCTTGATACAGTGATACTTCTCGCCCTCATTATTCATTTCTCGGCTCCCGTGTTGTTGCAACCGGAATGCCAATAGGTGAACTATGATGTGTGAAATCAATACTCCTAGAAACCTTGTTGCTTAGTTGTTAAAGAACAATAATTTCGTTCTTAGCGTGTTGGTTATTGAATTCTCATTCTAAGACTGATTGTGCTGCCTAGTCCTTATTTCTGGTGCACTCCTCGATCAATTTGTTAGGATTGTGTCAATCTCTCGCCCTACTGGTCATATCGTCTTTCCTTGAAAAGCAAGATTGTTCTCGAGCTTAGTAACATATCGGTGGTTCGTGATTCTCTAAATATCTTCTCGGAGGTATCACCAGGTTGTCACCTGACCGCTATGTTGAGCTCGTGATCAAGTTGGTTTCTCGTAAACCACCCATTCTCCAAGATTCGGTGTTGGATACCCTGAGCTAGTTGGTTAAGCTAAACAACAACTTGGAGAGTTGGAAGATAAAAGCTTATCCAACTCAGTTCATTCCAAGGGATATCTTGTATGTGTGTTGAAGAAAGATGGTATTTTCATCTATTGACCCCCGTGATCAGTTTATGGACCTATCATCTTACCTAATCTTTGATTTGAGTATGGGCTATCATCAAATCAAATCAGAACCAACGATGTTCATAATGTTGTCTTACTCGTGGTTGATCCCTCGAGCATACACCATTATATCTTTTGGATCTGACCAATGCTATCACCTGTTCACATAATTATGGAATTCCATCTTCATGGAAACCTGGATGAATTGTTCTTGAGCTCATCGACAACATCCTTATCTCCTCCATGATTTTGTTGCACATTAAGCTAGTGTTGGAAACTTTTGAAAGCATCACTTCATGCTAGCTCATGAGGTATATGTTCGGATGAAAGAAGTGACTTTCTCTAATTCACGTGCACTTGGTGTAAGTTGCCGCATGGATCCGAGAAAGATTGTTTTTGCTTCCTTTGGAATCATCCCAAGTCAGTCATGCATGTGCGAAGTATACATTGGATTGTGAGATTAGCTACCTCCATTCTATATGTGTCCCTAGCACGCCAAGCCACTGATTGACTTGTTCAAGGAGAAGGAGTTCCTTCTTAAGAGCTAGACTTATGCAAGGACTTCGATATCCTAGATGATGGTTCCCACCTGAACTCGGTAGTATTTTATTATTAGACTACTACGCGGTCATGCTTGTCTGGGACAACGTGTTCACATATTTGTAGCAGAACCAGCTCATGTTTTGGAGCTTGCTATCGTAGTTCATCCCCCAAGAATCTCGCAACATCATCTCGTCGATTTGTGTTGCAAACTTTCATTTTTTCTTACTAGACTTGATGAGTCTGGAATATCCTGACACCAACCAGATCTGAATCTCAAGCTGATATGATGGTTGGAACGTTTCCCAAGAACTATAATAATGGTCTCTCTGTAACCCAGTAAAGTGGATGTTGTGGCCAACATACGCAGCCGGAAGACCTATTATTGTAGTATCGTGATTGAGGAAGTTGGCCACCTCCCCATAAGGATTTCGTAGGATTTACTCCCTAGTTGTCCCTTATGGATTTTTGTGTTCCCGAAGTCCGACCTTTTACTTAATGTTCTAGTTATCAAGCCATATCTATGAATGGATTACACTAGCACATCAAGGAGAACATTAGAAGCGGAGTGCTAAATGTCTCTTGGTCGATCACCCGGATTTTGTTCCCTTGGCCCTGCCAAGGTGAAATCTGAGAAGGTGTTATCTTCCTTTGCATCTGCATTGTCCATCACCATTCATCATGGTAGTATGTTGTGTTGCTAGGATGCTTGTCACGGATGTTGGTAAGACATTGATGAGTAAGGAAATGCTCAAGTTCTTGAGAGTAAGATCAGTCACGGGCCTATATCCTCGACATCATCTGGAATGTGCTTTTCGTCTGCTGAGTTGTCTTATAACTCAAGTTTTCCATCTAGACTGAGTATGCCATTTCTTCGAACTCCTTCACATGATCGTCTGTGATTTTCCTTAGGTTGGTATAAAGAGTTTCAATGATCTCTGAGTCAAAGGTAATTCTTGTTGCCACTTAAGGGATGATTATATGAGTCACCTCCTCTAAGGTGCCCCGTTATGGGATCATGGCAACTATTTTCCTCGCTACGTGAAAACCTTCGTCAAATTGTTTCTTCCATCCCTCCCGAAGTGTGTTTGAACATCTCAGCTCAAGAGATGTTGCTATGTATCATTCTGTGAGTTAATCCTGAGTTGTTCGATCCTCAGGAAGATCGATCCTGCTAGAGTTTTCCCTTTCCTCTCATTGTCATGTTAGTTGGAGTTCTCAAAGCAAGACATCAAGACAAAGATGGTGATCGAATCAACGCCCCTATGAAGTGCAACCTGGATCATGAAGATTGTGTTAGTTTGCGTTCCCCCTTCATCTTACCCTATGCTTAAATCTCGGGATGAGATTTTGCTTAGTGGGGGTGAGTTGTCACATCCCTAGCTTCTGGTGCTGCCTAGTGTTTGCATCTTGTTGCATCATGTTTAAATTTTATTTAAGTTGAATTGGGGATGACAAAACCCCCAGCACCCCCCTTAAACCAACTAGGGTTTACTAAAATCATTTTCAATGAACCCAAAATGCCCTTCTAAAATGTTCATCATCTTTGCCTTGGTCTAGAACCTCTGACAAAAATGGTGCACACTTTTCTTGGACAATAGGGGGTCACTGGATTAAATCATTAGTTAATTGCATTTGGGCATTTAAATGCTAGTAAATATTTTAAATGTCCAAATAATCCCAAACCAAAATGTTCCATGTTGGATATATTCTAAACATTGGGCATGCACAGTTTGGTGATTTTTGAAAATGCCTAGATATTTTTAGTAAAGCCACAAAGTTGCAGAAAAAAAGAAAACAGGAAATAAAAGAGAGAGAGAGAGAGAGAATTACCTAGCTAACTTACCTGTTCGGCGCAGCTCTGCAGCTTCCTGGCCCAGCTGGCGACCCAGCCCACCAAGCCACCCCCTCCTGTCGCCTTCTTCCCCCTCGCACCAAAGAAGTTCGGTGGCGAGCGTTGTTGTCACCGTGGCCTCCTGCCTGCCTGCCTGCTTCCCCCCTCCCCGACCCTTCTCGCGATGCCACGGGGACGCCCCGTGACCCCTCTCTCCTCTCCCTCGCTCCCTGGCCTCTCTCCTCCTCTCTAGTCCCTCTCGGCTATGATCCGCCGGCGATGTCGCCGCCGTCACTGCAGCCACTGAGGCTCAAAACCGAGCGCGGCACCGTGCTCCTAGCATCTTCAGGAGATCGGTGAGCCTCTTAGACAGCCCTCCCGTCCTCTGTGGCCTCGCCCCGCTCGAAGCCGTGGCTTCGGCCACCGCCGCGAGCCTGCCTCCAGCGAGCTCGGGTGACCCCAGCTCCTGGCGCTTGCTCCAGAAGAAGCGCCGCACCGCCAGCTCTCCGTAGCCACAAACCACGCATCGAATGATGCTCCGTAGCGAGCGCACGGTGCAGGTACGCCGTCGGCCGTGGTCGTCATCGGCAAAACTCCGGTGGCTGACGTGGCATGATTAGTTTAGGTACTAATCGCGTTTAGTTAGTGTTCTTTGTCGATGACACATGGGCCCCACGCCCTAGTTAACCCCGAGTTTATTTTTCTGTTTAGTTTAGATTAACCCAGTGGGACCCACGCATCAGAGTTGACCCTGCTGACGTGGCCGTTGACCTGGCCCACCTGTCAGCGAGACAAACAGCTATGTGTCACTGACGTGTGGCCCCCACGCGTCAGGTTTGACCTGGACCGGCCTGTTGACCCTGCTGACGTCACTGAGACGCAATGCTGATGCAGTAATTATTTTTCTGCATGTAAAATAATCCAGGAAATTCCAGAAAATAGTATAAACTTCTAAAATTCATATAAATTCAACCGTAACTCAGAATGAAATAATTTATATATGAAAAATGATCAAAAAAATCCAACCTATCCATCTGTACGGTTTGCATTCATGTTTGAGCAAGTTAACCTCACTGTTTAGGATGAAACATGATTAGGACAAATTTGATAATAGATTTGGAGTTGGAATTTGATCTAGCTTTGAGTTCCACTTCAATCAAAATGACTTCCTGTTGCATTAGCTCAAATCACAGCATATTTTCATGTCACATTCATGCATCATATTGTTGCATTGCATTTATTGTGTTCCTTGTTGTAACGCCTCGGATTCGATGCGCCAGGTGTCTGCCAGTTATTCACCGTCGTTGCCATGTCTTGTGCTTGCGTGTTGCACTTTGCCATGTCATCATCTGCATTTCATATCATGTCATCATGTGCACTTCATTTTTCATACGTGTTCGTTTCATGCATCCGAGCATTTTCCCCGTTGTCCGTTTTGCAATCCGGCACTCCTATGTTCCCCGGCGCCCCCTTTTTGCCTCTTTTCGTGTGCGAGTGTTAAAATTTCTCAGAATGGCTCGAGTTTCGTGCCATTTGGAGGTCGTTTGGTACTCCAACGGTTAACCGCGTAACCACAAAAGCCTCTTTTGTTTGCAGCCCAACACCCCTTCCAAAGTGGCCCAAAACCCATCTAACTCCCCTCCATGATCTCGGTCGTTCGATCACGATCGCGTGGCAGAAAACCGCTCCACATTTGGACTCTCCTAGCTCCCTCTACCTATAAATATGTGCACCCCTCCTCTAATCCCGGGTCCGAACCCTAGCGTCTCACTCCTCGCGCCGCCGGACACGTCCGTCCGCCCCGGACATGTCCGCCGGACACGTCCCTTCATCCAATCAACGCCCGCCACGTCACCCTTGCCGCCTCCTGGGCCAATCGTCGCTCGCCACCTCAGCCCGGGCCACGCAGCCCCACATCGCCGCCGACCGCGCGGGCCCGTGAGCCCGTCTGCGGCCCTCCCGGCCCGGTGCAGCGCCCCGCCGCGTCCGCCACCGCGCCCGTCGGCTCCACAAGCCGCCGGCCTCACGCCGCGCCGCCGCGCGCCCCTGGCGCCGCCCCGCCGCCGCCGGCAGCCGTCCCCGCTGCGCCCGCCGCGGCCTCCGCCTCCTCCCGGCCCGGCGCTGCCGCGCCCTGACCGACCCGGCCGGAGCGGCCTCCGTCGCCCCTGCTCCCGCGCCCGGCTCGGCCGGAGCTCCTCCGCCCCGCGCCGCCGAGTTCCCCGTGCCGCCTCCTGCCGGCGCTCGCCCCGCCCCTCCGCCGCCGTCCCAGCGCGCCGCCGGCCGGATCCGGCCTGATCCGGGCCGGGGCCGCCTCCCCCCGTGCCTCCCCGGTGTTTCCCCTCGACGCCGGCCACCTCCCCTCCACTCCGGCGTGTTCTCCGGCGTGTTCTCCGTCCATCTTCGAGAACCATGCAGATCTGCAGGTTGACCCCCAAAATGCCTAAGTCCCTGTATTTTTGCATAATCATGCCATGTTTGACCTGCTGTATCTCTGCATCCGTAGCTCCGTTTCATGCGTATAATATGTCAAATTGTTCGTCTCGACGAGTATTTCATTTCATTCCACTGCATCATTTTCATTTGAGCTCATCTTGAGGCCCGGAATGCTTCTGGAAGAGTGCATGTTGATATTAATCTGCTGAAACTATTATAACTTGCTCATTTGTCATTTTTGCCATGTTTGATGTGTGCATCCTATGAGGTTGAGCTATACATGTGTGTTGATCTATGCCATGCCATCTTTCCAGTGGTGCCAACCATGTATTTTTGTGAGTTGTGTGTTGAGTGTATCAAGCTTGTTAAAGAGGGTAGTTGCTGTTGCTGTTTTCCTGACAGATTCTGTTATATTTTGTTGCTATGTTAACATGCTTCTACTAATCATTCTATGCATAATCTGGAGATGTTCTATAAACATGTTTTGATCTACATGTCTTGCTCTATCCATTCATGCCACTGGTTGCACTTATAGCCTGCAGGAACATGTTGTAATCTTGCTCAAAAGTTGCTTGATGATGTTGCTGTCAGCCTGTTAACATTAAGTTCCATGTTTCCATGATTGTTTCCTAGTGATACATGCACCCTATGAACTTGATCTTGCCATGATTAGCTTCATAAACATGCCTTCTTACTGTTGGTTGCCTTGCCATGCCATGTATTGCTCTGTGGTGAGTGGTTCAAGCTCACAAACATGCCTACTTATTATTGTTCCTGCCATGTATGAATCTGTAATATAACTTGCCATGTTTACATGGGTGCCATCATATTTTATGGTCCTTTTTGGCTCCTGGTCAGTAAGGGACTTTTGATCTATGCTTTTAGTAGATTCTTGCCATGCCTTTGTTTGCCATGATAAGTTCTTGTAACATGTTGTTTGATAGCTCTAAACATTGCAACCTGATATTATTTCTGCTAAAGTCTGAAACTGTTATTATTTGCAATCTTTCCATGTCATTTTGAGCATGTTCTAGCCTTTTCTGGAGATAGCTCACTGTTCATGTTTTGTTATGCTTTACCAGTACTTCATGCCCATGCCTTTTGTTATTATGTTGGGGTGCTGTAGCATGTTGTTTTGATGATTGTAAGATGCCTAGTTGCTGTTATGGACAGATTGTTGCTATGACTTGTATAGTGTGCATGTGTTGCACCAATGCTCGGTTTTGAGTGTGCTCTATATGAAATTTTCTTGATTTTGCATGTAGTTTCATATTATCATGTTGCATCCTTGTTTTGGAGGTGTTTGCTTGATGTTTGTATGAATTTTGCATCAATGCCATGCTTAACTTGTTTTGCTCATATCTTCTAGGCCGTAGCTCCGAACTAAATGAACTTTATATGTAACTTGACTAGAATTTTGTGTAGATCATGTTGGTGCATCTTAAGTTGTTGTTTAACAACTTGAACATAAGGTTTCTTCAGTTCTGGACCAATTTCGAAATATGCATATGAGGACTTACCGGAATTGTTATATGTTGTTTTCGGCCTCATTTAAACTTGCCTTGATGTGTTGTTCTTGTTTGCATCATCTCTTGCCATGAGTAGCTTCATGTATTTTTGTCATGCATCATGCTTGTTGTGCATCATGTCTGGTTCATGTGTGATGTGTTTACCATGTTGTGTGCTTCTTCTTGTTAGTTTCTGTTTCGTTGCGATCGTGAGGATTCGTTTGTCTACGGTTGGTTCGGCTTCATCCGTTCGTCTTCTTCATGGACTCGTTCTTCTTCCTTGCGGGATTTCAGGCAAGATGACCGCTACCCTGGATCTCACTACTATCATTGCTATGCTAGTTGCTTCGTTCTATCGCTATGCTGCGTTACCTATCTTTTGCTCATCAAGCCTCCCAAATTGCCATGAACCTCTAACCTTTGACACCCTTCCTAGCAAACCATTGCTTGGCTATGTTACTGCTTTGCTCAGCCCCTCTTATAGCGTTGCTAGTTGCAGGTGAAGTTGAAGATTTCTCCATGGTGGACAGGGTTATGTTGGGATATCACAATATCTCTTATATTATTAATGCATCTATATACTTGGTAAAGGGTGGAAGGCTCGGCCTTATGCCTGGTGTTTTGTTCCACTCTTGCCGCCCTAGTTTCTGTCATACTGGTGTTATGTTCCCGGATTTGCGTTCCTTACGCGGTCGGGTGATTTATGGGACCCCCCTGATAGTTCGCTTTGAATAAAACTTGTCCAGCAAGGCCCAACCTTGGTTTTACCAGTTGCCTCACCACCACCTACCTTTTCCCTTGGTAGTAATTAACCCAAGGGTCATCTTTATTTTAGCCCCCCAGGCCAATGCTTGTCTAAGTGTTGGTCCAAACTAGAGTCCTTTGTAGCGCCCCCTCAAGGAAACTTGAGGTCTGGTTTTAGTTGTACGGAGTGCTCATCCGGTGTTGCCCTGAGAACGAGATATGTGCAGCTCCTATCGGGATTGTCGGCGCATCGGGCGGCTTTGCTGGTCTTGTTTTACCATTGTCGAAATGTCTTGTAAACCAGGATTCCGAGACTGATCGGGTCTTCCTGGGAGAAGGTCTATTCCTTCGTTGATCGCGAGAGCTTGTCATGGGCTAAGTTGGGACACCCCTGCAGGGTATAAACTTTCGAGAGCCGTGCCCGCGGTTATGTGGAAGATGGGAATTTGTTAATGTCCGGTTGTAGATAACTTGACACCAGATCCGAATTAAAACGCATCAACCGCGTGTGTAGCCGTGATGGTCTCTTCTCGGCGGAGTCCGGGAAGTGAACACGGTTTATGTGTTATGATTGACGCAAGTAGGAGTTCAGGATCACTTCTTGATCATTACTAGTTGACGACCGTTCCTTTGCTCTCTTCTCACTCTCATTTGCGTATGTTAGCCACCATATCTTGCTTAGCCGCTGCTGCAACCTCACCACTTTACCCCTTCCTTTCCCATTAAGCTTTGCTAGTCTTGATACCCATGGTAATGGGATTGCCGAGTCCTTGTGGCTCACAGATTACTACAACAACAGTTGCAGGTACAGGTTGCGATGATCGTGACGCGAGAGGGATGCTTGCTTGCGTTGAGTTCGTCTTCTGCTTCTTCTTCGATTAAGGGATAGGTTCCAGGTCGGCAGCCTGGGCTAGCAGGGTGGATGTCGTTTGAGTTTCTGTTTGTGTTTCATCCGTAGTCGGATGTTGTCCTTGTATGTTGTATTGTTGTATTCATGTGACATTGTATGTATCCCCACTATTATGTAATTGTTGATGTAATGATATCCACCTTGCAAAAGCGTTCCAATATGCGGGTCTATCCTTGGTGGGACCTTCGAGTTCCTTTTGGATAGGGTCGCATATTGGGCGTGACACTTCTCTATTTGTCGGTGTTGTTCCCTCTCGATAGACTTGTTCCGACGATGAGTTCAATGACACTGATGAAGAGCTATACTATCTTCAGAAGTGCGAGGCAAGCAAAACCCCCTTGTTCATTCCGATACAATCCTACTCTCTCGCTCCTGCTCTCTTTTACTTCATTAGGACAACAACGATTCATCTGTTACTTGCTGCGGTAGCTAAACCCCTTTATCCTCTGCATGACCTGTCATTGCCATAGTAAATAGATGAAACCCACTAGCATGAGTAGGAGTTGTTTGAGCCCTGATGTGCCTACTCATTCATGCTTGTTTGTCATGCCTGCTAATGCTTAGAGTTGTGTCAGGTCTGATTCATCAGGGATGAATTGGAGGTGTGTGAACATGTCCTACTGTGTGTGAGCTAAGTGTGTGAACACGATTTGGTAAAGATAGCGGTGATAGGACATGTAGGAGTACATGGTGGATTGTCTCATTGAAACCGTCCTCAGGAACTGAGTTTTGTGTTTGTGATCCATGAACAACTACTACCACTCATTGGGATCCTTAATTGACCCTCTCGGCTTCTTAATCACGCTTGTTCTCTGTCCAGGAGTTGCAACTAGTTTTTGGTGTTTGTAGGTAGTGCTAGTAGTCTACCAAGTGGCACCCGGTACAGGTGGGCTTGGGACAGACTAGGTGCAGTGGCACGGTGTACCAAGTGGCACTCGGATGGTGTGCTTGGGAACCCTGCTCACATTGTTTGGGGCTGTGAGCGACACCCCGGCCGGATCTCCTTGCGGATGGAACCCGAATAGGCGATAAACCTGGACGAGAGATTTGAGTGTTTAGGTAGGCCGTGGCCGACACCCTCGCCAGGCTTCCGCTTGAAGGTTGCTCAGAAGTACACCCCTGCAGGGTTAATATGATCTATTCAAATAGCCGTGTCCGTGGAAAAGGACTTCTGGGTTGCCTGTACAGTTCATAGACAAGTGAAAGTGGATACTCGAAAATGCGCAAGAAAAGCGTGAGTGCTATGGATGGCGTTCTCGTAGGGAGACGAGAGCGGATACATAGTGGTGTATTGATATGGTGAATATGTGGACTCGTGTGCGCCACCTCAAAAGAGTTACTTACAGTCATAGTTCAGGATAGCCACCGAGTCAAAGCTGGCTTGCTGCAGTTAAACCCCACCACCCTTTGTTGATAATGATGCATATGTAGTTAGTTCTGATGTAAGTCTTGCTGGGTACATTTGTACTCACGTTTGCCTATTTTATGTTTTTGCAGAGACTTCCGTCTCACTAGTAGTTCCGCATGGACTTCAACGTTTAGCTTGTTACCTCAGCTACGATCTTTTGCCCTCGGCAGGATCTAGTAGATAGTCAGGCTTCTCAGCCTTTTTCATTTGTAGATGTCTGTACTCAGACATGTTGAGCTTCCGCTTGTGCTTTGACTTGTATGCTCTGAATGTTGGGTCATGAGACCCATGTTTGTAATATCTCGCTCCTCGGAGCCTATTGAATATAATACTTGAGTTGTAGAGTCATGTTGTGATGCCATATTGTATTTGCACATATCGAGCATATTGTGTGTATGTTATTGAAATGCTTGGTATGTGTGGGATCTGACTATCTAGTTGTTTATCCTTAGTAGCCTCTCTTACGGGGAAATGTCTCCTAGTGCTTCCACTGAGCCATGGTAGCTTGCTACTGCTCCGGAACACTTAGGCTGGCCGGCATGTGTCCTTCTTCGTTCCTGTGTCTGGCCCTTCGGGGAAATGTCAAGCGATGAATACCGGAGTCCTGTTAGCCTGCTACAACCCGATTCACCGGAGTCCTGCTAGCCCAGTGCTACAGCCTGGATTCACTCGCTGATGACCGACATGTTCGATGTTGGGTCATGGATGCCTGTCCCTGTAAGTTTGTGCCACTTTGGGTTTACGACTAGCCATGTCAGCCCGGGCTCCTTATCATATGGATGCTAGCGACACTATCATATACGTGTGCCAAAAGGCGCAAACGGTCCCGGGCAAAGGTAAGGCGACACCTGTGGGAATACCGTGCGTGATGCCGCAAAGTGATATGAGATGTTACATTCTAGATCGATGTGGCATTGAGTCAAGGTCCTGACACCAACTCCCTCGAAAAGGTAGAGATGAGGGTCATCGGCCTCGACACAGAGTACACAGAGCGTGCCCCTGGGAAGATCCAGCGCGCCGCCGTCCTTCAGCTGTGCCTCGAAGATGATGTTTTGGTGTACCACATCATACACTTGCCCTCCATACTAGGTAAGCTTCACAATTTCTTGTCCCGGGAGGACATATACTTCTGTGGGGTAGCCATCGAAGGGGACAAATAGAAGCTGGAGCCATACAACCTTGATTTGAAAAGCATCGCTGACCTACAAACCAGAATCAAAATTCCTGTAGAAGATTGTGCTAAACAGACACCATCCCTATTCGACGTAGCAAATTTTGTTCTTGGTACAAATCTTCAGAAGGGTGACGAGACGGTGGCACTAAGGTCATCTGGATGGGAGAATTATCCCTTGACGTACGAGCGGATAAAATATGCTGCCCTCGATGCCCGTGTGAGTTTCGAGATAGCTGCAAGGTCCAATGAGCTTGTTGCAAATCCGTCTCCCACAGAGAATGAGAAGAAGAAGAAGAAGAAGAAGAAGAAGAAGAAAACGCTACACTAGCAGGAGGGCATTATTGATGGATGAACTATTTCCTCTCTTGTAAAAAAAATTATTCCCTCTCGGTGTATATTGATATAGATGGACTATTTCGATGGTGTGCATGTCTTTGGAACAGAGTAGTAGCATGGGTCCACTTGACTATAAGGAACTATTTATCCGCATATATAGCTTTCTCTGCTACTCCTTCCAGTGATTGGTATGCAGTGCATGTGTCCGTAGACATGACAGCTTGTCCATGGAAGTTCAACTACGGCGACCATCACGTTTCATCTCGCGATTCCCACGACGCCTCTCCAACCCACGGCACCACACCCCCCAACGTGCGCCTCACCCCTCTTGGCCGCACCACCCCTCTGCCTTTGTGTGCATGACATGGAGCCACCTAAAATGCCACGAGCATCAAGTTTCTACCACAGCCACCCGCGATTCCCACGACGCCGCTCGAACCCATGAAACCACACGTCCCCCGACCTGTGGCTCACCCCTCTTGGCCCCACTGCCCCTCTGCCTTCGGGAGCATTACATGTGGACCAGTCACCATTTGGGTCCACATGTTATTGACTCAAAGGTAGGTGTAGTAAGGCGCTGAAGCTCAGTCCCGACGGCCCTGAGAGGGAAATGTAACTCCTGCGCCAGGGCTTGTGGTGCTCCCGCAGCACGAACTTGTGCCAAACTCGAGATTTGTTTCTTTACTATACATGCACGCAATGATTTAATGGACATTGTAATCTCAGCATGTGATGGGGAGCTCTAAATTTGAATTTGAAACTTATAAAAGGAAAAGATTCAAAACAAATAAACTGGGAGAGAGGGAGTATAAATAAGTCCCCTGGTTTGTCACCGCGAAGATGCGGTTAGAAAGGAGCACAGCGTCTTCCTACTCGTGCGGCAACAAATCGGCCGCAGACAGCATGGTTCGCCTTTGACCGCCATGTGCAAGGTTTGTGCTATCTTATTCAATCTCACCATGGTTCCATCGTACCAATTCATGCGGTGGCCCATTGCATGGCTGATCCGAATGTTGGACAAAGGTCTACGGGAACGGTGTCACCGTTGTAAATGTTGTGCAAATTGATGTTGGTACCCTCCCGTACATATGCAAGCCAATCTCCACTCGCACCGAGCCTAGCCTGTGAAACAGTGGGCAGGGGGAGAATTAGGAAATGGACACGGAAGTAGTCTTTAGAATGCATTTACTACGTGATCAAACTTATCTTACCTGCTCATCGGAGGAAATCCGAGTGCCCCTCAACGTCGGCATCTCAAGGGGCGTCAACTTGCAACTACAGCCACGCCGCGCTGGAGAGACCCCCAAGGAAACATCCTCGTGTGTTCCATGGAACATCAAGATGCATTTGTTTGAGTAGTTTATCTTGTGAGAGAAAAGGATGAATGAGGGAAGGCCTCTAGAGATAGAGATGGACACTACTACTACCAATGTGCTGGCCCGTGCATTGCAATGGATCCAAACTAGTAGAATAATACTTCTTCACGTGCTTGAAATATAAACACTCTAGTTTTGATATACATGTGTCAGCAGACACGACAGCTTGCCCATGGAAGTTGAACCACGACGACCATCATGTTTCTTGTTTCTACTACTGCTACACCCACACGCTATTCCCATGACGCCGCTCCAACCCACGGCACGACGTCCCCCGGTGGACATGGATCCTCTGACATGGCTATCACTGCCTTGCCCTGCCTTTCCTTCGCTGACAAGTGGGACCCACGTTTATGGGTCCCACATGTCAGTGACACAATGGTAGGATTGTTCGTGCCCCTCATCCATCTCGGCCCCACCGCTCCTCTGCCTTTGTGTGCATGCCATGCGGGCCAGCTGAACTGCGGCGACCATCAACTTTCTACCACAGACACACCCGATTGGATGCGGTTTGCCTGCTCCGCTGCTGTGCTTCGATCCGTACTCCCGCACCATCAAATTTTCATCCAGCGGTTGTGACACATTTCGTCACGGGCATCAATCCCCAGCAGGAGTACTTATGTACTACAGGTAGTACCCGCCGGTGTGGCCATCTATGCCTCGTAAAGCCCCGACACCCAGCTGTGGCACCCTCGCCGCAGCCACGCCACCACTGGCCGGTTCATCACAAACGAGTGAGTCGCGAACCACGCCACCACCATGAGAATGACATGTTGGCCAGCCGCATTTAAGTTCTGCATGTCATTGACTCATGGGCCGGGCACTAAGCCACTGAAGTTCAGCCCATGGACCCCGAGAGGGAAATGTAACTCCTGCGGCAGGCCTTGTGGTGCTCCTGCAGTACGAGCTCATGCCAAAACTGGAATTTTTTGCTTACTACTACCAACTAGTACTAGTAAGGTACACGTGCATTGCACGCATGAGATTGTGGTGGTTTGTGCATTATGCTTCTACATGTGGAGTTTTCTGGATTCTAACATGTGCCAAAATCTGGTGGAATGTAAGGTTAGGCAAGTTTGATTAACTTAGGTGAGTGTTTGGTTCAAGCCACACCTTAGGCAAGGCACACTAAGGCCCCACATGACATACACACAAAAAATGTGGCAAGATTCCCTTAGGCTTGCCAACTTGTGGCTCTCATTTTGAAGAACTAATAACTTTGCCTAAGCTTAGTTGTGGCAAAGTTAGTCATGAATTAAGTTTAACCATGGAGTCTTCTAGATTATACATGTGGCAGAATCTGGTGGATGATATCCAATGGCCAGTAGTGCTCGGATTTGCCATCTTTGTACCGTTGGATTGGCTTCATCCAACGACCAACTTTCAAAGTTTTTCACACACTATATAGGGGGTATAGATATAGATGTGCCGGTCCGTTGCAATGGATCCAAAGTATATCTATTTAGTGGAGTGCACTCTAAACACATTATCTATTTATTTTTCTCTAACCTTCCGTAGCCATGCAACCAAGCCACATAAGCTTCATGGGTGCCCCCCACATCATATTATTCATACTACGTTGATTGAAAAAAAGATAAATCACCCAAAACAAGATCTTCCCGTTTTTTGTTCCTACGATGTTGTGCCGTGCACGTATCTACTAGTTGTATAGTGGTAGTACTAGTAATATAGTATTAGGAGTACAAACTTGGTACTAGTAGGAGTAGTACTAGTACGGAATGCTCCTACTCTATCAACGAGCCCCGTCTGACACAAAATTTCTTGGCTTCCGTGCTACAGCTAGATCTTCCCCTTGTTTCTGTTTTCCAACCCGGCGGCGGGAGGGGTGTCGGTTTGCTCAACGGCGGTCCCACATGAAAGTGAAAATGCTAGGAAACACGCCTTCCCTAAGCTATGTGTCATGCTGGACGGGCCGTGTTGTACTCCCGATTCCCGGGCGTATGGGGGATGCGACGCGAACGCGACAGGCCTTTTCGTTTTACTAGAAATGTGTCTGTGCGTTGCGACGGATCCAAAGTAGTAGAATAGTAGTGTTTGTTCACAAACTTGAAAGAAATCACTATTATTTTGATATACTCCTAATATATTACTCCCTCCGTACCTAAATATTTGTCTTTTTTGAGATTTAAAATGGACTATCACATACGGATTATATAGACATATTCTAGTGTTTCTAGCAAGATGCCCGCGCGTTGCACGAAGTTGATGGAAAAGGTAAGCACAACTTATAAATTGACGGACGAAGTACTAGTTACAGTGATGCATATAATTAAGCAAAGGGATCTCACATGTCGGTATTGACTGGAACGAGAATGCAACAACACAATAAGAATTAAGGCCACGATGATGCGATTGCAGTGGTGGTTACAAAAGGCAAGAAGAAAGATGGATCCACGAACGTACGACCTCCTCCTCCTCAACTTAGTGCGCCGGGCCACCGACCGGCGGCTAAGGAGCGGCAGCTTTTGTGGCGAGGTCGAGGTGCTTCTCAGCAAAGGAATCCAAGGCTTCCAGCCGGTTGAGAAAGGCCAACGTCATAGCATCCTCACTGGCCTTGTAGATACCTATGTACATGATTTGCTCGTACACGTGGATGTGTAGGTTGATGAATTCTTGCAGGGCGAGGAGCCTCGTGGCGAGCGCGACCTCCAGGTGGACATTCTTCGTGGCGTCGGCGGGCAGTCGCAGGGCCACCAGTGCTTGAAAGAGGTTCCGGCCATGGAGGCCGATTAGGGTGGCAGGCAATGAGGAGTACGGCGATGTCGTCCGCGAGCTTCTTGAGGACGGTGAACTTGTTGCTGGTGGCAACGATCATCTGGTCCAACTGAGAGTCGTAGTTGGCGTTGACCGCGGCCATCCACCAGCCGATCTCCAACACCGTCTGGAGACGATCCTCGGCGCCATGCCACAGGCCGGCGTCGTAGAACATCTGGCGCAGCCGCTGGCCACTCACGCGCATCGCCTCCATGGGTCTGGAGTGAGCTCTTTTGCGCTTAGTGTAGGTTCTTAGGCAAATGCTTAGGTGCGTACGATGTGGTAGATGCATTGGAATGGAGGGGCACCTTTATATGAGGGCAATGAGGGCAAACTGCGTTGCATTCACATCGTGCAGCCTCTTTTCTCGGACCTCCTCCCATTACTTCCCTCATGCATTAATTGAAGGAGGATGCATTGGCCGTTTAACATATCGGGAACCGCTACTCCCTCCCTCGTCTGCATTAAAGCCGTATCGGGAACTGCGCCGCCCGCTGTCAAATCGAATACTCCCTCCGTCTAGGTGAGTATTAAGTCATCTTTTGAAAACCAAATAGTAAACACATAGGCGTGGTGCATTAACTCTCACGTTGTATCTTATTTTTTGACATAAATAGAGGAATCAACCAAGAAGAGATGTGGGGCTTGTATGCTTTTAATGACTTGAGACTATCAAACATGACATCAGTGGCCAGTTCGTTGCACAAGAACAAATACAACCCACGTCAGCACACACGCATCTTATAGGATCACATCCAATGGCTATAAAAGATGAATGAGACCAAATTATATCTCATCTAGATGAGTTCTAGCAAAACTGTATTAATAATACTTAGTACTCCTGCACCATGTATCATATATTAGTACCATGTAGTACTTTAGTTATTGCCATGTATGACACATAGTTCACGAGCGCTCTCTATATGTACCACCTTTTTTTTTAATTTCAAGTTTTTCTCCATGGCGCAATCCATTGATACTACTACTGTACAAAAGTGGAGTACATACATTTTTTAAAAGGCTAGAGGGCGGGGCAGTCTAGCTCGGTCGGTTTCACGAGAGGCGAGGGCCTTTGTGATTTGACGGCTCATTAATGCTGTCAAATCGAATAGTACTGCGCGCCCGTTGCACGCCCGGCGCCTCCATTAAACCCCTCTGTTAAACCCGCATGCAAACCGAGAATCCTACTCCGGCCACACGTCCGTTCATGAGCGGGCCGGAATTAAACGCAACACCGGCCGAGCTCCTCCCGTCCGCCCTCAGTTAAAAATGAGGCCACACGCCGGCCAAGCTCCTACCCTCCGCCCTCTATTTACACGAGGCCAGACAGACAGCAGGCAAGAATCGCACCCCTCTGCCGCTCCCCCATCTCCTCCTTCACCATTTTCTCCACCCTTCCAATGGCTTCGGATGAGCCGTTCTCCGACATATTACCCGGCTGGGTGGCCCGCCGAGCCCTCCGGATACGGGCGAGGCCGCTCGGTGCTTCACCAACCTCGCTTGGCCCGACGGAGTGAGTTGCCGCCCCAAGCAGGCACGTGGTTCAGCAACTCGCCGCTCCAGTTTAGCTCGATGAGGAGTGCCGAGTTGCTCCACGCCGGCACGGCGGCGAGCACGCCGGTACAGGCGCTGTCGCTGTCGCGTCGTACCGCGCCACCAGTGTCTGCAGTGGACGCGCCTCCCGTGTCTGTGGGCGCGCCTCCCGTGCCTGCGGTAGCGCCATTCAGGCAGAGACAGAAGCCGGGTGCGTGGAGAGCGACGAGTCGGTGGCCAGCTTCTCCGTCTCTGCCGCCATCATCGAGGAGAACTAGAACACGGGAGGCCGCCGCCACTTGGGACCCATGAAGGCCACCCCCGAGGCGACGACCGCGGATTCAGGTGGTTTCTTTGCTGCTTCGTTTCTTCCGAGGATCTTCGTCGACCCCGCAAGTGTCTGACGGATATGAGGAAGACAAAGGGATCCGCGGGCGGCCATTTAAAACTAAAATAAGTCTAGATATATCTATTTCTAGGACAAGTATTTCGGGACGGAGGGAGTATTAGTTATACAAGAGAGCCGGATTGGCACCTCTTAGTTCATGTAAATGTAATGAAATCCATCATGTTTATATGAATATCCGGATTTTTTATACGAAATCCTTCATGCTTATATGAAATCAGTCCGTGTTTGCATGAATTTCATCTGGTTTGTTAGAGTTGTAAAAATGTATGCCGCTGGCGTTTGATGTCGTCCTCCGCGGAAGGAAGCGGGAGGAAATTTGCCGGCTGCCGTTGGAGATGCTCTTTATGCTGGAAATAATAGAGTGCCATCCAATCCATTTGAGTTAATTGCCTATATGATTGTCCCTCTATAAAAAGTTAATTGCATGTACAGTGTACACGTGACTTGCAGGGTGGCTACAGCTTCATACAGAAAGTTAAAAAGAAACAAGTCCATCCTTAATATTCTAAGTACTCTGTGGGTTCCACTTTTAGTACAGTAGCGAAAGAAGTATATATTAAATAAGTAGAGTAATATATAATATAAAAATCTGAAGTTAAAAGACAGAATTCGAACTCATGTCATCGCGTTGCGAGCATCCGGCGCTAACCAGCCCAACACATTTTGTTGTAGACCATGCTGGAGATATATCTCCATGTCTACTCTTATATATACTCCATTCGTTCCTAATTTTTTTTCCAGTTTTCAAATGGACTACCACAAACGGATGTGTATGTAGACATATTTTAGACTGTAGATTCACTCATTTTGCTACGTATGTCTTTTCAGGAAGGGGTCAGATTTGTCCTTGATTTATTTATGAGGTATCCGGATGGCACTGCACCGCCAAGAAAAGAGGGTAACATCAAAATTATGGACTACTTTTTTGAGTATGTTGGTAAGGTCCGGTCATAGTCACTTGTTGAAATCTCTAAAAATACAAATACTCCCTCCGTCCGGAAATACTTGTCATCAAAATGGATAAAAGGAAATGTATCTAGATGTATTTTAGTTTTAGATACATCTCTTTTTATCCATTTTGATGACAAGTATTTTCAGACGGAGGGAGTAGAAAACAGACTTGGTGATGATGGTGTGCGTGCCATCCTGCAATATAGACCGTCGGATTTATATCTAACGGATAGGAAAGAAACTATGGCAATTTTGCAAAAATATACCCACACGTCTCTCCACGTTCGCAAATAAGGCCTTCCCTCATTCAACCTTTTCTCTCACAAGATAAACTACTCATACAAATGCATCTTCATGTTCCGTGCAACGCACGGGCAGCTAGCTAATTTCTTTTAAAATAGTTGCTGCAATAATTGGGTTGAAGTGATATATTTTATGTCTGCCCCGAATGATTTCAGATTCACTAGTAGTAGCAAAGAAAAGGTTGCCTTGTTAATTAACAGAAAACAGGGTGAAAACTATCGCATGAGGCCGATAAAAACAAGGCACACTGGGTTCAGCGTCATCGTCACTACAGTTGTGCGCGCGCGAGAAGTCTACATATCGAGGGGGCTACCGAGCGAGGCACCAAGGCACAATGTTTGAGAGAGAAACCAATTGACAGATTATGATCAGATCGAGTTGTCACCCTTCTGCTGTCATTGTTGGGGGGGGGGAGGGAGAGAAAGACGTATGAGAGTGTGTGCGTTATGCACAGAGGCACAACTAGCGCGTGTGTGTGTGTGTGTGTTTGAAAGAGGAGTAGATAGATTATTATCAAGATCGATGTGCCACCCTACTCCTTCGGTGCCGGGTAGTGTGTGTGTGTGTGTATGTTTGAGAGAGAATCCAGTCGATAGATTAGTATCAAGATCGAGGTGTCACCTTGCTCCTTCGCTGTCGGGTAGTGTGTGTGTGTGTATGTTTGAGAGAGAAGCCAGTCGATAGATTAGTATCAAGATCGAGGTGTCACCCTACTCCTTCGGTGTTGGGAAGTGTGGGTGTGTGTGGGGGGGGGGTAGTGACGCTCACATATCTCTACTCTTATAAAAAAGCAGAGTTGGTGATGATGGTGTTCCTGCCATCCTGCAATATAGGCCATCCGATTTATATCCGACGGACAGGAAGGAAAATATGGCAATTTTGCAAAAAGATACCCACACCCCTCTCCGCATTTGCAAATAAGGCATTCCCTCGTTCATGCTTTTCTCCCACAAGATAAACTTCTCATACAAATGCATCTTGATGTTCCGTGCAACACATGGGCATCTTGCTAGTAGGGAGAAGGAGTTTGTGTGACACATATCTAGCTATATTAAGGGATAGGTAGATAGCATATGTGTGAGAGACATTATTATACTTTGAGACATTAGTGGCTGTGGGTGGGCGGAATTAAAGGGGTAGGCGAGTTATACATAGAGAGCGCATGTGTTTCTGTGTGAGAGACTTGTAGGACGGGGTAGAAAGATGAATTTAACCCTGACGAAATACACGAAGTGCGCGTGTGTGATTCCGATGCCCACAGGGAAATGAGATATGTATGCGTGTGAGAGAGATTGCACAATTCATTCATGTATCACTATCTAGCGATCGTGGACGTGCATCGCTTGAACGTAAGTCAATATCTACTTCGTATCGTGACCAAAGGTACAATATTGATTCAACGCTATAAAGATTGGACACTCACATATCACAATTTTTTCTATTTAAATAAACCTTTTCAGTTGTGCATGCCAAAGTTACAGTGATGTTTCTTCAAACAACCAATGTAGCTATCATGTACATGCACCATTGTTACTCTTGCATTCAAATTCATTAGTCTTGGATGATTTAAGTTTCTATTTTGAAGTAATATATGTAATATTCATATATGAATTCAGCTGGTACGCAATTTATGAAATGGAGGCTATGTAATCATATGAGGTAACACTTTTAAGTAGCTAACTACAATATCCATTTCTTTTTGTGCGCCTCTACACTAACACGTCAATGCATTATGTTTAAAGTAAATAAGCAATGGCACTAAATTATCTATTTACACGAGAAATACATAGGCTGAGCGTTTGATCCCTTTTTTGTGAACGCGCAACTACACCCATACGATTGGCAACGCCCTTGTGAACGTCCAAGTTATCGGCGCATCATGCCGAGTTATTGTCTTTTTTCTGGGGTGGACTTCACACTAGTTATTAACTGCTGACGTGTGCCCCGTGTACACAGTCTAGCATGACCATCCCGCTAGCACGGTCCAAAATTAGTTGAAACCGGATACGAACGATCCTGTGGGCGGCAAAATCTCCCGCCTCCTTCTAAAATTTCCGCCACCTTAGTCTTTAGCATGCGAAATCCCCCTTTTGTCCTTGGTGCACGGAGACCAACAGTTACAATACCGCCCTCATCTACATGATAGGTCGGGGCTGCTTTCGTAACTTCCGGTTCCCCCAACTACACAGCACCCCCATTTCCTCTCCCCCTCCCGCAAAAACGACTAACTCCACAGCACCAGAGCATCTTACATCACGTCGTCCGTATTTCATCACCATTTCTCCCCTCCCCTCTCGAAACCCTAGACTGCTCATCCACCGGCGTACAATAGCCCATTCACTGCCAGCGGCGTCCACCTCGCCGGATCTGCTTCTGCGGCCGCATCTACCCCTCCCACCTCCCCTAGAAACAAGTGGACTACTCATCCACCACTATACCACAGACCATTCAGTGTCGGCCTTGTCCACGGCGCTGGATCTGCTTCGCCCGTACTCTCGTCAACCGCCATGCATCTGCAGCGGCTCATTCGTACCCCCCACCGGAGATGCTTCGTCCACACCCCCCGGAGCCGCCTCACTGACGCCCCCGTCGACGGCCTTTGATCCTCTTCGTCGACACCTTCCTCAACCCTACCGGAGCCGCTTCACCGACACCTTCCTCAACCCTACCGGAGCCGCTTCGCCGACACCATCGTCAACCCTACCGGAGTAGCTTCGCCTATACCATTCTCAACCCTACCAAGGCTGCTTTGCCAACTCACAAGTCCACGGCCTCAGATCCACTTCCTCGCACCCTCATCCAACCTACCGGAGCAGCTTCTGATGCCCCGTCCACGGCCGCAGATCCGCATCATCGACACCACCCTTAACCCAACCGCCGGAGCAGCTTCTGACGCCCCGTCCACGGCTGCAGATCCGCATCGTCGACACCATCCTTAACCCAACCATCGGAGCAGCTTCTGACGCCTCGTCCACGACCGCAGATCCGTGTCGTCGACACCATCCTTAACCGAACCACCGGAGCAGCTTCACCTACGTCCTCGTCCACGGCCACAGATCCGCTTCGCCCACACCGTAGTCTACCCTACCGGAGCCGCTCCACAAACACCCTACTCGATGGTTCTATATCTCCTTAGGCAGCCAGTGCAGCGTCATCACCCTCGACGCTTCTAACCTGATTCCCACCGTTTGGAGAGATGCCAAGCACCCGCCACGGCCTAGGTACTTGTCACCTTTAAACCCGGCCAGCATCACCTGCCCGATGTACTTCAAATATACTAATCGGTCGCTATTACCTGTTATGTAGCTGGCAAAAACTACAAGGACGATGTTTCTTCTGGATCTAACAACTTGGCCAACCAAGATCCTGGAGTGAGGCATTGCTATGATCTTGTAAGCGCGTCTCTCTCTCTTGTATTGTTCTGTGCCTACCATCTTGCTTTGCTAGGATTTTCGACCAGTAATCCCTTTGTGCAGACAATGATTTCTACTACTGGCTGCTAAATTAGATATGTAGATGTCATACATGATACTACCTCGTACCTCCGTTCCTAAATATAAGTCTTTCTAGAGATTCCACTATAGGCTACATACGGAGCAAAATGAGTGAATCTACACTCAAAAATGCATCTATATACATTTGTATGTGGTCCATACTGGAATCTCTACAAAGACATATATTTAGGAACAGGGGTAGTACATTACACAAAATCATAGGTGGCATGTAGGAATTCCAGTGCACTACATTAGGCACCCTTAGAGTGCCTGCTAGTCCAGCATACAGAGTCATGGCTAGTTTATGGTACGCACAAAATCGTTAATTGGTGGTTTAAATATGCGCAAGGGATATGCAATGTAGTATCGTGTAGAGAAGTCTGAAATTAGCTGTGTCAACTTGCAGATAGGGTTACACAATGAAAAAGTACAAGATGTATGTGGCAATTTCATGGAACATCGCAAAAAAGGAGAGGCAGCGGTGAGCCTACAGAGTGTGCTATGGTACGTCACTCCTCCATTGCAATCATCGTGACATGTTATTTGTATGCCAGTTCTATTAGCCAAGTTTCTTAGGGACAGTTATTACGAGTTATCCTAAGAAAATAAGCACCTGTGAATATAAGCTCCATGTAATAAGCCAACCAGTTCTTTTCATTGCGTTTTCAGCTTATCTTTGGTATGATCAGTGGAAAGTCTAGATTGCATTATATATTTTTCATTTTTCTACCCATATGGAAATTAATTTGACTTGCAAACATCACAAATTGAACCCAGTGCAGTAATTAATATGATAGGAAAACAGACCATCACTATTTGCTCAAAATGCAAATACAAAGATACCATCTACTTGGCACAATCTACTTTGGTCAATGTTTTCCATAGAGATCCCATTGCCTAATTTAAACGAAGAACGCATGACCCACATTTAAATGAAGAACAATTATTTATTGAAATTCGATGGTCCAAGTGGCTGGTTATTATCATATAGCAGCACCACCTGAAAGCATCATATAGCAGCAGCAGCTCATAGCAACTCATCATACAGCAGCAGCAGTATGCAATTCATCATATACCAGCAGCAGCTCATAACAATTCATCATATTGCAGCAGCAGGAGCAGCTCATAGCAATTCATCATATAGCAGCAGCAGGAGCAGCTCATATCAATTCATCATATAGCAGCAGCAGGAGCAGCTTGTAGCAACTCATCATATAGCAGCAACAGCTCATAGCAATTCATCATATAGCAGCAGCAGTAGCTCATAGCAACTCATCATACAGCAGCAGCAGCTCATAGCAATTCAGCATATAGCAGCAGCAGGAGTAGCTCATAGCAATGCATCATATAGCAGCAGCAGAAGCAACTCATAGCAATTCATCGTATAGTGAATCAGAATGAAAATTTGGCAAAAAATCAGAGGAGATCCTCACCTTGTTGGATGAGCTCATCCTTCAACAACACCTCAAGGCCATGGCCTGGGAGGAGGGGAGGGGGAATAAGGTGCCTTCTACCGTAGTGTGGCATCAGCCATAGTTGTGCAGCTCCCGCCGGAGTAGTGCGTTGGACGAACCACAGTGGAGCAGCTGCTGGAGACCATGAGAATGAGGGGCAGCACCAGAGGGAGGAGCAGCCAAGGAGATTTTCCCCTACTCACCGGCCATGTAGCCTAGCTGGACATAGCATCATCGAGAACCAGGCCAGATGGGACCAGTGGCGACGGATCGCTGGAGGAACCCTAGTGCTGCAGGCAAGGGATCGAGGTAGAGGGAAAGGGGAGAGGAGATGCATGCGGGCAGGGCAATGAATGCTTGCGTGTTTGTTTTTACTTGAGGGTCAGGTGTGACACGGGCGTCAGCAGTTGCATTTTGAGTGTAACATAGGCAGACAACAGAGTCATTTCACTATTCCCCTTCCCTTCAATTTTTAGTGAGGTTCTACCCGAAACACCCCCTCCAAAGCGAAATTAGTTAAGCCCAAGCCCATAACTCAAAAATGCCTTCTTTACATCTTTTATGGCTTATTTTGACAATATGCCCTGAAAAGGCGGAATCGAACTGGCCCTTAACCTGCAATTCAATTGTGCGTGCAATGATGAATCACTCCTGCCTGCTATGTGTACATTTAGGCATCATCATACATGGCATAACCTAATACATGTGCATTCCGTTGTAGAATCTGGAATATGCAATGTTTATGTTAGTTCATACGTTGCACATGATGTTTAAATGCCCCTTAAATCTGGTCAGTCAAGTGATGGTCTTTGAGCCTCCTTCTTTGCTTCTTTTCTTGATATGTAAGATTTGCTCACACATCTGTTCAATTGCTTATTTGCATCAACCAGCCATACTAGGACTGTTTGCTTTGTTTACTTGTTGTTCTTGACCTAACACTCTAACAGAGCTTCTCAATGATTTAAACACTAAGGGCTGCTATAGTGGGGCCTTGTCTAACTCATAGGTGACATAAAGGTTTGGCTGTACACTATAGTAGGCTCTCCAAGAGTTCCTGGAGATCCAGTTCGAAGGTATGCCTAGTTTTTACATAGTGCAGACATAGAAAATGCTCATTTCATTGTGTGCAAGTGCAAGAGATGCGGCATGTTTCATTATGTGGTGTTGTTTTGTTATAATCTCATCATTTTGTCTTCACAGACTGGAAAGTATGCATATTTATCTTCCAAGGAGACGAGTACCTAGTTTGTGTCACCTTGCAGAGGGGGTGCAATGAAGATAAGATTGAGGATTTCCAAGTACAAGATGTTAGGAAGGAGCCTTGCAAGAGAAGTAGGAGCTGCGCTGAGCCTCTTCAACCTGCTAAGGTAAGTCACTGTATGCAACTCAATAGTTCAATTCCTTGTTTGTTTCAGGCATATTTAATTTTCTCTTTTCAATTGCTTTATTTGTCCTCACTTAATGAGATGCCGAAATAATCATGCCTGATGTTCGGTACTTGTATCACTATTAGTTGACATAATTAAAGGCCTTACCATTTAATTACTCTGCCGAAGTGTGCCTGAAGCTTTGAAGTCTATTAACCAACTATTATTGCATGAGGCTCACAATCTAGTTTATACTACGCTAATGATTGCATAGTTTTGCCTGCTGTAGTATCACTAGTAGAAAAAGGGTCAAACATGAAGCACATTAGTGCCGGTTTGTATTAGAGCCGGCACAAATGTATACATTAGTGCCAGTTCCAATGGCTAGCCGGGCCGCTCTCATTAGTACCGGTTCGTGGCTAACCTTTAGCACCGGTTCGTGCCACGAACCGGTACTAATGAGAGTGGTGGCAGGATGTTGTCAGTCTGGGCCCCCTCCAGCACCTTTAGTACCAGTTCTTGGCACGAACCGGTACTAAAGGTCGTCCTACATAAACCCTTCGTCCACCCGAGCTCGCTCTGTTCTTCCCCTTTCCCCTCTCCTCTCATTTCTTCCCCTCTTCCTCTCGAGCTCATCGCACATTTTTCCCAAAATTTGTGAAGATTTGAAGGCCCCCATCCATTCAAATGGTCACAAAGGTTAGCAACTTTGTCCTTTCATCTCTCATTGCTAGGTTAGCTCTTGCAATGCTTTATATAGTTATTAATTTGTGAGTTTAGTAATTTGGGAGGAAATATATATATGTGCTAGTATTTGATTTATATGCAATTTGAGGTCAAAACTAACACTTAGTTTGCATATGTAGGTGTGGTTTACTTAGTGCCTTCTAAATCTCCGTCGTAACCACCGTCGATCGCCCGCACCGTCCCGTCGCCGGCACCACCTTGTGGTGAGCCTCTTGTTCATGAATTTTTATATAAAAAATTGATGTTTGTGTGATTTGGATATATAGTTACTCGTATAATAATTATCTTACCCGTACGTTGTTTGTTATACATAGTGCCATGGTTTTGATATCCGTCCCCGTCGGCCCTCGTCCTTGTTATGATTCGGATGTGGTATATTCTCTTTTAAAACTATTTGTTGCATTTTGTGTTTATGACAAATTATGCCCATCAAGTTGACACAGATATTTTTATCTAGGAGGTATGTGAACCGGAAATTCCAACCGACCCTATTGTCGAGAGGTTAAACTTAGTTGAAAGAGAAAACGAGTACTTGAAAGAAAAAATGAAAAGAATTGAGGGGGAGAAGATGGAATTGGAGTTGCATGTTGCCAATGTCGTCGATGATCACAAGATCAAGATGGAGAAAATGCGCTTGAAGATTAGAAAGATTAGAAAATATGCCATCGATAGTAAGGCTTGGTATCATTATGCTGTTGGATCAATTGTTACCTTAGTTGCGATCTTGATCGCATTTGTTGTTGCATTTAAATGCTTTAGCTAGAGAGTTATTTGTTTGTTGCATTTAAGTGTTGTATGAACTTTATGTATGAACTTGTATTAATTTGGTCTATTCGGTGTTGTGTAATGAAGATGAGCCGGTAATGGATGTACGATGACCGATGCTCTCCCTAGTTCGTGGAGGGTGTGCATACTTTTCTGCTTGCGGCTGAGGCAAACAAGCGGGCGGATGGTTTTATGCCTTGTCCATGTGCGGGCTATAAGAATGGTCGCAATTACACTACGTCAAGAACCATTCACGTCCACCTGTTTGAGTCCAGTTTCATGCCCCACTATAATGTTTGGACCAAGCACGGAGAAAGAGGGGTTATGATGGAAGACAATGAAGAAGAAGAGGACGACGACAGCTATCCTGGCTATGGGTTCCCTGAATACGATGATACAACAATGGGGAAAGAAGTTGAGCTGGTAATGTGGGAAGAAGCTGAGCCGGCAATGCGGGAAGAAGTTGAAGAAGAGGCATCAGATGTGCCCGTTGATGATCTAGGTCGGTCCATTGCCGATGCAAAGAGAAACTGCGCAAGTGATTTGGAGAAGAAGAAGTTGCAGCGCATGTTAGAGGATCACAAAAAATTGTTGTACCCGAATTGCGTAGGTGACAAGAAAAAGCTGGGCACCACAATGGAATTACTGCAATGGAAGGAAGAGAATGGTGTATCTGACAAAGGATTTGGAAAGTTGCTGGTAATGATAAAGGATATGCTTCCAAAGGACAACGAATTGCCCGAGAGTACGTACGAAGCAAAGAAGGCTGTCTGCCCTCTAGGGTTAGAGGTGCAGAAGATACATGCATGCCCAAATGATTGCATCCTCTACCGCGGTGAGTACGAGGATATGAACGCTTGCCCGGTATGTGGTGCATTGCGCTATAAGATCAGCCGCGATGAGCATGGTGATGTCGAGGGCGAGCGCCCCAAGAAGAAGATTCCTGCCAAGGTGATGTGGTATTCTCCTATAATACCACGGTTGAAACGTTTGTTCCAAAACAAAGAGCATGCCAAGGCGATGCGATGGCACAGAGAATACCGTAAGAAATACGGAAAGTTGAGAGTACCTGCTGATGGGTCGTAGTGGAGAAAAATCGAAAGAAAGTACGGGAAGGAGTTTGCAGATGACGCAAGGAGCGTATGGTTTGGTCTAAGCGCAGATGGCATTAATCCTTTTGGGGAGCAGAGCAGCAACCATAGCACCTGGCCTATGACTCTATGTTTGTATAACCTTCCTCCTTGGTTGTGCATGAAGCGGAAGTTCATTATGACGCCAGTGCTCATCCAAGGCCCTAAGCAACCCGGTAACTACATTGATGTGTACCTAAGGCCATTAGTTGAAGAAATCTTAAAATTGGGGAATGGAACAGGTGTACGTGCGTGGGATGAGCACATGGGGGAAGAATTTGACCTAAAGGCGTAGCTGTTCGTGACCATCAATGATTGGCCTGCTCTCAGTAACCTTTCAGGACAGACAAACAAGGGATACCGCGGATGCGCACACTGTTTGGATGATACCGATAGTATATATTTGAATAGTTGTAAGAAGAATGTGTACCTGGGACATCGTCGATTTCTTCCGAGCAGGCATCCCATAAGAAAGAAAGGCAAGAATTTCAAAGGTGAGGCGGATCACCGGACGAAGCCTCGCCACCATACTGGTGCTGATGTACATGATATGGTCAAGGATTTGAAGGTGATATTTGGAAAGGGTCCTGGCGGATAACCTGTTTCGAAGGACGCTGACGGACGCGCACCCATGTGGAAGAAGAAATCTATATTTTGGGACCTGCCATATTGGAAAGACCTAGAGGTCCGCTCCGCAATCGACGTGATGCACGTGACGAAGAATCTTTGCGTGACCCTGCTTGGATTCTTGGGCGTGTATGGGAAGACAAAAGATACACCTGAGGCATGGGAGTACTAGCAACGTATGCACGGAGAAGACGACATACATCAGGGTCATGCAAGCTACGCTCTTACCAAAGAAGAGAAGGAAATCTTCTTTGAATGCCTGCTCGGTATTAAGGTACCGTCTGGCTTCTCGTTGAATATAAAGGGAATAATAAACATGGCAGAGAAAAAGTTCCAGAACCTAAAGTCTCATGACTGCCACATGATTATGACACAACTGTTTCCGGTTGCATTGAGGGGGCTTCTACCGGAAAACGTTCGATTAGCCATTGTGAAGCTATGTGCATTTCTCAATGCAATCTCTCAGAAGGTAATCGATCCAGAAATCATACCAAGGTTACAGAATGATTTGGTGCAATGTCTTGTCAGTTTCGAGTTGGTGTTCCCACCATCCTTCTTCAACATCATGACGCACGTCCTAGTTCACCTATGCGAAGAGATTAACGTTTTGGGTCCTGTATTTCTACACAATATGTTCCCCTTTGAGAGGTTCATGGGACTCTTAAAGAAATATGTACATAACCGTGCTAGGCCAGAAGGAAGCAGCTCCAAGGGCCATCAAAATGAGGAGGTCATTAAGTTTTGTATTGACTTTATTCCTGACCTTAAGCCGATTGGTGTTCCTGAATCGCGGCATAAGGGCAGACTGGATGGAAAAAGCACGCTAGGAGGGGAACAAATAATATGTATGGACGGACATTCTCTCACTGAAGCACACTACACAGTTCTACAGAATTCCACCTTGGTGGCTCCGTATATGGATGAACACAAGAATTTGCTACACTCCAAACACCCGGAGCGGTCTGATGACTGGATTACACGTGAACAAACCAGGAGTTTCGCTTGCTGGTTGCAGACACGTACCATGCATGACACCTCTATTGAAGATGACATGTACTTGCTGTCCCAGTTACCATCTTCGAATATAATGACTTTCAAAGGGTACGAGATAAATGGTAATACATTTTACACGATCGCCCAAGATAAGAAGAGCACCAACCAAAACAGTGGTGTCCGCTTTGATGCAGAAACCAAGACGGGAAAGGAAACATATTATGGTTATATACAGGACATATGGGAACTTGACTATCGACGTGGTTTAAAGGTCCCTTTGTTTCGGTGCAAATGGGTCAATATGACACGAGGAGGGGTAACAGAATACCCGCAGTACGGAATGACAACAGTGGATCTCAACAATCTTGCGTATGCAGACGAACCATTCGTCCTAGCCAATGATGTGGCACAGGTTTTCTATGTGAAGGACATGTCTACCAAGCCAAGAAAAAGAAAAGATAAGTAAGCGAATGCATCGTACGATGAGCCAAAGCGGCACATAGTTCTTTCTGGGAAGAGAATCATCATGGGAGTGGATGACAAGACAGACAAGTTAGAAGATTATGAAAAGTTTGATGAAATTGATCCATTCACAGTGAATATTGACCCGAGCATCCCGTTAAATGATGAAGAATTTCCATGGTTACGGCGCAAAGGGACACACGCGAAGAAAAAGTTTCACACCCAAAGATCTGGGATGTGATCGGCTTCACTATCATCACTTTCTTCTTTGTTTCACACCCAGGAGGGAATGTCTGTAATAGTTAGGGTAGTTATGTGTTTTGGCATTTGAAACGCGAAGAAATTTTATGTGCAAACAAATTCTTTTCATGCATTTACTGATTTTTTTTCCAGCTAAATGACCCTGAAATTTATAAAAAAATACACAAAAAAACAACACAAAAATCGATAAAGCAAAAAAAAATGCCGAAAAGAAAAAAAATTATAAAAAAATGTTGGGGCGCTGCCCGGTGGGTCTGCCAGACCTAGGGTGTGCAAATGCAGGCCTAGAAGGGCTAGCAGGCTCACAGGGCAGCGCGGAGTGGGTTTATAGAGGAGTTCGAAAGGGCAACCGCGGCTGGGTTTATAAACCAGTGCGGCTGCCCTTCGCTCGGCGAGGTGGGACTAAACATAGCGCACCGCGGGTGGCAGCGCACGACCATTAGTACCGGTTGGTGGCTCCAACCGGTACTAAAGGGGGGGCCTTTAGTACCGGTTGGTGCCATGACCCGGTACTAAAGGGGTGCGGTTCCCGCTGCTTGGCCTGGCCAAAACAGGCCTTTAGTACCGGTTGGTGGCTCCAACCGGTCCTAAAGGTGCCTTCTATATATACAACAGGTACGAAAATTTCGTTTTCCCTCTGTTTGTTCCTCTGTTTCCGTCGTCTCCGTCGCCGTCGCCGCCCCCGTCCCCGTTGCCGCTCGTCTCCGTCGCCGCCCCCGTCCCCGTCGCCGCCCCCGTCCCCGTCGCCGCCCCCGTCCCCGTCGCCGCCCTCGTCTCTTCCCCATCACCGCCCCTGGGCCCGTCCCCGTCGCGCCGTCCCCGCGTCGCCGCCCCCGCGTCACGCCCCGGCCCGTCACTGCCCCGGCCGTCTCCTCGCCGTCACCTCGCTGTCGCCGTCGCCCCGCTGTGAGCTCTCCCCCTCTAACCCCTCTCCCTCGCCCCCGGTGGCCACCATGGGCGCCACCCCTCCCCGAGCCCATACACACACACACACAACCATGCATGATGAACACACACACACACACACGTACATATGTATGAATTAATGCATGTATATATTAGTATATACGTATTTTGTATGTTTAATTAGTTTAGATTATTATTTTTTTCACTATTATATATGTATGAATGCATGTTAGATGGATATAATTAGTGTTTAATTAGTATGGAAATTTTTTATATAATGTTGTTTTTTAGTTTTTTAATGGATGTATAGAAGTTGTGTTTTCTCTTTTTAGTGTTAGATGCTTAATTAGTATGAAATAGTATATAGATTTTTGACATATGCAATGATAGCATAATTAGTGTTATATAGAAATGTTAGAAATTCTAGTTATCAAAATCCAATCATTAAAAAAATATTACTTTTTGCGGGCATATAGCTAGTATTTGTTCTCGACGATGCTCGGCCCGCATCCTCGCCGTCGACCCGTCCGCGACGACGTCCAGCCGACCCATGTCCAGCCGACCCGTCGGGCTGGCACTGGGAGGTGCTGCCTGGAGGGGCACGCCGCTTGATGAGGAACCCGGCCCCGGGTCCCGTCGTCGACCCTGATCTCGTTTGGTGGCGTTCGCGTGGGCCAGTTTCGGTGCGGAGGGACCTGGCCCCGCCGGGGGTGGTACGTCGCCGTGTCAGGGAGGAACACGAGCACGTCCATCGCTACATGGTTGCGTTAGAGGGCGGCAGGTTCTCCAATACCTGGCAGTTCCTTCGGGGATCTTACTTCAGCTATGATCCTGTGAGGGTTCCTTCTCTTTGGGTGTCCACCGCCCGCGCCGCAGGAACCGCGAGTGTCCTAGATTCTTCTGTAGTATTCGATCTTTATTAGCTACCTAGCCAGTGATGTACTATTCAATATTATATATTATTCGAGACAATGTATTCGAGATTATATCTATTATTCTAGACGATGTATTTGAGATTATATCTATTATTCGAAACGATGTAATTTGAATACTAAATTGTTTTATATTTCTTTTGGATTAGTTAAATAAAAGCTATGGCAGACAATACCGACAGAGAGGGAGAACAGACCATGTCCGATATGATACGCGTGCCAGATAATGATTAGAATGAAGAAGATTATGACGGCTCTGAATTTCTAAACAACACTGGAGAGGGTGATATGATATTCGATCGCGACGACCGAATTGATGAAGTCATGAACTACGATTATGACGATGACGAAGAACATGTTGATCCTGAAACAACAAAGACCGGCGAGGTATATATATTTATATAAGCAGGCATCTGGTGATCATTACATGTTTTAAATGACTTGAAGATATATTAACGAATCGATCTTTGTTCTTTCAGCCATCCGGATCGAGCAAATCTTCAGGCAAAAGGACGAAACGAGGCCCGAACAAAAAGTTGAAGCAGGGCGTAAAGTACAATATCGAGGCATGCAGCCCTACTGGCGAACCATTAGCGCCTAAGAAGATTGCGGACAAGTTCGTTCGTCAGTGCGGAGTTCTTGTGAAGGACCAACTCCCGATCAAACTTCAAGAATGGAGAGAGCCAGCAAAGCCACGTCCAGATGTTACTTTTGTCGACAAGAATCAAAAATATCTGCTTTGGGATACTCTTATGGAACATTTCACCCTACCAGATCATTTCACAGAAGCAGATGTGCAGAAAGTCAAGGACGCTGCTCTTAGGAAGATGGCGGTTGCATTCAAGAACCACAAGAATTTTGAATGGAACAAGTACGTCAAGGGAGGAAGGAAGACTCCAGTATTCAAGGGAACACTAGAGAACCAACGTGCTCATTGGGACGATTTTGTGAAATTCAAGGATTCGGAATTAGCTAAGGAATGGTCGAGAATACACAAGAATAATGCCGAAATAGGATAAGTTCCATAAGCTGGGGCCAGGTGGCTATGCGGTGGCAATGCCTAAGTGGGATAAGTCTGAGAAAGAGATGGAGGATGCAGGTGTCACTCCGGTTACTAAGAGCTGGCCCCCCAGGGTCAGGACTTGGTTCTATGCGCATGGGGTGGAGTTGGACCCAGAGACAGGTAATGTTTCGATGAGTGCAAGTCTGAAGGGAGCCGACGATGCGATACTTGTTGCAATAGAAGAGGCACGATCGGGGGTGTTCCAGCCCAACAGAGAGAATGACGAGCTTACGCGTGCCCTGGGAAATCCTAAACACCCGGGAAGAACACGAGGCAAGGGCGCTATTCCGTGGTATGAGGGGTTTTCAGAATGGAACACCGACTACAGAACCCGTGCGAGAAAGAAGATTGCGGAGGAGAAGAAGAGGAAGATGGAGGAGGAGCAGAGGAAGCGGGACTATGAACGCCTTCAAGGCCTAGAAGCAAGTCAAGTGGAATTGGCAGTCAAATTCCAGCGGCAGCAGGAGCAGATCGACTCACTTACCCAGCAAAGGGGGTCTCAGTAGGTGCAGCAGCTAGCGGATGATCCAGCATTGGATAGCACCGGCCCATCCATGCCGAGAAGCAGCGTGGGTTCCGTCCCGGACGACGCAATGCTGGGTAGATACCCCGTGGATGACATCACGGAGAACACTAACTGCGAGCTACACGTTAAAATGAAGAACATATCCATGAAGGTGGCGGACGGCGTTGCTTTTACAAATCCCCTCGAGGCAACCTTCCATTGCAACCCGATTCCAGCGGGCTATGCTCGTGTCTTGGTTGATGAGGTGGTGGACCCACCATATTCGGAGCTACAACTTGACATTCCTGGAGGTGACGGCGAGCGCTTTCTCGGAGAGGCCAAACATCGTATCATCCTATGGAAAAAGGATTGCATCATCTTTCGAAGGCCACCAACACTACATCAGCCGACTCCTCGTCGAAGTCCGCCACCGAGTCAGCAGACTCCCGCTCCTGCAAGTCCACCAAGTCCGACAAAGTGTCAGGCCACTCCTCCTCCAAGTCCGGCAAAGTGTCAGGCCACTCCTCCTCCTCCAAGTCCGCCACAGCGTCAGACGTCCACTCCTCCTCCAAGTCCGGCACAACCTCAGGCCACTCCTCCTCCAAGTCCGGCACAGCTTCAGGCCACTCCTCCTCGTCCAACTCAGCCCCGTCAGCTGTCTCCGCAGCCTAAGCAATCGCAGAAGAGACACCCCGCAGCTATGGTGCGTAGCGGTACGAGTCGAGGTAGTACAGGAAGTACAGGCGGAGGCAAGCGATATAACTATGGTCCAAGCCTCACGCCTCTTCCGCAGAGGGCTTATGACAGGTCCGAGGAGGAAATCGCAGCCATATCGAAGGCCGAGGTGGAAGCCCATTTTGCACCGAAACCGCCACCGCCGCCAAGGGAGAAAGTGCCTGAGGAAACGATTGACCACTTCATTCGTATGGCTCAACCACCAGCTCCCAAGCCCGTTGACACAGACTATGAGCGCCACATCAGGAAGTTAAATCGAGAACGTCTACGTAAGGAGGCGAGATCGGGATCGAGCAAACAAGAAGCAGCTGTCAAAAAATGCGGGAAAACCATTCCCCACCTGGGAGAACAGGCGGCGCAATCGATCCCCTCGCTTGTTGTGCCAACAACACGTGACAGTATGCGCGCCCAATATTATTGTGGGCAAACAGTGCACGTTCCCGAGGTGGGCAATGTGGTAATAACGGAGGAGCATATAATGCAGGATGAAGTTCTCAACATCACTATTGGACAACTCCTCGAGATCGAGCCCATGCCTTTGCTTAGAGAGGATGAAATAAAATGGAAATATGTCCGGGGCCAACCTTTGGTCGAGCCAGACAAGGTCAAGAAGCTCCCAACGAGAATGTATGAATTGCATCAATGGTACATGAACATTACCAAGATTTCAGATCGATTGTCCCTCATGTTGAATGTCAAGGAGGAGCATTACTTCCATGAGAAAGCTCTATCCGTTGAGTATTCTGAACTGTTTCAGTTATACAATCAAGACGCACTCGACAAATCTATCGTCAGTTGCTATTGTCTGTAAGTGATTTCTTTCTGTAATTTAAGTGTCTAGCTAGCTGTAGTGATCCTTTTGATCAATCATTACCTGTAATTATCCTCGCTATATTCTTTTCTGTGGTATTATGCAGGATGAAGATGTATGAAATGAGAAAAGGTGGACGCTTTGGCATTGGGTTCATTGACCCAAACACCGTTAATGAATACACATGGCTAATAAATCCACATCATCAAAAGAACGTAGAGGACAACATGCTAGAGTTCTTGAAGCGCCTCAAATACAATGAAGATATACTACTTCCTTACAACTTCCAGTGAGTCACACTGTCTTGTACTACAAATTCTCTGTTTTTGCCTACTAGCCAGCTACATGTTTTTGCTTACATATGCCCGCTTAATTAAGACATGCAAACGTGTGTGCATGAAGATTTCACTGGGTCTTGTGTATCATTAAAGTTGACGCCGGAACAGTTGAAGTACTGGACTCACTACTCAAAGAAAAAACTGACTATAACATCTTGTTTGGGATAGTCAACAGGTAATTTCAATCATTATTAACTATATATCTCGGCCTATTTAGTTCGTCATTTCATGATATGAACTATTTAATAACCCCTTTATTCATTTTCTTTGTCGGCGGGTAGGGCTTGGGCAAGGTTCATCAGCGTCACGGAAGGTGAATGGAAAAAAAAGCTTAAATGGTTTCGACCCAAGGTAAGTAATTTAGTAGTACTAGCTAGCTAGCTAGCTGCCATCTCTTTAATTATCATGCTTGATTAATTATTATCTAATCAAATTCCATTCTCGTAAAGGCCCTGAAGCAGGCGCAGGGGACTGATCTGTGTGCATTTTGCGTTTGCGAGAACATTCGCATGATGGCGTCCGAAAGGAGCATATCTCAAAGACAGGAATGGGTACGCTTGTCAGCACACTATTCACAATTTTTACACCATTATCGATATCTAGTCACACAACTAATACACATGCATATTGATCTCCTTCTTAACAGTTCAAAGAGGTGCGGGAGAAGCTCCTACAAACGGAGCGCGTAGAAGCACTTCAATAGGAAATAGCGGGATTTTTGCTCGACCAGGTCATAAATCCGAAGGGAGAATACTATTACCCGCTACCGCCCCCATGAAAACCACTTCCAATTGTCATCGTGCTCCGAAGGCACCAATTAGGCTAATTCCACTAGCTCCGAAGGCAACATGCATATATAGGTGAAATTGTATATAGCTATACATGTGTGCATGTGTGAATTAATTAATATGGTGGTTTGTGAGACATTGATGATATATATATGCATGATTGGTTCTACTAGAAATTCTATATATATATATATATATATATATATATATATATATATATATATATATATATATATCATCGTGCTCCGAAGGCACCAATTAGGCTAATTCCACTGGCTCCGAAGGCAACATGCATATGTAGGAGAAATTGTATATAGCTATACATGTGTGTATGTGTGAATTAATTAATATGGTGGTTTGTGAGACATTGATGCTATATATATGCATGATTGGTTCTACTAGAAATTCTATATATATATATATATATATATATATATAGAATTTCTAGTAGAACCAATCATGCATAACGTGTACAATGTGCTGTATCGTAAAATACCAGCAAACGAAAAATAATTAAAATGGAAACACAAAATTAAATGAAAAAGAAATCATAAAACTAAAAAAACCCCAAACCTTGTAGTACCGGTTGGTCTTACCAACCGGTACTAAAGGGCTCCAGGCCCCCGGAGCTGGCTCGTGCCACGTGGTTGCCCTTTAGCACCGGTTCGTGCTGAACCGGTACTAAATGGGGGGCCTTTAGTGACCAAACTTTAGTGCCGGTTATGGAACCGACACTAAAGGGCCTTACGAACCGGTGCTATTGCCCGGTTTTGCACTAGTGTATGTTTGTGTGAAACCCTCTGTTGTTCATTATGCTCCCTAAGACTTTAATTGAGGTACAAAATGGCCAACTGCTTGCTTACTTATACGCAACGTGCTGTCTAAATTTGTAACTTGTCTGTGTTTTCGATTGGGCCGCAACATCATGCTCCTCTGGTGAGCTAAGAGGGATTTCTGTATGCAGGCTGCATAGACTATCTTTTTTGTAATTTTTAAAATATCACATGCTTATGCTTCATGACGTGTAACATTTTTTTTATGAAAGTGACGTGTAACATTATTTTTAGTCCTGTTTTGCCATGTAGTACAAAATAGTGTCTTGTTCGCTTCACTATTGTAACTATATTTTTGACCAGGTCATGTGTACTTACAGAAACATTTCAGGATGAAGTGACATCAACACAAAAATCTGCGAGCAGTGCGGCATGGCCGTTACTGAATGATTATGGATTGGAATTGGAATGTGCTGATGTTCTCGAGCATCAACTAGAGGTGGCAAGACAACGTGTACATGATTGTCAATGTATAATCAACAAGTTGAGATTGGACATGCATGTATTAGATGCAGGAGTCAAAAAATGAAACAAGACACCGAGGTAACCATGAAGGAATTGGAGATTTTGCAGACTGAAATTTGTGCTATCTGAATCCGGCCAATCCTATTTTCTGAAGAGATTATAGTTCAAATGGAGTTAAGTTGATGCGCGTCCATGATGTATGAGCTGTATTTGCCTAGTGTATGTAATTTGCTGTTCGTGTATGCTTTATTATCACCTGTGCCGAACCATAATGCCCAGTGGGTATAATCGGCTGTAGTTTCTTTATTGTATAGTGTAGGATTATTCTACCTTTCTATGCCTTGATCTCTTTGTTGTATAGTGTATACCTTTCTATATCGTTCAAACGAGGGCCAACTTGCCCGACCATGGCCCTTCACGGGCCGTCGGATCCACGGGCCTTCTACGTCTCGTAGGATCCATGGGCCTTCTACGTCTCGTAGGATCCATGGGCCTTCTATGTCTCGTGGGATCCATCTGCCTTCTACGTCACGTAGGATCCATGGGCCTTCTATGTCATGTAGGATCCATGGGCCGCCGACTCATTTATGGGTCTTGTACGGGCCGTAGATGGGTCTATAATGGAAATCGTACGTTTTATGGGCTGACCATAACGGGCCATTAATAGGCCGTATTTGGAGATGCTGTGAAAATGGCCTAACAGACTAACGGACCACAAACGGGCCAACTGTAACGACGGGCTGAATTTGGCCCACAAGCAGAAAATGACAGTAACGGGCCATAAGTAACCGAATGCTGCAAATGAGCCCAAGAATAAATGGGCCCTCAGAAGGCCGAAAGTAACTTGGGCTAGAAACGGCCCAACGGAATAACGACCCGTTAACGGGTATAAAGTGTTACACTGTTCATTACGGGCCAGTTTCACCGCGGGCCGTTAATGGGTGTAAAGTAATACACTGTTCATTACGGGCCAGTTTCAGCACGGGCCGCTAATGGGCCAAGAGTTACAAAGGGCCTCATATGGGCCGAAAGACGTCATGGGCCATACATGGGCCAGAAGTGAAAACGGGTTGGAATCGTATTGGATGGCCCAGATGACGCTACTGGGCCTAATTCGCATAGGGCATAATGGGCCTTGGGTAGCGGGATGTAAATGGGCTATATGGTAACAGGCTGTTAACAGGCTTTCCATGGGCCGGCCCACCAGCTTTTGACCAAGTCAAACGGGCTAGCCTTTTCAGAGGAATGGGCCACTGTTGGGCCATGCCACGTGTCGACATATCATAGGCGCCTTTTGTCCAGTGAGTGGATGACATCTCTCCCAATGATGAGCCGACACGTGTTCCCTCCAGCCAATGATGATTTTACACGTGGAAAATCCCCATTGGTCGGGGCTGTTAACGGGTTATCGGATCCAAAACCCGACCCGATAGGTTAACGACATTCCGTTACGGTGGATGCCACGTGTCGGTCACCCTTGACGAAAGCACTTCTGTGACGCGTGATTTATCGTCATGGAAGTGGACACTTCCGTGATGATAATTTTGGTAATGTCATGGAACACTTCTACGACAACACAGGTATGACTATCTTGATTCTGTCATAAAATCGTCATGGATGTACATGCATGACAAAAAAGGTGACCTACTGTGACAAACACGTATCATCACGGAAGTGTATTTTTTTGTAGTGAATGACATGGGCTAGCTGATGGTGGCTCTAGTCAAATATGCTGACTCTGATAGTACAAAGGATCCCGAGTCTGAGGATGAGAATACATGGAAGGGAAAGAAGAACGGCAATGCTAAGGGCCCTCAGCATAACCCGGCGAATCAAGGGGGCAATAATAAACGTAAGGCTGATGGTAGCTCGGAGTTCGTGGCTAACACCAATGCGCAGGGCAACAATCAACGACGTAAGGGGAGGCCGCCTCCTCGGTCCGGCGGGTCAGGATCCACTCTTGAGCAGTTGCTAAATGAGCCCTGTCCAAGGCATGGCACTCAGAAGAAACCGGACACTCACCTGTGGAAGGATTGTACGATCATGAAGGCTTTCAAGAACTCTAACATGTTTGACAACAATCATGGACCGGGCGGCGGCTCAGGTGGCGACAGTTTTCATGGCCCGGGTTATGGAGGTGGCGATTCTAATTACAACTTTCAAGGCCCTCAAAATAATCAGGGTGGTTATAATCAGCAATCTAGCCAGGGAGGTCAGCAGCAGCAGCAATCTGGATATCAGAGTAATTCAAAGCAGTTGAATAGTGGACAATATCATGTGTTTACCACCAGTTTTTGCAAACGGGACCAGAAGCTTCATAAGAGGGTTGTGAACGCTATTGAGCCGGCAGTTCCTCGTTACTTGAGATGGTCTGAGCAGCCTATTCTGTGGAGTAGGGAGGATCACCCTCCCTGGGTTGACAATCCGGGTCACTTGGCCTTGGTGGTGGCACCTCAAGTTGGAGGATATAAATTCACTAAAGTGCTCATGGATGGAGGCAGTAGCATCAACATCCTTTATTATGAGACTTTCCATCGCATGGGATTGACTGATAAAAATCTTAAGACGTCCAACACTGTTTTCCATGGAGTGGTGCCTGGTAAGTCGGCGTACCCAGTGGGTAAGATTGAGCTGGAAGTGGCCTTTGGAGATGAGCATGATTCCAGGGCTGAGAAGTTAACTTTTGAAGTGGTCAAAATCAAAAGCCCGTATCACGCTCTGTTCGGACTGCCAGCTTATGCAAAGTTCATGGCACGGTCATGTTATGTTTATCTGCAGCTCAAGATGCTGGGTCATAAGGGAACCATCCCAGTGCATAGGAGTCGGAAGGTAGGCCTGGAATGTGAGGAAGGCGATGCTGCTTACGCTAAGTCTGTTTGTGCAACAGAGGAGTTGAAGTTTTACAAGGACAATGTTGACCCGGCGGACATGACGTCTTTGAAAGAGCCAACCACAGAGCATGAGCCGGTGATGAAGTTTAAATCGGCCGATGACACCAAGCTGGTTGATTTTGTTCCTGGCGACTCATCTAAGCAGTTCAGTATCAGTGCTAATCTGGATCCCAAATAGGAAAGCGCGCTCATGGAGTTCATCCGTGAGAACCGGGACATCTTTGCATGGAAACCTTCTGACATGCTGGGTGTACCGAGAGAACTCGCTGAGCACACTCTCAATATTGATCCAAAATTTAAGTCGGTCAAGCAGTTTCTTCGGCGGTTCAATGAGGAGAGGTGTAAGGCCATTGGTGAGGAAGTGGACCGGCTCTTGGCGGCCGGGTTCATTGTAGAAGTTTTCATCCAGAGTGGTTGGCTAACCCGGTGCTAGTACTTAAGAAGAACGGCACCTGTCGTATGTGTGTGGATTATACGGACATAAACAAGGCTTGTCCGGCCAATCCTTTTGCTCTCCCTCGTATTGATCAAAACATTGATGCTACGGCTGGTTGTGAGCGTTTGAGCTTTTTGGATGCTTATTCTGGTTATCATCAGATCAAGATGGCAGTTAAGGACCAGGAGAAGATGACTTTTATTACTCCTTTTGGAGCCTTCTGCTATGTGTCCATGCCTTTTGGGCTCAAGAGTGCCCAGGCGACTTATCGGCGATGTGTGCAGAACTATCTTCACAATCAGATTGGGCGCAATGTTCGTGCTTATGTGGACGACATTGTGGTGAAGTCCAGAGAGAAGGAGACGTTGATAGATGATTTGAAGGAAACCTTTGATAATCTCTGGGTCTACAAGATGATGCTTAACCCGGCCAAGTGCGTTTTTGGTGTGCCAGCAGGCAAGCTTTGGGGTTTTCTTGTTTCTAACAGAGGCATTGAGGCTAACCCGGAGAAGATCAAGGCCATCACCTCCTTAGCTAAGCCGGCGTGTATCAATGATGTTCAGCATTTGGCGGGTCGTATTGCTGCTTTAAGCCGGATCATAAGCCGGTTAGGTGAGAAGGCCATACCGTTGTATCAGATGATGAAGAAAACAGACGACTTTGTTTGGAGTGATGCTGCTAATGCTGCATTTGAAGATTTGAAGAGGCAGCTCACTGAGCCACCGGTCCTTGCTGCTCCGATTGAGAAGGAGCCATTATCGTTATATGTGACTGCTAATACACGTGCTGTCAGTGTGGCCATTGTGGTGGAGCGCAAGGAGGCTGGCAAGGAATATCCGGTTCAACAGCCAGTTTACTACATCAGTGAGGTGCTTATTGAATCCAAGCAGAGGTATCCACATTGGCAGAAGCTCGTTTATGGGGTGTTCATGGTCAGCCGTAAGCTTAAGAAATATTTTCTGGGTCATCCCATCACTGTGGTCAGTTCTGCTCCTTTAGGAGATATCATTCAAAACAGAGAAGCCACATGACGAGTCACCGAGTGGGGCATTGTGCTTGGGCCACATGGTTTAAAGTATGTGCCACACACTGCTATCAAGTCTCAAGCACTGGTGGATTTCATCAACGATTGGACAGAGCTGCAGATGCCTGAAGAGAAGCCAGACAACACATATCAGACTATTCACTTTGATGGGTCCAGGCAATTGGAGGGCTCGGGGGCTGGAGTTGTTTTAGCTTCCCCTCGAGGTGACAAATTTTGTTATGTGCTAAGGTTGATGTTTCCTTGTACTAACAATGCAGCTGAGTATGAGGCCTTCCTCCATGGTCTTCGGATGGCTAAGGAGATGAACTTAAGCCAGGTGAGGTGCTTTGGCGACTCAGATTTGGTGGCTCAACAAGTCTCAGGCAAATGGAATTCCAAGTATCCCCTCATGGCGGCTTATCGCCACGAAGTTGATGCTGTTGCTGGAAACTTCAAGGGTTATGAAGTGGAGCACATTGATCGTAGAAAGAATGAGGAGGCTGATGCATTAAGCCAGCTGGGATCTCAGCGTAAGCCGGTGCCACCTAACACTTTCTTGGATATTCTGCATAACCCTTCTGTCAAGTTGCCTACAGAGGAACACTTGGCCGTTCCTGACCCGAAAGCACAATTGGTGGCGGCTCTTCACGTCATCCCAGATTGGACATTGCCATATTTGGCTTACATGACTAGGGGCGAGTTGCCTGAGGATGAAACCTTGGCTAGGCAGATAACCCGGCGGTCTAAGTCAATGACAATTGCCAATGGTGAGTTGCATCATCGCAGTGTCACTGGGGCGTTTCAGCGTGGTGTCTCTCCTAAGGAAGGTCAAGAAATTCTTCATGAGATTCATGAAGGAGATTGTGGCCATCATGCTGGTTCAAAGTCCCTTGTGGCCAAAGCTTTTCGTCATGGATTTTATTGGCTGACAGCTCACGCTGATGCGGAGGATCTGGTCAGTAAATGTGATGGTTGTCAGAAATTCTCATGGCGAGCTCACGTGCCGGCTCAAGAATTGCGGATGATTCCAATTACTTGGCCATTTGCAGTCTGGGGACTTGACATGGTTGGGCCTTTCAAAAGGTCCAAAGATAAAAAGACCCACCTCTTGGTGGTGGTTGACAAATTTACAAAGTGGGTTGAGGCAGAGCCAATTAGTAAGTGCCGGGGAGACTGACCCACGAACACCTATGGGACCGGCGGACCGAGCCCCTTTCGGTTCAGCGGGGGGCGGAGATCGCGCGAAGAGCAGATCGAGGCGAAGCACACGAGCGGTTTACCCAGCTTCGGAGCTCTCCGGAGAGATAATACTCCTACTGCTGCATGTCTGAGTGTATTGAGTTCTTGCTCGGGAGCGCTGAGTGCTACAATACACACTAGCTGCTAACGAGACCGAGCGTGAGTGTTTTTCTGCCTTCGAACCCCCCTCTACGTTGCGCATGGGCCTCCTTCTATATGCTCAAGGGGTCACCGACAGGTGGCAACGTAGACAAGGGTAAAAATGGAAAAGTGTTGCGGTTGGTAAAACTACCTGTACAGTGTATCATACCTAACCCTGACGGCAGGGGACAAAGGCATTAAATGCCCGTCTACGTCACCCAAACAGTGCAAAAAGGGACCGTCAGGGACGCCACCACTTGCCACGATGGCAATCTTGTCAGCGCTGCTTGCCACCGCGCACCGCTGGCTGCACAGCCTCTCGCCACGCGCGCCTGGAAAGGTCCCAGGGCGACACCTTGGTGGATGTGCTGGAGCGCGGGTACAGAGTGGTAGCTTGATGCGGCAAGCGCCTTGCCGCGGTCGTTGTCTTGTTGCGTCCGGAAGCTTGTTGCTCAGCGGGCCTTCCGGGACGCATGGCGCGTCGCGACAAGTTCCTTGAGATGCCTTGGTTGGCCTTCCCGGCAAGCTCCTCTTGCCGGGGCCTTATCTCCTTGGCTTGAATACTTTGTTCTTGAATGGCTCCAAAGGAACCACGGAGGACCATGGCGGCCACCTGGCAAGCCTTGCCGCGGGGTGCTGCGACTGCCCGTGCACAAGTTCGGGATACTAGGGTACCCCAACTCTAGTACACTGACAGGAGCCCCCGGGCCTGGGCCACACACGGTGCCGAGCGCTGTTGGGCCAGGCCCAAAACAGGGCACGGGCACTCGCGGCCTGGGTTACGCCGTATCTTACTCCGTATCCACCGCGCCCTCCCCGAATGGCACGCGTCGAATGCGGCATCGTGGGAGAGATCGTGGGTGGTTTCTTTATTCGGAAAGACGGAACGTCCGCCCCCTCCCTCTTTATAAGGAAGGGAAACAGGGGTAGTTCGCCCATCTCGCCGGTTGCTATTCCAATCTCAGAAACTTCCGCCGCTCCCCCTTCTTCCCAAAGCAGAAAGAGAGCAGCGCTCCGCCCCCCATCGCCACCAGTACCACCAACACCGTCGATCTCCCCCACCACCTTCGCCATGGCTCCGAAAGCCGGCAAGGGGAAGGCCGTGAAGTCGATCGAGGCGCAGCGGCTCGCGGCGCTGCGAAAGGAGCAGACAACCTTCCCCCCCAAGCTCGCCGCGAAGGAGCTGAGGGAGTATTACTACCTCTTCTGGTCGACGGAGACGCGAGCGCATCCGCGCACGAAGGTACTCTCAGCCACCGCTTCGGAACGGGCTCCGAATGGATATCCCTTCTTCGCATTGTTCTTCTACTGCGGGCTCTGCCCGCCTTTCTCTGAATTTTTCTGCGACATTATGAACACCTACGGGTTCCACCTCCTTGACTTCACCCCCAATGCCGTTCTGACCATGGCAGTTTTTGCACATCTCTGCGAAAACTTTATCGGAGTCCATCCAAATGTAGCTCTTTTCCGCCACTTCTTTATGCCCCGAGTTGAGAGAGGGGAACCTTTATCTGGAGGAATCGCCTGGATCTCGAGAGCTGGCAAGAAGGAAGCTTATCTGGAGGGAGAGCTCCGTGGCAAGTGGGAGGAATGGAGAGCAGACTGGTGCTGGATTGTCGAGGAGAACCCGCAGCCGTTTACCGCCCAGCGCCAAGCCCCAGTAGCGCGCGGCAATGATTGGAGCAACGTGGCCCCAGAGGACGATAGGCTGAAGATTGCCGTCACCTGGATCCTACGCCTCAGGCTTGCCGGGCTCACTGTAGGCGCCGTTGGCGCAGATTTTCTTCGCCGTCGCATTGCCCCCCTGCAGGAGAGGAGGAGATCCGCCTGGGAGTTCCAAAATGCGGCGGACATCATGAGGCTGCGCCCGGGCCTCAACTTAAACTTCACTGTCCTGGAACTGGACGCGATGCTCAAGGAACTGTTCAAACACGACCCTCAACATCCTGAAATGTTCAGGTTGCCGAAGGATGTCGTTCCGCTGTGCAACAACTCCTCGCTCGACCGCATCCCGTGCAATGATGCCGCTGTGCGATTCGCATGGAATTGTCCCAACTTAGCAAGAGCCTGCAGACGACGTCGTGCAGGAGTTCTTTGACGGCTTGGTAGAAGTGCCGGTTCGCTCCGATGAGCAGAAAAGCCTCACCCGCGGCACCACCGATGCGGAGATGCAGCGCATCGCCACTAGGCTGGAAGAGGCCGCGGCAGCCGCTGCCGCGGGCGAGTTTGGATTCACCGTGGAGGAGGCAGAGGCAGCAGAGGTGGCAAGCCTTGCCGAGCGAGAGGAGCTTGCCAGGCCTGAAGTCGAGTCGAGCGATCCCGCCGAGGGTGCGAGCGGCTCGTTGGAGACCAACTCCTCTTCCTCCTCATCTTCAGATAGCCCGCCGCAAGCAGAGCCCCCAGCTCCACCAAGAAGGCGTCTCCGCAAGGCCGGGGACGTAGCGGGGCGGCAGACGAGTCAACAGCCGCCGCGGCGCGCGACACACTCTACCGTGGCAAGCACTGTTGCCGCGGGAGCACCTCACGCCGCTGCGGCAACTGGAGCGGGGTCCTCTCGGACCACCGCTTCTGCTCCTGCCGCTGCCCCCGCCAAGCGGTTAAGGGAACCCACTCCTCCGCCTCGTCACGCCGAAGGTGGGCCGGACTTCGACCTCTCCGTGCTCAGCTCCGACGAGGAATAAGAAGAGTAAGATTCTTTGCTGTACTTGTAGTTCTTCAATTCTTGCTGTTTTGCCTTGTATCTGATTTGCTTTACTCCGAACCCATTCCTTTTCAGGACTGTGGCCTAGAGAGCGGCGAAGAGAGCCAGGGTCCCGGTGATTGTCATCGAGGACGAACCCACCGCGACAGCAGGGGATGTGTCCGAGACCACCTTGCCGGACCCGGCAACTATTCCCCAAAGCAGCCCCCAGCGCAGCCCCCAGCGTAAGTGTATGGTTTACTTCCCGCTGTTAGGTGCGCATGGGTGTTCTTTCTTTGCTGACATCTGACTATTGGTTTGTGTAGGAGCAAAGCAGCCTCACCAGGAGTGCTCGGAAGCCGCCCCCGACATGCCATCTGCTTCGACTACACCGCCAAGGGATGTTTCCCCGGCAAGGGAGCGTTCTCCGGCAAGGGAGAAGTCTCCGGCAAGGGACAGTTCTCCGGCAAGGGACAGTTCTCCGGCAAGGGACAGCACCAGCGACCCCCCGGTGGTGGAGCCCATGACTGTAGAACCCAGTATAGGTAATCCTCTTGCTTGAAAACTTCCCTTGGGTTCTTCTTCTTCTGATTTTCTTTTTGGATATTTCCTTGACTTTTCTCCTTTTTCCGGCCATCAGATCCCTCTGCCACGGAGCCGATGGAGACCGAGGCCGCTGGCGAAGAGAACGCGCGCGGCAATACCGACGCCGCCACTGCCACCGAAGATGTTGGCGCTGATGATCCCGCCGGCGAAGAGGCCGCCAAAGCTGCCGCCGCAAAAGCTGGCGAGGGGTCCGGCGATCGCACTGACGGCCCCGAGGCCACAGGAGCGTCAGGCGCTACGCTGACCGCCGATCCCTCCGTCGCGGCTGCAGCGTCAGGCTCCGAAGAGCCCTAGCTCGGCGCCTATTTGAAGGCCGGCGATGGCGTCTTCATCAAGCTCCCCTGGGCATCAAGCTCCAGGGCACCGGTCGAAGGAGAAATCTTGGATGGAGAGGTGCTCGTCTCCGCTGGGCTGACGCTGGTCGATGCGCCGAGCAGTAGCAGCGGCGAGTCTGAGCAGGAGCGGCTGCTGCAGAAGCTGTTGTCGCTCTACCGCGCTCGACAGGCCAAGCTGGTATCCCGAGAAGCGCTTGTCGCGAAGGCGGGAGTGGACATCGAGAAGCGCGCGGAGGAGCTCCGACGTCTTAACCAGGAAGCTCTCCGGTCCCTGGCAGAGGAGCGGGAGCAACTCGCCAAGGCGTGGAAAGCCTTCCTCCTCGAGAAGGCCGAAGTTGAAGAGCAACAGCGGCTTGCCGCCGAGGAGCTGTTTGCACGGGAGGGCGAGTTGGCGCAGCAGAAATTCAATCTTGACAGCCACGAGGAGGAGCTTGCTGCGCGCGAGCAAACATTCGGCGGGGCTCTCAAGGAAGCAGAGGATGCCGCCGCAGCTGCCGAGGCCGCCCAGAAGGAGCTGGAGACGAAGGTGGCGCAGCTGGAGGCCGATCTCAAGACGAGCGGCGAAGAGCTTACCGCGCTCAAGAGTGAGCGCGAGAAGGACGCCTACACCCTTGGTGAGCTGCAAGGTCGTCTCGTCGAGAAGGGCAAGGAGCTTAGCGCCGCCAAGGACTCCAATGCAGATCTTGAGTTGAAGCTGACTACTTTGACCAAGACGCTGGACGGCGCTAGAGAGCAGGAGGTGGCCTTGAAGGAGAAGATCAAGGCCGACGAGGCGCTGCTGGCGAGTGCTGCTACCACCCAGAACACTTTTAGGGAGAATGTGGAGCACTGGATGGAGGGTCTCGTGGATATTGCCGCATCCATCGACAGGGAGCTGGCGCAGCTGGGGATGGAGGATCTTGGGTATTCCTCCAATGAGAACCTCCAACCCAGCGCCAAGCTCAGCTTGTTCTTCAAAGGCGTGGCCACGACCCTCCAGCGACTCCAAGAGAAGATCCCAAAGCAGCTACCCAACGAGTCGCGCAAGATCTGCGCGGGAGCTCTTCAAAAGGTGTTGGTGAAGGTGGCCTTCCGCAACCCAGGCCTCAACCTCACCAACGTCCTCAAGACCCTGCCACCGGAAGCTGATCTAGAAGCCCTCAAGACCCTTGTCGCACCCATTGTGGACAAGGTGAGCGGGATCAAGAGGGTTGAGGGCGATCGCGTAAATTAGGCCGCCCGTTTTCTCCTTTTCTTGTCGCTACTAGTCATGTTATGAAAACAATCTGTTAGAGCTGCGACAAGCTATCTTGTAATATAACTCTATGTTGGGTATCGATTGCTATGTTATTTCCATTACTTGATTCCTTCCTTTGTATGTTTTTGCCCTACGCTTTTAGGGAACTTGTCGGCGCAGGCACCTTAGCCGCGAGCGCTGAGTGCGGGACGTCAGCAGCCTGCTGGCGGTGCCGCTACCGACAAGAAACCTTGTCACAACTAGTCGCAGCTCACTTAAGTTGTTGAGCGGACTCGAAACAAAGTAAGGGTGAAACTAGCTACGAGTTGGTTCCTCCGCGCACAGGTTTTCCATTCAAAGCAAGGTCGTTCGAGGAAGATAACTTAAATTTTTTAAAACTAATTATTCAAACTTTGGCAACTTAGCTTTTCTGTCGTTTGCGTCCCGGTAAGGCGAAACTTTCTTGAACAACGCCTGGTCCACACCATTATATTCTCCTTTCCCCCCGGCAAACTTGTGGGCGAGGGAACCTTCCTTTCTTTGAGAAAAAGAAAGAAGAGAAAATAAAGATATGGAGCCTTACGGCTCGTTATTGCTTACCGGGGGTAGGCGCTGCACCAAGTGTCAGATAACACATGCAAAAAATAGAAAGCATGAAATTGACAAGATATGCAGAGCACATGAGCTTTAATTATGCACGGGGTCTGCGCCCGGCTTTGTACAAAGGATTACATGCAACATCGGCAAGACTTGTACAAAAGGTGGTTGCCGGAACAGGTTCCGACAACCACGCCTTACGGGTAAAACTTACGAAGATGCTCAATGTTCCAGGAGTTGCTCACCGGAATGCCATCTTCGGTCTCAAGGCGGACAGCGCCAAGCCTAGTGACTCGTTTCACCCGGTAAGGGCCTTCCCACTTCGGCGTCAACTTGCTGGAATTCTTGGCGGATTGAACGCGCTGAAAAACAAGGTCGCATTCCTCGAGACTTCTGGCATTAACTTTGCGGCTATGGTAGCGGCGCAAAGCTTGCTGGTATCGAGCAGCTCGTACAGCGGCCTGAAGACGGTCTTCCTCAAGGAGCAGCGCGTCATCTTGTCGCAGCTGCTCTTGCTCAAGCTCATCATAAGCGAGCACTCGAGGTGACCCGTATACGAGTTCCGTGGGGAGAACTGCCTCTGCTCCATAGACTAGAACGAAAGGTGCCTGGCCAGTGGCTCGATTTGGCATCGTCCTGATCGACCAAAGAACCATCGGCAGCTCCTCAATCCAGTTCTTTCCGCACTTGTGCAGCCTGTCGAAAGTCCTTGTCTTGAGCCCGCGCAGCACTTCAGCATTTGCCCTCTCCGCTTGACCGTTGCTTCTCGGGTGAGCAACAGAAGCGAAGCAGACCTTAGCGCCAAGATCTTGGACATACTGCATGAAGGTGCGGCTCGTGAATTGCGTGCCGCTGTCGGTGATGATCCTGTTAGGGATTCCGAAGCGGCAAACAATCGACCTGAAGAACTTGACTGCTGACTGTGCTGTCACCTTCCTCGCTGCTTCCACTTCCGGCCACTTTGTGAACTTGTCGATTGCGACGTACAAGTACTCAAAGCCCCCGACAGCTCGGGGAAAGGGGCCGAGGATGTCGAGCCCCCAGACCGAAAATGGCCAGGATAAAGGGATCGTCTGGAGAGCTTGAGCTGGCTGGTGTATCTGCTTGGAATGGAACTGGCACGCTTCACACTTGGTTACTTGTGCAGTTGCATCCTGGAGGGCTGTCGGCCAAAAGAAACCTTGCCGGAATGCTTTGCCGGCAAGTGCTCTTGTGCCAATGTGGTGACCACATATGCCTCCATGTATCTCTGCTAACAGCTTTTGTCCGTCTTCCCGGTGAATACACTTCAATTTCACACCGTTGAGTCTTCTTCTGTACAGTGTGTTGTCGATAAACTGGTACATACTTGACTGCCGGGCTACTCTTTCCGCTTCTTCTTGCTTTTCGGGAAGTTCTCCTGTCTGAAGGAAACGGACAATCTGCTGTGCCCATGCTGGAGCTTGTGGCTCGACAACAAGGACTAAAGGCACATCTGCTGCTGCGGGAACATCCACTTCTACGGCGAGAACCTGCAGCTCAGCCGGAGCTTGACGTTCCCCGGCAAGCTTGCCGGGGCAAAACTTGTCGGGAGCGTTTGCTTCAACGGAACAAACCCTAGGGCTTGCCGGAGCAGACTGCTCCTCAGCAACCTTGGTGTTGATCTTGGGGACCTTCTTGGCGGCGGCTTCGGGGAGCTCTGCCGGGAAATAGTCACCAGAAATCAACTTCATTTTCTTGCTCTGTCCAGTTGATGGCGTTACAGACGGTTGAGTCAGTTTGAGCACAAAGATCCCTGGTTCCACAGGTAACTTAAGTGCGGCGCACTTCGACAGGCCATCGACAATGTCGTTCTGAGCTCTTGGAACGTGTTCCATCTGTAGGCTGTCAAAGTGCTCTTCTAGCTTTCTCACTTCATCAACGTAAGCTTCCATCAACGGACTCTGATAATTCTTGTTCACTTGGCGAACGACAAGCTGCGAGTCACCCCTGACAATGAGCTTCTTGATCCCAAGGTCTGCTGCAATCCTGAGACCGGCAAGCAAACCTTCATACTCTGCGGTATTGTTTGTTGCTTGCTCCTTGGGAAAGTGCATCTGGATTACGTACTTGAGGTGCTCTCCGGTGGGCGCAACAAGTAGCACGCCCGCACCGGCGCCTTGCAGCGAGAAGGCACCATCAAAGTACATCAGCCACTCTTTGCTTGCCTCCTTGACGGGGATTCTCGTTTCTGGAATTTCTTCATCTGGTGTTGGCGTCCATTCTGCTATGAATTCTATCAATGCTCTGCTTTGGATAGTTGAAGTGCTCTCAAACTTGAGGCCAAAGCTTGACAGTTCTAGTGCCCACTCGACAATCCTGCCTGTTGCTTCTGGATTCTGCAGTATCCTCTTCAGCGGAAAACGAGTGACAACTGTGATCTCATGTGCTTGGAAGTAATGGCGCAGCTTTCTCGAGGCCATGAGAAGGCCGAAAAGTAATATCTGCACACCAGAGTACCTTGACCTAGCCCCCTGCAGAAGGGAGCTGACAAAGTAAACTGGGCGCTGCACCATTCTCTTCTGTATCTCCTCACACGCCTACGCAAATCCATCTTTGTCGGGACCTGAGCTTGTCGGTGAAGTCCCTTGCTTGTCGCTGGATGCATCTGCCGTGGTTGCTGGCTCATCATCCGCCTCCCTCTCCGCTACTAACGCAGCACTAACCACTTGATTGGTTACCGCTATATACAGCAGCAACTTTTCTTGTGGCTTAGGTGCGACAAGTGTTGGAGTGGAGGACAGGTATCTCTTCAAGTCCTGCAGCGCAGCCTCCGCTTCCGGAGTCCATTTCATTGGACCTGCCTTTTTCAATATTTTGAAAAACGGTAGGGCGCGTTCAGCAGACCTAGAGATAAACCTGCTGAGAGCAGCCACGCAACCGGCAAGTCTTCGTACATCCTTGATGCACTTTGGTGCTTCAATCTGCTCAATGGCCTTGATCTTGTCGGGATTGGCTTCAATTCCCCGCTGAGACACGAAGAACCCGAGAAGCTTGCCGCTGGGGACTCCAAACACACACTTCTCGGGGTTAAGCTTGAGGTTGATCTTGCGCAGATATGCAAAGGTTTCGTCTAAATCTTGAATCAGAGTTGCCTTGTCCTTGCTCTTGACCACTATGTCATCCATGTAGGCTTCCACATTTCTGTGCATTTGTGGCTCAAAAGCGTCATGGACTACCCTTGCAAATGTTGAACCAGCATTCTTTAAACCGAAAGGCATCCGTATGAAACAGTATGTGTCACATGGAGTGATGAATGCGGTCTTTTCCTCATCCTCTTCTGCCATGAAGATCTGATGGTATCCTGAATACGCCTCAAGAAATGAAAGCAAGTCACATCCGGCCGTGGAGTCAACAATCTGGTCAATGCGCGGTAAGGGAAATGGGTCTTTGGGACAAGCTTTATTGACATCCGTGAAGTCGATACAAAGCCTCCATTTCCCGTTCGCCTTGCGCACGACTACAGGATTGGCCAACCACGTAGGATGGAGCACTCCTCTGACAAGGCCTGCTGCTTCCAACCTCTTGATTTCTTCTCCGATGAATTCTTGGCGCTCCACTGCTTGTTTCCTGACCTTCTGCTTGACGGGTCGTGCATGAGGACAGACGGTAAGATGGTGCTCGATTAGTTTCCTGGGAACACCGGGGATGTCAGACGGTTGCCATGCAAACACGTCGACATTCGCCCGTAGGAAAGCAACGAGCGCGCTTTCCTATTTAGAGTCAAGAGTGGCACTGATGGTGAAGGTACCACCAGTGCCGTCCTCCTTGGCGGACACCTTCTTGGTCTCTGGCGGAGCTGCCATTGTCCTCTCACGCTTGCCGGTGGAGCTCAATGGTGCGTCCTCGACGGTAGCGCAGCACTCCGAAGAGGTGCGCTTGCCGGAGTGGGCATCAGAACTCTTGCCGGAGTTGGTCTTCTTCTTCCCCCCGGGAGCTTCAACGGCAAGTGACTTGCGATCTGTTGCGGCTGCTGCTTCCTGGTAGATCTTGTCGGCGCAGATAAGAGCATCCTTCTTGTCGCCAGGGACAGAGATGACACTTATCGGGCCTGGCATCTTCAGCATGTTGTATGCATAGTGAGAGGCTGCCATGAATTTGGCGAGTGCTGGACGGCCGAGTATCCCATTGTAAGGCAATGGGAAGTCAGCAATGTCAAAAGTGACCCTCAACTCGCTGCCAAATGTCACCGGCAACGTGATCTTTCCCTTCGGCTTGCTCCTTCCCGGATTGATTCCTTGGAATGTGCCGGTCTCGTCGAGCTCGCTGTCAGGGATCTGGAGTTTCTGGAGTACCGTGGAGGAGATCAGGTTCAAGACGGCCCCGCCGTCAACTAGCATCCTAGTGACCTTGAGGTTGCGGATAGTTGGTGAAACCAACATCGGCAAGCACCCGACCGCAGTTATGCGATTAGGGTGGTCCTCAATATCAAAGATGATAGGCGTGCTGGACCATTTTAGAGACTTGCGTGACTCGACGGGTGGTTCCACCGCATTGACTTCCTGCACCAACTGCTTGAGCTGGCGGTGTGAAGTATGCAGAGAAGCACCGCCGTCAATGCACAGGACCTCTGTGGCTTTCTGGAACTCCTGCCCACTGGTCTCGTCATCATCCATATCTTCATCGTCGTCGTCGTCTTCATCCTTGTCGCGGCCGCGGGGAGGTCTATCTCCTTGCCGCTGCTTGGCCTTGCCACGGCGTCCTCCTCGGCCGGGGCATTTCTTGCTGGATCCTCCAGCACCTTCTTGGGCCTTCTCCTTGTCACATCGCTCGTATAAAGCCTTTTGCTGCTCGACAAGCTGCTCGACCTTCTTGCAGCTCTGGAGGTCATGGCCCTTGGTGCGGTGGATCTTGTAGTACTGCTTGTTGGTGCATTCCTTCTTGTCGGCGACCGCCACAGCCTGGCAGTTGGTGGTAGCTCCGGCTTTCTCGGCGCCACCTCCGTTGTCGGACTGCTCAACGACTAGCACATCTTTGCCTTTCTTCTTCCTGTTGTTCCGCCGCCGGTTTTTCTTTGCCGGGGCAGCATCCTCGCTATCAGATCCTCCTGCTCCTGTATTCTCTCCGGGAAGTTTCCTCCCTTCCTCAGCATGTGCACACTTGTCGGCCAAGGCATATAGCTCACTGACGTCTCTGATCTTGCACATCGCCATCTCCTCCCGCATCCTGCGGTTTCGCACGTTCTGATAGAACGCGCTGATGACCGCGGCAGGGTGGACATCTGGGATGTTGTGCTGTACACGGCTGAACCTCTGAATGTACTTGTGCAGGGGCTCTCCTTCCTTCTGGGCGAGCAGATGAAGGTTGCTCTCTTGGCCATGAGGCTTGTGGCCGCCTGTAAAGGCGCCGACAAACTGATGGCATAGGTCTGCCCAGGAGGATATGTAGTTGTCCGGCAAGTGCATGAGCCAGGACCTGACATTGGGCTTGAGCACCAGCAGGAAGTAGTTGGCAAGGATCTTGTCGTCACGCCCCCAGGCAGCTTGCACCGCGATGGTGTAGATACTGAGGAACTCCGACGGATGCGACTTGCCGTCGTACTTCTCTGGTACGTCTGGCTTGAAATTCTTTGTGCTGGGCCACTGGACTTGCCACAACTCACGAGTGAACGCAGGGCAACCTACCGCGTACGGCAAGTCGCCTGGTTCCCCTGGCGCATGCATGTCGACAGAGGGCCCAGCGCGCTGGTCCGATTGACGTCGCGCTTCTCTTTGGCGCTCAATGCGGGTACGAGCGTCTTCTTGGCATTGTTCATGAAGAACCTGGCGCTGATCGCGACGAGCTCGTGGATCTGATGATGCGGTGGAGTCGCTGTCGAGGTGGATCCGGCGAGTCAGCGATCTTGTCCTTCGGGGCGGAGAGTGCACGGTGGTTGCACCCCCACCGATTTTGTCACCATCGGCTCGTGCCTGGAAATCTTGCCGCGGCTGCGATGTACTCGGCTGCCGCGGGGTGTCGCCGTTGGCGAAGCCGATGAGACTCTGAATGGTGGCCCTCCATACGTCGATCTTGTCTGCCGTTGGAGGGTAATCCAGGAGCAGTTGAGCTCGTGCCAAAGCTTCTGCTGGAGTGGAGGGTGGCAGTGGCGAACGGTGCGAGGAGCGGGATATGCTCGGACTTCTAACTATGTTAGAAGGAGCAGCATCCCGTCCAGGCGACCGTGTCTCGCTCGTGCCAGCATGTTGGCGTGCATGCTGGTCTTGAGCACCCCGAGATCCACCAGCTCGATCTTGGTCCAACGAACGTATGGCACCGCGAGTACCATGACGCTGTCGGTCCCGCGCCTCCTGAGATCGGTGCGGTGGATGTACGGACGCCGAGGTCTGCGCAGCCTTGTCCTTGGACCTGGCAGCACCGTGAGCTCCCTCATCGACGCCCGTTCTTCCGCCGGCGTCTACCCCACCACCCATTTGCTCCGGTGGTGGTGGGATCGACGCGGACGGAGCATCCACCTCCGAAGCCTTCTTCTTCGGCGGCATGTCGATGAAGAAGATGAAGATCTAGCTCGTGTGAACGTCGGATCAGGTTCACACAACCTCGACGCCCCCTACCTGGCGCGCCAAAGATGCCGGGGAGACTGACCCACGAACACCTATGGGACCGGCGGACCGAGCCCCTTTCGGTTCGGCGGGGGGCGGAGATCGCGCGAAGAGCAGATCGAGGCGAAGCACACGAGCGGTTTACCCAGCTTCGGAGCTCTCCGGAGAGATAATACTCCTACTGCTGCATGTCTGAGTGTATTGAGTTCTTGCTAGGGAACGCTGAGTGCTACAGTACACACTAGCTGCTAACGAGACCGAGCGTGAGTGTTTTTCAGCCTTCTACGTTGCGCATGGGCCTCCTTTTATATGCTCAAGGGGTCACCGACAGGTGGCAACGTAGACAAGGGTAAAAATGGAAAAGTGTTGCGGTTGGTACAACTACCTGTACAGTGTATCATACCTAACCCTGATGGCAGGGGACAAAGGCATTAAATGCCCGTCTGCGTCGCCCAAACACTGCGAAAAGGGACCATCAGGGATGCCACCGCTTGCCACGATGGCAATCTTGTCAGTGCTGCTTGCCACCGCGCACCGCTGGCTGCACAGCCTCTCGCCACGCGCGCCTGGAAAGGTCCCAGGGCGACATGTTGGTGGATGTGCTGGAGCGTGGGTACAGAGTGGTAGCTTGCCGCGGTCGTTGTCTTGTCGCGTCCAGAAGCTTGTCGCTCAGCGGGCCTTACCGGGACGCGTGGTGCGTCGCGGCAAGTTCCTTGAGATGCCTTGGTTGGCCTTCCCGGCAAGCTCCTCATGCCGGGGCCTTATCTCCTTGGCTTGAATACTTTGTTCTTGAATGGCTCCAAAGGAACCATGGAGGACCTTGGCGGCCACCCGGCAAGCCTTGCCACGGGGTGCTGCGACTGCCCGTGCACAAGTTTGGGATACTAGGGTACCCCTACTCTAGTACACCGACAGTAAGTGTGACACAGCCACGACGGTTCAATTCATGAAAAAGGTGATCTTTCGTTTTGGCTTTCCACACAACATTATAACTGACAATGGCACTAATCTGTCCAAGGGCGCCATGGAGGAGTTTTGTCAACGTGAGCATATTCGGCTTGACATTTCATCAGTAGCTCACCCCCAATCCAATGGTCAAGCTGAAAGAGCCAATCAAGAAATCTTGAAAGGCATCAAGCCCCAGCTGATGGTTCCTTTGCAACGGACGCCGGGTTGTTGGGTGGAGGAGTTACCTTCTGTGATGTGGAGCATCAATATATACTACCCCAACAGGTCCATGGGTTACAGGCCTTTCTTCATGGTTCTCCCTAGTGACATCCTTCATGACTCGCCCCGCGTGGCGGCTTACGTTGAAGCTGATAACGAACAAGACCGTCAGGATGCACTTGACCTGTTAGATGAAAAGCGTGACTTGGCAGCAGCCCACTCGGCAATTTACCAACAGGACATGCGCCGTTATCACAGCCGCCGGGTTAAGTCCCGAACCTTCCAAGAAGGTGATTTGGTGCTCCGGCTCATCCAGGATCAAACTGATGCACACAAGTTATCCCCACCTTGGGAAGGACCCTTTGTGGTCAGCAAGAACTTGAACAACGGGTCATACTACCTTATCGATGTTCAAGAGCACAAAGACTCATGTAAGTCGGAGGAGGAGACCCGCCGGCCATGGAATATCACTCATCTTCGGCCTTACTACACTTGAGCCACCGGCTCTTATGATGTACATATTTTTGACGATCATGCGTCTTCATCATCATAAGTCCAAAGACCATTTGGGGGCTGATTGTATTCAAATCTAGCTTAACTCCTTTGGCGCAGCTTCTTGATCATATCCGAATCATAGCTGATAAAAAAATTTGATCATTTGGGGGCTGGATCGTATTCGAATCACAGCTTTAACCCCTTTCGGTCCGGCTCATGATCGTATTCAAATCATAGCCGTTAAACCTCATGGTCACCTGGGGGCTTCCTGTTCAAACATAGGTCGTATTCGAACCAAAGATAACATAGTTGTCGGTACCCTATTGATCGGCACAATGCCAAACCCACTAGGGGGCTTCTTGGTCGTATTCGAATCATAGCTTAACCCCTTTTGGGTCCGACTTTTATCGTATTCGAATCAGAGTTGTTAAAAACTCTCAAGGTCATTTGGGGGCTTCCTGTTCAAACGTAGATTGTATTCGAACCAAAGAGAACATAGCTGCCGGTACCCTCTTGATCAGCGCAACGCCAAAACAACTAGGGGGTTTCCTGATCGTATTCGAATCCAAGCTTAACCCCTCTTAGTCCGGCTTACTGATCGTATTCGAATCAAAAGCCTCACTTTTTCTCTCTGTTTGGCTTATGTTTTTTGAAAACAATCCTTTGGGATTGTCCTGAGACTTTTTCAGATTTAGGGCATGTATATGTGGTTTCTATTTAACCCGGCTTGGCTTTGGACGATAAGTCGCCAGCATATGACAATCATCAAACGTTTTGAAGTATTGGCTTCTAAAGATTGGGTTATCACCCTTACTATGCAGGTCAAATAAACCGGCAGTGCAAATTCAATATCACAGGTATGATATTATAGTTATGTTTCAAAGTTATGATTCATAACAAGCTTATTTGTTTTTACACATCACTGGTCATATGTAAGATATCATGACCCACCCAGCGGTAAACCGCCAACGGTTTTTGGTGATCTATTTCTGTGTGCAGGATAGTTCGAGGACTTTCTTATGCATAAGGAAAACAGAGGATAAATATAATAAGGGTAATTATGAGACGACGGCTTAAGAGTGTTGAGCACCAAAATGTGCACGATGGCACGACAGAGCAAAGTCATTTCTACCCTATTACATGACTCCCCGAGGCCAAAATGATTAAACTATTTTTTTCAGAAGGCTACAAATATGAGCCACCCGGCGGATCAGTTCTCTTGTTGGCCTGAAGCTTCTGGATGAACCCTCTCCGCTTCTGTCCTGTTCCCTATCCTGGAAGGTCGATGACGACCAGTCAATGCCATTCAAAGCTTCAAATTCAGCTTCATCATCAATTAGCCCTGGACGGGTCAACTGCAGGGGCGAAGGTATGCTTATGGATTGGGGGATCAGGCTTGTCACTTAATAACGCAGTGTCGGCATCCTCTGATTTCCCGTGTCATAACCCGGATGGTACTTGGTGAGGTCCACCTCATCGGCAATCAGGGTGGCCACAGGGCGTATTTCTTTCACACAAGCAGCGAAGTCCTCCTATTCAAATGAAGTGCCATCCTCCTTAAGGCTTGGGTACCCAATGGCGATGTCGGCTGGGTCTAATTCCGGTAGCCATGCTTTGGCCCGGCTTAAGGCATCCACGGCTCCGGCTCTCGCAGATGATCGCCTTAATTCATTGAACCGCTGGGGCAACATAGAAGGCTTCTTTAGCACATCAACCAGGAGTGTGGGGGCTTTGTTTGACAGGGAAAATGTGGCTAAGGCATGCTGAGCTCCAGTGTAAAGTTGTCCTATGAGCGTGTAAACCACCTTCAGCTACACCAGCATGCCCTGATTGAGGTTGGTGCTCCTGGGGCCTGCATAGCAATAGCAGGTGAGTTAATGACAATTCATATGATCACCAAAAAGATTCAATACTTAACACTTCTATGGCGGATTACCAAAGATTGCTGAGACCATATGAGACACATGGCGTTTTAAGTCGGACAATTCAGTGGTCACCTCTTCAAGAGTCGCCTCTGCTTTTTCAGCTCGTTGGGTCAAGGCAATTTTTTCTTCAGCCCAGGCCTTTTTCTCAACTTCAAACTCGGCCTTCAATTTCTCTTGTTCAGACACACTGAATTCAAATTTGGAATTTGCCCTTTGGGTTTTAGTCTCCTATGACTCCAAGCGGTTCTTCAATTCAGACAACTCTAATTGAAGTTGAGCAGTGGTGGTCTGTACAAATACCAGGTCAAAATCATGAATATTAGCATACAGTATTAAGTCCCAAGCCTTTTGCAAGCAACAACAATTGGCACTTGGGGGCTAATGTCTACCGAAAGTTTTGTTTAAGTGGCGGCTTATGAGAATAAGTCCCAAGCACTTTGCAAGCAAGAGTACTTGGCAAGAGTACTTGGCACTCTAAGCTGCCAGCAGGAAGAAACACTTCAACACCTATTTTGGACCTGCCCTTTTGCTTCTGCTTGCTGGGATATGCTCTGCCCTAACAGACAAAGAAACCTATCCATCATGGAAGCCATTCCAGAGTTGAGGACCCACATACATCAACCTTTTTCTATGGAGATCATTATCATTGCATCTTGGGCCATTTGGATAGTCAGGAATGATAAGGTTTTCAATAACATTCCAACCAGCATTGACAGATGGAAGTTCATCTTCCTCTCAGAACTACACCTGCTCAAATTTAGAATTAAGGAGAAGTTTTCAGCTTCTTTCTGTTCCTGGGTGGACACTCTTGTCCTGTAATTTTTGTAGTCTTTTTTATGTTTTTTAGTTGTTGGCCTTTTTTAGACTAGTTTTGCTTCTTTGGGGCTTATCTCAAGCCTTGTATGTTTGAACTCTCGTTTCATTTTATTATTAATAAAAAAATTGCAGTGGGGTTTTGCCCTATTGTGTATAGTCAAAAAAAGAGTACTTGGCACTTGGGGGCTAATGTGTACCGAAAGTTTTGTTTAAATGGCGGCTTATGAGAATAAGTCCCAAGCACTTTGCAAACAAGAGTACTTGGCACTTGGGGGCTAATGCATATTGCTGTTAAGAGCTACACAAGTACTGTTTTCTACACAAGCATATGAAGGACCGGCTCATTCATGCTGATTAAACCGGCCCTTGGGGACTACAGATTAAGTCGGATCTTTAAGGATTCTACCAAAGGATATTACCGGTGCTCATAAAATCATTCTAAGTCTACAACATATTCATCATAAGCAGTAGACTTGGGGGCTGGTATAGTAAGGATAATTCAATGAAGGGAAGAATTTATACCTCAAATTTCTAGTGCATTTGTTTCACCATGTCAACCTCAAGATCATGGCTGCTGTGCACTTGGCTTAGATAACTAGAAAAAACCTCGCCAAGGCTCAATTTAGTATTGTCAGCAACATCAAATCCGACTTTACGTCATTCAATGTGCTCGTTCTTGGCAGAACACTTGGCTAGCACAGTAGGTCTCCCTGACTCAGTATAGCGGGTCTTGGTGATTTCCACATCAACATCTTGTGAGTCGGCTGGCTTAACCGGGCTTCAAGCTTTAGGGTTTACAGAGCCGTCAGCGGCTTGATCGGCTGGCGGGTCAGCAGTCATCGTTGGCATGTCGTGAACCAGCTCAAGCGCCGGTTCAGGAACAGAGGCCTCAGGCACGGCAGTTTGGAGCTCCGGCTCATTGACGGCCGGCTCTTCAACCGGCTTGTTTTTCTTCACCCTCTTGCTGCGATTTGCTTTTCTGCTGCATAAGGTTAAAGAGGTCAGTACAAGTATAAAGGATTGTAATGAGTACAGGATAAGTAAATCATCATTACCTGGAGCGGTCTTAAAAGCCGGCATGTTGGACTGGATTGAGTCGCCGGAAGAATGTGAAGTTTCCTGATAATTTGAATCAGAAGAGTTGAGTGGATGACGAGTGAGACCCGCCAAAGGATAAAAAGGATTTAAGTCGGAGGTGACCTCGTTCCGGTGCTTCCTTGGTGTATTTGGTATGCCGGAGGAGAGTTCCACATCCTTGCTGGTCCGGGTCTGCCTCCGGCTCTCATGAATCTGTCGCTTCAAAAGAAATTGAGGATCCTAATAAGCTAAGGGATGAGAAAATCTTACTTTTCGGGTTACTCTTCGGATTTTTTTCTTGGCAAAGGCTCGGAATCGGAGGAAATAATATTTACCTCTTCTTCCATTCCCTAACTCGTTCCTGTGTCAGCCTGATGATAATCAGTGTCAATAAGGTGATTGAAAAAGGAGCCAAGAGAGTCGAGGGCTACCTCTGACTCAGAGGAATCTGCCAGTTGAAGCAATTCAGAAGCGGTGGGCTTCTTTCCTATTTTCTTGGCGGTGGCTCTCCTGGCGGCTTTCTTGGCATTCATGCCTCTCTTTGCAGCCTCATGATCATATTTTGTCTTCCAAAATTTGTCATCAGCCTGAGAAAATGAGCAAAGGTTTGGGTAAAAGACAAAATATCAAGGATGAAGGTAAATTAACTCAGTTTGGTGGCTTACCCCTGGAGTCGGGTTAGCTTTGCAGAGAGGGCTTAAGCCCACCTTGCCGCAGTCTGCTAGGCTTTCATTCAAAAGTGACTTTGTCATATTATTGATAACATCTTCAGGTAAATCGTCAGGGCTGTTGTGCAGTGGATCTTTCTTCTCGCCCGTGTAGGTGCACATTAAATCGGGGCAACGGCTCAACGGGATGATCTGCCATGCGACCCAGCATCGGACCAAGTCAATACCATTTATGTCGTTCCCTAAAAGAGCCTTGACCTTAGCCATGGTAGGAGCGAGCTTCTGGCGGTCAGCAGCTGGCAACTTATCTAGAAGAGGATGATTGGAATCGAGGCGCAGGGCGCGAAGGCCGGGCAGAGGGTTCTCATTAGTCGGAGAAGTGTCTTGGTAGTAGAACCATGTCTGGTTCCAGTCTTTGAGGTGACTTGGTGGATTCGCGTAAGGGAAAATAGCATCTCTCCGTCGTTGGATTGAGACCCCGCCGAGTTCCAAACTAGGTCCATTGGAGTATTCATTCTGGCAATTCAAATAAAACAACTCTCTGAAAAGCAGCAAGCTGGGCTCTTCTTCAAGATACACCTCACAGAATACTTGAAAGTTGCAAATATTAGACACGAAGTTGGGTCCGATGTCTTGAGGACGGAGGTCAAAAAAGTGCAGGACATCTCTGAAGAACTTTGAGCCGGGTGGTGAAAAGCCCCGGTTCATGTGATCAGTGAAAATGATGACTTCCCCCTCTTTGGGCTGAGGCTTTTCCTCTATTGGATCAGGAGCACGGTACAACATCACATCCTTTTTAGGCAGATAGCCGATTTTCACAAAATCATCAAGTGTACTCTTCGTGACGATGGATTTGACCCAGTTACACGAAGTGACTGTTTTGGGCGGCATTGTGAAGAAGGAAGCCTAGAAAAGAGAAACATTGCTGGTTCAAATTTAAGCCGAAGGAAAAGTATTACATCACGTATTCGAAATGGCGGCTTATAAAGGGGCCTAATGGTATATGACTAATTACGTCAACTTATTTAAACCGCCGTGAGCAGTCAGGTTATTTAAGCCGCCATGGGTAGTCGGATGTTATCTATTGAGCATTGCAATTTAAGCCGGTGGTTTGAGCCGCCATGGCTAGGTGGATCTATCAAAATGCAGTTTTTGGCTAAGTGTCACACAAACAAGTTTCAAAGGCTGTAGCTATTATTTTGGATCAACGGCTGTTCAGGAAAAGGAAATAAATCTAGACCTAAAAAACCAGTACAGATGAGTTCATAAGCTCTAAAAGGATCTTTTTTCCAGGAAAGGGGATCTACTGGTATGAAAGGTGAAAGAAAAATAACTACTGCATCGGTTATACGCCATTTTAAGATCAAATAGGTTCACGGTGCAAGCTCTGAAGATGAACTATGATGAACTATGAAGAACACAGAGAAGTTCAGAAACCCTAATGCAGATATGAGGTGCAGGAAAGCAAAAATGTACAGGTGCAGATCTACTGCGGAGGATCGCCGCTGTTCTCTGGTTCGATTCAGGGTGATGCAGCGGCCTAGGACGAATACGACGGTGCGCTTTGTAGCGGCGGCGGAGCTTGAGCGGTAGAGGTCGCGAGAGGAAGAAGACGCTGGAAAGGGGAGAATGAGAAAAGACCAGTCGTGGCTATTTATAAGGAAGGACTGATAAGTGGGCGCAAAAAACGATGAGGCCAAAAACATGGTTATCCAGCTATTCGGGCGCCTCGATTCTCGGATGGGTATTAAAATAAAGATCTATTGGGATATGTTGATAAAGTGTGAATTAATGACAGATGATGTCACGGCGGGTTATCACAGATCCAGAAGATGATGTCATGGCGGGTTACAAACTCTCGCGCAAGGAAGAGCAGTAGATTTTTTCTAAGTGTTGAAGATTGACATGAACCAGTTCAAATCAATCTGGGCCCTAATGTTGGGGATATAACTATTAGTATAACCCGCCCAGGAGGGGCTAGGTTATACCTATGGCGATTCATCATATGAAGCCCACAACGATATTTGAAGATGGCTGTTCAATTAAGGGCCCAAGGCCCAAAGGCAGCTTAAGGCCCGTAGTGATAAACTGCCATATTTGTATGACTTGTATTGTAAGGCAAGAATAGATAGTCACTGAGCCGGACACTGTTTATGAGCCGGCTGAGACTCCATGAGCCGTTGGGCGTCGACCTCTGTATATAAAGGGATGACCCGGCGTTGGTTTAGGACAAGTAACATCAGATCGAGAACTAGGTCAAGCGAATTCGCTCCCTGGTAATCGAGACATAAGAAATCCCACCTCAAACTGGATTAAGCCATTACCTTCACCGCAAGGGGCCAAACCAGTATAAACTCCCGTGTCCTTTGTCCCGTTTTAACCCCTTTAAGCTTCCTAGTTCTGATGGCTCCATGACTAAGTCCTTTTGCTAGGACATCTGCCGTGACGTTTCCATGACAGAAGGAGATCCGACAAGCTGGGGAGATTGCGGCTGGTAAGCCCTTCCTATTACAAACTAAATTCGGCAATCCGAAGTATGCCCCGCTTAATCAAATTTGGAGTTCTCCAGACGCATTGTTGGACTTGACGAAGAGTGTCTCTGATGCGACATAGTTTTTCCAAGCGCAAGAAGGACATGCGCTTGAAAAGCTTTTTTGGTCGCAATTCAACATGCCAAAGCGTTCGCTGTTGCTGAACGAACAGATGGCCCAGTGGGCCAAGCTCCACAAGATATCCGGATCTGCCATGAAGGACACCGTGGTCCGCCTGTGGCTGACTGAGCCATTTCTGAATAGTTATTTCTGTTTGGTGCAGCGACTTGTTGATGCGGTGTCGCGTATCGACGCTGTTAAGCGGTCAACGTGCATAGAAGGTCCACGGATGGCCCTTGCCCGTGTCAAGACATTCTAGGCGAATATGAAGGCCACCGATATTACAGCGAAAAGTCCACCCAAGGGCAAGGACTATCACACGCCAGACCATTATTTTGAGGATGTCCTAGAAGGTGCCTGCTTGATAGAGGGTCAGTGCTCGAAAGATATATGTTCAAGTGAAGTGTACCTAAATTGTAAAAACAATATTATCATATATTAGGGCTATGTTTTTTATACTTTCGCCCAAAAAGTCTTTGGTGCCTCCTGTGCGGCCGTTTTTTGTATAATCTAAAAGTTTACCAGTCGTCGGCTTCGGCCCCCTCGCATATAACACGGGGGTGTTCGGAAAAGCACTTGATCACTCTTGACCCAACGTTTTGGTCCATTAAGGAGGTGTCAATGCGGCGAACCAGGCAATCGGACTATAGGGCTTTAACACTTTCACTTAGCGATAGGAGTTTGACGGTGGGTCTACGATATATCCCCTGGTATGTACGCGGTTATCCGAATATAGTGTTTACATACGTGACCAGAAGAACGGTCCTTCGTGTAATACAGAAGGAATCGCGAAGATTTCAGTGAGTCATCGAGTGGTTGACCAGCTCTCGCCGCATCATGATAGTCAGTTTTCAGCTTTCTCTACTGAGGTCCTCATCCGAATGAACCAGGACACAATCGCAGTAGTTCTCCCTTTACTACCCTAGCCGGTAGAGCGGAACGTAAGGTAGTAAGCACAGGAGCCGGGCAACCCAACTATTGACCAAAGACATGATTCGGAGCTGATGCATATAAGGCCAAACTCGTGACGCCAAACTATGCTATAAAGCTGTTCAGACTTATCAGCAACTCATATGTTGCCATATCGAGCCCCTGGCAATATATGCCGAGGTGCGTTTGTGAAATAACCACAGAAGCAAAATTCAGTTCTTTGAGAAAAGCAAATACTGAATACGTGTTATGTTGACTAGCATCTGAATGATACGCCACGTGCGATCTTTACAGATTATAACGCTACCACCAAGGCTATTTGACATGTCGGGGATCAAAAGCTGAGAAAAAGGGGCACTTTACAGGTTTGAAATAAAGAGTGCGGTCTACAAAAAACATTTGGACCTCCTGCCGCATGTCTGCGCTGCCTTGCCTTGGTTAAAGGACTTCTCAGCAAATATAATCACCTGTGGTAAAATATAGAAAATGGTTAGCAAAAGAAAAATACTATGAGAGTGCGGATAGTATTATAGGACTGTCCGCATTGTGTCTCCGCCGGTGACTAGGGTATTGTGAGTATATAATTATGTGTGCGGGATAAACTTCGCGGCTATATGGGGCGGACGGCGGAGGCCGAACTGCTAATTCAGCTCCGAGATTGATTGGTCCTCTCTAATGGAGACCGGCGGCTTGATGGCCGACAAAATGTGCGTCTTGATAAGACCGCTTTGTACTTCGGCCGCAGTAGCCGTAGTGTGTTCCTCTATACGGAGGGAGCATTCCATATTTCCGTTTATCGTGATGGTGCCGCATGGACCGGGCATCTTAAGTTGGAGAGAGGTGTAATGTGGGACCGCATTAAAGTGAGCAAAAGCGGTACGCCCAAGTAGTGCATGGCAGCTACTGCAGAGTGGGACAATATCGAAGGTCAAGCCTTCGCTTCAAAAGTTGTTCGGCGAGCCAAAAACGACTTCCAATGTAATCGAGCCCATGCAGTGAACTTCTACGCCAGATATTGTTCCCTTGAAGGTAGTTGTGGTGGGCCTGATTCTTGAAGGACCAATGCCCAGTTTGTGGACAGTGTGTTGGTAGAGTAGATTCAGGCTGCTACCGCTGTCCATAAGGACTTTCGTGAGATGAAACCCATCGATAATTGGATCGAGGATGAGAGCTGCCAGATCTTCATGAAGGATACTGGCTGGGTGGTCCTTGCGATCAAAAGTGACCGGGCGGGCCGCCCATTGGCTTAATTTTGGGGCGGCTGGCTCTATAGCGCCGACGTCCCGTAGTGCGGGCTTGCAGTCCCCTGGAGGGATGTGCGTCACGTATACCATGTTCATTGTCTTTAATTCGATGGGGAATTGCTTCTGACCCCCGGTGTTCGGCTGGCGAGTCTCTTCGTCATCACTGTCACTGGGCGGCCCCTTCACCTTGTGTTCGGCATTAAGCTTGCCGACTTGTTTAAAAACACAACAGCTCCTGTTGGTGTGATTGGCTGGTTTAACGGGGGTGCCATGAATCTGGCAGGGACGATCCAGTATCTTGTCTAAATTGGATGGTCCATCTCTCTTTGCCTTCAATGCCTTTTTTCGTTGGCCGGGTTTGGAACCACTGAATCCTGCATTGACCGCCGTGTCTTGCGTTCCTTCATTGTTATTGTGACGCTTGTGTTTATTGTGTTGTGGCTTGCCGTTGCCATCTCAAACTTCGGAAGTACCCGGATCATCGGTGTTGTTGCTTCTATGAGTGAGCCAGCTGTCTTCTCCCGCGCAAACACGGGTCATTAGAGTGGTGAGGGCAGCCATGGATCTTGGTTTTTCTTGACCGAGGTGGCGGGCGAGCCACTCATCTTGGACACTATGTTTAAAGGCCACGAGGGCTTCGGCATCCGGACAATCGACAATTTGGTTCTTTTTGACTAAGAACCTAGTCCAATGCTTCCTGACAGACTCTCCAGGCTGCTGGGTGATGTGACTTAGGTCATCGGCGTCCGGAGGCGGAATATATGTACCTTGGAAGTTATTGCGAAAGGCGTCTTCCAAGTCTTCCCAGCTGCCGATGGAGCTCTCAGGGAGGCTGTTCAGCCGGTGCCGTGCTGGCCCCTTTAGTTTTAGTGGGAGGTATTTGATGGCATGGATGTCATCACCGCGGGACAAGTGGATATGGAGGAGGAAATCTTCAATCCATACTGCGGGGTCTGTTGTTCCATCGTATGATTCGATATTCATGGGTTTAAACCCTTCCGGGAATTTGTGTTCCATTACTTCATCAGTGAAGCGAAGGGGGTGTGCAACGCCTCTATGTCGGGCCATGTCACGACGTAGCTCAGATGGAGTTCGCCTGCGGTGCTCGGCCCAGGCGTTATTGTGTTCGTCACGTCCGGCTAGATGGCCGTCATTGCACGTCTGGCACGTCCCCGTGATCTCTAGATCGATCTGGTCTGACCTGCTCTGTTGTCTAGGTCCTGCCGCAGGTCATATGCATGATCCCGAGCTGTTGTGCCTTTGTTTTTACGGCGAGGTAGTGTGGGCTGGTGTTCGGCTTGAGTTGCCGCTTTGTCCTGGCCACGTGGTGGTCAGTCAGCCGCGTTACGCGCTGGTAGGACGGGCTCCAACGCCTTGTTGTCGAATTGGGGTAACAATTTGCGCTTCGGGTACCTTTTGGTTGGGCGCTCGAGGCCGTATTCTTCGGCTGCTAGGACATTAGTCCATCTATCGTTGAGCAGATCTTGATCATCTTGAAGCTACTGCAGCTTCTTTTTCAGGCTCCTTGCGGTGGCTATTAGCTGGCGCTTAAAGCACTCCTGCTCGAGAGGTTCCTCAGGCACGATAAAATCCTCGTTGCCGAGGCTCACCTCATCCTTGGAGAGAAGAAGGTAGTTACTGTCCTCTGAGTCTTCATTCATGGCCTGTTCATCAGGGCTAACTTGACCGTGTTCTCGTTCGTCCTGTTCGGAGGTTGGCTCAACGGGGTCTCTATTGTGTTCGGCATCGTTCGGAGTATTGTTTTCTCCTGTGCCAATATTGCTATTTTTTCCACGGCGTGGTTTAGAGCGGCGCCGCTGACGTCGCTGCTTTGGCCGTATCTCAGGAGTATTATCCTCGACTGGATCCTTTCCATTGTCGCCGTTGTTCTCTTTGGGTGTATCCACCATGTATATGTCGTACGAGGAGGTGGCTATGTAGCGCCCTGTAAGCGGTGGTTTTTGTGCCTGCTCCTCTCTGCCGTCGTTGTCTTCAATACCATCAATGTCTTCAGAGCCGTAATCGAGCATGTCGGTTGAGTCTTCGACAGTGGCTATGAAGTGGGTGGTGGGTGGGAAGCAGAATTCTCCGTCATCATCTTCCAATTCAAGCTGGATATAGTTCGGCTGAGAGTCCCCTGACAAGGAGAGGGCTTTTAATGATTTTAGCACGTCGCCTAAAGGTGAGTGCCGGAAGATGTCCGTGGAACAGAATTCAAGGATCGGCGCCTGATCAGATTCAATGGGCGCGGATGCACGCGGTTCGGAACCTATGGCTGGAGACGAATCCGAGGTTCCGGTGACATAGGCCCCGCTCGAGGTTGGATCTGTGTGTGGCTCTAACGCCGTAGAGTCTGCGACTTCCACGGCGGGGTTGAGCTTCCCGTCCTCGGACGGTGCAGTCTGCTCCGGATCTAGGGCTAGAGCAGTTATAGGCGCTATCTCCTGGGCATGGTCCGATGGCAGATTTAGGTCATGTTCATCGTGGTGGCAGGGAGCGGCTGTCATGGGCTTGAATCCGTCAAAGATCAAGTCTCCATGGATATAGGCAATGTAATTCAAGCTTCCAAACCTGACCTGATGGCCAGGGGCTCAGCTATCGATTTTCTCTAGATGGCCAAGCAAGTTGGCCCGCAGTGCGAAGCCGCCGAATACGAAGATCTGTCCGAGGAGGAAAACCTCCCCCTAGACTGCATTGTTGTAGATGATTGACGGAGCCATCAAACCTTTTGGCGACGATGCAACGGATCTCTCAGTGAAAGCACCAATGTCGGTGTCAAAACCGGCGGATCTCGGGTAGGGGGTCCTAAACTGTGCGTCCAAGGTTGATGGTAACAGGAGGCGGGGGACACGATGTTTACCCAGGTTCAGGCCCTCTCTATGGAGGTAATACCCTACTTCCTGCTTGATTGATCTTGATGAATATGAGTATTACAAGAGTTGATCTACCACGAGATTGTAATGGCTAAAACCCTAGAAGTCTAGCCTGTATGATTATGATTGCCCCTACGGACTAAGCCCTTCAGTTCATATAGACACCAGAGGGAACTAGGGTTGTACAAAGTCGGTTACAGATAAAGGAATCTACATATTCGAACGTCAAGCTTGCCATCCATGCAAAGGAGAGTCCCATCAGGACACGGGAACAAGTCTTCTGTCTTGTGTCTTCATAGCCCATCAGTCCGGCCCACGCCACATAGACTGGACGGCCGAGGACCCCTTAATCCAGGACTCCCTCACCAGCCCCAAAAGAACAAATATTTTGCTTGATGGGGTTGGAAGCTCCATAATTAATAGAAGCATCAAATTAGTCATGCAACTTGGGAAGATGAAGAACACACAAACAAGTAATGAATAGAGGCTCGGAGCAGTGATGCAATAGCTAGCATCAGAAAATGTAGGGTAAAACAAACAAAAAGCAGCGGAACCACATGCTAGTTTGCTGATGTGTAATTAAGCATAGAGAACATTAAGCAGTCTAATGGAACCAACATGTGGCATTAGAACAACACCATTATCATAAATATAGCATGCAAGAAGTAAAATAGTAGGCAGTGATATCTAGGAAGTACAATAATACTTAGGACAAAACTAAAGCATATTAACTATATGTGCTGTGATACGTCTCCATCGTATCTACTTTTCCAAACACTTTTGCCCTTGTTTTGGACTCTAACTTGCATGATTTGAATGGAACTAACCCGGACTGACATTGTTTTCAGCAAAATTGCCATGGTGTTATTTTTGTGCAGAAATAAAAGTTCTCGGAATGACCTAAAACTTCACAGAGAATATTTTTGGAATTAATAAAAAATACTGGCAAAAGAATCAAGACCAGGGGGCCCACTCCTGTCCACGAGGGTGGGGGGTGCACCTGTCCCCCTGGGCGCGCCCCCTGTCTCGTGGGCCCCTTGAGGCTCCACCGACCTCAACTCCAACTCCATATATTCACGTTCGGGGAGAGAAAAATCAGAGAGAATGATTCACCGTGTTTTACGATATGGAGCTGCCGCCAAGCCCTAATATCTCTCGGGAGGGCTGATCTGGAGTCCGTTCAGGGCTCCGGAGAGGGGAATCCGTCGCCGTCGTCATCATCAACCATCCTCCATCACCAATTTCATGATGCTCACCGCCGTATGTGAGTAATTCCATCGTAGGCTTGCTGGACGGTGATGGGTTGGATGAGATTTACCATGTAATCGAGTTAGTTTTGTTAGGGTTTGATCCCTATAGTATGCATTATGTTCTAAGATTGATGTTGCTATGGCTTTGCTATGCTTAATGCTTGTCACTAGGGCCCGAGTGCCATGATTTCAGTTCTAAACCTATTATGTTTTCATGAATATATGTGAGTTCTTGATCCTATCTTGCAAGTCAATAGTCACCTACTATGTGTTATGATCCGACAACCCCGAAGTGACATTAATCGGGACCACTCCTGGTGATGACCATAGTTTGAGGAGTTCATATATCACGAAGTGTTAATGCTTTGGTCCGGTACTCCATTATAAGGAGACCTTAATATCCCTTAGTTTCCAATAGGACCCCACTGCCACGGGAGGGTAGGATAAAAGATGTCATGCAAGTTCTTTTCCATAAGCACGTATGACTATATTCGGAATACATGCCTACATTACATTGATGAACTGGAGCTAGCTCTGTGTCATCCTATGTTATAACTGTTGCATGAGGAATCGCATCCGACATAATTATCCGTCACTGATCCAATGCCTATGAGCTTTTCACATATTGATCTTTGCTTAGTTACTTTACCGTTGCCGCTGTTACAATTACTACATAACTGCTACTGTTACTTTTTCCACCGTTACTGTTACTTCCATACTACTTTGCTACTAAATACTTTGCTGCAGATATTAAGTATTTCAGGTGTGGTTGAATTGACAACTCAACTGCTAATACTTGAGAATATTCTTTGGCTCCCCTTGTGTCGAATCAATAAATTTGGGTTGAATACTCTACCCTCGAAAACAGTTGCGATCCCCTATACTTGTGGGTTATCAAGACTATTTTCTGGCGCCGTTGCCGGGGAGCATAGCTCTATTCTTTGAGTCACTTGGGATTTATATTTGGTGATCACTATGAGGAACTTGAAAGACGAGAAAACCAAGATTTATCCCTCAACTACGAGGGGAGGTAAGGAACTGCCATCTAGCTCTGCACTTGATTTTCCTTCTGTTTTGAGTAAACTTGCGACACCTAAACCTGCTTCTGCCATTAATTCTGATATGTCGCATGTTATTGATGATGCCACTTCTGCTATGCGTGATGCTTATGATGAAGCTACTTCTATGCTTGATAATGATGTGCCATTAGGTGAATTTCTTGATGAACAACTTGCTAGGGATAGAGCGAATGAAATTATTGAAACTGATAGTACTGATGAAAGTGATGATGAAGATTCTCCCCCAAGATATGAATTGCCTGTTGTGCCTGAGGGTTATGTTATGGATGAACAAACTGCTAGAGATTTTCTTTCTTGCAATGATAGATCTGATCTTAAGAAATTATTAGCTAAGCTGAAAGAAAAGTCTCTGAATGCTAGAATGAAATATGACCCTACTTTTGCTACTTCACCTATCTGTATTACTGATAAGGATTATGATTTCTCTGTCGATCCTGAGATAATTACTTTGGTTGAATCTGATCCTTTTTATGGCTATGAATCTGAAACTGTTGTGGCACATCTTACTAAATTGAATGATATAGCCACCCTATTCACTCACGAGGAAAGATCGTTACTGCTATATCCTTAAGTTATTTCCATTCTCATTAAAGGGTGATGCTAAAATATGGTTTAATTCTCTTGATCCTGGCTGTGTGCGTAGTCCCCAGGATATGTTTTATTACTTTTCTGCTAAATATTTCCCCGCTCATAAGAAACAAGCTTCTTTAAGGGAAATATATAATTTTGTGCAAATTGAAGAAGAAAGTCTCCCACAAGCTTGGGGGAGGCTTCTCCAATTACTTAATGCCTTGTCTGATCATCCTCTCAAGAAAAATGAAATACTTGATATCTTTTATAATGGACTAACTGATGCTTCCAGAGACCACATGGATAGTTGTGCCGGTTGTGTTTTCAGGGAAATAACTGTTCATCAAGCTGAATTGTTATTGAATAATATGTTGACTAATGTAAACAATTGGACACTTCCTGAACCAACTCCTAAGCCAACTCCGAAGAAAAGGGGTATTCTATTTCTTAGTCCTGAAGAAGAGGCAAAGAGATCTATGAAAGAAAAGGGTATTAAAGCTGAAGATGTTAAGAATTTACCGCCTATTGAAGAAATACATGGTCTTGATAACCCGACACAGGTAGTAAAGGTAAATTCTCTCTATAGATTTGATGAAGGTGATATTCCTCGTTGTAAGTCTGCTAGTTAATGCTTGGATGAGTTTGATAAATTTATTGTTAAACAAGGAAACTTCAATGCTTATGTTGGTAGACAATTGAAACGCAATGCTTATATGATTGAACACTTGAGTGATTATATGTCTAGAGTTAAAGGTGAACTTAAACTTATTAGTAAACATGCTTCCATGGTTACCACTCAAGCAGAACAAGTGCTTAAAGCACAAAATGATTTGCTCAATGAAATAAATAATAAGAAAAATGATAATGCTGTTAGAGTTGTGACTAGAGGTGGTAGAATGGCTCAGGAACCTTTGTATCCTGAGGGCCACCCTAAGAGAATTGAGTAAGATTCCTAGAGAAATAATGTTGATGCACCTAGTCCTTCTAAAAAGAAGAAGAAGAAAAATGATAGGACTTTGCATGCTTCTAGTGAACTGTTGTTGACACACCTGAGAATCCCAATTATATTTCTATTTCTGATGCTGAAACACAATCTGGTAATGAACATGAACCCAGTGATGATGTTAATGATGATGTTCATGTAGATGCTCATCCTAGCAATAATAATGATGTAGAGGTTAAACCTGCTATTGATCTTGATAACCCACAATCAAAGAATTAACGTTATGATAAGAGAGACTTCGTTGCTAGGAAGCACGATAAAGAAAGAGAACCATGGGTTCAGAAACCCATGCCTTTTCCTCCTAAACCATCCAAGAAAAAGGATGATGAGGATTTTGAGCGCTTTGCTGAAATGATTAGACCTATCTTTTTGTGTATGCGTTTGACTGATATGCTTAAAATGAATCCTTATGCTAAGTACATGAAAGATATTTTTACAAATAAAAGAAAGGTACCGGAAGCTGAAATTTCCACCATGCTTGCTAATTATACTTTTAAGGGTGGAATACCTAAGAAACTAGGAGATCCAGGAATACCATGCTCCATTAAAAGAAACTATGTTAAAACTGCTTTATGTGATCTTGGAGCCGGTGTTAGTGTTATGCCTCTCTCTTTATATCGTAGACTTGATTTGAATAAGTTGACACCTACTGAAATATCTTTGCAAATGGCCGATAAATCAACTGCTATACTTGTCGGTATTTGTGAGGATGTGCCTGTTGTGGTTGCAAATGTTACTATTTTAACGGACTTTGTTATTCTTGATATTCCCGAGGATAATAGTATGTCAATTATCCTTGGTAGACCCTTTTTGAATACTGCAGGGGCTGTTATTGATTGCAACAAAGGCAATGTCACTTTTCATGTTAATGGTAATGAGCATACAGTACACTTTCCGAGGAAACAACCTCAAGTCCACAGTATAAATTGTATTGGAAAAATTTCAACGATTACTATTGGAGGTTTTGAATTTCCTCCTCCTACTGTCAAGAAGAAATATGATATTGTTATTGTTGGGGACATGCATATCCCCGTTGAGGTAACTTAGTGTTATTTGAAGATTCTCTGGTTTCATGCGATTCGGAATGAGTTTGTTAACAAGACTTGATCAACCTTGTTAGTGGATTCCTTTTGATGAGCATGAGATGGATGAAGTTAGAAAGCACAGCTCTCTGTACCCTCCTTTTACTTTCTGTTATTTAGATTAAATAAAGCAAGAATAGTATTTTCTGTCTATTTTCTGAATTATCATTGCAATAAAAAATACCCCGAAAATAAAAGTTCTCCAAATGTCCCGAAATTGAAATATCATTTTTGTAGAATATTTAAGAATATTTGGCACTAAGAACACATAAGGGGGCCACACCACCTGGCCACGAGGATCCAGGGCGCGCCCTCCCCCTGGGCGCGCCCCCTACCTCGTGGGCCCACATGGCCCCCTCCACTTATTCCTGCACCCACAAACTTCGTCTTCCTCCAGAAAAAATCACTTCACAGCTCAAACTCGTGTTCTAGCTCGTTTTGCTGCGATTTTCGATCTCCTTGCTCAAAGCTTCATTCACGAAACTGTTGTGGGGGATTGTTCTTAGGTATGTGACTCCTCCAATGGTCCAATTAGTTTTTGGTCTAGTGCTTTATTTATTGCAAATTTTTGCTGCTAAGGTGACCCTGTTCTTGAGCTTGCATGTCAAATTTATATGGTCAAAAGTAGTTTTAATGCATGATATAGCCTCTAGGCACTTGTGGGAGTAGTTGCTATCAATTTTGTTGAGTTTGGTTCACTGTTATTTTGAGTCACTTAAAATTTCAGAAATTTTTCATAGAAAGAAAAATGCATAGGAAAATATACCAAGGTGGTTCCTCAAGGAAGCAAGGACCAAGGCTCGCGATACATGAGCCAGACGATGAACCACCGAGGGAAGCTCAAGTGCGGCCTTGTGAATGGCCATCAGAAGATTTTATGGTTGAAGCGGGCATTAAGGAGGAATTTGACGCGTATGTGCGTAATGCTGAACTTGAGGGCTTTGTGTCGGTTAAGTGCCCCCAATACTACTACCTAACTGATTCCTTTGTGAGAAGGTTCAAATTCACATCCTCACACAATTCTCACACTGTTTTGTTTGATCTTTATGATAAATCATATACCAAGAACCTAGAAGATTTTAATACTTCTTGTAAACTCCCGCAGTGGGGCAATTTTAGTGAACCTCGCAAATCTGAATATAAAGACTTTCTTGCTAGTATCACTGTGGGGGAATCTAGAGAAATCACACAAGCTACCATAGGGAGCATTCATTCTCCTTCCATACATTATTTTGCTCTCTTTATAGGTAGATGCATTAATGGTAAAGATGAAGCTTGTCACATGTGCGTTTCAGATCTTTGTGTTCTCAAAAGTGCGGTATTAGGTGATAAACAATATAACTTGGGGGTGATTGTTGCATGAAGGTTGCATCATAACAATATAAGTGGAGATTTGTTTGGTGGGATGCAACTCTTTTAGCTAACTATCTTGATGTACCCATACATGCAAATGATATATAGTTGCCTCCTATTTATTTAGATTGTAATGCTATGGTTCGCCATCAGTTTATTGAGAGGAATGAACAACCCTTTCAGTACCGACTAATCTTTGACAGACAGCGCTATCCATATTGCTCTCACTGCTCCTACTTTCTTTGACTTTCAGGCAAAAAAGGAGATATGTTATAACCAGGGAGGAGGCGAACAAGTATGAAAGGAGGACGGAGGCAGCTCGCCTCCAAGCTGCAGCTCGTCAGGCAGTAGCGGCTGCATCTCAGTACGACCCCAGTTACAACTTTGGATATCTGCCAGGCCATCCATGGGCATAGACCAACTTAGGCCAAAAGCCTAAGCTTGGGGGAGTACGTATTTCTCACCGACATTACATTCATGTTCACACACTCATTCTAGTCGTCGGTGCTCATACTTTTTCATTGTACTACCCATGCTAGTTTATTTTCTTTTCTAAGCCTTCTTCTTGTGTGTTTGAAAAATCTTAAGAAAAACCAAAAAAAAATTAGTTATAGTTTTTAGCTAGTTTACTTTTCATGCTTGTAGTAGTAATTAAAAGAAAACCCAAAAAGATTTTTCGTTCTTCTTTTGCTTGTTGGGAGCTTTCCCGTGTAAATAGTTTCATTTCTTTTCTTTTCTTTGGGGGTCGAGAGGAGAAGACCATAATGAAAATGTTGAGTGGCTCTCATTTGCATTATTATTGATATAACCAAGAGCCCATATTACCTTGTCTTCTCCCTTGAATTGAATGCTTGCACATTCCAGCTTAGTCCAATGCATGTGCACTATTGTTATTATCCACACCGTTCGGTCGTGCAAGTGAAAGGCAATAATGACGATATATGATGGACTGATTGAGATGAGAGAAGATGGTATGAACTCGACCTATCTTGTTTTTGTAAATATGATTAGTTCATCATTCCTGATTCAGCCTATTATGAATGAAACATGTTCGCAATGACAATTAGAGATTATAGTTGCTCATGACATGCTTAATTAGCTAGGAGTTTATAATGGTTTACCTTGCATGCCAACATGCTATTAAAATGGTTGTGATGTGGTATGATAGGGTGGTATCCTCCTTTGAACGATTCGAGTGGCTTGACTTGGCACATGTTCACGCATGTAGTTGAAACAAAATCAACATAGCCTCCACTATATTTATGTTCATGGTGAATTATATCCTACTCATGCTTGCACTCAGTGTTGATTAATTTTAATGCATGTTCATGACTATTGTCGCTCTCTAGTTGGTCGCTTCCCAGTCTCTTTCTAGCCTTCACTTGTACTAAGCGGGAATACTGCTTGTGCATCCACTTCCATAAACCCCAAAGTTATTCCATATGAGTCCACCATACCTTCCTATATGCGGTATTTACCTGCCGTTCCAAGTAAATTTGTATGTGCCAAACTCTAAACCTTCAAATGAAATTCTGTTTTGTATGCTCGAACAGCTCATGTATCAACTAGGGTTGTCTATATCTTCCATGCTAGGTGGGTTATTCTCACGAGGAGTGGACTCCGCTCCTCACTCATGAGAAAATGGACGGTAACCGAGTGATACGTCTCCAACGTATCTATAATTTTTGATTGTTCCATGCTATTATATTATCTGTTTTGGATGTTTAATGGGCTTTATTATACACTTTTATACTATTTTTGGGACTAACCTATTAACCGGAGGCCCTGCAAATTGCTGTCTTTTTGCCTATTTTAGTGTTTCGCAGAAAAGGAATATCAAACGGAGTCTAAATGGAATGAAACCTTTGGGAGAATCTTTTTTGGAACAAACACAATCCAGGAGACTTGGAGTGGACGTCAAGGAAGCAACAAGGCAGCCACGAGGCAGGAGTGCGCGCCCAGGGGGGGTAGGCGCGCCCCCACCCTTGTGGGCCCCTTGTGGCTCCACCGACCTACTTCTTTCGCCTATATATACTCATATACCCTGAAAACATCTGAGAGCACCACGAAACCCTATTTCCACCGCCGCAACCTTCTGTACCCGTGAGATCCCATCTTGGGGCCTTTTTCGGCGCTCCGCCAGAGGGGGAATCGATCACAGAGGGCTTCTACATCAACACCATAGCCTCTCCGATGAAGTGTGAGTAGTTTACCTCAGACCTTCGGGTCCATAGTTATTAGCTAGATGGCTTCTTCTCTCTCTTTGGATATCAATACAAAGTTCTCCTCGATCTTCTTGGAGATCTATTCCATGTAATACTTTTTGCGGTGTGTTTGTCGAGATCCGATGAATTGTGGGTTTATGATCAAGATTATCTCTGAACAATATTTGAATCTCCTCTGAATTCTTTTATGTATGATTTGTTATCTTTTCAAGTCCCTTCAAATTATTAGTTTGGTTTGGCCTACCAGATTGATCTTTCTTGCGATGGGAGAAGTGCTTAGCTTTGGGTTCAATCTTGCGGTGTCCTTTCCTAGTGATAGTAGGGGCAGGAAGGCACGTATTGTATTGTTGCAATCGAGGATAAAAATATGGGGTTTATATCAAATTGCTTGAGTTTATCCCCCTACATCGTGTCATCTTGCCTAATGCATTACTCTGTTCTTATGAACTTAATACTCTAGATGCATGCTGGATAGTGATCGATGTGTGGAGTAATAGTAGTAGATGCAGAATCGTTTCGATCTACTTTTCGCGGACGTGATGCTTATATACATGATCATGCATAGATATTCTCATAACTATGCACTTTTCTATCAATTGTTCGACAGTAATTTGTTCACCCATCATAATACTTATGCTATCTTGAGAGAAGCCACTAGTGAAACCTATTGCCCCCAGGTCTATTTTCCATCATATAAGTTTCCAATCTATTTTATCTTGCAATCTTTACTTTTCAATCTATATCATAAAAATACCAAAAATATTTATCTTATTATCTCTATGACATCTCACTTTTGCAAGTGGCCGTGAAGGGATTGACAACCCCTCTATCGCATTGGTTGCAAGGTTCTTATTTGTTTGTGCAGGTACGAGGGATTTGAGTGTAGCCACCTACTGGATTGATACCTTGGTTCTCAAAAACTAAGGGAAATACTTACGCTACTGATGTCTACTACACAACCTTCTTCTTGTAGACATTGTTGGGCCTGCAAGTGCATAGGTTTGTAGGACAATAGCAAATTTCCCTCAAGTGGATGACCTAAGGTTTATCAATCCGTAGGAGGCGTAGGATGAAGATGGTCTCTCTCAAGAAACCGTGCAACCAAATAACAAAAATTCTCTTGTGTCCCCAACACACCCAATACAATGGCAAATTGTATAGGTGCACTAGTTCGGCGAAGAGATGGTGATACAAGTGCAAATAGCAAGGTAACAAGTGGTAAAAGTGAGCGTAAACGGTATTGCAATGGTAGGAAACAAGGCCTAGGGTTCATACTTTCACCAGTGCAAGTTCTCTCAACAATAATAACATAGATAGAACATATGACAAGCCCTCAACATGCAACAAAGAGTCACTCCAAAGACACTAATAGCAGAGAACAAACGTAGAGATTATGGTGGGGTACGAAACCACCACAAAGCTATTCTTTCGGACCAATCTATAAAAGTGTTCGTACTAGAATAACACCTTAAGATACAAATCAACCAAAACCCTAATGTCACCTAGATACTCCATTGTCACCTCAAGTATCCGTGGGCATGATTATACGATATGCATCACACAATCTCAGATTCATCCAACCAACATAAAAGTACTTCAAAGAGTGCCCCAAAGTTTCTACCGGAGAGTCAAGAACGTGTGCCAACCCCTATGCATAGGTTCCCAAGTGTCACGAAACCCGCAAGTTGATCACCAAAACATACATCAAGTGGCACATGATATTCCATTGTCACCACAGATAATCAAGGCAAGCCATACATCAAGTGTTCTCATAAAGACTCAATCCGATAAGAAAACTTCAAAGGGGAAACTCAATTCATCACAAGAGAGTAGAGGGGGAGAAACATCATAAGATCCAACTATAATAGCAAAGCTTGGGATACATCAAGATCGTGCCATAGAGGAACACGAGAGAGAACACGAGAGAGAGAGAGATCAAACACATAGCTACTGGTACATACCCTCAGCCCCGAGGGTGAACTACTCCCTCCTCGTCATGGATAGCGCCGGGATGATGAAGATGCCTCCGGTGATGGGATCCCCCTTCGGCAGGGTGCCGGAACAGGGTCCCGATTGGTTTTTGGTGGCTACAGAGGCTTGCGGCGGCGGAACTCCCGATCTATCTTCTGTTCTAGAAGTTTTAGGGTACGTAGGTATATATGGGTACAGGGAGAACGTCGGTGGAGCTACGGGGGTCCCACGAGGTAGGGGGGCGCGCCCAGGGGGGAGGGAGCGCCCCCCACCCTCGTGAGCACCTCCCGTATCTTCTGACGTGGGGTCCAAGTCCATCAGGTGGGTTTCCTTCCAAAAATAACTTCTCTAGTTGATTTAGTTCCATTTTGACTCCGTCTGATATTCCTTTTCCTCGAAACACTGAAATAGGCATAAAACAGCAAATCTGGGTTGGGCCTCCGGTTAATAGGTTAGTCCCAAAATAATATAAAAGTGTATAATAAAGCCCATAATCATTCAAAACACATAGTAATATAGCATGAATGCTTCATAAATTATAGATACGTTGGAGACGTATCAGCATCCCCAAGCTTAATTCCTACTCATCCTCGAGTAGGTAAATGATAAAGAAAGAATTTATGAAGTGTGAATGCTAGAGGTGCACAAGTTTGATCAATGATAATTTCAATCACCTTTTCTAGCATGATTATATGTCACAACAGTAGTTCATCTCATAAAACTTCTCATGGTAAAGTGACAAGCAATTCACATATCAAGGCATAGACCATAAACATTCTTGAAAACTAGCAAACTTCATTCTTAGTCATCAAAACAATTGCAATTCATCTTATTTTTAGGAATAGCAAATTCCACATACTCAACTATCATATAGTCTTCTACAATTGCTAACACTCACGCAATACTTGTGGTTATGAAGTTTTAATCAGACACAGAGAAAGATTGGGGCTTATAATGTTGCCTCCAAACTTATTCACATTTGGGTGATGTCAACAATAATAGTTCATGCTAACGTACATCCAATTGGATATATATATATATATATATATATATATATATATATATATATATATATATATATATATATATATCAGGATCACCCCACCATGAAGTGCTTGCCAAAGGATAAAATGAAAAAGGGAAAGGTGAAGATCACCTTGACTCTTGCATAAAGTAAAAGATAGGTCCTTCGCAGAGGGAAGCAGGGATTTGCAGAGGTGCCAGAGCTCAATTTTTAAAATAGAAATAAATAATTTTGAGAGGTATGATCTCATTGTCAACATAACAACCAAGAGTTCCCAATATCTTCCATACTACATACATTATAGGCGGTTCCCAAACAGAATGGTAAAAATTTATACTCTGCAAACCACCAACAAGCATCAAGCCATGGCTTGCTCGAAACAACGAGTGCCTCCAACTAACAGCAATCCTGGGGGAGTTTTGTTTAATTATTTTGATTTGCTTTGATCTTTTAGATCATGGGACTTGGCATCCCGGTTACCGCCACTTTCTCATGAATGAGGAGCGGAGTCCACTCCTCTTGAGAATAACCCACCTAGCATGGAAGACACTGACAGCCCCTAGTTGCTACATGAGCAATTCGGGCATACAAAACAGATTATAATTTGAAGGTTTAGAGTTTGCACATGCAAATTTACTTCGAACGGCAGGTAAATACCGCATATAGGTAGGTATGATGGACACTCATGGCAAAACTGGGTTTAAGGATATTTGGAAGCATGAGGGGGAAAGGCAAGCTCAACATGTTTGAATGATCCATGACAATATACTTTAACTGAGATGCGAGAAAACATAACCCATTACGTTGTCTTCCTTGTCCAACATCAACTCTTTAGCATGTCATACTTAATTAGTGCTCCCAATTATGAAAGATGTCTATGATAATATATTTATATGTGAAATCTCTCTTCCTTCAATATTCTTTCATGAATTGTTAAAATGACTAATACAATGCTTGCTAACTGTCGATAAATTTACAACCTCTACTTCTTAGATGTGAAGTCATTACTCCCCATGGGATAAGCAAATGAAACATATATAATTTCATATTTGTGAGATTCAACTTATTCAACCATTTACTCATAGGATATAAGTGAAGCACACGAGTAAATGAAAAGCTACTCCAAAAAGATATAAGTGAAGATCAATGAGTAGCTAAATAATTATGCAACTATGTGAAGACTCTCTCTCATTTAAGAATTTCAGACCTTGATACTTATTCAAACAGCAAGCAAAGCTAAAGAAAACTACATTGCAAGGATAGCACAACTCATGTGAAGAATCAAAAACTTAGGCTCAACCGATACTAACCGATAGTTGTTGAAGAAGAAAGGTGGGATGCCTACCGGGGCATCCCCAAGCTTAGATGCTTGAGACTTCTTGAAATATTATCTTGGGGTGCCTTGGGCATCCCCAAGCTTGAACTTTTGTGTCTCCTTAATTCCTCTCATATAATGGTTTCTCTTTTTATCAAAAGCTTCATTCACAATAAACTCAACAAGAACTCGTGAGATAGGTTAGTATAAACCAATGCAAAACCTTATCATTTTCTACTGTAACAAATCACTTAAATTATTATTCAACATTGCATACTAAATGCCTCAGCATATTTAATACTCCTATCATCAAATAGAGTCATTAAACAAGCAAACATATGCAAACAATGCAACCATAACAGCAATCTGCCAAAACAGTACAGTCTGTAAAGAATGCAAGAGTCATCATACTTCCCTAACTCCAAAAATTATGAACTAAAATTACCACTGTAATAAATTTATCATAGCTCAGTATGCAAAAAGATTCAACGTTAGACCATGCTCTGACTTTTCTAGGGAATTTTTGCAACAGCAGCAAACTTTCTGTTTTCAAACAGCAACATGCAAACAAGCAAAATAAGCATGGCAAAGGCTATCCTTGACTTTTTTATTGAAACTAAAGATGCAAAACATTATTATAACTAACAGCAAGCAAAAAATAACAAAATTAAAATGACACTCCAAGCAAAACACATATCATGTGGTGACTAAAAATATAGCTCCAAGTAAAGTTACCGATAGACGAAGACGAAAGAGGGGATGCCTTCCGGGGCATCCCCAAGCTTAGTTTCTTGGTTGTCCTTGAATATTACCTTGGGGTGCCTTGGGCATCCCCAATCTTAGGCTCTTGCCACTCCTTATTCCATAGTCCATCGAATCTTTACTCAAAACTTGAAAACTTCAACCACACAAAACTCAAAACAAAACTCGTAAGCTCTGTTAGTATAAGAAAATAAAACCAGTTAGGTACTGTAATGAACTCATTCTAAATTCATATTGGTGTAATATCTACTGTACTCTAACTTATCTATGCTTCATACCCTCCGATACTACTCATAGATTCATCAAAATAAGCAAACAACACATAGAAAACAGAATCTATCAAAAACAGAACAGTCTGTAGTAATCTGTATAAAACATATACTTCTGGAACCCCAAAAATTATGAAATAAATTGCTGGACCTGTGAAATTTGTCTATTAATCATATGCAAAAATAATCAACCTAAAACAACTCTCCACTAAAACATGGCAGCTATTCTCGTGAGCGCTAAAGTTTCAGTTTTTCACAGCAAGATCACATAAACTTCACCCAAGTCTTCCCAAAGGTTCTACTTGGCACTTTATTGAAACAAAAGCTATAAAACATGATTACTACAGTAGAATAATCATGTGGACACACAAAAACAGTAAGGATAAATATTGGGTTGTCTCCCAACAAGCGCTTTTCTTTAATGCCTTTTAGCTAGGCATGATGATGACAATGATGCTCACATAAAAGATAGGAATTGAAACATAACGGGAGAATCATGAAGCATATGACTAGCACTTTTAAGTCTAACCCACTTCCTATGCATAGGGATTTTTTGAGAAAACAACTTAGGAGAACAATAATCAACTAGCATAGGATGGTAACACAAGCATAGATTTAAGAATTTAAGCACATAGAGAGGAAACTTGATATTATCGCAATTCCTACAAGCATATGTTCCTCTCTCATAATAATTTTTAGTAGCATCATGAATGAATTCAACAATATAACTAGCACCTAAATCATTCTTTTCATGATCTACAAGCATAGAAAATTTTCTACTCTCCACATAAGCAAACTTCTTCTTTATAGCATACGTATCATCACAATAATCATCATAAGTAGCAACTTTGTTCTCAACATAATCGATTGAAACCTCTCCCAAGATAGTGGAATCACTAAATAAAGTTGACACTCTTCCAAATCCACTTTCATATTCATCACCATAAGATTCAACATCCTCCAAAATAGTGGTATCACTAATTCCTAAAGTTGACACTCTTCCGAACCCACTTTCATCAATATAATCATCATAGGTAGGAGGCATGCTATCATCATAACAACTTTGCATATCAAAACTTGAGAGGCTAAAAATATCATCATTATTAAACATAACATCCCCAAGCTTGGGACAAACATTAATTTCAGCAAATATATTCTCAAATATGTCATCCTCATCAAACATTGCTTCCCCAAGCTTGGGCCTTTTCATATCATAAGCATAATCACTCTCATCATTAAAAATATTGATTGCACCAATAGATAGCAATTATCATCATCACAATGAGTAGTAGGAGCAACATTATTTGGAAGGGATACCTTTTTACCTTTGTTGCCCCTTCTTTTCCTTTTTCTTTTCTTCTTCTTCACCATATCATGTGTGGGTTCAATCTTCTTTTTGGAGCTCCTTATCAATGAGATTTGTTGAATAGAAGGCTCCTCCTCGTTACCTGATTCATCATAAGAAATAATAGGAGGATATTGGGAAGTTTCTTCCATTTCATTAGCATTTTTTTCATCTTCTATTTCTTTTCTTTTCTTTATGTAATTGGCAATATAAGGATTTTAAATGCAATTCACCGCACAATACATATAAATCTTCTCTAGATCAAAATCAAGAAATCTATCAAGATTAAATTTTGGAATACCCTCAGTTATACGTTTCATTTCTTCATAACCCAAAAGAAGGCTAAGTTCTTTATGATGCTCAAGGGTAATCAAATTATCACAATATTTGGACACGATTTGATCATGAAACAAATAGCATTGGAGCTTTAAATGACCATGTTCATTGCAAAGTTCACAAGGAGCACGAAAAATATTGAATCTTTCAGCACATTCATCTAGCTCTTCTTGCAACATTTTGGTTCTAAGTACTTATGCCTCTTGCAATAAATATCTTCTCTATTTGGTGTGTTCATGCAAACATGCACTCCACAAAAGTTGACATGCTCATAAGAGATATTTTCATCATAACTAGTGCAATCATCATTAGCATCATGGATATTCAAAGAATTCGTACCAACAACATTGCAATCATGCTCATCATTCAAAGATTTAGTGCCAAACATTTTAGAGATTTCTTCTTTAAGCACTTGAGCACAATTATCCTTTCCATCATACTCACGAAAGATATTAAAAAGGTGAAGTGTATGAGACAAACTCAACTCCATTTTTTTGTAATTTTCTTTTATAAACTAGACTAGTGCTAAAACAAGAAACAAAAAGATTCAATTGCAAGATCTAAAGATATACCTTCACTTACCTAGCCTCCCTGGCAACGGCGCCAGAAAAGATCTTGATGTCTACTACACAACCTTCTTCTTGTAAACGTTGTTGCGCCTACAAGTGCACAGGTTTGTAGGACAGTAGCAAATTTCCCTCAAGTGGATGACCTAAGGTTTATCAATCCGTAGGAGGCGTAGGATGAAGATGGTCTCTCTTAAGCAACCCTGCAACCAAATAACAAAAAGTCTCTTGTGTCCCCAACACACTCAATACAATGGAAAATTGTATAGGTGCACTAGTTCGGCGAAGAGATGGTGATACAAGTGCAAATAGATAGTAGGTAAAGGTATTTGTAATCTGAAATAATAAAAACAGCAAGGTAACAAGTGGTAAAAGTGAGCGTAAACAGTATTGCAATGGTAGGAAACAAGGCCTAGGGTTCATACTTTCACCAGTGCAAGTTCTCTCAACAATAATAACATAGATAGAACATATGACAAGCCCTCAACATGCAACAAAGAGTCACTCCAAAGACACTAATAGCGGAAAACAAATGTAGAGATTATGGTCGGGTACGAAACCACCACAAAGCTATTCTTTCGGATCGATGTATAAAAGAGTTCATACTAGAATAACACCTTAAGATACAAATCAACCAAAACCCTAATGTCACCTAGATACTCCATTGTCACCTCAAGTATCTGTGGGCATGATTATACGATATGCATCACACAATCTCAGATTCATCCAACCAACATAAAAGTACTTCAAAGAGTGCCCCAAAGTTTCTACCGGAGAGTCAAGAATGTGTGCCAACCCCTATGCATATGTTCCCAAGTGTCACGAAACCCGCAAGTTGGTCACCAAAACATACATCAAGTGGCACATGATATCCCGTTGTCACCACAGATAATCACGGCAAGCCATACATCAAGTGTTCTCATAAAGACTCAATCCGATAAGAAAACTTCAAAGGGGAAACTCAATTCATCACAAGAGAGTAGAGGGGGAGAAACATCATAAGATCCAACTACAATAGCAAAGCTCGGGATACATCAAGATCGTGCCATAGAGGAACACGAGAGAGAGAGAGATCAAACACATAGCTACTGGTACATACCCTCAACCCCGAGGGTGAACTACTCCCTCCTCGTCATGGATAGCGCCGGGATGATGAAGATGGCCTCCGGTGATGGGATCCCCCTCCGGCAGGGTGCCGGAATAGGGTCCCGATTGGTTTTTGGTGGCTACAGAGGCTTGTGGCGATGGAACTCCCGATCTATCTTCTGTTCTGGAAGTTTTAGGGTACGTAGGTATATATGGGTGCAGGGAGAATGTCGGTGGAGCTACGGGGGTCCCATGAGGCAGGGGGGCGCGCCCAGGGGGGAGGGCGCCCCCCCACCCTTGTGAGCACCTCCCATATCTTCTAACGTGGGGTCCAAGTCCATCAGGTGGGTTTCCTTCCAAAAATAACTTCTCCAGTTGATTTCGTTCCGTTTTGACTCCGTCTGATATTCCTTTTCCTCGAAACACTGAAATAGGCATAAAACAGCAAATCTGGGCTGGGCCTCCGGTTAATAGGTTAGTCCCAAAAATAGTATAAAAGTGTATAATAAAGCCCATAATCATTCAAAACACATAGTAATATAGCATGAATGCTTCATAAATTATAGATACGTTGGAGACGTATCAGCTACTTTGCTGCATCACCTTTCCTCTTCAAGGTAAAACCAACGCATGCTCAAGAGGTAGCAAGAAGGATTTCTGGCGTCGTTGCCGGGGAGTCTACGCACAATTCAAGACATACCAAGTACCCTTCACAAACTCTTATCCCTCGCATTACATTATTTGCCATTTGCCTCTCGTTTTCCTCTCCCCCACTTCACATTTGCCTTTGCCTTTTCTTCGCCTTCTTCCCGTATGTCTTTTTGTTTGTGTTTCCACATGCCTTCTATTTGCTTGCTAAAAATCTATTGATATGGATCCACTTAAAGTGTTCTACTTGGATCATCTTCGATCCTTTGCGCTCGTGCTAAAACCCCAACTAGCCTAGTTGATGGGAAATCTTTAGATGAGCATGCTCATTTTTTGCGTCACCATTTTCCTGAAAAAGGGAGAGTCTTATGGGATCAAATAAATAGATTGATGTGTTATGCTCGGAACCTTTGTGAAATTTATGATTTTACTTGTTGGTCTAAGAACCCTAAAAAACACCTTCCCTACCTATGTGAGTTTAATGGAAATGAAATCTTATCTTCTTTTGCAAAGGGTGTTTATAGTTACTATGATATCAAACAAATTGATTTTTTTTTTTGCTTTTAGGGGTGCTTATGAAGTTGCTTCTTTGATTGAAAAGTATGATATTACTCTCTACGAATCTGAAAATTTTGACATACTTAAATATTGCTATGAAAACTATACTCATAATGTCTATGTCAAAGAATTTATTGAGAGAATGACAATTGCTTTGGAAGAAATTAATGATATGCATGAATTTATAGATAATTATGATTCTGATGATTTGATTGAAATATCCCTTGATGAACATGATGCTTACTATTCTTGTGGTCATGATGCCAATATTTATGAAGAGGAATTTGCTATAGTTCCTTATGTTAAACACAAGATCGTTGCTATTGCACCCATACTTGATTGTTCCTTCGATGAAAAGCATGATTGAAATGATGTTATTATAAATTCTCTTGATGTCGATTGTGCTAATAATATGCAAAACCCTAAGCTTGGGGATGCTAGTTTTGCTATATCTACTACTTTTTGCAATGATCATGATTGGGGTGATTCTTCTTATGATTTTAAAAATTTATTTAAGCCCCATGATGAATATAAGATTGATAATAATGTTTGCAATAATATTGAAAGTGGGTTTGGAAGAGTTTCAACTTTAGATCCCACATATTTGGAGAATGTTCAATCTTATGAAGTTTTTGATAAAAGTGGGTTTGGAGAGGTCATGACTTTAGTTAATGTTAATCCCACTATTTTGGAAGAGTGTCAACTTTGCATACATGTGGATCGTGTTAAGAATATGTTTTGTGATAGCTATATTTTTGAATTTGCTTATGATCCTACATTTAATTATTATGAGATAGGAAAATATGGTTGTAGAAATTTTCATGTTACTAAATTACCTCTCGTTATGTTGAGATTACTATTGTTTCTCTCTTCTTCCTTGCATATTGTAGTTTTGCTTGCCTTGATAATTTGTTTTCTTATAAAATGCCTATGCATAGGAAGTATGTTAGACTTAAATGTTTTTGTCACATGTTTCATGATGCTCTCTTTGTGTTTCAATTACTATCTTTCATGTGAGCATCGTTGAAATCTTATGTCTAGCTAGGGGCGTTAAACGATAGCGCTTGTTGGGAGGCAACCCAATTTTATTTTTGTTCCTTACTTTTTGTTCCTGTTTAGTAATAAATAATTCATCTAGACTCTGGTCAGATGTGGTTTTATGTTTTAATTAGTGTTTGTGCCAAGTAAAACCTATAGGATCTTCTTGGGTGATAGTTAACTTGATCTTGCTGAAAAACAGAAACTTTTGCGCGCACGAGAATAATTTCCATAAATCACAGAAACGTGATTTTCAGTTGAATCTATTTGCAGAAGCTTAATAAACAAAGTATCTAGGACTTCCTATTTTGGTAGAATGTTTGGTGTTCCAGAAGTATTCTAAAGTTACAGATTGCTACAGACTGTTCTGTTTTTGACAGATTCTATTTTTTGTGTGTTGTTTGCTTATTTTGATGAATCTATGGCTAGTATCGGGGGGTATGAACCATAGAGAAGTTGGAATATAGTAGGTTTAACACCAATATAAATAAATAATGAGTTCATTACAGTACCTTAAAGTGGTGGTTTGTTTTATTTCGCTAACGGAGCTCATGAGATTTTCTGTTGAGTTTTGTGTTGTGAAGTTTTCAAGTTTTTGGGTAAAGATTTAATGGATTATGGAATAAGGAGTGGCAAGAGCCTAATCTTGGGGATGCCCAAGGCACCCCAAGGTAAGATTCAAGGACAACCAAAAGCCTAAGCTTGGGGATGCCCCGGAAGGCATCCCGTCTTTCATCTTCGTCCATCGGTAACTTTACTTGAGGCTATATTTTTATTCACCACATGATATGTGTTTTGTTTGGACTGTCTTGTATGATTTGAGTCTTTGCTTTTTAGTTTATCACAATCATCCTTGCTGTACACACCTTTTGGAGAGACACACATGAATTGGAATTTATTAGAATACTCTATGTGCTTCACTTATATCTTTTGAGCTAGACAATTTTGCTCTAGTGCTTCACTTATACCTTTTTAGAGCACGGTGGTGGTTTTATTTTGTAGAAATTATTGATCTCTCATGCTTCACTTATATTATTTTGAGAGTCTTTTATAAAATCATGGTAATTTGCTTTGGTTATAAAATTAGTCCTAATATTATGGGCATCCAAGTTGGGTAAAATAAAAACTTTCATATGGAGTGCATTAAACACTATGATAAATTTGATACTTGATAATTGTTTTGAGATATAAAGGTGGTAATGTTAGAGTCATGCTAGTTGGGTAATTATGAAATTTAGAAATACTTGTGTTAAAGTTGGCAAGTCCCGTAGCATTCACGTATGGTGAACGTTGTGTGACAAATTTGAAGCATGGGGTGTTCTTTGATTGCCTTCCTTATGAGTGGAGGTCGGGATCGCGCGATGGTTAACTCCTACCAACCCTTCCCCTAGGAGCATGCGTAATAGTACTTTGCTTGGAGGGCTAATAAAATTTTGCAATAAGTATATGAGTTCTTTATGACTAATGTGAGTCCATGGATTATACGCACTCTTACCCTTCCGCAATTTGCTAGCCTCTACGGTACCATGCATTGCCCTTTCTCACCTTGAGAGTTGGTACAAAGTTCGCCGGTGCATCCAATCCCCGTGATACGATATGCTCTATCACACATAAACCTCCTTATATCTTCCTCAAAACAGCCACCATACCTACCTATTATGGCATTTCCATAGCCATTCCAAGATATATTGCCATGCAACTTTCCACCGTTCCGTTTATTATGACACGCTCCATCATTGTCATATTGCTTTGCATGATCATGTAGATGACATCGTATTTGTGGCAAAGCCACCTTTATAATTCTTTCATACACGTCGCTCTTGATTCATTGCATGTCCCGGTACACCGACGGAGGCATTCACATAGAGTCATATTTTGTCCTAAATATTGAGTTGTAATTCTTGAGTTGTAAATAAATAGAAGTGTGTTGATTTCCATTATTACAGCATTGTCCCATGTGAGGAAAGGATGATGGAGACTATGATTCCCCCACAAGTCGGGATGAGACTCCGGACAAAATAAAAAAAGGGAGAGAAAAGAAAAAAAGGGGGGAGATGCCAAAGAAGCCCAAATAAAAAAATGAGAGAAAAAGAGAGAAGGGAATTTTTCCACACTTGTGATTCAAACTAGCACCATGATCTTCATGATAATGAGTTTCTTATTTTGTCACTTTCATATACTAGTGGGAATTTTTCATTATAGAACTTGGCTTATATATTCGGGCCATTTGCATTTCTGTCCCTAACTCGAACCACCTAATCAGATATACCCCTAATTCGAAAGCCTGCTCAAATTTGCCCCTCCACCGTTAGTTGCACTTATAAAAATGCCCCTCCGTGCCGTTTCCGTCCAGTCAAAGCTGTTTGACCGTTATCTGGTCGTTTCTTTGACAATTTTACCCCTGTGTCCATGTGCCACTTAGTAGTGGGTCCCACTCTTAAAAAATAAAACGAAAAAACACTTTCTCTCACCCTCTTTGTCACCCACACTTACATGTGGGGCCGATCTTGAAAAAAAAGAAAAAAACATGACTATTCAAACTAGTCCGAAGATTGCCGGCGGCGACCAAATCCCACGGCGGAGGCACGCTGGGAGGCTGCGAGGAGGCCAGCTGAGGGAACAAGGCGATAGCCCTTGCTCAACCGCGTCCAGCGATGTGCTCTTCGGACCATATGGTTGCTGGAGCAAACGGCGGCGACCATTCTCGCGGCGGCAGAGAGACGGCCCGAGGCCATGGAGCTTCCTATGGAGGACTCCCAGGTCTTCTTTGGTACATTAGGATGCCATATGAGCCGCTCGGAGCGGCTCACGTGCTTGAACGGCGTCGAATCGAAGGCGGCGGTCCGAGATCGGCAGTGGGGTAGATGTGTTGTGGTGCTCTGTCCTGGACGTCTCTGGTCAAAATCATAGGCTGTTAGGATGAGGTCATGGCGTATGAGATTCCTGGCGAGGTGGCGGCGCTTCGGGTTGCCGTTGGCCATGTACTTGATAGACGTCGGCGACGGAGCGCTCTCTGGAGTGCTTGCGTGACAGGGCTAGAGGGCGGGACAGGAACGAAGGCAAGCGGTAGAGAGAGAACAAGGGAGGGAGGGTTGCAGCGTCAGGGGAGGCCAGCGGCCAAGACGGCGCCCGTTCGGCAATCTCGCCGGAGTTGAGAGGTAGCGGCCGTCGGGCTGTCGTTCGGCAGGGAGAGAGACAAAGAGAGGGGGAGGTGAGAGAGAGTTTTGTTTTTTTCTATGGATGAGGGGCCCCACATGTAAGTGTGTGAGAGAGAGGGGGTGAGAGAAAGGGCTTTTCCATTTTATTTTTTGAGAGTGGGTCCCACCAGTAAGTGACACATGGAGGGAGGGGTAGAAATGTCCAGTAAACGCCCCATAAATGGTCAAACCCCTTTGACCGGACGGAAACGGAGCGGAAGGGTATTTCTGTAAGGGCACCTAACGGCGGAGGGGCATTTTTGAGCAGGCTTTCGAATTAGGGGCAAATTTGAGTAGTGGGTTCGAGTTAGGGACACAGATGTAAAAGACCCTATATATTCCAATGACGGGCTTCCTCAAAATGCCCTAGGTCTTCGTGAGCAGGCAAGTTGGATGCACACCCACTTAGTTTCTTTTTGATGAGTGAGGGAGTCCTGGACTAGGGGGTGTCCGGACAGCCGGACTATCATCGTCCGCCGGACTCCAAGACTACGAAGATACAAGATTGAAGATTTCGTCCCGTGTCCGGATGGGACTTTCCTTGGCGTGGAAGGCAAGCTTGGCGATATGGATATGTAGATCTCCTACCATTGTAACCGACTCTGTGTAACCCTAGCCCTCTCCGGTGTCTATATAAACCGGAGGGTTTTAGTCCGTAGGACACAACAACCATTACAACAATCATACCATAGGCTAGCTTCTAGGGTTTAGCCTCCTTGATCTCGTGGTAGATCCACTCTTGTACTACCCATATCATCAATATCAATCAAGCAGGAGTAGGGTTTTACCTCCATCGAGAGGGCCCGAACCTGGGTAAAAACATCGTGTCCCTTGCCTCCTGTTACCATCCGCCTAGACGCACAGTTCGGGACCCCCTACCCGAGATCCGCCGGTTTTGACACCGACATTGGTGCTTTCATTGAGAGTTCCTCTGTGTTGTCACCGATAGGCTTGATGGCTTCTTTAATCAACAACAACGCGGCGGCTTCGTATTCGGCGGCTTCGCACTGCGGGCTAATTCACTTGGCCACCTGGAGCAGTTCGAAAGCTACGCCCCTGGCCGTCAGGTCAGATTTGGAAGCTTGAACTTCACGGCAGACATCCGCGGAGGCTTGATCTTCGATGGATCCGATCCGCAGCCGAGCGTGCCGCACTGTCGCGATGGGCATGATCTAGCTCTGCCGCCGGACAGCGCCTTGGAGGCCGCACATGAATCCGCTCCGACCTATAGTTTGGAGCCGATCGCGCAGATCGAGGATGAGTGGCTGGACACCGCCTCGGGAGCCGCAACATCCGTGGCGATGGAGCCGAACACTGACCTTGTCCCCTATAAAGCTCGTGACTCCGAGGTGCCGGACTCCGAACCTCCTGCGCCCCTGCCAATCGAATCCGATTGGGCGCCGATCATGGAGTTCACCGCTGCGGACATCTTTCAGCACTCGCCCTTTGGCGACATCCTAAATTCGCTAAAGCAGCTCTCGCTATCCAGAGAGCCCTGGCCGGATTATGGCCAGGATGGTTGGGATGCGGACGATGAAGAAATTCAAAGCCCACCCACCACCCACTTTGTAGCCACTGTCGACGATCTAACCGACATGCTAGACTACGACTCCGAAGACATCGACGGTATGGACGACGATGCCGGAGACGATCAAGAACCAGCGCTCACAGAGCACTGGAAGGCCACCCCAACCCACGATGTATATATGGTGGATACCCCAAAAGGAAGCGATAACAAGGACCAATGGGGCACGGCAAAAGATAATCCCGCCGATAAACAACCAAAACGGCGACGCAGACACCGCCCTAAGTCCCGCCTCGACAACAACAGCACTCCTAATGACCCAGCAATAGAGCAGGGCAAACCGGTGGACGACGAACATGCAGCCAAGCAACCGTCCGAACAGGACGAATCGGATAATCAATCAATGCCCGGCGAAACCAACAGTCCAGACGACCTCACGCCGGACACACCACCGGAGAATAAGAGCCTTCGCAAAAGACTCATCACCACTGCAAGAAGTCTGAAGAAGCAAAAACGGAAGCTCAAAACAGCGGAAGACATACTCAGAATGAGGTGGAGAAAAGTGCTCAAAACCGCAGACAAATACGGCAATGGCCACCAATCAAAGAGCTATGCGAAGTGCAAGCTGCTGCCAGAATTTGATGAGGAAGTCATAGAGCCCCCACAGTCAAAAAACAAAGAGGCCGCCTAGCCGGATAGACGGCCAGATGATAGGCCAAAAACTATAAGCGGCCCCACACACAAGCCGGCCCATGATCCTAGGAAAACAGATGGTCCAACCAGGTCCATTTACGGGCCAAAAAAGAGGGCCCCAGGAAGCAACACAACACGCCAAGTGTTCGAAGACAGCGGTACACCCAAATATAGGGGCGCCGCACACCCACTATGTTTCACCAATGAGGTGCTGGATCATGAATTCCCAGCAGGGTCTAAACCCATAAACATAGAGGCTTACGAAGGAACAACAGACCCTGGAGTCTGGATAGAGGATTATATATTACACATACACATGGCTAGAGGAGATGATCTCCACACCATAAAATATTTACCCCTCAAGCTCAAAGGGCCAGCTCGGCATTGGCTCAAAAGCCTCCCAGAAAACACTGTTGGAAGTTGGGAAGAGCTTGAAGACGCGTTTAGAGCAAATTTTCAAGGGACTTATGTCCGACCGCCGGATGCAGACGATCTAAGTCATATAACTCAACAGCCCGGAGAGTCAGCGCGCAAATTCTGGAACAGGTTCCTTACTAAAAAGAACCAAATAGTCGACTGTCCGGACGCCGAAGCCTTAGCAGCTATTAAACACAACGTCCGAGACGAATGGCTCGCCAGACACCTCGGCCAAGAGAAGCCGAGGACAATGTCCATGCTAACAAGCCTCATGACCCGCTTTTGCGCGGGGGAAGATAGCTGGCTAGCAAGATGCAGCACCAGCGACCCAAGTACATCCGAGATCAGAGATGGAAACGGAAAATCACGGCGCAGAAAAGATCAGCGCCGGAATAAAGAGCTCTCGGCCAAACAACAAAGCACTGCCTCTTAAAGACAACAGTGACGAGCTATCTAGCTTAAACAAAATTTTGGATCGGATATGTCAAATCCACAGTACCTCCGGAAGGCCTGCAAACCACACCCACCGAGATTGTTGGGTTTTTAAACAGTCCGGCCGACTCAAGGCCAAACACAAGGGGCTCGACACAGCAAGCGAGGACGACGATGAACCGCACCAGCAGGGCACCGGAAAACAAAAGACTTTCCCACAAGAAGTCAAAGCAGTAAACTCACTTCATGTGATAATACGGAAAAACAATGCGGCACCCGCTAAGATGGGTCTCGCACGGTCCACCCTAGCGGAACCTTGAGATTGGATGTCAAAACCAATCACTTTTGACCACCTGGATTATTCTAGAAGTGTTCGAAATGCAGGATGGACTGCTCTGATATTGGATCCTATAATCGACGGACTACAATTTACACAAGTCCTGATGGACGGCGGCAGCGATTTAAACCTGCTATATCCGAACACAATCCGCAAGTTGGGGATAGACCTTACTAAAATTCGACATAGCCGCACTTCCTTTAAAGGAGTGACACCAGGCCCTCACGCCAAGTGCACAGGCTCCTTATTACTAGAAGTTGTGTTCGGGTCACCGGACAACTTCCGACGCGAAAAGCTAATCTTCCATGTCGCCCCATTCAAAAGTAGCTATCAAGCACTACTGGGACGCGAAGCTTTTGTCTGCTTTAACGCCATACCACATTACGCCTCTCTTACACTTAAAATGCCCGGTCCACGTGGCATCATTTCATTATGAGGGTCATTCAAAGACCCCGGACACGGCTAGACGAGTCTGGCATAAATAAGCTAGGGGCTCCCTAGCCGCACACCCCTCCACAAGGGGTTGTGCGTATAAGCAATAATGAACTAATATAAACTCCGCTTTATTTATTTATTAATATTTTTCATACACTTTTTCGCACGATTTCCTTCCAAACTAAGTTCCTCTCTTTTTACAGATGAACAACATGCACACCCGTCCAGGATAACGGCACAACGGAGACACAGGCGCAGACGTGCAGCAGCGACGCGTCGCAAGGATTCTTTTCAGATTAAGACCCCGCATAAACCTTTCTTACTATCTCTTGTTGCTATAATCCCCTGGTTTCTCATTATAACCAGAGTGGAGACTGACGTTTTGGCATCGGCCGCGTCAGAGGACCTCGCCCGTACCTGGACACTAGGGGCTTAGGGCATTGTTCTGCCCATTATTATAAAGAACGAACACCTTAGGGAGTGTTCGGTGTCTCGAGTTAGGCCTTATATGCATCAGCTCCGAATCATGTCTTTGGTCAAATGTTGGGTTTGCCCGGCTCCTGTGTTTTGCTGCCTTACGTTCCGTATCATCGGCTAACGCGGCACCAGGAGAACTACTGCGATTGTGCCCCAGTTCGGCTGGGCGAGCACCTCAGTAGAGAAAGCCGAAAACTGACTGTCATGATACAGCGAGAGACTGGTCAACCACTCAGTCGACCACCGGAATGTTTAGAATTCCTTCGTTTTGACGAAGGACCGCTTCCCGGTCAGGCACATACGCGCCCCGAATTCGGAGAGCACGGTGCCCCTAGGGGCTATATCGTAGTCCCACCCTCGAACTCCAATGGCTAAGTGAAAGTGATAAAGCATTATTGTCCGGTTGCCTCGTTTGCTACGCTACCACCTACTTAACGGGACCGAGACATCGAATTAAGTGTGAAAATGCGCTATTTTTGCGAACACCCCCGCACCTTGTGCGTGGGGGCTGAAGCCGACGACTGCCATCTTTCAGGTTATACACACGTATACATAAACGGCCACATAGGAGATATTTCAATACTTGAAACGCACAAGTATAAAAAGCGATTATATCATAACCATTGTTTTACAAAGTATAAAAAGTGACATTCTTCGAGTACTGCGATTCTATTACACGAGCACCACGCATAACTTCCCCAAAATAGTGCTCGGCGGGTAACCGGCTTTCGTCCGAACCCTAGGTTGCAACAGCGGTGGCATCCATCTCTGTCCAATGTGTCTTCACACTGGCAAGGGCCATCCGTGCACCCTCTATGCAGGCCGACCGCTTCACCACCTTGATATGTGGCACCGCCCCAAGAAACTGCTGCAATAAGCCAAAATAGCTCGTCGGCTTGGGCCTCTCCGGCCAGACATGAGTCATGATATCCGTCATGGCAAGTCCGGACAACCTATTCAGCTCAGCCCATTCGGCCAACCGATCGGTCAGCGGAAGTGAACGATCCGGACTATGGAATTGAGACCAAAATAAATCTTCCGTCTTGTGATCCTTCTGACTTCGGAAGTGCACAACGGCATCTGCCGCACTCGCCGCTAAGTCCATATATGGATCCTCCGGACCCCACAGCTGGCCAAGCTGGGCATACTTTGGATCCGTAAACCCGCGGCATAGCAGAAAAGGCTTGCCAGCCACAATATCTCCGGCCTGACGCAGCTCCTCCTTTATAGCCCGCATTGCAGAATGGGCATCCTTGGCTTCGGCGGTGGCCTTCCCCAGGTCTTCTCACTCCGATAGGCGCTCCTTTTCAAGAGCCTCATTGCGGTCGCTAGCATCCTTCAATTTAACGGCCAGTTCGGCCATCTCTTGCCTGCTTCGACAGCGTGCAGCCCTTTCGGCTTCTAACTCCTCGGCCGCCCTCGAGGCAGCTGCACTACTTCTTCTGGCTTGCTCCTTGGCTTGAGCAAGTTCTGCCCGAAGACTCTCCACAGCAGCAGCACCATCTGCGTCAAGCACAAATATTGTAAGAGGTGGGCTTTGGCTCCCTTAATAGGTGACTGCGGAGAGATAATTTACCTTGCGACTCGTCAAGTCGCTTGTTGACTAGCGCGATGTCCGCATCCGCAACATCGAGTTGCCGCATTAATTCAGCAACTCCATCAGTCCGGCTAGCCCCCGGACTATACGCCACCTGCATAGGAAAGGCGACACTCAATACCTGTGATTTTGATCCTCGGCACGCTGTCGCTTTCGACAACCTACCGAGTCTCAGGGGCTACTATCTATACAGGGCGCACTTTCATGTGCAAAACTGTCAAAAAGGTGCATAATTTTTACGTACCTCAAACCCCGCCAGCAAACTCCTGACGGCATCATGCAATCCGCTTTCGGCGGACGAAATCCTTCTAATCACCGCACTCATCAATGCACGGTGATCTTCTGAGATGGACGCCCTCTCAAGCAGATCCTTCAGCTCCCCCGGCCGAACACTATTCGGTGCCGCACTCTTCGGCTCTACCGGGCTCGGGGTTACACTCTGTGACGACACTTCAGGCTCGTCCGCCCTATCCGACGACGCAGCAGACGGAGGCGTCTCGCTGTCCATCATCTCCGGACGAAGATCCCCCGAAGACGAGCTCATCTGAGAAGGTCGCAGATCCGACCTACAAGGTAAAAATTTCAGTTATCCTCAGAAGCACAAATAGGGATGTTTCTTATTAATGAACTCCCCTTTTTCTACTCACGGCTCGCTGGAGGGTTGATTCCTTAGAGAAGACTGTGCAGTCGGGACCTCCCCGGACGCAGGACCCTCCGGTGAAGATTTCTTCCCCCGCTTAGGGGCTTTGGCCTCCGGGTCTTCGGAGGCAGTCCTCTTCTCCCCCTGGAGGGAGGGATTCTCGACCCCCCTTCTTCAAGCGCCTCCTTGGGCAAGGCGGTAGCTCCTCTATTTTTCCCTTCGCCTTCTTCTGAAGGCGCAACCTCCAACATCCTGACCAGCACGGAATCCGGCGCGGTCTCTGGGAGGGGGGCCGGACACCGTATCAGCTTTGCTTGCGCTATCCACTCCTGTTGCAGGATAACGGGTTAAAAGGCGAATTGTATAAAAGCAAACAAATGGTACGTCCGAACACTGGGCTACTTACTTGAGTATCCGGGCGATTGCAGCTTAGGCCGGCATGCTCGGTCAATTCCGGACACGCCGCTTGTGGTCCGAAGAACAGCTTGTACATCTCCACGGGTGTCGTATCCATAAAGTATTGGAGAATCCGTGGTCCCTCCGAATTGAACTCCCATCGCCGGAGAGGACGGCGTTTGCAGGGCAGGAGACGCCTAATTAGCATAACCTGCATCACCACGACCAGATCGATCTCCCTCGCCTGGAGCGTGTCCCTTGTCTCCTGTTACCATTGATCCTAAGACGCACAGTTCGGGACCCCCTACCCGAGATCCGCCGGTTTTGACACCGACATTGGTGCTTTCATTGAGAGTTTCGCTGTGTGATCGACAAAAGGATCGATGGCTCGCCTGCAGATCAACTGCGACTTCGGCACCTTCGTCACCAGCTCGACTGGTCACCTTGGTTCGACCAAGAATTGCGCCCCGTATTCGGATCACCATGTTCGGATGAGGGCCTTCATCAAACATCAACTCCGATCTCTATCAAGATCACGGAGGAATCATCCATGGAGCTTGGGGGCTCAACATCAACATTGCCCTCAAGCGACCGTGCTATTTTTCTGGACAGCGAACTCGTATCTGCTGCCACTACCTCCTCAAGTATCGCTTTGACGATCGCCTTGGTGGAATTGTGCGGAACTGAGTCTACAACAACCCTGGAAAATTTCGTCGAGTTCCGATGGAGGAATCTCTCGCAATCCACGATATACCGGAGCCCTGTCAAATCTGGACGGGAATCTGGACGAGTTTAGGGCGTGGTCTTCACCTTCTAGCTCGGACGTCCTTTGGAAGATCCAACCGTTGATCTACTGCGGAATTCCTATATCTACCACCCCTCCAAATTTCAGCTCGATCCGACCGTCAGAACTCCGGGAACCTTCCGATTAGTGCATCAATTTTCGGATCTGTTTTCTGCGCGAGAACGAATCCGACCTGAATTCATCTTTTTTATGAACGGGATTTCGGACATCCTTTTTGAAGGAAGTTTTTTATGGGATATTGTGTACTGTTCCCAAACACATCCCACTAACCTTAAGATCTTTTGAACATGATCTTCAACATCATTGCTGGTGTCAAACCAGTCCGGCAATATTGTTCCACGGCTGCCGACCTGCGCTAGACACGTCGTCACTTTGTTGAGCCGAGCTCAACTTCTTCGGATCATCATCTCGGCAAGCCGAACAAGAGTCCGGCATCGCGAAGAACAAATCATCATCAACATCGCCGCCCCACGGATTACACGGAGCGGGAATATCGGCATCGCCGCACGGTCGCTTCATCAAGCCGGCATCGCCGCACTGTTGCTCCTTCAAGCCGGTGTCCATCACGCCGAACTACTTCGACATCTCGGCTGGACCGGAGGATTCATCATCTCTTCATCAACCTACTCCGGACACTTCGGCGTCACCAGCCGACCAGCTTCGTCACGATTAGCTGGACCGAGGGCTTTGCCTCGGCAAGCCAACCTTTGCCAGCATCATCCTCCTTCGAATTGCTACAACAAATAAACCAGGTGCTATTAATCCTAATATTTTTTGTTTGTATGGGTTCATTTTTCCCAAGGAATTATTACTCTGGTTTGTCCATCATATGTTCACAGGACTATCAAATGATGGCCGCAGTAACGACGGTCGCATCATGGTTCGGTCAGTCTCCGTACATAGTCCGGCGAACGCCGCATCCGGAGCACGGACCGACCTGTGAATTCAGGCTTTGCCACGCCTTTACCGCATTACGCCGACGCCCTGCATCGACATCGACCTCGGTGCCAGGCCATATTTCTTTTATTACTCACTTTGCATAAATTATTCATTATGCAACGATATTTTTTTAATTATTATTATCACTATTATCTCTGGTTTGCACTATTTTTTGTGCACAGGGAAATAATCCAGCCGGACTATATCCTTCGGCGTCACCTCGGCTGGACGGGGGGCTTCGTCAACACTTCATTACCCTGTGTCGGGGACTTCGGCATCACTCTGCCGTTCTGCATTTACCGAGCTATGCCACCACTTTGGAATGCCGAGCTCTTTGCTCCGCCACCTCGGGACCGACTTGGGGGACGGAACCTTGTCCCGCATCAAGCTCGGACCACGTCGTCAATACCGAACACATTAACCAGCTAAGTTGTCTTCATGCTCAAAGTTTTAAATTTTTAACTTGTGTTCGGTTCGACCAAGCATTATACTTTTTTGGAAAAAAATGGCTTGTAAAAATTTTCCTTGTCCAAACTTTGTTTGCACACACTTGACGCCCTATCCGCGCTCATTATACCTGGGGGCTTCTTTAACAGAAGCTTATTAATACGGGCTTTATGCCCAACACATGTGTCACACTTCTGCATGTACCTTTTATTCACCATTATATGCATCGATATGACTTAAGTTTTGGCCAAGCTGGGTTGCCTGGCTCCTGTGCTTACCCTTACGTTCCCGATTGTTCGGCTAGGTGGTAAAGGGAGCACCTCTGCGATTGTTACTGCCAGGTCAGCCGGATGTGTACCTCAGACTGGGTGAAGCCGAAAGCTAGCATTCTTAAGGGAATACTCGGTCGGTGAACTAAAAGTTGATTTCTTACCTACTTATTTACCTGCCCCCAGATGTTTTTCTGCTCTTTTCGCAGTCCGGACATGCACTTTAGAGCATGCCTCCCAGGGAAAGGAACCCCTAACGGAACTATTCTCCCTGGAAGATGTTTCTTACTAACCATGTAATATAACATAACTAGTTGGGCACTTGTCTGATAAAGCACTAATGACCCCTACGCCTGGTCTCCACGCATGCCCCGGTTTTTATAACCTCGAGGGTATTCGGACACACTCCGGACTATTGGGTCCAGAGGTTGAAGCGAAAAGGTCCGCTACGACAAACGATCTACAATCTGGCTAGAAGGCATTTTACATGTCACCTTACATTATATAGTCAACTTTTACCCAAGTCACTTGGGGGCTCTTATGTTTATTTGAGCCGTTTTATACTAAGTGTTTTTCTCCTTAGTCATTGCAAAGTTTTTATTATTTATCACTCCTTTTTTTTGACACGAGTGTGCGGTCACTAGCCGGGGAGCCTAATTTCTCTCTCAAAGCCGCTAGAGTTTAGTTTGCTAAACTGGCCTGATGAGAAGTACTCCGCCCTCGGGATAGGAGGTTGAAGCCGTAGGCTGACCCGCTCGAAGTGCTGAGATAGGATGTATCATGTTAAAGCACGACAGAAGCACTTCTTTTTTCTAAGACCAATTTTCGGATTGGCACCGAACACTTGATATTGTTCGGACGTCATGTTTTCACTGACGTTTCTTGGTTTTCCAAGCTTTTTGGCACTTTTAAACTATTTGTGCTTTTCCGGCATTAGTCTCGCAGTGCAACGCCGAACAACTTTTAGGGATTTCGGCAAAAATATTCTCGGATATTGCTATATATGAATCGGTTTTGAATTGTGTCTTCGGTCAATAGTTGGGTTGCCCGGCTCCCGCACTTGCTTCCTATGTTCCGTTTTGTTCGGCTAGGCGTGCAAAGGGAGAGCCACTGCGATTGTGCTTCCAGCTCACGTGGTTAAGCACCTCAGTGGAGAAAGCCGAAAACTGACTATCACAATAAGCGTAAACTGGTCAGCGATCTGATAACTATGTTAAATAACAGGCTGTTCATAAAATTGGCCGAAGTGTTTACGGCTTGACCTCGACTATCGCCGAACACTACCGGGGGCTATTAACTAGCCTCCCCAACTAAATCCTCGATATTTTGCTCTTACATTGGAGTTGAGGTTTTATGATCATGCTTAGCATGACAACCCAAAGAAAGGAACCGGTAGCGGGACTATTTTCTTTGGAAGACATTTCTTTTGTTAAACAGTAATATAATATATCTCTCCGCGTACCTTTGTTTATAAAACCGTATTGCCAGATTGCCTTGTTTGTCGTCCTCATAAAGGCTTTATAAAGTAGGACAAACACTCCTCAGCTATTGGCCGAGGAGGTGGAAGCCGATGGTCGGTCAACAAAGTTTTGTACAATGCGGATCCGAGCATCAATGACGTAAAGTACTTGGATACATAGAGTCATTACACATAATTTGTGATTTTACTATGGATATTGATCCTTAATTCGGCCACCCATGCCCGCATTAAGGCTCGGGGGCTACTGGGCTTCGGGCTTATTATTTAAAACATATCAAAGGGGCATATTGATCCCCTGATCTGGTGCTGCCACCCGACCAGTGTCTCGGGGGCTACTGCAGTGCTTGCCCAATGCAGAAAATTTTATGTGCAATATAGTTTCCGAGGAGATTTTGATCCTCAGGTTGGTCGGCCGCACCCAACCTGAGTCTCTAGGACTGAGCACGCCGCTTTTAGTGTCCCGAAGTATTCTGCCGAGCTTGGACTTGATCCTCAGGCCGATTTTGCAAATCAACCTGAGTCTCAGCGGCTACTGGGATCAGCGGTCTTACGTCATCCTTCAGGTGCATCTCGGGTTTTAGACCGATACACACCTTGAGGGCTACTGGCTATATATCTCGGCAGAGAATAAATTGCAATAATAGAAAATATTGACAAAAAATCGGCCCACAGTCGGGGTGGTGCACCACCTCGGAAGCAGTCCGGCATAAAGCTCGGGCGCTAGTGGCTGGCTCCATAGAGGGCATTTCCAGCATTAAGCTCGGCTAAACTCCTTCAAACTTCTTTGAACCAAGGTGATTTACGACACCTCGGATACAATCCGGCGTTGGAGCTCGGATACATAATCCGGCGTTGGAGCTCGGATACGTTCCGGCGTTAAAACTGGGAAGCGGTCCGGCGTTGGTGCTCGGCTGCAAAAGATACCTCGAATGGAGTCCGGCGTTAGAGCTCGGACGCAAGAGGACGCTGCCGCCCGGGAACAACTTCAAACCCGAGGTGTGGCATAAAAATAACGAGGCATTGATGAAGGCCGGAAACTTAAAGGGGCTCCTCGGATACCCGACGTGTAAACCCGTCGAATGCATTTCGGCGATCCTCAAGATCAAAGATAAAGAAGATTCGTTGAACCAGTTTTCAAGACCGACGACCGTAGATAAAGAACAGTTCGGAAGAATCGAGGAGCGTCCCTAACTTGAAGACCGGTTCAGGGGGCTACTGACGGTGTCCTGGACAAGGGGGTACTCACCATGTCATCTCCCGATCTATTAGATTGGGCCGAGGACCCCCACGGCCGTATACTCATGGGCCAGTCCGGACAGGTGCTGCATACAAGGAAGATTCTACAAGACTTGGCGATCAAGACAAGGACTCCTCCCCCACCGGCGTATTCGGCTAGGACTCTTGTTATCCTAGGCCTCCGGTGCATTATATAAACCGAGGCCAGGCTAGTCGATGAATACATTACAACAATCATACCATAGGCTAGCTTTAGGGTTTAGCCTCCTTGATCTCGTGGTAGATCCACTCTTGTACCACCCATATCATCAATATTAATCAAGCAGGACGTAGGGTTTTACCTCCATCAAGAGGGCCCGAACCTGGGTAAAACATCGTGTCCCTTGTCTCCTGTTACCATTGATCCTAAGACGCACAGTTCGGGACCCCCTACCCGAGATCCGCCGGTTTTGACACCGACAGCCCCCAGTTGAGCCCTTGGTTGACCCACAACATCAACCGTCGAGGAGGTCCCGAGCGGAATATGGGCGGCGGCTTCTGCCTGCTGCCCTTCGGAGCGGTGATATAGAACCACTCCTGCTGCCACAAGCCGAGCTCCTCTTGGAAGGAGCCCTCAGGCCACGGGGCATCGGCCCTCCTGCTTATGGCCGGCTCGCCGCACTCTGCTTGACGCCCCCCAATCATCTTCGGCTCCACATTGAAGGTCTTCAGCCATAGGCCGAAGTGGGGGGTGACGCGGAGGAAGGCTTCGCAGACGACAATGAATGCGGAAATATGGAGGATGGACTCTGGAGCCAAGTCATGGAAATCCAGCCCGTAATAGAACATGAGCCCTCTCACGAAAGGATCCATCGGGAAGCCTAAACCCCGACGGAGGTGGGATACAAAGACGACGTACTCGCCGGGCTCGAGGGTGGGTATGGCCTGCCCTATGGTGGGCAGCCTGTGCGAAATCTCGTAAGACAGGTACTTGGTTTCTCGCAGCTTCAGCACATCCTCCTCTGTGACGGAGGAGGGCATCCACCGGCCCTGAAGGTCGGAGCTGGACATTGTTGAAGGTCCGAAGCACACGAATCTGGGGCTCTGGGTGTTGGAACTTGGAGCGAGGAGAAGATTCGATGGAGGATTGAAGAAAAGAAACGAGCCTTGGTCCTATTATAAAGAGGGAGAATACCAAGAGCCGTCTCCGTGACCGTTCGGGACTCGCCTTCGATAGAGGGGGCGTGGCGACGGGCGCGGTTGGGTTACCCACGTCCGTATTGATGAGGATCCCGGAATAAGGGGAACACGATCTCTGCTTCGACAAGACGTGCCAAGGAAACCGCTTCGCTAAACGCGCTGAGGTGGTGTAATAAAAAAACGATTCAAGTAAAGGCTTGGTAGTGGCGTGACGTCACGCTGCAAGATACGTCAGCAGATTGAACCTGTGTACATGATATTCTCTCTACGGTGGAATGTGGAAATTATTTTGCAGAGCCGGACACTATCCTGGTGTTCACAATCTTCTATGGATTATTTGGAGGAGGAACCCGCCTTGCAATGCCGAACATTATTCGCGCCGGACTCATCTTCATTGAAGCCAGGTTCAAGGGCTACTGAGGGAGTCCTGGACTAGGGGGTGTCCGGACAGCCGGACTATCATCGTCCGCCGGACTCCAAGACTACAAAGATACAAGATTGAAAACTCCGTCCCGTGTCCGGATGGGACTTTCCTTGGCATGGAAGGCAAGCATGGCGATACGAATATGTAGATCTCCTACCATTGTAACCGACTCTGTGTAACCCTAGCCCTGTCCGGTGTCTATATAAACCAGAGGGTTTTAGTCCATAGGACACAACAACCATTACAAAAATCATACCATAGGCTAGCTTCTAGGGTTTAGCCTCCTTGATCTCGTGGTAGATCCACTCTTGTACTACCCATATCATCAATATCAATCAAGCAGGAGTAGGTTTTTCCCTCCATCGAGAGGGCCCGAACCTGGGTAAAAACATCGTGTCCCTTGCCTCCTGTTACCATCCGCCTAGACGCACAGTTCGGGACCCCATACCCGAGATCCGCCGGTTTTGACACCGACAATGAGCTTTCATACATTTATAGCTCTAGTGCATCCATTGCATGGCAATTCCTACTCCTCGTATTGACATCAATTGATGGGCATCTCCATAGCCCATTGATTAGCCGCGTTAATGTGAGACTTACTCCTTTTAATGTGAGACTTACTCTTTCTATCTCTCCCACATGTGGACCCGCCCCAGCTCCTTCCTTGTATACATATATGTCGTGACTCTTTCCATAGCTCCCTAATGTATCATCGTTCTCAATCTCACACATTGTTTTCTACACCATCTATTATAGATCTCTCATGAAGTCCCTATCAAACACACGATGACTCGCTTCCCTTACGTCTCGTACATAGGCCAATTTTGAACAACATCAACATTGTCTCCCTATCTATACACCATTTATGGACACAAACGACCCCTCTCTCGCCCTCTCTCTCTCTCTCTCTCTCTCTCTCTCACCCCTCTCCACACACACTCGATGTCTCTTCCAAATAGTCTGCTCCCCCCGCCCGCACCCATGCTATCCCGCTACTACACATGTCACACCATTCCCCTTCCCTTTATACTAGGTGTACATCATTAGTGGTCTCTCTACTCCACATACACACACTCCCTCTCACACACAAACACACACACAGACACACACAAACACCCATTTATCTGGATCCTCATCTCCCCCCATGTCCGCATGTGTATCTCACACACTCACTCTCTAATTATGTATACTAGTCGTCAACCCGTGCACTTGCACGGGCTAGAAATTTCAATATTATATATAACAAAGTTTTGACAAATTAGAAATGTCAGATGTTATTTGAATATGTTTATATATGTTATTATTTTCTGACTATATTGTTTAAGTCCAATTTTGTAACAACGGTATAAATTATATCGCCGTGTGATGGCAAACCATCTCAGATTTATAAAAGAAATGTAGAAATATGGATGTATAAGGGTATATGTGTTATGTTCGTAGAAATCACGGCTACAAACACAAAAGTTGTTGCATGTAGCATGTATTTGTGTCCTATAAGTTTCTAAAAGGTATTAAAGATCAAGTGCCCTATTGTAGCATACATCTTCCTTTCTTACTCAACCAAAAAAACATACATCTTTTTTTTTGCCACGGAAGCACGGTAGAATTATACAAACTTTGTTTCTATACACAATAACGGACACATGCGTTCACGGCTTTCTACCAACATATATGATATCATAGAAAATAATATGCGTATTTTAAAAGTGGAAGTTGTATATCTTGCATATAAATATATTTTGCATGCCCCTTGAAATTTTAAATTTTCTATCCGCACTATACGTATTTCTATGCTTTCCGTCGGCAATAGATTTTTCAATGGGCAGCGTACCAATTAGGATAATGACACGATCTACTTTAGACCACCATAGGTACAACTCATCATACGCTACATCAACCATTATCATTGTTAGATCGCACTCTGCTGGAGCTTGAAGCCAAGAAGAGTAGTTAGAGGATGGATTAGAAATATGAGTGTACTTTGAAGCTTGCGGTGGATCGAGAGAGATGTGGTGATTCTAAGAAACATGAAGACCGATTGCCACTTAGGTCCCTCCTCATCCCTCATAGCACTTGGCTTTGGCTCCTTTATGGTTCGCCCATGGTCATGCGGGTAGGCGAGCGCACTTGATGGTGATGGGTACATCGTTCGGTGAGAAAAAAATGTCACCGGCGGCCGTAGAAGAGAAGAATTGAAGCGGTCATGTACAGTAGTCAAAAGAGATGTTTTCCCTTCCTTTTGAGGGAGGTGTTTTTCCTTTCTTTTTGTGAGTGATTTTCCTTTTTTCAATCGGCAGAAGAATTTCTTTACGTACATTGAATGGACCTAAAATGAATTTGTTTTTTTTTTCATTTTCATTGGCGTAGTTTTTATGGAAGGCTGCTATCCTTAAAAGGAACTGATGGATGCTTTCTTTCTTTTGTCTCACCAACATATGGCGCTAGATGTTTTTTTCTGGACGGGACGATTTATATGTTACATATAAGTTTCGGTGGCTAGGGGTCGAGTGAGAGACGTTTTTCCTTTTTTTGCATGGATGTTTTTTCCTTTTCAATCGGGAAATTTTTTTATAGACCGAATTTTAAGGCTCCTCAAGCGGATCTGTTTTTTTTACTTTCCTTCGACGGAGTTTTATGGAAGGAGTCTATCGTTTTTTAAGAAACCATTGATGCTTTCTTTTTGTTTCACGCCAACATTAAACATGTCAAATGCAATCTGTTATTTCTTTCCTTTTTTTCTTGGTTATTTGTTTCCTTTTCATTCGTGGAGTTTATATGGAAGGAGGCTATATTTTTTGTTTTGAAAAGGAAGGAGGCTATCCTTACAAAAGGAATCGTGGGAGCTTTCCATATTTTGTTTCACCAACGTTAAAGATAAACATGTCAGATGCAATTTATTATTATTTTTTCTTTTCAATGTGCAGCTTTTAGGGAAAGAGGCCAACCTTTTTAAGGAACCAAGGACTCTTTCCTTGTTTTGTTTCACCAACATTGAATGTCTCTATCTAAAAAAATGTTGAACGTGTCAAGTCTTTTTTTGGACTATCTATGTTATGTAAATTCTCCCTTTATCTTAGAAGTAAATTCTCTAATCCAACGGTGTAATTAATTTTGATGATGTGGGTTAATAAGAATGCTTGAAAGGTGCCTCCAATTAGTAAATATAATATGTGTCTCCACTTTACACAACACAAAGCCCCATATACATGTCTCTCTCTATCCTCCACACACATAGACACAAAGAATCTGTTATCATTGCCTCAGTCTAGACATATCACACACTCTCTCTCTCTCTCTCTCTCTCTCTCTCGCAAACACGCTCAATAAGGGTTTCCCCGTGAATAACTTACCGTCTATTCATCAATAGTCGTGGAAGTACGGCGAACACGAGACGTGAAAAAGAATAAATCTACACGTGCTTAGACCACCTAGTATGACTACTAGGACTAGAGCAAGCCAAAAAGCGCGCCGCCGTCACCCCCTCCTTATCGGCGACGGGAAAACCTTTGTTTTACACAGTCAAGAAGTCATTGTGCTAGGGCCCCACATGCTGAGGCGTTGAATATAATGTAGATGCTAGTTTACGGAAACAAGTACCGATAATACATTTGTATCTCCATACTTATATTTCTTTTTTTTTCTTCTCTTATAAAAAACCGAGTTGGTGATGATGGTACGCGTGCCATCTTGCAATATAGACCGTCCGATCTATATCTGACGGATGGAAATTAAACTAAAAGATACCCACACTCCTCTCCACATTTGCAGACAAGGCCTTCCCTTGTTCATCCTTGAAAGTGCGTTATATCGACTAGAGGGGGGTGAATAGGCGATTTTTATGAATTCTTCACTAAGGAATTTGCTAGTGAGGAAATTCCTACGTGAAGAACTACTTGCAGCAGAATAAGTACTCAGAAGTAAACATAACATAACATAAACATAGTCATCATGATAAAATGAAGACAAGCACAGAGTACAGAAAGCGTAAACACAGGATAACACAAGAAAGAAGACGGACATACTGAAGAAATTGAACTGAGGAAATTGAGAAAGTCTTCAGTCAAAGTCTTCAAACAGATATGAACAGGCACACAACAACAGACATGAGGAAATGAAAGAGTTGAGGAAATATAACCAGTAAGCTCGGTGAAGACAATGATTTGGTAGATAGTTCCAACTGCTGTCTCAGTTGTACATCTGGTTGGAGCGGCTGAGTATTTAAACTCGAGGACACCCAGTCCCAGACACACAGTGCTCACTGTATTCTCCTTGAGCTAAGGTCACACAGACCTCGCCCAATCACTCGTGGTAAGTCTTCAGGTGACTTCTGAACCTTCACAAACTCGGTCACTCGGCGATCCACAATTCCTCTTGGATGCTCTAGACCTTGGCGCCTAACCGTCTGGAAGAAGCACAGTATTCAAAGGAAACAAGCGTCGGATCCACGCAGGATCAATCTCTTCAGTGATGCTCAATCACTTTGGGTTTGTAGGTGTTGGGTTTGGGTTTTCCTCACTTGATGATTTTCGCTCAAAGTCCTCGGAGGATGGGATGCTCTCAGATGACAACTGTCAGTTTCTCTCGGAGTAGCCAACCAGCTAGTGGTTGAAGGGGGCGGCTATTTATAGCTCAGCGAGCAGCCCGACATGATAAGACATAAATGCCCTTGTCTGATATGATCGTTAGGTGGTTAGATATTTTGGAACAGCTGGCGCATAGCACAGCAACAGTCAGAATTTTGACTATAAAATTCCTCAGGGCTATCATGTTCCTCACTGTGTAGGCAATTCACACTGGCGAATTCCTAACTCCTCAGTCAGAACAAATTCCTCAGAGACTAGAAGAACTTCGTCTCTGTCACTGAAGAATATGACTGAACTATATGATATTTCCAATGGCTTCACTCGAAGGGATTGGTAGGTGTAGGATTTTGAGTTGAGAATCACATGGAAATTTTTCCTTAGTATTTCCTCGACCCCCTTTAACAGTATGGCGTTTCCTATGACTCAAGAAAGAGAAAATGAAACTACAAAAACAAAAGTCTTCACGCTTCATGTTCCTCGAATGAATACCTAGTCTTCAAGGTTACACCAATTTCTTCACTTTCAAAGTCCTCAGAAAGTCTTCAGAAATCCAAAGTCTTCAGTTGAAGAACTTCATTTTTAGGGGTCGACTTTCTCTGTAAATATCAAACTCCTCATAGACTTATAGACCTATGTACACTCACAAACGCATCAGTCCCTTAACCTATAAGTCTTCAATACACCAAAATCACTAAGGGGCACTAGATGCACTTACAATCCCCCCCTTTTTGGTGATTGATGACAATATAGGTTAAGTTTTCAACAGGGATAAACATATGAAGTGTAAATACTAATATTGAGGAATTTGATTGCAAGATATAGAAGAACTCCCCCTGAAGATGTGCATAGTGAGGAATTTGCTTTTGAAGCAATGCACACTTGAAGAGTATAATCATGGAGATCTCCCCCTATATCTTGTAATTCATATACGCATTTGATATATAGTATGAAGAATTTGAAATGCATGATGAAATATGGTGACTGACGTAATTCAGCATGCGTGCATTAACATTAATGAGGAATAAGCATGCAGAGGAACTCAGCAAAAGTATCAGGCCACCATAGAGTTTAAGATTACAACTCGATCCAGCAAAGTCATCAAAAGAACGAGAGTTGTAACTTAGAAAAAAACTCCCATATAAGATAGACCCGCTTGAAGACTAACTCAAATTTCTCCCCCTTTGTCATCGAATGACCAAAAGGGTTGAAAATGAGGACTAACGCCCCTGAAGAATATCACGATGATGGAGGAGCACCAGCGTTGTCAGTGTCTTGAGTCATTGTAGGGCCTGCTGCAGTGTCGTCCAAGTCTTCATACTCGTCCGTGGCACGTGATGAATAATATGAGCTGGACACCAAGGAAGGAACCTTGACCTTCTTGTATTTCTTCGGTGGAGGAGCAGACCGGTCGAAGTCTTCCTTGAAGCCCATTTGCTTCAAATCTTCTTCACCATATAGATGTGACAGAATAGCCCAGGTGCGATCAAACACATCATGGAGGTAGTACTAGTTTTTCTTCACTGCATTATGTGTAGAAGTCATGTTGTGAAGAATAGAGCCAAACTAACGCTTAACCCACTTGTGGTTTCGATCGACCTTCTGGTGAAGACTTATAAGCAGTTCACGGTCAGTCATCACACGAGGAGCAGTAGCTTGAGGACTTGACTTGGCAGCATTGGCAGCAGAATCATGAGTAGCAGAGTCATCATTGGTGGAGTAAGATGCAGCTTTGTGGAACTGACCATCCAATGGACGAATGCCTTCATCTATAACAGCTGGTGACTTGCCCTTCTCATCAGATGAGGAAATTGTCCGCTTGAGGACTTCAATAGGGGGCAAGTAGCTAGGTGATTCTGAAAATCAGCCTTGTAGTTGAGTTAAGACCTTTGAGGGAGTCCTGGACTAGGGGGTGTCCGGATAGCCGGACTATCATCATCGGCCGGACTCCAAGACTATGAAGATACAAGATTGAAGACTTCGTCCCGTGTCCGGATGGGACTTTCCTTGGCGTGGAAGGCAAGCTTGGCGATACGGATATGTAGATCTCCTACCATTGTAACCGACTCTCTGTAACCCTAGCCCTCTCCGGTGTCTATATAAACCGGAGGGTTTAGTCCGTAGGACGAACAACCATTACAACAATCATACCATAGGCTAGCTTCTAGGGTTTAGCCTCCTTGATCTCGTGGTAGATCCACTCTTGTACTACCCATATCATCAATATCAATCAAGTAGGAGTAGGGTTTTACCTCCATCGAGATGGCCCGAACCTGGGTAAAAACATCGTGTCCCTTGTCTCCTATTACCATCCGCCTAGACGCACAGTTCGGGACCCCCTACCCGAGATCCGCTGGTTTTGACACCGACATTGGTGCTTTCATTGAGAGTTCCTCTGTGCCGTCACCAATAGGAAGGATGCCTCTTCCCGTCTTTAAAGACGGTATCTTCGCCAAGGGAGCCTTGGCCGCTGGCCAAACTATCCGGCTGGGTGGTTTTCTCATGACCGCCTGTTCGGCCACCGCTTCGACGATGACCTCTTGGGTCATCAAAAGCAATCTTCACGTCAACTCGGAATTCGCCGAGCAGTTGGATCCAATAGAGCTCTCGTCCATAAACGAGTTCTTAGGATCGCATCGCCGCCCTGGGAGTCGCTACAGACTACAATCAGATTGGGCTTAAAACCGATCTGAGAGAGATTAACTCTCCCAGGTTACCCACCACGTTGCGGTGGTAGAGGAACAACGCGGCGAATCTTCTCCTGTATTGAAAACTAGTCATGTCCGGGCTCCCGAGCCCTCCATGCCGGATTCCTGCGGAGGGACGGACTTCGATCAAGCACTGAACCTAAAGTCAGGCATCGGACCAGACTCGTTGGACAACGTCCAGCAATCCAAGCTTCCAAATTCAGAAACTTCTCGGCCCTTGAGGCTCAAGATGGGTAGGGTTCCGGACTCAATTCCACCCACCCACCCAGACATATGCGATCTATCTCAAATCCGGCAAGAGCCCGCTGAAACAACACATCATTACTGGGCCAGATTCCTCCTGGTTATGGACAGGATAAAGGACTATCGAGAGGAAAACGCAATTTCAATTTTCTGCAATAATTGCACGGACGAGGGAATCTTGAACGTCGTCAGTCGTCGTGAAATTACACGCTTCACCGACCTGGCGTCCATAGTACAAAAGTACTGTGCGATGGAGAGTTTCCGGAAAACCGAAACTAAGTTTTGGGACAATCCTGCCCCGAATACAACCCTAGTCCATAACAAAAGGGTGCATCACACTCAGGCACCAGGTACAAAAACCAAAAAGCAAAAAACCCCATAAAGGGCACGGAACCGTAATGGAGGGATGGCTTAGCGGACCCTCTAAAATTCACAGTACAGAAGGCGCCACCCCAACACATAGCCTTCGAGCATGTTGGATATTGCGGCAGGTGGCCAAAAGTGGCGAGGAGCTTCTAGCCCCGGAAAACCACTCCAACAGTACCAGTACGGTGTCAACAGTCTTCGAGACTTTCGCATCAAATAATATGCGAAAACGAACAATCCGCAGCCTCGCCGAAGTCTACCAAGTAGCAACAACAAATCCATGGAGCGACACGGCCATCACCTTCAACGCCAACGACGAACCTAAATTCCGAACAGCCCGAGCACCAGCCGCATTGGTCCTCAGTCCAATAGTGGACGGCTTTCGTCTTACCAAGGTACTCATGGATGGCGGCAGCGGACTAAACCTAATCTACGAGGAAACTCTTCAAAAAATGGAAATAGACTGGAGCTGCATTGAGCGAAGCAGCACAACCTTTAGAGGAATAATCCCTAGCCGGGAAGCGCGCTGCACAGGAAAAATCACACTTGATGTGGTGTTCGGCTCGCCGGACAATTACAGGTCGAAGAGGTCATGTTCCAAGTGGCCCCGTTCAGCAGCGGATATCACGCTATATTAGGACGAGAGGCATTCACAATTTTCCAAGCCATACCCCATTATGGGTACATGAAGCTTAAGATGCCTGGGCCCGGCAGAATAATCACTCTCGTTAGTGATCCGGACACAGCACTCCGCGCCGAAAACAAGACAGCCGCATTAGCCCTGGAGGCACTATCCGAAGCCCTAGCGGCGGAGGAACTCACTACACTGCGCTCTACGGTGAATAGGGACGATGTGATACTCGATAAGAGATCCAAGTCCACCTCCTTTAAACCAGCGTATGAAATAGTCAAATTCCAGGTCCATCCAACGGACCCATCAAAGACGGCCTCCATTGGGGCACAGTTGAACCCTGATGTAGATGCCACACTGCGAGAATTCCTTCAGGAAAATTGGGACATCTTTGCCTGGCACCCTTCAGATATGCCAGGAATCCCACGCAGATTGGCAGAACACAGCCTAAACATCCTAAAAGGATTCAAGCCAGTCAAACAGGCTCTTCGGCGATTTTCCGAACCCAAAAGACAGGCAATGGGAGAAGAGCTAGCCAAACTACTGGAAGCTGGATTCATCAAAGACATCAAACATCCAGACTGGCTAGCAAACCTGGTAATGGTACCAAAGAAGGACAAATCCTGGCGCCTATGTGTCGATTTTAAAGACCTCAACAAGGCCTGCCCAAAGGATCCCTTCCCCCTTCCCCGCATCGACCAAATAATCGATGCTACTGCAGGGCACGATTCATTATGCTTCCTTGACGCATACTCCGGCTACCATCAAATCAAGATGGCGGAGGCGGACCAAGCCGCAACGGCATTCATTTCTCCATATGGACCATTCTGCTTCAACACGATGCCTTTCGGACTCAAAAACGCCGGCGCAACATATCAACGCATGATTCAGACATGTCTGGCTACCCAGATCGGCAAAACAGTAGAGGCATACGTAGACGACGTAGTCGTCAAAACCAAACACGTCGAAACTCTAGCAGACGATTTGAGGCTCACATTCGACAACCTCCGAGCATATGACATTAAGCTGAATCCGGAAAAATGCGTTTTCGGCGTACCAGCCGGAAAGCTCCTCGGCTTCATTGTATCGGGTAGAGGAATTGAAGCAAACCCAGCCAAGATCCGAGCTCTGTCACAGCTGGATATTCCAAAAGACCTCAAACAAATACAAAAATTGACTGGATGCGTGGCGGCTCTAAGCCGCTTTATCTCCCGTTTGGGAGAAAAGGCATTGCGCCTCTATCGCCTCCTCAGGCGCACCGAACACTTCGAGTGGATGGATGCCGCCACTGCCGGACTTGAAGAAATAAAAGCCATATTGGCAACAAATCCGGTCCTGGCTGCGCCTAACCTGGGCGAACCAATGTTGTTATACATCGCGGCAACACATCAAGTTGTAAGCGCGGTACTCGTCGTCGAACGAGAAACAGAAGGGCGTAAATTCCCTCTTCAAAAACCAGTGTACTACGTATCCACTGTCTTAACTCCCTGCAAGTCCCGTTACCCGCACTATCAAAAGATAGCGTACGCGGTGTTCATGGTATCCCGGAAGCTCCGACACTACTTTCAAGAGTGTTCGATAACAGTGGCCTCCGAAGTGCCCCTCAACGACATTATAAACAACCGCGACGCGATGGGCAGGATTGCAAAATGGGCCATTGAGCTCTTACCATTCGATATAACTTACAAACCTCGGCGAGCTATAAAGTCGCAAGTCTTTGCTGACTTTGTCGCTAAATGTACTGAAGCCGAACTCCCTAAAGAGTACGGCGCATACTCCAATTGGATTATGCATTTCGACGGCTCCAAAATGTTGGCCGGCTTGGGGGCTGGCGTCGTATTGACGTCCCCAACCAGGGACATAGTCCAATACATACTTCAGATAATGTAGACGGACTCCAACAATGTAGCCGAATACGAGGCCCTCCTACATGGCCTCCGGATGGCAATCTCCATGGGCATTCAACGCCTAGAGGTGCGCGGGGATTCAAACCTTGCAATATCCCAAGTAAATGGAGACTTTGACGCCAAGGATCCGAAAATGGCAGCCTATCATAACGCTGTCCTAAAATTGTCAGCTCGGTTCGAAGGACTCGAATTCCACCACGTAGCCCAGGATAATAACCAAGCAGCCGACGTATTGGCACGCATCGGCGCGAAACGCGATGCTGTCCCTCCAAACATCTTCCTGAAATGGCCCTTTAAGCCATCCATACTATGGGAAGAGGAGTCCGGAAATAACAACCCGGAAGCAGCCGCACCACCCAACACAGAACAATCTGACATAATCGGCGACTCAGCCGATGACATAACACCTTCAGCCCACGAAATAATGGCAGTAATCGCCCCGTGGACAGAGCCATTCCATGCCTACTTACTTAGGCAGGAACTTCCCGAAGACCAAAATGAGGCCCGCTGCATAGTTCGGCGATCTAAAGCCTACAAGGTCCACGAGGGAGAACTATATAAGAAAAGCACAACCGGAGTCCTTCAAAGGTGTATCTCCGAAGAGGAAGGGCGAAACCTTCTGGCTGAAATTCATGCCGGACTAGGCGGACACCACGCCGCAGCTCGGGCCCTTGTAGGCAAGGCATTCCGTACAGGATTTTATTGGCCGACGGCCCGGGCAGATGCTCAGGACTTAGTCCAAAGATGCGTTGGTTGTCAGCTCTTTGCTAATCAGAGCCATATGCCACCCACCGCCCTCAAAACTATACCCATCATCTGGTCGTTCGCGGTCTGGGGGCTTGACATGGTTAGACCCCTTAAAGGGGGAACCCACAAGCAAAAGTACCTATTGGTCATGGTGGACAAATTCACCAAATGGATAGAGGCCAAGCCAGTTAAAACGGCAGAGTCCGGACCAGTGATAGACTTCATATCCGGGGTAGTACACTGTTATGGCGTCCCACATAGCATCATTACCGATAACGGCACGAACTTCACGGCCGACGAGGTTAAATTATGGTGCAAAAATATGGGCATTAAGCTCGATTACGCTTCAGTCTATCATCCTCAAACCAACGGTCAAGTGGAACGAGCAAATGGTCTAATAATGAGCGGCATCAAACCCAGACTAGTGCGGTCCCTTACGGAATCTAACACGCACTGGGTAGAGGAGCTTGATGCCATACTCTGGGGGCTGCAGACAACATTTAACTATACTACCAGATTCACACCATTTTTCATGGTATACGGCGCAGAGGCAGTTTTGCCCTGCGACATCATTCATGACTCACCTCGAGTGCGCATGTACGAAGAAAGGGAAGCCGAGCTGGATCGGCAGGACAGCTTGGACGCATTGGAGGAAGAACGCGACGTGGCAAAGGCTCGTTCCGCATTCTATCAGCAGCAGGCTCGAAGATATCAAAGCAGAGAAGTACAGGCTAAAACTTACAATGTTGGCGAACTAGTTCTACGCCTGCCGGACAAGAAAAAGGACAAGCTCAAGCCCAAAAGGGAAGGCCCTTTCATTATCGATCAAGTCCTGACCGGCGGGGCGTACTGCCTGCGAAATGCATCGGACAACCGACTCGAGCCGAACCCATGGAACGCAGCCCGCCTCCGAAGATTCTACGCCTAGCGCCGGACTAAGAGTTCATCTCCTTCCTCCGTCCAAATTTTTACACTTCAGCTGTTTTTCGTTTCTCTGTTTTCTCTCACCTTTTTCATAAAAGCCCTTAAGGGCCTACTTGCGCATTGTTCGCACACACTTGATGTGCTATCCGCACTCATTATACCTAGGGGCTTCTTTACCAGAAGCTTACTTTTACGGGCTTCATGCCCAGCACATGTGTCAAACTTCCACATGTACCTTTTATTCACCATTATATGCATCGATATGACTTAAGTTTTGGCCAAGCTGGGTTGCCTGGCTCCTGTGCTTACCCCTACGTTCCCGATTGTTCGGCTAGGAGGTAAAGGGAGCACCTCTGCGATTGTTACTGCCGGGTCAGCCGGATGTGTACCTCAAACTGGGTGAAGCCGAAAGCTAGCGTTCTTAAGGGAATATTCGGTCGGTGACTTGAAAGATGATTTTTTACCTATTTATTTATCTGCCCCCAGATGTTTTCCTGCTCTTTTCGCAGTCCGGACATGCACTTTAGGGCATGCCTCCCAGGGAAAGGAACCCTTAACGGAACTATTCTCCCTGGAAGATGTTTCTTACTAACCATGTAATATAACATAACTAGTTGGGCACTTGTCTGATAAAGCACTAATGACCCCTACGCCTGGTCTCCATGCATGCCCCGGTTTTTTTTAACCGAGAAGGTATTTGGACACACTCCGGACTCTAGGGTCCCGAGGTTGAAGCGAAAAGGTCGGCAAAGACAAATGATCTACAATCCGGCTAGAAGGCATTTTACATGTCATTTTAAATACATCGTCAAATCGACTGACTGTACTCCTCAATCCCGTCTAACAGGCTATCTAATTTACAGTCCCGTTGGGAATATTTAGCGGCCAACTCTACTTGGCCGTACACTAAGCTCACAGGGATCTCCTTCCCATCGGGCCCCACAGGTCCGACCTCGGCCATGTGGTTGGGATCCGCCTTCTTGTACCACGTCTTCACCATGGCCCAGGCCTCCCTGGCACCTTGGCGGCAGGCCGATATCTTCCATAAACGAAAGCACTGCCGCGCTCCCTGAAGCTTCTCCGCAAGCTCTCCAAGGCCCTCGGGTAGGGAGAGGGACCGCCATAAGGCCTGGATGATGCCGCTCATCGCCTGCTGAACACGTTCGAGCAGTTGCACCAGCTCGGGAAGTTGATCACCCATTGAGACGGGCATATCCTACGCAGGGCGACCTGTGAGCACACCTATAGATATATTTCTGTCAATTGACTTCCTCGCCGAACTCTTCTTTTCAAAGGAGTCCGCTCAAGCACTTACTATAGATGTCGCGACGAAGCCGCTGATTCTCCTTCACGGAGCCAGATAGCTCGGCCCAAACACTCTTCAGCTCTTCTCCAAGCTGGGTGTGGGCATCCTGGAGTTTGTTCCTTTCCTGCTGCACCTTTGTAAGCACCCGCTCGCCGGCCTTCAGCTGGCGCAGTAGTTGTTGCTTGTCCGGATCCAGTCCGGCAACATCTGCAATATCATTGTCAGACTTACATGCATGCCGCACACCGCTTATCTTTTTGAAATAATGTGTTACCAGGAGGGGTCTCAGTGTTTCCTCCTGCAGCAGCGAGTGCGGCCTCAAGTTGGGCCTTGCACTCTTGTAGCTCCTGGGACAATTGGGTATTCTTCTCTGTAAGATCCTGCATATCAAATGATCCTTAAATCAGTTACTGTAACTACTTTAAGTCTCGGGGGCTACTGGCATATACAACTATTAAAATCTCTTACCCGTATGTCTTTTACATATTTCTCCGTGGCTCTGGTTAAACCATCTTGAGCGGCACGGAGGTGCGCGTCTCCCGCGTTAAAGGCATTCAACGCCTCTGGGGAGAAACACGCGCCACGCAGAACTGTCCGGCGACGCCTATGATTCATGGCGCTCTCCACCTCAGATCGGATGGCGGACAGCCGGTCGGCATCCTCCGCTGGAGGAGAATCCGGCCCGCACCTTGCGCTCGCCTCCCCCTCCGGACTAGGCGTTGGAGCCTGGCGGGCGGAGGCTTGGTTGGCAACCCCTCCGGACACAGTTCGGCGAGTGCTCTTTCTCCTGGAAAGGTCATGAGCGTTAATACACCTCCTGGGAATCCTTTTCCTAAATAACAGTCGCGAGCCATACCATTGCGGTGACGTTTCGATCCGCGCCACACTCCTCTTTCGCCTGCTGGGCCGGACTGACCCTTGTTGGCCAGCCGCCGTGGGCTCGGCTTCCTGCCTTGAAGGCACCTCCTGTGAGACACCATCGTATACGGTGGTCAGAAATGCGCAAGGATGAAATAATGGTGTCAGGACTTCGGTCACAATCACCTGGGGAGCCGGAGATAGGCCGGGGTAGTCAGCCGTAATGGCGACTAGAGCATTGTCCATGCTGAGTTGGTGGAACACCCCGTCGATTAGCTCCAACTTTATGTCCGGATCCTCTTCGGAGGCCGGATCAAGGGATCTTCCTGGATCCTCGGGTTGTGGAGCCGGACTATGTATGACCTCCACATCCTGACGCAGCTCCTGCGTCGAAATAATAAAATAAGGTACTTAACTTTGAAAGCATGGGTCGGACAAACAAAATGTCCGCTTACCCAGCGCCGAGGGTTATTCATGGAGAACCCATTCAATGGGCTTGTCTGGAGGAAGTCCTCCTTCTCCCCCTTGTACAGGCCGGACAGAATCTTCACCAGATCTTCGGCCGATCCCGGCCCTTTGCGGCCATGACGGGTGGCATCGTTTTCCCTGTTGAAATCCCACATGGGGTGGCCCCTGTATTGCAGCGGCTGCACCCCCCGCATTATGCATGTGGCCATGACTCCAATCATGGTCAATCCGGAATGGGCCAGCAACCTTATCCGGCCCATCAAATAATGGACGCCCTTGTCTTCCTCCAGTTGAGGGCTCTGTGGGTGCCAACTTAGGCGTTTCTTCAGAGGAGCCCTACTGAACTCTGGGAGGCCGATCCGAACTGGGTCCGGCAGTGGAGCATCTTCTATATAGAACCATTCCGAAGGCCAGTCTTCGGACGCCTTCTTTGGGGTTCCGGATGGATATCCGGTCCCGGCGATGCGCCATATTTCGGCACCGCCCACTTGATATATTGACCCCTCGTGAGAACGGGGTACGAGGCAGAATAGCCTCTTCCACAGTGCAAAATGGGGCTCGATGCCCAGGAATAGCTCGCAAAGAGCTACGAAACCCGCGATATGCAGAATAGAGGCGGGCGTGAGGTGATGGAGCTGGAGTCCGTAGAACTCCAGGAGCCCGCGGAGGAACGGATGTACAGGAAATCCGAGCCCCCTTATCAGATAGGGGACGAAGCACACCCTCTCTCCTTTAGAGGGGCTAGGGGTGGCCTCCGCTTGCTTCCCACCTTTGTAGGTGGCCAGCCTGGCTCGAACCGGGACCATAAAAGCCGGAGGAAGATATCCCTCCGCTTGAGGCTTCACCAGCTTGTTGTGCGGAACTGAGCATCTTCTCCAATCTCCTGGCGGAGGGCTGGGAGCGCGAGAGGAGGAGCCGCGTCGACGGTCCATGATGGAATGGGTTTTAGGTCAGAAGCGCTCCGATGAGTACTCGCGGAAGGAAGATGGTGTGATTTGGATATTGATTCTTATCTCTCTTATAGATAGATTACTTGCGCAGCTAGGGGGTAAAACATAAAAGATACCCTGGCTTTTTGCATTCGTGTGACGCGTGGAAGAGGGCCATTATTGGGCGTGGAAGCCAAGGAGCGCAACATTTGTAAGGGAGCCGGACACTGTTCAGTAGGTACATGGAATTTGAAGGAGAACCCGCCTTGCAACACCGAAGACAATACATGCGCTGGACTCGTCGTCATTGAAGCCTGGTTCGGGGGCTACTGAGGGAGTCCTGGACTAGGGGGTGTCCGGATAGCCGGACTATCATCATCGGCCGGACTCCAAGACTATGAAGATACAAGATTGAAGACTTTCTCCCGTGTCCGGATGGGACTTTCCTTGGTGTGGAAGGCAAGCTTGGCAATATGGATATGTAGATCTCCTACCATTGTAACCGACTCTGTGTAACCCTAGCCCTCTCCGGTGTCTATATAAACCGGAGGGTTTTAGTCCGTAGGACGAAGAACCATTACAACAATCATACCATAGGCTAGCTTCTAGGGTTTAGCCTCCTTGATCTCGTGGTATATCCACTCTTGTACTACCCATATCATCAATATCAATCAAGCAGGAGTAGGGTTTTACCTCCATCGAGAGGGCCCGAACCTGGGTAAAAACATTGTGTCCCTTGTCTCCTGTTACCATCTGCCTAGACGCACAGTTCGGGACCCCCTACCCGAGATCCATCGGTTTTGACACCGACAACCTTCTTCTGAGGAATCTCATGATCCACGACGCGTAAGGCTTCAGCTCAAATGGTGAAAGTGCACCATTTGCCAGAGTCCTCATGAAGAAATCATGATAGTTTATGGGGATGCCATGCATGATGTTGAAAAGCATATTCTTCATCATTCCGATAATTTCTTCATCGAATGAGTCATGGCCTTTGATGGGACTCATGGTCTTCGTCAGAATGTGGTAGATGGTTCTTAGCACATAGAGCAATTCCTTCACGAGGAATTTGGTCCTTGGAGCTTGACCCGGCTTCAGCGGCGTCATGAGCACTTGCATATAGTGAGCAGTGAGTTTAGGCTCATCTTACAAACAACGAGCACCGTCAGGTGGAGGACTGATTGGCAAGGCACGAAGCAATTCAGAGGCTGGTGCCTTGTAATGAGTGTTTTTAGTCATCCAGTCCAACACCCACGAGTTGACGTCAGCAGCATCACCTGTGATATGCAGAGTTGCGTAGAACTGAAGAATGAGCTCTTCATTCCAATCAACTATGTCAGAGCAGAAGTTGAGCAAGCCTGCATCATGAAGCATGCTGAGGACTTGAGAGAAGCAAGGCATTGATTCCATGTCCACATGAGGAATATGCTCATGATCGAAGACTTTGTCCTTGTTGAAGAGCAGTGAGGAATAGAAGTTGGCCTGGCTGGCAGTCCAGAAACGCTTCCTTCTAAGACGAGCATTGTCATAGGGGTTGAATTCAGTGAAGAACACGTGCTCGCCGAAGAAATCATCAGCCTTGAATTTTTGCTTCTTTGAGAAGGGATCCTTTGGCTGGGGCTGAGGAGTGTCAGTCAATTGCATCATCATCTCAGGAATCGCAATCTCAAGTTCCTCAGGTTGAGGAATTTCAGGCTCTTTTGCAGCTTCAGCCTGGTTCTTCATTTCTTCATTTACATCTGCTTCAGCACTAGTGGCTAGAATTTCTTCATGAACACTTGGGGTTGCATGAGGTTCTTCAGATCCCATTTGCACTTCAGTGGCAGCAGGGGACTGAGGAATGGCTTGGAGTGGAGTGAACATTGGTGAGTTGGGGTGCTGACTGTCCCAAAATTCATCATTGAGCACAGGAGTGGTATAGCCAATGTTCACATCCTCATCTTCTATTACTTCAACACCTGCCTCTTCAGCAGTGAACTGAGGCATAGGTGAGGAAATGACTCGAGTTGAAGGGATTTCATCCACTTCAATTTCTTCATCCAACTGCTCTCTCGAAGCAGCAGAAGGAGTTTCTTCATCGGATTCATTGGGAATCACATAATCTTCACCAAAAGGAACAAGGTCCTTTAATGGCATGGAGGAGATTGGAATGGCATCAATTGGGTTGTCAATTGAGCTAGTTAGTGGCTTCATCTTCTTCGGAGCTGAAGAATTTGATGAAGTTGATGCCTTCCTTTTCTTCACAGCTGCATGCTGTGCAGCCTTAGTCTTCTTCGCATCTGATGCAGATGGAAGGATCGGAGTTGGTGTAGGCGCAAGAGGTGCAGATGACTTTGGTTCATTTTCCTTACGCGCAACTGATGCAATTGCACTGACTTGTTCACTTTCTTTAGGCGCACCATTAGTGGATGCCCTGGCAATATCTTTAGCGGCTGGAATGGAGTCATCAGCCCTGGCACTCTCAGTTTCTTCAGCAGCCCGATTGTCATCAGCGGTGCTGGCATGTTCTTTAGTAGGCTGAGGAGATGCTTTAGCCTGAGTAACTTCAATGTGCACAGGAGGAGCAGCACTTGAAGTGAATTTCTTCATCAGATTGATGAACCGTACCTTGGCGCCCTTCCAATCAGCATAGTAGCGATCGAATTCATCAGTCAATTGGTTGATTTCAGCTTGCAAAGCAAGGAGCTGATTAGGGGTGAGTGTGAGGACATTGTCCTTGAGGTAGCGTTGTTTCTTGTACTGCGCTTTCTTCAAACTTCTGCCTTGTTCAAATTTCCATTTTTTCCCTCAATGAAGGCAGTCAACACATGACTCTCGCCAGGAGTGAGGTTCATCTCCGGCAAAGGCGTGTTAGGGTCCTTATGCCATAGGTCGATGAAATCAAGGATCAACTTTGGATCCAGCAGCAGTGGCACATTGCTACATTTGGCTCTAGCGGCCCTGGCTTGCCTGTCTCTGATGATTTCAGCAAGTTCTTCATCATCAGCCTCATCATCATCAAAGGGTACTTGGAAGGTGACCTGCTTCTTGTGAGGACTTGGTTGAAGGCCTCGTCTAGCAGTGGCCTTTTTCTTCAGCAAAGAGGGGCCAGCTGAGGATTTAGGTGCAGCTGAGGAACTAGCAGATGCTCCTGAGGCAATTGAGATGCCTTGGGTCCTTTGGCATGTGGCGAGATGCACAGGTGCCGAGGATTTTGTCGGAGCAGCTGAAGACTTTGACGGAGGAGCTGAGGACTTTGATGGAGCAGTCTGAGGAATTGGCCGTGAGGGCCTTGAAGAATCTGGCCTTGAGGTCATAGCAGAGGAGCTTGGCCGTGTGGGCATTGAAGGAGAAGTGCTTGACTTATGCGCAGGCTTCTTATGCATTGCCTTCTTTGGCTGACTAGTAGAGGCCTCAGCAGAGGCAGCAGCAGCAGCAGAGTCTGTGTTGAATTTCTTCACTGCTTCCTTTGCTTGCTTGGCCAGTTTGGCTTGTTGCTTTGCCCATTCATCAGGATAATCCTCACCGCGCTTGAGGCTGGTGGGATCTGCCAATTGGCCTGGTGCCAATGGAGGTCTTGGGCATGGAGGGTTGAGTGCGAATTTCTTCATATACTTGGGAGTAACATATTTGTACTCCCTCCATTCCCGTGCCCATCTCCTCTCTATCCTTTGTATGTGCACTTTGCGCTGATTCTTGTCCTCCTTGCCAAACTTGGCCTCATCAGGAGTGCAGTAATCCTTGTATATGTCCTCAGGGATTTCAAACGCAGTATTGACCTCAGGCCTCTTTCCTCCCTTCTGTGGCTTCTTATCAATCATTTTCTTCAGCTGAGGAATATGAACAACTGAAGTTTCTGAAGAGGTGTGCAACTTTTCTTCGAGGAACGCTGCAAATGAGTTAAGTTGATGAGAACCTAGAGATTCAGCAGCGGACATTTGTACCTGTGAACAGAGTATAGTTGCGAGGAATTTGGAGAGGTCATATGCATTCTCAGAAGGTTTTTCAAAAAGAATAGGTTTGAGGAATTTGACCAGATGAGTCTTGATGAATTTCACTAAGCGTTCTTTGTCTTAGGTTCCAGAGTTGTATAGATTGAAAATCCACACAATTGAGGAATCTTGAAGAAAATCATAGCTTAGAGAAACGAATCAAGAGCTGATAACATGTGAGGTGTTCATGTGTGTGAAGATTTGAAGAATAAACACTTTTGAAGATATTCAAGAAAACTTGAGAATCAAAGAGGGCAGTAAAAGTAACTTTTAATTACCCGAAGTGAAGAACTCGACGAACTGGGAAGGGTAGATGTGAAGTTTGCCAGGTCAGATCTTCCACGGCCTAACTCGGCAGAGGAAGACGGCTACGGCGGCGGCGGAGTGAAGAGATCCGCAACCGGCGTGAGTACGACGGCGACGAGGTCTAGGCAGTGAAGCTCTTCCTCACCGGCAACGATGAAGTAGCAGCGGCGCTAGGGTTTCGGGAAGCTCGAGCAGGAGAGAGCGCGAGCGAGGTGAAAGTGAAGTGAGGAAGAGACAGGGGTATTTATAGAGGGTGTGAAAAACTATTCACCCGAGGAAATCGGACGAACGTGCCCCTGGCCCTTCTCATTCGCGTGACATGTGTCACCCATGTACTGAGAGGTGGCGATCGTGTAGGATCATGGGTGAATATATAAGTATTGTCATGAGAAGTGGAACGGCTTGAGCTGCAAAGCCGAAAATTTAGATAAGATAAGTTTAAAAATTCCATTCGCAATTTCTTCAGCTGTCAAGGACACAGTGAAGATTTTGAACGAGTTTCAATTAGAACGCACATGAAGAATTTGTGAACAGACTGGGTTGAGTTTAGCATAGAGGGGAAAGGGTCTGATCACATTCACTTAACAGAAGAAAACAACTTGAAGAATTAGCAATAAGTGAATGCTCTAGAGAACATAAAACTCATATATATAAATATATTCAAATGAAGAACAACACCGGACATAGTGAAGACAATGCAAAGTTGAAGAATTTGAAATAGTGAGGAATTTCAAAAACGAAGAAAAGCTCAAATTGAAGATTTCCAACTATGAGTGGTGGCGTAACCCACCGTATAAGAAAGCTGATTTCAGACACCGCGTACAATTGTCATAGGGCTCTGAGAATCAATCTCTTCATTAATTTCTTCACACTTAGAGGGTTAGTCTTCATTGATTGAAGAAAAACGTAACTTCATGTGTTGCGCATCTAAGTCATCAAGTCAGCATAAGTGTTAGGATGTGTGTCCATTTCAGAGAACATTCGAAGATTCTAGGATATTTAGCTCACACCGCAACTTGCTAAATCTCTTCTCAACCAAGGGCTTAGTGAAGATATCGGCCAGTTGATCTTCAGTGTTGTCATGGTTGATGGAGATGTCGCCCTTCAACACATGATCACGAAGAAAATGATGACGAATCTGGATGTGCTTGGTCTTCGAGTGCTGAACTAGGTTATGAGCAATCTTGGTAGCACTCTCATTGTCACAGTAGAGAGGCATATTCTTCATGTTAACGCCATAGTCCTTGAGTGTTTGCTTCATCCATATTAGTTGAGCACAGCACGATCCAGCAGCAATGTACTCAGCTTCTACAGTGGAGAGTGATACACAGTTCTGTTTCTTCGAGGACCAACAGACTAAGGATCGTCTTAGGAAATGACATGTGCCTGATGTTGACTTGCGGTCCACGCGATCGCCAGCATAGTCAGAGTCTAAATATCCAATGAGATCAAAATAAGAGCCTTTGGGATACCATAATCCAAGTGTTGGTGTGTGAGCTAAGTATCGAAGAATATGCTTCACAACCTTATGGTGTGGTTCCTTCGGTGTAGCTTGAAATCGGGCACACATGCAAACACTAAGCATAATATCCGTCCTATTTTCACATAGGTACAATAAAGAGCCAATCATGGAGTGGTATACCTTTTGATCGAAGTCTTGACCATTTTCATCAGTGCACAAATGGCCATTTGTGGGCATTGGAATTTTGACCCCTTTGCAATCTTGCATGCCGAATTTTCTCAATACGTCCTTGAGGCATTTCTTCTGAGATATGAATATCCCATTGCGCTGTTGACGAATTTCAAGACCTAAAAAGAACTTCAATTCTCCCATCATAGACATTTGATATTCTTCACTCATCATATAGGCAAATTCATCACTATATCGTTGGTTAGTACAGCCAAAAATGATATCATCAACATATATTTGGCACACAAACAATTCATCATCATAAGACTTAGTGAAAAGAGTTGGGTAGAGTGAACCGGGTTTGAAGCCTTTCTTCATGAGGAATTCCTTCAAAGTATCATACCACGCCCGAGGGGCTTGCTTGAGGCCATACAGGGCCTTGTTGATCTTGAAGACTTTGTCAGGATTCTTTGGATCTTCAAAACCTGGTCGTTGAGCAACATATACTTCTTCCTCAAGCTTACCATTGAGGAATGCACTTTTCACATCCATTTGTTGTAAGATAATATCATGATGGTTAGCATAAGCAAGTAATATGCGAAAAGCCTCAAGTCTAGCAACAGGTGCAAAAGTTTCATCGAAGTCAATTCCTTCAACCTGTGTGTAGCCTTGAGATACAAGCCATGCCTTATTCCTCACCACAAAGCCATTTTCATCTTGCTTGTTGCGGTAGATCCACTTTGTGCCAATAATGTTGTGCTTGCGAGGATCTGGACGTTTGACCAGATCCCAGACATTGTTGAGCTCGAACTGATGTAATTCTTCTTGCATCGCTTGAATCCACTTAGGCTCCAGAAATGCTTCATCTACCTTAGTGGGCTCTGTGATAGAGACAAAAGCAAAGTGCCCACAAAAGTTAGACAAATGTGAAGCTTTTGAGCGTGTGAGAGGACCTGGTGCTTCAGTGTCATCGATAATCTTCTCGATTTGCACTTCATTTGCAATACGAGGATGAGCGGGTTGTCTTCGAGGAATTTGATCTGCATTTTCTTCAGGAGCATTTTCCTCAGCTCCATTTTCTTCAGGTGCGCCAGATCGACATTCATCACGTTCTGGAATGAATTCTTCAGCAGATTCTTTAGTGGGAATGACATCTTCAGTGGCTTTGAACTTGATAGAATCCTCAGGTGCTGGTTCATCTATCATAGAAGGTAGGTGCTCTCTTTGCGAGCCATTAGTTTCATCGAACCGCACATCTATAGTTTCAACAACCTTGTGAAGAACGTTGTTGAAGACTTTGTAGGTGTGCGAGTCCTTTCCATAACCAAGCATGAAGCCCTCATGTGCTTTCGGTGCAAATTTAGATGTGTGATGAGGATCTCTAATCCAACATTTAGCACCGAAGACTTTAAAGTAACTCACATTGGGTTTCTTGTCAGGGAGGAGTTCATAGGCAGTCTTCTTGAAGAAGTTGTGAAGATATACTCTGTTGATGATGTGGCACGCAGTGTCAATTGCCTCACTCTAGAAACGACGAGGCGTCTTGTATTCATCTAGCATAGTGCGAGCCATCTCAACAAGAGTTCTGTTCTTGCGCTCCATGATGCCATTCTGTTGAGGAGTATAAGGAGCAGATAACTCATGAGTAATACCAACTTCATCAAGATAGTCATCAAGACCGGAATTCTTGAACTCAGTTCCATTGTCACTCCTGATGTGCTTGATCTTCACACCAAAGTTGGTTGAAGCCCTCGAGGAAAATCGTTTGAAGACTTCCTGCACTTCATGTTTGTAAGTGACAATGTGTACCCATGTGTAACGAGAATAATCATCAACAATAACAAAGCCATATAGAGAAGCATCATTTGTAACAGCAGAATAATGATTAGGACCGAAGAGATCCATGTGAAGCAATTCAAATGGTCGAGTGGTAGTCATGATAGTCTTCGCTGGATGCTTGGCCTTTGTCATCTTTCTAGCTTCACAGGCTCCGCATAAGTGATCCTTGAGGAATTTAACATTCTCAATGCCAATGACATGCTTCTTCTTTGCGAGCGTGTGCAGATTCCTCATGCCAGCATGACCAAGTCGTCGATGCTATAGCCAGCCTTCTGAAGCTTTTGCAAGTAAGCATACAACTGGTTGTGGTCCTGTAGAGAAATCAACAATGAACAAGTCTCCTCTCCTAAAGCCTTCGAAGACTTTGGAATTATTAGCTTCCATGATCACAACACAACGATACTTGCCAAAGACAACAACCATATCAAGATCACAAAGCATTGAGACAGACATGAGGTTGTATCCTAAGGACTCGACAAGCATGACTTTGTCCATGTGTATGTCCTTAGAGATTGCAACCTTACCTAGACCCAATACCTAACTTTTGCCTTTGTCAGGGAAGATGATATGCTCCAGATGTGAAGGTGATAACAGAGCATCCATCAATAGATTCTTGTCACCCGTCATGTGATTTGTACATCCACTATCGAGTACCCACTCATTGGCTTTGGGTTGTTCATCCTGCAGACGTATTAGTGCAACTTACGAACTCATATACTTCATCAGTGAAGAATATGACATCAATATCATCAGATCAATTTCTTCGAGCAATTTGAACAGATAAATAGTATGAGGATTTGTGAAATGAAAGTTCATTTCATCATGATTAGCCTACATCCTATCATGCATTGTTCAGGTCTCCGGCAAATTCTTCAGACGTTTTGAGTACGTCTGGAGACCTGACCCTGCATAAGAGATTAGTTCTTTTTCTTCACCACCCACATCTGAAGGGGTGGCAAAGAATTCATCACTCTCCGAGCACCATATGAGAAAGGTGGCATAGACGCCAGTCCACTTTGTTTCACATAAGAGGGGTTAGGGTAAGCATATGAATAAGCAGAGAAATTCTTCGAGGACATATGGACATAATGATTTGAAGAATAATGCACATATTCATAGACCTTAGCTTTACCCTACGAAACAGAAGGGTTAACATGATGATGATCATATGAGGACTTTGATCCTTTTGAGGAATTTGATCCACGTGAGGAATTTGGTCCGTATGAGGACTTGGATCAATATGAAGAATTTGGTTCATATGAAGAATTTGATCTAGGGTTCCAATTCTTCACAGGTGGTATCATGAGGACATTCACCTGAGGACTTTCAAGGCAACTTTTGGGAACCCAGATTTTCTTCATAGGGGAACCGTTCCTGCAGTTAGTGTCAACATATCTAGCAAATACTTCACCATTCTGATTTTTGAACAGTTTATAGTTGGAGTCAAATGACTCATCAGAAGAATGAGGAGATTCACATGTAAAGCCAGATAAGTTGGATGGATCAACTGGTGGTCCCTTTGCTGCAACCCATGAGTTTTTGGGGTACTGCTCAGGCTTCCAATATGTTCCATCAGCATTGAGTTTCCTCAAAGGCAATACCCTCTTTCCTAGGGTTTCTGTTGAGGATCTGCTTTTTGAGCACATCACAAAGAGTCTGATGCCCTTTGAGGCTTTTGTACATGCCTGTCATGTACAATTCCTTCAGCCCTGCATCATCAGTGATACTTGCATTGTCCTTAGATGAGGAATTAGTGACAGCATAGGCAGATGAAGAATTTGCGGCATTATAAGCATTTGAACATTCAGGTGAAGAATTAGCAATTTCACGTTCAATGCACTTCAGACATGGGGGAACAAATTCTTCCTGAGTAGCGCTGATTTGTTGAGCAAGTAATGAATCGCGTTCCTTCTGAAGATCTTCATAATCCACTCTTAGCTTTTCAAGATCTTGCTTTCTTTGAAGAAATTCATAAGAAAGCTTCTCGTGATCAGATAAGAGAGTGTTATGATGACCTTGAAGATTGTCAAACTTGGACCAAAGTCTCTAAAGACTCTCAGCCAAAGCTTTTGACTGATCCATTTCTTCACCCAGCATATCATTGCTCTTATTTAGCATGTATTGAACTTTTTCCAAAGTTCTTTGTTGTTTAGTGGCAAGGGAAGCAAGTTTGACATAGCTGGGGCCAAATTCATCACCTGATTCATCATCACTAGATTCAGAAAGGTAGCATTTGGTTACCTTGGCACCCTCTGCCATAAGGCACAATGAAGAGGATGACGATTCAGGTGTGAAAGGCATCTCCTTGAGAAAATCCTTGTAATCCTCAAACCAAGGATCATGACGAGTACGATGACCTTCATAGCCTTAGAGAGCCGGTCCCAGATTAGCTTTGCATGATTGAGATGCATGACATTCCTGAACTGATTTCGGGACAAACAGGAGCAGATGACATTCTTCCCTGTGAGGTTGAGTAGAGTGTACTTGCGAATGTCATCAGCCTCCGCCATCTTGCATAGATAGGTAAGACCAATCTCAGTGACGGTTCACAGTTTGCTATCCATAGCCATGAGTCGCTTCTTCATCATGGCCTTCCACCGAGGATACTCATGACCGTCAAAGATGGGGCATGATACATTCCTCAATCCTGCATTCGACATAACTAAAACTCCAGGCGGTTAAACCAAAATCACATAGAACAAGGGAGTACCTTGCTCTGACACCTATTGAAAGTGCGTTATATCGACTAGAGGGGGGGTGAATAGGCCATTTTTATGAATTCTTCACTGAGGAATTTGCTGGTGAGGAAATTCCTACGTGAAGAACTACTTGCAGCGGAATAAGTACCCAGAAGTAAACATAACAGAACATAAGCATAGTCATCATGATGAAATGAAGACAAGCACAGAGTACAGAAAGCGTAAACACAGGATAACACAAGAAAGAAGACGGACAGACTGAAGAAATTGAACTGAGGAAATTGAGAAAGTCTTCAGTCAAAGTCTTCAAACAGATATGAACAGGCACACAACAACAGACATGAGGAAATGAAAGAGTTGAGGAAATAGAAGCAGTAAGCTTGGTGAAGACAATGATCTGGTAGACCAGTTCCAACTGCTGTCTCAGTTGTACATATGGTTGGAGCGGCTGAGTATTTAAAATTGAGGACACCTAGTCCCGGACACACAGTCCTCACCGTATTCTCCTTGAGCTAAGGTCACATAAACCTCGCCCAATCACTTGTGGCAAGTCTTCAGGTAACTTCCGAACCTTCACAAACTCGGTCACTCAGTGATCCACAATTCCTCTTGGATGCTCTAGACCTTGACGCCTAACCGTCTGGAAGAAGCATAATCTTCAAAGGAAACAAGCATCGGATCCATGCAGGATCAATCTCTTCAGTGATGCTCAATCACTTTGGGTTTGTAGGTGTTGGGTTTGGGTTTTCCTCACTTGATGATTTTCGCTCAAAGTCCTCGGTGGATGGGATGCTCTCAAATGACAAGTGTCAGTTTCTCTCGGAGCAGCCAACCAGCTAGTGGTTGAAGGGGGCGGCTATTTATAGCCTAGGGAGCAGCCCGACATGATAAGACATAAATTCCCTTGTCTGATATGACCGTTAGGTGGGTAGATATTTTGGAACAGCTGGCGCATAGCACAGCAACGATTGGAATTTTGACTATCAAATTCCTCGGGGCTATCATGTTCCTCACTGTGTAGGCAATTTGCACTGGCGAATTCCTCAGTCCTCAGTCAGAACAAATTCCTCAGAGACCAGAAGAACTTCGTCTCTGTCACTGAAGAATATCACTACTAGGGAAAAGGCTAGCAGCAGTGCGGGTTTTTAGGCTAGCAGCAGTGCGGGTGGCGGCGCTACTAATAAGGCGCTACAGCTAACTCATAGTAGTAGCGCGGCCCTAACCCGCGCTACTACTATTGACGATATCAGCAGCGCTTTTTGTGAACGTGCTACTATTAACTAGTTGTAGCGATTTCGCCATCCCTCGCTACTGCTATATCTCATCATTTTCCCACTGCCCCTTTCCCTTTGAGTTCTCCTTTCAGATACTAGATACTAGGTACTGCTAGTAGATATCAAATTCATAAACCATTACTAGGTACGGTAGTACTCCCTTCGTTCCAAATTACTTGTCGTGGTTTTAGTTCAAACCACGACTAGTAATTTGGAACGAAGGGAGTACTAGATAACAATTTCATGCATAGCCAACATGCATCCTCAAGTAGTACAAGGTCATATCAACGGCCATCATCATATGTAGTTCTAGATGATATCGACGACGATCATCATATGTAGTTCTAGATGATATAGCCACACACACATATGTAGTTCTAGATAATATAGCCACACACACATATGTAGTTCTAGATGATATAGCCACACACACATATGTAGTTCTAGATGATATCGAAGACAATCATCATCCTCAAGCCTGGGCGGTTGGTGTTCCTGATAGTAATTAGGATGGCCTGTCCAACACAAAGATTCTTGCCATCGAGGAATTTCTTCCACCCAACCAAGTTTAAGTGTGTGCGACCGTCCGTGTCCACGCGGTAAGTACAGGTTGTGACGGAGCCCCTTGCAGTAAGGCGTAGTCCAGCTGAGCCTTCTTCATCAGGCTCGATACCATAACTCACAGATATGCTCTTTGCCAATTTCTGAATAAGAAAAACATATCAATTAATAAGCATGTGATCGAACTCTACACTAAAACATATATATCATCGACTAGATTCCACACAACATGCCATATCATTGGACTGTACAATAAGTAATTCACACTATTAATTCGCATTTGTAAGTACAACATACCATATCATGTCGAACAACCATGGTATTTGTCAAGCGGGTCACGAATGGCACCCCGACAAAGTCAGCACGTGGCGGAATTATGTCCCACAGGTTGGACACCTCCTCCTCACTCAGCCTTGTTCTTTGAGCTATGATGGCTTCATGAAGTGGGTCCTCATCATCTTCATCGAGTGGGTCCTCATTATCTTCATCATCTTCATCATCTCCGTCATCTTCATCATCTTCCACCAGGTTGAGATAAATGACAGCTAGCTTGGGTCTTTCTGCTCGGAAGTTGAAGCTGATCAACTCACCACCAGTAAGATGCATGCGAGCGACAAAACGGGCCCATCCATCTCCTCCAATCTGCAACATATTGCGTCCTTTCTCGACCTCATAGTGTACGCCCCCAGGAGCCTCAAATGTCACAGTGTCTCCTATCAGCTTGTTGAATTTCAACCTCACATTGCATGGAACGATCTGTGTAAAATAAGCAAAATGACACAATGCAGTAATGCCAACACTAAAAATCAACTAAATTAACTAAATGAATTAGCCTACTAAATCAACTAAATCAAAATGTTCTAAGTCAACTAAATCAACTAGCTTACTAAGTCAACTAAATTGTATCAACTAAATCAAAATGTTGCATATAAGCAGGAGGGAGAAGGAGGGGCGAATCGAGGAGGGAGAAGAGAGTAGGATGGAGGAGGAAGGCGGAGCGAGGAGGGGCCGGCCGGCGCGGCCAGTTGAGGGAGGACGGAGGAGGAAGGCGGAGCGAGGAGGGGCCGGCCAGCGGCTAGTGGAGAGGGAGGACGGAGGAGGAGGCCGGTACCGAGTCCAGCAAGGAGGAGGAGGTGACGGCGCGCGGCGCAGACGGAGGAGGGGCGACGGGGGCGCGCGGCGCAGACGGATCGGAGAGGATTGAGTGGCTGTGTGTGTGAATGGATCGGAATGGAGGAGATGGGGGAGATGAATGGCTTAGCAGTAGCGCTCTTCAGGAAAAGACGCTACTGCTAAGCTATCTAGCAGCAGCGCCTTTCACAATAAAGCGCTACTGCTACGTGTCAGTATGTAGAAATAGACTTTGTTCAATATGACAAAAATACATTGATCATCAACGATCTTTTTGTGTACAATCTGATTTTGTCAATATGAGTCCTCACCGGTTTAGGAACAGGTGAAGACTCATATTGCAGCCACAAATTCTACACATAGAGTTCAATGAAGATCAAGTGCTTGTCAAAGTTTGAGAAGTAACATATTTAAGGTAGTAGAAACTCTCTTCACGGAGCGAGGTGGGACTAAATTTTTGTAGGAAACTTAGCAGTAGCGCTTATCTGAGAAATGCGCTGCTACTATGCTACGTAGCAGTAGCGCGCATCACTATAACGTGTTGCTACTATAACTAGCCTCGCGGCAGCCTCGTAGGAATTATAGCAGCAGCGCGTCTTTGGGAGGACGCGCTACTGCTATATTTGTCTCAGCAGCGAGTTTCGTATGTCCGCGCTACTGCTAGTTAGCAGCAGCAAGTTATTTTGAAGCGCGCTGCTGATAAGATTCTGTGTATAGGCTTTTCCCTAGTAGTGTATGACTGAACTGTATGGGATTTCCAATGGCTTCGCTCGAAGGGATTGGTAGGTGTAGGATTTTGAGTTGAGCATCACATGGAAATTTTTCCTTAGTATTTCCTCGACCCCCTTTAACAGTACGGTGTTTCCTATGACTCAAGAAAGAGAAAATGAAACTACGAAAACAAAAGTCTTCACACTTCATGTTCCTCGAATGAATACCAAGTCTTCAAGGTTACACCAATTTCTTCACTTTAAAAGTCTTCATAAAGTCTTCAGAAATCCAAAGTTTTCAGTTGAAGAACTTCATTTTTAGGGGTCGGCTTTCTCTGTAAATATCAAACTCCTCATAGACTTATAGACCTGTGTACACTCAGAAATGCATCAGTTCCTTAACCTATAAGTCTTCAATACACCAAAATCACTAAGGGGCACTAGATGCACTTACAATCCTTATCTCCAACAACCTCATTGTTGAGCAATTAAGAAACAAAGCCTCTGGAACAAACTGGCCTGGTGGCCGCTGCCGGCGTCGTCAATCCCCATGCCCCCGCTCAGTCCAACCACCAATCACCACCACGCCCCACTCCTCTTCACCTTATCTCCTATTTCTCGAGATATCATTAGTTTTTACACATGGGAAATACAGCGTTGAAAAACGCCTGAAACACTGCAATGGTGTACCTCGCCATTGTGAATAACCATGGACTTGGACCACCGGATGATCTGCCTAGCAAAAACCTCATCATCTGGTAACTTGCCTCGGTTTAGATACGCCAGGTATGGAATCGTCCAATCTGGAGTAGTATGTAAAGCAGCCACCAGCTGGGCCTCCGAATCAGGAACAGCTAAATCCTCCTCTGTAGGCAACTTGACAGATGGGTTATGCAGGATATCTAAAAAGGTAATGGGTGGTACCGGTTTACGCTGAGATCCCAGCCTACTTAAAGCATCTGCTGCCTCGTTTTTGCGCCAGTCAATAGGCTCAACCTCGCATCTGTAAGCCGCCATTAGTGGATCCTTAGAATCCCAAGTACCAGAGACTTGCTGAGCCACCAGATCAGAATCTCCGAAACTGCGAACCCGGCTTAAGTTCATTTCCTTAGCCACCCGGAGACTGTGGAGTAAGGACTCTTACTCAGCTGCATTGTTAGTACAAGGAAACATTAAGCGGAGAACATAACAAATTTTATCACCGCGAGGGGAAGTAAGAACAACTCCAGCCCCCGAGCCCTCCAATTGCCTGGATCCATCAAAGTGAATTGTCCAATATGTATTATCCGGTTTGTCCTCTGGTGCCTACAACTCGGTGGAATCATTGATGAAGTCAACAAGTGCCTGTGACTTGATTGATGTCCGAGGCATATACTTCAATCCGTGCGGGCTAAGCTCAATTGCTCACTTTGCAACCCGGCCAGTTGCCTCCCTGTTCTGAATGATATCGCCCAAAGGAGCTGAACTGACCACTGTAATGGGATGGCCTTGAAAGTACTGCTTGAGCTTCTGACTTGCCATAAAAACCCCATAAACCAGCTTTTGCCAATGCGGATATCGCTGCTCTGACTCGATAAGCACTTCACTGATGTAGTAAACCGGTCGTTGAACTAGGTATTCCTTACCAGCCTCTTTGCGCTCTACCACGATCGCCACGCTGACAGCACGGGCGTTAGCAGCCACGTACAATAACAAGGGCTCTTTGTCAACCGGAGCAGCAAGTACCGGTGGTTCAACCAACTGCCGCTTTAAGTCCTCAAACGCCGCATCAGCCGCATCACTCTAGACGAAATTGTCTGTCTTTTTTAACATTTGATACAAAGGAATCGCCTTTTCTCCCAAACGGCTAATAAACCGGCTAAGGGCGGCGATTCGACCCGCCAAACGCTGAACATCATTGATACACTTCGGTTTAGCCAAAGATGTAATCGCTTTGATTTTTTTCCGTATTAGCCTCAATTCCTCTGTTGGACACCAGAAAGCCTAGGAGCTTGCCTGCCGGAACACCAAAAACACATTTATCCGGATTAAGCATCATTTTGTAAACCCGAAGACTGTCAAATGTTTCCTTGAGATCATCTATCAAGGTTTCCTTCTTCCTGGATTTTACCACAATGTCATCCACATAGGCATGAACATTACGCCCAATATGTGTGTGAAGACAATTTTGCACACAACACTGATAAGTAGCCTGGGCACTTTTGAGCCCAAAAGGCATAGAAACATAGCAGAAGGCTCCAAAGGGAGTGATGAAGGCTTTCTTCTCCTGGTCCTTAACTGCCATCTTAATCTGATGATAACCTGAATAAGCATCCAAGAAACTCAGGCGCTCACAACCCACTGTCACATCAATAATCTGATCAATACGCAGGAGAGCAAAAGGATCTGCCAGACAAGCCTTGTTCAAATTTGTGTAGTCCACACACATACACCAAGTGCCATTTTTCTTAAGAACGAGCACCGGATTGGCCAACCACTCAGGGTGAAATACTTCGATGATAAAGCCAGCAGCCAATAGCCGGGCTACCTCCTCACCAATAGCCTTGCGTCTTTCTTCGTTAAACCGCCGAAGAAATTGCTTGACCGGTTTAAACTTCAGATCAATATTGAGAGTGTGCTCAGCGAGTTCCCTTGGTACACCTGGCATGTCAGAAGGCTTCCATGCAAAGATGTCCCGGTTCTCACGGATGAACTCGATGAGCATGCTTTCCTATTTCGGATACAGATTGGTGCTAATGCTAAACTGTTTGGATGAATCACCAGGAACAAAGTCAACAAGTTTAGTCTCGTCACACGGTTTGAACTTCAGGGTCGGGTCATGCTCAGTGGTGGGTTTTTTCAAAGGAGTCATGTCTGCCGGATCAACATTGTCTTTATAAAACTTCAGCTCCTCTATAGCACAAACCGACTTAGCATACGCCGCATCACCTTTCCTCACAATCCAAAGCAATCTTTCGACTTCCATGTACCATGATAGTTCCCTTGTGGCCCGGCATTTTGAGTTGTAAATAGATATAGCAGGGCCTCGCCATGAATTTTGTGTAAGCCGGCCGTCCAAACAACGCATACGGGCTCTGGATTTTCACCACTTCAAAGGTCAATTTTTCATACCTGGAATCATGCTCATCTCCAAACACAACCTCTAGAGAGATCTTGCCAACAGGATATGCCAATTTACCTGGCACCACACCATGAAAAACAGTGTTGGACGGTTTAAGACTCTTGTCTGTCAAAACCATACGATGAAAATCTCATAATAAAGGATGTTGATACTGCTCCCTCCATCCATCAGGACTTTGGTAAACTTGTAACCTCCCACCTGAGGTGCCACTACCAAGGCCAGTTGACCCGGATTGTCAACCCGGGGCGGATGATCCTCCCTGCTCCACACGATGGGTTGCTTTGACCACCATAAGTCATGTGGCACAGCCGGTTCAACAACATTAACTACCCTTTTGTGAAGCTTCTGATCTCGCTTACATAGACTAGCAGTGAACACATGATACTGCCCGCCATTCAACTGCTTGGGGTGACATTGATAACCTGATTGCTGCTGATTCCCTTGATTATTTTGTTGGCCATTACCACCTTGGTTATGCTGGTTGCCCTGATTATTCTGAAATCCAGAACTTGAACCGCCGCCACCATGAAAACCTGGACCTGAACCGCTCGAAGGACCCTAATCATACCGAAAAATATCGGAATTCTTGAACTCCTTCATTATATAACAATCTTTCCATAGATGTGTGGAATGGGCCTCCTTGGTCCCATGCTTAGGACAGGGCTGGTTCATCAGTCGTTCTAGATTCATCCCTCCACCACGCTGGGGCGGTTTACCTTTACGGCGCTGCATATTAGTGTTAGCCACAAGATCTGAATTATCCGCCTTGCGCTTCCGTTATTCCCATGGCCTCCCTGGTTGTGATGATGTCCCTTTGCACCGCCGTTATTCTTTCCCTTCTCCGGTTTCTCCTCATCAGAATCGGGATCCTTGGTATTATCAGAATTGGCATACTTAGCCAAGGCTGCCATAAGGGTTCCCATCTCATTGCAGTGGCGCTTGAGCCGTCCCAACTTCATTTTTAGCGACTTGAACCGGCAATAACGCTCCAGCGTTATGATCGCTTGACCATCGTTAATCCGGTCAGACGAGTGCAAAACCTCTGAAACCTGGCGTACCCAATGAGTTGTTAACTCGTTCTCCCCTTGAACACAAGCATCCAGATCCACAATGGACATGGGTTGTTTGCACGTGTCTTTGAAATTGGCTATAAACCGGGCCTTCAACTGATCCTATGACTCGATGGAGTTAGCTGGTAAATTTTTCAACCAAGTACGGGCCGTCCCTTCCAACATCATTGTGAAGTACTTTGCACAGGCCGCTTCATCTACATCCAGCATCTCCATTGCCATCTCATAACTCTCAACCCATGCCTCAGGTGGCTGATCTGCCGTGTAGTTAGGCACTTTACATGGACCCTTGAAATGTTTGGGCAAACGCACATTACGGAGAGCCGGAATAAGACACAACACTCCCGAGGAACAGAAGGCAAGCCCGGTGCCTTGGTCGACTGACGCAGCTGGCTAAACCGAGGCGGGTTGATGATGACCCAAAGCGACCTCCCTTCATGCCCTCCCATTATCCACCACACCTTGAGCATTACGATGCCGCGCACTGCTAGACACTTCCGGTTCATCCATGTGCCTGCTATAGCTCGGGCTTGGACAAGGGGTTGAATGAATTCTATCCCGGCTAGAAGAATAAGCCTGCTGCTGCACCACAACGGTTTGAAGAAGGTCCCTAGCCCGCTGCGTTTTGATTGCTGCCAGTGAATCGCCCTCCATCGGAATGGCTGCCAGGCATGATGCTGCGGCACTCATGTTATCCAGAGGGCTCGAGAAGTGACCCGGCGGTGTGGACACATATTGCGGCGGGTATCTATTCGCCGGGGCGGTTCTGTCATCCGTAGCTGATCCGGAGCTGTCCTAGGCGCATCAGTCCGATTTGCAACGGCCGGATTGCTCGGCCCGGCGCCCGGTGTTTGAAAGAGGTTCAATCCTTCGTAGACCAATGACAGACGAGACCGGTACTTCCTTCGCATTACATCTTCTGATGCGTTCCGATCCAGCATGAGCCGATAATTCTGCGCCTGTATTTGCTGTGACTGGGCATCCAAAGCGGCCCGCTCTTCAGCCATCCTAGCATCCTCAGTTGCCAGGTCCTCCTTAGCCTGTGTTATCTGGTCCTTCAACTTTGCAATGTCCGCATTATGCTGATCCCGCGTCTCCGGGGTGACTGCCGTGGTCAATAAAGTCGCCCATGCATCCATCAAACCGGAGAGGACATGAGCTGGTCGGTGTGCCGGGGATCTTGTCGCGGCTGCTTATCCGGTATTCATCGCCGCTGTAGACGAAGACTGCAGAGTGGGCTATGTTCCGGCCATGTAAACAGCAACCTGACTCGGTGGTTCAAGGAGGTCCGGAATACTGTTGCCATCGGAATATCCTTCAAACACACCGTTATGAATGTGGTACAAGGACTCGGTTTTGCTAGTGGATGATTCGCCATCGGAATAAACGACCGTCTCGCCTTCAGACACCGGTTCAGATCCGACCTTATGGACACATCCTATGAACGCACGCTTCATGGCAGGCTTAAACCGGGCTGGACTCGCACGCTGAGCCGTTTCGACGAGGTCAGTGCAGATCTCCGGCTCAGGGCCCGGTTCGCCGATCTTGCCGATGAAGACATGAATTCCGCCAAAGGGGACTCGGTACCCGTACTCAATTGAGCCGGCCTCGGGGCCCCATCCTTTATCGTCGATGTAAAGCTTGCCGCAACGACTCTTGGTCATCTGGCCAACCACGTACCCCTTAAGTCCTTCAAAGCCGCCCTTCAAGAACTCGAAACCATCGTGCGATAGCCCCACGGTGGGCGCCAACTGTCATGGAATTAACACGTCAGATGTCCTCATGAAAGGACTGAGTCGTGGAGCCATTGCAACGGGTTAGCTTGAAGGGGTTAAACCGGACAAGGGACACAGGAGTTCATACTAGTTCGGCCCCTTCGATGAAGGTAAAAGCCTACGTCTAGTTGTGATGGGATTGATTGGGTTTCGATGACCAGGGAGAAAATATGCTTGCCTGAGTCTCGAGTTGTTGTTTCTTGTCCCTGAACCGCCGTCGGGTCGTCCCTTTATATACATAGGTTGACGCACGGCTGGTCTACAGAGCCCCGAGGCCGACTCATACAAAGTTTCTGGCTCGGTCTCTCCTTTCCTAACTTATATTAGAAGTTACATAGTCATGGCGGTTCACCACTATGGGCCCTAATCCACCTTTGGGCTTCGGGCTCCTAAGCTTCATTAGTAAAGCGCCATCTTCTGGACCTTAATGGGCTTCAGCATAGTCGAGGGTGAACCGGGCCCTCCTGGCTGGTTTACACTTAGTAGTTATATCCCCAACAGGTTTACTCCCGCATGGGTCAATCACAACAAGTGTTCTATAAAAAAATGCATCTTGATGTTCCGTGCAATGCACGGATCTTGCTAGTACTCCTATAGAAGACTAAGTTGGTGATGATGGTGTGTCTGCCATCCGTCGTTTCTGACCATTAGATCTACATCTAACGACTGTGAGGTAAGTTGTTGCCTTTTCTCACCAACATCCCACTTGTCTACAAATTTGCAGAAAAACCCATAATTAGTATCTTAAAACAAACCACATCCCTCCCTGAACTCACCAAAACAACCCAAGAATATATTTTAATTGAAACATAATATATCTCTAGTGATATATGTATATCAAAATTAGAGTGTTTTGTATCAAGTTTGTGAATAAGTATTATTCTAATTATGATCCGTTGCAATGCACATGAACATTGTTAGTATTCCAACCATGCAAAAAAAATTCCTAGTATTTCCATAGTTTCGAGTTTTCCATCAAGATATTAGTCACTCATGGTTGATATTTACTTTGAATCATGTACACATATGCACTATGTAACTAGCCTTTCTTATTGGCTTCCAAAGCTTAACTTTAACTCCTACTTACAATATGTAGAGTATTTAACAGAAAACTACCACTTTCAACCAGCCCTAGGAAGAATCTATTGTACAAAAAATAGCAAAAACATACCCAAAATTTCTTAATCCATGCCAAAAATGACTACCTAGTGCCGATTAGGCTCGTTTAAACCCATTTATGACAGGGTTGTCCCACACGTCCGTGCTGATGAGGCAACTTAAACCAACACATTTGGTTCGACCGTTGACACGAGGGACCCACATCCGACCTTCTATCTTGTTATTCCCCCTCAAATCATTATTTTTCCTGAACATTACTTCAAACAGCACTGATGTGTGTTTGTCGGTGGCGTCGGTGATGAGCGATTTGGCCGCCGCTCCGCCGGACGGGCCAGACGCCACGCTGGCCTCCGCACGGGTTGGCAGGTTGGCCTGAGCGTGACTCACGAGCGAGCAAGCCATCGCGCTGGCCTTTGCTCGAGCTAGATGTCTGGCCTTAGCATGGCTCGCGCGAGCAAGCAACCACGCTGTCGTGCCAATCTAGGTAGCAAACCTTGCAGACAAGCAGCTGGACAGAGCTATCTTGGCTAGCCAGCGTCCGCGAGCGCCAGACGGAGCTAGCATCCGGACTGCCGCAAGATGGGCTCCGCATCGCCGGCGGTTTTGACCTCGCCTTTTGCCGGCGGCGGTAGCTGCGTCCCATGGCCGAGGATGACTAGGTGGATGGGCCGGAGGTAGGAGGTCACTCGGGGATTTTTGCGCAGACTGACATGTAGGTCCCACAAGTCATAACGCCTGGGTGTGTTTGGTAGGGTGCATGAAGGGTGCATGAGCCCAAGAGTTCCCTTCTCGACCCACTTTTGGGTGTTTTGTAGAGTGTATGGAGGGTGCATGAGTCCGCACTATCTTAGCACAAATACACTAGAAGCATGCATGAAGAGGGGTGTTGAGTTGAGCATGCATGAAGAGGGAACAACTATGCTGAGACGAGAAGAAGGTGTTGACTTTATGGGCGACATGGGTTGAAACGTGCCTATAACGGCACTTTGTAGAGTAGTCATTTCTTCGTAGGGCTGGTTGGTAAGGGCATGTACAATGGTTGATGAGGTAGTCTTATCTTAAGTCTACCACATATGCAAGTGGTAGTAGTTTCTTGGCATTATTAGGGGTTTCTTGCATTATTAGTGGTTTCTTGTAAGGAACAATGTACTACTAGCGACAAAAGGCGATTCTAGGTTTCCTTGTACTCCAACGAGTACTACTAGTGGTCGCGGGAGTGTATACCTCGTTTTGTGGGTTCGATCCCGGCCGAACGCACAGCAGCCTTTTTTTTAAATAGTAACTTTGCTGTGAGCCAATATTGTACACGGGTAGTTTGAGTTTTGAAGTCAAACGGACGTGCGACACCACAATATGGGTGCACTGGATAGCCTAGCCACGTGAACGGGTTTTCCTTCCTATCATCTCGTGGCTCGCGTGCTCGCCCTAGCCGCATCTCACTTGCAGCTTCCTCGTCAGCTAGTAGCATATTTAAACTAGCGCCTCCCAATTAAGCCCGAGGAGCCGGTAAAGACTTGCCGGGCATTGGGAACTATGCAATATGGCTCTGTACATAAAGTGCTCTACTACTACTCTGTAGCTTGTGGCATTGCTCGCATGGACTTCACTCCATTATCGGCTCTATAAAAGAAATTCCTCTTGACGTGTTTTTTTTGAAACGGAGGCAAAAGCTTTGCCTCATCTCATTCATAAAGAAGGAACTACTAACAAAGTTCGACGAGATCCATTACACCTCCACAAATGGAAGCGAAAAGCCTAGTCTCACTGTATCAAATAACTCAAATGTTCTGCCCCCGCAGTAACCGTCGCTGATAAACAGGCTGCTAGTGTTTGCGTGAGAGGAGCGACTGAGTAGGCCATCTACGTGAGAGGAGCGGCTAGAGCATCGAGAGTTCCCACTAGGCCACTACGCAGGTGTACTTTACCTACATTGATAGTACAGCGATGGTTCTAGAGAATAGTAGTACCCTCCATTTCCAACTATAGCTCCTTGGCCCTGAGATTCAAAGTTCAAAACTGATGCACTATACTAGAAGTACAGTACATCGCACTACTAGTTGAGAAAGTAGTACTAGTACTGCTACAGTACGAGTACGTATGCCTCCGTCCCATAATGTAATACATTTTTTGAGACTAGTTGGCGTGTACAAAAAATAGAAAAAACATACCCAAAATTTCTTAATCCATGCCAAAAACTACTACCTAATGCCAAAAATTTCTTACTAGTGCTATTATTTATAGTATAATGCAATCCCATAACGTCCCATAATGCTAGTACTAGTAGTAAATAATAGCCTCACCCCTTCGCTAAGGAACGATCTACAGTTGGAAGGGACGAGGCCCTGTGGTTACTACGCTCTTATCATCTCCTTGCCTGTTCCCCTCCCCGCGAAGAGAAGGCAGTTCGTCGTTGCTCCCATGGATTCGCCAGGCGGTTCTCCTCCTCATCGGGGCTGGGAGATCTTGGACGATGATCCTCTGGGAGAAATCGCACGCCGCTCTAACATCCTCACCCTTGCAAGACTCGGTGCTTCCTGCACCAACTTTTTCAAGATGATGCTTAAACAGGCTTGGGAAAAGGCCATGCTTGTTGGTCTTCCATGCGTCCTCGAGGAGAAGGTTCTTCTATGGGACAATCCTTCGAACATTCCACCGCTCCCTGGCCATGGTTGCACGTTGACTCCTCTAGAGTTGCCGACATTGAGAGGTAGTCGGATTTTGTCCAATGAGCAGGTTAGTAATGGAGTTTGATCATGTAGTACTTAGTTATTCCATTTCCATCCCGTAGTTTTTCCACTGCCCACCGTATTATATATAGGTCTGGGTCGGTGCCAACAAAGATTGGCTTGCATACCTCCGGCCGGATGCCACCATCATTTTGCACAACATCCACAGCAGTGCAGCCGTTCCCGTAGACCCCTTCTCCACCATTGGGGTCGGTCTTCCGGACTGGCTGGGCTTGAAAAAAATACGTATGATGATGCCTACATGAGATTGAAGAAGATAGAAATTGTGGACTCGCCGACAAAGCAATGCGGCTACAATGATTACTATCTCATCGCGGTGTTCGACATAAGGATTGCCATCAACGCAAGAGGCAGTAACGGCAAAGGCTGGCACATGTTGGCGGCGGCAGATTTGTACCCTTACACGTTCAAAGGTGCCCTGTGCCATCTAGGCCGCATCTTCGCGTTGACAAGCCAGGGGACTTGTTTCATCTGGTTGCCATCCTACGGTACGAGAGATTACAAACGGAATGCACAAACAATCATTTGCATCCCTAACCATACTTCATTATTTTGCAGGGACTAGTCATCCCCCGATCAAAACAAGATCGCCGATCCTGGATGTGCATTTGCATCCGCAATTCAGTCTAACCTGGAACCTTGTAGCTGACTTTGGCATATTGGGGTCAACTATCTTAGCAGTCGTTACCCATGGTACCACTGATGTGCAACATGGTCACAGAATCTACCACGGTCGGACCATCACCATCTACCCAGGTATTCCATTTTTTAACCCTCTCGCCTTCTCTTTAATTGTTGTACTACTTACTAGTACTAGTAGGACTAGTTTTTACCTTGGAGGACGCGTATAGCTAGCTAGGCCCTTGAAGACTTGAACCCACTAGCTGCCACCATTTTTTTCCATGTCTTACTATCTCATCCATGTAGCCAAGAGTGGCTATATATAATAAGCCGGTTATTTTACTTCCTCTATACTGGAGTAGTACTATTTGCTGCACAGTATTACTGACCGCCCACTACTAGAAAAAGGCCTACTAATGGCGCACCACCGGTGCGCCATTAGTATTTATTACTAATGGCGCACCTAAGGTGCGCCATTAGTATCTGGTATACTAATGGCGCACCAGGCAGTGCGCCATTAGTATAGGCCACGGTGCGCCATTAGTATAGGCCACCGGTGTGCCATTAGTATAGGCCACCGGTGCGCCATTAGTATTTTTGAATTTTTTGAATTTTGAATCTGGATCTGGATCGTGATTTTTTGCCCATTTTTTGCTCGTTTTTTTTTGCTCGTTTTTTGGCACGACATTATTTACAATTTTGTTCCTGTTTTTGGATCTTGTACGTTCTTTTGCTGTGTTCTTTTGCCGGAGAGGAGTTCGCTGGAGAGGAGTTCGCCGGAGAGGAGTTCGCCGGAGAGGAGGAGGAGGAGGAGGAGGAGGTCACCGGAGAGGCGCTCGCCTACAGCGCCGGAGAGGAGGAGGAGGAGGTCGCTAGAGAGGAGTTCACCGGAGCATCAGAGAGGAGGAAGGAGAAACCATGAGGGGATGGGAGGAGGAGCTCACCGGAGAGGAGGGAGGAGGATCTCACTGGAGAGAAGGGAGGAGGAGCTCACCGGAGAGGAGGGAGGAGGAGCTCACCGGAGAGGAGGGAGAAGAAACCGTGAGGGGAGGGGAGGGGAGGGGAGGAGAGGAGAGGAGGGAGGAGGAGGTCGCCAGAGAGGAGGAGGAGGTCGCCGGAGAGAAGGAGGGTAGTATGATGGAGGAGAGAAGGGAAGATGGAGTGGAGGAGAGGAGGAGATGGAGTGTAGGAGAGGTGGAATGAAGAGATAAGGAGGAGAGGACCACGGCCAGCCATATATACGGCATACTAATGGCGCACCGTGGGCAGGTGCGCCATTAGTAATTTTTTTTTATTTTTTTTTATTTATTTTGAATTTTGAAGGCGGGAAGATACTAATGGCGCACCATGGGCAGGTGCGCCATTAGTATTTTTTTATTTTTTTGACTTATTTTGAATTTTGAAGGAGGGAAGATACTAATGGCGCACCATGGGCAGGTGCGCCATTAGTAACTTTTTTTTATTTTTTCTGACTTATTTTGAATTTTGAAGGCGGGAAGATAGTAATGGCGCACCATGGGTAGGTGCGCCATTAGTAAGTTTGAATTTTTTTTGAATTTTTTTGCCTCTCCAGATCTTAAAAGCCCCGTATCTTTTTTTCTGTTAGGTTTTTGAGGATTTTGAAAATGTTTAGCAGGGTTCCCCCATGTTAAATTTGGATGTAACTTTTCGAGTAGATGATTTTTCATATAAAAAACTTTTTCATCCGAGTTAGTATGCAAAAGTTATGCCCATTTTTACAAATTCTTGCGAGATTTTGCAAATGAAGTCGAAATTCATATTTGCAAATTTTCCCAACAACTAGACCACATATCACATGGGAAACTTATTTTCTTTTATTTTTTTTGACATTTTCATCATTTTCTTTTATTTTTTTTAACTGAAAAGGCGATCCACCGGGGGGGGGGGTGCATTCGGTGGAAGTGGTGGCCAAGTTACTAATGGCGCACCGTGGCACTAGTAATGGCGCACCAATCCCACGGTGCGCCATTAGTAGTTTTGAATTTTTTAAGAAAAAATATTTTTACTAATGGCGCACCGTAGATGTGGTGCGCCATTAGTATTTGGACACTAATAGCGTACCAACACATGGTGCGCCATTAGTATATAGTAATGGCGCAGCACATGTCTGGTGCGCCATTAGTTTCAATTCCATCTATAGCCCTTTTCCTAGTAGTGGCCATATTTGAGCACAACATTATTACGCATGGACCTTGACTATGTACGTCACCATGTGTCCAGATCTGAGATGCTGTGTGTACCAGATGAACGACCCCGAGTTCGACCCCGTGATGCTACGTGGGTTCTGAGGAACACTCTTGGAGAGTACTCGCTTTTTATTGGGGATAGCTACCCCATTGTGAAGCAGATGCCACCTTCCGTGCACGACACTGAAGGCCTGCCGTTCATGAAGCATGGTTGTGTCTTCAGTGCGCACCACCGGATGAACGACATGCTGGGACATGCTATCCCTGATTTATGCCGCTTCAGCTTGGATGGGTCTCCATCATGTGAAACCGGACTAGAAAGCTGCGACAATGATTCCCGTTGCCCACCGCTATGGATCGTGCCATCCATGAAGAACACCTGGGACTGGAACCTGGAGGAGGACATGTACCCCATCTATAATGTGTAAGTGGAGTACGGTAAATTGTGAACGATAGCGCTGTGAATATATGTAGACTAGTCATGCACAAATTTATCACACGAATTGGAGATGAGTTTGTGTGGCATACTGGCATTTGTCCTTTAGAATTTATTACTAGTAAATGTGTTATGTGTATGTGCAACTTGTGTGGTTGTTGCACGGGCTCCAACATGCTCTTTGAGAAAAAAAGGTGGCACAACTTTGGATATAGGTGACATGGCGACATCATACAGTAGCATCATTCACTATAGTTGTAGTATACTCCTACTAGGATGACAACTCCTATAAAACCTTGCGCTTGGCTCTTTGCCTCTTCGGGAGGTTCAATAGTTCGTACTCGTGTGAACCTTGCACTTGGCTCTTCGCCTCTTCGGAATGTCCAACAATGATGATACTACAGTACAATATGCTTCTGGCAATCTGACACCGATTGAACTACTGCACGTCCACTACGAGGGCGAGGGCAAGGGACAGGGAGAGGGAGAGGGCGCTGTAGTCAAAACCCTCTCCTCGTCCTGCGAGCCACCGCGCGCGTGGGCGAGGGAGAGGCGTAGTAAGCAAGCTTCTCCTCGTTTGGCGAGTTGACGGGACACATCAAAGCAGTACTAGTACTAGTCCATATTGCATCCTTTCCAGTTAATATGGCTTAATTTGAAACGAGAAAAATGCAGTGGCGGTCAACGTATGTAACAATACGCTCTTTACGGTCACTATATATAGTTTTGCAGTGATTATACGATCACTAGCTCATCGTAGAGCATCGTATTGCACCCTGCTGACCGGCCACATAGTCGACGTTGCACTTTGTTGATTGGTTAAATTGTCACCTGGTTTCTGGGTCCCACCTGTCAATTGGCAGAGCAAAGAAATCAGTTAAACAAAACTTTACGTAGGCACGACAGGAGTCCAACCCTTGCGTGTAAACCACCCTAGCTGTGTATGTGAGTACATGCATGTGTACTCCCTCGGTCTTCTAGCAAAGAGTGTACATCGTCTAAAAAACAGAGAGTGTAGTACATCTACACTTCCAATGCATTTAGCCTTTAATCTAAATCGATATTGATTGACTAATGCACAAACTTGTGCTCTAGGTATAGGCTACATGTCTATCCTTAATTACAGCATGCAACAACCTTCATTTAATCTTCTTCTCTCAATGGTCGCAAGCACACATAAGTCTGCTAATTTTGGGCGTTAATTATGCCCTGGTCAATGTGTAAATCTCTAAATGTACAGTCTTTCACGGACGTAGGGAGTAGGTTCAGCACTTGAGCGTGAGCGTGTGTGTTGCATCGTGTGTTGTGTGCCGCATGGGTGCGTGAGTGTTGTGTGCGTCCATGTGTATGTGTGAGTATTGCATGTTGCATGCATGCATGAGGCTTACTCCCTCCCATTGACATGTTCATATTTCAAGCTTCCTCTGTTACCTCCATATGGTGATACTCCCTCTATTCCCAAATACGGAGTAAAAGCCTCCCTCTGATCCCAAATACAGAGTATTTGTCTTTCTAGAGATTTCAACAAGTGACTATGTACGGAGCAAAATGAGTGAAGTGAGTGTAGAGGCATAGGGATACTATAGATAGGAAGTCTTCGCAATCCATTATTCCCCATCTCGGTTAGAGAGAACTATTCTACTAGTCTTCACAGTGAAGTGACAATACACGCTACAGCAGATGGGACACTTAATTAATAACCTGAATCAGCGTGTTGGTGTTACTAAATCAGCCTTACCCAGTACTGCCATCATGTTTGCCGGTAGAGAACGCTTCCGCAAATACGCTATGCACCTCTCTCCTCCATTAACTGACATATGGGCCATCATGAGGTAGACCCACATGTCATCGGTGTAACTATTTGCACTCCAAAGGATGGTATATCCTGGTAGTAGTACTAGTAGAATTGAGATTTAATGCACTTTCTTCCCCGTCTTTCACTCTTCTTCCTCCTCTCTTTTTCTTCCTCCTGTCTTCCCCATCCTCGGCCGCACACCATTTCCCCCTGCTCACTGCTTGCCCGCCTGCGCCATCTTCCTTAGTAGCTCGCGTGTACCATATCCCCCCGCTCACTACTCGGCCACACGAGGAGAAGCTTCTTCGCTCGCCCACCCGAATCCACTTCCCCGCTGGCTCGCAGGCACCGAAAACCCCAATGGCAGAACCAACTGACACGCAGAGCCACGATTGGAATTCCCTCCCCGATGTTCTCTTGGAGCAGATCTGTAATTGTATGGACCTACTCAGCACCGTCTGTCTAGCTGCATGCTTGGTGTCTTTGTACCGTCTACTCGTCTGCAATCGGCCGGCTCTTTTCAAGACGCCCTGGTTGCTGATGCCTGATCCTCGCAGGTGGCCCAGACACCGACTTGACGATCCTACGGAGGTTTCCGTGGTGCCCCTCGACATGCTACCACTACCTGTCCACCTGTCCTTCATGCGCGGCCACTACTGGGCGGGCATGAAGGCCAATCCGATAATCCGTAGCGTCTCGTGGATATCTACACCCATTGAGAGATCACCCTTCCATCGTTGGATACCGCCACCATCGAGCCTCATGGCCCGCCAGACACTCCTGCCTACTATGCATGAGACGCGTCAAGCTTTTGGCTCGACCTCTGTTTGCTGAAAGTTGTAATCTGCGAAGTGCCCACACCATTAGAAGACTACATGGATTACAAGCTCATTGCCTTGTTCAACATGGGATTAGTCTATCTGGAATCCAATTTCCGTACATGGTTATGGCTCATCATCAATCCTATTGAGGCAACATTTCTGTCTAATGCTATAGTGCATGATGGCATCGTTTACGCGGTCGACACACAGATTCGCCGCTTATACTGGTGGAATCTATCATCGTGTAATTGTTCTATCTCATCTCATCTTTACCTTATAAATACGACTGATTATTCATTGTTACAAATTTAGAATAGATAGTATGTCTATAACCACATCATTGCTATATGTTTCTCTCATTTCCTAGATTTTTATGACCACACATGTTATTGTTAGAGTTGATATGAGAACAATTGGCATCTAATGATTGTTAGAATAGATATTATGAGCATAACCTCATGATTGCTATATGTTACTCTCATTTCCAAGATTTTTATAACAACGCATGTTATTGCTTAGAGTTGATATGAGAACAGTAGTAAGTGCTATGGTAGAATATGGGTAGGCTCTGTCATAGCTATTTTCCTGTCATTGTTACATGATGTTTGAACCATGACACATTGCTAGAATATGAAAGCCATTGGCTTATTTTTTGAACATGGGGAATGATTATGACCACGACATTGCAATTCTCTGTCTATGATATGTGTCACTATTATAATAATCTTAATTCCACACATACTCTGAACATGATTGTTTAGTTTGGTCCTTTTGGTCTCCATGATTCCAGGACCTGGAATCATACCAGTCGATGGGTGGTGGTTTATCGCTCGTTCAGCTGACGACGGTCACTTGATGCTCATTCACACGTACCAAATTGACCAAACCATTACATCAAACCACATTCTGTACAATGCCTGGGGCATTCGTGACATTGATGGCTATGGCCGCTTCATGTTCGATAAAGATCCCAGCTCCGTTGGGCCAGGCATATTCAACTAGAGGCGGGTTTATAGCCTCGGCAACCACTCCATGTTCCTCGGGCTCAATTATCCGATCATCCAACCAATCATCAATCATATCACCGGCGATGATTACCGTGCTATGCAACTTCCATTTGCCAGGGGGGACTGTGTTTACACATCATACCATGGGTTTCATGAATCACCATATCCAGAGATTCGTCGACATAGCATGTTGCCAGATAATCTTCAGTGCGTGAAAGGCATCAAGCTTCCATGTGATGGATGGCTTTTGCGAACCCGAGATGCGGCGATGTGGTTAATGGCAACAACAAATATGCACAACTTGATTCATACTGATAACTAAACCAAGCCATGAATTCTGCTACTGTAGCACGACCCTGTTTTGTTGGATATTATGTACTATTGTTTGTTTGAAGCACTTGTTAGTTAAACCTATGGTTAAAATGTGACACTAAATACGACTAGTAAGTAGTACAGTAGCAGTACTAGAATACGTCAGTCAAATTATTCATCATGTCCACACATTGAATTGACGTGACAACACGCTGCGCCTGAGGTGACACAAGAATCCCGATGGTGGTGTTTGGGTTTTCTGGACTTCAGGTTTGGAGTACCACTTATCTGTTGAAATCTTTCATCATTCACTTAAAACAGTTGATTGATCATAGATTGAGTACCATATAACTGGAATTAACCGATGCAAGTCAAAGAAGGATTGGCCGGTGCTGCCGGCTGGCGTCAAGTTCGATCCCACGGATTAGGAGCTGATCGAGCACCTTGAGGCCAAAGTGAGTACTGACAGCGCGAGATCTCACCCTCTCATTTATTTGTTCATACCAACCATCGATAGCGAGCACGACATATGCTACACCCATCCTAAGAAACTTCTAGGTAAGACACTGATCGACCGTCTACTTGCACAAACATATTCCTTTGTTTATAGCTCTATTTTTCTTTTTAGACACAGATCTAGTGAAGGAATTACAATTTGACTGTTAATAAAAAGTGAAACAAGTAACTGCAACATGCCAAAGATGTTATGAAAATGCCAACTACGTACACTAAAACTTGCATTAGACAATACTGCAGGTATCACAATGAGTGGCCTAAGCAAGCATTTCTTCCAACGCAATTCCAGGGCATTCAAAAGGGGCACGTGGACGCGTCGCAAGATACAGTCGGAGTGCGACATGCACGCGATGTGTCACAAGATCGGCAATACCTTGCCGGTGATGGTCAACGACTAGCAGACGGGCAGCAAGGTTCTGGTGCCGCACACCAACAATAACTTCGACCAGCAGAGGACCAACTGGGTGATGCACCAGTACCACCTTGGGGACCTGGAGCAAGAGAAGGAGCGGGAGCTGGTCCTCTGCAAGATTTTCTACCAGATGAACACTAGGGCCAGGAATAAAAAGATTATAAGTTAGTTTGGTATTGGTCCACAAGTTGGTATTGTTGTCAACGATCTTTTGGTATGAACTTGGCATTTGCTTCCAACCATGATGCTGAGGGTCGACGTGGATATAAAGCTGAATCATTTGTTTTGAAACGAATTTTCAGGCACCTGATTTTTATTTGATGGGTAGCATAAGCACCTGCCGTTCGAATTCCCGGTTCTCCAAATTTTTTGAAAAAAGTGCATGCACTTATTATCACGATGAAAAAATAATATCCCTGCTGCATCCCAGTTATCAGTCTGTACTTGCATAATTCTCTTGTTTATTGAGCAGGTATATTGTTTTTTCAGGTTGAGCAAGTTTCAACTGGGTTGTAGACTGCCCAGGCTTGGTTTCGTTTTTAACAGGCCCAGCCCATGACGACAATGGGGCACAAAGATCCAGCAAGTATCTACTGGCCTCTGGCCCACCAGCGTTAGTTATATTTTATCTTACAACATCCGCAGGCAGTTATTTTACAGAATCAAACACATAACCCAGTTCTATTTTCCTCTTGAAACGCATGTCCTACATCCGTTTTCTAATCTCTACCTATAGTTTTACTAGTTCATATACACGTATCATTATATTGAAAATACATAAAATTCCCTTTTCATATTTACATCGTTATTTTTTTTGTTGTTTTCCCTCCCAGCGCTGATTTTTTTACCACTGGTTTTCCTTTAAACCAACTCAATTGTCCCACGTCTTATTTGCTTACAAAAACAAAATGATTTTTTGCCAAATCAATAAGTTCTTAAAAAATATTTACCATTTCGGGATTACAACAGTTCGGAATCCACCGAAATATGCAAAATAAGGTTGAACTTTTTGACCGAGGTCCTGGGCAGAAAATGGGCTGTAATAAATTACTTAAGAATTAGAAAATGGGCTGCAAATTATTAAAAAAATAACAAATGGGCCCTATGTTGTGTGCCACAGATTTGGAGGCTGACTTGTGGGCCTACTAAGTTCATGCGTACACAAGGTTTCTCAAAAAAGAAACTTAGTCAACGATCGACTCTACCAGCGTCACACCATTAGATGTCAATCTAACGGCAATCGTGCTTCTTCAGTCTCTGATATTCCTGCGCCAGCCGCCCAAACCAGCGCCGGCGGAACCGCCTGCTCCCACCTCCCATGGCCGGAGGTGCTGCCGGGCAGGCCTCACGGCCCCACCATACTCGCATCCCTGGCCTGTCTACCCCTCTACTCAGCCACACCTCCTATTATTTTCCAGCGACGGCAGCCGAACCAGTCAACACTCATACTCTCCACCGCGTGGGAAGCCACTACCGTGTTTTCCCTGGCACGCTGTCGTTCCCTTCGTAGGCATCACCATCGTCAACCGCCCTGGTGCTCTCGGCGCGGTGTTGTCAACGTGGTCAACTAACGACATCCATCAGAAGTGGACTGTACATGGAGAGGCTGACAGCTGGGTCCACGGCCATACACAAGGAAATGCCTCCTTAGTATGCGCAAAATAATGATTCCTCCACCTGACATCTGGGACCCACTGGAAGGGCCTCTGTATTTCATGAAAAAGACGTTCCCTCCGCTGACAGGTCGGACCCACCAGCTATATCTTCGCACGCAAGGAAGTGCCTCCTTATTGCGCACAAAAAAATGAGCAGCGGTTTGGATCATATTCGAATCATAGCTTAACCCCATTTGGTCCAACTTTGATTGTATTTGAATCATAGTCGTTAAAAAAGTATCAAGGTCATTTGGGGGCTTCCTGTTCAAGCATAGGTCATTTTGGGTTTGTCTTGAGACTTTTTGTTCATCTCTGAAGCATATATGTGGTTTCGATTAACCCGGCTTGACTTTGGATGATAATTCGCCAGCATATGACAATCATAAACATTTGGAAGTTTTGGCTTCTAAAGATTGGGTTATCACACTTACTGCACAGGTATCATAAACCGGTCGTGCAATTACATATCACAGGTATGATATCATTATTATGTTTCAATTAACATTCAACCAGCCCTGTCTATAAATTGTTTTAACACATCAGTGGCTTTATATGGGTATTATGACCCGCCCTGCAGTAAACCGCCAAAGGCTCTTGTGATCTACTTGTGTGCAGGATAAAACTATATTATGTTTGGGTGGTTACCCGCCCTGGCTTTTGACGTTAAGTCGTTAGGGCATATGTTGTTTAAACACTGTGCAGGATTTGCAGAACTATGCCATATAAATTCAATCATCATCAAAATTGATGTTTCAAAAGGGCTATCCATGCTGGATTTTCTCAAAGGCTATAAGCCGCCGGGTTATAACGATTCCGAATTAAGTCGCCATCGGCCAAGAGCCGCCGAGTATTTAAACTCCGGATTTACTTGTCAACTGGTAAGTGTTATGATTGAGGTTTTCAAAGTCGCTTTAGCGCAATGGCTATTATTTTATCAATGGATATGATTAATTCTACAATGGAAGAAATAGTCCCGAGTCGCTGCAGGCTTACGACCCGGCACTCTGGGGCTACATCATTCAGATTGAGATTACATCAAATATGCAAGTCTCATATCAGTACCAGCATGCACCATGGCACTTGGGGGCTAATGCAAAGTCATTTTTTCTCACCTTATTGAAGATCCAACTCATCACATCGTAATTAGCCAGCCCTTGGGGGCTACCAATTGCTCCTGTCAAAAAATTCTAGGTACAATCCATTATATTGAAAGGTCCACTACTCAGTTGATAGAGTACAAAGTTCTTAACCTTGTGGACGTGGGTTCAAGCCCCATGGTGGACATTACGTCATATGATGTTATTATCAATGAATTATATTCCCTGCTCATTATTGCATAATGACCCGGCCCTTGGGGGCTACACTAGTTGAAGTTTTTATGAGCATAAGGCAATTACAAGTCCCAGGTTGCTGCAAGCATGACAACCCGGCACTTGGGGGCTACAGGTGATATACATATAAGGGAGAGAAATCTTCAAATTCTCAGTTTTGAGCAGAGCAGATTGAACTGGTGTCTGCAACAATCCTGACCCGGCGTTGGCAACAGTCATAACCCGGAATCATCAGTTTTTATAACCCAACAATTTTGGCAATGATAAACCGGCAAGTCCTACATCTTTAAGCCGGTTGAATATCAGATGAGCATTTCAAGACCAATATTTTTAAGCCGGCGCTTTGGAAGCCGACTCAAGTGGATTATTCTTCACAATAGTTTTCTGTGAGAAACCAACGTTAGCAAATTGAGTATGAAGCTGGCTTATTGACCCGGATTTTTTAGAAGAAGGAAATGACAATTGGACTTAAGGATGATCAGGTCCAGACTCAGGAGAATATTTAACCTGGAGCACAACCTATCAATTTTGTTCTTGAGTTATTTTGCAGGATCAGTTTAACATGGATAAATCCAAATTAAACTGGGGGCTAATGTCGGGGATATACCCTGCGGTGTAACCCGCCGGATGTATGACCCGGCTGGAGCGTGGCGACTCACTGGTAACCCGCTCGGAGCTTGGCGATTCACAGATAATCCGCCCGATCTTGGCGACTCATTAGTAACCCGGCGGGCGGGTCAGATGGACAACAAGGCCCAAGGCCCAGAAGGTCGGCTCATGTTATGATGGGCCGGCTTCAGAGGAAAGGGATGACGAATATTTCCTTTGCGAGGAAGCAAGACCCGGACTTGTATTCAACTTGTAAGAGAAGATAGACTAGTTCTAATCCTACTCGGGCTCTGCATGTAACCCGCCCATCTAACTTATATAAGGAGGGGCAGAGCACTCCAAGAGGGCAAGAAAATAATCACTAAGGATAGACACAACTAGGGGAGAGGCGGTTATTCGATGTCTCCCTCATGAGCATAATGAGACCTAGCCACAAACAGCATGTAGGGCTTTTACCAGATGATGTTTCCCGGGGCCCAAAGCTGTCTAAATCCTTGTCTTGTGTGTTGCGACTCTCGTCTCGATAAATCCCTCTCAAGCTACCATAAAGATGCGTTGGCCTCACAACTAAGTCCTCACACTAGGACATCTGCCGTGACAATTCCACGACAATGGTCCTCAGAACTCCATGCAGACATACGATCCTAGTCATGTATATCTTTGCAAACTTAGCACTTGTATAAGTTGTCTTCACGGGGATGAAATGGGCTATCTTCGTCAAGCGATCAACTACAACCTAGATAGAGTCATAGCCTGAATGGGTCCTGGGTAATCCAGTGATAAAATCCATGCCAAGTTTATCCCACTTCCATTCGGGTATTGGCAAAGGTTGTAGTAACACTACTGGTTTCTGATGCTCTTCCTTAACTCTCTGACATACATCGCATACTGCTACATACTCTACAATATCCTTCTTCATTCCTGTCCACTAGAAACTTTCCTTCAAATCTAGATACATCTTGGTGTTGCCTGGGTGAATCGAATAAGGCGAATCATGAGCCTCCTGAAGAATTAACTTCCTGATCTCAGGGTCATTAGGCACATAGATACGATCCTCAAACCATAAAGTATCGTGCTCATCCTCATGAAAACCTTTAGCTTTTCCGTTACTCATCATTTCCTTTATCTCAACACTCTCCTTGTCCATCTTCTGGGCTTCTCAGATCTTTCCCGGCAAAGTGGACTGAATTTCAAATGCTGCAACATAACCTCTCGGAACTATCTCCAATCGAAGTTCTCGAAGGTCGTCTGCTAACTCCTGAGGTAATCCTCCGGTTATGAGCGTGTTAACATAACTCTTGCGGCTCAACGCATCTGCTATGACATTGGCCTTTCCTGGATGATAATGCTCCAGCCGCCCAAACCAGAGCCGGCGGAACCGCCTGCTCCCGCCTCCCGTGGCCGGCTATGCTGTCGGGCAGGCCTCACGGCCCCACCATACTCGCATCCCTGGCCTGTCTATCCCTCTACTCACACACACCTCCTGTTATTTTCCGGCGATGGCAGCCGAACCAGTCAACCCTCGTACTCTCACTACAAAAAATACACTTTCGTGATGATACGTGTTTGTCACAGTAGGTCACATTTTTGTCATGCATGTACATCCATGACGATTTTATGATAGAATCAAGATAGCCATACCTGTGTTGTCGTAGAAGTGTTCCATGACATTACCAAAATTATCATCATGGAAGTGTCCACTTCCATGACGATAAATTGCGCGTCACAGAAGTGCTTTCGTCAAGGGTGACCGACACGTGGCATCCATCGTAACGGAACGCCGTTAAGCTATTGGGTCGGATTTTGGATCCGATAACCCGTTAACAGCCCCGACCAATGGGAAATTTCCATGTGTAAAATTCTGATTGGCCAAAGGGAACACCTGTCAGCTCGTTAGTGGGCCAGATGTCGCCCGTCCATTGGAGGAGACCTGCGTATGATACGTCGACACGTGGCTAGGCCCAACAGAGGCCCATATAGGTTAAAAAGGCTGGCCCAGTCAAAGGCCCGTAGAACTTAATCAGGTACTAGTGGGCTAGCCCAATAATGGCCTGCTTAATAAAGGCCCATTTACGGCCCGAAGCTAGATCTGGCCCGTTAATTGTTCGCCCAATATTTGGGCCCATTTATGGCCCGAAGCCAGATCTGGCCCGTTAATTGTTCGCCCAATATTTGGGCCCATTTGCGGCCTGAAGCCAGATCTGACCCGTTAATTGTTCGCCGAATATTTGGGCCCAACTACAGCCCAGTGACTTTCGGCCTGTTAGAGGCCTGATGTAGACATGGGCCCATTTTAGCCTGGTGTGACTTTCGGCCTGGGAATGGCCCGTGCTACCCATGGGCCATATATGGTCCGACGGGACATCAGGCCTACTAACTGCATGTGCTAAAGGTGGCAACAGTTAAGGCCAACGTGACTTTGGGCCTGTTAAAGGCCTGTCGCGTAATTCGGCCCGTTGATGCCTGTACTAAGCTTCCGGCCTCTTAAAGGCCCATGATATCAATGGGCCAACTAAGGCCCGAGATATGTTTCGGCCAGGTAATGGCCCATGAGCTAACTGGGCCCAAAACGGCCCGGTCTACATTTCGGCCTGCTGAAGGCCCGTCGATGACTAGTCAAAATTGAGGCCCAACATGCATTTTGGCCTGCTAAAGGCCCGTGGTTTCATCTCGGCCGTAACAGGCCAGTACAATATTCAGCCTGTTAATGGCCTAACGCTACCTGGGCCACACTAAGCGCTGGGTCGACAAAAGGCCCAACTAAAATATAGGCCGGCGTAAGTTTGGGCCTGGCGCAATGTGTGAAGGCCCCAATCATTCGGGCCCAAGAAAGACGCAGGCCGGCCCAATTGTGGCCTGCTAAAAACCTGGCCCGTTAGAGTCGAATGTTTCGGCCCGGTCGACTACATCTGATTTTTTTTAGATAGCGAATGATGGCAGTAACTAGTAGGAATTAAGAACAAACCTACTCTATACAATAAAGAAATTACAGCATAGTAACTAAGAATAAACCTACATTATACAATAAAGGATTTAAGGTATATTACATCCACTAGGCATCGAAGTTCGCCACCAGTGATCATAAAGCGCAACGAAGAAGCAGATTACAAAAACTGGGCACCATTGCAGCGTAACAAAATAATACTGAACCGAGACCACTTCTAAGTCAGTTCAAGAAAGGTTAGCCTTGCGGGGGAACTGTTGCGCAAGCTGCCGAGCAAGGCTGTGAGACCGGCCTAGCATGTCGGTCATAGCTTCCAGGTGTAGCTGTTTAGCAATGAGGTTCTCATTGGTGTTCTCCGCGATCTTTCTTAGAGATAGGACTTAAAGTTGAAGTTGAGTTGCAGAATGCCTTTCTGCTAGAATTTGGGACTGAAGAAGTCGAACTGATTCAGACAACGAATTCTGTGAGCTTGTCTGACTGTTAGTCTCAAGTAACTTGAACACTGCATCAAGACAAGACTTTGGGGTTCTCTCGCTATCTTCAAGATGTTTTGCCTTCTTTGCTGCAATATATATTGAGTTTGTCTCACAGCCTTCAGCAGACTTGTGCATGCCATTAGGCATATCACCCTGAAACAAAGTAGAGAGATGACAAGTTTTGCACGTGTATAAACAAAGATGATAATCGTTCTATCAATTCTATCCAATTTCAAATTAGAAAATAAAGAGTAAGTTCAAAATATCAATAGCATAATTTGGCATTGTTCATAATGCGGGGAGCTTCACCACACTACTGGATTACCATGTCAACATAACAAGCATAGATGAAGGGCAAAGAAAATCATTGTATCTATTTTGGATAATGTGCATGGCATGTTGTTCATATCAACAGCCACATCAGTAAGATAAAAGAGGAGATGACAAGGTGCAAACGTGGGCTGCTTCACCACACACTGGACTGTAGATCCACAAAACCAAGCATACATATAGGGAGTATTAAGTAATGTGCATGGTATGAATAAGGAATTTGGTTTTACAAGTAAAACTTAGAACTTACGGTTCTTACGAACATGCATTTTGGTAGAAACAGCAAACTAAACAGCAGAAACCGATAGGGAGTATGAGCAAATTAAACAGCAGTTGAGGATAAAGGCTTTAGAAGGATTGACTTACATTAACAGTTAACACCGGCTTTATAATGCCCTTCTCCATGTCAAGGGAAGGATAACTCAAGAATTTCAGCACAAAATCTTCTTCATAAGCATTGCCTGTACTCTACATTTTGTAAAGAGTAATTATAGATATGGTAATACTGGAAGGGACAGAGGATAATGAAGATAAGATGTAGATTGATGCTACATAATCAACTACCAATCCCTGGAAGTACAAGCGTTACAGGACAAAATGTACTGCAAGAGCATGGGCTACACTTCTGCACTGGCATTGTTTGTGTATTCTACTAGTTGGTAATATTAAATATAGATCTGATCTTTTTAGTAAATGGTGGGCGAGGGAGATAAGATGCAGAATGCTACAAAATGAACCAATCCCTCTTCCCATAATAAAAGAGTGTTTTGAACACTGGTGTACTGTACAAAACGTTCTTATATAATGGGACGGAGGGAGTAGCTATTAATGTAAGCACAATGATAGACCACATTCAGTCCTTACAAGAGGACTGCAGAGCTGAACCTCTTCAAAAGCATTGGATTTATTCTAAATTTGTGTAAGAGTCCATACGGATCTTATAATGTCCACCAAATGGACGATTACGAGGCTAACATGTGCAGTGATGCTACTTAATCAAACAGCTATGAAAGTAAGTATGGTCATACAGGGCAAGAGGTACTCACAAGAGCAATGCAGTGTGCAGTATAGTTGCGAGATTCTATGGTCCCTTGAGAACGAATGTTCTTCTGCTAATAGTTTTCGTACAAGTGAGACATTAAGGCAAATGCAGAAATGTAGTTCAAATTGTGATGTGATATCATAGACAGTACCTTACGCTGCAGCTGAGACCAATATGTAACAAGATTATTCCAGTCACCGTCGGATAAATGTAGCACCGGAGACTTTACAGAAATTTCATTCAGAGGCTTGCCATCGAACTGCGCTTGACTCAGGTAGGAACGATACTTCATCAACGAGTGCTTGAAAAGCGCAACCAACCCTTGCTCGTCATCACAATCTAGTTTGCTCCTCGCCTATTTAAAAGAATGAAATCTTGTGTCTTCTGTCAGCAGAAATATATGCCGTAATTACCATGAATAACATTAGTACATTACTTACGCGTAAGTTGCGGAGGAAGACTGGAAATTGTTCTGTGTCTGCGGTATAATCTTTCCATGAAGGAAAGATGCGCACAAAGTTCCTGACAACAACATAAGCTTCATCTTCTAAACTGGGAAGAAATGGAACAGGGGTCCTATTTGCTGCAATTAGGGCTCTCTCTGGTTCGAAAAGGTATTTGACAACTGGATTTGGTGTACTCTTTGCTGGAATGGGGGTTTTGCGTCGTACAACTGGTGCTATGTCAACTGGCATAATCATACGGTTTGCTGCAGTTGGGGTCTGCTGAGTTGGGGCATCAAAAATGACCAGTGTAGTAGGGCTAGAGTCTGCTAGAGTTGGGGTATTTTGTGGGTCAGGTGATATTGCAACTACACATAATGGGCTATTTGTTTTATCAAGTGCCACTACCTGTTCCAAATATTTTGCTTGTGCTCCTCCACGATCAGCAATCTCCCTCTTCCTTTTGAACGTCTGATACACAATAACAACATTTGAATGGATAAATATCGTATGATTACAGATGGAATATGTACTGAAAATGGATAGGCAGGGCGTATTCACATACACAATGTGTAAACTAAGCTAATGGCAGTTCAACAAAGTAGAAGCAATGCAAAGCATCAGTTGCAAGATATGTGAGAGCAATGTAACCTTGGAAAGTTAGAGCAAGTACCTTGATGGGTGAATAAGATAGGGCATCTTCCTCTGACTCCTCCACTAGGGAGCTACATTAACTTAGGTCTCCCTCTAGCTCAGAATCACTGTTAGGATCATATTCTAAGCATGAATCTGTAGGTGGAGAGCGTTTGCATTGCATTTGCATCTAGACATGATTTCAGTCCCTTAATGCCAAGTTTGACAGCCATGGCATTGTTCTACTTTATTCTTTTCATGCGCACAAGCTCATAATCATTATGATGTTGTTCAGAATCTAAGATTCATGAAAACATAAAAAGTAGTCAGATTATCTATGGAATGCATTGTGGATTCAACTTGGAGAGTGTCTCCCTATAAACCCCTGCATATGCAAAGTTCACCCCCCCAACCGTGCGAACCAGACCACACACAAAAATACAAACCCCTTATGTCTCTATAACAGGCAGGCACACATTTCAAAACTGAAGTAGGAACATTAGAATCATATGAAATTCGTATTTGAACAAATAAACTAAGCAATTATGAGTGGCGTAATGTTTAGCTTCAAGGGTGGAGTGTTCATAGTGCGACACAAAGCAAGTAGGCAGATTGTATTCCATGTAAAAGATCGAAACCTATGTAAAAGCTCGAAATGACACTTTCTTTCTACACAATGCAGTGTTCGTTACCCACACATGATGGAAGAGATCACATAGAGAAATACTATTTACTCATGTCTACGGTTCCAGTATTTAGAAACAGGGTGGTCCACCCTAAAAGAATATTGACAACAAATATGACAAGGCAAGCATAGATGTAGTGAATCAATCATTTACTTGTAACTGCAGTAAGAGACCGTCCAAAATCTGAATGAAGAAGTTTGTCTAGCACTTATTGTTTGCAACTAATCGACGTGAATAATTGGATATTATATCAAATGAGTAAGAAAGACAAGTAAAATTGTCAACAAACCTAGCTTGCAGTAGTAATCTTGGTCAATGGCACTACGACCAACAATCCAAAATGACTAGTTTCTGTTCCGAGGGCTGGAATTTTGAAAACCCTGTGAACTTTAGAGGTACTAAAGATTACCAAAATACATCTGAACCATTAAGTGTAGGTAGCACTGAGCACACAACAAACCCTAATGACAGTCCTGCCTAACGAGTAATGAATCAATTAGAAAATGGGTGATGAGGAGTGGCTGCTGAGTGTTGAGGATGTATCTCAGGATAAATCGGGTTGGCTTGGTGGGTGTTGCAGGCCTGAGCCCTGAACATACTAGGAAGGTAGGCACGGCAGTGCGCCCGGGCAGCGGTGACGCTGTTGGGCGAGCGGCTCCTGGCCTCTTGTTAGTCCAGCGTCTCCTCCTAGAGTCATGCCGTCCAGGGACGGCAAGTCATCGGCGAGGCAGGCAGCTGGGAGCGAGTAGAGATCGGAAGCGCGCAGCAGAACAGAGGGGAATCAGGGCCTGGGACGACCCAAAATCCCAGGGTGGGCCGTCCCGCCATGGGCACCCTGTAGAGATACACACCCGAGCGGCGAACATGCATTTTCGAAACTAATTTAGGAACATTTAGCTGACGAATTAAACAACTCTGTTTTAATAATATCAGATTCGTATTTGAACATCTAAGCTTGTTTAGCTTGATTGAT